>JBBBVM010000023.1:1567634-4468825 GCA_037355625.1 Petunia x hybrida | reverse complement strand
CTTTTAACTCTTTTAAACTTCCGAAACGGGGACTTTATCAAAAGTCCTATCAAACGAGGTCCGTTTTCAATTTTGAAGGTTGCTACATATCATAAATGACGAGACGGACCTAACGGTGCGCTCGGATTTTCCATCGGGGTTCGTTTACTCAAAACGACCTATCGAAACCCCAAATTCCTTTCTGGAATTTCATAAACGGATCCTTTTCTCGAAAACCTATCAAACGGACTCCGTTTCGACTCAGATTTCACAGACGGGTCATAAATGACCTACCGGAGCTTTTGGGACTGTCGACACATAAATCGAGGTCCTGGATCCCGTAACGACTATTTGAGGGTCGTTACAGCCATAGCAGGATTGGAACTGGCCAAAGAAATGGGAGTAGAAAGGATTGAATTCAGAAGTGATTCACAACTGGGGGTGAATCAAATACTCAGAGACTTTTCGGCTCGAGAGCCCAAGATGTAGCAGTTCTTAGCCCGAGCTCAACAAATTTTGGCCAAGTTTCAGGAATGGAAGTTCAATAGATTCCCCGAGAAAAAAATACCAAGGTTGATGCCTTGGCCAATCTAGGCTCGACCGTCGAAGAAGAACACTCGGGGACTGATTCAATCGTTTGGCTTCTTTCATCTGCTGTGGAGAGGATAAAGTTTGAAATTAATTCTGTGAGCAATACTTGAGATTAGCGAACCAAGTTTATCTCCTACTTGGACTCGGGGGACTCTTCCAACGGATAAGAAAGAAGCCAAAAAGCTTAGAAAACAAGTAGTCCATTACTCAATGATTCAGGAGGAACTGTACACGAAGTTGCATTGTGGCCCGATGGCCAAATGTTTGGATCCGGGAAAGTCGAGTATGTGATGAGAGAAATGCACGAAGGCGAGTATGACAACCACTTGGGAGGCAAAGCCCTAGTTCACAAATTACTTTGGGCAGGTTATTAATGGCCAGACATTAGCACAGGCGCTAAGGCCTTTGTGAAAAGATGTGACAAGTGCCAGCGACACGCTCTAATGATTCACCAATAGGCCGAGCCTCTACATTTGGTCGTGTCGCCATGGTCCTTTATGAAGTGGGGAATAGATATAATTGGACCACTCCTGATGCAGGGAAAAACGAGCGGAAGCTAGAAACGATATGAAAATGCGGAAGCTAAAACAAGATAGGCGATATCGATGAAGATATCGAGATAAAAAGCAAGACGAGGCTTGAACGTTTACCTAAGTAGCACCGAGGAACTCGCCTCGATACACCCCGGGTGAAGTCAAGGATCACCTATACTATGCAACTACCCTCAAGAGGCACCCGGCTCTTGCAAATAGAATGATCAAAGAGGTTTCGATGTTCAACTTGGAATCCACCAAGTGAAATCATGCCCGCTCACGGGTTCATCATTGAGATTCACTCAAAGAAATCATCATTCTACATTCAAGGTTTGCTAAATGAAATGAAATGCCTAAGGCTCTATTTATAGGCCCTTTCTAAGACTAAAGTAAATGACTAAAGTGCCCTCAAGTGAGGTTAATACATAAAAGGCCACTTAGGGCTAAAATAGGAAATACACCCAAAACTAGTAAAATCCCGTATTGGTGTCACAGGGGGTAGGCGGTCCGCCTCCCCCAGCTAGGCGGCCGCCCCTTGTAAATCTTCAGTGGGTGGGCGGTCGCCCCAAATGCTGAGGCGCTCCGCCTCTCCGAGATCCAGAGAGCTGACTTTTGGTAGGCGCTCCGCCTCCTCTGTGAGGCGCTCCGCCTCATCCTGGGACTTGTGAAAGAGGCTCAAAATGAGCTTGGGATGGCTCCCCTTGGAGCCCAAGCGGTCCTCCATCCATGGTGCTCCAATGCATGATCTTCAAAGTTGTTCCGGAGCTTCCATCTTCCACGTCCAAGCCTTTCCATACCAAGTGAAGATGAGCATCATGGATAGCTTTGGCTTGGCTTCTCGTAAAGGGTCTCGAGCTAGTTTGCCCGGCATCATCCTCCCCTTCTTGAGAAAATTTCGTCCTCGAAATTAAGGCGTCCTCCTCCAAGGTAGCTTCACCTACATCAAAAGGCAACAAAAACAAAAGTTCCTACTACAAGAGTAGGTTAGTGCACCAAGTGTGGGAAAACACACTCTTGTGGTACAACCAAGTATCAATGGTAACGAAGAAGCTCATGCTCCCAAAGGAACTAGCAAGTACTTGGTTCAACAACAAAGTGCTCCCAACACAAGAACAAATAAAGAGATCAATAGGGCATGGCACATGCAAGATTAAGCTATCAAAATCCCTACAATCCCTACGTTCAAGAGTAGAAACGATATGAAAATGCGGAAGCTAAAACAAGATAGGCGATATCGATGAAGATATCGAGATAAAAAGCAAGACGAGGCTTGAACGTTTACCTAAGTAGCACCGAGGAACTCGTCTCGATACACCCCGGGTGAAGTCAAGGATCACCTATACTATGCAACTACCCTCAAGAGGCACCCGGCTCTTGCAAATAGAATGATCAAAGAGGTTTCGATGTTCAACTTGGAATCCACCAAGTGAAATCATGCCCGCTCACGGGTTCATCATTGAGATTCACTCAAAGAAATCATCATTCTACATTCAAGGTTTGCTAAATGAAATGAAATGCCTAAGGCTCTATTTATAGGCCCTTTCTAAGACTAAAGTAAATGACTAAAGTGCCCTCAAGTGAGGTTAATACATAAAAGGCCACTTAGGGCTAAAATAGGAAATACACCCAAAACTAGTAAAATCCCGTATTGGTGTCACAGGGGGTAGGCGGTCCGCCTCCCCCAGCTAGGCGGCCGCCCCTTGTAAATCTTCAGTGGGTGGGCGGTCGCCCCAAATGCTGAGGCGCTCCGCCTCTCCGAGATCCAGAGAGCTGACTTTTGGTAGGCGCTCCGCCTCCTCTGTGAGGCGCTCCGCCTCATCCTGGGACTTGTGAAAGAGGCTCAAAATGAGCTTGGGATGGCTCCCCTTGGAGCCCAAGCGGTCCTCCATCCATGGTGCTCCAATGCATGATCTTCAAAGTTGTTCCGGAGCTTCCATCTTCCACGTCCAAGCCTTTCCATACCAAGTGAAGATGAGCATCATGGATAGCTTTGGCTTGGCTTCTCGTAAAGGGTCTCGAGCTAGTTTGCCCGGCATCAACTCCAAAAGGCTAAAGGCAGTGTTCGATTTATCCTAGTGCTGATTGATTACTTCACCAAATGGGTAGAAGTAGGGACTTTTGCTCGAGTGAGACAGGCCGAGGTAATTAGTTTCATCGAAAAGAACATCATTTGTCGGTTCAGTGCCTCGAGGGATATAACATGTGAAAATGGCCCTTAATTTATCGGCTCGAATGTCACAACTTTTCTCAATAAATGGGGCATCAAAATGATTATGTCAACTCCATATCATCCAAGTGCTAATGGTCAAGCTGAATTTTTGAACAAGGTGATTATTGAGAAAAGGCTTGATGAAGCAAAAGGCTCGTGGCCCGATGAATTGCCTGGGGTGCTGTGGGCAATGCGAACTACTAAAAAGAACATCATAGGTGAAACTCCATTTTCTCTGGCCTATGAACTTGACTCTTTGATTCCTATTGAGATTGGAGAACCTAGCCTTCGGTATGCACATGCAACCGAAGAGTCAAATCAGCAAGCGATGCGTATGGAGCTAGACTTGCTTGAAGGCCGAAGAGAGATGGCTTTGGTTCGGTTGACCGCCCAAAAGAGGAAAATCGAGGCTTAACTTATTAGGAAGGCTAGGCTCAGGGCTTTCAGAGTTTGAGATTATGTGTTGATAGCCTCGAACCAAACTACCAAAGAGAAAAATCCTGGCAAGCTCGCTTAAAATTGGGAAGGACCTTAGTGTATAAAATCAATCGTGGGTAAAGGGTCTTATCAGTTGGAGGACATGAAAGGCAAGATATAACCCTCAAATTGGAAAAGTGGTATTATTTCTAACACCAAGGAAGCGGAGGAAATGATATACAGTGCTCGGGTCCTCCCTATTTTCCCCCCGAGCACTGGGGACTGGAAGGGATGGTGTGCAGTCAAGATCGATTCGAAGTCTCTCATACCGGGACTGCAAATAGAATCAAAGACTAGCTAGAAATCTTGCACCGAGGACTGTCTCCAGAAGATTAGCTTAGTATCATTGTATCTATCGCCCGATAGTGGCTTTATTTCAAAATTTTGCCCAAGTCTAACCACGACGGGGTTTCATGTAAACGCCAATTACGGCTCATCAATGAAAAGAACTTAGTTCAACATATCTTTGTTTCGATATCTAACTTCCAAAGTTATATTACTCAATTGAGATCGTTTCTTTATGTCACAGCTCATGAACGAGACGTCGTTCTAAGCTAGCATCGGTTTGTTACGAATTTTGATTGTCTTGCAAGCAAAAATTATTCTAAGTGTCTTGTCGTGCTTTTAAACAAAGTAAAGGTTAACACTGGGAAGCTAAAGTAAATTTCATTAGAAAGGCCAGAAGGCTCCAAAAGTCTAGTCATTTACAAATAAGGCCCGAAGGCCATAACAAAACAAAAACAAGAATCAAGGAAAACAGCTAAACATTGGGATCACCACCTTGAGATGAACCATCTTCATCTTTAGAGGTCCCATCCTCATTTTCTTCTTCTTCATCATCATCATCAGCTTCATCATCGCCCGAGCCTTCACTCGAAGGAAGATCATCTATGATAGCTCGTTCTTGGGCCGCATTACTTCGAACTTTGGCAATCTCCTCATTTGAGTTCATCGTCCCATCCTTGCACTGCTGGAGAGCTTTGAGTCGAGTCTGGATCATGGCCCAATTCTTGTTCAGTTCGGCCTTCGTGGCCTTGGCCTTAGCCTTTTCTTCCAGAGCAGAAGTCTCGCCTCGAAGACGAATGACTTCAGCTTCAAGAGTGGGAATCTTTTCCGTTTGGCCCTCCAGCCTCTTTATCACAAGTATGTGCTCCGATAACTTGTCATGATACTCCCAAACATCTGCAGTAAGTTGGGTGTTGGCCCGATCCATACCGCCACGAAGCTTCTTGACTTCGGCAGTTAATTTCGAGCTCTCAGCCCGATGGCTCTCCCGTAGAGCTTGCATATGCGCCTCGGATGTGATGGCAGCCTCACAAAGATCGGACTTGGACTTTGCCAACTGAGCTTGTAACTCAGAGATTTGGTTCGTGAGCCCCGTTTTTTGGCGGTCCCAAGCGTTTGTTATGCACCAAACTTCTACACCACGGTTATGTCGACTTGCATCATTTTGAGCGATAGCAAGAGGCATTGCAAAGGGTTCGATCAAAAGTTAGAATAAAGAACATCAAACGAAAAAAGAAAGTCTCAAGTATCATAATTTACCTGAACAGCGCTAGCAGCAGATCAAACCATCAGTACTGAGGGAGGCAAGTCTCTGGAATGATCCTCCTCTTTTGGCTTGAGGAGCTAAGCAAGGAACAAGAGAACTTCAATCGAGCCGCCGTCATAAAGGTCCATGTTAGCAGGAATAACAACCCTCCTCGCAGACCCTGTGGAGGTTGAGGCATTGAGGGGCTCAAAATTGGCTGGAGCAGTGCTTGGTGCCACCTTCTCCTCGGCAGCAGGGGGAAGTTCAACCTCGCCTACTTTGGCCTTTCCCTTAGCCTTGTCAGCAGTATGGTCAGACCCCTCAAGGTCTACCACTTCAACTTCTTTGGGGCCTCAGCCCCTCGTCGCTGGGCTCATCCCTCAAACCTCATAGCAGTTCGACAACGACCTCGGTACCTGAAGCATCTGCTATTGTGACCTGAGGGTGCACGCTTCGAGACGACTTCTCCAATGTCGCCCTCTTTCTCTTTGAATATGTGGGAATGTAAGTTGGTGGCTTAGGAGCATAAAAAGTAGATTTTGAAATACAGGTGAACAACCAAGAAAAGTGTCATTATCACCTTTAGAGGACCCCTGACTGGAGGAGCCCTTTGAAGGTTTGGAAGCTTTAGCTTTCTTCAAAGTGCCATCCAAGCTTTTTATGGAAGCTACACTAGTATCAGCATCGGGGACATCCTCTTCCTTCTTCTTTCCTTTTCCCTTTTTGCTTTTCTTCTTTAACTTAGTGCTAGCCGCCTTGTTGGGAAAACCTGCCAGAAAAAAGGTGAGTTCAGCAAAAGGGAAACCTCCAGCGATCCCCTTAGAAATCAAATTGTGACAAATAACTCACCGTGTCTCTTACATGCCCATTTATTATCTACCTCGGCGGCAATTCTCATCCAAGTGCTCCCGGACCGAGGTCGAGCCTTAATCATGGCTCGAACCCAGACCACTAGATTGCCTGGGGGATCAATCGGAACTTTATTTGCTGCAAAAGTCGAAGCATAAGATGAAAGTTATGTTCGAAGGTAGAGTTGAAAAGTAGACAAATTTTTGAAGAAGATCACTTACGTTCGTGGTTCCACCTCTCGGGGCACCTAGGTTCAGCAGACAGCTGGTCATTTGGTAAAGGAATGTATCGGTCGAACTAGCCTCGGTCTCCTATGTCCTCGGTCTTGGTGAGAAAAGAGTACTTTCCTCGAGGATTCAACACCACAACCTCACCTTTGTGGAAGGAAGGGTAGAAAAGAGAGATCAAATACTGAAATGTGAAAGGTACCTCAGCCTTTCGACTCAGACACTCCCAGCACTGAATAGCCCTCCAGAATCTGTGGCCAAGTTAGGCCAAGAAAAGGTTGTACGTTCGGCAGCACATGTCAATTACCCTATGAACGGGGAGAGAAAACCTAAGGGTGAAAGGTTAGGTGTAAATGAAGGAGAGGCCCCTTACGTGATCCGAGGCACTATTTTTTGGGTCAGGCACATGAATTTGGACCTCGAGGCCCCTGTGCACTCTTTCTGAGCCAGATCCACATGGACCTGAGTGATTAGGGTTGGCGTCATTTGTACTGGCACATTCCTATTCTTTTCCTGTTACACCTCCGACTGATCTTATAATTTGAAGTCCTTCTCTATGTCGAACCTCGAGGGTATGATTTTATATGGCTCGAGCTCTTTCTTAACGGATATTTTCTTGGGCTTCGAGGATTCTGCCTCAGTTCTTCCAACCCCTCCGACGTCAGCATTTTTGTCACTCACCTCCTCAACATCATCGACATCATCTCTCTTGCCATCCACCTCCTCAAATTTGTTGCGACCAGCGAGCGAGCAAAAAAAGAACTCGGCCAACTTGGTCGAAAGCATGGTCCAGAAGTTAGGAGCGATCCTCATTGGTATGTTCTAGAGGCCAGCATCCCCACGAGGACCCGCGGCCGTGAATGATTCACCAGCCTCTGTTCCCAGATGTAGGGTCGATATGGAGATAGCCCCAGCAAGTTCCTCAGTGGGCAAGAATCAAGGTATCAAAGGAAAACCTATCATCCAGGACATCCTGAAAGAGGTAAAAGTCATCCATGATTGGATCTAATGTGCCAGGTGCTCCACCTCAGGTTACTGTCGTAGATGAACAAAAGTTCTTTAAACATGCATACAAAGCGAGTGATGCACCACTCCACGTACCTAAGCACTTCTACCTGCCGGATAACCTTAGGGATGACGGAACCACCGATCACATCGCTGCCTACTATATGGCCGTCAAGAGTAACAAGATCACAGAAGAAGAAACACAATCTGCCCTGGTTAAATGATTCGGTTCAACCCTGACCAAGGAGGACCTTACATGGTACACTCAGCTACCATTAAGATCAATCAAATCATTTACGCACATGCAAAACCTCTTCAAAAAAAATGCAGAGGTGCCCGTAAAAAAGAAAATAGATGGAAGATATCTTAAAGATCCATCAACATGATGGTGAACTGTTAAAGGACTACCTAGAGAGGTTCCAGAGGGAGAACATGGAGCTTCCTCCAGTGCCTGATAGTATCGCCATGGTAGCCTTTGGTAAGAGTCTCAACTCCCGAGGTTCACTAGCCACACGAGAGCTACAATGGAGTCTTACTCAATACCTGGTAACAACATGGGATGCCCTACACTAGCGGTACAATGAAAAGCTTCATCTCGAACACGAATCACCCCTGGAGCCCGGTGATGACGCAAAGAGAAAATGAGCTGGCAGCCTAATTCTTCAATCAGAAACTGGCGGAAGAAGGACAAAAGGGAGGATGAAATACCAAACAGATCTTGGAAAAATGCCAGAAAAGCAAAACAACCCCCGAGGAGCAGGATCCCACGAGAAAAGCTCTAAGTAGCACAGCTTCAACGATTTTGGGCTGCGAGTAAGTGCGGTAGAATTAGTCACCAATCACTTTGAGAAACTAGCTCTAGGGTGCACTGTCCACCTACCATTAAGAGTGCCACTAGGAACAATTTAGCAACCTACATCGATTTTCATCAAAGTAACGGCCATAGTACGGTCGGCTGCAAAGCTCTGATGCTTGAAATTGAACGCCTGTTGAAAGAAAGACATCTCAAGGACCTGATTGCAGAAAGAGCAAAATGGACTAGGGCATCCAATTCAAATGATAGATGAAGTATCAACGCGATCTTCGCTGCACCTAGACCCAATGAAGTTTGGAGGATAACAAAATAGGGGGCCCCTTTCGGCCCGATCATATTCAGTTTGGAAAGCAAGAAGGATCCTGGCAACCCCCGTCAGGGAGCCTTGACTATCATGATAAAAGTGCTCGACTCCAAGATCAGGCAAGCTCTGGTTGATCCAGGGAACAGGGTCAACATTGTTCGATGTGAGTAATACAGAAATAGGTCTTTAGTGACAGATAACCTCAAGGTCATGCGAAGTGACCAACTTCAATAACACAAGTGAGAAGCCAATAGGGAAAATAGCTCTACCGATTTTTATCCCGAACATGATGAGCATAACGTCTTTCCAAGTAATTGCTTGCAGCCTCTCATACGATGTTATCTTAGGAAGACCCTAGATACATGGAGTAAGGGCAGTACCCTCAATATTTCATTAAGTCTTTAGATTCCCGACCCCATTCAAAATAAGCAAAATATGATGCAAGCAGTCCCCACTCACATAAGGTTATGGCCCCGATGCTGGCACTGGTGCAAGTCAGAGGGTAGAAGTAAACATGACCGGAAGCGAGCCGGAATGGGATACGTCAGTTGAGTGAAGGGCCAGAGCTGAAATAGCAGAACTCAAAGAACGAATCTCTGCAATAAGTGATCTGATTCCTCGGTCCGAAGAATTATGGTATCAACTTTCCGAAGTATTGGTGAAGCATAAAGACCCTGAATGGCCAATGCTCTGCTACCGGGCACTGACAGGGATGAAGAAAAACCTTAAAGGACCCTAAACATTAACCGAGCCCATTCGGGGGGAGCATCTCATACTGTATGTCACGATCTCAGAAGTAGTAGCTAATGTGTTCCTTACTTGAGAGGAAGGCGGAGTACAACTTCCTGTGCGATATACTAGTAAGTCTCTTTTAGGAGTGGAAGCATATCTTTCACCTCCAGACTAGCTGGTACTAGTCGTGGTTATGGCCACCTGGGAGTTGTGGTCATATTTTCTGAATCATAGAGTTGTTGTGCTCTCTTTTATCCTGTTACAGACCATTCTGTCTATACCCGGACTCTCAATGAGGCTACGGAATAGGATGTTGAATTAGGAGAATATGATATAATTTATTAGTCGTGCACGGCCATCGAATCACAGGCTTTATCAGAATTTGCTACAAATTTTAGCATGGAATTAATGCCAAAAGCCAAAAAAATGGTGAAGACCATAGAAGGGATTGGCCCCGGAGAATAGATAGCCCACACGGATGTAGCGTTTGTTGACGGAGGAACCGACCTTGACATACTGATTAAATCACCATTTGGAAAGATCTTTCAAAAGGCCACAAGACGCACGTTAACTACAGATAGCGAGGTAGAATATGAAGCTGTAATTCAAGCTGCTCCCAGCCGGTGGTCGATCAAATAAATGGAGTCTCTACAGTAAAGGATATTTGTACGCAGGAATGCCTAGCCAAAGTACAGACCCTTCTGAAAAAAATTCCACCAGTGGAATTTTATTCATAAAAAATAGGACACACTGGCAGATAGGCCAGTGATCGATGCAAATACGGGCAGCTCAGAGATGGTGATCGAGCTAACTCACTCGGAGCTGATGAACCTTGAAGTTCCCAGCACAGGACTCATCTCGAATCAGCGCCTAACACTAACTGAGTACCTGGACAAGAAAATACTCCCTGAAGACAAGGAAGAAAGCAGAATACTGCGAAAACTGGCGGCACAATACTGCATGATCAATGGAGAGCTATATCATCGAATGGTCAGCGGCCCACATACCATGTGCCCTGTTCCAATACAAGCCTGTGATGGATCTCTGGAGAACACTCTAGAGAATCTCAGAAGCTAACCCTACGCCAAGTACGGGGCATCACCATCAGGAAAATAACGCCCCAAGAGCACATAAGAAACGACCATCACTTGGCTTAAAGAGTATTGTTCTTAAAAGGTCAATAGGCCGTTATACTCGAGACACGTATTTTCTCTTTTCTTGTTCTTTATTTTTTAAAGGGTACTTAACCCCCGTCGTTGTTAAAGTTTACTAAAGCTTTTATCGGCCCAACGCCTCTCTTTTAATTCAATAAAATTACTATTCTACTTAGTTAGTTTTACAATCAGATCTATCTACGATCCAACTATTCATAGCCCCGGTCATATTTGGGTTGATGTAATACACTCACTTTTCACTACAAAGGTAAAGTAAACTACTCACTCAAAGCTAGTTCACTTCTAGTTAAGCCACCAGGCATTATCGTTAGTTGAAATCGTCAATTCAACACTTGCACCAATATGTCGGTGGGTTCGCCCGACCGCTAATACACTCACTCGAGTGGACAAGCACAACTGTTCTAGCTTGAACGCAAAAATGCCATGTTGCATATAACGGGCTAAAGATGTTCCCTTGTGGGTGTGGGCCCTGCCCTAATTAAATGACGTCTACTACAGGCGTAATTAAAGATATCACTTGCCGATGCACGAAACAACGTCCAACAAGCGCAAAGCCGTAAATACGCACCAAAAATGCTACTTGACTATATTACAAGTAAATACGTAAGTACGCACAAAATATTGATGAACGCCCATTTTCATTAATATCAAAGGCCCATAGGCTACAATATATAATCAAGTTCTTTCGAATACAATACTATTCATTAGAGATGTTCTTAAGAAATTAAAAGGTCCCGGGGGACTATGACTGAAAAGGTCTCTTAAGCTTTGCACAACCGAAGCACCTCGACAAGAATTGAAACTCCTACCCAAGAGATATGTCAACCCGAGCATTCTTCAATACACGGCCACTGATACCACTAATGCCCGTACGAGAATTACGGCATCCTATCCTAACAAAGAACTTTGGAAGCGTCTGAGTACGGGCAAGCCCTTCTCTCACCATGATGAAGGAGCTAAGATTCGCTTCAACTTCTACTTGTCAAATAGGAGTGCGCATCCCCAGCGATCTTCAAGCACAATCAGGAACTCATTGAAGAGGAGAGGGTTAAATGTGGGAACCTATGAAAGAGAAGAGTTCCTCCCCAATCAGTCCACAACCAGCGGCCGAAGAGACGTCGCAATAGCAATTTAGCCGAACCAACCATACAAGGAGACAACCTTGAGCCACAAGCATATGTAGAGCTTGGTGACAGCTTAATCTGTTGATGGTGTAAGGCTGAATTCCTTTGCAAACCAAAGAACGGTGCCAAGCAATGAATCATTAACCCGACACCGTCAAAGAAGCCACCAGAATATTGAGGGCATCGTGGATAAAAAGCCATATGACAGCTGAAAGGACTAAGCATCCTAACCCCGCATGACAAGAGGAATATCACAACAACCGCTGCGTTAGAAAATGAGCACATCATAATCAGTGCACGTGCCATAAAGAAGACATCCCGAAGAACATCATTAGGATCTCTATCAGACTTTGTGACTCGGGGGACTCCGTCCATCTTAATATTGCCAGAAGAACATCGAGGGAAAGCGGTCAAAGTCTCTTTGTTTTCAGTTTTCTCAAACACCATTCGCTCCGAATGTGAGAAGTATTCTGAGAATATCAAACCAGGGTCACAGGTGAACATTTTCCAAAAGAAGTGGAATTATTCTCCCATAAGGAAGTTTCAAGAAGGAAGACAATGTGTTTCTGAAAAAGTTTGTGATCTATATCTGCTGTGAAGTCCTTTTTATAGGCGGAAAGAGATAAGGGCGAAACATAGAATGGTCAATATAATTATGACCTCGAGACATGAAATGATTCGGCGCCGTAAAAAAACAATTATGGGAAAGGTGCATGGAATTGGCATTAGCCAATCAAGTGAAGACGCGTGGGATTCTAGAAGAAATCAAGCGTCAGCCTTGGTCAAAGAGACTGCGAGTTTCAAGGAGTCAGTGAGATATCCTTTCACACATCTCTTATGCATACCTCTTTCACTTCCTGATTGCTTATGTCAGCACTCAGAAAGTGGGGGGACTGATTGTATGGGTAAAAATACGCTACCTATAGTTACGGGGATACGAGTCCAGGTGGCGAAGACTAGACTTAGCCTACAAGTCACCGGGCGCGGAGGATAAATTCTTGTCCACGACCTTATTAGTCTTCTAGTTAGAGCTAGGCACGGGCCATGGGACGCAAGGCATACATCTTGTTGCCTTAGGGTTTACAGTCTCCTAGTTAGGGTTAGTTTGTATTACCGTCTTTAGTAAACAGGTCCACGATCTTATTAGTCTTTGTATTTTACCATAATTAGGATTGGGTAAATCTATAGCTATAAATACCCCTCCTCACATTATATTATGCATCACGTGATTGTCCAAGAATCCGACTATTGTCAAGGAATACAACTCTTTACTTTTCTTACTTTATTACTTTTCCGTTATATTTACTGTATTGCTTGTGACACTCTTACAAATTTATCTGTTTTGCCTTTAAGGCAAATTTTATGCATAAACACTGTGATGAAAATATTTTTAACTAACACTCATGACAGAGCAGAATCTGAGGTCACATTATCACCGGAATGTTAATTTTCCTTTTCCAGCGAGGTGGAAACACCTTCAGCTAACATTCAGCTCGTTTACATTTTTTATACTCTGAAGCTTTAATGGAGCTGCCGATCTCGTTTTCTAAGGTGAATACAGTATTTCTCTGTCTATTTGTCTACTTTTTTCTTGAGTTTTTGATTTTTTTTGGGCATATTTGATCTTTTAAGAACTTCAAAACTATAGTCACTTTTTTATTTATTATTGAGCTATGAACTGAACCTGCTAGCCACTTTTGTGCAATGAACTCGGCGTATCAATACTATATCTGTTATTCATCTACATTGTATCTGTAGTGTATCTGCTATATCAAAGTCGTATCTATTATATCATTTCATTTATTTCTTCTTATTTTTATGTATCATGTTGTTTCTAGACGGTAACTAATAGTGTACTAGTTAAATTATTACTTCTTATTTTTTTTATTTTAATATATCTACACTGTTTCTTTGTATCTAGCGTTTCATTTTTTTTATTTTTTTTTATCATTCTTCTTGTTTTATTTTTGTATATTTTTCATATTATTATTTTATTGTCTCACTGTATCTAACTGTTTCTGCGTTTCTGCACTGTTACTGAGTTGTTTCTGTGTTTCTGCACTATTCCACTGTATCTTCATTATTTCTGCACTGTTTCTGCACTGTTTCTACACTGTTTCAGACTGTATCTGCACTGTTTCTGCAATATTTCTGTAGACCTGCACGACAGGAGTCAGGTCGGCGGCGGCAGTGGGGGCAATCGGCGGCAGGGAGGAGGTATGTGAGGTGGAGTCTTGGCTTTTCCCTTTTCTAGTTATTTGTAGCAACATATATATAAAAAATAATGCTATGTTTTGTAATATCAAAGAAATTGCTATTTTTTCTTATATTTAAGGCTTCAAAATTGTATATAAGTGTAAATCCCCCTATTTTATTTGGGAATGTAGTATTAATTTGGACTCTTTACATAAATATACATATTAATATATACAAACTCCAACAATTGTATGTATGTATATATACATACTTTGTATATATATATGTACGTAAATGTGATATGTATGTTTGTATACCTCTGTGTGTATGCCATTGTATTTACACGAGTATACATGTATATACAAATTGTATATATTTGGCCTAAAGTGCCATTATATTGGGTAATATAAACTACCTCGAAGATGACATGACAATATGGAAGCTATAATCGGGGGCGAAAAGAACAAGTAAAGCAATAAAGGCTTTAGCCGGTCCCAACACGATCAACGATGATTTACATAACTATACAAGCTAACACTCTTGTTTACACAAAAATGTCAATATTGTCCCATTTTCAAAACATAGCAACATGTTTTTTTTCAAAATATAACAAAATACATATAAAAGGATGATAAAACCCTAGATCCATCTCCTACCATCCCCCAGCCGCCACACCATGACTGCCACCGCTAAGGCTGTCCACCGGCCCGGTCCGGTTCGGTTCCGGCGCGCCTTGGCCGGTCCGGTTCCGGCGCGCCTTGGCCGGTCTGGTGTAAATGTAAAAAAAAATTGACACCGGCCAGGTACTGGTCCGGTCTAATGGTGCATTTGCACCAATGCCGTGTCAGAATCGGTACCGGCAAGGGGAGACCGGTCCGATTCCGGTTCGACCCGATCCGGTACCGGTTCGGTTCGTGTATATATTTTTTTTTAACTTAATTTTTTTGTTCTTTGAAATAGATTATAAAAATATGGTAGACTAAATAAACAAAACAAAACACACATTTTATTAAATAATACGACAATACATTAAGTTGGAAATGCATAATTAAAGACTTAAAGACTTAAAATGACATGCTAGAAAATAAAAACTAGAAAATAGAAAAAGACATAAATCTTCAACTTCAACGACTCAACTGTCGCGCTCGCGCAGATATATTCCACCACCACGAGCTGCCCATTCGGGGCTATGTTGGTTTTTCAAGTGAGTCTTAAACTTCCCCGTCCCTCCATGAAGTGGTCCAGTTGCATAATTCCAAACTTTCTTACAAAGAGTACACTGAGCAGTGCCGGTATCATTATTTTTCGTGATAAATTCCCAAACTTCGGATCTTCCAGTTCTTGGGTTGGAGGGACCTTCAGTAGTAGCACATTGAGCTTGAGTAGGAGTATTTGCATTTGCAGCCATTTTGATAAAAAATTTAGAAAATAGCCTTTGATAGAAAATTTTAGAAAGAAATGAATAGAAAATATTGAATTGTGATTAATTTGATGAAATATGGGAGTATTTATAGGAAAAATAGGTGGGGGGAGGGCTGTTGGGGCGTTTATGGGGGTGGGGGAGGGAAAAATAGCCGTTTATGGCCGTTGCCAATGGCTATTTTTCAAAAGGGAGCTGAAATTTTTGTGTTGGGTCGGTCCGGTCCGATTCCGGTCCGGTCCGGCCCGGTATGGACGAATTATTTTTATTTTTTTGTTATCTTTTTGTTTTTAATTTGAAAGTAGTTTTTGAATTTTAAATTAAGTGTATGACTAAATAAAAAATAATAAACAATTATAAATTGATAGCAAGGCCTATAACTTGTTATTTTTTATGTAGTTATACTACTAATATTAAGTATTTAGTATTTAGTATTTAAGTATTGAATTGCGAAAGTATAATTGAGAATATATAAAAGAATGATAACTTAATAGCAAGACATAGCACTTGTTATTTTTTCAAAATAAATACTAAGTATTAAGTTTGTAGTATTTAGTATTTAGTATTTAGTATTTAGTATTTAGTATTTAGTATTTAGTAAAGTATTGAATTGCAAAAAAGATATAACAAAGGATAATGGAGAATATATAAAAGAATGATAACTTAATAGCAAGACATAGCACTTGTTATTTTTTCAAAATAAATACTATGTATTAAGCTAGTAGTATTTAGTATTTAGTATTTAGTATTTAGTATTTAGTATTTAGTGTTTAGTATTTTAGTATTTACTAGTTAGTATTTAAGTATTGAATTGCAAAAAGGTATAACAAAGAATAATTGAGTATATAACAAAGGATGATAACTTAATAGCAAGGTGTAACGCATTTTATTGAATAATTTTTGATTTTTTTTTGCAAAGTACATACTACATAGATATTAAATTGCAAAACTACATATTAATAAAAAAACTTCTCATTTTCTGAATAATTTCTTCTTGCACCTCAGGAGGAACCGGTGGCAAAGATTCATCTTCTTCATATCATTTTCCACACTTCCATCACCTGATAAAATTTCGGTTGTTGCTTCTGCATCTGCTACTTCATTTTCTTCAGCAAATCCAAAATTTCTTCGCTCCGATCTAATCCAATCTCTGAATAATACGGCCGTCTCCATTGCTTCTTCCTTCAATGAATGTCTATGATCTCCAATTTGTAATCTTCCTTGGCTAAACGCGCTTTCTGAAGCAACTGATGATACTTGAATTGTTAGAATATCCCGCGCCATTTTTGCTAAACCTGGAAACTGTGCTTGTTGATCCTTCCAAAATTGCAGTAGTTGATCGCTTCCAAAATACTCAATTTCCTTGCAACCATGAAGTAAATAAACATCAAGCTCGTTGAACCCTCCGCTACTCGATTGCCTGCTAGAAAGCCTTTGATTAAATCTTGAAAAACTTCCCAATCCGGCTGCAGCTCTTTTACTCGCCTGCGCTGAACTTGATCCAGCTCCACTTGGAACACTTGGAACAACATTATCAGCTGCACTCCTATATCTTTCATAAATACGTTGGCAATCTACAATTACCTGCGCACAAGCTGTTTCTACACTTGGTGTTTCTTCATCAGTAATTTCCAAACTCCGATAAATTTCTCTAATAAGTATTTCGGTATTAAACCGTTTAAAACAGGAATGTAATACAGAAGCAATGTAATAAAGTGGAGGAATAGGAAAAAATATTTTTAAATTTTTTCAATCATTACTTCTACGGTTTCTTTATAACCAGGCACTAATTTAAATTCGTTAAGTAATTCTGCTATTCCAGCTATAAAATACAATATGGTAGTAACTGTAGGATAATATTGACCGGAAAATTCTTTAGTAACATAAAAAAAATTCTAAAAATATAAGAAGACTCTCAGCAAGTTTCCAATCAGATTCTTCTAGGTGATACTCTACAGCCACTTTGCCATTAAAATAACTAGTTATAGCCGCTCGTAAAGTGTAAGCAACAGACAAAGAGTCATATACATTGTTCCACCTAGTTGAAACTTCCTTAGGAACTCTTCTAGGCTGCAAACCTTCTTTAATACACTCTACCTTAAAGTCTCTCCATCTATCCGATTTTTTAGATTTAAAAATATAACTAATTGCGAGTCTAACCTTCACAATAGTAGGATCAAATAACTGAAGGCCATCTTTTACAACTAAATTATATATATGACATGCACATCTAACATGAAACAATTCTTCAAAAGGGGGATGCAATGCGGGTCTTAACTTACCAATAGCATAATCATTGTTTGCAGCATTATCAAGAGTTATACTTAAAATTTTATCACTAATAAAATACGCCTTACAAATATCAGTTATTTCTTTCTTAATAAATATTCCCGTGTGTGGTTCATCGACAGCGCTATATGCTAAAATTCTTTTTTGCATTACCCAGTTGAGATCTATCCAATGACAAGTAAGTGTTAAATAGTCATACCCATTAACACCACGACCCAAATCAGTAGTAAGACAAACTCTACAATCAAAGTGATAAAATATATATCGTAAATATTGTCTACATTCATTTTTAAATTTTATAATATCACTTCTAACCGTAGTTTTTGGAAAACCTTGAAAAGATGGATTACATACGGTTTGAATATAACGAATAAAACCTTAACAAGAAACAAATGTAAAAGGTAAGCACTCTACCGCAATCATTTTTGCCATTTGTTCCCTATCTTTCTTCTTATCATAATGCATAAGCCTCCCGTCACTGCGTTAATTTCCTGTTGAACTCCATTACCTTGAGATGGAGCCATTCTGTTCCCTGATCGAGTGCCACCCGGCCTCTTTTTTCATTCTTCCTTATGATAGTTTTCTAAGTGTGTTCTCAACTTCTCTGTCCCACCATGATGCCTGCCGGTTTTAAAATCCCAAACTTTTTTACAAATATTACATTTAGCGGTCTGAGCCGGAATATTTTTAGTCATAAATTTCCACACATCCGATCTATCCGGTCGTACCGCTGGTTCTCTACTAGGAGGCATAAGTGGTAATACAGATTCAGTTTCTTCAGGTTCACCATGAAATTGACTAGTAGGTGTTTCATCATCTAAATTAACCCCTTTGGTATTTTCTTGATATCGTGCCTCTAACATATCATTATCTAGTGGTTGATCAAAATCTACATCATGATAAAATTACGTGTCATCTTGCTGAGTAAAATCATCTAGATGAGAAGGAGCGCCAGAACTACCAATTGGTCTTTTACTTAAAGCACGACTACGTCTATCATCCCCTCCTCGGTTAGAAGCACGTGATCTATGACCGCTACCCGTACGCCCAGTAATTGCTCTCCACACTCCAGACATTATTATAATTTATAAGTAAAGCAAACAAATAAATTACTAAAATATGCTAGAAACAATATTGCACAAAAATTAAAATAGATAATAAGAAGTAAGAACGAGTTTACTTGATGTCGTGAACTTAGAATGTAGAACTTAGGAAGTGAAGTTGAAACTTGACCGGAACCGCACCGAACAATTTTCCACTTCACTTCAAATATTTTTTTGTAATGCAATTTAGCACTTAAACCGTTTTTGCGAGAGCAAATTTGAATTATTTAGCAAATAGCCTTTGTAAAAATAAGAGAGATTGAGAGAGATTTAGAGAGAATATTAGAGAAATTGTGAATAAATTGATGAAAAATGGTGGTATTTATAGAAAAAATAGGTTGGGGGGTATGGGGGCGCCTAGGGAGGTGGGGGAGCAAAATATGGCCGTTTTTGGCTGTTGGGCCAACGGCTGTGGGTGAAAGAGCCGTTGCCCAACGGCTATTTTTGCACCAAGCCCACAGTTTTTTTTTCCGGACCGATCCGGTTCCGGTCCAAAATTGTCCGGTCTAGTCGACTCAAATGGGGGGTGACGGGTCGGGGGACGAGCCGTGCCGTTTTTTTTATTGGTCCGGTTTGCGCCGGTCTGGTCCGGCGCCGGTTCGGTCCGGTGTAAACCGGACCGTTGGACACCCTTAGCCACCGCTTCTAGCCGCCGGCCGCCAAAAAGTTTGTTTAATATGTTTTTTGTGTATTTTTGTTGTATGTGTTGTGTATTTTCATTGTATGCCACATGTATATTCTTTGTATGCATCGTGCAAATACAGTAATCATATACAAATGCTATTATTGTATGTCATGTGTATATATTTGTATGTTTATTATATGTATTCAATCATAACTCGTGCATACAACTTTCATATACTGGATAAACAAACACATACCCTCGTGATTATTGTATGTTGAGTGTATACGCTTTGTATGCCTGTTGTATGTCCCTTGTATATACAAAAAAATATAGGATATACACCAGTCATACAAAGGCAATACACATGGCATACACTATGCATACAAGTCCTATACACAGTGGGAAGTCAGATCTGGAAAAAATCAGACCTGCCAAAAGAGAAGTCGCAGGAGAAACGAAAAAAAAGAAAAAAAAACATTGCACAGGCGAAACGAGTAGCGCCGGCGACCAGAGAAGAGAAATGTCGTCGCCGACGAACAGATCTAGGCATAAATATTAAAAGCTGAGCACAGAGCCGCCGGAGTTTCGTCACCGGCTAACAGCAACACCAGAACAGACATAACAAAGCAGCAACGACGGGAACACAGAGACAGCCAGTGACATTGCCAACGACGACGAGGCATGGGGGAGGGGACGCGGGCGACAATGGGGGGAGGGGTAGGTGATGCCGATGATGGAAAAAGGGGTGCCAGCAGCGGTAAAAACAGTGGGGGTGGGGTGTGGGGAGAGAAGAGGAAGGAAATTTAGGTTTTTTTTTTTTTTTTTTTTTTTTTTAAATGCTACGTTTGGTAGCATTTCAAAAAATATTACTACGTTGGTAAAAGTGTAAAATATTGTTATGTTTTTTAAAACTTCCCTACAATGACATTGGCCGTAATTTATCCCACGATCAACTTGTTGTGAAACTTGTCGGGAGAATTGCACAACTATGACACCACAATGCTTTGCCTTTTTTACACCCTCTTGCCTATGCAACACTCGTCATTTGACCTCTTTTTAAGAGTCATTACTTGTTGATTGATAACTTAAAATATTGCATACGGATGAAGCAAAATCTATTTTGCTAAAACTATCTTAAATGGAGACAAATTTTGAGCACCAATCAATTTTGAGGACGCGTTGTGAAATTTTTTTGGAACTCGTCTCAAAAGATACCCTACATGAAATGTAATACGTAGATGAATTAATTGAGTTGCACACGAATTGGTGCAAATCTATCTTTACAAAAGGAAAAAAAGATGTAAGGTCTAATTTAGCTTTGATGCTTTTTGTAGTGCAATCAATTTAGACACCATTGTTTCCTTTTCTTTATGTAGTTGGCGGTGGCTTTAGTCTTTAGTGACACAAATGGGCACACCAGGCACCAGCAGCTAATTTTGAAAGCTCACGTTTTTTGTTTCATGGTCAGCAATTATCACCTATACGCTAATAAAATATACAATCAAATATTAAATTGTGTGAATATTCATATCCAGCACTTTCCTTGTATGTACATAATATTGGTGGATCACTTTCTTTTTACATACACATATTAATAATAACAATAATAAAAGAACAAACCCAACAAAAGGTTTCTTCTTTCAAACCCTAGACTTTCACCAATCTTGAAACTTTGCAAGATCCATTCTTTTCCATTTTTTTGCTACCAAGAATTTAAAGGGGTTTCTTCTAATTGAATCTCTGAGGTGGGTTTTCATTTTCTCATAAAAATTACATAAATTTAATGTGTTTCTTTGTTGGTTTAATTTATATGAAAAACAAGATTCTTGAATGGTGTTATTTTGTTTTTGTGGCATAGTTACTTTATATGGGTTCCTCTGATTTATTGTAATTAGCATTTCTTTATCTGTACTTGTATATAAACTCATTAGTGTTTGATGTACTGCAATGAATTAGGCCCAAAAAGAAATAAAAAAGGATAGTTATTGGAGCAACTGGTAAAGTTGTATCTGTGTGACCTATAGGTCATAGGGCCGAGTCGTGGAAACAGCCACTGATGCTTGCATCTAGGATACGCTGCGTCCATCGCATCCCTTGGGGTGCAGGGAAGGGTCCGACCGTTGCATGAATGCGGGATGCTTGGTGCACTGGGCCCATATAGACCAACCCAACTAGTTGGAGACTAAGTATTCTTCTTGTTATTTGTATGTAACTTTGTACTGTTTGATGTTTTTGCAGATAATTAAGAACCACCCGATTGAGGGGTTGAGGTTGCATTGTAGGGAGACTTCTTTGCTCTTGGAAAAGACACTAAAATATCTAAGTAAAAATGATTTCGAGATCGTACACCAACCTTTTAGATTTGGCATCGGGGAATTTTCCGACAATGGGAAGAGAGAGGGAGCGGAGACGGATGCCACGGACAATGACAGTACCTGGGAGTATTTGTGAACTGGATGATGACCAGGCTCATAGTGTGTCATCTGAGAATCAGTCTTCTCTGGCTGGTGATCGCATGATTATAGTGGCAAATATGTTGCCCTTGAAAGCAAAAAGGAGACCAGACAATAAAGGCTGGAGCTTTAGTTGGAATGAGGACTCATTACTTTTGAGACTTAAGGATGGTTTACCTGAAGACATGGAGGTGTTATATGTTGGGTCATTATGTGTTGATGTTGACCCGATTGAACAGGATGACGTTTCTAATTATCTGTTGGAAAAATTTAGATGCGTCCCTGCATTTCTTCCGCCAAATATTGTCGAAAAATACTATGAGGGCTTCTGTAAGAGGCATTTGTGGCCACTTTTTCACTACATGTTGCCTTATTCCCCTGACCATGGAGGCCGCTTTGATCGTTCTATGTGGGAGGCATATGTTTCTGCCAACAAGGTGTTTTCACAAAAGGTGGTTGAGGTTCTTAATCCTGAGGACGACTTTGTTTGGATTCATGATTATCATTTGATGGTGTTGCCTACGTTCTTGAGGAGGCGGTTCAATCGTTTAAGAATGGGATTTTTCCTTCACAGCCCGTTTCCTTCATCTGAGATTTACAGGACACTTCCTGTTAGAGAGGAAATAGTCAAGGCTTTGCTCTGTGCTGACATTATTGGATTCCACACTTTTGACTATGCACGACATTTCCTCTCTTGTTGCAGTCGGATGTTGGGTTTAGAGTATCAGTCTAAGAGAGGTTATATAGGGTTAGAATACTATGGGAGGAGTGTAGGCATCAAGATTATGCCTGTTGGGATACATATGGGTCACATTGAGTCGATGAAGAAAATTGCAGTTAAAGAATTAAAGCTTGAGGAGCTAAAGCAGCAATTTGAAGGAAAAACTGTGCTGCTTGGTGTCGACGACCTGGATATTTTCAAAGGTATCAATTTAAAGCTCTTAGCTATGGAACACATGCTCAAACAGCACCCCAAGTGGCAAGGGCAGGCTGTGCTGGTCCAGATTGCAAATCCTACTAGGGGTAAAGGAATAGATTTGGAGGAAATACAGGCTGAGATACAGGAGAGCTGTAAGCGAATTAATAAGCAATTTGGGAAGCCTGGATATGAACCTATAGTTTATATTGATAGGCCAGTGTCAAGCAGTGAACGCATGGCTTATTACAGTGTTGCAGAATGTGTTGTTGTTACAGCTGTGAGGGACGGGATGAACCTAACTCCCTATGAGTACGTTGTTTGTCGGCAGGGAATGTCTGGTTCAGAAGCAGATTCAGATGTGGATGGACCCAAGAAGAGCATGTTAGTTATTTCTGAATTCATTGGGTGTTCACCTTCACTGAGTGGAGCAATTCGAATCAACCCGTGGAATGTTGAAGCAACTGCTGAGGCAATGAATGAGGCTATATCTATGGCTGAACCAGAGAAGCAGATGCGACATGAAAAGCATTATCGTTACGTTAGTAGCCATGATGTTGCTTATTGGGCAAGAAGCTTCTTGCAAGATATGGAGAGGACTTGCATAGATCACTTCAGGAAAAGATGCTATGGCATTGGTTTGGGCTTTGGTTTCAGAGTTGTGGCCCTAGATCCGAACTTTAGAAAGCTTTCAATTGATGATATTGTATCATCTTATATTAAGTCTAAGAGCAGGGCCATATTCCTGGACTATGACGGAACTATGATGCCTCAAAATTCTCTCATTAAGTCTCCAAGTGCTGAAGTTATCTCTATCCTGAATAGAATTTGTGTTGATCCAAACAATGCCGTTTTTATTGTCAGTGGAAGGGGAAGGGACAGCCTGACCAAATGGTTTTCTCCTTGTAGGAAGCTGGGCCTTGCAGCAGAACATGGCTATTATTTGAGGTATGCCTTTTGTTCTCTTTCCCCTTACAATGTATGTTCTATCAATTACATCTGTGTGCATGTAGGTTGTTCGTTTACAGCCTGTTTGGATCAGATATTTTATACAGTATGTGGATCATTCTGGTTGAGGTTGTTTGTTATGAAATGTTCTGTCTCCTATATTTGGTTTCGTTTTTATTTTTCTGGTTTCCCAAGGAAACAGCCTGATGTTGTGTTGAAGGTATAATTACAAAAGACTAGTCTTGCGATGGGGTACTCCACCTCCCAATTATCGTGATGCATGCTTTCCTGACATGTTTCAAGAAACCAAAGTCACTTTATGATAACTATCATACAATAGTCTTTTATATACTCCTACCAATGCAATATGAATAGGCAAGTTAATTAACTTTTTAATTGTGCTTACTCAAACTCTGCCAGGGTGAAGTATTGATGATGATTATGAGGATTACTATATGACACAGTTGGAAGTGTTATATTTCCGAAGCTATATTGCCTTGTGAGAAAAAAAAAATATTTGATGCTATACCATCATATATTCTGCCTGCTTTGTTACTGGAAATAAGCCAAACACTTACTCCTTTCTCATGCTCGGTTAAATGCCGCTTCAGCATGCTTTAGTTCACTTCCAATATTATTGGAAATAAATCACCCAACTCTTATTCAAAACCCATCTACACACTCCAGCTGCTTCCTTTTGAGCCCCCTCCCATCCAAAAGCCCTACTACAAAATAAGGCGAGGGACCGCCTCCCCACAGAGAACCCAACCCTTTCAAGTAGGGCCTGAAAGAAATCACTCAACCCGAGATGGTCTTCTGGAAGCTCAGCTCAATGTTGTGCAAGTAGCAGATCCATTAACTTGTTTTTTTTTTCCATCTACCTATATTCAAGTGTCACTTTGTCCTGCATACAGACTACCAAGGCACTAATGTGATAGTAGCAAACTAAAGTATTAAAGTAGTTCTGACTCCTAAGAATGTGACCTAATGGTCAATGAAGTGGGTGAAAACCATGGGAGGCGCCAAGTGATTTCTTACGATTTGTCGAGTCTTGGTAGGCAGAGTATCTGTAGTTTTGCTGGTCCGAGGTATCCAGTGTAAAAACAGGTGGTCTAAAATGTCCTCTTCACTCATATGATATATGTGCACAAACTATTCCCCTCTTTTGCAGATTGTCTCGTCTCAAAGCAGCCTTGTGAGGCATAGTTCGATTGAAATGTTCTACTTTGTGAAGCTTTATTTCTCCATATCCTCAAACCATTTTCCTCCAATTACCAGTGGGAATGAGGGATTTATAAATTATAGCATGAATTAGCAGAGAAAGACCATCATTTGGGAGGGTTCCAAATTAGTCTATCAGGTCCAATGTCCAGGGTCTGCATAATTCCAATTCCCGTAATAGTTGAGCGTTTCCTGCCACCTCCCAGTCGTTTCAGTTCCTCAATTTAATCTCCCAACCCTCTTCTGTTCTGCATTGAGCTATTTATGCCTCTGGATTCTGTGCTGTGCTGGTAATGTCGGGGAACAAAAAAAAACAAATGGGGTTGGGGGATGATATAACCATGCATCTTGTCAAAATAAGGTTTTTGTTCTCATACTAATATATAGTTGGTGACATCTTAGGTAGTTTTGTTTCATGCTTTCTTTCTGAAATATAACGTGTGTTCTGAAATTAATGGTGGAAGACTACAGTATTATTAAAATCCACTGCTTCGCGGCAAAGCGAGGGGTTATCGCTTTATGGGTGAAACCATGCGCTTCATAAAAGTGTGCGCTTGACAGTGATATGCAAAGTGATCTAAAAGGAAAACAATGAGTTTTTTGACTTTCAACTTTGATGAGTTGGATTAATAATGGTTTATATTTGGATACAGGAAATATTTACATAACTGCAATTTGATCACAAAATTACTAACTTAATATACATTTGGTATTTTCTCGCTAACAAGGGGTGAGAATGAGACCCAGAAAGAAGGGGGCTGCCCTTATCCCCGTACTTAATTAAGGGCGGCAAGTCCCTCTAAGCCAGTCAGTCAATGGAGGGACTGGGGTGCTGGGTATTTTCTTTCTTCTGGCTGTAGGTGTGATCAATGCCATTGAGCTTCAGTACTCTGAAGCTGGAATTCGATTTTGAGCAAGCTTCCTTGTGCTATAGATCTAAAGCTTAATCCAAGCCAACATCAGGCTACTGAATAACCTTATACCTGCATCTTCCCTCGTGGAGTGGTGTCTTTTGTTGGAAAAAAATGTGCGCTTCACTTCAGGCACGTGTGCACTTCATTTCTCACTTTTCTGTTCAAGCCACATGAACCTTGGCTCCTTTTTATGCTTTTCACTTTTAAAAACACTAAGAAGACTATTGTAGGACTATCAATATCTCGTAGACCTGGAAGTATATATAGTCAATAAGTTCCTGCCTTCAGGGTCTTAAAAGTGAGGAATCAGATTGGCTCAACACTGAAAAATCGAGTTGGCAAAAGGTTCAACCTGAAGAAGTCACTTGATGTTCTGTTTAGCTTCTTTTTCACTTCTAGTTTTCCCCTTATATGTTGTTCTATTATATGCATTTAATAAAGCATTTGTTATGTGATTTTAAAGAAGTATTCGGAATTCGTACCATTATCAAAAAAAATAAATGCATTTGAAAATATTGTTGAAATATTTTGCTTTCTTTCGCTGCAATTTGGTAAGCAGACTCCATTTGTTTAGTGAGCTCAAGCTTGTATGCTTGCCCTATGCCAAGTTTGAGTGCTTGAGTTTGGTGTTTTCGGGTCCAACTCGAGCCTGGTCCCAACTCCCAATAGGATTCTGTTTGGCATGTTCATGTGCGTACTCGTATTTGAGGTGCTCGGTTGGGGTTTTTCTGTTCAGAAGTTCACCTTTTGGCTACTTTGAGTTTGCTGATGTTTATTTTTATTTTGATGTCACAGATGGTCACAGGATCATGAATGGGAAACATGCAGTCAGAACTCTGATTTTGGTTGGATGCATCTTGCTGAACCAGTGATGCAATCCTATACAGATGCAACAGATGGTTCTTGCATTGAAAAAAAGGAAAGTGCTATAGTTTGGCAGTATCGTGATGCAGATTCTGGCTTTGGGTTTTCTCAGGCAAAGGAGATGCTCGATCATTTAGAGAGTGTTTTAGCAAATGAACCTGTTGCTGTAAAAAGTGGGCAGTTCATCGTGGAAGTCAAGCCTCAGGCATGTATTCTTAATATCAATTATCGAACTGTTTGTTTCATTCTCATCTGCTGTAGTATTCTAATATTTTCTTTCATCAAATGGTAAGTAGCATACATATATAAGTGAATCCCATCATGCTGACGACAGTAACACTTATTTTCTGATGATTCATGTCAGTCTTGGATTGAAAACTGGAGTAATTCCATAGTGTTCAATTTTGTTCGCATCTGAGAATGATATGAAACAGCCTTTATCAAAAAATTATACAAAGCAGCAGCAAACATTGATCTCCTGGAGTGTCAAAATATATTGACGTTGTTTGGTCTGAATATAAAAAAGTTTAATCTCTGTATAAAATTCCATATTACTTACACAAAGTTTGGCTATGATCAAGTGTAGTATCTGTTCTGTACGTTTGCTTATATTCTCCATATAACTGATAGCATTTGGTTTCCGGTATTAAACTCCGCATCAATATCGGAAACCAAACATGGGATAGAATGTGAGATAAGAATACAGATATTAGTAAAACGTGGATAAGAGTATCTAAACACAAAAATTTCCTTAAAATTAGGCAATCTTTACATAATACTGTTTACCTCATAATAATAATAATAATAATAATAATAATAATAATAATAATAATAATAATAATAATCTTTTGCATATTATTCACCGCATATCAATTTTTGCATTAAATTCATCGTATAAAATATAAACTTTCTGCTATATGATCCCGCAGAACAAGACCGTAAACCAAAGGCCCCATAGTTTTCATGTCTTCTTTTGATATCTATATACTCCCTCCGTCCCAAAAAGACTGTCTACCTTTCCTTTTTTGTTTGTCCCAAAATGAGTGCCTCTTTCCTTTTATGGCAACTCTTTAAATCTAAGATTTGTTTTGGTCCACAGGATTTAAAGACACTGGCCCACATTACACACACCTTTCATTTTACACCACAGGATTTAAAAGTCTTCATTTTTTTCTTAAACTCTGTGCCCAGTCAAACCCAGACAGTCTTTTTGGGACGGAGGGAGTATATGGTTATGTCATACCTTGCTAAGATGATGAGAAACGGATGGACTTCATATTTTTGTTCTTTCTAGGCAACTGTTTCAAAAAATGCACAACAGGTGAGTTTATTCAGCCGGAGATTATTGTTTTTCACTATGCTGATAGCTCTTGCCAAGATTCTCGGTGTCTAGATTTGTCTTTCTATTGATGATGTTTAACTTTATCCATCTTTGGTAGATTGCAGTACTCAAGTGTTGTTAACTGTCTCCTTTTCCATTCTAGGGGGTCAGCAAAGGTTTAGTTGCAGAAAAAATCTTCACTTCTTTGGCAGAGAAAGGAAAACTTGCAGATTTTGTGCTTTGCATTGGTGATGATCGATCTGACGAGGATATGTTTGAGATCATTGGTGATGCTTTATCCAGAAATATTATTTCTTATGATACTAAAGTATTTGCCTGCACAGTGGGACAAAAACCAAGCAAGGCTAAATATTATTTGGACGACACTTCAGAGGTTAGACTTATGCTGGAGTCTCTTGCTGAAGAAACTTATACGCCAGCGACTTCTGATGAGGAAGGTGAGAACTCGAGTTGAATGTAGCTGCTGATAGATGCCTTGGTTTGTTTGGTTTCCCTCCTCCTGCATGTATATTCCAGGTTGGGCCAATGACTTTGTCTCTTTGATAGTTAGTTTTAGGTTTAAGGAGATGGAATTGCAAATTCCACTCAATCATTCTTTCCGTTTCTGATTGACCCATTCTTTTATCCCTTGCCTGGAAGTATTTTGTGTGTGAGAGAGTACTGAAGTTGATTGCAGATTGTTTGTGCATCTTGGAAAGAAATTGCCAAGTCCTAGTGTCCCGTTGAACATTTAAGCAGAATTAGGGACCCATTATAAAGAAGTGACCGAGCCACAGATGTGAGACATCTTGGAAAGAAATTGCCTAGTCCTGGTATCAACTATTTACAAGACTGGCGGTGGCGGTGAGTTTTGTAGAACTTAAAGTTTTGATCACTCCTGAATCATGCTGGAACGAATAAGATTCTCATTATTCTGGCAGCTAATGTTTATTGTGGTGGATAGGCTTATTTGAAAGTTGTCTTATGACTGCATGATACGTCAATGGATAAGTTTTCGAAGTACCTTAGTTTTTATGTAGATTTCAGGTTAGACAAGAATTGTGTCAATGGACATGGATTCGGTTGTGGTAAATAAGCGTCAACATGTGGATCGAGGCATTGGCATTTTGGCGGTTCTTATTGTACAGACTCTGTTGTGCTAAAAAGGATGTTTTTGTTTTCTTTTTGGTTCATTTGGATAGCATTGTGTGGGATATAAGTGCTGCAATAATGTAATGGTCTATGAATTGGTAACCTTCTGTCGTTTTACTAATGATAAAGTGTCCGACTATTCATTTGTTGTTATGACTTTGTTAGTACACACTTTCGAGACTTCTCTATTGGGTTTTTATGTTGTTTATCTCTATAATATTTTTTTTCTTTGTAACAACAATCATCATTATAATGGTACATTATAAATTATCTCTATGTAATGGTCTTAATCAAATATTTATGCACTTATTTTAGACCTAAACTGAATCTTTGCCAATATAATTGTTGCCAATCGATGAAATAAATTACACTTGTAGATTTCTTTTATCGGAACATTAAAGAAATTATCTTTGAATTAGTTTTACAGTATGTGCTTTTGATATAAAATCTTTGTAAGTACGACTACTTGTAATATTTTTGATCTTGTATTCATTTTTAATTTATAATTAAAATATTATTACCCTTTGAAATTTTAAATTTAAAACTTTTTAATCCTTTTATTAGATAAAAAGTTGAGAAATTAATTTTTGGGTATTTCTCGTCTATAACAACCAAAAAGGGATTGCAATAGAGAGATCTAATCATAATTTTGCGTGGCCCTTTTTGCGAAATCTATCCAATCTCAAAGTAAAAGAGCCTGAACCGAAAGGAATGAGAGACATTTGGGAAAAATAAATTTCTATAGCTATATATATCTATATCTAAATTTATATCTATCTATATATTATTATTAGAGTTTAAGTTTGGTACACTGTCAGTGTACCATTTTTTTACACCATCAGGTAAGTTTAAAGGTAAATACAGTAACTTTCTTAAGTAATAGTAATATTTACTTTTTAAAAAAAGTTTAATTTAAAAAAATAAATAAGAACGTAGGGGTGCAAATAACAGTAATGGAAAGTCGAATACAACTAGTACTCTAACCAAAAATATTCCAAGTTTTACTGGCAACCAAATCTTTTCCTTCTCCAAGGTTTGTTTACAATTCTGACGTCTTCATATTTTCCTGATCATTCGTTGGACCATTCGTTGGTGCTGCAAGTGATGCATTTTACCACCAGTTCATATTGCGGACTGGTGCAGTCAAAACTCTTGGTTCATTCGGGAGCAATGCATAACCATGATGAGAATCTGCAGTTATGAGCCATAAGAAAAATGGAGTCAACAAATTATTGAAACTTTTGATTTCACAAGCGATATCGTTCCTTGAAGAAACTGTGTATATGTGCTTTAAAAGTAGTGTCATTTATGGGTTTTCTTCTAGTTTGCCTCATGTTTTCAATTCATCTTTATGCAACTGTTGTTAAGCTTGTTTCAGCATCACAATAATGGAATGAACAAATGCTAGTATTATCTTTCACTCTGTCTGTTCCAAATAAAGACAAGTATTGAAGAACCATCATAGAGCTCTCACACTAACAAAATTATATGATTATCTTCACATATTTCCTATGGACACATCATGAGATAGCCAGATAGGTGTCTCTCACGGACAAGATTAAGAAAATTTTCAACCACTGATACGTGCACAAAGACTTGCAATACCAAATACAAATAGTACCTTAACAACTTAATATCAAAATCAAAGAGCGCTACATTTTAACATGAAACTAAATCAAATAATTAATTGTTCTACTTTCTTGAAATGTCTTTAAATAAATTGACCATGTCATGGAAATTTCAACAGGACATTGGGGGCTTACCATCAAGATGCAAAGTCTTGCCCAACGCTGGTGTTTCTTCTTCTTTTTTGAATTGTCCACTATGGTTTTGGTTAATAGATCTAGAAAAGAGATGCTTTCCTGATTGATCCCATTGTAGCCTTCAATCTAGTCCACCTAGTACTCTATTGTCCCGCACCCTTTTCGATGCCGTCACTGCCATGGCAGACAACGAAATCCCTTCAAAGGTCATTCGCAGGTGGAAGGTTCTTCTCAATTATGGAGGGATTGGAGGAGAAACTTACATGGTAGAGAGAAAGGGAAAGAGAGAGGATTGCTATTTGATTGCAATGAATGCGGAGGAGGGTTTGAAGGAAAGAGGGTGGGGAAAAAACTGATACTCTTGATAAATTATTGAAAAAGAAAAAAGAAAAAAAGGGAAAAATTGGTAACCTGCTATAGCAGGTCACACTTACCTGATGGTGTAAAAAAATAATACACTGACAGTGTACCAAACTTAAACTCTTATTATTATCTATATCTATCTATCTATATCTATATCTATATCTATATCTATATCTTAACTAATATACACTGACAGTGTAAGAAAAAATTTACACAAGCAGGTCATTCATTTATTATCTACAGGTAATCCCCATAAAAAGTGGGATTTGAAATTTGATAATTAAACAAGTTACCTACTACATTAGGTAAAAGTAACTTGTTCGTGTAAACTTTTCCTTACACTGTCGGTGTATATTAGTTAAATTCATCTATATATATTCGAATTGAGAAATATAAGAAAGTGATGTGGGATAGCTCAATGGCCAAGCATCATACTTATCTTTTTTCTCAATTTTTTTGCATTTTTACCCTCATTCTTCCATTTATCTTTTTTAAGAAAGCCCCAAAAATGTCTAAGTACAACTTAATTAACCGTTCTTAACGTATAATTATTTATTTATTACTTAGATATCTTAATGTGTGTATTTATGTGGTTTTATACGTTTTCAGATGTTTTCCCTCCCACAATAATTGCATATTTATTGCATTTATTCACTACTTGCTAATATTTATCATTTAGAGAAGAACATTCCATCATATGAAGATTGTGAGGAACATGAAAGTTTTGCATAAACATAAACACTATTGAAGATCTCCTTGCAAGAGATTTGAATAGCAATATATCTATATGGTTCTTACTGGGATTTCAGTAGCTATGATTCTAAAATCCTTGGTTTAATCCTCTACTTTTCCATGATTCCTCCTTAATTAGATCAAAGAGTTTTATTTGTTCATCTAAACTTTAGTTATATCTCTTAGCTTCTTATATTCTTTTTTTTTTTTTGGTTCAATACTTGAATAGTAGAAGTAACTAAATGTCATAGCTATTTTATGTGGATCCCATCGCGTGTGTTTAGCTTTCTGAGTTTGCTATTTTCGTTTCTTTTATTTTTATTCTTAAATAAATTTTCTTTCAAGTGGATGCCTTTTTTATTAATTGTGTATTTTTATTCCTTCTTTGATGATTCTGATATGATATCCTCTTCACGTGATAAGTGAACGTGAAAAGAAAAACTTGCAGGCAGATGGCTAAACTTGAGTTCATCCTAAAAATGAGAAAATAGGCGGTGACAAAGATAATGAACAATATTTTCGGTAAGTAGCAATTTTTTTTTGGTCTATAATTGGTATACTTTATATTTCCGCTGTGAATTTTAATGCAAATCATTCAAAATTTGATTGTACTCTAAACTTGGAGAAATCAACTGCCATTTCAACTTGATAGTATTATTTTTCTTTTATTTCCAAATTTTGTTCATGTTATACTTCCTATCATTCATTAACTCTTGGTTAGAAAGTAGTAAATATTACTCCTATATGAGTTGTTAACTGATTAAGTGAAGATCAAAAAGCAGTCTATGCCGCCAACAACTGCGTGTTCAAATTTCTAATGTTGGGATGAATCACTAAAGCTTCAACTCTTTTGGATCTTTTTTTTTTTCAATCAGACATGAAGATTGCTGGCAAAACTTACATCTCAAAATGATTAGAGAAGCATGGTAATAAAGGAGAAAAAGCATCCATTTGGAAGTATTCTCTGATTTAATAAAAGTCAATGTTGTTAGCTTTAAAGTATTTCCTTGTAATTTCATTTTCTACGTATTTTTTTCACCCTATGTTAGCATGTATATTACATATATAAGTAATTCATAAAGACAACCTACAAAAGACGCAGTCTCACAAATCCTATAGCAATAAAAGAAAGATATGTTTAAATACACATCATCTTCTCAATAATTTTTATTCAAATTTTTAAAATTTAAAATGCATAACATAATACGCAACCAATCTCGAATTGAAACTGCATATTAAAAACAAAAATTGAAACATTATAATCTATCTCCGAATGTCATAAACCAGCGGTGAGCGAGTTAGCAGAGAAAAAAGATAAATAATATATCTTCTTTTTGGTTTAGAGCTGCGTTTCCTAAGCATTTATGGTGGAAGAGTTGTACTTCTAAAGAAGTCTTCCTATGAAGCTTGAAAAATCATACAAGAAGTTTCTATATTAACATTGCCCAAAAAATATAAAAAGAGAAAAAGATGCAAACGAAGCAATCTTGATAGATTGCACCTCATACCTTCATGTAATTGTTTTTATAGGAGAAAAAGTAGTAAATAGGGGGGAGTCATTGAGTAACCTCCGTCCGGACTAATTCTTCTTGTGAATCCAAAGTAATTAGAAATAAAGTTAATTAGGATAAATTAATAAGGTTAATTAGAAAAGAGTTGTATAGGATTGTTGAATTTACTTCTCAGTACATATGTTATAGTGTAACCTCTATCTGTTAAACTTCTTTTGAATCCAAAGTAATCAGAAAAGAAATTAATAAGGAAAAAATAAATGAGACAATAAGGAAAAAATAAATGAGACAAAAACTGCTTATTTTGAAAAGTACTTTTGGGAAAAGTACTTTTGGATAATAAGCAATTTGTGTTTGGGCAACTCATTGAAGAAATGCTTTTGATAAATAATTTGTGTTTGGTTAATCTTTACGGAAAAAATACTTTTGAGTGTCAAATTACGATAATGACATCCAAATTCATTTTACATTTGGATTATTAGAAATAAAAAAAATAAAATATTTATCATAAAAGACTTTAGTTTAAAAAAAATATTTAGTTAAAATATAAAACAAAAAATAAAAGGTGGAAATTTAAATTTTCGAACCACAAAAATATAGTTAAATCAAAGTGATAACGTAAAAGGTAGAAATTTAACTGTCTCAAAGAATTGTTATTGTAGTTGTAGCTTTGGTAGAGAGAAAATATGTATAGAATTAACTCTTATTAAAATAATAGTCTATTTGGCATTGCTTCTCCAAAGCCAAAAGTGTTTTTTTTTTCAAAAAAAAAAAAAAAAATACTTTTTTTGAATTTTTGAGGTGTTTGGCAAAAAAAAAAAAAAGTACTTCTAGCAAAAGCAGAAGCAGTTTTTCTGCGCCTAATGGCAATGACGTTTTCTGCACATCTTATAAGCAAGAATAGCCATTTATCTTAGTTTTCATGTTTTTGCCTTTTTTCTCAATTACTTCTACTAAATATATGTTCCTCTATCAAAAAGAATGATGTAATGGTTGTAATAGTGGTGATCGACAATTAAGTACCACAAATATATTTGCAATATATTCCACGCCGTCCATTTTTTATGTGTTGAATTGTTATGTGCAACAAGTTTGATTCAGGTTAATAATTTTTTAACACGAGTTTTGTTCTTAGTAATGTCGATTTTATATGCATGGTACATATTCATGTTTCTCGATCAGTAACACAATTTTCTCACGTTCCATTCCATTTTCAGCCTTAGTTGAAATTGTAGTTATATTACATAGAAAGCCAATATTTCATGTCTGAAATTTTCGCTCTAAATTTTAATTATTTATAGCATTAAATAGATTTCTTTGTATGTAGCTCGAAATATCTTAAATAATACTATAATAAAAGAGTCGTAAAAAGATGATAGAATCATGAAAAGATGCTTGATTAGTAAAGACAAATATTTTTATACAAATTATGACATTGATAATCAATGTTGTAAATTTACTATAGAATCGGGAATTGCACACATACGCCCGCGCGCGCGGAGGCCTGTTCCCTAATATATACTAATTAAGGTTTATAGACAAGTGATGTGGCATAGCTCTTTGATCAAGAATTTTTTTTTTTGCCTGTTTTCCACCTTTCGATTTTCCTTTCTTTCTTGGCCTTTTTCTAGGTATAAGACCCCATATTGAAGGACTTTATGAGAATTAACTGTAGTATACTTATTGTGTATATTAAGTGCATGGTAATGGAGAAATTAAAAAGGCAGAATCAACCTTTGTACTTATTCTTTATAATAATTGCACAATAATGAAAAAAATTGAATAGGCACAATCAGTTTAAGAAATCTAGATATATATATATATATATATATATATATATATATATATATATATATATATGGGCTCAAAGGTGATGTGCCACCCTCTAATGCTAGGAATCCTACTTATCTATTTTCTCCTTTTTTTGGCCCTTTTCTCTTATGTTTCATCCTAAAAAAGTTTATTATTATATATTATCTATATCTATATACTCCCTCTGGTCCACTTTATATGATTTTTTGGTATTTTTTCTTAGGTCCAAAATATTTGATTTTTTCAAAAACCAAGATGTTATTTGTTTTGACTTTCCAAAGCTACCCTTGCTAATAAATTAAACACATAAAGCTCTCACAATTTTCTATGAGTAAATTTTGAAAGAGGTGAAGGTTAATTTAGTAAATAACATCTTTAATTAATGTTAAAAGGTGGATTCCTTGATCTGTGTGAAAACAGTCAAAAAATCAAATAATATGGACCGGAGGGAGTATCTTCTAATTAAGAACATAGGCAAGGTGATGTGGCATGCCTCTATGGCCACCATTCACCTCAAATTGTAAAGAAATCTACTCCCTCCGTCCCAAATTAGTTGTCACTTTAGCAAAATGTGTTTGTCCCAAATTAGTTGTCACTTTAGGATTTCAAGATTAAATTGATTAGTTCTTTCCAACTATACCCCTAATAATTAAAAAAATTCTCAAAAAAAGTTAATGGTGAAACATTAAATAGGGATAAGATAGTAAAATAAACACCATATTTAATGATTTTCTTAATGGACGTGAAAAAGCTTAAAGCAACAACTAAAATGGGACGGAGATAGTACAATTTTTGTTTCTCTTCCATTCTCATTGAACAAGGTGATGTGGCAATGTTTTTTGTAAATATAATTATAGCTTTTATTATCTCCATAGCCTTTGGACATGGACAAATGCAGTATTCATTTTGGATTCAATGCAATGGAAAATAAATATGATAAAATTTCTTAAGAATGTAACTGATTCATAATTTTTTGAAAAGAAAAATGAAAAGCCATCTGCTTCTATATATGCCCTTACCGTGTAAGCAAATTCAGAAGCTAATCAGATAAATACTCCACGAAGAAATATGACCTCGCCCCAGTATCCATGTTTAACATCGATCAAGGCGACCTGGACAGTTCCGACCACCAAATTAATGGAGCGTCCAATGCCATTGTGCTCTTCTAAGTTCGTCACATGTGTCTTATATCTTAATTGATAACTCAACCAAATTGTCGGCTTTTCACTGTGATCTCCCTCAAAGAATGCATTTGTAAAGATCTCGGTTGCCTCCACCAACGGATCATGTTCATATAATGAGAGTAAATACCATGACACCTCTCTTAGGTTGAGAATTAGTTCTTATTCTTTATTTGCCAGGTCTTTCTGCACATTGCTTTTAGAAATTTAGTTGTAACTGTTAGTAGAGTGTACTGTTAAAGTGATTGGGAACCTTAGATTTCACTGTTTGCCTGCATTTCTTTTCTTCTATTTTTTTTTTTCATTTTCTTTCCCTTCCTAAATATGCCAGTTTAGATTTCGCTGTCTTCATTTACTTGATTGCGCAAGATGAGACTTCCAACTTCTTTCCTTATGGAGGTCAAGGTATATACTCTATCATGAAAGATTACTGAGTTAGGTCATAATTTTCAAGAGGTTATGCTTTGAGTTTTTCTCCAAGAGGTTATGCTTCTCCAAGAGGTTTTTCTACATGGTCATATTTTGAAATGCATGTAGACATGAATTACATGGTTATGTGTCTTTGGTATTTCTCTAATGAACTACAACGCAAATTATTCTTGCAGCCACAGTTGAATAAATGTTGATTTAGTTATGACCTGCTGGTGAAACAAACAAGTTTTGGTGCCTTAATTGGAGCGAAGCAGGTACAAAAAAAAAAAAAGGGAATATTAAGAATGAAGAAAAGAATCAAGTTTCTCTTATCCTTGAAAAAAAGGGAAAATTAAGAATCAAATTTCTCTTATCCTTACCTTTTTCTTTTTCTTCTCTTACCCTATTCAGTAGTATGTCTTTTATCTTTGGCCAACATGCACATTAATATTATGATAAGTGAATGGACTTGACATGGTTTAACAAGGATAGCATTATATGGTGTGAAGGATCATGAAGAATGAAGCCTACATCATTAAGGGATGATAGAAAAATTAACTGAGAATTTTATCTACTGTTGCAACCAAATCAACAATAAGGAAAACAAGTATAGTTATCAATTTTCTTAAGTTTTGCCTTTGTAGATCACTTTTCAATTGAATGATTTTGTAGAAAACAAAGTTACATTAATGTTATTTAATTGCTCATATTTTGGAAATTAAAATATAGACCATATTCCATCCGGTCCATATTATTTGATTTTTTAGTTGTTTCACGTAGATTAAGAAATTCACCTTTTAGCATTAATTAAAAAGGTTATTTACGAAATTAATCTTTGTCTCTTTCAAATTTACTTATAGAAATTTGTGAAGACTTTTAAAAAATGTATTTAGATCATTTATTGACAAGGATATATTTGGGAAGAACTATCCAAAAGCTTCTTGAACTTTGAACAAATCAATTATTTTGGACCAAGAATAAAAGACCAAAAAATCAAATAAAATGGACCGGACGGAGTACTAATCAGTCATTATTGCTATGCTATTCACTTCTTTTTGGTAACTTCTTGAGTTTTACATAATCGTATTTTTAATTGACTATTGTAATAACCTCCATAAATGTGAAAAACTTGATGGACTATATAAGCACATACTCCAACAAACAAATTGCAAGATTTGCACATGATTTTGCTCACTTCAAAATTAGAGATTTTCAATATTTAAGTGATGTAGGGCGTTTTGAAGATGAAAAAGAACTAGAAGAGAGGGGGAGAATTCGGCTTCGACATCTTTGATATATAATTTAACAAGATATAGTGGATGTGATTGTTGTGATCACAAGGAGAAAAATTAAGAATTTAGTGCTGGATAAAATAGAAAAGAGAGGAGAAAATGAGAGATATGGTGAATTTGCAGAGAAAATACAGGAAGTAAATATAAAGAAAGATGAAAGAGCTCGAAAGGGATAATTGTTTCCTCCTTAATTGTGGCTTGCAGCTGGATTCATTATCCATTGCATGTTTATTTTTTCTTTTAAAGGAACAAATTTGAGTTATGAGAACTTTTTAACTTTTTTTCTTTTTCATGATTTATTGGCCTTTGTGATTTACGTTTTGTACGTAAGTTTTAAACGAATCAAGTTTTTTTCTATGAGTTCTATCGAATAGGAGTAATGTTTAGTTCCTTATCTAATTTGGCACCCTTTCTTCTTATTCTAACTTTTCGTTTCTAAAAATTTAGCAATCTAAATTTAAAATGTCAAAATGAAAGTGTAAGTGTAACAACTGAAAAGTATTCTACAGAAGGCACACAGATCATAATTTTTAAATATAACTATTTGCCACCAGGATATTAAATAATTTTACATTATTATTTTTATTTTTTATCCGTTTTAAATTTAATTTACTATTTTGTAATTTTCTATCTTTCAGTTGTTTTAAAACATCATTAGAAAATCATTAACTGATGGATCATAGGCTAAATTAGATAAATAAGTAATAAATAAAAGGAAGTTTATGAGTAAAAAAATCGGGCGTTGTTCTTTAACTTACAGTGGTTACAACATACAAGAACGAATTTTTTTTCTTTTGATTAAATTCTTAAGTATTTTATGTTTAAAAATGTTAGTATCTCATTTAAATATTCCCATGAAGTAATATGGATCAAATGAACTAACTAAAAAAAATTGCAACAATGAAGAACTCATGTAGATTGAAACTAACTCCAATTTCCGATTTAGGTGTTGTTGGATGCCATTAAAGTAAAGAATATATAAATAGGAAACATACATGTTCTATTTAAAAATTAAAAATCATCTAATTGATATGTCCCAAGCACCAAAATGAGATAAAATATGCTAGCTTATTATATATGTATACACCTTTTAGTTATGCTTACATTCCTAGCTACACATCATTGGAAAGACAGTACAATTGATCAAGTACAAATCTCTCTGCTGGTTCAGCTTGCTCCTATTATGTTCCGAACTTAGAAGAAAGGACTTCTCTTTTAAAAGCTTAATTAAATTTTTTGAAAATAGTAATTAGCTTTGAGAAGAGTATATATAACAATAAATAATTGGTAGTTTTACGGTCCGAGTATATATAAAAAGTGAAGTTAATCTAAGAGTAAATATTCATTATATTACTATAAAAGTTATATCAATAATTATTAGCTATATATTTTTATTAATTTTTTAATGACCACGCGAGCGCGGTCCAATTCACTAGTTATTATAATGGCATTGTCATTCTGCAAATGGTCAAATTTTAGTTGATTCAGTTTGATCATTATAATGGCCTTTAAGCGGATTTTTTCATACACCAATAATTTTCTAAAAGAACTATTGTATGGGCCTAAATCAGTTTAGGTACACAAATCGAATTTGGATTCGAATATAAGCAAATCTCTGTATCAAAGTTGAATAAATGCACGAAAAAGATATAAACACGAAGAAATAACTGTATTTCAATATATGAATGCTGAGTACAGATTTTGACAGAGTTTCAGTATAAATTTCTGGATGCCTATAGTACAAAATGAGCTTCTATTTATAGGCCTAGGGGCCTTGCCCACATTCTCCATCACCAGCTTGCACTCCTCCCACGATCTGATCAGCAACATGGACGAGTTAGTGGAGCAGAGTAGTGGGCTGCAAAGCCGTTGGGACCGAGGTGGTAACCGAAGCCTTGCCACAAGGCTTCGGTCATCTGACCTTGCTATCCGAAGAGGGTGCCATGCCCCCGAAGTTCAAAACTTAATTTCTCTTCGGTCGCGCCTTCGGGCGTTGACCTTGGTGATTCAGTCACGATCGATTACTTTCCCTTCGGAGCGCCAGCTCGTTTTCTCTTCGGTCTACCAACTCGAGGTGTTGACCGAAGACGATAATTTTTACCCAATACAGATAGTCCCCCCACTCCTCGGTAGACGCCGAAGTCGCCGAGGAGTGGAATGAGTTTGAGCGGGAAGTCGACGTGGCAAAACCCTATCCACGAATTTTCAAAAAGTCGCGCATCTGTAGGGTCGCCGTTCCGCGTTACGTGGCGGCTCATGATAGGTCTCTGAACGGTCACGCCGTCTTTTTGTTTTCTCCAATGTTTCAGTCATCATTAGCTTCACCTACTTGCACGTGTGTCACCCTATAAATACATCCTTTTCACTTTCCACTCTCACTTTCAACACTCTTGATCAGAAGCAACAAAAGCGAAAGCGATTGTCAAACACAACCAGAGCACTCTCCTTTTGCTTTGAAACTTCCAATCCCAAACGTTTCTCCTTCTCAACCATTACCATGTCTACAGTTGTTTCTGCTACCAAATCCGGCCAAGGCTCAAGTGACTCCGGCGAGCGGGCGGAGCGATTTGCTGCCATGGCGGTGAATGATGAAGCTGTTACCTCTGTGCCACCATTGCAGGTGGCTGGAGCGGGAGATGGTGGTGAGGCCACGTCTGCCGCTCCCACTCCCTTAAGACGTAAATCGAAGGCGGGTCGCGGCTCAGCTGAGGCCAGCGAGTACGTGGACCTGGATGTGGGTGACGATATTGAGGGTGATGATACCACTGATGTGAGGGAGGTGAGTGGCTCGGTCGGAGCGGCCGAGGCGAGCGAGATTAGCGGCTCGAAGGGGGAGACCGAAGCGGGTTCTTCGAAGAAGTCAAAAAGGAAAATTCCACTCGAGGTGGAGATCGACCCTCGGTTGGTCATCCCCTCGAGTTTTAACAATGACAAGGACTTGAAGGTCCACGCCCAATCAGATGCTCAGAAGGGGAAGAAAAGGAACATCCCCATCCACGTTACCCCGAGCATCATAACCGAGGAGAGGATTGAAGCGGTTCGGGCTGACTGCCGCTGGGGCCCCGAGGTGGAGATTAGGATCCCGGCGCCTGGCTCGGCCGCGTCTACATATGTTGAAGGATACTCCTCGGTTTTTACTTACCCTTTCACCATAGGTTTTGATCTGCCCGTTGTCACGACCCTTTTTTAACTCAAAAAGAAAAATACTAATTTTAAAAAGGTCTGTGACTAGGTGTTCATAGGTACACTAATTATTTAGAGATTTTCGGAGTCGCCACTTGACAAGTTAAAGGTGTGCCAAGTCACCACAGTGGTGTACCTAGAACACCTATGACTCGTAAATGGTCTGCGTCAGAGTTCCGGATAAGGATCTCGGTTGACTCTCGGGAAGGTGTTAGGCACCCTCGAGTCCTGTGACAAGCACAGTTGCTTTCATTGACGCGTTTCGACTCTTTTGAAATTGTTTATTATATTTGCCTTGATTTTGTTACGCTTCAATTTAGTAATTAGATTGTTTGTTCAAAGTAAAAACTCAAATCGAGATGTAATCGCGCGGGCACTTCACCCATTCGAAATCTTCCGACTTAAATTAGTTAAATCGGGCAGGCACTTCACCCGTTCGAAATCTCCTAATTTAAATGAGTTCCATATGAACAAATAACATTTGATTAACTTGTTTCGGCCTAGTACTCGCCTAATCGTGCGAACAAGCTGTAGCCATTGGTTTGCTAATTCTCAGCTCTCTTTCACCACAAAATAACAATTATCCATTAAATAACTCTTGGCTCCATTTCGCAATTAAATTTCAAAGCCTGAACATTTGCCAAATTATTTTGATCAAGACTATCCATTTTTAGTTGATTTTCAGAAATTAAATAAGTAAATAAGCTGCTTGCTCGTGATACATTATAGCCAAGTTTCGTCTACAACACTACGGTGTTCAGTTTTTAAATGCTTTGTCATTGGACCTTCATTTGCCTAAGTGAAACAACTGTCCAGGTTTTAACAAAATAATAATGTTTCCTTTTTTCCAGATCTCATTTTTCCTTGACCGTGCCTAGTACCAAACTTTAAGATACAACAACTAACTAATGAGACCAAATTTACATTTATTTCAAAATTTCAATATTTGCCTTCTCTTAACGTAGACATAGTAAGTTTGGTAAATAAAATCATAAACATGGATAAACATGATTTCATTGGCCCTTATATTCATTCAAAACATTGCAACAAAATCATAAATAACTCAAGAAGGTTCAAGAGTTACCTACTGCCGATAAACTATCAAGCCCAAAGTAATGGAGCGCAAAGAGCCCACAAACCAGCAAGATCCTGCACCAACAGTACCCAAAGCAACCTCCAAACTTGAACTCTAAACTCAAACTTTAAACCTCAGACCGAACTTCAACTCACTCCTTTCTTTCTTAACTTTCTAACTATTTTACTCTCAACCTTGCAAGTATTTTCAGATCTCAAGTGGGGTTTTTTTTTAGAGAGTCAAATGTATTTTTCTGATCTCTTTTCCAGATTTTTCCTCCTCTAGAAGAGTGAAGGAGTGGCCTTCTTTATAGCTGAAAGAGGGGTCCAAAGTCAAGGGTGACAGCCATGCCCATGATACATAACCCAAGGCAATTAAATGCCAATTTCCTCATTTATGCTAAGCCTCTCACCTACCCTAAAAGAGTGCTGAAACATACCACTTTGGTACTACTCTTTGTCCCACTATTTTGACCATTTTTCCCTCTCTTTTTACTTTTTATCTTTCCACTTTTCCCAAAGCTTTGACTTCTTAATTGCTTCTTTTTTTCAAAATTTTCAGATTGTTTGAACACTAAACTAAAACTAAATTCAAAATCAAACTTAAATTAAATGACTAGTTCAAAGCTCCTAAACACAGCCCACCACTTTAAATTAAAAAAAAGACATAATAAATATGGTCCAGATGGGTCTATGGACTTGTATTCCTAAGCAAATAGGTCCAAGATCCAACTCAAACAAAGACCAAAGCATCACTTAAGACTCTAATACACAAGATCAACCTAACTATTATTCAGAAGCTTAACCGTTCAAAGTATTAATTAGCCTAGACACCTCGTGTGACAAGTATTACCATCACCTGACAAGTCTTCACCACTAAACCAAACAATGAGCATACATCTTACTCTACAAAACTCAATCAGTACTCATCATACTTGAGCAAATTTAAAACTATGAAAGTATTCAAATGTGAGTTCAACTAACAATGAGCATCATGCATTCAAAGGCAATGAACAAACACATACACATCAATGCTACTCTAGACAAGATTTCCAACATTCAACTCATAGTTAACTATTGCTAATCTAATTGTTAAACAACTACTGTATACGGAGTAATAAACATGATAACAATCAATAAGAAAGGAGTGGAAATTGGATTTTCTCTAATCATCACTGCCAAAGCTGCTGGTCAGCTACCAACACTGCGTTCACTGCCACGCTAGCAACGGATCACTGCTGCCTCGCCATCATTGCTAATATCAACATCACAGCCATCGACACTAGAGTGTCGTCGCCAACCCACCTCACTGCCTCGCCTTGCCACTGCCTCGACGAGCAGCCTCACAGCGCCAAAGCAGCATCACCCTCGTTCTGTCCCGCACACCACTGTCATTGCTATGAGCATCAAGAAACTCGTATCACAGTTCTCGCTATCGCCTCATTTCTGCTAAATAAACAGCCCCAATGTCGCAAAGCCAACATCGCATCCCCGACATGAACCTCACTGTTCTTTCCATTGCAACATCATGGCAAACTCACCAAGAGGATCACCACCACAAACTGCACATCAACAGCCTCCAATCTGTCACCTCGCTAAACAATCGACATCACAGCCTCACTGCTTCATCACCAAAACATCATCCCAGCAGCCTCGATACGACATCAACATCACCACTGCTGAAACAATCACCCCCACGGCTTAAACATTTGTCACCAGCTTCGTTATCACCATTGACATCCCTATGAAAATTATCAACACAAACTCAAGACACCAATCACGGACCCATCGTCACCACCAATTCAGAAATAAGAAAACATCACAGCCCCGAGTCATTGATCAATGCCATAAGCAGACCCCCGAAGCCGTCGCTTCACCACTGTTGAAACACTACTAACCACGGAGCAGAATGGGAACGAAAAGAGGAGAAAATTGGGGAGGATTTTGGTGATAACTGAGCTTACAAATATATAGAGACGAGTGAGAAAACCTGGTAATGTATGAATTGACCGGAAAAGAGCTGAGTTCACCGGAGCTAGGGTTTAGCCGATTGTTTAAGCTTCGATCTACGCCTTTCCGCTTGTATTTTGGCAAAATTGATGGTGGGAATGGAGAGAAGAGGAGGCATCGGGCGACGTAAATTTTGGCCGGAGAGAGACCCGTCGCCGCCGTTGATGGTGGATGTCCGATGGGGAATGAAAAATTGAGCAGGGTTCTGTTCTTTTGAGAATGGGAAAAAAAAAATTAACTAAAATGGCAATCTTTTGGCTTTTATATCATGGACCTTGGGCCGGGTCAAGGGATTGGGTTGGGTCAAGGTGAGATGTGGGCTGCTATTTTTCATAGAATGAATTGGATATTAGCCCAATGCCCATTAACCCATAGCTTAACTATACTTAATTAAATTACAAACTAAATAATTAAGCCAAAATTCACACAATTCTAATCGCACAAATTAACTCACGAAAACAATTAGATAGACAAAGATCAAGAAAATATTTCATGTAATTTTTATAGCATAGCTACATAAAATGACAAAAAATCTAGAAAGATTACACAAAAATCCAATAAAATATCAATGGCTATTTTGAGCAATTTTTGTATTTTCGTGCCAAAATTAGGTGATTACAGCTGCCCCTCTTTGTTCGAGAACATGAAGAGTTTTCGGACAAAGACGTAATCGACAACTAATTTTGGCTTTTCGGTTCTAGCCGAGAAAACGCTTACAAAATTTTGACCGTACCTTGAATTTCGGTTCGAACCAGATCAAGACTACCTACATATCCCCGGACTAAGGAATTAGGTCAGTGTAGTTCCTCACGTGCGGCAGCTGGGACTACCGCATATAAACAGACACTAGACTCTCCTATACTAACACTAAGCACTCTCTAGACATACACAGCCTAACTCTAGACACTCTCAGAACTAACTGGGACTGACTCGACGCTCCTAGACTTACCCGGACTGACACAAGACACTTTGACACACTAGAGTAGTTGCTGCTGGTCACTGTCGCTGGTTGCTGGCTAGCTGGCTGGTGGTCACTGCTTTACAAAGAAAAAATGAAAATACAACATTTGAAATGTAAAATTACAATTCCTAAGCTAACTTCTTCATGTTTCCCAAGCTGATAAACTGGTCCGAAGCTCCCACTACCAAAGTAGTCTTGAAAACTTGAAATTACCGCTCGGTCGGGCTTTGACTTGAATGCTGCAATTGCCGCTTTGTGGGCTTTGACTTTGAAATTTGAAATTGCCGCTTTGACGGGCTTTGACTTTGAAAGTTGAAATTGCCGCTCGGGCGGGCTTTGCCTTGAACGTTGAAATCGCCGCTTTGACGGGCTTTGACTTGAAAAATTGAGATTGCCGCTTTGACGGGCTTTGACTTGAAAGTTGAAATTGCCGCTCGGGCAGGCTTTGACTTGAAAGTTGAAATTGCCGCTTTGACGGGCTTTGACTTGAATGAAATTGCCGCTTTGACGGGCTTTGAACTGAATGAAATTGCCGCTTTGACGGGCTTTGAACTGAATGAAATTGCCGCTTTGACGGGCTTTGACTTGAAAGTAGAAATTGCCGCTCGGGCGGGCTTTGTCTTGAAAGTTGAAATTGCCGCTCGGGCGGGCTTTGACTTGAATGTTGAAATTGCCGCTTTGACGGGCTTGACTTGAAAATTGAAATTGCCGCTTTGATGGGCTTTGACTTGAATGTTGAAATTGCCGCTTTGACGGGCTTGACTTGAATGAAATTGCCGCTTTGACGGGCTTTTGACTTGAAAGTAGAAATTGCCGCTCGGGCGGGCTTTGACTTGAAAGTTGAAATTGCCGCTCGGGCGGGCTTTGACTTGAATGTTGAAATTGCCGCTTTGACGGGCTTGACTTGAAAATTGAAATTGCCGCTTTGACGGGCTTTTACTTGAATGAAATTGCCGCTTTGACGGGCTTTGACTGGAATAGCTGAAATTGCCGCTTTGACGGGCTTTGACTTGAATGAAATTGCCGCTTTGACGGGCTTTGACTTGAAAGTTGAAATTGCCGCTTTGACGGGCTCTGACTTGAATGAAATTGCCGCTTTGACGGGCTTTGACTTGAAAGTTGAAATTGCCGCTTTGACGGGCTTTGACTTGAAAATTGAAATTGCCGCTTTGACGGGCCTTGACTTGAATGTTGAAATTGCCGCTTTGACGGGCTTGACTTGAATGAAATTGCCGCTTTGACGGGCTTGACTTGAATGAAATTGCCGCTTTGACGGGCTTTGACTTGAAAGTAGAAATTGCCGCTTTGACGGGCTTGACTTGAAAATTGAAATTGCTGAAACTTGAAATTGCCGCTCGGGCGGGCTTTGACTGTTGAAAGCTTGAAATTGCTGCTTGGCAGGCTTTGATTTGAAAGAAATTGCTGAAACTTGAAATTGCCGCTCGGGCGGGCTTTGACTGTTGAAAGCTCGAAATTGCTGCTTGGCAGGCTTTGATTTGAAATTTAACTGCATCTTGAAATCTGCATATCCTTTGATGATCTCCTTCATGGTACACTCCTTGGTGTGGCATACTTTGTGCCGATGTGAAACATTGGGCTCCAATTATCAAGGTTGGTCCTGACTTGCTCTGGTACAACTATGAAACTATAACAAGTTTTGCAAAACTTTCTTTGCTCGTTTGATGTTGGAGAAACTGAAACGAACTGAAGCAAGACAAAATGATGGAAACGAAAAAGCTTCCAACCCAAAGATGAAAAAAAATGATGACGTCCCTTACGGGAGAGGTAAAGGACTGAAGAGATGACGACCTTATTAACACGACATGTATTTTGGAATCAACTCTTAATCCGCTCACATAGTCCATCCATGACTTTGTACCCAGCTTTCCCAATCTTGTTTGATGGCAAATCTAACGACCCTCATTCGACTAGTAGTGCCCTTTCGGGTTTTCACCGACTAGCCTCTCTCTTTGTTCTTTTAACTCACTATTGTCTTGCAGCGCCCTTTCAGGTTTTCACTGACAAGACTTCATTTTTCTTTTCTTTTTTTTTTCCTTTTTTTTTCTGTCATTTTTCGCTCTTTCCTCATCGATCTCCTATCTTTCCTTGCTGATCGACCCCATCTTTCTTTCTTCAATTTTGGCCTTTATCTTGATTCCCCGGAGAATTTCTCCTTCAATGACCTCGGTGTTCCCAGCTCCTAAATGCGATTGTCGGCTTATAAGAATGCGACTTTACAACATGGAACTTATCCCTTGATACCCTACTCGGCTTGATATTCTCAATGATCGGTCAGAAGGGTCTTTATTTGGACTGTAACATTAGGTTTGGTTAGGCTTTGAAGAAAAGGATTCAGCATAAAAGCTCAAAAACATCTCATGAGACGACTACAATGAGCATTACAAGATTAGAAATCACCGCTTTTGAAAAATGAACAAAACCTTTCCCCAGTCAAGGCAAATTGGGGATTCCCTTTTTTTCTTTTCTCTTTTTTTTTTTTTTTTTTTGTTTGAAGAGCGGTATGAAAGCATCTCATGAAACGACTTGGTAAAATATTACAACCCTTGGAATCATTTCCTTTTTTAAAAAAATAATAACTAACTGAGGCCTCAATTTATTGAAAAACCCGAGGAATTATTTTTGAATTTTCTGATATGCAAACATAGGGGATATTGAGACTTTTCCCCGAGATGAACACAAAGAAAGCAAAAGGAATTGACTTTCTCCTTTTCTTTTTTTAAAATAAACTAAACTTCTGCCCCAGTTTAGGATAAACTGGGGTGCTTTGAGTTTCTTCCTCGATTTCGAGACTGATATCTCATGAAACGTATGAATAGATGGTACAACAACATAGAAGTTTGTTTTTATTTTATTTTATTTTTTTTAAAATAAAATAAAAACAAACTTCTGCCCCAGTTTAGCATACATTAGGGATTTGAATTTCTTTTGACATTGGCCGCAAACTTGGAGGCAAGTTTTTACGTCAACAAGGAATAGGGGAAAAATGAACTTTCCCCTATTATGACCGCACCCGAATGGTTGCCTACGTATCCTTTTGAGAGGAATCAGGTCAGACGTAGCTCTACCCCTGAGGTAGATTTTTGTTGTTTTTGTTTCCTCTTTTTTTCTTTTTTTCTTTTTTTTCTCTTTTTTTTAAAGAAAAACCAAAAAAAGGCTAAAAAAAGGACTGACAAAAGGATATAGTGTTTGGGTAGAAGAAACGAAAGCCGTTCGTCATCCCGACCCGAGAATGCCTCACACAAATAACAGTTCAACCAATTGACCTGGATTGATCCACACGTGTCCTCGACCTCTACTTCACTGATGGTTCTCAAAACTGGTATTTCAACTTCGGTCGAAGCGACCGTGCACGATCTTGAACTTCTCACCGATCTCCCTTATCGATAACTATAGATTAATTCCCAACTTATTTCGCTCCCTCTTTTGTCCCTTGTTACTACTCAGATAGCTCACAATGTCAGACCACGTGTTTAGATCAAGACGTAAATTCCGCACGCATGTCATGTTATTAAGGCCGACAAAACATAAGACAGAATACTAAGAAAACAAGACCGAGAAAAAAAAAATAAGAGAAATAATGTCGAGACGAGAGAAAGACCTCGCTTTTCATTGAATTAAAGATAGAAGGGTTTGAACATCAAAATAAGCAAAATAATGCACTTGTATTACAACCCTTAAATAACCAAGTACATAGAAAGATTAGCAAAACAAGCTACAATATTTCACAGTCACTCAATTGCAAGTCAGGGCTAGTTTTCCTGTGTTAAGCATTGTTGAGCCTTTCACCAAAATGTACCATGCTGATACCAAAGAAATTCCCTGAATCTGGCAACATCTTCTGCTTTTCCTCATTTTGTCCAACTTCCATTGGGGTGGACTTCACTTCTTTGGGACTGATGAATGACCGGGTAAGATATGGAATTGGCTTCTCGAAAGACATGTTCGTCTTCTTCATTTCTTCACCACTTAGTCTGTCTGCCACCCCATATGCACATCATCATGGACGGGCAATGAGTTCTGGTTGATATCTGGCGCATCTGAGCCCTCGACTTGGATCTGACCATTATCTATCAGAGCTTGGATCGCCTTCTTGAGACTACGACAATCATCTGTGTCGTGCCCTGGCATGTCTGAGTGGTAAGCACATTGACGAGTATTGTCTACCTTCGCCATTGGGAGGACATTTCCAGCAATTGGCTTCAGCATGTTCAAGTCCTTCAGCTTTTGGAAAAGGCTGGAGTAAGATTCTCCAATTGGCGTGAATCTGTTCTTTTCTTCCTTACGCAGCTTCTGATGATAAGCACTTGGGCAGAAAACAGGAGGCCCCTCTGGCCGATAAGGAAGATTTGATGGAGCTTGAAAATGATTATGCGGAGCTTGGTGAGTGGGATATGTATGTTGCGGGGTAGGAGCACGCCATTGCGGATAGAAAGGTGCTGGAGCATATGGCTGTGCTAGATGGACTGAGTATTGTGGTGGAAGAGTAGAGTATTGTGGATCTCGTAGAGGGTGGTAGGGTTGTGGAGGACGTATTTGTGGAGCTTGGTATGAGTGGGTTTGATAGTATCTTTTCTCGCTCCCTTTTTGTGAACTCGAACCTACCACGGCCACATCATCTTGGTTCTTCTTTTCCAAGGCTCCTGACTGAGCCTGTGTAGTTGCTTTTAGTGTGGTCTGGCTCACAATCTTACCAGTTTTAACTCCTCTCTCAATCATTTCTCCCATCTTGACGACTTCACTAAACGGTTTCCCAAAGGCGGCGATCAATGAACCATAGAATACCTCATCTTGCGCCTCAATGAACAAACGGACCATGTCATCGTCCGGTATTGCAGGGCTCACTCGAGCGGCCTGCTCGCGCCATCTAAGGGCATACTCCCTAAAGCTTTCACTTGGCTTCTTTTTTATCGCATCCAGAGAGGATCGATCTGGCAAAACTTCAATGTGGTACTTGTACTGGTCATAGAATGCCTGCGCCATGTCATCAAATGCCAACCATTTAGTTACATCCTGCCTCATGAACCATTCAGCAGCTGCACCCCCCAAGCTTTCGGAAAAGTAGGCTATCAACAGCTTATCTTTCTTGACCCCTCTCATTTTGTTGTAGTAGGTCTTCATATGAACTCTTGGATCTCCCTGCCCGATGTATGGCTCGAACTTGGGAACTATGAACCCGTCTGGCAACTTCAATTCAGGGAAAGGGCAAAGATCCTTGAAAGAAGTGTTGAAATGATCTCCATATCCCTGCATAATCCTCACAGCTTGTTCTAAACCCTTCACCTTTCTTAGAACCTCGCTCTCATCAAGCTTTCCTGATCGATCAACCTCAACTTGAGACTCGCGATGGAACCCCTGATCATATGAGTCTCTGTTGCACCTGGCCGTGACTGGCCTAGCTAGGCCCCGAAAAGTTGGAACCTGTGGGAATGGCGGGCCATACTGTCCTTCTGGTGGAGGTGGTGCATGAGGACGTACTTCAGTTTCATTTGGTACGCCACGGACAGGGGCAAGACCAGTAGGATAAGTGGGATCCTCAACTGCTATAGATGTGCCCGGTGCTCGTTGTACCGCTGTTGGAACAACCCCATCTAGGTTGATTGGAATAGGAGGAGGTGCCCGTCCTGTGGTCAGTGCGTGATGCATGTCGGCCACGAGTTGTTTCAAAGTATTAACCTCCCCAGTCAATCTCTCATTTTCCAGTGCCAAGAGTTCCTGGGCACCGGTCTCGGATCTCTCTCCATCAAATGGCATGGCTACGGGTGAAGTCACAGGTCCCTTTGATTTAGTTCTGTACGGATGGGTCGATGCCAGAATTCCGTACCAAGTCTCCAACTCCAAACTAGCAAACAAATCAGGTTAGCACAAAAAGAATCACAGATTTCAGCCTAAGGTTGTTATGCGTCATCCCGAAATGGTTAGCGGCGTAAGCCGAGTGTACCGATCGTATCCCCGAAAGATTGCTTATGTGCCTTGATTAGAACAAAATTGTAACTGATACGTAATCAGCACAAGGACGAATTTGGATGATTATTATTCTTCTTTCCTATTTTCTGACTCAACAAACGTAATTTAGACAAACGACATGAGACAAACTCAAAATAAAAGTGCTTGACATGATGCACGAGTCAAAAATATATACAAACTGAAACATTGGGCGGGTACACTGGACGGTGAAAATAATGAGACTCGACTTTTTAGCGGAGTCAAATTATTCTACCAGGATCAACGCAAAATACAACTTAACTAATTGCAATTTATCGTATGCACCCTGACTTGACCTTAAACAAAACAAATAAAGTGGGACCCTGAAATAAACATTTTTTTTTTTTTGAAAATTAAGACTCAACCGGAGATTCGAAACGGAACTTAAGAACAGATTATGAAACAAACTATTTTTCTTATCCGAAAGGTGACTCCAAAATCGGACATTACGACAACACAAAGACGGACACAATTTTTTTTTTTGTTTTGTTTTTTGTTTTTTTTGTTTTTTTTTTTGAAACAAACTCTTTGATCTAATTCGAGAAAGAACCTTTAGAGTATTTACAAAATCTGGCAATTAGGACGACACAAAATATTACACAAATTAGACACAAAATTAATTTCTAAAATTGGCCATTATGACGGCGTAAAACCCCGATAAATTAATTTCAAAATATGAACCTGACTTGGACACAAATACAAAAGGGTCCCAAAAAATTTTGTCATTATACCGGCGCAAAATTATGACAAATTATTTTCTAATACTTGAGACCAAAACTCGGACATAAAATTAGACTCTAAGAGTTCTTGAAAAAAATTCGCCATTATAACGGCGTAAAATAACAACTAAACAAAAATATTTCAAAACATGGGACTAAACCCAATTTTCTATCATTTTCCTTTTTTTTTTTTTTTCCTTCAAAATTTGGCTCTCGCCCCTCGGTGATCGGTCAGCATAACAACCCTTCGACTAGAACAAATGTAACACATTATATGCTCATGACATGGGCCCCATTATGACACGATGAAGTCAGCCTAGACAAGTGCGGTACCGGTGTACCGCACCTCACTAAGTCTAATGACATGCAAATAAATCGGCCTAGATAAAAGCACAGGTTCAAATCTAGGTGACTCAATGGGTTCATGTTCTATAGTTTCTGCCAGTTTGGAAGTGCCTCGGGGGTACCGGTCGACAACGTCTAACGACCTAACCCAACGCACCTCCTCCTAAGAAGGGTTAACTTTTTGTGTCCTGAGACACGACAGAAATTCCAGACGCCGAAGCGAAACTGGCGTGCATGTGTGCAGTGTTCCAGAAGACTCAGAGGTGTGCGAGAGAAGACAGTTGTGTATATACAGTTCAAACATATCAAAGCAGTAACATTCAAGGCAACATATACAAACAATGTTCAAAAGCCGAAAGCGACAAATTTTAAAGCCTGAGACTCTCAGTTTTCACTTTCCTCCCCAGCGGAGTCGCCAAGCTGTCACGACCCTTTTTTAACTCAAAAAGAAAAATACTAATTTTAAAAAGGTCTGTGACTAGGTGTTCATAGGTACACTAATTATTTAGAGATTTTCGGAGTCGCCACTTGACAAGTTAAAGGTGTGCCAAGTCACCACAGTGGTGTACCTAGAACACCTATGACTCGTAAATGGTCTGCGTCAGAGTTTCGGATAAGGATCTCGGTTGACTCTCGGGAAGGTGTTAGGCACCCTCGAGTCCTGTGACAAGCACAGTTGCTTTCATTGACGCGTTTCGACTCTTTTGAAATTGTTTATTATATTTGCCTTGATTTTGTTACGCTTCAATTTAGTAATTAGATTGTTTGTTCAAAGTAAAAACTCAAATCGAGATGTAATCGCGCGGGCACTTCACCCATTCGAAATCTTCCGACTTAAATTAGTTAAATCGGGCAGGCACTTCACCCGTTCGAAATCTCCTAATTTAAATGAGTTCCATATGAACAAATAACATTTGATTAACTTGTTTCGGCCTAGTACTCGCCTAATCGTGCGAACAAGCTGTAGCCATTGGTTTGCTAATTCTCAGCTCTCTTTCACCACAAAATAACAATTATCCATTAAATAACTCTTGGCTCCATTTCGCAATTAAATTTCAAAGCCTGAACATTTGCCAAATTATTTTGATCAAGACTATCCATTTTTAGTTGATTTCCAGAAATTAAATAAGTAAATAAGCTGCTTGCTCGTGATACATTATAGCCAAGTTTCGTCTACAACACTACGGTGTTCAGTTTTTAAATGCTTTGTCATTGGACCTTCATTTGCCTAAGTGAAACAACTGTCCAGGTTTTAACAAAATAATAATGTTTCCTCTTTTCCAGATCTCATTTTTCCTTGACCGTGCCTAGTACCAAACTTTAAGATACAACAACTAACTAATGAGACCAAATTTACATTTATTTCAAAATTTCAATATTTGCCTTCTCTTAACGTAGACATAGTAAGTTTGGTAAATAAAATCATAAACATGGATAAACATGATTTCATTGGCCCTTATATTCATTCAAAACATTGCAACAAAATCATAAATAACTCAAGAAGGTTCAAGAGTTACCTACTGCCGATAAACTATCAAGCCCAAAGTAATGGAGCCCAAAGAGCCCACAAACCAGCAAGATCCTGCACCAACAGTACCCAAAGCAACCTCCAAACTTGAACTCTAAACTCAAACTTTAAACCTCAGACCGAACTTCAACTCACTCCTTTCTTTCTTAACTTTCTAACTATTTTACTCTCAACCTTGCAAGTATTTTCAGATCTCAAGTGGGGTTTTTTTTTTAGAGAGTCAAATGTATTTTTCTGATCTCTTTTCCAGATTTTTCCTCCTCTAGAAGAGTGAAGGAGTGGCCTTCTTTATAGCTGAAAGAGGGGTCCAAAGTCAAGGGTGACAGCCATGCCCATGATACATAACCCAAGGCAATTAAATGCCAATTTCCTCATTTATGCTAAGCCTCTCACCTACCCTAAAAGAGTGCTGAAACATACCACTTTGGTACTACTCTTTGTCCCACTATTTTGACCATTTTTCCCTCTCTTTTTACTTTTTATCTTTCCACTTTTCCCAAAGCTTTGACTTCTTAATTGCTTCTTTTTTTCAAAATTTTCAGATTGTTTGAACACTAAACTAAAACTAAATTCAAAATCAAACTTAAATTAAATGACTAGTTCAAAGCTCCTAAACACAGCCCACCACTTTAAATTAAAAAAAAGACATAATAAATATGGTCCAGATGGGTCTATGGACTTGTATTCCTAAGCAAATAGGTCCAAGATCCAACTCAAACAAAGACCAAAGCATCACTTAAGACTCTAATACACAAGATCAACCTAACTATTATTCAGAAGCTTAACCGTTCAAAGTATTAATTAGCCTAGACACCTCGTGTGACAAGTATTACCATCACCTGACAAGTCTTCACCACTAAACCAAACAATGAGCATACATCTTACTCTACAAAACTCAATCAGTACTCATCATACTTGAGCAAATTTAAAACTATGAAAGTATTCAAATGTGAGTTCAACTAACAATGAGCATCATGCATTCAAAGGCAATGAACAAACACATACACATCAATGCTACTCTAGACAAGATTTCCAACATTCAACTCATAGTTAACTATTGCTAATCTAATTGTTAAACAACTACTGTATACGGAGTAATAAACATGATAACAATCAATAAGAAAGGAGTGGAAATTGGATTTTCTCTAACCATCACTGCCAAAGCTGCTGGTCAGCTACCAACACTGCGTTCACTGCCACGCTAGCAACGGATCACTGCTGCCTCGCCATCATTGCTAATATCAACATCACAGCCATCGACACTAGAGTGTCGTCGCTAACCCACCTCACTGCCTCGCCTTGCCACTGCCTCGACGAGCAGCCTCACAGCGCCAAAGCAGCATCACCCTCGTTCTGTCCCGCACACCACTGTCATTGCTATGAGCATCAAGAAACTCGTATCACAGTTCTCGCTATCGCCTCATTTCTGCTAAATAAACAGCCCCAATGTCGCAAAGCCAACATCGCATCCCCGACATGAACCTCACTGTTCTTTCCATTGCAACATCATGGCAAACTCACCAAGAGGATCACCACCACAAACTGCACATCAACAGCCTCCAATCTGTCACCTCGCTAAACAATCGACATCACAGCCTCACTGCTTCATCACCAAAACATCATCCCAGCAGCCTCGATACGACATCAACATCACCACTGCTGAAACAATCACCCCCACGGCTTAAACATTTGTCACCAGCTTCGTTATCACCATTGACATCCCTATGAAAATTATCAACACAAACTCAAGACACCAATCACGGACCCATCGTCACCACCAATTCAGAAATAAGAAAACATCACAGCCCCGAGTCATTGATCAATGCCATAAGCAGACCCCCGAAGCCGTCGCTTCACCACTGTTGAAACACTACTAACCACGGAGCAGAATGGGAACGAAAAGAGGAGAAAATTGGGGAGGATTTTGGTGATAACTGAGCTTACAAATATATAGAGACGAGTGAGAAAACCTGGTAATGTATGAATTGACCGGAAAAGAGCTGAGTTCACCGGAGCTAGGGTTTAGCCGATTGTTTAAGCTTCGATCTACGCCTTTCCGCTTGTATTTTGGCAAAATTGATGGTGGGAATGGAGAGAAGAGGTGAGGAGACGTCGGGCGACGTAAATTTTGGTCGGAGAGAGACCCGTCGCCGCCGTTGATGGTGGATGTCCGATGGGGAATGAAAAATTGAGCAGGGTTCTGTTCTTTTGAGAATGGGAAAAAAAAAATTAACTAAAATGGCAATCTTTTGGCTTTTATATCATGGACCTTGGGCCGGGTCAAGGGATTGGGTTGGGTCAAGGTGAGATGTGGGCTGCTATTTTTCATAGAATGAATTTGATATTAGCCCAATGCCCATTAACCCATAGCTTAACTATACTTAATTAAATTACAAACTAAATAATTAAGCCAAAATTCACACAATTCTAATCGCACAAATTAACTCACGAAAACAATTAGATAGACAAAGATCAAGAAAATATTTCATGTAATTTTTATAGCATAGCTACATAAAATGACAAAAAATCGAGAAAGATTACACAAAAATCCAATAAAATATCAATGGCTATTTTGAGCAATTTTTGTATTTTCGTGCCTAAATTAGGTGATTACACCCGTACACCCCATAATTGATAAGTTCTGCAGATCCTACAACCTTTGCCTTGCCCAACTTGGGCCCGGGGTTTGGAGGGTTGTCCAAGCCCTCGAGTACCTGAGTGACATCGCGGGGTTGCCATTTACCTTTCAACACTTGATCTCTCTATACTATCCTCATTTCCACAAGGCTGGGGTGGTCGCTCTCTTGCCTCGGGGCTCATATGCAATTTTGAGCAAGAGCGAGGACCATGGGGATCGAGGTTGGAACGATCGGTTCGTGCTCATTCCCACGGGGCTGTTGTCCGCCGAGCCTGGCTTCCCCGAGGCGTGGAATGCCCAGCGTAAGTATTTACTTCCACTCCTCCTTCGGTTTGAACTGTCGCAATTGCTAACCATCCCCTTCTTCGGCTTGCAGCTGAGAAAGTGGCAGTTGTCCCTCCGAAGAATCTGCTCGGGTGGGTGACCGAGGTCATGCAGGTGAAGAAGCGCCCCGAACGGCAATTAATGGTGCTAGCCGCTTTGCCTGGGAACCGATGGGCGTGCAAGAGGCATGGTGAGTTGTTGTCGACTTCGAGTTGCTAGATTTCACTTTAGACTGTTTTTTTGACTTTTCCATTTTGCTTACATAGGTCTCCCCAGCAAGGCCGTGAGAGAGGTCGACGAGGAAGAGGAAGCCGAGGTGGAGGTGGAAGGCGGAGAGGAAGAGAGAGGAAAGAAGAAAGCGAAGAGAAGTGAGAAATTGGTGACCGACGTCACCGAGGGGGTCGCCAAGATGGCGGAAATGGCGAAGAAGCTTATCGAGGAGAAGAGAGCCAAAGCCTCTTCGAGCCAAGGGACCTCACAAGGTGAAATTTTCTTGGGTAGGTTTTCTTGTGTTTCCACTGCCACTCATACTTACGCTAGGCAAATTGCTCCTCTTCCTGCCCCAGGTGCTAAGAGGAAAAGAGCGACTTCGAAGCGGGCCACCAAGGCGAAAGGTCCTCGAGTTGAGGAGGTTGCCGCCCCCGTTGCTGGGGCTCCGGTCGCTAGGCGCCGGGGGCTTGTTGATGAGCCTAGTGATGAGGAGCTCCCCCCTCTGGTTCCCGAGGAAAGGCCAGATCCAGTCCCCGAGCCTGCTCCAGAAAGGGCTGAAATGGGTGGATCAACCGAGGTCATACACGTGGAGGAGTCTGACCAAGAGGCCGCGAGGAGAAAGGGCAAGGCGAGGGCGAGCGGGGGGTTGATCAAGAACATGGTTAAGGCTTCAAGGGATTCCCCGAAGCCCACAAACATTGCGGCTCGGGCCCTGGAGGTATACCCCGATGCTAATTTGCTGGATGCCACGAAAGAGGATGTCGCGGCTCTTGATGGCCTGCTCGGTCCCGCCGAGGCTCATGCCCTTCGGAACTTGAGCCCAATGAGTTTAATGGGCGTCTCCGCCGCTTCTGCTCTTCGGGTAAGTTTCAATGTCCCTTTTCATAGCTTGTCTCGCCAATCTTTGAGCATTGACACATGTTTCAACTGCAGAGCTTGGTCCTCGCGCTGCAAGCTGTTCACCTCGAGCAGGATCGAGCCAAGGAGATTCAAGCAGCTGCCGCCGCCTGGGATGAACTAAAGAAGGTCCTCAGGGGACAGGTTACCGAGCTTGAGCGTCGATTCACAATTCTGAACAATGAGCTGGAGCGCGCCAATGTCGCCGAGGCAGATCTTCGCGCAACAACGGAATCTTCCGAAGCTCGTGTCCGGGCTGTGACAGAAGAGTTTGCTGCTGAGCGCTCAAGGTTGAGCCTTGAGAATGCCCGCCTGGAGGCTGACCTTTTCAGGGCCAAGACCGAGGCTCTTGAGGCGGGTGAGAGATATCGCGGCAAGCTTGGGGAATACAACGCCAAACTCATCGAGCTGCAAAGCCAAGTGGATGAGGTGCCAGCTCTTCGGGGCAAAGTGTCCAAGCTTGAGGGCCGAGTCGCCTACCTCAATGAGCGAGCCGAGGTCAGGGCAACGAGGGCAAAGTTTGAGGAAACATGGGCCGTTGTCAAGACTAGGCTCAGCACTCTTGAGCAAGTTCAGGCCGGGAATATTGTGCTAGAGGACGAAATTGTCAAGGCACAGGCAGCCGCAACCGAGGCTCAGAGGATCGTGGATGAGCTCCCTTCGAGCGAGGGGTCAGATGATGAAGGCGATAGCGCCGAGGAGGGCAGTGGAGATGCCGATGGGGCGTTGCCTTAGTAAACTTTTTATGTCTTTCATTTTTGAGGCCTTCGTGCCTTTTTTGGATGTTGGCCTTCGGGCCTTTGTATTTATGTTTGACCTTTGAGTCATTTTGAATGTAAATAATATTAGCATTCGGGCCTTTGATGGAAAACTCTTTGCTCTCCAAATTTGGTGTTGGCTTTTCATTCAAACCGAACACTTTAAGAATACATAACACGCTTACAAGACTTGAGCAGAATTTGACCGATGCAAACTTAGGGCGACGTCTCGCCCTCGAGTCGAGGCATTGTGCAGCTTCGGTGTGCAAGGTTTGTATAGATAAAATGAATGAAACCAAAGTCACTTCACATGAATGGAAACCAAGTCATTCTATTAACATCCATGGGCCCGAAAAGGCGGCATTACATGAAACCGAGTCGAAACGGACCTCGGGTAAAAAACAACAAATTTAGAAAAAGCAAACTTTCAATAAAAGCAGAACGATCATATGCCGCTACCGGGCTAATTACAATGTACTAAATCTAATCCTCGGGCATGAGTCCCCGGTTATCGGATAGATAAGCTTCGGTTGGGAGGCTCGATGTCGACCCCGATGTCAACCCTTCTCACCCCCCCCAGTGTTCGGTTATGAATCTTGATGAAGATCCGAGCACTGGAGTCGGTTCGGTTCGCTTCCTGAAAAGGTCAAGCAAAAAGATGGAACGAGGAGCAAGTTAGTACATTTTTATTGATGCCGTGGGAGCACTGTTCGGCTCAGGGCTGCTTGATTAAAAAGATTTGGGAAGGTATTTACCTCGGCTAGAAGTAGTACCGCTTCAAGTTGGAGATATTCCAATTCAGGGGTTCGGGCTCTCCTTGCAAATTCTCGATCTGATAGGAGCCTTTTCCAACAATTGCTTTGACCCTATAGGGTCCTTCCCAATTTGCTACGACCTTTCCCCCGTTCTTCTCCTTTGTTGATTGATTCACAGTTTTCAGCACATAATCTCCAACCTTGAAGTCCCTGAATTTGGCCTTTCTATTGAGGTATGCCTCGATCTGCCTCTTTTGAGCTACTAACCGAACCAAAGCTAGCTCCCTTTTCTCCTCGAGCAGATCCAGCTCTATGCGCATTGCTTCTTGGTTCGCATCCTCGGTTGTGTGGGCGTATCGAAGACTTGGTTCGCCCACTTCAACGGGGATGAGGGAGTCCATGCCATAAGCCAGTGAAAAGGGAGTTTCCCCGGTGCTGTTCTTTTCAGTTGTTCGCATTGCCCACAGGACCCCGGGCAACTCCTCGGGCCAAGGGCCTTTTTTCTCGTCGAGCCTTTTCTTGAGATTCTCAATTATGATCATGTTCGAAGACTCAGCTTGGCCATTAGCACTTGGGTGATAAGGAGTCGAGGCTATTCTTTTGATCCCCCACTGCTCGAGAAAGTTGGTGATAGCCGCCCCCATGAATTGTTTACCGTTGTCACAGGCAATTTCCTTTGGGACGCCGAACCTGTAGATGATGTTCTTTTTGATGAAGTCAATTACTTGCCTTTGTTTCACCTCGGTGAGAGCCACTGCTTCCACCCATTTGGTGAAGTAATCGGTCAACACTAAAATGAAACGAACACCACCCTTTCCCTTGGGCAATGGTCCGACAACGTCCATTCCCCATTTCATGAAGGGCCATGGGGACACCACCGAATGAATAGGCTCGGCCTGTTGGTGGATCATTCGCCCATGGCGTTGGCACTTGTCACACTTTTGCACAAAAGCCCTCACATCGGCACTGATCGTGGGCCAATAGTAACCAGCTCTTAACAGTTTGCGCACCAAGGACTTTGCCCCAGAGTGGTTGCCGCACTCGCCTTCGTGCACTTCGGCTATTACATATCTTGCCTCATCGGGACCCAAGCACTTGGCCATCGGGCCGCAGTATAACCTCTTGTATAGATTGCCCTCAATCATGTGATACGAGGCTGCTTGGGTTCTAAGCTTCTTAGCTTCTTTCTTATCTTGGGGGACAGTCCCCGAGTCGAAGTAGGAGATGAACTTACTTCGCCAATCCCATCGGTTGTCCACCGAATTGACTTGCAGCTTTATCTCTCTCATTTGCGCAGATAATAGCCGAACCACCGAGTCAGTCCCCGAGTGAGCTTCATCAATAGCCGAACCAAGATTCGCCAAGGCATCAGCCTCGATATTCTCCTCCCGAGGCACTTGTTTAACTTGCCACTCTTGGAATTGGGCCAAGATCCTTTGCGCCCGATCCAAGTACAATTGCATTCTGGGCTCATGAGCCGTATAATCACCGAGGACTTGGTTCACCACCAATTGTGAGTCGCACCTTAGTTCGATTCTTTCAACCCCCATTTCTCTGGCCAACTCTAGACCTGCTAAGGCCGCCTCATATTCTGCCTCGTTGTTGGTTACTTTCTTGAATCGAACCGAATGCCTGACTTTCTCCCCGGTGGGTGCTCTCAAAACTATACCTAACCCCGAACCTTTGGAGTTTGTTGCCCCATCGGTATAGAGTATCCATAAGCCCGGGGTTGTTCTTTTAGCTTCGGCATTTTCTTTTTCAGCCTCGGGTAAGATTCCAACACTAAAATCTGCCACGAAGTATGCCAAGACTTGGGACTTAATGGCGGTCCGAGGCTGATAGGTGATGTCATATTCACTTAATTCTACTGCCCATTTTGATAACCTCCCCGACAACTCTGGTTTATGCAAAATATTTCTCAAAGGGAAGGTTGAAACTACAGCTATTGGGTGGCATTGAAAATAGGGCCGTAGTTTTCGAGCAGTAATGAGTAAAGCAAGAGCTAGTTTCTCCAGATGTGGATACCTGGTTTCAGCGTCGAGGAGTGTGTTGCTTACATAATAAATTGGCTGCTGCTTGCCATCTTCTTCCCGAACCAGCACAGCACTCACCGACACCTCGGACACTGCCAAGTAGACTAGCAATGTTTCACCTTGTTTTGGCTTGGCAAGCAACGGTGCGTTAGCCAAGTATTGCTTCAAATCTTTCAACGCTTGTTTGCACTCCGGCGTCCACTCGAAGTGATTGCTTTTTCTCAAAACGGAGAAGAATTTGTGGCATCGCTCCGAGGACCTTGAGATAAAGCGACTCAAGGCAGCGATTCGGCCAGTTAAGCGTTGAACTTCTTTTACCCCGGTAAGCTCCTCGGGGATTTCTTCAATGGCTCTGATTTTATCTGGGTTGGCTTCGATTCCCCGCTCGGAGACAATGAAACCCAAGAACTTGCCTGATCCTACGCCGAAGGCGCACTTCTCAGGGTTCAATTTCATACCATATTGTCTCAACACAGCATAAGCTTCCCTCAGATGATTCAAATGATCCTCTATTTGGATCGATTTGATGAGCATGTCGTCTATGTAGACCTCCATAGACTTCCCGCTGTATTCTTTAAACATGCGACATACCAACCTTTGGTAGGTCGCCCCGGCGTTCTTCAGCCCGAAGGGCATCACCTTATAGCAGAAGGTGCCTCGGTCAGTGATGAACGAGGTCTTCTCTTCGTCCTCGGGGTCCATGAGGATCTGATTGTAGCCCGAATACGCATCCAAGAAAGTTAATAGTTTGTGTCCAGCCGTGGAGTCTATTAACCTGTCGATTTGTGGCAATGGATATGAATCTTTGGGGCAAGCTTTATTCAGATCGGTGTAGTCTACACACATTCTCCACTTGCCATTCTTCTTCGGCACAACTACCACATTTGCCAGCCATTCGGGATATTTGACCTCCCTTATGAAACCATTTTCTTGCAACTTCGTGGTCTCATCCTCGATCGCCTTTTTTTTCACCCCGGCGTGAGGTCTCTTCTTCTGTTTCACCGGGGTGAACTTTGGATCTACATTTAGCTTGTGAGTCATGATCTCCGGATCGATACCCGTCATGTCTGAATGAGCCCAAGCAAAGCAGTCATGGTTGGACCTTAAAACTTCCATGATCGCCTCTTTCGACTTCGGGTCCAACTCTGAGCCGATGTGTACTTTCCTCTCTGGGAACTCTTTCATGAGAGTGAAAGAGTCCAGCTCCTCGATGGTGGAGTCCTCGGCTTTTTGCTTCCGAGGTTCTTGCACGCACGCCGGGATCTTTTCACTTTCGCTTTGGAGGTTCGCCTCGCTTGACCCCGGCTGCGTTGGTTGCTATTTCTTTGGCCCGCTCGGGGCGACTCCACTTTTCAATGCGACCGAGTAGCATTCCCTCGCTACTCGCTTCTCTCCCTTAATTGACCGAACTCCCCAAGGCGTTGGGAATTTGATCACTTGGTGTAAAGTGGAAGGAACAGCTTCCATGGAGTGGATCCATGGCCTTCCGAGGATCACATTGTAAGCCAGATCCTCGGGCATGACTTGGAACAGTGTCTCTTTGGTAACTCCTTCGGCGAAGGTTTTTAGCGTGATCTCGCCCAACGTCTTCTCCGTTGAGTTGTTAAAACCAGCCAACACTGTTGATTTGGGGATGATTTCCCCTTTCAGCCACATTTTCTTCACGGCCCCGTAGCTGATGATATTCACTGAACTGCCGGGGTCGACCAAGACTCTCTTGATATCAGAGTCATTGATTCTGAGCATGATGACTAGAGCATCGTGATGGGGGATTATCATCCCATCACAGTCATCTTCATCAAATACAATGTCTTTGCCCGAGCCTCCTACTCGGGTCCTCTTCTCCATGGTGATGGAGAGCTTGGCAAATTTTTTGGCTGCGGCGAAGTTCACGCCGTTTACCTCTGACCCCCCGGTGATGACGTTGACCACTCTCTCCGGAGGTGGGGCCCGAGGTGGCTTCCCATCACCTCGGTTCTTGGAAAAATTATCTTTGCCCTTGTCAGTGAGGAATTCAGCCAAAACACCTTTCTTCAGCAAGTGGGCTACCTCGAGGCGCAAAGCTTTGCAGTCCTCGGTTCTATGGCCGTAATCTGCATGAAATTCGCAACGCAGATTGTGGTCCCTTTTGTCCGCCGGGGTCCTCATATATTTGGGAACCCTTACCCCGGCTGTCCCCTTGACAACATCGACCAGCTCCGAGGTCGATATGTTGAAATTATAATCTTGGATCCGAGGAAGATCCTTTCTTGGGACCGAAGCGGAGCTCGAGGGATTCTTTTGGTTCACGTTGGTTTGAACCTTCCCTCCGAGCCTCTGGCTTATATGAGAGGTTGGGTATGAGCTACCGGGATTGTTTCCCAACCTTTGACTAACATGTTGTCTTGGCGAGGTGTAAGGTTCATACCTCCCCTTCGAATTATTTCGTGGCGCCTCGGCGCGGTTCGAAGCATCACCTCGGTTGTTGTAGTTGTAACCTCGGTTTTTGAATTCCGCTTCCTCCAATCTGATTTTGGAGTAAGCGCGTCTATGCAGATCCTCCCATGTCAGGACCTGATACTGCTGCAATTCTTTACGCAATTCAGCTGCAGCGCCAGAATTGCGGCTATTGATGCCTTTTTCAAAAGCCATGATGGCTAGGGTGTCATCCATCCGAGGCAATTCCATGCGCTCAGCGTGGAATCGCTCGAGAAATTCTTTAAGGGGCTCGCCGGGCCATTGTTTCACTTCACATATATCCTCCTTCCTCTGGAGGATCTTTTGCGCGCCGGTGTGAGCCTTGACAAAGGCGCTGGATAGTTCTTTGAATGAGGAGATTGACCCCGGTGGCAAGCACAAATACCACCGAAGAGCACCTTTTTCTAACGAGCTACCAAACTTCTTTAAGAACATGGACTCGAGCTGTGTGGACGTCAAGTCGTTGCTCTTTACCATGGACATGTATTCCCTGACATGCTCCTTGGGATCAGTTGTCCCATCATACTTTTTGAGGAATGTGAGTTTGAACCCCACAGGAGTTGGAGCTGGCGCTGCTTCGGGCTTATAGGGCTGCTCCCTATACTGCTCGATGTCAAGATCATCTTTCTCCTTGCTTATCCCTGGTACGCGCTCGAGGCGCTTTTCGACGCGCGCCTCGATGCGAGCCTCGATTTCTCTACTCATTCTTTCAACGTCGACCGAGGACGTTGTCTCTGCCACGGTGGGAACCGTCCCGAAATGTGGCGTGGAAGATGGATTACTCCCCGAGCCCCCAGACGTGGCTCCGTTGCGAGGTCCCCTTATTATCGCGCCCGAAGGAACGAAGGGCGGGATGCCTCCACCAGGAGCCATGGGCTGGGTGCCGTTAGGGGCAGCACTGTTTCTCGCCTCTAACGAGGCACGAAGTTCAGCGTTAATGCTGACTTGCTCATCCTGCTTAGTTTGGAGAGCTCTCAGCGTTGTGACAGCGTACATTTAGAATTCTTCCGTTGTCATGGGAGCGATGGGCTGTTGGTTCAACGGAACGCCAACCCGATCACCGTTATTACCACCGTTATCGTTATCAGCCATAACGTTGAATCGAAATTTTTTGACAAAGAACGAATGCAGAACTTTGGAACAAAGCGTTACTGCTTATATCCCCACAGACGGCGCCAATTTGTATGGGCCTAAATCAGTTTAGGTACACAAATCGAATTTGGATTCGAATATAAGCAAATCTCTGTATCAAAGTTGAATAAATGCACGAAAAAGATATAAACGCGAAGAAATAACTGTATTTCAATATATAAATGCTGAGTACAGATTTTGACAGAGTTTCAGTATAAATTTCTGGATGCCTATAGTACAAAATGAGCTTCTATTTATAGGCCTAGGGGCCTTGCCCACGTTCTCTATCACCAGCTTGCACTCCTCCCACGATCTGATCAGCAACATGGACGAGTTAGTGGAGCAGAGTAGTGGGCTGCAAAGCCGTTGGGACCGAGGTGGTAACCGAAGCCTTGCCACAAGGCTTCGGTCATCTGACCTTGCTATCCGAAGAGGGTGCCATGCCCCCGAAGTTCAAAACTTAATTTCTCTTCGGTCGCGCCTTCGGGCGTTGACCTTGGTGATTCAGTCACGATCGATTACTTTCCCTTCGGAGCGCCAGCTCGTTTTCTCTTCGGTCTACCAACTCGAGGTGTTGACCGAAGACGATAATTTTTACCCAATACAACTATGTTGGTGAAAGATGTTTGTCGCTTAATATTCTATTATATGGTTAATTTCTTTTTCACTGTCTTACATTTTTATTTTTGTCATATATATAGGTTTTTTTCTGTTTGAACCCTTTTGTAGGGATGACAAAGGGCAGGTATGAGCGTGAAAGCTTTTATGTGATGCAGAACGAGTTAAAATAATTTCTTCAAAATTTATACACCTTCAAACGCCACCAAGTCAGTACAACCATATTACTCTTGATAGATGAAACGAAACATGTTATTGGATTTCATCCTCATGCCTTTTGCTCATATTCGTAATGAGAGAAACTTATGCCAAATTGATTATTGGTTCAAGGGAAAAATAAAATGTGTGCACTTTCATAAGTTTTGTATTTGAGAATGATTATTTAATTTATTTATTATGGTTCATCTATTTCGTTAGTAGTTTTCAATAATGTCATCTGGAAAATATATGGAATATGCTTAGACAAAGATGAGAGATTATTATCCTCTGATTTGCCCTTTTTTTTTAATGGTATTTTAAAGAGCCCTAACACATTTTGCAGAAAGAAGATAGAAAAGAGAAAGAAGATGAGAAGAGAAAGCTGATAACAAATGAAAGAGAGTTGCAAATTAGTTCCATTATTGACGAGTCTTCTCTGATCTTAAAATGAATTTTTATTCTTCTTTGTCCACATCCAATTATTTTCTTTTTATAAAGTATAATGAAATTTTTTACATTGAATTTAACTTTATTTGCCATTTCTTGCTGATCTAATATTTCTAATTCATCAATTAGTACGTATTATTAAGTTCATGAATTATAACCAAAAAAAAAAAAGAAGAGAAACTTGTTGTACTACTTTATGATTTTACTATTTGATTGTTAATGCAATACACTTTAAAAAAATAAAGTTATACTGGACAATAAAATGGAACCAAAAAAAAAAAAAAAGATAATAGGAATGCGAGTAAGAAATATCACAGAGAAGAAAGAAATTAATGAAGAAAATGAAAGAAATGATATTCAGAATTATTCTTCTTTAGAATAATACGTATTTTGAGGAAAAAATCTCTATTTCTAAATTAAAAATAATTTAATTTACAAAGCGCTGCAAAAATGCACTAATAAGTCTGCAGCTAATAAACGCGGTTATTCCAAATGCCTGCAAAATTTCCAAAATCGCCGCTAATTGTATTTTTTAAAAATAAACTGCTCCGATGAACGAATAAAAGCGATGATAATTGAACTACCTGGTTTTGTGTTGTCTTTAATCTTTAGGCGACATCATTGGTTTATAATTCTAACTAATTTAAAAAAATTCCTTAGAGAAAGAAGGAAAGAGCGGCGACATATCAGTACATCCCCAACTTTTACATCATGATTTCCTTCTTTTTGATCACTTTGCAATATTATGTTTCTGTTATTCAAGAACAACTTGTACTTATTGTATTTTCTAAAAATGTATTTCAGGTTTTACAATTAAATTTATATTTAGTTGAGTCTAAGGCGACCGTTTTATATCTCAATTCGATCGATTGATGGGCAATCTACGTTGACAAGTAGTCGATTTTCAGGGCCTTAATTCGAAGACAATGCAAATGTCAGTTTCGAGGATATAAATGGACAAATCCGATGTCGTAGTTAAAATAAACAGTTCGAAGACAAACGTAAACAGACAAATTGAGGCAAACGATGAATAAGCAATTTACGATGATCTGATTCCGGGCAAGTTTCTACCGAAGACAAATTATGTATTAAGTTCGTTTGACATCGAATATTAGATTTTAACTAGATTCGATGACAAATATAATGATAAGTAAATGTGATCGACTAGAATGTACTCAATCAGATAACAATGCGATCGAAAAGCAACAATAGCAATTCACTTGATATGTTCGATATCGATAAGCAAGTTAAATAGTGGACCAATTATACGACCAAGGTAACGGTAGCAGATTAATGAGATCGAGCGCGATGAATTAAGATATCAAGTAATGGAAATAGCATGCAATCAGCAGAGCAAACAATAATAAATAAATAAATAAAGCGGTGAAAGCTTATTGTATTGAAGAGTCGGAGGATGGTGCTTCGATGAAAGAGATGAATCTGCTTCCACACTTGAACCAAGCCACGATTGATGTTTAATACAATGATTGCTTTGATGATGACAATAGAATAACTATGGTATGATCAGAGAACAACAATAGTGTAATGAGTAAATGTATAGCTGAAGAATGAGAGTAGTATTCAGATGAACGTGTCCTAAAATGTGGAGAATGAGGCCTTTTTATAGCTTGAAGTGGAGATGACCAACCCTAGAAGAACTCTTGACTTCTCACGTTTCTTCATCAGTTCCCCACATCCCATGGAATGTGCTGGTTCCGTTCCGATAAAAGTGGGATAAGGTCAGTTATCACTATCTATTAAAACAGCTGTCCTGAACTTTCCGATCACGCCGCGTTGTAAACGATCACATCATTTCGTCGAAGTCGTTCCACATCGATCTTTCTCAAAATACGTCTTCGGAACCAACCATGGCCTTATCGCACAATCGAACACATTCTTCTTGTGATCGAACAGAAATCGACCAATACAGATAGTCCCCCCACTTGCCGAGTCGTGTGTTCGTAAAACTTGGCAAGTGGCTTGAATATTTAGGCGGGAAAACACGTGGAATGTTTGTATCCCTTCATCTTGAAACGTCAGGCTGTCGCCTCAACTTCCCATCGCCGCACGTGTCAGAGATCGTGCGGGTGGCAGTTTCAGCGGTTTCCAAGTCAATGATGACCCTTGTCCTATAAATACTAATTTCAACTTCACTTTACAAACTTTACAACTTCCAAATCTTTCAAAATTCTCAAAATTCTCCGACTTCTCTAAGCAAATCTCAGGAATTCCTTGCTGATTTTGTCAACTTCTGCTTCAGGTCTTTTTAAGTTATTTGTCTAAATCGTTGATTTTGTGTTTTGACAATGTCTTCTTCTTCCCAAAACGTAACTGAGCCTGAACTTACTTCTGCTGCGGCAGTTGCCGCCATAGCCCCGCCGCAGTCTAGCACGGTGGTGGAGCAGACTTTCACCGCCACTGGCACTTCAGCGGACAAGAAAGGCAAAAAATGGAAGGAAAGGAAAGTGAAGGACTTTGGTCCCAAGAAGTCGTATTCGGAGATCCTTCCGAAGAAGTTTACTTATGAGAACGACTGCAAGGTCAGCGTTCAGAGCGAGGCAGAGCAAAATAAAAAGAAGAACATTCCAATCGACTTGGTATACTGCGCGATCACACCGGAGTCGATACCACGTGTTCGAGAAGAATGTGGTTGGAAGGTTGGTGACATCGATGTGATGTGCCCTCCAAGGAAATCGACTTTGGCCACTCACATCGAAGGTCATTCAGTAGTGCTGACCTACCCTTTTACCATCGGTTTTACTCTCTCGGTCGATAGTGTGATCGAGGAGTTTTGCAGGATGTACAACGTTTGCCTTGGGAAACTTTCTCCGGCGATATGGAGAACGGTAGTGATCATGAGATGGATCGCAAAGAGGGCGAAAGTAGAATTGATACTTCGCCACATTCTCAACATCTATTCCCCTCGAGTTTACAAAGGAGGGGTGATAAACTTGGCCAAAAGAGGTCAGGGGGCCTTGATATCCGACAACGATGATGATCTTCGGGGGTGGGATCAACGCTTTGTCTTTATTCCTATGGAGCAGTTAACTGTCCCCGGAAAAGAGCTGCTCCCAAGCATTTGGAATCGAACACGTAAGTGCTTTGTTCGTTTCTCCCTCTTTTGAACGAATCCGCCGTTTTAACCTTAGATTTTTTTTTAATAATTTTTCAGCCGATAGTGTTTTTTTCGATCAAGTTGCGGATATCATACCGTGGCTGATCAGAGTGCTTGATAAGACGTCCAACGACCAGAGGGCTTGGAAACCGGTCGCAGCCCTGAAAACCCTTAAAGCAAAAAATCATGGTAATTTCTCTTTCGAACTTGTGTCGAACTTGTAACTTGATTCGTACTTTTAATAACTTTGAAAATTTTCAAATTCCCACAGGTATCACAGGTGCCGGAGGTGAGCCAAGTGATGAGGAGGTGGAAGTCGAGGGCGGCGAGAAAGCCGATGACGTTCCTCCTCCGAAGAAGAAAAAGAAATCTTTTCAGGAGTTGAAGAATAAGTACTTGCCCAAGGTGGTGGAGAAAGGGCAAGGGGGTAGCTCATCGGCTACGCCCCAAACCATTGAGGATGTGATTGCTGGAACAAGTTCAGCGATCGCAGTGGCGAAAGCCGCCGAAGAAACGACCTCGGTTATCGACATCGAGGGAGAAGAGACCGGGGACGAATCGGGATCTGACCGATTAGTGAAGCGTCCTAAGAAGCCTGTAAAGGAAAGACTCCAGGAGACAGCCATCCAACTCAAGGTGGCTGAACAGGGGGATCTTTCAGTTGATGACTATCCTCTTTCCCCTGTAGCCGAAAAGGTCAATTCGGGCTTAGGAGGCTTGCCCAGTAGAGAAGGTGCCCTCGTTTCTTTGGGCGCCATGCCTGAGACTCGAGGGGAAATGATCGAGGCCATTGATCGCGAACTCGAGGGAAGGGATCCAACGAAAGAGAAGATGTCAGCTTTGGATCGGCCGATAGCGACGACGAAGTCCAAATACGATGAAGAAACAGGGTCATCGTTCTTCGGAGCGGATCATGCTGATCCGATAGTACCTCTTCCTCGAGGCGAAGAAGCTGCTGCCTTTGCCGCTTTGGGCGAATCTGAAACAAGGGGTCTTAGATCTCTAAAGATAGAAGTGCCGCCCAATGTCGACTTGCTTAGATGCCCAAAACGGCTGGCGGATTACCTGTTCGATGTCATTGGCCCGATGGAGCAGGCTCGGCTGAATACGCACGAAGACCTGAGTTTGCCTTCACAGATTTCTTTTGGTGCCTTCAGGGTAAAGTCCACACTTTCTTATATTTCCTTCCTTGTATTCTGCATAGATTTTTTATAAACTTCACAGGCGACTTTGTTTTCAAAACTGCATAATGGCGATCGAGACCGCCGATCAGATTCGTCAGCTTCAGGATGGGGCTAAAGTTTTAAACGAGCAAATCATCCATCTTACTTCGGCTGGGGAGGAACTGCATCGGAAGTTGAAAGCCGTGGAGGCCAAGTATGCTGAACTCTTGGCCAACTTCGACAAAAATACGAATGAGCATGCTCTTCGTCAATCGGAGTTGGAATCCCAAATTCGAGCTTTGAACGTACAGCTGAGTGAGCACGAAGCCAATTCCGATCTAAAATTGGCCAAAATCAACTCTGCTTTAGAGAGCAAAGATCGGGAACTAGCTGATAAGTTTGAAGAGTTGAACGTTCTCCGCAAAGGCAACGAGGATTTAAAGGTTCAAGCTGATAGCCTGTCGGAAAGGAACCTGTTGCTTCAAAAGGAATCCAGCATCTTAAGGCGTGAACTCGAGGAAGAGTTTGAAAAGAAGAAGGACCTTATCCTTGCCGAATCTAGGCGTGATGTCCTTAGAGAGATGCTGGATCGAGACATTGATGTTCCTGCCGAGCTAAATGATGCCATTGCCATTGTGCGGTTGGCTCGTGAAGATCTTGGTCTTCCAGCAAGTTCCTCCGATGAAGGTTCTGATGGGAATGGTAATGAATGAACTAAAGCTGTTTCCGATTTGTTGTTTCAGTCGATTTTGAAATTTGGTGTAATGTGGTCGCTTGGACCTGTAAATATTTTTCAATGAATGAATTGTTTTCGACTTTTCTTATCGCTGTATTGTTTTTCGAAGACGACTCAATTTACTCGTTCGAAAGTTGTCGGAAGAAATATGATTGGGGCCCAATGTTTAGTGCGTAGTAAAGAATGACGTCTCACTTTTACGCAATGTACTCCTCGAACATTTTTAGGTTCGGAAAACTTTTTTTTGAACACTTGGCGAAAAATTTGGAATTGTAAAATTTGCTAATGTTAAAATCGGTCACACAAGTCGACAAATGTGAAAAGTCGAAACTATGACCAAGTGTTGTATATTATTGAAGTATGAGCCGCTATTGGGCGTTTAATACATTTTCGGATCGTACGATTCGATCGATTACATGATGTGGCCGTTTGAAGGCACAGAGATTTTTGATCGCTAACGGATCGTGTACATATCATACAACTCATCTTAAACAAATAGCTCCCGAATCTGAATAAAAGCGTCAGGGTTTTAAAAACTTCGACAAAGTTGAGTCTCTAGTTCGATTTGAAGTACGAACGAGTCCCCAGTCCGAGTGAGCATTGGGATCTTGAATCTTTTGTCGAATTTTGGACGAGTCCCCAGTTCGAGTGAACGTTGGGATCTTTGAGCTTGTTGGATTTCGAACGAGTCCCCAGTGTTGTCTTTAATCGATTTTTTTTCTTCTTTCGACGGGAAGTCCCCAGTTTCTGGGCAGTCCCCAGTATCCGAAAGTGACCATCCTATAACTCCATCCCCCCAGTGTTTGGGTGTGAAGGATGAGCAGTCGAACGCTGGTCCTCGATTTCGATACCTGAAACGGAATCATTGAAAGACAAAAACCGAGAAAGCCGCTATAGATGAAGACTATGTTAGAATGTTCGTCCGACTTATCGACCCCGATTGGAGCGTTTTGAGCTCAAGTATTCGTGGGTGATGTTTGTCATCACTCGATTCCAACTATGCCTATCATCTAAAAGTGTTAGTATCAAATAATCGATCAAACAATTACTTCCGATGGAAAGGAAATGAAAAATAAAAGAAACTAGAAAATGAAATTTGATGATACCGTAGGGTTTAAAAGTAGTATTTCTTCAATTGTGTGATATTCCAATTGAAGTCGACTGGCTTGGAGTCCATTGTTTCGAGCTGGTATGAACCTTTTCCGACTACTGCCTTGACCCGGAAGGGTCCCTCCTAATTTGCTCCTAATTTACCTTCGTTGGGTTCATCCTTCTTCGGTCTTTTGATCTTCAGCACATAGTCACCTACATTAAAAGATCTATACCTGACTTTTTTGTTGAGGTAATTTTCTGCCCTTTGTTTCTGTGCTTGTATTCGAATGAATGCCATATCTCTTTTTGCCTCGACCAAGTCTAACTCTATCAACATAGCTTCCTTGTTTGATTCGTCGATGGAGTGAGCGAACCGAAGACTGGGGTCCCCCGCTTCCACCGGAATCAGTGCTTCTGCTCCATAGACAAGTGAGAACAGAGTCTCTCCGGTGCTGTGTTTCACCGTTGTTCGGTGAGCCCACAGCGCTCCGGGAAGCTCATTCGGCCAATTGCCCTTTGATTCATCCATCCTCTTCTTCAAATACTCAATTATTGTCTTATTGGAAGACTCAGCTTGTCCGTTTGCACTGGGGTGGTAAGGTGTTGATGCAATCCGCTTGATCCCCCACTTTTCGAAGAAAGCTGTGATTCGTCTCCCTACGAACTGGTTACCATTGTCGCATGTGATCTCTTTCGGGATCCCAAAACGACAAATGATATTTTGGTAAATGAACTTGATAATTTCATGTTCACGAAATTTAGCCAAGGCAATTGCTTCTACCCATTTAGAGAAATAATCTGTCAAAATTAAAATAAACTTTACCCTGTCTTACTTCAGTTCATTTCAGTTTCTCCATCATCAAACGAGCAAAGAAAGTCTTGCAAAGCTTGTTACAGTTTCATAGTTGTACTAAAGCAAGTCAGGACCAACCTTGATAATTGGAGCCCAATGTTTCACATCAGCATAAAGAATGACACACCAAGGGGTGTACCATGAAAGAGATCATCAAAGGATATGCAGATTTCAAGATGCAGTTAAAAATTCAAATCAAAGCCTGCCGAGCAGCAATTTCAAGCTTTCAACAGTCAAAGCATGCCGAGCAGCAATTTCAAGCTTTCAACAGCCAAAGCCCGCCCGAGCGGCGATTTCAAGTTTCAACAATTTCAGCATTCCATGTCAAAGCCCGTCAAAGCGGCAATTTTAATTTTCAAGTCAAGCCCGTCAAAGCGGCAATTCCAACTTTCAAGACCAAGCACGCCCAAGCGGCAATTTCAAATTTTCAGCAATTCCAACATTCAAGTCAAAGCCCATCAAAGCGGAAATTTCAATTTTCAAGTCAAGCCCGCCAAAGCGGCAATTTCAAAAGCCCATCAAAGCGGGCCAATTTCAGCATTCAAGTCAAAGCCACATGTGAAAAATGTGTGGACTGTACAGCTTCCGGACATGAGCTAATCATGAGCGGGTGAACAGAGAGGACATAACTCACCAGGAAGATGTCAACCACAATAACATACTCCCCCAAGATAATGCGGAAGTTTCCCTTTCAAGTCAGTTTTTGCTCAAAGATAGTGTCAGTTTCCTTTTCGAGTCAGTTCCGCTCAAAGATAGCGTCAGTTTCCTTTTCAAGTCAGTCTTTGCTCAAAGATAGCGTCAGTTTCCTTTTCGAGTCAGTTCCGCTCAAAGATAGCGTCAGTTTCCTTTTCGAGTCAGTCTCGCTAAAAGATAGCGTCAGTCATTTTCTTTTCAAGTCAGTTTTGGCTAAAAGAAAGCCCATTTCCTTTTCGAGTCAGTTTCGCTCAAAGATAGCGTCATTTCCTTTTCATGTCAAGATCTGCTAAAAGATAGCGATCGTTTCCTTTCCGAGTTAATTTCTGCTAAAAGATAGCACCCATTTCCTGTTCGAGTCAGTTTCGCTAAAAGATAGCGCCCATTTCCTTTTCGAGTCAGTCCCGCTAAAAGATAGCGCCCATTTCCTTTTCGAGTCAGTTTCGCTAAAAGATAGCGCCCATTTCCTTTTCGAGTCAGTCCCGCTAAAAGATAGCGCTCATTTCCTTTACGAGTCAGTTTCGCTCAAAGATAGCATCATTTCCTTTCCATGTCAAGATCTGCTAAAAGATAGCGATCGTTTCCTTTCCGAGTCAATTTCCGCTAAAAAATAGCGCCCATTTCCTTTTTGAGTCAGTTTCGCTAAAAGATAGCGCTCATTTCCTTTTCGAGTCAGTCCCGCTAAAAGATAGCGCTCATTTCCTTTTCGAGTCAGTTTCGCTCAAAGATATCGTCATTTCCTTTCCATGTCAAGATCTGCTAAAAGATAGCGATCGTTTCCTTTCCGAGTCAATTTCTGCTAAAAGATAGCAACCATTTCCCTTTTGAGTCAGTTTCGCTAAAAGATAGCACCCATTTCCTTTTCGAGTCAGTCCCGCTAAAAGATAGCACCCATTTCCTTTTCGAGTCAGTCTCGCTAAAAGATAGCGCCCATTTCCTTTTCGAGTCAGTTCCGCTAGAAGATAGCAACCACTTCCTTTTCAAGTTATTCCCGCTCAAAGATAGCAACCATCCCCAGCTTCAAGTCAAAACCCATCAAAGCGGCAATTTCAGCATTTTAGTCAAAGCCCGTCAAAGCGGCAATTTCAACTTTCAAGTTAAAGCCCACCCGAGCGGAAATTTCAAGTTTCAGCAATTTTAACATTCAAGGCAAAGCCCGTCAAAGTGGCATTTGAACATTCAAGTCAAGCCCGTCGAAGCGGCAATTTCAACATTTCAGTCAAAGCCCGTCAAAACGGCAATTTCAACTTTCAAGTTAAAGCCCGCCCGAGCGGAAATTTCAAGTTTCAGCAATTTTAACATTCAAGGCAAAGCCCGTCAAAGCGGCATTTCAACATTCAAGTCAAGCCCGTCGAAGCGGCAATTTCAACATTCAAGTTAAAGCCCGCCCGCACGGTAATTTCAAGTTTCAAGTTAAAGCCCGCCCGAGCGGCAATTTCAAGTTTTCAAAACCCACTTGATTAGTGGGAGCTTCAGACCAGTTCATCAGCTTGGGAAGCATGAAGAGTAGTCTAGGAATTGTAACTTTTATATTTTTCAATGTTGTTGTTGAGAGCTGGATTTGAAGTATGACAAACAGGAAGGACACTGAGGTTCATGAGAAGAACATAGTCCTTGTGATGGAGGGCACGCTTGATCGAAAAGATTACGGGTTGCAAATCCCTGTAGAACTAGGAGTAGTGGCGCGTGGTTGAAGACATATCCTAGTCAGACTAAAAGAGGCGGTGTCCAGGCTGTGTCTTTGAAGTGTGAACAAGAGTTAGACTTCAACATGGAAAAGAGTTACTGCGAATCTTCAATTACCATAATTAAAGAGGATTCCCAGTAGAACTCAACTAGGGTTGCAAGACTCGTATAAAAAGCAAGTAGAAGAGACAACCGAAGTCAGTTATTCACATAGAGAGTTGAGAGCATAGAGAGGCGATCTAAAGAACTGTCTACGTGAAAAACTGGAGACGACAACTTATCCGCATGCAGAGTATTTGAGTCTAGATTTCTTGTCTAGGTTCATCGAGTTGTAAGTTGTCTTTGTAACAAGTATTCATTGTTTTGTCTATTAGCTTATCTCAGAAGCATATGTATTAGGCAAACTACTTTGTGAATTACTAGAAAAAGCTAGAGTTTAGCTTTGGTTAGTGATTAGGGTCTAGAGTGTAGCCCCTTGGTTACAGAGGTTGTAATCAGAAACGTTGCTCTTGTGTTAGTGGATTCAGCGCTAAAATCCCAGAGTGTGGGTCGTGGTTTTTCTCCCTTGAGCAAGGAGTTTTCCACGTAAAATCCTTGTGTTCTTGGTGAATGTTTTGTAGTGTGTTCTTAAGTAAAGGCTGCATAAAAGAGAACTGAAGAACTTTGTTCTACTACAGAAGAACAAGGTTCTTGCAACGAAAATCGGAGGACACTATTCAACCCCCCCTTCTAGTGTCTTCAGGAGGTGCTTAAAGTACAACAAGTGGTATCAGAGCAGGTCTTCTCTTGTAAGGCTAACACCTTGAGAAGGATCAGAATGAGCGCACCGCCTACTATTACTGAAGGACAGTCGGTTCTAAGGCCTCCACAGTTTAATGGGCAATACTACGCATGGTGGAAGAATAGGATGGAGAATTACATATGTGCTGAAGATTATCAACTCTGGCTGATAGTCTCTGAAGGAAACCTGATTCCCACCAAAATAGTTGGTGAAGGAACCACTGCCACAAAAGAACCCAAGCTGAAAGAAGAGTTTGATGAGTCTGATTATAAGATGATCGAAAAGAACCACAAAGCCAAGCGGTTGGTTATATGTAGTCTGGGTCCAGAAGAGTTCAATCGAGTATCATCATATAAGACAGCTAAGGAAATATGGGATGCCTTGCAGGTTGCACACGAAGGAACTACAGAAGTAAAAGACTCAAAAAGAAGAATGTTGAAGAGACAATTTGAGTTGTTTACTATGGGTGAGAAGGAGTCGATTCTGGATATGATGACCAGACTGACCATGATCACCAATGAAATGAGATCGTTGGAGATGGAATTACCCAAAGTGGAGATGGTTGACAAAATCCTAAATGTGTTGCCTGAAGCATGGGAACCAAAAATGACAGCCATCATTGAATCAAAACCCTTGAAATCCATTAAGCTTGAAGAACTGGTTGGAAGTCTGAAGACGCATGAGATGATGAAAGACTCAAAGGCTAAACCTGCAGCAAAGAAGGAAAAGACCCTTGCACTGGAAGCAACAGAAGAAGCTGATGAATATGTTGATCTTCAATCAGTGGAAGCTGCGATGGTAAGTGCCCTGAGACAAAAACTCAATCTGGGAAGGTTTAAAGGATTTAAGCGAGGGAACAAGGAAAGCTCCAGCAGGAAGAACATAGTTGATAGTCCTGACTATTCTGGATGCTTCAAATGCTTTAAGAAGGATCATGCTGTCATGGATTGCCCGATGTGGGAAATAGAATGGATGAAGAACAGAGCCGCTAAGGAAAAGGAAAGGGAAACCACAAAGGATTTTGATGCAGACAAGAAAAAGGCAAGACGGCCACCAAACTTTAGAGCTGAACGAAGGAAAAGAAAAAAAGCCTTCTATGCCACATGGGGACCAACTGGTAGTGAGTCTGATCACGAGAAGGAAGCTGATGATGAATCACCATTAGCTCTAGCAGGGATGACAGACGTCAGTTCTGATGAAGAAAATCCTCGAGAAGTCAGATGGGGAAGAGATCCATCAAAGCCACCAATGTTCAATGGGACCCAGTACAACTACTGGAAGAAGCAGATGAAAAACTTCTTACAGGCAACTGATTACAGCCTGTGGCTAATTGTGAAAAGAGGACCTCATGTTCCAGTGAAAAGAGCAGCAAATGGAGTCCTGGTACCCAAGAAAGTGGAAGAACTAGATCCTCAAGATCTGGACTGGCTACAAGCAAACTCCAAGGCTGAGAACTATCTAAGAAGAGGGCTTACAGATGATGTGCTTGGACGAGTACTGGAATGTAAATCAGCCAAGGAGATATGGAAGAAACTGAAGGAGTTGTACATAGCTAACAACACCAAGAAGGACTCTGCTCTCATGGCAACTGATGGTGAGGAAGCTGGCTGTTCAGCAGAGGTATGTTTATCTGATCTAAAGGAAACTCTACACACATACTCTTCTGAAAATTTAATTCTAATTACAGCCACCTTGATTGAAGGGTATGAAAAAGAAAAGCTTGAAAAAGATAAGTTAACTGAAGAACTGAGTGATCTTAGAATTAAGCACAAGAGTCTCTTAGAACAGAACATTGAACTTGAAGAAACTAATGCTACTTTGAAAGGACAGACTCTTGTGTCAAACTCCAAGATCACTGAGCTTGAATTGGAATGTAATCAGTTAAGAGAAAGTAAGAATGGCAAGCAAGTTATGAGTGAAGTTCAAACCTTTCTGGAAGATGAATTGAAAAGGGCAAATGAGATTTTATATCAAGAAATTGAAAAAAATAGAATGTTAAATCAGAAGGTTGAAAACTCAAAACTTGAACTTACCAGACTTACAAAATGGAATAAATCTTCAGAGGCAATGAATTGGGTTCTTGAAAATCAAAACAAAGGTAAACAAGGTTTAGGATTCAAGAAGCCCTTGCCTCCATATAATCCTAAAAGCAAATATGTGGGATTACCTTGCAACATGTTATGCACCTTCTGTGGTCAAACTGGTCATACTAAACAAAGGTGTGTTAACATTACTAAGGCAAGGGCCAAGATTAAAAATTGTGTTTTACCCAAATGGGCCAAACAAGATCTGATTTACCCATTTTCTCATAAGAAGGGACCCAAGCTTGTCTGGGTTCCTAAGGCTAACCTCTAATTGTTTTGCAGGCTGGAGTGAGGGAGAACAACTCAAGCTGGATTCTTGATAGCGGTTGTTCTAGGCACATGACAGGAGATAGAAGAAACTTTCTCTCACTCGCAGCATTTTAAGGAGGCAGTGTGGCCTTCGGAGGAGGAAAAAGTGGTCAGATAGTAGGCATTGGGAAGATTGGGAGATCCCTTGAGCATGCAATTGAAAATGTGTATTGTGTGGATGGTCTTAGACACAATTTACTGAGCATCTCTCAACTATGTGACAGAGGAAACGAGGTGAGCTTTTCATCTATAGGGTGCATTGTGAAGAACCTACAGAGTGGAGAAGTGGTAATGGAAGGAAAAAGAGTGAACAATGTGTACAAGGCGTCACTGAGGTCCTTACCTGAAAACAACCTGACATGCTTGAATGTGCAAGAAAGTGACTCTCAGCTGTGGCACAAAAGACTGGGTCATGCAAGTCTCACTCAATTAAATAAGCTAGCCTCGAAGGAACTGGTTCGTGGATTGCCAAACAAGAAGTTTGATAACATAAGAATGTGTGATGCCTGTGTCAAGGGAAAGCATGTGAGAACGTCGTTCAAATCCAAGAAAGTGGTCAGTACATTAAAGCCACTGGAGCTGGTGCATATGGATCTGTGTGGACCTATGAGGGTCAAGAGCAGAGGAGGCAAGAGGTTTGTGTTCGTAATTGTTGACGACTACTCAAGGTATACATGGACCTTATTCTTGGCATCTAAGGATGAAGCCTTTGAGAGCTTTAAAGACTGGGCTGGTGTGGTTCAGAAAAGGCTAAATCTTGAACTCATCAGTATTCGATCGGATCATGGAACTGAGTTTGAAAACTCAAAATTTTCTGAGTACTGTGCAAAGAACAACATAGATCATAATTTTTCTGCACCAAGGACTCCCCAACAAAACGGGGTGGTTGAGAGGAAGAACAGGTCATTGGAAGATATGGCTAGAACCATGTTGCTGTCAAGTGGACTAGCAAGAAACTTCTGGGCTGAAGCTGTAAACACTGCATGTTACTTACTAAATAGGTGTTCCATCAGAGCAATCCTTGACAAAACTCCATATGAGCTACTCAGAGGTAGAAAGCCAAGTATTGCACACCTAAGGCCTTTTGGGTGCAAATGCTTTGTTCACAACAATGGCAAGGAACCCTTGGGAAAGTTTGATGCTAGGAGTGATGAGGCAATATTCTTGGGATACTCTACTCAAAGTAAGGCATACAAGGTACTCAACAGAAGGACACAAGTAGTAGAAGAAAGCATGCATGTTGTGTTTGATGAATCAGATAAGGAAATAGGAGAAACTGATGCAGATGATCAGGTGATTGGCTTAAGAAGAGAAGAAAGCATGGATGAACTGGAGGACTCGGATGAAAAGGAGAGCACAGTCATATCAGATGAATGAGTCAACTTGACAGGGGGAACGTCTGATGAAGCTGAAGATCAAGAAAGTCAAGAAGAAGCTACTCAAGACGATGCTGCAGGTTCTTCTAATCAGATTCAGATCAAGCCATGGAAACATCAAAGTTCTCATCCTTTGGAGAACGTTTTATCTGAACTGGATACAGGAATTATGACCAGATCAGCATTAAAGAACTTCTGTGCATTCTTTGCCTTCCTCTCAGCTTTGGAACCAAAGAATGTAAAAGAAGCTCTAGAAGATCCAGACTGGATTGTAGCTATGCAGGAGGAACTTCATCAATTTGAAAGAAGCAAGGTGTGGCACCTAGTTCCTAAGCCAAAGGACAGATCCATAATTGGAACGAAATGGGTGTTCAGAAATAAGTTGGATGAACACGGCATAGTTACCAGAAACAAGGCGAGGTTGGTGGTCCAAGGGTATAGTCAGGAAGAAGGAATAGACTATGATGAAACCTTTGCACCAGTTGCAAGAATGGAAGCCATTAGAATGCTGATTGCGTTTGCTACATACATGGAATTCACTCTGTATCAGATGGATGTAAAGAGTGCATTCTTGAATGGTTATCTAAATGAAGAAGTTTATGTGGTGCAGCCTCCGGGTTTTGTGAGCAATGAATTCCCTGATCATGTGTACAAACTGGACAAGGCTTTGTACGGTTTGAAGCAAGCTCCTAGAGCCTGGTATGAAAGACTATCAGGATTCTTAATGACAAATGGATTTTCGAGAGGTAAAATTGACAGCACACTATTTCTCAAGAAGAAAGGAAAGGACTTACTGGTAGTGCAAGTGTATGTCGATGATATCATTTTTGGAGCTACTGATGAGGAGTTGAGCAAAGGATTTGCTGACTTGATGGGAAGTGAGTTTGAGATGAGCATGATGGGTGAATTGAATTTTTTTCTTGGATTACAAATAAAGCAGACACCTGAAGGAACTATGATTCACCAGCAAAAATATGTCAAGGAATTGCTGAAGAAATTCAATATGGAGGGAGCAAAGGAAATGACTTCACCTATCGCCCCTGGAAAAAGGCTGGACATGGATGAACTTGGTCCTTCGACCAATGAGACTAAGTATAGAGGAATTATTGGCTCACTCCTTTATCTCACAGCAAGTCGACCTGACATAGTATACAGTGTAGGACTGTGTGCCAGATTTCAGTCAAAACCCAAGGAATCACACCTGACAGCTGTGAAGAGAATCTTGAGATACTTGAAGGGGACTCAGGATTTATGCCTGTGGTATCCCAGAGGAGGAACTTTTGAACTAATTGGTTTTGCTGATGCAGATTATGCAGGTCATTTGGTGGACAGGAAAAGCACTTCTGGAATGGCATATTTTCTAGGTCCTTGCCTGGTATCATGGGCTACAAAGAAACAAAACTCAGTTGCCTTATCAACTGCTGAAGCTGAATATGTGGCAGCTGCTTCATGCTGTTCACAATTGCTTTGGATCAAGCAACAACTGGAGGATTTTGGTATCAAGTGTGGGGCTGTGCCAACCTTCTGTGACAATACGAGTGCTGTGAATATTGCCAAGAACCCAGTCCAACATAAAAGGACAAAGCACATTGATATTAGACATCATTTCCTTAGGGACAATGTGGAAAAAGGTCTAATCACTATGAATTCATGCAGGACTGAGGATCAAATTGCTGACATATTTACCAAAGCTTTGAACAAGGTACAGTTCGAGAGGAACAGGTTGGAGTTAGGGATGACCAAAATACACGGATGACCCAGCAGGTAACCTCCTTGTGACTGGCTAGTTTAGTAGTAAATGTGTCTGTTAGGAATTTGTCATTATTGTCTGGGCTAAATTTGTACTTGAATAAGTACACTCGTTTAGTTGTTTTGAGCATTAGGTACAAATAATGTGATCCCATGAAGAACCTATTATGTACTGAGAAGGAACCAGTCTGAACATGAGGAATCGTGTCCAGGTACAGTCAACTTACTCTGTTTGTTAGTTTCACAACTGGTACTAAAATTGTCTATTCTACGTGCATCATGGGAGATTTTCCATATTCTCATAACCGCCCTAAATTATAGGAACACAATTCCTTTTAGGATAGAACTCCTTTTAATTTGCCTGGACCCCACTTTTTGAAAAAGGGCTTACTTAATTAAGTTCATAACCGTCAAATCTCTTCCCGGTTCTCAAAAAGTTCAAAAAGCTGCCTTTCATTATACTCATTACTGCTTGCCTTCCCTAGACATTGTCACATCACAAAACCCTTCTCCTTCTACAACTCTCCTTCAATCTCTCACAACTCACCCACTACTTCCATTGAACATCAAAATTCTCTCAATCCCCAAAAACTGTAAACCCTTCAACAAACTCAGGAATTCTCACAAAATCTTTCAAGATGTCTGAAAGACCACCTCCATCCACTCTTGCTGAAAGAATTGCAAGGGCTCGCATCAAATTTCTCAAAAAGGGGGACAAGAAACTGGTCAAGAAATTAAAGTCAAGAACCGTTCTTTCGACACCCATTACTCAAAGTTCGTCTCAACCGTTGCATGAGGTAATTCCTGACCCTATTTCATCTACACCTGTTTGTTCAGTCGATATAGTCAGTCCTGGTGTTGTAGAAACTGAAACCCTAGTCGCTGAACTAGATAAGATAATGGGTGATGAGCAGAGAGACAAAATAGATAGGGGGAATCCATGTGAGGAGGAACAAGAAAATAAAGAGAATGAACTTAGAGAAAATATGCAGGGTGTGTCTAGAGGCGAGTCAAATATAGCGGAAAAAATTGAAGAACAGTTTAGAGAATCAGATAATGCTGAAACTTTGAGAAAAAATGCAGTTAAGTCTAGTAAAGATGTTGAGTGTGTGGAGGATTCTGTCCCTAAAGGTCCAGAGTGTTGTGGACCTGCTGCTGCTGAGGCTCCAGAGGGTTTGAGACAAGAGCCTGTTGCTTGTCCAAAACCTGATGGGGCTGATGATGCAGAGTTTAGCTGGACAGAATCGGATGAGGAAGGAAACAAGGAAGTTGTTGTTGAAAGGCAAGAGAGTGACAAGAAAGGAGAAAAATCAAGAAGGAAAAGAAAATTTGGGGTAGAGGATGAGAAGGTGACTTGTGAAGAAGAAGAAGATGAGGTGGTGTTTGTAAAAGAGAATAGAGTAGAGCCTGAAAAAAGAAGAAGGTTGGTGAGAGATGGTAAGCCTGTATTGAAAACTAGATTGGTAGATGAAGAGAGTGAAGAAGGAGCTGACAAAGAGGCTAGTGAGCCTGTTGTCAGGAGAGTTGGTACTAGGTCTACATTAAAGATGCAGATGGAGAGAGTTGAAAAGCTAGGAAAGACAGTAACAAATGTGAAAGTAAGGGAAGAAGAGAAGAAGAAAGAAGAAGAGGAGAAGAGAGCTGGTGAGGAAGAGCAGGAAAGTAATGGCTGGGAGCTATGTGGAACCCAGTGATTCTGACACTGACAGTGAGGTGGAGAGTAAGAAGAAAAGAAGAGAAGTGGATAGGGAAGCATTCTTCTCTAAACATCAGGTGCTGCCAGGCAGTATTCTGTATGATGAAAAGGAGTTTCATATGAAATCCTTGTTGAGAATGATAGGAGATCAGGGTTGGTTGAGCTTGTTTGGGAACAAAGACAGGAAGCTGTTTGTGGATGAAGTCAGGGAGTTTTATACGAATTGCAGGGTAGTAGCCAGGAGGGTGTTTACCACTGTGAAAGGAGTGGAGATTGAATTTGGGAGACCTGAACTGGGAGTGATTCTGGATGTACCTGCTGAAGGGTATTGCAGGTATGTTAAGCTAAAATGGCCAAAGAGGACAGATAGAGTTACTCCCTTAGATGTTGTGAGAAAGTTTTCAGGGAAACCCAGATTGAGGAAGGAGAGGAAGGTTGAGAAAAAGGAGATGGAGCCTGCACATCAGCTTTTGTTTGAGTTTGTGCATAGGTTTCTTCTGCCAAGGGGGGAAAGAAATTGTGAGGCTAGTGCTCTTGACCTGACGTATATGGATCTGATGGACAGAGGGGTGAAAATTAATTTACCTGGGCTTGTTATTAGGCACATTAAGAGAATCTGTGATACTGATCAGAAGCCACATTCTCTTGTGCATTCTTATATCATCCATCAGATTCTTGAGCATTTTGGAGTGCCTTTGGAAGCAGGGAAGAAGCCTACAATCCATCAGAGGTTTGGGGTAAATGTGCTTAAAAACTGTGACTTTTTCCAAGAAAGCAGAGCTTCCAAAAGGCCAATACAGGTGAAGCAGGAGCAGTCAGAAGACAGTGAAGAATATGGACCTGATGAGGCCATTGGTGCTGTGCAGGAACTGGAGAAAATGGTTCTTGAAGTTAATGAAGAAAATGCAGAGCTGCACAGACAGTTGAAGGTGAAGGATCAAGAAATTGATCGCTTGAAGATTGACTGCCACAAGTATGAGGCCGAGCTGGTGATGGAGAGGGCCAAGAATACGAAGCAACTTGAGGCACTCGTCAAGCACTTCAACCTTCAGCTGTGATTCTTCCAGTCTTGTCCTCCTATCTCTACCCCTTTCTACTCCACCTGACATCTACTCCTTCCTACTCTCCTTTGATTGCATGATTTGGATGTTTAAGACAATTTTTATTTGGTTGTGTAACTATGAATGGAGTTGTGCTGCTGTCACACTCTGGATGTTGATTTTAAATTTCTTATGTTTATGACTGTTTCTTGTTTAAGTATTTGGTTCCTTGTTGGGCCCTTATTTTGATATGCCTATGTTCTTAACACTGATGAGTTGCCTTGTGCTCTAGTCTAGATTAAACTGACAGGTTCGTGCAGGTCTTTGAATCTTTTCGATGATGCCAAAAGGGGGAAGAAGGAATGTTGGGGTGTTTGTGACCTAACTCATCTGTTTTTATTGTTCTGTTAGTTTTGTTTTTGTTTTGGTATGTTATTCAGGTTCTTGGGCAACATTTGTTTGTCATCATCAAAAAGGGGGAATTTGTTGAGAGCTGGTTTTGAAGTATGACAAACAGGAAGGACACTGAGGTTCATGAGAAGAACATAGTCCTTGTGATGGAGGGCACGCTTGATCGAAAAGATTACGGGTTGCAAATCCCTGTAGAACTAGGAGTAGTGGCGCGTGGTTGAAGACATATCCTAGTCAGACTAAAAGAGGCGGTGTCCAGGCTGTGTCTTTGAAGTGTGAACAAGAGTTAGACTTCAACATGGAAAAGAGTTACTGCGAATCTTCAATTACCATAATTAAAGAGGATTCCCAGTAGAACTCAACTAGGGTTGCAAGACTCGTATAAAAAGCAAGTAGAAGAGACAGCCAAAGTCAGTTATTCACATATAGAGAGTTGAGAGCATAGAGAGGCGATCTAAAGAACTGTCTACGTGAAAAACTGGAGACGACAACTTATCCGCATGCAGAGTATTTGAGTCTAGATTTCTTGTCTAGGTTCATCGAGTTGTAAGTTGTCTTTGTAACAAGTATTCATTGTTTTGTCTATTAGCTTATCTCAGAAGCATATGTATTAGGCAAACTACTTTGTGAATTACTAGAAAAAGCTAGAGTTTAGCTTTGGTTAGTGATTAGGGTCTAGAGTGTAGCCCCTTGGTTACAGAGGTTGTAATCAGAAACGTTGCTCTTGTGTTAGTGGATTCAGCGCTAAAATCCCAGAGTGTGGGTCGTGGTTTTTCTCCCTTGAGCAAGGAGTTTTCCACGTAAAATCCTTGTGTTCTTGGTGAATGTTTTGTAGTGTGTTCTTAAGTAAAGGCTGCATAAAAGAGAACTGAAGAACTTTGTTCTACTACAGAAGAACAAGGTTCTTGCAACGAAAATCGGAGGACACTATTCAACCCCCCCCCCCCCCCCCTTCTAGTGTCTTCAGGAGGTGCTTAAAGTACAACAGTTGTAATTCCATTTTTCTTTGTAAAAGCAATGACCCTAGCCGACCACACGCAAGCGACCAGTACTCAGCAACGACAACCTTTCTGTACCTAAAAGTGTCTAGTATCAGCCCCAAGTATGTCTAGAAGAGTTTCTAGTTTGTCTTAGAAGTCTAAAGTGTCTAGCTTTGTTTTAGTGTTAGTCTAGAGTGTCTAGTTTGTCTTAGTGAGTCTAGAGGAGTCTAGTGTCTGTTTGAATGCGGTAGTCCCAGCTGCCGCACGTAAGGAACTACACTGACCTGATTTCTTAGTCCAGGGATATGTAGGTAACCTTGTTATCGGTTAGAACCGAAATCCAAGGTACGGTCACCATTTTGAAAAGCATGCTCTCGGCTAGAACCGAAAAGCCAAAATTAGTTGTCGATTACTTCTTTGTCCGAAAACTCTTCGCGTTCCCGAACAAAGAGGGGCAGCTGTAATCACCTAATTTTGGCACGAATTCCAAAAAATTGCTCAAAATAGCCGTATTAGATTCTTAGGACTTTTGCCGAAATTTTCCAAAATTTAGTCTTTAAATTTAACTAAATTTGTCTTTAATTAGGATAGAAAATGTGAAAAAAATTACCAAAAATTGCTTGTTATGTGTTTAATTGTAATATTAGTGTAGATTATGTGATTGTGTTTGATTAATTTAGTATGTAGTGCCATTTTAATGGCTATTCGTTAAAAAATAACAGCCCAACTCTTCAGCCCGTTAGCCCACTTCATTACCCAAGCCCACAGCCCACCTATATAAACTCAAAACACCCCCATTTCCTCGCTTCACACCCCTTTAGCTTCAAAGCTGGCCAAGCCATGCCAAAATTTTCTCCCCTCGCCGGGAAACTCCCTCCGCAGTGGAGCCATCGCTCCTCCGCCAATGTGCCGCCGCCGGCCACCACCTCCGGTGGCTGGAAAAATATAAAAAATATACCATTGGAGAGATCTCGACCCCCCCCCCCCCCAATTCCATTTTCGCAACTATCTTCTTCAAATTCATAGCCAATTCGCGTAGATCGGCGGTCAAAGCTTCGGTCAAACACGAAATCCGGCCACCTCCAATTTTTTCCGGTAAGTTTTTGTTTCTTCTTGTTACTATCACCTTTCTCTATGATTTCCCATACCCCCTTTCTTAATAATCCTGTCTTCCTTGCCCGTTTTCTTCACCCCGTTTCTGCTTTTTCATTTTTTCTTCTTCTCATTTTGTTTTTTCTTTTTTCATTTTGTTTGGGCGCTGCTTTGTTGACGTTTGGAGGGGCTGTGATTTGTTTGATTTGGAGTTATGAGGATGATATGAGGGGGCTGTTGTACTTTGTCTTCGTGATTTAGGGCAGTGGGGGTGTATATGTTTTGGTTCGTTTTGATAGTGGTGCGAGGGAGGGGTTGTTATGGTTCATTTGGGGTGGCTTTAACTAGGCAGTGGTGCGAGCGGATGTACTGTGGAGACGAGGTAGTGGGGAGGCTGTGATAGTGATGACTGTACTTAGCTCGTTTGAGCCGTGGATGGTGAAGCTGCGTCGTTGCAGCAGTGTTGGGGGCGCTGCGATGCTGGTGACGATGCCATTGTTGTGAGGCAGCTGGTGGTGTCGTTGGATGTGGGTTTGATATTTTGATGATGTTTGTTGTGAGAACGATGTCGAGGGGCTGTGATGGTGATGCTTGTGATTAGGCAGTGGCGCGACAGGGCAACAGCGTCGCTCTCGCTGCGGTGGCGTTGCAGTTTCGGCTCCAATGGCGAGGCAAGACGAGGCAGCGAAGCAGTGATTACGTAGGCTCTGGTGCAGCGGTTTAGCTTGGCGGTTAGAACCTTTGTCTTTCTTTCTTTGAGTTTAATTACTTCGTCTTTGTTTTGATTAGGACAGTAATCGTGTATACAAATGGTGTATGAATTGTTTCCAATATGTAAAATCTGAACATCTAAGTATGGAAATCGAGTTGAGTATTGTTCTTATTTTTTTGTAAATTTGTTTCAAGCACTGGTCTGTTCTAGCGAGCATGTTTCATATGATCAAGTGTGGAAATATTGTCCTTTGGTTTAGTTTGAAACACTGACAAAGTGATGCATATGTTACTAATTAGTTCAAGTGTTTAATGTTTGGTGTTGGTTTGAGTTGTGCCATTTCGTAACCAACTAGGATTTTGATTAGATTTATAGCTTAGTTGGTTTGTTGGTTTGAATTGGATTGATAGTTGGACTTTATGAAGTCCAAATAAACTTGTTCTAATTTAGTTAGACTTTGGTTAGTTTTAGTTTAGTTTTAAGTTAGTTTGGTCCATTTAGTTAGCTTGGGGCTGATTTTAGTTGGTTTAGTTTGTCTTAGACTTTCTAGTTAGTGTAATGAGTATTGGGTGTCCTTTTAAAGGACACAACTTGTGCATTTTTTCAGCCTTTAGGACTGTTTTTGGTGGCTGAAACAGTGGCTTTTCAGCTGCTGTACCATGCTGAAAAATAGCCAAAAAAGCACTCAAGTGTAGGGGTGTGGGCTTGTACTTTTGTACAAGTCCACACCCCACCTTTTGGCCTTGAATTTTAGCTTTAAATAGAGGCATTTACTCCTCTTGAAACCACACAACCACCAGCTGAAACTACCTCAAAAAAATTTAGCAAAGGGCAAGAGAAAAAACCATGATAAACACTTGAGAAAAGAGCAAAAGAATGAGTGCAGAGTCTGGGTCTTTGGAGCTTTTTTTTTTTCAAGTTTAAGGGCATAAGTTTAAGTGGTTAAGGTGGTTGTTTTGTTGTTGTTTGCTGCTTCCTATGGCTGTTTCGTTGGTGGTTAAGCTGCTGTTGTTCACTACTGCTTGCTAGGCTGGGATCTTTGCATATTAGATAGATATTTTCTCAACCTCTTTTATCTTCTTAAATGTATGATGTTACATGTGTGTAAAATGGCATGTCCATAGTTTTTTTTAAATTAGACAAATAGACTCAATGGGCTTTCTTCATATTTTATACTTTCCCACAGGAGTATGCTAAAGCTTATGTGTGTTGAGATGATCCATTTAACTTGAGGCCATGAACTGAACTACATGTGATAGAATATAAATATTTTAATTATACATAAGGTTTAACATAGCTCATCTTGTTGAAATAAAAAAATACAAATCTAAATAGTGGGTTTATGATAATATGCAAACTCAGAACTTTGGAAATAGATAGTTTGTCTTAAATAAAAAAAAATCAAAGTTAATAGTTGGTCAAATTAAAATAGAATGGACAAAGTGAACACTTAGGCAATACTTAGGATTAATAAAATGTATACAAATTGATTTTAGAATATATTTTTGTGCTAAAATTTGAGCAACGAGTCCAGAAACAGCCCTGAAACAACGATACATTGAGCACAATTAATTGCAGAAATGGCCACGTTTGATAAAATAGCCATCGTTTTGGATAGGAACAGAATGACAATCCTTGCAAGATCAGTTTTTTTTAAACAGCTTATTTTTGCCAAATGAATCCGCCCACTCCCATCTTACAATTACATTTCTTTGTCAAATTTGACAAATAGCCACCTCTTTAAAAAGAAACTGCTTAATTTGGCAAACAACCAACTTCTTTAATAAATTGTCTCATTATTTGGCAAAGTTAATTATTTTTTGAAGTTAATTGAATTATTTTGAAATAAACCAGTCCTCTGTGAGGTTGGATATGATATGATACTTTTTAATTTTTCTAAATCAAATTGTAGATTTAACCAATCCTCCGTGAGGTTGGATAAGAATAACGCTTTTAATTTTTCTTAAATCAAAAGTATCAAATTCAAATTAACGGCATTAATATAACAACCATATTTAATAAATTAAAATTGCGACAATAAAGCAACTGTGCTCGGCACAGGACTCGAGGGTGCCTAATACCTTCCAGAGAGTCAACTGAGAACCTTACCCGAATCTCTAAACGCAGACCATTAGACGAGTCAGAAGTGTTCCAAGGTACCTTTTGGTGACTTGGCACACCTTAAACTATGTCAAGTGGCGACTCCGAGTTTTCTCTAAAATAATTTTGTACCTTTTTGAACACCAGTCACGAGCCTTTAAATAAATAAACCCGCTCGCAGTGAACTATAAATTTTTTAGGGCGTGACAATCCTCTTTTAAGAGCATGACATCAATTCGTGACTTCTTTGGACAGTTCATTGCCCTATGCGGTCCATCACTAATGAAGTAGTCTTTGGGTCTGTTGCTTCGTTCGTTATTCTTAGAAGAGTCAATCAGTGCTTTCCCTTACGCATTTCCAACACATGCATCAACGTTTTTCTTTTCAGCGTACCTCCACCTCTTTCCCTTGTCTAAGTTCCCACTTTTTGATTTAGGAGTACAAGAATTTACAGCATCTTCACGTCCAAAGTCTCCCAATGCATCAACATCCACTATGACACTATGGAGGTCTTTAACATTGCCTCCTTAGATTGATTTGAGCCAACCCTTGCAACACAAATATAAAGTTGTGCAACTTGTCCTCTTCTGACATGTTACTTCTGCTCAAAATCAAGGAAGAATACTCCTTGACATAGTCCCTCACCAAGCCAGTTTGCCTCAAAAGTTTCAATTTGTCCCTAGCAATCCAAGAGTAATTGCTATGCAATAGTTGATCCTTCAACTCTTTCTTAAGCTGCTCCAACAACCCAATCTTTGGCTTGACCGTATTTAGATCATCAGCAACACGAGTATGCCACCACAACTTTGCATCACCCAACAGTTCGCCTCGAAGAGGGGTGTAGCTAAAATGTCCCAAGGTAATCTGGTCGGTTAAAAGTACCAAGACGCGTAAGCCCTATGGCTTGGATTTAAGCACAAGCATTAAGTCCTCTCCATCTGCTTTCCAAGTGAAGGAGTTGTCCCTCAGAGATCTAGTGGGGAAAAGATCTTGCTGCGTAATCACCGTACCCTTATGACAGAAAGGGTAAGGGGTAGGAAGAAACTTTTTTAGGTCTTGCTCTACTAAAGTAGTCGGCCTAACCTTCGGTTCCCGTAACCAAGTTTTTCTTTCTCACTCCTTATGTACTTTTTTTTACTTCATCCATACTTTTTGACTTTTTCTGAAGTGTGGGGCAAACGGCGCCCTGAGTCAAAGGGAGAGCTTCTGCACTTCTCTCCAAGGCATAAGCCTTGAAAACCTTTCCAATTAAAATGAGAAATGCTAAATAAAATTTTAATTCTAAAAAAGAATGACCTCTTTCTAAATTTGGAAATAAACTTTCACTTTTACCTTTAATGAGATGATTTGTAGCCACACAAACATCTATGACTTATTTTAGACCACAAGTTTCAAAAGTCTCCCCTTCTTTATTAAACTTCGTGTAAAGTCAAATGAGTTCATCTTTTTTGAAACAGAAGGAGTATAAACTTATTCAAGTTAGCCCTAATAAAAGAACATATTTATTGGCTTCCAAAGCCTGGTTATTCAAATTAGCCCTAAAATTTAATTTCGTTCTTTGCTTCTACGTTCCAACTTATATAAAGTTTCTAAAAGGAGGAGTCTCTTTACTTCTACAGTTGATTCTTGACATTTCTTTGCAACTATATTCTTGAGCTGGTTGTGCGCTTCTAAATCTCTAATTATAGGCCAAAAAGAATGAAAAGAATTTAGATAATTGCTTAAACGTTGAGTAATCTATTTTGTTCCCAAATAGGAACTGATGTGATTATGATTAACTTTTTTTAGCAACTTGATAAGATGAAGAAGTTCTACATGCATATTTCATTTTTTTTTTGAATTTTCTATAATATCTATGCAAATTTATATTTTTGGTGATTTAGGAATTTTATAATTATTTATTAGTATTATAATAAATTTTAAACTATTAAAAAGTAAAGATCCAAGCCACTGATACAGATATTATTGAGTTAACACTCTCACCTATCAAAGGAACAAGAGTCTTACGAAACCAAATGATTGATTTCCTGGAGTCTTGATGTCGTCATGAAAAAGACTGTTGCATAATATTATTAGGAACTATGCTTTATGACCTAACTTACCTGTTGCTAATATTTAAATTTTTTATTTCTGTACTGTTGATAACACCCCCAGAAACGAGTATTGGGGTGATTTGAGGGTCTTTAAAAAAGTAAAGAACCTAAGTTGCTAGTTAGTTGAATTATATTTATATAATCATTATCAGGGTTCTACATATATATCATCCCAAAAACAGAGTATTGGGGTGATATAAGGAGCTTATTGCTTTCTAGAAGATACTAATAGCTTGGTTATTTATTGGGCATGTCCTCCATTATCTAACTGCCTAACAATATATTAATTCATGTGGGCAATATATTAATTCATGTGGGCAATGCATGTATATAACTGTTTGTATATATCCTACCTAATATGTATAGTTGTAACTTCAGTGACTACTCATCTAGTATATTGTTTGGTGTAACGCATTTTTCACCAAGATCCTCAGGCCCAACATGTTTCTTCTGTGGAAAATAAACTAATAAAGTTCAGATGAGAGAAAAGACAAGGGAAATTGTATTTTGATCTGTTGGTTGCCTTCGATTACTGGTTTTATTATATGATCAAATAAACTTTTTGAGTGGTTGCTGCCGAGGACTTAGCAGCCCGAAGAGCAGTTGAGGTCGTGGACCTTGAGGATCAGGAACAAGACTCCGGGGCGATAGTTGCTAAGGTCAAGGGCAAGGCCAAAGTTGGGGAGGTCGGGTCTGCTGCTATCGAGAGGGAGGCTGAAGCTGGCGCGGTTCGGGCGCAATCCGAGCCCGCGAGGATTTCATCCTGGATGGGGTCTTTTCGGAAGCTTGAAGTGCCAACTTCTTTGAACCTGTTGGCTAGCAGCCGAGGCGATATTTTAAGCCTTATGCCTTTGCTAGGCCCAGAGGAAGACAAAGTTGTGCAGACTTTCACTCGAGGCCAACTATACAACACCATCGCTGCCAACGCCATCAGAGTAAGTTTCACTGTCCTTTAATTTTACCTTTACCTTCGTCTTCGGTCGGTTGTCGACAATTGACTTTTTGATTAATCCCCATTCAGAGCTTTGTTCTGTCATTGAGGGCTATCGAGGTTGAGACCTCGAGGGATGAAGAGGTTCGGCGCGTTGCCCGTGCATGGGATAGGCAAAGGGACAGCTTCAATGCACAGATAGCAAAACTGAAGGCTAAGTTGTCCAAGTCCCAGTCCGATCTGCACGAGGCCAAAGTTGCTTCCGAAGCAAAAGTTAAGGCCTTCGGTGATGGCTTCCAGGTTGAGCGCTCGAGGCTAGAAGCTGAAGTTGCAAGACTAAATGCCGAGCTGATTCAAGCGAAGGGCAAGTCTGAGGAGATGGCCAAGAAATACCACGAGCAGCTGAGAAAGCATGTACTTCATATTCAGAAGTTGGAGGGTGAGACCTCCAAACTTTCAGCTCGTAAAGCCGAGGTTGAAGCTCTTCGAGACGAAATCGCTGATCGCAAAGACAGAGCTCAGATCAAGGCCAAGAGGGTGGAGCTAGATAAGCAATGGGCTGTTATCAAGTCTCGGTTGAAGTAACTCAAACAGTGTCGCGCTGGTGAGCTCAACTTGGAAGAAGAGATTTCCAAAGCCGAAGAGAAGGCAGCAAAAGCTCAAGCTATCATTGATGACCTCCCATCAAGTGAAGCCTCGAGTGATGGTGAAGATGAGGATGATGAAGAAGATACCGAGGGGGGTTCCGAAGAGGGAGGTGATGCCCCCGAGGCTTAGACTTCTGTTAACATTTTTTGTTTTCGTGTAAGCCTTCGGGCTCTCTTCTTTTGTTCATACTTTGGACCTTCGGGTCCTTTTGATGTATAAATTTACGGCCTTCGGGCCTAATGAAATGAATTTGTACTTTTTATCTTAAATGTTATTTTTTGCATGAACCGAACATTTAAAATCGATAACTTGCTAGCAAGACTTAACTGAATCAAACCGATGCAAACTTAGAACGACGTCTCGTTCTCGGGTCGATGCATTTAGAGTGCAACTTCGAAGTGCAAGATGGTAGAAACAAAGAGATATGGGATCAAGTTTATTTCATTGATAATATCAACGAGCCAAAATTGCCTTTTTACATAAGGCCAAGTCGAAGTAGACCTTGGGCGTAAAAACAGATGGAAAGCATGCCACTATCGGGCGTGATTACAATGTACTAATTTATTCCTCGGGAGTTAGTCCCCGGTTGTCAAATAGATAGGCTTCGGTTGAGAGGCTCAGTGTCGACCTCGGTTGCGAACCGCCCCTCACTCCCCCCCAGTGTTCGGGTGTGAATGTTGATGAAGATCCAAGCACTGAAAATCGTTTTATGCGCTTCCTGAAAAGGTCAAGCAAAACAAAACGAGGAGCAAGTTAGTACATTTCAATAGAGGCCCTAGGAGCATTTTTCGGCTCGAGGCTGAATATAAGTTTTAAATCATTGAGGAATGCTTACCTCGATATCAGAAGTAGTACCGCTTTAAATTGGAGATATTCCAATTTAAGGGTTCGGGTGTGACCTGCAGATCTTAAATTTGATAAGACCCTTTCCCAACAATTGCTTTGACTCTGTAAGGTCCTTCCCAGTTTGCTACGAGCTTTCCCCTATTTTTCTCCTTTGTTGATTGGTTCGTAACTTTTAGCACATAATCGCCAACTTTGAAATCTCTAAGTTTGGCCTTCCTATTGAGATATGCCTCGATCTGCCTTTTTCGGGCAACTAGCTGAACCAACGCTAACTCTCTTTTCTCCTCGAGCAAGTCCAACTATATGCGCATGGCTTGCTGATTCGCGTACTCGGTGGTATGAGCGTACCGAAGACTTGGTTCGCCCACTTCCATGGGGATAAGAGAATCCTTACCGTAAGCAAGTGAAAAAGGGGTCTCACCGGTGCTGTTCTTTTCTGTCGTTCGCATGGCCCACAACACACCTGGCAACATCTCGGGCCAAGGACCTTTCCTCTCATCGAGCCTTTTCTTGAGATTTTCAATTATTATCCTGTTTGAAGACTCAGCTTGGCAATTTGCACTTGGGTGATAGGGGGTCGAAACAATTCTTTTGATCCCCCATTGCTTGAAGAAATCAGTGATGGCTGCTCCCATGAACTATTTACCATTGTCGCAAGCGATTTCCCTTGGGACACCGAACCTGTAGATGATGTTCTTCCTAATGAAATCGATTACTTCTTTCTGTTTAACCTCGGTGAGAGCTCCTGCTTCCACCCATTTTGTAAAGTAATCAGTTCAGACGAGGATGAACCGAACACCACCTTTTCCCTTCGGCAAGGGACCAATAACATCCATCCCCCACTTCATAAAAGGCCATGGTGACACGACCGAATATAGAGGTTCGGCTTGTTGATGAATCATTCGTGCGTGGCGTTGGCACTTATCACATTTTTGTACGAAGGCCTTTGCATCTGCGCTGATGGTGGGCCAATAGAACCCGGCCCTAAGTATTTTGCGCACCAAAGATTTTCCCCTCGAGTGATTGCCACACTCGCCTTCGTGAATTTCAGCCATCACATACCTAGCCTCATCGAGACCCAAACATTTGGCCATTGGGCCGTAGTACAAACTTTTGTCTAAATTACCCTCGATCATGGAGTGTGAAGCCGCTTAGGTTCTTAACTTTTTAGCTTCTTTTTTATCTTGGGGAACAGCCCCCGAGTCGAAGTAAGAGATGAACTTACTCCGCCAATCCCACTTGTGGTCCACCGAGTTGACTTACAATTTCATTTGCGCGGAAAGCAACCGAACCACTGAATCAGTCCTCGAGTGTGTTTCATCTACCGCTGAACAAAAGTTTGCTAGGGCATCGGCCTAGGTATTTTCCTCTCGAGGCACCTGTTTAATATTCCATTCTTGGAATTGGGCCAAAGTCCTCTGTGCTCGGTCCAAGAACAGCTGCATCCTGGGCTCCCGAGCCGTGTATTCACCGAGCACTTGGTTTACTACTAGCTGTGAGTCGCACCTCAACTCGATTCTTTCCACCCCCATTTCCTTAGCTAATTCCAAGCCTACTAAAGCCGCTTCGTATTCAGCCTCATTATTGGTTACCTTTTTTAACTGAACGGAGTGCCTGATTTTCTCTCCGGTGGGCGCTTTTAAAACTATGCCTAATCCCGAACCCTTGGAATTAGTTGCCCCATCAGTGTGAAGTATCCATAGTCCCGAAGTCATTCCTTTCGATATTGAGTTCTCCTTTTCGACTTCGGGTAGGATCCCAACACTAAAATCTGCTACGAAGTCAGCCAAGACTTGGGATTTGATGGTTGTTCGGGGCTGGTAAGTGATGTCATACTCGCTCAATTCTACTGCCCATTTTGATAACCTCCCTGATAACTCAGGTTTGTGCAATATACTTCTTAAGGAAAAAGTTGAAACTACTGCTATTGGGTGACATTGGAAGTAAGGCCGTAGTTTCCGAGCAGTAATAATTAAAGCAAGTGCTAGTTTTTTCAAGTGAGGATACCTGGTCTCAGCGTCGAGGAGTGTCTTGCTCACATAATAGATGGGTTGCTGCTTGCCATCTTCGTCCCGTACCAGCACAGCGCTGACTGACACTTCGGACACCGCCAGGTAGACCAGCAATGTTTCACCATCTTTTGGCTTGGCGAGCAATGGCGCGTCAGCCACATAGCGTTTCAAGTCGCTTCTTTACACTCCGGTGTCCATTCGAAGTGGTTATTCTTCCTCAAGACAGAGAAGAATTTGTGGCATCGCTCCGAGGACCTTAAGATGAATCGACTCAAGGCAGCGATTCGGCCAGTTAAGTGCTGAACTTCCTTCACCCCGGTCAACTCTTCGGGGATCTCTTCGATAGCCTTAATCTTATATGGGTTGGCTTCGATTCCTCGTTCGGAGACAATGAATCCCAAAAATTTGCCTGACCCCATGCCGAAAGCACACTTCTCAGGGTTTAATTTCATGCCGTATTGCCTCAGAACAGCAAAAGCTTCCCTCAGATGATTCTGATGATCCTCCATTCGAATTGACTTGATGAGCATATCATCTATGTAGACTTCCATAGATTTTCAGATATACTCCTTGAACATGTGACACACCAACCTCTGGTATGTCGCCCCAACATTTTTCAAACCGAAGGGCATCACTTTATAGACAAAGGTGCCTCGGTCAGTGATGAACGAGGTTTTCTCTTCGTCCTTCGGATCCATGAGGATCTGGTTGTAGCCCGAATAAGCGTCCAAGAAGGTTAATAGTTTGTGTCCAGCCGTGGAGTCTATTAACCTGTCTATTTGCAGCAATGGGTAGGAGTCTTTGGGGCAAGCCTTGTTCAAATCAGTATACTCTACACACATCCTCCACTTGCAATTTTTCTTAGGTACGATGACCACATTAGCCAGCCATTCGGGATACTTTACCTCTCTTCTGAAACCATTTTCTTGAAACTTTGTGGTTTCATCTTCGATCGCTTTCTTTTTAACTCCGGCGTGAGGTCTTTTCTTCTACTTCACCGAGGTGAATTTCTGGTCTACATTCAGCTTGTGGGTCATGATCTCCGGATCGATACCAATCATGTCTGAATGGGACCAAGCGAAGCAATCGTTGTTGGACTTTAAAACTTCAATGATTGCTTTCTTCGACTCTAGGTCAAACTCCGAGCCGATAAATACCTTTCTCTCAGGGAAATCTTTCAATAAGGTGAAAGATTCCAACTCGTCAATAGTTGAGTCCTCGGCCTTTTGTTTTTGAGGATCTTGAATGCACACCGAGATCTTTTCAACTTCTCCTCGGAGGTCCTCCTCGCCGGTTTCATTAGTTGCTATTGTTTTGGCCCTGTCGGAGCGACTCCACTTCTCAATGCAACCGAGTAGCATTCTCTTGCTACTCGCTGCTCTCCCTTTATTGATCAAACCCCCCAAGGTGTAGGGAACTTGATCACTTGATGAAGCGTTGAGGGAACAGCTTCCATGGAGTGGATCCACGGTCTGCCGAGGATCACATTGTATGCTATGTCCTCGGGCAACACTTGAAACAGTGTTTCTCTGCTAACTCCTTCAACAAATATTTTGAGTGTGATTTCACCCAACGTTTTCTCCGTGGAGTTGTTAAAGCCAGTCAACACTGTTGCCTTGGGGATGACTTCCCCTTTGAGCCACATCTTCTTAATGGCCCCGTAGCTGATTATGTTGACCGAGCTACCGGGGTCAATCAAGACTCGCTTGATATCCGAGTCATTGATTCTCAACATGATGACCAAGGCATCGTGATGAGGGAACATCATCCCATCATAATCGTCATCATCAAATACAATTTCCTTACCCGAGCCTCCCACTCGAGTTCTCTTCTCCATTGTGATCGACAGCTTGGCGAATTTCTTTGCGGCTGCGAAATTCACCCTGTTCACCTCTGATCCCCCGGTGATAACATTTACAACTCTCTCAGGGGGTGGAGCCCGAGGTGGCTGTCCATCACCTCGGTTCTTAGAGTAGTTGTCTTTTCCCTTGTCGGTAAGGAATTCGGCCAACACACCATTTTTCAACAAATGCGCCACCTCGAGGCGCAATGCTTTGCAGTCCTCGGTTCGATGGCTATAGTCCGCATGGAACTCGCAGTGCAAATTCTGATCTCTTTTGTCCGCTGGAGTTCTCATGTCTTTGGGTACTCTTACCCCGGCAGTTCCCTTGACTACGTTGACCAGCTCCGAGGTCGATATATTAAAATTGTAATCAGGGATCCGAGGTAATTCTTTCTTTGAAGCCGAAGATGGGCCTAAGGAATTTCTTTGGTTCGAGTTAGAGTGAACCTTTTCTCCGAGCCGTTGGCTTATATGTGGGCTTGTAAACGAATTTTCAAAGGAATTTCCCAACTTTTGGCTGACAGGCTGCCTCGTGGAGGTATATATGGCTCATACCTACCCTACGAATTTTCTCGTGACGCTTCGGCGCGATACGAGGATTCGCCTCGATTTTTGTAATTATAACCTCAGCTTTTAAACTCAGCTTCCTCCAGCCTTATCTTGGAGTAGGCTTGTTTGTGTAAACCTTCCCACTTCAGAACTTGGTATTGCTGAAGCTCTTTTCGCAACTCAGCATCAGCGTCAGAGTTGCGAACATTGATACCCTTTTCAAATGCCATGATGGCTAGAGTATCATCCATACGAGGTAGCTCCATGCGCTCAGCATGAAAGCGCTCAAGGAACTCCTTAAGTGGCTCACCGGGCCGTTACTTGACCTCGCATATATCCTCCTTCCTTTGGAAAATTTTCTGAGCTCCGGTGTGGGCCTTAACGAAGGCGTTGGTCATTTCCTTGAAGGTGGAAATTGATCCCGCTGGTAGGCACATGTACCAACGCAGCACTCCTTTCTCCAAGGACTCGCCAAACTTTTTCAAGAAAATTGACTCGAGCTCTATCCCCGTTAAGTCGTTGCTCTTTACCATCGCCATGTACTCCCTTACATGTTCTTTGGGATCGGTGGTCCCATCATACTTTTTTAAGAACATGAGCTTGAAATTTTTAGGAGTTGGAGCTGGTGCTGCTTCGGGCTTGAATGGCAACTCCCTGTATTGGTCTATGTCAAGCTCATCTTCGGTCAACGCGAGCCTCAACGGGAGCCTCGACGCGTGCCTCAATTTCTCTGGTCAACCTCTCTACATCGACCGAGGATGTAGTTTCAGCCACGGTGGGAATCGTCCCGAAGTGTGGCGTTGTGCTCGGTATGTTTCCCGAACCCCTAGACGTGGCCCCATTGGGAGGTCTCCCTATTATCGCGCCCGTAGGAACGAAGGGCGGGATGCCTCCATTTGGAGCCGAAGGTTGGGTGCCGTTCGGTGCTGAGCTATTCCTCACCTCTAACGAGGCGCAGAATTCGGCGTTAATGTTAACTTGCTCATCATGTCGCTCTTGAAGAGCTTTTAGTGCGTTAACAACAAAAGTTTGAAAGGCTTTAGTTGTCATTGGAGATGATGACTGTTGGTTCGACGGAACGTCAGTCTGTTCGTTAAGATTTCTACTGCTGTCAGCCATATCGTTGTCGAAAAATTATGGGCTTTAACGAAAAAGAACGTTGAACTTTGGAACAAAGCGTTTCTGCTTATATCTCCACAGACGGCGCCAATTTGTATGGGCCTAAATCAGTTTAAGATCAAAAATCGAATTTGGGTTGGAATACAAGCAAATCTTCGTATCAAAGTTGGTAAAAATGCTAAGAATAATCGTAAAGTGCGAGGAAATAACTTGATTTCAATATATTGCAGTGAGTACAAATTTTGGCAGAGCTTTTATATATCTTTTTGAATGCCTGCAACGTAAAATGAGGTACTATTTATAGACATAAGAGTTTGCCCCACGTTCTCCACGACTATTCATGGCCAAACCCACGTTTGGAGCATTTATGGCTGATGTTAATGGGCAGAGTAGTGAGCCGAAGTAGTGGGCTGCAAAGCCACTTGACTCGAGGCGTTCCACCGAGGTTCATGTATATGACTTCGGTAGTTAGGCTTTACTGCTCGGCCAAGGTGATTGTCACCGAAGCTCAGCTTACGGCTCGCCTTCGGTGACGACCTCGGTGTCTGACCTCGGCGATACGTTCACTTGCTTCGGTTTCTGGTTTGTCATCACGTGTTCGGCTGCTATGAGAACATGTTACCGAGGCGGCTCATTGCGAGCTGATTTTTACCCAATACAAGAACGAAATGTACCAGACCTTACCCTTACCTTAAAAAACATAAAAGGAAAAATTACTCCACCTAAACACTTAATACACTTCTAAACATTAAAGAGACTCATTTTCCGTTAATTCCCCGGCTAAAGTTTTTGGTGAATGCACGTTCTTCTTCTAGCCATTAACGATAACAGTTGATGGTCCATTAACAAGCTTACAATTAAGGGGATCTGATTTTGTTACCACAAGTGGTTTTAACATACACGTTTTTAATTAATTTTTTTTTTCTTTATTTAGGTTATAAATTTCTCTTCTCATATGCAATCTTTCCCAAACTCACTCGCCCACATCCTCCCTGGATTGGGATCATGTCTAGTGGAGATTTATCTAGTATCATTCAATAAGATAATGAGAGTCTGACACGTGTCTTCCTTACCAACCAATGGATAAGATATGTTTAATTAAAATATTAACTTAACCATGATTTATGTTTTGCCTCTCTCACTTTCCATGGCGAATCACAACTATTACACTAATTAATAAAATGACAAACCGACTAAAGTATTATCGGAGGCTTTCAGCTTAGATTGTTTTCGTCGTGTGATTGCAAATGTTGAAATCTATTTTAGAATCAGTAGGGAGTAAATTTATTTAATATTTTGAATTACATTCTTTTGGGATATCGTGATTGAGTTTAAAAATTTCTTGGACGCCACTTGTTATCACATGCATATCTGCAAAATGGATATGCCTTAAGGACACCATTTCTATTCCTTCAGTAACTACGAAAATTGCTACATATTGAAAAGATATTGAGCTCACCATGGGAGGTGAGAGAGGGAAACAAAACCACCAAATGTTGTCCATTATATTGGTTTTTAAGATGGACATATATCAAACTTTCAGCACACTATTGAATGATACTTGATAAATCTTCACTCGATTTAATTGCAATCCCCTTTTTCTCACCTTCTACAAAAACCTTAGTTGTTACTATATATAGTGGCGTAGCCACCTTAGTGCTAGGGTGGTCAAGCGACCACCCTTTGCCAGAAAAATATACCATAGCGTTAGGTTTTAATAATTTATGATAAAATATTATGTTATGAACATTCTTGATACAACTAATAAAGCTAGCCTAGTGGCACAGGGTGTTCAAATTTAGCTAAACAACTCAGGATCGATTTCTTTTCTTTGAAACTTGAACACCCTTGAAAAAATTTCTGGCTACGCCACTGACTATATACTATCCAGTACGCACCAAACAAACTTGTATTGTAGATTTGTAGTATGAAGCTGCTTCAAAAAGTGTTTATGTTCCTAATTTGCGGTGGTCTTGAGCCGTAAACAGTATTTTTGAGGTCTATGTTGGATTATTTTCATGTGCTAATATTATGCATGATATATGTACAAAATTGTATGCATAAAATATAATTCGATATTTATCAATATGCACTCAGTATTCCTAATATTGAAAAAATTAAATATAATTGATTGTCATTCGCTTTTATATTTCAAGCTTCGTATGCATAAAATATACTAGGAGAATTATGAGTATGAGCTAAATATTCTAGATTCATAAATTGAATAGTAGAAAACACATGCAATATGGATTATAATTCTCATTTAATATGAGAGATTGCATTTTGATTTAAAAAAAACATCATGATAGCAGTTATATATAAGGTAAAAAGATATATTATATAAAGAATAAGAGTAAAATTTCTGTTGGGATTCTTCTTTATTTTCTGTTACTAGATTTTCGTGGGTTTTGCTATTATTAGGATTAGAATTAATGCATGACCCAATTCTCATTTAGTATGTGGCTTAATTTTGGCCAGCATTTGTGGAAATTCCATAGTGGCCAAACTGAAGTAAGGCCCCTATTCTAGATGGTTGCTACAACAACAACAATAAGAGAGTGTGAGATGTATGCCTACCTTATCCCACCAAGATGGAGAAGCTGTTTCCGGCTATTCAAGATGACTATATATGTTTTTTTCCTATTCCCTCCATCCCAATTTTAGCTAACGTTTGGACATGATTTGCTTGAAACTTGAAAAAATTTGAGTTTTTGAAATTGAGTTGAAAAATAATTTTCGGAATTTGAAGTTGTATTTGGACATACATTTCACTTGAAAAAGAGTTTTTGGAACTTGAAGTTGTGTTTGAACATACATTTCACTTCAAGAATAGTTGAAGTTCTATGAATAAAAATAAAAAAAATTCCTAAAAACTCCAAAATACTGATATCAACCAGTATTTAGGAATTTGAAGATTTTATTTTCAAATTTTAGACAAATTTATAAATAGACAAAGATATGAAATATTATCCCAAATTTTGGTCCCGAATTTTATGAACAAACGGGTCCTTAGTGTACTTTCTTTTTTGGTATGTTTAAAAAATAGAGCATCTTTCTATATTCAGTAATTTGACAATTCAAACATCATACATGACAAGTTTAAAATCATAAAATTCAAAGTACATTTTAATACATTACATACATTTTAAATATAGAACCACAAGATTGAAAATTTTTTTTATTTTTTTTTAAATTCTGTGTCCAGTCAAACTAAAACAGTTAAATTGGGACGAAGAGAGTAAAGCTTACCTATAATAGACTTTCAAGTTACTTGAATGTGTAAAATAATTTTCACAAATGGTCACATAACTATGGATGTTTTACGTTAAAGTCACACAACTTTGTTTTCTTACCAAAAAGTCACATTATATTACCTTCATAACCAAATGGTCACAATAGCTGGAACGTGTTAGTTCCCGGTGGGATTTTTTTATTTTTTATTTTATTTTTACCTTTTTCACCTTTTTTTAAGCATATAACTATAAAAAAATAAACAAATGGAGATTCAACAATACATTCTTGTCTAGATTAATTTTTTTCCTTCACTTCCTTTATACTTTATGAGGATAAATTTTAAAGTCCAAAAAATACTGAAAAAGAGGCAAATTTGAATTTTCTTTTTCACGTTGTTATTTTAGGAGTTGATTTCCTTAATGATATGTTCTTAAGCACGATGTATATGTACATGATCCTTCTATTTTTTTTTTAATTTTTTGAAAAAATAAATAAATTTAGTGTACAAGCAGTACAAAATATTTTAAAGTCAACTGTCATGCTTACTTATATAAAATGGCCTAAAAGTAGATCGTGCATGTGACTTCTGAAACTGAATCACATTGAATAAAAAAATTACACTAACATTTTATTTCATTAATTTTAAGATTTAGATTTACTACTTCATATATATATGGAGTTAAAACTTTTTTTTTCTAAAATCTATCATGATAAAGTAAAAGAATTAATTAAGAGCCTATTGGTAAATATTCATTTGTTTGTTTTTGCTAATGGTTATTTGTGCAAAAAAAGGGAAAATGGTAAAAATAAAAAAAAATATAAAAAATCCATTGGAAGTTGTATTTTCCCGCCACTGTGACCATTTGGTTATGAAGGTAATAGTAATGTGATTTTTCGGTAAGAAAACAAAATTGTATGACTTTAACGCAAAACATCCATAGTTGTGCTCTTATGCAATATCTTGAAAAGTAAATTTTAATTAAAATTTTTTTAAGGCAATTCGATATCTGAGTTCACATAAAATTTTAATATTGATCGTTTCGGACGTAGGGAAAGAGTATTAAATAACTCTTCTATAAAAGGTGAACCAGTCCTTGGAAGTATTACCAACACCAGGAATATTAAGCAAGCTAAGCTAAAACAAATATTTTGAGATTTCTTAAAAAGCACGCGTTGATGGCGCAAAAAGCAAATGGAGAAGCAAGAAGAACAAATGAAGCTGCAGAAAACCAAGATTCTGATCAAGCCCAGGTTGATATCTGGAGGTATGTTTTTGGCTTCACAGAAATGGCTGTCGTAAAATGTGCGATTGAGTTGGGAATAGCTGATTTCCTGGAAAGCAATAAAGAACCTGTTAGCCTAAACCAACTGTCCGCTGCACTTGGTTGTTGCTCTTCTTCCCTTTATCGTATCCTGAGGTACTATTGTTAAATACTACTCCTCCATTTTGTAATATATGGTCAAGTGGTCATTTTAACAAAAGGACATATCTGTTCCGAAAAAGTTTTTATTTGACCTTTTGAAGTTATGTTGTATAAATAAGAACATATATACTTCTACAAAAACTTGAGTAATTTACAGGCTTAATCAGTGTATCCTCAACAATTGTTGTCTGCTATATATATATCTCCAAAAGTTGGATAATCAATTATAAGCTCAAGTTTCTTCTTCTTCTTCTTCTTCATTAACTTTCCAACAGGTTCTTGATCAACCGTGGGATATTTGAGGAGACATCAAACAGAAATGGAGAAATAAGTTATGTTCAAACACCCTTATCACGCCTGATCAGAAGAGATAGCGGAAATAGCATGGCTGCTTTCGTCCTATTCGAAAGCAGCCCAGTGATGCTGGCGCCTTGGCACAATCTTAGTGCTCGTATTTTGTTGTCAAAGGATGAGAATAATAATAATAATTCAGCATTTGATGCAGCTCATGGAAAGGATGTTTGGGAATACGCAGAAAGTGATGCTGGGCACAACAAGCTCCTCAATAATGCAATGGCATGTGATGCGAAGGTGGCCATTTCAGCGATTGTCAGTGGCTGCCCAGAGATATTCAAAGGGATAACTTCTTTGGTGGATGTTGGCGGAGGTGATGGAACAGCTCTTAGAATGTTGGTGGACGCTTTTCCTTGGATTACAGGGATTAACTTTGATCTTCCTCATGTTGCGTCTTTTGCACCTCATTCTGATGCCGTTCAACATGTTGGAGGTGATATGTTCAGCTACGTTCCCAAGGCTGATGCTGCTTTCCTCATGGTATGTACTCCCTCTGTCCCATTTTGTTTGTCATACTTTCCTTATTAGTCTGTCCAAAAAGATTGTCATATTTCTAAATTTGGAAATAATTCAACTTCAAACTTACTTTTTGAATCATTTATAGCCACGCAAATATTTATGGCTCATTTTAGGCCATAAATTTCAAAAGCCTTCATTTCTTTATTAAACTTTGTGCCAAATCAAACTACGACAAACAAAATGGGACGAAGGGAGTACTTGCTTCCCCTCTCCCATCCTAGATACTATTCATAGAGTTTGTTTCTAATTATATTTGACGCATTACAAATACATGAAGTCATTGTTACTTTTTTTATTAATTTTCAAATATAGTCACAACAACTATATTAACATACCAGTGTTATTGTACTTACATCTTAAATTAATTAATAATGGAGTACGTTAAGAATAAATGACCCATGTTATAGTATTTAATTAATGATTGAGATTGAATTAATTAAATAACGGTTCTAACAATGATTAGGATAGCAAACATTTGCCTATATTTGGTCCCAATTTTTTTTTAAATTCCCCTAATTCTTGCTTAACTTTCTCTCATCCATAAATATATAAAAAAAAACGTATCTCTCTAACTTACTTTCTTATGAACTAGTATATCGAATTGCTAAGAAAAGATTGTGCTAAAAGTTGCTCCTAATCATTACTTGGTTCTTTTGCTGTGTGTTCCGTTGTGCCTAAGAAAAATTGTCATTTAAAAAAATTAAGAAACGCTCGGACAGATTTTCTCAGCAGATCATAATTTCACAAAGATACAGTACTACTTTTCTGGCTTTTCGAGACATTAAAGCTTTGGGCAACGGCCTGATTTCCTGCAACTGGGTGTCTGGTTATCACTTGATAATTCCCATGAAACAATGACTGAACCACCGACATTTCATATCATACATTTATTGTTAAAATATTTTATTCTATAAATATTGTTTCTTTTTTTGACTGAATTTATTGCCACAAAACATATCTGCTTTACATGTTGAATTGAAATGATAAGAAAACTCGTAATAAAGTATAGGAAAGAGCTTAATAAAATATTACTATATTTGTGGAACTCTAATTTAATTAATTCAATTTTCAACCCTTAAATTTGTGTTACGGCATTTGTTATTCATCTAAGTAAGTACTTGAGAAAATAGAGAACGAGGAAGAGAAAATAGGGAACGAGGAAGAAATTAGGAAGAGTTGGAACGAGGCAATTGATTGATACTAAAATGAGACAAGTGTTTCATATCGAGATAGGAAAGGTGAAGTACATAGAATAGGTAATTGAGAGGAGTCACATCCCTTAAGAAGAATATAAAAATGTTGCTCCATTCTAGCATTGGTGAAGTTATTTCTTTTTTAATTTTTTTTTAAAAAGAATGATTTCTTTCTAAATTTCAAAAGTACTTTATTTAAACTATTCAATTTCCTCCTAATAATACGATTTTGCAGTCATAAAAATATTATAACAACATAAAGACCAAATTCAAAAAAATCTAAAATTAATATTACAATTTTCAAAAGTCTTCATTTGAAAATTTCATCCTATCAATTAGATTCACATAAACTGCAGAGAATTGTAAAAGGAAAATATAGACATGACGATATAGTTAAAAGGAAAAACATAGACATGAGTGTAACTCTTTAGAAAGCGTTGAAAGGAAGGTTCTTCGGTTAACACTTATGTAGTACTCCCTCCGTTCTAAAATGGATGACACTATTTCCTTATTAGTCCGTTCCAAAAAGAATGATACAATTATAAATTTGAAAATATTTTTGAGTTGAAACTATACTTTACACTTAATAAAATGATTTATAGCCACATATTTATGTATGGCTTATTTTGGACCACAAGTTTCAAAAGTCTTACCACGTTTCTTAAACTCTGCTCCAAGTCAAACTATGACAACCATTTTGGAATGTAGGGACTAGTTAGATACGTAAGTGCAAGTCAGTTGGACTTTAATTTGTACTTGAAAAATTGGTGGGGTATTAATTTTCTAAATTTAAATTTTTTCAATATTTATGTAGTACTTTCTTCAATTAGTCTATTCTAAAAACAATGATGATTAATTAAAAAATTTAATTTAAAATTTTTATTTTACCTTTAATAAGAAGCTTTAATAACAGTGCAGGTATCATTGGGATATTTTAGATCGCAAATTTTCAGAAATCTTTCTTAAACTTTGTATCGGTTCAAATTTTGTTACAAAAGTTAAAACGAGGAGAGTAATAATAATCTCTTAGAAGCTAAAACTACAAATTTATTAATCAAACAAGCCTTACATTTGAATAAGCTTCTTGTACATATATTCTCTACCTAAGAAATTAAAATGTGATTTGGTAGCTTTTTTACCCGTCAACTAAATCTAAAGTAATTTTAACGTTAATCTGTATTTTTGTTGATACGCCTATTTTATTATGTAATTCTATTTAACTTTTTTGAATTGTCTCATGGTGAATATTAGTGGGTTTTGCATGATTGGGGAGATGAGGAATGCATACAAATCTTAAAAAAATGTGGAGAAGCAATTCCAAAAGACACAGGAAAACTGATAATTGTGGAGGCAGTGATTGGGGAAGGAGAAGGAGGTAGAGGAAATGACAAGCTCAAGGATGTGGGCTTGATGTTGGATATGGTGATGATGGCTCACACAAGCCATGGAAAAGAGAGGACTGCCAAAGAATGGGCTTACGTTCTGAGTGAAGCTGGATTCAATACACACACCATCAACCACATTAATGCTGTTCAGTCTGTTATTCAGGCTTATCCTTGAATTATAGTACTCTCCTAGTACTATTTACTGAAAAAGAGAGGACAAAACCCAATAATTGCCCCAAGGGAGGGCCTTAGATTTTTTTCTTCTCTTTATTTCTGATGCTTAGGCACTTTAATTTTTAAGAATGTTATTTATGTGAAACAGCTAGACGTGTGATTTGTACCAAAATTTGAAAAAAAAAAAGACGTTAAAATGCTTTAAATATTAACTCTCAATTTTATATGGCAGTGTTTGATTAGTATTTTGTTTAAATAATCTGAATGACATTTGGTATAGTACTATTAAAAATGACATGACATTATAGGTATAAGAGTATGTCATTAAAAGTAATTTAGAGCATATTTGGTTAAATTTTTGAAAATTATATATTTTGAAAAGTCTGAAAGTGATTTTTCATCAAAAGTGTTTTTCGTAAAAGTACTTTTAAAGAGTAGGAGTTTGTGTTTGACCAACTCATTTGAGAATCACTTTTTTTTTTTGTATATTTGAGTAAATTCCACTTACCCCCGCAACCTTATATATTTGGGAATCAATACCCCCTTCACATTTTGAAAGAGACAATAAAAACCCTTAATCTTAAAATCAACAGATAAAAATGAGTTTATCATTTGTATGCATTTTTAAAAGCTAAAACACAACCTTCACTTTTTTTTTTGTCTCTATTTAATTTTTTATATTTATTTAATAAAAAATTTCAGAATAGAGCATTTACATTATACATAATTGAATATCCTAAAATTCATAGCTTAAGAAAGATGCACTCTGATTAAAACCTTCCGACAATAATGATGTAGGTGGGTTTGTGTATGTAAAAGAAATAATGTGAAAAAAATAAGGTATCATATATACATTATAATTAGTATAAATGTCCGTGTAGTGCGCGGTAGTTAAAAAAATCAAAATATAATCAATTTTTATTGTCATAATGATTTGTAAAAGAATAAAATACTATGAATATTCGCTATTATTAGAAGACCTTTTCATGATTCTTTTGACATGGTAGAGCGGATCTTTCTTTGCTCACAAATCTCTTCAACGTGAGTACTCAGAAAGCAAGGAGAAGGGGAATATGCATAACTTGTAAGTTGTAACTTTTTGTTTCACTCATGTACATTAAATGCCTATTAAAGTTTAACAACATTTGGTTAAGAAACATACAGTACTAAACTTTACACTTAATTAAGAATATTAACAGACTAACAACGTGCGTAAAAGAAAAATATAAAGTTAACCACTAAAAGACGACTGTTCTTCAATAGCATAGTAACACATAATAGGCCTAGGCTAATGACCGCCACTGCTATTTTTCAATTTTTTTCTCCAGGTTGTATCTCTACAAAATTTGTATAATAAGCTAGCGTTTGGACATAAATTCTCAAATATTTTTTGGGAAACACTTTTTGGGTGAAATTTGATATGAAAATGAAAAAGTGTTTGGACATACTTTTTGGAAACAATTTTTTTGGCTCTTTGAGCTCTTATGAAAATAAAATTTGATGAGTAAATGTTAGTTTTTGGCCCAAAAACAGCTCAAGAGGTTTTTGAGTTTTTGGGACAAGTTTTGCTCAAAAAGTATAAACAAACACTTTTTGGCCCAAAAACTCCCAAAAAATCCTTCCATAAACTATGTCCAAACGGGAGCTTGACGAAATGACCTTTTTATAAGTATTACTGTATCTATTTAAAATGGTTAATATATTGTCAATTCTTGGTAAATATAGTCGATATCATGTATGACTCTAACCATTAAATATTTATGTAGACAAAATCAAAAAAAAGAGATCGACAATAAACAAAAAAGGATCATGACTACTAATTGCTTGGCACCTATTTTAACTTACAAATTCAAAGTTGGATATACCTTTGAAGTTTCTTAAGAAAAAAATTTATATTAGGCGTTTTGAAGTACTCCTTCCGTCTCAAATTATTTGTCCTCTTCATTTTTGCACGCCCCTTAAGAAATCATTAATGAGGGAGAATTATTGACTATTCTACCCATCTTATTATTCTCTCTTCAATAAATATTATCTCTAGTTGTATTTTCAAGAACAATAATAACTAAGGGTAAAATGAAAAAAAAAAAAAAAAAGAGAAATGTTACCTTGAACTCCTAACTGAACAATTATTTTGAGACGACCATTTTTAATAAGAATGACAAATATTTTGAGATGAATGGAGTACATGTTAATTACCCTTCTTTTGTCCGCCAGTTTACTTTGTTGTAAAGTCATGGAGTACACGAATTGATGATCCAGATACCCAATATTCATCAGTTCACGAATTGATGATCCAGATACCCAATATTCATCAGTTCAACAAAATCGGAATATTATATGCACATATATATAACACGGATTTTTTACATAAATATACAAATTTTTACCCTTAATTACGAAAAAATAGCAATATTTCTCTAATTACAATGCATAGCATTATTTTTTCTAACACATTTAACAATAATCTAACACATTTCACTTTCACTTCTCATTTTCTCCAAATTAAAAATTCTCTCACTTACTCTCTCTTTCTCCCATCACCCCACCCCCAACCCCACCACCCCAACGCCATAACCCCCCACCCTAACGCCATCACCACCACTCCACCACCATTACCCCACCAACCCAGGCATGTGCAAACATTTGCATTTGAGCTGACTTAGATATCCCATATTCTCTCTAGGGATCTGCAGAGGAGAATACTTTAAGTTGAAATGGAATTAACAGTATCCAAATCCTATGGCTCGTCGCACAAGATATTTTAGAACCTGGATTACCTCAAAAGCTAATTCATGTTTTCGTACGAGGAGGTGTGTAATGTAAAGATTTATAGGTTTCTTTTTTACATTATCTTGTTGTTTTCTCTATTATTGTTTAAATTTAAATATATTTAATCCCACAAACAATTGCATAGGTTTAATCCATCGAATTATGACCTTGCTGTTCGAGGTTGTCTATACAACGAAATCCCGTTTTTTATGTTAATTTTTGTATTTGGTTTGACAAGAACTGATATCTTTCTTGAGTTGTTGTATTGGATAAAAACTGAATAGACTTTGGCAAGTGACGCGTGTCGTCCACGTGGCACAAGCTGACGTGTCACCGGACAGACATCTTCTCGGACAGACATTTCCTACGGGCAGATCTCGAAGAAGTTACTAAGCTTGTCAACGGTCAGTACAATTTGAACCAACGGTTACCAGCAATACAGGATGCGACTGTTCAGCAAACGGCCACTCAGCGGTTACAACCCTTCTGGATAAGACACCCGACGGTTACCCATTTTTGAAGGGCCTTATCCCCAACGGCTACTATTTCAACAGACGCCATCCAACTTCTATAAATAGCGTTCATCATAGCCAAATTGTAACAACTTTACTTCCTGCAATTACTATCAATAAAATTACTATCTCTCTTGCATTCAAACATACTCTTTCACAGTTATTAAATAGCGCTGCTTGTTCTTGCGAAAACCAACAACTTCGATAATCAAATCATCCGACGCGGCTATTGCCAATCGTCAGAGGAAACGATACGTTTACTTTTGATCTTTTACGTTTATATTTTATTCTTTACGCCTTGCGTTATTATTATTTGATTAACTGCGTAGATCTTTAATCTCAACTATTGATCGTGACTCCGCAAATATAAATTTAATTGTTAATTGGCCTAAAACCGGATTTAGGTTAAACAATTTGGCGACCACAGTGGGAGCCGGTCAATAGCTTTCGTAGGTTAAAGAAAAACTTCTGTAGGTTAATTGCTCATCGTATTTTATTCTCTGTTCGCTACTTTTCTTGCTCGTTGGTTTTCCTCGTTTTCTTTTTGAAATGGCAGATAACAATTCACACAACAACGCCCTCATCGATGGGCAACAAAACCTTAACGACGCGGAGCAAGTAGACCTGAATCCAGGCGGGGAAGAGCAACAGAATGTCCCCGCAGACGACAACATAATTCCCCCCGCAGAGGACGAGAACGTGATCCCAGCGGAACAGGAGAACGAGCATAGCCAACAGAGTAGCAGACATAGCCACCTTCCTGGCCGGAGAAACTCCGATCAAGGGCCTGGAGGGCCCAGAAGACCCAACGGCCCTGGGAATTCGAGGAATTCTCAGGATCCTATCCTTGAGTTCATACGGCAGCAGGCCGAAATCAACAGACAAATACGGGAAGCTATCGACGGACTACGAGGACAAGCCCCGCCAAACACAGGGAATCCACCCGCCGATCCCCCAAGGGATGCCTCGCCGTCCCGTACCTCGAGACGCGCTGAAAATCAAAATGCAGGATCAACGGTGCCAACGGAGATGAGCGAAGTCATGGAAGCTCTCACCAAGCAATTCAAAGAAGGCCAGGAGGCACTCCAAAAAGCTCTCCACGAGAGAATTGACCAGATTCCAGGCGCCCCGCCCACGCTAAAGAAAGTTGATGTTCAGCGCTACTCGCAACGGCCCTGGAAGAAGGAGGCTGCCCCGAAGGCGATACCTAAGACGTTTAAAATGCCTAACATCCCGAGGTATCGAGGAACATCTGACCCCAACGATCACCTCATGATGTTCAGCAACTTCATAAAAGCCAGTGATCTCACCGACGAGGAGATCGAATCCGTGCAATTGAAAAAGTTCGTAGAGACGCTGGCAGACGGAGCCCTGCGGTGGTATTCAATGCTGCCCCCAAACTCTATTGGATCCTTCGCAGAAATGGCTGAATTGTTCGTGAAGGCTCACACGGGCGCCCAAAAGACGGAGACCCGAGTAGAAGACATCTTCGAGATCAAGCAGAGGCCCGACGAGTCACTTCGCAAGTATGTGGACCGGTTCCAGAGAGAACGCATGATGCTCCCCAAAGTACCGGACAGGTGGGCAGCGATCGCGTTCACCAACAGCCTGGACATCAGGAGTTCAGAAGCCACACGAAGACTCTACGAGTCTCTTCGAGAATTCCCAGCAGCCAGTTGGTCAGATGTCTACAATCGTTACAACTCTAAGGTACGTATCGACGAAGACAAACTGATTGGAACAGGCGCTGCTCGAGGAAAACCTCAAGCTCGTAGCAGCGGGTCTGGAGGAAAGGCGGACGTGGAGAAGTCAGGTGCACGGTACGAACCGTACCCCGACCAATCGCGGAACAATTCCAAAGGCCGTAACCGCAACAGCAACAGAGGGCTGTCCCGAGGAGAGAGCTCGCAGTCTGCCAACCTGCCCAGCCTACCTAGTTTCAACATTGAATTATCAGATGTCGTGGCTGTGCTCAAAAGCATGGGAGAAAGAGTCAGGTGGCCGAAAGATATGAAGACTGACCCCAGCAAGCGGAACCAAGACGTATATTGCGAGTTCCACCGCGATCACGGGCACACTACCGAAGACTGCAAAGCCTTAAGGTATGAGATCGCTCATCTGTTGAAACAGGGATTCTTGAGGGAATTTTTAACGGAGAAAGGGAAACAAATCCACGCAAAGGCTCAGCAAAACAAGCCCGGTCCGCCACGAGCTTCCTCCCCGAAACGAACGGTCAATGTTATTTCGGGTGGAATCGAGGTGGATTCTGTTACCTTCACAGCCAAAAAGTATGCGAAAGTTTCCATTACCAACAACAAACGACCTCGGACAGAGGCAGCAATCACCTTTGAAGAATCCGACACTGACGGGCTTCAGTTTCCGCATGCTGACGCGTTAGTCATAACGCTACGCGTGGCGGAATTCGACGTAAAAAGAGTGCTCGTTGACGCGGGCAGCTCTGCCAACATCATCCAGGCACGGGTCGTGAATGAAATACAACTATCAGACAAGATTGTACCGATCTCTCGAGTTCTTTCCGGCTTCAACAACTCAAGCGAAAAGACTCTCGGAGAGATCACATTGACTACTCTGGCGGAAGGAGTAGCGAAAGAGACTACCTTCCATGTTGTCGATGCGGATCTAGCCTACAACATCATTTTGGGCAGACCTTGGATCCACGACATGCAGGCTGTCCCTTCTACATACCATCAAGTGGTGAAGTTCCCATCCGAATGGGGGTACGTGAGGTCCGAGGAGAACAACGCACTGCACGAGATTGTTACTCGGTGGCCCTCAGGTTACCCGAGGAGAGCAAATAGCAATTACAGCACCCGGGACCGAACACTGCACCTGAAGAAGTCCGATACGACGTCCCGGAGTTTATCGCCAAAATGGACGAGAAGGAAGGACACATGCCGACGGTAGAAGCCTTGGAACCTGAAGAGCTGTTCACCAATATGCCAGAGCGAAAAATGTACCTGGGGACCGAATTGAGCGAACGCCTGCGGGGAGATATCCTGCGGTTCCTCAAGGAGCACCACACAACCTTCGCCTGGTCCCATGCGGATATGACAGGTATTTCTCCTGATATTATCACTCACAGGTTGCACGTTGACCCATACCACCGGCCGGTAAAGCAGAAGACGCGCCAACAAGGAGCCTTCAGAAACCAGGTAATCAACGACGAGGTTGACCGGCTGTTGAAGATCGGTTCGGTACGTGAAGTTAAATACCCAGACTGGCTAGCAAACGTAGTTGTCGTTCCGAAAAAGAACGGCAAGTGGCGAGTCTGTATTGACTTCACGGATTTGAACAAGGCCTGTCCAAAGGACTCGTACCCTCTTCCCAGGATAGATCAGCTGATCGACGCAACAGCCGGGCACGAAGTGTTAACTTTCCTCGACGCATACTCCGGATACAACCAGATACTGATGGATCCCAGCGATCAGGAAAAGACGGCATTCATAACTTGTCGAGGTACGTATTGTTATAAAGTCATGCCTTTTGGATTGAAGAATGCAGGTGCAACCTACCAGCGTTTGGTCAATCGAATGTTCCATGATCACATCGGAAAGACCATGGAAGTATACATTGACGATATGCTGATAAAATCCAAACGGGCAGAAGACCATCCGGCCCATCTGAAAGAGGCTTTCCGAATTCTGGATCAATACAACATGAAGTTGAATCCAGAGAAATGCGCTTTCGGAGTCGGATCGGGGAAGTTTCTGGGATTCATTGTCTCTCAGCGAGGCATCGAAGTCAATCCCGCTCAGATTAAGGCTATAGAGTCAATCCCGGACGTGCTTCGCGACAAGAAAGAGGTCATGAGGCTGACAGGGAGAGTAGCGGCTCTACGGCGATTCATCTCCCGATCGTCTGACCGTTGCAAAAGCTTCTTCGATGTCCTAAAGCAAAATAAGGAGTTCGAATGGACTCCTGAATGTCAGCAGGCGTTGAGGGATCTAAAGAAGTATCTATCCAACCCTCCACTACTCACAACACCTCTGGAAGGCGAGCAGCTATTAATTTACCTAGCAGTCTCCGAGTCATCGGTAAGCGCAGTACTAGTTCGGGAAGAAAAAGGTAAACAACTTCCTATCTACTATGTTAGCAAAGCTTTAATTGATGCAGAAACTCGCTATCAACCTTTAGAAAAATTGGCTTTAGCTCTAGTAACTGCTGCCCGAAAATTGCGCCCGTACTTTCAAAGTCATTCTATAGTCGTAGTTACTACCTTCCCTTTACGAAACGTCCTGCATAAACCGGAATTTTCAGGAAGATTGGTAAAATGGGCCATAGAATTATCTGAATTTGATATTACTTATCAGCCTAGGGTAGCAATAAAGTCGCAAGTCTTAGCAGACTTCGTGGCGGACTTCAGCATGAATGTGTACCCCGAAGCACAAAAGGAAGCCATACTCTACGCTGGACAGGCTCCGGGTACCTGGACCCTCCACACGGACGGTTCTTCGAGCGTGAAGGGATCAGGACTTGGGTTGGTCCTCGTTGCTCCATCCGGAGAAACGGTAAGGCAGGCTATCAAATGCCCCTTTATTACTAACAATGAGGCCGAATATGAGGCCGTTATTGCAGGATTAGAATTGGCACGGAACTATGGAGCAACCATAGTCAAATTGAAAAGCGATTCTCAATTGGTTATCAATCAGATCAATGGGGGCTTCGTTGCACGAGAACCTAGGATGCTGGCATACCTTGGCCGTGTAAAAGAACTCCTAGCACAGTTCGATACCTGGGAAGCAGTTCAAATCCCGCGAGAGGAAAATCACGAGGCTGATGCTCTTGCAAACATGGGATCTGTTGCAGAAATAGGAGCAGCTAGCTCTTCGGCTGTCGTTCAACTTCTCTATACTTCCATGGACAGAGAAAGATTCGAAGTCAATACCATCAGCACTACCTGGGATTGGAGGAATGAGATAACAAACTATCTCATTCATGGAACTCTCCCCGCAGATGCAAAGGCTGCTCGTAAACTTCGAATAAAAGCAGCTCGGTACACCATCCTTAACGGCGAATTGTACCGCAGAATGTTCGCAGGACCTCTCGCCAAATGTCTTGGACCCAGTCAGACCAATTATGTGATGAGAGAGGTCCACGAAGGCTGTTGCGGGAATCACTCCGGTGGCAAGGCGTTGACTCGAAAGCTAATACGCGCAGGTTACTATTGGGACAAAATGGAGAAAGATGCCAACGAATTCGTCAGGAAATGTGATAAATGCCAGAGATTCGCTCATCTCCTCCATCAACCAGCCGAACCGCTGCATTCGATAGTCTCCCCCTGGCCCTTCATGAAGTGGGGAATAGACATCGTTGGTCCTCTCCCCACGGCTCCCAGGGGACTGCGTTTCCTGCTGATCATCACAGATTATTTCACAAAGTGGGTCGAAGCGGCAGCATATTCGAAGGTACGACAGACAGAGGTCATCGACTTTCTCTGGCGTTTTGTGATATGCCGCTTCGGAGCACCAAAAGAAATAGTCATGGACAATGGACCGCAATTTGTCGGTCAGAAAGTAACAAGGTTCCTCGAAGATCTGCACATTAAGAGAATCACCTCTTCTCCATACCATCCTGTCGCCAACGGGCAGGCCGAATCTACCAACAAGATCATCGTTGAATCTCTTAAAAAGCGCCTCGAACAGGCGAAGGGATGTTGGGTCGAGGAGCTGCCTGGAGTACTATGGGCTTATCGCACTACGGTAAAAATGAGTACTGGGGAAACCCCTTACTCACTGGTATACGGTGCAGACGCCCTGATCCCAGTTGAGATAGGCGAACCAAGTCTGCGATACGCACATGCCACTGAACAGTCGAACTCAGTGAATCTAGCCGAAGAATTGGATCTCCTCGAGGAACGCCGAGAACTGGCCCTCATACGAGTGGTGGCGCAAAAAGAGCGAGTCGAGAAGTACTACAATCGGGGACTGCGCGTACGGAGCTTCCAAGTCGGGGACTTTGTACTCAGAAAAGTTTCCCAGAACACACAAGAGACGAACTCGGGAAAGCTTGGCCCTAACTGGGAAGGACCATACAAGGTGATCGCTTCGGCCGGCAAGGGGTCTTACCGCTTGGCCCGACCAGACGGTTCGATCATCCCAAATAGCTGGAACGTAATACATCTCAAGAGGTATCATTTTTGAGCAGCAGGGACGGTTAGTTATTCTATCCCCTCGCAAAAATCTCTTTTTCTATCCTTGCATAAAAAAGTCTGCTATTTCTGCCCGTACTTATAAGCCATTACTTGCATGCTTATATAGAAATGCTTACTTTTACATTTACATGAGTTTTCTTTCTTTTATACATTCTCTCTAAATGGTACTAACGGCCTGAACAAGGCCAGATCCGTTTAGCTCAACTGACAGAGCTCGAAGTTCTTCAACTTCGCGGCTGTGGGTTCGAATCCCACAACGGACACACTCCACGTTTGGTTATATGTGTTCGATAGACAACTCACCGACAACTCTTTTCATATTGTCACCTTACGTGTTTCAACATGAAAACAAGGGGGGTGGTGAGGGCCCCATAGGCCAGGAAAGACCTTCATACAGGCATTAAAGACCTTCATACAGGCATCAAAGACCTTCATACAGGCATGAGACCTAGCTTACTGGCAGGCAAAACTTTCATACAGGCATTAAAGACCTTCATACAGGCATCAAAGACCTTCATACAGGCATGAGACCTAGCTTACTGGCAGGCAAAACTTTCATTTTTTGCGTGACAAAACCTCCACGGCAAATAAGAGGGGTCGTTCACAAAATAAAACCTTCATGTGACAGGACTTCCACAGCAAATAAGAGGAGTCGCTCACAAGGCCAAACAATCCGGCCAGAACATTAAAACGACCTGAGCTCGGTCAGCCTATTTACAACTTACAACTTTTGCCTAATAAAGGTGGGAGTTCAAAGCATCTGGGAAAGCCTGAGGAAGTACAAACTTAATAAAGTTTGGAAAGCAACCCTAAGGCATAAAATCCACAAACACATGCATACAAAAAAAAAAAGATCAAAAGTTCAAACTAAACATAGTCACTGAATGGATCTGAAAATTGCATATTTACATTAATCTGGGAATTTACAAAGATGCCAAAAATGGCTGACAGAAGTTCGCAGAGTGTATTAAAAGGCCAAACATACCGGCCAAAGGGTAGAGAAGTTCCTAGTAAACTCCTGCCCATCCAACAAAAGTCCGGCTCTCGCCGGACAGAACAAAAATACATCAAATCTAGAGAAGAAAAATTTCAATTTGAAGGGCCGTGACCAGGGCTTAACGCACCAGCTCCGTTAACCCCGTCATCACTCCCTGATTCTTCATCTTCCCCATCACCATCACCATCACCGTCGCTCGACTCTTCAGGAGAGAGACCCAATGCCTGTTGCACTCGCTGAATAGCACTCTTCGTCGCATGCAGCATCGCGTCAACGTCAACCTGCCCAGACCGGATTTGCGCTAACAATGCACGCTTGGCCTCAAGAACGGCCAGCTTAGTCTTGATCTCGGAATGATCGCGCAAGTTTGCCAAATCCTTAGTCAAAGTGGCCTGAACACCCATCGACTGGGCAACCTGATCTCTGGCAGCTTGAAGCTCAGAACGGGCCTTGGTTGACTCCTCGCATGCCCTCTGCAAATTCAGTTCAAGAGTTGCGCGTTCATCACTGGCAATATTCAGGCAATCTTGGCACTCGCCAAGGAGTCTCTCCAACCTCTCGACAGAGCGTGCGAACCCCTCTTTCTCTTCAGAAAGACGGTCCTTTTCCACGGTAAGGGCGTTGATCTGTTCAACGCGGGTATTGTTAACATCCGTTAACCGGTTAACTTCCCTACCGAGGAAACCACACTGCTCGATCAAGGACCTGTTTTCCTTCAGAGCCTCGAGCAATTCTTTCTTCACTTCCACTACCTGGTTGGCATTATTCAGCCGGGAGCGAAACATAATCTCAGCAGCCAGCATGCTTGACTGAAACATCAAACAGGTCATAGTTAGAAACCCTGGGACAGCAGAAGGTTTTTACTAAGACACAAAAAAAAAAAAAAAAAAAAAAAACTTACACGGGCAGAGTCGGAGGCAATCTGGAAGGCCAGCTCTTCGTCGGTCAGGTCTCTTAGCACCCATTCTTCTCGAGGACCGAGAAGCGAAGAAATTGCCTTCACCAAACCGCGTGGCCTAGCCACCAGGTTAGCCTCCGGAGCGATTCTCAGGGTATGCTTTCTTTCACAAAGCTTGGGCTCCCTCGCCTGTTCGGAAGGGTAGTTCGGCCCAAACTTGTAGCGAACCCCCATGATGTCGCTCAGCTCCGTCTGCTCCGATATAGCTGACAGCCAGACAAGCCTTGAGGACGAAAGGTTAGAGTCACCTTCCGCCTCTGGGTCCATGGTTTCGCACTCCCGAAGGTAAACCGGGTTTGCTCCCTCAGAAGCCACGTTTTCAAAATCCTCGAAACGAAAAACCCGAGGACCCTGGCTACCCTCTTGGGAGGCCTCTTCCCTGGCTTCTCCCCCGACTGTTTCTCTTCTTGCCTCACTCGCCCTTTCTCCTACTCCTTCTTCTTCTCCTTCTTCTTCTCCAACCTTCTTTTTGCCCTGTCCGCACGGGAAGGACCTGCCTCCTCCCCGCCACCAACTCGGGGACTCCTTGGCGAGGATCGGGCAGCTCCCTCCTCTGTCCTTCTCTGATCACTGCGGAGATGGGGCCTCCGCCTAAGAGGAACATCTGTCTCAGTCTCAGTATCTGACAAATGTATGACCTCCTGGGCCGGACCCTCTCCCCGTGCAGACTCAGGAACATCTGCAGGTACTCCAGTGTCTGTCATCATGGGCTCTGGGGCACTCGCCCTCACAGAAGGGTCACCACCAGTCGCCGAAGTTTGTCCGGCGGACGCAGAAGCCTTGCGAGCGGACTTCTTCCGCGACCCGCCTTCGGCATGGCTCTTCCTCTTCCTTGACAGAGGACTCAACCCCTCGGACAGAAGCGCCTCACCACCTTCCCTGCTGCGCAAAGCACCAGCCGAAGCCAATATAGCGTCAGCTTCGGCAAGAGGGTCGGCGACAGGTTCGGTGGGGACGTCCTGAGGAGGAGCTGGGAAAAAGTTCCCTGAAGTACCAAGACCTGCGACAAAGGCAAAACAGGTCAGTCACAGGAGAAACTCACGAGGAGTAATTATTGAAAAAAGGGAGATATTCTTACCGTGATGTTTTACGGTCAGACTATGGTGAGAAGTGAAGTGAGCCCACTCTCTTTTCGCTGGCTCAAATCGTGCCAAAATCGGCTCGACCCACGCCGTTAGCTCATCTACGGTTATGAGCCCGTCGTAGGGTCGCTTGACCGCTGCACAAAGAAAAATCGGTCACAAAAAAAGAAGGAAAAATAAAATGTGCTCGAAGATATTCGGGGACTCACGTGCTTTGTTCCAGACTTCTGGAAGATGTGCTTTGTCATCAAACGTCAAAGCGGAGGAGCGCACAAACAGGTATCGGTGCACCCAGCCCCGATCGCTGGTATCCTCGGAGCTGCGTACCAAACCCTTGCTCCCTCGCATCCTGACGTTTACGTACCCGTCCTTGAAAATCTGGACGCTGTACAAAGAAATAAAGTGTTTATACTCAAAGGACTGGTCAGTCTTAGTAGCAAACCAGTCCAGAAGTGCGACTATTCTATACACACTGGGGCTTAACTGCCCCGGGCAGAGAAGGTACTCCCTGCAGAGTCTGTCCAGCACAGGATGCAGGGGCAGCCTACACCCTACTGTGAAAGGATAAGTACCGATGGCTGTCTACCCAGCCCGGTGCGATGTGATATTCTCTCCGTCAGCAACTGGTAGTAAGGGGATTCTATCGTCCCAGTCACAATCTACCCTCACTCGAGGAATCACTTCTGTTGTGATCCCCGATTTAAATCTATACGCCGGCCAGTTACGCGTATCACCTTCCTTGTTATGGAAGGCCTTAACATTGCAATCCGCTTCAAGCTCACCCCACTTTTTGGCGATTACTTCAGCGGCAGTAGCCTGAGAAGCCCGCGGCCTGGGGGTGGCCGACGAGCTACCAGCAGCGTCAAAATTCAAATTTCTTCTAGACCTCGAAGACATAATTTCAGAAGAAAGATGGAGCTGTTAAGGAAATTCAAGTGATAAATCAAAGGTTTTTCAAAGAACAGCACAAAGGAAATAAGGAGTAAGTAAAGAGTTTCTAGTCAAGTGAACTCCTATTTATAGGAATCCTGGTGCAGACTCCTAACCTCCTTCAAGGACACGTGGAGGCTATCAGATGAGCCACCCGCAGATCCAGCCGTCGATAAAGAAATAGGGTTAATCAATGCTTTGTAGCGTTATCATTACCCTGGAAAGCTGCAGTCACTTCGTATCCCACAAGCGACGTGCGCACGTGGAGATAGGCGGTTAAAATTATTGCTTTTTACCCTCGGGGAACGCAGTAGTCATTTCGGTATAAACTGCAGTGCCACAGACGTGCAGGTTACAGTTACTTTTCCGTGCGGCGCATTTAATGCGCATGTCACAGAGGCTTATCATCAATCGGATCAGAATCGCACGTCATCAAGATTACATCATAAGAAGACAAAAAGTTCGCAAAGACTCCCGCCAAAATTCTCATCCACTCCTCGGACAGATACTCTGCCCGAGAAGTGCGGGGACTATCTGTATTGGATAAAAACTGAATAGACTTTGGCAAGTGACGCGTGTCGTCCACGTGGCACAAGCTGACGTGTCACCGGACAGACATCTTCTCGGACAGACATTTCCTACGGGCAGATCTCGAAGAAGTTACTAAGCTTGTCAACGGTCAGTACAATTTGAACCAACGGTTACCAGCAATACAGGATGCGACTGTTCAGCAAACGGCCACTCAGCGGTTACAACCCTTCTGGATAAGACACCCGACGGTTACCCATTTTTGAAGGGCCTTATCCCCAACGGCTACTATTTCAACAGACGCCATCCAACTTCTATAAATAGCGTTCATCATAGCCAAATTGTAACAACTTTACTTCCTGCAATTACTATCAATAAAATTACTATCTCTCTTGCATTCAAACATACTCTTTCACAGTTATTAAATAGCGCTGCTTGTTCTTGCGAAAACCAACAACTTCGATAATCAAATCATCCGACGCGGCTATTGCCAATCGTCAGAGGAAACGATACGTTTACTTTTGATCTTTTACGTTTATATTTTATTCTTTACGCCTTGCGTTATTATTATTTGATTAACTGCGTAGATCTTTAATCTCAACTATTGATCGTGACTCCGCAAATATAAATTTAATTGTTAATTGGCCTAAAACCGGATTTAGGTTAAACAGTTGTGCTAAGAGTCAAGGTTACCTCAAGAATCAGTTGAAGCAAAGTGGTTCATCTTGGGGCAAACAACTTCTGGCTGTTATAGGAATTTATACAGGATTTGAAGGTCGATTGAGGAGAAATGTGATCATAGGGTCTCGGTTGCGAAATGGTCAGTCTACTCATTTCGTTTGGAACACGAATTTTACTTTCTCCTGATGTATATTTTTGGTGATCTGCTATCGTTGATGTATTATGATTTATGAGCCAAGTTCTTAGGGATTAATGTAACTGGAAACCTGCTACCCTGAAGGTAAAACAATAGATCAGAACTTGTGAACTTGTACTCTGTGTTCAAATTTGTCATAATAGTTTGGCCGTTAATTCTATTTTCTTTCTACTCTTCTTGAAGTTTTTACCCATTGAAACAGTGCAGAAACAGTTAGATACGGTGCTGCAGAAACAGTTGAAACGGTGCAGAAACAGTTAGATACAGTGTTGCAGAAACAGTTGAAACGGTGCAGAAACAGTTAGATACGGTGCAGAAACAGTTGAAACGGTGCAGAAATAGTTAGATACGGTGCTGCAAAAACAGTTGAAACGGTGCAGAAACAGTTAGAAACAATTGAAACGGTGCAGAAACAGTTAGATACGGTGCTGTAGAAACAGTTGAAACGGTGCAGAAACAGTTAGATACAGTGCTGTAGAAACAGTTGAAACGGTGCAGAAACAGTTGAGATACAGTGAGATACAACGAGATACATCGAGGATGGGATGAGGAAAAGTAAAATTGGGGGAAATGATAGGAATAAAAATGAAATTAGGGGAAATGGTGGGAGGAAAAGTGAAATAGGGAGAAATGGGAGGAGCAAAAGTGATAATGAGGGAAATAGGAGGAAGAATGTAAGGGTTTGGTATGTTATGGGAAAATATTGCTATGTTTTTGCTATATTTGTAATTAACTTGTGTTTTCTTCTATATAGGGTTATTTTGCTAAAATGTTGCTATGTTTGGTAATTAAGTTCTAAAACTTGTACTTTTATGTAAAAAATCCATATAACACTAGTTGTGGAAGGGCTTTGCCAGCATAGACCCAAGTCTAACATAGAGTTTCTTTCTTACATATTTTGGATTTGATTCATCTTTAATTATTTGCGGGTTATTTTTTTAAGTCATCGCTTGAGTAATTATTTTGATTAATTTATTTATTTTTCTTGCCAACTCCATGACAGTACTCATAAATAAGAGTTTGATAATTTAAATATTTTGATAAAAGTGACTCTTTTGTTGGCAACCTGTGCAAACTCTATCTCGAAGTTTCACTTACTATAGTGCAAGCTCTAAATTTTTTTTTTTTTGAAGTTCACGTTAAACTATTTAAAAATTCATGAATTTCCGTAAAAATATTTGGTTAGATTTCATCAAATGATTTTAAAAGTGGGTATTTATATTTAAAGCGACCAAAAAGTGGCCACTCGATTTTGGAAAATCTTAGTATGTTTTATTTTATAGCTAAAAAAGTGGCTACCAAAGAATGGCTATATTTTACTTAGTAATTACAAAAGTAGCTAATTAGTGAATTATAGGTTTGCTAAAGCTGACCAAAAAATTTCACCGTATGCCTCCATAAGGAGTGGTTTTACAAAATTACCCGCGCTAAGGAATGTTTTAGCAAAATGCCCTCATTTAGTCCGCAAGCGAAGACTTCAAGGCAAAAAATTTGTTAGTCAAGGCAATTGGCTATACTTCAAGGGCAAGTGCTGTTTTGCCAATACTTCAAGTTATATGGCGAGAATGCAGGGAAAACTGGAAGGGGCAAGACTTGACAATTGCCAAGACTTACGACGCAGTGCAGCGAATGTTGCCTATTGCCAATACTTGGCGTGCAAGTGTTCGAAAATCGAGCAGAGGTCAATGGTAAGTCTCGGCAATTGCCAAGACTTACGGCCTAGTGCGGCAAGTATTGCTTATTGCCAATACTTGAAGGGATAAGTGTTGAAAAGCGGAAAAATATAACGGGAAGTCTTGGCCCCGAATTCTTTTCATTAAATCTTAACGGGGACATTTTTGCAAACCATCTTTTAGCGCGGACAAAAAGGTAAATCATAGCTTCCCGTGTCATAGTTTTACAAATGAGCCAAAGCTGACTATTGCTTCAACTAAAAATCAAGAAGTTATAATTTTACTAAAATCGGTGGCGCTAATCCATAGGCACGACGACCCCAAGCAAGAGCCCTTCACCTTTCTATAATAGTAGTGTATTGGGCAAAAATCGACCCGCGATGATTCACCTCGGTCATGCAAATCTTAACGACCGAACACGTCCCGACTAAGCAATCGCCGAAGCGATTGAGCGAGTCGCCGAGGCCTTGAAACCGAAGATGTGTCACCGAAGGCGAGCCGTGAGCTGAGCTTCGGTAGCTATCACCTCGGTCAAGCAAACAGGGCCAAGCCACCGAGGTCGTCAAACTCTCACCTCGGTGGACTCCCCTCGGTTCAACCGGCTTTGCAGCCCACTACTTCGCCCCACTAACTCGGCCACTACACACCAAGATCGTGGGACAACATGGCAGTTAATAGTGGAGATCGTGGGCAAGGCCTAGGCTTATAAATAGTAGTTCATTTTGTATAACGGGCATCCAGAAATACATACTGAAACTCTGCCCAAATTTGTACTCAACATCCATATATTGAAATATCGTTTATTTTCTCGCATTACATATCGTTTTCACGCATTACTTAAACTTTGATACAGAGATTTGCTTATATTTGAATCCAAACTCGATTTGTGTACCTAAAACTGATTTAGGCCCATACAAATTGGCGCCGTCTGTGGGGATATAAGCAGTAACGCTTTGTTCCAAAGTTCCGCATTCGCTTTTTGTCAAAATTTTCGATTCAACGTTATGGCTGATAACGATAACATTGGTAATAACGGTGATCGGGTTGGCGTTCCGTTGAACCAACAGCCCATCGCCCCAATGACAACAGAAGAATTCCAAATGTATGTTGTCACAACGCTAAGAGCTCTCCAAACCAAGCAGGATGAGCAAGCAAGCAAGCATCAACGCTGAGCTTCGCGCCTCGTTGGAGGCAAGAAATAGTGCTGCCCCTAACGGCATCCAGCCCACGGCTCCTGGTGGAGGCATCCCGCCCTTCGTTCCTTCGGGCGCGATAATAGGGGGACCTCGCAATGGAGCCACGTCTGGGGGCTCGGGGAGTAATCCATCTGCTACGCCACACTTCGAGATGGTTCCCACCGTGGCGGAGACAACGTCCTCGGTGGACGTTGAAAGAATGAGTAGGGAAATCGAGGCTCGCATCGAGGCGCGCGTGGAAAAACGCCTCGAGGGCGTGCCTGGGATAACGAAGGAGGAAGACGACCTCAACATTGATCAATACAGGGAGCAACCCTACAAGCTCGAAGCGGCCCCAGCTCCGACTCCCCCGGGTTTCAAACTTACATTCCTAAAGAAATATGATGGGACAACCGATCCCAAAGAGCACATAAGGGAGTACATGGCTATGGTGAAGAGCAACGACTTATCGGCTACGCAGCTTGAGTCGATGTTCTTAAAGAAGTTTGGTCAATCGCTAGAAAAGGGGGCGCTTCGGTGGTACCTATATTTACCAGCGGGGTCAATCTCCTCGTTTAAGGAAATGTCCAGCGCCTTTGTTAAAGCTCACACCGGGGCGCAAAAGATCCTCCAAAGGAAGGAGGATATATGTTAGGTGAAGCAGCTGCCCGGTGAGCCGCTTAAAGAATTTTTTGAATGATTCCATGCCGAACGCATGGAGCTGCCTCGGATGGATGATACCTTGGCTATCATGGCATTTGAAAAGGGTATCAATAGTCGCAATTCTGGCGCTGCCGCTGAATTGCGCAAAGAATTACAACAATATCAGGTCCTGACGTGGGAGGATCTGCATAGGCGCACTTACTCCAAAATCAGATTGGAGGAAGCTGAGTTCAAGAACCGAGGGTATCAGCAGCATAACCGAAGTGAATCTTCGAATCGCGCCAAGGCGCCACGAAGTAATTCGAAGAGGAGGTATGAACCTTACACTTCGGCGAGGCAGCATGTTAGCCAGAGATTGGGCAACACCCTCGGAAAATCCTACCCCGCCTCTCATGTAAGCCAAAGGCTCGGGGGGAAGGTTCAACCCAACATGAACCAAAGAAACCCCTCGAGCTCCGCTTCGGTACCTAGAAAGGATCTCCCTCGGATCCAAGATTATAACTTCAGCATATCGACTTCGGAGCTGGTCGATGTCGTCAAGGGGACAGCCGGGGTGAGGATTCCCAAAGATATGAGGACCCCGGCGGACAAACGAGATCATAATCTGCGCTGCGAATTTCATGCAGATTATGGCCATAGAACCGAGGACTGCAAAGCTTTGCGCCTCGAGGTAGCCCACTTGCTGAAAAAAGGAGTTTTGGCTGAATTCCTTACTGACAAGGGGAAAGATAATTTTTCAAAGAACCGAGGTGATGGGCAACCACCTCGGGCTCCACCTCCGGAGAGAGTAGTCAACGTCATCACCGGGGGGTCAGAGGTAAACGGCGTAAACTTCGCCGAGGCCAAGAAATTTGCTAAGCTCTCCATCACCATGGAGAAGAGGACCCGAGTTGGGGGCTCGGGCAAAGACATTGTGTTTGATGAAGATGACTGTGATGGGATGATGTTTCCCCATCACGATGCTCTAGTCATCATGCTAAGAATCAATGACTCTGACATCAAAAGAGTCTTGATCGACCCCGGCAGCTCAGTAAATATCATCAGCTACGGGGCCGTGAAGAAAATGTGGCTGAAAGGGGAAATCATCCCCAAATCAACAGTGTTGGCTGGCTTTAACAACTCAACTGAGAAAACGTTGGGTGAGATCACGTTAAAGACGTTCGCCGAGGGAGTCACCAAAGAGACACTGTTCCAAGTCATGCCCGAGGATCTAGCTTACAATGTGATCCTTGGAAGGCCATGGATCCACTTCATGGAAGCTGTTCCTTCCACCTTACATCAAGTGATTAAATTCCCAACGCCCTGGGGAGTTCGATCAATCAAGGGGGAACAGCGAGTAGCGAGGGAGTGCTACTCAGTCGCACTAAAGAGTGGAGTCGCCCCGAGCGGGCCAAAGAAATAGCAACCAACACAACCGGGGTCGAACGAGGCGAGCCTCCAAAGTGAAATCGAGAAGATCCCGGCATGCGTGCAAGAGCCTCGGAAGCAAAAGGCCGAGGACTCTACTATCGAGGAGCTGGACTCTTTCACTCTATTGAAAGAGTTCCCAGAGAGGAAAGTGCACATCGGCTCGGAGTTGGACCCGAAGTCTAAAGAGGCGATTATGGAAGTTTTAAGGTCCAACCATGATTGTTTTGCTTGGGCCCATTCAGACATGAAAGGTATCGATCCGGAGATCATGACCCATAAACTGAATGTGGACCCAAAGTTCACCCCGGTAAAGCAGAAGAAACGACCTCATGCCGGGGTAAAAAAGAAGGCGATCGAGGATGAAACCGCCAAGCTGCTGGAGAATGGTTTCATTAGGGAGGTGAAATACCCCGAATGGCTAGCCAATGTTGTGGTCGTACCGAAGAAGAATGGCAAGTGGAGAATGTGTGTAGACTACACTGACTTGAACAAAGCTTGCCCCAAAGATTCTTATCCACTACCACAAATTTACAGGTTAATAGACTCCACGGCTGGACACAAACTATTGACCTTTTTGGATGCGTATTCGGGCTACAATCAGATCCTCATGGACCCGAAGGACGAAGAAAAAACCTCGTTCATCACTGACCGAGGCACTTTCTGTTACAAAGTGATGCCCTTCGGGTTGAAGAACGCCGGGGCGACCTACCAAAGGCTGGTATGTCGCATGTTTAAAGAATATATTGGAAAGTCTATGGAGGTCTACGTAGACGACATGCTCATCAAGTCGATCCAAATGGAGGATCATTTGAATCATCTGTGGGAGGCCTTTGCTGTGTTGAGACAATATGGCATGAAGTTGAATCCTGAGAAGTGCGCCTTCGGTGTCGGATCCGGCAAATTCTTGGGATTCATTGTCTCTGAACGAGGCATCGAAGCTAACCCTGGTAAAATCAGAGCTATTGAAGAAATCCCGGAGGAGCTAACCGGGGTGAAAGAAGTTCAACGCTGCCTTGAGTCGATTCATCTCAAAGTCCTCGGAGCGATGCCACAAGCTCTTCTCCGTTTTGAGAAAAAACAATCACTTCGAATGGACACCGGAGTGTAAACAAGCGTTGAAAGATTTGAAGCAATACTTGGCTAACGCACCGTTGCTTGCCAAGCCAAAAGAAGGTGAGACATTACTAGTTTACTTGGCGGTGTCCGAGGTGTCAGTCAGCGCTGTGCTGGTTCGGGAAGAGGATGGCAAACAACAGCCCATCTACTATGTGAGCAAGACACTCCTCGACGCCGAAACCAGGTATCCGCATCTGGAAAAACTAGCTCTTGCTTTACTTGTTACCGCTCGGAAACTACGACCCTATTTCCAATGCCACCCAATAGCAGTAGTTTCAACTTTCCCCTTGAGAAATATATTGCACAAGCCTGAGTTGTTGGGGAGGTTATCAAAATGGGCGGTAGAGTTAAGTGAGTATGACATCACCTATCAGCCTCGGACCGCCATTAAGTCTGAAGTTTTGGCAGACTTCGTGGCCGATTTTAGTATTGGGATCTTGCCCGAGGCTGAAAAAGAAAACACCATGGCTAAAGGAACCACCCCGGGCCTGTGGATACTAAATACCGATGGGGCGACGAACTCCAAAGGTTCGGGGTTAGGCATAGTCTTAAGGGCACCAACCGGGGAGAAAGTCAGGCATTCGGTCCGATTCAAGAAAGTAACCAACAATGAAGCAGAGTACGAGGCAGCTTTAGCGGGTCTAGAGCTGGCCAATGAAATGGGGGTTGAAAGAATCGAACTAAGGTGCGACTCACGGTTGGTGGTGAACCTAGTCCTCGGTGATTATATGGCTCGAGAGCCCAGAATGCAATTGTACTTGGATCGGGCGCAAAGGATCTTGGCCCAATTCCAAGAGTGGCAAGTTAAACAAGTGCCTCGGGAGGAGAATACCGAGGCTGATGCCTTGGCGAATCTTTGTTCAGCTATTGATGAAGCTCACTCGGGGACTGACTCGATGGTTCGGTTGCTGTCCGCACAAATGAGAGAGATGAAGCTGCAAGTAAATTCGGTGGACAACCGATGGGATTGGCGAAGTAAGTTCATCTCCTACTTCGACTCGGGGACTGTCCCCCAAGACAAGAAAGAAGCAAAAAAGCTAAGGACCCAAGCGGCCTCGTATCACATGATCGAGGGTAATCTATACAAGAGGTTGTATTGCGGCCCGATGGCCAAATGTTTGGGTCCCGATGAGGCAAGATACGTGATGGCCGAAGTGCATGAAGGCGAGTGTGGCAACCACTCGGGGGCAAAGTCCTTGGTGCATAAGTTATTAAGAGCGGGGTACTATTGGCCCACGATCAGTGCCGACGTGAGGGCCTTCGTGCAAAAGTGTGACAAGTGCCAACGCCATGGGCGGATGATCCACCAATAGGTCGAGCCTCTTCATTCGGTGGTGTCACCATGGCCCTTCATGAAGTGGGGAATGGACGTCGTTGGACCATTGCCCAAGGGAAAAGGTGGTGTTCGTTTCATCTTAGTGTTGACCGATTATTTCACCAAATGGGTGGAAGCAGTGGCTCTCACCGAGGTCAAGCAAAGACAAGTAATTGATTTCATCAAAAAGAACATCATCTACAGGTTCTCGGCGTTCCAAGAGAAATTGCTTGTGACAATGGCAAACAATTCATGGGGGCAGCTATCACCGACTTCTTCAAGCAATGGGGGATCAAAAGAATAGCCTCGACTCCTTATCACCCAAGTGCCAATGGCCAAACCGAGTCTTCGAACAGGATTATAATTGAGAATCTCAAGAAAAGACTCGACGAGAAAAAAGGACCTTGGCCCGAGGAGTTGCATGGGGTTCTGTGGGCCATGCGAACAACTGAAAAGAATAGCACCGGGGAGACTCCTTTTTCACTGGCTTATGGCATGGATTCCCTCATTCCTGTAGAGGTGGGTGAACCAAGTCTTCGGTACGCTCACACGACCGAGGATGCAAACCGAGAAGCAATGCGCATAGAGTTGGATCTGCTCGAGGAAAAAAGGGAACTAGCCTTGGTTCGGTTAGTTGCTCAAAAGCGGCAAATCGAAGCATACCTCAATAGAAAGGCCAAATTCAGGGACTTCAAGGTTGGAGATTATGTGCTGAAAACTGTGAATCAATCAACAAAAGAAAATAACGGGGGAAAGCTCATCGCAAATTGGGAAGGACCCTATAGGGTCAAAGCAATTATGGGAAAAGGCTCTTAATAGATCGAGACTTTGCAAGGAGAGCCCGAACCTCTGAATTGGAACATCTCCAACTTGAAGCGATACTACTTCTAGCCAAGGTAAATACCTTCTAATTCTTTCGAGATCAAACAGCCCCGAGCCGAACAACGCTCCCATGGTATCAATAGAAAATGTGCTAACTTACTCCTCGTTCCATCTTTTTGCTTGACCTTTTCAGGAAGCGAACCGAACCGACTCCAGTGGTCGGATCTTCATCAAGATTCACAACCGAACACTGGGGGGAGTGAGAAGGGTTGACATCGAGGTCGACATCGAGCCTCCCAACCGAAGCTTATCTATCCAACAACCGGGGACTTACGCCCGAGGATTAGATTTAGTGCATTGTAAATTAGCCTGGTAGCAGCATGATGTTAGTTTACCTTTATTCGAAAAAACGTACTTGAAAATTCGTTTTTCATCCAAGGACCGTTTCGGCTTGGTTTTATGTACATAGCCGACTTTTGGCTCGTTGACATCAATAAAACGACTTCGGTTGCACTCATCTTATCTGTGTGAATTTTACATTTTGAAACCGCGCAATGCGTCGACCCGAGGGCGAGACGTCGTCCTAGGTTTGCATCGGTCAAATTTTACTTAAGTCTTGCAAGCAAATATTAAAGTTCGCATCAAAGTGTCCGGTATACGCAAAAAGCTACCACACGAAATAAAGATGCAAATACTTTTCATTAAAGGCCCGAAGGCTGAATATTTACATTCAAAATGACCCGAAGGTCCAAAACACAAGCTTAGATGCCCGAAGGCTTACAAAAGAAATGTCACAAGAAGTTCATGCCTCGGGAGAATCACCTCCATCCTCGGAGCCCCCTTCGGCCTCTTCATCTTCTTCTTCCTCCTCATCGCCGCTCGAGGCCTCACTTGATGGGAGTTCGTCAATGATGGCTTGAGCTTCGGCCGCTTTGACCTCGTCCTTTTCAATCTCCTCATCTAAGTTGATCTCCCCGGCGCGGCATCGTTTAAGCAGCCTTAGCCGAGACTTGATGATGGCCCACCGCTTGTCGAGCTCGGCCCTCTTGACCTTGAGTACCGCCCTACTCTTCCGATCGGCGATCTCGTCTCGAAGGGCGGCAATCTGAGCATCCTTGATTGAAAGCTTGGAGTTCTCACTCTCTAGCTTCTTGATGTGGAGCAGATGACTTTTCAACTGCTCGTGATGCTTCTTGCCCATGTTTACGGCCTCGGTCTTAGTTCGAGACAGCTCACCATCCAGCCTTGCGACCTCCTCACCTAGCCTCGAGAGTTCAGCGTGAAAATCGTCACTGAGGATCTTAATCTTGGCCTCAGAATTCGCCTCGGCTTCGCGTAGATCGGCCTGGGACTTGGCCAAGTCAGCTTTTAGCGAAGCTATCTGGGCATTGAATTTGTCCTTTTGTTGATCCCAAATGCGAGCTACGCGCCGAACCTCGGCGGTCCTCGCAGATTTGACCTCGATGGCTCTTAGCGAAAGGATGAAGCCCTGAACAAAGATTGAAGAATCAAGATCAGCGACGAACCGAAGGTAAACATTGAAAATCTTTGGTTCAAATTTGATAAAACTTACCCTTACGGCGTTGGAAGCCATTGTACTGTATAGCTGGCCGGAGGTAAACTCTTGCACAAGCCTATCCTCGGTTGGCCCCAACAGAGGTGTTAGGCTTAAGAGATCCTCGGCGGTGCAAGCTAACAGATTCGAGGAGGTGGGCACCTCAAGCCTCCGATAAGACCCCACCGAGGATGAAATCCTCGCGGGTTCGGAGTGTGCCCTTACCGCCCCAGCGCCAGCCTCCTCTCCAAGTGCAGCAGCGCCGGCCTCCGCGACCTTGGCTTTGCCCTTAGCCCTTGCTGTGGCGACTTCTGCGAGCTCATGACCCTCGAGGTCAATAACATCTACGTCCCCTCGAGCCCAAGCTTCGGCAGCTGCATCCTCGGGCTCATCCACCAGTCCTCGGCGCTTTTCAGCTATTGCCTCGGGTTGGCGAGGAACCTCCGCTTCGGTGCGAGGAGTCACCGAGCGGGATGGCTTCTTTGAGGCAGCCCTCTTCCGCTTCACGCCTACGACCGAAGAAGAAATTAAAAGAGCAAGAAAACGGGAAAGGAATGGTACGTCACAACTTGAACCGAGGACGAAAGTTACCTTTGGAAGTCCCTTGGTCGGGGGCCCCCTTTGTCGCCTTTGAAGTCTTGGAAGCCTTCAATCCTTTGTACTCCCCGGCAACCACAGCCAGATCATCGTCTGACTCGGTCTCTTCATTATCCTTTTTCTTCTCTTCCTTCTTATTCTTCTTGGTGTTAATAGCACGGTTTGGAAAACCTAACACCGAGGAAAGGAAAGTCAGAAGAATAATCAAAATCCTAAGATGACCCACCTATCAAAACACTATCAAAAACTTACCGTGCCTCTTGCACTGCCAACCGAATTCGGCAGCCATTTTCATCCACGTCCTCTCGGGACGTGTGCGAGCTTTAGTCATCGCTTTCACCCACTCGGTCAACCCCACCGGGGGCACGATGTCCACCTTGTTGGCTGAAGAAACAGCAAAGAAACGAAGTCAATAAACACAAGCAAACTACTGAGGAGCGAGATGAGAAAGGCAGTGTACTTACGTGTGTTATTCCACCGCTCGGGGAAACCAGGCTCGGCGGATAGAACCTTTGTTTCCAACAAGATATACCGATCGCACCAGCCTCGGTCCCCATGGTCTTCACTCTTATGGAGGAGGGCGAACTTGCCTCGGTTGTTCAACGCCACGACACCAGCCTTGTGGAAATAGGGGTAGTAGAGCGAGATGAGGTGTTGGAAGGTGAAGTCCACTTTGGCCTTTGTGCTCAACCAATCCATGCATTGGACCACCCTCCAAACACCGGGGCCAAGCTGAACCAGATACAGGTTGTAGGCCCGGCAAAAGTCGTCGATTACCCTATGGACTGGGAGAGAGAAGCCGAGGGTGAAGGGATAAGTGTAAGCAAAGGAATACCCCTCGATATTGTGGCACACCCTGCTTGTTGGATCGGGTACGATCACTTTCACCTCGGGCTCAAACCGGCACTCCCTCCGGACTCGCTCAATGTGGGCTTGAGTTATGCGAGTCGCGGTGGTGTTCACGGGAATATTCCTATTTTTCTCCTCCTGGTCAGCTGTCTGAGCTTGCAATTTTAAATCCTTGGTGTTGTCGAAGTGGGAGGGGATTATCTGATGGGGCTCGAGCTCTTGCTCTAGCGGAATTATGGGCCCCGAAGACGTTGCCTCGGCGACGTTACCGCCTTCAGTTCCACCTTCGGCGTCATCCCCCTCGGCATCGTCACCTTCGCCATCGCCTCCGTCGTCATCACCTCTTAGGAAGGCGTCATTGAACTTGCTCATAGTAGCGTCGTCAGGCACGACGTCATCCTCCCCCATGGTGACCTCCTCCTCCACAGCCAAGTGGCGCATAGCTCTGGCTTTACGGCGCGCTACGCCACCACTGCCTGATGACACTTCACCGCCCTCCACCACCGCCATGGAAGCCACTGGCGCGGCAGTAACAACATCGCCACTGGCAGCAGCCATGGCCAAGGGCGGAGCTCGTACCCTCTCACCTGAGTCACTGGAATCTTGTCTAGAAATTGTTGCAGACATGATGGGAGAGCTAGGAGCTGAATTTCTTCGTTAAATCGGAAAGTTGGAAAGGTTTTGAAAGGGTTTTGTGGTTTTTTGCACTGTTGATCGCTCAGAGATAAGTGAAGAAAAGGTTCAATGAAATTCCCCTTTTATAGGTACGGAATATGTGAAGAGGATGACATCGGCATCATCATTGTAACGTTCGGAGAAACAAAAATTGCGGCGTGACCGTTCGGGCGACCAACGGATGAACGCCACGTGTCCAGGAGAAGTGACCTGATGGGACGCGAACCGTTGACAAATTCTGAAACGCTTGGATAGGATCATGCCACGTCGCTTTCCCGCTGAAACTTCATTCCACTCCTCGGTCACCTCGGTAGGTAACCGAGGAGTGGGGGGACTATCTGTATTGGGCAAAAATCGACCCGCGATTATTCGCCTCGGTCATGCAAATCTTAACGACCGAACACGTCCCGACTAAGCAATCGCCGAAGCGATTGAGCGAGTCGCCGAGGCCTTGAAACCGAAGATGTGTCACCGAAGGCGAGCCGTGAGCTGAGCTTCGGTAGCTATCACTTCGGTCAAGCAAACAGGGCCAAGCCACCGAGGTCGTCAAACTCTCACCTCGGTGGACTCCCCTCGGTTCAACCGGCTTTGCAGCCCACTACTTCGCCCCACTAACTCGGCCACTACACACCAAGATCGTGGGACAACATGGCAGCTAATAGTGGAGATCGTGGGCAAGGCCTAGGCTTATAAATAGTAGTTCATTTTGTATAACGGACATCCAGAAATACATACTGAAACTCTGCCCAAATTTTTACTCAACATCCATATATTGAAATATCGTTTATTTTCTCGCATTACATATCGTTTTCACGCATTACTTAAACATTGATACAGAGATTTGCTTATATTTGAATCCAAACTTGATTTGTGTACCTAAAACTGATTTAGGCCCATACAAGTAGTGAAGTAATATGTCCAAAAGATTAAGATGCAGCGTAACAACTTTATTGTTCAAGTGGAAATCATTTAAAAAATGAAACAAAAGAACCTACATGAGATACTGCCTGACCGGTTTATCTTGAGGATGCAGTCCCACACAATTTTAATTTGTGGAAGAGCTAACGTCCTTTACCTCTAAAATTTGGGAAGTAAATACAAATTAGTAAATTTGTCCGCGCATTGCACGGTAGTTAAAAAAATAAATTAAAATATTATTTAACATTAATTTCATAAAATATTATGAAAATGGTCTTTATACTTGTCATTTCATGATTGTTTTACATTGCATATAAATTCTTTAACAAAAATAGTCTAAGACTAACGTTCATGTAATATATGAATTATTCACTCTAAATTAATGTATATGAACTTAAAGAAGAATGAACAGTCTTATTTCATATTCATAACAACTGTATACATTTTTCCCCTTTTCCTCCCACTCCCAACAACCAAAAATTTCTAACATTGTCACAATATCTTAATTATTTTTTGATATCTTAAGTTTAATAGTTCTATATAGCTCTACCTTAAAAGCATAAAAATCATCAATACTGTTATATACAATTTCATTATGTGACATAAGATGTAATAGACAAAATTCTTTTTGTTGTTATGATGTTGAACTAATAACTACTCCTACTAAGTAATGAGCATAAAACTATTGAATAAGATGCAAAAGAACTATATACGATACTTTTCACCATAAAATAACACTAGAAGAACATTCAACAAAGATTTACTCATATTCTAAATATATATATATTTTTAAATATAGTGAGATAAACAAATAGAATATTTTATCTCATTTTCTAACCAATATGTTATATTATAGGGAAGAAGATATTAAGCCATTTATTAAGGGATAAGGAAATACATCCCTTATTTAAGGGATTAGGTACAAACTTTAATTAATAATTAATTTTATATTCTTATTTTTTTTCCTCAACACTTAATATCCTTCACCTACTAGTTATTAGGAGTCACTTAATTTTCAAATTGTTTTGTCTCTCCTGTTTATTTATCCATTTTTCTGTCATTTATCTTGGAAAATATGTATGTATTGTTTATGCATTCAAATGTTAGGAGATAAATGCATAGAAGATGTATCAAAATTTTATTAACTTTGTAAAATTATAATTATTGAAAATAATGAGTAAGTATGCCTTTGAGATGCATATATTATTCACTAAATTTTTGTGATCGTCATTCAATAAGTAGATAATTGATATGCATATATTATTCACTATGAAAAAAGTATAATTATTTGAAAATTTTCAGTAAGTATGCAATTGATATGCATATATTATTCAATATGAGAAAGTATAGTTATCTGAAAAGATTTAGTAATTTTCAAAATTTTATTAGTTTGCAGAATTAGAATTATTGAAAATAATCAGTAAGTATGCCCTTGAGATGCATAGATAATTACTATATTTATATGATCGTTATTCAATAAATAGATATTTGATATGCATATATTATTCACTATGAAAAGGTATAATTATCTGAAAATATTTAGTAATTATGCAATTGGTATGCATATATTATTCATTATGAAAAAGTATAATTATTAAAAATATTAAGTAAGTATGCAATTGGTATGCATATATTCTTTACTATATTTTTATGATTGTTATTCAATAAGTATATATTTGATATGATATACTATGAAAAATTGTAATTATTTGACAATATTCAATAAGTATAAACTTGGCATGCATGTATTTTAGGTATATATGGATAATGATTATATTGTAGTTGGTTGTTAGAATGTTAGGCTATATTAATGCTCCATATCAATTTACCACGTTAGTTACTTGATTTTAGGTAGTGGACAATAGCTTCCTTTCTTAGTTTATTCCTTTAGGTTAAGAAGATTTGACTAGAATTTGATAGGTCTAACCATATGAAATTTACAATTATGGGTTGGCTATTTTTATATTTATCCCAAAATTTTAATATTACTTTATAACAATAAGAACAAAATATAAATTAAAAGAAGAAAAAAGAAAAATTAAAAAGGTTTGACTTCAATATTACAGGAAGTCGTCCATATATTTTCTTCTTTTCTCCATAAATTCTATCCTTATCAATTTCTTCTTTTCTCTCCTCTTAATCTTCTATAAAATTTTATAAATCATTTTCTTCCCTTTGTTAACACTTTTCATGATTTTAAAATGTCACTTATTGTCTACTACTCTCTCCAATTTATATTATGTGGTGTTTTTTTTCTTTTGGCACTCCCTAAAAAAGCTATTTATTATATTAACATTTATCTCTTTCAAATTACTCACAGAAAGTTGCAATGCATTTAGATCATGTATGAATAAAGGTAAGTTCCAAAAAAATACAATTAATACTTCTTGATTAGGTAAACACCACTTATATTGTACTAAAATGAAAAGGTAAAAACACCAAATAATATGAATCGGAAGGAGTATATTTCTTACTGCTTCCATTCCAATTTATGTGAAGGTTTTCAAATTTCGAGAGTTAAAATTCTTAATTTTTACCGAGATTTGAACGTAAAATCTTTAAATCTTTTAGGATAAAATTTATGTATTTAAAATCTACATAAAAAATACTGTAAATCACACTAATCACTACCAAAAATACTGTGTTTTCTGACCGAAATATTCCGACCAAAATACGGTCGGTGGCCTCCATCCGACCGCTGCGGTCGGTCAATTCATTTAATTTATATTAAATAATTTTTTTAAAACGATCGACAGCAGCGGTCGGACAAAAAATAAATATTTTTTCTTAAAACGTCCGACCGCTGCAGCCGGATAGCGAGAAACACAAAAACGGGCAGAGCCCTTTCTCTTTCTTTCCCTCTCTCTTTCTTTTCTTTCACTCTCTTTTTTCACTCTCCTTCTCTCAAATCCGCTCACTCCCAATTTCTCCACAAATCTGCCCACCCTCATTCCCAGTTTCTCAATTCATCCTCCATCTAAATTGGTAAGTTTTCCAATTGTAAACCCTAACTCCCAATTTTTTATTTTTTCCTTCAATGGATCAGCTTGGAGCATTCTTATCTACTTTTACATTTGGATGATATCTGCAGACTAAAGCCAAACCTGAAGAATGTTTTTTTTTTGGTAAACTGGAAGATATTATTAATACTATAGCACCATTATATTAGTACTAATACTAGGATTAGTATTAGTAGTAGCATTTGTGTCAAGGACATTGCCTTGAAGTGCAGTAAGGTTACCGAAGAATGTTAATGACACTAGTTTTAGGGAGAAATGTTTCTTTTGAGTGAATAGGAAATAATTGTCTTATTTAAACTTCATTTCTAGTACGCATTTATTGATGTAGTGAAAGTTTATTTTTCTAAGTTAATTACAAGTGTGCATCTGAAATATTTTTGTTATTTATGTATTACAGTGCTTATTTTAAAATAAAACCGGATGTCTCTAATTTAGAGAAATTCTTAAATGAAAAGTTTAAAGAGTTATCACTAAAACCTCTAATTAATACAGAGGAAAGTGATAATGAATTTTCTGATGATAATTTTCCTAAGTTGACTTATGATCAAATTAATAAATTAAAGTCTTCTTATAATTCGAAATTTGCTGATAAGCCAAGGCAAAGGATGTTTTACTATCCTAGGCCTACCCCTCAAGATGTCCTATTCGAAGAGCAGGATGATATGTATGCTCCAAATAGCTTCAGTGGTAAGCAGATATATGAGTGGAACATTGATGGTCATACCAACAGACAGCTATATATTGTCATACATAGAATGATGATGTACAGTACTATCTGCAAGACTAATAATAACAGTGATAAAACTGTGGCCAATATGATTGTTGCAGGTTTTACTGGTCAATTAAAAGGATGGTGGGATAATTATCTCACTGCTGACCAGCGAAATAAAATTTTAAATGAAGTGAAAAGTGAACCAGGAACATCTACAGCGGATAATTCTAATGCTGTTTATTCTTTGGTGGTTAATATCATTGAACACTTTTCAGGTAGATGGTCGGATAATAGTGAGACTATCCGAACACTCTTGCAAAATATGAGGTGTAAGACTTTAACTTCATTTCGATTATATAAAGATACATTCCTTTGCAGAGTTATGGAATTACCAGAGTGTAATAGCACTCATTGGAAATCCAAATTTATAGACGGACTTCCTAACCTCTTTGCAGAAAGAGTTAAGAAAGCTCTTAGACAGGGAGGAGTTCAGATTAATTATGATGACCATACTTATGGAAGTTTGGTTGGAATATGTATCCAAGAAGGATTGGCGTTATGTAATGAGATTAAGCTGAATCAAGAGCTTAAACACCATCGTCTTAATGAAAGACAACAGCTAGGTGAATTTTGTGGACAATTCGGTATGGATGATCCACGCACCAAATCAAGGTCCCATAAGCTTCATAAAAGCAAAACTGGTAAGAAATATACTGACCAGGAGTGGAAACAAAAATATTTGAAGAAGCGCACAGAAAAAAGTGCTAAAAGGAAAAAGGCTTTTAAAGAGCGAAAGGACGCTATTAAAGCAAAAAATCCAAATAAATGCTGGAAGTGTGGAAGATTTGGCCATCATCAAAAGGATTGCAAGGTCAAAGAAAGAATTAAAGCTCTTCATATAGATGAGGATTTAAAGGATTCTTTGTGTAAGATTTTATTAAATTCTGAGCCAGAGAAATCGACTCCAGATGAGGAAATTCCTTCAAAGGAAGAGATTAATAAAGCAAGTTCTGAGGATGAATGTGATCCTTGCAAAACTGGGCAACCTTGTAATAATGAGGAAATGGATGAATTTTATAATTTATTCGCCCAGTTTAAGATTAATACGTTGGACAACGACAATCTAATAGATTTGCTAAAGATGGTGAAGGACCCTGAAGTTCGATCTAAACTTATAGATCAAATCAAAGGGAACTTCGAGTTCAAGGAACATGAAGAAGCGAAGAAGGGTTTCTATACCCTTACGGATAATACTCCGTATACTATGAAGGAAGTTAAAAGACTTCTGGACCAAAGAAAAATGAGTCATAGTAGTTCACCTACTACGTCTCAAGATTTGGAAAAAGAGGTTTATAACCTTAAGCAAGAGATTTATAATCTCAAGAAGGCAAATAGAATCTTAGATCAAAGGATTTCTAAAATTGAAGGAAAAGGTAAAGAAAAGGAGGAACTTCCTACTACCCCTTCTAATTTTGAAAATCTTGATGAAGATATCATTAATATTTTTAGTGATTTGCAGGATGTGGAGAAAAATGAGTTTCTAACTACTTTAGAAAATTTTACTTCACAAAAGTTTTTTATAAGAGTTACTCTTCTTATTGATTATAATTTCAAAAAAGAATTTATAGCTCTTGTCGATAGCGGAACAGATTTAAATTGTGTTCAAGAAGGACTAATTCCTTCACGATATTTTCATAAAACTACTCATAGTTTAAGATCTGCTAACAGTGAGAAAATGCAGATTGAGTATAAATTGCCAACAGCTTACATCTGCCAAAGTAAGGTATGTATACCTCAAAGTTTTGTTTTAATAAAAAATATGTCTAACCAAATTATACTTGGTACACCTTTTTTACAAAAAATATTTCCAATTACTAGAATTGATAAAAATGGAATAATAGGAACTTTCAAAGAAAAACCTGTTACATTCCAATTTATAACTGAACCTGTTACTAGGGTTTTAAATCAATTGAAGGATATGCTAGCTAACAAAAGTCAGCAAATCAATTTTCTTAGACAAGAAATATATACTTTGAATATAGATGAGATTTTAAAGAATCCCAAATTGAGGGAAAAAATTGATTTTATGATAAACCAGTTTTCATTACAAATTTGTAGTGATCACCCAAATGCTTTTTGGAATAGGAAAAAGCATGTTGTTACACTTCCTTATGAGGAAGATTTTTCTGAAACTAACAGTATTCCTACTAAGGCAAGACCCTGCCAAATGAACTCAGAATATCTGGAATTATGTAAAAAGGAAATTGATTCTTTATTACATAAAGGTCTTATACGACCTTCAAAATCCCCATGGTCTTGTACAGCTTTTTATGTTAATAAACATGCTGAACAAGAAAGAGGAGTCCCGAGGTTAGTCATAAACTATAAACCTCTAAATAAAGTTTTGAAATGGATCAGATATCCGATTCCTAATAAAAAGGATTTACTAGATAGACTTCATAATGCTATCATATTTTCTAAATTTGATTTGAAATCAGGTTACTGGCAGATTCAAATAGCTGAAGCTGACAGATATAAAACTGCTTTTAATGTCCCAATAGGACAATTCGAATGGAATGTTATGCCATTTGGATTGAAGAATGCTCCTTCTGAATTTCAGAAGATTATGAATGATATATTCATTCCGTATAGCAATTTTATTATCGTTTATATTGACGATATATTAGTATTTTCAAATACTATTGAAATGCATTTCAAACATCTTGAACTATTCAAGAAAATAATTATACAAAATGGTTTGGTTATATCTAAACCAAAAATGATTTTATTTCAGACAAAGGTGAGATTACTTGGTCATAACATTGAAAAAGGGAAAATTATTCCTATCAATAGATTGAATTTGCTTCTAAATTCCCTGATGTCATAACAGATAAAACTCAATTGCAGAGATTTTTAGGGAGTTTAAATTATATTGCTCCATTCTACGAGAATCTTGCTAAGGATACAGCTATCTTATATGATAGATTGAAAAAGATTCCAAAGCCATGGACTGTGGCTCATACCAAAACAGTCCAGAAAATCAAGGAAAGAGTAAAAAATCTTCCTTGTCTTACATTGGCTAATCCTACTTGGCCAAAGATCATTGAAACTGATTCGTCCGATATTGGTTATGGAGGTATTTTAAAGCAATACTCTCCAGAAGAAAAGATTGAATATCTGGTACAATTCCATTCTGGTAAATGGAATAATAGTCAAAAAAATTATGCAACTGTAGCAAAGGAAATACTTGCTATAGTAAAATGTGTTTTGAAATTTCAAGGTGACTTATACAACCAAAAGTTTATAATAAAGACTGATTGTCAATCAGCCAGATTTATGTTTAGTAAAGATTGTAAACATGATGTTTCTAAACAAATGTATGCAAGATGGCAGGCGCTATTAGCCCCATTTGATTTTCAAATTCATAATAAAAAAGGAGAAGATAATAGTCTCCCTGATTTTTTAACTAGAGAATATTTGGCTAGTTGATGATTATATTCACTACTTTGTCACGCAGGTTATCAAAATGTGCAAACGTGAAAATATGAATTTTTATTGCCCATACTGCCGAAATCAAGTCCTACCAAGGCAGATGATAGCATTATATTGGGATTTGAGTAATACGCAAAAAAGACTGAAAAAATTGGTGGTTGAATCCAAAGATTTGTTGTCACAAGCCAATTATTTTAATAAAGAAGGAACAGATCATATTGCTAGCATCATATATAGAGCTACGGCTAGAATGGAGGAAATTAAAGCGGATATGATAGGAATCCGTAACATTTTGGATAATTATCCAATGTTTTTAGCCTAACGAATTTATGATCTATTGTATGCAGGTTATGCATTCGGCCCGAGGCAACCCAACCTCTAATAGAGGAAGGGGAAACAGAGGAAGAGGCACTGGTAGAGGTGCTGTAATAGCCCAGATGGGAAAACAGAGGCTTATAGCCCAAGATCTGTCAGGATCATCTTCATCAAATAATAAAAATGATGATACTATGTCATATCTTCAGTATCAACAATTCCTGGAATGGAAGAATTTCCAAGGAAAGCAAAAGGAAGCAAAGGATAATATGCCTGAATCATACTCTTCTATTATATTAGAAGATGATAATGAGAATATTCAATCTTATATCAAGACAGATTACAAGGAGATAATATTAAATTAATGGCAAGGTACTTGAATAATGCGTCATATGCAAGCTGTACTTATAAGTACAGAGCTCATTTTGAGATGATACTCTCAACCACTGGATCATGCGAAATATCGCACTTCTATCCAGCTAACACAAGGAAAGTTTATAACTTTTCGAAAATAATAATTAAACATGTTATATCACCAGAAGAATGGGGTTTGAGCACCCTAGCTGAAAAGAGTTATACTCATCCAGAAGGAAAGGTTCCAGTAAAATATAATTACTGGGATTATGTTGAAAGCTTTCATAAAGCTTTTTTATATGAAAATGATAATAAAAAGCACTCTTGGTTTATAAAAATATGCTCAGAAGTTTATAAACAGAGCAGTATACCAAATTGGTTCTCTCAATGGTGGATCACCTATGGTCCTACTATTAAGATATTGCCGGAACCACTACTTAGTTTATATACTGACTGGTTGGAGGTATCTCCAAGAATCCAAGGACTACAAAGGAGTAATACTCTTATTGAAGGAAATTCTTATATGAATTTCTTTATTGAATATTCGATTCCATGGATAATGAAATGGAATATTGAAGTGGATTATACTCCACATAATATCCCTGCTTTATACAGGACCTTTTATACAAGGTTTTGGAAGAAAATGATCCAGAAGACATCTGACGGTAATATGCAATGTCAGGATACAATTGATAATATCAAACAAGCGATCCAAGAATACAAGAAGGTGGATTATATGAAGCAAAGTAATACTCCAAGTCCCTATCAACATATCATTCATAAAATTAAGATGAAAAAGGGACTGATGACAAAAGAAGAAATTTTAGCTTCTTATTTTGACGAAGGTAAAAAAGATTTAATGAAAAATCTTGAGGTTGAAAATTCCTTCAGATACATCTATGGCCTCTGCAAATAATACAGAGGATGACGAAGAATACTGTTTACCAGGAGAGTCCCAGCCAATTACAGAGGACGATATGAATGATTATATCACAAATATCATGAAGCATGTGAATGGAGAAGAATCTTCCAAGTCACAAAATGCCAAAGGAAAGGATAAAATCTGACGAGGCATTATTGAAGAAAATACTCCAACTTTCATAAAGTAATTTTTATAAAGTAGCTTTAATAAAGTACCTTTTATAAAGTAGCTTTTATAAAGTTGCGAAAATATTGGCCACTTGTCGGCCATGTTTTTATCTTTTATTCTTAGCCGGCCATTTGTAAAGTTTGGGCCATTATTGTTTTATGATTTTGCCTATATAAAGAGTAGGAAGTTTAGTTGAGAGACACACACGGGAATACACCCTTCTCCCTCTATTGTAAAACACCCTTCATTGTAAAAATCTGTGAATTTATAAAATTCCTCAATTGCTGAGCACAATCTAAGGTATTCATTATTGTTCTTTTAATTTTGTTTACTTTTATAAATTTTGAACTTTTGAATTTGGCCTAAATGATAGGCTAAATTTTTAAGTGTTGAGCTCTATCACACTAGGCTACTGGGGTAATATGATTCTAATAACAGATTAAGATTTGAATCTCAGCAGGTGGTGGTATTAAAAGTATGGTTTGACAGACAACCCAGGCGGAAGGTTGAACCAAAACCAAGGTTCTGTTGTTTGCCCGCTTAGCCGAGGATGGCGTTTAGGGCTGTTGTTGAACCTAATTTTGGGTTCATTCACTCCTTGCCAGGGTTGGGTCACCAGTAAATCTTGTTATCCCCATTATAACACTTGTAAAGCATGGCTTTGATATTATACAAGTCAAAATTTGGTGGTTATAATCCACCTTCTTTTATTTTATTTATTGAATCAGTCCATATCTATCAAAACAAATAATATCAATGTTAGAAAAATAATGATAAAGGAAACGACAGGCATGCAATCATAATAACCATTCATAGAGATATCACTAAAGAAGATCATGACTTAAATATAAAAATTACAATTAACTCTATAGACATGAATTGTGTGTGCGATAGTATGTTATTGTTGCTGTTTGTTGTTGTACATGAATTGTGTGGGGAAAACCATGGATTACGCATCCAGGAAAATACAAAACCCATAAAAGTTGCATATATATGAATTCAACATTTTGGATTTTACAAAACCAAACAGAATGAAAATTTGTATAAATATCAATACTCAAGCTTGCTAATTATAAGTACCCATAAGATGTGCTTTGCAACCATTCCCTGTAAAAAAGAATCATATTTAATTAACTTATAGTCCAACAATTACAAACGAATATTGATTACATGTCTAGAACAAAAGGCCGTATGAAACAAACAAAACACATAGTATGTGCAAGGCACAATGCTCCTAAAAAAATGACATGGGAGGAGTATATATAAGAGATTAAGAAGTTGGAACTTTATTCCCGCTCAAATTTTATTTAAATTCCAATGATAAAATCATATTAGTTTGTTAAGAGTAGGACTTTTTTCTTTTGAAAACGCATATTTGGATATACAGGAATCTAAGATCAAATATCATTCACATATATTCTAACTCTAATAAGGATAAAACTACCTATAGGGTTTAAGATACTGATAAACACTGAAAAGATAATTATCTCATATATCCATAAAGAATACGTAACTTTTCAATTTGAAGCCAAAATCAACCACATTAAATTATCCTTTTCCAGAAAAAAGAACAATTATATCCTTTATGAGATTCAGTTTAAAATTAAAATTATTGTAGTTACGATAGTTAAATTTGTAATAAAATAAGGATAAAGTTGTCTAGTTTTAAATTAAGAATTCCATCCTATAGTTCAGGACTATATCATTTATCTCCATTTGCAGATCATTATCTTTCAATTTAAATTTATAATTTACATTTCAATAAAAACATCATGTAACTACAACGATTAAATTTAAATGAGATATACAGATAAAGTTGTTTAGTTTTAAATTTATAGTTATTTTTACATGGTGTTATTTTTTAAAATTTAACATTCATATTTTAATTTAAGACAATGGACAAATATTTTGTCCTAATTTTTATCCTAACTATTTATCTAACTACTATAACTGCTATCCTCCTTTTATATATAGATTATGGCTTGATTGTTATCCTTTTTAGGTGGAACAGTTTCACTTTCTTATCTCATGAAAATTTTAATTAGTTGTTCCTTTATTTATTTTACAAATAATATTATGCAAAGATAATTTTGAATAGTTTTAGATAAAGTATGAAGATGAATTTGAAATAATCTCGTATAATTTTGAATAGATGTACTTCTTTTTTCTCTGAAGATGAATTTGAATTAGATATCCTTCTCTTTTCGGCTAATATTTTGAATAGCTGTTTGAAGATAAAGTATTTTAAATAATCTGTTATCTCCAAATTCAAATTTGAAAACGTTATCTTCCAATCATTCATTCAAGACGTTTTACGGAACTTTTACCCCAATAACACTTATCTTTCAATTTAAATTTAAATTAAGTATCATTATAATTGTTGTCCTAATGTCCTATGCTACATTTTGTCGTGAATGTTCTTTGCTTTTATTAATATATAGATAGATATAGATATAGATAGATACTCCCTTCGTTCCATTCTAATTGACACCTTCAGCTTTTTCTCGCCCATTAAGAAATCATTAAATAGGGTGTATATTTTATTATGTTATCCTTATTTAATATTGGACGATTAACTTTTTTTAGAATTCTTTTAATTATTAAGGGAATAGTTGAAAAAAATTGGCAAAAAAAATTTTAAAATTATAAAATGTCAACTAATTTGGGATAAATAGTTATTGCTAAAATATCAACTCTCTTAAGCCCTTAACACTATTAGGGTCCCTTGGTGCTCACAAAATGCTGTGTTTAAGATAATCAGATAATGTAACTACAAGACTTCTAAATTAAATCGAATATTCATACTCTCTTTAGCCCTTTGATTAAGTAAAGAAAACGTATGCACAACACAAATTTCACATTCATTAGTCTAGTGCAATGTTCACACCCAATTTTGTCCCTCCTTTTTTCATAATTGGCTATAATTTAACTTAAAAGGTGCAACTTAACTGTTTGAGCTAATTCGCATTAGAAGGCATGTATTTACGTGTGTTACCCCCTTTTTTATATATTATATATTTTAATTGTGATTATATTATGACATTTACATCATTTAGGCTATTTATAGAATTATGGCTATTTGTGCAATTTATTGCATAAATAATGTTTTATAATTATTTGTGACTAGTCACACGTATTTAACTTGAGTTGACCCCAACTCTGTTATGTGTGCATTTTTTATTCTTTTATATATATAATGTATGTATAATTTTATCATGCACCTTTAAGTTAATTATCAATCCAAATAAAATATTTCAGTCCAATTTTCATTCATAATTTATCACATTATTTTGAAATTCAAATTCTTTCTCTTGTTGAAACTAGACGAAAGTATGTCCAAATGCATTTTATGTCTTAGTTCTACTAAAATGTATAGACAAAATTTACACTCTTTATTTTGACTAAATGCTTTCAATATTTTACTTGCCAAAAAATGCTATCAATTTCCCCACATTTACATACAAAATTCAGCCCCAAAATCACTCTCCAATCACCCAAACCTCTCCCCATATCACTCCCCCAATCCCTCAATCTACTCCCCAAATCATCCTAATCACCCCCTAATCTTGTTGATTTCCCTCAACGACATGTTTCCATCTTTAATTTCAAAAGATTATTGCAATGTTCTTATTTAAACTCCAATACATACAGTACATTCAGAGGACACCATCATCAGCATATCCCCCGCTCCTCATCTCCCCCACCGATCTTCCCCTCAATAATCAGGTCATACACACACATCCAACATACGTTGACCCACACTCCCTTTGTACTCTGCTAAAACAACACTTCATCTTCTCCCCTACATACATACAAAACCATCAGAGACAACACATGCCTACCCCACACTTTGTCTTCTTCCCTATCATCTCCTCCAAAATCAAATACACACCATTAACACTTGCTCACCTCCTCCCCTTCCCCGTTACATACACACAGCGTACGGCACACACGAACCCATCTCCTTTCTTCCACATATGCACAGATTACACAAACAAAAACAAACCACTTCCTTCCCTGATTTCGCACACCACATACACAAAAACACAAACGAAAACAGGGGAGATCAGGACGGGGAACTCGCAGATCGAGAAAGGGATTGCGACTAGTGGGGGAAGACCCACTTCGTTTTGGCTTGGCTTCCTAAAAATAGTGATGGGAAACCATCATCACCCTAGTTATGCTATCGGAAAAGGGATTTGGGATGGCAATGATGCCGTCGTTCTCTCACCGGAAAAACGATCAGCCGTCGCTCTTCCTTTGCCTCTTCCGCCTGTTTGATTATTGTTTCAGATCGTTTATTTCATTTGTTGGTTCCTTCGTCTTTAATCCTTAACACTTACTAATGATTTGGAGTTTTATTTGCAGCGACAGAGGAACTATTTGATTTGGGTTCTGATGGGCTTTGACCATGTTCTTTTTGGTTTACACTGACTTATGCAGATCTATGTTCAATTGGGTCCCTCGTCTCTTATGAGACTCCCATGATTAATTCAAAATTGTCTCCTTTGCCAAGTAGTTATGTTTAATACTGTTAATGAAGTATTCACGGACTATTTTCAAGGTTTTGCAGTTTCCGGGCATTTACCATGCTTACATGGCCAATGAAAAAATATATATGTTTACATATATTGAGGCCTACACGTGGAATTGACGGATAAACAACGAATTGACGGACTCAATATCAAATATGGCTAAGGAAAATAAATTATTTATTTGAGGCCTATTTGATTAATTTGAACATGATATTACATTTGAACAATCCATTCCCGCACCCCTAAAACACACAAAAGGCTATGATGACGTGTATAAGCCGTTATTACAAACGAGCCGGTGATGGAGTGACGAGACTGGTAATTGGCATGGTAACACGACCGGCCGGCGTGTTCGCAGCCGTATCGACGTCTCTGACCTCCACCCAATTCAATACACACCTGCGCCGATACTTTACAAAAATCCCTTCCCCTATTATTTTAAACTATACTCACTATTATTATTTTTTATTATATTTATTACTATTACTATTATTCTTATTATTATGATGATTATTATTATTAATTATATTTATTATCATTATGATTATTATTATCATTCTTATTATTTTTTACTATTATTATTCTTCACTAATTTATTTTTCTCTTTATTTTTGCGAGGTACATTGTGATGGAATTAGGAAAGGACGACACTTTCATAAAAACTCATTTTTCTCCTTTATTTTATTATTTTCATATTCGTTATTATTGCTTTCTTATTACTATCATTATTGTTTACTAACTTAGCTTCATTTGTTTTTACGAGGTACATTTGGAAAATGCCTTCAAAACAACACTCCAAAATGCCTCTAATTTTAATTACTATTATTTTTTTCTTAATTTACATTATTATTATTCACTAACTAATTTATTTTATTTTTGCTAGGTGCAAATCTTTAAGGAGAAAGCCTATTAGATCTCCTTTATTTAAATTATCATATCATCTAGTTATTTGTCTATCTCTAATTAGTTAGTTTAAATTGCTTAGTTATTTATTTCGAATCCCAATTATAAGTCCGGCCGGTAACCACATTTGGTGGGGCTCGAGAGGTGCCTAACCCCTTCCTCTCGAGTTTACTTGAACCTCTTACCTAGAATTTTTGGTTCGTAGACTAAGTTTAGGAGATAATTGTTAAAATTGGCTAGAAACAAAATAGGTGACCTAATACACCTTAGAAACTATATTAGGTGGCGACTCCAAAACTCTAACCCAAACGAGTTCACCCAGTCAAATCCGAAACCCGACTCGCCCCGAGTCGAGTCCAAAATCGGGTATGACAGAATGGAAACTCCGCTGGGGATATCACGGTTCAAACCATAACGGACTTTAAATTGGGATTCTTTAATTGCTTTATTTTCTTGCTATTTATTTTAATACTAATTTTTTCTTCCTTTCCTTTTTGCAGGTTTAAGGTCATTTTTAAATTTTAGAATTTTGGCGCCATATTATTGCTTAGTTGTATCCTCTTTTGTAATTGTTTATGTTGCTAACACTTCCTCCACTCCTGGAAAGTTTTTACACTTGCACACACCATAAACGGTTATGTGGATCCCACGGCCGTTTCACTCTCAAAAAAACCCTTTAGGATGGACGTTTGGAGTATAGTTGGTTCGTGGTACAACCAACCCCTTCAAACGATCCCACCCTTTGGCTGTCCGCCGGAGGAACCATATCCTTGTCTAGACTAACCCACTCTTAGAAAGTTCTTTTAGGATAACACAACATGTCCTAAACTTCAGTTATTTTCGAATCTTCTAAATCTTTTTCTTTAAAACAGTTTCACTTCATAATTCTTTTGCCTTTTTTCGAAAATTTCAACCTATTTTCCAGAATTAACTTGTTTGTTTCTCCCTTTTAAAATTTATTTTTAAAAATATTTCGATATGTGCACCATTTCCATAAATTTGCCAAATCTTTTTCTTAAAACAGGTTTCACTTCATAATTCTTTTCGCATTTTTGAAAATATATCGCCTAACTCTATTAGCCTACTTTTCAAAATTAACTTGTTTGATTTGTCTTTCCCTCTTTTAAAGGTTGGTAAAATATTTCAATATGTGCATCTTTTCTTTTTCGTGATTTTTAATATTGTCTAGTTTATATTAATCCTATCTTTTGAAACTAACGCGTTTGTTTTTTTTTCTTATCCTTCTAAAATCATTTTACGAAATACTTCAATATGTGTGCATCATTTTACAAAACATATGCATTTCTTTCAAAAACTTGTGCTTTTTTTTTTAAACTTGTGCATATCATGCATACCTACCGCCGCTCCTGGCAAGTTTCTAAATCGTGCGGTGGTTACGACCACCTCTTCCCTCACAAAAATCTCCTTTTAGGGGTAACAACTTGGAATCTATTTGGTCCGAGACGTTCCCGCTCTCGAGCCGTCTGCTTGGGAGGATAATAAAATCCGATCTAGCTAACTCCATTCCTTAGTAGCGGCACTAGGAATCATGCATCATGACATGTCATTAGTCGGTTTGTTCTCAAGTCCGATAGGCCAACTTGTTCAAACAATCCGAACGGGTTTTTAACCTCCAAGGAGCATTGAACATGATTTATTTGTATTTGCTTAAAGGGTTGAACGTGCAAAATGTGGACCGTTCATTGGCATTTTTCTGCATTCAGTGCTATTCGAAGGCACAAATGTTACCTAATAGGCGTCAAAAGCCCGAATTGGAGCAGAAATGATTGTTTATTCATAAACAGTTCGAATCATTCTGTATTCAATGCTATTCAAAGGTTAAAATGGTGACCGAAGAGGCATTAAAGGCCCAATTTGAAGCAGAAATAACCACTTGATAGACGGGATGACACATAACGTACATTTATCCTTTAAGCATTATATAAAGACTTGACATCCTTGGCATGTCACAAGGCCATTAGCAATTTCCTTCTAAAGTGTCGAAAGGGTTCTTAACTCACAACGACACATCTCCTCATATTCTCTGTCACATTGCTTTCAAAAGCTTGTGTCACACGTTGATCGTTTTGCTCGCAATAAAGCGAATCTTAGGCATTTCTCTTCTCCCTTTTCTACCGTCCTTCACCCTTTTCAAAAGATCACGGCCAATAGAACATTTGATATAGTTGCTGAAATCCCTCAGTTAAAATCTTCTGGGGATGGATCAGCATGTAAATGTTCGCCTGGCTATGATCTAATTTCCTAACTATATTTAATATTTTCCTTCTCTTACATTGTTTCGATATGAGCAAATGCAATAAACTCCAAATAAATGCAATTCTCCTTTAGGCTCCGCATTGTGTAAGCAAACGAAATGATGTGTGTGGCACTGAGCGCTTCTCAAAATCGTCGTGCGTAAAACGACCCTTTGCATTGTAGGATGCATTTCTTATTTGATATGTGTGCATTGCATTGAATTTGTCTGTTGCTCTAGGTCCCTAAAGGAATCCTTTCTCCAAATCCTATCTCTTCCCTGGGAAGGTATCTCATCTCCACCCAAATTCTGATATCTAAAATCTTTCGCATGTCCAAACTATCTCTAACTCACTACCGAAATCAAAACCTATTGTCCAAAGGTTGAGTTAAGTCGAATACCAAGGCAAAAGATATTTTCTGTCGCACAATACAATCTATTCCTTACACAACATCTTTACCACTTTCCATTGATATTCAAACCCTCATCTCCTGTTTGAACAAGCATCGGTCGTTTGACCAAAATCCTTGACTTGTCTGCTACATAAAGCACTCAGGCAATCTCTTGTGATACCTGTGCATTCTATCACAACCTCCAAATTCAAAGTGCTTAAGCCATCATCCGCGGTCTAGGCATTCTCTTAAGCTTACGTGTCATTTTTGCTTCAAGTCTTTGCTAATGTGCCCACACAGTCTTGTGCATTTCACCATTCTGTTACGGTTGCGTCGTACTTGAACACCGAAGCTGGTCAAGAATAATGACAAGCCAAGCTGAAAATACCTTAACCGCAACAAAGTCCTTTGGACCACCAGCATATGACAGCAAAGGCTTTCAGACAATCCCAATACCGTACGACCGAGCTCACAACCTCACACTGCACCCAACTCACAATAAACAACTTCCCCTCTGTCAAGACCTTATCAGGCTCAAAGCCTCACACCTTCACTCCTTTAGCCCAATAAAAGGACATTGCAGCCAGCAAACAAACTACTCCTCAGATACCCACTCCGGATTTTAGACCAACACCCATCACTTACGCATTTAGTACCATGACACTAGAAGACATCCAATACTGAAACACAAAGTTCAAAGTCAGATTGACCAAAGCAAGACAATAGTAAAACAAGAACCAATAGAGGGAAACTGCAACTCCCAAACCACGAAAACACTTTTGCGCAAACCGATCCATCAAAATTGGCTCCATGACTTTCGAAAGCACAAAACATGAAGACAGCCCATCACAACCTAAGACAAATATAATTTTGGACAATCTCCAAATCCGGCAAAATCCAAACATCAAACTTCAGTCTGAATATGCAAATATCCACATACTCATAATCGTCGATATACCCAATCGTCACACCAAAGGACGAATGCAAATTTTAAACAATACATTTGTGTTCATTGCAATGCAATCACTCTCTCTTGTGATCTGGCATAGGCAATAAACTGGGGCAGAATTTTTGAGGATCCCTTCAAAAATTCCAAAAAGACGCAAACTTGACACTGGGGCAGAAATTTTTGATGTCTCCTAAAAAATTTCAAGAAAAGTCCTCACAATAGCAACACGATAGCCTCCTTAGCACATCGCATCACACAACAATAGCACTCTATTTGTCGCACTTTACTTTACTTTTGCTTGCAGGGTATACAGCCCGAAGGGTAGACAACCTTATGAAGAAACATCATGACAAAGGGACAATTATACAAGATACAGCAGCAGAGTGCAACACAAAAAATGCACAAGTCGACATCCCTCAAAAAACTCACAAATTTTCGTTGATTGCAGGTTTACACAGGTACCGAGTATACCTAACTACTCTTACAAAGCAATATTCATCAATTTGACGAGTATAGGATCATATATAGGGTCCGCAGTGGTGGACATGACATCAACATGACAAGCATAGAATCCATGTCGGTGGATATATAGGGTCCGCAGCGGTGGACATGACATCAATTTGAGAAGTATAGAATTCATGTCGGTGGATATATAGGGTCTGCATCGGTGGACATGACAAGCATAGGATCCATGTCGGTGGATATAAAGGGTCCGCAGTGGTGGACATGACATCAATTTGAGAAGTATAGAATCCATGTCGGTGGATATATAGGGTCTGCATCGGTGGACATGAGAAGCATTGAATCCATGTCGGTGGATATATAGGGTCCGCATCTGTGGACATGACATCAATTTGAGGAATATAAAATCCATGTCGGTGGATATATAGGGTCCGCGTCTGTGGACATGACATCTTTTGGAGAAGCATAGAATCTGCATCGGTGGATATATAGGGTCCGCGTCTGTGGACATGACATCATTTGAAAGAGCATAGAATCTGCGTCGGCAGATACATACGGTTCGCAGCGGTGAACATGACAACAATTTGCAGCAGAGTAAGGTCCGCATCGGTGGACATATCACTTGAAAACACTTGGATGAGACATCGATCAAGCAAGCATAAGACAAAACAACCACCCGGCTCAACAGGGAAGTTTAATTTATCTTTATCTTTATATCTATTGCATTTATCATGATTTTGCTGCAGGGTACTTCCCCGATCTCTCGACAAAGCCTGGTGCCATATTCTCACGCCTACACCCAACATCACTACCAATTATGCAACCACAAAAACCTCGAACACATACAAAACAAAAGCCTAACCCTATAGACAATGCCTTTTGCTACACCCACAAGCTACCTATTTTGCCGAATTCAAAGCTACAAATTCCATACTCGCACCAATGATCTACCTAATCCTTCCTTGTTGATTGGGTACCAGCTCCGTATTCCTTCCTATTTGTGCCTGCCTATTTGAATCGTGCACATTTGCAAAACTCGTTCCTCAAATGTTTCCCAGCTCCGTCAAGGCAATATTGAAGGTGAGACTACTCATTTATCGAGATGAGGTGGAAACTATGTACATATAAACTCCTCTTTATCAGTGTGTAGCGCGCCACATTTTCGTAACTAGGATGATTATAAGCCTCTTTTCCCACGCTCGATCTATTGATGTTATCTCATCTTCGATAGTACCTTTGCTTTATTCTTCATTTATCCCGCCAAAAGGCAAAGCTCACCCGAACCTAAACTTCACATACCTGGAGAAGTTTAGTCTTTACATCCAAAATCGTGCATTTTTCTTTTCACTTTGTCTACACACGGCCTGATTCTCGTGAAACCCGAGATATGTAGGCAACTCAGAGACCAGGGTTCGGCCGAAATACCCCAAAACTCTCATTTTTCTTTTCACTTTGTCTGTCCGTCGTGACAAAATTGGCTACTCCGTCAACTATCTTTGCCCGAGGATTCTTTTCATCATCCCCGGGCAAAGAGGAGCAGCTGTTGACACCCAATTTTGTCCCTCTTTTTTTCATAATTGGCTATAATTTAACTTAGAAGGTGCAACTTAACTGTTTGAGCAAATTTTCATTAGAAGGCATGTATTTACGTGTGTTACCCCCTATTTATATATTATATATTTTAATTGTGATTATATTATGACATTTACATCATTTAGCCTATTTATAGAATTATGGCTATTTGTGCAATTTATTGCATAAATAATGTTTTATAATTATTTGTGACTAGTCACACGTATTTAACTTGAGTTGACCCCAACTCTGTTATGTGTGCATTATTTTATTCTTTTATATATATAATTTATGTATAATTTTATCCTGCACCTTTAAGTTAATTATCAATCCAAATAAAATATTTCAGTCCAATTTTCATTCATAATTTATCACATTATTTTGAAATTCAAATTCTTTCTCTTGTTGAAACTAGACGAAAGTATGTCCAAATACATTTTATGTCTTAGTTCTACTAAAATGTATAGACAAAATTTACACTCTTTGATTTGACTAAATGCTTTCAATATTTTACTTGCCAAAAAATGCTATCAATTTCCCCACATTTACATACAAAATTCAGCCCCAAAATCACTCTCCAATCACCCAAACCTCTCCCCATATCACTCCCCCAATCCCTCAATCTACTCCCCAAATCATCCTAATCACCCCCTAATCTTGTTGATTTCCCTCAACGGCATGTTTCCATCTTTAATTTCAAAAGACCATTGCAATGTTCTTATTTAAACTCCAATACATACAGTACATTTAGAGGTCACCATCATCAGCATATCCCCCACTCCTCATCTCCCCCACCGATCTTCCCCTTAATAATCAGGTCATACACACACATCCAACATACGTTGACCCACACTCCCTTTGTACTCTGCTAAAACAACACTTCATCTTCTCCCCTACATACATACAAAACAATCAGAGACAACACACGCCTACCCCACACTTTGTCTTCTTCCCTATCATCTCCTCCAAAATCAAATACACACCATTAACACTTGCTCACCTCCTCCCCTTCCCCGTTACATACACACAGCGTACGGGCACATACGAACCCATCTCCTTTCTTCCACATATGCACAGATTACACAAACAAAAACAAACCACTTCCTCCCCTGATTTCGCACACCACATACACAAAAACACAAACGAAAATAGGGGAGATCAGGACGGGGAACTCGCAGATCGAGAAAGGGATTGCGACTGGTGGGGGAAGACCCACTTCGTTTTGGCTTGGCTTCCTAAAAACAGTGATGGGAAACCATCATCACCCTAGTTATGCTATCGGAAAAGGGATTTGGGATGGCAGTGATGCCGTCGTTCTCTAACCGGAAAAACGATTGGCCGTCGCTCTTCCTTTGCCTCTTCCGCCTGTTTGATTATTGTTTTAGATAGTTTATTTCATTTGTTGGTTCCTTCGTCTTTAATCCTTAACACTTACTAATGATTTGGAGTTTTATTTGCAGCGGCAGAGGAACTATTTGATTTGGTTTCTGATGGGCTTTTACCATGTTCTTTTTGGTTTACACTGACTTATGCAGATCTATGTTCAATTGGGTCCCTCGTCTCTTATGAGACTCACATGATTATTTCAAAATTGTCTCCTTTGCTAAGTAGTTATGTTTAATACTGTTAATGAAGTATTCACGGACTATTTTCAAGGTTTTGCAGTTTCCGGGCATTTACCATGCTGACATGGCCAATGAAAAAATATATATGTTTACATATATTGAGGCCTACACGTGGAATTGACGGATAAACAACGAATTGACGGACTTAAATCAAATATGGCCAAGGAAAATAAATTATTTATTTGAGGCATATTTGATTAATTTGAACATGATACCACATTTGAACGATCCATTCCCACACCCCTAAAACACACAAAAGGCTATGATGACGTGTACAAGCCGTTATTACAAACGAGCCGGTGATGTAGTGACGAGACTGGTACTTGGCATGGCAGCATGACCGGCCGGTGTGTTCGCAGCCGTATCGACGTCTCTGACCTCCACCCAATTCAATACACACCTGAGCCGATACTTTACAAAAATCCTTTCCCCCATTATTTTAAACTATACTCACTATTATTATTTTTTATTATATTTATTACTATTACTATTATTCTTAATATTATGATTATTATTATTATTAATTATAATTATTATCATTATGATTATTATTATCATTCTTATTATTTTTTACTATTATTATTCTTCACTAATTCATTTTTCTCTTTATTTTTGCGAGGTACATTGTGATAGAATTACGAAAGGACGACACTTTCATAAAAACTCATTTTTCTCCTTTATTTTATTATTTTCATATTCGTTATTATTGCTTTCTTATTATTATCATTATTGTTTACTATCTTAGCTTCATTTGTTTTTACGAGGTACATTAGGAAAATGCCTTCAAAACAACACTCCAAAATGCCTCTAATTTTAATTACTATTATTTTTCTCTTAATTTACATTATTATTATTCACTAACTAATTTGTTTTATTTTTGCTAGGTGAAAATCTTTAAGGAGGAAGCCTATTAGATCTCCTTTATTTAAATTATCATATCATCTAGTTATTTGTCTATCTCTAATTAGTTAGTTTAAATTGCTTAGTTATTTATTTCGAATCCCAATCATAAGTTCGGCCGGTAACCACATTTGGTGGGGCTCGAGAGGTGCCTAACCCCTTCATCTCGAGTCTACTTGAACCTCTTACCTAGAATTTCTGATTCGTAGACTAAGTTTAAGAGATAATTGTTAAAATTGGCTAGAAACAAAATCGGTGACCTATTACACCTTAGAAACTATATTAGGTGGCGACTCCAAAACTCTAACCCAAACGAGTTCACCCAGTCAAATTCGAAACCCGACTCGCCTCGAGTCGAGTCCAAAATCGGGTATGACAAGCAAACACAACAATAATAAGCTTTCTGTCTTTTCTGCCATATGAGAAATGACATCAAAGGTAGATTGTGTATTGGCCTAAACTGATTTAGGACTATAAAATCAAATTTGGGTTGTGAATACAAGCAAATCTAGGTATCAAAACTGAAGTAATAACAATAATAAGCAAAGTTGCAAGTAAATAATGTGATTCCAACATATATGAGTGAGTACAAAATTTGGCAGAGTCTTGGTATATATTTCTAAATGATTACATTGTAAAATAAAAAGCTATTTATAGACTGGCGAATACATAGAACCATGATCCCACGTCTCCCACTAAGCTGCTCATGTCTCAACCCCTCAGATAGTGGAGTTAGTGGGCCGAAATAAGGGGAAAAGCCCTCAGCTGTGGACGAGCTGATTCACCGAGGCTTAAATTATTAACCTCGGGAATAGGGCCTCAAAAGGCGACCGATGTGGCGTTCCACCGAGGTAAACACATTAATTCTGTTCCTCAATTATTGACTTCGGTGATCCTGTCGCTCACCTCGGTCCATGGTTTGTCAACACATGTTCGGTCAATTCTGAACCATGCCACCGAGATGCCATGTCTGCATATCGATTTTTACCCAATACAGATAGTCCCCCCAACTCCTCGGGCAAGTGCCGAAGTTACCGAGGAGTGGAATGAAATTGAGCGGGAGAATGACGCGGCGAAATATATGCCAAGAAGTTTAAAACCATTCAATCACTTCAGCTTCCCGTTGCAGTTTACGTGGTGACTGTTGATTAGCTCTAAATGGTCACACATTTTTCAGTTGCTCTTCCCAACATTTTTAGCAATGATGGCTTTTTCTCTATGAATACACCCACTTGATCATCATCTCCCCCGCCTGATTATTGATAAACAGTGAATTCTCCCAAATCAAAGCAACTCTCATCTCCTTTCTTTCAGATCCTTCTTCAAAATCTTCATTCAGAATCAAGAATTCGTAATCTAGCTCTAACCAACAATGTCTGCAACACATTCCATTCAAGGTTCTAGTGGTTCTTTAGAACTGAGAGTTCCCCCCGCCGACACCATGATCACCGGAGGGGAATTGGTAAACATGCCTCAACCACTTAATATCGTCACTTCAGTGGAGGGTGAAGAGGAGGCTACATCACAAATGGGAGGCTTGAGGCGGCGTAAACAAATCGTTGGTCGCGATAAATTTGTCAAAGGAAATGACGATAGTAATGACGACGTTGAGGGTGATGATGACGTCGAAGATGAAGAGGATGAGGTCGATGTTACTACATAGACCGGGGGTGAATTATCTGGCACCGAGGGTGGGCATGCTGCCGAAGCTGGACCCTCGGGCCCTAAGAAGAAACCTCCAAAAATTCCCCTCGAGCAAGAGCTAGAACCCCACCAAATCATCCCTTCGAACTTCAATACCGACAAGGATCTCAAACTGCAAAATCAACGACTGACCAGCAAGAATTGAATAGAAATGTGCTGGTACAAACGACACCCATACGCCTCACCCAAGCTCATATGGTGTTAATCTGAAAGGAGTGCAAGTTTGGACCCAAGGTGAAAGTTGTCATCCCCGATCCAACTAGTAGATGTTATCATCATATAGAGGGATTGTCCTTCGCATACACCTATTCATTCACTATTGGGTTCTCACTCTCTGATCATAGGGTGATCGACGAATTTTGCCGATCATACAACTTATGTTTGGCTCAACTAGGCCCCGGTGTTTGGAGGGTTGTACAGTGTTTGGACTGGCTGAGCCAGAAATCCAAGGTAGACTTCAGTTTTCAACATCTCATCTCTCTCTATTACCCATACTTTCATAAGGCCGGGGTGGTGGCCTTGAACAACCGAGGTAAGTACGCGATTCTTACCAAAAGTGAGGATCATGGAGAGCGAGGCTGGTGCGATCGCTACATACTTTTGGAGACTAGTGTTTTATCCACCAAGCCCAATTTTCCGAAGCAGTAGAATAGAACAGGCACGTGCTTTCTCGCTCATCATTCCCTTGGGTTAATGTTCATGTTTCTTATCATCCTCGAGCCTTTGACCCTGATCCACTTTTTACTTTGTAGCCAACAAAGTTGATGTCATCCCTCCAGAGGGTTTGACCGAATGGGTCAAGGCAGTGACCAAAGCTCGCAAGTGCCCAATTCGGTCTTGGATGGACATGGCTGCTAGCAACGGTTGGCAATGCAAGAGGCATGGTGAGTTATTTATAATTTTGTACCAGGGGTATCGTTCGAAGCATTTTTTTTTTTTGCTACTAACATTTCTCCATAGCGCCAGGTCTTCCCAACCGAGCCGTTAATAAGAAGAAAGGCAAAAAAGGGAAGAGGAAAATGAAAGAAGAAGGATAAAGAGGATACCGACTCCGATGACGATTTGGCCTCGGTGGCGAATCTCGAAGGGGTACTCGGGCCAAGGGACCTCAAAATGTGATGTTGACATTTTCCTCAGCCATTACACTTGTATTTTTGCTTCTTCTCGTTTTAGTGTTTGTGACTCTTCTATGTTGTTCTCGGTAGGTTCAAAGAGGAAGAGGACAACTTCAAAGAAATCCTCCCTCTCGGTGCATCCTCGTACCGAAGTGATGACTTCCCTTTGGCCCAAGCTATTGCTAAAAAGCACCGGGGGTTGATTGACGAAACTAGTGACGAGGGCACCGAGGGCTTGGAACCCCGTAGGGAGGTTGAAGTAGTAGATCTTGAAGGTTTGGAGCACGACTCTGATGCAGCTGTTGCCAAGGCTAAAGGCAAAGCTAAGGTTGGAGAGATTGGGGCCTCTACCGCCGGAGGTGAAACAAGTGCTAGCGCAGCTAGGGCGCAATTTGAGCCTGCAAGAGATTCAACCTCGGAGGGGTCTTTACGAAAGCTCTAGGTATCAACTTCTTCAAACCTTTTGGAGAGCTCCCGAAGGGATATTCTGAGCTTCATGCCCTTGCTCGGACCAAAAGAGGATGCTATTGTTCAAAAATTTCCTCCGGCTCAACTAGCCACCACTCTTGCTGCAAACACGCTAAGGGTAAGACTTAACGTCTTCGCCCTGCCTTTTGTTTTAAGTATTTGCTTACTTTGACCCCTTAATAATTTCCATTCAGGGCTTTATTCTATCATTGAGGGCTGTTGAGCTCGAGACCCTAAGGTACGAGGAGGTTCAATGATTTCCATTCAGGGCTTCATTCTATCATTGAGGGCTGTTGAGCTCGAGACCCTAAGGTACGAGGAGGTTCAACGCGTTGCCAGTGCTTGGGACAAGCAAAGGGACAACTTCAATGCTTAAATCACCGAATTGAAAGCTCAGTTGTCCAAGTCTCGCTCATATTTGCGCGAAGCAGAGGCTGCTTCTGAGGCAAAAATTCAGGCTCTTGGCGGTGGTTTCCAAGTAGATCGCTCGAGGCTAAAAGCCGAGGTTGCAAGGCTCGGTGAAGAGTTGGCCCAAGCTAAGAATGAATTCATAGAAGAAGCCAACGAGCACCACGAGCAACAGAAGAAGCAAGTGCTCGACATGCAAAGGCTGGACGGCCAAAACTCCAAGATCCCGACCCTTGAAGCCGAGGTTAAGCTGCTTCGAGATGAAGTAGCTGATCCCAAGGAGAGGGCCAAGGTCAGAGCAAAAAGGGAAGAATTGGACAAGCATTGGGTCGTCATCAAGTCTCGATTAAAGCTGCTCAAGCAATGCCTAGCTGGTGAGCTTAACTTGGAAGAGGAGATCGCTAAGGCCGAGGATAATGCAGCCAAACCTAAGCTATGATTGATGATCTTCCTTCAAGTGAAGGCTCGGGCGATGATGATGCTGAGGACGAAGAAGATGAAGAAGATGAAGGTGGAGAAGACACCGAGGATGCTGATGATGGGATCTCCGAGGAAGGAGGTGGACTCGAAGCATAGCATTCCTGTGTTTATCTTATGTTCTATTTTTGCTTTTGATGAGGCCTTCGGGCCTTTTGATGTAATTAACAATTTTTATGGCCTTCGGGCCTTTTATTAATGAACTTGCTTTTCTCCTAAAGTGTTAGCCCTCGTTTTGCTTTCGAAAGTATTTTGAGCCGAACACTTAGAATAAATTCGCTTTGCAAGATTTTATTCATACGATATCGATGCGAACTTTGAACGACGTCTCGTTCCCGAGCCAATGCGTATAAGAAATAATCTCGATATATAAGATCACAAAAATAAAGAGATATTGAATCAAGTTTATTTCATTGATGATATCAACGAGCCATAATCGGCTTTTTTACATAAGGCCTAGTCTGAGTAAAACTTAGGCGCAAAAATGAATTAAAACATGCCACTACCGGGCGAAAATACAAGTGCTAATCTATTCCTCGGGCGTCAGTCCCTGATTGCCAAATAGATAGACTTCAGTGGGCGAGGTTCAAAGCTGACCTCAGGTGCATCCCACTCCTCACTTCCCCCCTCCCCCAGTGTTCGGGTGTGAATCTTGATGAAGATCCGAGCATTGAAGATCGTCGTATCCGCTTCCTGAAAGGTCAAGCAAAGTAAAACGAGGAGTAAGTTTAAATTATTTGACCAAAGCCTTTGGAGCATTTTTCGGCTCGAGGCTGTAGGTGAACTTTAAATTATCAAGGAATGTTTACCTCGATGCTAAAAGTAGTACCGCTTCAAATTGGAGATGTTCCAATTTAGGGATTCGGGCTTGCCCTACAAATCTTCGATTTGATAAGATCCCTTTCCAACAATTGTCTTAACTTTGTAAGGTCCTTCCCAATTTGCAATTAGTTTTCCACCATTCTTCTCCTTTGTTGATTAGTTCGAAGCCTTTAATACATAGTCACCAACCTTAAAATCTCTAAGTTTGGCTTTTCTATTAAGATACGCTCCGATTTGTCTTTTTTGTGCAGCTAGCCGAACCAAAGCTAATTCCCTTTTTTCCTCGAGCAAATCTAATTCTATGCGCATGGCTTGTTGATTAGAATCCTAGGTGGCGTGAGCGTACTGAAGGCTTGGTTCGCCCACCTCCACGGGGATAAGTGAATCCATGCCATAGGCAAGGGAAAATGGGGTCTCACCGGTGCTGTTCTTTTCTGTGGTTCGCATTGCCCATTATACCCCTGGTAACTCTTCGGGCCAAGGACCTTTTGCTTCGTTAAGCCTTTTCTTAAGATTCTCAATTATCACTGTATTGGAGGATTCAGCTTGACCATTGGTACTTGGGCGATAAGGGGTTGAGACTATCCTTTTTATTCCCTACTGCTTAAAAAATCAGTGATAGCCGCCCCCATGAATTGTGGACCATTGTCACAAGTGATTTCCCTTGGGACACCGAATCTGTAGATTATATTCTTTTTGATGAAATCAATTACCTCCTTCTTCCTAACCTCAGTAAAAGCTCATGCCTTTACCCATTTTGTGAAGTAATCGGTCAACACAAGGATAAACCGAACAATGCCTTTGCCCTTCGGCAATGGGCCAATGATGTCCATTCCCCATTTCATAAAAGGCTATCGTGACACAACTGAATGCAGAGGTTCAGCTTGCTGGTGAATCATTCAGCCATGACGTTGACACTTATCACATCTTTTCACGAAGGCTTTTGCATCTGCGCTGATGGTGGGCCAATAATACCCAGCTCGAAGTATCTTGCGCACTAAGGATTTTCCCCCCGAGTGGTTGCCACACTCGCCTTCGTGTACCTCCATTTTACATACCTAGCTTCATCCGAACTCAAGCATTTGGTCATCGGGCCGCTATACATTATCTATATGATTCTCCCCAAATCATTGAATATGAGACTGCTTGAGTCCTTAATTTCCTTGATTTTTTCTTATCGGGGGGAAGAGTCCCCGATTCAAAATAAGAGATAAACTTACTTCGCCAATCCTATTTATGATCCACTGAGTTGACCTCCAATTTCATCTCCTTCATTTATGCAGAAAGTAACCGAACAACTGAGTCAGTCCCTGAATGTTCATCCTCCATAGCCGAACCCAAGTTAGCTAAGGCGTCGACCTCAGTATTTTCTTCTCGAGGTACTTGTTTGACTTTCCATTCTTGGAATTGAGCCAAGATGTTTTACGCTCGGACTAAGAATTGTTGCATTCTGGGCTCACGAGCCGAATATTCCCCGAGCACTTGGTTCACTACCAATTGTGAATCACATCCCAACTCAATTATTTCTACCCCCATTTCTTTGGCTAGTTCTAAGCCTGCTAAAGCTGCTTCATATTCGGCCTCATTGCTCGTTATCTTTTTAAACAGAACCGAATGCCTAATCTTCTCCCCGGTTGGCGCTATCAAAACTATTCCTAACCCCGAATCTTTAGAATTGGTTTCGCCATCGGTGTAAAGCACCCATATTCCCGAAGTCGATCCCTTCGACATCAAGTTTTCTCTTTCAGCTTTGGGTAGAATTCTAATACTAAAGTCAGCCACGAAGTCTGCCAAGACTTGTGATTTGATGGTTGTTCGGGGTTGATAGGTAATTTCATACTCGCTTAATTCTACTGCCCATTTAGACAACCTTCCCGACAACTCTAGTTTTTGCAATATACTCCTTAAGGGAAAAGTGGTAACTACCACTATTGGGTGGCATTGAAAATTAGGTCGTAGTTTTCGAGCAGTAACAATTAAAGCAAGTGCTAGTTTTTCCAAATGTGGATACCTGGTTTCGGTGTCGAGGAGCATCTTTCTCACATAATAGATGAGCTGCTGCTTGGCATCCTCTTCCTGAACCAGCACAACGCTCACTGACACCTCGGACACGACCAAATAAACTAGCAAAATTTCTCCATCCTTTGGCTTGGCGAGCAGCGGCACGTTAGCCAAATAGCGCTTCAATTCCCTCAGCGCTTCTCTACACTCCAGTGTCCACTCGAAGTGGCTGTTCTTCCTTAGGATTGAGAAGAATTTGTGGCATCACTTTGATGACCTTGATATGAATCTACTCAAGGCAGCGACTCGGCCAGTTAAGCGTTGACCTTCTTTCACCCCGGTTAGTTCATCGGGGATTTCTTTAATAGCTCTGATCTAGTCTAGGTTAGCTTCGATTTCTCGTTCAGAAACTATAAATCCCAGAAATTTTTCCTGAGCCCACGCCGAAGGCACACTTTTCGGGGTTCAGCTTCATGTTGTGTTGCCTTAAAAAAGCAAAAGCTTCTCTCAAATGGCTCAAATGGTCTTCCACCTGAACAGACTTAATCAGCATATCATCTATGTACACCTCCATAGATTTTTCGATGTAATCGTTGAACATGCGACACACTAATGGTTGATATGTCGCTCCGGCGTTCTTCAGGCAGAAGGGCATCACCTTGTAGCAAAAGGCACCTCGACCAGTAATGAACGAGGGATTTTCTTCATCCTTTGGGTCCATTAGAATCTGATTATACCCCGAATAAGCGTCTAAGAAGGTTAATAGTTTATGTCTCGCCGTGGAGTCTATTAACCTGTCTATCTGTGGCAATGGATAAGAGTCTTTGGGGCAAGCTTTGTTCAGATATGTGTAATACAAGCGCATTCTCCATTTTCCATTCTTCTTGGGCAAAACTACAACATTGGCAAACCATTCGAGGTACTTTACTTCTCTTATGAAGCCATTCTCCTGCAGCTTCATAGTCTCATATTCAATTGCTTTTTTTTTTGACGCCGGCGTGCGGCCTTTTCTTTTGCTTTACCAGGGTAAAATGTGGGTCTACATTCAGCTTATGAGTCATGATCTCCGAATCGATACCGACCATATCTGAATGGGACCAAGCAAAGCAATCGTCGTTGGACTTCAAGACTTCGATTATAGCTTTCTTCGACTCCGGGTCCAATTCCGAGCCAACGAACACTTTCCTTACTGGGAAATCTTTTGATAACATAAAAGATTCCAACTCCTCGATAGTTGTGTCCTTAGCTTTTTATTTCTGAGGTTCTTGAATACACATCGGGATCTTTTCAATTCCTCGTCGGGAGTCATCTTGAGGATGTGACTTTCCCTCCTTGTTAGACCCCGGTTGTGTTGATTACTATTTCTTTGGTCCTGACGGGATGACTTCACTCTTCAGTACAACCGAATCGCATTCCCTCGCTACACGTTGCTCCCCTTTAATCAAACGAACTCTCCATGGGGTAGGAAATTTGATGACTTGGTGGAGAGTGGATGGAACAGCCTCCATAGAATGAATCCATGGTCTTCCGAGGATCACATTATATGCCATATCCTCGGGCAGAACCTGAAACAACGTTTCGTTACAATCTCCCTTGGCATACATGTTGAGCGTAATTTTGCTCAATATTTGTTCAGTAGAGTAGTTGAAGCCAGTCAGCACAGTTGCTTTTGGGATAACCTCTCCCTTCAACCACATCTTCTTAATAGTCCCGTAGCTGATTATGTTGACAGAGCTACCGGGGTCGATCAAGACTCGTTTGATGTCCAAGTCGTTGATCCTCAGCATGATGACCAACGCATCGTGATGGAGAAACATCATCCCATCACAGTCATCGTCATCAAACACTATCTCTTTTCTCGAGCCTCCAACTCGAGTCCTTTTCTCCATAGTAATTGACAATTTTGTAAATTTCTTGGCAGCTGCGAAGTTTACACCATTCACTTCCGATCCCCCAGTAATTACGTTCACAACTCTTTCAGGGGGTGGTACCCTCGGTGGTTGACCATCACCTTGGTTCTTTGCATAATTTTCCTTCCCGTTGTCCGAGAGGAATTCAACCAACACGCTCTTCTTTAACAAATGTGCCACTTCGAGGCGCAGAGCTTTGAAATTCTCGGTGCGATGACCGTAGTCCGCGTGAAACTCACAAGCAGATTTTGGTCTCTCTTATCAACAGGGGTCCTCATATCCTTTGGTACACTTACTACAGCCATCCCCTTCACGACATTGACCAACTCTGAGGTTGATATGTTAAAATTATAATCAGAGATCCGAGGTAACTCCTTACTCTTGGACACTAAAGCTGGGCCCGAGGTGTTCCTTTGATTTGTGTTGGAATAGACTTTCCCATCGAGCCGTTGGCTCACATGTGAATTTCCAAGCCTTTGGCTAACAGGTTGCCTCGATGAGGTGTACGGTTCGTACCTACCCTTTGAGTTTTCTCGCGGCGCCTCAGCACGATATGAGGATTCAGATCCATTCTTGTAATTAGAACTTCGACCAGCATCTTTCCACTCAGCTTCTTCCAATCTTATTTTGGTATACGCTTTGTTGTGCAAGTCATCCCACGTCAAGGTCTGGTATTGTTGGAGCTCTTTTCTCAATTCGGTAGCAGCCTCGGAGTTGCGAGTATTAATGTTCTTTTCAAATGCCATGATGGCTAAAGTGTCATCCATAGCAGGCAACTCCATCCGCTCAGCATGAAAACATTCGAGAAAGCCTTTGATGGGCTCCCTGGGCCGCTGTTTGACTTCGAATATATCCTCCTTCCTTTGGAGAATTTTTTGCGCCCCGGTGTGAGCCTTGATGAATGCATCAACCAATTCAACGAAATTAGAAATTGACCCCAAGGGCAAACGCATGTACCAACGTAATGCCCCTTTCCCCAAAGATTCACCGAACTTTTTCAAGAACATTGACTCCTTTTCTATTTCTGATAAATCATTCCCCAAGACCATCGGCATGAACTCGATCAAGTGTTCAACGGGGTCGGTGGTTCCATCATATTTTTTCAAAAATTGAATTTTGAAAGTTTTTGGAATCGGTGCTGGAGCAGCCTCAGGCTTGTAGGGCAATTGCATGTATTTTTTGATATCGAGCATTCTTTGGGTCTTCGTTCCTCCGAGGATGCTTTCAAGCCATTTCTCCACTTGCGCCTCAACTCGAGCCTCGACTCGGGCCCTCAATTTCTTCGCTTAATTTTTCAACATCCACCAAAGAGCTAGCCTCAGCAACGTTGGGAATTGTCCCGAAGTATGGCGTTGTGCTAGATATTGTGCCCGAACCCCAGATGTGGCCCCATTGTGAGGTTCCTCTATTGTCGCGCCCGGAGGAACAAAGGTCGGGATTCCTCCACTTGGAGCCACAGGTGGAACTCCATTCGGAGTAGAGCTATTCCTCGCCTCCAACGAGGCACAAAATTCAGCGTTAATAGTAGCCTGCTCGACTTGTTGTTCTTGAAGAGCTTTCAGAGTTCGAACGATGAAGGCTTGAAAAGCTTCACTGGGGCTCGAAAAGGAGGGATCTGCTATTGTCGGTATTATAGGCGCATTGGAATTTGGGTTCGCGTGAACACCAGCATGTCCATCGGGAATTGGCTGAGGTTCAATGGAATTTCCATCACTGTTAACCATTTTTCAAGTAAAAGCAAGAATCTGAGCAAGGAGAACGTTCAACTTTGGAACAAAGCGTTGATGCTTGTATTCCCCACAGACGGTGCCAATTTGTATTAGCCTAAGCTGATTTAGGATTAAAAATCGAATTTGAGTTGCGAATACAAGAAAATCTAGGTATCAAAGATGAAGTAATAATAATAAGCAAAATTGCAAGTAAATAACGTTATTCTAATATATATGAGTGAGAACAAAATTTGGTAGAGTTTTGGTATATATTTCTGAATGATTACATTATAAAATGAAAAACTATTTATTGACTTATGAATACATAGAATCATGATCCCACGTCTCCCACTAAGCTGCTCACGTCTCAACCCCTCAAATAGTGGAGTTAGTGGGCCGAAACAAAGGGAAAAGCCCTCAGCTGTGGACGAGCTGATTCGCCGAGGCTTAAATTGTTAACCTCGGGAATAGGGCCTCACAAGGCGACCGAGGTGGCGTTCCACCGAGGTAAACACATTAATCCTGTTCCTCAATCATTGACTTCGGTGACCCTGTCGCTTACCTCGGTCCATAGTTTGCCAACACCTGTTCGGTCGACTCTGAACTACGCCACCGAGATGCCATGTCTGCAAGTCGATTTTTACCATACATATTGGAATTTTATAATGATACTGCACTTATATTTTTTGTCTGTCAGAATTCATGGTAAATTCGTACGACCAAGTATATTTTAAGTTTCAATCAACTACACTTATACTTCTGGGTGGAAGATATGGATATGCCCATTAACAATGTCGAAAGCTATAGTTGTATGGGGCACATGCACTTCAAAGTAATAGCTTCCTACGCTGCTCTTCCACTAAACTTATCTGCTGCTAAAACATCCATTTTCAGTTTAAACGTTAATTCTTTTACCAATCCTAAACCCACTTCATTTTCCATTAAGCCAAGGTTAAGGTCTTTTGTCTGTCGAGCTGCCGCGTGATTTGGATGTCGATGATTTCACGCATCCTCTCGATAGACATGCCTATTTTATGTTGATTTTTTGGTCTTTCTCGTGTTTAATTGTATATATTTTGCTCAGAATACGTTGCTTTTGAGAGAAATACCATGTCTCAATGACATAGGAAAAGCTTTATTAGGTAAGTTGACACGACCCGAAATCCAGCTAAGCCGTGCTGGCACCCGACATCCTCCCCTAGACCCTTCGGGCGAACCCTTACCAATTAAATTAGGAAAATAATATAAATTCAACTCATAAATAAGAACAAGACTTAGAAAAAGCACAGACATACTGATACCTCTAAGCTGTACAAAAGAATTTAGAGCTGACTACCCAATATACTAGGTTTAGGGCTATCCAGACTAGATATCTAAGAGTACGAAAGAAGACAGATACCTCCTGAAGGGAGCAAAATGCAACTGAAATGATAACCAATAAACTGGTGGCCATCAAGAATAAAAGCTGGCTCACCCTGACTGCTGAAGTCGTCTTCGCTCCTTCACAACGTGGCGAACTCACTCCTGGAGCGAACCTGCCGAAACGAAATAGATAGACAAGAAACAAACAACAAACAAGGGTGAGTCAAAAGGACTCAATAAGTGGGGCAGACTAGCCACCTCAAAGAATAGGATAGCTAGCCAGGGAGAAAAGAAACAGATAAACCAAATTGCTCTTATTTAAATTATGAAAAGGCAGAGCCAGATAATAACTAGAAATACGAATGGAATCACAAACTCATCAACAACCAGGAACGTAAGATAGCCAGAACATATAGGTATCCCGAACACATCAACAATCAGAAATACATCCTGTTGCGGCGTGCAACCCGATCCATATATTCATTCTGTTGCGGCGTGCAACCCGATCCATATATTCATACTGTCGCGGCGTGCAACCCGATCCATATATTTAAACCGCTGCGACGTGCAACACGATCCATATTTATACCGTTGCGGCGTGCAACCCGATCCATATATTTATATCATTGCGGCGTGCAGCCCGATCCCCGCAACCCAGAATACGAGCCAGAAATATGTAGACAAATAAGCAATGCACGTATAAGCAGAACAGTAGTTATGTACCACAAGTCTACACAATGGTATGAAATGAAATGAGATGAAATGAAATATGATGCAAAGGGTCACATGTGTCAAATGAATGGAGCGGCATCCTCCTACCCTCAATATGATGCAATGGAGCGGAATCCTCCTGCTCCTAGGGCAGAATCCTCCTACCCCTCAATATATGCAATGGAACGGAATCCTCCTGCTGCTGGGGCAGAATCCTCCTACCCCTCAATATATGCAATGGAGCGGAATCCTCCTACCCCTCAATATATGCAATGGGGGCGGAATCCTCCTGCTCCTGGGGCGGAATCCTCCTACCCCTCAATATATGCAATGGAGCGGAATCCTCCTGCTCCTGGGGTGGAATCCTCCTGCTCCTCAATATATGCAATGGACCGAAATCCTCCTGCTCCTAGGGCGGAATCCTCCTGCCCTCAATATGATAGAATGGGGCGGAATCCTCCTGCTCCTGGGGGGGAATCCTCCTAACCCTCAATATGTGCAATGGAATGCGTATGAATGCAATATGATGCCATGCAGTCACATATGCCTGATACCTGTCTCCGGCGTGGGACTCTCATCGTCTACTAGGAGATATATGCAGTAATGACCCTTCACCGGCTCGGGACTCTCATCTATTACCGGGAAGTATATGTAATGATGACCCTTCACCGGCTCGGGACTCTCATCGATTACCGGGAAGTATATGCAATAATGACCCTTCACCGGTGAGGGACTCTCATCGCCAACCGGGAAGTATATGCAATAATGACCTTTCACCGGCTCGGGACTCTCATCGATTACCGGGAAGTATATGCAATGCTCAAAACCAGAGTGCAATGCTCATATGCTCAATGCAATACCAACAACAGGGCTTAACATATAATATACAATGTAAATTCAAAGCTAAGGCGTTATGAGTACGCCTATCGGCAGCTACACACGTAAGGAACACGTGGTAGAAAATCCATGAGGCCAAGTGCCTCCAAAGAAACGGATATGAACACTTACCTCTTTCAAAAGTTGGCATTGCTAATCAACAACCGCTTTATCTTTTGGTTTCATTACCAAACGATCCCACTCTATTCAATAAGCAGAAAAATATATCAAATTAGTCTAAAGACTTCATTCCCCACATCTTAGGGTAATCCGGTAAGGAGCCTGATACCCTATTCGCATACGCAATACGCAGGCCAGGGCTATATACAGAGTTTAAGGTCACTTAACCAAATCCTAAATAAATTACATTTATATGTTGCCCATAACTCACTGAGTACGAATATATAATCAATTTCGTTATCGAGGTCCATTTGACCCTTTAAATTATTAATTGAACTTATTAAAATGATGTCTAATATTCCAAGTTTTACCGTTAAAACATATTCAAACACACGTAATAAATTCAAATAATGCATTAAGATCATTATCTGAATATTTCGGGGTAAAAATTCTACTATTTCCCGGCTCTTTTGTCATTTTCTGGCATTATTTTCCAGCGTTGCTTCTCATTTCTGTTTCTGTTGCTTTCTGCCTGCTTCGCTTCAAAGTGAAGCATACGGGATTTATAATCCCTCACACCGCCTAACTTTCCCTTTATCTTTCTTTTACTTTTTGTCTTTTGTCGTTTCTTTTCTTTTCCTTTTCTTTTTATTTTCTTTTCTATTCGTGACAAAATTAAACCGGTAGCCTACGATATTCGAATTAATTTCAACTTTTGCGTAAAAGTTATAAAAAATATGTGTAATATACTCGTGAAGGCGGATCTCAAATCGGACTCCCGAAACTCAATATGCAAATTAAATAGAATAAAACTCAAATTATTTAACTTTCGGCATTTTAGCGAAAACTAGCCGAACAACATCGAAATTCACTTTCGAAAGTTCATAAAAGTCATAAATAATCATACGAACCTAACGGCGCTTTCAAATTTCGAATCGGAGCTCATTCGCCAAAACCGAGCTCGAAAATCTCTTTTTAATATTTATCGACAATAAAAATTGAAACCTTCTTCCAATGCCTACCAAACGAGGTCTGATTTAGCTCAAATTTTACAGACAGGTCCTAATGGATATTATGAATATTTTAAAATATCGGCATGCCAATCGGAGTCCTAACTTCCGAAACGACTGACCGAGGTCGTTTCATTCTCCTCCACTTATACTCTCGTTCGTCCTCGAACGAGCCTAAGTCTAAAGAAAAAGAATTCGCGCGGATAACAAAAGAACTTGAACGACCTTCATAAGCTACTCCACTGGCATTATCTCCTGATTACAGGATCAGAATTATAACACGCATATTGAACTTTTGGAATAAAATATATCTGGATAATATGATAATACCATTGCACAGCTTATTCTGACTAAGTTGATCCTTCCTCGATTACGAGAAGAGAGTTTTATATTTTCGAAGCAAAGATACACGGAACTCTGGATGGATTAACATGATTCTGCCGGTGAATCACCTCGTCGATATACTTTTCGATATAGAACAAGTCAATGAAACAAAGAATTAGCTTACGCTTCAGCAACACCTTAGAGATTTAATATTATGATTCGGTATCAATTGGAGGAAGACTCCTCCACTTAGAGCATAAACTCATACAACTAATTTGAATAGAAATAGTCATCCTCGCACAACCTGCTGGATTAAGAAAGACTTAGCTAAAACATAATGCGGCTCAGACCTGAGCTACCAAATTACCCTCTCGAGTTGCCAAACAGCTGCAACAACAGAGTTCACAACTCCATACATTTTCTATAAGCACCACCGCCTGATGGATCAAATGAGAGGTCAAATGATGCCTCTTATTACCCTTAGTAGCTTTGAAAAACAACAATGTGCTTACCCGGATACCTTGGCATGCACTCTGGCTCAACACAGGGAACATCACAATAGGTACTGACCGCCTAAGTTCACCAGTGCCGAACAAAGAAGAGATGGCAACAGACTGGGGATAGAAATAATTAGAGCTTCAGGAAGCTCATCTTCTTATTGCTTGGCTACCAGAGCTAGACTACTTACGAGTCAAAGTAGCCCAAGAATCGCAATTGAAGAAATATATATTAAATGAGCTCTATGGAACAACATCCATGCCAATTTAACCTCCCAATAAGAAGGAAATTCTGACAATTTACCAGAAAACTTTTTATAATCGAGACAAGCTCATAGAATAACATGACTCTACTAGCGCCTCGAACCATGAGGAGATACGTAGATCGAATATTACTTACTAACCACTTTACACCAGATGAAACAATGACACTCTCTGATGGTGATGAACTAGAATCCCTTCATCCAACCAACACGGAATGCCGAGAAGAGAGGTAAACTAATTTGACATAATAATAGAAGGTGGCACGGCAAGATGCCAGGCAGAAAATAGCGACACTCACTGTCAAATCTCTCATATTTAGACCAGATGAATTAGTAAGGTCTCACAAATGCCAGGAATAAACCACACCAGAAGCTCATCCCTCTACCGCAACCGATTCTTAATAGAAATAATAAGGAAACCATGGAAACATGATACGACAAACCATTTCCTGATCGATCGGAAAGATAAATCTTACTTACAAATAAGGAAAGAAGAAACACAAGGGTCTACTACATCAGATGCCTCAGCATCCTGCCAGACTAGCAGTTCATAGAACTGCCTCTGCAGCTAAGATGAGCCGCTACCCTGATAATTATTTCCATAAGAACCACAACCACCACGCTCTCGAACTCTATTGGATGGTGGCATTTCTCTGGTTGATTAAGATTTAAATAAAATTCCCTACGACTATGCAGGTGCCTGATGACGAGAGAAAGGACGACGGCCCTACTTACCGGAATAAGGAAAAACTCCTCAAAGGATAACCAGACTCACGACAATGATAACACCTTTTCGACCAAAAATGGAAACTGGAAAGATTGTTGATAGCTGTAAAGAAAAGACTGAATCTGATCTTGACGAGCTACTGGCGCACTCTAAGAATCACGTGACACACGCTGAGATAACCTGGAAGGTGACCTCCCAAAATAATCAGAACTCCTACCTCCAAATGAGGTACCATGGTTTCCCACTAGGGCCACGGGATCTCTTGCTCTCCCGCTCTAACTCTTCCCCTCTAACTTACGGTATGCCTAATACCTCTGAGAAATATCAATAACAACATAAAATGAAGTCCCAACCTCAATTTTTCGAGCTATCTGGGATCTCAAGGAAGGAGAAGGGTCATCAGTAAATCTCTGAATCTCTCAAAAGACTCATGGACTAGTTCTAATACATATTCAGCCATTCCATAGAATTTAATCTCATATTCTGAAACACCAACAGGCTAACCGACAGGCTATCCTGTCCAATCCACTCAAACTGGCAACACTTTTCATTTCGCTCGCTACTCGAAAGGAATTTTTTTCCACGAATCTAGAAGAATAACCGAACCAAGTTAGAAAATAAGAGAGCGGTCCATCAATTCAACACTGGACCCCTGAAATTTGAAAGCAAAATAATCAACACCATACTGCTCGATATAATCAAGAGCCTGAATGATACGCTGACATCATTTTATTTTGAAAAATTACACAGGGATTATTTGATGCATGGCTTAAGAATATCGGAAGGTCCAGTTGGGTAAAATAATGCATCCTTTTTCAGATACTCGGACCGAGCCATTACTCGGGCTAGCTAACCAGCCAGAATAACTAGAGGCACAACACATGCTGCCTCTGGAACATACTTTACTATGGCAATTTTAAGAACTGGAATAGGAGCTTCCTGAGACCAAAAATCTGTATCTGCGTCAACCTGATAAGCTACCTAGCGAAGAATAGGTTTTTATGGTATCTGCGTCGCCAAGATTCTCGTAAAAGCATCGTAGAGAGCCAAGGGAACCACAAGGCCCTGCTCCATTGCCCATTGCGAGCTCGTATGGCTGGGACCTCTGTAACTAGATCGTCAGCACGATCAAAACTCTCGGGGCTTCGTCGGTGCTAACCCCAGGCTATACTACTTCGTCTTGAACTCATACTGTTTTCTGATTCGTCGCACGAGGGTTCACAATTACCAAGAAGAAATAAACGAATTAACGAAAATACTTTTGAATCCTAGACCGACGCACGATCAGAAATGAAGGAAGTGAAACTTCCTAAATGCCATCATAGCCTCTCGTAGATAAGTACGGACGTCTACGTACCCATCAGCGAGACTCTACTAGACACTGTCTCACTCTGGATAGACTCTAGACCGGGCTCTGATACCAACTGACACGACCCGAAATCCGGCTAGTCCGTGCGGGCAGCCGACATCCTCCCCTAGACCCGTCGGGCGAACCCTTACCAATTAAATTAGGAAAATAATATAAATCCAACTCATAAATAAGAACAAGACTTAGAAAAAGCAAAGACATACTGATACCTCTAAGCTGTACAAAAGAATTTACAGCTGACTACCCAATATACTAGGTTTAGGGCTATCCAGACTAGACATCTAAGAGTACGAAAGAAGACAGATACCTCCTGAAGGGAGCAAAATGCAACTGAAATTATAACCAATAAACTGGTGGCCATCCAAAATAAAAGCTGGCTCACCCTGAGTACTGAAGTCGTCTTCGCTCCTTCACAACGTGGCGAACTCACTCCTGGAGCGAACCTGCCGAAACGAAATAGATAGACAAGAAACAAACAACAAACAAGGATGAGTCAAAAGGACTCAATAAGTGGGGCAGACTAGCCACCTCAAAGAATAGGATAGCTAGCCAGGGAGAAAAGAAACAGATAAACCAAATTGCTCTTATTTAAATTATGAAAAGGCAGAGCCAGATAATAACTAGAAACACGTATGGAATCACAAACTCATCAACAACTAGGAACATAAGAGAGCCAAAACATATAGGTATCCCGAACACATCAACAATCAGAAATACATCCTATTGCGGCGTGCAACCCGATCCATATATTCATACTGTCGCGGCGTGCAACCCGATCCATATATTTATACCACTGCGACGTGCAACCCGATCAATATAGTGATACCGCTGCAGCGTGCAACCCGATTCATATATTTATATCGCTGCGATGTGCAACCCGATCCATATATTTATACCGTTGCGGTATGCAACCCGATCCATATATTTATACCGTTGCGGCGTGCAACCCGATCCCCTCAACCCAAAATACGAGCCAGAAATATATAGACAAATAAGCAATGCACGTATAAGCAGAACAGTAGTTATGTACCACAAGTCTACACAATGGTATGAAATGAAATGAGATGAAATGAAATATGATAAAAAGGGTCACATGTGTCAAATGAATGGAACGGAATCCTCCTACTCCAGGGCGGAATCCTCCTACCCTCAATATGATGCAATGCAGCGGAATCCTCCTGCTCCTGGGGCGGAATCCTCCTAATCCTCCTACCCCTCAATATATGCAATGGAGCGGAATCCTCCTGCTCCTGGGGCGGAATCCTCCTACCCCTCAATATATGCAATGGAGCGGAATTCTCCTGCTCCTGGGGCGGAATCCTCCTACCCCTCAATATATGCAATGGAGCGGAATCCTCCTGCTCCTGGGGCGGAATCCTCCTGCCCTCGATATGATAGAATGGGGCGGAATCCTCCTGCTCCTGGGGGGAATCCTCCTACCCTTCAATATGTGCAATGGAATGCGTATGAATGCAATATGATGCCATGCAGTCACATATGCCTGATACCTGTCTCCGGCGTGGGACTCTCATCGTCTACTAGGAGATATATGCAGTAATGACCCTTCACCGGCTCGGGACTCTCATCTATTACCGGGAAGTATATGTAATGATGGCCCTTCACCGGCTCAGGACTCTCATCGATTACCGGGAAGTATATGCAATAATGATCCTTCACCGGTGCGGGACTCTCATCGCCAACCGGGAAGTATATGCAATAATGACCCTTCACCGGCTCGGGACTCTCATCGATTACCAGGAAGTATATGCAATGCTCAAAACCAGAGTGCAATGCTCATATGCTCAATGCAATACCAACAACAGGGCTTAACATATAATATACAATGTAAATTCAAAGCTAAGGCGTAATGAGTACGCCTATCGGCAGCTACATACGTAAGAAACACGTGGTAGAAAATCCATGAGGCCAAGTGCCTCCAAAGAAATAGATATGAACACTTACCTCTTCCAAAAGTTGGCATTGCTAATCAACAACCGCTTTATCTTTTGGTTTCATTGCCAAACGATCTCACTCTATTCAACAAGCAGAAAAATATATCAAATTAGGCTAAAGACTTCATTCCCCACATCTTAGGGTAATCCGATTAGGAACCTGATACCCTATTCGCATACGAAATGCGTAGGCCAGGGCTATATACAGGGTTTAAGGTCACTTAACCAAACCCTAAATAAATTACATTTATATGTTGCCCATAACTCACTGAGTACGAATATATAATCAATTTCGTTATCGGGGTCCATTTGACCCTTTAAACTATTAATTGAACATATTAAAACGATGTCTAATATTCCAAGTTTTACCGTTAAAATATATTCAAACACACGTAATAAACTCAAATAATACATTAAGATCATTACCTGAATGTTTTGGGGTAAAAATTCTACTATTTTCCCGACTCTTTTGTCATTTTCTGACATTATTTTCCAGCGTTGCTTCTCATTTCTGTTTCTGTTGCTTTCTGCCTGCTTCACTTCAAAGTGAAGCTTAAGGGATTTATAATCCCTCACACCGCCTAACTTTCCCTTTATCTTTCTTTTACTTTTTGTCTTTTGTCGTTTCTTTTCTTTTCCTTTTCTTTTTATTTTCTTTTCTATTCGTGACAAAATTAAACCGGTACCCTACGATATTCGAAATAATTCCAACTTTTGCATACAAGTTATACAAAATATGTGTAACATACTCGCGAAGAAGGATCTCAAATCGGACTCCCGAAACTCAATTTGCAAATTAAATAGAATAAAAGTCAAATTATTTAACTTTCGGCATTTTAGCAGAAACTAGCCGAACAACATCGAAATTCACTTTCGAAAGTTCACAAAAGTCATAAATAATCATACGAACCTAACGGCGCTTTCGAATTTTGAATCGGAGCTCATTCGCCAAAACCGAGCTCGAAAATCTCTTTTTAATATTTATCGACAATAAAAACTGAAACCTTCTTCCGATGCCTACCAAACGAGGTCTGATTTAGCTCATATTTTACAGACAGGTCCTAATGGATATTAAAAATATTTTAAAATTATCGGCACGCTAATCAAAGTCCTAACTTCTGAAACGACTGACCGAGGTCGTTTCATAAGTGGTGTTACTAAGTTATTGAAATTATGTCTACAATATGTCAACGGTGAGCTTTGGATCAATTAGGTAGAAACTTTTGCAAGAATTGACGCCCAATAATCTTCTGGCAAGCCACTCTTACACTTTGGGGGTGCACTTAAAAAGAGTTTTAACTTTTAGCCCTATCGCCAGAAGTTGCAGACACACCGGTGGTGCTAGAAGTTAAATAGTTTTTAACGGGGTCAAAAGTGTGAGAGTGGCGCTGAAGTTCCCAATTTTTTTTGGGTAAAGGTTAAGTCAACATCTTTGCTTTATTGGACACGTGTTGAATAGTACTTCATCCGTCTCATTTCGTTTGTCGAGCTTTCTAACAACAACAACATATCCAGATTATTTCACAAGTGGAGTTTGCGGAGGGTGAGATGTACACCTTACCCCACCAAGGTGGTTTCTATAAATATAATTGTCTGTCTCAATTTACTTGTTATTTTAAAAGTTCAAGGTAAAATTAAATACTTTTTTTCCATTTTGTCTTGAGTAATAATTGTTCTGGAATACCACAAACAAATAAATAGTGTAATGATATTGTGATTGTTCAGATACCAATGAAGACATAAATAAGGATAAAATAGTCAATAAGTCCTACTCGTTAATTGTTTCTTAAGGGGCGTGCAACAGAGAAATACACAAATAAAATGAGATGGAGAGAATACGAACCATCTCGTTTGGAAATTTCAAGCGTTAGTGAGATTGCAGTTTTTTTTTTAAGTTTAAGTCTACAGCAGTTTAGACAGATCATACTTTAATTTATTTACTGCAGGGACTATTTCGGAGCAAATTATGCTTCTGGAGAACATAGAGACGTCAGTTCTTGTTTCTGAAAACCAAGTTTCTCATTCTTTAGTTTAAACTATTAAGTGATTATTTGTTGGATCTTGTTGGGAAGAAACTAGCAATACCAAAGTTGCACGACAAGGTAAATGCGGAAGAATACCCAAGTCAAAATTTCCCACACTATTTGAACATGAGGAGCAAACCAAATACACACAAATGGAATTTCGGGCAGCAGCTATACCAACAACAACAAACTATGGCAAGCAAAGTAATCAACGCAAGAGACACTAAAATTTATGAGAAAAATCTCTTCAATGTGAAGAGGTAAAAAACCACGGGACCAAAATCCCCAAAGCTCCATTAATCAATAACAAGGATACAAATTATTCTCCAAATTGACACCAAAAACGTACCAAACAATGAGCAATTATACATATACCAAAAGCACCAAAACTAGAGAAGAAAAAATGCAGCAACTGTTCACGAGCTAAAATCTGATGCTACGGAGCTCCAAATCGATCCTTTCTAGTTCCCAATCAAAGATTAAGATGAGAGGAATGTGGTGTCCAAAAATCAGCTTAATTGGAATAGAAATGAAGCAGAAATCGCCTTTCAAAATTGACTGCGGTGGCTGAATATGTGCAGAAAAATCTGCTACACACACACTCTCTCTCTCTTTTCTCTCAATATGTGACTGCTATGTCTCTTTTTCTTACATCAAATCAGACCTTAAATGATCTTTTATATGTCTTGTTATTAGTGGCCTTAGGGCATGTAGTGGGCTGGCCCAAAAGGTCACTTTATTTATCCACACAGGAAGGGAAAAGACCAAAACCCCAACAATTCTCCCCCCTCCCGCCCGACTATGTGGAGGAGACCGCCATCCCGGTGATCAAACAACATTCGTCAAATTTCCCTCTTGGTAAAGATTTAGTAAGTATGTCTGAACCATTGTCATTGGTGTGGATCTTCTCAAGTGAAAGCAACTTAGCATCCAACACATCCCGAATCCAATGGTACCTCACATCAATATGCTTCGACCTACCATGAAATGTAGAATTCTTGCTAAGATGAATAACACTATGATTGTCATAATAAAGCATATATTTCTTTTGAACAAAGCCAATTTCCTTCAAAAATCGCTTCATCCAAAGCAACTCTTTACAACCTTCAATGGCAGCAATGAGCTCAGCTTCTGTAGTAGATAGAGCAACATATTTCTGCAACCTAGATTGCCAAGACACAGCTCCCCCTGTATAAGTAATCAAGTAGCCAGAAGTAGACTTACGAGCATCAATATCACCAGCCATGTTAGAATCAGTGTAACCACAAAGAACAGGTTTCCCTGTACCAAAACACAAACTCTGACTAGTAGTGCCACAAAGATATCTCATAATCCACTTCACTGCATGCCAATGCTCTCTTCCTGGATTAGAAAGATATCGGCTAACAATACCAACAACATGAGCAATATTAGGTCTCGTGCAAATCATTGCATACATCAAACTGCCAACCGCGGAAGCATAAGGAACTTTCTTCATATCTTCCTTCTCAGCAACACTGGAAGGACACTGCTTTCTGCTCAACTTGAAGTGCATAGCCAAAGGTGTACTGACAGCCTTTGCTTTACCCATGTTGAATCTGCGAAGTACCTTCTAGATGTACTTCTCATGTGATAACCACAACTTCTTAGCCTCTCTGTCACGGACAATCTGAATGCCAAGAATCTGCTTCGCTCGTCTTAAGTCTTTCATGGCAAAAAACTTATTCAACTCTTGCTTCAACTTCTGAATCCTGCAAGCATGTCATCAACATAACGCAATAAAATAATAAAGTCACCTTCAGAGAATTTTTGCACAAAAACACAATGGTCTGAAGAAGTCTTATTGAAACCCTGTTGCTGCATAAAAGACCCAAACTTCTTGTACCACTGCCTAGGAGCTTATTTTAAGCCATACAAGCTCTTCTTCAATCTGCAAACATAATTCTCTTTACCCTTGACTTCAAAGCCTTAAGGCTGCTCCATATAAATCTCTTCATCTAAATCACCATGGAGAAAAAGAAATTTTAACATCCATTTGCTCAACCTCTAAATCTAGACTTGCAGCTAAGCCTAGAACAACACAAATAGAAGACATCTTCACAACAGGAGCAAATATCTCACTGGAATCAACTACTTTTTTCTGTTTAAAGCCCTTGACGACTAGTCTAGCCTTGTATTGTGGAACTGGGTTACAATCTTTATGTTTCACCCTGAAAAACCAGATGTTTTTCAAAGCTTTTCTGTCTTTAGGAAGCTTAACATAATCAAAGGTATGATTATCATGCAAGAAATTCATCTCATATTGCATAACATCTAACAATTTTTCTTTTTCTTCACTTTTCATGGCCTCTTCAAAGCATTCAGGTTCTCTCCCGTCAGTTAATAGTAGTACCCACTCATTGAGAGGATACTGAGATGAAGGTACATTCACTCTAGAAGATCTTCTGAGTGAACTCTCTGGAGCATCAACAATGCTTGGTTGCTGGCCAACCACATTATCAGGAACTGGAGCATCAACAATATCATCAACCTGCTGGTCATTCAGAACATAATCATCAACATGGTCATCAACCTGAATTTCAACATTTTCTTCAGGTGCAACAGTCACAGGAACTGGATCAACATCAACTAAGCTCTCACTGCTTTGAGAATCAACTTTCTCAGCTTTGTCAAAGTCTTCAATTGTTTGGTCAAAGAACACAACATCACGGCTTCTAACAAGTTTCTTCTCAACTAGATCATAGAAACGATAGTCGAATTCATCCTGACCATAACCAATGAAGATATACTACCTAGTTTTAACATCCAGCTTTGACCTTTTATCTTTTGGAACATGCACAAAAGCTCTACAGCCAAAGACTCTCAAATGATCATAGGAAACATCCTTACCAAACCAAACTCTGTCAGGGACATCACCATCTAAAGCAACAGTAGAAGACAAACTGATAACATAAGCCGCAGTATTAAGTGCTTCTGCCCAAAAGGAATCTGGCAGATTAGCCTCTGAAAGCAAACATCTAACCCTCTCAACAAGTGTTCTGTTCATCTTCTTTGCTAAACCATTTAACTGAGGAGTCTTGGGAGGAGTCTTCTGATGCCGAATACCCTACGCTCTACAATAGTTATCAAAAGGACCAATATATTCACCACCATTGTCTGTGCGGATGCATTTCAATTTCTTCCCTGTCTGTCTCTCAACCAAGGCTAAAAAATCTTTGAACACATCAAGTACTTGATCCTTGGTTTTCAAAGAAAACGCCCAGAGCTTGCGAGAATGATCATCAATAAAAGTCACAAAATAAAGTGCACCACCTTTAGATCTTTCTTTAAAAGGACCACATAAATCAGAATGCACCAACTCCAACAAATCAGGTTTTCTTGAAAGCGGATGACTCTAAAAAGAAACCCTTTTTCTGTTACCGGCTAAGAAGTGAACACATTTCTTCAATTTTGCTTGCTTTACACCCGAAAGCAAACTTTTCTTATCCAAACAATCAATCCACTTCTAAATCATATGACTCAGTCTTCTATGCCATAAATCTGATGAAGCATCACTCTCCACCATATTTACTGAGTCACTAGAAATGAAGCCCTACATAGAATACAAGTTACTAAAGTTGTTGCAGCCACGATCAAAGAACCTTTAGTCAGCTTCCACTAGCTATTACAAAATGTGCTACAATAGCCATCATCATCAGGCTTTCCTACAGAGATCAAATTGAGGCGGGTATCTGGGACATGTTTGACATTTTTAAGAACTAACCTCAAACCATTGTTAGTTTCCAAGCAAACCGTGCCAATGCCAATAACCCCAGTTTCACCATCATTGCCCATTTTCAATACCCCAAAATTACCAGGAGTATTAGAAGAAAAGAACTCTCTCTTCGGCGTGACGTGATAAGAGGATCCTGTATCCACCACCCAGCTAGTCTCATGGCAACCCAAATTAATAACATCATCATCATAGGCAAAAAGAAGACCAGCTTTAATAACAATAGCAACACGATTTTCATCGTCGCCCTCTCTTTTTTGTTGTCTCAATTCTTTCTTGTATTTGAAATAAAACTTCTTAATATGCCCTCGAATGCCACAATGATCACATGTAAGATTTTTACACATGGACCTCGACTTTGCTTCTACTTTTATCTCTATTGTTCTGACCGCTGGACTTGTTTCTCCCCCTGCCTTCAGTAACCAAAACATCGGAGTGTGAAGCTGAAGAAGATGAGCCTTGAGATTTTCTTCTCATTACTTCATTTAAAACACCACTCTTAGCATATTCCATAGTTACAACACCACTGGGAGTAGAATTAGTCAATGAAACCCGAAGAGTTTCCCACGAGTCAGGAAGAGTATTCAAAAGCCAAAGTCCCTGAATTTCTTCATCAATTCTCACACCCATTCCAGACAGCTGGTCAAGGACATCCTGAAAATCATTAATATGATCAGAAATAGGACTGCCCTTTTTGTATCTAATATTCGTCAACTATTTCAGCAGGAACAACTTATTATTGCCAGTTTTAGAAGCATAAAGTATCTGAGCTTCTCCCATAAACTTCTAGCATGTGTCTCATTCACAATATGATTACGAACGTTATCTTCTATCCATTGTCTGAGATAACCGCAAACCTGTAAGTTTTCCAATTCCCAATCTTCATCTGACATAGCCTCGGGCTTGTTAGAAGCAAACACATGTAAATATATTTTCTTGACAAATAGAAGATCTTTCATCTTGCCTTTCCAAATATGGTAATTACTGCCATTTAAACAAATCATCTTGCTCATATTTGCATCCATCATTCAAATAGATAAACCACAATCAAATAGAACCACAAGCTCTGATACCAATATGTTGGAAAGAAACTAGCAATACCAAAGTTGCATGACAAGGTAAATGCGGAAGAATACTCAACTCAAAACTTCCCACACTATTTGAATATGAGGAGCAACCTAAATGAACACAAATAGAATTCCGGGCAGCGGCTATACCAACAACAACAAACTATAGCAAGCAAAGTAATCAACACAAGAGACACCAAAATTTACGTGGAATACCCCTTCAATGTGAAGAGGTAAAAAACAACGGGACCAAAGTCCACCAAAGCTCCACTAATCAATAACAGGGGTACAAAGTTTTCTCTAAATTGGCCATCAAACACGTTCCAAATAATGAGCAGCAATACATATACCAAAAGCACCAAAACTAGAGAAGAAATGAGTAAAATTACTAAAGATGCGGCAACTGTTCACAAGCTAAAATCTGATGCTACAGAGTTCCAAATTGATTCCTTCCAGTATCCAATCAAAGATTAAGATGAGAGGAACGTGCTGTCCAAAAATTAGCTTAATTGTAGTAGAAACGAAGCAGAAATTGCCTTTCAAAATTAACTGCAGTGGCTGAATATGTGCAGAAAAATATGCTACACTCTCTCTCTTTTCTCTCAATATGTGGCTGCTATGTCTCTTGTTCTTACATAAAATCAGACCTTAAATGATCTTTTACATGTCTTGTTATTAGTGGGCTTAGGGCATATGGGCTGGCCCAAAAGGTCACTTTATTTATCCATATAGGAAGGAAATAGGCTCAAAACCCTAACAGATCTTTCATGCCACTTCTTTGTATGCGTTGCAGATGCTTGTTTAGTAGAATCGTTTATTGAAGTAATATAAAATTATCTAGTCACAAATTGTCAAATTGACATGCAAGCTATGATTGTCAAACAGACAGTTCTTTGGTTCTCATATGCTTGTAATTGTTTTTTCTTTGTTTTTTGGTAGAGGTTCTTCCGTCCAGATTTATCCCTGATGGGATCTCCCAGTTTGAATCATCACATTCAGCTACATTGATCTTGCATTTATTACGAACCAGCAACTTATGTTCATTTTTGCCCGAACCTTCAGCAAGTTATTTTACCAATTATTGTCATGGTTATTGATAGAATTTTCCTACGCTCACTTGATCAAAAGATTACTTTATCTGCTGCTTACATTGTTATCACAGCTCTCTTTGGGATGGATTGTACCGACAACTCAAAGCTACATATTAAATTTTTTCATGTGCCGAGTGGTATACTATGTTTCCTTGATCAAGGGTTGAGTTGTTCACTGAATCAGGTTTCTTTTGTGGCTTTCAACTTACTTGTTGTACTGTGTAATGATAAGTTTGGATTTTTACTTGCGCTTGGTTCTTCTGTTGGTGAATGATGATACCACTGACTAATTTGACTCCACACATAATTGGACAACTTTATGATGGATTCCATAGGATTCTATTTAGTAGCTATATCATTTCAACTGGTACAACAAGCTTAATCGAGCAAAATTTAGAGTATGGGTTAAGAGAGGGAGTTAATATTATGTTTCATACAGATGGTGATGGTTTTCTAGTATTGTTTCAGCTGAGAGCAAAATATGTACTTGCTAATATGGATATGGTACGGATCCTTTTCAAGTCTCTTGATGCTGTCATGGTTTTGCCTTCTTTTCACACAGAGGTTGCTGGTTATACCTGTGAACACTCAAGGTCATATCCTTGGTTGAGAATGTTTAACCTCGGCTAAATTTTTAGAGATATTAATTCCTTGTGTAGCATGTTGTTCGACTTTCTTTTGTCATGTCTCGGAGTTGCTGACTAGAGTCATATCCTTGAGAGAAATTATGAGCATTGTTGTGTTAAGGGGTGTTGATATAGATACCACGCTTAGGACTTGTATTATCAACAATACCACATTCATGAAGGCATACTTAACTGGTCTCACTTTATTCAAGCGACATCTCTTTCCTAAAATTGGTTTTGGTTGGGAGTGTTTTCTTGTTACATCTATATTGTTTCTACAACATCTAAAAGATAATAAAGATTGTGGATATCAATTGATGTTCTTTTACTCGAACCTTGAGGACAAGGTTCTCAATTCAGGAGGGAGTAATGTTATGAATAAGTTGGATGGGTCAGTCCAAGTTAAAGTATGTCGGCGCTGGAACAGTTTACGCTTGGGTCAAGGGATTAAAAGGGCTAACAAAATATTATTGGGCTATAATTGGGACTAAGGGTGTCAACCGGCCTGGGCTATAATTGGGACTAAGGGTGTCAATCAGCCCAGTTCCGGCGCGCCTTGCCGGTTCCGGACCGGTCCGACTTTAAAAAAAATTTGAATGCCGGATACCGGTCCGGTGCTTATCCGGTGCACCGGTCCATTTGCTCCCTGCCGTGTCGGAACCGGTACCGGCAAGGGAGAAACGGTCTGGTACCAGTTCGGTTCGATTTAATTTTTTTTATTTAATTTTTTGAAATAGATTAAAAAATTATTGTAGATAAAAATAAACAACACAAAAATATTTTATTCAATAATACAAAAATACATTAAGTTGGAAATACATAATTAAAGCAACAAACTAGATAAAAGAAACTAGAAAGTAGAAACTAGAAATTAGAAAAATACATAAATCATAGAAATTTCTCAAGTGCTTCATGCCTTCTTCAACGACTCAATTCAACGTAGATATATTCCCCCAGCACGAGCAGCTCATTCTGTGCTATGTTGTCTTTCCAAGTGATTCCTAAATTTCATAGTCCCTCCATTATGTACTCCAGTTGGATGATTCCAAACTCTCTGACAATGATTACACTTAGCAGTGTTAGTATCACGATTTTTCGTGATAAGTTTCAAAACTTCGGATACACCTCTTCGTCAGGTAGGGGCTTCAGCACCGTGAGCTTGAGTAGGTTGATTTCCAGATATTTTGATAGAAAATAGCCTTTGATAGAAATTTTAGAGAGAAATGGATAGAAAATATTGAATTGTGATTAATTTGATGAAATATGGGAGTATTTATAGGAAAAAATAGGTGGGGTGGGGGGAGGGGGTTGTTGGAGCGTTTATGGGGGTGATGAGGGAAAAATAGCCGTTTATGGCCGTTGCCAACGACTATTTTTCAAAAGAGCAGATTTATTTTTTTGGGTCTAACCGGCCCCAATTCCGGTCCGTCCGGCCCGGTTTGGACAACTTTTTCCTTCTTTTTTTTTTAAATTTTAAATTAAGTATACATCTAAAGAAAAAATAACAAATATTTATAAATTAATAGCAATGCCTATAACTTGTTATTTTTTATATAATTATATTATATAGTATATACTATAAGATTTAATATTTTCTATTTAGAGTATATACTATTTTACTAACATAGCTAAATAAAATTGAAAATTTATTTATTAATAAGAAATTATAACAAACAATTATAACTTAATAGTAAGGCATAGCACTTGTTATTTTTTTAAAGTAAAATACTAAATAGTAAGTTAGTATTTAGTATTTTAGCATTTAAGTATTTACTATTTACTACCATAGCTAAATAAAATTGCAAAACTATTTATTAATAAGAAAATATAACAAACAATTATAACTTAATAGCAATGCATAACACTTGTTATTTTTTTCAAAGTAAATACTAAGTAGTAAGTTGGTATTTAGTATTTAGTATTTAAGTATTAAATTGCAAAAAGATATAACAAAGGATAATTGAACTAAAGGAAAAAAAATCGGAGAATATAACAAAGAATGATAACTTAATAGCAAGGCGCAACGTATTTTATTAAATAATTTTTGATTTTTCTGCAAAGTACATAGATATTAAATTGCAAAACTACATATTAATAAAAAAACTTCTCATTTTCTGAATAATTTCTTCTGGCACCTTAGGAGGAACCGGTTGCAAAGATTCATCTTCTTCATAATAATTTTCGTTTTCCACACTTCCACTACCTGATAAGATTTCAGATGAATATGTTGTATCTGTTTGTTTATTTTCTTCAGGAAATCCAAAATTTCTTCGCTCCGATCTAATCCAATCTCTGAACAATACAGCCGTCTCTATTGCTTCTTCCTTCAATGAATGTCTATGATCTCCAATTTGTAATCTTCCTTGACTAAACGCACTTTCTGAAGCAACTGATGATGCTTTAATTGTTAGAATATCCCGCGCCATTTTTGATAAAACTGGAAACTGTGCTTGTTGATCCTTCCAAAATTGCAGTAGTTGATCACTTGCAAAATACTCAATTTCCTTGCAGCCATGAAGTAAATAAACATCAAGCTCGTTGAACCCTCCGCTACTCGATTGCCTGCTAGAAAGCCTTTGATTAAGGCTGGAAAAACTTCCCAATCCGGCTGCAGCTCTTTTACTCGCCTGCGTTAAACTTGAACCAGCTCCACTTGGAACACTTGGAACAACATTATCATCTGCACTCCTATATCTTTCATAAATCCGTTGGCAATCTGAAAAAACCTGCGGACAAGCTTTTTCTACACTTGGTGTTTCATCATCAGTAATTTTCAAACTCCAATAAATTTCTCTAATAAGCATTTCGGTATTAAACCGTTTAAAATGGGGATGTAATACAAAACAATATAATAAAGTGGTGGAATAAAAAAATATTTTTTAAAATTTTCAATCATAGAAGAAACGACTTTATCATAACCAGGCACTAAATTATATTCGTTAAGTGATTCTGCTATTCCAGCTATAAAATACAACATGGTAGTTACTGTAGGATAATATTGACCGAAAAATTCTTTAGTAGCATAAAAAAAATTCTAAAAATGTAAGAAGACGGAGAACAAGGCTCCAATCAAAATCATCTAGGTGATACTCTACAGCCACTTTACCACTAAAATAGCTAGTTATAGTCGTTCGTAAATTGTAAGCAACAGACAAAGAATCATATACAGTGTTCCTCCTAGTTGAAACTTCCTTAGGAACTCTTCTAGGTTCCAAACCTTCTTTAATACACTCTACCTTAAAGTCCCTCCATCTATCCGGTTTTTAGATTTAAAATTATAACTATTTGCGAGTTTGACCTTCATAATAGTAGGATCAAATAACTTAAAGCCATCTTTTACAACTAAATTATATATATGACATGCACATCTAATATGAAACAATTCTTCATGGGGGGGGGGGGGTCCACTTTTGGTTTTAACTTACCAATAGCATAATCATTGTTTGAAGCATTATCAACAGTTATACTTAAAATTTTGTCATTAATAAAATACGTCTTACAAATATCATTTATTTCTCTCGTAATAAATATTCCCATGTGTGGTTCATCGACAACGCTATATGCTAAAATTCTTTTTTGCATTACCCAGTTAAGATCTATCCAATGGCAAGTAAGTGTTAAATATTCATACCCATTAACACTACGACCCAAATCAGTAGTAATACAAACTCTACAATCAAAGTGATAAAACATATTTCGTAAATATTGTCTATATTTATTTTTTAATTTTATAATATCACTTCTAATCGTAGTTTTTGAAAAATCTTGAAAAGATGGATTATATATGGTTTGAATATAACGAACAAAACCAGTACAAGAAGCAAATGTAAAAGGTAAGCACTCTACCGCAATCATTTTTGCCATTTGTTCCCTATCTTTCTTCTTATCATAATGCATAAGTCCCCCGTCAATAGGTTAATTTCCTGTTGAATTCTACTACCTTGAGATGGAGCCATTTTGTTCCCTGATTGAGTGCCACCCGGCCTCCTTTCCCATTCTTCCTTATGATGGTTTTTTAAGTGTGTTCTCAACTTCCCTGTCTCACTATGATGCTTGCCGGTTTTAAAATCCCATTTTTTTTTACAAAGATTACATTTAGCGCTCTGAGCCGGAACATTTTTAGTTATAAATTTCCACACATCCGATCTATCAGCTCGTTTAACTGGTTCTCTACTAGGAGGCATAGGTGGTAATTCAGATTCAGTTTCTTCTGGTTCATCATGAAATTGACTAGTAGGTGTTTCATCATCTAAACTAACCCCTTCGGTATTTTCTTGATATTGTGCCTCTAACATATCATTATCTAGTGGTTGATCAAAATCTATATCATGATAAAATTGCGTGTCATCTTCCTGAGTAAAATCATCTAGATGAGCAGGAGCACTAGAACTACCAACTGGTCTTTTACCCAGAGCACGTCCACGTCTATCATACCCCCTCGGTTAGCAAGTGATCTACGATCGCTACCTGTACGCCCAGTAAGTGCTCTCCACACTCCAGACATTATTATAAGTAAAGCAAACAAATAAATTACTAAAATATGGCTATATACTAAAAATAATATTGCAAAAAAAAAAATTAAAATAGATAATAAGAACGAGTTTACTTGATGTCGTGTAAGAACTTAGAAGTGAAAGTTGAAACTTGACTGAAACCGAACCGAACAATTTTCTACTCCACTCCAAATATTTTTTGTAATGCAATTTAGAAGTTAAACCCTTTTTGCGATAGCAATTTTAAATTATTTAGCAAATAGCATTTGTAGAAATAAGAGAGATTGTTTAATAGCCCAGCCCGCTAGTGATATTGTCCGCTTTACGCCTAGGTCCGCATGGCTTTAAAATGCGTCACTAGGGTCTAAGGCCAGTTAACTTATATACCCAGCATCTCTCATGTGTTATGCCGATGTGGGATACTTAATCCTTAGCTGGGGTGTCACATACACCCTCTCTTATGGACTGAGTGTCCTCGCTGAGGTTTTCCCCGCATGCCCGGGATTCGCCTAGACTCAGCACTGAACTATGAACCACATCGACAAGGCTGACACGGAGTGACTCTGATAAGAGGGGATGTGACACCCCAACTAAGGGTTAAGTATCCCACATCGGCATAATACAGAAGAGATGATGGGTATATAAGTTAACTGGCCGTAGACCCTAGTGACGCGTTTTAAAGTCGTGCGGGCCTAGGTCTAAAGCGGAAAATATCACTAGCGGGCTGGGCTATTAAAGATGGTATCAGAGCCACTCCGTATCAGCCTTGTCGATCCGGGACAGAGTTCAGTGTTGAGTCTAGGCGAATCCCGGTACGCGGGGCAAACCTCAGCGAGGACGCTGAGTCCATAAGAGGGGTGTATGTAACACACCCAAGCTAAGGGTTAAGTGTCCCACATCAGCATAACACAGGAGAGATGTTGGGTACATAAGTTAACTGGCCTTAGACCTTGTGACGCATTTTAAACCCGTACGGGCTTAGGCCCAAAGCCGACAGTATCACTAGCGGGCTTGGGCTATTACAGATTGAGAGAGAATATTAGAGAAATTGTGAATAGATTGGTGAAAAAATTATGGAATATATAGAAAAAATAGGTTGAGGGGGTATGGGGGCGCTCTAGGGGGTGGGGAGCAAAAATTAGTCGTTTTTAGCCGTTGGCCAACGACTGTTTGGTAAAAATATCCGTTGCCAACGGCTATATGCCGAGCATTTCTTTTTTTTTTTTTAACTTTTGGTCCGGTCCGGACCGGTTCCGACCCAATTTTTTCCGGTTCGGTCGGTCCAAAAAGAGGGTGACGGGTCGATTGTCGGATCGTTTGGCTTAAAGTCGCAGCGGTCCGATTTTCACCGCTCCGGCCCGGTTGTCGGTCTGGTGCAAACCGGACTGCTGGAAACACTTAATTGGGACCCAGGTTGAGGTAGAAGGGAATTAGTATAAGTATCAATTTGTAGAAGTGAAGTATCATCCCCATTCTTCTAGCTTCTCATCTACTTTCCCTTATCCCTATCCCTTAATTTCCAGTTGTATTATCTATTTCCAGTTACTTTGTAATCGACCAAGTTGACAGTATTGTTGAAGGATTCTCTGTTGAGCTTTGTTATTAAATTGTTTGGAATTACAACCTGTTACAACTTGATAAATAAGTTCAAAGGTCTGTCGCTGAATTGATTATGATTGAAATAAGCAAGAATCTAACTTCAGCAATTACATCCACAATGAAATAGCAATGTCCAAAATTTGTTTAGGAGAGAAAAATACTTTATTCAAAATATATTCCTTCAAGAAAATTAAGAGAAGAAAAGGTGCAAAAGTGATTTACCCCAGTAACAAGATTAGGAGTTTAGGACCATCAAATAGGTCGAATCAAAAATTCATTAGTAGAAATTTAAACTCGAAATTAAGTTTGTCCTAATTAATTAAAAGGAGTAAAGGCTATCCTTATCATACCGATAATCTTATCATTCTTACTCGCAACCCCCAAAATTTCATCAATCACTCGCCACGACGGTTTCTGGTTTCTTCAAATCAAATAAGAAAATCAAATTTGGCTTGTACCAAGACTTGTTAGTAAATACGATATTATTTTCCGCTTTAATGCAAAATTCCTCTTCTTTTACTACAAATTATTGATGCACCCATTGATTTTCTTTCTGATGATCATCAAGAGCACCACACTGTAAGATCCAAACTGTAGCTTGTGTTCCTCCATACCATGTTGATGAATAATCAATGGCTGCTAATTTGCCCTCAACTTCTACTAGCTTTAAGTTATATGTGCAGTCGTGCGAATTTACATGATCATTCCACAATGAGGAGATAATTTTGAATTCTTCACTGCTAAAATTAAACCCCACAATGAGGGTATGACAACTATCAAGGGAGCGATAATAACAAAAGAAATAGAAAACTCCATTAATGTCAACTCCTCATTTGAATAATGGCCTAATATAGGCTATGCTATCAACCTCTCTCCATGATTCACCTGGAACTCCTAGACTGAAGACCCAGTTTTTCATCGGCTTCCTTCGATCCCTAAAAACTTGTGTCAACAAGATTTTATGCCTCCTTTTATCTTGGTCGAAGCCCATTGAGTAGTGACAATCATAAGCACAATCATCTTTTGTATCACTATTTAGGCAAGAGATAATTCGTATTTGTCTTGTAGTAAGATCCAAAATAACAGCAGACAGAATTAATTTTGGACTCCATAGACATAATAAACCTTTAGCGTACGCACATCTATAATCCCAATCGACAGAGTCCAATTTATCAACACGAAAATTGGAGGCTATGCATTGTTGTCCAAAATATGATACTTGTGTGACTGTGAGCAAACTGGACAAGATGAAAACTACTACACCACCACCAACATGTACAATATTTTCTCTAAGACCTTGCAAAAATGACCTGGAGTCTTTGATTATCAGAGATGTTAGCTTGGATAAGCTTGGAGTTCGACTGATGATTAAGGAACGGATTAAAAGGACCTGTTCCTTTGAATTACTGCAGCTAAATGGATAATTCATGCAAAATCTTTTAAACTGAGATATTGTTAATTATCCTTAGACTAATGTTTATCTTGATAATTATGCAGGTCTAAACGTAATATGAAAAGATTGCATAAATAATGGATAAGGGCTAAAAGATCCGGATGCTTAAAGTGAAGAGTTCAGTTAGGACTCAAACTCTTGGGAGCTTTGGAGTTCTAATTGCTCAAGACTTCTTGGCTGCTGAAGCTATAAAACGAGGAGCAAATCAGCTATTGAAGTGTGCACAAATACAGAGAGAATCGAGCAAAGCATTAAAAGAGTCATTATCTTATTTGTGTAATCAGTAAGCTACAGGGAACTAAGTAAGAACCTGTTCCTTAGATTTGAGTCTTTTAAAAGTTCAGTCTTAGTTCAACTGTAGTAGGTATTATCGAGTTGTATCTTTTTCAGTTCAAGTCGTGTACTTGACGAAGCTTCACTGATAGTGAAAGAGGTCACTAAAGGATTAGAGTTAGTCCTAGGTTAGTAAGAAGGTAGTCTTGTAACCAAGTGGGTCTTTTACATAGTGAAGTTGAAATCCTACTTGGAAGAGTAGGTCGTGGTTTTTTGATCCCGAGTTCAAGGGGTTTTTCCACGCTAATATTGGGTGTTCATTTACTTACAATTTTAATTCCGCACATAACATAGTAAAGGAACACATTTTAAGGAACTGGTCCTTAAGACAGTAAAGTGGTGTATCTTGAGAAAATAACAATTGGTATCAGAGCGGGTTATCCTTGAAAAGGCTAACACCTAGGATTAGATGAGTACATCACGAGAGAACAGTGAGGGTCAGTCAATGGTTAGAGCACCTTTGTTCGATGAAAAATATTATTCATGGTGGAAGGAAAGGATGCGAGATCATCTTCAAGCTGAGGACTATGAATTATGGGACATAGTGACTGAAGGTCCCATGATTCTAATGAAAAAGGATGCTGAGGAAAATGATGTTCCCAAAACCAGAAGAGAATGTAATGCTGAAGACATAAGGCAATGGGAAAAGAATGCAAAAGCTAGGAAGTGCCTTGTTGGTGGACTCAGCCCTGATGAGTGCACTAGAATTAGAGGGTATACCACTGCAAAGGAAATTTGGGATGCTCTACAAGTTGCACATGAAGGAACAAGTCAGGTAAAAAGGTCTAGAGGTACACTTCTCTTTGCTGAATATGAAAGTTTTAAAATGAAAGAAGAAGAATCAATCTCTGAAATGTATACTAGATTTAATGCCATTGCATCTGAACTTATTTCTTTGGGAAGGGTTTTAACTGTGGAAGATAGAGTAGAAAAGATCCTAACTAGGGTTCTTCCAGATTCTTGGGAGATTAAAGCTTGTACTATCATAGAAAGCAAGGATCTGACCACCTTATCCTTAGATGAGCTTATAGGTAATTTAAAGACTTATGAACTAAGGAAAAAGGTTAAAAACATAGGAGTACCAGTTAAAATTGAACCTAATCTAGCCTTGACTGCTGCTGATAAGCCTATCGATGATAAGGAACTGGTCCTTATCGCTAAAAGTGTTCAAAAATATTTGAATAAGAAAAAGGGGATTAGTGGACAGGGCAGGTCTTCTAACATGAAACAGGCTGGAGAATGCTTCAAATGTGGCAGCATGGAGCACTACATCAGCAAATGTCCAATCATGGAAGGAGAATGTAGGAAGACATATATTGAGGAAAGGAAAAAGGCTAGGGAACAGGTCTGTAAGAGAAGTGGAAATCCCAAAGCAATGGTTGCAGGATGGCAAGATAGTGAGGATGAAGTATCTGATGATGATCTGGATGAGGATCTTGCTCTAATGGCTCTTGAAGACTCAGATAATGAAGAAGATGCTGAGGTATTTGTTTCTAAACTTAGACAAGATGTGAAAAGCACGCCTAGAGAGAAATTAGTTAAAGTATTTCATACTGTGTTAAATGAGTTTAAATCTCTAAGGGATCACAAACATCAACTGCATGATGAAATTGATAGTTTAGGAGCAGAATACAAAAAGGCAGTAATTAAAAATGACACTCTGAAAAGAAAGATTAGCATGCTTGAGGAACAGGTCCTCACACTTGAATCAACTGTTCAGGAATTAGAAAATGTTAAAACAGTCGAAAAGGGTAAAGGCATTGCTAATTCTCATCAGATCATTGCTGAAGAGAAACTGAAAGTCACAGTTGATGAATTGTGCAAAAAGGATGAGAAGATAAGATCTTTGGAAGAAGACTTGGTTAAAACAAAAATGGAGTTAGGAAAAACTGTAAAATGGAATTAGTCTTCTGAAGTTCTAGAATGGTTACAGGAAAATCATAGTTGTAACAGGAAGGGTATTGGATTCATGAAAGCACAGTCTTCATCCAAATGGGATCCAAAGAGTAAGTACCTATCACTTCCTGAAAACTGGCTATGCACTCACTGTGGGAACACTGGTCACTGGAAAAAAATTGCATATCTTTAAAAATGGCTGTACAGAGGAACAGGTTCTATAAACCTGTTCAAAATTCTGTAAGAAAGAAAATTGTTCACACAAAGAAACCATTACCATTTTGGGCTAGGAGAGATTTGATTCATCCTTTTTCTAAAGGAAAGGAATCCAAACTAGTTTGGGTTCTTAAAATTAACCCCTAGTTTTCTTTTGCAGGCTAGAGTGAAGGAGAGAAACCACAAATGGTACATGGACAGTGGTTGCTCAAGGCACATGACAGGACATAAGGAACTGTTCCTTTCACTCTCAGCCTTTCAAGGAGGAAGTGTTTCCTTCGGTAATGGTAAGAAAAGGGAAATCATTGGCATTGGAAAGGTAGGTAGGTCTGATTCACATAGTATAGGCAATGTGTTTTTAGTAGATGGGTTGAAGCATTGATTATTGAGTATATCTCAATTGTGTGACAAAGGTAATAATGTTAATTTCTCATCTACTGGATGCACTGTGACTAACCAAGCTTCTGGAGAGATTATTTTGCAGGGAAATAGACATGGAAACATCTACAAGGTAGACTTGTTGACACTATCTGATGGAAGCTTGAGTTGCTTATGTGTGATGCAAAATGATCCCCTCTTATGGCACAAGAGACTTGGCCATGCCAGTCTTTCACAACTGAACAAACTTGTGTCCAAAGATTTGGTGATAGGTCTTCCTAACATCAAGTTTAAGGATGAAAAAGTATGTGAAGCATGTGTCAGGGGGAAGCAGGTAAAATCCTCCTTCAAACCAAAGAAACAGGTAAGTACCACTAAACCTTTGGAACTGGTCCATATGGATTTATGTGGACAAATAAGAACAATGAGTCGTGGAGGTAAGAAGTATGTTATGGTATTGGTGGATGATTACTCCAGATTAACATGGACTATATTTCTTGCATCTAAAGAAGAAGCATTTAATGCATTTTCAATTTTTGCTAAGAAAGCTCAGAGAACTCTAGATAGTCATATTGTTGCCATCAGGTCAGATCATGGAACTGAATTTGAAAATCATATGTTTTTCAATTTTTGTAATGAAAATGACATTAATCACAATTTTTCTTCACCTAGAACTCCACAACAAAATAGTGTAGTGGAAAAAAAAAATAGGACTCTAGAGGAAATAGCAAGGACTATGCTAATATCTGGAAATCTTCCACAGAATTTTTGGGCTGAGGCCATCAATACTGCATGCTACATAATAAATAGATGTATGGCAGGCGTTGCACTCAAACCCAATAACAGACTGTCCGGTTCTATATTGCACACATGAAATGGATTTCAGATGAATATTAAGAGGAGTTTTGAGTTGACTTACTTCCATTGTGAATAATTTGTTTAACTCATTATCTTCCTTAGTAAGAACACCGTCACTCCACTGATCCTCTTGTTCAACAAATTGTAGTGTCGAATCTACCACCACGACTTGATTTTCCCCTTCATCTATTTTTCTCGAGCAACCATGAAACAAGAGTCGCAATTGCAATCGACGCTACATATGTAAATTTTTATTTCATTTCTCTTCGAGCAATCATAGAGACAAGAATAGCATTGACAATTAATGTTGCGTATGCAAGCATCAACTATGATGAATCTTGTCCAAAAAAGGGCTTTGATACCAATTGTAATGAACTCACGAATGGAATTTTTAAATTGAACCAAATGGACACAATTGGAAATTTTTATTAATTTCTGTCAATTATTACAATAGGAGGGATTGCAAAGAAGAATAAAAAGGATTCAAGTCTCCATTGATGGCAATGGAACACCTGAAGCAATCAAGAGAAGATTGGGTAGCAAGAAGAAGGAAAGGAACGAAGAAGAAGAAGGAGGAAAAATGAGGACAGAGAGTGGGAGCAGAAACACTAGAATTCTTAACTGCCCTCCTTAGTCCTTAAGCTAGGATATTTAACTAACTCATCTCTTAATCTCAGCCGTTGATCCTGAGCGTACACTGGATTAATGAGTTGCCCATATCCTGCTCCAAGTCAGCTACCACACATATTACCAATCTCATTGCTTATTCCTGCCCAGGTCATAACATTACGTTGACGGACAAACCCCAGGGCATGTGGGACCTGTTGGCCCACGCCTGAACAATGCTAATTTTGTTTCCACAGAACCAACCTTTGATATCTCTAAATATATGATATATATACTTGCCCAAAAGCTCCGGTAAAGATTATGTTTTTTTGTTTTGTTTTGTTTTTTTTTTTTTTTGTTTCGAGTAACGTAATCAATAGGTATTTGACTACTATCGGTTTTGATAACATATGTACATAGAGGGAATGTGGGAGGGGATTACAAAGTTGGAGAAGATAACTCACACTAATAAGGTGAAAGTTCAGCTAGCTAACCAACTGGTCTCTATGCCGTTTTGATAAGATGTTTGGTTCGAGCATGAGAATTTGATGTAGAAATTGAACTAATGGTTCGAGTACTTTAATTTAGTGAGGATATAAATGTTGACTTGATCAAAGTAGTGGTAAATTATTAAGATAATCAAAATCAGTTTAGACTATAACCAATATGCGTTCTCAAGTTTACCAGAGGCCAACAGTGACTTCACCTGAGATTATAAAGAAGGGACACTTACAAAAATACCCACAAAATCTAAAATAATTACAACCATTATCCACTACTTTCAAATATTACCCGACCTACCCACTAAACTATTTACCTACTCTACCCATCCTAACTTGTATACCATAGTTTATATGTTGTATACCATAGTTTATGCACATATAAGGTATAACAAAGGTATACAATAATAAATAGCCCTCCAAACTTTTATACTATAATTTATGCAGTATACCTTAAAGGTATACACCTATAAGGCATAACAAAGGTATACAATAATAAATGGGTAGGTTGGGTAAATACTTTTAGTTTTATGGGTAGTGTAATTTTTAATGGGTATGATTTATAAATACTTTAAATTTTATGGGTATAGAGTGTAGAAATCCCTATAAAGAACACTCTTGTGGGGGTAAGAGAGGCAGCATATGTCATGGGAAACAGGGAAAAAGAATGTTTATTCTTGGTTTTGCCTCTTAGCATGGATAATGTGTGCCCTGATAAGTGAGTGCTTCACTGGTTTACAGGAAAGTCGAAAGCACATGGAATGAAAGAACTCTTTCAGTCTAGTTTAACTTTCGAATGAAAATGGCATACATTACATTAAGCTCATAGCAGTACGAAGATATGCAATTTTTTGGGGTCCTTTGCTGCAATACATCCATATAAACCATCTCCCTCTTGTACTCATCATGAGAAAGAGGTTTGCATGCCAGTAAAACCACAGTGATGGGAATTTTCTGCTCACTTTTACGAATATATAGTGTTTACAAGGAATGTCATGGTACAGACTCTTTTTCTCATAAACTATATTAAACTAACTAAATCAATAAGGTATATATGACTGCCATTGAATTATAAAAGTAGTGGTCAGTTAAGGTTACTATACAGTTGCTGGGGTAGGCACAGTTGGAGGGACCTGGTTTTCAGCTGGAATTTCGACAAATTCTGAGAGAATAGCACGGAATTCATCTCCATTCATCGTTTCCTTTTCAACGAGGACTTCAACAATCTTATCAATTGCTTCACGGTTGCTCCTGATTTGGCTCAAAGCAATCTCATATGCACTGTCTGAGATACTCTTCACAGCATAATCAATATCTTCAGCAAGCTTTTCTGACATGGAATTCCTGGCCATCATTCTCATGATAACATCACCACCTTGGGCAGAAGAATCCATGAGTGACCAAGGACCAATTTCAGACATTCCAAAAGTGACAACCATCTGAAAAGAGATTATAACATGTCATTTCCCAGAAGGCCAGAACTAGTTCATCGTAGACTGAGGAGTAAACGAAGGCCTTCCAATATATAATAACAAACAAAAGCAGGAAAAACAAAGGTGTAGGAAGATGAACAAAAGTCTTGTTTGTTTTGTCAATATCTTTACCATCTATGTCATGTGTTGATTCTAGTTTGCTGAACTTGGAAAATAAAAATTATCAGAATGAAAATTCCCCTTTAAGTTAACCTTAAGACAGTAGAAGGATATCTACCTGTTTTGCCAACCCAGTGATCTGCTGCAAATCACTAGCAGCACCGGTGGTCACCTCTGGTTCACCAAAGATCACTTCCTCTGCAGCTCTTCCCCCAAGTCCACCAACAATTCTAGCAAACAACTGTTGCTTGGATATTAAGGTTGGATCATCTGCCGGAATAAACCAGGTCAGACCTCTTGCCTGACCACGTGGTACTAGCGTGACCTTTTGAACAGGATCATGTCCAGGAGTGAGAGTTCTGCACAGTAAGGAATGTAAAAGATTATTAAAAGGATATCACATAACTAATCTGCTCCAATACTACAGCGAGATGACTGTTATACAAAAAAAAAAAAATCCCTCTTTTTGGATTATGCCGTTCTTAACTTATTGAAGACAATTAAGATTATATGTATTTAATTTAGCGAATTTTGCTGAAGTCAAACGAACCAGCTTATTAGAGCTTGAAGTTGGATTTTGTAGCACACGAGGGGTTTAAGAAAAATCCATTTTGGCTTCAAGCTCATAAGATATGTGAGGCGACTACTATATCAAGAGCAAACAGTTTTAGGCTAATACTTTTGTACTCACCCACAAATGGCATGACCAACTTCATGGTATGCTACTAGACTCTTGCTCTTGCCATCTGTCATGACTGTGCCTTCCATTCCAGCTACTATCCTATCAATTGAATCATCAATCTCTTTGGATGAGATGGCTGTCTTACCACGTCGACCAGCAAGAATGGCTGCCTCATTTAAGAGGTTGGCAAGATCTGCTCCGCTAAAACCAGGTGTCCTCATGGAAATGACTTCAAGAGACACTTCTGAATCAAACTTCTTGTTGCTAGCATGAACCTTTAAGATCTCTGTTCTTCCGCGGATATCTGGAACGTCCACAGTTACCTGAATCACAGCTTCAAAATGAGTTTCTTGCAAACATCACAGGTAGAAAAATAAGACAGAAATGAAGAAGTTACCTGTCTATCAAATCGTCCTGGCCTCAGTAAGGCAGAATCAAGAATATCTGCACGATTAGTTGCTGCAACAACAATGACACCAGTATTTCCTTGAAAACCATCCATTTCTGTCAAGAGTTGGTTCAGGGTCTGTTCCCTTTCATCATTCCCTCCTCCAATACCGGTCCCTCTTTGCCTCCCAACAGCATCAATTTCATCTACAAACACAATGCAAGGAGCATTTTCCTTGGCCTTCTTAAAAAGGTCACGGACTCTAGAGGCACCAACACCAACAAACATCTCAACGAATTCTGAACCTGAAATTGAGAAAAATGGAACGCCTGCTTCACCTGCAATTGCCTTTGCTAATAGGGTTTTCCCAGTACCAGGTGGACCAACAAGCAGAACACCTTTTGGAATACGAGCCCCCACTGCAGTAAACCTCTCCGGCTTCTTCAAAAATTCTACCACCTCCATAAAATCTTGTTTTGCTTCATCAACGCCAGCAACATCATCAAATGTCACTCCAGTGCTTGGTTCCATTTGGAACTTAGCCTTTGACTGACCAAAGCTTGGGAAACCAGGACCACCGGGACCTCCTCCAGAAGACCGCCTCGATAGCAGGAATAGACCACCAATCAAAATAATCGGGAATGCCAAATTTCCTATCAAGTTGAATAAAACAGAACCTGAGTCCTCTTGAGCATTGTGAGCAGCAAAGTCAATATTCTTTTCCCGAAACTTCTGAAGGAGTTCCTGGCTGAGCCCTGGTAATTGTACCCGAACTCTCTGTAGTCTGTTACCTAATTCTGGAGATACGGCCTCCACAATAGCTATGGTTCCATTCTCATATAAATCAACTTTTTGCACCCTATCCTCGTCCAAATACTCCAAAAATCTAGAATAAGACATCCTCGAGTTGGAAACAGATTGCTCGTCAGCAGCATAGGCTTTTCCACTACCTAGTAAAGCAGGTACACCAAGCCCTATGTTTTTGAGCAATAATTTGAGAAAGCCTCTTCTTCCTTCATCTGACTCAAGGGATGCGTTTACAATAACTAGTTTTGATGTTTTACTAGACGACAGAAGGTTTGGGGAGGACAAAATCTGCCTTCCATAAATCTCCTTTCTGGGAACTTTCTGTGTCCTATGGGTAGATAAACCATTTCCTGCTATGCATACTGATGAAGTTGCCATATTTGGCACTCACCAGAAGAATAATCTGTACATATCACCATGCATTATTAAATCAAACGGAAAATATACACGTGAAAAGGAAATAACTGCAAATCACAAGGAAAGAAATCAAACTGGAAAACGAACGTGTGGTTCGTCAAATATCATCAAGAACAAACTGGGAAATCAGCCTTTCTTTATCTACTGCTTTATTGTATCCAGGTAAAACTGACTAAAGATTAATAGTACTACTCTTAGTGATCATGATTTGGCTAAGCTTGTTAATTTCTCCTGTCGATAGAAGCTGCCCAGATCCCTCCCCACCCCCCTCTCTTCGCAGGCACGCATTTCATCAGCTGTACACCTTCTTGCTAAAACTAAACAGCCTAACGACTATATCTGTTCAAGTATAACTCCCATAAAATGCAGAAATTATAAAATCACAACTCAAAAAAAAAAAAAAAACGGCATTATAAAAAGAGTTCTGAACATTTTAAACACTTTGAACCTTGTGTTGTCGTGCTGTTGCTTTTTGCAAAAATGCAAAGGCGATTCAAATGAAGGCAAAATGTACTCATTTTTTTTGCATTCAATGTCCTTTAAATTCATTAATTTCGAAGAAATGTTAGCTAGAGAACTAGGTATCATTTCATCTTGTTTTTAAAGTAGTCTAGATTTGTTAAGAATATAGACTGTCGTCTATTTATATAGTCTCATACAATTCTCACCTCATCAACTGTCCATTTTCTGAGTGATCAAAGTAAGAAAGCTAATAAATAAAGTTTGTTTTCGCTTCTAAGTTCATAACTCAGACAAATAGGAATAAAATTGTATTGGTATATAGTACTTAACTATGCATTTCCAAAGCAGAGCTGATCTTAAACCTGACTAAAAAGTTGATGCATGTGCTAACTAATTTTGAGATTAATTTATCTAACATCAACTAATTCAGGATTAAGACATAACTATAAATCAAAGGAGTAGAAATTACCTGAGGAAGTGAAGGAAGATATTAAGAAGTGGGAGATGATAGAGAAGAAGAAATTTGAAGTAAATATAGAGGGAAGGAATGGATATGGTTTGGTATGGCTATTGTCTACGTGCCTTTTCTTCAACGGATGATTGACTCACTTCCCCCTTGACTTTCTCTTTTCACTTTGGTTTGGCCTGTAGGATAAATTGTAAGTATCAAGTATTGAAAATAAAATGAGAGAACGATAATTTGATTATATTCTGTATCGATATGTTGATACAGTAGTTGTAGGTGTGATACTATGATGATTGAAGGTGTTATAAATATATGAGGTAGACCTAAAATCACATGAAATGAAATTTGAAGAAAAAACATGTATAAGTGATATCGTTAGTTGGTAATAATAGAGAATGTTTATTCTACTATAATATATTGCTAATTTATATGTATCTAACTTATTTTGACACATTTCTTTTTAATTGATATTATGATAACATGAATTAAATTTAAATGGAGAAATATGACGAAGATTCATATATCATAGGCTAAGTTGTTTGAGATTGAGACAAAATCGGTGTGTGTATGATATATCTTGACGGTTTTAAAAAGAATAAGATATTTATATCTTAAGATCAATTTATCTTTAAACTTCATATTTTAACAAAATATTGTAATCATAAAAATATCATGATTAAGAGCGCAACTTAAAACTTTTTTTTCTTTTTTAAATTCCATATCCATATAATACCAACATAAAATGAAACATAGGGAGTATTACTATTCCTTTCTGGAGTTGGATCAAAAGTTGTATCGAATGATTTTATATACATACTTTTTTGCCTCTGTTATGTTTGTTTTCTTTTAGAAGTAACAATTTTTGTACAATTGCAACGTCTATATTTTCAAAGTAACAATACGTCTATGATTTTTCTTAATTAGTTCCTGCGAACTAAAATCAACGATTTCATTTTCGATGATAGTTAACTGCAGATGGAAGTATTCATTTTTCCAAAATCAACTTGACTACTCTATTACGTGGACAGTTAGGCGAACCGTGCACTCTTCAACAACATACTTCTCTACTCTTGCTCGACGTTAGCAAATATGTGAACTCATCAAGTTCATACACCGCCAATTTTGACCTAAGCTAGCTTGACACTTACACTCCATTTTGTAAGGCTAAGGAACAATTGCACCTCCTGTACGTTCTCATTTTGCTATCACTGATGTGACTAAACGAGTGGCATGACACTTTTACAATAACACGCTAGCAGCATTTTAACCTTGTAATAATGTGATTTGACTTAATATAAACTTCATTTTTCTAAAAGAAATTTAATTATATATGTGGATGGTGGATACTATTCAAATCTAAGACAGATAAATACACCTGAATTCATTGCTTTAATCACTTATCTGGATGTGGATTATCTATTTTCTACATAATCTTGGAAAGAGAAAAAAGATATAGTCACTTAAGCTAATTCAGGACAGCCTTTTGCTCCTATGGAGAGTCAATGTGGACTATTTCCTGGTGGGTTTGCAATAACCATGAAAGTAAAGAGGTATTAATAAGTTTACTAGACCAAATAATAACATCTTCCGTTATCGTCCAGCGGTTAGGATATCTGGCTTTCACCCAGGAGACCCGGGTTCGATTCAAGGTAACGGAAATAACTTTTTTAATTCCTAAAAAAGAAAAGGCCGCTTCCCATTAAAAAGGACTTGTTAAACTGCCCTTACACCTGAAATTTAAAATGCTTCAATTTTTTAAGTGCCAAGGGTTTTCATTGCTCCTACAAATCCTGCTTTTTGTCAACTTCCAACAGATATTTTCATGCAATATGAATTATAATTTGATTGCTTTAACTCTGGTAATTTTCATTACCAGAGGTTTTTTTTTTCCTTCCAGCTTGCAATAGCCAATAGTTTCCTTTTCTTTGATTCATCACATTCTTGAAGATAGTGTATAACTTTAGATGCGCAGAATTACAGAAGACCAAAACAAACACGTTAAAGGCCTTTAACAATCTGTTTAGAATAATAGTGACACTGTTTGTTGAGTGATACTTACTTTTGGAACTATTTTCCAGTTACTTAGCAACAGATTGGTTGCACAAGATGAAGCCATCATTGCCTTCATATACATGGTCAAAGCCCAGTTCTTGTCCGGGTTGATTAGCTCTTTAAGTTCATCATGATATGCCACTCTGCTTCATGCACAAGCTATAGTATGTCAATCACCGAAGAGAAACTGAAGGTAGGGAGCTCCTTAACACCTCCTACTGAATAAATCCGAGCGCAAATCCGAATTAATCGGGCCAATCAATTTCAGATATTGGATGCCGATACAACAACAACAACAACATACCCAGTATATCCCACACGTGGGGTCTGGGGAGGGTGAGATGTAAGCAGATCTTAACCCCACCAAGGTGGAGAGGCTGTTTCCGAAAGACCCCCGGCTCAAGATACATTTTGCAAACACGTTAGAACCCCATGACACTGATACATGAAATTCAGAGATCGAGCCAACTCAGCACCAGAAGGAAGCCAAGTCAGCAAGACAGTTAAATCTGTTAATTGGGAGCCAAGTCACAAAAGCAGTTATGGTAGTTAGAAAAGGAATCTTTTCAGTTAGGAGATATAATCCAGTGTAATTGTTAGTCATTGTTAGTGAATACACCTTCCTGGTAGTATAAATACATGTAACAATCAGTCACAGATCATCTATGAATACATAACTACTTTTTCTCTCTCTAAACCTTCTTCTTCCATTACTTTTCCTCCATTAGTGTATCTGTTAACTCGAGTTTCTCCGTAAAGCTCCTGTTCAACTAAGATTTCCTCGAATTGTTCTGAATTCCTGGAATTCTGATAACATTGGTATCAGAGCCAATCAATCCTTGGCAATCATGACGAAAAACACGAGATCAAATGAAAGTTCTTCGAGTGAAATGGGTGAAATTAAAGAAATGATGCAAAAAATGTTGGGGGAAATTACTACTCTTAGTGGGGAAGTTTCTAACTTGAAGAAACTGGATCATGTAGTAGCAGAATTAAAGGAACAATTGGGGAATTCTAAATTCAGCAGAGGTGAAGAAGAATTGGGGAGAAGAGAAGCTGGGCCTTCTATGGACAGACAGTCAGATGAACATGGAGAAGGAATACACCAGTTCAAGGAAAAGGGTTCTACAAATTTTAATAATTCATACTTCTCCAGATTATCAAAATTAGAATTCCCAAGATTTTCTGGGGATGACCTTAGATCTTGGCTATACAAAGTCGATCAATTCTTTACCATTGATGATATACCTTCGAGCCAAAGAGTTAAAATCGCAGCTGTGCACATGGAGGGAGATGCAATACAGTGGCATCAAGCTTACATGAGGACTAGAAGGTATTCTACACCCCCTACTTGGAGTGGTTATGTTTTAGCATTAATAGAAAGATTTGGGTCTGATTATGATGATCCAATGGAGGAATTAAAACAGATAACCCAAACTGGTAGTGTGCAAGAGTACCAAAAACAGGTGGATAGAATTCTGACTAGGGTTAACATTGAACCAGAAAATGCATTGAGTTGTTTCTTGGGGGGGTTGAAGCCAAATTTGAATAAGGCAGTAAGAATGGCTAATCCCCAAACATTATATGAAGCTTACAAGTTGGCTAGAATGCAAGAAGCTCTTAATGAAGAAAATGTTAAAGAGTTCAAACAAGCTGTTGTACCCATTAACCACAAACCTGCATTTAAGCCCACCTTAGATGTCAAATATCAGACTAAACCTCTTTTAACCACACCCAGAAATGATAATACCTACAAGAATTTCAGAAATGATAATACCATTCAGCACAAAAATCCAAATAGGAGGACACTGAGTATGGAAGAAATGAATGAAAAGAGAGCAAGGGGCTTGTGTTACTTCTGTGATGAAAAATATACTCTTGGTCATAAGTGTCAGAAGGTGAAACAACTGTACTTGATTGAGATAGAAGAACAAGAAGATTTGATTAATCAAGAAGTTGAGGAAAGGGAGCAGGATATGGGAGTAGAGCAAGCTCTGGAACAAATGGCTATATCTGTTCATGCACTAAATGGATCCTTGGGATTCAAGACCATGAGAGTAACAGGGTACCATTCCAAGAAACCATTGCATATACTGATAGATAGCGGTAGCACTCATAATTTCATAGACTCTGAATTAGTAAAGCAGCTGGGATGTCCTACTGGATCCACCACGCCTCAAATGGTGGCTGTGGCAAATGGAAACATGATGCAAGTTGATAGAGGGTGCCAACTGTCTTGGTTACTACAGGGAGCTGAGTTTACAGCAGAATTTCTACTACTGCCTCTGGGATCTTGTGATATTGTATTGGGGGTCCAATGGTTACTTACCTTGGGAGATATTAAGATGAACTTCAGCTCACTGACCATGGAGTTCAAATACAAGGGCAAGAAGCATGTCTTAAGAGGAGCTGGCAGTCAGATCAAAACTTTTGGAGCTGACAAACTATCAAAACTTTCAGGTAACCAGTCTCAATTGTCTATGATACAAGTAGTACCTTGCTGGAAAACTGAAACACAGTGGTATTCTTTAGAGGCAAATACTGAATTTGAGAACAATCCCAGCTTATTAAGGCTACTAGATGAATTCAAGGAATTATTTGAGGAGCCTACTACCCTACCTCCAGCTAGAGGGGTATTTGACCATAGAATTGAGCTACAACCTGGAGCAGAACCAATCAACAAGAGACCCTATAGATACCCTTCTGTAAAAAAGGATGTGATTGAGAATTTGGTCCAACAAATGCTGGACCAGGGCATAATACAACCTAGCTGTAGCCCATTTGCTTCCCCTGTTGTGTTGGTAGGAAAGAAGGATGGAACCTGGAGACTGTGTGTAGACTATAGAGACCTGAATAAACACACTGTCAACAACAAGTTTCCTATACCCATTGTAGAAGACTTATTGGATGAGTTAGGAGGGTCCAAGATATTCTCAAAAATTGATCTCAGGTCTGGTTATCACCAGCTAAGAATGACAACCACCGATGTTCCCAAAACTGCATTCAGAACTCATTCAGGGCACTATGAGTACCTGGTCATGCCATTCGGCCTATCTAATGCTCCAGCAACTTTTCAAGGACTGATGAACTCAATATTCAAGGTTTTTCTGAGGAAATATGTCCAAGTCTTCTTTGATGATATATTGATATATAGCAAGAACCTGGAGGATCATCTAAAGCACCTCAGATCTGTATTTGTTGAGATGAAAAAGCATCAACTATTTGCAAAAAGGAGCAAATGTTTCTTTGGGGTCCAGAAGATAGAGTACTTAGGCCATTTTATTACTGAAGCAGGGGTTTCAACTGATCCTCAGAAAATTGAAGCTGTGAGGAACTGGCCATTACCATCTAATGTTAAGCAGCTTAGAGGATTTTTGGGGTTGGCTGGCTACTATAGGAGGTTTATAAAAGGATTTGGAGTCATCAGCAAGCCTCTAACAGATTTACTAAAGAAAGACAGTTTCAAATGGAATGATGCAGCTTCTACAGCCTTTGAACAACTTAAAACAGCTCTTACTGAAGCACCAGTGTTAGCCTTGCCAGATACTAGCAAGACCTTCATTATAGAAACAGATGCTAGTGGCTATGGTATAGGAGCTGTGCTAATGCAAGAGGGTAATCCTCTAGCTTTCATTAGCAAGGCACTTTCCCCAAGACATGCAGCCTTATCAGTGTATGACAGAGAGTTATTGGCAATAGTTCATGCAGTCACTAAATGGTCTCAGTACTTGTTGGGGCAGAAGTTCATTATTAGAACTGATCAAAGAGCTCTTAAATTCTTGATGGAACAAAAAGTTCACACCAATTCTCAGTTAATGTGGTTAACCAAACTGATGCCTTTCGACTACACTATAGAATACAAAAAAGGAGTCGAAAACAAGGTGGCAGATGCTCTCTCTAGAGTAACTGGAGCTGAACTATTAGCCTTGGTTATATCTTCTAATAACACTGATCTACTTGAGGCCATAGCTGATAGCTGGGAGGCAGACTTGGATGTGAAGGCACTTATTGATCAGCTTCAAGCAAATCCAGCAGCTCATTCTCAGTTCACTTGGACCAATAATCAACTCAGGAGAAAAGGGAAGCTGGTTGTAGGAAGGGTACAATCACTAAGGAAGAAAATCATTCAGCTATGGCATTCCACTGCCCAAGGGGACCATTCAGGGGTAGATGCAACCTTGAAAAGGTTAATGACACTATTCTACTGGAAGGAAATACGAAAAGATGTCAAGACCTTTGTTCAGTCTTGTGACATCTGTCAGAAAAACAAAGCTGACCTTGCAGCTTACCCGGGGTTACTACAACCTTTACCTATTCCAGAAGTGGTGTGGTCTCAAATTAGCATGAATTTTATTGATGGTCTTCCAAAGTCTCATGGCCATGAGGTGATCCTAGTAGTTGTTGACAGGCTGAGTAAGTTTGGTCACTTTATTCCATTGAAGCATCCATACACAGCACAAATAGTAGCCAAAGCATTCATAGATGTTGTGTATAGACTGCATGGGTTTCCTGATGCAATTACCAGTGATCGAGATGCAGTTTTCCTTAGTACTTTTTGGCAAGAACTGTTTGCACTGCAGGGTGTTCAGCTGAACACTTCTTCTGCTTACCATCCTCAATCTGATGGTCAGACTGAAGTGTTAAATAGATGTCTAGAAACTTACTTAAGGTGTTTTTGTGCTGAGGACCCTAAGGATTGGTTTGATTGTATTCCCCTGGCTGAGTATTGGTATAATTCCTCCTATCATTCAGCTATCAAAACTACCCCATATGAGGCCCTGTATGGAAGGCCTCCACCTTTACATTTACCCTACCTACCTGGTGAATCAGCATCCTCTGAAGTCGATAACACCTTACTTAGCAGGGAACTCAAGTTGCAGCTATTGAAACATCACTTGACTAGGGCCCAACTAAGGATGAAACAACAGGCGGATCTGCATAGGAGTGACAGGAATTTTGAGGTGGGTGATTGGGTATACTTTAAGGCTCAACCCTACAAACAATTAACTCTTGCCACTCAACCCTTCCACAAGCTAGCTGCTAAATACTATGGTCCATTCCAGATTATCAAAAAAGTGGGACCAGTGGCTTACACCCTCTTATTTCCCTCTTCAGTCAAGATACATCCTACAGTTCATGTGTCTCTATTAAAGAAGTGCTATGACCTACCTGCGCATATTACCTACCCACCTGTTCTAGATATTGCCAACCCTCATTGCCCCAATCCTGAGTCTATTCTGCAGAGGCGCATGGTGAAAAGAGGCAACAAAGCAGTAGCTCAAGTTCTAGTTAAGTGGACCGGATTACCTACTGATGTAGCTACTTGGGAGTTTGCTAATGAGTTACAAACAAGGTTTCCCCATTTTGATCCTTGAGGACAAGGATCTTTTGCAGGAGGGAGTATTGATAACATGAAATTCAGAGATCGAGCCAACTCAGCACCAGAAGGAAGCCAAGTCAGCAAGACAGTTAAATCTGTTAATTGGGAGCCAAGTCACAAAAGCAGTTATGGTAGTTAGAAAAGGAATCTTTTCAGTTAGGAGATATAATCCAGTGTAATTGTTAGTCATTGTTAGTGAATACACCTTCCTGGTAGTATAAATACATGTAACAATCAGTCACAGATCATCTATGAATACATAACTACTTTTTCTCTCTCTAAACCTTCTTCTTCCATTACTTTTCCTCCATTAGTGTATCTGTTAACTCGAGTTTCTCCGTAAAGCTCCTGTTCAACTAAGATTTCCTCGAATTGTTCTGAATTCCTGGAATTCTGATAACAGACACAAACAACAGATAAAACATATGAAAAAACATATAAAATACCCCGATAATAAAAGTAGAAATAAAGGCGACAACTAGGATGCAAATAGTCTTAATGGGCATCCAATATCTGAATAATAATAAAAAAAAAATGGAGCAGGATTGGTACATGTAGTTGGAGAGTACCACGAAGAATCAGGGTCGGCAAGAACTTACAAGTACTAAGTACGAGTTTCCTCCAGTTGTAGCAGCAATAATATGAACTCCTAGCGATTGCTTTTGACGTGATAGATATTTAGAGCAGTGCAAAGCTCTCTGGGCTAATATGACCAACCGTGCGAGTAGTCACAACTCTCTCCAGTCAAATGCTCTTTTCATTTAATTCGTGTGCATCCTAGTATAAGGAAGCACACAAGGATAGAACTACTGGCTTAAAATCACAGCATGAAGTGCGTGTCTTCTTAATATGGTAGGAATGAGTCATTTGCCCAAGTTTCACCTGAATCGACTGATTATGAATTCAAAAACTTAGATCACTGCTGCATGTTCCAACCATGGTTAAGGTTATAAGAAGCTCCAGGGTGTTGCTAATCGACAAAAGTACAAGATTTCCAATTATTCCAACAATAAGATGATTTAAAACCGACGGATTGATTTAGTGGAGCAGAGTGCACAGAAAGGAAGAACTACTCCAATCTGGTATGTGACCAACAAGTGAGGCAGCACCAAGTTGATCTTCCAGTCAAAAATAATACCCGTTATTATACTTGTCTTCATCTAAAAGATGATATTCTTTACAAGCAGTTGCAGTGTTGTGTTCTCAAAGCATGGCAGCAGATGCTGCATCTGTCAAATCTTTCTCAGTCATGATGTTACTGCAATGTAAAGTTTATCTGCACTCTTCATCAACGGAATGGATTACTTTCAAAATCTTCCAAGTAATGTACTCGTAAATTTGAGGACATTCAAAATGGTCTAACAGAGCATGCCACCAAGATATCATCTTAAAATCCCCTTAATTAACCTGGTTCAGATAGGCATGGCACATTAGTATAGTTTAGAACAAAATTGACTTCGTTCTACACCAAGCAACAAAAATAGCTTCAGTCCTTCACCAGAAATCACCGCAGCTACATATTCCATCTTTGACATGATGAAAACGACTTGCATCCCTCACTGTAATTTCTCTTTTCGTAATTAAAGTTATATATTTCAGCATACTATGGCAGTCGACACAAACCCGCAAATTCTTAGTAACAAGTATGGACTTACTAGGACTCAGATTTAGTAATGCAAATGCAACTGCAAGCTTCTCGCTGTGATAAAGCAGAATTTGTTCCTTCTCTTCTTCCTCAACATCTTGATAGACAAAACTGGATTCTGCACTATAACCCAATTTTTTCATCTCCGCAGAAAGTTCCTTCAATTTCTCATTTATTTTAGCTGACTGAGGGTGGGACTGATCCCCACCAACAAATGCATGGACAACCCCATTTATTTCAGTCCAACTACATCCTGGGCTCTTCTTAAAGCCAGCATCCTTCTGCTTAACTCTAATATCAGCAGCATCATCCCACCTCCCAGCGGTGGTATATAAATTAGACAAAAGAACAAAATTACCCGGACTTTCAGGTCCTAGGGATTGGATCTTATTGGATACTTCTTCTGCTAGTACAATATGTTTATGGGTTCTACAAGCAGCAAGCAAAGCACTCCATATACACACATCAGGTTTAAACGGCATATTTTGGATGAAACCATAGGCCTCACCCAGAAGACCAGCACGCCCCAAAAGATCCACCATGCACAAGTAATGATCCATCCTGGGGTTAACTTTGAATACTTGACACATGCTATAGAACCAATGCTTCCCTTCGGCAACAAGACCTGAATGGCTGCAAGCAAATAAGAGCCCAATGAAAGTTATCTCATCTGGCATTTGAGCAACAGTCTGCATGTCATAGAACAATGAAATTGCTTCCCTTCCACGGCCGTGAACTCCATATCCAGCAATCATTGCATTCCATGAGACAACGTCCCTTTTATTCATCTTATCAAAGACAATCCTAGCAATGTCTATTTTACCACATTTGGAGTACATGTCAATTAGAGCATTACAAATAGAAACATCTTCTGTGAATCCACGCACTATTGAGTAACCATGGGTGCAAACTCCAAGTTGTAGAGCAGCCAAATGTGAGCAAGCTGGTAAAATTCCCATCATTGTTGCAGATTCTGGCTCAACCTTAGACAATTGCATCATTTGAAAAATCTGCAAAGCTTCTTCTGCATAACCATTCTGGACGCACCCTGCAATTATAGCACTGAAAGAAACAGAATCTTTTAAACTCATCTCCTCAAAGAGCTTAAGCGCATCATCTATTCTCCCACACTTTGCATACATAGAAAGAAGAGTATTACTCACCATCAAATCCATATAGGACCCTGACTTAACAGTATAACCATGCATCTTACTTCCTCTTCTTAGATCATTCAGCTTAGCACAAGCTCGAATGACAGTGGCAAGCATGACAGGAGAAGGAGACCAAGTCTCTTCCATCCTCAAGTGCTCAAAGAGTTCAAGGCCTTCTTGTGTAGAATCACATGTTACATACGCTCCTATCATTGCACTCCACGTAATCTCATTCTTAAAACTCATGACTCTAAAAATCCTCTTCGCATAGTCCAACCAACCGCATTTTGCATACACATCCAAAATACCAGTATCAACAACTACATCGTCGACAAAACCCCTTCTCACAGAATAACCATGAACAACCTTCCCTTCACGTAACTTATTACCTTCCGCAATAGCAGGAAGAATAGCTACAATTGTAGACGAATTCGGGGTCAACCCATTTTCCTGCATCTCCAAAACCAAATCCATCATCTCCAAATACAAACCATTTCCCGAGCACCCTGAAATCTTCGCATTCCATGCCACAACATCCCGTCCCGACATTCCATCAAAAACTTGCCGCGCCTCAACCAACAACCCACATTTCGCATAAAAATCAACCAAAGCTGTACAAACATACACATCACATTCCATTCCATCCCTTACCACATGTTCATGAATCTTGATACCATTTTCCACATCTTTCAAACCAGAACAAGCTTTGATCACAAAAGGGTAAGTATATCTCGTCGGTCTAACACCAAACTCAACCATTTCATAGTACAAATCAATAGCTTTCTCAAATGGTCCATTCCAAGCATAAGCTCTAATCATTTGGTTCCATAAAATGGTTTTTTCATTTCTATATGGTTCGGGAATTAATTCGAACACGTGGCGTGCAAGATCGAGCCTGCTGCAGGAGATGTAGAAGCGTGTTAACTTGTCTAGTAAATTTGAACGATTGGTGTTATAATGGTTGTTTTTAAGGATGTGTTGATGGATTGATTTCCCTATTGTTAATGATTTAGATTGTGTGCAGGCTTCAAGAAGTGTAAGGTAGTTGTAATATGGTTGTTGGTTGAAATTCCAAATGATGTTTACTAGTCGCCGCGCATTTGCGCATGACATTTCCTGCTTGGGTTAAGGCTGTGCGACAAATGAAATTGCACACATAAAACTTGAATTTCCTGTGAAAGAGAATTTTGGAATACTGTGACGGGGGAAGGCGGGAAGCCTGTAGTAACCTTTTTGACTTGACACCGGTTTAACTGTTTAAATATTAGACAGTGACTTTTGAAAATTGTGATATACTCCCTCCGTCCCATTTTGTTTGTCGTAGTTTGACTTGACACAAAGTTTAATAAAAAAAAGAAAAACTTTTGAAACCTATGGTCTAAAATGAATCAAAGATATTTGTGTGGATATAAATGAGTCAAAAAGTAAATCTAGAGTTGAATTATTTCCAAATATAGAAGTATGACAATCTTTTTGGGACAGAGGGAATATAAAAATATAGAGTAAAAAGTTTGTATGACTACCAATTTTGGAATTTATGGTGTTAAACATATCAATATACCGTAATTAAAAAGTTTGTTGTTAAAATTAAAATAAGAAGCTTCAAATTAAATTATTTTGTTTAAATATAGATAAGTGTCATTTATAACCAGTTGTTAAAATAACCCAATTATATTTTTTCTCTCTTCCAAAAGCTCTTGGTGCAAGTTAGCGCGGTCTGCTTATGTGTACCACCACCGAAAAATGAGAGTAAGACCTGAAAAAAAGACTGGAAAACAAAAAACAAGTGTAGTTCGATTGATTAATGAAGAACGAAGCAATAGTAAAGGACCATTTACTTCACCAAAAGGGATTATTATTATTAGGGATCCTGCTGAAAGTTTGAATCAGGGGACTGGAACTAAGACTGCTAGCTATAATTCCAACGGAGAGGGAAGTAATAAGCTGAAGGCGGTGTTCTTCAATTCCAATCCACCCACTCCGACACTGAATATAGCAGCTAAGGAACCAAGCTCAAGCTCGATGGGCGAAAATGGAAAGGGTACTAAAGAGCAGGTCATGGAGCAAGATGAAGGTGCAAAATAAAAAAATAAAATAGGGGAAAATCAATCATGGGCAATGTAGTTGCTAAGAACATATTAGCGGCAAAAGGTATGACCCTAAATTCATTGCACCAATTATTTGTGAAGGGAAAAAAGTGGTTCAACTGGATAAAGATGAGATAGAGCAGGAAAATGCAAAAATGGGGACTACGTTCATACTGTATGTACTAGGAAACTCTCATATTATTGCTGCAATTGAACGATTCCTAGTTGCGCAGGGACATTAGAAATTCACTGGTAAACCTCAGATATTCTACCAGAATGATGACTATTGTATTATTAGATTTCATGATGAATTTGAAAAGAATGAAGTACTCTTCTCAGGGCCTCATATAATTAATAACAGACTTGTAATAATAAAACTAACGTTTTTCTTCCTGGGCTGCAGTAAGTAGATTGAGAGGTCGTTCCGCAGTGCTTTACCCCTAGATGTCCAGTCAACTGCTGCGCCTCAACGCATTTCGGGGAGAACCAGCTAGCTCTGGGTTCGAGTGGCATTTCACCCCAAACCACAACTCATCCGGAAGCTCCCTGCATAGGTCATGTACAATTCCCAAACTTAAGCCTGTTCAGCATGAGGAATGGCTGGCGGAGCATCAAGATTTCCTTGATCCATTCTCAAGATCTCAGGCCCCTCTACCATTTTTTTTTTTTTTTTTTTTTTTAAATTCTTGAAAAGCTGGTGTTTGATGCCATTTTGATGGCGAAGCAACCTGAATCCTCAGTTGGGCTGCCAACTTTAACTTTCATGAAGAAGTATTGAGTACTATTCCATTAAGGGCAAAACTGCCAAATCGATCTCCCTTTGAATTGTTGGGGAGAGAAATCACTGAGTAGAATAGGGAGTGCATTGGGGAAACCTATTTGTGCTGATGAATGAACAAGGAAACACAAGCAAGTACCAGGAAAATTGAGGAGTAAACCAGGCTCAAGTCAACAAAACTCAAGGCAGGGGTAATAATACAGACACAACTAGAGAATGGCAAGAGGTGAAGGGTAAATCTACTAGCAAGAATGGGAAATTTGGTCAGCAAAGAGAAAGGTTCCTGGGAACAACAAATGGATTCAGTCCATTGGATGATACACAGTACAAGCTGACAACTGAACATGTTGGACAAGCTATTGAGTAGGTAGACATGGGGGGTGGAGGTACTGGCAACATCCTTACTCATATATCCTTAATGAATATAGTCACTTCGAATGTAAGGGGGATGAATAAGCGATATAAGCAAAAGGAGTTGAAAGTAGATATTAGAGAGAACAATATTATTTTAATTGCTATATGAGCATAGAGTTAAAGAGTACCTATAAGGTAATATAATAAACATAATTGTTCCTGGATGCGAGTGGTTCTAAAATAGTAGTAGTCAAATAAAGGGAGAATATGGATAATGTGGAATTCCAGGTTGGTACACTTCACAAGATTGGACATGGATGTGTAGTACATTCATGGAGTTATCAGGATTCATTCACTTGCACAAGCGTTCTATTTCACAGCTATTTGAAGATCTAATTACGGACTGGAAGCGAAAATACCGTAAAAATAGCTTCTTTCTTTGTCTCCGCTAGACTTTTTTGTAATAGCTTGATGAGCTGAACCAACAAGAGATATTACGTTCTACCTTCTGCTTCGAGCCCGGCCGAGAGTGAGGAAAGCCTTGTTGTTGAAGCTTAGACAACTAGCTTCCAATCAGTCAATGCCTTAAATTTTAATGGGAGACTATAATGCCATTGTAAATGCTGAAGACAAGCAGATTGTGGCTCTAATACTTTGACAGTGAAGTGAAAGATTTTAGAGAGTTTTTGATGGACATAGGGATGACGGAATTGCATGCAACAGGACGGTCTTACACCTGGACTAATAATCACTCTTATACAAGGATTGATAAGGCCTTATTTAATGCAAGCTGGATGTGTACAATGGAGATAGTTCATGTGAGTTTGTTAGAGCCTCAATTCTCAGATCTCTCTCCAATGCAGATATCATTTGCAAGGGCAGTACCTAGTAGAGGCACTCCGTTCATATTCTTGAATTGTTTAACTGATCATCAAGATTTTCAGACAATAGTTGTTGAACACTGGGCAACTCCTACAGAGGGGAAATATCTAAAGAGTATTTGGATCAAGCTGAAAACCCTGAAACATAAACTAAAGAGGCTGAGTTATACACAATTCCTAGGAGTTGAGAACAGACTGAAGCAAATAAGAAGTGAGCTGAGTGAAACACAAGAGAAGATGCGCCAGCAGATTGGAGACACGGTTTTAATTAAAGAAGAGAAGAGGCTTAGGAAAGAATTGGAAAAATGGGGGAACATAGAAGAAATCATCTTCAAGCAGAAATCTAGAGTGCAATGGCTCAGAGAGGGAGACACTTACTCAACTTATTTCTTTGCTTATATGAAAAATAGGTATGCACAGAATTGTATTCATTCAATAACCAATGAGCAAGGGATAGTGTTGCAACTAGAGGATGACATCGAAGCAGAAATTACAAGATACTATAGCAAGTTGTTGGGGACTACAGCTGAAATATTGCCTATGATTGATCCAACCATTATTCAAGATGGACCTAGAGTAACAAGGGAGCAATAACTGGAACTAATCAGGAATGTGACTAAAGAAGAGATCACTGCAGCCCTGCAAGATAAGAGTGATTTAAAACTCACCCTGTGTCCATCAAAGAATACAGACCTATATCATGTTGCACCACCCTTTATAAGATCATCTCAAATGTGCTAACTAAGAGGTTACAAGCAGTAACGGAGAGCTTAGTGGATAATTGTCAATCAGCATTTGTACCAAGTTGGGTGATCTTTGACAACATCATAATGACTCATGAATTGGTAAAAAAGTATGGGAGAACAGGAGTAACACTTAGATGTATGGTCAAATTGAATATGCAGAGCCTATGATTCTCTGGAATGGTGTTTTCTAGAGCAGATGCTGTAGTGCTTAGCATTTGATGGGAAATTCATTAGATGGATTATGGCATGTGTCACAGGAGTTTCGTATTCTATTTTGATCAATGGAGTACCTACTGTACCATTTCAAGCAAAGAAGGGATTGCAATAAGGAGATCTACTATCACCCTTTCTATTTGTGTTGGCAATGGAATACCTAACAAGATCTTTGAAGACCCTAAGCTATGAGCCAAATTTCAACAATCACCCAAGGTGTAAAAGGCTGAAGATAATCCAACTAGGATTTGCTGATGATTTAATACTGTTCTGTAGAGGAGATGCGATATCAATTGATTTACTATATCAGTGCTTTATGAAGTTCTCCTTAGCTTCTGGTATGAATATCAATAAGCAAAAAAGCTCTCTGTTTTGTGGTGGTATGGATAGTGAAACTCAAGTTAAAGTTATTGACTTGTTCGGAATCTAAAAGGGAAAATTACATGTGAGATACTTGTGTGCTCCTCTGAATACAAAGAGACTAATAGTATCACAGTGCCAGTCTCTGATTGATAAAATGATGTGCAGAATCACAAGCTGGACACGGACCTCTAGAATGTTATCTTATGCAAGGAGGCTACAACTTCTAAAGAGTGTTTTATTCTCTATGCAAAACTTTCTAGGCTCAGGTGTTCATACTTCCAAAAAAAGTACTGTAGAAAATAAATACTATATGCAAGAGGTTCTTGTATTCTGGGCCAAATCAAGGTTCTACAAAAGCCATGCTAGCTTGGAATCAAGTATGCTTCCCTAAATCAGCAAGAGGCTTCAATGTAATTGACCTACAAACCTGGAATAAGGCAGCAATAACAAAGCATTATTGGAATATCTGTCACAAGAAGGATAAACTCTGAATATTTTAGATTCATAACTATTATATCAAGGGGAATCAGGTAGGGGACTGTGTTCTACAACAGGCATCTTGGGTGATAAAGAAGATCATGAAATGCAGGAAATACTTTGAGGAAGTAGGATACAACTATGCTGATATTCTGAGCATGAACAAATTCTCCATCAAGCAGATGTATAAAATTCTTAGAGACTTGCCAAAAGTAGACTGGAAAAGACTGGTTTGCAATAATGATGGATGTCCTAAATGGATTTTATACTCACTTTGGTGCGAATGGCAGGCTTTATCCAAAAGACAGGCTAGCAATGTGGGGAATTATACAGGACAAGATGTGTCATCTATGCCAGAAGGAAGAGGAGTCAGTGAATCATTTGTTCTTTAAATGTGACTACTCTAGTGAATTATGGGACAGAATGATTAAATGACTAGGGAATCAAAGGATAGCATTGGAATGGAATAATAACATTGGAATGGAATCAAGAACAAGAATGGGCCATCAAATTTGCTAACAGGAGAAATGTTGCAGATGCAATCTATCACATAGTCCTAGCTGCTACTGCCTATTTTATCTTGTAGGAAAAAAACCAAAGGATTTTTCAAGGAGAAACAAGAAGTGTAGCTGTTTTTAGCAAGCTTATTGTCCAAAATGTCCATCTAAGAGGACCATACTATTAGCGAGTGAATATGAAGCTGAATAGTCTGAACTTTTATCCATAGCTTAGCTGAAAATGAGGTAGGAAGAATTGAGAAAGAGTAAAATCTGTGAGCTTAAGGTTGGGGCTGTATGTCCAAAACTTAAGGGGTTAGTGTACTCAACTGTAATTAATTTTCCTTGGTAAATAAAATTTAATTACCAAAAAAAAAATCTAATGAACTAGTAAGATAATAATATCACATAAAATCAAATTTGATGGAGACATGTTATGAGGTACTGCTTATGTCCCGCAAAAAGTTGATAGCATAATATAGACATTGGTTTCTTAATATTTTAAAAAATATTTTAAAAGATGTTTGTTGTGTAGTTCTTGGTTTTGTTCGTTTGATTTTGTAGAATATTTGGTCGTATCTTTCCAATAAAAAACAAACCCGTATGGCAGAGAGGGGAGCAGGGAAACCCCGTAAAATCATGGACTTATTCCAAAGTTTTTAATTGATAAGTATCGGTTTTTTGACACCTTTAAAATAACTGGAGAAAATAGAAACAGATAAGGTTGTTCATAGATCGGCTGGTTCGATTTTTCTTCAAAATCAAAATCAAACCAGCTATAATCGGTTTAGTCAGTTCGATTTTTATGGTTAGGTCGGATTTTGTAGTTTTATTTTTTATTACATGAAATGTATATTCTTCTTATCTTTGGCAGAGTTGTGAAATAATATTTTAATGTATCAATTTATGTTTAGTAAAAATTGAGCAAATTGACGAGATTGAAACATTTAAGCTAATGACGAGATTGTTATGTTTGTTGCGCCCTATTTTGGCACTGGTCAAAATAGTTTACAACTTTCAGAACTCTTTTTGGGTAAAGAATGGAGTCACCACCAAACAATTCTAAGGTCTGCTAGGACACCTAATTAAATTTAATAAATTCATGCTTAACTCCTATAATGGTTTGCGAAACGTGTGAGATCCTAGGTAAGGGTTCAAGTTATCTAAAGGGAAGGTGTTAGGCATCCTTTAAGATCTGCTAAAAGCGGATCCACATCGGACTCAATTTAACAAAATGAGGGTTGTGTAAAAAGAATGGCTAGCTAAAATGAATTGTCAATGAACTTGAACGAATCTAATCTAATTAAAAAATGAGAAAGATTATCTTAAATAAGTAGAAGGAAGAAATATTTACAAATAAATAAGAAAAGAAAATGAAATCAGCGTACAATATAAAATACAACAATTAGGAAACTCGTTTAAAAATAGTCGATCAAGAAAAAAAAAGTAAAGTATTAACTTGGATCGCAAATGAATAAATTAACAATATGAAAGAGTTAAGTAGAATAGGTCGGAAAGATGTATCGACTAAGTGTTAAAAGGTTTATTTGAAAGAACTATTCTAATGACAAAAGTTTAAAGAAATATATCGCTAGTTAGAGCAAAATCATTTACTATAAACTAATAAACTTGAGTTTTATAAGGAATGGTGATTTCTGGAATACAATAATGAAAAAAGATTACTGTCAAATAGTTAAGGTCAAAGACTGTAGCTTTATTTATGAATCAGTAATTTTAATGTTCAATGAACAATAAAAATAAGAGCAACCAATGCTTAGATGGCAGCCTGGAGCAGCTTGGGCTCTTCGGACACGGCTCTTTCGGTAAGATTTTAAAGAGTCTCGAACTCCTCCAACATCTGAGGTAGAAAATCAATTCTTTTAGCAAAAACTGCAAGGATGGCAGAACCTCATCAAAGAATGAAAAGAGGTGAGTGCATTCCACAACTTAACATAAAATCTACATGAAACTAAACACATGAGTTTAAAGAGAAAGCAAAGAATGTACAGTAGCTTTTCCAAAATAGAGACAATTTTCGCATGTTCAAGTTAAAGAAATATAAAGAACACTGATGGATACGACTAACTCTACTTAAACTAATGCAATTAGAATTAAATAAAGACATATGCGCAAGCAAGATTCAAAACAACGACACAAACAGGGCGCAATGAATTTACGTTATTTTATAACTCATTTGCAGCTTTCTCATTTGCTATTCTTAGGTCGAGAAAGAGGGGATCCAGACCAATAGTTCAAATATTGAACAATAGTGTTTCTTTAAAGTCTTCAAGAGAAGGTAATGTGATAGGTACTGCCAAAAGAGAGACTTTAAGCAAAGTCTCTCAGCCTGATAGTCTCCTGGTGTTAGCGAACAACAACCAAACATTAAACTATTTTCTATAAGCTATACCAATATTATTTGCATAGTAGCATGTATTACGCAAAATCATTCAATCTTATCAACTCGCACTTCAAGAACCTGCCCATTATCAAGTAAACAACCTCTTCTTCGAACTTCAATCTTATTTATTTGAAGCTTCTGGGAGTCGAGTTAATCTAAAAAAAAACCAGTTCCAAAACAATTGACATTAATGGAATTTCTAGAGGTTCAATGTTCTGCCAACCTGACCAAGAAACATTATCATGATGCCTCTAAATACAAAGACTTCTCATAGACTTCAAGTGTAGCATTTGTTCAAGATCAGCACCACTTGGACATGAGAATAACTACCAAACCAGTTTAAAATTGCTGCTAAAACCACACATGAGCAGTTGAAACAAAATAAAGTAGAACATAAATAAATAGCACATCAAGTGGAGCAGTTACTAAGGAAAAATCTACAGCCAACCGAGAAAACAACACATCGATGACAATACGAAAACATATACAATAACAAGCCGGCCTGATGGAGCGAACAACTTTATAACCAAAGGAAAGGAAAGAAACAACCTGGATATGTCAAGGCGAAGTAGAAAACAAGGAGAAGGTGAAACTATGAGAAGAAAATGTATTTTGTTTTGGAAAGGAAGGCTCGGATCTGTATTCAAATTAGGCAAAAACTTCAAGTTCGCCATGGCTGCAAAAATTTCCTCGCCAAGATACGGTACTTATAAGTTCGCCATGGCTGTGAAAATTGCCTCGCCAAGACACAGTACTTATAAGTTCACCATGGCTGCAAAAATTGCCTCGCCAAGATACAGTACTTATAAGTTCGCCAAGGCTGCGAATTGCCTCGCCAAGATAGGGTACTTAATAGTTCTCACCCTAATTTGACAATCTAGAAATATCATCATCGCCCAAAATATACTTTTTATTACAGCAGTAAAGGGGCAGCAGTAGAACACATAGAGCGATAGCGGTAGTGAAAAATGTTGTGGCCTCACAATTGATCCTCGGCCATGTGTAGTACCCGTTCAAATCAGTTTGCACTTTGTCCAGCACAACTATTAACAGAACATCCAGAATTTTTCCACACCCAAAAGAGTATAAACAGTGAAGCCATGAACCAATAACAACTGGTGCATTAACAAACCAATTCAATCACCAGAGACCTTACCAAAGGAAAGGATCATAAGCCAAGTAGCATCTGATCAAAATCAGTTTTAGTCCAGCAAAAGAACAACCATAGCAAAGCCTAAAAAATGGATGAAAGTCTCATAGACCAAGGGTGTAGCTCTTGTTCAAACAGAAAGATATCAACCAGAGAAACAAGTAGCAATAGTTCACGCAGGAACAAAACGAGGCAGAATAGCAGCATAACAAAGTGAGGGGATGAAGTGACAAACCTGATATGCTCAACTCAAGCCAGTAGGACTTCAGAAAATTAACAAGATCACAAGCAACCATGAAATTCTATAAACATTTGCGCACATAGGATCAAGTCCAACGCAAAGGAAAGCCTCTATAGTACTTACAGCTCACAGGCCAAAATAGTATGTGGAAATATGTTTCTCCCAAGTTCATGTTAAGCCAAAAATGCATATATTTTAGTATTAGTTACCTCATGTTTTGATGCTTTTGTGGATTATTTTTACATCAATAATAGTATTTTGTGCTTATATTGGGTGTTTGAATGTGTAGGAATCAAGTGGTATGAAAAAGTATTAAAGTTTGATGATTTGGAGCAAAATAAAGTTAATTTACAGTGTTGTAAGGTGTCAAGGCCGTGGATTAGCCATGAAAGGAATTTGAAGATGAAATGTTAAAGCCCAGCCATCGCAAGGCCATAATTCAGCCATGAAGTCGAAAGCAGAATTTTCAAAGCTCACGGCCCAGCCATAGTAAGGCCATGATCCAGCCATGAGGCAAAATTTCTGGCGAAAAGTGGCAAGGGGCAAACTTGTCGACAAGTTTGACACGAGATTTATAAGGTTTTCTAACCTATTTTCAGCCCCCATCTTGACCTGGGAAGGCTAGACCACTAAGGGTGTCTATTAGCCCGGCCCGGTCCGGTTCCGGTCCACCTGTGCCGGTCCGGTCCGGTCCGGTGCTAACAATAAAAAAAAAAATTCCAATCGGTCCGGTCCCGGTCCGGTCGGCCGGTGCAGTTGCACCTATGCCGGATCGGAACCGGAACCGGCAGACGCAATCGAGCCGGTCCCGGTCCGGTCCGGACCGGTCCGGTTCGGTTCCGTTTAAATTTTTTTTTTTTTTCACATTATATTATTTATTGTTTAAAAAAATATCGGTAGACTAAAATCTAAATAAACAACACAAAACACACATATTATTCAACAATACACACATAGTACATTAAGTTGGAAAAAGGAAATGCATAAATAGAAAATAAAAACATAAAAGTAGACTAGAAATTAGAAAAATACATAAATTTTAAACTTCTGCGACTCAATTTTCACGTGGTTGCAGATATTTGCCACCACCACGAGCTGCCCATTCAGAGGCATGATGGTATTCCAAGTGTTTCTTAAACTTCATTGTCCCTCCATTAGTATTTGATCCATCTTCCCAATTCCAAAATCTCTTACAAAGAGTACATTGTGCTTTTCCGGTATCATTATTTTTTGTGATAAATTCCCAAACTTCGGATCGTTTAGTTCTTGTTGGACCACCAGACGGACCTGCTACATTAGCACCCTCAACTTGATTAGCATTATTTGCATTTGCAGCCATGTTGATAGAAAATTTAATAAAATAGCCTTTTAGTAGAAATTTTTGAAGTAGAAAATATTGAATTGTGATTAATTTGATGAAATATGGGAGTATTTATAGGAAAAATAGGTAAGGGAGGGGTGTAGGGGTGTTTATGGGTGTGTGGGTGGGAAAAATAGCCGTTTATGGCCGTTGGCAACGGCTATTTTTCAAAATGGAGCGGATTTGGTAGCTTTCTTTATTTTTTTTTTGTTTTTTGGCTATTTGTTTTGTTTAAATTTTAGTTTTATGCAATAATAATTTATACATTAATACTAGTAATCTAATAAACTACTATTGCACTAAGAACTTTTATGTAATGTAGTTTTTTAGTTTTATAAAAGTATAATTGAGTACTTTTCCAAACTTAGCAATCTAGCATAATGTAAGTAAATTATTATTTTTTCAATTTTAATACTAAGTTAGTAAGTAGTATTTACTATTTAGTATTTAGTAATGTACTAATGTAGTATTTTAATATTTAGTATTTAGATTTTATTATTATAGTAGTTAGTAATGTAGTATTTTAGTATTTAGTTTTTAGTATTTTAGTAGTTTAGTATTTAGTATTTTAGTATTTAGTTTTTACTATTTAGTATTGAATTGCAAAGAGCCAAAGACTAAAGGATAATTAAGAATATAACAAAGGATTTACTTAATAGCAAGGCGTAACGCATTTTATTAAATAATGATTGATATTTTTTTTTTTTGCAAAGTACATAGATATTAAATTGCAAAAACTACATATTAATAAAAAAGCTTCTCATTTTCTGAATAATTTCGTCTGGCACCTCTGGAGGAACTGGTGGCAAAGAGTCATCTTCTTCATACTCAGTTTCATTGTCCAAACTTCCATCACCTGATAAAATTTCGGATGCTGCTTCTACATCGGCTAGTTCATCGTCCGCAAAGCCAAAATTTCTTCTCTCCGATCTAATCCAATCTCTGAATAATACGGCCGTCTCCATTGCTTCTTCCTTCAATGAATGTCTATGATCTCCAATTTGCAATCTTCCTTGGCTAAACGCGCTTTCTGAAGCAACTGATGATGCTTGAATTGTTAGAATATCCCGCGCCATTTTTGCTAAAACTGGAAACTGTGCTTGTTGATCCTTCCAAAATGGCAGTAGTTGCTCGCTTCCAAAATAATCAACATCCTTGCAAGCATGAAGTAGATAAACATCAAGCTCGTTGAACCCTCCGCTGCTACTCGAATGCCTGCTAGAAAGCCTTTGATTAAGGCTGGAAAAACTTCCCAATCCGGTTGCAGCTCTTTTGGGAGCCTGCGTTGAACTTGATCCAGCTCCACTTGGAACACTTGGAACAACATTATCAGCTGCACTCCTATACCTTTCATAAATCCGTTGGCAATCTGCAATTACCTGCGCACAGACTGTTTCTACACTTGGTGTTTCTTCGTCAGTAATTCTCAAAGTCCGATAAATTTCTCTAATTAGCATTTCCGTATTAAAACGTTTAAAACATGGATGTAATACAGATGCAATGTAATAAAGTGGTGGAATCGGGAAAAAATATTTTTTAAATTTTTCAATCATTGCTTCTACCGCAACTTCATAACCAGTCACTACTCTATAATCATTAAGTAATTCTGATATTCCAGCTATAAAATACAACATGGTAGTGATTGTAGGATAATATTGACCCGAAAATTCTTTAGTAGCATAAAAAAACTTTGCTAAAAAAAGGAGAAGACGCTCAACATTTTGCCAATCAGATTCTTCTAGGTGATATTCTACAGCCACTTTGCCATTAAAATAATTAGTAATAGGCACTCGTAAAGTGTAAGCAACATTCAAAGAGTCATATACAGTGTTCCACCTAGTTGAAACTTCCTTGGGAACTCTTCTAGGAGCTAAACCTTCTTTCACACACTCTGCTTTAAAGTCCCTCCATCTATCCGGTTTTTTAGATTTAAAAATATAACTAATTGCGAGTCTAACCTTACCAATAGTAGGATCAAATAACTTAAGGCCATCTTTTACAACTAAATTATATATATGACATGCACATCTAACATGAAACAATTCTTCAAAAGGGGGATGCAATGCGGGTCTTAACTTACCAATAGCATAATCATTGTTTGAAGCATTATCAAGAGTTATACTTAAAATTTTATCACTAAGATAATACGCCTTACAAATATCCGAAACTTCTCTCTTAATAAATGATCCCGTGTGTGGTTCATCGACAGCGGAATATGCTAAAATTCTTTTTTGCATTACCCAGTTAACATCTATCCAATGACAAGTAACTGTTAAATACTCATACCCATTAACACCACGACCCAAATCAGTAGTAAGACAAACTCTACAGTCAAAGTGATAAAATATATATCGTAAATATTGTCTATATTCATTTTTAAATTTTATAATATCACTTCGAACCGTAGTTTTTGGAAAACCTTGAAAAGATGGATTATATACGGTTTGAATATAACGAATAAAACCTTGACAAGAAGCAAATGTAAAAGGTAAACACTCTACCGCAATCATTTTTGCCATTTGTTCCCTATCTTTCTTTTTATCATAATGCATAAGCCCCCCCGTCACTGGGTTAATTTCCTGTTGGACTCCACTACCTTGCGATGGAGCCATTCTGTTCCCTGACCGAGGGCCACCCGGCCTCCTATCCCATTCATCCTTATGATGGTTTTCTAAGTGTGTTCTCAACTTTCCCGTCCCACTATTATGGCTGCCGGTTTTAAATGACCAAACTTTTTTACAAAGCTTACATTTAGCGGTCTGCTCCGGAGCATTTTTAGTTATAAATCTCCACACATCCGATCTTTCGACTCGTCCCGCTGGTTCTCTACTAGGAGGCATAGGTGGTAATTCAGTTTCTTCAGGTTCACCTTGAAATTGACTAGTGGGTGTTTCATCATCTAAATTAGCCCCTTCAGGGTTTTCTTGATATTGGGCCTCTAACAAATCATTATCTAGTGGTTGATCATAATTTATATCATGAAGAAATTGCGAGTCATCTTCCTGAGTAAAATCATCTAGAAGAGAAGGGGCGCTAGAAGTACCAACTGGTCTTTTACCTAAAGCACGAGCCATTCTATCATCCCCCCCTCGGTTAGAAGCACGTGATCTACGACCACTACCCGTAATTGATCTCCAAATTCTAGACATTTTTATAATTACTAAAATATGCTTCGAACGAATTACAAAAATATGCTACAAACAATAATAGTGCACAAAAATAAAATAGATAATAAAAAGTAAGAACGAGTTTACTTGATATCATGAACTTAGAATGTAGAACTTAGAAGTGAAAGTTGAAACTTGACCGGAACCGCACCGAACAATATTTCCACTTTACTCCAAATAGTTTTTTGTAATGCAATTTAGCAAATAGCCTTTGTAGAAATAAGAGAGATTGATAGAGATTTAGAGAGAATATTTGAGAAATTGTGAATAAATTGGTGAAATATGATGGTATTTATAGAAAAAAATAGGTTGGGGGGGGTATGGGGGCGCCTAGGGGGGTGGGGGGGCTAAAATAGCCGTTTTTGGCCGTTGGGCCAACGGCTAAGCTTGAAATAGCCGTTGCCCAACGGCTATTTTCCGCAGGCCCATCAGCTGTCCGGTCCGGTCCGGTCCGGTTCCGGTCCGGACCGGTCCGGTTCCGGTCCATTTTGGTCCGGTTCGTCCGGTCCAAAATGTTTCTGCCGAGCCGGAAACGCACCGTTTTTTTTTTTTAAATTTTGGCCCGATTTGAGCCGGTTCCGATCCGGTCCGGACCGGTTTCCGGTCCGGTCCGGCCCGTCCCGGCCCAAACCGGGTCAATAGACACCCTTATAGACCACCATTGCTGAAGCACTTTGCAGCTTGGAAACGCATCAAATCCATTAGAACTGAAGAATCAAAAGAGTTTTTCTTAACTTTTCGTATTCTCTTTTCCTTTGGGTGTTGTTTTGACTATGAATTTATTGTTGTTTAACAAAATTATGAGTAGCTAAATTTCTACTCTAGGATTTTGATGAACCCATTATTGGGGTAGTTTTGAGTAACTCCAAATTTAATTCATACAATATTCTATTTATTTGGCTGTGTTTATATTGAATTCAATTGTTAGGCCTGCAATTGTTTGTGCCCTTTTTGCTTGAATGATCTTGGGAAAGATGTTTGTGTCAGGGTCGGTCAAATAACAGTACTTCAGGTTATGATAAGGGATTATATAAGCTGATTTAAAGTCATTATAGGGATATCGTGATTCGACTGTGGCCTGAAATTAGACAGTTCTTAATGGTCTTGATTATTTTGGGAAAAATAGTTCAAGAACGGTGTTGTTAGTAGTTGGGAAACTTTAGGGAACAAGTTTAAGTTCAAGGCCAATAGAATAGTATCTCGTGCAAGTTTGGAGTGAACTCAGGACTAAACAAGTAACTGGGGAATTCATTATCCTAGGCTTTTTCACATCTGAAAGTTCAATTTTTATCATTCTTAGTTGATCTTAGTTAAATTAATAGTTCATTACTTGAAACATTATTGTTGAACTATGAATCTTTTGCTATTAAAGTTACTAGAACTTGACGTTGCTCCCTGTGGGATTCGACCCCGGACTTGTTAAATCGGGTTATATTTGTAGCGACCGCTTATCCTTTTTAGGACGAGTTTTGGGCGTGATCAAATTTTGGCGCCGTTGCCGGGGACCAAACGATTTAAGTTTTAGTAGATTGAAGTGGTTGAATCTTTAAAATTGTAAGTGTAAATATTTTTAAGTTAAAATTTGAACAATTCCTTTGTTATTATACATATTTATTTGTTTAATAAACATGGCACTTGGGATAGAAAATATTTTGGATGATGGCTATTCTTGTTTTGGAAATTCTTGCGCATATTCTGAAGGATTTCTCCCTTGGAAATGCTCCTTTTTGCGGTTCTTCTTATATGTCTTACCCTTCCCCGAGCCCCTATAATGATGATTCTTCTTTTTCTGGTGACAATGAGTTTAAGAACATGATGAGATGCTTCCTTGAAGAAGGAAGTGGGAATCAACAAGTCATGGAAGAATTTTGGGACAATAGCCTAAAATATGACTTGACCTTTGAGAGGATAAATGAACAAAAAGGGGAATTCAACTATTCAATATGGTAGTGAATGATGTCAAGATTTAGAAAAAGATACTAGAGTCAAGTGACGAAGTACAAAATATCTTATTGGAGAACTCTAGTGTGTACGAAAGTGAGAATGTCAATGGATATTAGGGAATCGCTTGAATTTGCACCACCCCGGGAGCATCATCATAAGCTTGAATCTAAATTGGGGAGGCAATTCATATTTTCAAAGTGGAGAGAAAAGTTTCGATGTTGAGATGCGTTGTGCCACGAGCCGACCCAATTGTTATTGCTTTCTTTAGTTTAGTTGTTTTTCTTTATATTAAGTTATATTATATTATATTCCTATGTGTGTTTTCTTGTTTTGCATGCTCGTGTAGTTTTGAGTCTAAGTGAGGGGCGCTTGCAACCTCGTGTGCTTGTATAGGAGAAGTCTGAGTACCCCGTGCTTTATAGAGGTTGAGCCTGTAAGTAATGATGATGGAGAGTAAGAGCCTCTCAAAGATGTGGATCTGATGGCGCCATTGATAGTGCCAGTTCTTCGGGCTACAGGGAGTATCTCTTAACCCTTGGATTACATGTTGTTGCATTGAGGACAATGAAACTTTTTAAGTGTGGGGCGGAGAGTACTTTGTGTTTATATAGTGCTTTTTTTATAATAATAATCTCTTTGGGTTTTCTTAGCCTTGGTTCTTTCCCATTGAGTTACTTTTGCTGAACCAGGTATTTTGTAGGTTAGATATATTAAAAAAAAAGTTTAGAAGGAGGAAAAATAGAAAGGGGGAAGAAAAAGAGAGAAGTGAGGATTAAGGATGACAACTTTTAGCTAGAACTACCTACATATTTTTGAACTTCCTTTTTGAGTTTATAATTAGGTATTGGAATGTGAAACTGAAATGATCATTGAGTTCCATGTACAGTGTGTGGTGAGCTTATTTGTCTACTTCTCATTGTTTTATGTTATGTCTAGAACTTGCCCTGCTTGTTATTTGATGCGAAATCCTTGGTAGTCTTGATCTTTAGGATGAAAGTAGGCCTTCTTTTGCCTGCTAGTGACTAAATTAGCCTACCTAATGAACAAATTTGTTAGTGTCCCAAATTTGAGCATATTGATCTTTTCTTTGGCAACCTGAGTTACAAGCCTTACCCCATTTGATATTTACCGCTCTTATTACCCATCTTCTCCTTAACTACTTTAGGTTGTGTGATTGGTAAGATGGTGGGTTTATAAGAGCTGTACACTTGGGAAGAAAGTTGTAAAGAAATGAAGGTAGAAATACTTGATATTCTCCTCAAATGAAAGAAAAATGTGAAAAGTGAAAAAACAAAGAGAAAAGAAAAGAAAAAAAAATAAAAAAAATAAAAAAAAAAGAGAGAAGAATAAATTGTTGAATAAATGAGGAGAAAAGAAAAATAAAGAAGGGGCCCTTGGTTTAAAAAGATATACATGAGCAAGAATGTTGGGAAGTGATATGACTACATGAATAGGTGAGGAAAAGAGTAGTGAGTGATGTTTAAAGTGTTTAGGGGAAGAATTAGTCACTATATACCCAAAAGCCATACCTTACCCCAAACCAACATTACAAGCTATGAAAAGTCCTACTTGAGTTTTGATCGGGACTCCTAGATTAGTCGAGATCAACAAAATGGGCAAGCCTATGGTACTTTTCCGTGAGACATGAGATATTTCTTTGTGAGTATGAGAGTGTTCGATATTTAATATGCCACAATTTCTCTTGAAATCTTATGTTTTGTGTTTGGTGGCATTTTCTTGTTGTGAGGTATATTGGAACTTGAGTGATCTATAGGTTTCTATTTTCAATACTTGATTATGACAAAAATAAAGGGTGTTTGAATTTCATAAGTGAGTTCGGTTAGGTTGTTTGTCATGAGTTCTTATCTATTCTTAATGTCTTGCCTGCTTTCTATGTGTTTTTTTTTTTCTTTGCTCGAGGACGACCAAAATCTTAAGTGTGGGGTGGTGATGTTAGGCCAAAAATGCATATATTTTAGTATTAGTTACCTCATGTTTTGGTAATTTTATGGATTATTTTAACATCAATAATAGTATTTTGTGCTTATATTGGGTGTTTGGATGTGTAGGAATCAAGTGGTGTGAAAAAGTGTTAAAGTTTGATGATTTGGAGCAAAATGAAGTTAATTTACAGCGTTGTAAGGTGCCAAGGCCATGGATTAGCCATGAAAGGAATTTGAAGACGAAATGTCACGGCCCAGCCATCGTAAGGCCATGATTCAGCCATGAAGTCGAAAGCAGAATTTTCAAAGCTCACGGCCCAGCCATCGTAAGGCCATGATCCAGCCATGAGGCAAAATTTCTGGCGAAAAGTGGCAAGAGGCAAACTTGTCCACAAGTTTGACACGAAATTTATAAAGTTTTCTAACCTATTTTCAGCCCCCATCTCTACCTGGGAAGGCTAGACCATCGTTGTTGAAGCACTTTGGAGCTTCAAAATGCATCAAATCCATTGGAACTGAAGAATTAAAAGAGTTTTTCTTAACTTTTCTTATTCGCTTTTCCTATGGGTGTTATTTTGATTATGAATTTATTGTTGTTTAACAAAATTATGAGTAGCTAAATTTCTACTCTAGGATTTTGATGAACCCGTTATTGGAGTAGTTTTGAGTAACTCAAAATTTAATTGATACAATATTCTATTTATTTGGTTGTGTTTATGTTGAGTTCAATTGTTAGGCTTGCAATTGTTTGTGCCCTTTTTGTTTGAATGATCTTGGGAAAGATGTTTGGGTTAGGGTCGGTCAAATAACGGTACTTCAGGTTATGATAAGATATTATATAAGCTGATTTAGAGTCATTATAGCGATATCGTGATTCGACTGTGGCCTGAAATTGGACAGTTCTTAATGGTCTTGATTATTTTGGGAAAAATAGTTCAAGAATGGTGTTGTTAGTAGTTGGGAAACTCTAGCGAACAAGTTTAAGTTCAAGGCCAATAGAATAGTATCTCGTGCAAGTTTGGAGTGAACTCAAGACTAAACCAGTAACTGGGAAATTCATTATACTAGGCTTGTTAACATCTGAAAGTTCAATTTTTATCATTCTTTGTTGATCTTAGTTAATTGTTAATTAAATTAAAAGTTCATTACTTGAAACATTATTGTTGAACTTTGAATCTTTGGCTATTAAAGTTACTAGAACTTGACGTTGCTTCCTGTGAGATTCGACCCCGGACTTGTTAAACCGGATTTTATTTGCAGTGATTGCTTATCCTTTTTAGCACGAGTTTTGGGAGTGATCAAATTTTGGCACCGTTGCTAGGGACCAAACGATTTAAGTTTTAGTAGATTGAAGTAGTTGAATCTTTAAAATTGTAAGTGTAAGTATTTTTAAGTTTAAATTTGAACAATTCCTTTGTTATTGTACATATTTATTTGTTTAAGAAACATGGCACTTGGGACTGAAAATATTTTGGATGATGCCTTGTTTTGGAAATCCTTGCACATATTCTGAAGGATTTCTCCCTTGGAAAAGTTGTCAAAATGTCCTTTTTGCGGTTCTTCTTATATGTCTTACCCTTCCCCGAGCCCCTATTATGATGATTCTTCTTTGGCTGGTGACAATGAGTTTAAGAACATGTTAAGATACTTAGTTGAAGAAGGAAGTGAGAATCAACAAGTCATGCTGCAATTTTGGGATAATAGCCTAAAATATGACTTGACCTTTGAGAGGATAAATGAATAAAAAGGGGAATTTCAACCATTCAATATGATAGTGAATGATGTCGAGATTGAGAAAAAGATACTAGAGTCAAGTGAGAAAGTGCAAAATATCTTATTGGAGAACTCTAGTGTGTACGAAAGTGATGATGTTAAAAATGAAATATTTTTGGAGTTTAACTATATTAGACCTCATTCGAAACACTTTTCGATGTTGTGCTTGGATGTTGATCTATCAAAGCCCTTAAAGGATCCTAAGAAGGAGGAACAATGTGTTTTTGTTCTTGAATTTGTCATGCCAAAACGAGAAAATCACATGCCTCGATTAAAGGGTAAGAAGCGCACAATGAATATTTGGGGATCACTTGAATTTGCACCACACCAGGAGTACCATCATAAGCTTGAATCTAAATTGGGGAGACAATTTATATTTTCAAAGTGGAGAGAAAAGTTTCGATGTTGAGATGCGTCGTGCCACGAGCCGACCCAATTGTTATTGCTTTCTTTAGTTTAGTTGTTTTTCTTTATATTATATTACTATGTGTGTTTTCTTATTTTGCAGGATCGTGTAGTTTTGAGTCTAAGTGTGGGGCGCTTGCAATCCCATGTTCATATATGAGAGAAGTCTGAGTACCCCGTGCTTTATAGAGGTTGAGCCTGTAAGTGATGATGATTTATAGAGGTTGAGCCTATAAGTGATGATGATGACAAGAGCCTCTCAAAGATGTGGATCTGATGGCGCCATTGATAGTGCCAGTTCTTCGGGCTGCAGGGAGTATCTCTTAACCCTTGGTTTACATGTTGTTGTATTGAGGACAATGCAACTTTTTAAGTGTGGGGTGGGGAGTACTTTGTGTTTATGCAGTGTTTCTTTTGTAATAATAATCTCTTTTGATTTTCATAGCCTTGGTTCTTTTCCATTGAGTTACTTTTGCTGAACCAGGCATTTTGTAGATTAGATATATAAAAAAAAAGAAGTTTAGAAGGAGAAAAAATGGAAAGGAGACAGAAAAAGAGAGAAGTGAGGATTAAGGATGAAAACTTTTAGCTAGAACTACCTACATATTTTTGAACTTCCTTTTTGAGTTTATAATTAGGTATTGCAAGGTGAAACTGAAATGATCATTGAGTTCCATGTACAGTGTGTGGTGAGCTTATTTGTCTACTTCTCATTGTTTCATGTTAAGTCTAGAACTTGCCCTGCTTGTTATTTGATGCGAAATCCTTGGTAGTCTTGATCTTTAGGATGAAAGTAGGCCTTCTTTGGCCTGCTAGTGACAAAATTAGCGTATCTAATGAACAAATTTCTTAGTGTCCCAAATTTGAGCCTATTAACCTTTTGACAAGCCTTACCCCATTTGATATTTACCGCTCTTGTTACCCATCTTCTCCTTAACTACTTTAGGTTGTGTGATTGATAAGATGGTGGGTTTATAAGAGCTGTACACTTGGGAAGAAAGTTGCAAAGGAATGAAGGTAGAAATAATTGATATTCTCCTCAAATGAAAGAAAAATGTGAAAAGTGAAAAAAAGAGAGAAAAAAAAGAAAAAAAAAGAGAAGAATAAATTGTTGAATAAATGAGGAGAAAAGAAAAATAAAGAAGGGGCCCTTGGTTTAAAAAGATATACATGAGCAAGAATGTTGGGAAGTGATATGACTACATGAATAGGTGAGGAAAATAGTAGTGAGTGATGTTTAAAGTGTTTAGGGGAAGAATTAGTCACTATTTACCCAAAAGCCACACCTTATCCAAAACCAACATTACAAGCTATGAAAAGTCCTACTTGAGTTTTGATCGGGACTCCTAGATTAGTGGAGAGCAACAAAATGGGCTAGCATATGGTACTTTTCTGTGAGACATGAGATATTTCTTTGTGAGTGTGAGAGTGTTCGATATTTAATATGCCATAATTTCTCTTGAAATCATATGTTGTGTGTTTGGTGGAATTTTCTTGTTCTGAGGTACATTGGAACTTTAGTGGTCTATAGGTTTCTATTTTCAATACTTGATTATGACCAAAAGAAAGAGTGTTTGAATTTCATAGGTGAATTAGGTTAGGTTGTTTGTCATGAGTTCCTGTCTAATCTTGATGTCTTGCCTGCTTTCTATGTGTTCTTTTTTTTTGCTCGAGGACGAGCAAAATCTTAAGTGTGGGGTTGTGATGTTAGGCCAAAAATGAATATATTTTAGTATTACTTACCTCATGTTTTGGTGCTTTTCTGGATTATTTTAACATCAATAATAGTATTTTGTTCTTACATTGGGTGTTTGAATGTGTAGGAATCGAGTGGTGTGAAATAGTGTTAAAGTTTGATAATTTGGAGCAAAATGAAGTTAATTTACAGCGTTGTAAGGTGCCAAGGCCGTGGATTAGCCATAAAAAGAATTTGAAGTCGAAATGTCACGACCCAGCCATCGTAAGGCCATGATTCAGCCATGAAGTCGAAAGCAGAATTTTCAAAGCTCACGGTCCAGCCATCGTAAGGTCATGATCCAGCCATGAGGCAAAATTTCTGGCAAAAAGTGGCAACGGGCAAACTTGTCCACAAGTTTGACACGAGATTTATAAGGTTTTCTAACCTATTTTCAGCCCCCATCTTGACCTGGGAAGGCTAGTTCACCATTGTTGAAGCACTTTTGAGATTGGAAACGCATCAATCCATTAGAACTGAAGAATCAAAAGAGTTTTTCTTAATTTTTCTTATTCTCTTTTCCTATAGGTGTTGTTTTGACTATGAATTCATTGTCGTTAACACAATTATGTGTAGCTAAATTTCTACTCTAGGATATTGATGAACCCGTTATTGGGGTAGTTTTGAGTAACTCCATATTTAATTGATACAATATTCTATTTATTTGGCTGTGTTTATATTGAGTTCAATTATTAGGCCTGCAATTGTTTGTGCCCTTTTTACTTGAATGATCTTGAGAAATATGTTTGGGTCAGGGTCGGTCAAATAACGACACTTCAGGTTATGATAAGGGATTATATAAGCTGATTTAGAGTAATTATAGGGTTATCGTGATTCGACCGTGGCCTGAAATTTGACAGTTCTTAATGGTCTTGATTATTTTGGGAAAAATAGTTCAAGAACGGTATTGTTAGTAGTTGGGAAACTCTAGTGAACAAGTTTAAGTTCAAGGCCAATAGAATAGTATCTCGTACAAGTTTGGAGTGAACTCAGGACGAAATCTGTAACTGGAGAATTCATTATCCTAGGCTTTTTAACATCTGAAAGTTCAATTTTTATCATTCTTAGTTGATCTTAGTTAATTGTTAGTTAAATTAATAGTTCATTACTTGAAACATTATTGTTGAACTTTGAATCTTTGTCTATTAAAGTTACTAGAACTTGACGTTGCTCCCTGTGATATTCGACCCTGAACTTGTTAAACCGGGTTATATTTGCAGCGACCGCTTATCCTTTTTAGGACGAGTTTTGCGCGTGATCAAATTTTGGCGCCGTTGCCAGGGATCAAACGATTTAAGTTTTAGTAGATTGAAGTGGTTGAATCTTTAAAATTGTAAGTGTAAATATTTTTAAGTTTAAATTTGAACAATTTCTTTGTTATTGTACATATTTATTTGTTTAAGAAACGTGGCACTTGGGACTGAAAATATTTTGGGTGATGGCTTTTCTTTTTTGGAAATCCTTGCGCATATTCTGAAGGATTTCTCCATTGGAAAAGTTGTCAAAATGCTCCTTTTTGCAGTTCTTCTTATATGTCTTACCTTTCCTCGAGCCCCTATTATGATGATTCTTCTTTTGCTGGTGACAAGGAGTTTAAGAACATGATGAGATGCTTACTTGAAGAAGGAAGTGGGAATCAACAAGTCATGGAGGAATTTTGGGACAACAGCCTAAAATATGACTTGATCTTTGAGAGGATAAATGAACAAAAAGGGGAATTCAACAATTCAATATGGTAGTAAATGATATCGAGATTGAGAAAAAGATACTATAGTCAAGTGAGGAAGCACAAAATATCTTATAGGAGAACTCTAGTGTGTACGAAAGTGAGGATGTCAAAAATGAAATGTTTTTGAAGTTTAACTATATTAGACCTCACATGCCTCGATTAAAGGGCAAGAAGCGCACAATGAATATTTGGGGATCACTTGAATTTGCACCACCCCGGGAACATCATCATAAGCTTGAATCTAAATTGGTGAGGCAATTCATATTTTCAAAGTGGAGAGAATAGTTTCTATGTTGAGATGCGTCGTGCCACGAGCCGACCCAATTATTATTGCTTTCTTTGGTTTAGTTGTTTTTCTTTATATTATATTACTATGTGTGTTTTCTTGTTTTGCAGGATCGTGTAGTTTTGAGTCTAAGTGTGGCGCGCTTGCAACCCTGTGTGCTTGTATGGGAGAAGTCTGAGTACCCCATGCTTTATAGAGGTTTAGCCTGTAAGTGATGATGATGGCGAATAAGAGCCTCTCAAAGATGTGGATCTGATGGCGCCAGTTCTTCGGGCTCCAGGAAGTATCTCTTTACCCTTTGTTTAGATGTTGTTGCATTAAGGACAATGCAACTTTTTAAGTGTGGGGCAGGGAGTACTTTGTGTTTATACAGTGTTTCTTTAATAATAATAATCTTTTTGGGTTTTCTTAGCCTTGGTTCTTTCCTATTGAGTTACTTTTGCTGAACCAGGCATTTTATAGGTTAGATATATTTAAAAAAAAGTCTAGAAGGAGGAAAAATTAAAAGGAGGCAGAAAAAGAGAGAAGTGAGGATTAAGGACAACTTTTAGCTAGAACTACCTACATATTTTTGAACTTCCTTTTTGAGTTTATAATTAGGTATTGCAAGGTGAAACTTAAATGATCATTGAGTTCCATGTACAGTGTGTAGTGAGCTTATTTTTCTACTTCTCATTATTTCATGTTAAGTCTAGAACTTGCCCTGCGGGTTGTTTGAGGCGAAATCCTAGGTAGTCTTGATCTTTAGGATGAAAGTAGGCATTCTTTTTCCTGCCAGTGACTAAATTAGCCTACCTAATGAACAAATTCCTAAGTATCCCAAATTTGAGCGTATTGACCTTTTCTTTGACAACCTGAGTTACAAGCCTTACCCCGTTTGATATTTACCGCTCTTGTTACCCTTCTTCCCTTTAACTACTTTAGGTTGTGTGATTAATGAGATGGTGGGTTTATAAGAGCTATACACTTAGCAAGAAAGTTGCAAAGGTATAAAGGTAGAAATAGTTGATATTCTCCTCAAATGAAAGAAAAATGTGAAAAGTGAAAAAATGAGAGAAGACAAAAGAAAAAAATCAAAAAAAAAAAAAAAGAGAGAAGAATAAATTGTTGAATAAATGAGGAGAAAAGAAAAAAAAAGAAGGGGCCCTTGGTTTAAAAAGATATACATGAGCAAGAATGTTGGGAAGTGATATGACTACATGAACAGGTGAGGAAAATAGTAGTGAGTGATGTTTAAAGTATTTAGGGGAAGAATTAGTCACTATATATCCAAAAGTCACACCTTACCCCAAACCAACATTACAAACTATGAAAAGTCCTACTTGACTTTTGATCGGGACTCCTACATTAGTGGAGCGCAACAAAATGGGCAAGCCTATGATACTTTTCTGTGAGACATGAGATATTTCTTTGTGAGTGTGAGAGTGTTCAATATTTAATATGCCACAATTTCTCTTGAAATCATATGTTGTGTGTTTGGTGGTATTTTCTTGTTGTGAGGTACATTGAAACTTTAGTGGTCTATAGGTTTCTATTTTCAATACTTGATTATGACAAAAAGAAAGGGTATTTGAATTTCGTAGGTGAGTTCGGTTAGGTTGTTTGTCATGAGTTCTTATCTAATCTTGATGTCTTGCCTGCTTTCTATGTGTTCTTTTTCTTTGCTCGAGGACGAGCAAAATCTTAAGTGTGGGGTGGTGATGTTATGCCAAAAATGCATATATTTTAGTATTAGTTACCTCATATTTTGGTAATTTTGTGGATTATTTTAACATCGATAATAGTATTTTATGCTTATATTGGGTGTTTGAATGTGTAGGAATCAAGTGGCGTGAAAAAGTGTTAAAGTTTGCTGATTTGGAGCAAAATGAAGTTTATTTACAGCGTTGTAAGGTGCCAAGGCCGTGGATTAGCCATGAAAGGAATTTGAAGACGAAATTTCACGGCCTAGCCATCGCAAGGCCATAATTCAGCCATGAAGTCGAAAGCAGAATTTCAAAGCTCACGGCCCAGCCATCGTAAGGCCATGATCAAGCCATGAGGCAAAATTTCTGGCGAAAAGTGGCAAGGGACAAACTTGTCCACAAGTTTGACACAAAACTTATAAGGTTTTCTAACTTATTTTCAGCCCCCATCTCTACCTGGGAAGGCTAGACCACCATTGTTGAAGCACTTTGGAGCTTTGAAACACATCAAATCCATTAGAACTGAAGAATCAAAAGAGTTTTTCTTAACTTTTCTTATTCTCTTTTCCTATGAGTGTTTTTTTAACTATGAATTCATTGTTGTTAACACAATTATGTGTAGCTAAATTTCTACTCTAGGATATTGATGAACCCGTTATTGGGGTAATTTTGAGTAACTCCATATTTAATTGATACAATATTCTATTTATTTGGTTGTGTTTATATTGAGTTCAATTGTTAGGCCTGCAATTGTTTGTGCCCTTTTTGCTTAAATGATCTTGGGAAAGATGTTTGCGTTAGGGCCGGTTAAATAACGGTACTTTAGGTTATGATAAGGGATTATGGAAGCTGATTTAGAGTCATTATAGGGATATCGTGATTCGACTGGGGCCTGAAATTGGACAGTTCTTAATGGTCTTGATTAGTTTGGGAAAAATAGTTCAAGAACGGTTTTGTTAGTAGTTGGGAAACTCTAGCGAACAAGTTTAAGTTCAAGGCCAATAGAATAGTATCTCGTGCAAGTTCTGAGTGAACTCAGGACTAAACCAGTAACTGGAGAATTCATTATCCTAGGCTTTTTAACATCTGAAATTTCAATTTTTATCATTCTTAGTTGATCTTAGTTAATTGTTAGTTAAATTAATAGTTCATTACTTGAAACACTATTGTTGAACTTGGAATCTTTTGCTATTAAAGTTACTAGAACTTGACGTTGCTCCTTGTGAGATTCGACCCCGGACTTGTTAAACTGGTTTATATTTGCAGCGACCGCTTATCCTTTTTAGGACGAGTTTTGGGCGTGATCACGAGCAAACATACTACCTTAGCAGAATTACTTCCTCCAAACATGTATAAGATCACGGGACAAGTGTTGTATTTGTTCAGATCAATATATGCCCAATATAAAACCAGCAAAGAATAGTGATAAAATATAGCCAGAACCACACACAAACAGTCAACTACCAAGGTAGGAGGGAAGTACAACCAGGTGAAGCAACCACCAAAGATAGAAACACATTTTTAACCAAGTGGCAGCTTAGCAGCAAATCAACCAAGTATAGTATCTGAGAAATGTCCAACGCCATAACTTGAAGTAGCGACGTCAACAATGTGCAGCTTATTATTGTCGTTGAGGCTTAGATTTTGTAAAAATAGGCAAGGGAAAGAGGACTTCGCCATGGCTGCGATGTGGTTGCGCGATGATTATCGGCCATCCAAAATCTCCATGCCAAGATATGAGTGTCTTAATTTCCTGGCTTTACTAATTGTGTTTTCTGTAAAATCTTATCATCATTGCCAGATTTCTTTTTGCTGCTGCTCAACAGTAATGGAGGGACAATCGTTGGCCTCAAAGCATTATCCTCGGCCAACGACCATGTAGTATATGTTCAAACCATCTTATATCCACTAAAACAAACAACATGACAGTAGCAAAAGTGATTTTCACAAGCTAGAAACAACCAAAAATAGTAAATGGAGGCAGCCGCAGTAGAGTTTCTCAGCAACAAAAAGCCGTTAAGCCACAGCCAAATAATAGTAAATGGCTGACAAGGCCACAAGAACCTTACGATAGTACCACAAGATGGCACGACCACCAAGCTATATATGCGTTATAAATGAAAATAGGGAATGTAGAATAAAGGAAAGATAGCACTTCAGTGGAGCTTCTTCATTGAAAACAAGCTTAACAACTTCAAAAATGCGTCCATGACTTGATGGAAATGGTATGGTAACAGCTCAAGGCTCGCTGCCAGATACCATCATATATGGCCTCAAAAGAGCATATTGGAGAAACATCATCTTGGCCAGGACCTGTGACCACTGCTGCTGCTTCGGTTCTCTTTTCTTTCTTGTCTCAATCCCCAAAAATTTCCTTTTTCCCCTTTCAGGAGAGGTTTCTCCATTTTCCTAAGGGGTTTTTTCTCTAGAGTCCAAAGTACTCTCCCCATGTGTAAACTTGGAAGAAGCACAGACCCCAAAATACCTCCCAAACGACTATAATTTCTTTCCAACCAATTGAAATCATCCCAAGAGAGACCCGGCCAAAAAAATGAGAGTCGTAATCGAGGGCTCCCCCTAATGAGAAATCTGATGTGTGTATAAGTATATTTTGCAAAGATAGGCTAGATTTTAGTCGACATTCCATATCTAGCCCTCTTCTAGAAATAGCTACTTGCTCTACTTAATTTTGTAATTAATTTAAAGAACTTTGTAATTAAATAAATGCTCATAAATAGTTTACATGTTGTAGGTAATACGAAGCCGAAAATATCAAATTGAAAATATAGAAAAACTTTACAAAAAATAGCTACATTGAGGCAAAACTTCAAATTTTACAATTTCTTTTTAAAAATGGCACTTTTGGCTTTATATTAAAACAACATGCTATATTTTGAGATTTATATAACAAATAAGCGTCAACAAATTAATTTCAAAAATACTGGGCCAAAATTGGGTGTCAACAATGTTTATCCCGATGAGAGTTTTTTTTTTTTATGTAAATACATGATAACTAATTTTTTTAATCTAAGAATAATCATTTATTAATACTCTTTCAAGAGGTTACAAATTAAACATAAAGATCAATATAAAACTCAAGTAATTATATGAGAGCTCTATTTAATTTTAAAACTAACCAATAACGTCTTTCAATATTGAGAAAGATAAGAGTTTCTTAGATATTGACTCGTGAATATGCAAAAATAAAGATATTGAAACATTTAAGCAACACTTGATCATAAGAATGAGACTAGACATGCTAGAATGAATCATTATTTAAAATACATAAATTCGTTTTACTATGTTAGTTTCATTAAATATTATATCTCATAAGAAGATAACAAATATTTAGAAACATATTTTTTTTAAAAGAAAATCACATATAAAGTTTTTAAGAAGTATAAAAATAAGAATATGTATATGTTGGTATAGTTCGATTTTTCTTAGTTCAATACCAAAATCAAACCAAACCAAACCAAATGTTTTAAACTTTTTTTAGTTGGTTTGGTTTGGTTTGAATTTTCGATTTGATACGATTTTGCGGGTCGGTTTGAACAGGTAATTTTGATGACTAGTTAGTTTTTCGCACCACTTAAAGAGAATCAGCCAATAATTACCAACTTTAAGAAAAGTAGCCAAATTTTAAAACACATATTTTTTTAAGAATAGCCACAAAAAAAAAATCTGAGAATTTGAACAAAACTACAGTAAAATTTTGTAGAGCTTTCTTCAAATTTCCAGGATATTTTCGTGGAGCTTCATATTTGAAGTTCCAATATTTTTTACTAGGACTTTTGAATAAAATGTTCAAAGTCCCAGTACATTATACTAGGACTTCATATTTAGGAACCAAAATGTGCAAAGTTTCGGTACATTATACTGGGACATTTGAACTGAAATGTTCAAAGTCCCAATACATTATACTGGAACTTCATATTTAGTAAGTCCCGGTATAAAATACTGGAATTTTAAAAATTTTAGTTCAAAACCTCAGTAAAAAAATGCTGAATTTTTTCGTGTTTCTTAAATTTGGCTAGTCTTTCAAAAGTTTTGAAACGCTGGCTAGTTTTCATTTAGCGCAGTGCAAAAGGGCTACGAGGTCAAATTTTTACGGTTTGAACACCCTAGAAACATATTTAGTTGCAGGCAGCCACGATCTACCAAGCCACTTGCCAAGCACACTGATGCTCACTCAGCAAGTGGCGGGGGGAGGGGGGGGGGGGAGAGGGACTATCTGTATCCCAAGTTTCGTTCAGACACTCAGTGACACGTGTCCATTGACGTTGAAAGCATGGCATGAGAATCATAGACAAATCAAAGGAGACCCGGTCGTGAAAGGAGTAAACAATATCGAAGACGTAAATTGGTTAACCAACTTTGGATTCGATCACTCTCGCTCCGTAGACAAGAAGTGGTCGCAACTGGAGATAAACTTTTTCCTCAATTGACTCCACCATTTTTGGAAAATATGTTGGAAGTGGACAGGGACACTATCACATCATAGGAAATATGGGACTTCAAGAAAGTTCGCAAGAAATCTCCCAAGTGGAAGAGGAGAAGCTCCAGCTAGCCAGAAAGAAGGTCAAGCAGGCGAGCGATAGTACAAGCAATCTAAGACGCGGGCGAGGTTGAAGGGGTCTTGCGCCGCCAGTGGAAGCAAGCGGAGCCCCCTATGTTGGAAAGTTGGGGGAAGAGTTCATTTCCATTTTTTTTCTTGACAGAAAAAAAGATAAGGAAATAGCTCCATGTGCTCTGATTCATTAAAGAAGCCCGGTTACTCCTTTTCAAAAGAAGATCCCCTTTATTCAATGGGGGAGGGGTCATACCTTCCCTGCCCGCTTAGTGACTGTAGCCGTAGCGAAAGAGAAATCCAAAAATAAGAACTTTCTTGATCGGAGTCTAGTTAGATCTAGGACTGTTAGCCTATAAATATTTTCTTTTCCCCATTTTGTAAATTTTATGTTCCATTGTATACTCATACCCTAATATCAAATTCGTCACTAGTAGATATTCCAATACATCATTGTTGCTCTGTTATTGTGCTCATTGTATTGCTGCATTGCTTAGTTTTGGAGAAAGAGAATCATCTTCTTCCCTTAGAGCTCGAGCACACTAATATCAATAAGATTTATTTTCTTTATTTTGTTGACATCGTTATTCATTCCTATTCATAATTTATTGCCGTTGCTTTATTTAATAACATTAATATTATTTTCAACCTAAAGTCTTCGTATCTTTAACATTGTCATCATTGATCAAGTAGCCAAATTTTTTACCATTTCTTTTGATATCGTGAACAGTGTAAATAACCAACTTTATTGGGCATAAGTTTAAGGGTTAACCAATGAAATTTGATATAAAAGGGATTGTTTGTAACTCAACTGAATAAAAATGTAATTGTAATACATGAACCGAGTTTAGAAAATAGAATTTGACACCCACCGTGGGCCCCAGACAATCTATTTATTCTAAGATTCGTTTTAATTTTACTTACGTTTACTCATTTGTGTGCAATGGCAGACGATCAAGGCAACACCACTGGGCGCATGGCACCAGTCAACGCCGATGGTGTGTTGAAACCCAACCCCACCGATGGGGCTCAAGCAGGCAAAGAAACGATAGGTGAAACATCATACCGAAAATGGGATCCGACTCCGGATCACACTCCAGCCAGTTCACAGTTAAATTCACTTAGTGGTAAGAGGTCGGTTAAGGTAGCCGCTGCTGAAACCAATTCAACCGATATGAATTTATTTTTTAGAGAATATATTATGAAACTTGATAAGCATTTTGAAAAGATAAGTTAGCAGTTGGACGCTCTCTGTGGCTCTGTAAGTCAAAGAGCGTCTGCCTTCCTGGAGACACTCCCTGCATATACTCCGACCTCTATTTCTCAGGGCGCAGGAATATGGGGGCCTAAAGCGGGAGTAGGATCTTGAGGGTCGGGTGCGGACGCCGTGGCTACGGGAGCTCCGACCGCTATCACGACAGATGCTAGGATGATGGCTACCTTGCAAATGATGTTGAATGATTAAGCGGATAAGAGGTTTAAAGAGATGAAGTCGTTTATGGAAAAGCTTCTGAGGGTTCCAAAGCTAACAGAGGGTGTGACTATGAAATCGTTTTCAAAGCGGCCATTTAAGGTAAGCGCGACTCCGCTACCAGTACCCAAAAAATTTAAGTTGCCCAAAATTTTGTGCAAGTAAGCGGCACTCCACTACCAGTGCCCAAAAAATTTAAGTTGCCCAAAATTTTGTGCAAGTATGATGGGTCCACTGACCCTAGGGATCTCGTCTCTTTGTTTGTAACAATAGTACAGGCGAACGATCTCATGGATGAAGAAATTAATTCAGAGTGCTTAAACATCAGTTGCCCGGACAGGCGAACGATCTCAAATGGAAAAAGCTTTGACGTGGTATACTCAATTGCCCCGAAAATGAGATCGAAAACCTTGATAAGATGGCGGCAAAATTACTTAGAGCACACACGGGAGCTAAAAAGCTGGAGAGAAGGGTAGAGGATATATTGAACATCAAACAACGATGGAATGAAACAATTAAGGAGTTTACGGACCATTTTAACAAGGAGAAGATGATCATTCCTCAGGTCGAGGAGAGATAGGCATGTTTGGCCTTCATGAATATTTTGAACAACAATGAATCAGAGTCTTTCAAGATATTGAGAGATAGCTTGAGGGAGTTCACTCCGACCACATGGGATGATCTCCATCATGAGTGCGACCCAAAAATTAGGATGGGGGAAGAAGAGTTCTAGCTGGCTTTCTATAACCGACGCTCCAGTCGTCCGGAGTCTTCACGAAGGGTAGAAGTTAATAGGAAAAATTCTAGGGCCCGGTTTGAGCCTTACAGATTACCTCATCAGAACGGAAAAGGATTTGAGGCCGGAAGTTCAAGGAGCTAACCTAAAATGGAGCCGTCGGGTCCATCTTTGGTTTCAAAGGACCCACTGCCTCCCAAGATCTCATAGTAGAACTTTTGTGTTTTGACAACTGGCTTGGTCAATGTGTTGAGAGAAATGGGCGAAAAGGTAGTGAAATTTCTCAAGGGGATGAAAACTAATCCGGCCAATAGGGACACAAGTTTGTGGTGCGTATTCCATAGCGATCATGGTCACACGACTGAGGATTATAAGGCATAGTCTATGAAGTGATGCATTTGCTTGAGAAAGGTGAACTGGCCGAATATTTGACTGAAAGGGGGATGCAGAACTTTGCTAAGAACAGGGGTGGATCCCAGCCTCCAAAGCCCCCGGCTCCAAGGAAAATAGTGAATGTAATTTCTGGAGGGGCTGAGGTCCACAGAGTAACTTATACAACCAAAATGTTTGCTAAAGTTTCATTTACGCGTGACAAACTGACATGGGATGATATGAACGATGACATTATGTTAGGGAATTTTTACTTCGATGAGAGGATATCCCCATCACTATGCCTTTGTAGTAATAAGGAGAGTTGACAATGCAGATATGAAGAGAGTACTGATAGAGGCTGGTAGTTCAGTTAACATCATTCAATCTAGATTGGTTGAACAGTTGCAATTGTCAGACAAAATTATACCAAAGTCTATTGTGCTTTCAGGATTTAACAACTCAAGTGAGACAACCTTGGGAGAGATCGTATAAAATACATACGCAGAGGGAGTTGAGAATGAGATCGTTTTTCAGGTGATGGATGGAGACATGGCTTACAACGTCATTCTGGGTCGACCGTGGATCCATACAATAGGGGCAATACCATCCATTTTACACCAAGTTGTTAAGTTTCCGACTCCATGGGGAGTGTGCAAAATTAGAGTTGAACAACAGAGGGCTCGTAAATTTTATTTGGTGGAAGTAAAAATGGAAGTCAATCTAGGCACCCAACCATAGCAATCACAACAACCGGAATCCTTGGCTGGACTAAGTGAAGATGAGCCAAGTCCTATAGATAAAGACTTTGCTAAGATTCCAGCTTGCATTAGAGAATCGAACAAACAAAAAGCCAAAGACTCAACCATAGAAGATTTGGAAGAAGTAGTTTTATTCGAAAATCGGCTAGATCAAAAAGTACGTCGAGTCCGAGTTAGAGCCAAAGTTGAAATCAAAGATTGAAACGACCTCGGTTAATCGTTTCGGAAGATAGGACTCCCATTGGTGTGCCGATAATTTTAAAATATTCGTAATATCCATTAGGACCTGTCTGTAAAATTTGAGCTAAATCAGACCTCGTTTGGTAGGCATCGGAAGAAGGTTTCAGTTTTTATTGTCGATAAATATTAAAAAGAGATTTTCGAGCTCGGTTTTGGCGAATGAGCTCTGATTCGAAATCCAAAAGTGCCGTTAGGTTCGTATGATTATTTGTGACTTTTGTAAACTTTCGGAAGTGAATTTCGATGTTGTTCGGCTAGTTTCCGCTAAAATGCCGAAAGTTAAATAATTTTACTTTTTCCATTTAAATTCGCATCTTGAGTTTCGGGAGTCCGATTAGAGATCTGCTTTAGTAAGTATGTTACATATATTTTGTATAACTTGTATGCAAAAGTTTGAATTATTTTGAATATCGTAGAGTACAATTTTAATTTTTACCGTAGCAGCGAATTTTAAAAGAAAAAAAGAAAAAAAAAGAGAAAATGACAAAATTGGAAAAGTAAAGGCGGTGGGGTCCTAATCTTATAAGCTTAGGATAGTACAGAAACAAGGAAAGGCAGAGAGAAATACGAGCAAGAATAGAAACACCGAAACAAAAAAAATGAAACGACGCAGTGGAAAAAAATGCCAGAAAATGAGAAAAGAGGCCGGAGAAAAGTAGAATTTTTACCCTGAAAAATTCAGGTAATGATCCTAATATACTATTTGAATTTATTACGTGTGTTTGAATATATTTTAACGGTAAAACTTGGAATATTAGACATCGTTTTAATAAGTTCAATTAATAGTTTAAAGGGTCAAATGGACTCCGATAATGAAATTGATTATATATTCGTACTTAGTGAGTTATGGGCAACATACAAATGTAATTTATTTGGGGTTTGGTCATATGACTTTAAACCCTGTACATAGGCCTGGCCTGCGTATTGCGTATGCGAATAGGGTATCAGGTTCCTAATCGGATTGCCCTAAGATGTGAGGAAAGAAGCCTTTAGCCTAATTTGATATATTTTTCTGCTTATTGAATAGAGTGGGATCGTTTGGCAATGAAACCAAAGGATAAAGCGATTGTTGATTAGCAATGATAACTTTTGGAAGAGGTAAGTGTTTATATCCATTTCTTTGGAGGCACTTGGCCTCGTGGATTTCTACCACGTGTTTCCTTACATGTGTAGCTGCCGATAGGCGTACTCATTACGCCTTAGCTTTGAATTTACATTGTATATTATATGTTATGCCCTGTTGTTGGTATTGCATTGAACATATGAGCATTGCACTCTGGTTTTGAGCATTGCATATACTTCCCGGTTGGCGATGAGAGTCCCGCACCGGCGAAGGGTCATTATTGCATATACTTCCCAGTTGGCGATGAGAGTCCCGCATCGGCGAAGGGTCATTATTGCATATACTTCCCGGTTAGCGATGAGAGTCCCGCACCGGTGAAGGGTCATCATTACATATACTTCCCGATAATCGATGAGAGTCCCGAGCTGGTGAAGGGTCATTATTGCATATATCTCCTGGTAGACGATGAATGTCCCCCGCCGGAGATAGGTATCAGGCATATGTGACTGCATTGCATCATACCGCATTCATCCCATCTCATTGCACCGCATACTGACTATTGTGTGTATTGTGTTGTGTTTTATGTATGCGGTATGTACACCATGTTGTGGACATATCTCAGTTTGCCTATATATTTCTGGCTTGTATTCTTGGTTGCGGGGATCGGGTTGCCCGCCGTAACGGTATAAATATATGGATCGGGTTGCACGACGGAACATTATAAATATATGGATCGAATTGCACGCCACAACGGTATAAATATATGGATCGGGTTGCACGCCGCAACGGTATAAATATATGGATCGGGTTGAACACCGCGACGGTATGATGTATTTCTGATTGTTGATATGTTCTGGATACCGATATGTTCTGGCTGTCTTACGTTCCTGGCTGTTAATGAGTCTGTGATTCCATACATATTTCTAGTTATTATCTGGCTCTGCCTTTTCATAATGTAAATAAGAGGAATTTGGTTTATCTGTTTCTTTTCTCCCTGGCTAGCCATCCTATTCTTTGAGGTGGCTAGTCTGCCCCACTTATTGAGTCCTTTTGACTCACCCTTGCTTGTTGTTTGTTTCTTGTCTATCTATTTCATTTCGGCAGGTTCGCTCCAGGATTGAGTTCGCCACGTTGTAAAGGAGCAAAGACGACTTCAGCTGTCAGGGTGAGCCAGCTTTTATTCTGGATGGCCACCAGTTTATTGGTTGTTATTTCAGTTGCATTTTGCTCCCTTCAGGAGGTATTTGTCTTCTTTTGTACTCTTAGATGTCTAGTCTGGATAGCCCTAAACCCGGTATGTCTGTGATTTTTTTTAAGTCTTGTCCTTATTGGTGAATTGTTATATCTATTTTTCTAATTTAATTGGTAAGGGTTCGCCCGACAGGTCTAAGGGAGGATGTCGGGTGCCCGCACGGCCTAACCGGATTTCGGGTCGTGTCAGTTGGTATCAGAGCCCATTTTAGAGTCTATCCAGACTAAGACAGTGTCTAGTAGAGTCTCACTGATGGGTACGTAAACGTCTGTACTTATCTACGAGAGGCTATGATGGCATTTAGGAAGTTTCACTTTCTTCATTTCTGGCCGTGCGTCAGTCTAGGATTCAAAAGTATTTTCGTTAATTTGTTAATTCCTTCGTGGTGATTGTGAACCCTCCTGCGACAAATCAGCAAACGGTATGAGTTCAAGACGAAGCAGTCTAGCCTGGGGTTAGCACTGACGAAGCCCCGAAAGTTTTTAATCGTGCTGACGATCTAATTACGGAGGTCCCAGCTGTACGAGCTCGCGTTGGGCAAGGGAGCAGGGCCTTGTCGTTCCCTTGGCTCTCTATGATGCTTTTACGAGAATCGTGGCGATGCAGATACCTCAAGAACCTATTATTCGCTAGGCAGATTATCAGGTTGCCGCAGCTACAGACGTTCGGTCTCAGGGAGCTCCTATTCCAGTTCTTAATATTGCCGCAGTAAAGTATGTTCCGGAGGCAGCATGTGTTATGCCTCCAGTTGTTCTGGCCGGTTAGGTAATTGAGGTAATTATTGGGTCCGAGTGTTCAAAGAGGTTGCGTTATTTTATGCGGTTGAACATCTCGATATTCCCAAGCAATGCATTAGATAATCCCTGTGTAAGTTTTTTTAAAATAAGATGATGTCAGCGTATCCTTCAGGCTCTTGTTATATCAAGCGGTATGGTGTCGATTATTCTATTTTCCAGTTTCAGGGGTCCAGCATTGAATTGGTGGACCGCTCTTTATTAGCCAACTTAGTTCCATTTTTCTTCTAGATTCGTGGAAAAGTTCCTTTCGAGTAGCGAACGAGATGAAAAGTGTTGCTAGTTCGAGTGGGTTGGACAGGGTAGCCTGTCGGTTAGCCTGTTGGGTTCAGAATATGAGATTGAATTCTATAGAATGGCTGAACATGCATTAGAACTAGTCCATGAGCCTTTCGAGAAATTCAAAGATTTATTGATGACCTTTCTTTTTCCTTGAGATCCCAGATGGCTCGAGAGATTGAGGTTGGGACTTCGGTTAATGTCGTTGTTGATATTTCTCGAAGGTATCAGGCATACCATAATTTAGAGCGGGAAGAGTTAGAGCGGGAGAGCAAGAGATCCCACGGCCCTGGTGGGCACCATACCTCCTTTGGAGGTAAGAGTTCTGATTATTTTGGGAGGTAACCTTCCAGGTTATCTCAGCGTGTGTCACGTGATTCTTAGAATGCGTCAGTAGCTCATCAAGATCAGATTCAGTCTTTTCTTTATAGCTATCAACAATCTTTCCAGCTTCCATTTTTAGCGAAAAGGTGGTATCATTGTCATAAATCTGGCTATTCTTTGAGGATTATTCCTTACTCCGACAAGTAGGTAGTCGTCTTTTCTCTCGTTATTAGGCATCTGCACAGTCGCAGGGAATTTCATTTAGATCTTAATCAACCAGAGATATGCCCTCATTCGATAGAGGTCGAGAGCGTGGTAGTAGCGGTTCTTCAGAAGGTGATTATCAGAGTAGTTGCTTAGCGCAGCTGCAGAGGCAGTTCTATGAACTGCTAGTCTGGCAGGATGCTGAGGCATCTGATGTAGTAGACCCAAGTATTTCTTCTTTCCTTAAATATGAGTAAGATTTGATTCTTCCGATCGATTCAGAAATGGGGTGTCCTATCATGTTTCCATGGTTTCTTTTGATGTCGTTTCTATTAAGAATTGGTTGCAGTAGAGGGGTCGCATCATAAGTTAATCAAGAGATAAATATTTCTCATAATAAATGAAAATTCAATACGGTTATTTTCTTCCAATGTGGAAATTGTGGAAGTAATTAATCATGACGTCATATAGATATCGCGCATTTGGAATTCAGCAATAGTCCAAGAGATGAGATTCATAACTCAACTATGATATAGCCAAAACGAATAAACGAAAATAAAATGTGAATTATTATGAAATCCCCCATGCTGCCATTCAAAGTGGGACAAGAGAAAAGTCTTCGATCAACTCACAAGCATTACTATAAATACTTGCTACCAACAAAGAGAAGAATCACAAAGTTAGATTTTCTTTTAAAACCATTTTCTCCCTTCCTCTTTCAAATATCAAATATACAGTAAACTTTTGTTAGGAAATTAAACACAACATGGGGAAGATGGTTCTTATAGCTGCAGCAATGACTTTGTTAGTTACCCTTTATGATTTATTCCTGTCATTTATGATGACCCTACTAGTTGATCTGGTTTAAATGTGAGAAATTTGAGAGAAAGTGTCAGTATTGTCTGCTTGGCATCCTGTTGTACCACTTTCTCTTAGTATGTCAAGTCAGTCTATCTCTCTTTGGAATTCAGTGTTGATAGGATGGTGGGATTCTTATTCGTCACCATCAGAAAGTGATATTATTTCTTCCGGTGCAAAGTGATCAGTAAGTAATATTCGATCTACGTATCTTCTCTTGGTTCAAAACGCTAGTAAAGTCATATTATCCTATGAGCTCAGCTGGGTTATAAAAGGGTTTTCTGGTAAATTGTCAGCGTTTCCTTCTTATTGAGAGGTTAAATTGGCATAGATGTCATTCCATAAAGCTTATTTAATGTCTATCTCTTCAATTGCGATTCTTTGGTTAGCCTGACTCGGAAATAGTGTAGCTCTGGGAACCAAACAAATAAAAAGATGAGCTTCCTGAAGCTCTAATTATTTCTATCCTCAGTCCATTACCATCTCTTCTTTGTTCGGCACTGGTGAGCTTAGGCGGTCAGTAGCCTCTTATGATGTTCCATGTGTGGAGCCAGAGTGCGTGTCAAGGTAGCTGGGCAAGCGCATTGTTGTGTTTAGGACTACTAAAGGTAATGAGGGGCATCATTTGACCTCTGATTTGATCCATCAGGCGGTAGTGCTTATGACAAAGATATAGAGTTGTGAACTCGGGAGTTGCAGTCGTTTGGCAACTCGAAAGGGTAATTTGGTAGCTCAGGTCTGAGCCGCATTCTATTTTTAGCTATGTCTTCCTTAGTCAGGTAAACTGTGCGAGGATGACTATTTCTATTCAAGTTAGCGGTATGAGTTAATGCTCTAAGTGGAGGAGTCTTCCTCCAATTGATACCGAATCATAATATTAAATCTCTAAGGCGTAGCTGAAGCGTAAGCTAATTCTTAGTTCCATCGACTTGTTCTATATCGTAAAGTATATCGACGAGGTGATTTGTCGGCAGAATCATGTTAATTCTTCCAGAGTTTCGTGTATCTTTGTTTCGAAAATATAAGAACTCTCCTCTCGTGATCGAGGAAAGATCAGCTTAGTCAGAATAAGCTGGGCAACGATGTGAGGATATTATCAAGATATATTTTACTCCAAGAGTTCGGTGTGCGTGTATTCTATAATCAGAAGATAATGCCCGTGGAGTAATTTATAAAGGTCATGCAATTTCTCTTGTTATCTATATGAATTTTTCTTTAGACTTAGGCTCGTTCGAGGACGAACGAGAGTTTAAATGGAGGAGAATGAAACGACCTCGGTTAGTCGTTTCGGAAGATAGGACTCCGATTGGCGTGCCGATAATTTTAAAATATTCATAATATCTATTAGGACCTGTCAGTAAAATTTGAGCTAAATCAGACCTCGTTTGGTAGGCATCGGAAGAAGGTTTCGGTTTTTATTGTCGATAAATATAAAAAAGAGATTTTCGAGCTCGGTTTTGGCGAATGAGCTCCGATTCGAAATTCGAAAGCGTCGTTAGGTTCGTATGATTATTTGTAACTTTTGTAAACTTTCGGAAGTGAATTTCGATGTTGTTCGGCTAGTTTCGGCTAAAATGCCGAAAGTTAAATAATTTGACCTTTTCCATTTAAATTCGCATCTTGAGTTTCGGGAGTCCGATTTGAGATCCGCTTTAGTGAGTATGTTACATATATTTTGTATAACTTTTATGCAAAAGTTGGAATTATTTCGAATATCGTAGAGTACAGTTTTTAATTTTTACTGTAGCAGTGAATTTTAAAAGAAAAAAAGAAAAAAAAACAGAAAATGACAAAATTGGAAAAGTAAAGGCGGTGGGGTCCTAATCTTATAAGCTTAGGATAGTACAGAAACAAGGAAAGGCAGAGAGAAATACGAGCAAGAATAGAAACATCGAAACAGAGAAAATGAAACGACGCAGTGGAAAAAAATGCCAGAAAATGAGAAAAGGGGCCGGAGAAAAGTAGAATTTTTACCCTGAAACATTCAGGTAATGATCCTAATATATGTCGACGCCCATTTTTCCCCGAACCCCTGTTAGAGTTCGAAATAGGGCTCGACTTATTGGGTAACTCACGGGTAAAGAGTTGGAGTCGCCACCTAACATATTTTTTAACTAGGCGTATTAGGGCACCTACTTTGTTTCTAGCTAATTTTATAATTAACTCCGAAACTTAGTCTACGAACCAGAAATCTAGGTAAGGGTTCAAGTTAACCCGAGAGGAAGGGGTTAGGCACCCCTCAAGTTCCACCAAATGTGGTTACCGGCCGGACTAAAAATTGGGATTGTAAATAAAAGGTCAATGAAGTTAATTAATCAGGCATAAAAATCTAAATATTTAAGTGACATTCTAACTAAGCAAGTATTGAATCATATTATATTAAAAGGGGGTCGAAAGCTAGCAATAATCAACACAACCCCAACTCTCCAATATAAATGTTTTACGATACGACATATTTTATTTACGAAGCCGAGGATAGAATGAGATCTTTTGAGTCTTCCATAAAGCATCCTTTCGAATATAATAATTCACATAAAAGTATATATATATATATATATATATATATATATATATATATATATATATATATATATATATATTAATAGAGACATGCGCCACATTAAATTGTGGCGAATTTAATATGGGAAAGTAATCAATAACTTAACAAATAAATGAACTATAGAAATTTAGAAGAATGCGGGATCAGGTATAGGCGAGGCGAGAGAAGGGCCCAGTCCGATGTTACTTCCCCTCATTTTGCTTTGTATGATCAACAATCTTAAACGTTTTTAGACAAGACAAAAGGAGTATTAAAATCTTTAGTTTTAAAATAGTATTCAATCTCGAAATGATTTAACGTAAACAATAAGAATAAAAGTCGTTTTCTGTCTTAGAAGCATTGCTATTTGAAAACAACGTAAAGCTTAAAAATAGTTTAGTATTTAAATCTTAAAACCTGTTAAATAGTTAAGAGAAAATTAAAATAGTTTTTTTAAAAATAGTAAAAGTGATGAATCTTTAAAACCTCATAAGATAGTGACATATTCAAATCAAAACTGAGGGAGTAACGAATTGCTTTTAATATTAAAAAGCTATATATGTATTCTTCATTCGAGAAGTCATTAGCCTACCATTGTCATCATATCCCATAACATACCTGACTGGCTTGGGGTGACGATTCCACTCAATCTTCATGTGTTTACGCCGTTGTATGTCGTAGTTGAACTCCAAGTAACGCCACTCCATCGTAGTGTACGTGTAAAGAAATATTAAAAGTGGTGAGAGTATGTCTATTCTTTATGTTACAATAATATAAAGTAAGACTAAAGGCATGTAAACTTAACAGACTATTTTTTATGAATAGCTTCAATCCTTGTGCCATAAAAAAATAATTTAAAACTGAGATAAACTTGTAAACACATTAAGCACAGAACGTCCAAACCACGGATGGAAGTTATTCTTATCAATAAATAAGTTCAAATATGCTTCAGTACATTAACGTGCTTAAGAACATAAGTTATCAAGAGAGCTAAAACACATTCTTTAAACTAATCAAAGGGGAGGCATATAAAAGGGCTAGTCAAGACAATGATAGGTCATGAGAATAGTTTAAGAAGAGAATCTAAGACACGGAGCTTTAGGAAATCCACGAAACATATGATAAAATAAAACTAGTGGGTCATGGCGATTCAATTCCATGGTTTTCATTTCATGAGCACATATAACCAGGGAAAGAAAAATTCTTTAATGAATATTTTCTATTGCGTACTACTAACTGATACATTCAAGCAGCCACCTAGAAAATTTATAATGTTCAAGAGTACCACTTGACAGTAAATTGTATCTTTTTAATCTTGAAACTAAGGCCATTTTAGAAAGCAAACACTAGAAAAAAGAGAGGGGTTAGAGACGACCTATTTTTCTGGTGTTGGGGGCTCTCCGTCTGCAAACAGTCATGGCTCCAAACTATCGTCGCGGTGCACTCCCAGCCATGGTTCGTAGTTCCCTGGTGGTGGGTCTTCCCTAGCATCCCGTTGTTGCTATCTATTTATGGTTACTGGTTTATCATGTCATGGGGTCGTAAGAGTGAACGAAAAATGAAAGAGGGGCTGCTCGTGAGCTCTAGGCGAAACTCCAGGCTGCCTATTCTCTGCTAATCGTGAACAATAATGGAAGAGAGATAGGAAGAGAGACGTTGCATGGGAGGAGAGCTGTTTTCTTGATGAGGATAAGTATCGGAGTCCTCCCCGTAGAGTGGTGAAAGCTTGAGTTTTTATAGATGGCCTAGGATTACTAGCCGTTGGGAGAGGAGTCATAATATGGGAAATTGATTGCTCATCTTAACTAGGAATCAAACTGAGGGATTTGTGGGATTGGATATGATCTTATGACTTGATGAAAGTGTATAAAACCTTGTCTTACGGAGAAGAAGAGAGATAGCTGTTGGGAAAATATGTGAAAAAGGAAATGGAGAAATATACGTATATAAGCAATAATTACGATGGGTTCTGATTGCCTCACTCAAAAGTTTAAATAAGAAAAGTTTGGAAAGAGCATATTTCGTGGAATACTTCCAAGGATATTGGAACTATATATTATGCTGCAAAATATATAGTCATAAAATGTATTTGGTTATACATTTTGTCTAGATTCAAAGTGAACATAAGTATTTGATAAGAATTCATGAAAAATTCAAGCTATCAAGTGAATGTGGTAAAATACCGAGTAGAGATTGGAATGAATATTTTAATATTTCCAATATTTAACTTAAATGTGCGGAATAATAATAAAAAATATATATATATTACATATAATTAAAAGAAGAGAGAAATGCACACCTAAAAATAATTGGGTAAGACTAAGTTATATAGATGGCCACAAATACTTACTAAACGTTATTTATGCAATAACCATAATTCATCATGCATTTAACAAATAGCCTAAATGAAGTAATTAAATAATATGGCCGCGATTAAATATATAATGTATAAATAAAGGATAACACAAGATAATGCATCCATATTTCATTCAAACTGTTAAATTGCACCCTTAAGTTAAATTATGGCCAATTATGTAAAAAGGAGGGACAAAATTGGGTGTCAACAGCTGCCCTTCTTTGCCCGTGATGATGAAAGAGTCTTCGGGCAAAGATAGTTGACGGAGCAGCCAATTTTTTCACGACTGGTGGGAAAAATGATTGAAAGGGGAAAATGGGAGATTTGGGGTGTTTCGGCCGAACCCCGGTCTCTGAGTTGCCTACATATCTCGGATTTCACGAGAATCAGGCCGTGTGTAGTTCTAGAATGGCATGTTGCCTGTTTGAGATGTTTATGACGCACGATTTAGATATCAAGAGTGAACTTATCGGAGTATGTAAAGTTTACATTCGTGTATGTTTTGCCTTTTCGGCGGGATAAATGAAGAATGAAGTAAGGGAACTTGTGAAGGTGAGATAACCTCAACAGATCGAGCGTGGGAAAAAAGGCTTATAATCCTCCAAGTTATGAAAATGTGGCGCGCTACACACCCATAAAGAGGAGTTTATACGTACATAGTTTCCACTTCACCTCGATAAATGAGTAATCTCCCCTTCAATATTACCTTGACTAAGCTAGGAGACATTTGAGGAGCGAGCTTTATGAATGCGCACGATTCAAGCAGGCGGGCACGATTGAGCACGAAAATACGCACGATCGACGCAGATGGGCACGAATTAGAAAGGAATACGAAACCGGCATCCAATCAATAAGGATGGATTAGGTAGACCACTGGTATGAGTATGGAATTGTAGCATGGAATTCGAAAAGATAGGTAGCTTGCGGGTGTAGCAAAAGGCATTGTATGTAGGATTAGGCTTTGCTTTGTATGTTTTTGAGGTTTTGTGGTTGCCTAATTGGCCGTGATTTTGGGAGTAGGCGTGACAGTATGGCACAGGGGTTTGTCGAGAGATCGGGGAGTACCCTGCAGCAAAATCATGATAAATGCAATATATATAAAGATAAAGTAAAGTAAACTTCCCTGATGAGTTGAGCTCTCCTTTGTCATGTAGCTGTCTAGTCTGTTTCCAAGTGCTTTGAGTGTTTAGGAAATATATGCTTCTCCTCTAGGGATATTCCTGTCGCCGGGCTGTATCTTGGAATATTGTACCACTGTTTCCTTTTATAATGCTTTCATGAATGTTGGGCCTTTGTCAAGTTTTCTTCGGTGAACACCCAGTTTCTGTACTTCGTCTCTCTTGAAATTTTTGAGGGGACCTCAAAAATTTCTGCCCCAGTGTCAGCTTGCATCTTTTGGGAATTTTTGAGGGGATCCTCAAAAATTCTGCCCCAGTTTATTGCCGTTGATAGATCATCATATCATGGTAGTGTCTGCAAAACAAAAAAAACGTGTGTATGTCCAATTTTAAGGCGGACGAGCCTATTGTAGTGATGCCTGCAAAACAAAATAAGTGAATTTGTCCTATTTTAAGCCGGATAAGGCTGATTATAGTAGTGCCTGCAAAACAGAAAGAATGAGTATGTCCAATTCTAAGGCGGACGAGCCTATTGTCATATTCTAAGCCTGACGGGGCTCATCGTCATATTTTAAGCCTGACGTGGCTGATTGTCATATTATAAGCCTGTCATATTTTAAGCCTGACGGGGCTAGTCGTCATATTTTAAGCCTGACGAGGCTAATCGTCATATTTTAAGCCTGACGTGGCTAGTCCTATTGTAGTGGTGCCTGCAAAAATAAAATATATGAGTTTGGCATATTTTAAGCCTGACGTGGCTAGTCGTCATATTTTAAGCCTGACGAGGCTAATCGTCATATTCTAAGCCTGACGTGGCTAGTCCTATTGTAGTGGTGCCTGCAAAAAATAAAATATATGAGTTTGTCCTATTTTAAGTCGGACAGAGCTGATTATAGTAGTGCCTGCAAAACAGAAAGAATGAGCATGTCCAATTCTAAGGCGGACGGGCCTAATAGTCATATTTTAAGCCTGACGGGGCTAGTCGTCATATTTTAAGCCTGACGAGGCTAGTCGTCATATTTTAAGCCTGACGTTGCTGGTTGTCGTATTATAAGCCTGTCATATTTTAAGCCTGACGGGGCTAGTCGTCATATTTTAAGCCTGACGAGGCTATTCGTCATATTTTAAGCCTGACGAGGCTATTTGTCATATTTTAATGGTGCCTGCAAAACAAAATATATGAGTTTGTCCTATTTTAAGCCGGACAGAGCTGATTATAGTAGTGCCTGCAAAATAGAAAGAATGAGCATGTCCAATTCTAAGGCGGACGGGCCTATTGTCATATTCTAAGCCTGACGGGGCTCATCGTCATATTTTAAGCCTGACGTGGCATATTGTCATATTATAAGCCTGTCATATTTTAAGCCTGACGGGGCTGGTCGTCATATTTTAAGCCTGACGAGGCTATTCGTCATATTTTAAGCCTGACGAGGCTAATCGTCATATTTTAAGCCTGACGTGGCTGGTCGTCATATTTTAAGCCTGACATGGCTGGTCGTCATATTATAAGCCTGACGAGGCTAAAGTGTTATCATGTCCATTGTGATTGCCTGCGAATTCTTGTGTTTGTGTTGAAAGATCTGTTGTCAAAGAAAGATTCGTTAGTTGAAACAAAGTGGTTGCTTTGCATTGAACACCAATGTATTTGCTTGAATTTGCATTCGTTTTTCAGTATGACGATCAGGTATCTCGATGACTCTGATTGTGTGAATACTTGCATCCCCAGACTGAGGTTGGATTTATCGGATTTGGAAATTGTATTTGTCTTGGGGTTGTGACGGGGTGTCTTCATTTTTCATGCTTTTCATTTTGACAGACATGGAGCTAACTTTGATGGGTGGTTGCAATATCTTTTGACTGAGCTAAAGGAGTAAATGTGTGAGGTTTTGTCTTTTCGTCTGTCCTCAATTGTGTTGAGCCTTTGAAAGTCTTGAAAGAGAGGAGATTGTTTATGGTGCAAGTTGGGGTACGGTGCGAGGCTGTGAGTTTTGCCAGTTTTGGTCGTATAGTGATTAGAATTTTCTCTTGCGACTCTTGTATGAGTATATTGTCAACTGTTTTTGGTTCGTTCATACTACAAATCGTACGGAAGTGGAATTGGGCTTATCTGAGTTTTCTTGGTGTCATATGCTGGTGATTCGAAAGACTTTGTTTCAGAAGCAAATATTATCAGCTTGGCTTGCCATTTCGGCTTTTCTGAATGCAGATTCTTGACCAATTTCAGTGTTCAGATGCAAAGCGACCGTAATAAAGTGACAACATGCGCAAAACTGTGTTAGGCCATTTAGCAAAAATTTGATGCAAAAACAACACATATAGCTTAAGAGAATGCCTAGACCGCGGATGATAGAGTAGCACTTGAATTTGGAGTTATGACAAATTGTATAAAGATTCTAAAAGATTGCTCGAGTGCTTTATGTAGCAGTCAAGACAAGGATTTTGGTCGAATGACCGATGCTCGCTTAAGCAGGAGATGAGAAGTTGAATGTCAATGAAAGATAATAAAGATGTTGTGTAAAGAATAGGTTGTGTTGATAGAAAGGAGGTTGGCTTTTGTTGAACACCAACACCTAAAGTGCATCTCCCATCCTGTCTTGCAAATCTGCGTGTCATAATGCCCGCGTGCCTTTGAGAGAGATACTCAATGTCTCTCATACTTGTCAACCGACTGCTGCAATTCAATCTTTGCCTCAACTTTTGCTTGTCATGTAAATTTCGTTGCCAAGAGACTGATCCCGGTGTATCATGTATATTCTTAGATCACTGCTTCAGTCAAGAAAATTAATTCCTGGTTTTGTAAGTGTCTCAAATAGCTTCATCTTGAGATCACGTCTCGTCCCACACTTGCTAGTTGGTAGGGATATGCTTCCAATACTCAGCAAGAGCTTCTAGCTTCGTCATATAATGGAAATTTTGTCACCGCACCTTTGCATTTTCTCCAAATTGAATCAGCCTGTTAACTCTGGTTGTTATGCATAAACCTTTGTATCATCAAGCGGGTTCCGATCATCTCTCACTTCCTTATTGCCTTGTGTCCCTTCGAACATATTTTGAGCCAGGAATAGGTGCAAGTTTGGAAACATTTTGGATTGCCTAAAATGTATTACAATATAGACTAGATTAACAAAATGATCCTCAGACATTGTGTCAAAACGAAGTATTTTGATGAGTCATGTGTGCCCTTGAGTTTGACCAACAAATCTCTTGCCCTGTCAATTTTCCGCTTTGTATGTATAGTGCCTGCTATTATAAACTCTTCTTGTTTTGAAAAATCCCTGATAAGCACACTTTGCTTAACCAAATCTTCTGTATTGGTATTCAACTTAAGCCAACCTTTTGGATAATAGGTTTTGAGTTCATAAGGGATAGGGAATTATCAAGACATGCAAAAGATTTCTGATATCATAATTTGGGCATAGAGTAAGGAAATGTGGTGCCTTGGTAAGAGATTGGATTTGGGAAGGGATTGACTTAGGTAGAAAGAGACCTAGAGCAATCAAGCAATTTTATGCAATGCACATATATCAAATAAGAAATTCATTCTATAATATAAAGGATCGTTTTACGCACGAGGATTTGAAAAAATACTTTTGTGCCACATGTATCATTTCATCTGCTACAAAATGCGGAGTCTAAAAGAAAATATTGCATTTATTGAATATTGGTCTTATTACATTGGCTGATATTGAAACAGTGTAAGAGAAGGAAAAGACTAAACATTTCTGGGGGATTAAATCATGGCCAGTTGAGCATCTTTCATGTTGATCCATCCCCAGAAGATTCATCTTCTTCCTCTTCGGACGAATCTTCGCTAGACGAACTTGCCCCTGACGAGTCTCCTTGGAAGATGATATTATCTGCATCAGTTAAGAGCCGGGATATGTCAAATGTTAAGTTTTTCAACATTTCCCAAGCCTTCCTTCCTTTCTCCTCTATTCCTTTGTCAGCCACAGAGCTCATCCCTTCGCTAGCCCATACACCGATAGACTCTATGCGTTTTGTCAGGAGTTCTGCCTTATTGCGCCATTTGTCTTTTTCTTTGTTCTTTGCTTCGACCAAACTTTGCTTCTTCGTTATTTTCTCTCGTGCATTTGACAATTGTCTGTGTAGCCTCTTGCACTCAGATTCCAATTTATCGGCATTTCTTTTCCTTTTCTTTGTTGCTCTTGGTTGAACTGCCTTTGCTATGTCTTTCCTTAGCCAGTCTGGATAATCTTCATCATAGCTTGCGTCAAACCTGTCTCGTCCAATAGTCTCGATTCCCAATCTTTGCCTTTCTTTCCAAAGTTCTAATATCTTGTCTTTGAATGGTATCACTCCTCCAAAAATATCTGCTTTGAAACTTATGATGTCCGCAATTTGGGGTACAATCTGCTTTCTCCCCGCTTGTCTAAGTGCCCTTAAAGGAGTTTATGAGTAAACCCCTCTAAAGCCCACTAAGATGAGAAATGAGTCTCTTTCGGATCGTGTGATTACTATTGTGCCGGGAAAGTAGTCAAACATCCATTGTATGTTTTCAGATGTCAATTGAGAGAGTTTGTGATGCCAGCCTTCGGTTGTTGTTGGCTGATCCCACTTTTCAAGAGCATTGTCCATGCGGGCGATATGTGTCAAGATATAGTTTTCTCTTGGTATGGAGTGGAAGCCTTGGTCTGTGCTGTTCATCCTTTGCAAATGTTCCATCAACCAAATTTGTAGGAGTAAATTGCAACCTTAAAAAAAAACAGCTCCCTTCTTGCATCTTTCTAAAGCTCGGTACATCTCTGCAACAATCATCGGTACCAAAGTGTATGTCTTGTTAATGTCTTTGAGTAAGGTATCAGCAATTGAGACCATGCAAACATCAACTCGTCCTTTGTGCTGTGGAAAGCCGACGATCCCTAAAAAGCTGGTGAGAAAAGCAAGTATCCTTCGCTCTTGCCAATCTGCCTGGTCAATGTTGAAATAGCCTTCCGATTCCTGAAATGTTTCTCCATACCCAAATTTGATGTAGAGGGAAGTCAGAGAAATTCCCGACTGCCTTATATTGTCTGTGCATAATTCGGGCTTAAACCCTACCATTTCGAAGAACTCCTCGGGTGCAATGTTCTTAGGCATCAAGACTTCTTCACTTTCAAATGGTAATTGGGTTAACCCGCCTATTTCTTCCAGTAATGGTGTCAACTCTACGCTCCCAAAGTGAAAAATTACTCGGTCCGCATCCCAATAGTGTGCTGCTGCTTCTACTATCCCTTTTACTGCCGTGTACTCCATTAGTGAAATCAGGTTCCCCAATACTACTTTAACTCGGTCTTGTTGATCTATGCTTAAGTTTCTCCACCAATCTCTTAGCAACTGAGGGACTTCAGCAACCATGTCAAATGTTCTAGTGGCCATGATCTTTTAGAAAAGGTGAAGGAAGGAGAAGAAAAGGAAGGAATATGCCTAAATTTTGGTTGTAAGCAAACGATTAACGTATGGCACGAGCTTTTGAAAATAATGCAGTATGAAATGAAGAGATGTGTCGTTATGAGTTGAGAACCCCTTTAGACACTTTAGAAGGAAATTGCTAATGGACTTTTAACAAACCACGGATGGCGAGTCTTTATATAATGCCTGAAGGATAAATGCGCATTATGTGTCATCCCAACTATCAAACGGTCATTTCTGCTTCGTATTGGGCCTTTAATGCCCTTTCGGTTACCTTTTACGCATTTGAATAGCATTGAATATAGAATGATTCCAACCGCTTAGAAATAAACAGTCGTTTCTGATTCAATTTTAGCTTTGATGCCTTTTAGGTAATCTTTGTGCCTTCGAATGGCATTGAATGCAGAATAATTCCAATAAACGGTCTACATTTGCACGTTCAATCCTTTAAGTATATGCCAATAAATCACGTTTAACAGTTTTTAAGGCCAAAACCCGTTCAGATTATTTGGACAAGTTGGCTTATTGGACTTGAAAACAAGTCGACTAATGATATGTCATGATGCATGATTCCTAGCATTACTACTAAAGAAAGGAGTTAGCTAGACCGAGTTTTATTATCCTCCCAAGCGGACAACTCAGGAGCGGGAACGTCTTGGACCAAATAGGTTCCAAGTTGTTCCCCCTAAAAGGAGATTTTTTGTGAGGGAAGAGGTGGTCGTAATCACCGCACGATTTAGAAACTTGCCAGGAGCGGCGGAAGGTATGCATGATATGTACAATTTTAAAAAAAATGCACAAGTTTTGAAAGAAATGCATATGTCTTGTAAAATGATGCACACATATTGAAGTATTTCGTAAAATGATTTTAGAAGGATAAGAACAAAACAAATGCGTTAGTTTCAAAAGATATGATTAGTATAAACTAGACAATATTTTAAAAATCATGAAAAAGAAAAAAAATGCACATACTAATATTTTACAAAATAAGTTTTTAAAAGGGATAACAAAACGAACACACATTAGTTTTGAAAAATAGAGTTAATAGAAACTAGACAATATTAAAATGAAAAAAAGAATTAAATCAAGTGAAATTGTTTTTTAAAAAGATTTATCAATTTTATAGAAAGGGTGCACATATTGAAGCATTTCAAAAATGATTTTAAAAAATGAGTAAAAAGAGAAAACGAAACAAACAAGTTAGTTTTAAAAAATAGGATCATGGAAACTAGACAAAAAGAATTATGAAGTGAAATTGTATAAAAGAAAAAGATTTTGCAAAATTTATGAAAGATTAGAAAATAGTAGAAGTGTTGGACGCTTTGTAAGAACCTTCCAAGAGTGGGTTTACTAGACAGGAACATGGTTCCCCCAGGCGGACAACCAAGGGGTGGGAACGTTTGGAATTGTTGGTTGTACCACGGACCAACTTATCCCAACCGTCCCTCCTAAAGGGTTTTTTGAGAGTGAAACGGCCGTGAGATCCACGTAACCATTTATGGTGTGTGCAAGTGTAAAAATTTCCAGGAGTGGAGGAAATATAAACAAAATAACAATTACAGATAATAAAGAAAATGCAAACGAAGTAGAAAGCTAAACTTCAAACCTGACAAAAGAAAAAGAAAGAAATATTAGTTTTGAGAAATAACGAAAATAAATGCAAAGAATCCCAATTAAAAGTCCGTTATGGTTTGAACCTTGATTTCCCCAGCGGAGTCGCCATTCTGTCGACGCCCATTTTTTCCCGAACCCCTGTTAGAGTTCGAAATAGGGCTCGACTTATTGGGTAACTCACGGGTAAAGAGTTGGAGTCGCCACCTAACATATTTTTTAACTAGGCGTATTAGGGCACCTACTTTGTTTCTAGCTAATTTTATAATTAACTCCGAAACTTAGTCTACGAACCAGAAATCTAGGTAAGGGTTCAAGTTAACCCGAGAGGAAGGGGTTAGGCACCCCTCAAGTTCCACCAAATGTGGTTACCGGCCGGACTAAAAATTGGGATTGTAAATAAAAGGTCAATGAAGTTAATTAATCAGGCATAAAAATCTAAATATTTAAGTGACATTCTAACTAAGCAAGTATTGAATCATATTATATTAAAAGGGGGTCGAAAGCTAGCAATAATCAACACAACCCCAACTCTCCAATATAAATGTTTTACGATACGACATATTTTATTTACGAAGCCGAGGATAGAATGAGATCTTTTGAGTCTTCCATAAAGCATCCTTTCGAATATAATAATTCACATAAAAGTATATATATATATATATATATATATATATATATATATATATATATATATATATTAATAGAGACATGCGCCACATTAAATTGTGGCGAATTTAATATGGGAAAGTAATCAATAACTTAACAAATAAATGAACTATAGAAATTTAGAAGAATGCGGGATCAGGTATAGGCGAGGCGAGAGAAGGGCCCAGTCCGATGTTACTTCCCCTCATTTTGCTTTGTATGATCAACAATCTTAAACGTTTTTAGACAAGACAAAAGGAGTATTAAAATCTTTAGTTTTAAAATAGTATTCAATCTCGAAATGATTTAATGTAAACAATAAGAATAAAAGTCGTTTTCTGTCTTAGAAGCATTGCTATTTGAAAACAACGTAAAGCTTAAAAATAGTTTAGTATTTAAATCTTAAAACCTGTTAAATAGTTAAGAGAAAATTAAAATAGTTTTTTTAAAAATAGTAAAAGTGATGAATCTTTAAAAACTCATAAGATAGTGACATATTCAAATCAAAACTGAGGGAGTAACGAATTGCTTTTAATATTAAAAAGCTATATATGTATTCTTCATTCGAGAAGTCATTAGCCTGCCATTGTCATCATATCCCATAACATACCTGACCGGCTTGGGGTGACGATTCCACTCAATCTTCATGTGTTTACGCCGTTGTATGTCGTAGTTGAACTCCAAGTAACGCCACTCCATCGTAGTGTACGTGTAAAGAAATATTAAAAGTGGTGAGAGTATGTCTATTCTTTATGTTACAATAATATAAAGTAAGACTAAAGGCATGTAAACTTAACAGACTATTTTTTATGAATAGCTTCAATCCTTGTGCCATAAAAAAATAATTTAAAACTAAGATAAACTTGTAAACACATTAAGCACAGAACGTCCAAACCACGGATGGAAGTTATTCTTATCAATAAATAAGTTCAAATATGCTTCAGTACATTAACGTGCTTAAGAACATAAGTTATCAAGAGAGCTAAAACACATTCTTTAAACTAATCAAAGGGGAGGCATATAAAAGGGCTAGTCAAGACAATGATAGGTCATGAGAATAGTTTAAGAAGAGAATCTAAGACACGGAGCTTTAGGAAATCCACGAAACATATGATAAAATAAAACTAGTGGGTCATGGCGATTCAATTCCATGGTTTTCATTTCATGAGCACATATAACCAGGGAAAGAAAAATTCTTTAATGAATATTTTCTATTGCGTACTACTAACTGATACATTCAAGCAGCCACCTAGAAAATTTATAATGTTCAAGAGTACCACTTGACAGTAAATTGTATCTTTTTAATCTTGAAACTAAGGCCATTTTATAAAGCAAACACAAGAAAAAAGTGAGGGGTTAGAGACGACCTATTTTTCTGGTGTTGGGGGCTCTCCGTCTGCAAACAGTCATGGCTCCAAACTATCGTCGCGGTGCACTCCCAGCCATGGTTCGTAGTTCCCTGGTGGTGGGTCTTCGCTAGCATCCCGTTGTTGCTATCTATTTATGGTTACTGGTTTATCATGTCATGGGGTCGTAAGAGTGAACGAAAAATGAAAGAGGGGCTGCTCGTGAGCTCTAGGCGAAACTCCAGGCTGCCTATTCTCTGCTAATCGTGAACAATAATGGAAGAGAGATAGGAAGAGAGACGTTGCATGGGAGGAGAGCTGTTTTCTTGATGAGGATAAGTATCGGAGTCCTCCCCGTAGAGTGGTGAAAGCTTGAGTTTTTATAGATGGCCTAGGATTACTAGCCGTTGGGAGAGGAGTCATAATATGGGAAATTGATTGCTCATCTTAACTAGGAATCAAACTGAGGGATTTGTGGGATTGGATATGATCTTATGACTTGATGAAAGTGTATAAAACCTTGTCTTACGGAGAAGAAGAGAGATAGCTGTTGGGAAAATATGTGAAAAAGGAAATGGAGAAATATACGTATATAAGCAATAATTAAGATGGGTTCTGATTGCCTCACTCAAAAGTTTAAATAAGAAAAGTTTGGAAAGAGCATATTTCGTGGAATACTTCCAAGGATATTGGAACTATATATTATGCTGCAAAATATATAGTCATAAAATGTATTTGGTTATACATTTTGTCTAGATTCAAAGTGAACATAAGTATTTGATAAGAATTCATGAAAAATTCAAGCTATCAAGTGAATGTGGTAAAATACCGAGTAGAGATTGGAATGAATATTTTAATATTTCCAATATTTAACTTAAATGTGCGGAATAATAATAAAAAATATATATATATTACATATAATTAAAAGAAGAGAGAAATGCACACCTAAAAATAATTGGGTAAGACTAAGTTATATAGATGGCCACAAATACTTACTAAACGTTATTTATGCAATAACCATAATTCATCATGCATTTAACAAATAGCCTAAATGAAGTAATTAAATAATATGGCCGCGATTAAATATATAATGTATAAATAAAGGATAACACAAGATAATGCATCCATATTTCATTCAAACTGTTAAATTGCACCCTTAAGTTAAATTATGGCCAATTATGTAAAAAGGAGGGACAAAATTGGGTGTCAACAATATACTATTTGAGTTTATTACGTGTGTTTGAATATATTTTAACGGTAAAACTTGGAATATTAAACATCGTTTTAATAAGTTCAATTAATAGTTTAAAGGGTCAAATGGACTCCGGTAATGAAATTGATTATATATTCGTACTCAGTGAGTTATGGGCAACATATAAATGTAATTTATTTGCGGTTTGGTTATATGACCTTAAACCCTGTACATAGGCCTGGCCTGCGTATTGCGTATGCGAATAGGGTATCAGGTTCCTAATCGGATTGCCCTAAGATGTTAGGAAAGAAGCCTTTAGCCTAATTTGATATATGTTTCTGCTTATTGAATAGAGTGGGATCGTTTGGCAATGAAACCAAAGGATAAAGCGGTTGTTGATTAGCAATGATAACTTTTGGAAGAGGTAAGTGTTTATATCCATTTCTTTGGAGGCACTTGGCCTCGTGGATTTTCTACCACGTGTTTCCTTACATGTGTAGCTGCCGATAGCCGTACTCATTATGCCTTAGCTTTGAATTTACATTGTATATTATATGTTATGCCCTATTGATGGTATTGCATTGAACATATGAGCATTGCACTCTGGTTTTGAGCATTGCATATACTTCCCGGTTGGCGATGAGAGTCCCGCACCGGTGAAGGGTCATTATTGCATATACTTCCCGATTGGCGATGAGAGTCCCGCACCGGCGAAGGGTCATTATTGCATATACTTCCCGGTTGGCAATGAGAGTCCCGCACCGGTGAAGGGTCATCATTACATATACTTCCCGATAATCGATGAGAGTCCCGAGCCGGTGAAGGGTCATTATTGCATATATCTCCTGGTAGACGATGAGAGTCCCGCGCCGGAGATAGGTATCAGGCATATGTGACTGCATTGCATCATACCGCATTCATCCCATCTCATTGCACCGCATACTGACTATTGTGTGTATTGTGTTGTGTTTTATGTATGCTGTATGTACACCATGTTGTGGACATATCTCAGTTTGCCTATATATTTCTGGCTCGTATTCTGGGTTGCGGGGATCGGGTTGCCCGCCGCAACGGTATAAATATATGGATCGGGTTGCACGCCGGAACAATATAAATATATGGATCGAGTTGCACGCCACAACGGTATAAATATATGGATCGGGTTGAACACCGCGACGGTATGATGTATTTCTGATTTTTGATATGTTCGGGATACCGATATGTTCTGGCTATCTTACGTTCCTGGTTGTTAATGGGTTTGTGATTCCATACATATTTCTAGTTATTATCTGGCTCTGCCTTTTCATAATGTAAATAAGAGGAATTTGGTTTATCTGTTTCTTTTCTCCCTGGCTAGCCATCCTATTCTTTGAGGTGGCTAGTCTGCCCCACTTATTGAGTCATTTTGACTCACCCTTGTTTGTTGTTTGTTTCTTGTCTATCTATTTCGTTTCGGCAGGTTCGCTCCAGGATTGAGTTCGCCACGTTGTAAAGGAGCAAAGACGACTTCAGCTGTCAGGGTGAGCCAGCTTTTATTCCGGATGGCCACCAGTTTATTGGTTGTTATTTCAGTTGCATTTTGCTCCCTTCAGGAGGTATTTGTCTTCTTTTGTACTCTTAGATGTCTAGTCTGGATAGCCCTAAGCCCAGTGTGTCTGTGATTTTTTTAAGTCTTGTCCTTATTGGTGAATTGTTATATTTATTTTTCTAATTTAATTGGTAAGGGTTCGCCCGACTGGTCTAAGGGAGGATGTCGGGTGCCCGCACAGCCTAACCGGATTCCGGGTCGTGTCAAAGATAATCTCTTTCCTTAGAGAAAACTCAGATTGTTTTGCTTAGTCCCATGTGGACATGATGGGAATAGATCCAAAGGTTACTACTCACAAGTTGAATATCGATCCATCACATCGACCGGACTCACAAGTTGAATGTCGATCCATCACATCGACCGGTGAAGCAACAGAAATGACTGAATATGGGGTTCAAGAAAAAAGTTATCGATGAAGAAGTCATTAAGTAATTAAAAAAATGGATTCATTAGAGAAGTGAATTATCTGGAATGCCTAGCTAATACGGTCGTAGTCCCAAAGAAAAATGGAAAATGGAAGGTATGTGTGGACTATACCGACTTGAACAAAGCCTGCCCAAAAGATTCGCTCCCACTCCCTCACATTGATCGGCTGATTGATTCCTCATCGGGGCATGAAATGTTGAGTTTATTTAGATGCGTACTTGAGATATAATCAGATACTAACGGAGCCAAAATATCAAGAAATGATGTCGTTTATTACGGACAAAGGGACTTACTATTATACGATCATACCTTTCGGCCTAAAAAATGGCAGGGCTAGCTATCAACGGTTGGTCACACAAATATTTAAAGATTTAATTGGGTAAACAATGGAGGTTTATATCGATGATATGTTAGTAAAGTCTTCGAAAGAAAAGGATCATTTAAGTCACTTAAAGGAAACATTTACAGTACTTAGATGATTCAACATGAAGCTGAACCTAGAGAATTGTGCGTTTGGAGTTGGGTCTGGCAAGATCTTGGGTCCCATCGTGTTGCAAAGAGGAATCGTGGCAAATTCGGACAAGATCAAAGCTATCGTTGACATCTCAGATGTGCTGACAACGGTGAAAAAAGTTTAACACTTGACCGGTCGAGTAGCCTATCTCAGCCGATTTATCTCGAGGTCATCAGAACAGTGTCACAAGTTTTTCTCCATCTTAAAGAAAAATACAAGCTTTGATTGGACGCCAGATGTAAAAAAGATTTAAGGGATCTGAAGTATTACCTATCAAATGCTCCGCTGCTTTCAAAACCAGTGGACGGGGAGGTTTTGCTTATATACCTTGTCATTTATGAAGTGGCCATAAGTGTAGTCCTCGTCCGGGAGGATGGAGGTAAACTAATTTCCTATCTATTATGTCAGTAAAACTTTACTCGGTGTACAAACTAGATATCCACACTTAGAGAAATTGGCATTAGCACTTGTTGTAGCTGCACGAAAACTAAGGCAGTATTTCAATGTCATTTTATTGTTGTCATTAGTACTTTTCCTCTAGGAGTATCTTATAGAGGTCGGATTTATCCGGAAGACTAATGAAGTGGGCGGTCAAGCTGAATAAATATGACATCACTTATCAACCTCGCATCGCAATCAAATCACAAGTCTTGGCTGTCTTCGTAGCCGATTTCAGTACAAACATCCTTCCGCAGGTAAAAAGGGAAGAATTGATGATGAAAGGCCTGTACCCTAGAATTTGGACCCTGTACATGGACGGTGCTTCTAATATGAAAGGGCCGGCCTAGGAATCATATTCGTGGCACCAACAGGTGAGAAATTAATGGATTCGATCAAATTACATGTTTCCACTAACAATAAGGCTGAATATGCGGCCATAGTTGGAGGTCTTGAATTAGTCAAGTTGTTAAAAATCAAAAGACTTGAAATCAAAAGTGACTCCTAACTGGTTGTGAACTAGATCCAAGGAGATTTTACCGCCCGGGAACCAAGAATGCAGAAATTCTTGGCAAAGGTAAACAATCTTCTAACTTCTTTCAAGAATAGAAGATAATGCAATTTCCAAGAGAGAGAATTTTGAGGCTGATGCCCTGGCCAATCTTGGGTTAGCGGCTGAAATTGAGAAAAGTCTCAACGGATCAGTTATACAGTTGTTTGATTCAGCTCTTAATCGAATTGAAACGAGGTAAACACTGTTAACAGAACTTGGGATTGGCAAAAAAGTTTCTTTCTTACTTGCAGATAGGTACCCTTCCCGAAGACAACAGAGTTGCACGGGCGCTTAAAGCTAAAGTGGGCTGATACTTCCTCATGGACGACGAGCTCTACAGGCGAATGTATAGTGGTCCTTAGCAAAATGCTTGGGCCTCGGATAGACTGATTATGCAATGAGTTCACAAAGGCGAGTGTGGCAACCACTCGGGCAGCAAGTCTTTGGTCGGAGGCTGATTAAAGCCGGCTACTATTGGCCGAATATGCGGGAGGATGCCAAAACCTTTGTTCAAAAATGCGACAAGTGCCAGCATTGTGGGAATCTCCTCCACCAGCAAGCGGAACCCCTTCATTCGGTCATGTCACTTTGGCCATTTACGAAGTGGAGGATGGATCTGATCGGGCCGCTTCTAACTGAACGCGGTAAGGTAAAATTTATTTTGATTTTAATTGACTATTTTTTCTAAATGGGTGGAACCATTTGCTCTATCAAAACTAAGGGAAAAGGAGATCATTGATTTTATATGGAAGAATATCACATGCCATTTTGGGATTCCGAAGGAGATTACTTGTGACAATGACAAGCATTTCGTTGGAAGAAAAATAACAAGTTTCTTTGCAAAATTGGGGATCAAGAGGATAGCATCGACCCCTTATCACCCAAGTGCAAACGGACATGCAGGGGCAAAGCAAAAGGAAACTGGTCGGATGAACTCCTGACCGCGCTGTGGGCTCACCAAACCATGGTGAAAAATAGTATCGGTGAGACTCCGTTCTCACTTGTCTATGGGTTCGAAGCTTTGATTTTGGTGGAAGTTAGCAAACCAAGTCTTTAGTTTGCTGATTCCATCGAAGAATCAACAACAAAGCTATGTTGATCGGATTGGATTTGCTCGAAGGCAAGAGAGACATGGCCCTCATCCGGATAGCAGCACAAAAGCGAAGTATGGAGAATTATCTCAATAAAAAAGCTAGGTCGAAATTTCAATGCAGGTGGCTATGTGTTGAAAAAGAAGCTTCCCAAACCAGGGGAACCCAACAAAGGAAAGTTAGGAGCCAATTGGGAGGGACCCTACCAAGTCGCTAGAGTGGTCAGTAAGAGAATCTACTAATTAGAAATATTGAATTCAAATCTAGTTCCACTCAACTGGAATATCACATACTTGAAGAAACACTACGAGCCCGTTTGGGTGAGCTTAAAAGTGGCTTATAAGCTTATAAACCTATTAATATATGTTTGGTAACTTAAAAAATTTTGGACTTATAAGTCATAAGTGGCTTAAAAGCTACTTTTTGAGAAGTTAGGAAATCCTAGCTTCTCAAAAAAAGACTTTTAAGTCACTTTTTGACTTATAAGCCACTTAAAATAAGCTGCTTATAAGCCCACCCAAACAGGCTCTACATCTAAGAGTTCGGTATCATATACTTTGTGATTTTTACTATTCCTTTCCATTTCAATTTCATTCCGATTTGGATAAATTCATTATTATTTTTTATATTAACACTTTTAGATAATAGACATAGTTGGAACCGGATGATGATACACACCACCCACGAAAATATGAGCCTTAGACGCTCCGAACTCTGGGTTGATAAGTCTGACGAACCGTTCTCACGCGGTCTACATCTTTAAGTCAACTTTCTTTTCCTTGATACCCCGTTGCAAGAAAGCGACTCGGAGAGACGTGCTACGGAACCTGTCTTCCAGTGTCCGGCTCCTCATTCTTAGCACCTGAACACTAGGGGGATAAAGAAGATGGAGATCGTTCGACCGTTTGAAGACTGAGGACTGGCCAGACACTGGTGACATGATCTATCGGTTGCTTGAAGACTAGGGACTGCCCAAGTACAGGGGACTGCCCGTCGCCAAACAAACAAACTTTCAAAATTTTGTTCGAAGCTAACGACGAGAAATTATAATCGAAGTCAGGCATTGGGGACTGACGGTCCAAAAATGACCGAACACACTCATATTGGGGATTGTTCATGTTTAGAATTAGTATCATTGTATGAGCAGCCCAATAGCGGCCAAGTATAGAAGCACTTCAAACGGCTAAGTGTAAAATTGGGCCACCATTGAAGGTCGAAGACGTCGTGTATCAAGTGCCCAATAGCTGCCAATTCAATTACCAATGAAACTATACTTTACGCCTAAAGCACTCGACATCATTTACTATGCTAGTTAAATGGCTAAGTTTTGAATATTTTTCTATCTTTAAGTATTCCATTCTGAACTACCGTGACAAAGCAGTCGTTGAACTTCAAAAGATAAACATAAAACTTATCTTTGAAAGTCAATACTCATAAGCATAAACAGAAAGGAGTTCATTTAAACAACCAAAGGCCTAGAATATATACAAGACGGCTAGAATGCAGCCGCAAAAGTTCAAAAAATAAATTAAAGGTAATGGCTAATGAAGACACTGACGAAAGCGTCCGGAAGATAAAACTATTCATCTAATTTCTTTTCTTCCCCTACCTCTTCATCCTCCCCCATTTCATACTCGTCCGGCTTGGGGGAAAGGCCAAGATCTTCACGGTAAGTCTTCACTGTGTCTTCAACCTCCAACAATTTGGTCTACAGATCAAACTTTCTTATTGACATCTCAATGAGGGCAGCTCATCATGCCTCCACAACCATTATATTTTGACGCAAGTCAAAGTCGCTCTTTTGATCAGACAACTATTTTTCCAGATCACGACATTGAAGAACAAGAGTCCGATTTTTGGTGAGCAGTTCATCGGAGTTGGCCTCGATGTCATCTTTTTCCTCCTTGGCAATCTCAAGGTCATTTTCAAGGGATTGGATTTTTGCATCTTTGGTATCCATCTCGACCTCGGTTATATCCAATTGTCTCTTGTCATCGGCCTCAATCTGCTCCAAAATCTCAATTTTTTATTTCAAAAATCCAATTTAGGCCTCGAGGTCCGACTCACGCAAGACTCTGGACTCTGCAGCCTCATGAAGCTTGTCAAGCTTTTCAACCAACAAAGTATCTTTGATTTGGAGCTTTCTTAGATTGGTGTAAAGGGTACTCCCGGCCGTCACCACCATATCAAACATGTCCCTCCACATCTAGATTGTGGCATTTAGTTTATGAATCCGGTCAACCATCTCAGCAACTGCCAAAGTTGCTTAGAGAAAAAGAAAAAATGGTTAAAAATATTATAATGTGAAGGAAGGAATGTTCGAGCAAAATAAGATGTTACCCGGAGAGCATCATAGGCGAGTGGGAGGCCAGCTGCAGGTCATCACATCGATTCAGCCGATCTCGCTCCATGGGTCCGACTAACTCATAAAAATGGTTAATAAAGTGTCTTGGTGACCGGAGCAGATCAATATTTCAAGGAAAAATTATGGTAACCGATCAGTCTACCACCTCACCAGCTGTAGTGGCTCTTTTCAGAGCGGCATAAGCAGTTGCGTCTTCTCCCCTTGGAAAGGAGCCAAAGATTGGTCATGCTCCAAAGCAAAGAATGAAGAGCTCGAGCTCTCCGTATGCTTAGACTTAGTCGACTCAACCTCCCGATCCAAAGAGAGCTTCTTATTCTTTACCACACGCACAGAACTTGGGGGGTCAACATCGGCCACCCCTTCTCAAGATTTCCCTTAGCACCTAATGTTACCTCTATCACTAGAGGTGGTAGGGCTTGAGGAAGCACCTTTGCAACGAATTCCATGATCGGAGCAGAATGATCTTCACCGATCAACCTCAGTTGCTCCGCCTCTTCCAAAACCTTTTCACTTCTTCTCGGCTGGGATACTTTAATGGTTTGGTTAGAAATCGACTCCTCGAAAACATCTTGCTTAGGGGCATGGTTAACAACCATCTCACTTTTCTTCCCGGCGACCAAACCTGCTTCGAATACTTCGTGCACACCCGCCACCGAAGCCAACCCGACCACTCTAGCCTCTTTAGCAGCCTTAGCCTCTCGGGCTCACTTTTCCTCCTCTTTGTGAGCCCTCAATTCTTGGGCATTCTCTTTAATAGCTCTGAAAGGATCTGTTGGTTTCCTTTTGTTTAGGGACGAGGGGCCGATTTGCTTGCCTTCTCCCCTTCCTTTTCGATATTTTCTTTCTCGCCTGCCTCTTCCACGGCCTCTGGCTCATCGTCGTCAGCCTTAATAACTGCAAAAGGTGAATGATTTCAATAAATTCTTAAAAGAAAAATGGAGGGAATGTAGTTTGGAAAGCTCGCACACTTACAATGGTTTGATGTAATATACTTCTTTTTGGAAGCAACATACTTCCACGACCTTCTCTTGTCCTTGAACTTTTGAACAGTTCTTGTCAACTATCTCTGGAGGTCGGGAACCAGTTCAGTGTTGACTTTTTGAGCTGGTCAATCAAGATAAATGGAAGCTTAGAAAGTATCAAGAAATGAAACATATCAAATGAAAATGGACTTAAACTTACGTGTAGGACTCCATTGCTCTGGTAGCTGTGGGCTTACGGGAGCAACCAATAAACGTGTTGGGATATTAACGAAACGACGATCCCAGTGATGGATATCGTCGTCATTTTTAGAAATCAATCCTCGGGCACCTTTTCTGAAGAAATAAAAGATCCCATCCTTGTATATCTTGGGAATGTAGAGGTTAAGAATGTGGTCAACAGTGAAGCTCTGGTTGGTTTTGGTGCAAATATAACCCATCATTGACACCACCCTCCAAACGGATGGGGCAATTTTTCCCAAAATATGTTTTACATCCGGCACAAAGACTCTAAACACTGGATGAATTAGAAGCGAAAAACGTATCATAAATGGGTAAGTTAACACGATTGAATAGCTGACTTTGTAATTGATGAGTTTGGCCACGGGATCCGGACAAACAATCTCTATATCCTTCCAACCGCAATCTTCCTGAATTTTATCCATAAATTCGAGCGTAACAGCGCAAGTCACTTCAGTGACTGGAATATTGAACTTGACGGATACTTGATGAGCCGTCTGGACTTGGACGCTACATTCATTGTCCATCTTCAACTCTTTGGGGATAATCTCAAGGGGTTGCGCCTCCGCTGGTGGTGGCCTATTAATTTTCCTCTTCTCTATGATAGCCTTCAATGGCTCTGCCACCGCATCAGCAAGACGTGACGGCGCGCTGGTGGCATCATCCATCATGGCGTAGGGGCCAACGTCCCCAGTATTGAAATGATGTGATAAATCCAATTCTTGAGAAGCTATTTGGTAGAGACGAAGTTTGATGAGATCTTAGTGGAAGAAATAACAAGGTTCAAGAGAATAAAATGGTAGAAGTGGTTAACAAAGGTTTGCATGAGAAGAAGAAGAATAAAAAGATCTTGATAGTGTAAAGTTGAAAATAAGCTTAAAGGCGACTTTATATACGAGTGAGGTAATGATTACCTTGGTAACCGGCGAAAATCAACCACCGCACGATCCAATGCACGTGGCCTTGATGGGAAGCTGAAGTGACAACCAGCATTTTGAAATACTCGGTCAGGATTGTGCCACGTGTTTTCCCGCCTAAAATACTTCAATCCATTTGGCAAGCACACAGACGCTCACTCGGTAAGTAGGGGGGGAACTATCTGTATTGGCCAAGTTTCATCGGAACACTCAGTGACACGTGTCTATTGACGTGGAAAGCATGGCGTGAGAGTTAGAGACAAATTAAAGGAGACCCGATCGTGAAGGAGTAAACAACACCGAAGACATAAAGTGGTTAACCAGCTTTAGATTCGATCACTCTCGCTTCGGAGACAAGAAGTCGGTCGCAATAGGAGTAAACTTTATCTCCAACTGACTCATCCATTTTCGGGGAAGATGTTGGAAGTGGATAGGGACACTATCGGATCATAGGGAAACATGGTGATGAGGAGTCTAATTAGGTCTAGGACTCTTAGCCTATAAATAATCCCCTTTCCCTATTTTGTAAAGTTTACGTTACATTGTATACTCATACCCTATTATCAAATTCCTCACTCATAGCTATTCCAATACATCATTGTTACTCTGTCATTGTGCCCGTTGCATTGCTGCATTGCTTAGCTTTAGAGAAAGAGAATCATCTTCTTCCCTTGGAGCCCGAGCATACCAAAATCAATAAGATTAATTTGCTTTATTTTGTTGCCATCGTTATTCATTCATGGTCATAATTTATTGTTGTTGCTTTATTCAAATTGCATTAATATTGTTTTCAACATAAAGTCTTCGCATATTTAACATTGTCATCGTTGATCAACTAGCCAATTTTTTTTACCGTTTCTTTCGATATCATGAATTGTGTAAATAACCAACTTTATTGGACGTAAGTTTAAGGGTTAACCAATAAATTTTAATATAAAAGGGATTGTTTGTGACTCAACTAATTATAAATTTAATGGTAATACCTGAACCGAGTTTTAGAAAATACAATTTGACGCCCACCGTGGGGCCCATACAATCTATTTGTTCAGAGATTCGTTGTTAATTTTACTTACATTTACTCGTTTGTGTGCAATGGGATCAAGGCAGCACCTCCAGGAGCGTGCCATTAGTCAACACCGACGGTGTGTTGCCACCCAACTCCACCGACGGGGTCCACATTCCAGCAGGCGAAGAAATGACAGGTGAAACGTCACACCGAGAATGTGATCCGACTTCAGATCACACTTCAGTTGGTTCGTAGTTGAATTCACCTCGTGGTCAGAGGCCGGGTAAGGAAGGCATGACTGAAACCACTTCGACTGATATGAATATGTTTTTAAGAGAATATATTAAGAATCAGGATAAGCATTTTGAAAAGATAAGTGAACAGTTGGTAGCTCTATCTGACTCTGCAAGTCAAAGAGCACTTGCCTTCTCGGAGACACTCCCTGCAGGCACCCCAACCTTTGTTTTTCAGGGTGCAGTAATAGAAAGACCTAAAGCGGGAGTCGGATCTGGAGGGTCGGGTACAGCCGCCGTGGCTACGGGAGCTCCGGCCGCTATCATGACAGAAGCTAGGATGATGGATACGTTGCAGATAATGTTGAATGATTTGGTGGATAAGAGGTTTAAAGAGATCTTTTACTTCCAATTTTCCTGGGGGCAATGATATGGAATAGGAGAAGTTCACTAGTTTGGCAACACCACTATTCTGATCTATTATCACATTTGATGGCTTTATATCTCTGTGAATAATGGGCGTAGTAAATTCGCTATGGAGATAAACGACTGTTCAGAAAACTTGATTGATAATCCGCAGTCTACTTCCCCATGATACTGAATTCATAGCATGATCATTATTAAAAAAGTAAATCTCTAAGAGATATAGCATCAACATATTCATTCACCATAACTGGTTGGACAACCTCTAGGCAACAACCAACGAGTTTCAACACACTTTTAAGATGGCTCATCTGAGAAGTGACTGCTATATCTTGACATATATATTATTGGAATTTTTAAGAAATTTATCAGGGAAAAGCCTGATTAAAACAAGACGTTTGTCCAGTGAGGCAGTAACTATATGACTGTTGAAGATCTCTATGGTGTTTCCAAAGTGTTTTATTGCCATCTGAATTTCTATGGCACTGAAGTGACGGAGGGGAATTCGACATTCTCCGTCACATAAAGCAATAAACTCCTCTAGTAGTGCACTTCCATTCTTTAAATACTGCTCTTTCTTTAGGTTTTCTCCGGAGGCAGAGGATGATAGTTTCTCGCCTGTTATTCTCTTGAAGATATGCATCCAATCTTTGCCAAGAAAACCTGGGAAAGTAACTAAGAAATGCCACATTAGATAAAGATGTTTTCTTTTCTCATTTCAACTTTTCAACGTGAGCTTAAAAGTCAATTAGTAAATGTTTGGTAACTCAAAGATTTATGGGCTTATAAGCCCATATGTACTTAAAAAAATTGAAAATGAGAAGTAAGAATTTTCTAACTTCTCAAAAAGTGGCTTGTAAGTCACTTTTAACTTATAACCTGCTTAAAAAAGGCTCACCCAAACGGGCTCTTAATGCCGTGGGTTAAATCCAACAATAAGACATCACATCGTCATCACTAGAGGAAAATTTAAAGAAGTTAGACTTGGCCTATTATTTCTGCACTAATCGTTGAATTTCAAATCAATACATAATAGGTATCTTCTATTCACACTTGATATTTACCTCAAACCCCACATAATAGGTGGAGGATCTTTTGTATATATTTTCATCACTTAATTATAATTAATTAATATATTCATTGAGTTAAAATCTCAAATGGTCACTCAAGTTTAGGAAATTAACCACCAAAGTCATTTTGCTTTGGTTGGTCCTAAAAAGGTCACTCAACTTAGGAAAAATATCTCCAAAAGTAATTCTTACTAGTTTTTGCACCGTCACCCACCGAAAATCTGATGTGGCTTTTTGAAATATTTTTATATAATCGTAGGTCCTACTTTCTTTGCCATGTAGGACTTTTTTAATAGTTACTTACTAGTTTTCTGACAAGTGCAACGCACGTGTATTCCTAATAACTAGTACAAAAATTATAAATATTGTGTAATAAGCGTGTATCGTTGCTAATAAATTAAAGAAAAAAATGTAAATTCAAAGTACTGATATATCGAATCCTTTCCGTTCGATATTTTTTGTTATCATAAAACATAATCATACTAAACATTACTATTGTAGAAGGCTAGTATTAATATTTGAACGATTATAATCATGCAAATTTTATAGTATATCAAGTTCGAAGGCCAAAAAATTGTTTGTCGTAGTTTAATTCCTAGTGCATAATAACAGTTTGCCATTAGCACAAAAAAATAAAAACCAAGAAAAGATATTGATATCATGCTAAATACTTGATATTATAAAATTTGCATGATTAAAATTGTTTAAATATTAATTACTAGTCTTCGTACAATAGTAATGTTTAATTAGTATGATTATGTATTGCGAAAATAATAAATATCAATTGTAAAATATTTGATATATCAATACTTTTAATTTATATTTTTTCCTTTAATTTACTAGTAATTAATAATTATACACGCTTATTACTAAATATTTATAATTTTTGTACTAGTTATTAGGAATACACGTGCATTACACTTGTCAGAAAACTAGTCAGTAACTATTAAAAAAGTCCTACATGGCAAAGAAAGTGGGACCTAAGGTTATATTAAAATATTTTATAAAGCCACGTCATATTTCCGCTGAGTGACGGTACAAAAACCGGCGAGAATTATTTTTGGAGATATTTTCCCTAAGTTGAGTGACCTTTTTGGGACCTACCAAAGCAAACTGACTTTGGTGGCTAATTTTTCAAAGTTGAGTGACCATTTGAGATTTTAACTCTATATTCATTTCACCTAAATTTATCGTCTAATCATAATAAATTTGTCAATTTGGAGCTAACAACAGGTGTGAGCAAGCTTTTGCTTTTTAATTTTTTTGAACAAGGACTTAACAACTGCCAGTAAATAGTTTTACTTACCTCTCTCAAGTGACGAGTTAAACTGAAGAATAAATAGGCACTGCTGATCGCGGGAATGTGGAAACAAATTAAGGATCAGTAGCCCCATCGAACAAAGTAACATATTCTTTTGCCCAGAAGGCCAGAACCATGTTACATTGTTACCAGTCTCTACAATAACGAAGTTCCTTGCGAAAATAAAGTGCAAGATTCTCATTTATCTCTAGCACTCCTTTCATCAGTCATGAATCCCATCGGGAGCTCGCTGATAATTAAGCAAAAAATGAGACATTCACTAGAAATGGATGGATTAGAGAACAATAGAAAAGAGAGAGAGAGCCACTTCACAAGTGAAAAAGCAATATAATCCACAATATACAGTAAGATAGTTCAAACTGCGTAATTCATCGGCAAGAAAGTTCTGGTTTATTCAAAATTATACACTCAACATACTAATGAGTTTGTAAGGGCCATCAGTAAATATTTCAATTCTGCAAACTCGTAAAATTTCATGCTGCAATACCCCTAGCTGCCATACAAAAGATGTGCAAGAAATTAGTGACCCATCAACCTGCATGAAGAACAAAGGAAGATCTTTAAAGTTCTTACCTTTTCTGATTTAAAAAATAGAACGGGATTGGGAGATTGAGACATCTTAAGGTGTATAAATCAGATGGAAACAGCAGAAACTGATCCAACCAAAAGTAAAGATGTAAAAGATGTGCATAGGAAGGACTTGAAGCCAAGAACCACTCAGTTTTCAAGCTAACACCAATTAGAATTGAGCAATGTAATGTGGTTAAAGCGGCTCTAACAGCATTACAATGCAAGAAAAAGTAGTAGAGGTTTGATTGAAAAAATAAATCTGAAGCAAAGAGTAGCCTTTGTCAGTCATTAAATGGTGATGGTACGATACAAGCTGAAAGAATATATTAGTGTTAATTGTCGTGAAGCCAACTAGAAAGAGATTATAGCTAAAAAGGAAACGCCAGAAGCAACAATGATACAACAATGCTTGGGAGGGGAAAAGGGGTGGGAATGCAAACTGGTCCCTGATAGAAAAGTATGTTGCGAGTATGTTTCAGTTTCATGAACACTCCGAAACTTAAACTCCTCCCAACAATATAGTTCAGCTTTTGGTGCTAACTTTTCTCTAAACATGTTATTTAGCACCAATATAATGAACTCTTGATATCTCCTTCAGATTTCCAAGAGGTCATAGATATGCCCATCTCGCTTATAAGAAATCACAATTTATCGGGAGATTCGGTAAGTGATGAAGAAGATTCTCTAAAGGTCAAGGTGGACATCATTCCGAAAGTCTAAATATCACATAAGCATCTGACATGCTGACAACGCTCAACGCACACCTCGAATTGAGGTATGAACGGTCATCGCAATATAATTTACCCAACTAGGAGTCGGGGTCGAATCCACAAGGAACAAAGTGATGCGATCAAAGTAGTAGAGGAAATAAACCTATTTGACCAAGCCAAACTAGGATAACGAGGTAATGGAACGATATTAACAACTACAAACTACACTAGGAAAGCAAGTAAAGGTGATCTATGGCCTTCTCGCAACCAAGGAAAGCAAGTTTTGAGCCTAGGATACAATTATAGCACGGGGTTTATATATTATGGCCGAGTCGTTCTAATGTAATCCCTAGAATCCTTCCGGCCTAGAAGAGATTTACCTCAACGGCGCTCGTCAAAGCCATGGTTGAGCTTATAAAGCACTACCCATTACCCGAGGAAAGAAGACCTCTTCCGGGCGTAACTTCTTTTAGATGGGTTAGTCTATGAAATAGCCTATCAACCCAAATCCTCGCTAGCTTCACTATTCTACGCTAACTAATCTCTCCCGAGTCTTTAATTAGCAAAGTAGACGGACAACTCAAGTGTCGCGAGCACATGAGTCAAGCAATCAAAACAATAGAAGCTAGATAATTAAAACCCAACAATATATAAAATCCTAGTCATGAAATATATTTATAAATCATGTTCATTAATAACATCAACTAACCAAATGTAGCATACAAATCAAAGAAATAAAGAAAGGGATAAAGAATTTCTCATTTGAAGTACACCCAATCTTTAATCTCCAAGGTGTGTTGATATTCTTGCTCCAAGATTGGAAAAATGGCCAAAAGATATGTACAAATGGAAGCTACAAACTATTTATGTGTTGCCAAAATGAAATACTCCCTCCGTTCCAAAAAGATTGTCACAGTTCGGATTTCGAGAGTCAAACGAGTTTAGCTTTGACCGTAATATTTTTATATGTCTTTTAAATATTTTGAATTATTAATTATTGTGACTTATAGTACTTTTTATGTAGTTTCTAAATATATAAACATCGTTACAAAAAACTTAAAGATTATATGTTTAAATTCACGGTCAAAATGAACTCGTTTGACTCTCGAAATCCGAACTGTGACAATCATTTTGGAACAGAGGGAGTACCATGTTTTTCCATAATTCACCCTAAGTTAGAATGAAGTTACAAGTAAATTTTCACGCCATAGCCACCCTGGTACTGAAGTTCACCCGCTAGCCACTTTTTCGCTGCTAAACTTAAGTCACTGTTTCACGCATAGCCACTTTTCTGCTGTATTTTTGACAGACTAGCCAGTTTTCTTCTTTTTCTTTATCTTGGCTTCTTTTTAACTTGTTTCTTCCATCACTCTTCTTCAAACATATTCAACCTACAAAATGCAACAAAACCATGATAAGTGCACTTATTTCATCAATTTAACACAACAATAGCTCAAGTACAAGTATGTAATGTGTGGTATTTTAGCCACACATCACATGCCAAAGGGGGTTCTTGACTATAGAGGAATTAATATATATGTTAGTTGCAGCAAGCTTGAAGCTTCTCTTATTCAGCAAAGAGTACAACTACTTACCAGTTTGCACAACTTAGAGGACCAATATTGCAACACAATCGCAAAGCAACAATTTGACATTAGGCACCCAAACGAAACCTTTTCGGCTTTCTCTTATTATATCCTTTATATACTGAACTTGAATCACCATTCTAAACGAATGAACTAAAAACCAGAATGATTGAATTTCATATCATGCAATAAGTGCTCTATAGTTCCTTTCTAGCACAGGAAACGAAGACTTAATATTGCACAAGAGAGCAGCAAAGAATGTGATAGGCTGGATAGGGGAGAAGTGAAATTCTTCCTATAGGGAGAGCCTCGCTTATTCAAAAGCTTCTTATTTGATACCTTTTGTGCTCATAACAATGCATTGGTATGAACAAGAGGACAATAAGTGTGCAAATCAATAAAGATCAGTATTAAAATATCTGAAATGAATAATAATCTCCTCATGCTCATTCTGGAATTTGCGATTTCTCCTATCCTGTAGATATGCCTGACTAACCAGTCAATTTAGACATATATCAATTTTGAGCTCTACTTTTTACATCATCTGAAACAGAGAGGCAAGAACAGGACGAAGCTTAATGCTTCAGATAAAGAGTATCAAGGTTGTCGTTCTTTAGACACATAAATCTTTTCTAGCATTGTATGCACCTAACTGAAACTCTTATACATTAGTACAGACATATGTTACAATGTTCATTACCATTCATAATCAGGCACACCATAGGCGTGGGATATCTGGAAAGAGTATCAGGTGAATCGTGTTGTAATCTCTTCTTAGCTTCTTTATTATCAAATATCACAAAGAAGTAGTTGCATGGACTCTTTGTAATGAAAATCTAGAAGTAAAAGAGTTCATGTAACTACTCATCTTTATAGAAGGCACCTTTCAATTTGACTCCTTTTAGGGCGACAAATAGTACAACGGTACAATTACCATGTCTTTCGTTTTCCTCCTAAATACATACATTACATAGAGGAGACTGATAATAGAGACCTACATTTAACCTTCATGCAGAAAGCTAATGAACAGGTAAACCTTCAGAAACAAGAAGAAAACCAGTCAAAGATTTCCCCTGGAGTCCACTGGCTCTTCATCTGTGAAGCTTTCTTGATTCTGAATTTGACTCTCACCTTTTTCACTGCCAAATTCATAAAATTCAATAGGCCAAGATTTAGTTCCTAAATCAAGTAAAACTAGGCTCTCCTTATATTCAAACAGTTCTATCATATCAGGATTCCCTTGGAAGTTAAGATCTTGAAATTGCTGGTTCCTAGGGTCATACAGAGAAAGGTCCCCCTCAATGGATTCAAATATAACCTCACCATCCTTCATAAAGCATAGGGGCCAACAGATTTTGAATGAGCAATCAATTTTATACTGATGGCACCAAATCTTTCCAGAAGAATGTTCCTCCATCATCCATATATGCCACCAATCAAGTGATTGAGGGCCATGAACAAATAGGTAAAGTGAATCACGAAAGGCTGCTAACGACCCAGTTAATGCACCATCATCGAGGCAAGACTTTGGCAGGTTTATTTCTTCAAAAGTGTGGTCAGACATATTGAAAGATACAATGAAGTCATCACATAAAGTTTCATTGACCTTTCGTGCAACCCAATATGCATATCCGTCTAGAAAAGCCTTTGCCATATGGCTGGTAATAAAGTATGACAGATCAATTTCAATCTTTGTCCAAGAATCTGTTTTCAATGAGTAAACTTCAACAACAGGCGGAAGTTTTGGGACTTCTGTTAGATTCACTTGCTCAGAATACAAAATCCTTACCACCTTATATTCATTCAATCGAGGAACGCATCCAAACCCAAAAACTACATGAACAGAAACATCAGGAAGTTGAATGGGAGAACTAGCAATATTCTTGACTACTTTTGTGGCTGGGTTCCAGAAATACATGTTGCAACCAGATCTAGGAGTCATAGGGTAAAGAAGAAAGAGAACACCATTGCAACAGCCAAAGACTTCGAAGCTTTTAGTTGATTCCCACAAAGGAAATTCCAATTTCTTGTGCTCGGCAAATGTTTCATCACAGTGCAAAGTGCAACATTCCTTTTCCCCATTATCTAATATATCTTTACTGATCAAATAGCTTTTCTTGTATGATGCATTGTTATTCGTATGCATGTTAACAAAATGAGGATCTCTAATGAGATTACACCAGGATTTACAAACAGACCTGAATTGCATGAGATCTTTGACAGGAAGTCTTGACAAAATATTTGTCATTTCATCACCAGGTGGATCAGCAGAGATCATCGTGCTTCTTAAGATGGTAATGGCAAAAGAAGGTGCCAAAAATTTTAGCCTGATGCCTAGTGGATTTGAATGACTTTCAAAAGATCAAAGGAACAGGAGAATTAGTACCAGTAAATGAAGCACTTACAACTCTACCAATTAAGCAAGGTCATAATAGAGAGATAAAGAGAGAGAGTGACAGAGAACAAACATTCATATAGATGATAAACATGCTACTTCGAAGATGCCAATGTTGGTTGAAGGAAGAGGAGTAAACAAAGGAAGGTAGAAGTTGGAGACACCGACAACAGTTAATGGGAGGGCGGTGGTGGATAGAGAGATTGACACGGAGCAACCGAAAAGGGAAAAGAGGATAATAAAGGGAAAGTAAAGGAAAGAAGTAGGATATGGACAATTAAATCATTCACAGCAATGTATCTACATAAGGAGAGATTGAGGGGAGGTGGAGCTTTGTTGTCAAGATAAACTTTCTGTCCTCAGTTAATATTAGTTACCAAGTTAAGATGGAGTTTTATTTTGCTAAGTTATGATCATGATATAATCATAAATGTTAACCGCTGAAATATAGTATTTCCAGTAGATTGGACAAAGCTGAAGTAGTAGAGAGTGCTCAGTTAGAAACTATTAAGCATACATAAAACTAAAAAGGTAAGTATAACCATAACTAACAGCACGCCACTGGACGCGTGTAAGAAAAACACGAAAGGTGCCAGTGTCGGTAGATGCTTCCAAAAATCTAAAGGTTTCTTCTAAGGCATGGGTCTCCTTGATCTTCTTTAGATGTAGGATATATTTTTAAAGGTCTATACTATCAAGAAGTATAAAATTAGGCTATTCATCTTAATTTAGATATCTAAATCAGGGGCGTGTTCTTCTCATCCGCAATTATGGAAAAAGAGCAGGAAGAGACTTGACAAAGATAAAGCAGTACGAAAAGGAGGGAGGAGAGGAGAAGCAAATTATCTATAAAGCGAGAACAAGCATAATACTGGAGAACTGAAAATAGAAGGATCTATTTGAGCACTCTGAACTATATGATACAACAGACGTGTGAGCAATCACAATTCACATATACATACTAACACTCATACATAACAGACCTTTTTTCAACGGGCTTTAGGCCATAAGTATGATAGATTTAGTAATAGCCGTATAGTCTATCCCTACATCACTCTCTCTTCATTGCTTTGCATCGATTAGTCTTACGAATGTAGCTTAATTTCATACAATATGGATAAGGTGTAATCATTTACTTAATTTCCTTATTTCACCCTAACTGGTTTTGGTAGTGAGATAAGTTTCTGAAAAGGACAAACGGATCAGGTGTAAACTTTGATGCCATATATTAAAAAAGGAAAGTAATAATCCAAGAGAAAAATAATGAAGCTACCAGAAACATAAGTTTGTATCAGCTTAACATTGATGTCGAAAAGGCATAATCCAATACGAGCTGGATGGTGTATGTACACTCAACTATAACTGCATCCACGGGAAATAAGGGGTATTTCTTCAGAATTTGCATCACCAATGATTTACAAATTACAAATAGACAAAAGATGGAAGACCACGTACCTGAATTGGAAAGTGGCAATTATGCTTGGAAACATAGCCTTTTTCTGGAGGTCTGAAATATTAATTCAGCTAAAATTTTATGGCCTTTTCAAGGTTTTCATCACTAATTATACTCCATAATTAATTGCACTAGTTCAACACTGCAACAAATTATCACTTAACAGTTTCCCAAGTAGACAATTCATACGTCGTGATCCAATATAGATAGTGTCGAAATAATTTAAGGTATCTTGAGCTGTACTTAATTCAAGATCATCTTATTCAGACAACTCTAGCCTACAAAACTCAATATGATCATTGATCAAAATGATAGCAGATGGATCGAGAAAGTCCAAAAATGTATTCAGATATGGCATTAAGATATAAAAGGGTGCACAAAGTATCTGTGTTTACATAGGGTCGGGGAAGGGCCGTACCCAAAAGTGTGTCACTAGCAATCTACCTGATGCAAGCTGGAATTTATATAAAAGAAAAAAAGATATTGAATCTAATAACAGAAAGACGCATCAATATAATGTACTGTTAAGTTTCTAGTGCATAAGCATGAGAAAACAAATTAGTTTTATGCATTTCAACATTCTATTAAACCCCTTCACTCATAGCTCATGTTGTAATATTTTATAATAGCTCAATGCAATCTATTAGAGATATTAACATTTAACGATCAATTAGTCAAGTTGTCTAGTGTGCGTACAACTGCTTAGAAGCAATGGCGTATACCCCGCCACTGGTTCTAATTTGCCAAATGCATATTGATTGTTACTGGGTGCACCTTTCTAAGAGCCTGTTTGGGATTGCTGCCAAAAACTACTTATTTTGAGAAACTTTTGGCATAAGTATTTTTTAAAGAAGTACTTCTAGATAATAAGCAATTTGTGTTTGGACAACTTATTGGAGAAGTATTTTTGATAAATAATTTGTGTTTGTATATTCTTTACCAAAAGTACTTTTGAGTGTTAAATTAAGAAAAGAACATCCAAGTTCATTTTACATTTGGATTAATACAAACTAAAAAAATAATTTTAAATATTTATCATAAAAGACTTTAATTTTAAAAAAAATATTTAGCTAAAATGTAAAACATAAAGTAAAAGATATAAATTTAAGCTATTGAACAACATAAAATAAAAAATATAAAGTAGAAAAGAAATGGCTCCTCAGGCGCATGTTAAGCTGGGAGTCGGCGCACGTTAGAAAAACGAAACCTGACTGAGATTTCTCCATGGCTGGTACGAAGAAACGAGGACCAGGTCGACCTAAGAAGATTCCAATAACTAAGGTGGGTAGTTCAGTTAGCTCTAGAGTTTTAGCTAGAAAAGGGATGATCGAATTGAAAACCTAACTCCAGATCATGATCACTTGGGGAAAATGAGCTTACAAAAGGGTAATGGATCAAATCAATTTTAGAGAACTGCAAGTCAGCTGGGTAAATTGAACCCTTCTCCCCAATCAATAAACCAAGTAAGTGAGAATCAAGTGACAGCGGCAGCTCAACCTAGCAACTCTAGATTTGTGAAACAACTAGTTTTCTCACAACTGGGGGAGAGTGATACTCCACCAACCGGGAAACCACCACATAGCATAGATGAACCTAAGGAGCAACAGCAATACCTAGATGCAAAAAACCTCAATGAAAAAAATGTTCAAGTGGAGAATGATGATGAATCACCAACTTGGGCAGGGCTTTTGGAACAGGAAGGCAAGTAATGGTATGTCTCTAAACTACTTGCCACCTGCTATAGTCAATGGTATACCTAGGGTTGAACTGGATCAGCTAGAGATTGAAAGGGAAATAGAAAAGTGGAAATATGCAATTATAGCTTATGTGATTGGTGAACCTCCAGGATATAATGCAATGAACAGATATAGCTATGAACTGGACTACTGTAGCTGCTCCATCCATATTCTATCATGAGGATGGCTTCTACATAGTCAAATTTCAGAATAAGGAGGACTTAAAGAGATTCTATACTCAGGACCATACTGTATCAATAACATACCTATAATATTGAAGCAATAGACCCCAGACTTTGACTATAATGCAGAATTTCTAGCTGAAATACCATTGTGGGTTAAATTCCCTAATCTCCTAATGAGTTGCTGGAGCTGTAACTCCCTGAGCAGAATAGCAAGTGCCATAGGCATCCCACTCCATGCAGATGAGTGTACAACTAAACAAACAAGAGTATCCTATGCTAGGATGCTTATTGAAGTAGATGTCACAAGGAAGCTGCCTAATGAGATACTAGTGTATGATCTATCTGGGAGGGAACTTTCTCAACAGGTTGTCTTTGAATGGGCTCCTGAGTTTTGTGAAAAGTGTCTTAAAATTGGGCATAACTGTATTAAGGAGGAAAAGGCAAGACAACCTGAACCCCAAAGAAGAAGAAAGGGTCCCAAGCAGCCTCAGAAAGAAACTACTGAAGTTCAGCATGCAGAAACAAAGCCTCCAGTAGAACCCAAGAGACTAGTTCCACATTGGCAAAGAAAAGGCCAAGTGCCAACTGATGCACAGCAGAAGCAAGTATAAAATGGCCCTGCAACTAAAATCATTGATTCAATATCTGTTCCAGGAGTGCCAACTGAGAAGCTACAGTCTCCTAAGCTACCTCAACAAACTCAAGTTCAATCAGTACAGGTGCAGAAGTCTCAAAGTGATGCAACACAGAAAACTCCAGAGGTAGGTAAGAGCTATGTTGATGCTGTAACAGTCCCTTTAAGTAATGCCTTTGTTGAGTTGCAATCAAGTGACCAGACAGAAAACAAGTCAGAACCACCTGATAAAGGTGGACAAACACACATTCAATAATAAGCTGGTTAGCATGGATGTTAGGGGGTATGGATAAGAGGTATAAACAAAAAGAAATAAGAGTATTTATTAAAAAGAATAAAATAAAACTAGCTGGGCTAGTGGAAACTAGAGTCAAAAGCCCAAAAGTGACAAAAATTTCAAAAGAAAATGCTACCAGGCTGGAAGAGCTTTCATAACTATGCTCATGCCAATAATGGTAGAATTCAGATAGTTTGGGATGAGAAAACATATGATGTTCAAGAGCTAGCTCAAGATGCTCAGTTTATTCACTGCAGAGTACAAGGAAGACAGAACAATGTGGCTTGTGTAATGACTGTTGTTTATGGCTATAATACTATAGAATAGAGGAGAAGTTTATGGCAACATCTATAACATATAGGGGGTTCAACTACTGATCCATGGCTTATTTGGGGAGATTTTAATGCAGTCATGACCATCAATGATAGGAAAGATGGGAATCCAGTGAGTCAAGTAGAATTGAAAGACTTTGCTCACTGTGTTCAAGCACTACTCCTAAATGAACTCCCATGGCAAGGAGAATACTACACATGGACCAATAAGCAAAGAGGTGCAGATAGAGTGTCTAGCAGAACTGACAGAGTTATAGGCAATGATGTCTGGATGATGACCTATGGGAATCTTACCAATGAGTACCATCTGCCTAATATTTCAGATCATTCCCCTTTGGTGATAAAGATTGGTGTTCTCAAGCAGCAAGTGTCTACTCCATTCAGTTTTTTTAATGTGTGGGCTGAGCATTCCAGATTCCAATCCATATTAGAAACAGAATGACACAAATAAGAAGACACCTGGAAGATGAGAAATGTTTGGAGCAAACTTAAAGGCCTCAAGCCACACTTCAAGCAGCTAAATAGGGAGGAATTTCAGGGAAAGCAAGAATAATGCAAATAAGGTCAGACTTGGCACTTATCCAGGAGGAGCGATATCACCAAGCTACAGATGATCTAGTTGCAAGAGAAGAGGAAGCACTGAAGAGACTTGAAAAGTAGTCTATGATTGAAGAGAGCATCTTACAACAGAAGTCTAGGGCCTCTTGGATCAGGTTGGGAGATGCCAATAACAAATAGTTTTCAGCACTCACAAAAGAAAGAATGGAGAGAAAGATCATCACAGAGTTAACTTCCTTAGATGGCAGGAACTTAGTGTCACCTACAAAGATTAGGGAGGCGATAGTGCAGTTTTATAAGTCTCTAATGGGAACTTCATCAACTGTGCCACCTGTAGTGGACAAAAAGATCATGAATAGGGGCCCTAAGCTGACTCATGAGCAACAATTATTCCTATGTGCAGAAATTACTGACTTGGAGATATATGAAGGCTTAAAGGGAATAGGTGATGATAAAGCTCCAGAAATAGATGGTTTCCATGCTCTCTTCTTTAAAAGAGCATGGCATGTGATTTAAGAGGATGTGTGTGGAGCTGTAAAGGAGTTCTTTGCTACAGGTTCAATGTATAAGGCTGTGAATTGCACAGGGATTACTCTAGTGGCAAAAACAGCTAAACCAACAATAGTCAAAGAATTCAGGCCTATAGCTTGTTGTTCAGTTATGTACAAGATTATTGCTAAAGTGATGACAACTAGATTACAAAAAGTCATGCCTGATATTATTTATGAGAGTCAGTTAGGGTTCATTCCAGGTAGGAAAATTGCAGAAAATATCATTTTGGCACATGAGTTAGTCAACGCTTATGCTAGAAAGCACATCTCTCCAAGGGTAATGATCAAGGTGGACCTTAAAAAAGCTTATGATTCAGTGGAGTGGGTGTATCTACAACAGGTGATGGAAGCTTTAAACATCCCAAGCTTGTTCATTAAATAGGTGATGAGCTATGTCACTACTGTCAACCATAATATCATGGTAAATGGTGAATACTCTAAACCATTTGATGCTGCTAAGGGCCTTAGGCAGGGAGACCCTATCTCCCGTTTCTGTTTGCAATAGCCATAGAATACTTGAGCAGAAGCCTGAGTGAACTGCAAGACCATAAGTCTTTCAAATTCTACCCTAGGTGCTCCAAACTAGGCATCACTCATTTAAGCTTTGCAGATCTTGTTATTTGCTAGAGGAGATATCCAATCAGTAACTCTTCTCCAGAGTTGCTTCACAAAATTCTACAAAGCATCAGGTCTTCAAGCTAACTTAACCAAAAATTCTATTTACTTTGGTGGAGGTAATGTTAGAGAGCAAATAACAACACTGCTAAGAAATAGCATTGGGGACTACCTTTCAGGTATCTTGGCATACCCTTGGATACCAGGAAACTGAAAACAACCCAATGACTACCACTAATTGAGAAGATTGTGGCCAAAATTACATCTTGGACTGTAAAAAAACTATCTTATGCAGGGAGGATTCAGCTAGTGTAAACAGTCATCTTTGGAGTTCAAGCTTATTGGACCCAGTTGTTTATCTTACCGGCAAAAGTGATGAAGCTGATTGAGGGACATTGCAGAAGCTATATCTGGAGTGGCTCAAATCAAATCACCAAACGAGCTTTAGTAGCCTGGGATAGAATGACTTTTCCAAAATCAGCTGGGGGATACAACATCATCAAGATGAAACTGTGGAATAGAGCAGCAATAGCAAAGACATGTTGGGACTTGGAAAACAAAGCTGACAAGCTTTGGATTAAGTGGGTACATATGTACTATATAAAAAGAAGAAGAATAGAAGATATGCCTCTTCCAAAGCAAGGCAGCTGGATGGTGAGGAAAATACTTAATCCCATAGAACACTTGCAACTTGCCCAGGCTGCAGCCCAACGGAAGCATAGTATGATTAGAAACATTTACTTGCAGATACAAGGGGATCATTCTAGAGTTTACTGAAAAAATATGGTATTGCAGAACCCAGCGAGACCTAAAGCAGTTTTCACACTGTGGCTAGTGCAACAAGGGAGAGTGCTAAGAGCAGATAGGCTATTGAAGTGGGGTATGAATGTAGAGCCAACTCGCTGCCTATGCCAAGCTGCTCAAGAAACAAGAGATCACTTGTTCTTATAATGCAGCTATGCCAAATCAGTATGGAGAAAGTTAATGCAACTGAGTGATCTGCTGGGTAAGATAAAGACTAATTGGTCAAGACAAGAACAATACCTACTGAATCAAATGAAAGGCAGGTCAAAGAAGGCCAGATTCATGAAGATTATATATGCTGAGTACATTCATGCCATATAGAAAGAGAGAAGCTGCAGTGTATTTGAGGGAAACCAGAAAGAATGGTCTGTAATTGCTAAAGAGATTGCCTGTATGAGCTGTTTTAGAGCTAGCTGAGACCTACAGATATGGAGTAGATTGTTCCAGTTCTAGGCTTCTACTGTTATGTTAGCTCAGAGCTGTTTTAGAGCAGTTACATTTGTTGTATAGAGTAGCAGGGAACCATGGATACTATGATAGTCTTACTAGTCTGTTTAGTCAGTTTAAGTCATGATAGCTCAAAGATAGGATCAGCTGCTAGAGATCAGTGCAACTTGTTTTGTATTTTCAATTCTCTGGTGATTAATACAATTATTAGTTACCAAAAAAGAATAACAAAAAATATAGTTAAATCGAAGTGATAACATAATTAGAAATTTCTAGTAATTACTTGCTTTTAAAAGATGATATAAAGAATAGGAGATCCTATATACGATGGATAGAAATACCTATAAATAAAAATTGTTCATAAGAAGAAGAGGATTTGTAAAAGTATATAGTAGGAAAAAAATAAAAAATAAAATATAATTTTATTTTGAGAGGGATATCGTTAATTAATGAGGGATAATTTGGTAAATATGAATTTTAGTAAGGATATTTTTGTCTTGAAAAAATTAATAAACTACTTCTACTTTTGCTCAAGAAGTAGATATTTGTAGCTTCTCCCTAACAGCAGAAAAACTGCTTCTGCTTCTACCTGAAAGTACTTTTTTTTTTGTTGACAAATACCTCAAAATTCTAAATTTTTTATTTTTTTTTAAAAGGAAAAAGCACTTTTGGCTTTGGAGAAACAATGTCAAACAGGCTATAAGAGTAAGTTCCAGGTTCAAATGCGTAATAAATTCAATGGTAAGAACCTAAAGGTTAAACAAATTTACATCGTGAATCCACCTTTTCGTAATAGTGTGCACTCATAAGAACCTAATGGTTGAACAAATTTGTATCGTGATCCACCTTTTCATAATAGTGCACATAGGAGTTTAAGAGCCTGTTTGGTCAAGCTGTCAAAATCAGCTTATTTTGAGAGGTGTTTTTTACCAAAAGTACTTTTCAAAGAATTGCTTTGCAAGATAAGCCATTTGTATTTGGCCAAATTTTGTAGGAGTGCTTTTGTTATTAATTTGTGTTTGACCAATATTTAAATAAATTACTAAATTACGAAATGGATATATAATAATTTTAATTTGATTAAATATGAAAGTTTGAAATATGTATTCTTGTCCTAAATAATCAAAAACACTTATTTTTTCACTAAGCTACTTTTTTCAGCTTCTTCCTCACAGTAGAAAAACAGCTTCTGCTGCCAGTTAAAAAATTTTATTTTTCGCTTGAAGCTTGGCCAAACACCTCAAAATTCTAAAATAAGTACTTTTTGAGAAAAAATAAGCACTTCTGATTCCTCAGAAGCTTGGCCAAATAGGCTCTAAAAGTTGAAAAAATTTATGGATCCAACTTTTCGTAATAGTGCACTCATAATATCTAAAGATTTAATTTATATCATGGATCCACCATTTTGTAATAGTGCACTCATCTATTCAAAATTCTGGATTCGCCCCTAATTAAAATAAGTGGGAATGAAGGAATATTTGGTAGTGAATGACTTAAAAGTTTGTACCCTTTTTAATTATAGGATTTTTTACATAAAAGTACAAGTTTTAGAGCTTAATTACCAAACATAGCAACATTTTAGTAAAATTACCCTATATAGAGGAAAACACAAGATAATTACAAATATAGCAAAAACATAGCAATATTTTCCCATAACATACCAAACCCTTACATTCTTCCTCCTATTTCCCCCACTATCACTTTTGCTCCTCCCATTTTCCCATATTTCACTTTTACTCCCATTATTTCCCCAATTTCACTTATACTCCTCCCATTTACCCCAATTTCACTTTTCCTCATCCCATCCTCAATGTATCTCGTTGTATCTCACCGTATCTCATTGTATCTTACCGTATCCCACTGTATCTAATCGTTTCTGCACCGTTTCAGTTCATTTCAGCACCGTATCAAACTATTTCTGCACCGTATCAAACTGTTTCTGCAGCACTGTATCAACTGTTTCTGCACCGTATCAAACTGTTTCTGCACCGTTTTAACTGTTTCTGCAGCATCGTATCTAACTGTTTCTGCACCATTTCAACTGTTTCTGCAGCACCGTATCTAACTGTTTCTGCACCGTATCAACTGTTTCTGCAGCACTGTATCAAACTGTTTCTGCACCGTTTCAGGTTGTTTTCAGCACTGTATCTAACTATTTTTGCACCGTATCTAACTGTTTCAGACTGTATCAACTCCGTTTCAGACTGTATCAAACTGTTTTAAACGGTATCAACTCCCATTTCAGACCGTATCGGACTGTTTCAACAGTTGTTTCAATGCCGTTTCAGACCGTATCATACTGTTTCAACACCGTATCAGACTGTTTCACCAGCTGTTTCAGATTGTTTTAGAGATGTTTTAATGAAACGGAAGCGGAGTAGCATCAAAATAAACTATTGAAATAAGGACAGAACAAAGTTAAGCAACATTCCAATATTGTGGTTTAGCAAAAGAATTTCATATGCACCACGTCCAGTAGATATCTCAAAAACATATGCCTCATTAATTACATCTCCATCACCTTTCACTTTTAAACATTCATAAACTGATACAACTCTATTTTAACTGATGCAGGATCTTTAAAACATAAAAGTTTGCCTTGTTTTAATATGAACCAACGAAGGTGCCATGTTACTGATCCGGTTACTGATCGCCATAGATTTTCCATTTTTTTGAAGTGGTTTTTGAATCGGGTCGAGTTGAACGGATTTTGGGATTTGGGGATTTATTGTATCACCGGCGATATAAACGGAGTAGATCTGGGACAGTGAAGCTTCATCTTCTGCCACTGTTGGGGGAACACGAGATCTGAAAATCGCAGGGAAATCATCAAAAAAGTTGAGTGGGACGGTGAGAGACACCACTGTCGGAGGACAATAGTAGTAGCAAAGCAACGGATGGGGTGGTTGGTGGCTGTGGCTTGATCCGGCATTGTGTGGCGTTGTGTATTGACGAAGCTCTGGAAGGATTAATGGAGAGGGATGGCAGTATAAGTAAGATGAAGACAGAGGAGAAAAGTAGTGGATTTTTAATTAGCAGATGAGTGGTTTGCATTCATTTGCTTAGATTTTATCAAAGTGACGTCACATAAGTACAGTAAAAAGTTAAAGACAATGTTTGGGGTTGAGAAATTTTAATGGGAGTGGTAATGGAAACATGAAAATGTGCTAAAAAAATATTGCTATGCCTTGTAATTTGAAAAATCTTGCTATATTTTTGTAATTAAGGGTGTAAATTTGTATATTTGTGTAAAAAACCCTTAATTATATTATAGGGGAATTTACACTCCATGCCCACAAAAATAAATTATTTACGTGTTTGTGCCCAAAAAATATAGTTTACATGGAATACCCATGCACCTCATTTTATTTACAAAAATGCCCATCTAGCATGTTTTATTTACACTATGTGTCCACCCTCCCAATTTTAACTGTATACCATTGCATTATATTGTATACCTTTTTAGTATACCAGATTAAGTATACTTCTTTTATGGATTTGAGAGTATAGTATAACAAGTATACCATGGGAGTATACTGTATACTAGATAGGTATACAGAAGGATTTGACAGTATAGTGTAACAAGTATACCATGGGAGTATACTGTATACTAGATAGGTATACAGAAGGATGGGTATACAGTGTAAATAAGTTTGTGGGTAAAAATGTAATGGGTATGGAGATGTAAATAAGTAGGTTTTGATGGGCATTTTTGTAAATTCCCCTTTATAAGCTTAATTGAGATATGAATCCATTATCACACGGGCAACTAATTAACTCTGCAAAAATAGCTAAAAAATAGACTGAATCTGATTTTATTCTTCAATTAAATTGAATTTGCGCCTTTATTATACACATTTGCAACCACTAAAATCTCAGAAAATATTAAAGAAGAGACCCTAATACTTGGTTTCGCCGTAGAAATAGATGGCAGGTTTGCAGCCAGCATCATCTGAAATTGAAAGTTTGGCTACATTTGACAAATTTTAAAACGGGCGGGTTATGATACTTGAAAGGAATGGGCTAGAAAACCCTCCAGGTTTTAAAGTAAACATTTCATGTGAGAGCCTAATTTAGGTGTGCTATTTAAATTTTAAAAATTATTTAATTTTTTGTTACTATATTTAACTTCAAACCTCCTATGCCTAAAACTTGAAGGCCCGAAGTTAAACTTCAATCTTTCAAGGTAAAGGTTTGATGTTAAGACCAGAGGTCTGAAGTTCAACCTGAATCACTGAAGAGGTTTGTAGTTATAACACGAGGGTATGAAGTTCAACTAGCGAGTAAAAATTAAATATTAATATTTTAAAAGATTAGCTAAAACTGAAATAGTGCACTTAAAATTGGTCGTTCGTGCAATTACCCTGGTTTTAAAGGTAAAAATTTCGCCCAGTGGCCACTTTTAACACCGGTATTTGGTTTGAGGCCACTATTTTCTTTGGTCTTACACTAGAGGCCATTTTTGGGCCTTTACTAAATAAACATTGACTTAAGTTCTGATCATTGACTGAAGTTCAGTCCATACGGCCCCTGGACTGAAGTTCCATCTTAAGGACTGAAATTCAGTCCATATGGCCCTGGACTGAAGTTCCATCTTTAAGGACTGAACTTCAGTCCATATGGGACTGGACTGAACTTCAGTCAACATGGCCCTGGACTGAAGTTCTATCTTTAAGAATTGAACTTCAATCCATATGGCCCTGGACTGAAGTTCAATCTTTAAGGACTGAACTTCAGTCAACATGGCCCTGGACTGAAGTTCTGTCTTTAAGGAGTGAACTTCAATCCATATGGCCGTGGACTGAAGTTCAATCTTTAAGGACTGAACTTCAATCCGGCCCCTGGACTGAAGTTCTATCTTTTAAGCGAAAATGGCCACAAACTAAATGTTTTGATATTAGTGGCCTGTGCCCAAAGACCAGTGACAAAAGTGACCTTTCGTGCACTTTCAGCGTTTTAAAGGAAGGAAAAGGTCTTTTTATTTAGTTTTTCTCTTTTTTTTAATTTATTAAGTGAGATTAGGGATTACGCAGTGACCAACATAGTAATTTAAAAACTTTAGGGGCAATAATTATAAGTCAATAAATATTCAAACACCCTAAAAGTTATAAAAACACTACAACTTTAAAAAACATTCAAAATTCATTTTCCCTCTCTCTTCTCCCCTTTTACTTCTTCCCCTTTTTCTATCGGGTGAAAATCATTTATACCCCCCAAACTTTTAAAATCAAACTCCTACTTAATTAGAACAATAGTCATTCTCCCCAACTTTTCTCAAATAATCTTTCAAAATACCTATTTTACCCTCTACATATAAAACTTTAACTTTTTTTTTAAATATAATGATAACTTTTTATTATATATTATGGATTAACCTATAAAATGAATGAATATTATTTTGAAAATGAAAAAAAGAGTAAGTAATAGTAGTCGCGTATATGTTGATGACGTCAATAATGAAATAAATGAACTAAACATAAACAGTTAGATTAAAAATAATTTATTTGTATTGAACATTTTTAACAGAAATCAAAATTCAAAATTACTCTATCACACAATTAAAAATAAAATGGTCATGATCATATATTTAACATAGGCAATACATGAAACAATAGTAAAATAGTGGTTTATTTTACGACAAATGCAAAGAACCATAATTTGAAATTACAATTTCATTTATGATTATCAAAACATAAAAATACATATACAAAATAGAGAATAATATAGAAAGTAAAATTTCAATAAATATACATACACACATAAAAAAGGAGAGAAATACTAAAATACTTTTAAGAAATGGTATTATATTTTTTGATTAATTCATAAAAAATTTATACTCTTTATAATATTAATGAACTTAAATTATTATAACAAAATAAAATATTATTTAAATTATAGGTAGAACATTATGGCTAAAAAAAAATCATAATATAAATATATATCACATAATGGACTATTAATAAGGAATTATTCTATTCAACCAATTCCTTCAAAGGAACAGAATTCAAGTTGCCGACCCAGAAGAAAAAAAAAGTGAATCCAATTCACAATTGATTGGTTATATCGATGCTGGATATTATATAATGTACATAAAGGACATTCTCACATAGGCAATTTATTTACATATAGAGGCACGACTATATTATTGCATTCAAGTGATAATCTAGTGGAAGTTTCACTAAGGCATTCCAACCTCAACATTTGAGAAGTTGATATACAACATTGAAATGTGTCATCTCTAAGATATGAAGTATTATTATCATCAGGGGTGTGACTAAACTACGCATTGTACTCTTTTTACCTTAACTAAGGATTTGTTCTAACACGACCTGAATTTCTGATTAGGCCGTGCGGGCACTCGACTACCTCCCCTAAACCTGTTGGGCAAACCCTATTGACAAACTCAATACATATATAACCTACAACTGACTTAAACACGACATGAAACTAAATTTAAACATAAAATCGCTCCAGAAGAGATATATATATATATACACACACACACACACACACGCGCGCGCACACACACACAAAAAAGCTGTCAGAATAAATATAGCTAACTATCACACACATAGATCTAGAGATTTCCAAATCAGACATCTGCAAAACCAAAATAATATATACATCTTCTGAAAGAAGCAAAATAGGATAAAAATATAGTATATACAGTTGGCGGTTTCAGGAGCAAGATGGCTCGCCACAGACAGCTAGAAACGTCCTGCTCTTCAATTACGTTGCGGCTGACAGGGTCCTGGAGCAAGATCTGATGAAACTAAAAGACACAACAAGAAACAAGAGAGAATGAATCATAAGGACTCAATAAGTCAGGAATAACTAGCGATCTTGAGGGATATATACGGTAGTTAAGGAAAACAGAACCATAGAAACAATCAACTAAGTCAATCACAGTAATTAATACAACCAGTCCATACAGTTCACAAAACACACATAAAGATATGAAATGAATGTATTATGGTGCAATAGGGTCACATATGCCCGAACCTATTTCCGACGCGGGACTCTCGTTTACTACTAGGAGATATATGCAACAATAATCCTTCATCGGTGCGATACTCTCATCGACTGCTGGGAAGTAAATATCAAACCTAAAACTAGAGTACAATACTCCTATGCTCAAAGCAATAGTAATAACAAGTCATAATATATGACATACAATACAACCCAAAGCTAAGGTGTAGTGTGTACGCCTATCGGCAACTATACAAGTAAGAAACATGTGGTAGAATATCTATAAGGCCAAAGGCCGTCAAGAAGATGTTTATAATCAGTTACCTCAAGTACTGGGTCAAGTCAATCACTGGTACGACTTCATTTCCCTTCTTACACCTCTCAGAATAATCATTTTTTGAACAAAAGAAACATTATTGCACTAATAAGTGCCAGAAGAAGGAATGTATAACCTTGATACAGAAAAGGAAGGAAAACTACCAAAATACCTCTGGGCCGGACTTAGCTGAAATCCCATAAACTATACATTTTCGAACTCCTCATAGACCCACGAATCCAATAATATCATTAGTTTTCATATTCGAGTTCAATTTTATAATTTTTTAGGATTCTAACACAATTTCCTAATTCAATTTCATGAAATTCTAGCTTAGGAATCATGAATTAGCGTAATTATATTAGCTTAAGATTTATACCTGATGATTTTAGATGAATTGGTATCCAAATTACCCCCTAAAACAACTTGGAAATGACTGCTTTGATCATAATGGACTTTACCCATTTTATAAAAATGGTATGTGGCAATGGTTCTAAATCAATCGCAGTAGGTGGGAAAAACGTTGCTATAGCACCATAAAATGCACCAGCCATATTTTGGGTCCAAACGGGACCATACGAAGCTTGAAATGACCATAAATTTTGCACACAAGTCACACAACACATGTATAACATGCTCGCGAAGACAGATCTCGAATCGGATCTCCTGAACTTAAGATAGGGATCCTACGGGAGGAGGTCAATTTCTTCACTTTCGTAACTTTAGTGAAAACTATCGAAACGCCCTCGGATTTCATTTTTGAAAGTTACCACAGGTCACAAATGACCATACGAACCTAACACAACTCTCGAATTTTGGATCGAAGCTCGTTTACTCAAATCGAGCTTTGAAACCCCTTTTAAGCTTTATCGACAACCAAAACAGAAACCATCTTCGAAAACAGATTTACGAGAGAGTCTATAATAGATTTCACAAATGAGAATTCCTACGCCAACTTTCAACAACCATTCAATGGACAAAATTTCACAGAACTAGAAACACAAATACTGATAAGAACTTTTAAATTCTAGGAATCAAGATCATACCTGAGTCATCAAAGAGATTAGTGTATCTCTCACACATGCTGGACTCAAGCTCCCAAGTGTCCTCCTCTTGAGGACGATTGTGCCATCATATTCAAACCATCAGAATCTGCTTCGAACAAAGCTTCCGAATATCTCGGGAAACTATAGCAACTGGAAACTCCTCATAAGCTAGATTCACATATAGCTAAGCAGGATCTAAGTGAATCACTTCAGAAGGTTGTCAGATACACTTCCAAGGCATCGACACATAAAACACCGGATGAATTGGCATAAACGCTGGAAGCTCAAGCCTATAAGCCACCTTACCAATGCGCTTTTGGATACGGAAAGGGCCAATGAACCTGGGACTAAGCTTCCTTTTTCTCCAAAATCTCTTTACACCCTGCATCAACGAAACTTTCAGAAATACCATATCGCCGACCTCGAACTCTAACTTTTAGCTCCTCAGGTTCGAGTATAAAATCTTCCTGCTCTGAACGGTCCGTAAACGATCCTGAATAACACAAACAACATCCAAACTCTGCCCAACCATTTCTGAACTCATCACCTCAGTATCTTGAGACTAGAACTAACCGATTAGAGAATGACATCTAGGGCCATACAAGGCCTCAAATGGAGCCATCTAAATAGAGTACTGATAACTATTATTATCTAGAAACTCCACTAAGGCCAAATAATCATCCTGGTGGGCTCTGAAGTCCAATGCACAAGCTCTCAACATATCCTTAAGAACCTGAATAACCCGCTCGGATTGACCATCAGTCTGAGGATGGAATGTCGTACTGAGCTGCACCTGAGTCCACAACTCCCTCTGAAAAGATTGTCAGAACTGGGAAGTAAACTTGATACCACGATCAGGTACAATAGAAACAGGAGTGTCATGCAGCCTAACCACATGCTCAATAAAAATCTGAGCCATTCTCACAGTTGAATCAATAGTCTTCACAGGGATGAAGTGAGCTGATTTAGTCTGTCTGTCTGTCAACAATATCCAGACTGAATCAAGGCACTGCAGGGTCTTTGGCAGACCCACCACAAAATCCATAGTGATCTGCTCCCACTCCCACTCGGGAACGCGCAATGCCTGAGCTAGTCCTGATGATCTTTGGTGCTTGAACTATCAAACTTCGCCTTTCTGGTAGTTCAAGCAATGAGACACAAGACCGAACATGTCCCTTTTCATCCCCTTCCACCAATATAGCTCTCATAGATTTTGATACATCTTGGTAATGCCAGAATGAATAGAATAACGCGAGCTATGAGCCTCGGGGAGTACTGACTACTTCAAATCCCTAACTTTAGAGACATAGAGTCAAAAATTAAATCGAAAAACACCATCTGAATCAAGCTCGAATGAGGGGACTCCTTCATTTAGGACACGATCACACAACTTTTGTAAATATGGATTCTTGAACTGTATTCCCTTAATCTGACTGACTAATACGCGCCAAGACTCGGCTGGAGTCGCCAAGCAATTGTAACTCTCGGGCCAACGATTGATTTCAGTATAAAGAGTCAAGCTGCCCATGAACTTCCTACTCAAAGCATCTGCTTCCACATTCGCTATCCCAGGATGATAGCGGATATTGAGATCATAATATTTTATCAATTTGAGCCACCTCCGCCGCCTGCTATTAAGATCCTTCTAGGATAAGAGATAGTGCAAGCTTTTGTGATCGATATACACCTCACAAGGATCGCCATAAAAATAGTGCCTCTAAATCTTAAGAGCTAAGACCATAACTGCCAACTCTAGATCATGAGTCGAATAATTCTTCTCATTAGGCTTCACCTGCCTAGAACCATAAACAATCACCCTCCCGTGCTGCATAAGAACACAATTGAGACCCAAACGGGATGCATCACAATAGACTACAAATCCACCGATGCCAGAAGGAAGGGATAGCACTGGAGCTGAAGTCAATAAGAATTTGAGCTTCTAAAAGCTTGGATTCATCAGACCATCAGAGTTGAACCGCCTTCTACGCCAACGAGTCATGGGAGCTGCTATAGTGGAGAACTTTTCTACGAACCGCCGATAATAACCTGCCAGACAAAGAAAGCTACGAATCTCAGTCGGTGAGGTATGACGAAGCTAGAACTCGCATTTCGAGAACTTGGCATATAACTTACAATCACGGAGGGTCTGAAGGACCACACTCAAATGATAATCACGTTCCTCATAACTGAGAGAATAGATAAGAATGTCATCGATGAAGACAATGAAGGAGGAATCGATGAACGACTTGAATACCTAGTTCATTAGATCCATAAAGGCTGTAGGGCATTAGTCAGCCCAAAAGACATAACTAGGAACTCATAATGGTTGTAACAAGTTCTGAAAGCAGTCTTCGAGATATCTGACTCCCAGAATCTTCAACTGATGATAACCAGACCGCAAATCAATCTTAGAAAAGAATTTGGCACCCTGCAAATAATCAAACAAATCATCAATACGAGGCAAGGGGTGCTTGTTCTTGATGGTGACCTTATTCACCCGTCGATAATCAATACACATTTGCATGGTCCCATACTTGTTTTTTCTGAATAGAACATGAGCACCCATGGAGAAATACTCAGCCTAGTGAATCTCTTATCAAATAAGGCTTGCGACTGCTCCTTTAACTCTGAAGGAGCCATGCGATAAGGAGGGATAGAAATAGGATGAGTCCCTGGCACCACATCAATGCCAAACTCGAATCAATCAAGAGGAAGTCTTGGAAGATCATCTGGAAACACATTAGAGAACTCCCTCACAATAGGGACTGAGTGAAGGGATAGAATCTCCTTAAAAGTATCTCGAACCATGGAAAGATACGTTGAAAAACCCTTATTTATCATTTGCCTCACCTGTATATATGAAATAATACGCCCCGTAGGTGGCAATCGAGAACCCTGCCACACTACCGACTCTAAACTAGGAAGAGATAATCAAATAGACTTGGCATGACAAACTATCATGGCATAACATGATGCCAAACAATCCATATCGATAATGAAATCAAAATCAACCATATCTAACACCAGAAGGTCCACTAAGCTCTTAGGACCCCCAAAGGATATGGTACAAGCTAGATAAACTCGATTCACCACAATAGAGTCTCTGAAGGGAGTAGAAACACATAATGGATCACAGAGACGCATATAATCAATATGAAATCCCACAGAAAAATAAAGAAAAATATAGGAATAGGTAGATCCTAGATCCACCTTAGAATATGCATCTCGACCACAAATAGATAAAGTACCTTTAACAATGGATGGAGATGTCTCAGCATCCTGCCTGGCTGATAGTGCATATAGTTGTCTCTGCGGATGAGCTGAGCCGTCACTCTGAGAACCACCTCTGGAGTGACCACCAGAACCACGCCCATGACCTCTACCATGCGGTGGTTTACCTCTAGCTTGCTGAGACCATAAAGGGCCACCCTGAGGCTGCTGCTACATATGTGACGGAGGGCGGCAGAAAAGACGGCTACTACCCTGCTAATAAAGATAATGGAAATCCCTTATATGATGCCCTGGATCACGACATTGAAAATACTCTCAGCCATATTGGCACTGCACGAACTGCTGATGGTGGCTAGGAGGAAACTAGGCTGATGTTGTCGAGGCCCTTGTGCGTTTCGAAAACCACTGGCTGGAGACTGAACTAACATATCAGGAGGCCTACTCTGCTGTTGATAACACCTACCTCCAGATGAGGTACTAGAATGCCCTGGATCACAGGATCTCTTGCTCTCTCGCTCTAACTACTCCATCTCTAATTTATGATATGCCTCATATCTCCTAGCAATATCAACGCGGGACATCAAATGGAGTCCCGACCTAAATTTTATGAGCTATCTTGGACCGCAAATTGGGAGAAAACTAATCAATAAAATTCATGACCCTCTCGGAAGGCTCATGCACAAGATCTAGAAAACAAAAGCTCATACTTCGAGAATGACAGGTTACCCTATCCAATCCTCTCAAACGGCCTCCTCTTCTCATCCTTATGACTGAGAGGAAGAAACTTCTTCATAAATCGGTAGGGATACTCAATCCAAATCAGCTTAGGCAAGCCCTGCCTAGATGATTGGAGGGCGGTCCACCAAGCAAAATCTGGACCCTCAAACTGGAAGACAATATACTCAACTCCATACTGCTCAAGATACCCATGTGCCTCTAGAATATGCTGGTATCTATCAAGAAGTTCCTGAGGCTTATCTGATGCATGGCCCGAGAATATCAGAGGATATAGTTTGGTAAAATAATGCAGCTTCATTGGATTATTAGCCTGATCTCCTACATGGGCTGGCTAACTATCCTAAACAACCAAAGGCACAAAACCTACTGCCTCTAGAACATGACCACCTGGAGCATGAACAGCTTAAGCTATATATGGAACTAGAATAGGGGCTCCCTAAGCCTGAATAGTAATATCCACAGCTGCTTGAGGAATATGAGGTCTCTGGGCATCTGTACTACTAATAATCTCATAAAAGCATCATGAAATGCTGGGGGAACGAATAAGCCTTCCTCCCCCCTGCCCACCAGGAGTTGGAACTGCTGGAACCTCTACAACTGGATTAATACAATCAACCATCGCTGCGGCCTAGGCAGCTCTACCTCTGCCTTAACCACGACCTCTGCCATGGCCTCTACCGCGGCCAACACCACCTCCTCGCAGAGAAGCAGGCATAGGAGCTGTCTCTGGCTCCTCCGTCCCCCACTAAGCAACTAAACGCGTCCTTACCATTACTTTGAAGAGTTTAGAAGAGAATTCGACTTCACATAAGGAAACTTATGCTCAATAGGGAAAGAAAAAAAAAAAGAAACTGCCTCAATGCTACCATAGCCTCTCGTAGATAGGTGCGAACGTCGTAGCGTGATAAGAAAGACTCTACTACACATTGTCATGATATTGAAAGACTGTAAATCGGGATCTGATACAAACTGACACGATTCGGATTTTCGGTTAGGGCGTGCGAGCACCCTACTACCTACCCTAAACCTATCGAGTAAACCCTATCGACAAACTCAATACATATATGGCCTACACTGACTTAAACACGAGATAAAACTAACTTTAAATGTAAAATAGCTCCAAAATATACATACATATACATAAGATGAACAAATATACATTTGTCAGAAAAAATATTGCTAACTACCCCAAATATAGGTCTAGAGGTTCCCATATTAGACATCTACAAAGTCAAAAGAATATTTACATCTCCCGAAGGGAGCAAAATAGGATAAAACTATAGTATCTACAGCTGGCGGTCTCAAGGAGCAAGCTGGCTCACCACATATGTGTGGGCAAAAATACGCCACCTATGATTACAGGGATACGAGTCTAGTTGGCAAAGACTAGACTTAGCCTACAAGTCACCTGGTGCAGAGGATACACGCCTGCTCCAAAAGCCACAACCGCTGAGCAGGCAGAGGCCATGGATGCAATGCATACATCCCGCCGCCTCAGTCTCCTAGTTAGGGTTAATTTGTATCACCGCCTTGAGTAAACAGGCCTAGGACCTATAGTCTTTGTATTTTACCATAATTAGGATTGGATAAATCTATAGCTATAAATAAGCCTCCTAACTTTGTATTGTACATCAAGCGATTCACTAAGAATCCGACTATTCTCAAGGAATACGATTACTATTTATTGTGCTTTATTATAAATTTTATCAATTTAACCTTTAAGGAAAGTTTTAAGCATAAAAAGTTTTGCACCCACCGTGGTTACCAGGCAATTGTAGGTTTTTACGAAGGAAAAACACGACCATGTTGAATGACAATGATGATTTCCCGAAGAGCACTACCATTACGGTCGACGATGTTTCTAAGGATCTCAGTGATCCTGTCAACCAGATGAAGGACGTCTTTCACAAAGGACGAGCGGTAGATAACTCGGCCGGCATGGTTGAAACTATGATCAAGTATCAAGAAATAGAGCTTTCTGAATCGCTACTGAGGGCAGTGTCCGACTGAGGATTCGCGCTCAACAGCGACCCTCTCAAAGTCACAATCCCAGACTAGGGAACCCTACAGACCGTGAACACGATCTTCAGGGGACCAGGAGTTGACATCGACAAAGTCAAAGCCGTCATGGTCCTACTAGGAGGTGACAAAGAGACCCCGCATCAACGCAATCGAGTTTAGCAAGAATGACAGAAGAGAGGTTCTTTACTCACATCACGATGCCTTGATCATTACTCTCAGGGTATTGGATGCCCAGGTCAAGCGCGTACTGGTAGATCCAGGCAGCGCTGTAAAAATTATCCACTGGGAGGCCGTTTGCAAGATGGAGGTGCAACACTAGATAATCCCTAGACCGTACACGATAACCAACTTCAATAGCTCTAGTGAAAAGTCTGTTGGGGTATTGATACTCCCAGTCATCATCTCGGGAGTAACAAGTTAACATCTTCCCAGGTGATGACATGCAATCTCTCGTATAACATCATACTAGGAAGACCATGGATTCATGAAGTACGCGCAGTGCCGCCGACGCTTCATCAAGTCCTCAAATACCATACCCCTTGGGGAGTGAAGGAAATTCGAGGAGAGCAGAAGTTGTCCAGAAGCTGTTACGTGGCCACCGTCACATGTGCAGTGAAGAAGGAAGTTAAGAACTAGCGGAAGGTGTTGGACAAGCAACTCGGTCAATGCCTAGTCACAAGGATTCTGTTCGAGCTTGAAAATCATAAGGGCGTCAAACCCCGAGAACCGTCCAACATTCCACAAGACTCAGACGAAGAAGAGAAGATCGTCCATGCCACTATAGACAACCTGGTCCTCTAATCTTCGATGAGAAGTTCCCAGATAAGAAATTTTATGTAGGGGCCAAACTCTCTGCCGAAGCAACAAGAATTCATCAACCTACTGCGTGCTCGGTCAGCTACATTCGCTTGGAAATACACCGATATGTCCGAAATCTCGACTGATGTCATAGCGCACAATCTGAACGTCGACCACGACTTCAAGCCAGTCAAACAAAAGAAGCGGCCGATCAATCAGGAAAGGGACTATGCAATCATGAAAAGGTCGAAAATCTGTCGAAAAACGACTCCATTCCAAGGTCCAATACCTCTATTGGTTGTTAAACGTCGCATTCGTCCAAAAGAAGAATGGTAAGTGGAGAATGTGCATTGATTTCACCGATCTGAACAAAGCATGCCCAGAAGACTCTTTTCCATCGTCCAATATCAATCAACTCATCGATTCGATGGCGGGACACGAGGATCTTAGTTTCCTAGATGTATATTTAGGGTACAATCAGATCCTTAAGAACACGGATGATCAGGAGAAAACCTCTTTCATTACGGACAAGGGCACTACTTCTACCGAGTGATGTCTTACGGTTTAAAGAATACATGAGCGACTTACTAGAGTTTGGTAAACCTGATGTTCAAGGACCAGATCGGTAAAACCATTGAGGTTTACATTGATGACATGTTGGTGAAATCACAATTCGCCAAATATCACATCAAGCACTTGGAAATAGCATTCGACATATTAGACAAATATGGAATGAAGCTTAACTGAGAAATATGCATCTTTGGCCTGTCATCAGAAATGTTACTTAGGTTCATTGTTTTGAATAGAGGAATAGAAGCCAACCCTTTTAAGGTCGAGGCAATCGAAGCCATACTGGAGGTGCTGAAAAGTGAAGTGGAAGCAAAGAGGTTCAACGATCGGATAGCCGCACTCAGCCGGTTTATCTCCCAATCTCTAGAAAGATGCCACCAGTTCTCAACATCCTGAAGAAGAACAAAAGCTTTGAATAGACGGAACAGTGCAGTTAGGTACTTTGGGATATGAAGCAGTATCTCTCCAATCCCCCATTACTGACTAGGCCGCGCGAGGGAGAACCGCTGTAATTATACATTTTATCCTTCAGAACTCTTGTTCAGATCTACTCATACACTTTATCCTTCAGAACTCTTATTCAGATCTACTCATACATTTTATCCTTCAGAACTCACATCTGGCAATAAGACAAACTATCATATTTAATCAAAATATGATTAACCATAAACCAAACCACTACAAGAACTGTGGCTTTTAACGACCACTTTTTAATGAAAGGATATGAATCTGGTCGTTAATAACATACTTGTAACGTCCAATAAATTTTCCCCTCGTTAAAATCAATTTCTAGGTGAGCTATAACGAAAGGATTTAATCCGGTCCATAATAACCACAATATCCGGACGTTAATATGTAAAAAGTTAAGCGGGAAATAGAGAGTAAATTATAAGATACCACCAAATTTTTCACAATGTGAATAAACCGCTAAGTTTCAGGAAAAGAGGAGGAAAAGAAAAACTTTTACTCAACCGCTAGGGCTCCTCGTTCTGCTCACCTCATAATCAGGTAACCAGCCATGAGATTTTCATGCCCTCATCTTATCTACTACTGCTACTATTTTGAATGTTTTTCCTATTTTCCTTTTGATTTGATCTGTTTGACATTGTTAGATTCTTCAATCTCCATTTTCCTTGAATTGAATTCTAAATGAATTTTCGTTTTGCCAAATTTTCTGCCCTATTCAGCGATTCAATACCCTACAAATCATTCCAATTTTTTCTTTTTCGATTAGCTTCTATAGTGAGCAAGTTCAGGTTCTCGTTTGTACAACTTTTCAGTTATCTTTCTTTTATTGTTTTGATATAATCTATTTGCACATTCTTTTGCAAACCCTATCTTGTTAAATTATTTACTAAGCCAAATTTTAACTACTTATTATTTATATGTTAAAAACTTTGACAAATTTCAGTGTAATTTCACTACTTAATTCATTATGTTCATGTTCTCTTAGGTTTCCTAAAGAGAAGCTCTGTCAGATTTCAGGTGTGTTGTTTTGCATTATTGTAGGCTATATAAATCTCTATAAAAGCAATCAGGTTTCTCTTGTTTATATCAAATTTTTCTAATTTTATATATGTTACAAGTATGGTGTGGCCATGTAGATATGTGTCGTTTGCGTTTTGCTGATGGAAATTTGATTATGGCTTGATTTGACTTATAGATTGGTTGATGTTTTGCTTTGTGATGTTGAAATTTAGATGCCCTTTTAGCATGTTTAATTGGATTTACGTGGTTAGATTTTTCAATTGGTTATTGAGACCCCAAAGTAGAATGAGGTGAGGCATCAATTTTGATTTACATGTTTGCTTTTACTGGTAAATAGATCCATGTTTGTAATATCAGATGGTTCATTTTGATAGACTTCCCCTCTGTACATTTTACCCAGTTTCATTTCACTCGCATTTTTTGTGTCCATAAAATAGGTTAAGTTACTCAATGATTGCTCTAAATCTACGGTTTGTTTAAAAATATTTGGCCTAACTTTGCTCGTTGGATGCTGGTTCCGCAACCATAAATTTACTTTTCCTTGTTTCTTGTAATGGTTGTGTCATTAATCTGATCAATGGGTTACTTTCCTACAGCTAATGTTCTAGATTTTAGTGTGGGAGCTCTAAACTCTCATTTGGAATTTCAGGAACCAAAGTATCTTGGAACACCATATTATATCAGTCATATAGAAGATTGAGATAGTGTTTTGTAAATCATGTTCCAATCAGTGATTCTCTATAGGTTTTGGCGTTGAAGCTGTGTGATCTTACTAGGGAAATGATGACGGTAGATATCCTTTTGTTTTTAATTTTTTTTTGGTTGACTGCTTAACCTTGAAAAGAATTACTTAAACTTATGAGAAAATGTTTTCTGATTGTGGAAATTAGTTAACCTTTCAGGGCCGTGGAATAAATCAAGGTTTTTGTTACGTAGCCTCCAAAATCAAATTAATTGATTTGCTGAATTGATTTTGAATCGTTAAGTTTTACTCAATATGAGAGTGTTTAGTTGCTTTCTTTGTTTTTGAGATCTTGTTATGTACAATTGGAGGTATGGAACACAGAGGGTTGATGCAATCTTAAAGTTTTTTTTTTCTTTTGTTGATAGAAAGAGTAATATTTTATTTTATGGAAAAGATAATTTGAGTTCTTGATTGCAGTACGTGCCGTGGGTTAGGCACTGTCACAGGACGACCCTGCCGCAACAAAGATTGGCGTCAAAATTGAGATGGATATAAAGGGGAGCACATCATCAACCAAGATACGAACTGTGTGCCCTCAGAATTTCTCAGTTATAAAATAAATGATTACACTTATATTTTGCCAAGGAAGCTGAAAGCATGAAATTATAGTAATTGTTGCTGGACTACCCATGACAATTGATAATGAGACATGGACATGGTAAGTAATGTCAGCTAACACATGATTTGTTATCTTGTATGATTTATGTTCGCCGAAAATATATAGTATTCTGATGAGGGACATAAATTGTGCTGCTTTGCGTTAGGTTCATCTATTTTTCATAGAAATACTTTGTAATATAATTATATAAGTCCTCTTTGTTCAACATATTTGTGTGACTTTTTTATTCAAATGTGAAGGGAGGCAAAGATGGTAAGCTGACAGATGTGGCAACTATTTTCTTTGAGACTTGTAAAAGGAAAAAAACCTCGTCAAACCTGAAACCAATGAAAAATATTGTGTATTTATCGAAAAATTTCATTCGACATCTGTGATTTTATTTAGTGCATTGATTTTTTTAGCAATTTTTGTAATTTATAGGCTGAAAGAAAAGTAGAATCTGGGTTGTCTCTCGTACACACATTGAGGTAGTAGGAAGATGCTTTGGACCTCAAAGCAAGAGTCATGTAGTTGGATTTGAGGGTGGGATAACCGCTAAGGAGTTGAAAGGCGGTAACTCATCAAAGTGTGCATTGTCGGATGAGCTGAGAGCAACTCAAAAAGAAAAAGAATCACTACAAAAGTATGTGGATGTTATAGAGAGTATATGCAAATGGGTTGAAAGTCTACTGTTTGCTGAATCTTCATCATCAACATCTTCGAGTGAATAATAAGTTGAATCATTTAACAGGTTAGTAAATTTCTGTTTTCAGCATACTGTTTTAGCTAGTTGGTTTGCTGTAAATTCCTTTTTCACTTGCCAACCAGATTTGAGAATCCTTCTTTGTATCATCCTAAATAATTTTTTTCAACAGATTAAATAACTTGCTCATAACATCAGATTCTGAATTTTTGTGAGTGTTTAGTCTTGTTCAGATTCTTTAGTAAGTGTTTAGTCTAAATTGTTCGACTGAAAATTGGAGAATTGGTCGCGCCTGTTAGTCTATGGAGTGTAATAATTGTAAATATTTAATCTTTGATTGCTCAAGATGATTCTGAAAAAATGAAAAGAAAAACTCTCTTAAAGGCTCGAATAAATCATTAATATAGTGATGTCTTTGGTTTCACTTAATTTCAAAATATAATTCTGATGCTGGGTTAGAAAATACATATCCAGTGACAAAGTTTAAACCTTGTGGAACAGTCACGAACCCTCTAAAGCTGCTGGTTGCATTAAGAGTTCCTCCAGCCATTACAAGCAGCAAAGATAAATGTACACCAATTGGAGCGAACCTACCTGCCAACCCTTTAAATGCATACAGAGCAGGCTCTTTTGAGAATACCTGGATATATTGAGGTTGCTAAAGGTTAAACAAACAAACATACTTTTAAGTGAGGAACTAAAAGATGTTTGACAACAAGCTATGGGACACAGAATTGAAATGCACAGATATATGATTCAGCATAACACTAATGTTCCATATCGCATCAAAACAAAATCCCACTCTCCAATCCATCCTATTTATTAGATAACATGAAAATAATAGTTTTCAAAGTAGTAGGACTATTAGAAAAAATGCAGGCGCACTATGTCTAACCTCTATAGAGTAGTGAAGGCATACAGTAAGACATTGAAGAAACTTTTTGTGAAATTTTTTATCTCTGCGTAGAAAGCCCAGGTACTTATAAGCCTTGTAGACGGTTCTTTTAGTTTTCTATTCATGTACTTGAGTATCCCACCTATTTGTAGACATGAAAATATCTCGAGATACTCATTCCAATGACAGACACTTATAATCTCGACATTTCATAACTAAACCAAGCAAAGAAAACAAATTGAGAAGAAACTAGGTGAAGTGTTATGTTTATACCTCGTATCCATCTCCCTTCAGTATAACACCCAAGTCTTTAACTGATGCCCTAGGCAGAGTGTCTGCGTATTCTTGCTTACGAATTGCTTCAGCTGAGCAAATGAAAGACCATCTGCACATCTAGTCAGTTACTTTTGACACTAAGTTCTCAGCCTCTCCAATGATGTTTTCCTGAGAATAAATCCTGCACAAAGAGGTTAGCCAAAGAGGTTTGCAGAAGGAAAGTTGATATATTAATTGAAAGAAAGATAAGATAAAAGATAAGCAGCTGATTTTTTATCCCATTAATGTCTAAATACTTCTATCAGACTAGAGAAATAAACATGTGATAGAGATATATTTTTTGCGTGTTGTCTAGCAAATATAAGATGGATAATACAAAGAATTGAATACCAAGATAATTATACTCTTCTGCAATGAAGTGGAGTACTAATTAATGCATAGTATAGATCTTCAAAAAGAATCCTTTATTCAATTTTCAAGAAGACGCTTAAACCTTTTATACTTTTTCTTTCTCTGTTCTTTTTTCTTTCAATGGGTGAAGGGGTGTGATGGAGGCCTTACAAGCACAACATAGTTGATATTAGAATTTTGGTAAGTGTACCTTCAGGACTAAAAATTGGTCGTATACATTTTATTTTGATGTCATTCGTGTGAACTGTTTTCTTAAAACTTCATAGGTCATATATATTAAAAATAAATTAAATTCAATATGCAATTGTATATTTGTACAAAATTTTGAAACTTTCAGCTGATGAACAACATATCAGGAAGTAGAAGTAATAAATTAAACTTACTACTGATCACATAAGAAGTTAGTAGGAGTATTATTTATCATTACAACAATAAATTTATTTGTCTCCAAATCTGGAGCCCATGAATCAGTGAATTTTCTTAGTACAGTACAATATGATTGACATCTTCTACAATAGCAATATGCCATGTCCCTCTGAAATTTCCATGGTGGTCTGGTTGTTCCTTGGATCAGGTGTACCACTAGCATAGAGCCTAGCTCAAGGGTGTACCCATACATTTGTTTTTAATAGCACCATAACTGGTGAACTTTTTTGGTATTGCACCTTTAATGTTGAATAGAAATGGGTGGTACATTATATAGATTGTGGTGTATTGTTGTCCATATCCTATTGTATTCTGATATAATGTAGTCCCATGGTGCCAGTGTCTTTAAGGGATGATAGGCTTGCTTGGTATAAATTAAATACAGATTTTGTTTCACTAGAATATTTCTTTTTAAATGTGAAGATTCACTTGTCTAAAAATGGGACCTTGCTAAATTCTTCACTCCTGGTACTTTATCCTCTACTCTTTTTGCTCACATTCATTGAGTATCTTATGTTTTTTTTAAAAGAAAATAGAGTTTTGTCACTTAACTGACATGAACTTTTTCTTTTTCACAGATGAAGATGAAGAATTGAAAGTCTGAAGAAAGTCCAGAGAAAGTTGAAGTAGAAGATGTTTTTGAATTTGTTAGGTGTCATTGTTTGTACATAGGCTACAAAATTCTCTTTTCAGGAGTCATAACGTAATACAATTTGGATATGTATATTGTTTTAGTAATCATATGATAGTTTATCTCTTAGTAACTAATAGTAAAATTTTATGACTTGATTATATTAGTATATTTTTGAATTTGTGTATATATATGTGTGAAAGTATAAAAACTAATGATTATATTCTATAATCATAAGAAAAAAATATAAATATAAATATAAATGCATATGAATTAAAATTTCAAATTAGCGATGCGAAATTTTGTCATTAAAATTTTGTTGTTTATAATGATGTACAATTAACGAAAGGAACTCCGGCCGTAATAATTACATAACGACCAAATTTCTTGTTGCCATTCAAAGAGTTTTAACGATTGAATTTATGATTAGCGAAGGGAAATGTCTGTCGTTAAATTGATGAACAACGACCGGGTTTTGTGTGGTCGTAAAAGATTAATTAGCGACCGGATTCAAATCCGGTCGTTAAACTTTTAACGTGAGAGCTTATAACGACCGGTGATGACAGGATTTTATACGGTCGTTATTGTACTATAACGACCGGATTTATACTATTAACGACCAAATATCCCTTCGCTAAAAGACATATTTTTTGTAGTGAACTACATTCATATTATACAGTTCAAGCTCTCTATTATTTTCACCTCTAATAATAATAAGATTATAATTATCTCATCCCTATTAGTCACCTAGATAATAGAGGAGATTACCTGTGTGGATAGGCTAATCATTTTATCTGTCCGACATACTTTTAATTTATGTACTAAACATGAAAAATATTTTATGTATATGAATTAACAAGATTGACTAGTTTATGATGCAACTACATAAATTTTAAGTTTTATATGAACATGCTTGGAAAAATTAAAAAAAAAAAAAAGAACTAGTACATCTGCATCTAGGAAAACCAATAACTTAACATGACTTTCATAAGCACACAATAATATAGATTTCTTATTAAGATCTACTATCATATAATGCGTGGATATATATTTCATGTTCACTTATCTATGTACAACTATGTCTCTCACGAAATTATACTTTATATCAATACGTCACGTCTTCAACCGATACTTGGAATTTTTGTGTAAACTATTTAAACTTGACTGTCATACTTGATTGTCACTTATTCAGTAGTACTATCAACACAACCAAATTTATCATAAAGACATTTAAGCCAAACAACTTCATGCATAGTTCCTGAAAGCACTAAAAATTCAACTTTCATTATGTTAAGGCTGATGATTATTTCTTGATGTTTAACAATATGCAGGACGCCATAGTCTAGCAACGGCAAATCATATTTATATTTTCACTCATCTAAATCTTTTTCTCAATCATCATAAGTATAGCCTTTGAGTCGTAGATCCTTTCATTTATATTAAAAGGATAATCGCCCGTGCCTTTGAAATACCTCAATATCCTTTAATTGCTTTCGAGTATTTCTTTTTTAAGTCTTATTGATATCAATTAACTGAAATAACATATATCAGGCATCATGATCCAAATCATATTCTTATAGGTTCACGAGGATACATCCTCCAATTTAACCCTTCCGCTTTAGAAATATGAGTATTTATGGGTTTATACTCTTTCATTTTTTTTATACGTAAAATTCTTGTGAAAGAGAGAACGATTTCTTGAAATCTTAACTTCAAGAATTTACCCATATTTTTCATACTACAATAAGCCTTTTTCATATTTTGAGAACGTATGTATTCCCAATGGCGTTAGGTTCAAAGGTAGATCGACCAATTCAAACTCTTGGGCTGGTTTCACTAACTCCTTTTCATCTTTCATTGTTTAATTGTTTTATCCTTAGTAGGGTGTCTAAGAGCCTCATTTATATTTGATGCTCTTATTCATCTTGTAGAGTAACTATATATGCTTCCGCTTCGATCTCAAATTGATGATGGGTATGATTAGACGACTCATCGTCGAAGTTGAATTGATGATGGGTATGATTAGACGGATCCATTATCACAAAAATGACTCACCAAAATTAACGTTAGTATTATAGCGGAAGCAATCTGGTCCACAATTTCATAAATAGATGTACGTGACTTAGAATGATTACATCATCTAGATCATAGATGTTAATAATGTATTAGCTATAATGGAATGTAATTCCATTTTCACGAGACATCATAGACATATTTAGATCCTTAAGAGCCTCTAGCTCTTTTAGGACATACTAACTTTTTATGATTACCATCTAATATTAGCTTTCACCTTTGTTAAGCTCGCCGACAATATTCATTAGCAACAGTTGATATATGATATAAACTAGTATAAAACTATTGAGAAAACTGTGTACTTCCTTATAGCCTAAAATTCTTATATAGACTAATTGTCCTTAAATGAATTAACTATGTTAATATTTATTTCACATTAGATCCAGAATTAAAAGTTCACTATATGTTCTTAATCATCATCCAACTTCTAATACGTCATAAATATAATATAATTAATCATGTAAGGAACACTTGACTTAAATTACTACTATTCAAGACTAACCAAATATAAATTATAACAAATATAGAATATTCAACAATCAATAAAAATCACAAAGCATTAAAAATAAAATTCATACAAGTTCACATACATATATGACAATTTCACATACAACTACACAAACTAAATAAACATGATTCTTCTATAACACATATAGAAACTAAGATTAGGGACTCACCACAAACAGTATTGATAAAGGGAAAAATAGTCATGATATGATTTCTTGAATTAAAAATAACTAGACTAAAAGAATTGTTACAGAAATACTAAAATAAGAGAGGTTGACATAATATCGTAACCACAAAAAAGGTCAGTGTTACGAAGCCAAACCTAAGGGGAGGTTTCAGAAATTATCCCTTGATTTTATACATCTATATATATAATTAATGCCCTTAAATAGGATTCATCTCCTTATCTCTTGTGTGGTCAGATACAAGTCTTCGTCTCAGAACTTTGTAAAAAAAACATGTCAAGGAAAGGTTTTAGTCTCCAACTACTTTGTCATTTTCTAATATGTCTATTTACATGGGTTTGCTGCAACTTTTGCACAAGTATTGCACATTTCTTACTTTGGAATTCCATCTCTTTTACAAGGACACTTCTTCCAATTCCACTCTTTGGAATTTGATCGTTATCTTTTAATGAATTCAAGAAGACCATTAGGATGGGAAAAATAGAATGGTCATTCCGCTCTAGTTCCATGACACATTCCTTCAACGAATTTTTTTCTTCCTCTTTTTTAATCTAAAGTTAACCCAAAGAAAATATATAATCATCTGCACTTTTCCTCACAGGATGAAAAGAAGTGCTTCTATGTAGAAAATATATAATCCTCTGCACTTTTCGTGACAAAAAGAAATTATTTTCTATTATTTTACTTTTTCCAATCACAGAGGGTAACATATACTTAAAGTAACCGAGATATTTTAACATTGCACAATGATTCCTTATTTCTTTGTTTTTAGAGTGTTATGCGCTAATTTAATATGGATTAGTATTGAGGACTTAATTATAAATACAGGGAAGTACATGGACGAGGAAATAATATTGTTAAGAGTTAGTTAATTGGTTGTTAGAAAGTAGTTAGCAGCGGTTAATAGAGTGAGTAGTTAAAATGGGGAAACACTGTGTAATTCATTCATTCATTCTCATATATTGTAATAAACAATTCATCATCATCTCTCTCTCTACTCTCTCACAATCTTGGCACAAATCTGTTCAAAGACTATTCTTCATTATCTTAGCTTTTTAGGGTTGCGTTGTTGAGTTTTTCATTGAGCTCGTAACATTGGTATCAGAGCAGTCGATCTTGGATCGAAAATCATGCTGGCAAACACGTAGAATGGTGAAGTTCGCCGGGAATAGAAGGAAATTAGGGAATAATTACGTGGTGTTGAGGATTTGCGTGAGCAAATGGGGGAAATGTGCAAAATGTTTGCGACTTTAGCTGAGAATTTCCAAGCACCAGCTACTTTACTGGTTGTTCCACCAGTTCATCCTAATGCAGTACCAGCGACGAATGGTCAAGGTAACCCCATTAACTCAGGCACTAAATATTCTAGGGTTGACTTTCCTAAGTTTAATGGGGATGATTTGAAGGAATGGGTATATAGGTGTGAGCAAATTTTTATGTTGATGGAAGGAGTGAGGATAACAAGGTTAAGATTGCATCTATTAACCTAGAAGGGAGAGCCTTACACTGACATCAAGCTATGTTGAAAACTCGTTTGTGAAGGGAATTACATAACTGGAATGACTATGTTAGGCTTTGTATCTTCCATTTGGCCATACCTTACATACTGATCCTATGGCTGAGTTAGCTGGGTTGAAACAAGCTGGTAGAGTTCAAAAATTCTTGAATAAGTTTGATGAGTTGTTGAACAAGGTGGATTTACCTGAAGAACATTGTATTAGTTGTTTCTTAATAGATTGAAACCAAATATAGAGGTTCAAGTTCGAATGCAAGAACCAAGGACATTAATGAAGGCTTATAGCCTAGCAAAACTGGCTAAAAGGTTCATAGTATTGCAGAAAGATGACCAACATGTGTCTAGAGAATCAAGAACTTTACTGCCTACACCTAGAGATTCATGGAGTTCACAATACATAGGTTACCCCTCTTCTAGTAACACTGGAGGATCAGGAGGAGGCAAATTCTCTCAGGCTAGTGGTAAACCAGCAATGAAATCATCAAGAAGGCACACAAGAGCTGAGTTGGATGAGAAGAGGTCCAAAGGGCTTTGCTACTGATGTGATGAAAAATATACACCAGAACATGTGTCCAAGAAAAGGAAACAATTGTTTCTTAAAGTGGAGCAAGAGGAAGTAGAAGAGTGAGACTTAGAGGATGGGTTGATAGACAGTGAAGAAGGTGATAAAACCATAATCAATCCCCAGCTGTCAGTACATGCACTTGATGGAACAGTTGACTATAGAACTATGAGAGTGAAAGGAGCTGTTAAGGGCAAGATGGTATACATATTGATAGATTAAGGGTCCACTCACAATTTCATGGACCTGAACATAGCAAAAAAACTGGGTTGTAAGCTGGAGAAAATACCAGCATTCTCAGTTTCTGTGGCCAATGGTAGTAAAGTGCACAGTTCCTTTATGAGCAGGGGAGTAAAATGGAAAACGCAGGGGGTTGGTTTTAGAGCTGATATGTTAGTAATGCCTCTAGGAGGCACTGACATAGTTCTTGGCATTCAGTGGTTAATAACACTGGAGGATATTAGGTGGAACTTCAAGAACTTAAGATGGAATTCATGATAGGAGGAAGGAAAATATCCTCGAGAGGTAGTCAGCTTGGAACTTCTAAACTGGTAGATAATCATAAGATGCAGAAAATACTCAGTAAAAGTGCTCAGCTAAGCATGATGATGACTGCTTTCATACACCCATCACCAGAAACTGATGCAACATTATTCTCTCATGAATTAGAGGTTCCTGATGACATGCAACAACTACTGAACCAATACTCTTCCTTGTTTGAATTTTCTACAAGCTTACCTCTTAGGAGGGATCATGATGGCAAGATAATTCTTAAAGAAGGAACTTCCCCAATAAATGTCAGACCTTATAGATATCCTGCCAGCTAAATGGATGAAATAGAAAAAATGATTCAAGAAATGCTTGATTCAGGCACAATCGGACCAAGTGTTAGCCCCTACTCTTCACCCATTATGATGGTCAAGAAAAAAAATGGTACTTCGAGACTCTGCATAGACTATAGACAACTGAACAACCACACTGTCAAAAAAAAGTTCCATATCCCATACATTGAAGAACTCCCAGATGAGCTAGGGGGTTCAAAGTACTTTTCTAAGTTAGACCTTAGATCTATTTACCATCAGAATATAATGGCTAAATAAGACGTTGAGAATACGGCTTTTAGGTCCCACAATGACCACTATGAATTTGTGGTAATGCCCTTTGGGCTAACCAATGACCTGATAGATTTCAGAGTTTGATGAACAAGATTTTTCAACCATTCCTCAGAAAATTTATACTGGTATTCTTTGATGACATTTTAATCTACATCACTACATGGTCAGACCACTTATCACATTTAGCACGGGCCTTTGAAGTACTGCAACACCACAGCTTATTTGTGAAATTGAGCAAATGTTCTTTTGGCAAAACTGAAGTAGACTATCTAGGACATATCCTTACTCAGGAAGGGGTGACAGCTGACCCCCTCAAAGTTAAAGCTATGGTGGAACGACCTTTACCTAAAACACTGAAGGAACTAAGGGGGTTCCTCGGCCTCACTGGCTATTATAGAAGGTTTGTGAGGCATTATGGTTTGATAGCTAGGCCTTTAACCGATATGCTTAAGAAAGATAAGTTTGAGTGGAATGATACAACTGTGTCAGCCTTTGGAAGGCTTAAGGAGACAATGAGCTCCATTCCTGTGTTGGCTCTACCTAACTTTTCCTTAGAATTTGTCATTGAAGCATATGCTTGCGGTTATGGTATAGGAGCTATGTTAATGCAAGCAGGCCATCCATTGGCTTACTTGAGCAAAGCATTGAGTCACAGGCACCAAAAGCTCTCAGTCTATGAAAAAGAGATGCTAGCAATTATTGCAGCCATTAATAAATGGAGACCATATTTAGTAGGAAGGCATTTTGTGATTAAGACAGATCATCAGAGTTTGAAGTACTTACTTGAACAGAGGGTGTAAACTCCTAGTCAACAGAAATGGGTAGCCAAGCTTATGGGGTATGACTACACTATCTTGTATAAGAAGGGCAAGGATAATGTGGTAGCTGATGCCTTGTCTAGATGCCCAATAGACTCAGCTCAGCTATGCACTATTTCCACCATCACCTCAAACTTCCTCTCTAAGGTTAGAACATCTTACACTCAAGACACTTACCTCTCACAACTAATAGCTCAGCTACACAATAATCCTATTTCTCAACATCTATTCATGCTGAAAGAGGGTGTCATCTACAGAAAATGGAAGATAGTCATAGGAGATGACAAGGTACTCAAGTAAGAGATTATGCAGAATTTACATGGCAGTGATGTAGGTGGCCACTCTGGAATGTCAGCTACTCCTCACAGAATTACTCAGTTCTACTTTTGGAAAAGATGAAGAATGATGTGAATAATTACATCAGAAATTGTACAGTGTGTAAAAGGTGCAAAGGAGAGAATGTTAAGTACCCTGGCCTCCTTCAACCATTGTCCATCCCTGACAAAGTGTGGCAAGACATCAGTTTAGACTTCATTGAAGGGCTTCCTAAAGCCCATGGTAAATCTGTCATACTAGTAGTGGTCGACAGGGTGAGTAAGTATTCATATTTCATCAGTCTAGTGCACCTTTATACAGCTTCCACTGTGGCTCAAGCATTCCTAGATAACATCTACAGACTCCATGGCTTACCACAAACCATAGTAAGTGATAGGGATGTGATCTTTTTGAGCAAGTTCTTGCAAGCTCTATTTGCAGCTCAAGGTGTACAGCTTCACCACTCTTCAACTTATCACCTACAATCTGATGGGCAAACTGAGGCTGTTAATAAGTGCTTAGAAGGATACCTCAGATGTATGTGTTGTGACAGGCCTAAAGAATGGGTCCACTGGCTACCCCTTGCTGAATGGTGGTACAACACTGCCCAACATTCCTTAACCAAACTCACTCTTTTTGAAATGGTGTATGGCCTAAAGCCCCACTTACACCTACCTTATGTTACTCACAGTTCCTTGGTGGAAGAGGTGGAAAGGAGCTTGCAAGCTAGAGAAATCACTATACGACTACTTAAACATCACCTTCTCATAGCATAGACAAGAATGAAAGCTCAGGCAGACAAAGGAAGGAGTGAGAGGCATTTCCAAGTTGGTCTATGTGAAGCTGCATACTAATCGCCAACTCTTACTGAAAATTCACTCACACCACAAACTGAACCCCAAATAATTTGGTCCCTTTTTAGTGCTACAAAAAATAGGCACAGTGGTCTACAAGTTGGACCTACCCCTACCACTAGGACACACAATGTTTTTCATGTTTCACAGTTGAAACAGCATGTAGGCAAGCCTGTAACTCCATATTTACCAGCTACACTTTCACCCCATGGATACATAGTGCTGGAACATGAAGCCATTCTGGATCGCAGGTTCATTCACAAAGGGAACAGGCAAGTGTCACAAGTGCTGATTCATTGGTTCAACTGCTCCCCAGAAGATAGTACTTGGGTCGACATTCACACCCTACAACAACAATTTCTAGATTTTTGTCCTTGAAGACAAGTATATTTAAGGGGGGGGGGGGGGACTTGTTACGCACCAATTCAATAGTTAGTATTGAGGACTTAATTTTAAATACATGGAAGTATAGGGGCGAGGAAATAATATTGTTAGGAGTTAGTTAATTAGTTCTTAGAAAGTAGTTAGCAACAGTTAATATAGTGAGTAGTTAAAAGGGGGAAAACACTGTGTAATTTATTCATTCATTCTCATATATTGTAATACACAATTCATCATCTCTCTCTCTACTCTCTCACAATCTTGGCACAAATATGTTCGGAGGCTATTATCCATTATCTTAGCTTCTTAGGGTTGCACTGTTGAGCTCATTGAGCTCGTAACAAAGAGACTTCAAAAAAATAATGTGATGTTCTTTACGTAGAAAAACAACAGTAGGACAAACTTTTGAAGAGCGGATCATGTAAGGACTTTTGATAATTGGTAAAGACAAAGAATGACTGCCCAATTCTTTTTACAATATATAGGGCAAAAAAAAAATTTCAAGACTTTTCTCAGAAAAATATTGCAACATCAACAAATAGCGACCCTTCTCACGTCGGTATTTAATTTCAATAAAGAAGATCAATGACGAGGAAACAAATACCTTATCAATAAAGGATTACACACAATTCACCCAAGATTCCTATGTATTTGGTTCACTTTTTATCCATACAATCATATGTATAACACGAACTGTATTGATAAATCCACAGGCTAAGGCATACACCTGAATTACAGAATCTATTCCAATTCAAAGAAGAATGCTTCCATTCATCACAAGGAATCTTCCACAAAATTTCTTCACCACAGTAAAAGAAGAGAGTTTTTGACATAGAGATAGTTCACTTGTTTTTGTTTGTTTCTTGACTTATTCAAAGAAGAAAAAGAATGCAGGAAAAAGTTAGAAGTTACTAACAATTAGGACTTCTTTTAGACAAGTGAGGGTTGCTCAGATGGTAAACACCTTCCACCTACATTCAAGAGGTTGTGGGTTCGAATCATCGTAGGAGCAAAAAGTGAGAGGACCACTATTTATTCTGAGAAAGGAAAAAAATATAAAAAAATAGGACTTGTTTTATAGTTGACATGAGACACAACTCTTTAATATGTTTCACAATAGTTGTGACTTCTGCTCATTTTTCTTTATATTATAATTTATATAACAAATATATAATATAATACATTTGGACATGGATCTGGTTCAGGTCCATTAAATGGTCATAAAAAAAAAGATAAAAATACTTAGTGATCGAAATCTTAATGATTAAGATTCAGTTTTAAAAACAACGCACTTAATAACTGAGATTAATTGATTAAGATTCAAACATCTATTAAGTGCAAAAAATAAGGCTTAAATTGACTCTAGATCATTATTGTATTAACAGTTAACTGAGATTAATTGATTAAGATTCAAACATTCATTAAGTACAAACAAATTGGCCAAAATTGACTCTAGCTCATTATTGTATTAACAGATCTATTAAATTGACCAGTTTTTGTTCATTTAAGCTTCCAAATGGCTCTCGATTCAACTAAACTCTTGGCAGGTAAATGTGGTGTGTGCAGTGGCGTAGCCACCTTGAAGCAAGGGTTGTCATTCCACCTTGAAGTAAGGGTGGAGACCACCCTTTGCTGGAAAATGATACCGCGTTGATAGATTAAATTTAACTATTTATGGTAAAATATTATATTTTGAACACCCTTGATGCAATTAATATATAGTGCTAGTCTAGTGATGCAGGGTGTTCTAAATTAGCTAAACAATCCAAGATCAAGTCCTAGTTTATACATTTTGAAAAAATAATTTTTTTTCTTTGAAGTTTGAACACCCTTGAAAAAATTTCTGCCTAAGCCACTGGTGGTGCATGCAATGTTTGAAGATGGTTAATGTACACCACCATATTTGCATGGTTAGGATCTCTATAGTTAGAATCTCATCTTTAACTAGATATTTTGGATTTGAATTTTGGGAATGAAGAGTCTTTTAAGTATGAAGTGGCTTTACCTCGTCCCCTTAGCGGGTCTACTAGTGTGATCCGAGAAAAGAGGTACGTTATCAACGGTGCACTAAAAATGTCTTCAATAGTTACTCCCAAGCATCCCCACTAATGATAATACTTGGCAAGGACTATCAACATGGAAAACAACCCAAAAGGTTTGAAGTATCACGAGCCCAAAAACCTAGCCACCTAGCGCAAAATTTGTTTACTCTTCTAATATTTACAGCCGTTTTGATATTAAAATTAAGCGTAGGTGATATGACAAGATGAGTTTTCTTTAAGATAAAAGAAACAAAGAAGAATCTTGGTAAGATACTTAAGCTGGTCAACTGTTGTTAAACAATAGAAGGGAGAAATTTTTTATTTTACAGATATGAAAATTTTGGCATATAAAACAATGTTTGGGAGCTAAATGATTCTCAATGAAGAGACAAAAAAGAAATGTAAAATAGAAGCACTGAACATTCCATATGTCCAAAAGATATATCCATGATTTCAGAAAATCCTATGACAGAAACTACAAATAATGTTAGAGTGCAACAATACATACAGGTGGATAATTGGCTTGGAAGCCATTCAAAAGAGTAAACCAGAAGGAAGATTTTCAAATTGGATAGCACGAATAAATCTAAAGAAATTCTGAGATGCTGTAAAAGTTGGAATATCAAGGTGAGTCTTCCGACTACATGAGTTGTACGGTCATTGTTGGAATCTCATCTTATATCATTTAGATGTATGGTTACAATCTTACTTAAGTTCTTTTTCTCTATTTTTTTTTCCTTTTTTTTTTTGGCCTTTTTACCTTTTCCTTCTCAGCTATATATTCGAGCTCACATGAAGTAAGTTGGTAAAGATTGATAGCGAAATTAATTACTTTCTCTTTATTAGGGCGTGAGAAAGATCGTGAGGTAAGCAGAGAATCAAAAGATGGAGCCGTAATAAATATTTCTTCATTAGAATCATATATATATATATCTCTTGATTACAAATGGAGTTATCAAGATAGCATATGTTTTTCTAGTTTGTTTCAATGTTTTGCTTAGGCAAACCAAAATTGCATAAGATTACGTCCTTGCTAGGTGCAATATCTTGTAGAACATTCATCCAAACAGCTTCCCATTAGCTTCTCATCTGCCAAGAATTTGTTAAAAAGCATGTTAGAGATTACGTAACATCATAACTTCACATGTTGGAAAAAGTTAAACATAGTGAACTGTTGAATAAAAAAAGTTCTGGAGAAAGTTATACCTTCACTAAATTTGGAGCAACATTCTTTTGAACTAGTGCTTCAGGAGAAATGGAATCATGGCAATCCTTTAGGCAACCTTCCATGCAAAAGGGATTGAGGATACATAGAATTTTGCATTTTTGTTTGCAAGATAATTTCACCTCACCAATAGCTTCAACATTTACTACAAAAATCACAGTAAGGAAAACTGTCACTAGAACCTTTGTGTAATTCATGATTTGTAATATAATTAAGTTTCTAGATCTCCTCTATTTAGTAGAATATATGTATTTCTTAAACTTTTGTATATGAGTTGTTATATGAAAGAAGCATAACACTATTTATAGCCAAAGCTTTCAGTAAAGTTTAAGACAATAAATTTATACAATCTTGTAATGAAAATTAGATTACGACTCAAATAAATAAACTTAGTGTGAACGTATTAATTGTTATATATTATGCAAATCTAACATCTGACAATGCAAAGTGATGTTGCACTAGTCTCCAACAATTTGTAATAGAAAAAGTACTCAATTATAAAAATTTTAATTTATTGGGAAACTTGTATAGTCAAACTTCGTTACAGTGGCAGCGTTAAGAAACTTTCATGACTGCTATAGTGAGATGTTGTTATATCTGTATACTGACATTTGGCATTTAGAATTCCTTTAACTGTTATAACCAAAAAGTACGATAAAAATACTTTTGTGTATTATTTATGTTATAAATGAAAATAAAATATATATTAAATTTAAAATTTCAATTGATTTTCATATTTTATTAGTTAAAATTTTAAAAAAGATTAAGTCATTATTAATAATCCATAACAAGTTGTATCGTAACTACAAAAAAATTAAAATCTAAGGAACATATGCTTTCAAAATTAATTAAATTTTTTTTAAAAATCAAGTTTGACATAAGAATTATATAATTGTAGCTTGTTTCATAAATTCCAGTCTCTTATTGACAATATAATATTTGAATTGACGAAGATTTTTGTCCAAACTTTAAGCAAAAGGGTATTCAATAGCTTTCCTTTGAAGGTTGTCTAAACTATTCTATTTCAGCCCAAGTAGCAGTAGGTTGAAGCTCTTCATAAGCACTTTTGTTGTCACCTTCTGCTTAATGTTGTCTCTTGTTATGCTACTCCATTGACTTGTGCAATAATCTCTTCATCAGTGTAAGTTTCAAGGATGGAAGTGTTGCGACAAATTCCATACAAGTAGTAGCATCCACTGCTTGATTGGTGTTATGAGATGAGATTTTGGCTATAAGTTATGCCACATTACCAACATCCTCAACAAGTTCTAAATTTTTGTTATTAACATTGGAGTTGTCAACTGTAGGTAGAATGCTATTATTTTTCCAACTATGGAGAATGGTAGAGGTAATGACATCATTCCATGCTTCTACAAGTGTGTTGATTGCTTGTCATAAGTTGAACTTGTTGTCATTAGATAATGAGTGGCATGAAATGTTCTACTTACCGTTTAATTCACCACTCATAATTCATACAATTTTTTTTCATAAATACTTTTGTGGTACTAATGTAAAAAAGGTAATATATTTATACTACGAATGATTACCATATATTATATATTTTTTTTAAAAAAATATTATTACACAATTTTTAAGTATGACTTTTATAGAGGTAATTTTACAAAGAGTGTACCACTATAATGAACGTCATTATTGTTATAGGTTGTTGTTATATAGATGTAAAATATAACATGAAGAATTGGTTCTGCAGAAAATTAGGCTACTATATTGAAATTATATTATAACGAAGGGACGTTACAACGAAGTTTGACTGTATATTACAATATGTTTGATTTACAAAAGAAATCGATTTCCTGGGAGCTAGTTCAAGTATTTTCAATTGCAATACTGCACTTCAGGATTTCTAGCTACTTGTAACAGCCCAGCCCGCTAGTGATATTGTCCGCTTTGGGCCTAGGCCTGCACGGCTTTAAAACGCGTCACTAGGGTCTAAGGCCAGTTAACTTATATACCCGGGATCACTCCTATGTTATGCCGATGTGAGACACTTAACCCTGGGGTGTTACATACACCCCCTCTTATGGACTCAGCGTCCTCGCTGAGGTTTGCCCCGCGTACCGGGATTCGCCTAGATTCACCACGAAGGTTTGCCACGCGTACCGGGATTCGCTTAGACTCAGCCCTGAACTTTGACCCACATCGACAAGGCTGATACAAAGTGGCTCTGATACCACCTGTAACAGCCCAGCCCGCTAGTGATATTGTCCGCTTTGGGCCTAGGCCCGCACGGCTTTAAAATGCGTCACTAGGGTCTAAAGCCAGTTAACTTATATACCCAAGATCAGTCCTGTGTTATGCCGATGTGAGACACTTAATCCTGGGGTGTTACACTACTCCATTTGTCCATTTTTATTTATCACTTTTAGTAGAAAAAAATTCTACTTTTACTTGTCACTTTTAGAAAATCAAGAGAGATTTAATAATGTTCTTCACATTTCACTGTTATTATTAATTAAACAACTATTTCTCAAAGCATATTTAAATTTAAACTTCAAAAGCGTAATTAATAAGAGTAAGTAAAATAGTTAATTTATCTATGATTTTATTAATGAATGTGAAAAAGTATAAAATTACAAGTAAAAATGGATAGACGGAGTATTTATAAGCTGAATAAACAGTGGGAACATACTTGAATGTTTGATGAAATTTAAGGTTGCTTTTCCAAAGACACATGAGAATTAACTTGAATCTCGTTGCATGATTTGACCAGTTTGTCTTGTTAATAACTATTACTTGGTCGATTCGAAATTGATTGTAATTAGAATTACTAGTACTTGCTAATAATCACACAATTTGATAACATCCGAAAGGCAACTTCTTAGATTTGTTTTTTATTTTCTTTACATATAAACTACTCCCTTCGTCCTATTATAGTTATTACTTCAACTCAAAAACTTTTTTCCGAAATAGTTGTCGCTTAAGAAATTTAAAATTAAATTTTCTAGTTCTTTCCAAATTATTAAAGAACTGCTAGGTCTTTTTGTTAATCAATTCATAGTACAATTAACAATACATGTACTAAATTCAGGATCTTGAACACAATAATCTTACAGAGATAAGTAGACATACATGTAGCGGAAGCCATTAGCGGAAGCGTTGATAAACATGTTTTCTACCTCCTTACTCTAGCCTTACGTTACCACAGTTGTCAGTGATGGAAGTTATTGAATATGCAATAATGTTAAGTGGTAACCCTAATGGGTGGAGGCATGACCTATTTATATTGGTTTTACTTTTAATTTGGTACGTCCATCAAGTAACCAGTGAACGGACGAGATTTATTTATTATTAAATATTAAATGTCATGGGCTTAACCTTATTGGGCCACACAAATTAATAAAAAATCTAACATTCTCCCACTTGGCCCAGTAACCACACAATAATAATATTCAAGGGATAATTACACTAAAAGACAAGCAAAAGACGAAAATTATAAAAAATGGCCCATATTTTCGATTCTTACCCGAGCTGTCACCCTTTTCCCGAGATAGCAGTCGCCGCAAGTTTATACAAGTTTATACAATTTTATACAAATTTATACAATGTATAAAATTGTATAAATTTGTATAAGTGTGTATATGCGAGTGAATAAATCTGTATATTAAGGATGTTTATATGATTTTTTACTTTTTTTATGTATATTTTTGTATTTTTCTCATTGCTACATATTTATATATGTATATTCATGTATAATTTAATTTTTAGAGGGAGATTTGTGTGTATAAACTGGTCCAAAGCAATGATTTAGACGCAATAAACAACATAAATTCAGTAAAATACAAAAAAGTAATGGCACCATTGGCGGGGGAAGGTGTTTGTCGGTGGCTTAGTGGCTGGGGAGGAGAAAATTTGATAGCTAGGGTGTTTTTTTATGAAGGAGTGCTAAAATTTGTAATTTTAGGGGTGGGTGCTATGCATGAAAAAAAATATATGGCCTCCTGTTTGTAATTTTGGGTAGTGGGCTGCCTATTTTTGAAAATTCCCCAATATTCAATGACATAAACATCAGTTGCGCATTGAACAAATCTTTTCTTAATGTCCATCATACATACCACAATATGACAAAATGCTGAATGCGAGTCATGGCGGTTACACATAAATATTCTACATATTTCCTTCCATGTACTACAACACTAGCACCTTATCATACATGGTTCATAAGTTATAAAATATTTATCATTATGGTCTACGATAATATCTCATTAAGACTTATCCTGTTATATCTCAAAACAATAATGTGTACACCATTATGAGAAACAGAAAATTCATTAATGTATGTCAGAAACACATAATGAGCTCGTAGTGTCAAAACAACATAAGTACATCAATCATAAATACAGCTAAGACTCATTCTAACAACATGCTCTTTAAATGTCTTTGGTTATAAACCTTTCGTTAGCAGATCTGCAATCATAAGGTCAGTTCTAATATTCTCAATTGACACTACTTGTTTCTGAACCTCCTCCTCGAGGACAAGGTACTTTATATCTATAGGTTTTGCACCTTTAGAGTACCTGTCATTCTTGGTGAAGAATACTGCTGAGGTATTATCACAATAAAGTTTCAGCGGCTTGCTAATGGTGTCGACAACCCCAAGTCCTGAAATAAAGTTCCTCAGCCATTTTGCATGATTTGTGGCTTCAAAGCATGCCACAAATTCTGCTGCCGTGGTGGATCCAGCAGTTGATTCCTACTTGTCACTTTTTCACGATATTGCTCCTTCAGCTAATAGGAATACATATCCAAAAGTGGACTTTCTAGTGTCAGCACATCCATTATAGTCTGAATCTGAGTATCCAATCACTTCTAAATGATTTTATCTCCTATACGTGAGCATGTAATCCTTTATTCCATTCAGATACCTCAAAACCTTCTTTGCAGCTCTCCAATGGTCAATTCCTGAATTATTTTGATATCTGCCCAGCATCCCAACCGCAAAGCTAATATCCGGTCTTGTGCTGGTTTGAGCATACATCAAGCTGCCAACAATAGAGGCATAAGGAATTGACTCCATTTCTTTTTATTCTACACTATTTTTAGGATATTGCTCGAGACTAAATTTGTCCCCTTTCTGAATTGGAACAATTCCTCCAGAACAATTACTCATATTAAATCTCTCTAGAATTTTATCGATATAGCTTTTCTAAGACAGTCCCAAAAATCCTTGTGATCTATCACGGAATATTTCTATCCCTATCACATAAGATTTCTCACCCATATCTTTCATTTTAAAATTCTTAGAGAGAAAATCTTTAGTCTCACGCAAAATCATTTGCAGCAAGTAGGATGCCATCAACATATAGGACTAAGAATATAAACTTGCTCCCACTGATCTTATGGCATATACTTCGATCAACGATATTTTCAATAAACTCAAAAGATCTTATGGTATCAGTAAACTTAAAATACCATTATCGTGAGACTTGTTTGAGTCCATATATTGACTTCTTTAGCTTACATACCATTTGACCTTTTCCTTTAATTTTGAAACCCTCGGGTTGGTCCATATACACTTCTTCTTAAAGGTGTCCATTAAAAAATGCGGTTTTCACATCTATTTGGTGTAATTCTAAATCAGAATGAGCCACCAAAGTAATAATAATTCTTAACGAGTTTTTTATTGAGACCGGTGAAAACGTTGTAATCAATACCATATTGTTGAGTATAACCCTTGGCAACAAGTCTAGCTTTATATCATTCGATATTTTTCTTTAAATCGCGTTTGGTCTCAAAGACCCATCTGCTACCGATTCTTTTAGAACCTTCTGGCAATTCGATGAGATCCCAAACTTTATTGTATTCCATGGACTTTAACTCTTCTTTCATGGCATCGATCCATTTTTTAGACTCACTACTTTCTATGGCTTGTGAAAACGAAACCGGGTCTTTATCAAGTCCAATGTCAAAATCTGACTCTGTAAATAAACCACATAATCATCTAAAATAGCCGATCTTCTTTCTCTTTGAGATTTTCTTAATGGCAGTCCTTGTGGTTCATTATTTTCAGGTACTGGTTCGTTAGCTTCTTCATGAAGTGCTTCATCCAAGTGTTGTTCATTGTTGTCTAATTGTTCTTCGACTACTGGAATAACATTTGTCAAAGGTGTGGAAGTAGGCACATTTAAGGGAAATGAAACATTTTTCCTAACCTCATTTAATTCCACACTTTAACGTTCAACACTCCCACTAACTTCACTATTCTCAGTGAATCTTGCATTACCGGTTTAAACAATCCTCGAACTATGATTAGGACAGTAAAACCTATACCTTTTAGATTTCTCTGAGTAACCAATAAAGTAATCACTTATCGTTCGAGAATCTAATTTATTTTCATGTGGATTATAAATTCTAGCTTTCACTGGGCAACCCCAAACATGCAGGTTCCTTAAACTAGGTTTCCTTCCAGTCCACGGTTCAAAAGGGGGTCTTTAGAACTGCCTTACTAGGAACCCTGTTTAACAAATATACAGCGGTTTTAAGAGCATACATCCACAAAGATTTGGGTAATGAGGAGTTACTCATCATACTCCTAACAATTTCAATAAGTGTCCGATTACACCTTTCTGAAATACTATTTTGTTGAGGTGTTCCTGGCATAGTATACTTTGCACATATGTCATGTTCCTCAAGGAACTTTGCAAATGGACCTGGACATTGTCCTGATTCATCATATTTTTCATAATATTCACCACCTCTATCAGACCTAATAATTTTCACCTCTTTGTTTAATTATCTTTCAACCTCGTTAATGTACACCTTGAGAGCGTCCGTAGCTTGAGATTTTTCCTTTAGCAAATAGACAAATTCGTAACGTGAAAAATCATCAATGAAGTTGATAAAATATTTTCTCCACTAAAAGATGGAACATCTAAGGGTCCACAAATATCAGTGTGTATAATTTCAAGAAGCTGGGTGCTTCTTATGGCACCTTTCTTACTATGTTTAGTTTGCTTTCCCTTAATGCAATCCAAACATATGTCAAGATCAGTAAAATCAAGATTCAGAAGAATCTCATTCTTAACTAATCTTTCTAACCTTTCTTTGGATACGTGGCCCAAATGTCTATGCCACTAGTAAGCAAATTTTTCATCAAGTGAACTACGTTTAATTCCAACACTATGTTGCACAGTAAATAGGGATTCAGAAAACTTATTATCAAGTTTCAATTTATATAAACCATCAACAAGAACGCTAGAACCATAAAGAACAATATTCTTATATAAATTGAAACATCCATGTCCAAACTTAAAATGAAATCCAGAAACATCAAGTCTTGAAAGAGAAATCAAATTCTTAGAAACTGAAGGAAAATAAAGGGTCTATAAAAGATCAAGGCGGTGTCTATTTTTCAAGATCAAACGGTAAGTCCCTATGCCTTCAACTGGAACCTTCATACGGTTTTCCATGAACAAGAAATCTTTATGTGGATTTGTGGTTCGGATCGTAAGGAATCCCTGCAACATAGTGGATACATGAGTAGTTGCACCAGAATCAAGCCACCAAGTATTATTAGGAACTTCTGCTAAATTTGATTCGAAACATACAAAAGCACTAAAAGTACCTTTCTTTTCGAACCAAGTTTTACGCTTCAGGCAATCTTTCTGATAGTGTCCTTCCTTTCCACAGAAACGACACACATCTGTCTTGTATTCCTTCTTTGCCTCCTGTGAAACATTAGCAGGTGTTTTTTTCTTCTTCTTCATCTTGTTGGCCTTGACCTTAAGTCCTTTCCCAGCTCCATGTCCCATGAGGTTAACAGAATGACTTCCTTATTTCTTTAGCCTTGACTCTTCCTGAGTAAGCATACTGGACAGTTCACTAACATTCCACTTATCCTTAATAGTGTTATAGTTAATTTGGAACGGTCCATACTCAGGAGGCAATGAGTTCAAAATGAACTGAACTAAGAATGAGTCATCCACTTTCATCCCCAAGGACTCAAGCCTTGCTGAAATATTAGTCATCTTGATGATATGGTTTTGCATGTTACGCGACCCATCAAACTTCATGGTCGTGATCTCTGCCATCAATGTACCAGCGAGAGACTTATCTGCAGAACGAAAACGTTCTTCTATAAACTTCAAGTATTCCCTGGCACTTTCTGTTAGTGGAATAGCACTGTTAATGTTGTTGGCAATAGTCATTCGCATAAACATAAGACTCAACCTGTTAGAGCATTCCCATGCTTTATAGAATATCTTCTCTTCCCAACTGCTAGAATCAGTAATAGCAGCATGCTTGCTTTCCAGCAGAGTCAAGTCAAGATCCATTACACCTAAGTGGAACTGGACTTGCTCATGTCATTTAGAGAAGTTCAATCCATTAAACACACTAACAGATGAAGCTTGCCAATGAAGAGAAACGGCTGCAAAATAAATATACATGCTCACAAATTAGAATGGATTCAGATAAAACAATAAAAGTATACCATAATTCTTCTTTGGGTAGATATTATGACGTACTATCATAATTTAAATGTCTTTCTAAATTTTAGTAGGCAATTAGATACTTTTAATCAAACATACATGAGATCTTTGGATATACAAATATATTTGACTAAAATATTAATTTACCTCATCATGTCCACTATTCATAGAATAATTAATTCACCTTTGAGCAAATTTTTAATTTCTAGCAATAGTAAAACCTCAATTTATCCACTTAATCTTGAATGATAGGCATTTCATAATTATCATGGATAATTGATAATTTTATATATGCACGTCTTTCAATAAACATACTAGTTTTGCCACATTAGTGACTAACAAACTATATGAACATAAATTCATATGTAAACATAAGCTAATTTTATGCATGTGTAAATTTTAAACATTCCATAGTTTGGCCACTTTGGTGACTAACAAACTATACATAAACATTAATACATGCATAAAATAAGTGAATGTGTATATTCCATTTTAGTTTGGCCACTTTGATGACTAACAAACTATATATCTTTCAACACATACATAATGAAAACAATAATAATAGTTTTAACTATGCGCAGAACATAAATACTCAGGGGCGAAACTACCTTAGGGGTAGGGGGGTCACGGGACACTGCTTCATCGAAAATTTTTACCGAGTGTATACATAAATGAAAAAACTATAATATATGGCTACAAAAATGAAGTGTGACATTGCTTGAACTAAAGAGTCTTCGAGATACAGTGGTTGGGAGTGTAGCTATCCTCCTTGATGATGTGAGATCGAATCCCCTAAGCTGCTCTTTAATCACTTTTTGTGAATCTTTTAGTATTCGATTAAAAAAATTTGGTGTTAGTGAGGATCAATCCTTAGATCTTCAACAAATTTAAGAGGTGTAAAACAACTTATGCTAGGTGTACTCTTTTACTAAATTTAACAGTAAAATGTCCAAGTATAAAATAAGAGCACTACGCTTAAAATAAAACCCTTGACTTTGAAAGCTAATTGGAATCTTCATAAAAATTTCTAGATTTATTGTCTCTATTTGAAAGTGACACCGCTCGCAAACTGTAAATACTCTGTATAATCTTAAATAAATACATACTTAACACTACTAGAAATTGATGAAAATGCTACAAAAAGGTTGGAGACGGAATTCCCTCTCTAACTGATTGGAGAGGGAATTCCGTCTCCAATCAGTGTTACAATAAAAAATTAATTAAATTTTTTAGAATTGGAGACGGAATTCCGTCTCCAACTCTAAAAATATACACACTTATTCTTTCAGATTCATTATCTCCCCCAAATTAAAAAATCCCTCCCCACACGCGACTCACTGCCTCCGGCGAAAATTGCTCCCTGCCCCGGTGAAATTGCTCCCTCCCCCGGCGAAAACTTCCCCAATCCATCCTAACAACTTATTCAAGTAAGTTTTCTTCATCTTCCCCATTATATCAATATGTAAAAAGTAAGTTTCTGACATTGGAAGTTAAAGTTTGCACCGTTGTTAGAGGTATCCTTCAGAGCATGAGAAAGAAGTTCCATATATTGGTAATCGGTGATTATTTAAAAATTCTATTTGATCCGGGTGGGACTGTGTTCCTTATTTCCATATTTAAGACCCTTGAGGACAAGGGTAATTTGAAGGTGTTTAACCTAAATCCGGTTTTAGGCCAATTAACAATTAAATTTATATTTTGCGGAGTCACGATCAATAGTTGAGATTAAAGATCTACGCAATTAATAGAATAGCAATAATGTAGGGCGTAAAAATAAAGCATAAATGTAAATGATCAAGAATAAACGTATCGTTTCCTCTGACGGTCGGCGATCGCCGCGTCGGGTGATCCGATAAATGAAGTCGCTGCTTCAGGCAAGAGTAAGTAGTATGATTTAACAACTGTGAAAGAGTATATTTGATCGCAAGAAAGATAGTAATTTTATTGATAGTAATTGCAGGAAGTCAAAGTTGTTACAATTTGGCTATGACAAACGCTATTTATAGATTTTGGGTGGCGTCTGTTGAGATAGTAGCCGTTGGGGATAAGGCCGTTCAAAAATGGGTAACCGTCGGGTGTCTTATCCAGAAGGGTTGTAACCGCTAGGCGACCGTTTGCTGAATAGTTGCATCCTGTACTGCTGGTAACCGCTGGTTCAAATCGTGCTGACCGTTGGCAAGCCTAGTAACTTCTTCGGGGTCTGCCCGTAGGATGTCTCTGTCCGGGAAGATGTCTGTCCGGTGACACGTCAGCTTGTGCCACGTGGACGACACGTGTCACTTGCCAAAGTCTATTCAGTTTTTATCCAATACAGATAGTCCCCGCACTTCTCGGGCAGAGTATCTGTCCGAGGAGTGGATGAGAATTTTGGCGGGGGTCTTTGCAAACTTTTTGTCTTCTTGTGATGTAATCTTGATGACGTGCGATTTTGATCCGATTGATGATAAGCCTCTGTGACGTGCGCATTAAATGCGCCGCACGGAAAAGTAACTGTGACCTGCACGTCTGTGGCACTGCAGTTTATACCGAAATGACTACTGCGTTCCCCGAGGGTAAAAAGCAATAATTTTAACCGCCTATCTCCACGTGCGCACGTCGCTTGTGGGATACGAAGTGACTGCAACTTTCCAGAGCAATGATAACGCTACAAAGCATTGATTAACCCTATTTCTTCATCGACGGTTGGATCTGCGTGTGGCTTATCTGATAGCCTCCACGTGTTTTTTGAAGGAAGCCAGGGGTCCGCACCAGGATTCCTATAAATAGGAGTTCACTTGACGAGAAACCTTTTACCTACTCCTTATTTCTCTTGTGCTGTTCTTTAAAAAACCTTTGATTTACCTTTTGAATTTTCCTGGCATCTCCATCTTTCCTCTGAAATTATGTCTTCGAGATCTAGAAGAAATTTGAACTTTGACGCCGCTGGTAGCTCGTCGGCCACCCCCAGGCCGCGGGCTTCTCAGGCCACTGCTACTGAAATAATCCCCAAAAAGTGGGGTGAGCTTGAGGCAGATTGCAATGTCAAGGCCTTTCATAACAGGGAAGGTGACATGCGTAACTGGCCGGCATATAGATTCAAATCGGGGATCACAACGGAAGTGATTCCTCGAGTGAGGATAGATTGCGGCTGGGATGACAGAATTCCTCTACTACCAGTTGCTGACGGAGAGAACATCACCTCGCACAGAGCTGGGTGGACAGCCATTGGTACTTACCCCTTCACGGTAGGGTGTAGGCTGCCCCTGCATCCGGTGCTGGACAGACTCTGCAGGGAATACCTTCTCTGCCCGGGGCAATTGAGCCCCAGCGTATATAGAATAGTCACACTTCTGGACTGGTTTGCAACTGAGACTGACCAGTCCTTTGAATACAAGCACTTTATTTCTTTGTACAGCGTCCAGATTTTCAAGGACGGCTATGTGAACGTCAGGATGCGAGGGAGCAAAGGTTTGGTGCGCAGCTCCGAGGATACCAGCGATCGGGGCTGGGTGCACCGATATCTGTTTGTGCGTTCCTCCGCTTTGACGTTTGACGACAAGGCACATCTTCCAGAAGTCTGGAATAAAGCACGTAAGTCCCCGAATATTTTCGAGCACATTTTATTTTTCCTTCTTTTTATGATCGATTTTTCTTTGTGCAGCGGTCAAGCGACCCTATGACGGGCTCATAACTGTAGATGAGCTAACGGCGTGGGTCGAGCCGATTTTGGCACGGTTTGAGCCAGTGAAAAGATAGTGGGCTCACTTTGCTTCTTACAAGAGTCTGACCGTAAAACATCACGGTAAGAATATCCTTCCTTCTTCAATAGCTTATTCTCCTCGAGTTCTTCCCGTGACTGACCGTTTTGCCTTTGTCGCAGGTCTAGGTACTTCAGGGAACTTTTTCCCGGCTCCTCCTCAGGATGTCCCCACCGAAACTGTCGCCGACCCTCTTGCCGAAGCTGAGGCTATATTGGCTTCGGCCGGTGCCTTGCGCAGCAGGGAAGGTGGTGAGGCGCTTCTGTCCGAGGGGTTGAGTCCTTTGACAAGGAAGAGGAAGAGCCATGCCGAAGGCGGGTCGCGGAAGAAGTCCGCCCGCAAGGCTTCCGCGTCTGCCGGACAAACTTTGGCGACTGGTGGTGACCCTTCAGTGAGGGCGAGTGCCCAAGAGCCCATGATGACAGATACCGGAGTTCCTGCAGATGTTCCCGAGTCTGCACGGGGAGAGGGTCCGGCCCAGGAGGTTATACATTTGTCGGATACTGAGACTGAGACAGATGTTCCTCTTAGGCGGAGGCCTCATCTCCGTAGTGATCAGAGAAGGACAGAGGAGGGAGCTGCCCGATCCTCGCCAAGGAGTCCCCGAGTTGGTGGCGGGGAGGAGGCAGGTCCTTCCCGTGCGGACAAGGGTAAAAGGAAGGTTGGAGAAGAAGAAGAAGAAGAAGTAGGAGAAGGAGCAAATGAAGCAAGAAGAGAGAGAGCCGGGGGAGAAGCCAGGGAAGAGGCCTCCCAAGAGGGTAGCCAGGGTCCTCGGGTTTTTCGTTTCGAGGACTTTGAAAATGTGGCTTCTGAGGGAGCAAACCCGGTTTACCTCCGTGAATGCGAAACCATGGACCCAGAGGCGGAAGGTGACTCTAACCTTTCGTCCTCAAGGCTTGTCTGGCTGTCAGCTATATCGGAGCAGACGGAGCTGAGCGATATCAAGGGGGTTCGCTACAAGTTTGGGCCGAACTACCCTTCCGAACAGGCGAGGGAGCCCAAGCTTTGCGAGAGAAAGCATACCCTGAGAATCGCTCCGGAGGCCAACCTGGTGGCCAGGCCACGCGGCTTGGTGAAGGCAATTTCCTCGCTTCTCGGTCCTCGAGAGGAGTGGGTGCTAAGAGACCTGACCGACGAAGAACTGGCCTTTCAGATTGCCTCCGACTCTGCCCGGGTAAGTTTTTCCTATTGTGCTTTAGTAAAAACCTTCTGCTGTCCCAGGGTTTCTGACTATGACTTGTTTGATGTTTTAGTCAAGCATGCTGGCTGCTGAGATTATGTTTCGCTCCCGGCTGAACAATGCCAACCAGGTGGTGGAAGTGAAGAAAGAGTTGCTCGAGGCTCTGAAGGAGAACAGGACCTTGATCGAGCAGTGTGGTTTCCTCGGTAGGGAAGTTAACCGGTTAACGGATGTTAACAATACCCGCGTTGAACAGATCAATGCCCTTACCGTGGAAAAGGACCGTCTTTCTGAAGAGAAAGAGGGGTTCGCACGCTCTGTTGAGAGGTTAGAGAGACTCCTTGGTGAATGCCAAGATTGCTTGAATATTGCCAGCGATGAACGCGCAACTCTTGAATTGAATCTGCAGAGGGCATGCGAGGAGTCAACCAAGGCCCGTTCTGAGCTTCAAGCCGCCAGAGATCAGGTTGCCCAGTCGATGGGCGTGCAGGCCACTTTGACTAAAGATTTGGCAAACTTGCGCGATCATTCCGAGATTAAGACTAAGCTGGCCGTTCTTGAGGCTAAACGTGCATTGTTAGCGCAAATCCGGTCTGGGCAGGTTGATGTTGACGCGATGCTGCATGCGACGAAGAGTGCTATTCGGCAAGTACAACAGGCATTGGGTCTCTCTCCTGAAGAGTCGAGCGACGGTGATGGTGATGAGGAAGATGAAGAATCAGGGAGTGATGACGGGGTCAACGGAGCTGGTGCGTTGGATCCTGATCACGGCCCTTCAAGTTAAAATTTGTTTTTCTGAACTTGGTGTATTTTTGTTCTGTCCGGCGAGAGCCGGACTTTTTTGTTGGATGGGCAGGAGTTCAATAGGAACTTCTCTACCCTTTGGCCGGTACGTTTGGCCTTTTAATACACTCTGCGAACTTCTGTCAGCCATTTTTGGCATTTTTGTAAATTCTCAGTTTAATGTATATATGCAATCTTGAGATCCATTCAGTGACTATGTTTAGTTTGAACTTCTGATCTTTTTGTATGCATGTGCTTGTGGATTTTATGCCTTAGGACTGCTTTCCAAACTTACTAAGTTTGTACTTCCTCAGGCTTTCCCAGATGTTTTGAACTTACACTCTTATTAGGCAAAAGTTGTAAGTAGTCTGACCGAGCTCAGGTCGTTTTAATGTTCTGGCCGGATTGTTTGGCCTTGTGAGCGACTCCTCTTATTTGCCGTGGAAGTCCCGTCACATGAAGGTTTTGTTTTGTGAACGACCCCTCTTATTTGCCGTGGAGGTTTTGTCACGCAGAAAATTTTGCCTGCCTGTAAGCTAGGTCTCATGCCTGTATGAAGGTCTTTCCTGGCCTATGGGGCCCTCACCACCCCCCTTGTTTTCATGTTGGAACACGTAAGGTGACAATATGAAAAGAGTTGTCGGTGAGTTGTCTATTGAACACATATAACCAAACGTGGAGTGTGTCCGTTGTGGGACTCGAACCCACAGCCGCGAAGTTGAAGAACTTCGAGCTCTGCCAGTTGAGCTAAACGGATCTGGCCTTGTTCAGGCCGTTAGTACCATTTAGAAAGAATGTATAAAAGAGAGAACTTTTATGTAAAGGTAAAAGTAAGCATTTCTATATAAGCATGCAAGTAATGGCATATACGTACGGGCAGAAGTAGCAAACTTTTATGCAAGGATAGAAAAAGAAATTTTTGCGAGGGGATAGAATAACTAACCGTCCCTGTTGCTTAAAAATGATACCTCTTGAGATGTACTACGTTCCAGCTATTTGGGATGATCGAACCGTCTGGTCGGGCCAAACGATAAGATCCCTTGCCGGCTGAAGCGATCACCTTGTATGGTCCTTCCCAGTTAGGGCCAAGCTTTCCCGAGTTCGTCTCTTGTGTGCTCTGGGAAACTTTTCTGAGTACAAAGTCCCCGACTTGGAAGCTCCGTACGCGCAGTCCCCGATTGTAGTACTTCTCGACTCGCTCTTTTTGTGCCACTACTCGTATGAGGGCCAGTTCTCGGCGTTCCTCGAGGAGATCCAATTCTTCGGCTAGATTCACTGAGTTCGACTGTTCAGTGGCATGTGCGTATCGCAAACTTGGTTCTCCTATCTCAATTGGGATCAGGGCATCTGCACCGTATACCAGTGAGTAAGGGGTTTCCCCAGTACTCATTTTTACCGTAGTGCGATAAGCCCATAGTACTCCAGGCAGCTCCTCAACCCAACATCCCTTCGCCTGTTCGAGGCGCTTTTTAAGAGAGTCAACGATGATCTTGTTGGTAGATTCGGCTTGCCCGTTGGCGACAGGATGATATGGAGAAGAGGTGATTCTCTTAATGTGCAGATCTTCGAGGAACCTTGTTACTTTCTGGCCGACAAATTGCGGCCCATTGTCCATGACTATTTCCTTTGGTGCTCCGAAGCGGCATACCACAAAACGCCAGAGAAAGTCGATGACCTCTGTCTGTCGTACCTTCGAATATGCTGCCGCTTCGACCCACTTTGTGAAATAATCTGTGATGATCAGCAGGAAACGCAGTCCCCTGGGTGCCGTGGGAAGAGGACCAACGATGTCTATCCCCCATTTCATGAAGGGCCAGGGGGAGACTATTGAATGCAGTGGTTCGGCTGGTTGATGGAGGAGATGAGCAAATCTCTGGCACTTGTCACATTTCCTGACGAATTCGTTGGCATCCTTCTCCATTTTGTCCCAATAGTAACCTGCGCGTATCAGCTTTCGAGTCAACGCCTTGCCACCGGAGTGATTCCCGCAACAGCCTTCGTGGACCTCTCTCATCACATAATTAGTCTGATTCGGCCCGAGACATTTTGCGAGAGGCCCTGCGAACATTCTGCGGTACAACTCGCCATTAAGGATGGTGTACCGAGCTGCTTTTATTCGAAGTTTACGAGCAGCCTTCGCATCTGCAGGGAGAGTCCCGTGAATGAGATAGTTCGTTATGTCATTCCTCCAGTCCCAGGTAGTACTGATGGTGTTGACTTCGAATCTCTCTCTGTCCATGGAAGTGTAGAGGAGTTGAACGACAGCCGAAGAGCTAGCTGCTCCTATCTCTGCAACGTATCCCATGTTTGCAAGAGCATCGGCTTCGTGATTTTCTTCTCGCGGGATTTGAACTGCTTCCCAGGCATCGAACTGTGCCAGAAGTTCTTTCACCCGGCCAAGGTATGCCAGCATCCTAGGCTCTCGTGCAACGAAACCCCCATTGATCTGATTGATTACCAATTGGGAGTCGCTTTTCAATTTGACTATGGTTGCTCCATAGTTCCGTGCCAATTCCAATCCTGCAATAACGGCCTCATACTCGGCCTCATTGTTAGTAATGAAGGGGCATTTGATAGCTTGCCTTACCGTTTCCCCGGATGGAGCAACGAGGACCAGCCCAAGTCCTGATCCCTTCACGCTCGAAGAGCCGTCCGTGTGGAGGGTCCAGGTACCCGGAGCCTGTCCAGCGTAGAGGATGGCTTCCTTTTGCGCCTCAGGATATACATTCACACTAAAGTCTGCCACGAAGTCTGCTAAGACTTGTGACTTTATCGCTACCCTGGGCTGGTAAGTAATATCAAATTCGGATAATTCTATAGCCCATTTTACCAATCTTCCTGAAAATTCCGGCTTGTGCAGGACATTTCGTAAAGGAAAGGTAGTAACTACGACTATAGAATGACTTTGGAAGTATGGGCGCAATTTTCGTGCAGCAGTTACTAGAGCTAAAGCTAATTTTTCTAAAGGTTGATAGCGAGTTTCTGCGTCAATTAAAGCTTTGCTAACATAGTAGATAGGAAGTTGTTTACCTTTTTCTTCCCGAACTAGCACTGCACTTACCGATGATTCGGAGACTGCCAAGTAGATTAACAGCTGCTCGCCTTCCACAGGTGTAGTGAGTAGTGGAGGATTAGACAGATATTTCTTTAGATCCCTCAATGCCTGTTGACATTCAGGAGTCCATTCGAACTCTTTATTCTGCTTTAAGACATCGAAGAAGCTTTTGCAACGGTCAGACGACCGGGAAATGAACCGCCGTAGAGCTGCTACTCTCCCTGTCAGCCTCATGACCTCTGTCTTATCGTGAAGCACGTCAGGGATGGATTCTATAGCTTTAATCTGAGCGGGGTTGACTTCAATGCCTCGCTGGGAAACGATGAACCCCAAAAACTTCCCCGATCCGACTCCGAAAGCGCATTTCTCTGGATTCAACTTCATGTTGTATTGGTCCAGAATTTGGAAAGCCTCTTTCAGATGAGCCGGATGGTCTTCTGCCCGTTTGGATTTTATCAGCATATCGTCAATGTATACTTCCATGGTCTTTCCGATGTGATCATGGAACATTCGATTGACCAGACGCTGGTAGGTTGCACCTGCATTTTTCAGTCCAAAAGGCATAACTTTATAGCAATACGTACCTCGACAGGTTATGAACGCCGTCTTTTCTTGGTCGCCGGGATCCATCAGTATTTGGTTGTATCCGGAGTATGCGTCGAGGAAAGTTAACACTTCGTGCCCGGCTGTTGCATCGATCAGCTGATCTATCCTGGGAAGAGGGTACGAGTCCTTCGGACAGGCCTTGTTCAGATCCGTGAAGTCAATACAGACTCGCCACTTGCCATTCTTTTTAGGAACGACAACTACGTTCGCCAGCCAGTCCGGGTACTTAACTTCACGTACCGACCCGATCTTCAACAGCCGGTCGACCTCGTCATTAATTACCTGGTTCCGGAAGGCTCCTTGTTGGCGCGTCTTCTGCTTCACCGGCCGGTGGTATGGATCAACGTGCAACCTGTGAGTGATAATATCAGGAGAAATACCTGTCATATCCGCATGGGACCAGGCGAAGGTTGTGTGGTGCTCCTTGAGGAACCGCAGGATATCTCCCCGCAGGCGTTCGCTCAATTCGGTCCCCAGGTATACTTTTCGCTCTGGCATATTGGTGAACAGCTCTTCAGGCTCCAAGGCTTCTACCGTTGGCATGTGTCCTTCCTTCTCGTCCATTTTGGCGATGAACTCCGGGACGTCGTATTGGGTTTCCTCAGGTGCAGCGTCCGGTCCCGGGTGCTGTAATTGCTATTTTCTCTCCTCGGGTAATCTGAGGGCTACCGAGTAACAATCTCGTGCAGTGCGTTGCTCTCCTCGGACTTCCCGTATTCCCCATTCGGACGGGAACTTCACCACTTGATGGTATGTAGAAGGGACAGCTTGCATGTCGTGGATCCAAGGTCTGCCCAAAATGATGTTGTAGGCTAGATCCGCGTCGACAACATGGAAAGTGGTCTCCTTCGCTACTCCTTCCGCTAGAGTAGTCAATGTGATTTGTCCGAGAGTCTTTTCGCTTGAGTTATTGAAGCCGGAAAGAACTCGAGAGATCGGCACAATCTTATCTGATAGTTGTGTTTCATTCACGACCCGTGCCTGGATGATGTTGGCAGAGCTGCCCGCGTCAACGAGCACTCTCTTTACGTCGAATTCTGCCACGCGTAGCGTTATGACTAACGCGTCGGTATGCGGAAACTGAAGTCCATCAGTGTCGGATTCTTCAAAGGTGATTGCTGCCTCTGACCGAGGTCGCTTGTTGTTGGTAATGGAAACTTTTGCGTACTTTTTGGCTGTGAAGGTAACAAAATCCACCTCGATTCCACCCGAAATAACGTTGACCGTTCGTTTCGGAGAGGACGCTCGTGGCGGACCTGGCTTGTTTTGCTGAGCCTTTGCGTGAGTTTGCTTCCCTTTTTCCGTCAAGAATTCCTTCAAGAATCCCTGTTTCAGCAGATGAGCGATCTCGTACCTTAAGGCTTTGCAGTCTTCGGTAGTGTGCCCATGATCACGGTGGAACTCGCAATACACGTCTTGGTTCCGCTTGCTGGGATCAGTCTTCATATCCTTCGGCCACCTGACTCTTTCTCCCATGCCTTTGAGCACAGCCACGACATCTGCTATTTCAATGTTGAAGCTTGGCAGGCTGGGCAGGCTGGCAGACTGAGAACTCTCCCCTCGGGATAGCCCTCTGTTGTTGTTTCGGTTGCGGCCCTTGGAATTGTTTCGCGATTGGTCGGGGTACGGCTCGTACCGTGCGCCGGACTTCTCTATTTCCGCCTTTCCTCCAGACCCGCTGCTACGAGCTTGAGGTTTTCCCCGAGCAGCACCTGTTCCGATCAGTTTGTCTTCGTCGATACGTACCTTAGAGTTGTAACGATTGTAGACATCCGACCAACTGGCTGCTGGAAACTCCCGAAGAGACTCGTAGAGTCTTCGCGTGGCTTCTGAACTCCTGATGTCCAGGCTGTTGGTGAACGCGATCGCTGCCCACCTGTCCGGTACTTTGGGGAGCATCATACGTTCTCTCTGGAACCGGTCCACGTACTTACGAAGTGACTCGTCGGGCCTCTGCTTGATTTCAAAGATATCTTCTACTCGGGTCTCCGTCTTTTGGGCACCCGTGTGAGCCTTCACGAACAGTTCAGCCATTTCTGCGAAGGATCCAATAGAATTTCGTGGCAGCATCGAATACCACCGCAGGGCTCCATCTGCCAGGGTCTCTACGAACTTTTTTAATTGCACGGACTCGATCTCCTCGTCGGTGAGATCACTGGCCTTTATGAAATTGCTGAACATCATAAGGTGATCGTTGGGGTCAGATGTTCCTCGATACCTCGGGATGTTTGGCATTTTGAACGTTTTAGGTATCGCCTTCGGGGCAGCCTCCTTCTTCCAAGGCCGTTGCGAGTAACGCTGAACATCAACTTTTTTCAGCGTGGGCGGGGCGCCTGGAATTTGGTCGATTCTCTCGTGGAGAGCTTTTTGGAGTGCCTCCTGGCTTTCTTTGAATTGCTTGGTGAGAGTTTCCACGACAGAGCTCATATCTGTAGGTGTCGTAGATTCCGCATTCGGATTCTGATTTGCCTGAGCCGCCGGGTCTGCAGTACCGCTATTCTGATTTGCCTGAGCCGCCGGGTCTGCAGTACCGCTACCATTGTTGCGCTCTCCTTCCCGTCTTGATGTATGGGAGGATGGGACATTGGCTGCGTTGGCCCCTGCTGTTGGGGGATTGTTCGCCCGGAGAGAATTTAGTGCTTCGTTGATTCGCCTGTTTATCTCCGTCTGTTGCTGCATAAAATCACGGAAAGTTCCTTGCAAGTTCCCTTGGTCGGGGGAGAGGCTCCTATGCCGTCGTCTCCTTGGTGGAGTGTTGCTCTGAGAGCGCTCACGCCGATCTTGCCTGACCGATCTACGGGCAGACTGTTGTTGTTGCCCGTCAGACGAAGGGTCGGGAGAATACTCGGGAACCAGATTATGTACCTGTTGCACATCATCATTGGATCTATGGGAAGGGGTGTTTACCTGTTGTCCGCCCACAATGGTCTGTTGGGGACTATCGTCTGCCATGTTAGTTATGAAGCAAAGAGATAAACAGAAATAGATATAACGCCAAAGGTAGATTTTTTAACCTACGAAAGCTATTGACCGGCTCCCACTGTGGTCGCCAAATTGTTTAACCTAAATCCGGTTTTAGGCCAATTAACAATTAAATTTATATTTTGCGGAGTCACGATCAATAGTTGAGATTAAAGATCTACGCAATTAATAGAATAGCAATAACGTAGGGCGTAAAAATAAAGCATAAATGTAAATGATCAAGAATAAACGTATCGTTTCCTCTGACGGTCGGCGATCGCCGCGTCGGATGATCCGATAAATGAAGTCGCTGCTTCAGGCAAGAGTAAGTAGTATGATTTAACAACTGTGAAAGAGTATATTTGATCGCAAGAAAGATAGTAATTTTATTGATAGTAATTGCAGGAAGTCAAAGTTGTTACAATTTGGCTATGACAAACGCTATTTATAGATTTTGGGTGGCGTCTGTTGAGATAGTAGCCGTTGGGGATAAGGCCGTTCAAAAATGGGTAACCGTCGGGTGTCTTATCCAGAAGGGTTGTAACCGCTAGGCGACCGTTTGCTGAATAGTTGCATCCTGTACTGCTGGTAACCGCTGGTTCAAATCGTGCTGACCGTTGGCAAGCCTAGTAACTTCTTCGGGGTCTGCCCGTAGGATGTCTCTGTCCGGGAAGATGTCTGTCCGGTGACACGTCAGCTTGTGCCACGTGGACGACACGTGTCACTTGCCAAAGTCTATTCAGTTTTTATCCAATACAGAAGGGGAGGGATCTGATACAAAAGTGAATTTGGTATATTTATGCGAGGGGTACCACAAGCTAGGGAAGCAGTTCATTGAGCTAGGAATTAAGGAGCTGTTAAGTTAGTTTACTACTAGTTTCTAGTTGACAGTTGAGTCCTCTTCAAGAAACTAAGCTCCTGTCTCCATCTAAGCCTGAGGGGCAAACTTGTTGTTGAGGTTTCTTGAAGAAATTGCACATTACTCATTTGGGCAACCAGATTTAGAAAACAAATACTTGAGTTAAGCCCGGGAAGCCTTAAGTTTTGAACAAGTGACGACTGTTTGATTAGCTTGACTTTTTATACAGGACCTTGTTGAATTTTCATTTGCTGGAAAGCTGCTGCAAGATTCACATGGGGCTAATGGCAGGTTTACTGCTCCAGTTGTGGAAGGCTTAAATTAGGTATGTTGTAGAAAAAGTTACGAAAGTGACTCAACAATCTGCTAAAAATAATATATATAATTTATGTTGGAGAGGGAATTCCCTCTCTAAACAATAAAAATAATATATATAATTTATGTTGGAGAGAGAATTCCCTCTCTAAATACAAAAGTCAGTGCACACTGAAAGAATGTGTCAGTGTGTCAGTGACTTTTGCACTTGGAGACGGAATTCCGTCTCCAAGTTGTCCAACGACGCGCTTAAAAGCGAAGGACGCGCAGAGACGGAATTCCGTCTCCAAACACCTTTTAGAGAGGGAATTCCGTCTCCAAACTGTGACGCAAATCAATTAATTTCTAGTAGTGTAAATTATTGTTTACCGAAAGAGAACTTCTGTAAAATGCAACCAGAAAACTTCAGTGATATAATCGAGAACCAATAATGCAAAGTGATGCAATTCCTTTACTGTAGCTGTATGAACTCATCAAGCTTTGGCTAAATTTACTTGCATATGAAAGGGGTAGAATCTGTTACTTCAAACTTTAAATAGACACTATTATAAAGTTCTCGTCACTTCAAGATGTGAGGATATCACATAGGTTTTTGTTCCTCGGGCAAAACACTTCACACCTTTCCTTCTTTATTAACCAACTACTAATGGACTAGTATCACTTTATGGATAACTACTAATTTCAATTAGATTCTCTTGAAACCCTAAGGCACAACCCCCCCCCCCCCCCCCCACCATAAGCAAAACTTAACAGAATGAGCAATTTTGTGTTTCGACACTGATCCGTCATTCATATACTAATTTTCCATAATAAATTCATGAAATAACATAAGGTTCAACAGGTAAGGCTATTGAATGACGGGTCATATTAATTGTGTACAGAAGAAAAATATGTTTCATAAGCGAAGAGTATTGGTTCAAAAAATTCAGGCTCTGATACCATATGTTAATCAATTCATAGTACAATTAACAATACATGTAGTAAACTCAGGATCTTGAACACAATAATCTTACAGAGATAAGTAGACATACCTGCAGCGGAAGTCATTAGCGGAAGCGTTGATAAACAGTTTTTTAACTCCTTGCCCTAGCCTTATGTTACCACAGCCGTCAGTGATAGAAGTTACTGAATATGCAGTAATGTTAAGTGGTAACCCTAATGGGTGGAGGGGACCTATTTATATGGATTTTACTTTTAATCTGGTACGTCCATCAAGTAACCAGTGAATGTACGAGATTTATTTAGGAATTTTTATACAAAAGTACAATTTTTAGAACTTAATTACCAAACATAGCAACATTTTAGCAAAATAACCCTATATAGAGGAAAACACAAGTTAATTACAAACATAGCAAAAATATAGCAATATTTTTCCATAACATACCAAACCCTTACATTCTCCCTCCTATTTACCCCACTATCACTTTTGCTCCTCCCATTTCCCCATATTTCACTTTTCCTCCCACAATTTCCCCAAATTTCAATTTTACTTCTTCTATTTCTCCCTATTTCACTTTTTCTCATCCCATCCTCACTGTATCTCGTTGTATTTCACTGTATCTCGATGTTTCTCAACTACCAACCAGCTCGTATCTCGTTGTATCTTTTTGTATCTCACTGTATCTGTACCGTATCTAACTATTTCTATACTGTTTCTGCATTGTTTCAACTGTTTCTGCAGCACTGTATCTAACAATTTCTGCACCGTTTCAACTGTTTCTGCAGCACTGTATCGAACAGTTTCTGCATCGTTTCTACTATTTCTGCAGCACTGTATCTAACAGTTTCTGCACCGTATCTAACTGTATCTCACTGTATCTACGTTGTTTCAGCACTGTTTCAGATTATTTCAACACCGTATCTAACTATTTCTCGACTGTATCAAGCTGTTTCTTGAATGTTTCATCATTGTTTCATCCCGTTTGTGCATTGTTTCTCACTGTTTCTAAGCTATTTTCACCTTTTTAGCATTATTTCATATTATTTTTTATATTTTATTTCGGAATTTTTCACAAGAGGTTTCAGACTGTATCATATTGTTTCATCGCCGTTTCAGACTATTTCAACTCTTTTTCAGACTGTATAATAATATTTCAATGCCATTTTGAGACTGTATCATATTGTTTCAATATCGTTTTAGACTGTTTCAATACCGTTTCAGACTGTTTCAAACCGTTTCAACTCCGTTTCAAACTGTATCATTGTGTTTCAATACTGTTTCAGATTGTTTCAACTCTGTTTTAGACCGTTTCAACCTATTTAAGACTGTTTCAACAGCGTTTTAAAGTGAGTTTCTCCTTTGTTAGATCAAAATATATGAAAAGTTGGACCCACCCCCAAATCTGATTCAAATCGGATCCGAACCTGGATTTGATGATGATGCAGCGACTATGAACCAATTTCAAGTTAATAGCTAAAATCAGTAGCCAATTTCTTCCTTAAAAGTTATATTGGATTTTGCGGCCGTCTACGTCATCAGAACATCAAATCTAGATCCCTGTACGTGTAACAAACAACCAGATCGGAATCGGAGCACCCGAATACTACAGCGACAATGGCTGCTCTCCACCATAGTCCTTTCCTGTTTCTCCCTCATCAGAATCGGAACAGTCGCAGCTTCTGGGTTGAAGTTCCGTTACTGTTTGATTTGGATTTGGGGTTGGGGGTGATGGGTGATGGGTGATGGGGGTGGGGGCGATGGTTTGTGTCAGGGGTGGGTGGAGGATCTGTTTCTGTTTGGATCGGTGGTTGTGAGGTGGGGGTGATTGTGGTGGCGGCTGATTTGGTTTGGGAAAAATGGAGAAAGTGTTTTAGGGTTTGTAGGAGAGTGGGGTGTAAGTGTAATTATCAAAATGAGATGTTTTGCGTATTGTAAAAATGTGCTAAAATAATATTGTTATGTCTTGTAATTAGAAAAATATTGCTATTTTATTGTAATTAAGGGTGGAAATTTATATATTTATGTAAAAACTCCATTTATTTATTATTAAATATTAAATATCATGGGCTTAATCTTATTGGGCCACACAAATTGATAGAAAATGTAACACTTCTTATTATTGCTCAAGTCTCAGTTATTGTAAATCTAAACAGTCAAACCAATATCAAAAACCAATGCTTGATATTCTTTTTAGTTCTGCTCATGTCGTAATAAATACATCATACATGCATATTTGTCACCCATTAAAAAGCTTATTACTTGCTCATATTAAAACACTTATTTAATTTTTTGATAATGATGTTACATTTTTCAAATTATGTTTAATATCTAACTATAGAATATTAAATTGTGAAGTCGAACATGACACCGAACATCATGGTTTAAGGGTTAGGGGTTGGGGTGTTTTTTGTGATTTAGGAGAGATCTAACAAAACTAAGATATTTTATTTTAGTACTAATAATTCACAAGTGATATGTAATTACTCCCTCCATCACATTTTATTATTTGTATTTGCATTCTGCATGTCCCTTATGAAAACATTAATAAAAATAGGGTTTTGTTTATCTTATCCTTATTTATATCTTTAATCTGTTGAATTGAATGTTTCAATAATTTTGAAACAATGAATTTTGAAAGTAACTCCTATTTTTCAGAAATAAATGAATGAACCTAATAAGTTCAAATTTTCTACATGCAATTGCATTGCAAATACATCACATTTTTTTACAATTAATGAAGTCATTGAATTGAATTTATTTAATAAAAGTAGTTGGTATTCAAGGACTATTTTATTTATATATACACGGTTGGTTTTTTTAATATAAAAGCAATCACAAGTTATTTTCACTAGAAAATAAAAGTGAGACATTGATCAAAAGGTGAAATCGTAGATTCAAGAATAGAAGAGCAACATTCTTAAATACTACTTGTTGTAATCCCGAAGGTAGAGCTGTTAATTATTCTTCCGTTTGCTCGTGGTAGAGACTTTACCTACCTTCAAAAAATGTCTTGACGTGCCTTTATGCCAAGCAAGTTTTATTTTGATTTTTTTATATTATAATAATTATTTATGTTCTAACCATTTGGATTTATTTTTCGAGCAATTTTAAGATTATATTATCCTTGTTCTAACAATTTGAAGATATTTATCTATATGGCATCTAAACAATTCAAATAGAGAATCAAAACAATACGTGCTCTTGGTCTTGGGACTAAGTAATTCCAACCTCCATGAATTCATATAGAAGTTTATGACACTATCAAGAGATTTTTTACTGTGAGATAAACATGCAATGTGTTTCAACATATAGGCACCATTGGTAAAGCCATATTGAATAGTGATTTTAGTGATGAAACTTTATTTGATTAATTAACAAGATTAATTAAATCTTGGTAACGAGATAATCCTTGGCAAATGTTGATATTATCTAAATTGACATTTGGCACTTGATGCTTGGGACTGTGAGTCAATAAAATATACTCCATGATAATGCTTAGTTCTTATGAATTGTTGGTTATCGATTAGATAATATTTTACCAAGTGGTTGAATATGTGATTTCAACATGGTGCCGAGTAATAGAGAGATCAAAATTGAGTCAATACAAAAATCATGTGGAACTATAAAGGAACATTTTTTTTCTATTAAGTTTTATATGTCTATTTTTCTTTCGGGATGAAGCATGAAAGTCTTGCCTTACCGTTGGAAAAGATTGCATTGACAAGAATTTTAATTAAAATCTACAAAGTAGTAGGGGATGATAAAGTTATTGTATTTCAATGAAGCGAGAGAAAACAAGAAATGTGACCGTAGCATGAGGCATCAAAAGATATGGCAAAATTAAAAATTAATTTTATTCTTATTTTCCAAATATTGCACCTTTGTACTCATATCTCTAATGATAAAAAATATGGTGAAAATCCATATTTGATTATTCATGGCAAAGATAGTAATATTTGATCTAAACAAACCTTATTTTTTATAAAATATTGAATTAAGCTGCTTATTTATCTTTTTAGATATTTATAATAAAAATTACTTGTGAAGACGGATCTCGAATCAGATTCCAGAAGCTCAAGATACGAATTAAACTGAAAAGAACAAATTCTTTAACTTTCGGTACTTTAGCAGAAACTATCCGAGCGACCTCGGAATTCACTTATGAAAGTTCACACATGTTACAAATGACCATACGAAGCTAATGACGCTTTCAGATTTTGAATCGGATCGAGCTCATTCACCAAAATCGAGCTCGAAAACCTCTTTTTAAGATTTACCGACAACGGAAACTGAAACCTTCTTCCAATACCTACTAGATGAGGTCTGATTTAGCTCAAATTTGACAGACAAGTCCTAATAGACCTTACAGATTTTCTAAGACTATCGGCATGCCCATTAGAGTCCGAACTCCCAAAACAACTACCTAAGGTCATTTCATTCAGTATGACATAATATGTATTCTTGACTCTTGTCCAAACATAAATGGATAGTTGTTTAGTCAGACAATTAGTAAACTCATTTTTTCACTTTCTTGTTTTACAAATTCAAAGTTATAATTACGTAAATGAACTAGTAGCATCCAGTGCTTTTACCGTGGGTGAGCCTATTTCCCCTTCATAAGGGCTAGAGTTAGCAAATTTGTTTTTCGTTCAGTCATTATCATTTGTATAACTCTATTCAAATCTCGGGTTGTGTTCAATGTACTCGTTAGCAGTTGTGTTTTGCTTTGAACTGAGAATTGAACTGTAAATGTTGATTTTATGTTAGCAACTTACCTCACCATGAATATTATTATGCTCAATGGTTGTGATATGGAACTTTTGCAGAAAATAAAGAATTTAGGATTTTCCTTACGTGGAGCGCATGTTAGTCATTCCTCAGATATTATAATTAGAAGAGTTTGAACAATATTAGGGGTAAAGGGATGCCCGCAAAAAATGCACACAACTGGCTTTTCGAAACAATTTCACGGGAATTGTCATCATGAAGAAATGTTAATATGTTGGTGCTAAACATTACATTCCCAATTTCTGAATTCTCTACTAATAATAATTGAATTGTATCATTTTACTTAGTAGAGGCAGTACATGTAACTGTACCAGCAGCTTAAATCCTTGAGGATAAGAGTTGGTATAATATATAAGCAAAATGTCTTTAAATCCTCCTCCTATAACCACATTGCTTTATATCATCGAGGTGAACAGTTTGCAAACACAGCTTAGAGCCCTTACCTATATTGTGTGATGATATCCTATAGGGACTAAGAATTTATGATTGATAAATGGTTTTCATTTACGTAGAATATTTACTGAGAGTCATTGAAAATTCTTAATATATTATGGGAGATGATATCATAAGAGCATTGAGAATTTATATTTTAATAAATAGTTATAACCAGATTGATTTATTTATTTCAAATCATTGAAAATTCTTAATTCTTATATGTGTATTAAGAGTTTTATGATAAATAAATTATTGTAATCAAATTGGTTTATCTATTTGAAATTATTGAATATTCTTAAAGCTCTATACATGTGAGATTGTGTCAAAGCAAGGATTTAGAGTTGTGATTAATGAATAGGATTCACTGGAGTGATCTATTTATTTGAGTCATCGAAATATTCTTAATGTACCATGTATAAATTGTCGTTGGGTAAGTGTATACTATATAGTGGTGGAAATTTATCTACTGAAAAGGAGTTGTAATTTCTCGAAACTAGAAATACTAAATTGATTCATGAGATAAGATATTGAGGTTCTCACTCAACAAGAGAAAATAATATCTTGGATTGTCATGTGTATTAATTGAGAGGACGATTTGACGTATGATGAGGTTTTGTGTATCTTAGTCAAAGGTGAAACACAATGTATACCTTGTGCTCATGGGATAGTTACAAGGAAAATGAAAGCAGGAATCATGTTTGTTTTAATTCATTGAAACGCCTAAACCGGTCATCTTCCAAATTTGGTCATAGCAATGCGATCAAGAATTAACAATCGCTGATTAACCTGAAATTTGGTAGAGATATGGAAAATGATTTGTAGTGAGTGGTGTCATTTTCTTTTGACGTTTTGAGATTGTTTGGATGGAAGTTTAGACAGTTTGTCGAATTAAAATGTGATTTAAATATGAAAAGTCATTCGTTATATTGATTTTGGTTTGTATTGAATCTGTTACATGATGATTTAATATGTGTTAATATATGATAAGAATGTAGTTCATATATTTTGAATTCTTAGAGACGAAAGAATCACACTGTTTTAATGAAAAACAAGTTTCAAAATATGTTGTTTGATCTTGGTTCATGGATATCAAAAAGTTATATGTTGATATATGATTAGAACAAGCAATAGAGATATTTTAAATTCTAAAAATATGAAAACAATATTTGTCCGAATTTGGTCATAGTTTTGGAGATCAGATAATTTGACGGACTTCGATTGACCTGAAATTTGGCAGGTTCATCGGAAACGGCCCAATGAGAAAAACTCACTGCAATGCAGTAAACCATGTCGTTTTTCGGCAGTTTGAGGCTGTTAAGATGGTGTTTTTGGCATTTTTCTATTTTCTAAAAATTATTTTTCTTCGAAAAGTTAATGGTTGGCACCCAGTGGTAATAGGGATTATTCTATATGGTCTCCATGATCATATACTAGTATAAACAATAAGTTTACGTGTTGACATAGTTCTTCCTCCATAACGGATAAATTTATTGTTAAGTATACTTGGCTTAAAAGTCCCTATGGTATCCATGATTGAATACTAGTATAAATGATATGTTTACGTGTTGACAATAGGTCTTCCTCCCCAATGGATAAATGTATTATTGGTATTAGGTTTAATCACTAGTTGTTGATGACTTGTATACATCTCTCCAACTGAGAATTGCATGTTGAGTCAATGAGACTAGGGCTATTCAATAATTGATATTCACTTGAATTAAATTGATAGTAGACTCTCCAACTGAGTTTGATATTATTTAATTTAATGAGTGAAATCTGACATTGCATGTATATGGTGCATGCATAGTTACTTTCCCAACGAATTTTGCTATTCAAGATGCATGAAAATATATATGTGGTGTGTTTTATATTTGATTATTCAATATAACATTACCAGTATTGATCTATTTAAATTGTTTGTGCCTCACTTATTAGATATGTCTTTATTTCAATTCCCTAAGTGCTATTCTCTCACAAAACAAATTTTTTCTGAGGATTTATTTTGGTGACAATAAGACATTAATTTAGAGGATGCATATATGTACGTTAAGCTAGAAAGAAATTTGATTTCAGTTTCAAGCTTAATAAGAGGTGGATATTCAATTTATTTTACCTATAATTTTGGTGTCATTGAGGTTAATAAATGTTTATCTCTTGTGGTACATGTTGCAAGGCCCTTTTTATTTGATATGTCTTCCGAATTTGACGATATTGATCTGCCCCATAAGAGAACTTTCTTTGAAATTGAATAACACTTATCTGTTGTTCTTGTATCAAGGTCATATGTATTTTAATAGAATATTATGGTTGGTTATGGATGGATCTTTAAGATTCATTGAAAGTGGAGGCACTACCAAACCTGTGAATTCTTGTTAAAAGGAAATATGACTAAGTGATACTTCCCCTTAAAAGAAAATAGAGCTAGTGATAAGCTAGAATTAATTCATTCTGATTAGTATGCTCTAGTGAACATATATGTAAGAGGTATTTTTGAGTATTTTTATGACATTCATAAATAATTACTCAAAATATGAATATATTTATTTGATGCATTATAAGTATTAATACTTTGAGAAATCAAGGAGTTTAAGACTGAAAAGGAAATGCGTTATGGAAAATATATTATGTCACTGCAATCTGACTGTAGTGGCGATACCTCTTTGCAAAGTTCACTATTACTTATCAGAATAAGGAATTATATCTACACCTGGGACGTTATAACAAAATGGTGTAGTAGAAAGGATATATTAGACTCTTATGGAGATGGTTAGATCAATGTGAAGTTATTCAAACTTGTTATTCACTTTCGTATTGGGAATATGCCTTAGAAAATTTAAATTACATTCTAAATATAGTCCTTCTATGTTAGTACCTTTTAAAGGGAAAATTGGTTAGTTGGAATCAAGGATGAATGTGTATATGTTTACTGGCTATCCAAAGGGGACGAAATGAAGTTTATTTTCTTGTCATAATGAAAAGAGGGTATTTGTTAGCATGAGTACCAGATTTCTAGAATAGGACTATTTAATAAACAATGCTCCTAGAAGTAAATTTTATTTACTGGAACTGTACAAAGAAATAACAAGTGAATCACCTAAAAATTCTAAAGTTCAAGAAATCCAATCCATATGTCGGAATTGATGTTCCATTGCATTTAAGTAGTGGGAGAAATATCAATAGACAAAAGATGCTTGGATTATCCACTACTCCAAAGTAGTGGGAGTGATTTTTTGATAAGTCATTAATATACACTACAAGAAAAAGTTGTTCATATTCTAATACCGTAAGGTAAGGAAAGAATATTGAGACTTAAGATTCTAATTGTTATGTGGTTTTTCCACAAGAACATAGTAGTGTGACTTAGTAGTAGTACTTTGTCGTAGTGGGAGAAAAGAATGAATGGTTTGGTGTGCACTCTTGGGAGAGTTTCATGACTTCATCCTTGCAGAGGTTAAGACCAGCCGATTAGTAATCTAAAAGCACTGTTGGACAATGATTGCATTAGAAAACAACTTGGCTAGATCCTTTTAGTATTCATATAAAAGGAATGCTTGTGAAAGTTATAAATGCATGGTTAAAGTCTAAGTGGGGGTTTGATGGGATATATACTATTAACCATGTGTTTAGATATAGTATGTATTATAACAACGACATAGTTATAAGTATAAGTGGGAGATTGTTGGGATATACTAATAACTATGCAGTTTTAGTTAGATTATTCCTAGTTGAACAATCGGTTATTTATTTAGATCAATTGTGTCATGTGTGTCCTATTATTTATACAGTAGTGATTTAGTGTGTAGATCCAAGCTTATACACGGAAGATAAGTCATCGGTTCTTATAAATAATAAAGTGATGTTCACAATCTAAGATGGAAATTGGACAAAGCCATCGGTATGATTGTAGTACAAGATTATATATAATTTATCTCGATTATGGGAATGGTATAGTTCCAACTTCTTGTGCTAGTGCGCTTTGTGTGTATTGAACGGACCCAGTAGAGATAAGTGTTTTTATACTGACTATATAAAACAAACTCTCTAGCTCATCAAATGTACTTATACTCTTAATCTTGATATAGCTATTATTAGTGGTGTATATTATTCATTGTCTTGATTTATCAATAGGTGAGGTCCAGGATATTTGGGTCAAATAATTCCTGATAAGTTGGATAATGATAATATGCATTTGCGAAGTGATAGCTAGTTGATAGAATGCAGAATACATAGATGGCCCCTTAAAGTTGTACCCAATTCCCACTTAGACACCTCAACTTACCTAGTGATCAACTAGACACCTTTTGTAGTCTCTAGTGTATCTCATCCACACTCGAGTCGGGCAATGCTCACGCGTGTGTTGCAAACACCATGAGGTGTCAAGCTAACGAATAAGAAAACGACACGTGTAAAAAAGAATGACACTTGTATTTAGAAAAAGTGACACTTTAATTATGTTTTTCTAAAAAGTTTATTAAATATTCCTTATTAAATATACCTACCCCTCTTCCCCTTATGTTCTCTTCTCAGACCTATCTTCCCGTCAACCCCCCCCCCAAAACCCCCCACCACCCCACGCTACCCTCTCATTTTTCTTCTACATCCATGGCCTACACCTCCTGTGTTGTATCTTCCCATATGCTAATAGTTATTCAAAATTATTTTTGCTTCCACAGTTCCCCTTCTTCCTAACCCGTCACTTCTCCCCTCCTCCCCCACCACACACACACACGCTTTTCTTCTTCTCCAATGGAGATTAAAAGCCAACCGAAATGTATTGACAGCCACAGGACTAGTTCTTACGGGTAATTACAATAAATTCCAAAAGATAAGACAGTTAATTCTAGAAAAAATAAGAGGATCTCGAATCTGGATTAACGCGATGGATATGAAAATAGCAGATTATTCATTGTTTCATTGGTATTTTCATGTGGTTTTGAATCTGAATTTTGTTGTGCTCTGCCCAGATCTTGTTTTGCAACAATTTTGCTAAGGTTTTTTTGTGCTTTCTTCCATTATTTCTACCATTTTTTGCTGGAAAAGCTAACCAAGATTCTTTTTTGAAAGAAAAACGTTTCATTCTATATCAATTAGATTTGTATAATTAGAAACGGGACGATAGTATGTTTAAATGGAGTTTGTATTAACAGTTGAGACTCGAAGAATTTTTTACGGTGGAAGGTGGTGGTTTTGCGGTGGTGGAAAGTAGCAGTGGAATGTGGTGGTATCGTTGGGGAAGAAGGTGAAAGTATTGTTGGGAAAAATGATAACTTTCTTGTGGGACCCACACAAAGCAAGATCTTTAAAAAAAAAAAAAAAAAAGTCGAGCATAACAACTAATTCACGCGCTCATACTTGAGTGAATTGCACCTGATTTGCCATGACACCGTGAGGGGTTCACAAAACATACTATGGACTACAAGAGGTGTCTAGTTGGTCACTAGGTAAATTGAGGTGTCTAAGTGGGAATTGGGTACAACTTTAAGGGGCCATCTATGTATTCTGCCTTGATAGAATCCACGTCTCGTTATAGAGATTGATGACACCCCTTTATGAAAGCTTATAAGTTTCTATGTGTAAATCTGGCCAGTGGATTTTGTATCCGGCACATGGAATAAGTCTAAAGGATATATATATATTTAGTCAATATATTGAATTCTCAGTAATTTAATAATATTGATTGGTGTTTATAATCTTAACGTGGGGAGTTAAATAAGATTTGATGGAAGAATTCGAAATTCAACTGAGGAGTGCAATTACGAATTTCTAGTGGAAATAATTTGTAATTTATTATGGAAAAATTAATTCTAGAGAAAAAGAATTAATTCCATAATTAGAAGCCTCATTAATTAATTCTGTGGTCCCTATTGTGACCGAATTCAATTAGGACTAGGAGAGAGGTTTCTTGGTGGAAAAGAATCCTAGACAGTTTTGGAAAAGAAAAAACACACGAAAACTCTAATAGTTTTCTCTCTCTAAAATATTTGTTCCACCCAAATATTATTAGTTTGGGTATTGTTCGGGCACACGACAGAAGATCATGGAACTGGAGGACACTCCCGTAGATGATCTTGCTCATGATTGAAAATTGTTTCGCGGTTGAAGTCACGCTTCAAGAGGTATTCTATTTTATGTTTATGTAAAACTAAATAGTCTGCTAGTTTATCTAGATTACATGTGAGTCATGATCCTGGAATTGCTTCCGCTGTTTTTATATTCCTTCAGTGTTCAATGTACTCGTTAGCAGTTGTGTTTTGCCTTTGAACTGAGAATTGAACTGTAAATGTTGATTTTATGTTAGCAACTTACCTCACCATGAATATTATTATGCTCAATGGTTGTGATATGGAACTTTTGCAGAAAATAAAGAATTTAGGATTTTCCTTACGTGAAGCGCATGTTAGTCATTCCTCAGATATTATAATTAGAAGAGTTTGAACAATATTAGGGGTAAAGGGATGCCCGCAAAAAATGCACACAACTGGCTTTTCGAGACAATTTCACGGGAATTGTCATCATGAAGAAATGTTAATATGTTGGTGCTAAACATTACATTCCCAATTTCTGAATTCTCTACTAATAATAATTGAATTGTATCATTTTACTTAGTAGAGGCAGTACATGTTTGAATTGTATCATTTTACTTAGTAGAGGCAGTACATGTAACTGTACCAGCAGCTTAAATCCTTGAGGATAAGAGTTGGTATAATATATAAGCAAAATGTCTTTAAATCCTCCTTCTATAACCACATTGCTTTATATCATCGAGGTGAACAGTTTGCAAACACAGCTTAGAGCCCTTACCTCCAGCATGTTTATCTAGTACTGATATTGAGTAAAATACTTAAATGGTCACTCAACTTTGAGAAATGAGTGACCAAAGTCAGTTTGCTTTGAAATGTATTAATAAAGTCACTCAACTTTGCATAATCACCTCACCGGAAATCTGACGTGGCATTTTAATTTTTATTTATATACATATGGACCCTACTTTATTTTCCATGTAGAATTTTTCTAATGAGTTGATCTATTTCTATACCACAAGAAGTGATATAATTCTTTAAATGTTGATTTACTTTTGTAAACTTCATATTTTAAATGTTTCTTTTTATATTTTAAAGAATTTTTGTAAACTTATTGCCTGGCATCGGACCAGCTGTAGTTGATAAATAGCATTGAGAAACCTTCAATAGGTTTTCATCATCTCTTAACACTAAAGTTCTGCTTGAACGTTCTCTCCGGCCCTCATACTTGAAGAATTTTCGCCCCAAGGCTCAATTTTCCCTTCACAGTTTCTGTTAGCTTCGGGCTTAGGCTCACTGCACAGTTAAAGTTGAGACATTAAGGACCATCATACATGTAAATATTGCTGGATTATTGTCCTTAGTGACCACTTATTTGTGTTCTCTTGATTTACACATTGTAGTTCCTTTAATCAACTACAGAGTTTAATTAGTCATTCAATTTTGGTAATGACAATAAGTTTACAAAAGTCAAATGTCCTTTAAAATATGAAGTTTACAAAAATTCTTTAAAATATAAAAAGAAACATTTAAAATATGAAGTTTACAAAAGTAAATCAACATTTAAAGAATTATATCACTTCTTGTGGTATAGAAATAGATCAACTCATTAGAAAAATTCTACATGAAAAATTAAGTGGGACCCATATGTGTACAAATAAAAATTAAAATGCCACGTCAGATTTCCAGTGAGGTGACTGTGCAAAATCCGGCGACAATGACTTTTGATGAGAATTAACTTAAGTTGAGTGACTTTATTAATACATTTCAAAGCAAAGTGACTTTGGTCACTCATTTCTCAAAGTTGAGTGACCATTTAAGTATTTTACTTTACTGATATTTAGGGGAACTCAGCCTAATAGCCTTAGTTTGACGTGAGTGTAAAAGTGTTCAAGAAACACCTAAAATTTTAAACTGAGAAATTGAATTAAATAGACTTTAAAAAAATGATGTGCATTCGATTTAATTTGGTTTGGCTTGAAAAGAAGTCGACATACATGGTAAGAAAAATCTTGTGAAGGTGTTTTATGGACAACTTTGTAAATTGACCATTTTTTTCTTGTCTGTCGTGTTTATCAATTTAATTATCTAAATAAGCAGGTTAAACTTGAAAAGATTATTGTGTACAAATGAAATCATTGTTTTCGTGTATCACTAATAATTTCTTTTTACATCTATACATGTTACTTGTACATTATATATAGGTACCGTCTGTAAAAAAATTTCTAACTCTATACCAAACTTATAGTCCATCTTAATGCGAGCTCGTTAAGATAAGGGTAAAGGTCCTTATTTGCCTTTGAACTTTGCAAAATGGTACTATTTAGTCATTGTAAAAAAAAAAAAAAAGGGAGCCTATGCATCATTCCGCATTTATGCAAAGTCCAGAAAAAAAACGCTTTTCGAAGAGTGTCATCATAAATATATGAGGTAATTTACCTTGACATAATAAAAAGGGGTTAAATTTATCCTTCTTGATTAATGACAAAAGTCCTACACGTGGGCGTCGTTTTTACAAGGGAAAAGACTCAACTTTTCCCCTAAAATTGTGAGACTAGTCCAGATGATTTGCCCCTCAATTTTGAAAAATGGGCCATTTCTCTACAACATAAACACCGCCTTATATAATACTCATAACCTCCGAAAGCGGGTCCTTATTTCTCAGACTCAAATTAGCCACCCTTAAGCCTCAAATCAACCGGATGGAACACAAACAAAGATCAATTTCACCCTTATATGGGTTGGATTTTTGTTTCCTCGCTCTATGAATGTCGTGGGGTTATGAAGTAGTGGTGGAGTAACATTGATATTCAGGTTGTGTTTGAGAGTGGAGAAAATCAATTGTTATGGAGTTCATCAATTTAGAAGGAAGAGGGATGGTAGCGAAGAAGAATGAGATTTGGACCATTTTGCATGGTTCGAAACTAAATTCTTTCTATAATTTAAGGGCAAATTGAGATCTTTCCCTAGTAAACAATGTGCATATGTCAGAAAGTCTAACTTACCGTTAGTCTACAATGGTAAATCTAGCAAAATTTTGTATTCATGTCAATATGGGCTGGCCCCACCTAGCGTACGTGGGCTTTTTGAATTGTCGGGCCGACCCACAATTTGCATGAGTCTTTAAATCATTAGCATAGTCCACCCCTATGTAGGCCATAGGCTAGGTCGGGCTAGCCCCACCATTATTATTTTTTAATTATTTATATGTAATATGAGTTTTATTTTTGAAATTTTTATAACCTTTTACACTAAAAGTACATTAAATATTACCATGATTTTCAGCTAACAACGCTAATATATGAGAATGTAAACAAGCAAAAATATAGTTCAATGGGCTTGCGTGGGCCGGGCTAAAATGCTTCGATCTTTCATGGGGTAAAAGAAACCCTAGCTCAACCTAGAAATTACGGGCTAGACCAGGCCAGCCTAGCGGGTTAAGCTGATATTGATGGCTATAAAATTTTGTAATCACAAGGTTAAATCTTATCGCAACTATCAGCGGAGGACAAATTGTATTCTTTTAGCAAAGTTCAATAGCATTTGTACCTTTGCTGTTAAGTTGAGACATAAGTTGTTTAATATTAGGTTGAGAAAGCATAAGAGACTATATATTGACATTCATGCTCATAATAAATTAACGGCCAGTTTTAGACTTTATCATTAAACTTTATTTGTTGTATCGGCTAGTCGTAAAACTAATTTTTCTCTCGTGAGTGTATTTATTAAAGATGTAATTGAGTATTTTCTTTTTATCAATGTGAAAAAAATTCTCAGTAATTTTTACTTTAATTCTAAAATGTTAGTTCATAAAAACATTATTTGAGTTTGAAATGAAGTTAGAAGTTGTTAGTTAGCTCATTATAAAACTAAATTTGTGTATCATATACGTTTAAATATCTTAGACTTTCGCAAATTCAGCTCAATCATACCTTTATCCATCAGCGCTTTGTCATAATATAATGAAATATTTAGACTTTAGTTTAATATTCAGCTAAACAAATTTCATTTATACAAAATTCTCTTGAAAACAGCCAAGACTAAATTTTATCCAAGTAATAAAATTAAGGGACAGAGTATTAACAACTAAAGCGTACAGGGGCAAAAAGTGCAATATCAATACAAATTCTGTGCTACAGCTTTGTATACCTGTCACCACCCTCTCTCTTAAAAACATTGTTATTCACCTAAGAAAGGTTTTCAGCTAAGGTTTTTCAGCTAAAAATGAGAGGTTTCACAAAAAAGGTAGAATTCTGCTACATTGTCGAAGAACTCTACTTTCTTCTTGTCGGTGTTTACTCTCTCTCGGATTTTGTAATGTATGATAGTGTTATGCTTTGATTTGCTTTAAAGCATAATTTTTTAGGTCGAACTGGCCCACAATTTGCATAGAGCTTTAATCATTAGCCTAGTCCTATGTTGGCCGTATGCCAATCCGGATTGGGCTAGTCCACCATTATTATTTTTTAATTATTTCAGTAATATAAATTTCATTTTTGAATTTTTTGATACCTTTTATAGTAGAAATACATCAGATATTACCATGATTTTCAGCTGAACAATCCTAATATAGGAGAGAATATGAACAAGCAAAAATATACTACAACCTCTGATTTCAAAAAGTAATTCATTTTAATTGTCATTAGTTAAAAGAAAATCGAAAATTCAAAATTCCTGAAACAATTCCAGATATCTTTAGTGTTGTTAATATAAGATGATAAGAAAAAAATAATCAAAAACTTTGATAAGCCACATACACATTTGGTAAGTTGGTGTTTTCCACGAACCTGCATTCTAATAACATTAAAAATAATACAAAAAAATACCAATAATATAATTTTGTACTTAAAAATTGTAACAAGATATTTTAAATGAACCCTATCTTTTAGTTATTTTAGGATTGATCTCTCTTCTAAATATTAAAATTGTTTTATTTAATTAGACCTATGGACGGGCCCAGCCCAACATCGGTTAGGGTAATTTTGATGATTAGTCAGTTTTCGCACCACTTAAAGATAATCAATCAACAGTTACAAATTTTTAGAAAATTAGCTAAATTTTAAAAGCACGCATTTTTATGACTAGCCACAGGAAAAAACTCTAATAATTTGAACTAAACCCCAACAAATTTTATGGAGGTTAGTTTAAAGTTCCATGAAATTTAGTGGAGCTTCATATTTGAAGTCCGAATAGTACTTATTAATATTTTTGAACTAAAATTTTCAAAGTCCCAATAATATTTACTAGGACTTCATATTTAGCAAGTCCTAGTAAATTTTACTTGGACTTTAAAAATTTTAGTTCAAAAGAATCAGTAAAAGATACTGATTTTTTCTGTATTTCTTAAATGTGAATAGTCTTCTAAACGTTTTCAAATGCTGGCTAATTCTTATTTACTGAGGTGCAAACTATTTGTGGGCTTGCATGAGCTGGACTAAAAAATATCGATCTTAACCCTATTAAATCACGGTTTAGGCCAGGTCTTCTGTTGACGGCTCTAAAATTTTGTAATGGCAAAGACTATTTTGCAAAGTTCAATGGCATTTGTTACCTTTTCTCTTAAGTTGAGGCATAAATTGTTTACTAATATTTAGTTGGGAAAGCATAAGAGATCTTATCTTGACGTTTATGCTCCTTATGATAAATTAGGGCAGTGGCGTACGCAGGATTTTTTGCCAGCGGTGTCACTTCCATATAGAGAAGACAGATCTAGAAATTTTTTCCAAGATCCCAATTAACTTTCAAGGTCAAGGGTTTTATTTTAAGCGTAGTGCTCTTATTTTATACTTGGACATTTTACTGTTAAATTTTGTAAAAGATTGCACCTAGCAAAAGTGGTATTACACCTCTTAAATTTGTTGAAGATCTAAGGATCTATCCTCACTAACATCAAAGTGCAGCTAAGGGGATTCGATCTCACTTCATCAGAAGTGATAGCTACACTCCCAACCCTTTAGTTCAAGCAGTGTTACACTTCATTTTTGTAGCAATATACTGCAGTTTTTTCATTTATAAATATATATACTCGGTAAAAATTTTCGATGAAGCAGTGTCCCTGACCCCCCTACCCCAAGGCAGTTTCGCCACTGAATTAGGGCCCAATTTTAGACATAATCATTAAAATTTATTATTTATAACAGCATAGTCGTAAAACTATTCTTCTCACTCATGAGGCATTTGTATCTTCCCCCTTAAGTTGAGACATATATAAGTTGTTTAATATTTGGATGGAAAGTATAAGAGATAATATCTTGACATTTATAATCTTTATAATAAATTAAGCCCCAATTTTAGACATAATCATTAAACTCTATTATTTGTAACTAGATAATCGTAAAACTATTCTCTCCCATGAGCGCATTTATAAAAGATGAAAATTAAAGTATTTTTCTTGTTATCAATGAGTTGAAATGAGGTTAAAGTTGTTAGTTAGCTCATTATCAAATTATTATTATTATTATTATATATTCGTTAGCCGTTTAAAAATCGTAAACTTCGACAAATTCGGCTCATTTATACCTTTATCCATTAGCCCAACATAGTTTCATCGCTTTAGTCATAATATTAGGAAATATTTTAGACTTTAGTTTAATATTCAGCTAATTTTTTTTTAATTAAAACAATCCTTGTAGAAACAACCAAGACTAAATTTTATCCAAATAATAAAATTCAGGGACAATAGTATTAACAACTAAAAGGTAAAAGGCCGAAAGTGAAAACAAAAGTACAAATTATGTAAAAATTACTCCACTAAGAAATGTTTTTCGACTAAGAATGAAAGGTTTGACAAAAAAAAAAAACAAAAAAAAAAGTAAAATTCTGCAACATTGTCGAAAAATTGTGCTCTCTTCTTTTGGTGTTTACTCTCCCTATTTTTGTAATGTATGATGGAGAGTTATGCTTTGGTTTGCTTTAAAGTATAAGTTTTTATTACTATTTTTGTATTGCTTAATCTTATCTTGGGTTCTTCTAGCACGATTTTATTTTTGTTTTTCAGCTTTAAAAGATACTTGCTATGCCTATAGCTGTGGGGAGGCAATTTTAGCTCTTTTTGTTAGAATCTATGGCAGACCACCAATTAAGCTCTCAACTTAACAAATTGTGGTCGACGGGTCTAATATATTTAATTTTGAAACCAGATAGAAAGATAAAGATGCTCGATCTATTTACTATAGAAATTATAGGGATGTGTTTACATAAGCAGTGAGTTTGTTCATGGGTTGCTCCAACACTCTAGAGCTTCTGGTTTGGGCCCATAGGAGTCAAAAGGCCCCCCCATAATTTTACTATTAGGGACACTTACAAAAATACCCACAAAATCTAAAGTAATTACAGCCACTACCCACTATTTTCAAATATTACCCAACATACCCACTAAACTAATTACCCAAATACCCACTCCAATTCCCATTCCACGCTGGCATATTCCACCTCACACGCGTCTTATTTTCTTCACCACTCTCGCGTACAGTTTGGACAAAAAGTATTGGGCCATCGCTAACATAGGAGCACATAGTAGGAAGGGAGTAGCGACTATAGGTACTAAAAAGTCCTTTGTGTCGGAACTTCAGTTTTTACCCAGCATAAGGAAAGGAAAATTGAAAAGAGATCTAAGTAATTGGTATCGTGTAAGAATGAACTATGCCTTTTCTCTCTCTTTTTTTATTTTGCCTACATTGCACGTTATTAACCACTGGATAATAATAATTTTTTAAAATTATCTTACATACTTTATTGTAGCTGAATTATAATCATTTGCTGTAGCTTGGATCGGAATCTATGAAGTTTCAGGCGGAGATTCCGAGCCTGAGCTGGAGTGATTTGTTGGTGAAGATATAGAGATCAGAGGTGAGAGAAAGTAGTTGTAAAAACTGTTGAATTATTTTTGACAGAGAAATGAATGGAAAAGAAAAGAAAATGAAAATGTGGAGACTATAGACTTGCAGTCAATAGCTGTGCAGTCATAATTAACTTCTGATAAGTAAATGTTTGCTGCATAAAGTATTTATATTTTATTATAAATATAATTATCCTCGTCAAATATTAATACGTATTTCAATTAAATTTTAAATTTATCGGAGTATTTTTTATTTGGCACAAAGTTTCGTAAAAAATGGAGACTTTTCAAATTTATGCATGTATAACTTGGATAAAAGTATACTATAAAGGTATACAATGTAAATGTATCTCTACCCCACCTAATTTATGCATGTATACTTTTGGTAGAAGTATACCATAAATGTATACAGTGTAAACAATCTCTACCCACCTAATGTATGCATGTAAAATTTTGGATAGAAGTATACCATAAAGGTATACATTGAAAAACAAAGTATACCTTTAAAGTATACCGTAAAGGTATATAGAGGAACTATAACCTCACCTCACCAAACATTATGCATGTACAGTTTTGGATAGAAGTATACGATGAAGGTATACAGTGAAAAGAGAGTATACGAAATAAATAAATATAAAAATCTACCATATTACGAATAAATAAATAAATATATTTAATGAATTATATTAATAAGAACATGATTAGTTAGATCAAGGAAATGATCACTGAAGTATACAACTGTATTAAGCTGTATACCATAGTAGTATACTGTTTTAGTAAATTATAGTAGTATACTATAGCAATATACATTTGAAGTACACATGTAGTAAATTGTAAACTATAGCAGTATACTATTACAATAAATTATAACAGTATACTATTACAAATAAATTATAACAGTATACCATTGTAGTATACAGTTTATGCAGATTTTTTTCTTTGATTTGCAGCTCAAAAATTTGATTTCAAGCACCTCAAATTAATTTTGATTAAGACCAAATTTTAGCATCAACATTCCAAAGATAATAGGAAAAATTATTTGAATAAACCATTTAACCTGTCTGACTAGCATAGCTAAATCTGGATCAGGAGAGCCCAAGGTACTTGTTGGGAGCAACTCTACACCAGATATTTAGAACTTCACGTGCTTTGATGCTCAGTTATACGTTCTAAAGGTCCTCAAATTTGGGTCTAGGTTTCAAAAGGGTCAGATGAAAGACATAATCTCCAGAATAATATATGGGCTAACTGTTAATCAAAGGATAAACGGAGTATCTTGCATTTCAAAAGGAAACGGTAGGGAAAAGAGAATTGCTCCTAGAGCTAGGCATAAGTGCTCAAGTTTGATAAAGGATCAGGTAGTAGTTGGGGAGATGGGGAGAGGGGGAAGATCAGAGAAATGGGAAGGGGCGGGAAAGGGAAAGGGAATAGGGATTTGAGGGAATGGGTATGGGCTGTAAATATTTTTCAATAAATGGGTAGGGAAAATTCAAATGGGTATGCTCTGTAATTACTATCAAAAGGGTGGGCATACAGTGTAAATTACCCTTACTATTAATTATATTTATTTATATTATTAAGAGTTTTTTAAGTGAACAATATGTTATCCATTTATTTCAATACACTACATTAATATAGTTGTCAAAAAGTTATTGACAAATATGAGTTTAATTTAAAGTTCTAAAATATTAGATAATTTTCTACTATAGAAATTTATTTTTTTATCTAGAAAAAAAAGGAAAAACTCAAAAGCTTTGAAAAGAAGATTTACCACATTATTAATGTATTCACCATACAATCGGTTGTTTGATCAAGTGTATCTATTTATTCATTAAAACGGTATAAGAAATTAGTTTAGAATGATTAATTTATAGTTTTATATCTCAAAAGAATGAGATAAGTTAACATTACGGTAAAATAATATGCATGTTATTAAAAAATTATATCAATCTGGTTAAGTTTTGCCTTTAAGTTTCTAATTTTATTGAGCCACTCTTGGGTTAGTTAATAGATGAGGATTACCCCAAACGATTAGCAAGAAGTCTGAAGATATTTGTCCTTGTCTATACCATTATATTATTTTGTAAAATTAATTATCTTACTTTTTTGGTGTGTTAAAAAACGTAGGTCTACAGTAGTGGCTTCTATTGTCTCATTTGATAAGAGAACGCTTGAACAATTCCGCAAGGACTATGAGGAAAGTAGAGACCGAAGAAGAAATCAACAAAATGTTACCAGTATAGCCAATCGTCAGTGCAATAGAAATATATAAAAAATTTGTCAACTTCAAGGGAGAGGTAGTTCCTCATTGGTAGTTATTACATTTATCTTGTTATTAGCTTAAGGTTTATGTGAAGTCTTTCCATCGCATGGAATACATCAAAGGAATGAACGAGTAAGGTAGATAGAGATGTATTGCATTTGGTCTTAATAGTGGGACATAGAATTCAGGACGGCATTAAATATTTTTAAGATTAAAGATTCTTATGGGATCGAGTCGATTAGGAATGGTTTTGCCTAGATTAGCAGAGGTTTGCTTGTGAGGTTAACAAATCCTATTAGATCCAGAAAAGCTGCTCTAGTTAAAGTAGCTACAGCTTTAGCAACAAGAGCTCAATCAAACATAATCATTTCTAGTGTTCGGCAAAAAATTTCTCAATCATCTTCTAGTACTCTAGGAAACATGTAAAATGAACTTGATAGCATTCACTAGAATCCCAACTCCACTAACGGAAAAGGATAAAGCTTTGAAAACTCAAAGAAGGCCCATGAAAAGATCTCAGACCAAGCAGCTTCAAGATAAACTCATTGGGCTTCAAATACAAATTTAAAGATATCTTGTTTTGGAAGAATGGATCAAGCTCAAAAAAGATAAATGAATCAAGTCATACAACTATTTTGTTGCCCAAGTGATGTCAAAAAGTAGGAAGATTGGGTCCAATACCAGCCTTTAAAAAGGTTTAAAGAAGTGCCCAAAATAGTCCAAAACCAGGTTTTGAATGAGTCCAAAGAGATGGGCCAAAAAGAGGCCAATTCTGGCCCATAATTGAAGGTAAAATCAGTAGCTCATTCAAGTCCAATAGGAGCTCAAGGTGTAGGAAAATCCTGCCCCAATGTAAAGATTTTTTTTACAAGATTTTTTTAACTTGCCTACAAGTCAAAGTTATTTCCTAAGTCAAGAATGCTTTTTATGGTTTTCTCTAAGGTGGCAACCACCATTTTACTCCTATTATTTATTAAAGTTGTTGTTTTCAATAAAAAAAGCACTCTTATTTGATGCCACCTTAAAGAAAAATTTGTAAAAGAACACTATAGACAGGAAATAAATTTTGACTTTGAGACTAACCTAAAGCTGATAAAATCAAGTTAAAAAACCCTAACTTTGGAATTGAATTTCCTGCTATTTGAGCTCCTTTTGGTCTTGAATGAGTTACTGATTTTAGCTCTAATTATGGGCAAACTTTGGCCTCCTTTGAGCCCATCTCTTTGGACTTGTTCACAATCCGATTATGACTCTTTTGGGCACTTATTTGGACCACTTCAATGGCCGATATTTGGGCCCAATCTTCCTTGCTCTTTTGACTTTAACTTGGGCCACAAAATAGTTGTATGTCTTGAATTATATATCTCCTTTGGAATTGACCTCATCTTCCAAAATAAAATATTTTTTATTTTGTATTTAAAACTCAATGATATTTTGAAGCTCTTTAGACTAAGATCTTATCATGAGCCTTATTTGAGTTTCCAAAATTTTATCCTAGTCCATTAATCGAGTTGAGATTCTATGGATTCTATCAGAACTTGTTTATTAATGTGACATACAGGGAAATTGCACTTTCTTCTTAACCTTAATTTTTGTAGTTGATTCACAATTTTAGTGGATAAAATTATCAGCTCTGAAAATATTTTCTTCAAATGTTTTTAATGTCAGTTGGAGCTTGAATTAATTAAATTAAGTGGGATCGACTTGAAACATTTAGTGAAATGTGTTGCCCTTTATTTCACCCAATGTACTGTTCCTTTACTGGATTATGGACTGTGCTAAGTTGAAGATCTTGTGATTTATCTTTGTAAAGGTTTGTGCTGCTTAAAGGTTATCGTGGGAGGAAACAACGATTGGTAGAGCAAGAGGAGATTATAAATAAAGAAAAATCGCGGAGTAGATTCAAATGATTCCAAGGAAAATGACAACAACACTATGATATATGGCTCCTCATGCGATGATGATTCTGATTTTGAGCTTCAGTGTGGTAACCTTAAGCTCTAGGATCGGTATTACAAGGAGTAGGATAGGAGTGAGGTAGCTATTTATGCTTTTATCAGTATTGTGTGGTTTTCTTTGTTGTTACTTGTTAATTGTTAGATGTTGGTTGGTTTGTGCAATAGAATTTCAAATCTTTGTCCACTCTGGTGCTTCTTTTAATCATTCAATTGTGCCATTATGGAATTTTTAAAAGAATCCAGAGAAACAACAGAGTTATTATGAGTTGTGCAGCTTGGCAATTTGAATTTTCAATTCTTGGAATGTAAGTGCCTGCCTTTTTCTTTTTGTTTTAAAATTATTATTTCAAACTAAGACTGCTTGTAATTGATTTTTGGCTTTCTTCTTTTTAGGATAAAAACTTTGAAGTCGTCTAAATAATTAGAGTACGCTGACACGATCTGGATTTTTGGTTACATCGTGCGGGCACCTAACATCCTCCTCTAGATCCGTCGGGCGAACCATTTTGAATTGAATTCACACAAAAAACATAAAAAAAACTTTTAGATAAGATATTAGACCTAAAGAGATATGAACATAACTATACATAAGCTATATGGAAGAAGTTACAGCTGACTACCCAATTTACTAGGTTTAGGGCTATCCAAACAGACATCTAAGAATACAAATGAAGTATAAACATCTGCTGAAGGGAACAAAATACAACTGAGATAATAAACATAAAACTGGTGGCCATCCTGAACAAAAGCTGGCTTAACCTGAAAGTTGAAGTCGTCTTCGCTCCTCAACAACATGGCGAACTCAATCCTGGAGCGAACCTGCCGAAACGAAATAAATAGACAAGAAACAAACAGAGGGTGAGTCAAAAAGACTCAGTAAGTGGGGTTAGCTAGCCATCTCAAAGAAGCAAATATGTTAGTCAGGGAGAAGACAAGCAGATAAACTGAATTCACCTTATTTCAACTATAGAAAGGCAGAGCCAGATAATAACTAGAAATACGTATGGAACCATAAACTCATAAACAACCAGGGACGTAAGATAGACAGAACATATAGGTATTCCGAACATATCAATAATCGGAAATACATGACATATACACAAATCTGCTCCTGGAGCGGATTACTCCTGCACCCGATATAATATAAAGCTGAGGCGGTATACTCCTGCACTCAGTATCTGATATAAGAGCGGAATACTCCTACTGCTGGGATGGAATACTCTTGCACCCGATATAATATAAAGCTGAGGCGGAATACTCCTGCACTCAGTATATGACATAGCAGCCTATAACTAGAAAACATAATACATATGAATGCGGTATGATGCAATAATAACCCTTCACCGGCGCGGGACTCTCATCGACTATCGGGAAGTACATGTCAAACTCACAACCAGAGTACAATGCTTCTATCCTCAATACAATATCAACAACAAGGCATAACATATAATATATAGTGTACATTCAAAACTAAGGCATAATAAGTACGTCCATCGGCAGCTACACACGTAAGGAACACGTGGTAGAATATCCACAATGCCAAATACCACCAAAGAAATGGATATAATCACTTACCTTGTTACAAAGTTAACACTGCTACTCAACAACCGCTTTTTCCTTTGAATTCACTACCAAACGATCCCGCTCTATTCAATAAGCAGAAAAATATATCAAATAAGGCTAAAGGTTTCATTCCTTACGTCTTATAACAATCCAGGTAGGAACCAGACACCCGATGCGTATACGTGATACACAGTCCAGGCCTATGTATATGGTTCAAAATCATATAACCAAACTCTTAATAAATTATATTTATGGGTTTTCCATAACTTCCTGAATTCGAATATATAATCAATTCCATTATCGGGGTTGAATTAACTCGTTAAACTATCAATTTAACTTATTAGAACGATGTCTAATATCCCGATTTCTACAGTTAACATATATTTAAACACACGTAATAAAATAAAATAATGAATTAACATCATTACCTGGATGTTTCGGGGTGAAAATTCTAATTTTTTCCTTCTCCTTTTCCTTTATTTTCTCTCTTTTCTGGCTTTGTTTTTTCCCCTATGCGTTCTCTATGTTTTGGTTCTCCTTTTTGTTTCTTATTTTTGTTCCCCTTTAGGATTAAGCTAAGGGATTTTAAATCCCTTAGCACCGCCTTACTCTTTTCCTTTTTTATTTTTTTTTTATTTTGAAAACTTGCTGCTGCGATTAAAATTAAAACGGAATCGTACGAAATTTGGAATGATCCCAAATTTCTCATGCAAGTTATACAAAATTTATGTGACGTACTCGCTAAGACGGACCTCGAATCCGATTTCCAAAAATCGAGATATGAACTAAATAAAAAGAAATCAAATTATTAATTTTCAGAACTTTAGCGGAAACTATCCGAACGACCTCGGAATTCACTTCCAAAAATTCACACAGGTCACAAATGACCATACGAGCCTAACGACACTTTGATATTTCAAATCGAAGCTCATTTTCCAAAATTGAGCACGAAAACCTCTTTTTATGATTTACCGACAACGGAAACTGAAACCTTTTTCCGATACCTATCAAACGAGGTTTGATTTAGCTCAAATTTTACATATAAGTCCTAATGGACCTTACGAAGCTTTTAAAACTTATGGCACACCAATCGAAGTCCTAACTCCCGAAACGACTACCTAAGGTCGTTTCATTCTCCTCCACTTAGACTCTCGTTCGTCCTCGAACGAGCTTGAGTCTAAAGCAAAATTCCACAGATAACAAGGGAACTTGCACGACCTTTTTAAACTATTGCACGGACATTGTTTCATGATTACAGAATCAGAATTACAACATGCACACCGAACTTTTGGAATAAAACATATCTGGATAATATGATAACACTATTGCCTAGCTTATTCTGTCTAAGCTGACCTTTCCTCGATCACAAGAGGAGAGTTCTACATTATCGAAACAAGGATACACGGAACTCTGGATGGATTAACATAATTCAGACGATGAATAACCTCGTCTATATACTTTTCGATATAGAACAGGTCAATGAAACAAAGAATTAGCTTACGCTTCAGCAACGCCTTAGAGATTTAATATTAGCATTCATTATTGGAGGACTCCACTTAGAGCATAAACTCATAAAGTTAATTTGAATAGAAATAGTCATCATCCTCGGACAGTCTGTTGGACTAAGGAAGACTTAGCTAAAAATAAAATGCGACTCAGACCTGAGCTAGCAAATTACCCTCTCGAGTTGCCAAACAGCTGCAACTCTCGGGTTCATAACTCCATATCCTTGTCATAAGCACCACCGCTCGATAGCTCAATTCACGGGTCGGATGACACTCTCCATTACCTTTAGTAGCTTTGAAACACAACAATGTACTTACCCGGCTACCTTGATACACACTCTGGCTCAACACAGGGAACATCACAAGCGGCTACCAACCGCCCAAGCTCACTATTGCCGGACGAAAAAGAGATGGAAATGGACCAAGGACAAAAATAATTAGAGCTTCCTGAAGCTCATCGTCTTATTTGATTGGCTACCAGAACTAGACTACTTCTGAATCAGGCTAACCAAAGAATTGCAATTGAAGAAATAGACATTAAATGAGCTTCATGGAACAACATCTATGCCAATTTAACCTTCCTGTAAGAAGGAAACTCCGACAATTTACCAGAAAACCCTTTTTATAATCGAAACAAGCTCATAGAATAACTTTACTCTACTAGCATCTTGAACCAATGGAAGACACATAGATCGAATATTACTTACTAATCACTTTGCACCGGAAGAAACGATAACACTTTCTGATGGTGATGAATTAAGATCCCATCATCCTACCAACACTGATTTCCGAGGAGAGAGGTAAACTAACTTGACATAATAACAAAAATTGGCACAACAAGATGCCAAGCAGACAATACCGACACTGACTCCCAAATCTCTCACATTTAAGCCAGATAAACTAGTAGGGTCTCACAAATGCCAGGAATAAATCATACCAGAAGCTCACCCCTCTACCGCAATAAATTCTTAATAGAAACAACATCCTAGAAAACTATGAAAACATGATAAGACAAACCATTTCCCGATCGATCGGAAGAATCAAATCTTAGTCGCATATAAAGGAAGAAGAAATACCTGGATCTACTATATCGGATGCCTAAGCATCCTGTTAGATTGGCAGTTCATAGAACTGCCTCTGCAGCTGAGCTGAGCCACTACCTTAATAATCACCTTCTAAAGAACCACTGCCACCACGCTCTCGACCTCTACTGGATGGTGCCGTTTCTTTGGCTGATTGAGCTCTAAATGAAATCCCCAATGACTGGGCAAATGCCTGAGGGCGAGAAGAAGGACGACTGCCTTCCTTCCAAAGTAAGGGACAGTTCCTCCTAAGATAACGAGGCTCATGACAATGATAATACCTTTTGGCTAAAAATGGATGTCTGATAAACTGTTGATAGCTATATGTACAAGACTGAGTCTGATCTTGACGGGCTACTAGCGCACGCTGAGAATCACACGCCACAAGCTGAGATAACCTGGCAGGTGACCTCCCACGATAATTAGAACCCTGATCTCGCCAGAAGAGGTACCATAGTTGCCCACCGGGGAATAGGATTTCTTGCTCTCCCCCTCTGACTCTTCCTGCTCTAACTTATGGTATGCCTCATACCTCCTAACAATATCAACAACAACATCAAATGCCTCATACCTCCTAACAATATCAACAACAACATCAAATGAAGTCCCGGCCTAAATCTCTCAAGCCATTTGGGACCTCAAGGAAGGAGAACGGTCATTAATAAATCTTCGAACCTTCTCGGAAGGTTTATGGACTAGTTCTAGTACATATCCAGCTTCTAGTACATATCCAGCCATCCTAGAGAATTCAATCTCATATTCTAAACCAACATGCTACCCTATCAAATCCAATCAAATTGGCGACTCTTTTCATCTCGCTTGCTGCACGAAAGGAACTTTTCGTGAATTTACGAGAAAACTCACACCGATTCAGCTTAGGCAAGCCATGCCTAGATAATAAATGAGCGATCCACCAATCCAAAATTAGACCGTGAAACTGGAAAGCAGAATAATAAACACCATACTGCTCGAGATAACCAAGAGTCTGAAGGATAAGCTGACATCATTTTATATTAAAAAAATACATGGGGATTATCTGATGTATAGCCTAAGAATTAGGGCTATCCAGACAGACATCTAAGAATACAAATGAAGTATAAAGTATAAACATCTTCTGAAGGGATTAAAATACAATTGAGATAATAAACATAAAACTGGTGGCCACCCTGAACAAAAGCTGGCTCACCCTGATAGCTGAAGTCGTTTTCGCTTCTCAACAACATGGCAAACTCAATCCTGGAGCGAACCTGCCGAAATGAAATAAATAGATAAGAAACAAATAGAGGGTGAGTCAAAAGGACTCAGTAAGTGGGGGTTGGTCAGCCACCTCAAAGAAGCAGATATGCTAGCCAGGAAGAAGACAAGCAGATAAACCGAATTCACCTTATTTCAACTAGAGAAAAGCAAAGCCAGATAATAACTGGAAATACGTATGGAACCATAAACTCATAAACAACCAGGGATGTAAGATAGACAGAACATATAGGTATCCCGAACATATCAACAATCAGAAATACCTGACACATACACAAAACATCGCACTATAGTCACACAAAGCACAGCAACCGGTATAATGAAATAGAATGAAAGTAGTATGATGCAATGGGGTCACATGTGCCTGTAATCCCGTCCCGAAGCTGAATACTCCTGCGTTCGAGGGGAATATAATCTAATAACCAACTAGAGCGGAATACTCCTGCAGCCGATATAATATAAAGTTGTGGCGAAATACTCCTGCACTTAGTATCTGACATAAGAGCGCAATACTCCTGCTACTGGGTAGAGTACTCCTGCACCCGATATAATATAAAGCTTAGGCGGAATACTCCTACACTCAGTATATGACATAGCAGCTCATAACTAGAAAACATAATACATATGAATGCGATATGATGCAATAATAACCCTTCACCGGTGCGGGACTCTCATCGACTACCGGGAAGTACATGTCAAACTCACAACCAGAGTACAATGCATCTATGCTCAATACAATACCAACAACAAGGCATAACATATAATATATAGTGTACATTAAAAACTAAGACGTAATAAGTACGCCTATTGGCAGCTACACACGTAAGGAATACGTGGTAGAATATCCACAATGCCAAATGCCACCAAAGAAATGGATATAATCACTTACCTTATTTTAGAGTTAGCACTGCTACTCAACAACCGCTTTTTCCTTTGGATTCACTGTCAAATGATCCCGCTCTATCCAATAAGCAGAAAAATATATCAAATAAGGCTAAAGGCTTCATACCTTACGTCTTAGAACAATCCGGGTAGGAACCAGACACCCGATGCATATACGTGATACGCAGTCTAGGCCTATGAACATGGTTCAAAATCACATAACCAAACTCTTAATAAACTATATTTATGGGTTTTCCATAACTTCCTAAATTCGAGTATATAATCAATTCCATTATCGGGGTTCAATCAACCCTTTAAACTATCAATTTAACTTATTAGAATGATGCCTAATATCCAAATTTCTACCATTAAAATATATTCAATCATGCGTAATAAAATGAAATAATGAATTGACATCATTACTTGGATGTTTTAGGGTGAAAATTCTAATTTTTCCTTCTCTTTTTCTTTTATTTTCTCTCTTTTCTGGCTTTGTTTTTTTCCCTCTCCGTTCTCTTGGTTATTGTTCTCATTTTTGTTTCTTGTTCCAGTTCCCCTTTAGAATTAAGCTAAAGGATTTTAAATCCCTTAACACCGCCTTACTCTTTTCTTTTTTTTGATAACTTGCTGCTGCGACTAAAATTAAAACGAAATCCTACGAAGTTCGGAATGATCCGAAATTTTTCATGCAAGTTATACAAAATTTATGTGACGTAATCGCTAAGACGGACCTCTAATCTGATTCTGGAACTCGAGATATGAATTAAACAAAAAAAATTAAATTATTAATTTTTGAAACTTTAGTGGAAACTATCCGAACGACCTCGGAATTCACTTTCAAAAATTCACACAGGTCACAAATGACCATACTAACCTACCACACTTTCGAATTTCGAATCGGAGCTCATTTGCCAAAATCGACCTCGAAGACCTCTTTTTATGATTTATCGACAACGAAAACTGAAACCTTTTTTCGATACCTACCAAACGAGGTCTGATTTAGCTCAAATTTTACTTACAAGTCCTAATGGACCTTACAAAGCTTTTAAAACTATCGGCTCACCAATCAGAGTCCTGATTCTCGAAACTACTAGTTAAAGTCGTTTCATACGCATAATTTTTTGTAAGGACATGGTATCATTTCACATTTCAAGCTAGGGATATAAATACCGGTGATGTTGATGCAGTAAAAACGTACGACAACAACAAGAGAAAAAAATACAACTAAAACTCATTTTTACAAACACAATATATAACCCTTCCCATCTCATCTTGCAAGTACAAACTATTTTACAAATACAAATGGATGTGGGTATATATTACAACTATCTAGAAACACCATTAAAAACCCAAAAAAAAATGTTAGACCTATAAAGATAAAAATAGGTAGGTTTATCTTTTCTCAAATATTGGAAACATTTTCTTTGGAAAACAAAATTTTGATGGAGAAAGGAAGAAAAAACACTCCATAGTGAGAAAACTGAGAGGTTTGAAACTTGAGCTTTGAAAATAAAATATATGAGCAGAGACATGATATATGCAAATATTATTATGGTGAAACATTATATAATATCAACTCAGCTCATGAAACCATGGCTAGCAAATGGAGGTTAAATTCTACCTTTTTTGAAAATTTTCCAGGCAACTTTTCACTACTATTTGCACTTTTAACCCTGAAGCCTTTAAAACTACTACTTTTAGCGCACGTATATTTTATCGGAAAAAAGTTATAGTGGATAAATTATAGTTTAGGAGAGAGATTATTATTCTTATTAACATCCAAAAAATATTTTTAAGTTATAACATAAAAATCAGACAAAGTTAAATAAGTTCTTGAAATAAATAAATGTTTTTCCCTTTTTCAGGTAGCTCAATAAAGAAAGAAAGTTTGCGTTGCACATAAGTATTTGGATTTCTTATTCTAATTTTCCGCTTTGCCTCCTAATGTCCAATTGTATCAACTGCTTCTTTGGAGTTATACAAATCCTTATTAATATACTTTAGTGAGAAAGTTTTTCTCAGACTTGGACCATAAATAATGAAATAATCTTTCTATACACATATTTGAAATATCTAAGCGCAATATTTTAGTCCATGAAAATGACGCCGTTTTAAGTCAGAGATTTCATCTAAAAATCTTCTAAAAATTTGTTACGTAAAAATAAAAATTGAGGAGACATGATAATTTTGCAAAAATTTAAGAAGTTACCTTGGGAGGACGCATATACTTTGGGTATATACATCCACTATAATAAACTTTTCAAATGTTAAAATAAATAATAAAAATTTAAAGAATTTTTTTTAATTAATAATCATACTAATATTACATACCTTCAAGAAGAAATGTAATGGTGTACTTAATAAATTTAGTTTCTACAATACTAAATGTCACAGGGGTGGTTTTTGACAACCAAAGCCTGCCGAGGTTTGCCCCGTACGGCGGCAACGCACCCTTGCGAAGCCCAGCCTTCCCAACACTTTGTTTATATGATAGGGTCATTTGATTTTGTTTTAGTACTTAGCACAAGTTGTAACAGCGAGATAAGTAAAGTAGGAACACAAAGATATACGGGAAACCAATTCTCAACCTTTATATTATCACGTAAATACAAAGGAATGGCCAGCCATGGCCAAACGTCTCCTTCCCTAAGGAGGACCTTTATTCTATGTGTTTCTATGCTACATTTCTGTCTCTAAGTGTTTACAATGAATAAAACAACTAATATATACAAAGGGGGGAAGTCACAAAGGCTTTACAATTGGATAGGGACGAAATAGTACAAGTCAGCCCACTTAGGCCACGTTTTCGGCTACACTGCCCACGTTTCTCGCCCATGCTGCCCACGTTCTAAGGCCATGTCTCGGCCACTGCCGTCACATGCCTGGCACATGCGGCCAAGGCTTAGCCTACGTCTTGGTCCATCCGTCCCAACTTCAGCCAAGTGCCATGCACTACACTTAGCCAAGCCAATGCTTGCCTTGGCATCACAACACCGCGTCATGACACCCCGTTGCCTACAACGTCGTTTGCTTCGCTGCCCCTATTCGTTTGCCACCCGACAACCGAAGTCATTCCAACATTGCCCACACTTAGACAATCACAAGACACAAGGCTGCCTAGCCGTTGTGCCACCAAACGTTAGACAATCAGCCCACACATGTTCTTGATCCAACCAAGCACATTTCAGCCCGCACTTGTCCAACCGTTCGTCAATCATGTTGTATTGCACCCGTTTTTGCCCATAGCCGAGCCAACATGCACAAACTCGTGCCATGGCCGAATCCCACAAAACCAAGGGTCTAACACTAAACCATAATGTCTGTACAAATTTTTTAGGACGTTTGTTCAATTTTCATCAAATTTATTTAATGCAAAAGTATCTATATATCTTTTAATTGAGAACTATAAGAAAGTGATGTGGCATAGTTCTATGGATTGGCCACCATTCCATCAAAATGTGTAAAAACAAGTATTTGTAACAATGTTTCTTTCCTCTCTTTATCATTCAATGTGTTTTATGATTTTCTTTCTCCACTATTCTTACTTTCCAGCGTGTGAAAACTTTAATTTTAAAAGCATTTACTCCAAATGAATACTCCCTCCGGTCCACTTTATTTGATTTTTTGACCTTTTATCCTTGGTCCAAAATAATTGATTTGTTCAAAGTTCAAGAAGCTTTTAGATAGTTCTTCCCAAATATACCCTTGTCAATAAATGATCTAAATATATTTTTTAAAAGTCCTCACAAATTTCTATAAGTAAATTTGAAAGAGACAAAGGTTAATTTCGTAAATAACCTTTTTAATTAATGCTAAAAGGTGAGTTTCTTAATCTACGTGAAACAATCAAAAAATCAAATAATATGGACCGGAGGGAGTACTATTTAAAAGTTACTTTACGAAAAAACCGCTCAAAGAAGAGTACTACAAAATATAAAGAGAGTGAAACGGTTAAACATCCACAGAATTGAATCAAAAAGGTTCAAAGAATATGTTTTCTTCCCTCCAAAGTAGAATGAAACCGCCACAATAATACCAATTAATGATTTTCCATATCAATCAAAATAATGGTGACAAATAAATTAGCAATAAAAGTAAAAACTCTCTTCAAATTTCATCTTCCGACCTTTTTTCTATATTAATCCATTACAAACCGCCTGCATACACCTAACAAAAAGAAGAGTTTATTTGGATATGCAAAAGAAATCAGCATATGATTTAGAAGTCGAGGTTGAATCTTCCAACATAGCTCGTGACGTAGCAAAGCGAGAAAAAACAATTCCTTCTAAATCAAGCCCCTGAGAAGAGAAAGTCCTATATATAATTCTTGAAAAGCACAATATAGCTAGGAATCAAGAGGACTCCCTAACTTATGAACATGGACAAATCTGTGGGGTCTTCAAGGAGGAAATTTGGAGGTAGAGGTCCTAGGAAAATTTATATTTTTATGCTTAACTTTTCATTTAAACTTTCTTATTGAAATATTGTTAGTGTTGTGACACATCTTATAGCACATCGATCGATCCTCTTCGAGTTTATATAGACAATGGTGAACATTTTATCATGATAAGGAGTGCTAACAAGGGAAGGAAGATGATACTTAGGATTTTTAGGAGTATTTAAGAGAAGAAACTAATTAAGCATTTATTTGGTTGACTAAAAGAGATTGATGGAGAAAAAAGAAACCAATAAGGGAAAAAATAATGGAGAAAGAAGCATGCTGCATACAATGGAGGGGACTAATAATTTGTTAATAAGAGAGAAGGAATTAAAGAAGATGAAAATAAGGAAACAAAAGGTTTAAGAAAAGGACAAGGGAAAGGTAAGTGCTGAGATTCGAGGCTAACAAGCATACGGTTTGATTTTTTTCCCTTTTAATTTCTTTCCATTATATTTGTACTTTTTTTTTGTGGGGTATAAATCGACCACTTTTATGTTTATTAAGATGATGATATATTTTATGCATGTACATTATAAAAGGTGACACTTCTTTTGAAGAAAGAAAAGCATCATGAAAGATGCAAATATATGTGTACACACTTTAAATAATCTCATCAACAATTTTTTTATTCTTTTTTGGGTATTTTCGCTTCTTAAGAGTTGTGATCTTTTTGGTATAAACAGATGTTATAAGCTAAATGTATGGATTTACAATAGATGGATAATTATGGTAAATAAATACACAGACAGCTATCATACATCTTCCCTATAAGATATAAAACATACATCCATACAAATCGAAATAGTAAATGAATGTTGGTACTTCAAAATTTAGAAAAAATATGCAAGTGCTAATTTAAGTAGCATTTTCTACTATTTGAATATACCTAATTTGGTAGGAGTCGAGTACTTTAAGATGATGAAATTCTAAAATAAAACTATTCATCAAAAGTAATTGTCAACCATAAAATAAATTACAAATAAATAAAATTCTAAGTTACTTGGATTTGAAGACTAAAAAGATTCAAAATACATTTTATATCTGATAATTATAACAAAAGTGCGTTCACAATCTGATGACATTTACTTTCTCTAGTAGATAAACTAATTGAGAAAGATCTATCGAATGTGTGCTCATTCTTTTCTGTCATTTATGAGTTCATCCGTTTTTCCTATTTTGAGATTACTTCTCCTTAAATGTGGTTCTTATGGTTCGTTTCTAATGCATAAATGTAGGGGTGAACATAGGTCGGGTTGGTTTGGTTTGGTTTGGTTTGGTTTTTTTAATTTATCAAACCAAACCAATTATGTCGGGTTTTTAAAACTATAAACCAAATCAAACCAAATAAATTCATTTTCTATCTCGGTTTTTCTCGGTTATTTTCTATTTTTTCGGGTTATACGGTTTTTTAATTTTTTTATTGGTAAGCAACAATTTCATGATGCTTTTTCAAGCAAAGAATACAATAAAAAAATTAGTTGTAAAAAATATTAACATAATAAAAATTAAAATAAAAAATATGACATATTCTAATTGTACACATAGATTTTATTAAACATAAACTATCTAAATAATAATATATATTGATTATACTATAGGTATACAATACATAATTATACTCGATGTCCTTTATGGTATTTGAAATATTTTTTTAGGATGACTTGTGGATCGTTGACTAGGATATCTATTTTTAGCGAGATTAAGAAAGTAGTATTTTTATAAACTATAGAAATATAGTATTAAATTCTCAAAAATTGTATTAGTGAGAATATTTTGAAGTATTGGGTACATAATAAATAGAATTACTATAGAAATGATGTTTATGTTAATTTCACTATTTTTTTATGTATAAAAAAAATTAAAAATAATATATATGTAATGTCGGTTTGGTTTGGTGTCGGTTCGGGTTTTTCTTTGTTAACATCAAACCAAAACCTAATATGACGGTTTATTTTCTTCTAACACAAAACCAAATCAAACCAAACCATTAATCGGATTTTTTTTTTATTTGGTTTATCAATTTGGTGTGGTTTACCAATTTGGTTTGTACATCCCTACATAAATGTATATTAATAGGGGTAGTTTGAATGCATATCTTTGTTAGATTTCTTTCAATTGAGCTTTGCTATAACCTCTCCGGTGCATTATGTCTTGAGCCGAATCAAGCATTTATTTTGTCAGAAAGTCTTTCTCGTAGTTATGTCTTTGAACAAGTCATTGTGCATCCCATTAAAATACTCCTCCCGTCCAAAATTAATTGTCACCTTTAGTTTTTTCACGCTCAATAAAAAAATTATTAAATAGAATATGTATTTTACTATGTTACCCCTATTTAATGTTTGACTATTAAATTTTGTTGAGAATTCTTTTAATTATTAAGGGTATAGTTGGACATGACTAATAATTTTAGCCTTGAAATCCTAAAATGACAACTAAATTGGGACACACATTTTTTGCTAAAGCAACAACTAAAATGGGACGGAGGGAGTAATTAATAATTCTAAAACTCAAACTTTATGATTTACAAGAATTAGGATCAGAAACTTGAAAAATCTGAATAGACAAAGAAAATTGATGAGAAAATTATCGATCACTAAATTAGATGCTTCATAATCTATTTTTTTGACAATTCCAAAGTATCGTAATTCTAAAAGATTACCATCTAAACTATACCTGTAAAAAGAAAAATCAACATACCAAATTAACTGGACTACGAATGCGAATCTCAAATACGCAGGCTTAAGCCATTAACATTACAACCAACAACACGAAAAATATAAATCTGCATTCAACAAAAAAAGAAACTCAAAAATCCGTCTAATAATATAATTTCAAATCCATTGACACCAAACTTGCACAAGCCATAACTCTTTCAATGTTTTACCGCTGCTATTACACTTCAACCAAGGCTACCACAATAATTAAATGATTTTTTTTTTTTCATTCTATGCGAAACTTCATGGGAAAGGATAGGAGAAAAGCTCAATGGCTAGATTCAGTGTCAGTTGTTCATGAAGTCTTTAGTTAGTATAGAAATACTTGTACCTTATTACAAGAAGAAACGTAGCAAAGGTTATGCCAGTAGATAAATACTTGTAAGTAAAAAATAAAAATTACGTTAGACAACTTCATTACCTTAGAAAGATCAAGTCCCTAAGCCTGCTCTTGGATGGGTTGGTATGGTACTGCTTCTTTTGTGCGGATCTTATCTAGTTCCCTGCTACCCTGCACCTATAAAATAAGGAAAGAAATTAAAAGAAGTTATTAGATCAATGTTTTACCAGTGATGATTACAACAACAATTCAAGAATACCACATTATGGAGGATTGAAGATCGACAACTTGGATTGAGGGAAAGAATGGAAAGAAAATGGTATAATAATATTTGGATTGTTTGTGAATCTTGCTGGCAGAGGTAGTAATTGTATAAACCTCTATTTCTGTTTATATTTTGTGTATGAAAATTGAGTTGTTATACTGCCTAACGAAGAAAAAATTATAGTCTTAATCAAATAAAAATTGACGTTGAGTACTACCTAAATATCAAGATCGCTGAAATTTTAACAACAAATAAGATCAATTGAATTATGAGCAACTCAAAGTTATTAAAGCCTCGTCAAACCTAAAGTCAAATACATTCATTCAGAGCAAAAGAGAGCATCAATAATTTATATCTGACAATTACATACTTTCAATTACAATTATGAACAAATCAAAATTCTCACAATGAAATAACATGATGTTGTTGAGCTGAATGTTTTGAAGTATGACAAACAAAGGACCTAGTATTCTGGAGGAGAACTTGGTCCTTAAGGAGAAGGGCACGACTGATCGAAAAGATTGTGGAATGCAAATCCAGCAGAACTAAGACTAGTGGCGCGTGAACTATTGCGCATCCTAGTCAGCTAAAAGAAGTTGTGCCGTGGCTGTATCTTTGAAGTATGAATAAGAGTTGGAGCTAAACAAGTAAAGGATCACAGGAAATCTTGACTTGCCATATCTGCGAGGTTTCCTAGTGGAATGCCACTAGGGTTACGAAGCCCTTATAAAAGCTAGTAATTGAGGCAGCCGTATTCAGTTATTCACCACGAGAGTTGAGAGCAATCACAAGGCGATCCAATAACTTTCAAAGTGACTTAACTGCTGAAGGCAACTGTTGAAGAATAAAGAGTTCAACTTAGATATTCTGTCTAGGTTCTTTATTAGAGTTGTCGTTGTTTTGTGCTAAAACTGTTTTTACCTACATGATTAGTTTAGAAGCAATTGTAATAGGTGAATCTTGAGTGATTACTTTGTAAAGCTAGAGTTTAGCTTTGTTGAGTAATTAGGGTCTAGAGTGTAGCCCCTTGGTTACAGAGTTGTGTAATCTAAAACTTGCTCTTTGTTTTAGTGGATTGATTCTAAAATCAGAGTGTGGGTTGTGGTTTTTCTCCCTTGAGCAAGAAGTTTTCCACGTAAAAATACCGTGTTCTTTAAGTTTGCAGTTTGTGTGTGTTGCGGTGTTTTTCGTGAAAACAGTTGAGACAAGAATAAGGTTCTAGACGTTACGAATCTGGTTCTTCGATGAAAATCGGAGGACACTATTCAACCCCTTTCTAGTGTCCATATGAGGTGCATAGAGTATAACAGATATAAATATACACAAAAAGATCTATCCCTTTATCTACACAAAAAAATATATATATAAGATAATATTGAAATAAATAAGAACACTCAATTAGTGTACATCTGTATCCTTTTAAAGAAAGAGTGGAACAAAACATAATATCATGGTCGTTGCATAAAAAGAGGATTGAGGCGGGAGAAAAATGTGGAGTAGTGCGGCTTCAAACGTCCAGCAACTTCTTCTAAACAATTCATGCAATGAGTCCACAATTAATGAAGGCTTAAACCAATCAAGAGATGAAAATATAGAGTCCATAAAGAATCTGGAACAATATGTAATCTGGTTCTGAACTAGAACTGGAAGTCACTATGTAAAGAGTTCCACTTTTTTTTTATTAATTTACATCTAAAATATTAGGTAAACCTGAATTGCACATTGCACTAATGACTAACCTCAGCGGCGGAGCTAGAATATTAAAAGGGGGTTCAGCCGGACCCGGTAACTCTAGTCCAAACTCTATATTTGCCTTAAGAAATTTATATAATACTCATAAATTATTAATTTAGAACCCTGTAATTTAGACCTGAACCCCTTACCTTCAAATCCTGACTCCGCTTATGACTAACCTAAACAAATATAAAACAAATACTAAAAAAGAATAAATACAAAACAAATATGGAAAAAAATAAAAAACAAACTACTGTTCTTAGATGTAGTGTTAAAATTTGCGTTGGACTCTTACATAAACAAATATAAAACGAATATGAAAAAAAATTTCTTAGTTAATAATTTTAAATTAAGTCCTAAAAATTAGGAATATAATGAAATGACCATTTTGTCCATTGTAAAATTCTTTTATGAAGGACAAAAAGTTCAATCAATATTTTTAAGGGTCTTCATGCTTTTAATATAGTATGTGTGTGTGTATATATATGTATAGGTTAATCTTCTGTGTGTACGACTGTAAAGTCTCTAGTACGAACTTTCCCAGACAAATTTTCACTACTATTAGAAAATTTAACCTTCAATCTTTAAAATTATTACCTTTTGTCCCTTAATTTTATTATTTTTGTAAAATCTAAGCTTGCATTTGTTTCCAAAAGAAATGTGTTTGACTTTAATTTGTTTATCTGAATACTAAACCAATGTATATTGCCTAATGGAATAAAAGCTAAAGCAATGAAATTAAGTTGGCACTAATAAATAAAGGTTATAATTGAGCCAAATTTTCTAAGTTCAAGACATTAAACAATAGAGAATTATACAAGTCTAGTTTGATATTGAGCTAACTAACAACTTCTAACCTCATTTCGAATTCATATTATATTTTTCTGAAGTATGACCGATGCACATTTCAGAACTAAAGTAGAATTCACTAAAATTTTTTGCCCATATGCCTGTATGTTAATGCATGTTTGAAGCCAAAAATGCAAAGGCTTTAAAATTAGATTTGAAGCCCAACCCAATAGTAACAAAAAATTCAGCATCTCATCTCTCCTCTCTGGCCATAGTTATTTCTGAAGCCAATTCAAACCTGCAAGATAAGAAGAAAACAGATGAGGAATCAGGAAAAGAAGAAGAAGAAGAAGAAGAAAAAGATGATCCTATGGAAGTAAATAAAGGACTTGCAGTCATGGAAGGCGCTCTGACCACCACCTTTTAAACAGGAAGATCATCATATATTCCCCAACATAATAAAAACATGCAAATTATTGACCCGAGTGAAGCTGCTATCGCGAAAATTGAGGAAGCAGCACCTTTGATCATGCAAACTCAAAAGGCAAAAAAAGATCCTGAATTTGATACTACTCTTTGGTACTCTTTGGGTCCATAAGAACATAATCAGACTAAGTAAAGAATTTGAAGTCGACTTTCAAGGCTATGAAAAGGAAGCGCTACAGCAATTCATGAAGATTGATAATCATAGACAAGTCAACAGAATTGAATCTCATGCAGTGGCGAAAGAAACCTCAAAATTCAAGGGAGCGAAAGAATTGAAAAGTTTTGATATTGGAAGTGTTTTCAAAAGCAATGGAACTAGAAGCAGAGGAGGTTACATTGTCAACCAAGATCGATGAAAGTCAACATTGTTTCATGGAATATGAGGGGTTGAATAGAGCCAGGAAAAGAAGGTTGATTAGCAGGTGCATCGACACTTGGATTGCTGACATGTATCATTTTCGGGAGTCAAAAATAGAAGGGCACATCAAAGAAATTGTTAGAAAATTATGGACCAACAGATGGGATAAATTTGCTCAACTGGAAGCTAGTGGTACTAGAGGAGGCATTTTCCTCATATGGGAGAGTAGAGTATGTGAAGGAGAAGTCAGCGACTTGGGATCCTACTCTAGAACTTGCAAATTCATTGGGAAAACTCAGGACTTCAATTGGCATCTAACAAGTGTTTATTCCCCTAACAGCAGTGTTGCACTAGGTGCGCCTCTGTAAGACACTAGAGGGGAGGTGAATAGTGTCCTTACCCAATTTTCGAACTTCTAAAATTTGCTCTTGACTTGTTCGCCCAACTCACAAAGAACCAGGTTCCTTGCAAGTTTCACCTATCTATGAAACTTAACACAATGCAGAAACGTAAAGAACACAGAGGTTTTTACGTGAAAAAATCCTTGCTCAAGGGATCAAAAATCACGACCCAAACTATTGGGATTTAAACCTTCCACTAAAGGAAACTGAACAAGTTTTAGATTACAACGCAATGCAATCAAGGAACTAGACCTCCTAGTACCTAAAACCTTCCAAGCCATACGTTAACTTGTCAGGCTGAACTAAGTTTTAGATTACAACACAATGCAATCAAGGAACTAGACCTCCTAGTACCTAGATCCTTCCAAGCCACACGTTAGCTTGTCAGGTTGAACTACCTCACCAAAAAGTAACCTCTACTTTATGCTTCTTAACAAGCGGATAGATTACAACTCAATAACCTATAACAGATAACTAAGACAGACAGACTATCACTATGAAACTGCAACTCCGTCAGGTTCTGCTGCCTTGCTTCTGCTCTTGCACACTATAGCTCTCATGAATGATTTCTTCTTTATTTGCTTTGTTGAGAATTCTTGAGTGCGTAATGATTCTGGCCAAAACAACTTAGTCCCTAAATACAGAGATTTAGACAAAACAGAACTAATAAGAAACTCGTCTTTAGCCCGTTCTGCCTTGCAGATTCTGCAGATTCACTCCAATACTTCTCTCAATAAATTTGCCTTTACTTTGTTCACGAAGTTTGTGAATGAGTGAATAATTTTTTGCAGCCCCAACATGTAGTATATACAGAGATCAAGAGACCAAATTAGTTTAGGAGAATAAAAGCTCTTTCCCAAGTAAATAAGGTAACCTTCTTAAACTTTTCCTTGTTGAATTCTAACTTCTGCAGCTTTGACTCCTTCCATAAATAGAATAACATGTTGGTTGCTTGTCCTCCAAGTCTTCAATCCTTCACCGTCTTGGAAAACTTCTACAATTGGGTTTTTTCGCATTCTTTATCTAGTTCGGATTGTAAGACTGCTCCTCTAGGTTCTCTCATATTCCAGTTCGGACTGGGAACTTATCTGTTCATCTTTTCCACATAACCCAGGTCCATCACCAGTTTCCATCACCAGTTTCTTCCCGTTTGTCAATCATCAAAACTCAAGCTTCAACAAATTCTCCCTTTTTGATGACGACAAAGAAATGTTGTCTGGAGCCTGTTTATACTAGCACACAAGCAATGAAACTGAGTCACAAACACCTCCAACATTCTTTTTCCCCCTTTTGGCATCATCAAAAAGATCACAGTATACCTGTCAAAGAACTAATTAAGTAATGTCGAATCTATAGCCTAGAACGGCAGCAAATCAACGATATGCAGAACCTATCAAACGTGGATCTAAGATGCTTAGTTTACCACAAGTAAAGGAATTGATTAGTAACGAATCAAGCGAAGTATCCAAAACATCAAAATTAAAACCATAAAGATTGTCTTAAATAAGAACATCAGAAAAAAATTGAGGGAATATGGGTAATAAGGTAGGAACTGATTCAGGTCTGGGAAGTGGTTGGAACAAAAATTTTGATATAAGCAAGCCTAGTCATAATATTCCTTGAGCTTCTCTGCCTCTCCAGCACAAGTTCACCTCCAGCCTACTATTCTGAGCAGCAAACCTTATAATCTCATCAGCCCGTTGCTCAACCTCTCTTTGATAGTCTCCTACATGCTGATTCCCATCACCTACACGAGGACCTTCAACATCAACAACCTCTAAAAGGTTCCTCTGTGGGTTCTCCCTTCAAATACTCATAGCTCTTTCAGACGTTTCCTTCAAAGATTTCATGTCGATCAGGTTCTGCCCATATGTCCAAATTGTTCCATGATCTTTATCAAAAGAAACCCATAAGCCAATCCATGTTCTCCTAGTTCCACATTAGTCATCCTCTATATATGTTGTATCAATGCTCTTGGCAGACTGATAACATCCTTATCTAACAGGTCCATGTAAGTTAACTCCATATAATTCATCACATTACGGTACTTGGACCTCTGCAGCAGGTTCTTCAAAAAAAAACTCCAACAATAATTGAAGGAAGGATGCCATGACTTTTCTCTATCTGGGTGACTCTGGTAAACCTTGTTTTCCTCTTCAATTCCCGAGTTACAGAAAGAGAACTCACATCATCAAACTTTATTGGCCATGTACTTCTCATGTACTCTTAACACCCTGTGGCTGGAACTCTTCATGAAACATGTTCTTCCAACTTTGAGCATTCAGCTTTGTAACCTATTGAGCTATCCTTCTTCCTCCGTATCAGCAACCTTGTCTTCTCCTTATCAATAATTTTTTCTCGGCACTAGGACCAGATTCAACAGGTGATTCTGTAGGCCTCACCTCTTCTCTAGTTCCTTTCACTAATTTTTTTTTCAGCACTTTAGGAACAAACTCAGTAGTCCTTCTCCTTTTTTGGATTAGGGGTACGTCATCATCCTGTTCCTCTTGAACTTGAGTAGATGGTTCATTGGCCTATGCATTACCTATTTCTTCACAGGGTTCTTTGTGCGTTCCTTCATACTTACAAGGTTCTACTACAGAGGTCTCCATTGCTTCAGCTTCTTCAACTCTATATAACAACTTCCTCATCAAGATCACTCCCACCATTGAATCTCTAGGAATTGGTTGATTCTACCTTTTCAATTCATCATCCTTTGATCATTCAAAAATACTAAGATCTTCTAAAAACACGGATCAACCATATTCCAAAACACTAACTCTCTCCCTACGTCATCATTAGACAACACCAAATCTGCTTCTTCAACCATTGAGAGATCAGTGGATGAACCAGATTCTTCCACCGTGGCCTTTTTGTCTCAGCGACACCATCAGTTTCAGCAATACCTTTCCCTTCACTATTTCCATGTACCATCAAGGGAACAGCCTCTGAACTAGGTTCATTAACTGGGACCTTAGATGGTTCTTTACTCAAACATAACCAAGCTTTCTCAAACCAATTTAGAACCAGAACCAGGAACTTCAGTATGTCATTCCATCACTTTGAGAACCTTGCTCCTGAGATGGTTCCCCCTGAGTTTCAGCTTCTATAAATTCTGTGATTCTTCTTTTCTTTACTTCTCTGGCAATCCTCTAGCCAACTCCACATATTGGTTCATTGTAGCTTGCTTTGTTCCCTTATTTTCTTTAGGTTAAACAATTTTGGTTCTGGTGAAACAAGGGACTTTTCGAAGGGTTTTGAGTGTGTGTCGTGATTTCTTTTGGGAGATGAATCTGATAAAGGAGTTGAAGTGATTTATCATTTAAAGCCTCTTGAGAACTGACGCCATGTCTTTCAAAAGTTTTGAACAATTAAGCATAGGGACATGCACCAATTTAGGGTGGTTACAAAAGGATAGATGGCCCAGTTAAGACAAAATTTATGCAAATAATCTCAATAGTTTAGACGCGTACCTGAACACATATGTAATTGATTCATCACCTCTCGTTTCCCTTTTTTTCATATCTGACCAAAGATAACATCATTAGAAATCGGTAAGAAGTTTCTAGCATAGATAAAGTGCATACTTGTTATAGTATAGAACTAGAAAGGACATTCTGATGTATTCTCAAACAAGTAAACTTAAAGATACTTCACTAGCAAATTATCGAGAGAACCAGGTGCTGGGTCATTCACTGTATTTTGGTCATCCCCAGCTCCAACTTGTTCCTTTCGAAGTGTAACCTGTTCCATACTTTGGTGAAAATATATATCATCTGGTCCTCAATCTTGCAAGAATTCCTGGTAATTAGGCTTTTCCAACATTAACTCTGAAGAAGTGATGCCTAATTTCAATATGCTTGGTCCTTATGCGATGCACCAGGTTCTTGGCAATGTTGTCTGCACTTGTGTTGTTGCAACAGATAGGCACTAGTCCACTATTCATGCTAAGATCCTTCAGCTGCTACTTGATCCATAAGGGTTGTGAACAATGAAGAAGAAGTTGCAACATACCCAGCTTCAGATGTGCAGAGAACCACATAACATTTTTCTTTGTAGCCCATGAAACTAAGTAAGGACCTAAAAGGTGTGCCTTTCTAGATGTACTTTTCTTAATCCATAAGATGACCAGAACAATCTTCCTCAGCAAAACCAAAAACATCAAAGATTTCTTCTCGATAATTCCACACACACAAGTCCTTGGCTCCTTTCAAGTATCTCAGGATTCTTTTTATCGTAGACATGTATGACTCATTTGGTCTTGCCTGAAACCTTCCACATAAACCCATACTAAGCACAATAACTGGCCTGCTAGCAATAAGGTCTTCAAGAGAACCAATGATTTCTCCAATATACGTCTTTTCAGCTGGAGAACCAGTTTCATCCAGATTCAGCTTTGTTCCATGTGATATCCGTGTGTCCAAGACTTTTAGCACTCTGAAACTCATCTTTGCAAAGTCCTTACACAGGGATTGATTCATAGCAAATATTGTCATCAATATAGACTTGCATAATGAGCAGGTCCTTGGCCTTCTTCCTTAGAAATACAGTGTTGTCTAGTTTTCATCTAGTAAAACAATTCTTCAGCAAGAACCCAGACAAACTTTTGTACCTTGCCCTTGGAGCCTGCTTCAACCAATAAAGCGCCTTGTCTTGTTTGAAATAATGATCAGGAACCTCGGTGCTTTCAAATTCAGGTGGTTGAACCACAAACACCTCTTCATCCAAGTAGCCATTCAAGAATGCACTCTTCACGTCCATCTGATATAACTTCAATTCCATGTAAGCCACAAATGCAATCAACATCCTAATGGCTTATAGTCTAGAAATAGGTGCAAAGGTTTCATCATAGTTGATCCCTTCATCTTTATGATACACTGAACCACCATTCTTGCCTTATTCCTTATAACAATACCATGCTCATCCAGCTTGTTTCTAAACACCTACTTAGTTCCTATAATGGACCTTTCCTTTGGTCAAGGAACCAAGTACCAAACTCTGCTCCTTACAAACTGATGTAGTTCCTCCTGCATAAAAATCACCCGATCTGGATCCCCACGTGCTTCTCGTACATTATATGGTTCTATAGATGAGAGAAACGCATAGAATACACAGAAGTTCTTCAAAGCTTTTCTTATAAAAATTCAGTATTAAGATCAGAGATGAGGTTCTCCAGTGGATGCGAACTTTGATACTTCCGAGGCTTTTGCTATGTTTGCTGAGAGGTTCCTTCAGAGGGATCTTGTGAGGGACCAGGTTCTTCTAAGTTCTCATCTTTTTTATCAGTTGTTCCCCCTGTCTGACTGCTTCCATGTTCTCTCTGAATGTGACCTATATCTCCAGTTTGATCTCCTTCATGTTCAGTCTGGTTCTCAGAATCTCCAGTAGATTCTTCATGATCAAATTCATCGTTCTGAGTACCAGTTCCCTCTGGTGGATTGAATCTATGCCTTTCAGGGTGAACATGTGTTTCAGCCACTAGTTTTTTCCTACAATCAGCTTCAGGTCCAGTTTCTCCTTGTTGCGCCTGGTTCATGTGTCAATTCTTCAATATCAACATATCAGCTTGAAAACCAGTTCCCCCTAAGTCATTGAATTCATACTGATCAAGGTGAAGCAATTTTCAGTTATTTGGTTTGATCCTTCATCAGCTTTATATTTGTCTCCACCCTGGGAAACCTAGTTCTTGGTCAGTCATGCTTCCTGTTCGTGTTCCTGCATGCCTTTCTCAGCTAGATTGTTAGTTTCATAAAAAAACACAAGCATGCTTTCAACACATAGAGTCCATAACACCTTTTAAGCTTTCCTATGTGGTAAATTTTCTAGGAAGATTTCCCTCGTCAGTTCGTGCATCAAAATTGTCTATAGCTTCTTTACCATTATGAATGAATCATTTACGACCAAAAGCTCATAGATAAGTGACGCTTGGCTTCCTATCCCGAAGTGAGTCATAGGGAAACCTTTCTAAATAGGGACTTACAAATAGTTACAATATACATCAAAACTCATATGAAATTCATAATCTTACAACTAATGGATCAAAATTCATTTTTATGCTCAAGGTCACAAGTTGTGAAATATCAACAATTTATGCTTTAAACTAACCAAACACTAATAGTCTATGGAGTTGGAGAGTCACTTACAGTCAATGATATTACCTTTTCTTACCAGCATCACTCTCTCTCTCCAATGAAGGCTATTGGCAGGGGCGGATCTATATATTAGGTTGCGGGTGCCACGACACCCGGTAACTTCGGAGAAATTTTCAAGTTTACCTGTAAATTCTGTGCTGACAGCGTTAAGAAGACATAGTGGCACCCTGTGAACAGAAAGCGTAATGGTGCCACTGGTGTTGTAAGGCCTTCAAAGATAGCTTTTACCAAGAGTCCCACTGTTCGAATCCCAGGAGTATAGTGCCAGGACCGCTACTATTGCTTTCATTCACTTATTTTTGTCCAGTAACTTTTTTACGTTTCATCCCTTTGCTTTCCTTATTTTTACTTGCAATTTTTCCTTTTATTCTTTTACATTACCGACATAGCTTTTAATCTTTGTTTGGAATATAAGTTGAACCCAAAGATTATGATATATATAATTGGTTTTCTCAATATTTATATAAAAAATGATATTTACGTATATAGAGGCCCACAATAATTAATTACTGTAGTATTAATAAATTTTTTTTAATCAAACAAGAATTTTTCTTTTGAAATTGGTACTCTTTTATCCAATATATTAGTTTGATAGGTGAATTTTTTTGTTTTTGGAAATTTTTTCATTTTCTCTAATATTATGCAATGAAACCACTAATCGAACCGACTGAGTATACCTTCTACTATCGATCTTTGTTAATCGTTGTAAGTTTATGCTGGCACCCATAATCCTTAAATCCTTGATCCGCCCCTGGCTGCTGGTGAGAGGATTAGATTTGTCTCCATTCATGCGCCTTGAGCAACCACTATCTAAATCCTCGCTTTGGTTGCTCCCTCTCACCATAGCCTGCAAAACTCAATCAAAGGTTCGTTTTAGGAACCCAGACAAGCTTGGGTCCCTTCTTATGATGGAATGGATGAATCAGATCTCTTTTAGCCCAACTAGGTAAAACAACCTTTTTATTTTCACTACTGCCCTTTTAATATCCATGCAAGCTTCTTTATAATGACCAGTGTTTCCACAATGAGTGCATAGCATATTTCCAAATAACCTCACATATTTAATTTTGGGTTTCCAAGCAGGTAGTGGTTTCTTATAACCTATTCTGTTCTTACCTTTCATATGGTGAGTAACAACATTTGTGGACCCGTACTTTTTTAAGGTTCTGGTAAGCTCATAGTTAGTTATTTCAAACTTCTCTTGAGGAATCTGGTTCTTCTCAGTTTCCTGATATAGAACCTCATTTTTCTTTTTAAGCTCAGCTTCAAGATTTGTTTGAATTTCACTAACTACATGCTTACCTCTTGCTTCCTTTAATTTCATATTTTCAAGTTTGAGTGCAGAGTTTCTTATTTCAACTTGTAGAACCTGTTCCTTAAGGTGTTTCACAGTACCCTCAAGTTCAGTTTTATTCAATTTAGAACTTTTAAAATCACTTTTCAGTTTAGACACAACTGACACGAGTTGGTCCTTCTCAATACTCAAACTTTATACTCTTTAATTAAAGTTAGCATCAGAAGAGAGAATTCCTTTTTAGAAAATTCATAAAGGTTCTTCTTAAGTTCATGGAGACTTACCTCTGCATGGTCATTGTCAGGTTCTTCATCACTCATTGCTATGAGAGTGAATTCCTCTACTTGAAGTTTCTTCCTGGGAGGGATCTCAGGCAGTTGACGCACCTGATCCTATGGAGGTTCGTCCTTGTAATTCTCCTACATATGATTCCAAATTTCCTTTGTAGTGCTGCAATTTGAAACTTGTTGTTGAACCTCAACATCTAGTCCAGACTTCAATACCACAGTTGCTTTTGCATTCTCTTGGAGCCAAGTTGGATCTTCCATCAGGGCAAAAGGAGAGCCATCCTCTTCCTCTTCTTCATCTTCATCACTTGATTCTCCCCAAGATGCGTGAAAGGCTTCTTTCTCTTTTTAATGTTGAGCTGTTAAGTTTAGTAGACGGCAGTTCTTCTTCAGTTTCTTATTTTTGTCAGCCTTTTCTCTCTTCCATCTAGTTTCCCACTGTGGGCAGTCCTTAACAACACGGTCCATCTTACTACACTTGATACAACCAGCGAAACTTGCTTTATCAACTGTCTTAGTTCTTTCTCTGGTTTCGTTGGTGAACCTGTTGTCAGGTAGGTTCAATGCTTTCCTGACTCTTTTGACCAATGTCATCTCCACGTTATTCAACTCTGGATCAGCTTCTTCAATTGGTTTAAAGTTCTTCTCCTTCTTGAGTTCTTCCTTGACTTGATTCGTTCCTTCATGAGCAACTTGAAGAGCATCCCAAATCTCCTTGGCACTGGTGCAAGTAGATACCCTGCAATACTCTCCAGGACCTAGTCCGCGGATGATCAAAAGTTTTGCCTTAGCATTCTTCTCCATCATTCGATAATCTATATCATCATATGCACCTCGGTCCTTTGGAACTATCTGTTGCTGCCCATCAACCACAGTAGGAATTAAAGGTCCTTCAGTTGTAATCTTCCAAAGTTGGTAATCTTCAGCTTGAATAAAATTTTCCGTCCTTGCTTTCCACAATCCATAAGTTTGTCCATTGAATTGAGGAGGCCTTTTGGTAGATTGTCCTTCAGTTATGATCGGTGGTGCACTCATGATTCAGATCCTTCTCAAGATGTTAATCTTTATGCGAGAGAACCCGCTCGGATACCACTTGTTGCACTTGGTGCACCTCTGTAAAATACTAAGGGGCGTGAATAATGCCCTTACCCGATTTTTGAACTTCTAAAACTTGCTCTTGACTTGTTTGCCCAACTCACAAAGAACCAGGTTCCTTGTAAGTTTCACCTATCTCTGAAATTTAACACAATGCGGAAATATAAAGAACACAGAGATTTTTACGTGGAAAAGTCCTTGCTCAAAGGATAAAAAACTACGACCCAAACTATTGGGATTTAAACCTTCAACTAAAAGAAACAGAGAAAGTTTTAGATTACAATGCAATACAATCAAGGAACTAGATCTCCTAGTACCTAAAACCTTCCAAGCCACACGTTAGCTTGTCAGGCTGAACTAAGTTTTCGATTACAACGCAATGCAATCAAGGAACTAGACCTCCTAGTACCTAGAACCTTCCAAACCACACATTAGCTTGTCAGGTTGAACTACCTCACCAAAAAGTAACCTCTACTTTATGCTTCTTAACAAGCAGATAGATTACAACTCAATAACCTATAATAGATAACTAAGATAGACAGACTATCACTATGAAACTGCAACTCCGTCAGGTTCTGCTGCCTTGCTTCTGCTCTTGCACACAATAGCTCTCACGAATGATTTCTTCTTTATTTTCTTTGTTGAGAATTCTTGAGTGCGTAATGATTCTGACAAAAACAACTCAGGCCTTAAATACAGAGATCTAGACAAAACAGAACTAATAAGAAACTCGTCTTTAGCCCGTCCTGCTTCGCAGATTCTGCAGATTCACTCAAATATTTCTCTCAACAAATTTTCCTTTGCTTTGCTCAAGAAGTTTGTGAATGAGTGAATAATTTTTTCAGCCCCAACATGTAGTATATACAGAGATCAAGAGACCAAATAGTTTAGGAGAATAAAAGCTCTTTCCAAGTTAATAAGGTAACCTCCTTAAACTTTTCCTTGTTGAATTCTAACTCCTACAGCTTTGACTCCTTCCTTAAATAGAATAACATGTTGGTTTCTTGTCCTCCAAGTCTTCAATCCTTCACCGCCTTGGAAAACTTCTACAATTGGGTTTTCCTCGTGTTCCTTATCCAGTTCGGATTGTAAGACTGTTCCTCCAGGTTCTTTCCTAGTCCAGTTTAGACTGGGAACTTATCTGTGCATCTTTTCCGCATAAAGTAAACCCGTCTGTGAACCAGGTCCATCACCAGTTTCCATCACCAATTTCTTCCCATTTGTCAATTATCAAAACTCAAGCTTCAACGAGCAGGGAAGAAAGAGAAGATGTCTGGTGGGAAATTGGTGCAGCCAGAGGCTTATTTTTTGGTCCATGGGTTCTATGCGGAGATTTTAACAGACTGAGATATCCTTCAGAGAAGAAGAACTGCAACAGATACACCAGATCAATAATAGAATTTTCAGATTTTATCAATGATATTGGGTTGGTGGATCTCAGCTTTATGGTGGTAAAATAACATGGAAGAAAGGTGAAAGACACAATGCAACAACCAGGTTAGATAGGTTTCTAATCTCAGATGACTAGGATGTAAATTTCACGAACATTAAGCAATCAACTCCGAAAAGAGTGACTTCAGGTCACACCCCTCTGTTGCTCCAATGTGAGAATTGTTACTTCAAATTTGAAAACTGGTGGCTCCAGACAGAATGTTTCAATGACAGAATCAAAAGATGGTAGGATTCATTCACTTATGAAGGAAGACCAGACTATGTATTAGCGTCCAAGCTAAAAGCTCTGAAGGAGAAACTTAAAGAATGGAGCAAGTCAACTCAAGGGAACTTAGAAAGTCAAAAAAGAAGTGTTCTTTACCATCTAGCTGAATTGGAGGAAATTCAGGATCAAAGTAGCATGAATGAGGATGAAATACTTAGTAAATCTTCTTTACTAGTGGAGTTTGAAGAAATTGCTAGGCATGAAGAAGTGGCATGGAGGCAGAGATCAAGAGCTATATGACTAAAACAAGGGGATAGGAAGACAAAGTTTTTTCATAGCAATGCTAATGCCCACAAGATATTCAACAACATTGATCAGCTTGATATAGAAAGGGAGATCATCAGGAACCCTCTTGATATTAAGAGGGAAATTTTCTCTTTCTACCAAAAATTATATGCAGAAACAAAGTAGTGGAGATCCCAAATAAAACTTAGAACATGCCCCATGATCTCCACAGAAGAAAATTAGTCACTACAGAACCCTTTTGAAGCCCAGAAAATTTGGAAGTGTCCAAGCATGTGCAGAAGACAAAGCCCCTGGTCCTGATGGCTATTCCTTGGCCTTCTTTGTAATCACCTAATTTTGGCACGTTTCAAAATTACTTGAAATATCATGTTAATTTTTTCCTATTTTTATCGGGTTTTATCTTTCACTTTAGGAGAAAATATCAGGAAAATACCAAAACTAAAATTATTTGTGAGCATGTTTAGTCTACATTCTTATGATAATTAACGTACTTTTTTTTGTAATCTTTTGAGTGTTATTGTTACTTGTTTAAATTAGTTGATTAGGATTATTTTTACTTGGGCCATTCAATTTGAGAAAAAATAGAAAAGGATAAGGGAGAAGCCCAATTAGCTTGAGTCCAAGCCCAATCCTTTGTCGACCCGCCAAACTCCTGAAGCCCATCCTTTAATTTTCCTTAATCGCAGCCGTTTGATCAAGATTGGATCAATGGCTATCATTCCTCTCCAATTTGAGTATAAAAATACTTAAATTCCTCATTTCCACCCTTACACCTCTCAAGTAACTTGACCTAAAGGCAGTCTGCACAAATTCTCCCTCACCATCGGAAACACTAGCCGCCGTGGCTCTGCCCTCCTCTCCACAGTGGCTCCGCCGTCCACCGCTGCCAACCACCGTCAGCAGGTGCCAAAAAAATTACAAGAATACACTCTTGGAACCGCCTTGACATCCTCTTTCCATATCTACTACTCGTTTTAAAAAATTCTCTCTCATTAAGTGTAGATTGAGCCTTGACAGTCGCCAAAATCACAAAACTCCAGCGGCCTTTGTCTTCTCTGGTGCTTTCTCTACCTTCTTCCCTTTTCTTCTCACAAGGGGGGGGGGGGGGGGCAAAACCCTTGGTTTTTCATACTCCAGGCATGCTTAATGCAGCCCGAGGTTGGGAAGACCAAGAGCTTTTCTCATGGTGCTGCAACCATGATGAAGAAGGCAGTGAAGCCGCGGTGGAGCTGTGACTGGGCATCGATGAGGTAGCACCGTTGGTTTGGACACTGTTGGTGGTGAATTGGGCAATGGCGGGTTGGGCCGTATTTTCTTAATGGGTTAGATTGAACCTTTTTTGCTTTCCTCCCTTGATTAGTTTGTCATTATCTTATTGTGTTTAGTTTTGTTAGTTATAGAAGTAGCTCTGATGATCGAAGTTAGTATGTATGTCCAAGCGTGAAAATGCTCACTATTGTTAGTCCAATTTGTTTAAGCGTGAATATTATTCAGCGTTTACGTATGTTTGATTGATATTCAAGTCCAGTATGTGTCTTCTTGTGTGTGAGCATATGTTCTGTATAAGTCGTAGATGCGAGTCGATTTTATGTTTAAGCTGGAATCTGTCCAACTCATGGTGTTTAGCATGTTCAAAGCTTAGGTGAAATTTGTCCAAATTTGTCCATGTCCCACTTTCCTTTTGTATAAATGTTGATTTGCTCTTGACTGATCTAATCTCGGATTAAGCATGATGGCGTATGTGAAATTGACGTTTAGCTGTGACGTTTGTCCGGTTGATTGTTTGCTTGTTTAGTTCTGTGAATGATACCATAGAAGATATTAGTGGAAGTATGTTGGTATCTGTTAGCTTGGAGTAGCTTGAAGTTTTGACTGATGAGAAAGAAACAGATCCAAAGACATGTTCCTTTGGATCACTGTAGCTGAGTAAATATTTATGCAAAATCAATTGAGCGGAAAAATTAATTATTATCCTAAAATATAATGTTTATCTTAATAATTATGCAGGGATGCACGAGAAGAAAAGATTGCATAAGATTTGGATAAGGATAAAGGATTTCGTCTATCCAAGTGAGGAGTTCAATTAGGACTCAAACACTGAAAGGAATTTGGAGTTCTAATTGCTCAAGACTTCTCAAGATTTCAAGTCTATAAATTGAGAAGCATTTCAGCTGTTGAATGCACGCATAAATACAGAGAGTTTAGAGTTATAGCATTGAAGTAATTCTAAATTGTATTTCAGCAGTCGTTAAGCTACAGGGAATTAAGTGAAGAACATGTTCCTTAGGTTGAGTCTTGTTGTTCTCAGTATTAGTTCATCTGTAGAAGGATCTATTGAGTTGTACTATTTACTTTTATAGAACATCTGTAACAGTACACATCATTCAAGTCTGGTACTTGGAGAAACTTCACTGATTGTAAAAGGGGTCACTATAGGATTAGAGTTAGTCCTAGGTTAGTAAGAAGGAAGTCTTGTAACCAAGTGAGTCTTTCAAATAGTGAAGTTGAAAACCTACTTGAGAGAGTAGGTCGTGGTTTTTTGATCCCAAGTCATAGGGGTTTTTCCACGCTAAAATTCGGTGTTCATTTACTTATTGTTTATCTATTCTGCATTTAACAAAGTAAAGGAACACAAATAAGAAACAAGTCCGTCAACATAACAGTGGTGTGTCTTGGAAAATATCAATTGGTATCAGAGCAGATTATCCTTGAAGAGGCTAACACCTTAGGATTAGAATGAGTGTACCACAGGGAAATATTGAGGGTCAGTCTACTGTTAGGCCACTATTGTTCAATGGTAAGTACTATTCTTGGTAGAAAGAAAGGATGAGAGATCATCTTCAAGCTGAAGACTATGAATTATGGGACATAATCACTGAGGGTCCCATAATTCCTATGAAGAAGGATGCTGAAGGCAAGGATGTTCCTAAAACTAGAAAGGAATGCAATGGTGATGATTTGAGACAATGGGAAAAGAATGCAAGGGCTAAAAAGTGGCTCATCTGTGGACTTGGTCCTGATGAGTATACCAGAGTTCAAGGCTGTTCTACTGGGAAACAAATATGGGATGAATTACATGTTGCTTATGAAGGAACCAACCAGGTTAAAAGATCTAGAGGTACACTTCTCTTTGCTGAATATGAAAACTTTAAAATGAGAGAAGGACAAACAATTTCTTAAATGTACACTGGGTTTAATGCTATTGCAACTGAGCTTATTTCTTTAAGAAAGATTTTAACTGTAGAAGATAGGGTTGAAAAGATCTTGACAAGGGTACTCCCAAATTCTTGGGAAATTAAGGCATCTACTATCATTGAAAGAAAGGATCTTAGTACTCTTTCCTTAGATGAAGTGATAGGTAATCTAAGAACTTATGAACTAAGGAAGAAAGTCAAGAATATAGGAGAACCAGTTAAAACTGAACCAAATTTAGCATTAACTGCTGATGATAAATCTGTTAATGATGAGAAGGAACTGGTCCTAATAGCTGGAAGTATTCAAAAGTTCTTGCATAAGAAAAAGGGGTCTAGTGGACAGGGTAGGTTTTCAGACATGTAACAGGGTGGAGAGTGCTTTAAATATGGAAGCATGGAACACTACATCAACAAATGCCCAGTTATGCAAGAAGTATGTTGAAAAAAAAGAAAGGCTAAGGAACAGGTCCGTAAGAAAAATAGATCTCCTAAAGCCATGGTTGCTAGTTGGGAAGATAGTGAAGATGAGAAGTTTGATGATGATGTAGATGATGAGCTTGCTCTAATGGCTCTTGAAGACTCAGAGAATGAAGAAGATGTTGAGGTATTTGTTTCTAAACATAAAAATGATATAAATAGCATGTCTAGAGATAAACTTGTCAAAGTATTTCATACTGTGTTGGATGAGCTTAAATTCTTAAGTAATGTTAAAGAACAGATTCATAATGAAATTGAAAGTTTGAGTTCTGAACGCAAGAAAATTGTAGTAAATAATGACATCTTGAAAAGGAAAAATAGCATGCTAAAGGAACAGATCCTTACACTTGAACCAACTGCTCATGAGTCACATAACGAAAATTTAGAAACTAGAGCAGTTGAGGGAAGTACTAATCATCACCTTACTGAAGAGAAATTGAAAGTAACAGTTGATGAACTGTTTAATAAAAATAAAAAGATAAGATCTTTGGAAGAGGACTTGATCAAAACAAAAGAAGAATTGAACAAAACTGTCAAATGGAAGAAGTCCTCTGAAGCTCTAGAATAGTTACAGGAAAATCAAAGTAATAACAGGAAAGGTATTGGGTTCATGAAATCTCAATAATTGCTCAAATGGGATCCAAAGAGTAAGATTCTAACTCTCCCTAAAAATTGGCTATGCACACACTGTGAGAACACATGTTACATGAAAAGAAATTGTCAATCTCTGGCAAAAGCTACACAAAGGAACAGGTCCTATAAACCTGTTCAAAAATATGTAGCTAAGAAAATTGTTCACACAAAGAAAGCATTACCAGTGTGGGTTAAGAAGAATGTGATTCATCCTTTTTTTTCAAAGAAAGGAACTTTTGTGTTCTTAAAGTTAACCCCTAGTTTTCTTTTGCAGGCTAGAGTGAAAGTGAGGAACCACAAGTGGTACATGGACAGTGGTTGCTCAAGGCATATGACAGGACATAAGAAACTGTTTCTTTCACTATTAGCTTTTCAAGGAGGAAGTATTTCCTTCGAAAATGGTAAGAAAGGGGAAATTATTAGCATTGGAAAGGTAGGTAGATCTGACTCACATAGCATTGATAATATTTTTCTGGTAGATGGACTGAAACATTGTTTATTGAGCACATCTCAATTGTGTGACAAAGGTAACAATGTGAATTTTTCTTCTACTGGTTGTTTTGTGACTAACCTAGCATCTTTAGAGATTAATTTGCAGGGAAATAGATATGGAAATATTTATAAAGTGGATCTCTTGTCACTAGCTGATGGGAGTATGAGTTGTTTAAATGTGATGTGAAATAATCCCTCCTATGGCACAAAAGACTTGGTCATGCTAGTCTTTCACAATTGAACAAACTAGTTTCTAAGGACTTGGTGATAGGTCTCTGTAACATCAAGTTCAAGGTAGAAAGAGTTTGTGATGCTTGTGGGGGGAAGCATGTAAAGTCTTTATTTAAACCAAAGAAACAGGTCAGTACTACCAAACCTTTGGAACTGGTCCATATGGATCTTTGTGGACAAATGAGAATAATGAGCTGTGGGAGTAAGAAATATGTTATGGTGCTAGTTGATGATTACTCTAGATTTACTTGGACTATTTTTCTTGCATCTAAAGAAGAAGCATTTAATTCATTTTCAATATTTGCTAAGAAAGCTCAAAGAACTCTAGATAGTCATATTGTTGCTATAAGGTCAGATCATGGTACTGAATTTGAAAATCAGATGTTCTTCAATTTCTGTAATGAAAATGGTATTGATCATAATTTCTCTTCACCTAGAACTCCACAACAAAATGGAGTAGTTGAAAGGAAGAATAGGACCTTAAAAAAATGGCTAGGACCATGTTGTTATCTGGAAACCTTCCACAAAGTTTTTGGGCTGAAGCTATTAATACTGCTTACTATATAATTAATAGATGCATGACAAGACCATTGTTAGAAAAGACCCCATATGAGTTGCGTAAAGGAAGAAATCCTAATATTGTACATCTTAGGTCTTTTGGCTGCAAATATTTCATTCACAATATTGGAAAGGATGCCTTAGGAAAATTTGATCCTAGAAGTGATGAGGGAGCCTTTGTTGATTATTCATTAAATAGCAAGTCTTATAGAGTATTTAACAAGAAAACTATTAAAATAGAAGAAAGCATGCATGTTAAGTTTGATGAATCTGACAATCTATCTCAAGAACATATACAGGAGGATGAAGAAATTGGAATGTTGAGGCATGGTGAACCTGTTCCTCAACAAATGCAATTTGTGTCAGGAGAATCAGTGAGAAAGGAATCGCTAGGAACAATTCCTCTAACTGAAACTGAAAAGAGCAGCACAGAGACAGGGGGAACAAATGTTACATCCACCCCTCAAACTGGAAATGCTACTACAACAGGAACTGTTGCTCAGCATGAAAACCCACAGGATGGACGGGTACTGAAGCCATACAAATATCAAGGTTCACATCCTGTGGATCAGATAATCTTAGACAAAGCTGCTGGAATTCAAACAAGATCTGCAGTCAAGAATCACAATGTGTGTGCCTTTAGTGCCTTCTTATCTCTTGTTGAACCCAAAAATATAAAAGAGGCACTGAAGGATGCAGATTGGATCAATGCTATGCAGGAGGAGTTGAATCAATTCCAAAGAAGTCAAGTTTGGCATCTGAAAACCAAGCCAAGGAACATGTCCATTATAGGAACAAAATGGGTTTTTAGGACCAAACTTGATGAGGATGGTATGGTAACTAGAAATAAAGCCAGATTGGTTGTTCAAGGATATAGCCAAGAGGAGGGCATTGACTATGATGAGACTTTTGCTCCAGTTGCAAGATTGGTAGCAATAAGACTTCTTATAGCCTTTGCTACTTACATGGATTTCACTATATATCAAATGGTTGGGTAGAGTACATTTCTAAATGGCTATTTGAAGGAAGAAGTGTATGTCAAACAACCAACAGGTTTTGAGAATGAACAGTTCTTTGAACATGTTTACAAATTAGACAAGGCTTTATATGGACTAAACCAGGCACCAAGAGCTTGGTATGAACGGTTATCTAAGTTCCTACTTCAGCATGGATATAAAAGGGGTAAAATTGATAGCACGCTATTTTTGAAAGAAAAAGGTAAACATCTCTTAATTGTTCAAATTTATGTAGATGATATAATCTTTGGTGCTACTTGTGAAAATTTAAGTAAGGACTTTACAAATTTGATGGGGAGTGAATTTGAGATGAGCATAATGGGTGAACTCAATTTCTTTTTGGGCTTACAAATCAAGCAAACATCAAATGGAACTATGATCCATCAACAAAAATATGTTAAGGAACTGCTTAAAATGTTTGACATGGATAATCCTAAGGAAATTGATACACCAATTGCCACTGCCACTGCCACTGCCACTAAGTTAGAACTTGATGAACATGGTAACTAAGTTGATCAAAAATTGTATAGAGGTATGATTGGTTCTTTGCTTTACCTATCTACTAGTAGACCTGATATTGTGTTCAGTGTTGGTTTGTGTGCTAGATTTTAATCAGATCCTAAAAAATCACACTTGAAAGTTGTTAATAGAATTTTAAGGTATCTGAAAGGAACATGTTCCTTAGGACTCTGGTATCCAAAAGGTGGAAACTTTAATCTTGTTGGATATACTGATGCTGATTATGTAGGTTTTCTTGTGGATAGGAAAAGTACCTCAGGTATGACACATTTTCTTGGTGAATGTTTGGTTTCATGGTGAACCAAGAAATAAAATGCAGTAGCACTTTCCACTGCAGAAGCTGAGTATGTGGCAGCTGTTGACACCCAAATTTGTCCCTCCCTTTTTTGCAATTTGGCTAAATTTAATTAAAATGCATAATATTATTTTTAAAACAATATTACATTATATAACTTGCATTTATGTGCCTAATAATATTATTAATCCTCTACTTATATTATCGTTACTTAATTGAGATTATATTACGTAATTACATTACTTAGGCTATTTTTTTAAAATAGGTATGCTATTTGCGCAATTTAATGCATTACCACATCATTTAATAATTATCTGCGACTGTTTATATTCAATTAATATTATTTGAACTCACTTATATATATTTGTGATTAAAGGTATTTATAATTATTTATAATTTTTCTTATTTTATATTAATTATTCATATTTATAAATATTTTAATTAAATGCTAGACAATTTGTTATTTTACAACTCTATTTCTACTACATCTAGTCCCCATCATCATTTTTCTCCACGTGTGCACCAGATAAGCTCCACATAAGCTTACACCTCACTAAAATACACTTATAGCACAAACACAACGTGGGTACAACTCACTCAAGCACCTGGCACCACTCCCCAATGCACCTTATCCTCCCTACACCTTTAAAACGCACTGTATACGCATACATACACTATGTATACACGCCTACGTGTTTCAATCTGAGCCATTCAACCCTTCAATCCAATGGATGATATTAAAACCCATGTTTTAATATTTACAACACACCCCCCAAACTAAAAAACCTAAAACAATTCCCTCTCCCCTTCCCCAAAACACCAGCCGGCCCTCCTCACTTCCCCTTTCCCCAAAACGGACCAGATACACTCCTCTCCACCATCACTCCACCATTAACGCCGTTATCTTTGCCGGAGATCACTCCCCTCTCTTCTTCAGTCCCGTTTTCACTGGGAAAACGAATCCCTCTCTCTCCTCACTGATTTTGTCCGTTTGAAAAGGAAATGGGAAATTTGAATTTAAATCTACCCGAATCAAGGCAAAATGTGGAAAATTCTTGATAAGAATTTGATTGTTCACACACGAACATGGCAAGAAATGTGAGAATCTTTTCACAACAGTTCGGTCAGATTCGAGACAGGCAAAAACCCAACCCGATCCAGTAGTAAACTCGGTAACTCTTATCTTTTTTATCCTCTTTAGTTTGCTCTGAAAATTGTCTAGAAATCATGCATATCGTTTTTCATACCATACATGTTTAATTGAATCTTGTACTTAAAATTGGCATAATAATTTTGGTTCAATTGAATAATGTTTATCGCGATTGTTTGATTTCGAACAAATGCACGACTAATTGAAGACATCTTGATTTGATTACATGTTGATAGATTTCAGTATTTGACATTGTTAATTTCGAATCCAAAGCATCTGTTTGTCTGATCATTTGTTGTTAAAAAAAAAGTGTTGCTTCAGCTTGTTGATACTTGATTGAACGTGTTTGTTCTTTTTTCTGTTTGACTACACACACATGTATATATATATATATATATATATATATATATATATATATATATATATATATATATATATATATATATATGTGTGTGTGTGTGTATACATAAATATAGTTCCCTGGATTTTTGAAATTAAAGAGGGAAAATCACATCATCTGATAAACTGAATTTCAGAGAAGCAAAGTATAAGGAAGTGTGCTATGATATTCATTTTGACACAATTTCCATATTTGTGAAACTACAAATCTTCTAGGAGTGTTTACTATTAAAACTTTTCATTAGACTTCAAAACTGAAAATTGTCTTTTCTTTAATTAAGGGCTGAATGTGATCCTTAATGTAGGGCAATCAAATATTGCAACTCCCTTATATAAAGCTTGTATCTTTTGTACCTTGATTTGAGGATAATATACTACTCATTTCCTTAAAGTTTGAACTACCATGACCACTTATTTACACTATAAATAGTACTCCCTTTTGACACTTACACACAACTTACACATCACTGAATACTTTTTCAATAACTTCAAGACATGCTATCCTCTCCTCTTTAAAAAAAACACAACTCTCTGGATACTCTTCTCTGTCTTGTTACACGCTGAATACACAGAGAAATAGCAGTACTTTTCTTTCCTCCTCTTAAGCAAAAGCAATTTTTTTTTTTTAATTCTGGTGACACACTGCTGATCCTATTGGCTATAAGCCTCTGGTCCTGGCTACTTCCTTCCGGATCAGAATCCAATCTTTTCTTCTTGTTTCTTTGGTTGTTATCTGTTTGCTAAGGTAAGTAACATCTGCATACTATGACATGCCTCCCTGGAAACTAGTTCCAATTATTTGTTGATGTGCTTAATGTTTAAATGACCGCTTGAACTTCTCGATGCTTGTATACTGTCTGCTGAGGCCTTCTAGAGCCATACCACTAACCTATCTTTGCAGGTCATAGCCATAACAGGATGGTCTTAAGACCATACCTACCCTAACAGTTATTTGCAGGTTCCTTGACATCGTGAAGCTTTCAGAACTGTGATTATTAACACTTGTGTGAAATAAAAGTGACAAAGGCCCAAGCTACTTCTTCATCTATCTTTAAACTGTTATGTAATTAGATTGAACACCATGATCATGTATTTATTAGGTTGATTGTCTGCATCTAAGCACCTTAAGGTGCAATCAGCATGTAAGACAAGTACTACAATCCTTACTATCTATTTTTGTATGTTTTGAAGTTAAAATGTGAACTAGGTAAAGCTGGGCTGTTTTTGTGCGAAATAAGACTCTGGAATCCTTTGAAAACATGACAGGCTTTTAAAATCAGATTATAGCAGGGGGATATTTCTGAAAAATATCAGAAAAGGGCTAAAATCATAGTACATACTGAAAACTGGCTTATTTGTGCAAATATTAAAACTGAAAATTGCAGCAATGTCGAACATGTTTAAAACTGAAAGTCCAATTTTTATCTAGACTATTTGCGCAATTTGAATGTGTTGGAATTAAACTATATCAGTTAAAAGGCTAAAAGTACAGGACAATATTAAAATTCGCTTTTCTTTGCAAAACGAAAATCCTGGAAATGTAACAGTTGAGTAGCAGGCGTTAACGTCTAACTTTGGAGGTTGCTTCTTTTCCTTTTAAATCCTAAACTTTTGAAAAATTGTTTAAACTTGTTATATAATTTGCTTTATTTGAAATTGCATGAATGTACATTATTAGGCGCTTAGATGTTTAGATTTGGGGCATTAATAAACTTAGGGGTCTAGATATTTATATTAGTAGTCTCAATGGCCTCCGAGACATTAAGCGGGACGCTAGCAAAAGCTTTAGGCCGTAAAATATTAGCATTGCGTTTTAGATTAACAACTTAAAGAGGGTATGGGGGTTAAGGGTATTTAAGCACCACAGATATGATAGAAATTACCCAAGCTATATATGATAGTGGATTCTGAAACTATCTTCTCTGATAAAAGCTGGGTTCTGATCCGAATAGGATAATAAAACCATAGAGTTATTTATTCAAATGGTTAATTAGTTATTTGTTGTTTAATTTTGTGATTTGTGGTTACTTGTGCAGTATGATAATGTTTTAAATCCACTTCTACAATTTATTCTCAATTGACGCATTTTATAATTTTACACTTTGCATAAGTGTCTCAAGATGAGAGACTTATTGAACTTTTAACCTTCTTATTGGATTAGACTCCATTTAGGCTTAAAATTATTGAATTGGACTCAATTTGCAATATTCTTTTAAAATTGACTCCTTATATATACCTTAATTTGCTTGTGTACCATGTCTTCTTTATTTATATTATTTAACTTTTATCTTTTTAGTTAAAATTGAAAAAGTAAACTCAATTATAGAAATCGGCCGGGAACCACATTCGTGGAACCTAGGAGGTGTCTAACCCCTTCCTTCTAGGTTAACTTGAATACTTACCCGAATCTCTAATTAGTAGACCAATCCGAAGTTATTTCTTTAAATTTAATTAAATCAATAGGTGACTCAATACGCATAGGAAATTTATTAGGTGGCGACTCCAAAACTCTAACTCAAACGAGTTACCCCGAGTCGAAAACCACTTGCTTAAACAGGGGTGCGACAGGATGGCGACTCCACCGGGGATTAAATGTTCTAACCATTATGATTTTTATATTGGGTTTATTCTTGCTTTGATTATTTTGTATTCAATGCTAACTTTTTTCTATTTGAAGGTTTGTAATCTTTAATGTTCTGTAATTTTTTGATAACATGATATTTAGTTTATCATTGAATTATTTGTTGCATTCCATTCATACTCCTTCATTCCTGGAAAATTGACACTTTCACACACACAAACGATTACGTGGATCTCAAGATCTTTTCACTCTAAAAAAATCCTTTAGGAGGAACGGTTAGAATCTAGTTTGTTCGTGGTACAACCAACAATTCTAAACGTTCCCACCCCTTGGTTGTCCGTCTGGGGGAACTATATCCTTGTCTAGTGATGAATATAATTTATTCATGTATTTTCTTATATAAAAATATAAATATTTTAAATAAAATCATGAATAAATATATTTAGTTCTCCTATATTTTCTAACAAATCTTGCAGTGAAAAGAATACTTGGAAAGAAATACATATCATGAATAAAGCAAATAACAAAGGAAGAAGAGTTTCACGTATGCAAGAAAGTTGCTTGGCCACAATATTTGCTCCTCATTATACATCTTGTCAATATGGAATTACACATTTAATAAAAGAATATTGGAATTAAAGCAAAGAAAGGAGCAAGAGAGGACTTCACGTATCCATGTCACTTTGCAAGAAACTTGTTACACATCTTCATCCCTTGACATAACAACAATTGATGAAGAAATTCTCCATCTATAAATAGAGGACAATTCTCCCGTAGTTCAACACCAAGTCATAGAATAGCTATAGCTCTTTAAAGTTTCTCTTTCTCTTGTCTTTCTTTTGCTAGTAGTAAAATACTCCTAGTTTTAATTATAAGTCTTTTAAATTCCCTTTTTATATTTTCATACTCTATAATGGAGTAATTTCTTTTGTTGGGATAGTTGATGAAGCTTGATATATTTTTAATACTTATCTCAGTTTTAATACATACTTGGCCTGAAATTATCTATTTCACATTTTATACTGTGCGGGAATGTTAGTTTTATTATTCTTTACTATCACTTTTACATATTTTATCTCATGGTTATTATCATATTAATTTTGTAATTCTCACGGAGCAAAATTAATATGTGATAACTGATGAATAAAATAAGTAGAGTGAAAGTAAATTTTAGTAATCTACCATTTCAAGTCCGTAGTCTTGCTTGCCTCAGTTTTAATTCTCACGGAGGAATTGTTGTAGGCAAGATTATTGATTTTTAGTAAAAATATTCTCACGAAGTTTTCACTACTTTTTAGCACAATTTAGGCAAGAAAAATATTTCGGTTTAACTGTCACTTGTTATAACTCAATTAATTTGCATAACCTCACGGAGTGTTATTAATTGATTATTTTCTTGTGAGCAAAATATAATTGAATTAGAAATAAGCAATTATTCTTTAGAGAAATACATGTCAAAATTGAGATTTTTATTATAAATATTATCAAGTGAATTCAATGATTCCCAACTCTTTTTAAATTGAAAATCTTCCACAAGTTATTTTGTTTTAGTTAAAGTTATTTAAAAGTTCAAAAACTCACTTTTCATCAATTTGATTCTCTCAAATAGTAGTCAAAATATTAAAGGTCTGTAGCATAGATTTCCCAATCTGTGTGGGACGATATCTTAAACTATACTATAATTTGACAAAGCACGAGCAGGAAAATCCTATACACTTTGGCCTCGTCAAATTTTTGGTGCCGTTGCCGGGAATTGGCATACATCTACTTCAGACTACATATTTGATTACTAATTTGTGAACTTTTAATTATAATTAATATTAACTTGATCTTGTAAAAACTTCTGTATCTAACTATTGATTACTAACTTTTTCTAACATTTTCATTACTGTCTCTATTCTCTAACTTCTACTGTACTTTTACACTTATCTATAATATATAATTGTTCTCCAATTATATCAAGTACGGAGTATTTCTTATTATTTTTTATATTAGTACTAACTTTTGACCACTAACAGTTACTATATTAAGTTTTCCTCATTATTATTACTTCTGTTACTACTTACTGCTATTTTCATTGCTATTTTCATTTCGGTTAACTTTATTATATCTAGTTTTATTAGTAATATAGCTATAATCTATATTTTGTATTATTGTGTCTATCACCTTTTCTTTTAAACATAATAGTCTTCGGTAATCTTTCTGTCACTATAATTCTACATAGTATATTAACGTTTTTTTTAACAACTTAAAGTAACGGTTTATCAAATAGTATTGTTTAATTTTTTTTTATTTTCAGTACTTATTCCTACCACTTTTATCATAAGAAATAGAAAAAGGAAAAATATTCTTTTTTCTAAAAAAAAAAAAAAATCTACTATATAGTTATTATTGGAATACTATCTTTAATATTGCTACATACTCTAAGTACTAGGGAGTACTATTTTCACCAGTTGTCGTCGTAATCCAAAAGTTCCTCACATAACAGTTGTAATCTATATAAAAGTACTCTATTTGTTTCTTCCTTTCGTTCTTCTATCGTTGTTCTCTGTTATCCTAGTTTGTTTCCCTATCATATCTATTGTAGTCACTAGTATCAATATAGTATTAGTGTTCCTACTATACTATTAACTAATATTTTCTTGTTACTCAAGTACTCTTTCTAATATTTCCATTACTACTTCTAACATTTTCTCTTTTTCTTCTAACACTTATATTTTCTTTTGTATATTTTATTATATTATTATTTTTAGTTAGCAAGTAATATTAAAGTGTTTGTCTAATAGTCCATGTCACTTCTTTCATCTATCATTTTATTTTTCCTACTACTTTTATAACGTCTACTTTAGTATATCTAAGATTTATTATAATTATTATTATTATAAATTTTCTTTACAGTATTTACCATTACTAATTACTATAGTCTATAATATAATATATTAGTAGTTCTCTATATTAAGTATTTCTTACTGTTATTATTATTGCTACTAACCTTTTTAAGAAAAAGTTAAAAAAGAAATAGAAAAAAGAAATTGTTGTCCGTACTACTACGTAAGTACTGTTTTGACATAACAAGTCTTCTTTTTAATTATTTAGTATTATTAGTAGTATTACAAGTATTATTATATTAGTATTACTTTTATTGCTACTATTACTTCTACACTATTTTGCTTTCTTTTTTCTTAAGTTTCTATAGTGCTATTACTAATACTGCTTCTATTTATATTATAGAACAAATATTTTTTTTTCTATTTAAATTATAGTTGTTACTATTATTTTCTTAATACTATTATTAGTTAGATATAAATAATACTTTATGTCATCTTACTATTTTTGTTCTATCACAAACTAGTACTATCTAATCATTGTTATTTCTTTTTTATTGCTCATATAACAATAGTATTGTACTATTTTTATTTTTCTTTTTCTTTTTCCTTGAAAGGCCTTCTACCAATTTTTATTACTTTTACTTTATTAGAACTACTACTACTCCACTTACGTACTACTTTCCTTCTTTTCAAACTACTCAAGTGTTATCTATATTTTGCATTACTAGTACTACTTAGTAGTTGCTATTTTATATATAGTACTTTTGTATTTTTATTGTTAGTACTAATTCTCCCCTATTTTTTTATTTATTATTATATTATTATTATTAACTAGTTTACTTTATACCTACTATTTTTATTATCTTTAATTTTTTTTCCTTATACTATTTTCTTTCTGGTACTGATATTACTACTTAGTTTTTTTAATTTAAAATTTTCAAGTAGTTTATGACTCGCTCTTCTAGCAAAGAGTTGGTCATTTACGATCCTGAAATTGAAAAATCTTTACGGTTACGCAGGAAAGGACAATCATCATCTTCTCCAAGTGCAACTTGTGAAAAAATGGAGCAGCAACTAAGAGATGACAACAACCAACTGGGAATAGATCCACCAGTCATTGTAGAAGATCAGTTTGACGAAGTGGCGCCAAGACCAGCAAACAGAATCCTAAGGGATTATGCTAGACCAGACCGTTTCAACTGTGAGTCTAGTGTAAGAAAACCCCCAGTTGCAGCCAACAACTTTAAAATCAGGACCGGCCTGATTCAAATAATTCAACAATCATGTACTTTCACCGGTGATCCAAGTGAAGATCCACACAGTCATTTAATTGATTTCTTGGAACTAGTTGAAACTGCTAAATATAATGGAGTATCTCCTGAAGCAATCAAGTTAAGGCTATTTCTTTTTTCTTTAAAAGGTGATGCCAAGACTTGGTTGCGGAGTTTACCTCAAGGTTCTATTACTACATGGGACCAGATGACTCAGAAATTTTTAAATAAATATCTTTCCCCTACTAAAACAACAAAGTTAAGACAAGATATTTCTAATTTCTTGCAGACTGACACTGAGTCAGTTTATCAAGCATGGGAAAGATTAAAAAAAATGCTAAGAAAATGTCCACATCATGACATTCCTGAGCATATGCAGCTGTACATTTTCTATCACGGGCTAAAACTATCTTCTAAAAATGTGATAGATGCAGCTGCAGGAGGTTCCATAATGGGAAAAACCACTGTTGAAGCATTGCAATTGTTGAATAAAATTTCTGAAAATGCTATTCAATGGCCATCTGATCGTGTAGTAATAAAAAGAGTTGCTACGGTAAATTAGGCAGATGCTTTAAATACACTAACACAACAGATTGTTTCTTTGGCACAAAAGTTTGAATCTTTTCAGGTTAATACACAACAACCAAGCCAGTCTGAAACTTGCGACATGTGTGGAGGAAACCATCTGAACCATGAATGCCAAGCAACCAATCAGAATGATGAACAGGTCAATGCCATCGGGTACAAGCCATACCCCTTTGGAAGTCCAATGGCACAAAAACATCCAGGATTTCAATGGAGCAATCCTAATGGTGCTGAGAATTCTCAAAGCTTCCAGAAGCAACAGGTACAAGGACCACCCGGATACCAGAATCAAAATCGTGTGCAACTGAATTTCAGGCCATATATGCAAGCAGCTCCTTTCCAACAAAGGCCTCAACAAGCCCATCAAAGTCTAGATGACCTTTTGTACAAGTACATTAAGGCCACTGACGAGAAAATGGAAAGCCAAAATTCTGCCCTTAAGAATTTGGAAATTCAGGTAAGCCAATTGGCAACTCTTGTTTCAGAAAAGATTCAAGGTCCCTTACCAAGCAATACAGAGAAAAATCCAAAAGAACACCTTAAGGCCATTGCCTTACGGTCAGGTAAGAATCTTGATGATCCATATGCTGACAGACAGGAAAAGAACCAGCCAGAGCAATAGGTAGAGAAGGGTAAGAATGTTGAAACACCCAGTGAACTGTCACAAGAGAAAGAAGTCCAGAAAAAAGAAAAAAATATTGAAAAAGTAACTCCTCTCCCTGTGACAATTCCTTTTCCACAAAAAATGAAAAGAGAAAAGCTTGATAATCAATTTGCAAAGTTTTTGGAAATTTTAAAGCAAATTCACATTAATATTCCTTTTACTGATGCTTTGTTGCAAATGCCTTCATATGCCAAATTTCTAAAACAAATCTTGTCAAGCAAAAGAAAATTGGAAGAAGTTTTTGTGGTAATGCTTACTGAAAAATGCAGTGCTATACTTCAAAATAAGCTACCACAAAAGCTCGGTGATCCAGGAAGTTTTACAATTCCATGTACCTTGGGATGATTACATTTTGAAAAAGCACTTTGTGATTCTGGAGCTTCAATTAATTTGATGCCATTTTCTATTTTTAGGAAATTGGATCTTGGTGAGATGAAAAATACAGTTGTTTCTCTTCAATTTGCAGATCTAAGTACTAAAAACCCTAAGGGAATAATTGAAAATATTCTTGTGAGAGTAGATAAGTTTGTTTTCTCTGTAGATTTCATAGTACTTGAAATGGAAGAATGTCCTGATGAACCAATAATTTTAGGTAGACCTTTTCTTGCTACAGGTAGAGCAATCATAGATGTTCATCAAGGACAACTGATTCTAAGAGTTGATGAAGAAAGAGTCATTTTTGATGTGCAAAAGATTCTAAAATTTTCAGGAGATGAGACATCATCTTCTTGTTTTTCAATTGACATAATTGGTGATCTTGCAGATGAATTTAAAGATGATCAATTGATTTTAGACTCAATGGAGAGATGTTTGGCTAAATTTGGCACCACACAGGATGATGATCTTGTAGTCAGAAGTGAAGCAAAATTATTGGAACATGATTCTAAGGAAGAGGATGAAATGCAATCAGAAGAAGTTCACACAAAAATTGAACTCAAAATTCTCCCTTCCCATTTGAAGTATGTTTATCTTGAGCCTGAATTATTTCCAGTAATAATTTCGTCTTCTCTGACTGCAGAACAAGAACATAAATTGATTGAAGTACTCAGAACACATAAAGGAGCCATAGGGTGGACTATAGCAGACATCAAAGGCATTAGTCCAGCAATTTGCACACACAGAATCCTCATGGAGGATAGCTACAAGCCAATAGTCCAACCCCAAAGGAGATTGAATCCAGCAATGCAAGAAGTGGTAAAAAATGAAGTTATTAAGCTTCTCGCAGTAGGTATTATTTACCCAATTTCTGACAGCCCTTGGGTAAGTCCTGTTCAGGTGGTACCAAAGAAAGGAGGTATAACGGTAATACAAAATAAAAATAATGAACTCATACCTACCAGAACAGTGACAGGATGGAGAGTCTGTATTGATTACAGACGTCTCAATGATGCCACCAGAAAAGACCATTTTTCTTTACCATTTATTGATCAAATGCTAGAAAGAGTAGCAGGATATGGTTTTTATTGTTTTCTAGATGGATATTCAGGGTATAACCAGATACCAATTGCACCAGAAGATCAGGATAAGACAACTTTCACATGTCCCCATGGAACCTATGCATATAGGAGAATGCCATTTGGTTTATGCAATGCACCTGCTACATTTCAGCGATGCATGTCTGCAATTTTCTCTAACATGACTGAAAATTTTTTGGAAATTTTTATGGATGATTTCACCCTTTTTGGTAAAACATTTGAAGATTGTCTCCACCATTTGACCTTAGTTCTTAAGAGATGTGAAGAGACAAACTTGATTATTAATTGGGAGAAATGTCATTTTATGGTTACCGAGGGAATAGTTTTAGGACATAAAATCACTGCTAAAGGGATAGAAGTTGATAATGCTAAAATTGATCTTATAGCAGGATTACCCCCTCCTACAACTGTTAAAGGCATTAGAAGTTTTTTAGGCCATGCAGGTTTTTACAGACGGTTTATAAAAGATTTTTCAAAAATTTCAAAACCTCTGACTAACCTTTTGATGAAAGACGTCAAGTTTGATTTTTCAGGTGATTGTTTAGAAGCTTTGAAGCTCTTAAGGAGAAATTATCATCTGCCCCTGTAGTTATATCCCCTGATTGGAGCCAACCTTTTGAGGTCATGTGTGATGCTAGTGATACAGCTGTTGGAGCTGTTTTAGGCCAGAGAAAAGATAGGATTTTTCGTCCCATATACTATGCCAGTAGGACTTTAAATGAAGCTCAGCTGAATTATGCCACAACTGAAAAAGAACTATTGGCAGTAGTATTTGCTTTTGATAAGTTTCGTTCTTATTTGATAGGAACCAAGGTCACTGTTTTCACTGATCATGCGGCTTTAAAATACATCTTAACAAAAAAGGATGCCCGACCTAGATTGTTAAGATGGATTTTACTTCTGCAAGAGTTTGACCTTAAAATAAAAGACAAAAAGGGAACCGAAAATCAAGTAGCTGACCATTTGTCTAGATTAGAGAACCCTCCTTCTGAGTCTTGTGAAATAAAAGAAGAATTCCCTGATGAACATATCTTTTCTGTCAGCTCAGTTGTGACTCAACCACCCTGGTTTGCAGACATTGCAAATTACTTGGTTGGAAAGTGGACACCCCAAGATCTCTCTTACCAACAAAGAAAAAAACTCATATCTGATGCTAAGCATTATCTGTGGAATGATCCTTACTTATTTAAATATTATGCAGATAATATTATTAGAAGGTGTGTGCCTGAAGAAGAAATGAGCAAGATTTTGCATCATTGCCATGATGGAGCAATTGGAGGACATTATGCTGCAAATCGGACAGCCTTTAAAGTTTTGGAGGCTGGATTCTTCTAGCCAACACTTTTCAAAGACGCTCGTGCATATGTTGCACAATGTGACAGGTGTCAGAGAACAGGTAACATCACTAAAAGAGATGAAATGCCACTGCAATCAATTCAGGTATGTGAGATATTTGATGTCTGGGGTATAGATTTTATGGGAACGTTTCCTTCATCTCATTCATTTGAATATATCCTTGTGGCTGTTAATTATGTTTCACGATGGGTTGAAGCCATTCCCACAAGAAAGAATGATGCTCGAACTGTGTGCAATTTTCTCAGAAAAAATATTTTTACCAAATTTGGCACACCACGAGTTATCATTAGTGACCAAGGCACTTATTTCATGAATAGACAATTTGCTGCATTGCTATCAAAATATGGTGCAACTCACAAAACAGGAACACCATATCATGCTCAAACTCAAGGGCAAGTTGAGGTGTCCAACCGCGAATTAAAAAGGATACTTGAAAAAACGGTTGGAATCTCAAGAAAAGATTGGACTTTAAAATTAGATGATGCATTATGGGCATACCGAACGGCATTTAAAACGCCAATTGGAACATCCCCATGTAGATTAGTCTTTGGAAAAGCTTGCCATTTGCCAGTCGAATTAGAACACAAAGCTTTTTGGGCATTAAAAGCACTGAATTTTGATTTAACATCTGATGGTAAAAATAGATTTTTCCAGATTAATGAATTGGAAGAGTTGAGGCTGGAAGCTTATGAAAATGCCAAGATTTATAAAGAAAAAACAAAAAAATGGCATGACAACTTGATCCAACAAAAAAGTTTCAAAATTGGAGATCAGGTACTTCTGTACAATAGCTGACTCAGGCTATTTCCTGAAAAATTGAAATCCAGGTGGACAGGTCCTTACATGGTTACAGATGTCACTCCATATGGAGCAATTGAAATTCAACAGATTAATGGAGAAGACAAGTTTAAAGTCAATGGCCACATGCTAAAATTGTATTTTGGAGGACATTTTGAGCAGCAACCATCAGTAACCATGGTAGACTGATGAGTTTCACAGTTACTACGTCGAGCTGGCGAAGTTAAACTCACAACTAAGGTTTTATACCCGTAGCCATTGAGGGTGAAGCAATGGAAGCTCATAAGTCCAACTTAGATCTGACTAATTAAATGCTTAACCAATTGATCTGGTCAATATCCAGATTATTGTACAACCGGAACATCTCATAAAGGCCTCTACAAAAACAGTGTCATCTAGACAGGAGTAACTCCATGGTGATCGGTATGCCAAAGTTACTGGTTGGTTAACCATTCAATTGTGCAAATCTAATCTTGGCACATGTAATTATCTAGTTTATATTCAAACTAGGACCTTATGATTGTTAAGGTGTTAAAATAATCAGTCTATTACACATAGAATATGTGTGGTCACAGTTTCTTTCAAGCTTTCTTCTGTGATCGTAATTTTGAAAGCCAAAAATATTTTTTTATTTAAATTATTAAGTAGTATTTTCTATTTTTAATTATCCTAGTTTAAAAAAAAAAATCCTTTTACTCCCTTTCCACTCGTGTTGAAACGTGTTTTCATTCTGGAGAATGAAATGTTCAAGTGTGGGAGAGGATTATTCTGATTTATATATTTTAAATATAATATCTTATTCTAAACTGTGACTTTTTGTAGGTATTTAATTAACAACATAAATCCTTTACATTATGCTCAATATTATTTCTTTTTATTTTTTACCTTATGTTTTTCCATGAACGATTTTGATTTTGTGAAAACAGTAGCAAGCATCTTCGACTCAGGAATCATTGGGATTGAGAAAAGTTATGATCACAAAAGCAGGAAAAATCAATAAACTTGGCTAGAACTTGCTCTAAATATTTTTCGAGGCGAAATAATGGATGACATTGATTTTTGAAAAATGAACTTAGGCCTTCTTTGATTCCCAATTCTTGCCTCTTTATTTTTCATCCAAATATACATATTTTACCTCTTAGAACCTTTTTAGCCTTGATCCTATTTTTTAACACCATATTTCTCTTTATCTAAAAAAAAAAAGAAAAGAAAAGAGGAGAATATATATATATATATATATATATATATATATACGCATAAAAATACACTTTCTTCCAGCAGTTAATGAGCACAAATTGATATCAACAAGAGGAAGAAGTACAAAAAAAAAAAGAGGAGAATATATATATATATATATATATATATATATATATATATATATATATATATATATATATATATATATATATATATATATATATATATATATATATACGCATAAAAATACACTTTCTTCAGCAGTTAATGAGCACAAATTGATATCAACAAGAGGAAGAAGTACAAAAAAAAAAAAAAAAGGAGAAGAGAATATATGATTGTTAATGATATTGCAAAGGCAGGGAATGTAATAAGGAGGAGTGCTTAAAAAAAAAATACTAAAAACCAAGAAATGTTTGCTCAAAGTTGAAAGGAAAAAAGTCACTATAAATATATCCTTACCCTACCAGCCTATAGCCTGACATTACAAGCCAAGAAAAGTCCTAAAAGATTTTAAAAATTAGCGTTGTATCTATATTAGTGGAGATAAACATGAAAAGCAAGCCTATGGACTCGGCTATGATACTTACTGAATAAGTGATCATAAATTTATCAATTCTGAAAGATTCAAGGGGCGAAGAATGCAAGCTTTTGTTGATCAAGTCAGAATTCAGGCATAAGGTAAAAGATTTGGTGAATTTAGAAAGAATAATTGCATTGAACATAATGAGAGATATTTATTTTGAATAAATTGCATATCCTACAAAAGTCGTAATTTTTGAAGAAAATCATTTTTTTTAAAAAAAATCTTTTTCCTCGAGGACGAGCAAAAGTTCAAGTGTGGGGGAATTTGATGAATATAATTTATTCATGTATTTTCTTATATAAAAATATAAATATTTTAAATAAAATCATGAATAAATATATTTAGTTCTCCTATATTTTCTAACAAATCTTGCAGTGAAAAGAATACTTTGAAAGAAATACATATCATGAATAAAGCAAATAACAAAGGAAGAAGAGTTTCACGTATGCAAGAAAGTTGCTTGGCCACAATATTTGCTCCTCATTATACATCTTGTCAATATGGAATTACACATTTAATAAAAGAATATTGGAATTAAAGCAAAGAAAGGAGCAAGAGGAGACTTCACGTATCCATGTCACTTTGCAAGAAACTTGTTACACATCTTCATCCCTTGACATAACAACAATTGATGAAGAAATTCTCCATCTATAAATAGAGGACAATTCTCCCGTAGTTCAACACCAAGTCATAGAATAGCTATAGCTCTTTAAAGTTTCTCTTTCTCTTGTCTTTCTTTTGCTAGTAGTAAAATACTCCTAGTTTTAATTATAAGTCTTTTAAATTCCCTTTTTATATTTTCATACTCTATAATGGAGTAATTTCTTTTGTTGGGATAGTTGATGAAGCTTGATATATTTTTAATACTTATCTCAGTTTTAATACATACTTGGCCTGAAATTATCTATTTCACATTTTATACTGTGCGGGAATGTTAGTTTTATTATTCTTTACTATCACTTTTACATATTTTATCTCATGGTTATTATCATATTAATTTTGTAATTCTCACGGAGCAAAATTAATATGTGATAACTGATGAATAAAATAAGTAGAGTGAAAGTAAATTTTAGTAATCTACCATTTCAAGTCCGTAGTCTTGCTTGCCTCAGTTTTAATTCTCACGGAGGAATTGTTGTAGGCAAGATTATTGATTTTTAGTAAAAATATTCTCACGAAGTTTTCACTACTTTTTAGCACAATTTAGGCAAGAAAAATATTTCGGTTTAACTGTCACTTGTTATAACTCAATTAATTTGCATAACCTCACGGAGTGTTATTAATTGATTATTTTCTTGTGAGCAAAATATAATTGAATTAGAAATAAGCAATCATTCTTTAGAGAAATACATGTCAAAATTGAGATTTTTATTATAAATATTATCAAGTGAATTCAATGATTCCCAACTCTTTTTAAATTGAAAATCTTCCACAAGTTATTTTGTTTTAGTTAAAGTTATTTAAAAGTTCAAAAACTCACTTTTCATCAATTTGGTTCTCTCAAATAGTAGTCAAAATATTAAAGGTCTGTAGCATAGATTTCCCAATCTCTGTGGGACGATATCTTAAACTATACTATAATTTGACAAAGCACGAGCAGGAAAATCCTATACACTTTGGCCTCGTCATCTAGATTAGCCAACTCTTAGTGAAGATTCTTTTAAGGATCATTCATCATGTCATATCTAGGACCATTTTGACTTCGGCTCATGTCTAAGTCTACTAGTTCACCATATTAAAACGAATCAAATGGGTTTCCAACCCTAAGAGACGTTTAAATGTGCTACGCGTGTATTTACTTAAAAGGGAGGTCATCTAATAGTTTATAGACTTTAAATTAATTTTTTCTATTTTCTATTTACCTACAAAATCGTTCTTTCTACATTTATACAACAAAATCAATTATTTTATAAAACTATTTTTGCGTTCATTTTAGGTTATGAACGAAATTAGTTTTTCTACTTTTATGTGATTTAAATCATAGACTTTAAATTAAATTTTTTCTACTTTTATGTAACAAAATCAATTATTTATAATCAACTAAAAAATTGTTATTTCTACAACAAAATCAATTATTTTATAAAATTATCGTTTCTTTCATTTTTGGGTTATGAGAACAAATGGGATGACACATGATACACGTTCAATTTTAAATATCATACTCAAACTTAGGAAGGTTTAACATCCTTGGCATGTTAAAGTCTATTAGCCAACTTCGTCCAAAAAGCGTCATCAAATGACGTCTATCATGCATCTTATGTGTATTGGTCTTGTTAGGCCTATCTCGGGCAGAAGAGAGGTCCCTTGCATTATAAGGAGTGATATGCTTTGCATTTAGTAATTATTACCTCGACACTAACTTATTGTTTTCATGTCAAGGTTTACTCCGACTCTCGAGGTTGACTTGTGCATTCTGGCCGAGCATCAGTACCTACCATACGAGAGCAAAAGGCCCAATTACAACTCCTCCCCTCTCACAAACTAGGAGAAGAGGAAGACGAAACATTATGTCCGAGTTGAATAACACTGCTCTTAGTGACGATAACATTGGGATTAGTGGAACACCCTGCAAACTTGCCCTGGTCGGGTATGATGAACATGTTGCTACTTTAGAGCAAAGAATTAAAGAACTTGAAGAGAAACTGACAATAGGAGTGGCAATGGGGCGAGGTGGGGCAGGGCGGGCCAAGTTGAGCCCTTCCCCTGCCAAAGATTTGCCCTGCCCCGCCCCGCCCCATTTTGATCTCTGTCTAGTTTCAACCCCGCCCTGTTTGACCCGCCCTGCCCTGCTCCGTTTTCACCGGCCCTACCCCGCCCCACTTAAATCACCCTTTAAGTCATTATTTTTTTTTTATTATCAAAATTGAACATTTCTTCAACCTTTAATCCATTTAACATATCTTTAACTTCTTTTTCTCTAAATTTTCAAATTTGATGATTTTGTAGTTTACTCAAGAAATTGAAGCTTTTAAAAACAAATTTAGCCTTTCAAAAGTATTAAGTATTAACTATACTAATTAATAGCTTAAGTAGCTAATCATGGAACAATATTTCAATTATTTCCTCAACTTAATTGTGAAACAAGAAAACAATGGGAAAGAGCAAGTAAAAATATTGGGCCTCTATGTTGCCCGTCCTGCCTCGCCCCAACAATGTCAAATCAAATTTTTGCCCTGCCCTGCCCTGCCCCACCCTGTCCTGTTTAACATTTGACCTGCCCTGCCCCATTTAGTGTTTTGCCCTTCCCCGCCCCGCCCCAATTGCCATCCCTAACTGACAATGGCCAGTATACCTGTCGCCCATTCAAGGGAACCAACCGATGCAAGTGGATCAGCCCGCCCAAATGGAAAGAACCTTATACACCCAACTAATCCCCCTGTTATTTACCAAATAGTACCACCAGCCACATAGCAAGCAGCACCACCTGCTACTTGCAAAGCAGTACCACCCAGCCACATACCAAACAGCACCACCAGCTACTTACCAGACAGTACCACCAGCTACGTAAAATTGATAATAGTCATTTTTCAAATAAATTTGCATTAGATAACCTGCATTTATGTGCGTAATACTATTATTAATCCTCTATTTGTATTATTCCTTACTTAATTGTGATTATAATTATGTAATTGCATTTATTTAGGCTATTCTCTAAAATACGTATGCTATTTGTGCAATTTAATGCATTACGACATCATTTTAATAATTACCTGTAGCTATTTATATTTGATTAGTATTATTTGAGCTCATTTATATTTATCTGGGGTCAAATACATTTATTTATAATCATTTATAATTTTTATATTGTTATACTAATTATTTATATTTATAAGTATTTTAATTAAATACTAGCCAAATTATCAAATTTACAACTCAATTCTACTACACCAAGTTCCCGTCATCACATTTTACCCACGTGTACGCCACCTAAGTTCTACCTAAGCTTACACCTCAGTAAAACACACTTTTAGCACATGTACAACTTAATCAAGCGTGTAGTACCACTCTCCAAAGCACGCGTACAACTCATTGTAGCGTGTGGTACAACCCCTTCAAAGCATCTGTACCTCTACACATCAGCATTACACATATACAATCATTCACACATATATACACGCGTGAACACGTGGCCGAATCTGAGCCCTCCACTCGTTTTATCCAACGGCTCACATCACTCCATACGTTTTAATATTTACAAACCCACCCCCAATTCATGAAACCCTAAATCACTCTCCTCTTTCCCCACTCCACAAAATGAGCCGCCGATCCCATTCTCTTCAAAACCCGACCAGCCTAATTTCCACCGTGACTCCGCCGATCTCTCCGATCTTCACGCATCCCTCTCTCTCCCTTGTCGTTTTCACACAGAAGAAGGGAAACAAATCCCTCTCATCCCTCTTTCTATGGAAACCGAAGAGGAAGAGAAGGGATTGAACAAATCAAGGCAAGAATCATGGAAATTTCGACGTTTACACATAAACAAGGCAAGTGATTAATGATTCGAACTTGAAAATGTTGAAAACGGGCAGATTTGAGGACGACCCGACCCGGTTCATTTTCTTGACCCGACTCAACACAAAAAATGGGTAAATCTGCCTATTTCTACGTCCTTGATTTAGTTTGATCTGATTTCCTACCTTCTATGGTTTCGCTTTTAAATTGATATATCAGATATCATCTACATGATTTCCTGATTTCTCGACCCGAGTTACTTTAATGTTTTAAGAATCGAAGTAATGAAGCATGTCTATATTCATCTGTTATTTCTATCTTGATTTGAGCACATGACCTATGTTGCAGTTAATGGCTAACGACCATAATATGTGACCTTTCCTTTCCTTGAATACTGATTGGCTGATCTTCTGTATAAACTTGCTTGGGGAAGTAACCGATTCTTCATTTTAGATGTATATGTCGCTGTTTCTAGGATAGGTTCAGTTGTTATATAGAATATTAGGAAATCTGGATAAGTAAAAAAAGGTGGCAGATGATCCATTTCTTGATCAGTTCCTTATTTTGTGAATGAAGTTTGGAGTCCACTGTTCCTAATTCTATAAATACCTCACCTCTTGGGACTTAGAGGACATTTTTGGACTGATACACATTGACAATATCTTCCCTTCTCTTTTCTCCTCTGAAAAGATCTCTGAACACACACTTATACACCTCCCTTCACAGACCTTCACACCTCTGAAGACATTTTTACAACAGGGAATACACTTGACAACACATATAGATATTCTCCTCTCTTCCCTTTATCTAATTAATAACAGACTGCCCTTCTTGTCTATTCTTAGGATTATCTTTGGTTGGTTGAAAGCTAAGGGCAAGTGTGTTTTCTGTTTGATATTCTTGGTTGCTACATGTGCATTGTGCATCATTTGTTCTCCTAGCTGATAACTTGCTCTAAGACGAGGTACATGACTCAAACTACATGAATGACACTAAAGAAGTAGATATACTTTGGTTTATGATTGTCTGCCTTTTCCTTTGCTTGAAAATATCTATAGTTGTCTGTTGCCTGGGCCTTTCTTGGCCATTTCTCTAACTCTTTGTGTAGGGCTGTTTAGGGTGGCTAATAAGCCATACCAATTTTAAGAATTGCCACAGGTTTTGATCAAGTCTACAAAGTCCTTATAGCGTCCATTTACGCTGAAGAGAGCACGTTGGTCCAGTGATCATATGTTGCATAATTGAGTGAATTGGGCAGTACATATACAATGCATTCAGGGCATTACTCTTTCCCCTTTCTATTTTGTATAGCGTATCCCGTAGACCCTTATATGTATTTGCTAGGTGTTCCTTGGTATGTATTTGCTAACACAGGTACAATGGTGAAGTTAGCTGCTAAGTGTAGTGAAAATAACTATAATAGGGCCATCCCTAAACTCTACTTCTTCGTTTTTATGTGTGAGAGTTAAATTCGAAACATGACTAGTTCTGCAAAATTATAAGTGAAACTGCTGGTCTGTAGCTGAAATTTGAAATTCTAGGACAAGTTTTAAAATTAAAATTGCATTAGGGGCTGTTTTGCGTGAATTTCAAAAAATAGAGCTAAAATCGCAATAAAGGCTGAAAACTGAACTATTTGTGCAAAACCTATTCTCTGAAATTATAGCAGTCTTTTAACATGTGTAAAGTTGAAATCTGAGTCTAAGATAGGCTATATTTGCAATTTGATAACCTTTGAAATTAGATTACTTTCTTTAAAGGCTGAGAATGCAAGACTGCTTTAGAACTCACTATTTCTGCAAATTGTATATGCTATAATGTAACAGTATAATTTGTTTTATTGAAAGTGGCTAAAACTGAAATTGATGGAAATTCAGTTATCTTGTTAGGAGGCTAAAACTGCAATTCTGGGTGAAAATGGGATTATCTCTAAATGTTATATATCCTGGATACGTAATTGTTTACACTTTTTTAGAAGTTGCTAGAATTGAAATTTAGCTTGTCTCTGCAAATCCGAAACTCTTTACCGCAATACTTAACGTGATTCGTAACATAGTTAATTTGGAGGCCTTATTTTCTTAAGCTTAAGATATTGCCATTACTTGTTTTAAATTTATTATATGATTAACATTACTTTTTTATGTGTTGGCATGACCGTATTTTATCTGACGCTTAATGGTCTAGACTTGGGGCAGTTAATATACTTAGGAGAGTCTAGATATTTTATATTTAATTAGTAGTCTCAATGGCCTCCGAGACGTTAAGTGGGACGCTAGTAAACCTTTAGGACGTTTTAAAAAGTTAGTATGCGATCTAGTTAAATACTTAAAGAGGGTATGGGGGTTAAAGGGAATTAAGCCTCTCGGATATGATGGAAATTTTCCGAGCTATATATTTGATAGTGGATTCTAAAACTATCGTCTGTTATAAAAGCCGGGTTCTGATCCGAATAGGATAATAAAACCTAGGGTTATTTATTCAAATGATTAATTGGTTATTTATTATTTGGTGGTTATTCGTACAACATGATTGCTATTTTAAACTGTTTACACAAATACCTTAAATTGCCTATTTACCTATTTTGCATCTCATATCTCTTTTGTTTATTTTATTTAGCTTTTATCCTTTCTTATTAGCAATATGTTAAACCCAATATAGAAATCGGTCGGGAACCACGTTTAGTGGAACTTAGGAGGTGCCTAACCCCTTCCTTCTTGGTTATTTCGAACGCTTACCCAATTCTCTGACTAGTAGACCAACCCGGAGTTATTCTTTAAATGAATTAGAAATTAATAGGTGACCTAATACGCCTAGGAAATTTATTAGGTGGCGACTCCAAAACTTCTAACTCAAACGAGTTACCCCAAGTCGAAAACCACTTTACTTGCTTTTTAAAGTGGGGTGCGACAGAATGGCGACTCTGCTGGGGATTAAATGTTCTAACCATTACGATTTTTATATTGGGTTTATTATTGCTTTTATTATTTTGTATTCAATACTAATTTTTTCTCTTTGCAGGTTGGTAACCTTTTATATTTTACAATTTTTGACAATATGATATTTAGTGTATTATTGAATTATTTGTTGCATTTCGTTCATACTCCTCCACTCCTGGAAAATTGAAACTTACACACACAAAAATGATTACGTGGATCTCACGGTCGTTTCACTCTAAAAAAACCCTTTAGGAGGAACGGTTAGAATCTAGTTGGTTCGTGGTACAACCAACAATTCTAAACGTTCCCACCCCTTGGTTGTCCGCCTGGGGGAACCATGTCCTGGTCTAGATTAGCCAACTCTTAATGAACACTCTTTTTTAGGGATCATTCATCATGTCATATCTAAGACCATTTTGACTTCGGCTCATGTCTAAGTCTACTAGTTCACCATATTTGAATGAACCGAACGAGTTTTCGACCCTAAGGGACATTTAAATGTGTTACGTATGCATCTATTTAAAGTTGAACGTGCCTAATGTAGACTATTTGTTCTCAAAAGTGTGGATCATCCAATTATTTATTTTTGTTGGAGGATGTCACAAGTCACGAAGATTTGGAATATCAAATAAAACAGACTTTAAATTGATTTTTCTACTTTTATGTAACAAAATCAATTATTTATTTTTATAAATGGAAATCGTTATAGAAATCAATTATTTATTTCTATTTACATATGAAATTTTTTATTTCTAGATTCATACAAAACCAATTATTTTATAAAATTATATTTGGGTTATGAACGAAATTAATTTTTCTACTTTTATGAAAACAAAATCATAGAGTTTAAATTAATTTATGTTACTTTAATGTAACAAGATCACTTATTTATTCCTATTTACCTAAAAAGGAGAAAATGTGTTATTTCTATATTTATTTAATAAAATTATTTTCCATTCATTTTTTGGGTTATAAGAACAATTGGGATGATACAAAATACACGTTCAATTTTAAATACCATAATCAAAATTAAGAAGGCTAAACATACTTGATATGTTAAAGTCCATTAGCCAACTTCGTCCAAAAGCGTCATCATATGACGCCTATCACGCATATTATGCATGTTGATCTTGCTAGGCCTAACCTCCGGACAAGAGAGGTCCCTTGCATTATAAGGAGTGATATATTTTGCATTTGGTAATTATTACTTCGACACTAACTTATTGTTTTCATGTTTAAGTTTTACTCCCACTCTTGAGGTTGACTTGTGCATTTTGGCCGAGCATCAGTAGCGGACGAGAGCCAAGGGACCAGTTACAACTCCTCCCCCCTCACAAACTAGAAGAAGAGGAAAGCGAAACATCATGTCTGAGTTGAATAATGCTGCTCTTAGTGACGATAACATTGGGAATAATGGGACACCTCCCAAACTTGCCTCGGTTGGGTATGATGAACATGTTGCTACTTTAGAGCAAAGAATTAAAGAACTTGAAGAGAAACTGACAATGGCCAGTTTACCCGTTGGTAAGTCCGCCCATTCAAAGGAATCAATCGATCCAAGTGGGTCAGCCCGCCTTAATGGAAAGGACCCTATACACACAACTGATCCCCCTATTGTTTACCAAACAATACCACCAGCCACATACCAAGCAGCGCCACCTGCTACTTACCAAACAACACAACCAGCTCCTTACTAAACAACACCACCTGCTACTTACCAAAGCGCACCAACCACCACATATCAAGCACCACTTCCCTATCAAGCACCACCAGCTACTTATCAAGCACCGTTCCCTGCATATCCTACTTACCCAAGCACAAACTTACCTCGCACCAACACCACATATCTGCAGCCTTACAATCCCATGTTCACTGCTGAAACCAAACAACTTACTTCACCCGCCAAAGACCATGAAAACTATGAATAGGCAGAGGATGAAGCCAATGATGATGGGACAAAAGAGAAAGTTCATAAGCTAGAGGCAGCCTTTAAGAAGTTTGAGTTAGGCAAAACAACTAAAGGTTTAGCTTATGAAGATTTGTGTATTTATCCTACTTTGAAATTACCTGATGGGTACAAGATACATAAGTTCGACTTATTCAATGGCACTGGAGACCCTATGGTTCATTTGAGAACATATTGTGACAAATTGATTGGAGCAGGGAAAGACGATAAAATACGAGTAAAGCTAATCAGCCGAAGCTTGAATGGAGATGCTTTAAGTTGGTTTTCTAAACAGAAACCAAGCACATGGCTCGGTTGGGAAGATATGGCAACAGACTTTGTAGAAAGATTTGGGTACAATACCGAAATGGTACCAGATCGCTTCTATTTAGAAAAGTTGAAAAAGAAACCCACAGAGACGTTCAAGGAATATGCTACTAGGTGGAGAGCAGAAGCTGCCAAAGTACAACCCGCTATGAATGAGAAGGAAATAGTCAACATATTCATTCGCATACAAGAGGATGTATATTACGGCAAGTTATTGCATATGAAGAACCAAACGTTCGTAGATGTAGTGTTGATGGGAGATGACATAGAAGAAGAGTTAAAAAGTGAAAAGATTATTAGCCTAGCTGCACTACAAGCTGCTAATAAGGCTATCCAGGCTGGAAATGTGAGTCTCTCCAAAAAGAAGAAAGATGAAGTCTATTTCGCTGCAAACATTCAAGATCCCGCTTTCAACCACTATTATCAAACACCACCACCATTCTATCCCTACCTTCACACACCATCTGAAAAATCCATTTACAACACTCAACCCACTCGGCCTATATTCCACACCCCAGCACCAAGCCGTCCATCATACCAGCAAAATACTCAAACCAACTACCGAAATGCGTCACCATACTCTCCTAGGCCTCGCCCTGATACAAACCAAAGACCCAAAATAAACTACACTGCATTAGCTGAATCCCGCACCCAATTGTTCGAGAGGTTGAGAGCTGCTGGGCTTATTGTCCCATTCCCTCAAAAGGTGCCAGACAATCTTTCACCACACTTTGATTACAGCAAAAGGTGCGCATACCACTCAGGTGGACCGGGGCATGAGACGGAGAGATGTTTTGCATTGAAAGATAAGATTCAAGACCTAATAGATGAAAAAGTCATTCATTTGAAGACACCAAATGTGCACAATAATCCACTACCCAATCATGGAGATGAGAAGGTGAGTATGATTGACGTCGGCGAAGAATACAATCTGGAAGGTACAATCATAAAGGCAAAAACAGTGTTCGATGAATACAAGTTTGGCATGGGGTACATCCTGGTTTGCAAAGGAGAAAACACTACAAAGGACACAAGGGATTATCATTCACTAGAGCAGTTTATCCCAACTCCGAGACAGGCCTCCATCCTTTCAAGCTACATGCAAACTCTCGAGGGAGGAGGACATGCCAAAGGTGCTCGTGATGAAGAAGAAGAGCTGACCGATCTGAATGAGCCATTCGTGGAAGAATGTGATGCAGTACCTAAGAAGCATACTGAGGCCCTGAACATCCTGGAAGCTGAAACTGGAGTTATGCCAAACAACTGAACCTACAGCATATTTCGAAGATGCTGAGAACCTTAGTGGAGCTAGGGCAATGGTTGATTTCCTAAATAAAACATGACACCGAGTCGTTAGCTTTTGTTTTCTTTGTTTTTCAACTTTGTTTCATCGTCGTTTCCTTTCGAAGACTGTTTCTCAAGTTAAATAATAAAAGCATTTCCTCTTTGTCATTTTTTTTATGCATCATTCACTTTCTGCAAAATCGTTTTAATTCCATTAAATCTGCGACTGCGATGTGAGAGAGCAGTCCAAAACGACGAGTACAAACCAGGCTTTGGTGATTTTGATAAAAGACATTTGAGGAACTTCGTGAAGACCTTATAGCAGATAACTGAGACAAGAGCATATTGAGGAAAATGACTTACAATTCGAGGCAAAACGGTAGAAGTACATATAAGGAGCATAATTCGACAATCCCAAATGGACCAAAAGCATACTCGAGCAAGTGACGCTCATGGATAGCAAAGAATGAGCACAACAAGCAATATAATGACAAAGGCGTTTACCAAGAAAATTAGAGCAAGACAATTGATCCTAGAATAGAATTCTCTAAATCGAGACAAAGTTAGAAAGATCCTTTACTCAATTACAATAATGAGATATTATAAATCAAGCAACATTCATCTTTTTTGGATTTGAACTACGTAGCGACCTGATTCCTAAAAGGGGATACGTAGGCAGCCTACCCAAGGCATGGTCACATCATAAGAGAATTTTATTAGACACTGGGGCAGAATTATTTGAGTCACCCTCAAAAATTCAAAGAGTACATCACAACATACTGGGGCAGAATTTTTGAGGGACCTCAAAAATTCAAGGGAAAACATAAGTAGCACACTGGGGCAGAAATTTTGAGCTTCCCTCAAAATTTCAAAATGAAAGATCTTTGAACAACAAATGGATATAGAGGAGATTATGGCCAAACAACACGTCGCAGTCTATGATTCAATGGAATAAATTCGCATTACTCTTTAAACATTATTTTTCTCAAAACACATGCATATTCCCTTTTGTTCCCCCTTTTTGCCCACAGCTCGACTAAGGTTTGACGCTCGAAAAGAGAGATATTACAAGGAGAAAATTATACAAGATGCAGCAGTAGAGTGCAGTACAATGAATGCGCAAGTCAACCTCCACCTAAAAACTCACAAATTTTCTTTGATTATAGGTTTACACAGGTACCGAGTATGCCTAACTCTTGCAAAGAAATATTTATCAATTTGACAAGCATAGAATCCATGTCAGTGGATATATAGGGTCCACATCGGTGGACATAATATCAATTTGACAAACATAGAATCCATGTCGGTGGATATATAGGGTTCGCGTTGGTGGACATGACATGCATAGAATCCATGTCGGTGGATATATAGGGTCCGCGTCGTGGAAATGACATGCATAGAATCCATGTCGGTGGATATATAGGGTCCACGTCGTTGGACACGACATATATAGAATCCATGTCGGTGGATATATAGGGTCCGTGTCGGTTGGCATGACAAGCATAAAATCCATGTCGGTGGATATATAGGGTACGCATCGGTGGGCATGACATACATAGAATCCATGTCGGCGGATATATAGGGTCCGCGTCGGTGGGCATGAAAGGCATAGAATCCATGTCGGTGGATATATAGGGTCCGCGTCGGTGGACATGACATCATTTGAGAAGCATAAAATCTGCGTCGGCAGATATATATAGGGTTCGCAGTGGTGAACATGACAACAATTTATAGCAGAGTAAAGTCCGCATCGATGGGCATAGCACTGGAAAATGCTTGGATGAGACATCAATCAAGCAACCATAAGACAAAACAACCACTCGGCTCAGCAGGGAAGTTTATCTTATCTTTATCTTTATATTTATTGCATTTATCATAATTTTTCTGCAGGGTACTCCCCGATCTCTCGACAAACCCCTGTGCCATACTCTCACACCTGCTCCCAACATCACTACCAATTATGCAACCGCAAAACCTCAAACACACACAAAGCAAAGCCTAACCCTACAGATAATGCCTTTTGCTACACCCGCAAGCTACCTATTTTGCCGAGCTCCAAGCTACAAGTCCATACTCGTACCTGTGATCTACCTAATCTCTCCTTGCCGATTGGGTATCAGCTTCGTGTTCCTTCCTAATTCATGCCCATCTACGTCAATCGCACGTGTTTTCGTGCTTAATCGCACCCATCCATTTGAATCATGCGCATTTATAAAATTCGCTCCTCAAATTTTTCCCATCTCAGTCAAGGCAATATTGAATGCGAGATTGCTCATTTATCGAGACGGAGTGGAAACTATAAACTCATCTTTATGGGTGTGTAACGCGCCAAATTTTCATAACTAGGATGATTATAAGCCTCTTTTCTCACGCTCGATCTATTGACGTTATCTCACCTTCGGTAGTACCTTTGTCTCATTCTTCATTCATCTCGCCTAAAGGCAAAGGATACACGAATCTAAACTTTACATACTGGGATAAGTTTAGTCTTTATATCCAAAATCGTGCGTCATAAATATCTCACACAGGCAACATGCCGTACTAGAACTACAAACGGCCTGATTCTCTTGAAACCCGAGATATGTAGGCAATTCAGAAACTGGGGTTCGGCCAAAAACACCCCGAAACTGCCACTTTTCCTTTTCAATCATTTCGCTTGTCGTGACAAAATTGGCTATTCCGTCAGCTACCTTTGCCCGAAGACTCTTTCATCATCTCCCGGCAAAGAGGGACAGCTGTTGACACCCAATTTTGTCCCTCCGTTTTTGCAATTCGGCTATATTTAATTAAAATTAATAATAGTGATTTTTCAAATAAAATTGCATTAGATAGCCTGCATTTATGTGCGTAATACTATTATTAATCCTCTATTTATATTATTCCTTACTTAATTGTAATTATAATTACATAATTACATTCATTTAGGCTATTCTCTAAAATACGTATGCTATTTGTGCAATTTAATGCATTACGACATCATTTTAATAATTATCTGTAGCTATTTATATTTGATTAGTATTATTTGAGCTCATTTATATTTATCTGGGGTTAAATACATTTATTTATAATCATTTATAATTTTTATATTTTTATACTAATTATTTATATTTATAAGTATTTTAATTAAATACAGCCAAATTATCAAATTTACAACTCAATTCTACTACACCAAGTCCCCGTCATCACATTTTACCCACGTGTACGCCACCTAAGCTCCACCTAAGCTTACACCTCACTAAAACACACTTTTAGCACATATACAACTTAATCAAGCGTGTAGTACCACTCTCCAAAGCACGCGTACAACTCATTGTAGCGTGTGGTACAACCCCTTCAAAGCATCTATACCTCTACACATCAGCATTACACATATACAATCATTCACACATATATACATGCGTGCCCACGTGGCCGAATCTACGCCGTCCACTCATTTTATCCAACGGCTAACATCACTCCATACATTTTAATATTTACAAACCCACCCCAATTCATAAAACCCTAAATCACTCTCCTCTTTCACCACTCCACAAAATCAGCCGCAGATCCCATTCTCTCTCTCCCACTTCTCTTCAAAACCCGACCAGATACGCCTAATCTCCACCGTAACTATGCCGATCTCTCCGATCTTCACGCGTCCCTCTCTCTCCCTTGTCGTTTTCACACATAAAAAGGGAAACAAATCCCTCTCATCCCTCTTTCTATGGAAACCGAAGAGGAAAAGAAGGGATCGAACAAATCAAGGCAAGAATCGTGGAAATTTTGATGTTTACACATGAACAAGGCAAGTGATTAATGATTCGAACTTGAAAATGTTGAACACGAGCAGATTTGATGACGGCCCAACCCGGTTCTTTTTCTTGACCTGACTCGACACCAAAAACAGGTAAAATCTGCCTATTTTTACGTCCTTGATTTAGTTTGATCTGATTTCCTACCTTCTATGGTTTCGTTTTTAAATTGATATATGAGATATCCCCTACATGATTTCATGATTTCTCGACCCGGGTTACTTTAATGTTTGAAGAATCGAAGTAATGAAGCATGTCTATATTCATCTCTTATTTCTATCTTGATTTAAGCACATGACCTATGCTGCAGTTAATTGCTAACGACCATAATATGTGACCTTTCCTTTCCTTGAATATTGATTGGCTGATCTTTTGTATAAACTTGCTTGGGGAAGTAACCGATTCTTCAGTTTAGATGTATATGTCGCTGTTTTTAGGATAGGTTCAGTTGTTATATAGAATATAAGGAAATCTGGAATCTGGATAAGTAAAAAAAGGTGACAGATTGTCTATTTCTTGATCAGTTCCTTATTTTGTGAATGAAGTTTGGAGTCAACTCTTCCAAATTCTATAAATACCTCTCCTCTTGGGACTTAGAGGACATTTTTGGACTGATACACATTGACAGCATCTTCCCTTCTCTTTTCTCCTCTGAAAAGATGTCTGAACACACACTTATACACCTCCCTTCACAGACCTTCACACCTCTGAAGACATTTTTACAACCGGAAATACACTTGACAACACATATAGACATTCTCCTCTCTTCCTTTATCTAATTAAGAACAAACTGCCCTTCTTGTCTATTCTTAGGATTATCTTTGGTTAGTTGAAAGCTAAGGGAAAGTGTGTTTTATGTTTGATATTCTTGGTTGCTACATGTGCACTGTGCATCATTTGTTCTCCTAGCTGATAACTTGCTCTAAGACGAGGTACATGAGTCAAACTACATGAATGACACTAAAGAAGTAGATATACTTTGGTTCATGATTGTTTTCCTTTTCCTTTGCTTGAAAATATCTATAGTTGTCTGTTGCCTGGGGCTTTCTTGGCCATTTCTCTAACTCTTTGTGCAGGGCTGTTTAGGGTGGCTAATAAGCCATACCAATTTTAAGAATTGCCACAGGTTTTGGTCAAGTCTACAAAGTCCTTATAGCGTCCATTTACGCTGAAGAGAGCACGTTGGTCCAGTGATCATATGTTGCATAATTGAGTGAATTGGGCAGTACATATACAATGCATTCAGGGCATTACTCTTTCCCCTTTCTATTTTGTATAGCGTATCCCGTAGACCCTTATATGTATTTGCTAGGTGTTCCTTGGTATGTATTTGCTAACACAGGTACAAAGGTGAAGTTAGCTGCTAAGTGTAGTGAAAATGGCTATAACATCCCTAAACTCTACTTCTTCATTTTTATGTGTGAGAGTTAAATTCGAAACATGACTAGTTCTGCAAAATTATAAGTGAAACTGCTGGTCTGTATCTGAAATTTGAAATTCTAGGACAAGTTTTAAAATTAAAATTGCATTAGGGGCTGTTTTGCGTGAATTTCAAAAAATAGAGCTAAAATTGCAATAAAGGCTGAAAACTGAACTTTTTGTGCAAAACCTATTCTCTGAAATTATAGCAGTCTTTTAACAGGTGTAAAGTTGAAATCTGAGTCTAAAATAGGCTATATTTGCAATTTGATTACCTCTGAAATTAGATTACTTTCTTTAAAGGCTGAAAATGCAAGAGTGCTTTAGAACTGACTATTTCTGCAAATTGTATATGCTATAATGTAACAGTATATTTTATTTTATTGAAAGTAGATAAAACTGAAATTGATGGGAATTCAGTTATCTTGTTAGGAGACTAAAACTGCAATTCTAGGTGAAAATGGGATTATCTCTAAATGTTACATATCCTGGATACGTAACTTTTTACACTTTTTTAGAAGTGGCTAGAATTGAAATTTAGCTTGTCTCTGCAAATTCGAAACTCTTTACCGCAATACTTAACGTGATTCTTAACATAGTTAATTTGGAGGGCTTATTTTCTTAAGCTTAAGATATTGCCATTACTTGTTTTAAATTTATTATGGGATTAACATTACTTGTTTATGTGTTGGCATGACCGTATTTTATCCGACGCTTAGTGGTCTAGACTTGGGGGCAGTTAATATACTTAGGAGAGTCTAGATATTTTATATTTAACTAGTAGTCTCAATGGCCTCCGAGACGTTAAGTGGGACGCTAGTAAACCTTTAGGACGTTTTAAAAAGTTAGTATGCGATCTAGTTAAATACTTAAAGAGGGTATGGGGGTTAAAGGGAACTAAGCCAATCGGATATGATGGAAATTACCCAAGCTATATATTTGATAGTGGATTCTGAAACTATCGTCCCTTACGAAAGCCGAGTTCTGATCCGAATAGGATAATAAAACTTAGGGTTATTTATTCAAATAATTAATTGGTTATTTATTATTTGGTGGTTATTTGTACAACATGATTACTATTCTCAACTGTTTACGCAAATACCTTAAATTGCCTATTTACCTATTTTGCATCTCATATCTCTTTTGTTTATTTTATTTAGCTTTTATCCTTTTTTTATAAGCAATATGTTAAACCCAATATAGAAATCGGCCGGGAACTACGTTTAGTGGAACTTAGGAGGTACCTAACCCCTTCCTTCTAGGTTATTTCGAACACTTACCCGAATCTCTGACTAGTAGACCAACCCGGAGTTATTCTTTAAATGAATTAGAAATTAATAGGTGACCTAATACGCCTAGGAAATTTATTAGGTGGCGACTCAAAAACTTCTAACTGAAACGAGTTACCCTAAGTCGAAAACCACTTTTCTTGCTTTTGAAAGTGGGATGCGACATGATTGACTTCGGCGAAGAATGCAATCTAGAAGGTATAATCATAAAAGCAAAAACAGTGTTTGATGAATACAAGTTTGGCATGGGATACATCTCGGTTTGCAAAGGAAAAGGTACTACAAAGGATACGAGAGGTTATCATTCATTAGAGCAGTTTATCCTAACTTTTAAACAGGCATCCATCTTTTCAAGCTACATGCAAACTCTCGAGGGAGAAGGACTTGCCAAAGGTGTTCATGCTGTGGAAGATGAGCTGGCCGGTCTAAAGGAGCTATTCATGGAAGAATATGATGCAGTTCCCAAAAAACATATCGAGGCCCTGAATATCCAAAACGCTGAAACTGGAGTTATGCCGAACAACTGAACCTGCAGCACATTTCGAGCACGTTGAGAACCTTAGTGGAGCTGAAGTGTTAGTTGTTTCTTAAATAAAACACGACTCCGAGTCGTTAACCTTTGCTTTCTTTGTTTTTCAATTTTGTTGCATCATTGTTTCCTTTCGAAGACTATTTCTCAATCCAATAATAAAAGCATTTCCTATTTTTCATTTTTTGAGTATGCATCATTCAAATTTCTGCAATTTCAATTCCATTGAATCTGCGATCGCGATGTGAGAAGGCAATCCAAAACGACGAAGTACAAACTAGGCTATGGTTATTCGACAAAGGACATTTAAAGAACTTCATGGTTAATCGTGGAAATCTTATAGCAGACAACTGAAACAAGAGCATCAAGGAGATATTGAGAAAGATGACTTACAATTCAAGGCGAAATAGTAGAAATACATGTGAGAAGCAGAATTAGACAATCCTAAATAGATCAAAAGCAGACTCGAGCAAGGGACGCTCATGGATAGCAAAGTATGGACACACCGAGCAATAAAATGGGAAAGGCATTTAACAAGGAAGTTAGCAAATGATAGTTGGTCGTGAAGTGGAATTCTCTAAATCGAGACAAAATTAACAAGATCCTTTACTCAGATACAATCTAGAGATACTATAAATAGAGCAACATTCATCTTTATAAGATTTGAATTACGTAGCGACCTGATTCCCAAGAGGGGATACGTAGGCAGCCTACTCAAGGCACAGTCACATCATAAGAGAATTTTATTAGACACTGAGGTAGAATTTTATGAGTTTCCCTAAAAAATTCATAGAATACATCATAACACACTGGGGCAGAATTTTTGAGGGACCTCAAAAATTCAAAGAAAATGCAAGCAGCACACTGGAGCAGAAATTTTGAGCTTCCCTCAAAATTTCAAAATGGAGGATCTTTGAGCAGCAAATGGATATAGAGGAGATTTTGTCCAGCCAACACGTCGCAGTCTATGATTCAATGGAATAAATTTGCATTACTGTTTAAATATTATTTTTCTCTCAAAACGCATGCATATTCCTTTTCGTTATCCCTTTTGCTCACAGCTCGACTAAGGTTTGACGCTCGAAAAGAAAGAAATCACAAGAAGACAATTATACAAGATGCAGCAGAAAAGTACAGCGAATGCGCAAGTCAACCACTCCCCAAAAGACTCACAAATTTTCTTTGATTGCAGCTTTACACAGGTACCGAGTATACCCAACAACTCTTGCAAAGTAAAATGTATCAGTGCATAGAATCCATGTTGGTGGATATGTAGGGTTCACGTCTGTGGACATGACATCAATTTGACAGGCATAGAATCCAGGTCAGTAGATATATAGGGTCCGCGTCTGTAGACAAGACATCAATTTGAGAAAGCATAGAATCCATGTCGGTGGATATATAGGGTCCGCGTCTATGGACAAGACATCAGTTTGAGGAGCATAGAATCCATGTCGGTGGATATATATGGTCCGCGTCTATGGACAAGACATCAGTTTGAGGAGCATAGAATCCATGTATATAGGCTCCGCGTCTATGGACACGACATAAATTTGAGGAGCATAGAATCCATGTCGGTGGATATATAAGGTCCGTGTCTGTGGGCGTGACATCAATTTGAGGAGCATGGAATCCATGTCGGTGGATATATAGGGTCCGCATTTATGGACATAACATCATGCAACAGAAGTAGGGTCCGCATTTGTGGGCATAGTTCAGCAATTTGAAGTATAAGGTCCGCACCGGTAGGCATAGCATTTGAACGGTACACGGTTTGCATATGTCGATGAGACATCAATCAAACAAGCATAAGATAAGACAACATTGAGCAAGCAACTTGGGTACTCGTCAATGAAAATACAACTTAAGCCTGTGTTAGTGGAGATACATACAAAGTGGGAAGCAAGACAAGCAGAATCCAAGCAAGCAGATATTTTCGGTATGACAATCGAAATGAGACATCCCTTACAAAGTCCAAAAGACAAGTGGCAGAGAGAGGTGTTTGGACAAGTTTTGAGGATAGATTGCACTCTTCCCATTTCTCATCACAAATTCCTATTCCTATTCCTGAAATCGTGCCTAAAATCTCTACTCGTGCGTAATAAACCATTTCACATAAGCTATATTCCGTTCCATCCGTCGTGATAGAGTTGGTTATTCCGTCAACTATCTTTGCCCGAAGACTCTTTCATCATCCCCAGGAAAAGAGGGGCAGCTGTTGACACCCAATTTTGTCCCTCCCTTTTTCGCAATTTGGCTATATTTAGTTAAAATGCGCAGTATTTTTTTTAAAACAAAATTATATTATATAACCTGCATTTATGTGTGTAATAATATTATTAATTCTCTACTTATATTATCCTTACTTAATTGTGACTATATTACGTAATTGCATTACTTAGGCTATTTTCTAAAATACATATACTATTTACGCAATTTAATGCATTACCACATCATTTAATAATTATTTGCGGCTGTTTATATTCAATTAATATAATTTGAACTCATTTATATTTATTTGTGATTAAAGTTATTTATAATTATTTATAAGTTTTCCTATTTTTATATTAATTATTCATATTTATAAACATTTTAATTAAATGCTAGCCAATTTGTTATTTTATAACTCTATTTCTACTACATCTAGTCCCCGTCATCATTTTAGTCCACGTGTGCACCACATAAGCTTACACCTCACTAAAATAAACTTATAGCACAAACACAGCTTGGGAACAACTCACTCAACCACCTGGTACCACTCCCCAATGCACCTTATCCTCCCTACACCTCAGAAAATACATTGTATACGCATATATACACTATGTGTTGACACCCAATTTTGTCCCTCCTTTTTCAAAAACCGGCTATATTTAATCTAAAGGTGAAATATCAAATATTTGATGGAATTTGCATTAGGAGGCATGCATTTACGTATGTTACCATTTATTTATACACTATACATTTAATCGTGGTTACATCATGCAATTTTGTCATTCTAGGCTATATGTCAAATTATGATCGTTTGTGTAATTATTGCATTCTAACATGTAGTAACTATATGTGGCTATTTATACATAACTAATCTAATTTGTGTTTTTATGTCTGCATCTTATTTTCTTTTATATACGAAATAAATATTTTTTATTATTATGCACATTTAGTTAAATATCAGTCCACTAAAAATGTTCAGTCCAAATTTTATGCCACCCATTTCGTTTCATTATAATTTGTCATATATATTGGAATTTGAATTCTTTTTGAATTTAAGTTATTCTAATATATATAAATCTCTCTTTTAAAAAACATTCATTTCAAAATTCTTTTGAACCTGGACAAGAGTTCGTACAAGTACATTCAGTTTGTTAGGAGATTAATTACACCATACATTTTCTTTTTCTTTTTCTCCTATTTTATTTTAAATTAATTCCTAAATCAACTCATAAATAAAAATCTCCATATTTCCTCTCCCTAATCTCTCAAAATCAGTCCATAAACTGATCTCTCTCCATCAAATCCCCAAATCACCTCCTAATCATCCCCTAATCACTCCCTAATTTCACAACGGGCTTGTGAAGCTTTTTTTTTGGTATATATTGTGGCATTCTACTTTCTTATGGGGGAGACATACAGCAACACACACCATACGATACAAACATACCCAACTCCTTCCCTCAGCACACACACAGATCGATACACACCACAAAAACACTCACCCCCGTTACGGAAACAAACCACCACCACCACCGTTGGGTCCCGAACGGGAAATTCCCCACGCCGTTGGTCTTTAGCGTGCCTTCCTCTGTCCCGATCTGTTATTGGAAACTCTGAAGGGGAGTGGGGAAGTGGCAGCGACGCCACCTGACGTTTCTCCTTCCTCCTCCGTCTTGTTGGGTTTCTGCTATGGTCGTTCTATGTCATTATTTTGATTACGTTTGGTTGTGCCTTGGTTGCTTCGTTTGGGTCACTGCTCCCTGTTGAATTTCTCAATTGGACTTATTTTGATGAAGTTCGGAACTCTGATTTTAATCCGACTAGTTCCATAGCATATCCCCCTGTTACTTTGACGGCTGAATTGGTTCGCCGCTGCCACTATTTTTCTCCACCGAAGGAAATATAAATCAGATTAGATAGAGGAGAATCGGGATTGGTGGGGGAAGACCCATTTCGTTCTGATTTTGATTCTTAAAAACAGTGATGAGAAATCATCATCACCCTCGTTATGATTTGGAATGGCAGTGACGCCGTCGTTCTCTCACCGGAAAAAGGACCGGACGTCGCTCTTCCTCTCCTCCGCCTCTTTGAATATTGCTCTGTTTGCTTATATCTATTACTGTTCCTTCACCATTAAATGTTTCTTTGATCATTTGAGTAATTGTTGCAATGACGGAGTAGATATTGATTCCTGATTGCTTTGTGACCCATTTATCCTATTGAGTTGACTCGCTTTGTTGCACCTGTGTTGACTCACGATACTTTGGTTGATTTCTCTGATTTGTTTGGGCTAATTTATACAGTATACACTGACTTAATTTTCTGAGTATAGGGAACCGTTGACATATTCTGGATAATTTTCTTTATCTGATCACAGGAGTTTGAGACTGATTTAGAACGGATACTACCACACGTGCTTGGCCTATGAAAACATATACTTATTTGAGGCCTATAAACTGATTTGAACGGATACTACACCATTCGGCCAATGACATTTGGAGGCCAATACAAGTCTCGTCCCGTTATATGTCCCGTCCCGTTATATGTCCCTTACGTGCCCCAGAAATAAAATAGGCGATGATGATGAGTATACACTTTGCAAAATGAGCATATAGTGTGTAGGACCGGTACGTTGCATGGCAACATGGACGGCCAGCGTTGTTTGTAGCCGTATCGACGTCCTTAAACCTTACAAGATACGATGAAATATGAGCCTAAAACCTTTAAAAATCTATTTTTCCCTTTTTATTACTATTTTTTATATTATTATTATTATTATTTCTATTATTACTTTTATTATTATTATTATTATTATTATTGTTATCGTTACTCTCTTATTATTATTATTATTATTATTATTATTATTATTATTATTATTATTATTATTATTATTATTATTATTATTATTATTATTATTATTCTACTTTTAATTTTTCGTTGTTTCATTAATTATAATACTAATTCATTTTTCATATTTTTGCGAGGTACGTCGTGGCAATAAAAGGATGACACTTTTGGAAAAGGACTAAAAATACTTTGAATTATTATTTTTAATTTATTTTGTCATTTTTGATTAACGTTATTCGCAATTTTCACTAACTTTTTGTTCTATTTGTGAAGTATTCTAGATGGAAGCTTGCCAAAAGAAGTCGTCGTAGAAGTTGAATGATTTATATTTCATATGAGTTGTTTCTAAATTGTATTGCATAAAGTTTGTGATTATCAGTTTAATTGCTTAAATGCTTTTAATTATTTAGTCTAATCCCAATTATTTAGTCCGGTCGGGAATCACAGTTTGTGGAATCTGAGAGGTGCCTAACACCTTCCTTTTGGGTTAATCTGAACCCTTACTCAGAATTCTCGGTTCGTAGATCAAGTATCGGAGTTAATATTAAAATTTGCTAAAAACAAAGTAGGTGCCCTGATACGCCTAGTTAAAAAATATGTTAGGTGGCGACTCCAAGTCTTACCCGTGAGTCCCAATAAGTCGAGCCCTTTTTCGAACCTTAACCAGGTTCGGGAAAAAATGGGTGTCGACAGAATGGCGACTCCGCTGGGGATGATCATGGTTCTAACCACAACGGACTTTAAATTGTGATTCTTTACTTGTTTCAATTTCTTGTTATTATTTTTCGAGACTAACTTTTCTTCTTTTCCTATTTGCAGGATTGATGCTCATCTTTATTTTTTTTAAGTTCTGGTTCTTTCTTTAAATTATTTGGTTATATTCACTATGTAATTATTTATTCAATGTGCACTTCCTCCACTCCTGGAATCTTTACACTTGCACACACCACAAACGATTGCGTGGACCCCACTGTCATTTCACTATCAAAGCACCCTTTAGGGAAGGTACGCAAAATTAGCCAAATAGCAAAGCTTTTGGCAGTTTGTGTACTTTTAACCCCTTGGTTGTCCGTCTGGAGGAACCATGTCCTTGTCTAGTAAACCCACTCTTGGAAAGTTCTTACGATGTATCCCACACTCCTGCTATTTTCAAATCTTCTACAAAATTGCTAAATATTTTTCTTTAAAAATAATTTCACTTCATGATTCTTTTTTCATTTTTAATATTGTCTAGTTCCTATTATCCTATTTTTGAAACTAAATTGTTTGTTTCATTTTTTTTCTTTCTTTTTAATCCTCTTTTTTTATTTTTTGTGAAATACTTCAATATGTGCATCCTTCCCATAAAATTGCTAAATCTTTTTCTTTAAAACAATTTTTCTTAATTTAATATTGTCTAGTTTCTATTAAGTCTATCTTTCAAAACTAATGTGTGTTTGTTTTATTTTTTTTCGAAGTTCATTTTTGTGAAATATTTTCGTATGTGCATTTTCATAAAGCATGTGAATTTCTTTCAAAACTTGTTCATTTTTTTCAAAACTTGTACATTTTTAAACTTGTGCATATCACGCATATCTTCCGCCACTCCTGGCAACTTTCTAAATCGTGCATTGAAAATACGGTGGTTACAACCGCCCTTTCCCTCACAAAAATTCCTTTAGGGAAATGACTTGGAATCTATTTGGTCCGAGACGTAGAGTCGTCCGCTTGGGAGGATAGTAACATCCGGTCTAGTTTACTCCATTCCTCAATAGCAACGCTAGGAATCATGCATCATGACATATCATTGGACGACTTGTTCTCCAGTCCAATATACCAACTTGTTCAAACAATCCGAACGAATTTTTAACCCCCAAAGAGCGTTGAACATGATTTATTTGCATTTGCTTAAAAGATCGAACGTGCAAATGTGGACCGTTGAAACGACCTTAGGTAGTCGTTTCGGAAATTAGGACCCCGATGGGCGTGTCGATAATTTAAAAATCTTCGTAAGGTCTATTAGGACCTGTCTGTAAAATTTGAGCTAAATCAGACCTCGTTTGGTACGTATCAGAAGAAGATTTCAATTTTTATTGTCGATAAATATTAAAAAGAGATTTTCGAGCTCGATTTTGGCGAATGAACTCCGATTCGAAATCCGAAAGCGCCACTAGGTTCGTATGATTATTTGTGACTTTTGTAAACTTTCGAAAGTGAATTTCGAGGTTGTTCGGCTAGTTTCCGCTAAAATGCCGAAAGTTAAATAATTTGACCTTTTTCCATTTAATTTGCATATTGAGTTTCGGGAGTCCGATTTGAGATCCGCTTTAGCAAGTGTGTTACATATATTTTGTATAACTTACTTGAGAAATTTGGGATAATTTCGAATTTCGTAGAGTTCCGTTTTAATTTTCGTCGCGAAAAGAAAAGAAAAAAATAAAATAAAAGAAAAGAGAAAAGAAAAAGAAAAAGGAAAGAAAAGAGGCAGTGGAGTCATATCCCTTACAAACTAAGGGAAATGAAAAACGATCAGAAGAGAAACAGAGAAAGAAATGAAACAGGGAAAAATACCAGAAAATGAGAAAAGAGCCGGAAGAAGATAGAATTTTCACCCCGAAACATTCAGGTAATGATCTTAATGCATTATTTGAGTTTATTACGTGTGTTTGAATATATTTTAACGGTAAAAATCGAGATATTAGATATCATCCTAACGAGTTAAATTGATGGTTTAAAGGGTCAACTGGACCCCGATAATGGAATTGATTATATATTCGTACTCAGTGAGTTATGGGCAACATATAAATATAATTTATTTAGAGTTTGGTTTTGTGACTTTGAACCCTGTACATAGGCCTGGCCTGCGTATTGCGTATGCGAATAGGGTATCAGGTTCCTACCTGGATTGTTCTAAGATGTGAGGAATGAAAGCTTTAACCTTATGTGATATATTTTTTTGCTTATTGAATACAGTGGGATCGTTTGACAATAAATCCAAAGGACAAAGCGATTGTTGATTACCGGAGCTAACTTTTGAACGAGGTAAGTGTTTGTATCAATTTCTTTGGAGGCCCTTGGCCTTGTGGATATTCTACCACGTGTTTCTTACGTGTGTAGCTGCCGATAGGAGTACTCATTATGCCTTAGCTTTGGATTTACATTGTATATTATATATTATGCTATGTTGTTGGTATTGTATTGAGCATATAAGCATTGCATTCTGGTTTTGAGCTTTGCATATACTTCCCAGTAATCGATGAGAGTCCCGAGCCGGTGAAGGGTCATCATTGCATATACTTCCCGGTAATCGATGAGAGTCCCGAGCCGGTGAAGGGTCATCATTGCATATACTTCCCGGTAATCGATGGGAGTCCCGAGCCGATGAAGGGTCATCATTGCACATACTTCCCGGTTATCGATGAGAGTCCCGAGCCGGTGAAGGGTCATCATTGCATATACTTCCCGGTAATCGATGGGAGTTCCGAGCCGATGAAGGGTCATCATTGCATATGCATATACTTCCCGGTAATCGATGAGAGTCCTGAGCCGGTGAAGGGTCATCATTGCATATAATTTTTGGTAATGGATGAGAGTCCCGAGCCGGTGAAGGGTCAACATTGCATATACATATACTTCCCGGTAATCGATCAGAGTCCCGAGCCAGTGAAGGGTCATTATTGCATATATCTCCTGGTAGACTATGAGAGTCCCGCGCCGGAGATAGGTATCAGGCATATGTGACTGCATTGCATCGTACCGCATTCATCCCATCTCATTGCACTGCATACTGACTATTGTGTGTATTGTGTTGTGTTTTATGTATGTGGTATGTATACCATGTTGTGGACATATCTCAGTTTGTCTATATATTTTTGGCTCGTATCCCGGGTTGCACGCCGCAACTGTATAAATATACGGATCGGGTTGCACGCCGCAACATTATAAATATACGGATCGGGTTGCACGCCGCAACAATATAAATATACGGATCGGGTTGCACACCGCAACAGTATAAATATACGGATCGGGTTGCACGCCGCAACAGTATAAATATACGGATCGGGTTATACGCCGCGATAGTATGGATATATGGATCGGGTTGCACGCCGCAACAATATAAATATACGGATAGGGTTGCACACCGTAGCAGTATAAATATATGGATCGGGGTGCACGCCGCGACAGTATGAATATATGGATCGGGTTGAATGCCGCAAAATAATTGTATCTCTGATTGTTGATACGTTCGGGATACTTGTAAACCTATATGTCTTGTCTATTTTATGTTCCTGGTTGTTTATGATTCCATACGTGTTTTCAGTTAATATCTGGCTCTGCCTTTTTATAGTTTAAATAAGATGGATTTGGATTACCTATTTTTCTTCTCTCTTGCTAGCTATCCTATTCTTTGAGGACGCTAATTTGCCCCACTTATTGAGTCCTTTTGACTCACCCTTGTTTGTTGTTTGTTCTTGTCTATCTATTTTGTTTCGGCAGGTTCGCTCCACGATTGAGTTCGCCACGTTGTGAAGAAGCGAAGACGACTTCAGCTGTCAGGGTGAGCCAGCTTTTATTCCGGATGGCCACAGTTTTATGTTTATTATTTCAGTTGCATTTTGCTCCCTTCATGAGGTATTTTTCTTCTTTCGTACTCTTAGATGTTTAGTCTGGATAGCCCTAAACCTAGTATGTTGGGTAGTTAGCTGTAATTTCTTTGTACAGCTTAGAAGTATCCGTATATCTGTGCTTTCTCTAGGTCTTGTTCTTATTTATGATTTGAATTATATTTATTTTCCTAATTTAATTGGTAAGGGTTCGCCCGACGGGTCTAGGGGAGGATGTCGGGTGCCCGCACGGCCTAGCCGGATTTCGGGTCATGCCAGTTGGTATCAGAGCCCGGTTTAGAGTCTATCCAGACTAAGACAGTGTCTAGTAGAGTCTCACTGATGGGTACGTGGACGTCCGTACTTATCTACAAGAGGCTATGATGGCAGTTAGGAAGTTTCACTTCCTTCTTTTCTGATCGTGCGTCGGTCTTGGATGCAAAAGTATTTTCGTTAACTCCTTCGTGGTAATTGTGAAACCTCGTGCGACAAATTAGCAAAGGTTAGAATTCACGACGAAGCAGTCTAGTCAGAGGCTAGCGCTGATCAAGCCTCGAGAGTTGTGGATCGTGCTGACGATCCAGTTGCGGAGGCCCCAGCTGTACGAGCTCGCGATGGGCAATGAAAGCATGACCTTGTGTTTTCCTCAACTCTCGAAGATGTTTTTTGAGAATCTTGGCGGCACAGATACTGCAAGAACCTCTTATTCCCTATGCAACTCATCAGGTCGCCGCAGAAGTAGATGTTTGGACTCAGGGAGCTCCTGTTCAAGTCCCTGATGTTGCCCCAGTAAATTATGTTCTAGAGGCAGCATATGTTGTGCCTCTAATTATTCTGGCTGGTTAGCTAGCCCAGGTAATAGCTCGGTCCGAGTGTCCGAAGAGACTGCAATATTTTATCTGGTTGGACCTTTCGATATTCTTAGGCCATGCGTTAGATAATCCCCGTGAATTTGTTTTCAATAAAAAATGATGTCAACGTATCCTTCAGGCTCTTGGTTATCTCGAGCAGTATGATGTTGATTATACTGCTTTCTGGATTCAGGGTCCAGCCTTATATTGGTGGACCGCTCTTTTATCGGCTAGGCAGGGCTTGCCTAAGCTGACTTGGTGTGAATTTTTTTTGTAGAATTATGGAAAAGTTCCTTTCGAGCAGCGAGCGAGATGAAAATTGTCGCCAGTTTGAGTTGATTGCGCAAAATAGCCTATCGATTTCAGAATATGAGATTCAATTCTTTAAGATGGCTGGATATGCACTAGAACTAGTCCATGAACCTTCCGAGAATGTTCAAAGATTTATTGGTGACCTTTCTCCTTCCTTGAGCTCTCAGATGGCTCGAGAAATTGAGGTTGGGACTTCATTTGATGTCGTTGTTGATATTGCTCAGAGTTATTAGGCATACCATAAGTTAGAGCGGAAAGAGCAAGAGATCCTACAGCCTGGGTGGGCACCATGCCTCTTTTGGAGGTAAGAGTTCTGATTATTTTGGGAGGTTAGGTTATCTCAGCTTGTAGAGCGTAATTCTCAAAGTGCGCTAGTAGTTCATCAAGATAGACTCAGTTCTCTCTTGGTAGCTATAATAATCTGTTCAGTTTCAATTTTCAGCGAAAGGTGTTATCATTGTTATGAGTCTGGTTATCCTTTGAGGAGTTTTTCCTTACTCTGGCAAGTAGGCAGTCGTCCTTTTTCTCATCATCAGGCACCTGTACAGTCGCAGGGGATTTCATTTAAATCTTAATCAGCCAGAGAAATGCCACCATCCAGTAGAGGTTGAGAGCGTAGTGGCAGTGGTTTTTCAGAAAGTGATTATCAGGGTAGTGGCTCAGCTCAGCTGCAGAGGCAGTTCTATGAATTGCCAGTCTGGCCGGATGCTGAGGCATCCGATGTAGTAGACCCATGTATTTCTTCTTCCCTTATATATGAGTAAGATTTGATTCTTCCGATCGATCTGGAAATGGTTTGTCATATCATGTTTCCATAGTTTCCTTGGATATTGTTTCTATTAAGAATCGGTTGCGGTTGAGGGGCGAGCTTCCGGTATGATTTATTCCTGGAATTTGTGAGACCCTACTAATTTATCTGGTCTAAATATGAGAGATTTGATAGTGAGTGTCGTTATTTTCTGCCTGGCATCTTGTTGTGCCACCTTCTATTATTATATCAAATTAGTTTATCTCTCTTCTCGGAATTATGTGTTGGTTGGATTATGGGATTCTAGTTCATCACCATAAGAGAGTGTCATGGTTTCTTCCAGTGTAAAGTGGTTAGTAAGTAATATTTGATCTACGTATCTCATCTTGGTTCAAAACGCTAGTAAAGTCATGTTATTCCATGAGTTTATCTGGGTTATAAAAAGGGTTTTTTTGGTAAATTGTCAGAGTTTCCTTCTTATTGGGAGGTTAAATTGGCATGGATGTTATTCCATAAAGCTCATTTAATGTCTATTTCTTCAATTGCTATTCTTTGGCTAGCATGACTCGAACGTAGTCTAGCTTTGGTAGCCAAGCAAATAAGAAGATGAGCTTCCTGAAGCTCTAATCATTTCTATCCTCGGTCCATTGCCATTTCTTCTTCGTTCGGCACTAGTGAGCTTGGGCGGTTAGTAGCCGTTTGTTATGTTCTCTGTGTTGAGCCAGAGTGCGTGTCAAGATAGCCGGGTAAGAACATCACGATGTTTTAAGGCTACTAAGGGTAATGACAAGTGTTATTTGACCCCTGAGTTGATCCATCAGGCAGTGGTGCTTGTTGACACCCAATTTTGTCCCGGAATTTTCAATTAGCGTCTAAATTATGTTAAAATAAGGTTAATTTTTTATAATAAATTAAGTTAATAATTTTAACGTAAAAAGGCCATAATTTTTCATTCATTTTGAATTCCGGCCTATTTACGCGACACCCAATTTTTCTAGCCCAATTTGTAAATTACCCTAATCATTTTACCCATATATATATCCTTATCCCTTAAAACCTAGCCCCCATTAACCACTATTCACCATCTCCCTCATTGCCCACTTACAAAAACCCTTCCCTCTTTTACCCATTACATACAACCCCTCTGATTTGGATCTGACCGCTATCGTCGCCATAATCGTCTCGCCGGATTTTGATCGGAGATAAAAATCTTTACGGGTTACCAGTTGTGGATTGGATCGCCACTGTGTTTGGATTATTGGGTCGGGTTGATAAGCCCACTGCTATCTCACTGGGAATTTGTTTTGATCTTTTGACTGGTGGTGGTCTCTCGTTGACTCGTTTACGGTATAAATTTTGATACAGCTGTGTGGTATTGATAGACTTTTACCGGATAGTGTATTGTGGTTTCAGAAGCAAGAACGTGATCTGATGTTGTTTTTGCGAGCTGCTACTGATTTGGAACAATGTTATTGCACTTGTTACAGGCCTATGAAAAAATATTTAATTTGAGGCTTTACGGACTGATTCGAACAGATACTATACCGTTTCGGCCGATGAAAATACATACAAATGTATTGAGGCCTACACAAGGAATTGACGGACGATAAATTGACGGATTTTGGAATACGATACTACACTTGAACCGTCCCGTTCCCGTGTCCCTAAAGCAAAAGGCGATGATGAATGCACTTTAATGCAAGGCAAGTTGAATAGAGTAGTGGGTTTGGTGCTTTGGCATGGCAACACGGCCCGGGCTCCGTGTTTGCAACCGTACCAAATCCCGAGCCTCTATTCGATGCGCCATACAAACCTGAGCCTAAATTTTGCAAAACAACCCCGTTACTATTATTATTATTATTATTATTATTATTAATATTATTATATATTATATTATTATTATTATATATTTTATTATTATTATTATTACTACTACTACTTTATTATTTTATTATTTATTTTATTTCATTAATTACTATACCTTATTATCGTACTAATCCAATTTTACTTGTTTGTTTTGCGAGGTACATTTGGCACGGATAATTTATGGACGAGTTTGGCTAACTCATGAATGGGAATAATCCGTTGCATTGAAGGCATTTGGACCCGAGCACTCAGAAATAAGACTTATGAATTTTAGAAAATCCAAGGCTCCCGCGAGTTGATCATTTTCTCGGGTTTTATCTTCAACTTTGCATTACTTTCCTTAGAAATATTTATGTAAATAAAATGCGTAAAATATTCATTTATCAATAATACTTGATTGTTTGTATATTTTTTTACTTTATGTTCATTGCCTTTTATTGTAAAGTCATTACTTAATTTATTGCAAAATTGGGGCCGTCTTAGCAAATGCGTGCAATTAAAAGAATGTTTTTTGCAAAATAAGCTTTTATTCGATTTATTATTCTTATTATTATTATTATTATTTTTTTTTTAATTTTTTTTTAAAGAATTCTTTTTGTAAGAAAAACACACTTGTAAATATTTGGAAACCTGTCGGATTAACCGTATTTTACGGAATTTTGGAAGTGTCTTAAAAACCTTCTTCCGAAATTAATAAAACCTCTTACCTTTAGAATCTCTGAAAAGACCGTCTTTTTTATAAAAACGGAGTTTTTGCACGCATTTGCTAATTTGGTTCCCTGTTTTCCTTAAATTGGGTGGCGACTCCAAAAATTCTAAAAGAGTTAGTCCATCCTGTCGATATTCCTAAAATTTAGCCCTTCGGGGTTAATTTTTTTGGGGGTTCAACAGAATGGCGACTCCGCTGGGGAGCAATAAAGATTTTGACCATAAAGGTTTCCAATTATTTGCAACTAGCATGCCTAATTTATTTGCTTTATTATATCTGTTTGTTTGGTTTGCCTTATAAAGCATGTATTATATTTATTTGTGCATAGTCTGCATTACGTTCATATTTCCTCCCTCATGGAGCCTGTCAATTCTCTTTCATCCCCTCGATTTCATCACGGGGGGCCCGCATGACGGGCAATAATACAGGAAGGGCATTGTCCTTCCTAAGTCTCTGAATTTCTTTCGTGTCACCAAAGTTAGTTGGGATATGGTTTGCCTGGTTTTGTCATGGCCGGTTTTACTGGTTTATGGGGCCAGTTTTATCCCGCATAGGTCTGAATCAGCCTCAACCGTTAGCCCACTCTTAGAAGGAGATTAGGTCATGCATGCATATACACCTTAGTTTGGGGGAAAGTTCGGCAGATTTGGTTGATTTGTGTTTTGGAGATGGCCTGGTGTAGTGAGATCTAAGAGGCGAAGCCCCTGGTGTCTTTAAAAGGATCAGTGGGGTCCCTCTCGTGATTGGCTTTGCGTGTGTGCAGGCCTATGTTGATTATCCAGCTGCAACTTTGTAAAAATTGAAGTATGCTTGTCGCATACTAGGAGAGCGAAGCCCCTGTGTCTTTGAATGACCAGTGGGGTCCCTTCTTGAAGACCAGTGCGGTCTTGGCTACCTAGGAAACTGAGAGGCTTGATTAAAGCCGAGGACCAGTGAGGAGCCCTATAAACAAGGTCAGTGAGCCTTGCAAAACCTAGGAAGCTGAGAGGCTTGTCTAAAGCCGAGGACCAGTAAGGTTTTATTTTGAAAGGCCAATTGGCGCCTTTCGTGATTTGCAGTCTGGTATTGTGGAGGCAGTTGGAAATTTCCCCTGGATGTTGTAAAGCAATTGGGAATCGTGCTTGGAGGAGTGTGGATGTTTGCAAAAGCTATGGAGGATTGTTTCGGGTTTTAGGCATTTGTGTTTAGAATTTTGTGCAGGTACCGTGGAGAGCATGAGCTGTGTTAAAATGTTAGTTGCTTGCCTTGCTTTGTTTGCTCAAAATGTGTTAAATACTAGGTGTTGCTTGCTTGTATGCAATCCTATGAATGACATGCAAACTATCTTAGTTACTCTTTGTGAGGTTTCTTTTGTTTTGTTTATTTCTCGGCAAATGTTGGATTTGTGAAGTGGCTGACCATTCACCACGCAAAGTTTTCGAGATCTGATTGATGGTAGATGCTCTAGCTCTTGAACGATGCAGCACCAGAACCTAATGGCATTGCTTGAAAGAACTTGGCGATTGAACTTAGTCGCATTATTTTCAATTTTAATTCAGATTGAGGCCCTGAATTGCATTGTACTTTAAAGCTTATGTTAATCTTAATCAACTCATTTTGAATTTATGAAAGTTGAAATAAAATGCATCTCATTCTTATTATATTATTTACGCTTGCATTTGTTTCCATTTCAAAATTAAAATTGGTAAACCTGTCAAAGCTTTGCTTGTGACATATGGCAAAACAACTGAACAATTTGAAAACGATGCACTGAAAGTTATTGTATGCGCTCTTTGGATATCGCACTATCTGTTAGAACTTCAACTGGGGCAGCTTTTATTTGTTGGTATATGGCGTTGAAGCAGTGATGCAGAACTACGCACGGTCTGATTCCCAAGGAGGGATACTTAGGCCCCCACATCGGGCTCGACCCTTTAGCATTTAAATTTTTATTTTCCTCTAAGAAGGACAACTGGGGCAATTTTTGCAAAGCAAGTTGGAGATGCGAAAGAAAATAATTGGGGCAGAATTTTGCAAGAAGCAGCATTGGTTATAAGAGGCAGAATCGGCAAGAATTTTGAAATTGGTTAGGCAAACAGTGCAAAGTCTAAGACAAAGGACGTTCAGTTTGTTTTAAAATATGTTACAAGTTTAAGTCAAGGCAAAATTTTCAAAATGCATCTTTGACTTTATTTGCATGCTTATTTCACTCGCTATATTGCATTAAAATATTTTAACTTGCCTCTATTTTTCAAAGTCTATGCTATTTGAGTTCATGAGCCAAGTTTCTGAAAGCAATTTGCAAATCCAAGTCCCATGAAGACGAGGAAGCAGCAGAAGCAGCCAAATCAGGATGAAGTCTGCACAAATCAAACGCTTCCCCTTTCCTCCCCAAAGCTAACAATTTTTCTTTGAAAGCAGGAACGAGAAAGCTTGCAATGAGAGGATCATTTGCACTATGGATGAACAATTTATTGAACTCGCATTCAAAGTTGCCTTGCAGATTGCGTCGCATTTCCTTTTCGTGGCTTAAAGCCTTATGCTTTGTCATGAGTTATTGCCGAACAGGCGGCATTTCTACCCCTATGACTTTCATTCCTAATAGGCGACAAAGCTGAGGCTTGTTTTGTGTTTTCAAAACTAAGCCAAAATAGGGCATCGCTTTGTTTCAGGCTATAATCCGCACAAGGCCATCCTTGCCGGATTGTCTCGCCAATTGATTTATCAATGGCTATCGCACTGACTACATTTCCGCACTACTTTGCTTTGCGCTTGCTTTGAATTATGTCTTCGCGCTTGCTTTGAATTATGTCTTCGCACTTGCTTTGAAATTAACGCCTTGCTTTACTCTTTCAGGTTGACCATCGGCTACGAGGATTCCTTTTGTTGGACTATCTCGCCTATTGATTCGCCAAATGGCTCTTGCATTGCTCTACATTTCCGCACTACTTTGCTTTGCGCTTGCTTTGAATTATGTCTTCGCACTTGCTTTGAAATTAACGCCTTGCTTTACTCTTTCAGGTTGACCACCAGAAATTGAGCATCAGATTCAATAAGGACTGAAGGCATTCAACGCTTTGCAGCACTATTAATACAAGCAACACGACCCAGTTTTGCTTATTCGTTTTGCATTATCTTGCCTTAGTTAATCCAATTTGCAACTTTGTTTTGCAGGCTGCTATCAAATTTAGGCTCGTTCACCTTATAATCGAAAGTTTTAGGCTCGTTCGCCTTATAATCGAACGTTTTAGGCTCGTTCGCCTTATAATTGAACGTTTAGGCTCATTCGCCTTATAATTGAATGTTTGGGCTCGTTCGCCTTATAAATGAACGTTATGTTACCTGCGTAGGATATAGATTAGCCAAGTCGACTTGAGATATTATGTCTCGTTAGTCGACTTATTTTATGAAAGCCTTGCATTTTACAATTCGTTCTTGCTTTACTTATCGTCTTGCTTTACTGTTTCAGAATAAGGATCAGCTTAGAGGTTCTCCGGGCGGAGTATCTTGGCAGTTGATCGAAGGAAGAACTTTGGATGATATCACCACCCGCATTTACTATTTTTGTTATCACTTGATTTATTTATTATTCCAATTATTACAGTTTATTAGCAGTTGCACGCTTACCGTTTGTTGAGATTATTACAGGATTTTTAGCAGCACCGCGGCAGCGTTTGGAGCATAACATGGAGCTTTTCTTAGCGATGAACCGGGGCAATCGTTGATATGAGCTATACTCGTCAATGAAGACCTGAAGAATCGCACCCGCATAAGCCATCCACCCTAGAGGTAAGTCTCTTGTTAACCCTGAGTCTGAGGTTTGAGATTGAAGACAAGATGGCTCGATTATCGAGGTGCAGTGGAAGCTATGTCCGTGTAAACCCCTCTTTATGGGAATGTCGATGACCACATTTTCATAACTTGGGTGATTACAAGCCTCTTTTCCCGCGCTTGAGTAGTCGTTACTATCTCGTCTTTGATTTTCAAATCGCGTCGAACTACATATGGCCTGATTCTCTTTCAGCCCGAGATATGTAGGCAACTCGGAAACCGAAGTTCGGCCATGTCCATAAGCCTCGCATTTTGATCCTAGGAATCAGAGTATTGGCTTTACCGTGACAAAATTGGCTTTCACGTCAACTTTCTTTACCCTTAAAACTCTTTCATCCTTTTCGGGTAAAGAGGGGCAGCTGTTGACACCCAATTTTGTCCCGGAATTTTCAATTAGCGTCTAAATTATGTTAAAATAAGGTTAATTTTTTATAATAAATTAAGTTAATAATTTTAACGTAAAAAGGCCATAATTTTTCATTCATTTTGAATTCCGGCCTATTTACGCGACACCCAATTTTTCTAGTCCAATTTGTAAATTACCCTAATCATTTTACCCATATATATATCCTTATCCCTTAAACCCTAGCCCCCATTAACCACTATTCACCATCTCCCTCATTGCCCACTTACAAAAACCCTTCCCTCTTTTACCCATTACATACAACCCCTCTGATTTGGATCTGACCGCTATCAGCTTTGCCATTTCCACACGCTGATACATACTTCAATACACACAAAGCATAGATCGAATCAACACAAAGGAACAGGGGATCGGGAAAAGGGGTTCACAGTCCAAAAGCTCCACCACCGGCGACGATCTCACCAGAAAACAGATCGGCGGCGAGAAGCAAAAAGGAACATCGTTGGGGACTCTTTCTCTCGACCTACTATTGAATCGGGATTGGAGGGGGTCGGGTTAGTAGCGGCGCCACTCGGCTGTCGCTCATCCACCTCCCCTTTGACTGTCACTTTATATCGTCGCCATAATCGTCTCGCCGGATTTTGATCGGAGATAACAATCTTTACGGGTTACCAGTTGTGGATTGGATCGCCACTGTGTTTGGATTATTGGGTCGGGTTGATAAGCCCACTGCTATCTCACTGGGAATTTGTTTTGATCTTTTGACTGGTGGTGGTCTCTGGTTGACTCGTTTACGGTATAAATTTTGATACAGCTGTGTGGTATTGATAGACTTTTACCGGATAGTGTATTGTGGTTTCAGAAGCAAGAACATGATCTGATGTTGTTTTTGCGAGCTGCTACTGATTTGGAACAATGTTATTGCACTTGTTACAGGCCTATGAAAAAATATATAATTTGAGGCTTTACGGACTGATTCGAACAGATACTATACCGTTTCGGCCGATGAAAATACATACAAATGTATTGAGGCCTACACAAGGAATTGACGGACGATAAATTGACGGATTTTGGAATACGATACTACACTTGAACCGTCCCGTTCCCGTGTCCCTAAAGCAAAAGGCGATGATGAATGCACTTTAATGCAAGGCAAGTTGAATAGAGTAGTGGGTTTGGTGCTTTGGCATGGCAACACGGCCCGGGCTCCGTGTTTGCAACCGTACCAAATCCCGAGCCTCTATTCGACGCGCCATACAAACCTGAGCCTAAATTTTGCAAAACAACCCCGTTACTATTATTATTATTATTATTATTAATATTATTATATATTATATTATTATTATTATTATATATTTTATTATTATTATTATTACTGCTACTACTTTATTATTTTATTATTTATTTTATTTCATTAATTACTATACCTTATTATCGTACTAATCCAATTTTACTTGTTTGTTTTGCGAGGTACATTTGGCACGGATAATTTATGGACGAGTTTGGCTAACTCATGAATGGGAATAATCCGTTGCATTGAAGGCATTTGGACCCGAGCACTCAGAAATAAGACTTATGAATTTTAGAAAATCCAAGGCTCCCGCGAGTTGATCATTTTCTCGTGTTTTATCTTCAACTTTGCATTACTTTCCTTAGAAATATTTATGTAAATAAAATGCGTAAAATATTCATTTATCAATAATACTTGATTGTTTGTATATTGTTTTACTTTATGTTCATTGCCTTTTATTGTAAAGTCATTACTTAATTTATTGCAAAATTGGGGCCGTCTTAGCAAATGCGTGCAATTAAAAGAATATTTTTTGCAAAATAAGCTTTTATTCGATTAATTATTCTTATTATTATTACTATTTTTTTTTAATTTTTTTTTAAAGAATTCTTTTTGTAAGAAAAACACACTTGTAAATATTTGGAAACCTGTCGGATTAACCGTATTTTACGGAATTTTAGAAATGCCTTAAAAACCTTCTTCCGAAATTAATAAAACCTCTTACCTTTAGAATCTCTGAAAAGACCGTCTTTTTTATAAAAACGGAGTTTTTGCACGCATTTGCTAATTTGGTTCCCTGTTTTCCTTAAATTGGGTGGCGACTCCAAAAACTCTAAAAGAGTTAGTCCATCCTGTCGATATTCCTGAAATTTAGCCTTCGGGGTTAATTTTTTTGGGGGTTTAACAGTGCTTACAGCAAAGGCAAGGAGTTGTGAACTCGAGAGCTGCAGTTGTTTGGCAACTCGAGAGGATAATTTGATAGCTCAGGTCTGAACCGCATTCTATTTTAGCTAAGTTTTCTTTAGTCCAACAGACGGTGCGAGGATGGCTATTTCTATTCAAGTTAGCTGTATGAGCATATGGTCTAAGTGGAGGAGTCTTCCTCTAATACTGAATGCTAATATTAAAATCTCTAAGGCGTTATTGAAGCGTGAGCTAATTTTTAGTTCCATCGACTTGTTCTATATAGAAAAGTATATCGACGAGGTGATTCGCCGGCGGAATCATGTTAATCCATTCAAAGATCCGTGTATCGAAGGGTCAGCTTAGTCAGCATAAACTGGGCAATGATGTGAGGATATTATCAAGATATGTTTTATTCAAAAAGTTCGACATGCGTGTTATAATTATGATCATGTAATCAGGAGATAATGCCCGTGGAGTAGCTTATGAAGGTCGTGCAAGTTCTCTTGTTATCTGTGCGAATTTTTTTTAGATTTAGGCTTGTTCGAGGACGAACGAGAGTCTAAGTGGAGGAGAATGAAACGACCTTAGGTAGTCGTTTCGAAAATTAGGACCCGATGGGCGTGCCGATAATTTGAAAATCTTCGTAAGGTCTATTAGGACCGTCTATAAAATTTGAGCTAAATCAGACCTCGTTTGGTACGTATCGGAAGAAGATTTCAGTTTTTATTGTCGATAAATATTAAAAAGAGATTTTCGAGCTCGATTTTGGCGAATGAACTCCGATTCGAAATCCGAAATCGCCATTAGGTTCGTATGATTATTTGTGACTTTTGTGAACTTTCGAAAGTGAATTTCGAGGTTGTTCGGCTAGTTTCCGCTAAAATGCCGAAAGTTAAATAACTTACTTGAGAAATTTGGGATAATTTCAAATTTTGTAGAGTTCCGTTTTAATTTTCGTCGCGAAAAGAAAAGAAAAAAAAATAAAAGAGAAAAGAAAAAGAAAAAGGAAAGAAAAGAGGCGGTGGAGTCATATCCCTTACAAACTAAGGGAAATGAAAAACGATCAGAAGAGAAACAGAGAAAGAAACGAAATAGAGAAAAATACCAGAAAATGAGAAAAGAGCCGGAAAAAGATAGAATTTTCACCCCAAAACATTCAGGTAATGATCTTAATGCATTATTTGAGTTTATTACATGTGTTTGAATATATTTGAACGGTAAAAATCAGGATATTAGACATCGTCCTAACGAGTTAAATTGATGGTTTAAAGGGTCAACTGGACCCCGATAATGGAATTGATTATATATTCGTACTCAGTGAGTTATGGGCAACATATAAATATAATTTATTTAGAGTTAAGTTATGCGACTTTGAACCATGTACATAAGCCTGGCCTGCGTATTGCGTATGCGAATAGGGTATCAGGTTCCTACCTGGATTGTTCTAAGATGTGAGGAATGAAGGCTTTAGCCTTATGTGATATATTTTTGTGCTTATTGAACACAGTGGGATCGTTTGGCAATGAACCCAAAGGACAATGCGGTTGTTGAGTGCCAGTGCTAACTTTTGAACGAGTTAAGTTTTTGTATCCATTTCTTTGGAGGCCCTTGGCATTGTGGATATTCTACCACGTATTACCTTACGTGTGTAGCTGCCGATAGGCGTACTCATTACGCCTTAGCTTTGGATTTACATTGTATATTATATGTTATGCCATATTTTTGGTATTGCATTGAGCATATAAGCATTGCATTATGGTTTTGAGCTTTGCATGTACTTCCCGGTAATCGATGAGAGTCCCGAGCCGGTGAAAGGTCATCATTGCATATACTTCCCGGTAATCGATGAGAGTCCCGAGCCAGTGAAAGGTCATCATTGCATATACATCCCGGTAATCGATGAGAGTCCCGAGCCGACGAAGGGTCATCATTGCATATACTTCCCGGTAATCGATGAGAGTCCCGATCCAGTGAAGGGTCATCATTACATATACTTCCCGGTAATCGATGGGAGTCCCGAGCCGATGAAGGGTCATCATTGCATATACATATACTTCCCGGTAATCGATGAGAGTCCTGAGCCAGTGAAGGGTCATCATTGCATATACTTCCCAGTAATCGATGAGAGACCCGAGCCGGTGAAGGGTCACCATTGGATATACATATACTTCCCGGTAATCGATGAGAGTCCCGAGCCGGTGAAGGGTCATTATTGCATATATCTCCTGGTAGACGATGAGAGTCCTGCGCCGGAGATAGGTATCAGGCATATATGACTGCATTGCATCGTACCGCATTCATCCCATCTCATTGCACCGCATATACTGACTATTGTGTGTATTGTGTTGTCTTTTATGTATGCGGTATGTATACCATGTTGTGGACATATCTCAGTTTGTCTATATATTATTAGCTCGTATCCCGGGTTGCACGTTGCAACAGTATAAATATACGGATCGGGTTGCACGCCGCAACATTATAAATATACGGATCGGGGTGCACGCCGCAACAGTATAAATATACAGATCGAGTTGCGCGCCGCAACAGTATAAATATACGGATTGGGTTTGTACACAACGACAGTATGAATATATGGATCGGGTTGCACGCCGCAACAATATGAATATATGGATCAGGTTGCACGTCTTAGCAGTATAAATATATGGATCGGGTTGCACGCCGCGACAGTATGAATATATGGATCGGGTTGCACGCCGCAACAGTATGTATTTCTGATTTGATTATACGTTCGGGATACTTGTAAACCTATAAGTTCTGTCTATCTTATGTCCCTGGTTGTTTATGATTCCATATCCAGTTATTATCTGGCTCTGCCTTTTTATAGTTTAAATAAGATGGATTTGGTTTACCCGTTTTTCTTCTCCCTTGCTAGCTATCCTATTCTTTGAGGAGACTAGTCTGCCCCACTTATTGAGTCCTTTTGACTCACCCTTATTTGTTGTTTGTTCTTGTCTATCTATTTTATTTCGGCAGGTTCGCTCCAGGATTGAGTTCACCACGTTGTGAAGGAGCGAAGACAACTTCAGCTGTCAGGGTGAGGCAGCTTTTATTCCAGATGGCCACAGTTTTATGTTTGTTATTTCAGTTGCATTTTGCTCCCTTCAGGAAGTATTTGTCTTCTTTCATACTCTTAGATGTCTAGTCTGGATAGCCCTAAACCTAGTATGTTGGGAAGTTAGCTGTAATTTCTTTGTACAACTTAGCAGTATCTGTATATCTGTGCTTTCTCTAGGTCTTGTTCTTATTTATGAATTGAATTATATTTATTTTCTTAATTTTATTGGTAAGGGTTCGCCCGATGGGTCTAAGGGAGGATGTCGGGTGTCCGCACGACCTAGCTAGATTTTGGGTCGTGTCAACCGTCTATTGGAATTATTCTGCATTTAATGCCATTCAAAGACACAAATGGTAATCGGAACGGCATCAAAGCCCAAATTGAATCAGAAACGACTGATTATTCCTGAATAGTTGGAATCATTCTGTATTCAATCTCATTCAAAGGCACAAAAGGTAATCGAAGAGGCATCAAAGTCCAAATTAAATCAGAAAATACTGTTTATTCTTAAGCGGTTGGAATCATTTTGAATTCAATGCTATTCAAACGCGCAAAAGGTAACCGAAAAGGCATTAAAAACCCAATTTGAAGTAGAAATAACCGTTTGATAGACGGGATGACACGTAATGCGCATTTATCCTTTAGGCATTATATAAAGACTTGCAATCCGTAGTTTGTCAAAAGTCCATTAGAAAATTTCGTCTAAAGTGTCTAAAGGATTCTCAATCAATAACGACACTTCTCTTCATATTCCATACTGCATTGTTTCAAAAGCTCGTGTCACACGTTAATCGTTTGCTTACAACCAAAATTTTGGCATCTTCCTTCCCGTTTTTCTCATTCCTTCATCTTTTCCAAAAGATCATGGCCACTAGAACATTTGACATGGTTGTTGAAATCCCTCAGTTGCTAAGAGATTGGTCGGAAAACTTAAGCATAGATCAACAAAAGCAAGTCAAAATGGTGTTGAAGAATCTAATTTCACTAATGGAGCACACTGAAGTGAAAGGGATAGTAGAAGCAGCAGTATACTATTGGGATGCGGACCGAGCGGTTTTCCACTTTGGAAGTGTAGAGTTGACACAATTACTGGAAGAAATGGGCGGATTAACTCAATTACCATTTGAAAGTGAAGTCTTGATGCCTAAAAATATTACACCCGAGGAGTTCTTCGAAATAATAGGGTTTAAGCCCGAATTATGCACAGACAGTATAAAGCAGTTGGGAATTTCTCTGACTTCCCTCTACATCAAATTTTTGGGTATGGAGAAGCATTTCAAGAATCCAAAGACTATTTCAGATAACAAGGCAGATTGGCAAGAGCGAAGAGTACTTGCTTTTGTCACCAGCTATTTAGGGATTGTCGTATTTCCAGAACACAAAGGACGAGTTGATGTTTGCATGGTATCAATTGTCGATACCTTACTCAAGGACTTCAACAAAAAATACACTTTTGTACCAATGATTGTTGCAGAAATGTACCGAGCTTTAGAAAGATGCAAGAAAGGTGCTAGATTTTTTGAAGGTTGTAATTTACTACTACAAATTTGGTTGATGGAACATTTGCAAAGGATGAACAGCATAGACCAAGCCTTCCACCCCATACCAAGAGAAAACTACATCTCGACTCATACCGCCCACATGAACAACGCTCTTGAGAAATGGGACCAGCCAACAACTACTAAAGGCTGGCACCACAGGCTTTCTCAATTGACATCTGAAAACATACAATGGATGTTTGATTACTTTCCCGGCACAACAGTAATCACAAGATCCGAAAGAGCTTCTTTTCTTGTCTTAGTGGGCTTTAAAGGAGTTTACCCATACACTTCTTTAAGGATACTTAGACAAACAGGGAGAAAGCAGATTGTGCCCCAAATTGCAGACATCAGAAGTTTCAAAGCAGATATCTTTGGATGAGTGATACCGTTCAAAGACAAGATATTATAACTTTGGAAAGAAAGGCAACAATTGGGATTCGAGACTATTGGACGAGACATGTTTGATACAGGCTATGATGAAGATTATCCAGACTGGCTAAGGAAAGACATAGCAAAGGCAATTCAACCAAGAACAACAAGAAAAAGGAAAAGAAATGCTGATGAATTAGAATCTGAGTGCAAGAGGCTATACAAACAACTGGCAAAGGCACGAGAGAAAATAGCGAAAAAGCAAAGATTGGTCGAAGCAAAGAACAAAGAAAAAGACAAATGGCGCAATAAGGCAGAACTCCTAACAAAACGCATAGAGTCTATAGGTGTATGGGCTAGCGAAGGAATGGACTCTGTAGCTGACAAAGGAATAGAGGAGAAAGGAAGGAAAGCTTGGGAAATGTTGAAAAACATCACATTCGATATATCCCGGCTCTTAACTGACGCAGACAATATCATCTTTCAAGGAGACTCGTCAGGGCAAGTTCGTCTAACGAAGATTTGTCCGAAGAGGAAGAAGATGAATCTTCTGAGGATGGATCAACATAAAGAATGCTCGCTCAGGCCATGATCTAATTTCCTAGCGATGTTTAGTCCTTTCCTTCCCTTACGCTGTTTCAATATCAACCATTGTAATAAAGACCAATGTTCAATAAATGCAATATTCTCTTTTTAGACTCCGCATTTTGTAGCAAATGAAATGATACATGTGGCACAAAACGCTTTCCAAATCATCATGCATAAAGCGGTCATAGAATACATTTTTATTTGCTAAGTGTGCATTACGTGAATTTGCTTGATTGCTCAAGGTCTCTTTCTACCTAAGTCAATCCCTTCCCAAATCCAATCTCCTACCAAGGCACCTCATCTCCCTACTCTATGCCCAAATCTTAATATCAGAAATCTTTCGCATGTCTTGATAATTCCCTATCCCTTACGAACTCAAAAACCTATTATCCAAAAGATTGGCTTAAGTCAAATACCAAGGCAGAAGGTATGGTTAAGTAAAGTGCATTTGTCAATAATTTTTCAAAAAAATAAGAAAAGTTTATTACAAGAAACATTATGCGCATGGAGCAGAATATTGGCAGGGCGAAAGACTTGTTGGGCAAACTCAAAGGCACAAAATACTTCGTTTTGATACAATGTCTGAGGATTATTTTGTCGGTCTAGTCCATATTGTAATACATTTAAGGCAATCCAAAATATTTCCAAACTCGCACCTATTCATGGCCAAAAAGACGTTCAAATGGTTATCACAAGGCAATAAAGAAGTGAGAAATGATCGGAACCCGTTTGATGATATAAAGGTTTATGCATAACAACCAAAATTAGCAGGCCGATTCAAGTTGGAAAAGAATGCAAAGGCGTAGTGACAAAAAATTCCATTATATGACAGAGCTAGAAACTCTTGCTGAGTATTGAAAGCATATCCCTACCAACTAGCAAGTGTGGGATGAGACGATAAACTCAAGATGAAGCTATTTGAGACACTTACAAGACCATGAATTAATTTGATACAAAACAGGGGCAGACAGATTTCCTGGAGCGATTTTGGTCAAAAGCTTTATTTGAATAAATTTTCATGACAACAACTACATTGAGCAAGGAATACAATATGATCAACCTCTAAAACGGTCTTGACTGAAGCAGCAATCTAAGAATATACATGATACAGCGGGATCAGTCTTTTGGCAACAAAATCTACATGACAAGCAAAAGTTGAGGCAAAGATTGAATTGCAGCAGTCGGTTGACAAGTATGAGAGACATTGAGTATCTTTCTCAAAGACACATGAGTATCATGACACACAAATTTGCAAGAAAGGATGACAAATGCATTAAGGTCTTGGTGTTCGACAAAAGCCAACTTCCTTTTCAGTCATATATATATATCCCTTACCTGAAATCTTTGTCAACTTTTGATTGAGATCTAACCAAATCCATCTCCTGCTTAAGCAAGCATCAATCATTTAACCAAGATCCTTGTCTTGACTGCTATATAAAACACTCAAGCAATCTTTTGGAATCTCTATACACTTTTTATAATCTCCAAATTCAAGTACTAATCAATCATCCGCGGTCTAGGCATTCTCTTAAGCTCTATGTATTGTTTTTGCATCTAATCTTTGCTAATATGCTAACACAGTTTTTCGCATTTTGTCACTTTATTACGGTTGCTTTGCATTTGAACACTGAAAGTTGGTAAAAAATCTGCATTAAGAAGAAGCCGAAATGGCGAACCGAGCCGAAAATATTACTTCTGGAACAAAATCTTTCGAACCATGAGCACATGACACCGAGAGAATTCAAACAATCCACTATGCAAGTTCTTTGTGATAGACAAGCAAGATCAGCCAGCGGTATACCCACACAAGTGTCACAGGAAAGAGATTCTATCACTACACAACCAGAACCCGCAAAACCCACAACCCCACACTGCACCCAACTTACACAATAAACAACCTCTCCTTTGTCAAAACATTCAACAACAACCTTATCCAACACAGTCAGGGACAGGCAAAAAGACAAAACCTCACGCCTTTACTCTTTTAGCTCAATCAAGAGATATTGCACCCAACAAACGAATTACTCCTTAGATACTCATTCTAAAATTCAACCCAACAAAGATCTACACCCATCACTTAAACATTCAATACCATGACACCGCGAAATACCCAGCACCGAAATGCAAAATTCAGAGTCTGATAGACCCAGGCAAAACAATGATACAACAAGAACCGACAAATGGAAACTGCAACTCCTTAACCAAAAATACATTTTCTATACACATCTATCCATCAAAGTTAGCTCCATGATTTTTTGAAAAGAAAAGCACGAAACATGAAAACACCCCAGCACAATCCAAGACAAATACAATTTTGGACAACCTCCAAATCCGACAAATCCAACCTCAGTCTAAGGATGCAAGTATCCACACAATCAGAGTCATCGAGATACCTAATCATCACATTAAAGGACGAATGCAGATTCAAGCCAATACATTGATGTTCAGTGCAATGCAACCACTTTGTTTCGACTAACGAATCTTTCTTTGAGAGCAGATCCTTCAGCACAAACACAAGATTCGCAGGCATTCACAACTGACATGATAGCACTTTAGCCTCATCAGACTTAAAATATGACGACTAGCCACGTCAGGCTTAGAATATGACGATCAGCCATGTCAGGCTTAAAATATGACGACTAGCCTCGTCAGGCTTATAATATGACGATCAGCTTCGTCAGGCTTATAATATGACGACCAGCCACGTCAGGCTTAAAATATGACGACTAGCCACGCCAGGCTTAAAATATAATGACTAGCCTCGTCAGGCTTATAATATGACGACTAGCCATATCAGGCTTACAATATAACGATCAGCTCTGTCCGGCTTATAATAGGACAAACTCACATACTTTATTTTGCAGGCACCACTACAATAGGCTCGTCCACCTTAGAATTGGACATACATACATATTTTATGCTTGTTTTATAGGCACTACTATAATATGATGGTCTATCATAGACAATAAACTGGGGCAGAATTTTTGAGGATCCCCTCAAAAATTTCAAAAGACGCAAACTTGATAATGGGGCAGAAATTTTTGAGGTCACCTAAAAAATTTCAAGAAAAGTCCTTATAAGAGCAACATGATAGCCTCCTTAGCATATCACATGACATAACAATAACATTCTACTTGTTACACTTTACTTTATTTTCGATGTATTGACTGAGGGTACACAGCCCGATGTCGATCTTGTCATTTAAATTTAGCGGAGGGTACACAGCCCGACGCATCGATTGAGGGTACACAGCCCGATGTCGATCTTGTCATTTAAATTTGGCAGAGGGTACACAACCCGATGCGTCGACTAAGGGTACACAACCCGATGTCGAATTCTGACATTTTAATTTTTGCGGAGGGTACACAGCCCAATGCACCGACTGGGGTTACACAGCCCGATGTCGAATTTAGCACTTAACACAGCTGAGGGTATATAGCCCGATGCAAAGTTTGACATTGTAATAGGTAGACAGCCCGGGGAAAGGATAACACGACAAAGGGCAGACAGCCCGGAGGGTAGACAGCCCGGAGAAAGGATATCATGACAAAAGGTGCGCAACCAAAATGAAAGAATGATAGGCAACCCTGCCTGAAAAGATACACAGCTCAATACAAAAGGAGTATACGGCCCGACATGACAAGCACGTATTTAAATGACGGAAAGCAATTGACATACACTCCGACGTTGCACTGGCAAGATGATCCAACAACAGCCCGGCACGACAAAGCAATTACCTCTTGACGAGAAGCACTTAGCTAATGGACATCCCCCAGAGGAGAGGCACACATTCCCTAGCACTGAGCACTTGAAAGCAGACCAGACAAAGAAGTGTTCAACTCTACAGGGGAGTTTACATTATCATTATCTTTGGTTGCACTTATCCTATTTTTGTTGCAGGACACACTCCGACCCCTTGACAGACCCCTTGACAAACCTCTGCTCCATACCCTCACACTTGCTCCCCAGAAATCACTACTACACATGAATTTGTGAAAACTGTAAAACCTCATATGCAAACTATGCATCATTCTGGAACACCATTCGAGAAGCTTAATCTCACAGACAATGCTTTTGCTATACCCGCAAACTATCTATTTTTGCCAAGTTCCAAATCACTCAAATATACATTTCCATACTCGCACAAGTGATCCACCTAATGTTTCATTCCTGATTGGATGCCAGTTTGTGTTCCTTCCTATTCAAGCCCATCTGTGCCAATTGTGCGTGTTTTCGTGCTTAAGAGTGCCTATCTGTTTGAATCGTGCGTACTTACCGTGCTTTACTTCTCAATATTCCCCAGCTCATTCAAGACAAATATTGAAGGCAAGATGACTCGTTTATCGAGATGAAGTGAAAACTATGTACGTGTAAAATCCTCTTTATGGGTGTGTCGTGCACCACATCTTCATGACCAGGATGATTACAAGCCTCTTTTCCCACGCCCGATCTATCGATGTTACCTCATCTTCGACAAAGCCTCTGTTACATCTAGCAATCATATCTCAGCAAATTTCAAAGTACATACAAATGTAAACTTCACATACTCTGACAAGTTTACTCCTGACCTCTGAAGTCGTGCGTCATAAAAAATCTCAAACAGGCAACATGCCATTTTAGAACTGCACATGGTCTGATTCTCGTGAAACCCGAGATATGTAGGCAACTCAGAGACCGGGGTTCGCCCGAAATACTCCAAAACTCTCATTTTTCTTTTCACTTTGTCTGTCTGTCGGGACAAAATTGGCTACTCCATCTACTATCTTTGCCCGAAGATTCCTTTCATCATCTCCGGGCAAAGAGGGGCAGCTGTTGATACCCAATTTTGTCGCTCTCTTTCCAAAAACCGGCTATATTTAACCTAAAGGTGCAATATCGAATATTTGATGGAATTTGCATTAGGTGGCATGTATTTACATGTGTTACCATCTATTTACACATTTAATCGTGGTTACATCATGCAATTTTGTCATTCTAGGCTATTTGTCAAATTATGATCATTTGTGTAATTATTGCATTTCTAACATGTAGTAACTATTTGTGGCTATTTATACATAAATAATCTAATTTGTGTTTTTATGTCTGCATCTTATTTTTTTTTATATAAGATACAAATATTTTTTATTATTGTGCACCTTTAGTTAAATATCAGTCCACTAAAAATGTTCAGTCCAAATTTTATACCACCCATTTCGTTTCATTATAATTTGTCATATATATTGGAATTTGAATTCATTTTTGAACTTAAGTTATTCTAATATATACAAATCTCTCTTTTAAAAAACATTCATTTCAAAATTCTTTTGAACCTGGACAAGAGTTCGTCCAAGTACATTCATTTTGTTAGGAGATTAATTACACCATACTTTTTTTTTCTTTTTCTCCTATTTTATTTTAAATTAATTCCTAAATCAAGTCATAAATAAAAATCTCCATATTTCCTCTCCCTAATCTCTCAAAATCAGTCCATAAACTGATCTCTCTCCATTAAACCCCCAAATCACCTCCTAATCATCCCCTAATCACTCCCTAATTTCCCAACGGGCTTGTGAAGCTTTTTTTGGTATATATTGTGCATTCTACTTTCTTATGGGGGAGACATACAACAACACACACCGTACGATACAAACACACCAAACTCCTTCCCTCAGCACACACACAGATCGATACACACCACAAAAACACTCACCCCCGTTACAGAAACAAACCACCACCACCACCGTTGGGTCCTGACCGGGAAATTCCCGATGCCGTTGGTCTTTAACATGCCTTCCTCTGTCCCAATCTGTTATTGGAAACTGAGAAGGGGAGTGGGGAAGTGGCAGCGACGCCACCTGGCGTTGCTCCTTCCTCCTCCGTCTTGTTAGGTCTCTGTTATGGTCGCTCTCCGTCACTAATTTGATTACGTTTGGTTGTGCCTTAGTTGCTTCGTTTAGGTCACTGCTCCCTGTTGAATTTCTTAATTGGACTTATTTTGATGAAGTTCAGAACTCTGATTTTAATCCGATTGGTTCCAAAGCATATCCCCCTGTTACTTTGACGGCTGAATTGGTTCGCCGCTGCCACTGTTCTTTTTCCATCGGATGAGACATAAATCAGATCAGATAGAGGAGAATCGGGATTGGTGGGGGAAGACCCATTTCGTTCTGATTTTGATTCTTAAAAATAGTGATGAGAAATCATCATCACCCTCGTTATGATTTGGAATGGCAGTGATGTCGTCGTTCTCTCACCGAAAAACGACCGGCCGTCGCTCTCCTCCGCCTCTTTGAATACTGCTCTGTTTGCTTATTTCTATTATTGTTCCTTCACAATTAAATGTTTCTTTGATCATTTGAGTAACTGTTGCAATGACGGAGTAGATATTGATTCCTGATTGCTTTGTGACCCATTTATCCTATTGAGTTGACTCGCTTTGTTGCACCTGTGTTGACTCGTGATACTTTGGTTGATTACTCTGATTTGTTTGGGCTAATTTATACAGTATACACTGACTTAATTTTCTGAGTACAGGGAACCGTTGACATATTCTGGATAATTTTCTTTATCTGATCACAGGAGTTTGAGACTGATTTAGAATGGATACTACCACACGTGCTTGGCCTATGAAAATATATACTTATTTGATGCCTATAATCTGATTTGAACGGATACTACACCATTCGGCCAATGACGTTTGGAGACCAATACAAGTCCCATCCCGTTATATATCCCTTACGTGCCCCGAAAATAAAATAGGCGATGATGATGAGTATACACTTTGCAAAATGAGCATACAGTGTGTAGGACCGGTACCTGGCATGGCAACACGGCCGGCTAGCGTTGTTTGCAGCCGTATCGACGTCCTTAAACCTTACCAGATACGATGAAATCTGAGCATAAAACCTTTAAAAATCCATTTTTTCCTTTTTATTACTATTTTATATATTATTATTATTATTATTATTATTATTATTTCTATTATTACTTTTATTATTATTATTATTATTATTATTATTATTATTATTATTATTATTATTATTATACTTTTAATTTTTCTTTGTTTCATTAATTATAATACTAATTCATTTTTAATATTTTTTGCAAGGTACGCCGTGGCAATAAAAGGATGACGCTTTTGGAAAAGGACTAAAAATACTTTGAATTATTATTTTTAATTTATTTTGTCATTTCTGATTAACGTTATTCGCAATTTTCACTAACTTTTTGTTCTATTTGTGAAGTACTCTAGATGGAAGCTTTCCAAAAGAAGTCGTCGTAGAAGTTGAATGATTTATATTTCATATGAGTTGTATCTAAATTGTATTGCATAAAGTTTGTGATTATCAGTTTAATTGCTTAAATGCTTTTAATTATTTAGTTTAATCCCAATTATTTAGTCCGATCGGGAACCACAGTTTGTGGAATCTGAGAGGTGCCTAACACCTTCCTCTTGGGTTAATCTGAACCCTTACTCAGAATTCTCGATTCGTAGATCAAGTATCGGAGTTAATATTAAAATTGGCTTGAAACAAAGTAGGAGCCCTATACGCCTAGTTAAAAAATATGTTAGGTGGTGACTCCAAGTCTTACCCGTGAGTCCCAATAAGTCGAGCCCTTTTTCGAACTCTAACCGGGTTCGGAGAAAAATGGATGTCGACACTATGTATACACGCCTGACAACGCTCAACACACACCTCAGCTTGAAGTATGAACGGTCATCGCAATACAATTTACCCAACTAGGAGTGGGGGACGAATCCACAAGGAACAAAGTGATGCGATCAAAGTAGTGGAGGAACTAAACCTATTTGACTAAGCCAAACTAGGCTAACAAGGTGATAGAATGATATTAACAACTACAAACTACACTAGGAAAGAAAGTAAAGCTGATCAATGGTCTTTTCACAATCAAGGAATACAAGTTTTGAACCTAGGATGCAATTATAGCACGGGGTTTATATATTATGGCCGAGTCGTTCTAATGTAATCCCTCGAATCCTTCCGGCCAAGAAGGGATTTACCTCAACGGCGCTCGTCAAAGCTATGGTTGACCTTATAAAGCACTACCCATTGCCCGAGGAAAGAAGACCTCTTCCGAGCGTAACTTCATTTAGATGAGTTAGTCTATGAAGTAGCCTATCAACCCAAATCCTCGCTAGCTTCACTATTCTACGCTAACTAATCTCTCCCGATTCTTTAATTAGTAAAGTAGACATGTAACTTAAGTGTCATGAGCACAAAAGTCAAGCAACCACAATTATAGAAGCTAGATAATCAAAACTCATAAATAATAAATCCTAGTCATGCTTCATTCATATATTCATGTCCAAAATCATACCAATTAACAGTACAAATAGTCATAAAATATATTCACAAAATCAAGTCTTCAACAACACCAAATATATGCAATACAAAGCAAAGAAATAAAGAAAGGAGTACAAAGGATCAAAAAAATTTCAATGCGTTGCTCCAATTCTTCACTTTCTAAGTGTTTGGTTGATGGATCTTGGCTCCCAAGATTGGAGAATTGGCCAAAAGATGTGCCCTAGGTCGTGCAAAGGGCTATTTATATGTTCTCAATTCAGCTGATGTGAAATTCCAAAACTGTCCAGTGCAGTCCAGACACGCTCTTGCGCGATTGCGTGACAAATGGCGCTATCGCGCTGCATCTCTTTTCTTTTCTACGCGGTCGCGTTCTCTTGGGCGTTTTCGCGCTAGCTTCTTAAATCTCCCTGCATGATCGCGTATAATCCTGCGCGATCGCGATGAGCAGTTTCCCAGTCCAGAAACAGAAACTTTGCAATTCAGCTTGTTTTGACTTATTTTCCATCTACTCATCACTACAACGTCAATATCCTATAATATGCAACTAAAACATGATAAGTGCACGTATATAATCCATAATACACAACAAAAGCTCAAGTAAATAGAAGGTAATGTGTGGAATTTTGGCCACACATCACACCCCCAAACTTAAACTATTATTTGTCCTCAAGCAAAGCACACTCCAATAGAAACCAAGTTGCAATTCATCTATTCATGCATTTTTCATAAAGGCTACAACAAGACAAAACCCATTTAAAGTTCGACAACTAATGACATTGGTTGCTGCCAACAATTAAGCCAAGTCATGTGAACACCACTTGCAAAGATCAACAACAAAAGAAGGCAAACATGCCGTGACACAAGACTTTCAAAGTTTTCCTCTTCGTCACAAGAGTTCACCTCTTTGCTTGCTCACCTCAATCGGGAGGTGACACACAAATCTTCAACTCGACTTCACAAGTGCCCTCACCACTCAAAGAGAATATCCCAACCACAAAAATGCAATGACAACACAAATGGGATTAATAATAGGAAGAACTCGCTCACTCTCTCAAAAGAAGTTCATCATGCACACTAAAGATCCATAGGCTTGCCCTTCGTGTACCTCTCCACTAATGTAGGAATGCTTGACCCGAAATCAATTAGGACTTTGTTAGATTTGTAATGTAGGCTTTTTGTCAAAGGTGGGGTAAAATTTAGGCAAATAGTGACTACACACCTCCTTGAGCACTACACCGTACAAAAATTGAAAGCACACTTCATTTTCCTTGCACTTACACCTTGCTAAATTGAGGATTATACACTAGTTTTTCCCTCTTTATTCATCAATTCTATTTTTCTTCTTTTTCTTTCTTTTTCCACTTGCTTCTTTTTGTTTCTTCTCTTTCTTTTCCTTTTTCTCTTTTTTTTTTTTTTAGATATTTTCCTTTCAACTTACTTTTGTTGCTCTTTTCTTTATTTTGATTTTCATTGACTTCCACACTTTCACCATAACTCGTGTCACCCCCAAACTTAGGCTTTTACCTAAGTTGCACATCTTTCAATGCACTCGAGGAGGTAGGGCCAAAAAGAGGGTTAGTGCTTTAAGCACTTAGAATTGGTCCGGGTTAATAATGTGGCTGCCAAAAGAAAGGATATGTTAACTCAAAGGCCAAAGAAAGCCTAAAGTCATTTTTTAAGTCAAGCATCACCTAGGTTTTCGCCTTGAAGCACATTTAGGACAAGTTCTAAATCAAGAAGCACACACATGAACACACCAAAACTTCACCACACATGGCACAAGCAAAGCAAGGAAGACGAGTATATTCAAGTCCCAATCAAAGGAAATTATCCAAAATTTACTCATAGCCTAACGAGAGCTAATTAGTGATATAAGAGTCAAAAGTTGAACTTAAAGATCATAGCACAATTCACCAACTAAATTTTTCTATCAATTTTTCAAAACAAGCTCACATGACAAGGATTAAATAATGGTGGAACCAAACATGTCAAAAATTGGCCAAGGAGCAAAAATCCACTACTACTACTATACTATTAGTACTAATAATTAAATCCTAAGAATGCACGGTTCACAAGAATTGCCTCCATGGAAAAGAACCATGGCAAAGAAAAATCAAGAAAGTTATGCCAAAAATTTTATACAACATGGTATTTACAATGAAAATAGTTGTTCGGACCCAAAGGTGATTCAGATAAAAGAAAGCAACATCCCAGGCGTAGTTCATGGGAATATTTTTTTTTAATATAGTTCTAACTAACTACAAATATGAACAAGGTATAAACACAATACTATAATAACTACTTATACTAATATCAAAGAAAATGATCATCTACAAAGTTTTCACAATTTGTTCAAAAACAAGGGAAAGAGAAGATAGATATGTCATAAACCTCAAGTACATGAGCAACATCAATACTACACCCAAAACACAAATACACCCCCAAACTTAAACTATGCACTGTCCTCAGTGCAACTAACAATGTAATACAAAGGGTGTAAGGAACTCCCTGACTAGAAGATCAATCCTCACTGTCACTGTTGGGGTAGCGAAGTTCATCATTGGACTCCTCATCTGAGCTAGTAGAGTGACAAAGCGAGTTTAACTTACTCATCATCTTGTTCAGGAGGTTGCTTGTTCTCTTGCCAAACTTTTTCTGCTTCCTCTCTATTTTGTCCAGCCTGATCTTGATCTGCTCCTGCTCAGCTGCTACTACCTCCAATGATAAAGTGCTCGAAGGCCTGGAGGAAGAACCCTCTCCATGTGGACCTGAAGGGAGGCCTGCTACCAGCTGTCTAATGTGAGCATCTACAGAAGAAATCTGAGATGAAATGTACCTCATGTTGGACGGTCCTGATGAAAGTGGTGGAACTAGAGTGTATGAACTCCCTGGTGCAGTAGTAGTAGCGGGGGCTGAGAAATCTCCAAACGCTAGGTCATTCAATCTGGGAGGTCGAATTGACTCTTCTTTTCTTGCTTTGTTTACCCCTCTTTGTCCTTTCTTCAATAGTGGATAGATAGGCTTTGCGATACTCACACCATTATCACCTGGACGCTCCTCCACTCCGGCATTCTTGCAAAGCCTTGAAATCAAGCATTGGAAATACTGACTCCTTGTTCTCTCTCTCACAACCTCCTCGATCTGATTCACAATTATATCCCCAACATTGACTTTGAAACCGTCAATCAGTGCTGTAATCAGTCGCGCTTTTTCTAGAGTGAGATCAGTCTCATTACCTGAAGGCATTACTCTAGCACAGATAATGGACAACCAAATGCGAGCCTCAGCGGTGAAGTCAGTGGGCATAATCTTTACTCTGTATGTAGACCAATCTGAGGGAGTACCCCCTTGAAGCTTATCAACCAACCACTGCACACCCCCTTCATTGGCATGGGTCCTATACATAGCATTGTCAACATTGTCTAGCTCATACACTTCATTGATTGTGGTTGCATCAAACTGCACTTGTTTACCTCTGACGGTGGTCACCAACTCACCTTTAAAGTCAGATTGAGATGCGTTGGCATAAAATTCCCTTGCCATGGTGGCGTTTTCTCTTTCAGGTTCTTGGGCAAAAGACATCCAACCACTGGTTTCAAGTCTTTGGAAGAAGTTGGGGAGCTTTTCTTCCACTTTGGCCATATGGATCCCTCTTTCCTTAATGAAGCTCTTTTCAAGATCCCTTTGGAATTTTTCATGGCATGATGCGGATAAGAACCTTGTTGTGACATATTCTTCCTCTTCTCCTTCTGTTAAGTGGGGTTGGTTGTTCGTTATGTTGTTTTGGTTGTCTTGCTCGGCCATTGTATGAGAAAAAGTACCTACAAAGATCACCATTGTCAAAACACGATTTGGGTACTTAATATATGCATTAATAAAGCTCATAGGCCAAAGAGTGAAGTCAAAACTTTTCAGCTATGGGCTGTGCAAGCTTACTGTTTCTGCCAGAAATTGGATCTCTGCGCGATTGCGCAGTGACAGGAGCGATCGCGCTGAGTTGTCTAGGACCTCCTGCGCGATCACGACACGTCTGACGTGATCGCGAAGGGCAGAGCTTGACAAAGCAGCGCGTTCGCGTAGGTCATCACGCGATCGCGAGGTTGTCTTCTCCAACAGGATGAGACAGACCTCGGCTACAACACCCTGAATTTTACATGTTCTAAACATCAATCACAGTGTACACCCACCATTAAACAAGAAAAACATGAGTTTTTACTTCAATCTTTTCACAATCAATGCTAGGGTTTAGTTCAATTGGACATAAACAAGTTTGTAACCTAGCCCATTTTCTTCATGGACAAATTAAAAAAAAGGATACATCAGACTTCTCCCTATATAACATTGAAAACCTTTTTGGTTTTTCCATTCATTCAACCACCAATCGAATCAAGAGAGAAAGAGTACTTACACATGCTTTTACCAAACAAAATTAAAATGGAAATTGAGAAACATACCTTGATAATGGAAATAGAATGCTTGAGACTGGAATAGAGGATGGAATGGAGCAGTTGGGATGCAAAAATGGGGGAGGGAAATTAAGAGAATGAGTGTTTTTGAAGAAGTGGGTCGTTTGGCTTCTAAAACTACCTATTTAATATCTGAACCGTTACTCAGCACGATCGCGTCTCCTAAGTCGCGATCGCGCTTTGCTGCTGAGTAGACTTACGCAATCGTGTGTGTAACAACGTGATCCTGCTGGTTTATCTCGCAGTAAAGCGCGATCGCGAAGAATGTGATGCGATAGTGCTGAATGTTTTTTAGACCAACTTCCAATGAGCAGAATTTCAGTGAGGCGGTCCGCCCCAAACATTAGGCGCTCTGCCTACTGGGATGCAGATGGTAAAATTTCAGTGGGCGGTCCGCCCTACACCCCTGTGCAATCCATTTTTTTCATGTTTATGCCTTAGACCATGCATCCTAACAACTAACAAATGTGGGATTCATGTGAGATGATCAAAAACAACAACAAAAACTAATCTAACCTAATATGCAACAAAAACACCAAAATTTTAAAGAGATTTGGGTTGCCTCCCGACAAGCGTTTTATTTAACGTCTTGGCTAGACGGTACCCATGATGCTTTTCTCTCCACTAGGTGAAGGTAAATTTTCTCCCCAACATGGCTTCATGTTCTTTGTTGTGCTCTTTAGGCGGGGGTACACATTTCCGAGCTTGTAAAGCCGGATTCTTCATCTTGCACTTCTTCGTTTTCAAGTGAGGGATGTCGTTTTGTCTCCTTGGCGTGGCAAATTCAACAATTTACCCATTTTGCTCATCAATGCCAAAATCATCCAAAGGTGCTTGTTCTTCTATTTCCATTGCATCATCAACACAAAGATTTGAGAAGTGAAATGAATTAGGTCTAACCCTTTTCAACACCGATTGGGCACCAAGCTTGACATTCTCCTCTTTGATGGTATTAGAGTTTTCATCACAAGAGTTCTTTACTTCCGTTCTAGACTCCAACACAAATTTCTTGCTCATGACATCATTATCAAATATCTTGAAGATGTGATCACTTCCACGAGTTCCCATGATTTGACTTGTGCTCTCTTCCACAAATTCTCTCATTTCTAGTATATCATTCACGATTTCTTCATGTTGAGCCCTGGAAGCTTCAACCATTTCATGAACTAGAATTTTCAAGACACGAGCTTGAAGATCAAATTAGTTCACTCTTTGTCCTAGTTCTTCTATTTCTTGTTTGAGATCCCAACCATCTACATTTAAGTCTTGAAGGCATGCTTCATGGACTTTTATTTTTCGAGCTTGATCTCGGAGCCAAGCTCAGCTCACAATCTCTTCTTGGTCCCAATTGTGCTTTTCTTTAACAGTTCTTTCTTGATATTCAAGCACATCTTCCATGGAGGGTTCATCTTGGAACTCAAGCTCATCTTCCATATAAAGTCTTTGTTGGGATTTGGCAACATCCTTAGCTTGTTGATCATTGAAAGTGTCAACCAACTGGCTCAATTGAGCCTCCAAGTTGTGAATTGCTAAGCCATTTTGATGGACCGTCTCTTTTATCTCGTTGAAGGCTTCGGCATTCTCACAATGGTGTTCAAGTATCCGTTCCATCAAATGTTCACATCTCTCATTTTGAGTGCATTCTTCTTGTAAAGTGATAAGTTTATCTCTTCTTGAAACTTTTCTTGGATGCCTTGCTATTCTGGTTCAAGTTCCAGGTTCATATTTGCAGTGGACCTATCAAACTCATAAGAATCATTAGCGTCATTGCAAAAATTATTAGGAGAAGAATAAATAATATTAGGAAAACCGTCCCAATGGCCATTTTGACACCCACACTCATGACATATGTCCCGCTCAAAGGGTTGAGAAGGTGCACACAACTCTCCCCCGAAAACAATTTGACAATCTTGCCAATAGTGAGGTCCACCACAATAAGGACAAGGATCACTCATGTATGGATTTTCAACGTTTGACCAATTTTGGTTCCATGATGCCATTTCAAGATAATTACCACTAATCTAAACTAACTAACTAATGCGAGTAAACACTACACACAAACAAATAATTACAATTTACAAAGAACATTACTATTATTCACAATTTACATGACAACGGTTCACAAAGTTTGGAACTAAGCCAGCTAGCTCAACTCCTCAAACTACTCTAATACTCCAATTTTTCCCCGGCAACGGCGCCAATTTTAGCAACGCTCAACACAGACCTTGGCTTGAGGTATGAACGGTCATCGCAATATAATTTATTCAACTAGGAGTTAGGGTCGAATCCAGGAGGAACAAAGTGATGCGATCAAAGTAGTGGAGCAACTAAACCTATTTGACTACGCAAAACTAGGATAACAAGGTGATAGAATGATATTAACAACTACAAACTACACTAGGAAAGAAAGTAAAGGTGATCAATGGCCTTTTCACAATCAAGGAATACAAGTTTTGAACCTAGGATGCAATTATAGCACGGGGTTTATGTATTATAGCCGAGTCGTTCTAATGTAATCCCTAGAATCCTTCCGGCCTAGAAGGGATTTTCCTCAACGGCGCTCGTCAAGGCCATGGTTGAGCTTATAAAGCACTACTCATTGCCCGAGGAAAGAAGACCTCTTCCGAGCGTAACTTCTTTTAGATGAGTTAGTCTATGAAATAGCCTATCAACCCAAATCCTCGCTAGCTTCACTATTCTACGCTAACTAGTCTCTCCCGAGTCTTTAATTAGCAAAGTAGATATGTAACTTAAGTGTCATGAGCACAAAAGTCAAGCAACCACAACAATAGAAGCTAGATAATTAAAACCCATAAATAATAAATCCTAGTCATGCTTCATTCATATATTCATGTCCAAAATCATGCCAATTACCAATGCAAATATTCATGAAATATATTCACAAAATCAAGTCTTCAACAACATCAACTACACCAAATATATGCAATACAAAGCAAGGAAATAAAGAAAGGACTACAAAGGATCAAGAAATTCTCAATGTGTTGCTCCAATTCTTCACTCTCTAAGTGTTTGGTTGATGGATCTTGGCTCCCAAGATTGGAGAATTGGCCAAAAGATGTGCCTTAGGTAGTGCAAAGGGCTATTTATATGTTCCCAATTCAGCTGATGTGAAATTCCAAAACTGTCCAGCGCAGTCCAGACGTGCTCTTGCGCGATCGCATGACAAATGGCGCTACCGCACTGCAGCTCTTTTCTTTTCTACGCGATCGCATTCTCTTGGGCGCTTTCACGCTACCTTCTTAAATCTCCCTGCGCGATCGCGTGTAATCCCGCGCGATCGTGATGATAGTTTCCCAGTCCAAAAACATAAACTTTGCAATTCAGCTTGTTTTAACTTGTTTTCCATCTGCTCATCACCACAGCGTCAATATCCTGTAATATGCAACTAAAACATGATAAGTGCACGTATGTAATCCATAATACACAATAAAAACTCAACTAAATAGAAGGTAATGTGTAGAATTTTGCCCACACATCAACACCTACGTGTTTCAATCTGAGCCGTTCAACCCTTCAATCCAATGGCTGATATTAAAACCTATGTTTTAATATTTACAACACCCCTCCCCCCAAACTATAAAACCTAAAACAATTCCCTCTCCCCTTCCCCAAAACACCAGCCGATCCCCCTCACTTCCCCTTTCCCCAAAATGGACCAGATATACTCCTCTCCACCATCACTCCACCATTAACGCTGTTATCTTCGCCGGAGATCACTCCCCTCTCTTCTCCAGTACCGTTTAAACTGGGAAAATGAATCCCTCTCTCCTCGCTGATTTTGTCCGTTCAAGAAGGGAATGGGAAATTTGAATTGAAATCTACCCGAATCAAGACAAAATACGAAAAATGCTTGATAAGAATTTGATTGTTCACACACGAACATGGCAAGAAATGTGAGAATCTTTACACATCATTTCGGTCAGATTCGAGACGGGCAAAAAACCCGACCCGATCCAGTAATAAACCCGGTAACACTTATCTTTTTTATCCTCTTTAGTTTGCTCTAAAAAATTTGTCCAGAAATCATGCATATCGTTTTTTATACCATGATACATGTTTAACTGAATCTTGTACTTAAAATTGGCATAATAATTTTGGTTTAATTGAATAATGTTTATCACAATCATTTGATTTCGAACAAATGCACGACTAATTGAAGACATCTTGATTTGATTACATGTTGACAGATTTCAGTATTTGACATTGTTAATTTTGAATCCAAAGCATTTGCTCGTCTAATCATTTGTTGTTGAAAAAAAGTGTTGCTTCAGCTCGTTGATACTTGATTGAACGTGTTTGTTTCTTTTCTGTTTGACTACATGTATATACATATGTGTATACATAAATATAGTTCCCTGGATCTTTGAAATTAAAGAGGGAAAATCAAATCATATGATAAACTGAATTTCAGAGAAGCAAAGTACAAGGAAGTGTGCTATGATATCCATTTTGACACAATTTCCATATTTTTGAAACTACAAATCTTCTAGGAGTGTTTACTGTTAAAACTTTTCCTTAGACTTCAAAACTGAAAATTGTCTTTCCTTTAATTAAGGGCTGAATGTGATCCTTAATGTAGGGCAATCAAATATTGCACTTCCCTTATATAAAGCTTTGTATCTTTTCTACCTTGATTTGAGGATAATATACTACTCATTTCCTTAAAGTTTGAACTGCCAGGACCTCTTATTTACACTATAAATAGTACTCCCTTTTGACACTTACACACAACTTAAACATCACTGAATACTTTTTCAATAACTTCAAGACATGTTATCCTCTCCTCTCTAAAAAAAACACAACTCTCTGGATACTCTTCTCTGTCGTGTTACATGCTGAATGCACAGAGAAATAGCAGTACTTTTTTTTCCTCCTCTCAAGCAAAAGCAATTTTTTTTACTTCTGGTGACACACTACTGATCCTATTGGCTATAAGCCTCTGGTCTTGGCTACTTTCTTCCGGATTAGAATCCAATCTTTTCTTCTTGTTTCTTTGGTTGCTATCTGTTTGCTAAGGTAAGTAACATATGTATACTATGACATGCCTCCCTGGAAACTAGTTCCAATTATTTGTTGATGTGCTTAGTGTTTAAATGATCGCTGGAACTTCTCAATGCTTGTATACTGTCTGCTGAGGCCTTCTAGAGCCATACCACTAACCTATTTTTGCAAGTCATAGCCATAACAGGATGGTCTTAAGACCATACCTACCCTAACAATTATTTGCAGGTTCCTTGACATCGTGAAGCTTTCAGAACTATGATTATTAACACTTGTGTGAAATAAAAGGGACAAAGGCCCAAGCTACTTCTTCATCTCTATTTAAACTGTTATGTAATTAGATTGAACACCATGATCATGTATTTATAAGGTTGATTGCCTGTCTCTAAGCACCATAAGGTGCAATTAGCATGTAGGACAAGTATTACAATCCTTACTATTTATTTTTGTATGTTCTGAAGTTAAAATGTGAACTAGGTAAAGCTAGGCTGTTTTTGTGCGAAGACTCTAGAATCTTTTGAAAACATGATAGGATTTTAAAATAGATTATAGCAGGAGGCTATTTCTGCAAAATATCAGAAAAAGGCTAAAATCGAAGTACATGCTAAAAACTGGCTTATTTGTGCAAATATTAAAACTGAAAACTGCAGCAGTGTCGAACAAGTTAAAAACTGAAAGTTCAATTTTTATCTAGACTATTTGCGCAATTTGAATGTGTTGGAATTAAACTATATCCGTTAAAAGGCTAAAAGTGCAGGGCAATATTAAAATTGGCTTATCTTTGCAAAGCTGAAATCCCGAAAACGTAACAGTTGAGTAGCAGGCATAAACGTCTAACTTTGGAGGCTGCTTCTTTTCCTTTTAAATCCTAAACTTTCAAAATTGTTTAAACTTTTTATATAATTTGCTTTGTTTGAAATTGCATGACCGTTCATTATTTGGCGCCTAGATGTCTAGATTTGGGGCATTAATAAACTTAGGGGTTTAGATATTTATATTAGTAGTCTCAATGGCCTCCAAGACATTAAGTGGGACGCTCGCAAAGCTTTAGGCCGTAAAATATTAGCATTGCGTTTTAGATTAACAACTTAAAGAGGGTATGGGGGTTAAAGGATATTTAAGCCCCACGGATATGACGGAAATTACTCAAGCTATATATGATAGTGGATTCTGAAACTATCTTCTCCGATAACAGTTGGGTTCTGATATGAATAGGATAATAAAACTATAGGGTTATTTATTCAAAAGGTTAATTAGTTATTTGCTGTTTAATTTTGTGATTTGTGGCTACTTGTGCAGTAGGATAATGTTTTAAATTTACTTCAACAGGTATACTCAACTGACGCATTTTAAAATTTTACACTTTGCATAAGTGTCTCGAGATAAGAGAATTATTGAACTTTTGACCTTCTTATTGGATTAGACTCCCTTTAGGCTTAAAATTATAGAATTAGACTCAATTTGAAATATTCTTTTAGAATTGACTCCTTATATATACTTTAATTTGCTTTTGCACCATGTCTTCTTTATTTATATTATTTAACTTTTATCTTTTTAGTTAAAATTGCAAAAGTAAACCCAATTATAGAAATCGCGCGGGAACCACATTCGTGGAACCTAGGAGGTGCCTAACCCCTTCCTTCTAGGTTAACTTGAGGAATTACCCGAATATATGATTATTAGACCAGCCCGGAGTTATTTCCTTAAATTTAATTAAATCAATAGGTGACCTAATACGCCTAGAAAATTTATTAGGTGACGACTCCAAAACTCTAACTCAAACAAGTTACCCCGAATCGAAAACCACTTGCTTCAGGTGGGGGTGCCACAGCAGCTGCTTCATGTTGTTCTCAATTGTTGTGTATAAAATAACAATTACAAGATTTTGGTGTTGATGTAAGAACAGTCCCTATCTACTGTGATAATACTAGTGCAATTAACATGACTAAGAATCCAGTGCATTACAAAAGGACTAAACACATTAATATAAGGCATCACTTCTTGAGGGACAATTATGAGAAGGGTCTGATCACTATAGCTTTTTGTCCCACTGACAAACAAATTGCTGACATATTTACAAAGGCATTAAGTAGAGATCATTTTGAAAGGAACATGTTAGAATTAGGGATGATCAAATCCACCTAAGTCTACTTAGCTTTACTTCAAAAATTTGGCTGAAAATTTGGCTTAAAAAGGAATTTATTAAAGTCAATTTGAAGTTTCAGCTCAATTCCATACTTAATTGTATACTCTATGCCATGATTTCTACTTAAGTTTGCTAAATTTTAATGATGTTACCCTTATGTTCTTAGAATTTTAGATTGTGCAATTTGATTAAAATTTGGAGTGAAAACTGTTCCTTTGTTTCAGGTATATGCTACTTTATCTATATCTATACCGTTCTAAAAGCACGAAGGCCTTAGTGAAATGTTGATTGAACTTTTTACCCTCCATAAGTGACTTTTATATTGGATAAAATTGTAAATTCTAACTATACAAATAATTTTAATTTTATAACATAAATAAAATAAATATTCCAAATCTCACGTCAATAGGTCTCTAAATTTTCTATCATTATATTAACCTCAAGTAAAATACCTACATTCCTTGATGGAATCAAATTGTATCATCACAAATTATGGATAAGATTTGCCAGATACGTGCTATTAATTATAGTATCCTTATTCTTAGATTGTTATTTAACTATTTTCTAGTTTTAAGCTAAATAAAGTTAAAAATTTACCTAATAATTAAGAATGTAGTCAACTCCTATTCTTATTCGAATTTTGTATTCATTCATATAGCTTTTATTCTCCCATTGACAAACAAATTCTTTCACCTCAACAACGCCTTATTCTTGTCGTTTGCTTAGTTTTCAATTGCTTAATATTTTCAATTTAACAAGGAATTCATAATAGATCTTACATTTAGTTAATTCTGCTAAATTATTTCTTACGCTTTTTTCTTCCTCGCAGGAATATTTCGTATTGGGTCTTTGGAAGCTAATACTCACCCGCATTTAGTTTATCAGGTATTTTTATTACAGAGGTTTTATATTTTATTTTTCCTAATGTGATTTTGTTTTGTTTTGTTCCTTTTTAACTTTTTTCTTAATGTGGTTTATTTTTCTTTGTAACTTTGTGTGGTTTTGTGAAACTGTGGTTCGTCTGCACTAAGTTCATCCCAAAGGGTCCTGAATTTTGTGAAATAGGTAGCAATGTCTAATGAACCTTGGCTTAAGCTACTGATTTCCTTTAAGATTTGGACATACTTGGATCCATTTGACTGGCCAAACCTATCATTGATATCATCCCATATGTCTTTTGAAGTGTCAAATCTCATTACACTTGATGCAATCTCTCTGGATAAGGAGTTTGTTATTAAGACAATGACCATATTGTTGCATCTTTCCCAGTAAGGGTAATAAGGTTAGTTAAGTTCTGGTTTTGGATCTCTCCCTAGAATAAGTCCTACTTTATTTTTGGAAGAAAGAGAGACTAATATGCTCCTTCTCCATATGACGAAACCAGTTCCATCAAAAGGCACGAAAACAAAATGTGTTCTTGGACTGTCAGAGGGATGGATATAGAATGTATGTGCAGGATCGAGTGTAAAAGGGGTGAAACCTTGTGAAGTAGATTGTGCTAGGCCGGATTGATTTTGAGTAGGCGGCATTATAACAAACCCTAATTTTGTGAATTGGACCCTAATTTGTTAATTTTTGGGGATTTTCTCAAATTACCAAAATTTCTCTGTCAAAATATCACTAGCATTGAAATTCACAATTCTAGGTCATAAAGTGGAAAGTAATTGGGATTACCGTGTATTCTCACCAAAGCTTCTGAAAAATCATACCGATCAAATGCAAAACAGTAAGGAATTTGAAACGACCTCGGTTAGTCGTTTCGGAAGTTAGGACTCCGATTGGCGTGCCGATAATTTTAAAATATTCATAATATCTATTAGGACCTGTCTGTAAAATTTGAGCTAAATCAGACCTCGTTTGGTAGGCATCGGAAGAAGGTTTCAGTTTTTATTGTCGATAAATATTAAAAAGAGATTTTCGAGCTCGGTTTTGCCGAATGAGCTCCGATTCGAAATTCAAAAGCGCCGTTAAGTTCGTATGATTATTTGTAATTTTTGTAAACTTTCGAAAGTGAATTTTCATATTGTTCGGCTAGTTTTCGCTAAAATGCCGAAAGTTAAATAATTTGACTTTTTCTATTTAAAGTCGCATCTTGAGTTTCGGGAGTCCAATTTGAGATCTGCCTTCGCGAGTATGTTACATATATTTTGTATAACTGGTATGCAAAAGTTGGAATTGATTCGAATATCGTAGGATTCCGTTTTAATTTTCATCGCGAAAAGAAAAGAAAAGAAAATAAAAATAAAAAAGAAAAAAGACAAAAAGGAAAGAAACAAAGAATGGAGGCGGTGGGGAGCTTAGCCTATATATGCTAAGGATGTCAAAACAGAAACATAAACAATTCAGAAGCAAGTAAAGAGAAAACGCAGTGAGGTAGAAAAATGCCAGAAAATGAGAAAAGAGCCGGAGAAAAGATAGAATTTTTACCCCGAAACATTTAGGTAATTATGTTAATTCATTATTTGAGTTTATTACGTATGTTTGAATATATTTTAATAGTGAAAATTGAGATATTATACATCGTTTTCATAAGTTCAATTAATAGTTTAAAGGATCAATTGGACCCCGATAATGAAATTGATTATATATTCGTACTCAGTGAGTTATGGGCAATATATAAATATAATTTATTTGGGCTTTGGTTATGTGACCTTAAACCCTGTATATAGGTCTGGCCTGCGTATTGCGTATGCAAATAGGGTATCAGGTTCCTAACCGGATTGCCCTAAGATGTGGGGAATGAAGCCTTTAGCCTTATTTGATATAGTTTTCTGCTTATTGAACATAGTGGGATCGTTTGTCAATGAATCCAAAGTACAAAGCGGTTATTGAGTGGCTGTGCTAACTTCGTAACAAGGTAAGTGTTTATATCCATTCTTTGGAGGCACCTGGCCTCGTGAATTTTCTACCACGTGATCCTTACGTGTGTAGCTGCCGATAGGCATACAGTCTTGAAATCCAAAACCGTATAGTTAATCAATTTTGATTTATTATGTTGTACGCTTGGATTTCCATTTTTGGATCATAAATCTTTGGATTTTTAAACAGTTTACTCGTCATTAATTTTGTGCATTGGTTTTACATATTGTATTGTGTAGTAAGTAGCTCTTTTTTGTGTCTAATTTAATTTTTTTTTTAAATTTTCATGGAACTAGACAACATATGAGACAACATAGAAGCAAGAATTCAAGAGTTGAATATCTCACATTGAATAGAGGGAGTCCGGTATTATTAGTGAGAAGTTTTCTCTCTTGCGAGTCTGAATAAAACACCAAGGAGCTTCAGACAAAAGACTGGTGATTCTTTTTTCTTTTTGACTTTCTATTTTGGTGTATATGTTTTCTTGTATCTTTTTAAAATTTATTTAATTTTTTGCTTTGAAGTACTTCCTCAATGTCCTGTTTCCGTAATATATAAATACGTTATATTTTATTTTCTTGTTCATGACGATATGTAGAATGAGTTATAGTTGGTTGACTAATAGAGTGTGCCTACCGGTCATAATTCAGGGATAATGCAAACTATTACGGTCAAGGCTATTCCATGGGAACGAATTCTAAAGCATGTGATTATTCTTATTTCATGTCCTTTTAAATCGCTCTCAAAATTAAATAGAAAGAGAAGACAAATTTAATTTGTGAGAATTACTAAATTAGAGCAAAACAAAGCAGATGAAGCTACGTTTTTTATGAGGTATATGTACACGTTCCTGCAATTCTTTTAGTCTAATGCTATTTAGTCTTTTCCATTACTCCTTATATGTATATAAATTATGATACACCAATGTATATGATATTCTTCGGGTAACTAAGTGTATTTTTAATCCAGATCAAATTAAATGTGTGAAATGTCTGATTTGATGATATTCCAACTTTCAAAATTAATGGTTATTTTGTTAATATTTAGAATATTTATGTGATATTCATTTGGAGTGTACATATATTTTCGGAACTCCAATTATAATATTATTCTGTATTAAGCACCATGGAATGCAATCTGAGTGGATGGATTAATTAAAAAGAAATTCAAGCCGTTCTCTTGTAATATATTAAATGTCTTTAATTAATAAAAAAGATGTAAATTTTTGAGTTAAGGACTGAGGACTTTTGTAGAGCAATGTTTCTTGAGTTGGATGGAATCAACATTAGTTATTTTCAAGAATAAAGTATTTAACATCCTTCAACTTTTGTTTTATTACTCAAGACACAAACTTTTGATAATACTTATGTTATTCTCTTGGAAAAATATTCATTGACATTAAATATATGCATAACGCGTGTATCAAGAAACTAGTTATTCAGAAATTATTAGAGTTTGAATGTTATAGGTAACTAGACTAATTTAAATCCCACTCAAACTCTATCTCTCTGAAATCAGTCCATTAAGAAATCGTTCTACACTCCATCTCCCACTTGAACTTTTAATCATAACGGCTACTTTTGAAACGTTCAAGAAACCTAAACTGATTACAACTCTATTTAATCTAGGAAGCTGAATGGTAAATCGTTTTTAGTGCAAGCTAACTTGGTAGCTTAGCAAACGAAGACAAACGACAAATGGAAAGTAAAGATAAAAGCTTGACACAGCTTTTCTTACTTGAACGGTACCGAGGAACTGGTCTCGATATGATTCAAGTAGAAGGAAAGAGCACCTAAGCTATGCAAAAATTCTCAAGAGAACAATGCCTCTTGCAAACTGAATGATCAAAGAGGAATTATTCAATCAGAGTCACCGAAAGCCACAGTTCCGAATGCCCACATCTGGGTTGCTCACATCTGAGACACAAAGAAAGAGCTCTCGACTACTCTCATTCAATATTCAATACTCAAAATTAAGGTGTCCACAAAATAAAATGCAAAGAGAATATAGACAACACTAAGGGTAAACTAGTAAAACGGTCACAGGCGACCAATAACAATAAGCCACGTAGGGCTGAGTAAGTTAAGTGTTCAGACACTCATTTGCTTTACTGGATCGAACGCTCCTTTGGTTCCGAACACTTGAATTCGAGCACTTGAATACGAACACACTGCTCGGCATCAATTTTGAGTGCTCGATTGCTTCCTTATTCGGGCTCGAGCTTGTAGATGAAGCCTTCAAATCTTGCGCTCAGCCACTCAGCGTTCGAACGGTACCTTTCTCCCGGCCACGCCAATTGGATGTGAACATCATGCAACAACTTGGCTTGGCTTCGTGTCATCGGTCACGATAGATTGAACACTTGATCATCACATGTTCGGGCTGCATCACATGAGAGTGTACTTTATATTTATAAATATTATTTGCAACAAGCTCACCATTATTGCAGGAAACAGCGTGACAGTGTCCCAAGGTATACAACCAGACACGACAAATAATTATCTCCTTACAAAATGCACCTAAATGAATATCCCCAGAGGAGAAGCATATATTTCCTAACACTTAAAGCACCCGAAAACAGGGAAGTCTACTTTATCTTTATCACTATTTGCACTTATCTTACTTGTACTGCAGGAAACTCTTTGATTCTTTGACAGTCCCTCGAGCCACTCCCCGATCTCTCGACAAACTCTTGAGCCAATTCCTATACTTTCATACTTGCCACCAAAAGTCACTACCACAGACGAAATTGTACAACCACAAAACCTCAAATTCATACTATGCACCATTCTGGAACACTATTCAAGAAGCCTAATCCTTTCGACAAAGTCTTTGTTATACCCACAAACTATTTATCTGTCGAGTTTCAGTACGCTCAAATCTACATTTCCCTACTCACACAAGTGATCTGTCTAATCTCTCATTCTTGATTAGACATCAGTTTGTGTTCCTTCATATTCAAGCTTATCTGTGTCAATCGTGTGTGTTCTCGAGCTTGATCGTGCCTACATGTTTGAATCATGCACATTTATAAAGCTCGCTCCTCAATATTCCCCAAGCCTAGTAAAGACAAATATTGGAGGCAAGATGACTCATTTATCGAGATGAAGTAGAAACAATGTACCTGTAAACTCCTCTTTATGGGTGTATCGTGCACCACATCATCATGACTAGGATGATTACAAGCCTCTTTTCACACACCCGATCTATCGATGTTACCTCGTCTTCGATAAAGCCTCTGTTACATCCAGCAATTATATCTCAGCAAATTTCAAAGTACATGCAAATGTAAACTTCGCATACTCTGACAAATTTACTCATGACATCTAAAATTGTGCGTCATAAACATCACATAGGCAACATGCCATTCTAGAACTACACACAGCCTAATTCTCGTGAAGCCCGAGATATGTAGGCAACTCAAGGGTTCGGCCGAAACACCCCAAAACTCTCATTTTCCCTTTCAGCATTTTTCATGCTCGTCGTGACAAAATTGGCTGCTCTGTCAACTATCTTTGCCCGAAGATTCTTTCATCATCTCCGGACAAAGAGGGGCAGTTGTTGACACCCAATTTTGTCCCTTCTTTTCTCTATAATTGGCTATATTTGACTTAAAGGTGCAATATTGACTGTTTGAGCGAATTCGCATTAGGAAGCATGTATTTACCTGTGATTATACCCTATTTATACATTATAAATTTAATCATGATTATATTATGTAATTCGGCATCATATAGGCAATATGAGAAGTACGTGTCAGGCTATGGTTATTTATGAAAATTACTGCATTTATAATATTTATTAATTATATGTGATTATTTATATTTAATTATTTTATATGTGCATTTTCTTATCTTTATACATAATAGCTATGCTAAAATATTTTTTTTTGCACCGTTAAGTTAATTATCAGTCCAATATCTCAATCCAATTTTAATTCTTTTAGGATTAAAATTTTTTTAAAAGTTTAAATTGTTCCAAATCCTTCTATTCCTTGAACCTAGACAGAGAGTGGTCCAAATACACTTTATAGAGTTCTTCTATGTTTATTTTTACCAATAATTCTCATTTTCTTACAAAATATTCTCAATTAGTCAGTAATTATCCCCTCCCCAACATCAGATACCCTCTTCTCTCCTCAATTTTTGGCATAAAATCATCACCATATATCACTCCTCTAACCCCCAATCTCTCAATGGTCTCTTTAGAGAATTGGTTATAAATTTCTTTGGTTTTGATCTTGGAAAATAGGGAAAAACGGGAGAGGGTATCACCCTTACAATACATCTCCACACATCCCCACCATTACACAGTGCAAAAATAACTCCCCTGCTTATCATAGATACACACAGATATACAGAACACACACACTCACACCATCGACATCATACACACACGCACACAGTACACCAGCGATATACATACACACACCGTACACAGACCCCCATAACTCCATCTTCCTTTCAATCTCTCTTTACACCATCTCCACCACCATTTACAATACCCAATGGGAGGGAGTAATACAAAGCCGATATTGATCAGAATAAGGGAAATCAGGAGAGGGGATCGGAAACCAGTGTAAAGGAAATAGGGGAAACACCAGAAAAGGAGATCGGGGAACGAGTTAGGTGATGATGCCAATAGCAGTGGTGTACGCCGGGAACCCCGTCGCCGCTAACTGTTTCCTTCTTCATTCCATCGCTCGCGATCGTAAGGAAAGGGGGGAGTTGTAGCGTTGCCGTCGTGTCTCTCACCGGAGAGCCATGGCCGGTGGTCGGTTTGCTCTGTTTCGTTCGCCGATGTCTTTGCGGGAAAATCTGTTTAGCAGCGTGATTCGTTCTCTCTGTTAATTGTACCTTTATTTGGGATATGTGATTTATTCGAGTTGACCGGTGGTGCTCTTTTGTTTTGTTAATCTGTTGGTTATGCTGATTATTTGTGCAAGTTTTTTTGTTTATGCAGTGGTGGGCCCGCTCGTTTCTATTGCATTACTGGATGCTTCTGATATGATTTTGGATGTTTGTTTCAGTTGTTTTGAACAGACAGTGTGCTTATTGCCTATGAAAAATAATTAATTTGAGGCATACAGGCTAATTTGAATGGATACTACACCGTTTAGGCCAATGACGTTTGGAGGCCAATACAAGTCCAGTCCCGTATTTACCGTCCCTTACGTGTCGCAAAAACAAACAAAAAAAGGCGATGATGATGAGTATACACTTTGCAAAATGAGCATAGAGTATGTAGGACCGGTACCTGGTATGGCAACACGGCCAGCCACCGTTGTTTACAGCCGTATCAACGTTCTTAAACCTCTACCCAATACGACGAAATCTGAGCCTAAATCTTTCAAAAAAATCTATTTTCCCTTTATTATTATTATTATTATTATTATTATTATTATTATTATTATTATTATTATTATTATTATTATTATTATTATTATTATCATCATTATTCTTATTATTATTTTATTATTATTATTATTATACTGATTTATTTTTCTCATTTTTGCGAGGTATTTCTCGGCGAAATTCGTTAAAGAAAGACATTATTGGAAAATGCGAACGTTTTAAATATTATCATCATTTTCTATACCTTTGTTTTATTTCATTACTTATATTTTTGTATATTGAAATACTAATTAATTTATTTTAATTGTCAGGTACAATCCTACAAAGAGAAAATCTTTGGCGAAGATAAATATTTATTGCTTATACAATTATTTGAACCTAAATTGTCTATTATAGTAGAGTTAATTTTGATTGACTTTAGTTTGAATCCCAATTATTTATTCTGGCCGGGAACCACACTTGGTGGAATCTGAGAGGTGCCTAGCACCTTCCTCTTAGGTTAATTTGAACCCTTACTCAGAATATCCGGTTCGTAGATCAAGTTTCGGAGTTAACATTAAAATCGGCTAGAAACAAAGTAGGTGCCCTAATACGCCTAGTTAAAAAATATGTTAGGTGGCGACTCCAAGTCTTTACCCGTGAGTTCTAATAAGTCGAACCCTATTTCAAATTTTAACCGGTTCGGAAAAAATGGGCGTCGATAGAATGGCGACTCTGCTGGGGATATCAAGGTTCTAACCATAACGGACTTTAAATTGGGATTCCTTGCACTTTTTTTTTTCTTTTTTTATCATTTTGAATACTAACTTTTCTTTCCCTTTCACAGGATTGATGTTTATCTTTAGATGTTTAAATTTTTGGCGCTCTTTCTCTAAATTGTAGGGGTGGGCGTTCGGTATTTCGGTTTGGCTTTTTGAAACTTCGGTTCGGTATTTCGGTTTTCGGTTTGGTTTGAAGTGTAGAAAAACCCGTAATTTTTATAATTCGGTTCGGTTCGATTTTTTAGTTCGGTACTTCGGTGTTTCGGTTTAAACCAAAGTTTATGGCAAAAAAAAAAAAGTCCGAACAAGAAAATTTATAGCCTATGACTAACTAGGATAATTTGGTCCCCTCGACCACACCATAATTTGGTCTTCTCACTTTCTCATTTCTTTCAATTTCTTTTAGCTTAAAAGAAATTAGTACTAAAAGTTTGACTAATTACAGAAAATGAAACAATTCACCCCCTTCGTACAGTATGGTATTATCATGGCGGAGCTACAATCAGTGAAAGTTGATACTGAAAAACTATAATTGTATATATAAGTCAAATAGGAGTATTACTTGATATTTAATAAATTTTGAAAATTCTTAAACACTCTTAGCAAAATTATTGGTTTCGTCACTTGTCACTGATGTAATTTTGTAATTTCTCAATTTAGATAATTGTGCTATGAATGACTTTTACAAAGAGTAACAAACATTTAGATACTTTCTCTCTATTCTGCAAAATAAAAAATAGCAGAACCTTTAGTTAAATCAGTCAATATGTAGAATCATGTTACTTACTGACAATGGCTAACTTAGAGATTTAGAAAATATATGGCATAAGTGTAAAAAAAAAAAAAAAAAAAAAAAAAATTTGGTTTTTTCGGGACCCGAAATTTCGGATTGCCCGAAACCGAAAACCGAACCGAAAAACCGAAATTTCAAAATTTCAGAACCGAACCGAACCGAAATACCGAAATACCAAACCCGAAAAACCGAATTAGTTCGGTTCGGTTCGGTATTTCAGTTTTTTCGGTTTAGTGCCCACCCCTACTAAATTGATTGTTGTATTTATTTTATTTGCATTTCCTCCATTCCTTGAATATTTACACTTGCACACCATGAACGATTGCATGGACCCCACGGTCGTTCCACTATCAAAGCACCCTTTAGGGAAAGTACACAAAATTAGCCAACTAGCGAAGCTGTTGGCAGTTTGCGTGCTTTCAACTTTCAAGTCGTCCGCTTGGGAGAAACCTTGTCTAGAAACCTACTCCTAGATACTATTAAGAGCATATATCATATCCGCCACTGTTGGCAAAGATTACTCGTGCGCTATATTTGAAAGACGGTTGCGTCGGTTTAACGGCCGTTCTTACTCCTACAAAGCATACCTTTGAAAAGTTTTGGGATAGGTCGAGTCCGTGGTACAACTGACGGTTCCAAACTTTTTCACTTCCAAACAGTCTATTTGGGAGAACCTTGTCTAAACCTCACTCTTAGAAAACTCCATTAGGAGCATTCATCGCATTCCATGTTCTAAATTCTTTTTCACATCATCGTTTTAAATTATCTTGCCTGATTATCTCATTCTCGGAACTAACTTGTTTATTTTTGATTTCCCTTTTTCCTCCCCTTTTATTAAAACTTATTTTATTTTAAACTGATTTTATTTCAACTTGTACATATCTTAAACTTGTGCATTTTGCTCATACGCCCGCCATTCCTGGCAACTTCAAAATCGTACGTTGAAAACACGATGGTTACAACCGCCTCTTTCCTCACAAAATTTCCTTTTAGGGAGAACGACTTGGAATCTAGTTGGTCCGAGACATTCCCACTCCCGAGTTGTCCGCTCGGGAGGATAATAAAACTCGGTCTAAGTCAACCCAGCTCTTAGTGGTGACTCTAGGACCATGCATCATGACATATCATTCATCGACTTGTCCTCAAGTCTGATAGGCCAACATGTTCAAACAATCTGAACGGGTTTCTGACCCCCGAAGAGCGTTAAACATGATTTATTGGCATATACTTAAAGGATTGAACGTGCAAATGTGGACCGTTTATTGGAATTATTCTGCATTCAATGCCATTCAAAGGCACAAATGGTAAGTGAAACGGCATCAAAGCCAAAATTGAATCGGAAACGACTGTTTATTCCTAAACGGTTGGAATTATTCTGCATTCAATGCCATTCAAAGGCACAAATGGTAATCGAAACGATATCAAAGCCCAAATTGAATAAAAAATGATTGTTTATTCCTAAACGGTTGGAATTATTCTGCATTCCATGCCATTCAAAGGCACGAGAGGTAACCGAAAAGGCATCAAAGCCTAAATTGAATCAGAAACAACTGTTTATTCTTAAGCGGTTGGAATCATTCTGTATTCAATGCTATTCAAACGCGCAAAAGGTAACTGAAAAGGCATTAAAGAACCAATTTGAAGCAGAAATGACCGCTTGATAGACGGGATGTCACATATTGCGCATTTATTCTTTAGGCATTATATAAAGACTTGCCACTCGTGGTTTGTCAAAAGTCCATTAGCAACTTTCGTCTAAAGTGTCTAAAGGATTCTCAAACGACACTTCTCTTCATATTCCATACTGTATTTTTTTCAAAAGCTCGTGCCATATGTTAATCATTTTCTTACAACCAGAATTTAGGCATCTTCCTTCCCTTTTCTCTCTTTCCTTCATCTTTTCCAAAAGATCATGGCCACTAGAACATTTGACATGGTTGTTGAAGTCCCTCAGTTGCTAAGACATTGGTGGAAAAACCTAAGCATAGATCAACAAAATCAAGTCAAAATGGTGTTGGGGAATCTAATTTCACTAATATAGCACACTGCAGTAAAAAGGATAGTAGAACCAGCAGTATACTATTGGGACGCGGACCGAGCGGTTTTCCATTTTAGAAGTGTAGAGTTGACACCGTTGCTGGAAGAAATTGGTGGATTGACTCAACTCCCATTTGATAGTGATGAGGTATTGATGCCTGAGAACATTACACCCGAGGAGTTCTTCAATATGGTAGGGCTTAAGCCCGAATTGTGCACAGACAATGTGAGACAATTAGGAATTTTCTTGACTTCCCTCTATATCAAATTTGGGTATGGAGAAGCATTTCAAGAATCCGAAGATTGTTTCAGAATTAACAAGGCAGATTGGCAAGAGCGGAGGGTACTTGCTTTTGTCACCAGCTTTCTAGGGACTGTCGTGTTTCTAGAACACAAAGGACGAGTTGATGTTTGCATGGTATCAATTGCTGATACCTTACTCAAGGACTTCAACAAGAAATATACTTTGGTACCGATGATTTTTGCAGAAATGTACCGAGCTTTAGAAAGATGCAAGAAAGGTGCTAGCTTTTTCGAAGGTTGTAATTTACTCCTACAAATTTGGTTGATGGAACATTTGCAAAGGATGAACAGCATAGACCAAGCCTTCCACCCCGTACCAAGAGAAAACTATATCTTGACTCATACCGCCCGTATGAACAACGCACCCGAGAAATGGGACCAGCCAACGACTGCCAAAGGCTGGCACCACAGGCTTTCTCAGTTGACATCTGAAAACATACAATGGATGTTTGATTACTTTCCCGGCACTACAGTAATCACAAGATCCGAAAGAGCTTCTTTTCTTGTCTTTGTGGGCTTTAGCGGAATTTACCCATACACTCCTTTAAGGGAACTTAGACAAGCAGGGGAAAAGCAGATTGTACCCCAAATTGCAGACATCAGAAGCTTCAATGTAGATATTTTCGGAGGAGTGATACCGTTCAAAGACAAGATATTAGAACTTTGAAAAGCAAGGCACCAGATGGGATTTGAGACTATTGGACGAGACAGATTTGATGCAGGCTATGATGAAGAATATCCTGACTGGCTGAGGAAAGACATAGCAAAGGCAGTTCAACCAAAAGCAACAACAAAAAGGAAAAGAAATATTGATGAGTTAGAAACAGAGTACAAGAGGCTACGAAAACAACTGGCAAGGGCACGAGAGAAAATAGCAATAAAGCAAAGTTTGGTTGAAGCAAAGAACCAAAAAAAAAAGACAAATGGCGCAATAAGGCAGGACTCTTGACAAAACGCATAGAGTCTATCGGTGTATGGGCTAACGAGGGAATGAGCTCTGTGGCTGATAAAGGAATAGAAGAATAAGGAAAGAAAGCATGGGAAATGTTGAAAAACTTCACATTTGACATATCTCGGCTTTTAACTAATGCAGACAATATCATCTTCCAAGGAGACTCATCACAGGCAAGCTTGTCGGAGGGAGACTCATCCGAAGAAGAAGAAGAAGAAGAATCTTCCGGGGATGGATCAACATGAAATATGTCCACCTGGCCATGATCTAATCTCCTATCAATATTTTCCACCTCCTATATTATTCAAATATAAACCGATGTAATAAAGTCCAATAAATGCAATGTTATCTCTTAGGTTCCCTATTTTGTTAGCAAACAAAATGATGCATGTGGCACCAAGTGCTTTTCAAAATCATCATGCGTAAAACAGTCCTTCGCATTATAGGATGCATTTCTTATTTGATATGTGTGCATTGCATGAACTTATCTGTTGCTCTAAGTCTCTTTCCGCTTAAGTGAGTCCCTTCCCAAAATCCAATCTTACTACCAAGGCATTTCTTCTTCCAATTCTATACTCAAACCCCGACATTTGAAATCTTTTTGCGTGTCCAAATTATTTCCAATTCACCACTAACTCAATAACCCATTATCCAAAGGTTGGATCAAGTTGAATACCAAGACATGGTTAAGCAAAGTGCATTTGTCAGTGATTATCTAAACAAGAAGAGTTTGCTACAACAAGCACTATGTACATAGAGCAGAAAATTAACAAGGCAAGAGATGTGTTGGTCAAACTCAAAGGCACACATGCCTACACAATGTCTGGGGATCATTTTGTTGTCCCAGTCCACAAAGTAATACAATGAAGGAGATCCAAAGTATTTACATACTCACACCTATTCATGGTCAAAAAAAGGCGTTCAAAGGCTTATCAGTGGGCAATAAGGAAGTGAAAAACAAGGAAAGCCGCCTGGTGCTACAAAGGTTTATTGCATAAAAAAAATTAGCAGGCTGATTCAACTTGGAAAAGAATGCAAAGACGCAATGAAAAATATTCCATTACAGGACGATGAACTCAAGATGAATTTATTTGAGACGCTTACAAGGCCAAGCAAGACACGGGCAAATAGATTTCTTGAAGCGATTCTGGTCGAAAGCTTTATTTGAAAGATTTTTCATGACAACAACTACATTGAACAAAGAATACAATATGACCAATCTCTAAAATGGTCGCGAAGTGAAGCAGAATATACATGATACACAGGTAACCTACATCGGGTTTAGTCTCTCTGCAATAAAATGATTATCCAACAAGGAACGTTGGTGCAAGGACCATATTTCAGCAGTTGGTTGACAAGTATGAAAGACGTTGAGTATCTCCTTGAAAGACACATAGGAATCATGACAGACAAATTTACAAGGAAAGATGACAAATGCACTTAAGGTCTTGGTGTTCGACAAAAGCCAACTTCCTTTTGAGTCACATATATCTCTTACCCGAAATCTTTGTCGGTTTTTTATCGAGGTCTAATCAGACACATCTCCTGCTTTAGCAAGCATCGGTCTTTTGAACGAAATTCTTTCCTTAACTGCTACATAAAGCACTCAGGAAACATTTTGCGATATCTATGCATTCTATTATAGTCTCCAACCCAAAGGTTAATCTATCATCCGCAGTCTAGGCATTCTCTTAAGCTCCATGTATTATTTTTGTATCTAATCTTTGCTAATATGCTAACATAGTTTTGCGCATTTTGTCACTTTATTACGGTTGCTTCGCATTTGAACACTGAAGTTGGTAAAAAATCTGCATTAAGAAGAAGCCGAAATGGCAAACCGAGCCGAAAATATTTACTTCTGGAACAAAGTCTTTCAAACCATGAGCACATGACACCAAGAGAATTCAAACAATCCTAGCATTATGCATGTTCTTTGTGATAGACAAACAAGATCAGCCAGCGGTATACCCACACAAGTGTCACAAGAAAGAGATCCAATCACTACACAACCAGAACCTGCAAAACCCACAACCCCACACTGCACCCAACTTACGCAATAAACAATTTCCCCTCTGTCAAGACTTTCAAAGGCTCAACACAATCGAGGACAGACGAAAAGACAAAACCTCACACCTTTTCTCCTTTAGCTCATTCAAAAGATATTGCAACCAACATACAAACTACTCCCTAGATACCCATTCCGAAAATCGATCCAATAAAGATCTACACCCTTCACTCAAACATTCAATACCCTGAAATCACAAAATACCCAGTACTAAAAATATAAAATTCAAAGCCTGATTGGCAAAGGCCAAACAATGATACAACAAGAACCAACAAATGGAAGTTGCAAAACTCTAGAGCCACAACTACATTTTCTACCAATCCATCAAAAATAAGCAAGAAATATGAAGACACCCCATCACAATTTTGGATAACCTCTAATTCGGCTCATCTAAATACCAAACCTCAGTCTAAATATGCAAGTATCCACATAATCAGAGTCATCGAGATACCCAATCATTACACTAAAGGACGAATGCAGTCTAAATATGCAAGTATCCACATAATCAGAGTCATCGAGATACCCAATCATTACACTAAAGGAAGAATGCAGATTCAAGCCAATGCATTAGTGTTCAGTGCAATGCAACCACTTTGTTTCGACTAACGAATCTTTCTTTGAGAGCAGATCCTTCAGCATAAATACAAGATTCACAGGCATTCACAACTGACATGATAGCACTTTAGCCACGTCAGGCTTAAAAAATGACGACTAGCCACGTCAGGTTTAAAATATGACGATCAGCCCTGTCCGGCTTAAAATAGGACAAACTCACATATTTTGTTTTGCAGACACCACTACAATAGGCTCGTCCGCCTTGGAATTGGAGATACACACATATTTTATGTTTGTTTTGAAGACACTACTATAATATGATGATCTATCAAAGGCAGTAAACTGGGACAGAATTTTTTAATATCTCCTCATAAATTCCAAAAAGACGCAAGCTGACACTGGGGCAGAAATTTTTGAGATTCCCTAAAAAATTTCAAGAGAGACGAAGTACAAAATTGGGAATTCACCGAAGAAAGCTTGACTAAGGCCCAGGATTCATGAAAGAAGGAACTACAGGAGGAAGGCGCGGAACAAATGAAGAATGCACAAATCAAACCTTCCCCCCGCAACACACAAAATTTTTCTTTGAGTGCAGGCATTACGAAAGTTGAAACACAACGACCTTCTTAGCAACATTGCAGACATGATATGTCATTTTATTTTTAGCACTTTACTTTTTGCTCGCAGGGTACACAGCCCGAAGCGACATGCACTTTACTTTTTGTTCGCAGGGTACACAACCCGGCGACATGCACTTTACTTTTTATTTGCAGGGTACACAACCTGGCGACAAGTACTTTACTTTTTGTCCGCAGGGTACACAGCCCGGTGACAGGCAATTTAATTTTTGTCTGCAGGGTACACAGCTCGGCGACAGGCACTTTACTTTTTGTTCGTAGGGGTACAATGCCCGGCGACAAGCACTTTAATTTTTGTTCGTAGGGTACACAGCCCGGCGACACACACTTCACTCGTTGTATGCAGAGTATACAGCCCAGCGCAACAGAAAAATATCTCCTGACGAGAGGCACTTAGTAGCTCCTAACGAGCAAGCAAATAGCTCCCGACGAGCAGGCAAATATCTCCTGACGAGAGGCACTTAGTAGCTCCTGACGAGCAGGCAAATAGCTCCCGACGAGCAGGAAAATATCTCCTGGCGAGAGGCACTTAGCAGCTCCTAACGAGCAGACAAATATCTCCTGACGAGAGGCACTTAGTAGCTCCTGACGAGCAAGAAAATATCTCCTGACGAGAGGCACTTAGTAGCTCCTGACCAGCAGGCAAATAGCTCCCGACGAGCAGGCAAATATCTCCCTACTAAAGGCACTTCTTTTCTTCTCTTGCACTATATTTTTGTTTGCATGGTACACAACCTGGCGCGACAGGCATACATCTCATGACAAGAGGCAGTAGCAGTTTCTTTTTATGCAAGTAAGTCTTTTTACATAGAGGCAGTAGCAGTACTGACGAGCACATAGGTCTCTTTATGAGAGGCCCTGGCAAGAGGATCCAACGACATGAGAGTCTACTTTACATTTATAAATATTATTTGCAACAAGCTCACCATTATTGCAGAAAATAGTGTGACGGTGTCCCAGGGTATACAACCCGACACGAAAAATAATTATCTCCTGACAAGATGCACCTAAATGAATATCCCCAGAGGAGAAGCATATATTTCCTAGCACTTAAAGCACCCAAAAACAGGGAAGTCTACTTTATCTTTATCACTATTTGTGCTTATCTTACTTGTACTGCAGGAAACTCTTTGACTCTTAGACAGTCCCTCGAGCCACTCCCCGATCTCTCGACAAACCCTTGAGCCAATTCCTATACTTTCATACTTGCCCCCGAAAGTCACTACCACACACGAAATTGTGCAACTGCAAAACCTCAAATACATACTATGCACCATTCTGGAATATTATTCAAGAAGCCTAATCCTTTCGACAATGTCTTTGTTATACCCACAAACTATTTATCTGCCGAGTTCCAATACTCTCAAATCTACATTTCCCTGCTCACACAAGTGATCTACCTAATCTCTCATTCCTAATAAGATGTCAGTTTGTGTTCCTTCATATTCAAGCTTATCTGTGTCAATCATGCGTGTTCTCGCGCTTGGTCGTGCCCACCTGTTTGAATCATGCACATTAATAAAGCTCGCTCCTCAATATTCTCCAAGCCTAGTAAAGATAAATATTGAAGGCAAGATGACTCATTTATTGAGATGAAGTGAAAACTATGTACGTGTAAACTCCTCTTTATGGGTGTGTCGTGCACCACATCTTCATGACTTGGATGATTACAAGCCGCTTTTCCCACGCCCGATCTATCGATGTTACCTCGTCTTCGACAAAGCCTCTGTTACATCCAGCAATCATATTTCAGCAAATTCCAAAGTACATGCAAATGTAAACTTCACATACTCTGACAAATTTACTCATGACGTCTAAAATCGTGCGTCATAAACATCTCACACAGGCAACATACCATTCTAGAACTACACACGGCCTGATTCTCGTGAAGCCCGAGATACGTAGGCAACCCAGAGACCGGGGTTCGACTGAATCACCCCAAAACTCTCATTTTCTCTTTCAGCATTTTTCATGCCCGTCGTGATAAAATTGGCTACTCCGTCAACTATCTTTGCCCGAAGATTCTTTCATAATCTTCGGGCAAAGAGGGGCAGCTGTTCATACCCAATTTTGTCCCTCCTTTTCTCTATAATTTGTTATATTGGACTTAAAGATACAATATTGACTGTTTGAGTGAATTCGCATTAGGAAGCATGCATTTACCTGTGATTATAATATTATGTAATTCAGCATCATATCGGCTATATGAGAAGTACGTGTCAACCTATGGTTATTTATGAAAATTACTGCATTTATAATATTTATTAATTATATGTGATTATTTATATTTAATTATTTGGCCAAACTCATATGAGGCCCCTTAAACTTGTCAACAACTTTCATTTTAACACCTTAACTTGGCATGATTCCAATTAAACACTTATACCATTTGATTCTTGTACCATTTAAACACTTTTTATCTACATGGCATATTTCGTGAAATTCACTTACACAGGGCGCGTGAAAGGGAAAAAAGCAACATCTCATGTGGCTGTAGCCTCTCATTAACAAAAAAACGCCAACTTGAGATTTCTTTCCATAATTAAAAATCTCCAATCTGCATAATTAGCCAATTCCTCAATTCTCTTCGTCATCTACCTCAAGCCATCTTGTTCTTCTCCTTTTCTCTCCATCATAATTCTCTTATGTTTCATCTCTATTTTCTTTTTCTGTTCTTTTTTAAAAGTAATTCCCCTAAATCCATCTTCTTAATAGCAAGAAAAGTTTTGTGATTGCAGAGACATCTTTAAACTCAGAGTTTCATTAAGAAAGTATATGTCATTTATAGCAAGAAAAGCATTCAGAAATTTGTGTTTCTTAGTTGGATTAAAAAGAATTCCAAGTCTTTGCTCTCCAATTCGTGACAGACAGAGGAGTAAGGGGTACTGAGGTTGTATTGGGTCTAATGAGATGCGAGGGCTTTGATGTATTTTTAGTTTTTTTTTTAATGTATTCCACCGTGGAGGGCATTTAAAATATGTTTTGTTTTAATTGGTAGTCATATCCAGGTCAAAGATAGTGTAAGCCATGCGCTAAAGTTGTACACAACAATGACCAAAAAGTGTTTAACTGGTATAAAAATTGAATGGTACAAGTGTTCAATTGGAACTATGCCTCGTTCAGGTGTTAAAATGAAAGTTGCTGACAAGTTTGTAACGACCCTCAAATAGTCTTTACGGAATCCGGGATCTCGATTTATGTGTCGACAGTCCCAAAAGCTCCGTTAGGTCATTTATGACCCGTCTGTGAAATCTGAGTCGAAACGGAGTCCGTTTGATAGGTTTTCGAGAAAAGGATCCGTTTATGAAATTTCGAAAAGGAATTTGGGGTTTCGATAGGTCGTTTTGAGTAAACGAACCCCGATGGAAAATCCGAGCACACCGTTAGGTCCGTCTCGTCATTTATGATATGTAGCAACCTTCAAAATTGAAAACGGACCTCGTTTGATAGGACTTTTGATAAAGTCCCCGTTTCGGAAGTTTAAAAGAGTTAAAAGAGGTTTCCGAGCTCGATTTGAGCAAATGAGCTCCGATGAGAGATCCGAAAGTTCCGTTAGGTTCGTATAGTCATTTGTGACTTGTAGCAACTTTCAGAATTGGATTCCGAGGTCGTTTGGTTAAATTTCGCTATTTTGGCGAAAATCGAAAATTGAACCTTTGCCGTGGGACCCACTTTTTGAGTTCTGGAGGTCCGAATTGAGTTCCGTCTTGACGAGCATGTCACCCAAGTATTTTATGACTTGTGTACAAAATTTGGGATCATTCCGAGCTTCGTAGGGTCCCGTTTTGCCCCTAAAACAGTAGAAAATCTGGTGCGACTTTTCTGTTCTGTTTTGGCGCAAACAGCCGGATAAAAGCTGATTTTCCGGAAAATCCGTAAGGAATTAGGAAGAACTCAAAACATGAAAGTTGTAGCCCTTTGAGTTGTGGTTCTAATGGCGCCGGTTTCAGGTAATTTAAACATATCTATCAAAAGTTATGAGTTTTTCAAAAGAAGCTGTCACAGAGGCAAAAAAACTGCTATAAAAAGGCCATTTCAGTTCATAACTTATAAAAATCATTTGGTGAGCTCTTGAGGCGATTTTTGAGTATTTCTTGAAGACCCAATCATACTTACACTTAAGGTAAGCCCTTTCAATCCATCTTTATGTTGATTAACACAAGAATCAAAGGGTTGATTCTTGGAAATGGGTTAAAACCCTAGATTCTTAAGAATTGGGGAAAGACATCGAGCAAGGCTCGCATGTGGAATCTAAGTGTACTTTTGGACTCACGGGAGCGTGAGGAGTCCGGAAAAGTACATTTTGTAAATTTAGGGCTCGGCCCTACCCGGGGGCATTTTGGTAATTTTTACCCTAGGATGCCTATAGGCTTAAATAGCTATAATTGAGCACTCATATGTGCTATATCTTGTCTTAATAGACCTAGTGGAGAGTCCTTCGCGGACAAGGCGAGCGGGAAAGGAGATTCTTCCCGGCATTTGAGCCCGAATTTCGAGGTAAGTGAGACTTGACCTCTATTGTGCTTGTGGACTCTTCCTTCATGCTAGTATGCTTCATGTACGCATATATATACCTAACAATGGTTAGGATTAATGATGTGAATTACTTGCTATTATTGTTTGTTATAAATAGCGAGATTGTGACTCGACCGAGGTATGTGCCGGTCTAAACGCTACGTCGAGGTAGCTTAAAATTATATCGTAGTAACGCTTGCTACGCCATGCTTAGATAGCAAGAACTTGGGACATGGCCGAGGATGTTGCCGGCATGTCATGATAAATGTCTTGCCGAGGATTTTGCCGGCTTTTGTATGATATTGGTACTTGATTTGTTCACGTGCCGGGTTGGGTAGTGCTGTCTATACGTAACCTTGGGTTGGACGACATGGGAGTAGGGATTGTACCCCCAAACTGTGGTCGGGTTAACCTTCGCCTTACGTTCAGCTAGCATAACCAACCTGGGTTACGGTGACTGTGAAATATTATCGTTATTAATATTTCTGTTATTATTTCTGTTATTGTTATTAATGTCGTGGATATTAATACTGTTAGAGGGACACTTGACAGGGGGTGTGGTGTCGCCTATACTATGAGATGTGTCACACTTGACAGGGGGTGTGGTGTGGACACTTGATCTTTGAGATGTGACACACTTGACAGGGGGTGTGGTGTGGTCACTTGATTTATTGAGATACGACGCACTTGACAGGGGGTGTGGTGCGATCGTAGACAGATTTGAGATGAGCCAACGACTACGGGTCGTTGGTCTACTTATTCATGATTGTGATAGTGACTTCGGGTCACGGTATATGGTTGATACTTAGTAGTGGTGTTGCTAGTCCATCGTAGGTCTAGGTTAGTCGGCACGGGAGTAGAGATTGGACCTCCAAACCGCCGCTGAGTTGACCTATGCCTTACGTTGGATGGGCATAATCCTTGAGACTTCTGGTTACTACTTGTGTGTATGGAATGTGTTACATCTATTTGTGATTTCACTACTTTATTGTATGATTACTATAGTATGTTGTTGCTTATGATGCATGTAGCGACTTGTCCCGCAAGGGTACCTTAGCGGGCTTGTCGGTGATCTTACTGGGCTTCGGCTCATAACTTACTCTGCTACGTGCGCAGGTCCTTCATCCAGTCAGCAGCCCGGACGTTAGCGGTTCCCGAGGCTTCTGAGACTTTTGATTGAGGTGAGCCGACCACACAGACCGTGGTGGCATACCGCCGGAGTCACTTAGAGATAGGACTCAGATTTCTTTGATGTATATTCATACTTTATTGAGTCACTCTTAGAATGCTCCAATTCTTTTGTGGATATATTCTTTTGGACTTCACACTTTTATATTTATATATCCATTTATGATCTTTTCACATTATTGTTCTTTTCCACATCTTGTTTCATTGGTTCGCCTAGGCAAATGTTGTTTAGGTGCCATCACGAGCCCTTGGAAATTGGGTCGTGACAGTTTGGTATCAGAGCCCTAGGTTCTAATTCGAGTCCTAGGAGTCTTGGAGTAGTGTCTGAGTAGAGTCTTGCTTATGGGTATGTTGTCGACCATACTTATGAGCGAGAGGCTACAAGGGCATGTTAGGAAATGTTTTCTCTTCGTTTCATCTCTATTCGTGCTGAGTAGCTTATATAGGTGCTGACCCTTTTTCGTGTATTGATTGAGATGGCGAGGACGCGAGCATCCTCAGCCAGGAGGGCTGCATCTTCTACACCCGCGTCTGCGGGAGAGCCATCAGCACCTACGCAGCCGCCAGCTGCTAAGAAGACTCGAGCAGGTCGCCCGTCAGCCACTAGGCAGGACACAGCTATCCCTGCGGTGTCCGCAGCGACTCTGTCAGCATCTATTCCCCCTGTGCCTGCTGTTGTGCCAGGCACCGTTGTGATCTCTTCAGAGGAGTATATGAGACTGATGGCCTTGTCTAGCCATCAGGTCCCTGTCAGAGATGATGTTGCAGCTCCTGTTTCGGCTCCTCAGCCGACCACACCTGTTATGAGCACGCCTACTTCTGAGGCTGCTCCTGATCATACTGCCCAGCCTTCTGCTTCTGCTCCTCAGGCAGGTCCTGTTATTTCTACTCCTCCTATGGGCACTGAGGAGGTTGCCAGGAGGATAGGGTCATTCATGAAGCTTCAGCCTCCAGAGTTCGACGGTACCTCAGCTACATGTACTGCCCAGAGGTACATTCAGAAGTGTGAGAAGATTTTGACAGTTCTTGGTACTAGAGACACCTTAGGGGTGCAGTGTGCTTCTTTCAGATTATCGGGAGATGCGGAGACATGGTGGGTCTCCATGATGCGGCAGAGGTCTAGTGACCTCCCTCCTTTGTCTTGGGCTGACTTCGTGTCTATGTTCATGAGCAGGTTCGTGCCCCAGAGTCAGCACGATGCTCAGAGGCGCGAGTTTGAGGGGTTGAGGCAGGGAAACCTGTCTGTTTCAGAGTATGACACCAGGTTCTTGTGGTTGTCTCAGTTTGCGCCGGCTATGGTGGCTCAGGAGAGGGACAAGGTCCTCCGGTTTGTTGAGGGTCTTCATCCCCGCTTGCAGGTAGCTGTTGCCCCTGATATGGGCAACAAGTCATATTTTGAGATAGTTGATGTGGCGCGGCGGATGGAGGATATCTTCGCCAGGGCTGACGCGGAGAGGGCGGCCAAGAGGTCGCGTCAGTCTGGTGGGTATAGTGGATCCGCTCAGAGGGGTCAGGGTCATCAGGGCCGTTCTCAGTCTAGGCGCCAGGCTGCTGCTTTGCCTGCCCAGGATTTTTCTTCAGAGACCCCGAGGCCTCAGTCATCCCAGAGGCGGGGTGGCTCTTCGCAGTCTGGTCCGCCGCAGTGCGGGAGGTGCCATCAGAGGCATCATGGGAGGTGTTCGTCTGGAGGTGGTCGTGGCAGAGGTGGTAGAGGCGGTAGAGGAGGTAGAGGTGATGGATGTTTTGAGTGTGGGTCTCCAGAGCACTATGTCAGGAGTTGCCCTTATGTTTCATCAGGTCGCCAGGGATCCGCAGCTATGGTACCATCTGGTCCTCAGGCCGCCAGGCCCATTTCTCAGATTCCTCCTAGACAGCAGTCTCAGAGAGCTCCGGGTTCAGGAGGCTCGGCGCAGGTCTATGCTATGACTCGTCAGGATGCTGAGGCATCCAATGATGTCATCACAGGTATTATTTCTGTCTGTGGCCGCGATGCTTATGCTCTTATTGATCCGAGGTCTACCTATTCGTATGTGTCGCCGGGATTTGCCCCTTGCTTGGGCAGGGATCTGGTCTTCTTCGATGATCCCTTTATGGTTGCCACCCCTGTCGGGTCTTCTATATGTGTAGATAGAGGTTATCGGCAGTGTATGATCTCCATCTGTGGTGTAGAGTCCTTAGTGGACCTGATGCTGCTCGATATGTCTGATTTCGATGTCATTATGGGCATGGATTGGCTGGCTTCCTGTCATGCGACTTTGGATTGCCATGCCAAGTCCGTGACGATCGGGGCAGAGGGTGAGTCTCGGGTTGTATGGAGAGGTTCCAGGCCTTCTCCGAAGAGTAGGATCATTTCTTTCTTGGAGGCGCAGAGGATGATATCTAGTGGGTGCGAGGGATATATTGCTTCAGTTCGGGATGTCCGGGCAGAGGAGTTATCCCTTGATAGAGTTCCGGTTGTTTGTGAGTATCCGGATGTGTTTCCTGATGATTTGCCGGGTTTGCCGCCTATGCGGGAGATAGAGTTTTGCATTGATCTATTGCCAGGCACTCAGCCTAAATCTATTCCCCCGTATCGTATGGCTCCTGTTGAGTTAAGGGAGCTGAAGGAGCAGATTCATGATTTGCTCGATAAGGGCTTCATTAGGCCCAGTGTGTCTCCATGGGATGCCCCGGTATTATTTGTGAAGAAGAAAGATGGCTCTATGCGGATGTGTATTGATTACCGGCAGCTGAATAAGGTTACTATCAAGAATAGGTATCCTTTGTCGCGTATTGATGATTTGTTTGATCAGCTTCAGGGTGCTACCTTTTTCTCGAAGATTGATTTGAGGTCGGGGTATCATCAGTTGAGGATTCGGTCCGAGGACGTTTCCAAGACTGCTTTTCGTACCCGATATGGCCACTATGAGTTTCTGGTGATGTCTTTCGGGCTTACGAATGCCCCAGCTGCTTTCATGGATCTGATGAACCGAGTGTTCAAGGCCTACCTTGACTCCTTCGTCATTGTGTTTATCGATGATATCTTGGTTTATTCGAGGAGCAGGGAGGAGCATGAGCAGCATTTAAGAGTTGTTCTTCGGACTCTGAGGGATCAGCAGTTGTATGCCAAATTCTCCAAGTGTGAATTTTGGCTCAGTTCTGTATCTTTCCTAGGTCACGTGGTGACCAAGGATGGGGTGTGTGTTGATCCGAAGAAGATAGAGGCCGTTCAGAGTTGGCCTAGGCCTACTTCTCCTACAGAGATTCGGAGTTTCTTAGGCTTGGCAGGTTATTATCGGCGGTTCGTCGAGGGGTTTTCTTCCATTTCAGCACCTCTGACGAAGTTGACCCAGAAGAATGTTCCTTTCTTGTGGTCCGATGCCTGTGAGTCTAGCTTTCAGAAGCTTAAGACTCTGTTGACTTCAGCGCCAGTGTTGGCCTTGCCTAGTGGATCCGGGGGATTCACCGTATATTGTGATGCTTCGGGTGTTGGCCTGGGTAGCGTTCTGATGCAGGAGGGTAAGGTGATAGCTTATGCCTCGAGACAGCTGAAGGTCCATGAGAAGAATTATCCTGTCCATGATTTGGAGCTGTTAGCTGTCGTGTTTGCACTGAAGTTGTGGAGGCACTATCTTTATGGCGAGCCATGTGAGATATTCACCGATCATAAGAGTCTCCAGTACTTGTTCACTCAGAAGGACTTGAACGGGAGACAGCGCCGCTGGTTAGAGCTGCTGAAGGATTATGATCTTTCTATCCGGTATCATCCCGGAAAGGCTAATGTTGTAGCCGATGCCTTGAGTAGGAAGTCCATGGGTAGCCTCGCCTATCTTGATGCTGATATGAGGCCGTTGGCCCGTGAGTTGCAGGCTTTGTCCATTAGTGGGGTTCGGTTTGATGATTCTGTTCCAGGCCGGGTGCTTGCATATGTGGGGTCTCAGTCGTCTTTAGCTTCCCAGATTCGGGAAAGGCAGTTCGAGGATCCTTATCTGAGAGATCTCTGGGACAGGGTCCTGAGTGGGGGAGTGTCCTCGTTCGTGATTGGTGATGATGGTGCTTTGCGGCTGAACGGCCGGGTATGTGTTCCAGCCATTGTGGAGCTGAGGCAGATGATTTTGGCAGAGGCTCACAGTTCGAGATATTCCATCCATCCGGGTACTGCGAAGATGTATCATGATCTTCGAGAGCTGTATTGGTGGAAAGGGATGAAGAGGGATGTTGCTGATTATGTATCTCGGTGTTTGAATTGCCAGCAGGTGAAGTATAAGCACCGGAGGCCAGCCGGGGTGACCCAGTCTATGCCCATTCCCGAGTGGAAGTGGGAGCAGATCACTATGGATTTCGTAGTTGGTTTGCCGCTGACCGTGGGTAAGCATGATTCGGTGTGGGTAGTAGTTGATCGACTGACGAAGTCGGCTCACTTCATTCCAGTGAGGACTACTTATACCTCGGAGCGTCTGGCTCGTATCTTTATTGAGCAGATTGTGAGATTGCATGGTGCTCCTGTTTCTATCATTTCTGACCGAGGTGCTCAGTTCACAGCTCAGTTTTGGAGATCTTTTCAGAGAGAGCTGGGTACTCGGGTTGATCTCAGCACTGCATTTCACCCGCAGACTGATGGCCAGTCTGAGCGGACCATTCAGATCCTCGAGGATATGTTGAGGGCGTGTGCTATTGATTTTGGAGGCCATTGGGATAGCCATTTGCCGCTAGCAGAGTTTGCGTATAATAATAGCTATCAGGCTTCTATCCAGATGGCTCCGTTTGAGGCATTGTATGGTCGGAGATGTCGCTCGCCTATCGGTTGGTTCGAGTCTGGTGAGGTCCAGGTGTTGGGGCCCGATTTGGTGCAGCAGACCTTAGATAAGGTCCGGGTTATTCAGGATCGACTCCGCACGGCTCAGAGCCGGCAGATATCGTATGCAGATCAAAGGCGGAGAGATCTTGAGTTCATGGTTGGGGACCGGGTATTCCTCAGAGTGTCGCCCATGAAGGGTGTTATGAGATTTGGGAAGAAAGGCAAGCTCAGTCCTAGGTTCATTGGGCCTTTTGAGATATTGGAGCGCGTTGGCGCCGTTGCTTATAGACTGGCTTTGCCTCCCTCTCTGTCTGTTCATCCGGTGTTCCATGTGTCCATGCTCCGGAAGTATGTTCACGATCTGTCTCATGTGATCGATATGGCTTCCGTGGAGGTAGATGGCGACTTAGCTTATTCGGAGGAGCCTATTGCTATTGTGGCTAGAGAGGTCCGTAAGATGAGATCGAAGGTGATCCCGCTTGTGAGAGTTCAGTGGGGGCATCACTACATTGCCGAGGTCACTTGGGAGCTTGAGTCCGAGATGCGTGAGAGGCATCCGCGCTTGTTCGATGATTCAGGTATGAAATTCTTGTATTTTCTAAGCCTGAATTTGCATTTTTAAGTTTTATTGATTTCGGGTGGTACCGAGGGGTCCTCGAAATCCGTGCCAGCTCCGTGGCTAGTGTGTGGATCCTACCCTAGACTTAGGCTCGTCCGAGGACGGCCGAGAGTCTAAGTGGGGGAGAATGTAACGACCCTCAAATAGTCGTTACGGGATCCGGGACCTCGATTTGCGTGTCGACAGTCCCAAAAGCTCAGGTAGGTCATTTATGACCCGTTTGTGAAATCTGAGTCGAAACGGAGTCCGTTTGATAGGTTTTCGAGAAAAGGATCCGTTTATGAAATTCCGAAAAGGAATTTGGGGTTTCGATAGGTCGTTTTGAGTAAACGAACCCCGATGGAAAATCCGAGCACACCGTTAGGTCCGTCTCGTCATTTATGATATGTAGCAACCTTCAAAATTGAAAACGGACCTCGTTTGATAGGACTTTTGATAAAGTCCCCGTTTCGGAAGTTTAAAAGAGGTTTCCGAGCTCGATTTGAGCAAATGAGCTCCGATGAGAGATCCGAAAGTTCCGTTAGGTTCGTATAGTCATTTGTGACTTGTAGCAACTTTCGGAATTGGATTCCGAGGTCGTTTGGTTAAATTTCGCTATTTTGGCGAAGGTCGAAAATTGAACCTTTGCCGTGGGACCCAATTTTTGAGTTCTGGAGGTCCGAATTGAGTTCCGTCTTAACGAGCATGTCACCCAAGTATTTTATGACTTGTGTGCAAAATTTGGGATCATTCCGAGCTTCGTAGGGTCCCGTTTTGCCCCTAAAACAGTAGAAAATCTGGTGCGACTTTTCTGTTCTGTTTTGGCGCAAACAGCCGGATAAAAGCTGATTTTTCGGCAAATCCGTAAGGATTTAGGAAGAACTCAAAACATGAAAGTTGTAGCCCTTTGAGTTGTGGTTCTAATGGAACCAATTTCAGGTCATTTGGTATCAAAAGTTATAATTTTTTCAAAAGAAGCTGTCACAGAGGCAAAAAAACTGCTATAAAAAGGCCATTTCGGGCCATTTCGGTTCATAACTTATAAAAATCATTTGGTGAGCTCTTGAGGCGATTTTTGGGTATTTCTTGAAGACCCAATCATACTTACACTTAAGGTAAGTCCTTTCAATCCATCTTTATGTTGATTAACACAAGAATCAAAGGGTTGATTCTTGGAAATGGGTTAGAACCTTAGATTCTTAAGAATTGGGGAAAGACATCGAGCAAGGCTCGCATGTGGAATCTAAGTGTACTTTTGGACTCACGGGAGCGTGAGGAGTCCGAAAAAGTACATTTTGTAAATTTAGGGCTCGGCCCTACCCGGGGGCATTTTGGTAATTTTTACCCTAGGATGCCTATAGGCTTAAATAGCTATAATTGAGCACTCATATGTGCTATATCTTGTCTTAATAGACCTAGTGGAGAGTCCTTCGCGGACAAGGCGAGCGGGAAAGGAGATTCTTCCCGGCATTTGAGCCCGAATTTCGAGGTAAGTGAGACTTGACCTCTATTGTGCTTGTGGACTCTTCCTTCATGCTAGTATGCTTCATGTACGCATATATATACCTAACAATGGTTAGGATTAATGATGTGAATTACTTGCTATTATTGTTTGTTATAAATAGCGAGATTGTGACTCGACCGAGGTATGTGCCGGTCTAAACGCTACGTCGAGGTAGCTTAAATTTATATCGTAGTAACGCTTGCTACGCCATGCTTAGATAGCAAGAACTTGGGACATGGCCGAGGAGTTTGCTGGCATGTCATGATAAATGTCTTGCCGAGGATTTTGCCGGCTTTTGTATGATATTGGTACTTGATTTGTTCACGTGCCGGGTTGGGTAGTGCTGTCTATACGTAACCTTGGGTTGGACGACATGGGAGTAGGGATTGTACCCCCAAACTGTGGTCGGGTTAACCTTCGCCTTACGTTCAGCTAGCATAACCAACCTGGGTTACGGTGACTGTGAAATATTATCGTTATTAATATTTCTGTTATTATTTCTGTTATTGTTATTAATGTCGTGGATATTAATACTGTTAGAGGGACATTTGACAGGGGGTGTGGTGTCGCCTATACTATGAGATGTGTCACACTTGACAGGGGGTGTGGTGTGGACACTTGATCTTTGAGATGTGACACACTTGACAGGGGGTGTGGTGTGGTCACTTGATTTATTGAGATACGACGCACTTGACAGGGGGTGTGGTGCGATCGTAGACAGATTTGAGATGAGCCAACGACTACGGGTCGTTGGTCTACTTATTCATGATTGTGATAGTGACTTCGGGTCACGGTATATGGTTGATACTTAGTAGTGGTGTTGCTAGTCCATCGTAGGTCTAGGTTAGTCGGCACGGGAGTAGAGATTGGACCTCCAAACCGCCGCTGAGTTGACCTATGCCTTACGTTGGATGGGCATAATCCTTGAGACTTCTGGTTACTACTTGTGTGTATGGAATGTGTTACATCTATTTGTGATTTCACTACTTTATTGTATGATTACTATAGTATGTTGTTGCTTATGATGCATGTAGCGACTTGTCCCGCAAGGGTACCTTAGCGGGCCTGTCGGTGATCTTACTGGGCTTCAGCTCATAACTTACTCTGCTACGTGCGCAGGTCCTTCATCCAGTCAGCAGCCCGGACGTTAGCGGTTCCCGAGGCTTCTGAGACTTTTGATTGAGGTGAGCCGACCACACAGACCGTGGTGGCATACCGCCGGAGTCACTTAGAGATAGGACTCAGATTTCTTTGATGTATATTCATACTTTATTGAGTCACTCTTAGAATCCTCCAATTCTTTTGTGGATATATTCTTTTGGACTTCACACTTTTATATTTATATATCCATTTATGATCTTTTCACATTATTGTTCTTTTCCGCATCTTGTTTCATTGGTTCGCCTAGGCAAATGTTGTTTAGGTGCCATCACGAGCCCTTTGAAATTGGGTCGTGACAAAGTTTAAGGGGTTGTGTATGAGTTTGGCCTAATTATTTTATTTGTGCATTTTCTTATCTTTATACATAATAGGTATGCTAAATTTTTTTTTTGCACTGTTGAGTTAATTATCAGTCCAATATCTCAATCCAATTTTAATTCTTTTAGGATTAAAATTCTTTTAAAAGTTTAAATTGTTCCAAAACCTTCCATTCCTTGAATCTAGACAGAGAGTGGTCCAAATATATTTTATAGATTTCTTCTATGTTTATTTTTACCAATAATTCTCCTTTCCTTAAAAAATATTCTCAATTAGCCAGTAACTATCCCTTCCCCAACATCAGATCCCCTCTTCTCTCCTCAATTTTTGGCACAAAATCATCACCATATATCACTCCTCTAACCCCCAATCTCTCAACGGTTTCTTTAAAGAATTGGTTATAAATTTCTTTGGCTTTGATCTTGGAAAACAGGGAAAAACGGGAGGGAGTGTCACCCTTACAATACATCTCCACACATCCCCACCATTACACAGTGAAAAAACAACTCCCCTCCTTATCATAGATACACACAGATATATAGAACACACACACTCACACCATCGACATCAGACATACATGCACACAGTGCACCAGTGATATACATACACACACCATACACAGACCCTCATAACTCCTTCTTCCTTTAAATCTCTCTTTACACTATCTCCACCACCATTTACAATACATAACGGGAGGGAGTAATACAGAGCCGATATGGATCAGAATAAGGGAAATCGGGAGAGGGGTATCAGAAACCAGTGTAAAGGAAACAGGGGAAACACCTGAAAAAGAGATCGGGGAACGGGTTAGGTGGTGACGCCAATAGCAGTGGTGTACGCCGGGAACCCCGTCGCCGCTGACTATTTCTTTCATCATTCCATCACTCGCGATCGTAAGGAAAGGGGGGAGTTGTAGCGTTGCCATCGTGTCTCTCACCGGAGAGCCATGGCCGGTGGTCGCTCCTCCTCTCTACGTGATGGTTGCTCTGTTTCGTTCGCCGATGTGCTTGCAGAAAAAGCTGTTTAGCAGCGTGATTCGTTCTCTCTGTTAATTGTACCTTCATTAGGGAAATGTGATTTGTTCGAGTTGTCCGGCGATGCTCTTTTGTTTTGCTAATCTATTGGTTCTACTGATTATTTGTGCAAGTTTTTTTGTTTATGCAGTGATGGACCCGCTCGTTTCTATTGAATTACCAGATGCTTCTGATATGATTTTGGATGTTTGCTCAGACAAAGTGCTTATTGCCTATGAAAAATAATTAAATTAAGGCATACAGGCTGATTTGAACGGATACTACACCATTTAGGCCAATAATATTTGGAGGCCAATACAAGTCCCGTCCCATATTTACCGTCCCTTACGTGTCCCAAAAACAAACAAAAAAAGGCGATGATGATGAGTATACACTTTGCAAAATGAGCATAGAGTGTGTAGGTTTGGTGCCTTGCATGGCAATACGGTCGGCCACCATTGTTTGCAGCCGTATCGACGTCCTTAAACCTCTATCCGATACGACGAAATCTGAGCCTAAATTTAAAAAAAAAAAAGAGGAAAAAAAACTATTTTTGCTTTATTATCTACTACTACTACTACTCCTGCTGCTCCTGCTGCTGCTCCTGCTTATTATCATTATTATCATTATTCTTATTATTATTTTATTATTTTTATACTAATTCATTTTTCTCATTTTTGCGAGATATTTCTCGGCGAAATTCGTTAAAGGAAGACATTATTGGAAAATTCAAATATTTTAAATATTATCATCATTTTCTATACCTTTGTTTTATTTCATTACTTATATTTTTGTATATTGACATACTAATTAATTTGTTTTTATTGTCAGGTACAATCCTACAAAGAGGAAATTTTTGGCGAAGATGAATATTTATTGCTTATACAGTTATTTGTACCTAAATTGTCTATTATAGTAGAGTTAATTTTGATTGACTTTAGTTTAAATCTCAATTATTTAGGCTGGGTGGGAACCACACTTGGTGGAATCTGAGAGGTGTCTAACACCTTACCCTTGGATTAATTTGAACCCTTACTCTGAATATCCGGTTCGTAGATCAAGTTTTGGAGTTAACATTAAAATCGGTTAGAAACAAAGTAGATGCCCTAGTACGCCTAGTTAAAAAATATATTAGGTGGCGGCTCCAAGTCTTTACCTGTGAGTTCCAATAAGTCGAGCCCTATTTCAAATTTTAACCGGTTCGGGAAAAATGGGCATCGACAGGGCACCCCATAGACATTTCCAAAAATGACTCAAGAACTTTGAGTCTCGATCACTCACAATAGTACGAGGCACGCCATGAAATTTCAACACATGATTAATAAACAAAGAAGCAACATATTGTGCACAGTCGCATTTCTTGCAAGGAATAAAATGGGCCATTTTGGAAAAATGGTCCACGACAATGAAGATGTTATCATGTCCTCCCCCAGACCTCGCTAACCCCATAACAAAATCCATGGATATATCAACCCACGGTCGATCAGGCACAGGTAATGGAGTATACAAATCATGAGGGTTGGACCTCGATTTAGCTTTCTTGCAAACGAGACAAGCGTTGCAAAGCTTTTCCACATCTTGTCGCATCTTTGGCCAATGGAACTGCTCGGAAAAGATTCCAAGAGTTTTATCGACACCGAAGTGTCCTATCAAGCCTCCGGAGTGAGCTTCTCAGACCAAGAGCTCTCTCCACGATGACATTGGCACACAAACCCTCACATTCTTGAAGAGGTAGCCATCGTGCCACTGATATTTCTCAATGCTTTGGCCACTCAAGATTGCGTCTCGGACGCATTTCAGCTTGGGATCGTCTTCATACATCGACTTGATACTTTCGAATCCCATGAGACTCGAGGCGAGAGTGGTCTGCTAAGGAAAATTTCCTCGATAATGCATCAGCCACAACATTGTCTTTTTCCTTTTTGTAATAAATTACATAGGGAAAGCTCTCAATGAATTCCACCCACTTGGCATGTCTTCGGTTTAATTTCTCCTGGCCTCGGAGATGTTTCAAAGACTCATGATCACCATTAATCACAAACTCTCTCGGCCACAAATAATGCTGCCAATGGGTGAGTGCTCGAATGAGGGCATACAACTCCTTGTCATACGTAGAGTAATTCAGAGTTTCACCCGTAAGCTTTACGCTGAAGTAAGCAATCAGCTTTGATTCTTGCATAAGAACTCCACCGATCCCAACTCCGGACGCATCATATTCAACCTCGAACGCTTTGCCGAAGTCAGGGAGTTGCAACAACGGGGCAGAGCTAAGCCTCCGTTTCGACTTTTTGAAAGCCCTCTCTTGGGACTCTCTACATACAAATGGATGGTTTTTCTTTACCAGCTCGGTTAAAGGAGCTGCCACGGTGCTAAAGTCACGAATAAACCTTTGGTAAAAGCTAGCTAATCCATGGAAGCTATGAACTTGAGATACCGAGATTGGAGTCGGCCAATCTTTGATAACCTCCACTTTTGCTCATCGACTTCAACACCATTAGCACTCACAACAAATCCTAGAAAGACTACACGCTCAACACAAAAGGCACATTTTTGAAGTTAGCATATAACTTCTCTTCTCTGAGGGTTTCAAGCACTAGCCTTAAGTGCTCGACATATTCATCCACAGACTTACTATAAACAAGTATGTCATCGAAGTAAACGGCAAAAAACTTGTTGATGAACTGATGCGGGGCGAGTTGGAGCCAAAGCGCCAACCATCAAGAGCCAAGTGTGAGAGCACAAAGGATCCAAGACAAGGGCACCGGAGGAGGGTTCGAGAGTGATTTGGAGTCATGGACTTGAGCGCCAATGAGGGAGGACCGGCTACGGACCAAGGAGGAACACTTAGAGTCCATTTTGAGCCGTTTCCAAGCCTCCCAGGAAGGGGGCGGACCGCCCGTTTGCAGAGGCGGACCGCCTAGTGACTTGCACACTCTCTGAACTTTGGGCCACCCATAAAAAGGGCAGATCGCCTATTTTTTGGGCGGACCGCCTACTTCCCAAGGTGGGGCGCCTACTCTGGGCGCCTACTCTACAGGTGGGGCGCCTACTCTGCTAAGTGGGGCGCCTGTTTTGGCTAGTTTTGGACGGGATTTTAACATGTAATCCCTATTTTGACCCTACGAGGCTTGTAATATTTTTATATCATTTGAGGGCTTTTTAGACATTACATTAGGAGTGTGGAACACCTATAAATACCACACTTAGTCATTTTATTTCATAAGCTAGTTTTGAAGATAGAATTGAGAAGATAGAATAGGCTTGGCCATTCTTGTTGAAGCTTGAGCTTCATGTATCTCTTACGTTGAATCCATGGTGGATCACCGCTAGTGTGACTCCCATTTAATGGTTCAAGTCTCTTCCCCCTTTTGGATCAATCTATGTGTTTAGTTTGATTCATTCTTTCTTCTATTTTTATTCTCCCCAATCCCTTATTTCTTGTTATCTTATGATTATTGCTTCCGCATCTTAGATTATCGCTTCCGCCTATTTGATTCTTATCAGTTTGGTATCAGAGCAAGGCTCGAGTTTCGTTCTTACGAATCCACATTTCTTGTTCATCATATCTTTACTTTATTGTTATTGTTGTTTATGATCTTGTGAAAGAAGAAAAAACAAAAAAATTGAAAAAGTGAAAAATACAAAAAAATTCTTATTGTGGATTGGATTTGATGATTCCTTTGGTGTTTGATATCGGAGATTGATCTATGATGATTACCTGTTGATTTGGTACCCTTGTTACATGATTTGGTGTTGAGAATCAAAGGTTGAAAAAATCAAAAACCCCAAAATTGAAAAACCCTAGAACTTGATTGAAATTTCTTGATTTGGACTTGTTGATGATTGGGTGTTGTTATAAATCATTGGGGATTGGTTGTAGTAGTTGAAAACACCATTGGGTACCTTTGGATTGGGAAAACACCTTGAAAACATTGGAGATTTGGGTGCAAAAGAACCAAAAACACAAAGTGAAAGGCTGCAGGAAATTGCAGTGGGCGGACCGCCTACTTACAGAGGCGGACCGCCTCTTTTGTGCACACTCTCTGGACTTCAAGTAGGCTGACCGCCTACTCTCCACTGTGAAATAGTGGGCGGACCGCCTACTTTCAGAGGCGGGGGGCCTCTTTTGCTGAAGGTTGTCCGGGTGGATTTTTCGTAAGATTTCGTGTTTCCTTTGCTTCCGAACTTCTTGGTTAGTGTTCCTAAGGTATTTGTCCTACTTTATTAACACTAATCTTTGATCCTTTAGGGTGTTGTGTGTCTTGAAGTGTTTACTTAATGTCGTAGGATTTTCTTGCTTCAAGTGCGCACTAAATTAGCTTCCGTACATCGAGTCACTTAAACTCCATTCCGAACCATTACTTGGGTACATTAGTTGATTGATCTTGCCATTGTGATTACTAAGAGACAAGAAGGTCTTGAGTGGAAAAAGGCTTGAGTGGTGAGAACAATAGAGTGTGGTCACAAAAGCCAACGACCTTGAGTGTATACACGAGTGGAAAAAAAATGGAGTGACATCTTTTGAGTGATACACGTGAGGGAGTGAATTTTTGAGGTCCTTAACTCTTTGATTACAACTATGGCTTCAAATGATGATTGTGGAGGGTATGACTCATGCGGAGATGATGGAGATTATGGTTCCTATGATGGTGATGGTGGGTATTGCTATGACGACTCGGGGAACCAAGGCTCATATGATGATGAAGCGGGTCATTATGTTGAATATGAAGATGAAGAAGACTATGGGGCTTGCGAAGATGAATGTGAAGAATCTTATGCTCCAAGTCAAGAATATGAAGATGGTGACGCTTCAAGGTATGATGATCCTACTTACTCTTCTTGTGATGAATTTGAACATGATGATAGTGACGTAGAGAGAATCGGTGATGAGGTTGATTATGAGAATTGTTCATTTGCATCTTCTCTTGGTGTTGCTTGTGGTTGCTCTTACCGTGGTTGGAGTGCATTGCTCTAGTAGTGGTGGTAGGAATCGTGCTATGGGCTATGGAACCAAGGCGAGAAGCACCTATAGGTTCCATAGTGGTACTCCTTCCTCGACTTTCAACAATACTTCTAATGTTGGAAGAGTGACGGGAAGTGGAAGTTGTCCTAGTGGTGCTGCTAGGGGAGGTGGGTTGAGGACGCTTCGATTTGATAGTGATGGATATCATGAAGTTCCAAGATCTTACTCAGATGATCCTATACTACACTTGGGTCTAAGGAGGTTCCTTGTTGAGGTGGAAGGTAATGGAGGGTACTATCTCAAGATTGGTAACACCGATACTAATTGCATTAGTACCTCGGTGGTTGATGAGCTAAGGTTACCTTGCTATGCCCTAGAGTATCCTTATGACTACTACGGAGTGTGGGTTTCCAAGGAAGCTCAGGTGTGTATATCTCATAGGGGTTATTGGGGTTATATATGGTGTAATGTGTACCCCATGCAACATTGTCATGTGTGGTTAGGTGAGTCATGGTTGCAAGGCAAGAAGGTGCGATATAGTAATGTGAATGATAAGTATTATCTCGGCCAAGGCCCAAGGATTTATGACTTTGAGCCAATTGGGGTAAAGATCAAGTCACCTCCTAGTGTACCATCTAGGCCTATGCAAGGGGGAAAGGAGCAAGAACCTCATCCTATGCTCGAAAGAGTGCAAACAAGAAGTCCTACAATCACAAGCAATGGTGGGACTAGTGCAAAAAAAGAGATGACAATTGTCAACAAGGTGAACCCCAAGCCACAAGCTCCAAAGCCAAGTGGTTCACCAACAAAGAAGAAAGAGATCTCAACTGATGAGTCTCTTAGTCCTAGATTCCGGGTTGATGTTAAAAGTCCACCTACTCCGGCTATGGGTATTCTTGGGCCTCGTCCCAACTCACCCGAATTTGAGAGACAAAAATTGAGAGGAGTAAGGGAGTGACCGGTGACATTCCTCGAGTGGGAAAAAGAGAGGATGTGTTGAGTGATTTGAGTGGGATGTCACCACCCGAATCTACACCTAACCTTGAAAAGAAAATGAGGGAAAAGAAAGAGGGAAAAAAGAGTGAGGACACCCCTTATTCTAACCGTAACCCTTTATCTTTTTCTTCTACTTTTGTGAATGCTTGTGTAGGTACTCTTGGAGGCAAAGCAATAGAGCCTCAATCATGTCCCAAGAAGGATAGACAAGGTGAAGAAACTTTTCAATGTGAGCTTCAAGGTGAAAAGACAATTCATGACACTTCAAATGCATTGAGTGAGCAAGATGACCACTCAAAGGTAAGTGATAGTTCTTCCCTTGAACAGGTTACTTCCTTGTCTCATGGTAGTGTTTGTGCTAACTCAACACTAGTTGATGATTTGTATGATTACAATGTGTTTGCAACTAGTGTAGAGTCGAATGGTCAACTTGTGTGTGATTGTGAACCATTAGTTGAGAGGAATGATAAGCCACATCATGATGTGAGCTCGATTTTCACTGAAACTCTCTCTAGTGAAGATTGTGTAGTTGACCCTATTTGTGACCCTTGTTATGACACGCCACCTATATTTGATAAAGGAGAAGATGAGTTGAATGAATATCCTATCCTTTCACTTGAAGAATTGCTTGATAGTGGTAGACATATGTGTTGTAGTGAGGATGGTAGTGACCTTGAGGAGTCCCTAGTTGATGAGATGGATCGAATTGTATTCGATGACTTCTCAAGTGTGGATGATGACTCTAGTTTGGATGCCACGCCTTTGATGGGTAGTGGACTTGTTTTCACAAACCCTTTGTTTGAAGAGGATTTTCAAAGAGGTGATGGTGAATATCTAACAAGAGAAGAGCTTGGATTTAAACCTCCATGGTTTGAAAAGTTGAACTCTATAGACAATCCATTTTTTGGAACTCCTAGTGAGGAAGAATGTCTTAGAGGTGGAATTGGAGGTGAGGAAGCCACTCTTGATGTGTGTAAGAGTGCTTCCAAGAAGGGGAGTGGAATATTTGATGTTAGTTGCCAATTGAACTATTTTGTTTACTCCACCCGACATGTTGATCACACCTTGGGTGTTGAGCATGCCAAAGCTTGGTGTGTTGACCATAAGCTTGGAGGTCATAAGGAACTTAGTTGCTTAATCTTGCATGTTCAATGTCTTATTGATCTCTTTGCTTGTTATAGTAGTGAGTACTTGTCATTGTTGAGCCAAGAACTTGTTGTTTCCTTTGGAGGCATAAGCTTTTTGATTAGTATTGATACTTGGCTCTATCACAAAAGTGTGATTTTCACATCACTTGTACTCACTCTTGTTAGACTTTCCTACTCTTGTAGTGGGAAGTTTTGGTGTGTTCTTATTGGACTTAGGGATCATAGGAATTTTGATAGCTTGATCTTGAATATTCTCTACCCCATTGATCTCTTTGATGGATCATATGTTGAGAGCACCCATTGGGGAAGCCAAGTACTTGTTGTTTTCTTTGGAAACATGTGCTTTATCATTGTTATTGATGCTTGGTTATACCATAAGGATGTGTTTTCCCACACTTTTGCCACTAACCTACTCTTATAGTGGGAAGCTTTGTTTGTGCTTGCTTTGAATGTAGGCTTGATGGTTTGATTTCGAGGACGAAATCCTTTCAAGAAGGGGAGGATGATGCGGGGCGAATTGGAGCCAAAGCGCCAACCATCAAGAGCCAAGCGTGAGAGCACAAAGGATCCAAGACAAGGGCACCGGAGGAGGGTTCGAGAGTGATTTGGAGTCGAGGACTTGAGCGGCAATGAGGGAGGACCGGCTACGGACCAAGGAGGAATTCTTAAAGTCCATTTTGAGCCGTTTCCAAGCCTCCCAGGAAGGGGGCGGACCACCCATTTGCAGAGGCGGACCGCCTAGTGACTTGCACACTCTCTGAACCTTGGGCCACCCATAAAAGGGGCAGACCGCCTATTTTTTGGGCGGACCGCCTACTTCCCAGGGTGGGGCACCTACTCTGGGCGCCTACTCTGCAGGTAGGGCGCCTACTCTGCTAGGTGGGGCGCCTGTTTTGGCTAGTTTTGGACGGGATTTTGACATGTAATCCCTATTTTGACCCTACGACGCTTGTAATATTTTTATATCATTTGAGGGCTTTTTAGACATTACATTAGGAGTGTGGAATATCTATAAATACAACACATAGTCATTTTATTTCATAAGCTAGTTTTGAAGATAGAATTGAGAAGATAGAATAGGCTTGGCCATTCTTGTTGAAGCTTGAGCTTCATGTATCTCTTACGTTGAATCCATGGTGGATCACCACTAGTGTGACTCCCGTTTAATGGTTCAAGTCTCTTCCCCCTTTTGGATCAATCTATGTGTTTAGTTTGATTCATTCTTTCTTCTATTTCTATTCTCCCCAATCCCTTATTTCTTGTTATCTTATGATTATTGCTTCCGCATCTTAGATTATCGCTTCCGCCTATTTTATTCTTATCATGAACGGTTTTAGCATATGGTTCATCAATCGCATAAATGTGCTCGGTGCGTTAGAGAGGCCAAAAGGCATCACTAACCATTCATAAAGACCGAATTTTATCTTGAATGCGGTTTTCCACTCGTCTCCGGGTTTTATTCAGATTTGGTGGTAACCGAACCTAAGATATATCTTCGAAAAGCATGAAGAACCACTTTGGATTTCTTCCTCTAAGATTTCATCGATCTTGACGGCTGTATAATACGCAGCAATATACTCGTCCGGATCCGTTGTTCCATCGTACTTCAAGTTATCTGGCAAGTGGAAGTGCTAAGGTACGCAGATCAGCGCAGCGCTTGCTTTGTATGCATGCTTATAAAACTTTTGCTCATCTATGGTGGTAACCTAAGGTGGTGCACCTGATACGTTACTGATCCAATCGTGGATGGCCTACATCTCCTTTAGGATGTCCTAAATGACAGGTGTTCCTTTGAGGTCTTGATTATGGACTGTCGTTGAGCCTCTAGAAGCGGCGTCCATGTTGAGTCTATGGTTAGGGGCGGACGCTGGTGTATCGTTCATGGGCACTGGTCCTCGCAGGGATGCTGGCCTCTAAGATGATCCAGCGAACATGGAACAAGGATAACAGGAACGACGCAAGGACTCAAGCTCTCTCGAACAAGGCCCTTGTTCAGCAATTCATCCACCTGCCTTTGGAGCTCTTTTGTGTCTTTGGGATTACACCGGTATGCAAGCTTGTTGAGGATTTGAGACCCCGGAACGAAGTCAATTTGGTGCTCGATTTCTCTCAATAGAGGCAACCCACCTGGCATTTCTTCGGGGAATATATCTCTGAAGTCCTGCAAAATACTTTGAACAACACTAGGGAAAGGGTTATCGTTAGAAAAATCATCATTAGAGTTTAGAAGAATACCCTTGTGCACGAGGAAAATCATCATTCGACCCGTGTCGTTGCCTCATAAATACTCACCCCGCTGTATGATTGCACAAATGTTGTTGGCCACAGGTGGTGGAACTTTGTTTTCGACCACAATTGGCGCTCCGATGGGAGTCTTTTCTTTGGCCGCTTCTTTCATTTCTCGTATCCGTTTATAGTCCTCGCTGACTTGTTTTAGACAAAGGTCTGAGTATGGAACTCTCACCTCCGAGCTTAGCAGTGTAAGTGTTGGTTCGACCGTTGTGAATAATAGATCGATCATACTGCCATGGTCGCCCAAGAAGCAAATGACAAGCTTGCTTCGGAACCACATCAAACATCATTTCATCATGATAAACCCCCACTTGAAATTTGATCAACACTTGTTTTGCCACTCTTAATTCTCCACACTCATTCAAGCACTGGATCTTGTATGGTCGAGGATGTTTGGTAGTAGGCAGACCCATTTGTGAAACCAAGGTTTGGCTTACCACATTTGAACAGCTGCCTGAATCAATGATCATCGAACACACCTTTCCCTTCACTCGACATCAGGCATGGAAGAGATTTTCCCTTTGGTTGTCATCTTCTTCTTCCATGACCATGGTACTCAAATACCTCCGAACAACTAAAAGAACTTCTGGATGGTCAACCTCGATGGCGTCACATCCATCATCCTCAAATTCAGCTCAGTCGGTTTCCTCGACTGTCTCCTCCTCGGAGTCACTCACTTGCTCATGGACGATTCCATCATCGAGCATTACCATGATATGACGAGCCGGACAGTCTCTTACTATATGACCATAACCTTTACACTTGTGACTTGGATGTTTGAAGCACTGGGAGTATTGAGTCGAGCTTTACCTCCTGCTTCTTTTGTTTGATTAACGGTCACTCCCCTCTCGAAGGGTTTCTATTGATCTCATCCATTGTTAGCATTTGTTGGGTTCGGACTCCTCCATTCTTTACCTCGGTCCAAAGGAGTTGAAGTATTGACTCCCCGATACCGGCTCGCTTTGTCGTCTTTCACCCATTTCTCAGCATCAACGGCTGAATGGAAGACATTATCCATCATTTGATACACATGCAGTCTCAATTGAGATGACACATCTCGAGTCAAGCCATTTTTTAATCAGATGACGGCTTGCTCTTCTTCTTCTTCTTCTTCCATATCAAGAGCCAATCGAATTCTTTCGAATTCATCATAGTATTCTTCGATCGATTTGGACCCTTGTTTCAACTCGAAGAGCTTTCGAAGTTGTTCCTACCAATATTTGACAGTCATATACTTAGCATTCATTGCTCTCTTCATCTGCAACCATGTGGTGACCTCGGGATAAGCATTCCTTCTCCTCAATTTTGATTCAGCTTCCTACCATGTTGATGCATATGCTAAGAACGAAGCAATAGCATGTGCAATTTTTCTCTGTTCGGTTATCTCGTTTATTTCAAAGATTCGTTCCAGTCGAATCTTCCAATCAAGATATTGGTCCAGATCACTAGTTCCTCTGAAGGGTGGAATAGTGATCTTGACACTGTTCAAGTTTGAATCACGAGCACCTCGGATCGGCTCCGGATACTCATCATAATAGTCATCAGCCTCACACTCAAAATATCGATCAACATTTGCAACTCGACCACGACCTCGGTAGTTTCCACGACCTCGTCAAACCTGCCTTCATTGAACGAATAATGGTTCATACTCAGCTTCGACCTCGGGAAACTCTCCATCATTGACCCCTTCATCAACAATCACGACTTGTCTTCGGGCCCTTGGAAGTGGTAATATTTCACCTCGGGGAATGCCCAAGTTTAGATGATCAGCTTGGGGATTGCCCAAGTTTTGGTCAGCTCGGGGATTGCCCATAGCTTCATTTCGAGCAGCCTCGTTCTTTAACCATTGTTGTCGAACCAGCTCAGCAAACTGCTCAGGTTTCATGGGAGTGGAGTTGCTAGTACCGGCGCCGGACCCAGGTAAGACTACGGACACACTCCCTTGCTCAAGGTTAGCTACTCAGCACTCACTCCTTTTACCTTGGCACTGATGCCTTGTATCGCAGCCATGAGATCGGATAATGACACCTCGGGCGCTGTAATGCCCTTCTCTCCGTTGCCAACCATTGTACCTGCACAAATCAAAGACCAAAAAAAATGTTAAGGTTAGAAATCACCTCTCACACTCCCTCACTTTTGTTTTGGGTGGCGCTCGGGTCCACTCAAATTTTGGGTAAGGTTTTGGTCACTCAAAGAACTTGTTAGCAGTGGCTTCGTCGGATTGATCAATGTCTTCTAAGATCCTTCAAGTTCGACAATAGTAACTAACTCTTTGGGAAGAGTGAAGTGATGTTCGACTCGATAGAACGGACACTATTTTAACTGTGCATGGGAGGCCAAGAATTTTCTACGATATTTTGGACTTCGGTCACCCCACGCACGAGTTCCTATAAGCTCAAACAAATTAGTACGACCTCGAGGAGAAGAAATTACTCCAGAGATCCACTAACGAGATTTATCGACCACAAAGAAAAGTGAAAACCCAGGAGAATCTACCCTTCGATTCCTCTTTTGGAATCCCTGGACATGTCACCTCTGTACGGTCAAAAAGTGGTCCCTCCTTGGTACGGATTAGGGTTTAACCTTATCCACTTTCCCTTTTCCTTGGAGACAAAGTTTCTCCTGGGGTTTTGGCATGACAACTTTTCCCTTTCTTCTTCAATGGAACAGTGAACTTAGCTCCGGTGTATGGACAACATTTCAACTTTTGTTCACAGTCAATGAAACAACAAGATTCAGGTCATCTCTGGTAAAGCTTTCAACATCAGAGAAGATTTAAGTTCCAAGTCGAGCTAAGAAAACAGCTCCACTTGTCCGTACACTGTTATAATGTAACAATTTTCCGGCGTACGGACAGTAGCTCAAACAAGGAACTTCGAATTTTAAGCTCAAATCTCGACCCAAAATCAATTAAAATCGCCAGTCTTTGATAAACTATAACCCAAACACAACTGGGGTTTTACGACAACACCACCACTTCAAACAGCCCAAAAATGACGTCAAACCCTAGTCGACAACCAGTGTACGACAGGTACTCGTTTGATTCCTCGGATGATGGTGAACACAAATCTGTGGTTGTTGTAAACACAATTTTTTTTTTTTTTTTTTTTGTAAAATAAGAACACTAACAGTAACCAAACACAAGAACACAAAACTGAAAGAAAAGACACGATACGCACGCAAATAAAGATAAAGAACAGGATTGGGGTTATAAGAACAAACCCAAACCGTGCTCTGATACCAAGATAGTGTAAGCTAACTTAGTAGCTTAGCAATCGAAGATAAATGACAAACGGAAAGTAAAGATAGAAGCTTGACACAGCTTTTCTTGCTTGAACGGCACCGAGAACTGGTCTCGACACGATTCAAGTAGAAGAAAAGAGCACCTAAGCTATGCAACAATCCTCAAGAGAACAATGCCTCTTGCAAATTGAATGATCTAAGAGGAATTCTTCAATCGGAGTCACCAAAAGCCACAGTTCCGAAGGCTCACATCTGTGTTGCTCACATCTGAGACACAAAGAAAGAGCTCTCGGCTACTCTCATTCAATATTCAATACTCAAAATCAAGGTGTCCACAAAATGAAATGTAAAGAGGTTTATATAGACAATACTAAGGGTAAACTAGTAAAATGGTCACAGGCGACCAATAACAATAAGTCACGCAAGGCTGAGTAAGTTAAGTGTTCGGAAACTCCTTTGCTTTACTGGCTTGAACGCTTCTTTGGTTCCGAACACTTGAATTCGAGCACTTGAATTCGAATGTCGAGTGTTCGGTTGCTTCCTTCTTCGGGGCTTGAGCTTGTAGATGAAGCCTTCGAATCTTGCGCTCGACCACTCAGCTTCCGAACAGTTGCTTTCTCCCGACAACGCCAATTGGATGTGAACATCATGCAACAACTTTGCTTGGTTTCATGTGATCGGCCTCGATGGATTGAACACTTGATCAACACGGGTTCGGGCTGCATCAGTTTTATACTCCATCTCTATCACTATTTTTTACTCCTATATAAACTCACACTCTCATCTCATATTTTTCATTCAAGCTTTTACAAAATTTCAGAAAGAATTGTGCATTATCTCCTAAAGCGTATAACTGCCATGTCTCTTTCACCTGAAAATACTTCTTCTACTCCCACTATAGAACAACCACCAGTCACAAACCTAAATTCATCCATGGACACCACTTCACCACACCTAGAAAATCCAAACCCTAAACCTGAAATTCAGGGGGAAGGATCAGTTCTATTTGTTGCTGAGATGCTGGAACAAGTGGAGGATTTGTCTAGGGCTATGATCTTATATCAATTTCAGGTAAACTACGCTGAACCTCTTAATATTTTTGATGATCAGGAAGAAAAAGTAAAGGGTTTAGGACTGCCTGTTCCAGAGAGTGAGGGTGAAAAGGAGGAAGTGAAGGGTATAGGGGCTCTCATGCATGAGTCTCCAGGGTCTCCAGAGGTTGCTTTTAGAGCACCCATGAAAGATAAAACATGGTGGATGTTGATAAGGCTATTAATGACAGTGATAGGCCTATAATTGATTTAATCAATGTAAGAGGACATGAAAAGAAAATTGAAGAAACAGGGTCATGTTGATGCTAAAGAACTTGCTGCAATTAATCCTAGGCTTAAGAAGATTAGTGATAGCTATAAACCTGAGCTTAAGAAGAAAAGCCAAGGGGAAAGTTCTGCAAAGCATAAAGGAACTGTTCCTTCTGCTCAAACTCTTACAAGTGGGGTTAGGAGAACCAGAAGTACTGTAAGGGTCGGTGATGTGAGAATGACTGAAGCGCTTGAGAGAAGCAGGAAGGCTAAGCAGAAACAGGTGCCTGAGCCTGTGGTGGCAGTTGAGGATTCAGAGGAGGAATTGGAAGAAACTGTTCCTTTGGCCAGAAAAAGAAGATCATCTCAAAGGATGTCTGCAAAGACTAATGAGAAATCCTCTAGTGCTGGTCTTGTTTCAAAGAGAACCAGGTCTTCAAGGAGAACTCTGGTAGATGAAAGCAGTGATTGTGAGGATGATGCTGAGAATAAGGGTGGTAAAGCTGAAAGTGAAAGTGAGGGTGATGAAGCTGGAAAGACTTTGCATGTTGATTTTGACAAAAGGAAGTTGTTGAAAGGCAGGGTACTTACTGATTTGGAAGAAGAGGGAATGGTCTGGTTGTTGCAAAAACTGGACAAACAAGGCTAGAAGGACATGGTCCTTAAAATCAAAGGGAAATTGGCCAGAGATAAGGTGGTTGAATTCTTTTTCAACTGCTCCGATGATGAAGGCAGAATCAACAGTTCTGTGAATGGTAAGAAAATTTCTTTTGATGCACAAGAGTGAGGTAAATTGTTTGACATTCCTTCTGTGGGCTATGATGATTACATTAAAGGGGAAGGACCTAATCTAACCAATTTGCCTACCGCTTTGGAGATTACATACAAATTTGCTGAAAATCTTAATGAGGAGGAACCAAGAGCAATAGAGAAATGTGAGATGCAGCCTTGTCACCAGCTTTTGTTTGAATTTGTAAACAAAATTATATTTCTTAGGCAGGAGAAAAGAGGACTAGCCAACTTATTGGACCTGATCCTTATGGAGTTATTGGATACTGAGAAAGAGAAAAACTGGCCAGTGTTCATGGTTCATTTGATCACAAGGGTTGTGACTGGAAAGAAGAAGCATGTTCTTCCTTTTGGTTTTATTCTTACTGACTTGTTTGATAAGTTTGGAATTCCTTGAAGGAATCAAAGAATGCTACCAAGAAGGAAAGGTTTGGGGCTACCACACTGATATGTTGTGACATGACTGCGAATGCTAAGCCTGCTGTAGTTGGAACTTCCAAGGGGCCACTAAACAATAAGGTTAGGTCTTTGAGGCAGCAGATTAGTGTGCAGGCTGCTGAAATCAAGAGGTTGGAGGAAGAAAGGGACTTCTGGAGAACTGAGGCTGCTAAGGCCAAAGAAACAAATGAAGGGATGCTCAAACAGATGTTTGAGTTGCTGCAGGGAAAAACTCAGGGACCTGGTCCTTCCCACACCTGATAACCCAAACCAAAAAGCCATCTTTTGTCCAGTGGGATTTAGCTTAGTTCTAGTTTCCTAGTCTTCTTGTCTTTAGTTTATGACTGGTTAAGTAGTACTTGCTTTTAGTTTGTTCCCCTGGTTGAAATCTTTTTGCTTATGATGTCATATCTTCAATGGCTAATATCATTTTAATATAGTTGCTTTATGTTGAATTATGCTTACATTTTGAGTTGCCTAAATGGCTATGAGTTGCGTGTTCTATTGCTTACAATAATTTTGACTTATGCAATCTTTTCAATGATGCCAAAAGGGGGAAGAATAAGATTGATTTATCTTGTGATATTTATAACCTGTTTAACAACTTGATCCTTAATGATGAAATTAGTTTCTACTAATGTTCCTTTTAAGTTGTAAGTATTGTTCAGGACATTAAGGACATGGAGCAAAGTCTATGAGTTTGTCATCATTAAAAAGGAGAAAATGTTAGCTTGGAGTTTTGACTGATAACTAAGGAACAAATCATTGGATTACTGTAGCAGAATAAATATTTACGCAAAATTAATTGAGTGGGAAATTTAATTATTATCCTAAAATCTAATGTTTATCTTGATAATTATGCATGGATGCTCGAGAAGAAAGTATTGCATAAGATTGGGATAAAGAGAAAGGATTTCGTCTATTCAAGTGAGGAGTTCAATTAAGACTCAAACACTGAAAGAAATTTGGAGTTCTAATTGCTCAAGACTTCTCGAGATTTCAAGTCTATCAATTGAGAAGCATCAGCTGTTGAAGGCATGCACAAATATAGAGAGTTTAGAGCTATAGCATTAAAGTAATTCTAAATTGTATTTGAGCAGTCGTTAAGCTACAGGGAACTAAGTGAAGAACCTGTTCCTTAGGTTGAGTCTTGTTGCTCTCGGTCTTAGTTCATCTATAGTAGGATCTATTGAGTTGTACTATTACTTTCATAGAAGTTCTGTTAGAGTACACATCATTCAAGTCTGGTACTTGGAAAAACATCACTGATTGTGAAAAGGGTCGATATAGGATTAGAGTTAGTCCTAGGTTAGTAAGAAGGAAGTCTTGTAACCAAGTGAGTCTTTCAAATAGTGAAGTTGAAATCATACTTGAGAAAGTAGATCGTGGTTTTTTTATCCCAAGTCATAGGGATTTTTCCACGCTAAAATTCAGTATTTATTTACTTATTCTTTATCTATTCCGCATTTAACAAAGTAAAGAAATACAAATAAGAAACTAGCCCTTCAACATAACAGTGGTGTGTCTTGGGAAATATCAGTATCTATTGTTTATTGTCCATTCAAGCATTTTTAAACTCACAAGCAGCCTGGGATTATTTTGAATGCTCTGTTAGTTTGAATTCATCTTTAGAAAAGGTAACGTGGAGTTTGCTAGTTAGAAATTGAGACTTCAGAGGTTCATTATTACCATCTGTAGAACTTAAGAGGGACTTTAGAAGATTGGCCTGAAAATGAATATTAGTTCTATAGATCTTTTAAATAGGTTTGAAATTAATTTTTAGTAAGTTTGAGTCCAATAGGCCAAGTAGCCTAGTCCATAGGGATGTCATATTTACTATGACAGCTTATACTTTAAGCTCTTATGATATATAGAATGGCTGGAATAGTTGTTTGAAAAGCCTTCAAAGAGGAGATGTGAAAGGCAATCAAGTGGGGGCACATGAGTCTTGTACTTTTGTACAAATTCACACTCTACTTTTTTACTATAAAATAGAGCTTTGGCTCTCATTCTAAGGAGGGGAATAGATTTAAAATCTCTTTTACCTACAAAGAGTTGAGAACAAAAGAGTGAGAATAATAAATAGAGAGGACAAGTGATGCAGGCCAAAATACTCGGAAGCAAACAACGATATAAACTATGTGGAAGCGATAAAGGATAACAAGAAATCGAGACTAGGAAGGCAAGAAATTAGAAGAAAGAAACGAATTCAATTCAATTACGTGGATCGAATTCAAGAGGGAGAAAGGGAAACTTGAACCTTACAATGGACTCAACTAGGTATCGATTCCCATATGTTCCAAGTACATAGATAAACGAAGCCTCGGACTTCAAACTCGAAGGGCTCGGCCTCTTCAACGTTCTCTCTCAATTCTATCTTCTACAATGACTAACTAATGAAATGAAAGACTAAGTGTGGCTTTTATAGTTTTTCCACACTCCTAAGTGAAATGACTAAAAGCCCCTATGTCTAATTAAAACAATAGAAGTCACTTAGGGCTATAGTAGTAATTACACAACAAAATAGAGCAAAAAGCCGGATGGGGCTTCACAGCACTAGGCGCCCCGCCTAGCATCAGTGGGCGGCCGCCCAGGCATGGTGGCAGAGGGGAGGCGCCCGCCTCAAGAGAGGAGGCGCTCCGCCTCAGAAAGTCCAGAGAGCTGCACTCCACTAGGCGGTCCGCCTGGTTTTCAGGGCGGTCCGCCTCTTCCTGTAGCTTCTTGAGGCTCCTCAATTTGTGTCCCTCGAGCCTCTCCTTTGGTGCCTATGTGCTCCTCCTTCCTTGGCGCTCCAATGTATGATCTTCAAGACGTTTCCGGAGCCCTTGACTTGTATCCTTTGTGCTCTTCAAGCTTGGCTCTCGATGGTTGGGAACTAGGCCAATTTGGACTGCATCATCCTCCCCTTCTTGAAAGGATTTCGTCCTCGAAATCAAACCATCAACGCCTACATCCAAAACAAGCACAACCAAAATTTCCTACTTCACAAGTAGGTTAGCTTAACAAGAAAAGTGCAAATTGTGTGGAAAACACACTCTTGTGATAGAGCCAAGCATCAATACCCATTAAAAAGCTTATGTCCCCCAAAGAGACAATAAATTCTTGGCTCGACAAGAACAAGCACTCATCATTAAAACAAACAAAGAGATCAAGGGTATGCATGTAGCAATTAAATTTCCTATGACCCCTAGCCTCTATACTATATTACATCAAATAGAAATTCATATGGAAGTCAAGCTCGACAACAAGAAGAGAAGCTCACTACCAACACACCAAGCCTCTAATGCATTTTTATCACAATGTGACACAATGACTTTGGCATGTCCAACACTCAAGGTGTGCTCAACATATGGGATGGAGTAAGTAAAATAGTTCAATTCACAACTAGCATCGAATACTCCACTCCCCTTCTTAAAAGCATTCTTACACACACCAAGAGGTATCTCGTCACCTCCAAAGTCACCTCCAAGACAATCTTCGTCACTAGAAAAACTCCAAAGGAAGGTCTCCAAAATAGGTTCTTCATCATTATAGTCCACACAATGAAGGCTAGGACTACTAGAAGCAAGGTCAACACGACCAACATCAAGACCACTCTCCTCACTTGGAGTCCCAAACAATGGATCATCCCTAGAGCCTAACTTTACAAACCATGGAGGTTCGATTCTACTACCGACCCTAGTCCGATACAATTCACCACCACAAACGAGATTGCCTTCAAACAATAGATATGTAAAGGCATGCACCTCAAATTCATGGTTACACAAAAGCTCGACATCAAGACTAGGTCCTTCACTCTCACTCGAGGAATCATCGAAAATAAATCGATCTATCTCACACTCAAGAGACTCCTCAAGATCAAATCCACCCTCACTACGACACAAGATACCACCGCTATCAATTAAGCAATCAAAGGGAAGAATAGGATAATCATGTAATTCATCTTCTCCTTTATCAAATATGGGTGGGGTGTCATAACAAGGTTCACAAACAAGGTCACTTTCAACATTTTCACTAAAGAGAGGTTCAATGAGAACCGAGCTCACATCATGATGTGGCTTTTCAACCCTCTCAACTAGTGGTTCATTTTAACACACAAGTTGACCCAAAGGCTCTACACTAGTTGCAAACACATTATATTCATGCAAATCATCAACTAGCCTAGAGCTTTCACAAACAATATCACAAGACAAGGAAGTATCATGCTTAAGGATAGAAGAACTAACACATACCTTTGAGTCGCATTCGGGCTCACTCAATGTGCTTAAAGCATCATGGGTAGTTCCTTCACCTTGTAGCTCACATTTGGCATCTCCTTCACCTTGTCTTTCCATCTTGGAACATGGTTGAGGCTCCATCGGTTTGCCACCAAGAATACCTACACAAGTACTCACACAAGTAGAAGAAAAAGATAAAAAGTTAATGTTAGAATAAGGGGTGTCCTCACTCTCAATTTTTCTTTTTCCCTCTTTCTTTTCCCTCATTTTCTTTTCAAGGCCGGGTGTAGATTCGGGTGGCGACAACTCATTCACATCACTCAACACAATCTCTCCTTTTTCCACTCGAGAGTTGTCACCAGTCGCTCCCTTACTCCTCTCTATCTTTTGTCTCTCAAATTCGGGCGAATTGGGACGAGGCCCGAGAATGCCCATAGCTGGAGTAGGTGGAATTTTTACATCAACCCGGAATCTAGGACTTGGAGACTCATCACTCGACGTCTCCTTCTTCTTTGTTGGTGAACCACTCGGCTTTGGAAGTGGCTTCGGGCTCACCTTGTTGACATTTGTCAACTCTTTTGTAGCACTAGTCCCACCATTGCTTGTGTTTGTAGGACTTCTTGTTTGCACATTGTTGCCCATGGAATGAAGTCCTTGCTCCTTGCTCCTTTGCATAGCCATAGAAGGTGCACTAGTAGGCAATTGGCCTCTCGCCCGATAAGGTACAAAGTCATAGACTCTTTGCCCTATGCCCACAAGAGACGCATCCTTCATCATACTATATTGCACCCTCTTGCCCTCCAACCACGGCTCACCTATCCACACATCAACATGACGCATGGGATACACATCGCACCACACATAGCATTTATAATTTCTATGAGATATGAGTACCCGAGCCTCCTTGGAAACCCACACTCCATCATACTCATAAGGATGCTCTAGCTTATGGCATGGTATCCTAAGCCTATCAACCAAAGAGGTGCTAATACAATTGGCATCGGTTTCACCAATCTTGAGCAAGTATCCTCCAATACCATTTACCTCAACAACGAACCTATGTCTACCTAAGTTTTGTAGATTGGCATCCAAATGAGATCTTGGACGCCCACAAGTGTCAACACCAACAACTTGGGTCTTCCTTATCCCTCCACTAGTGGCAACACCACTAGAACAATCTCCACTTCCCGTCACTCTTCCAACATTAGAGATGTTGTTGGAAGTCGAGTAAGGAACCTTGTCATGGAACCCATAAGTGTCTCTCGCCTCGGTTCCATAACTCATAGTACTACTCCTACTACTACCCTTCAAGGCATTGAAAGAACAATTCAAGCCCTTAGTAGCAAAAGCAACACCATCTCTCAAACAAACCTCCACATGGGAATTAGAAGCATTAGGTCGCTTAGCGTACCTAGAAGATGCAAGCTTCTTCTTCCCCATGGAACAACCACCACCTCCTCCCATACTAATGGAAGGACTTCTACTACTCCCTTGTACTCCACTAGCAACACCAAGAGAAGATGCAAAAGAATAATGCGAATAATTAACTTCATCATCTATTCCCTCTATGTCACTATCATGCTCATATTCATCACAAGTAGAGTAAGTAGGATCTATGTACCTTGAAGCGTCACCATCATCGGGTTCTTGACTAGAAGCATAAGGATCAACAAATTCATCTTTATGAGCTTCATAGTCTTCTTCAACCTCTCGATCATCATAGTGAACCGCTTCATCAACATAGGAGCCATGGTTTCCATCATCATAGTAATGGCCATCATTCTCACCATAGGAACCATAGTCTCCATCATCACCATATGAGTCATAGCAACTCGCATCATCCCCACATGAGCCATAACATCCACAATCAACATCCGACATTGTTGCAACACCAAAAGACAAAACCTCCTAAAAGTCACTCTCTCACGTGTATCACTCAATTTATGAACACTCAAGAGCGAGGCCTTAACAACTTGGGAACCAAGGTGATCACAACTAGCATGTCCAAGTTAAAGTTCGGAATGGACTAAATGAGACTCAATGGACGGACGGTTATTTAAAGTGCGCACTTGAGACCAAAGAAAGTTCTACGAATCTTCTTTGATTTCTAATCTCCTCTACGCACGATTACCCTAATACGCTAAAGGATTAGTGTCTTTCAAGTAGGCCAATTACCTTAAAAACACTAACCAAGAAGCCCGTGGGCGAATAACAATCGAAAACCTACGAAAAACAACTACCCGGTTGCACTCCAGAAAGAGGCGCTCCGCCTCAAACCAGAGGCGCTCCGCCTCAAACCAGAGGCGCTCCGCCTGGAAAAATCTAGAGAGCAGCCCAGAGGGAGGCGGTCCGCCTCAAAATGTAGGCGGTCCGCCTAGGGTGTATTCCTGCAACTTCGAAAAATGCATTTTTGGCTCGTTTTGCACCCAAAAGCCAACGTTTTCGACTTGTTTTCAATTCTAATGATACCCAAAGATGTATATGATGTTTCTAAATATTCCCCAATAGGTTTTAACCCCAATCAAACAACAACAAATCAATTTTAATTCTTGAGCAAAAATCTAGGGCTTTTGAAAATTTTGGGGATTTGATTTCTTCAAACTTTGAAATACACCACCAAATCTTGTAATTTTGGTACCAAAAGAACGGGAATACAATAAGGAACAAACCCCAATGATTTTTAATGTATGGGTGTTCCAATCCAACAAGTTCCACCAAATTTTGTGAAATTTTCAAGTTTTTCTATTTTTTTGTTTTTCTTCAATTTTTCAAGAACAACCACAACAACAACAATGATACAAACATAATGAACAAGGAACGGGGGTTTGTAAGAACATAACCCGATCCGTGCTCTGATACCAAACTGATGCAGGGCAAAATACGCGGAAGCAAACAACGATATAAACTATGCGGAAGCGATAAAGGATAACAAGAAATCGAGACTAGGAAGGCAAGAAATTAGAAGAAAGAAACGAATTCAATTCAATTACGTGGATCGAATTCAAGAGGGAGAAAGGGAAACTTGAACCTTACAATGGACTCAACTAGGTGTCGATTCCCATAGGTTCCAAGTACATAGATAAACGAAGCCTCGGGCTTCAAACTCGAAGGGCTCGGCCTCTTCAACGTTCTCTCTCAATTTTATCTTCTACAATGACTAACTAATGAAATGAAAGACTAAGTGTGGCTTTTATAGTTTTCTCACACTCCTAAGTGAAATGACTAAAAGCCCCTAAGTCTAATTAAAACAATAGAAGTCACTTAGGGCTATAGTAGTAATTACACAACAAAATAGAGCAAAAAGCCGGATGGGGCTTCACAGCACTAGGCGCCCCGCCTAGCATCAGTGGGTGGCCACCCAGGCATGGTGGCAGAGGGGAGGCGCCCGCCTCAAGAGAGGAGGCGCTCCGCCTCAGAAAGTCCAAAGAGCTGCACTCCACTAGGCGGTCCGCCTGGTTTTCATGGCAGTCCGCCTCTTCCTGTAGCTTCTTGAGGCTCCTCAATTTGTGTCCTTCGAGCCTCTCCTTTGGTGTCTATGTGCTCCTCCTTCCTTGGCGCTCCAATGTATGATCTTCAAGACGTTTCCGAAGCCCTTGACTTGTATCCTTTGTGCTCTTCAAGCTTAGCTCTCGATGGTTGGGAACTAGGCCAATTTGGACTGCATCAACAAGAGACCACAAGAATTAAAAAGAGAGGGGTCTGTTTGGAAGCTGGTTGCGTGGCTGCTGGTTCGAAAGTTACTCATTGTTTCTATATTTGGATTTAGTTTTGTGGATCATCATTGTTGAGCTTAAGGAACCTTGCTCATTAGGTAACTTTCCTAACCTTTGGTATGTGTATTTTGCAATGGGATGATATAAAGAAAGAGCAGCCTATCTAAGGTCCACCAAAGATTTTTATGCTTGACATATCTACTTTTATCTTTGCAAATTTGCTAGCTTGTTAAGAGTTCGAGAAAAAGAATCAGGACTCTAAATTCGTATTTGAGTATAATTTAGATTGTTTGTTTCTTTAAAGAAAGCATGTGAATAGTTAAACAATTTTAAGGTTTATGTTGGCAATTAAATCTGAGACAAGGATGGTGAAGAAGCTAAATGGCTCTTGAAAGGCTCTTGAAAGATATTCCATTGTGCCCCAAAATGTTGACTCATATATGCATATTCTGTGATAGAAATAGACAAAAGGGAGGGTTGGGAGCATAATATATAACAGAAAAAAGTTGCCATGCATGATGAAGATGTAATATCGTTAGGCAAATAGTCTCTAGGAGGATTATCATAATTGACTACATGAATTCAAGTGATAATGGTTCACATCAGCTTACAAAAGGCCAACATGAGAGGTAGTTGAATGATCATCAAAGGAAATTGGACTATGATCGAGGACACGTCATCATGATGGTAACTCTACCAAGAAAATTAGAGATTCCAAGATCTAGGTTTAAGGAGATCAAACAAAGTTGTGAATGACGATTCAACATTGTCAAATTAATTTTTTGGTTCATTCTCGTGATGAAACAATGTTCAATACAAGGATAAAGCGTTAAGGCTTTTTAATGATTTTTAAGTTTGATATGAGATTATCAAATAATGTATATATAATATGGGATTACACAATTACCTATGTAAGAGTAAAGTGGAAGCCACTTTAAGGAGAATTTTATAAGGTCAATTTTTTATGCACTTATAAACTAGGAAGTGTTCATGGCTGATTCGAACACAACAATAAGAATTTAAGACAACTAAAGGCTTAATTGTGTGACATATATTGTCTAGGTATACACTAAAGCTCGACAGTTTAAAGATATCAAACTATTGATTGACCGAGTATATCCAATGTATGTTCGCTATGGGAAGTTTATAAGGAAACTACTTATCCCGATGCAATTAATCATTACAAGAAAATCACATAATATTTAATGCCTATTTCATTAGTCGCCATTCATGTGGGAGATTGTTGGGGTTATAAGGTACGGTGTGTGGTGGTGTAAATGAAAAATAGAAAGTGAAAACACTCTTTTATTTTACAAAAGAACTTTGTCCCACGTGAAAAGAGGAAAAAAATTTTATTGAGTATAAATATAGAAGAACTTCTTCTAGTCCTTAAAAGAGTTGAGAAGAATGGAACCTTGCGACGCTGCCATTGTTGTTCGGTCGACTTTGGCTTCTGCTTCGAATTTGCTCAACTGATTGATTGATTAATTATTTTAACCAAAATATATTTATTTAATAATATTTTTCCCGACCGTTTTTGTAACGCTAAGTTAATTTCCTCTATTTTTTATTTTTCCCATTTTAGTTTCTCGGGCGTCTGAAAATAGCCATCTGAAAGGCTATCTTTCGTGAACAACCACTTGAGTTCGAACGAAAAGCCACCTTCATACATCGTCAATCCAGAATTTATTGGCTATAAATAGAGATTCATTTCCAAACATTTTTTTATTTTACCAAAGTTCTGAAATATCCATCCCTTTTCTACATTGTTTTGCAAAACCAAAATTTTGCAAAGTGTGAGTTCCTGTCATCAGAAATCACAAAGTTCTGAAATATCTATCCCTTTTCTACATTGTTTTGCAACAAAATTTTACAAAGTGTGATTTTCTGTCGTCAGAAGTTTGGTAGCATATGACATTTCAGGTATCGCTACACGGTGACAGTAATCCATTTTATCTTGGGTAAGTTGTTTGGGTGATTTGCAAAAATAGGATAGTTGAGTGCCACCATTTTCTCTCTGACACCATTAAGAAAAATTTGTGTAAATCATTTCCTGTGCCAGATTGCAAAAGCAATATTTGGGAGGATTGCAAAGGTTTTTCACAAGAATTTTCGTTTGGATAGCCTTGCTACTAGTTATAGTGAATCACAAAGATTGATACAACTTTAAAAATAATCTTGGCAACATAAGTCATGATGAGTCTTGACAATTTACTATGACTTTATGATCGATGGTCTTGCCACAAGTTAAGGATTCTCCATGTCTTATGTCGCCACTACTTTAGTGTAAATTAATTCAGAAGTTCCGACAAATCGTCAGCATGTTTGTAAAAATTCATCTACATGATTTTGCTTCATAAATAGTCTAAATCAACTCCAAATAACTCTAGATATATATACTTACTTTTTCCATATCAACCCCATATTTTTTATTGGTCAAGTTCAACCCAAATCATCAAAATCAATAAAATCACTATGTCAAGCTCAAATCAACAATGGTGATCAATAAAAATTAATAAACTCATTTGATAAGCTCAACCCAACAATGGTAGACTAGAAATTTCTCAAATTAAATCAATCTAATTACAGATAAACCATAATTTTTATTTATTTGGAGTATGAATGAGGAGGAAGAAGAAGGAGAAGTGAAGACGGAGGAGAATGAGAGTTTTTGGCGTAGACGAAAAATGCAAAAAGAAAAAGAAATTGTCAGAAAAGGTAATAGTTAGTCACCAGGAGGCCAGCAAGCTAAATTTTATAATTTTATTTGCTAAACCCGACTTTTCAAGCCTAGGTTTTTTATAAAATATTTGGGCCCAGTTATAAAATAATTGTTTGTTTGATTAAATGAAATTCAAAAGAACTATAAATAAATAATGAGTTATATTTATTATATGGAGGAGTATCAAGGAGAAGCAAGAAAAAGTAGGAGTGAAGAAAGATGAGAAGATGAGTTTCTAGCAAGTGGCATTAAAACTTAAGTATTTTTAATGGGGCCTGTTGCTCCCAAACACACACGCAAGTATACGTGGTTGACAAGTAATAAAGTAGTGAGTCGAGTATCGTTCCCACGAGAACTAGTGTTAATGACTATATTCTAGCAAACAATTTCCTAAAAACTATTCAGGGATCTTTTTCAATAGTGGTTGTGATTTGTACTAACTAAAGGAAATAATTAAAAACAAGTACTGAAGTCAAGTAATAGGGAGCAAATTATGGGTTGTTATCAATAAAAGAGAAACGGTCCAAGGTCAGAGCTACAAACGATCCAGTTGAGTTTTCTAGTTGATTCTACTTCTTGATTTCCTAGATTGCTAACTAACAGGTTAATTATATTCGTGAAAACCTGTCGATTCTTCACGAGTCTATGCAAGCTACTCTAACGCCTATATTTCTATGGAATTAAATCACATGCATGCATTAAAGAACTCTGTATTTAGCTAAACCAGGCGAATAGGTATATGTCTATCCTACCCGCAAATCGATTCCCTGATGCCCAGGTTCACAATCAGGCCCTATTCTTTCTTATTTGCATTCACAAGTTCCCTCTGTCGAGTTCAACTTTTAAACCGTAAATAGTGTTCAATTATCAAGCCTCAATAACCAAACAATTAGGCTCAAGAAAGAATAAACAATCTGTAATGGTAAATCAATAGGTAGAAATCAACTTTCAAACATCAACCTTCATGTATTTGCTCTAACCCTAGAACGATATGTTTAGCTACTCATATTCATAATAACAACACAAGAAATCATGGAAGAAATATGAAAGATTGTAATAGATGATGTAAAAGAATTAAACCCTTGGTTCAGCGTGTAGGAACTCCAAAACTTGCTTCAGAAATTCGGTCCCCTTACTAAAACGAAATTAATAACTATTTATAGTGTTTACAAAGTCTTCCCATAAGTTAATCCAAAGCCTAAACTAAGTTGAAAAAGTTGGGGTCGCTGAACTAAAAGCCACAGGGTAAGCCTCGCGTGTCTCATGGCTTTTGGAAGTCGTGCGCTACAACCCATGCGTCGCATGGCCTATGGCTTTTGGAAGTCTGAAGCTATGACAGATCCATAGCTTGCTCCATAGCTTGCCTTCTAATGCCATATCCCACCACTAGCTAAGTTCATCAATTCTTGCTCGATTTTATCCATCTTCACCCCGTTTGCACTCGTATTCATCCAAATCATTCCTAAAATCACAAACACAATAAGTGAGCGCAATAATCACAATTATTTCGTGCAATGGGCGAATAACGTATCAAATGTGAGGAAATATTACAGTAAAATAGGAAAATATTGCAAAACATCACCACCCCACACTTAGACTTTTGCTCGCCCTCGAGCAATCAACAAAAACAACTTCCCAACTAAACCAACACTTGATAGAACAGGTATACCTATGGTTATGGTTGATACCGACCATTAAACAAGTGCATAAATACATACCATGTGACCCACAACATGCCAAAAATTCACCAAGTTTTAAAACACTAGAACGACCAACTCAAGACATCTCAATCTCAAAAACCGACTCAATGAAACCAAGCTTTCACAAAATCACACTCATTCACTCGACCAAGAAGCCAATAACTTCACCTATCTCACGCAAACTATGTGCCCTCACCAAAAATCAAGAGAGCGTCAAAAATATCACATAAAGAATAAATTTTAAGAATAAATGAGGGACATAATATAGAAAGACTTCACTCGCTCTCCAAAAGAAGTTCACGTGCCACACATAACGTACCATAGGCTTGACCGTAGTGTAGGACTCCACTAATGTAAGCTCACTCCTATCGGGATTACCTAGGACTTTACGGGTTGTAATGTAGGCTAAAGGACGGGTAGGATAAATATGGATAAATAGTGACTACCTCCCTAAGCACTTTAATACATCACTTTAATTTTTATTTTCACCATTCTTCTCAAAACCAACCAAACAACCACCCAAACATACACAAGAAATTCTCTCTCAATTTAAGCAATTTGCAACTTTACTTTTGCACAACACTAGCAAGGATTGAGATTTTTTTCTTTCTTTTGTTTTCTTTATTTTTCTCTTTTTCATTTCATTTTTTTTTCTTTCAATATTTTGCTCAACCTTGACAATGATTCTTTTTTTTTTTCAAAATGCACCATATTTTTTTCTTTCATTGGTTCCACTCAAAAGCCACCCAATTTTTCCAACCACAACTCCACAAACAATCAAATATTTCAATTAAAGTGCTCAAAGGAGTACGGGTTCAAAAAGAAGAAAATTACGAACAAAAGGGATAAGGCTTGAAATGTGGGTGCCAACAAAAAGTCAAAAGGTTCAAAAGGGTTTAATAAGGGTAATATCAAAGGGTAGGCTAATCAAGGCTAAAAAGGCTTATCAAAGAAACGCATGTTTCATCTCTCGACTAGAGCAAACCTAGGATTTCGCTTTGAACACACACGGGGCAAGTTCTAGACATCAATATGCTGCACAGAACATAAGAAAGGATAACTCACATCACACATGGCACATAGTTCACTAAAGACGGTTTCATTCCAACTCTCGGTTCAAGCAAACAAAGCACAACTTTTGAAATTTAAGTACTAAAGCACAATAGTTCACAAAAGAGTCAAGTAGTTGAGCCTAAGCGTCTCAAAAGGGTCATTCAAATTTTTTCTAGGCATGCATCACAACAAAGGAACAGCCCGATCATGTGCCTGCATATCCATCCCGGCTGACTTCGCTAGATACTCTATCATCAAGTACTTACGGGCTGACAGGTTGGCGTCTGATTCACGCCACTCATCCGCGGTGAATTTGGCAGGGGTACTAGCAACTACACCCTTAACCGCTGCAATATCAATCTTCTTCTCTATATCAGGGACAATACGATCACCAATCGCATCAATAGGCACCCCCGCCTTGTCTAAATACTGGGTGAGAATATTACAGAAAAACAACCGGTGACACGTCTTTTTTAGGCGTATCCTCCTCATCAATTTAAGCATGTAATACCCAATGTTCACCGGTTTCCCCACCATGAAGAAGTATATCATGCACGCTCGTGTCTTGGTCACACTAGAAAAATGTCTAGATGGTAGAATGCGAGCATTAATCAACTCCATCCAGATACGAGCCTTCTTTTGAAATAGCGAGAACAACATACACTTGTGCCTTCCTAAAGGTACAATCATCCATAACCTCAAAACTTGGGAAGTCCCCCACCCCATACTTAAAACTAAGCAATGTCCTTAGTGCGGGAAATAATAAAGTACACGAGGTAAAGAAACTTCCCTGAAAGCCAAGCGGCCTAATCCGTCGCATCCTCATCAGAATCCTCCCGCTCAGTATGCCCGGGAGTGTCATCATCAGCAGCCACCGGAGTAGTAGTGGTAGGGACAACTGCCTGAGCTCTCAAGAAACCTCCAGGCCTATGTGGCAGAGTGCGCGCCTCTTCCTCCTCTTCTTCTCCTTCACTACCCTCTTCTTCGTCACCACTCTCATAATCATCATCACTGCCCTTGTCCTTATCCACCATCTCAGAATCTGTGTTCTCATCCTCTTTAGGGGGTATCACGACCTTCTGAGTCATGCCCAACAATCGCTTGGACGAATCCAACAAAGGAACAGCCCGATCAAGTGCCTGCATATCCATCCCGACTGCCTTCGCTAGATACTCTATCATCAAATACTTACGGGCTGACAGGTTAGCGTCTGTTTCACGCCACTCATCCGCGGTGAATTTGGCAGGGGTACTAGCAACTACACCCTTAACCGCTGCAATATCAATCTTCTTCTCTATATCAGGGACAATACGATCACCAATCGCATCAATAGGCACCCCCGCCTTCTCTAAATACTGGGTGAGAATATTACAGAAAAACAACCGGTGAGACGCCTTTTTTAGGCGTATCCTCCTCATTAATTTAAGCATGTAATACCCAATGTTCACCGATTTCCCCACCATGAAGAAGTAGATCATGCACGCCCGTGTCTTGGTCACACTAGAAAAATGTCTAGATGGTAGAATGCGAGCATTAATCAACTTCATGCAGACACGAGCCTACTTTTGAAATAGCGAGAACAACATACACTTGTGCCTTCCAGTCTCCTCTGAGTGTTCCCACAGATGTGTAGAGTCCGCGCCACAGAGTGTGTCTCGCATAGCCTTATAGTCAGGCCTCTTAATGAAGTCGTGCAGCTCCTCAGTATCATGATCATCCACCCCTAAAAAATTGCACAAGGCAGTGGCATCCAGCTTCACTTTACAGCCCCGAACCTGTACCATATCATCATCTCGCCATGCTTCTTTCAGATCCCAATTAGCATAGAATTCCAACACAAGATCAAGATTCGCATGTCCCGGATTCGCAAATACCGAATCACACTTCATCCCATGAACTGTTTCTCTTACTGCTCGACACTTTTAGATCACTTTCCTTTCATCTATAGCTTGTTCCGGGATATAGCCTGAAAGTTTCACATTTTTGTACCAAGCCTGGCTTTCCCCTTTCTTCACAAAATATAGACCAAACTTTGTCTTTCCCCCGGGCCTTGGAATAGGGATTGCCTCTTTCGGAACCCTTGGTTTTGCTTTACTCGGTGCTTTAGCCTTTGCTTTTTCTTTTTTCGCTTTACTAGTCGAGGCTACCCCCAATTTTGGCCTTTGGGCAGCCGGTGCAGCAGAAAAAGAAGAGGCCTTTTGCGTTGTTTTCACCATAGTACTTGCACCAAAAATTTGGATATTAGAATCCCAAGTAATTAAGCGATAATCTCCCAGGGTATAGAAACAACCCCACACTTGTTTCTTACTAACTATAACGACTCACACGATATGAAAATAATTAACTTAACATCAACGAATCAAAGAAAGTAGTTGAAGCAACGGGCAAGGTATACATTGAAGCATCGGTGCATATGTCGCACAACCTTTCCCTTTAGCGTAATTAACTCACGATCAAGTCGAAAGTAGCATCAAAAGTAAGCAATTCAATTATTCGGACCTCACTTTATTCAATCCATGCCTTTGTGGAACTATGCTACTCAAGAATTCATAAAGTTACAAGCTTTTCTTCATTGCGGCATTATGTCGAACACCTTGTGTTCATCGTTTTTAAGCTTTGGTTTCACAAACATTTAGAGGGAAACAACCCTCCCAAATTTTGTGGGAGATCACTTGCAGCACCTAGTGTAAAGCAATAAGAATTTCACCATTTAAACTTAACCCGACAAGGGTTCACATAATTCACAATTACCCCTAAAAAAATAAACTAAGGGCTGGGGATTTCCATGGTTATAGTAGCAGTGGAGAGAGACGGAGAGAGAGAGAGAGAGAAGCGAGAAACTTACCAAAGTGGTTGAGGAAGAGAGGAGAAGATCGATTGAAATTTTTTTTTTCTTTCAAGCAGAGATGAGAGACACGGGCAGCAGTGGTATGTTTTTACTTGTGTTTTGCTTCAACTTTTGTTTGTTTACTTAGCGGGTTAACGGGTCGAAAGTGGAAAGGGAAATATGATTTTATGTGTTGCTTAGCGGGTTAACGGGTTTAAAGTGGGTCGACCCGTTAAATTTTCCAAACTTACCTGAGAGCTCTACCACCCACATCGCATGGAAATAGCGTTTACAATTCTGTGTAATCTGTTTGTAGCCATGCTATAGCTCAAGCGACGCTTGGGCTGTAGCTTCCCAAATTTTTTCACTCACTATTGAAGTCGCGCGATGGGGGCAGCGACGCACGCTTATAGCGTGTCAAAATTTTGCACTCACTGTTTTAGGCAAAGCTGTGGAAGAAGCGACGCTTATGCCGTGGCTTTTCAAATTTTCTAAAGTTTTTGCACACGCCATGGTAAAAGCGACGCCTGTATATAGCATTTAAAAAATCTGCACTGTCTGTTTGAGGTGCGGGATGAGAGAAGCGACGCCAGTGTATGGCGTGCCAAATTTTTCACTCACTGGTTGCCTCAACGCCATGGAGCATGCAAGGCATTGGCTATGGCGTATCTGCCTCTTACTGAAATTTTTGACGCAGCTGCGAGCTAAGCGTCGCCTGCCTATAGCTTGTCAAATTCTTCACTTACTGATTCACTCAAAGCCATGGCATAGGCGACGCTTCTGTGGTAGCTTTTCTGCTGAATCCTGAAATTGATGCACACCATGAGCCAAGCAATGCTTCAAACTTAGTGCACCATTCGAAACTCCCGACCCCTGCAAAAACAACGAGAAACTACGTAATACTAAGGAAGTAAAACGACGAAAATAATTAAAATTGGGTTGCCTCCCAACAAGCGCTTGATTTAACGTCGCGGCACGACTCTTTTTGTATTTTTATTCTTTTTTCTATTTTTTTTCTTTTTATTTTTTTCGTTTACATATAAAGCTCGGGTTGCGTCTCGAGAAGCACCTTAGTTAACGTCGAGGCACGACGGTTACAATTTACGGTTCTCACAATGTAACAGAGGTACGATGCTCCACCAAACCTCCCCAATAGCGCTCAACTCTTTGCCCGTTCACTAAAAATGACTTATCGGAATCCGGGGCTCTCAATTCAACCGCTCCATGTGCTGTGACACGAACTACCTCAAAGGGGTCCGACCATCTAGACTTCAACTTTCCAGGAAATAGTTTCAATCAAGAACTGAACAACAATACCAACTGGCCCACTACAAATTGACGAGGCTCAATGTGCTTGTCCTGCCATTTCTTTGTCCGCTCTTTGTATAATTTTGCATTCTCATACGCGTGGAAACGGAACTCATCTAATTTGTGCAACTGAAGCATTCTCTTTTCACCCGCCACTTCCATATCCAAATTAAGCTTTTTAGTTGCCCAATACGCCTTATGTTCTAACTCGACAGGCAAGTGATAGGCCTTACCGTAAACCAACTTATAAGGAAAGGTTCTAACAGGCATTTTAAACGCCGTTCTATAGGCCTAAAGAGTGTCGTCGAGCTTCATAGACCAATCCTTCCTTGAAGTATTAACAATTTTCTCAAGAATCTGCTTTATCTCTCTATTCGACACCTCCACTTGGCCACTCGTTTGAGGATGATAAGCAGTAGCTACCTTGTGACGCACCCCATACTTGGCCAAAAGTTTATTGAACAAGCGATTGAAAAATGCGTACCTTCATCACTGATGATGGCCCGTGGTGTCCCAAAGCGAGTAAAAATATTTTTCATCAAGAACCTGACTACCACACTCGCATCATTGGTTGGAAGTGCAACAGCTTCCACCCATTTTGACACATAGTCGACTGCTACAAGTATGTATTTGTTGCCACTAGAAGGTGGAAACGGACCCATAAAATCAATTCCCCAACAATCGAACAACTCAATCTCCAGGATGTTATTCAAGGAAATCTCGTGACGCCTCGAAATATTACCCGTTCTTTGGCATCGATCATATTGTTTAACAAAGGTATGAGCATCCTTGAATAAAGTAGGCCAAAAGAACCCCGACTGAAGTACCTTCGCAGCTGTCCTATCACCACTATGATGACCACCACAGGGAGATAAATGACAAATTTTCAATACAGACTCGACTTCCTCATTTGGAATACATCTCCTCGCCAATTGGTCTGGGCCAATTTTATACAAGTACGGCTCATCCCAGACGTAAAATCTACTCTCATGGAGGAGTTTCCTTCTCTGTTCAGCTGTAGCATCAGGTGGATAAACATTACTCACCATCAAATTCACCATAACTGCATACCAAGGCACCTCGGTTACCTGCAGAGCAAAAAGTTGCTCGTCTAGAAAAACTTCAATTATTTCAGGCCCCTCATCTACATGTTTTCGATCTTCCAGCCTCGACAAGTGATCGGCCACTTGATTCTCGGTCCCTTTTCGATCTCGGATCTCCACATCAAACTCTTGGAGTAGAAGAACCCAACGAATCAGTCGCGGCTTGGAATTTTTCTTCTCAAATAAATACCGGATTGCGGCATGATCAGTGTAGACGATAACCCGAGTGCCAACCAAATAAGATCGGAACTTATCAAAAGCATAAATAACAGCTAGAAGCTCCGTCTCGGTGGTAGTGTAATTGGATTGGGCAACATCAAGAGTCTTGCTTGCATAGTATATAGAGTGAAATATTCTACCCTTTCTTTGCCCGAGAACAGCTCCAACAGCAGTATCACTCACGTCACGCATCAACTCAAACGGTAGAGACCAATCATGAGCAATAATAATTGGTGCAGTCACCAACCTCTTTTTCAGTTCTTCAAATGCCTTCAGACAGGCATCATCGAATTCAAACTTTGCATCCTTCTCTAACAATTTACATATGGGATTAGCTATCTTCGAAAAGTCCTTAATGAATCGCCTATAGAACCCAGCATGTCCCAAGAAACTACACACACCCTTGACAGAGATAGGTGGTGGTAATTTTTCTACTGCTTCAACCTTTGCTTTATCAACCTCGATCCCTTGCTTCGACACTTTATGTCCAAGTACAATGCCCTCTCGAACAATGAAATGGCATTTTTCCCAGTTAAGTACTAAGTCGGTTTCTTCACAGCGGCTAAGCACGGCGTCTAAGTTTTTCAAGCAGCCATCAAATGAATCTCCAAAGACTGAGAAATCGTCCATGAATACCTCAACAAATTTTTTCACAATGTCGGTGAGAATAGCCATCATGCATCTCTGAAAGGTTCCAGGTGCGTTATATAGTCCAAACGGCATCATTCTAAATGCATAAGTGCCATAAGGACATGTAAACGTCGTCTTCTCCTGATCATCTGGTGCTATCACAATCTGGTTGTAGCCCGAGTATCCATCCAGAAAACAGTAATATTCATGCCCAGCTAGACTGTCCAATATCTGATCAATGAAGGGGAGTGGAAAGTGATCTTTTCTGGTGGCCTTGTTCAATTTTCTATAATCAATGCAAATCTGCCACCCCGTGACTATTCTTGTAGGAATCAATTCATTCTGCTCGTTAGTCGCCACTGTCATGCCTCCCTTCTTTGGAACACATTGGATTGGACTCACCCAATTGCTGTCAGAGATTGGAAAAATAATACCAGCATCAAGCCACTTGATAATTTCCTTCTTCACAACCTCCTTCATCACTAGATTTAGCCTTCTTTGCTGCTCGACACTTGGCTTATGGCCCTCCTCCAAGAGGATCTTGTGCATACAAAAAGAACGACTAATCCCTCTAATATCCGCAATGGTCCATCCAATTTCCCTCTTGCGCTCTCACAACACTCTTAAGACCTTCTCAACCTGCACATCAGACAACAAAGAAGAAAGGATTACGGTTAAGGTGTTACCCTCACCCAAATAAGCATATCGTAAATGAGCACGTAAAGGTTTAAGTTCAAGAAATGGAGCTTTCTCAATAGACGGTTTAGCAGGAGCTAATGTCAGCGGTCTATCAAGCTCCTCAAACTTCTTCCATCCTGGGATAAATTGACACTCCATGTTGAAAATCTCCAAGTATTCCTCAGTCTCTTCATCATTCAGCATATCATCTTCATACATTAATGCTCTTTCAAGAGGGTCATCCTTAGAAGCCAAAAGTGATTTTTCAGAGGCAGTTAACTCCCTATCCAACACTCTTACCATAGATAGATCTTCATAGTGTGATGGAAGTTGAGTAGCCTGGAACACATTAAATACAGCTTCTTCGCCATTTACCCTCATGATCATCTTCCCTGCTCTAACTCTAATCACAGCATCAGCAGTAGCCAAAAAATCCTCTTCCCAAGATGAGCGGGACCTCTTAGTCAGCCTCATAATCTAATATGATGAAATCAACAGGGAGAATGAATTGGCCTACTTGTACTAGAACATCCTCAATAACTCCCTCGGGGCATGTCAAAGATCTGTCCGCTAACTGGAGGGTCACTGTGGTTGGTCTTGGTTCACCCAGGCCTAGCTTTCAAAACACTGATGATGGCATTAGATTTACGCTAGCGCCCAAGTCACATAAAGCTCGCCCAACCTCATGCTTCCCAATTTTTATAGGAATAGTGAAGCGTCCAGGATCTTTCAATTTCTAAGGAAGTTTGCTTCTGACTCTGGAACTGCACTCTTCAGTAAGTGCAACTATCTCGAACTCAGTCAGTCTTCTTTTATTTGCCACAATATCCTTGATGTACTTAGCGTATTTTGGAACATCACGCAAAAGTTCCACCAAAGGAACATTCACTTGTATCTGACTCAAGATCTCCAAAAATTTCTTGCAAGCTGCATCTACTTTCTACTTCTGAAGCCTTTGAGGGAAAGGTGGTCGTGGTCTGACATCATCAAGCTCGGGCTGCTTCTCTACCACTTTATCAGCTTCTTTTTCAGTGTTCGGTTCCAGTTCACCAATGGGCTTCCTCGGCTTTGGAGTCACTTCTTCTAGAGCTCGCCCATTCCTCAAAGTAACTGCTTGCACAAATTCCTTAGGATTCTTCTCCGTGTCACTTGGCAAAGCACCATGTGGTCTAGAGTTTTGTGCTCCAGCTAGCTGCCCCATTTGCCGTTCCAGATCTTTTTGAGCATTGGCGAGATCTTTTATGGCCTGTGCTTGGGCTGCATTGTCTGCTATAATTTTTTGCTGACCTGCCAACATCTGCTTTATCAAATCTTCAACTGAACTGTTCGACTACTGTGGTTAAGCCTGGGGCTGTGAACTCTGGTAGTTATTCTGAGATCTCGTATTACCTTGAGCAGCTTGATTATCACTCCATGAGAAACCAGGATGATTTCGTGAGTTAGGATTGTAGCTGTTACCAAACTGATTCCGATTCTGTCCCTGAAACCTGTTTTGATTTCCCACGTAATAAACTGACTCTGGATTGGAGGGGCAAACCTCGGTAGTATGATCCTCTCCACAGACCTCGCAAAAATTTTGGAACTGTTGGACTTGTTTGACTGGTGCCACTGGTTGCTGAGTTGGTGGCAGTGCTAACTTGTTGTTCTGATTAGCTATGGCATCTACCTTTGCAGTTAATGCTGAGAATGCATCCAACTGAAGTATCCCAGCAGCTTTTTGAGTTGGAGCTCTACCATCACCCTGCCAGTCAGGATTGCTCTAAAAAAATTTATCCAGCAATTCATAAATCTCATTAAAATTCAAGGCCAATACCTGGCCTCCAGCTGCAGCATCCACCACGATCTTGGTATGAGCATTCAATCCTTCAACAAAAGTATGGGCCAACACCTCATCAGATTGGTTGTGGTGCGGGCAATCTCTTAACAATGACTTGAATCTCTCCCAAGCTGAATACAAGAATTCTTCACCTTGTTGTCTGAAAGACATAATCTCACTCCGTATTCTGACTGTTTTTGCAGATGGATAGAATTTAGCCAAAAATTTCTTAGCTAAATCATCCCAAGTTGTGATAGACCCAGGCTTTTCAGCCTTTAACCACTTTCTTGCTGTTCCAATCAATGAAAACGGGAAAAGTATCAAGCGAACATAATCAGTTGAGACGCCTGATGGTGTGTATGTGTCACTAATTTCGAAGAAATTCTGGATATGTTGTTGTGGATCCTCGTACAGTAATCCAGCAAATTGCCCAGTCGCATGCAGCAGTTGTATCATGTCGGGGCTTAATCTCAAAGTGTCCAGTAATTTCAGGTTTCACAATGCTAGAAGCTACTCCCTCCAGACTGGGAAGAGCAACATCTCGCACAGCTAAAGCTCATTCTTCTGCCATTCCAATAGGTAATGAAGCAAGTACAAGTGCGAGTGTTTCACGATCTCTTGCTTCTTTCCTCAATCTCCGTAAGGTCCTTTTAGGTTCAGGATCAAAAGTTTCAAGTGGTTCGTCCTTTCTCTCCTTTCGCATTCAAGACCTATTACCTGAAATGGCACAAGAAACTCAAAACAAAAATTAAACCTGAATAGAAAATAACAAATCGTCTAAAAAGAAAATAGTCAATTATTTAGTCCCTAGCAACGGCGCCAAAAACTTGTTGCTCCCAAACGCACATGCAAGTATACGTGGTCGACAAGTAATAAAGTAGTGAGTCGAGTATCGTTCCCACGAGGACTAGTGTTAATGACTATATTCTAGTAAACAATTTCCTAAAAACTATTCAGGTATCTTTTTCAATAGTGGTTGTTATTTGTACTAACTAAAGGAAATAATTAAAAACAAGTACTGAAGTCAAGTAATAGGGAGCAAATTATGGGTTGTTATCAATAAAAGAGAAACGGAGAAACGGTCCAGGGTCAGAGCTACAAACGATCCAGTTGATTCTACTTCTCGATTTCCTAGATTGCTAACTAACAGGTTAATTATATTCGTGAAAACCTGTCGATTCCTCACGAGTCTATGCAAGCTACTCTAACGCCTATATTTCTATGGAACTAAATCACATGCATGCATTAAAGAACTCTGTATTTAGCTAAACCAGGCAAATAGGTATATGTCCATCCTACCCGCAAATCGATTCCCTGATGCCCAGGTTCACAATCAGGCCCTATTCTTTCTTATTTGCATTCACAAGTTCCCTCTGTCGAGTTCAACTTGTAAACCGTAAATAGTGTTCAATTATCAGGCCTCAATAACCAAACAATTAGGCTCAAGAAAGAATAAACAATCTGTAATGGTAAATCAATAGGTAGAAATCAACTTTCAAACATCAACCTTCATGTATTTGCTCTAACCCGAGAACGATATGTTTAGCTACTCATATTCATAATAACAACACAAGAATTCATGGAAGAAATATGAAAGATTGTAATAGATGATGTAAAAGAATTAAACCCTTGGTTCAGCGTGTAGGAACTCCAAAACTTGCTTCAGAAATTCGGTCCCCTCACTAAAACGAAATTAATAACTATTTATAGTGTTTACAAAGTCTTCCCATAAGTTAATCCAAAGCCTAAACTAAGTTGAAAAAGTTGGGGTCGCTGAACTAAAAGCCACAGGGTAAGCCTCGCGTGTCTCATGGCTTTTGGAAGTCGTGCGCTACAACCCATGCGTCGCATGGCCTATGGCTTTTGGAAGTCTGAAGCTATGACAGATCCATAGCTTGCTCCATAGCTTGCCTTCTAATGCCATATCCCACCACTAGCTAAGTTCATCAATTCTTGCTCGTTTTTATCCATCTTCACTCCGTTTGCACTCATATTCATCCAAATCATTCCTAAAATCACAAACACAATAAGTGAGCACAACAATCACAATTATTTCGTGCAATGGCCGAATAACGTATCAAAATGTGAGGAAATATTACGGTAAAATAGGCTAATATTGCCAAACATCAGGGCCATAAAGTTAATGAGTGGTCGACAAAAGGCCACCCAATGAACCTTCGCCTTGTTTGGCTGCTTTTACTCTTTTTACCAGTAAGTGAGTGTTTGCCAAACTTCTGAAAACTGCTTATGTTTAAAAGTGCTTTTCTTTAAGATTGTTTTTTGTAAAAGTACTTTTGAAAAATAGTAGTTTGTGTTTGGCCAACTGATTTGAGAAACACTTTTGTCAATAATAAATTAGTAATTTGTGTTTGGTCAAACTTTTGAAAAACTGCTTTGAGTATTAAATTATGTGTAAGGACTTGTAAAAATTCACTTTACAGTTATTTAACTAGATGTACGATTTTATTTATTTATTATTAAAAGCTATATTTAATTTTTTATTTAATTAAAAAAATTTAAAGCAGAGCATACATAATTGAATATTCTAAATTCACACCTTAAAAAAGATATAATTTAATTGAAAGCTTCCCAACAATAATGACGTAGGTGTGCATAAAAGAAAAAATAATAATATGCTATTTATGTATTATAACCATTAGGTAATTAAATATATATAAATATTTTTGATAAAGATATTTTTTTAATAATAGAAATTAAAAATAACTTCTGCTTTTAGGAAAAATCTACTTTTTCTAACTTGTTCCCCACAATAGAAATCAGTTTATGCTGCTACTCATAAGCACTTATTTTTTTCCTAAAACCTTGACCAAATACCTCAATCTTTCTAAATAAGTATATTTTGAAAAAAAAAAATAAGTATTTTTGACTCCCGAGAATTTTGGCCAAACATGCTATCCTCAATTTGCATACACAACTCAATTAATTACATAATGCCCTTTCAGATAATGACATTTTCCACTATTATCGTTGACCCTTTAAAAAGATTCTTTATCCTTCCAGAATCATCAATTATAAAATTGAAGATAAGTACTTATGAAGTTACTTTTCAATGATAAACTTTCAACCATTAACATGAAGATTAAAAATAATATGTGATCTCCCTTAGTTATGAAACTGTGAAAAAATCATTTTGCTTTGAATAGTTCAAGATTCAAGTTTATTGACACTTCAAGAGACTTTCTAAATGGGTTGTTCTTAATTTATTTCAATTGTATATATAATAAAGGTTGTAGTTCTTTACTATAAATATTATTGTTTCATATTTTTTTCTTATTTTAATACTTATCTGAGATCTATAGTGTCATTGAAGGTTGCTCATTGAACTTATCATGACCTTGTAAATGTTATATACCTTTCTAATTTCTTTATCTTCTAGATGAAAACAACATTATAAACTATTCATGGGACAACGTAAGTCCTTAATAGCATAGTAAATAAGAAACTAAGGTGAAAACGATCCAATAACCGAATTCACTCTACTTGCATCACTGTCTAATGACAAATAATTAAGTAAAATAAATTAAAATTATTAACCATTAGAGTAGGTTAGAGTCCCATAATAAATAAGGAACAAAAGGGTTTATTGTTATGGCGGTGTGTTGGACACCGAATATGTTTTGTTAATGGATGAGAGGAGAGGAGAGAGAGATTAGTGACTTACTAGATCTACTTTTTCCTTTTTAAACATTTTCTTCAATGACTATCCTTCGTAGAGTATAATAATTTTTTATTATTTTTTATCTTCCACCTAACAGTCGTCGGCATTAATATATTTAAAAAAATAATTTTTTTAAATAAAAAATTTACCGATGGAATTTTATCGAAAATTTGATCAATTTTTTAAATTTACTTTTAAAATAAATAATTCATCGTATTTGATAACAAAATATTTTTTTAATTTCGAAGGAATCTCGTCGAAAAATTGATCAATATATTTTTAAAAATAAAGAATTCATCGTATTTAATAAAAAAAATTAATTTCTGACAAAATTTCATCAAAAATTGATTAATTTTTTAAATAAATAATTTATCATATTTAATAAAAAAAAATCAAAATTTCCTACAGAATTCCATCGGAAAAGAACTAAATTATTATTTTTTTATTGTTCTCCCACGGCAATTCATCGGAATGTTATACAGATCGTTGGCCGTCGGAATTCACCGTATTTCTAGTAGTGGTTACCCTCCTCCTTTGAACTAGCTTTTGAGATTGAGTTAGGCCCAATATTCATATTTTGATATGGTATCATAGCGTGCGGCATGTGAGGTGGTGTAAGAGTGGCGCTCACTTACCATGCTTTTTCACCTAAGAGACATGTGTTTGTAGTTTGACACGTGACATGATCAAACATCTCAAGTGACAATTTTTTTTCCCGATTTGTGCTACTTGTGTCTGTCTGTTGGATATGATCATTTGTAGTATTGTATTACTGCAATTTTGCATGCACACACTACAAAAAAAACCGCTGTTAGCGTCGGTTTAAAAACGTATTTAGCAACGGTTTGCAGCCGCCGCTAAAACCTTTTGGGTGCGGTTAAGATGAGCCGCTGGCAGAACTGCTGGCAATCAGATTTTTTATTTGCTGCGGTTTATAAACCGCCGCTAATATTGATCAAAATTGTAAGTAAAGAGGCCAGGTCATCGGGCCACTATCTTCATCAAAGAGTAGTACACACAACATCTCAGAACTACAGTGGTCCCCTTGGCCTGACACATCAGCGTACATAAGTCCAGCCATTGCTGACGAACCAATCACCTATGGACACGCATGCTCATTGACTTGTTAATCATCTGCCAAGTCTATTGAGGTTAATCCCATATAAAGTGTAAAAGTTTCCTTCTAGATACCGATGTGGGAGAAAGTACTCTTCTTAAAAACTGCTGCTAAACATGAAAAACCGCTGGTAAACCATTTGACATTGCTAAACCGCTGCTAAAAACTCGTAAACCGCTGCTAAGTCCATTTTTTAGTGGCTGTTACTTAAACCGCTGACCAAACTGCTGCTAAAGGGACATTCCCAGCGGTTTCGCAAAACTGCTGCAAAAAAACCGCCGGGATGTAGCTGTTTTTTTGTAGTGACATCTCAACGGTACTACTCATCATATGAATATGTTGTACTTGAGCGGAAACAATCACTCCCACAACATTTTAAATTTGTTCTAATATTGTAAATGAACGAAAGAAAGAAACACGAAAAGGACTCTAAAGTATGTAGAATATTCACATAGCCTAAAAACACAGATAAAGAGATAGAGCAAGGGAAAATGACGTGCCTGAATTTCTCTTAAATTTCAAAGACGTATGTCGACTTTGTTTGACTAGCAATTCTTGGTTACCAAGGCTAGAAATTTTCTTGGTTACCAAGGCTTTTGAAACTTCGCATTTCTTCTCGTCAAGTATATTAACCAATATATAATAATAACAATATTTTATACTATATATAAAGACTGGGTAGAGCTAAGTGTACTTGTGAGTAGGATTAGACCACAATGGATATTCCATACAATAACATAAAATTTGCAGTCTCTTCATTTGCAGTTATCTTTGTAATAAGATGGGCATGGAAATTCTTGAATTGGGTATGGTTCAAACCCAAAGAGTTGGAGAAACGCCTCAGACAGCAGGGTTTCAAGGGAAACTCTTACAAACTATTGTTTGGGGACATGAAAGAAATGAAGAAGATGGGTGAAGAAGCTATGTCCCAGCCTATGAATTTCTCCCATGACTCTTTGCCTAGAGTCGTGCCCTTCCTCCACCAGACCATCACCAATTATGGTACGAACTTCACAATTTCAATTTGGATTTTTCTTGTATCTACTGACTAAGTAAAATTATATTTACACATATCGATGCATTTTAATCTGTTGTAAACGTTGTCTTATGTTTAGCTAAGCTACCTTTAATATGACTTCATAATGTTAAATGTTTTCGCGTAAGATTTATATAATCAAAGCTAAACATTGGATGCAGTTGCAATCTGCCTCTACTTGTTGTTAGGCCATGTTGTGGAACAAAAATAAAAAGTAATTTCATCAAAATTGTGTAAAATGATAGTACATATGGTTTGACTTTGTAGGTAAGAATTGTTTCGCTTGGTTTGGGCCAAGACCAGCAGTCCTGATCATGGACCCTGAACTTATAAGGGAGGTGCTAACAAAAAGTTATGTTTTTCAAAAGACCCCACGAAATCCACTCACTAAATTAGCAGCAGAGGGAATTGCGAACTATGAAGCCGATAAATGGGCTAAACATAGAAGGCTTCTCAATCCTGCTTTCCACCTTGACAAATTGAAGGTTTCACTATGACACTCTATTGTTTTTCTGCTATACTATTTATATTCATTAAATGTAAAAGTAATATACTATCAATGTATTTTAACCCGATGGAGCAGGTAACTCTAGTTACTCTAGTTATTCTTTAGATTATCTAATGTTGTAATTATTTTTACATTGTTTGTGTATAGAAGTTAAATTCTTATAATTCATTTTAATTCGACACGCTTAAGGGTGGATTCTAATTAAAATGCAGTGTATGCTACCTGCATTCCAATTGACTGCCTGTGAAATGCTGAGAAAATGGGAGAAGAATGTCTCGCCAAATGGATCAGAGATAGACGTATGGCCATATCTTCAAACCATGACAAGTGATGCCATTTCAAGAACTGCTTTTGGCAGTAGTTATGAAGAAGGAAGAAAGATTTTTGAACTTCAACAAGAACAAGTTAAATTAATCATGCAAGTGGCACGAACAGTATATATCCCCGGATGGAGGTAGAATTATTTGATTTTTTTTAAAGTCAAAATAAAATCACCACTCTAAAGCATATGTTGATTACAACTTATTTCTTGAACTGTAGGTTTGTGCCAACTAAAAGGAACAAAAGGATGAAGCAAATCTTTAATGAAGTACGAGAACTAGTATTAGGAATTATCAAGAAAAGAACGAGGATGATTGAAGCTGGAGAAGCACCTGATGACTTACTGGGTATACTATTGACATCCAATTTAAAAGAAATCCAACAACATGGAAATAAGAAATTTGGTATGCACATTGACGAGGTGATTGAAGAATGTAAACTATTTTATTTTGCGGGGCAGGAGACTACTGCAGCTTTACTCGTATGGACTATGATTTTATTGAGCAAATATCCCAGTTGGCAAGATCGAGCTAGAGAAGAGGTTTCACAAGTGTTTGGAAGTAACGAGTTTGACTATGACAAGTTGAATCAGCTAAAAGTTGTAAGTATTGTCTGACTTAATTTTATGGATGGTCATTCAATTTTCAATTTATTGTACAAAAATTACAAAGCTAATTTTCATAACCAAAAAATAAACAAATAAATAACTTAAGTCATATTATATGGGGCAATTATACCCTCAGTTTGATTTTAGTCTCAAAAATACCCTCCCGTCTGTCAAATAGGGCCACTTGTACCCTCCTAACTAACGGAATGTCATTAGAAGGTCTAAAACTCATCTCTTTTCTTTCTAATCTCCATCAACATTCTAAAATAACAATGAAAAGAAATTCTCAGTTTCTCAAAAATCTCTCAGTGTCTAGTTCCATCTTCAGAGGGCTAATTATATTACTAGTAGTAACAATTTCTCATCTCCATTTGACCAGTTCGGGATGTTTGTTTGAAAGGATACATCTTTACGAAACAATAAACATTTCAAGATTAAAAGTTTTATGTTCTCAACATTGTTCCATTGTCAAAACTGCTGCTTTTAGATAATTGGTAGAATACTTGTTGTATTAGATTATGACCTTTATTTGGTGTCCCCGTAAGTTAGGAATTATTCTCTCAGGGAGCTTTTCGTACAGGCCCATGGCCATTTTTTCCGATGTGAAGTTAGTGCTTATTTATTACTAGTACTTTTCTAACAAATTATGATTCACCGAAGTATTTGTCTAAGCTTTTGGGATGTCCATTTAGGAAGAAGACTTTTGAATTATTGACTATCTTGGAATTTTTATACCTGCATTAACCAAACACGGAATGAAGCGGATGAAATAGCTACTTTTATATTGCTCCTGACTTCTCTTGACTGAATGGTGCCTGCATTAATTGTCGAACTTATGGTTGTTGTTCACTGCCTTTGTGAGATCTCCGGCAATATTCCGTTGAATATCGTTAAGGATAAATATCTTAAGCACCCAAATTCAGACACCGAGACTTTCTTCTGCCACTATTGCGCCACTGCTTTGATGTGTCTTTGCTGTCGAAATCAAAATTTAGCTTCGTAGCTCTGCCGTTGAGTCGTTGTTTTAACCCTCTGGTCTCCTTTTTTGCTCGACTCATGGGCTTTGGCGAAGGAGATTATGGGGAGCAGATGGTACAGTGGAGATAAATGTGTTGTCATTAATTAAGATGTTGGAATTTACTCATCTAATTAAATTATTTAAAGTCAATTTAAAATCTAGTTAGCTTTTAATGACATTCCGTTAGTTAGAAGGGTATATGTGGCCTTATATGGCTGACAGAGGGGTATTTTTGAGACCAAAATCAAACGGAGGGTATAATTGCCCTATTTTCCATAGTTTAAGGGTAAAATTGACCCTTTTCCGTTTTATCTTTTAAATGCGATATGTTTGATGGAACTATTCTCTTGTGATCTATCCTTTTTATAGGTAACTATGATCTTAAACGAAGTCTTAAGGTTGTATCCTGGGGGATTTGTGATGAATCGAATGGTACTCAGAGAAACAAAGTTAGGAAATTTGTGTTTACCTGGTGGGGTGCAACTCCTGTTACCAACAATTATATTGCATCAAGATACTGAAATCTGGGGAGATGATGCAATGGAGTTCAATCCAGAGAGATTTAGTGATGGAGTAGCCAAGGCAACAAAAGGGCAATTTGTATTCTTTCCGTTTAGTGGGGGTCCAAGAATATGCATGGGGCAAAGCTTTGCCATGTTAGAGGCAAAGATGGCAATTGCAATGATTCTGAAAAACTATGCATTTGAACTCTCTCCATCCTATGCTCATGCTCCTAGTCCACTACTACTCCAACCTCAATATGGTGCTCAGTTGATTTTGCACAAGTTGTAATAGTGAGCAGTTGGTACTTGTCATGGATCCCTTTAACACTATAATCAACTGAGGAAATGGGCTTTTCTTGTAAGAGAGAGATGCACTTCTACAATGTGTGCATATGTATGCAACTCAGTAACTTTAGATGTAAAATTATGTCTATTGAGTCAGTTGTCTTAGGTGTTTAAGTTTAGTGTGAGTGCTTTTGAGTTGTGTTTAAAGTGTGTGTCTTTTGAGTCGTAATCCTAGATTGTTCATTTTTTATAATTCATGTAACAGAGTTTAATGGTTGATGTAATTGCTATGTAGATGTGAGTCTTGTATGTTTGTAAGAGCGAGTTTCTCATTATATATGGTTTCATTACAAGAACCTAATGCTGGCCTCTAGCTACTATGGAACTTTCTCGTGAAGAAAGGGGGAAAAGGTCCCTATAAGTCTCAATAGAAAGATTTAGGACAAAACCAAGTCAAAGGGTAATTAGTTTAAGTAAGGGTTGAAGTGTATTGTTTAAGAACTTGTAGGTATAATAAAAAATCTTCATATTTACAAAAATGCTCCACTTTTTAAAGAACTTTAAATATTTCATTTCTCCTTCCCACTCACTGTTACATTCTCTCCCCCTATCCAAATCATTTCAAATTTTATGTCTCTCTCTTCTCTTCCTTCTCCCTCTTCTTTGTCCCTCTTTTTTCTTCTTCCTTTTCCTTCTTTCTTCTAAATTTCTTTTCAATTTCCATTTCATCATCATCTATGTTATTTTTCTTTCTTCTTTTTCGTATCCATTTTATTTTTTCTTCGTTATTCTCCTTTTTCTTCTTCTTCGTCCCCGTTTCATTTTTTTCATATTTTTTTTAATTCTAGTCATTTTACACATCTTTTCGGATTGTATAAACATATTTTCATATGTTTATACAATTTTGGAGATTTTTCACGGCTGAAAAAGATGTGTACACATATAATATATGTATACACAAATGACACATCTCGACTGATATGTGCACATATTATTAAATATATGTGTACACATATTATAATATGTGTACACTATAATATGTGTACACATATAATAATATGTGTACACATCCTTTTAATAAAGCGGTGGAGGGCAGTGGGGTGGTTGTGGAGGGTGGTAGGAGGTGGCAGTGAGTGGTGAAGGGTGGTAGAAGGTGGTGGAGAGTGGTTGGAGGTGACAGTGAGTGGTAGAGGGTGGTAGAAAGTGGTGGAGAGTAGTAGGAGGTGGCAGTGAGTGGTGGAGGGTGGTGGAGGATGGTGGTAGAGTGGTGGATGGGCAAGGGGTCGATGGGGGTGGGGGCTGAATAGGGGTGGGGGCCGATGGGGGTGGGGGCTGAGGGGAGGGTATATGAGAAGTGGGGGCTTTGTGTAAATAAAAAAACTTGAGGGGCTTTTAAATATTAGTCAATAGTACTAATATTAAAAGTATCTCTCACACCTATTTTTTTAGACTTAAATCTCTTTTAACTATTTAAAGATTGGGATTTAGGAGTCTTTCTCATCCAAAAACCCCAACTTTCTCCCTGGGCAAGGAATGCTTACTCGAGCATCTTTATATATGTTATAAATAAAGTGTTGCAGATTTAAACAATCTTGGTAGCTTTTGTGGTATAAATAATGTTGTGATTGCTAATCTCAAAATTAAAAGTTCAACGAAACACGGAAAAAAACAATCTTGCATTTTATCTTGGGATTGCTATCCCTTATCCCATGAACTAAACGATCCCTTAGGTGTCTGTTATGACATAACTTTCTTAGAGAGTACAAAGTACAAATATTACCCGTTCTAACAAGCACTTAAAAACAGCTTGTCAAAATTTTGAACTAATAAAATTACTGATTAACCAATTTAATAAGTAAATAAATAAATAATTGAAAGCTGAAAATTATAACAACGTCTTCGTTACTGCCAGTAGCTTTCATTCTAAAGTTTGTGCAGAAGCAGAGGGGCTCCATGTTGAGGTTGCACAGTCAAAAGGGCAAAGGGAGCATGTGCATAGGTGGGAGAAAGCTCAAAGGAGAAGCGTTGTAGAATCATAGCCAAAGCTATTTTTGCTTGTAACATAGCAAAATTTTGCCCAATGCAAATTCTAGGTCCCCAAGAAAATGGAAAGAATGAGAACAATTGCCCTTTTGTTGCCTTTGATACTCCTTCATTAAATCTCTCTGGTTTGAATTCCTTTGCATCTTCACCCCATAAGTCTTCATCACGTTGCAATAAGTAAGTTGGTAGTAAGAGTTGCACCCCAGCTGGTAGATGTACTTCCCCCAATTTGCATTCTTGTTTTGTCCTTCTAGAAATCCATGGTAATGGAGGGTATAATCTCGAACACTCGTGCAAAATCATTGTCACCTGCGGCCAAATCCAATCTATATTAATCGGTCACAAGGGAGGTCCAGAATTTATTTACACTATTAAGTAATTTCTACGTGTTGTACTAGACAATTTACGTTATATTTAAGAATAGAAATATCACTTTTTAAAAAAACTTACATATTGATATTTTTTAAATGACATGATAGTTGCTGTTTAACATGTTATGAATAAATAGGTGTGAAGTATGCCACTACTAGTATATAAATATGCACAAATGTTTTTTAGAATTAATAAACTTTACATATGGTTTAAGTCAGGGAATAAACAACACCCCACGTCCAAACTTAGGGGTTTGGACAAATATTCGATTGAAGCTGAAAGAGAAATGTAGTTGAATTTGAAGTTAGAAAAAGAAGTTTCTGAAAGGTAGAGTACTTGTGAATGGAATTAATATTCAATTAATATTTGGAAAATTGATGACCAAACCAATTTGGGCAAATACTGAACCTTGGTATTTGTAAATACCAAAAAATATTTCTTATGCAATTGATCTTTGTGGCTAATTGCAATTTGCATAATACAATATTAAATTCTATTCGAAATAGAGAATATGTAGTGCTCACAATCTTCAAGCGATTTAGTCCTTGAAAATTTGGTTCATCATTTCCAAAGGTGTTGAAAACCTCTTCTCTAGCAAGGGCTTGCCAATGAGGATACTGACACAGAAGAACCATGGTCCATACAAGCAATACTGCAGCTGTCTCTTGCCCAGCAAAGTAAAACAACTTGCACTCTTCGACTATTTCTGCAATAGTTATTCCAAAATTGCTGTTGCCAAGCTGTTCAATTTCTTTTAAGTTGGATTCCAATAATATGCCCAATAAGTCATTATGACTTTCCTCTCCAGCTTTCATCTCCTTCAGTCTCCTATTAATAATATGCCTAATGGATTCTTGAAGTTGCTTTTCAATTTCCTTCATTCTTGTGTTCCTCTTAGTAGGAAAAAACCTGTGACCAAACATATTAGAAGGGTACTTTATATAAATGCTATCTTATAATTAATGCTATCAAATTGTTTTCTAAGGAGTGTAAAAACTTTTCAACACATATAATAGTATAAGATTTTTACCTCCATCCTGGGATATATATTGACATAGCCGCTTCCATAACAAGATTGGCTTGTTCTTGTTGGAGTTGGAAAATTCTTCTACCTTCCTCAGAGCTACTACCAAATGCTGTGTGAGAAATCACTTCACCACTCATATTTAGAAGGTGAGGCCATATATCAATCTCGCATGGCCCTTTCACTGATACAACTTCCTCCCATGTCCTTAGCATTTCTCCACAACTAAACTGGAAAGCTGGTAGCATATGCTGCATGACAGGGAGATGTTAAAAAGAGATAGACCATCAATTTGGAGTGTCTTTCCTCTGTTTCTAGTAGCGTTTGTACTTTCAAATCTTTCTTTTTTTATTACACTTGGGGGTCGTTCGGTTTGGGGTGTTAACCCCTTATACATGTATTAATATTGCGCATTGGAAGATGCAATGTTAATACCTTGTTCGGTTGCATAGGTATAATTTTAGTGCTTCGCATAAAATTAGTGCAACGTTTGGTTGCGTTATTGTATATTCCGCATTATTAATACCCGCATTATTAATGCGGGAATCTATGTATTATTTTATGCGGGGTAGAAGGTGGTATTAATAATGTGGGTATTAATAATGCAGGTATTAAAATTTAAAATGACAAAATTAACCCTCATAATAATAGGGATATTTTAAAATTTTATTTAAGGAGTAAATAAATATTTTAAATAATAATATTTTTTGTTAATTTGTAATATATCAGTGATTCAACAAATAATCCCTACGTTATAATATATGTGTGGCTAATACCCACATTATTAAACCCCACATAACTAATACCCGCATTAACAATACCCACATTATTAATACACACATTATTAATAACCACATTACTAATACCCGCGTAAAAGTAAAAACAAACCGAACGACCCTTGGTGTTGCCAAATGTTGGCATATAAAATGAAGAAAATTAACAGAATTAGCCGGTTAGACAATAGCACAGACAAAAATAGTTGGGCGGTGTATAATCAGTCTATATTGTCAGTGTTATAGTGGTTTATACACTTATTACATACACTGCTGACAATTTTTGTTTAGGCGGTTATATAACCGGCTATTTGTATCCTAAAATGAAACGGAAGAAGTAATGGCGTAAAAATGTTGAGATCACAGAGAAACTAACTTTTGAAACAAAAGAAGAAATGAAGAAGTAAAAGAAGAGTCCTTGGGTACCTTGAGCTTCTCCATACGGAAGGCAGGATTAATGATTTTTCTATGTTTGGTCCATTTGTCTTCCTCAAGGGTTGCAACACCTTGAGTCAATAACTTGGTTAGTGGATTGTGAGATCGAGGCTTTTGATAAATATAATTCTTAGCTAATATTTCCTTCAAATGTTCAGGCTTTGTGATAAATACCAATGGGGTTGGCCCAAACCAGATAAATGAATCTTTACCTGCATGCAAGGTAGTCATTTTTTTGGCTAAGCATTACATTTTCATGCTTAATAAACTGTAAATAGAGCCAAGTAAAAAGTACCATATTTCTTGATGGTTTGAACAAAAAAAGGCATGAGCCTAGGGGCAATGTCATCAGATAGATTGATCGGCTTAGACTTTGCTTCTTTTATGGTCTCTGAAAATTCTCTCAGATCCCCTTGGAGTATCCTGTAAGAGTTTCCCTTAAAGCCCTGTTTTCTGAGACATTTCTCTAAATTCTTTGGCCTGAACCACACCCAATTCAACACTCTCCATGTATATACCAAAAGTATTAGAATACAAGACGCTGCGATCACGTTGCTCATTATATCCTTGCGCGATTTATCAAATTCTTACACATCAATACTTATATATATAAGAAAGGCACTTGTTGGTCTGAATATATTATTGTGGCAATTCAATGTCATAATGCAGGCCCTGCAGCATTTTTTCAATTTTTCAAACCTGACAAAAAGAAGACTACAAGCTTGTCGTCCTGTTAGAATCTCTCTTCTTTTTCTTTTTATAATAGTAATTCCTTCTTGCTTGGTCAACAAGGGGATCATAGTGAGTGAATTCTCGTCCCATGCTCAAGTCTGACATGGTAAGGACTGTTTTGTATTCATCACCAGGTCCTCTATCAGGGACTCAGCATTAAGGAACTTTTATAGATGAGACTGCCGTCTCAGACATGACAAATTGAAAATGACTGCAGTCAGACTCCAAGAACTTGGGACCAATTGACAACAATGCCATGGTTGCACATGTTAACTTTAAGTTCAGAAGGAAAGTTGAGATACAGAATCTGATCCTTTTTGGACGAGAAGCAAATAGACTACCGGTTATCATGTATTTAAGAAAACAACAAATAAACTCTTAATTGGGGACTTCCTTAGACCTACTTTATTTTTGTGGAAGGGGAAAATGATTCATGTGAAATAAAAGGATTGATACATATGTTTTCGTCAACTAGCATTAAAAACCATACAAGATAATCAAATTTATTCAAGTGTAATAAGGTCTATATTACAAGAAAAAGCAAGTTCTCTCTTAATTGATTACAATACAATGATATAGGTCTGATAACTGACAAATTCTACAACTTGTGCAAAATTAACTGAGCACCATATTGAGGTTGAAGCAGTAGAGGGTGAGGAGCATGAGCATAAGATGGAGAGAGTTCAAATGCATAGTGTTTGAGAATCATAGAAATTGCCATCTTTGCCTCTAACATAGCAAAGTTTATCCCAATACATATTCTTGGACCCCAACTGAATGGAAAGAATACAAGTTGTCCTTTTGTTGCCTTGGCTACTCCATCACTAAATCTCTCTGGATTGAACTCCATGGCATCATCTCCCCATATTTCAGTATCTTGATGCAACAATATTGTTGCTAACAAGAGTTGCACCCCAGCTGGTAAACGCAAATTCCCTAACTTTGTTTCCGTGTGTACCACTCGATTAATCATAAATCCTGAAGGATATAACCTTAAGACCTCGTTTAAGATCATTGTCACCTGTAAAATACAGATAACAAGTGATTAGTGTTGTCATGAGAACATGGTTTTTCTGTTGGGTTCGCAAATAAAGTCTCATAGTGGATATTGATAAGTTAAAGAAGCTACATATAAAAGGTATAGAGATACTCTTAATGGTTTTAGACTTTTCAGTGAAAACCGTAAAGGACTATTTTCTATGAAAACTGTACAGGGCTATGTTAGAAGTATCTTTGGCAAGATTTAGCCTCATAATTTGGGATTACTTGCACTGTCTGAACTTTTTTGCGACCACTATCCAATCCCCCCCCCCCCCCCCCCCACAACCCCCGGTTAGCCTATTTCTTGCAGTCAAGTTGGTATAGAATCGATGGTTTAGTGAGACAATGTTAAAGAGTAGCTTTGCACTGGTCCAGTCCAACATTTCTAGGTTAGCAGATGGAGAAAAATTTTGATTTGATTATGTAGAGAGTACTTACTACTTTTAGCTGATTCAACTTGTCATAGTCGAACTCGTTGCTTCCAAACACTTGTAGAACCTCTTCTCTAGCTCGGTCTTGCCAACTAGGATATTTGCACAATAAAATCATTGTCCATACAAGTAAAGCTGACGTAGTCTCCTGCCCAGCAAGATAGAATAGCTTACACTCTTCAATCACCTCGTCGATGGTCATACCAAATTTCTTGTTTCCATGTAGTTGGATCTCTTCTAAATTGGATGACAATAATATACTCAATAAGTCATCAGGCGCTTCTCCAGCTTCAATCATCCTCGTTCTTTTCTTGATGATTTCTAATATCAATACTCGTGTTTCATTAAAGATTTGCTTCATCCTTTTGTTCCTTTTAGTTGGTATAAACCTATATATTGTTCAAGAAAATAAGTTGCATGATGTTGTAAACAAGAAAATTTTAGGAGTAGTGATCAATATAATTTATAACCCAAAGAAACCAGTAATTGTACCTCCATCCAGGGATGTATATTGAGCGTGCTACTTGTAAAAGTAGTTTCATTTGTTCTTTTTGAAGTTCAAAAATCTTTTTTCCTTCTTCATAGCTACTGCCAAAAGCAGTTCTTGAAATGGCATCGCTTGTCAAAGTTTGAAGATATGGCCACACATCTATCTCCGATCCTTTTGGTGACACTATCTTCTTCCATTTGCTCAACATCTCAGAAGCAGTCAATTGGAATGCAGGAAGCATATGCTGCACATCATACATTTGACAGAATCTTAATACAAGGTGATATAGATCAAAAGAAATTAATCTTAGATTTCAACTTTTATCTTAATGCATATTAATTGTAGTTGCACTAATACGAGTCCAACTTTAAGTGTGGCAAAGAAAAGGACAAACTAAACAACAGAGTTTAGTACTTTACCTTCAATTTGTCGAGGTGAAAAGCAGGATTGATAAGCCTTCTATGTTTAGCCCATTTATCTCCTTCATAGCCTGCAAGTCCACTTGCTGCCAATTTAGTGAGTGCATTTGCAGGAGGCTTCTGAAAAATGTGTGTCTTTGTTAACACCTCCCTTATTAGTTCAGGGTCCATGATGAGAATTGCTGGTCTTGGCCCATACCATGCAAAACAGTTCTTACCTACAAAGCGAATAAACCATTTTATATATTATTTTTTATAACATGACGTAAAAAAGATGCATCTAGCTTTCGTCGGGATTTAATTGTACCCATTGCTTACATTCATATCATACTTCTACGGGACAAAACAAAAAACACTTACTTATAATATACTACACGACTCTGAATCTACTAATTTCAAATCTTGGATTTGTCTCGGATAGGAAAGCTAGGAGTTTGACGACGTACCATAATTAGCGATGGTTTTGTGGAAAAAGGGCATGACTCTAGGCCAAATGTCATGGGTGAAATCAATAGGTTTGGACAAAGATTCTTGTCCCAGCTTCATCATTTCTTTAACATCCCCAAACAAGAGTCTGTATGAGTTTCCACTGAAACCCTGCTGTCTAAGGATCTTTTCCAACTCTTTGGGTCGAAACCACAACCAATTCAAGATTTTCCATGCCCATCTCAATACAAAGATAACTGCTAATGATGACACTGCAACTTTTAAGCTGTATGGTATCTCCATTGAGGCTTCTTTCGTGACAACTCTTTGGTCTTAGTACGTTTATATACTTGATGAAAGCAACGGGATAAGTCTTAATGAGCTAAACTTTGATTATGATAATCAAAAAAATAATTGACTGACAAAATGAATACAAGTTGTTGAAGTAAACAAAATGAATTCTGTTTAGTTTCTGAATTTTCTACTGCTAAGTATTTTCCAATTCAGAGACAACATCATCCTTGTACCAATTAAAAATTAAGGTTATCTTGAAATTACAATGCTTAGTTGCTAAGTTTGAAATAAGCATTGAAGTCAAAATAACAATGATATTTTTCTCTTTCTATATAGTGGAAGAAGGACTAGAAATATTAAATATATTTTTCTCCCCTTTCCTTTCTGAACAAGTGCAAGGACTATAAAGTATTAAATATGTATCTCATACCTAGTACTACATTCAAAAGAGTTTGACGCTTATATTGTAATTCTCGCATCTTCAATTCAACCATCGGGTTCCTTGAAGGACAATTTGTTTACAAAAATGAAATCATCGTTCTTGAGAAGAAAAAAGTACTAAGGGAAAGGAAGGTAATCACCCAACCAATCAGATTTCGACAATATTAGTTTAAATCATGTACTTAATTGGTTAATCCAATGGCTAAGAGATCATAACTTTAGTGACAATTTCAAAGAGTTTGAATTCTATTATCTATGCAGTTGTTGCATGATTAGGCGATAAGAAAATTTATTCTCACATGGTGTTTACATCAAACAATGCTTGCATGACTTCTATTACTATTGCTTAACTACGATTAAATTATATGTATTCTTGCTTTAGCTTTTAACTGTTAATTAAAGTCACATAAAATAAGTATGCATAGTTATTGAAGCAAAATACTAGATAGTAATTTGGGCGTTCATATACAAAACTTTGTTTATGATTGATAATAAATACATCTTTACCTGCGTTATTCGGCGTCAAGTGTATATTTAAATGCAATTTTTTTTTATTTCTCCCTTGTCCGATATCCGCATTGGAGTTTCAATTTTATTTATAAAAGGTTACAAGTGATGTTTGGCATTTTATGCCTATATTTCCTTAATATTTCCTCACGTTTGGATAGTTTATTCGCTCGTTTTATAGTTTATGAATGTGGTTTTACACTGATTTTATGTCGTGTGTATGTAGGTTGTTACGCAGTGTAATTGGAGCTTTTAAGAGCTTGATTGAGCAAGAAAAGATTGGATTTTGATTGAGGATTGGATCGAGCACACGAAGGCACTACACGAAACGAGAAAAGGAGGAGCGGAACAGAAAAATGCATGGGCGCTACCAGTGGCGCGCCGCGCTGGCCAAAGCGCCCAGCGTTTGGCGCGTTTGGCTGCGCGGCGCGGGGCTAACGCGGGCAACTTTCGACGTCTTCTGGTCATGGACGCGCGATCGTGGGCGCGGGGCGCCCGCTATGGCGCCCCTGGAGCGAATTTTGACTTCCTATTTCGTCTAGGCTTGGGTCTAACTTATTACTAGGTGTTTGTAAACTCTATAAATACTCTTTTACTTAGTTTTTCATAGGAGTTCAGACTTTGGAGCAATTGGAGAGCTCATAACATCAAGAACAAGGGTTTTTCTTCCTTCCATTAATCTATTACATCATTATTTCATTATTTCATCAAATCTTTGTGTTGTTATTATGAGTATGCGTGGCTAAATCTCTTGTTCTAGGGTTAGAGTATTTCATGAAGGTTGATGTTTGAAGATTGATTCCCATTAATTGAATCCCATTACGGGTTACTTATTCTTTCTTGATTTCACTTGTGTAATTGTCAGGGCCCGATTATTACGCTTTATCTATGGTTTTTAGATTGAACTCGAAAGAGGGAATTTATTAACGCAATAAGAAAGAATAGAACTAGTTTGTGAACCCGGGCATCGGGGAACCAATTCGTGAGTAGGATAGACATATACTTGCTCGCCTAGTTTAACTAATTACAGAAATCGTTAATGCGTGCACGTGATTCAACCCATAGACATATAGGGATTGGAGTAGCCTGCATAGACCGTGAAGAACTGAAAGGTTTTCACGGGTACATTTAATCTGTTAGTTAGTAACCCGGGATTTAAGAGTGGAATCAATTGGAAAACTCAACTGGATTGTTCGTAACTCTGACCCTGGACCGTTTCCTTATTATTGATAACAACCAAGTTTTGCTCCATTGCCTGAATTCACTTTTACCATTTAAATTACTGTTCTTTAGTTAACTAAATCACCACCATTGGAAAAAGATCCCTGAATAGTGAGTTAGAAATTGTTTGCTAGAATTCAGTCTAAATAGTCCTCGTGGGAACGATACTCTACTTTCACTTTATTACTTGTCGACCACGTATACTTGCGTGTGCGTTGGGAGCAACAAGTTTTTGGCGCCGTTGCCGGGGACTAAACAATTGACTGATTTCTTTTTGAACAGTTTATTAATTTCTATTCAGGTTTAATTTTTGTTTTGAGTTTTGTGCTGTTTCAGGTATTAGGTCCTGCTTGATCTTTACCTACAGGAATGGCAGAAGAACAAGCTTTAGCTGTGCGAGATGTTGCTCTCCCCAGCCTGGAGGGAGTAGCCTCGAGCATAGTTAAGCCTAGAATTACTGGAAACTTTGAAATTAAGTCCGGTATGATACAACTGTTACATACGACTGGACAATTTGGTGGATTTCCTCATGAAGATCCGCAACAACATATCCAGAATTTCTTGGAGATCAGTGATACTTATACACCAACGGGAGTTCCTATTGATTATGTTCGCTTGACTTTATTCCCATTTTCACTGATTGGGGCAGCAAAGAGGTGGTTAAAGGCTGAAAAGTCTGGGTCTATCACCACTTGGAATGATTTGGCTAAGAAGTTCTTGGCTAAGTTTTATCCATCTGCCAAGACAGCCCGGGTGAGGAGTGAAATTATGTCCTTCAGACAGTTAGAAGGAGAATCTTTGTATTCAGCCTGGGAGCGGTTCAAAGCTTTACTGAGAGATTGTCCACACCACAACCAATCTAATGAGGTTCTTGCACATACTTTTGTTGAGGGGTTGACTGCACATACTAAGATTGTGGTAGATGCTGCTGCTGGAGGTCAAGTATTGGCCTTAAATTTTGACCAGATCTATGATTTGCTAGACAAGTTTTCGCAGAGCAATCCTGATTGGCAAGGCGATGGTAGAGCTACTACGCAGAAAGCTGCAGGGGTACTTCAGTTAGATGCAGTTTCAGAGCTACGGGCTAGGATGGATGCTATTTCCAATCAAATTAGTAAGCTAGCTCTGCCAAAGACTCAGCAACCAGTGGCTCCAGTGCAACAACTCCAGAGCTTTTGTGAGGTTTGTGGTCAAGACCATGCTACAGAGGTTTGCTCTTCTAACCCAGAGTCAGTTTATTACGTGGGTAATCACAACAGGCTGCAGGGTCAAAATCAGTTTGGTAATTCTTATTATCAAGGCAATATGAGAGCCCCGAATAATTACCACCCACTCCCAGCTCCACCACAGCAAGTTAGCAGTTCAGTTGAGGAGATGCTAAAGCAGATAATGGCGGGCCAGCAGAAAATGATAGCTGACACTGCAGCCCATGCACAGGCCATACAAGATCTTACCAGTGCTCACAAGAACTTGGAGCACCAGTTGGGGCAGTTGGTGGGAGAAATAAGCACTGTGAAAAAAGAGCCTGAACAATGTCTTGCAGTGACTTTAATTGGAGGTGGAGAGCTGATGGCCAAGCCTGAGGAGAAAGCTGAAATTGAAAAAATTGAAAAAGTGGAGAAGGTAAAGAAGAAAGACGAGATAAAGGAGGCACCTAGGCCACCTCCACCATTCCCGCAGAGGCTTATACCATCGAAGGATTTGGCTCAGTATCAAAAATTTGTGAGTATGCTGAAAGAACTTCATGTTAATATTCCTTTGACTGATGTGTTTGAATTGATGCCATCCTTTGTGAAGTTCTTAAAAGAGATTTTAGTCAAGAGGAAAAAGCCTCAAGAGATAGATTCAGTTGAGTTAGTTGAGGAGTGTAGCACAATCTTGAGCAAGCTACCTCCAAAACTTCAAGATCCTGGGAAGTTTACTATTCCTTGTACTATTGGAGGGCATAGTATCACTGGTGCCTTGTGTGATTTGGGTGCGAGCATAAATCTCATGCCTCTGTCTGTTTGCAAAAGGTTAGGACTAGGAGCAATCAAGCCCTCCTCAGTTACTCTTAAGATGGCGGATGGATCACTCACTCACCCTGATGGTAAATTGGAGGATGTGTTGATAAAAGTTGGTAAGTTTACATTCTCTGTTGATTTTGTAGTCCTAGATTATGAAGAGGACTTAGAAGCTCCAATTATTTTGGGGAGACCATTCTTAGTCACCTCGAAGGCACTTATTGACATGGAGCTGGGTGAGATGACTGTTAGAGCGCATGGAGAAAAGGTTACTTTCAAGGTGTATAATGAGAAGGAGCACATAGCTAAGGTGGAAGAGTGTTCTATGATTGAATGTGTTAGTCTAGCACATGGAAGTACACCACATGTGAAGTTGAAGATGGATTCGCTCAAAGATAGGAAGAAAGCAAAAGTTCGGCGTAAGAAGAGAAGACGTAAATGCTGGAAGTGAGCTAAATGTGTCGTCGTGCCACGACGTTAAATAAGGCGCTTCTCGGGAGGCAACCCGAGTTTGTACTTGTATTATTTCATTTTATAGTGTCACGTAGTTTTTGTTTTCCTTGGATTGCAGGTTCATGTAATGTCGAGGCTAAGTGTGGGGTGTCCTCACCCTTGCCTAATATTGATGATCTGATGGGGGAAGTCTGAGTACCTCATACTATAAAGCTTGGAGGATGCTAGCACCAAGGACTACAGTCTTCCGGGAAGTTTTCTTTACCCTTGCACTTGCTTATTTTTCGCACTGAGGACATTGCTTAGTTTAAGTGTGGGGTGGGGAACTACCCTTTTATTCATTTTTGAGGTTAAGGATGCATGTACCATTAGGATTTTTCTTTGTCACTTGACTTTATTTTGATTTGTTTCTTGCTTTAAGATATGAAAAATTGAAAAAAATTAGAAAACCAATGAAAAAATTCCAAAAAGATTTTCCTTTTAGTTTTATTAGTGGTACATGTCATCCACCCCGTGGTTTTTCTTATGGCCTCGGTTCTTTTCCACGGGTAGGCCTTTGAACCGGGTAGTTTTTTATTTTTAGGATTAGAATAGTTAGTATAGATGACCCTAGGCGAAGGAAATAGGTAGAATGCTAGGTGCCTTTGATTTGTTTGATACCGGTGGACTTGGACTTGATTGCATGTGCTATTTGTGGTGTCCTTGGTTTTAATTTGATGCATGCCTAGGAAAAAAATGGAACAACCCCCTTGAGATGCTTGAGTCCACTTGCTTGACTTGATTGTGAACTTTTGTGCATGAGTGCTTAAATTTCCACAAGTTGCATTCTAGATGCTTGATTGAGAGTTGTTGATGGAGCCTTTTTGTGTGAGCCATGTGCAAGGTGTGTTGTGAGGCATATTTTTGTTGCTCCATGTTGCATGTTAATGTCTAGAACTTGCCCCGTGTGTGTGCAAAGCGAAATCCTAGGTTTGCTCTAGTCGGGAAATGATACAAGGCCTTCTTTTGATAGCCTACCCTTACATATATACCTTGAAAAAATTGTTGTGATTTCTTTGACCCTTTTTGTTGGCACCCACACCCCGAGCCTACCCATTTGTTCTTAATTGACTCTTTTGGCCCTTTACTCCTTAAGCACTTTAGTTGATATTGTGTTGTTATTTTGGAGTTGTGGTTGGATTTTGGGAGGTTTTTGAGTGGAACTAATAAAGGGGAATAATTGTGAAACTTGTGAAGTAGTGAAAAGCATTGGCAAGGTTGAGAAAATAATGAAATTGGAAAAGAAAAAATAGCAAAGTTGAAAAGAAAAAAATTTGTGAAGAAAAGAAAGAAATAAAGAGAAAAGAATATCCCTTCCTTGCTAGTGTGTGCTTAAAAGAGAATATGCTACTTATTGAGAAGGCGTATGTGTGATACTTGTGATTGGGTGGTTTGTTGAGACTTGTGTTTGGAATAAATGTGATGTATTAAAAGTGCTTAGGGAGGTAGTCACTATTACCCATATGTGTCCTACCCGCACCTTAGCCTACATTACGACCTTTCTAAAGTCCTAGTTAATCCCGATTGGAGTGAGCCTACATTAGTGGAGTCCTACACTACGGGCAAGCCTATGGTACGTTGTGTGTGACATGTGAGTTTTTCATGAGAGTGAGAGAATTCATTTGTTATTGCCCCCGTTCTATTCATGATATTTGTTTTTGTGTGTGAGCTTTGGGGGGCACTCTCTTTCATATTGGTGAGGGCACGTGGTTTGCATGAAGTAGGTAAAGTTGATGGCTTTTGATTGAGTAGATAGGTGTGATTTTGTGGGAGCATGGTCACATTGAGTTGAGTTTGTGCATTTGAGCTATTTTGGGGTGGTTGTTCTCATATTTTTGGTTTTGGTAAATTATTGGCATGTGTGGATCCATAGTAGTCATGTGTGCATTGGTTCAATGGTCGGTATCAACCATAGTCATAGGCAGACCTGTTTTACCTAGGTTGGGGAGTTAGTTGTGACTTGCTCGAGGGCGAGCAAAGGTTCAAGTGTGGGGTGGTGATGTTTGGCATTTTATGCCTATATTTCCTTAATATTTCCTCACGTTTGGATAGTTTATTCGCTCGTTTTATAGTTTATGAATGTGGTTTTACACTGATTTTATGTCGTGTGTATGTAGGTTGTTACGCAGTGTAATTGGAGCTTTTAAGAGCTTGATTGAGCAAGAAAAGATTGGATTTTGATTGAGGATTGGATCGAGCACACGAAGGCACTACACGAAACGAGAAAAGGAGGAGCGGAACAGAAAAATGCATGGGCGCTACCAGTGGCGCGCCGCGCTGGCCAAAGCGCCCAGCGTTTGGCGCGTTTGGCTGCGCGGCGCGGGGCTAACGCGGGCAACTTTCGACGTCTTCTGGTCATGGACGCGCGATCGTGGGCGCGGGGCGCCCGCTCTGGCGCCCCTGGAGCGAATTTTGACTTCCTATTTCGTCTAGGCTTGGGTCTAACTTATTACTAGGTGTTTGTAAACTCTATAAATACTCTTTTACTTAGTTTTTCATAGGAGTTCAGACTTTGGAGCAATTGGAGAGCTCATAACATCAAGAACAAGGGTTTTTCTTCCTTCCATTAATCTATTACATCATTATTTCATTATTTCATCAAATCTTTGTGTTGTTATTATGAGTATGCGTGGCTAAATCTCTTGTTCTAGGGTTAGAGTATTTCATGAAGGTTGATGTTTGAAGATTGATTCCTATTAATTGAATCCCATTACGGGTTACTTATTCTTTCTTGATTTCACTTGTGTAATTGTCAGGGCCCGATTATTACGCTTTATCTATGGTTTTTAGATTGAACTCGAAAGAGGGAATTTATTAACGCAATAAGAAAGAATAGAACTAGTTTGTGAACCCGGGCATCGGGGAACCAATTCGTGAGTAGGATAGACATATACTTGCTCGCCTAGTTTAACTAATTACAGAAATCGTTAATGCGTGCACGTGATTCAACCCATAGACATATAGGGATTGGAGTAGCCTGCATAGACCGTGAAGAACTGAAAGGTTTTCACGGGTACATTTAATCTGTTAGTTAGTAACCCGGGATTTAAGAGTGGAATCAATTGGAAAACTCAACTGGATTGTTCGTAACTCTGACCCTGGACCGTTTCCTTATTATTGATAACAACCAAGTTTTGCTCCATTGCCTGAATTCACTTTTACCATTTAAATTACTGTTCTTTAGTTAACTAAATCACCACCATTGGAAAAAGATCCCTGAATAGTGAGTTAGAAATTGTTTGCTAGAATTCAGTCTAAATAGTCCTCGTGGGAACGATACTCTACTTTCACTTTATTACTTGTCGACCACGTATACTTGCGTGTGCGTTGGGAGCAACAACAAGTAACTAACTATATCAAGATTGCATTTAATGAACACAAAGGCGAATAAACCAGTAAGAACAAAGATAAACAAAGTTATTACTTTTATAATATGATTACAATTTAACCGAGTTTTACCATAGATTTCTAGAGGCCTTTAGAAATGAATCAAAAGAGTATTTATAGTGTTGACCTGCTGAATCGTAACCCGCATTTAAGGAGCCACATTCCCCATGTCTGGTCGTAGGAGCGCACGATCCAGAAGTGCCTCTAATGCGCAGCTCGACAGATACGAACTCGGAAGGTGAAATTCTAAGCTAAATGAATACTTCATGAAGCTTACTCTCGGAAGGTCACGTACTTACTCGAATCAAAGGATTCCCTATACTCGACTTTCCATGCTCCAACTCACCGTTAACCGACTCGTTGGAGACCCGTCTCAATGGTGGAACCATGTATCTCTCTCACGTGGCGTTTTATCCGTTGTGATATGTGCTCGTGGAAAAATAAAACCAATACAGATAGTCCCCCCAATTTCCGAATGATTGACAAAAAAACTCGGGGAGTGGAGTGCTTTAGGCGGGAAACAGACATGGTTTTTCGTATGCCAAGTAATTTGAACAAGGCGGTTGTCACTTCACCTTCCCATCCATGTATGTGGCAAGTAATTAAAGGTGCTGATGTCACCATCGGTTTTCGAGGTAATGATTACTCTCTCTTTTATATAAACATTTGGCGTGCATCTTTCACCACTTTTACTTCTTTAAAACGTTTGGCATTCAATCTTTCGGGATCAACTTGAAAACTTCCGATTATCAATGAATTTTATCGTTTAATCAAATAACAACCATGTCTTCAACAAATTCTAATCAAAATTCAGGTCATCAAGTCGAGCAAGACATCATCGATATTGCCTCAATGGGCACCGACTCCGCCATCAATACTGCCCCACCGCCACTCAGAGTGGTGGTGGAAGCCACCGAACTGAAAGATGTCTCTAAGGCCCCTTAATTAACAAGGAGGAATATCAGAGTAAAGAAACCCCCATCGAAAGCCTCCACTTCATCTAAAAAAGGTGAAGGATCTTAGGGTGAACCTGTTGAGACCACTGTCGCTGATATTGTTCTCTTGGTGTTTAAAATGGATAAAGACTTTCTCACCCTCGAGCAAACCATAGCTCAAGGAGAAGAATTTCAATGTTTCCGTGGAACTGGTTTTGAGTTTAGTGGAACCACGGTATTTGGATCGATTTCGCTCTGATTGCAAATAGAGTGAAGACAAAATAGATATTGTTTTGCCGATAGCGGATGGTAGGGTAACAGACCACGCTGAGGGTCTTTCCTTTGTTTTCACCATTCTGTTCACTGTCGGCTTCTCCCTTGCATTACACGAGGTTGTGGACATATTTTTCTGCACCTACCGAGTTTGTCTGGCTCAGTTGGGGCCCAATATTTTGAGGGTGGTTGACACTATTATTTACATGGCTAAAGGAGCCGGTGTGCCCTTGACATTCCAACATCTCATCTTCCTCTATTCACAAATTTATAAGGGCGGAATTGTTCGATTAACCAGCCGTGGTAAATTAGCACTATTGAAGAATAACGAGGATTTGAATGACCATGGCTAGTCTGAACGCTTTGTCCTTATCCCCACCAACCAGATTTCATCTTCCCCTAGGTTTATAGAGTAGTGAACTCGTAACGTAAGCTTTTTACTTTTGTATCTCCTCCCCCTGAGTCACCATTGTGCTAACATTAACTTTGTCCTTAGCAGTCATGCCGTTGAGATTGAACCCCATCTTGATATTTGTGGATGGGTTAGCGCCATCATCGGTAAATACAAGTGGATTAATAGGTCTTGGATGTTCACGGCATCCAAGAAAGGGTGGATAGTTAAAAGGCACTGTGAGTAATACGCCACGTTTTTCAATTCGCCTTCCCGTATAGTTTTGCTAATCCTTTTTTTTTTTTGTTTAGGGATACCTCTCAAGCAGAAGAAGGAAAAAGACCATGAGGTTGAAACTGCTAAAGAGGCCGCCAAGAAACTTGAAGATTATTGGTCTCTGAAGCAATCTACAGATGCCCCAGATATGGAACAAGCCAAGGGGCGAATTGCTGAGCAAGCTACGGGTCCGTCTTCCCACCTGGAGGTGCAAAGGCAAAGTTAAAGTACCTTTTGATCAGAAGTAGTAGCGCTTCAAATTGGATATTTTCCAATTTTATGAGACCAACTTCCCATGCAACATTTCCAAGTGTTAAGTCCCCATTCCAGCTACTTTTGCAACTCTATACAAACCCTCCCAATTGGCTCCCAACTTGCCAATGTTGAGATCTTTATTTGATTGTTTTACGGCTTTGAGCACGTAATCTCTGACCTTAAAGCTTCTATCCTTTTCTTTCTTGTTGAGATAACTTTTGATTTGCCCTTTTTTTTTTTTTGTCATTCGAATTAATGCTAACTTCATTCGGCCTTCCAACAAATATAGCCAAAACTGCAGTGCGTCCTTGTTCGACTCATCGGTAGCGTGAGCATACCAGAAGCTTTGTTCACCAATTTCTATGGGGATCAGAGCATCCATCCCGTAGACTAGAGAAAAAGGATTTTCCAGTATGTTATTCTTCTTTATTGTCCTGTTTACCTAAAGGACTCCGGGTAGTTCATCTGGTCACAGTCCCTTTGCCTCCTCAAGCCTTTTCTTCAAATTCTCAATAATCACTTTGTTTGAAGATTCGTCTTGCCCATTTGCACTAGGGTGATACGGTGTCTATACCACTTTTTATTCCCTATTTTCCAATAAAATATGTGACTTTAGAGCCAATGAACAATAGGCCATTGTCACACGTGATTTCTCAAGGAACTCCAAATCAGCATAAGATATTTCTCCAAATTAAGTCTATGACATAATTTTCTCTAAATTGGGCGAAAGCCTCCGCTTCAACCCACTTGGAAAAATAATCCGTTAGGAGGAGCAAAACTTTCACTTTTCCTTTCGAAACGACCTTAGGCAGCCATTTTGGGAGATAGGACTCTGATTGGCATGCCAAAAATCTTAAAAGCTCTGTAAGGTCCATTAGGACCTGTCTGTAAAATTTGAGCTAATTCAGACCTCTTTTGGTAGGAGATTTGAGAAGGTTTCCGTTTCAGTTATCGGTAAAGATTAAAAAAGGTTTTCGAGCTCGATTTGAACAAATGAGCTCCGATTCACAATACGAAAGTTGTGTTAGGTTTGTATGGTTATTTACGACCTGTAGTAACCTTCGAAAGTGAATTCTAATGTCGTTCGGTCAGTTTCGCTAAAATCCCAAAAGTTAAAAAATTGACCTCTTTCCGTAGGAGCCGTATCTTGAGTTTCGGAGATCCGATTTGAGTTTCGTCTTTGTGAGCGTGTCACGCAAGTCTTGTAAGACTTGTGTACCAAATTTGGGATTATTCTGAGCTTTGTAGGGTTCCGTTTGGACCTAAATTGCAGACCTGCAGCTGTTGGTGCAAAAATCGGCACTGTAAGCAGCTTTATAGGCCGTATAAATGCATTTTTGGGCAGATTTCCTTCTAAACAATTTCCAGCCTCTTCCAAGTCAGTTTAGGGTGAAATTTTAGTGTCAAATTCATCCAAAATCATCAGGTATCTATCCTTAACTAATCTATTTCATTAATTCATTATTCTTGCATTAGAATATCTTGAAATTGAATTGAAAAATTGAGTTAGGACCCTTAAAATTATAATTAGGAAATTTGATGAAATCGAATTCAGATATAAAAACCAATGATACTATTGGACTCGTGGAACTATGAGGAGTCCGGGACTGTATGATTTATGGGCTTCCGGCTACGCCCGACCTAGGGGTATTTTGGTAATTTTTTTTCTTTTATGTATAAAAGTTAGATACTCCTTCTTCGGGCACTTATAAGTGCGAATATGTTTCTTTGGCTCAGAAAAGGATTACTCGGAAAAGGCATCGAAAAGGAAAGAAAGTTATTCAGTAGCAATTCTAACCCAATACTTGAGGTAAGTGAAAGTATCCATTTCTTTGATGGTCTTTGGCCTTGTGATATTCTACCATATGTTTTCTACGTGTGTAGCTGTCGATAAGCGTACTTGCTACGCCTCAGCTTTGGATTTATACTGTATATTATATGTTAAGCTTTATTGTTGGTATTTCATTGAGCATATGAGCATTGTACTCCAATTGTGAACTTGATATGTACTTCCCGACAGTCAATGAGAGTCCCGCGTCGGTGAAGGATTATTATTGCACACATCTCCTGGTAGTCAATGAGGATCCCACACTAGAGATAGGTTTCGGGCACATGTGACACCATTACATCATGATAGATTCATTTCATGTCTTTATGTGTTTTCGTGAACTATACGGACTTGTTGCATTGTTTATTTGTGATTGACTTAGTTGATTGTCTGTTGTGATTCTATTCTTCCCTGACTAGTGTACCTATCCTTTAAGGTCGCTACTTATTCCTCGCTTACTGAGTCCTTATGACTCACTCCCTACCTGTTTCTTGTGTTGTAATTTCATTTCGGTAGATTTTGCTCCCGGATCCGGTCAGCCGCAGCGTGATTGAGGAGCAGCACCCTTTTCTAATTGTCTACGGTGAGTAGGCATATTCATTGTCATGCCCCAACATCCTGGATAGTCGTGAGGGCACCCGAACTAACCCCATCGGGCGAACCCACTCGCTAAATTAACAATCAATGTCAATAATATCGAAGAAAAATATAATAAAATCAAAGATGAGGCTTTATTATTAAAACATGTGAAATATCACTAAATACAAATGAAAGGTCTAGTCCTCTACCATAAGTCATGAACATCTAAAATATACGTTTCTGAATGAAATAATTTAAAGGTACGCCACCACGGAGCAAGGGTGGTTGGCTCACCGTTGATCTATAGGGAAATCTTCAACTCTGGCCACGGGGCTCACTGGTACTCGAAAGTCGGAACCATATCTGCTCGAACAAATAATAAGAAAACAATGTAAGTCAAAAAGACTTAGTAAATAGGTAGACTAGTTCCTATGAAAGACAGTAAACTAGTCTAAGCAATAAATTAATAGAATAGAGGGAGAAAAGAAATATATTATAACTCGCTATCCAGACAGTTCATCAAATCGCACCATTTAACATCAACAAATCTCATTCAAAGAACCAACAATTAAGCTCAATTCACAGAACAACAGAATATGTAGGCCAATTCTGAAAAGATTTGATAGTGGACCAACTCTGAGGCTATCAATTATATCAACTCCGAAATAAATAGTGGACCAACTCTGATAAAGTATCAATTGGACCATCTCCGATATAATGAAGTAATAACATGCACATAACTTGCAATACTTTAAACAACAACCAGGAGCAAACACAATCCAGGAAAACAACACACATTCCAAATAAAGATTTAAACACAACGAAAAGGTGTAAACGATTACACCTAAGACAGTGCACATACAAGGAACGTATGTACAATATCTCGCGTGGATAAATTCCACCAAAGAAAGGGATAGAACCCCCTACCTCTGTCTGAAGAAGCCAACCACTACTCGACAATCATGTTACCGCATCCAATATCGTCCAAATGATCTTGATCTATTCAAAAAATCAATGGGGTTAAACCAACCCAAAAACAAAGGGGTCTATATCTTTATTTTTGTCAAAATCTAATCCAAGATTTCCTTCCCTCAAATACTATATCTAAACTGTGAAACTTATGTCAACTGATAGTCCTAAAATAAATTATTAAGTCATAGTTTGTATAAGAAACTAGATACTTATAAGAAACTATTTGGCAAAGCAAGAGAATTAACGAAGCAAACTAGCAATAGCTCGAATTTTAAACGAAGATCAATGTTCTGATGCTAATCCTAATTTCATCATTATGTCCTCAATCTCATCATTGCTACCATTATTTTATTCCTAATGATTGCATCATCATGAAAACTTACATAACTATTACCATAAACTTCCTCTCATAATTAATATGCCTACTTCTGTTAAACCAACTTTGATATTTTATACACTGTAACCAAATTAATTACCTGATGTTGTTAGCAGAACCTTGAAGCCACCTCTATAGCCTTAGTCGATTTTACAATTCTCCAGCAAGTTTCTCTTCTTAACCCTAAGCCCCCGTTTATTTATACTTTTGGGGAGACTTTTTGAGAGTTTTTGAGAGAAAATGTGTTTTTTTATAGTTTTTGACCAAAATTTGGAACAAAAAGTCCCAAAAATCTAATTTTTTGAACTAAAAAGTGACCATTAGAAATTTTATCAACTTTAAAGATATACCCAAAGTTTTATTATTTATAAATATACCCACCTTTATTTTTTTATGGTGGTTGTCTAAAGTGCCAAACGAGTTATGGGGATACTTTTGAATCTCCCTTTATGGAATTAATTAGGAACTTTATGTAGAAGGACTTGAAGAATTAATCTTTTTTTTTAGAACATCAAATTTTTAGATTGAAAAAAGAGTCCAAGATTTGTTTCACACAGTTATAACATGACAAGAAATTCAGTCTGACATAATGGTTCTGGCAAGATTAGTTTGCTTGAGTTGGGTATTTTTAATGTTTTTAGAACTTATGGTGTGATTCATGTTTCTATATTTTTTCAAACCAAAAGTAAAATTTGTTTCCAAAAAGTATGTACAAACACTTTTTCAATTTCAAACCAAATTTCACCCAAAAAGTATTTTTCAAAAACTACTTGGGAATCTATGTCTAAACGCTAGCTAAGTCTTATATTTTATAGTCCTATTGTGCCAAGGCAGTAAACGAACTGGCGTACCCTACGTCTCAACTTCTATATATTTTTCATTTAAATACCAACTAATAAGAGCAATGTCTAATTGGTACAACAATTACTCCTAATTATATTTCTCACCCTTTTTCACAATTTATAATTTACGTGAAAATTTCGTACGATAATAATTAAAATAAATGTACCAAAATTAAGGGAATAACTAAGAAAAACATTACTTATAAAGTTTGGGGCCATTACATTCATTGAGGCCACCAGTTGTAGATTTTCTAGTTTTATCTTATTTTTGCTCCCCTTCGGAGATGTGTATAGGGGTGTTCATGGGGCGGTATGGTTCAGGTTTGAGCTTATCGGTAACGGTATATCGGTTAACGGTATGTAATTATGTAAAACCAATACCGTACCAATAAACTATCGGTTATCGGTTCTTAACGGTTCGGTAACCGGTACACCGAATGCGTGAATTCTTGGTGGATGGTTGTCAAAAGATAATATTTTTTAATTAATATGAATAACCACTAAAGTAATAGACAAACCATCCACACAAACTAAGTAAACAAGTGCAATCAACAAGTCTTAACAATATGCTAACATAACAAAAAATAATGAAATAGAAAAAGAAAAGAAAAGATAAGAAAGTCTATCAATGATGCCAGAAAGCAAAATTAATTATAAAATAAGTCGGACTCATTAATTAAAGTGTATGAGTATTGACATATAACCACCAAAAATAATAATAATAATTGAAGTTTAACCTATAAGTTAATGTTGTAAATTAAGAGTTTAAATGACTTAATATACCAATAATAAATAAAATAAAATATATAAAAACTATAAAAAAAATCTTATCGGAACGGTAATGGTAAAGAAATATAGAAACCGTTACCGTACCGATATCTTATCGGTATTGAAAATTAATACCATTACCGAACCAATAACTGTTAAACCGATACCGTTATGTTTATCAGTAGCGGTAACGGTTCGGCTATCGGTACCGGTTCGGTTTTGCACACCCCTAAATGTGTATATTTTTTTTGCCTTCTTAGATGTCTGATCTGGAAACCTCTAAACTAGATATGTGGGTAGTTAGCTCGTATGCATGCATATCTTATATATATTATGTTTCCTTGGGCTATCATATTTCCTTTTAGGTAAATTTCACTTTGTTTCCAAGTAAATTTTATATCATTTGAATGGATTTAGTCAATAGAGCTTGCCTGACAGATCTAAGGAAGATAGTCGGGTGCCCACACGGCCTAGTCTAAAATCCGAGTCGTGGCACTTTTTGTCTTGGGAAATGGCCTTACAATATCCACCTCCCATTTCATGAAGGGCCGCAGAGATAAAACTGAATGCAAAGATTTCGTTTGCTGATGAAGCATTCGTGCATAACGTTGGCACTTGTCATAATTTCGAACAAAGGCCTTAGCGTCCGCACCTATTTTTGGCCAAAAATACCCAGCTTGGAGCTGCTTCTGAGCAAGTAATTTTTCTCTGGAATGCTTACCACATTCTCCCTCATGGAATTCTCTCACGATATATTCAATTTGCCCCGGACCCAAGCATTTGGCCAACGGGCCGTTAATAACTTTCAGTACAACTCCCCGTGTATCATGATGTATCTTACTGTTTGGATCCTAAGCTTTCGCACTTTTTTTAAATCATTTGGCGAAGTCACTGACTCTAAATATGAGATAAACTTAGTGTGTCAATCCCAAGTGATATGCACTGAGCTTACATATTTTTTTACCATGTCAATCCCAGAGCTAAAGAGATAAATAACTGAACTTTCTCTCGACTCTGTTAGCTCAGCGGTGGAGACTAAATTGTCCGAGGTGTCCGCTTCCCCATTCTCTTCATGGGGGATTTGCTTAATTTTCCACTCTGAGAATTGAGATAAGATTTCTATCACTTTTCTGAGGAGTTGTTTCATTCGGGGCTCGTGCGCCGTGAAGTTCCTGAGTATTTGATTCACCACTAACTGTGAACCACTCTCCAGTTCAACTTTCTCTAATCTCAATTCTTTGGCAAACTCCAAACCTGCTATCACGGCTTCATACTCAGCTATGTTGTTTGTAACTGTGTGAAACTTGATGGAGTGTCGGACCCTTTCTCCCGTTGGAGCCAGCAAAACTAGCCCAAGTCCTGATACTTTCATATTTGAAGCACCATCCATGTGTATCCAGACTTCTGAAATAGAACCATTTGCTAAAGTCCTTTCCTTCTCCACTTCCATGAGTATCTTTGCGCTAAAATCTGCCACAAAATCGGCCAAGACTTTGAGATTTGATAGTCGTGCGAGGTTGATAAGTGATGTCATACTCGCTTAATTCAACAGCCCACCTCGCTAACCTCCCGAAAATTTCATGCTTGTGAAGTATACTTCTCAGCGGAAAGGTTGAAACCACGGCTATAGGGTGGCATTAAAAATAGGGTTGTAATTTTCGAGTGGCAAATATCAAAGCAAGTCTCAAGTTCTCTAATTGTGGGTACCTGGTCTTGGCATCAAGTAGTGACTTACTAACATAGTAAACCGTATATTGTTTCCCTTCTCCTCCCAGACCAGTACCGACTCATAGCTACTTCAGACACTGCCAGATAAATCAGCAAAGTTTCCCCATCTTTTGGCTTCGCAAGTAATGGAGCATTGAAAAAGTAATGATTTAAGTCTTTCAGAGCTTATTGACACTCTGGTGTCCATTAAAAGCTTGTGTTCTTTTCCAAGACGGAAAAGAACTTATGACATCGCTCTGAAGACCTTGAAACAAATTTTCTTAAGGTTTCCACTCGGCCAATTAAGCTTTCGTTCCAGTGAGAAGATCCGATATCTCTTCTATCGCTTTGATTTTCTCTAGGTTGGCCTCTATCCCTCGCTTGGATACTATGAAGCCTAGAAACTTTCTAGAACCTACACCAGAAGCACACTTCTCTAGGTTCAAGTTCATGTTTTACTGCCGGAGCATCGTAAAAAATTCCCTTAGATGATTCAGATGTTCCTCAACTCGGACTGATTTCATTAACATGTCGTCGATATACACTTCTGTCGACTTTCCAATATACTCCTTGAACATCCAACACACCAATCTTTGATATGTAGCACCTGCATTCTTGAGGTCGAACGACATCAGTTTATATCAGTAAGTTCCCAAATCAGTGATGAAAGATGTTTTCTCTTGATCCTTTAGCTCAATCATGATCTGGTTGTAACCGGAGTAAGCATTCTAGAAGCTCAATAACTTGTGCCCAGTCGTTTAATCAATCAACCTATTAATTTGTGGCAAAAGATACGAATCTTTGGGGCAAGCCTTATTCAAATCCGTGTAATCCTCACACATTCGCCACTCTCCATTTTTCTTGGGCACAACAACAACATTGCCAAGCCAATCTGAACACTTAATTCCACGGATAAAGCCATTATCAAGTAATTTATTCACTTCCTCCTCAATCACCTTTTTGTTGTTTCCTCTGTTAGGTCCCTTCTTTTGCTTTACCAGAGGATAGTAATGGTCTAAGCAAAACAGTCTGTATTGAACTTCAAAAAAGCGATGATACTATCCCTTGACTCGGGGTCCAATTTTGAACTGAAAAACACTTCTCTCCGAAAACTCTGTTGGCAATGTAATTACTTCCAACTCTTCAATTGTAGAATATTCTGCTTTTTGCTTCTTGGGCTCTTGCATACAGGCCAGCATCTTTTCTATCACTTTTTTCTGAGTTTCCGTTTCGTCAGTAGGAACCTACTCCTTCGCAGACCCTCGGTGCTGTGATTGCTATTTGGATGGTCCAGATAGGACGACTCCACTTTTAAGTGCAATTGAATAGCACTCCCTTGCAATTTTTTGTTCTCCACGGATGCTTCTAACTCCCCATAGAGCGGGGAACTTGACCACTTAATGAAGAGTTGAAGGCACCGCCTCCATAGCCTGAATCCATGGCCGCCCAAGAATAACATTGTACGCCATGTCCTCGGACATGACTTGAAACATTGTCTTTTTTGTGACTCCTTCAGCATAAGTAGTAAGTGTGATCTCACCGACTGTTTTCTCTGTGGAGTTGTTGAAACTCGTGAGCACGGTTGACTTCGAGGCAATCTCGTCCTTCAACCACATTTACTTTACGACTCTGTAGCGGATACTGTTCACGGACTTACAGCATCCACCAACACTCGCTCAATATCGGAGTCATGGATCCGTAACATTATCACCAATGCATCATGATAGGGAAACATCATTCCATCGACATTTTCATCACCAAACACATTATCTCCCTTTGAGCCACCATCACGGCTCCTCTTTTTGTGAGTCACGAAGACCTTGGCGAATTTCTTCACTGATGTGTAAGTTATGTGATTGATCTCTAAGCTTCCAAAGATCACATTCATTATCCTTTTCGGAGATGGAGGCCTTGGTGGATGTCCACAACCCCTATTCTTAACAAAGATTTATTTCCATTTGTCTGTTAAGAACTCCTTCAACATTCCTTTTTCAACAAATGAGCCACTTTATACCGTAAGGCTTTGTAGTCCTCGGTGAGATGATCGTGATCCTCCTGAAAATCACACCACAAACTTTTGTCCCTTTTATTCGAATCAAATCTCATATTTTTGGGAAGACTCACTTCTTTGTCCATCATGCTTTTCAACACATTCACTAACTCTAAGTTAGAAACATTAAAATTGTACTTAGAGATTCGAGGCCTTGGCTCTTTAGAAACCAATGATGGCCCGGTGCCATCCCTTCGTGCTGAGTTTCCATTACTCTTATTTCCCAGCCTTTGGATCACATGTGTCTCAAGGGGTCATAAGGCTCAAATCGAGATCATGAATTTCTTCGCAACATCCCATTCCTCCCCGATGACTCGAAGCGATTACTATACCCGGAACCATGGTTCGCAAGCTTTTTCTCTTCTTCAACTCTAATTTTGGAGCTGGTCCTAGTGTGCACATCATCCCAGGTTATGGCTTGCCACTCTTGTAAGCTTTTCTTCAACGCAGTGCATTCCTCTGAGCTATCACTATTCAGGTTATTGGTAAAGGCCATAATCGCCAAGCTATCGTCCCGGAGGCATGAGCATCCGTTCCACTTGAAAACGGTCCAAAAAGTCTCTGAGGGATTCTCTCAACCTTTGTTTGACTTGGAAGATGTCTTCCTTTCTCGTGTGAACCTTTTGGGCCCCTGTGTGAGCTTTGATAAATAGATCGACTAACTCATCGAACGATCTGATAGAGTTTGCGCGTAGATGCATGTACCAATTCAAAGCTCCTTTTTCCAATGTCTCCCCGAATTTCTTAAGAAGCACCAATTCAAACTCAGTTCAGTCAAATCATTTCCCTTCGCCATCGCCATATGCTTGGTGATGTGATCTGTTGAATCAGATGTACCGTCGTACTTTTTCAACAAAGGCAACTTGAATTTTTTGGGAATGGGCGCTGGAGCCTCCTCCGATTTGAATGCGTGTTTTTTATATTTTGCAATGTCTATCAGCTTGATAGACTTTGGCGCTCCGGGGATCCGTTCCATCCTTTCTTTGAATTTTGTTTCGAATTCGTTTTTCCATTTTACTAATTGGTCCAACAGGATGCTTTGCGAAGTAACTCCCACGGTCTCAGCTACTACGGGAAAGGTGTCAGACCCCTGGATCCAATTCCATTTGAAGGTCGCCCTCTTACTCCGCCCTGAAGAACAGAAGCCGAAGTGCCTCCAGTTGGAATTACGGGTGGTGTGGCTAAAACTCTGAGACTCTCTGAGAGAGCCTGCAGCGCACTATTCACTCGTTCATTCACTCTTGCCGGTTCGGTAAAGAACTGATTTTGCACATCAGTCCGCCTATTTTTCTCTGCCATTGCTTCTAACCCCGATTCACCTGCTGATCGCAAAGGATGCTCGTGCTAAGAACGAACTTATAGAGCATCATTAATTATTTCATTTCCGGCCCTAGGAATGACTCCATTAGTCTGAGTTCCAACGGGGCGTGATGTATCTCCAATCGTTGGGTCATCGACATTAGCTGGGGTCCCAATAAGACGCGTATCACCTTCAACCATTATGATGGATAGTGTTTCACGAACTAACGTAAATATCACAAGCTGGAATAATCTCAACAGGTTGAGCCCCACGGTGGGCGCCAAATTGTATATCCTAAATTCGGATCTTAGGTTACAATTGAATTTATAAAGGGTTACAAGCAACTAACTATATCAAGATTGCGTTTAATGAACAGAAAGGCGAATGAACCAGTAAGAACAAAGATAAGTACACAAGAACAATGTTATTGCTTTTATAATATGATTACAATTTGACAGAGTTTTAGAATAGATTTCTAGAGACCTTTACAAATAAATCAAAAGAGTATTTATAGTGTTGACCCGCTGAATTGTAGCCCCTGCATTTATGGAGCCACATTCCCCACGTTGGATCGCGGGAACGTACGATCCGGAAGTGCCTTTAATGCGCAGGTCAACTGTTACGAACTCGGAAGGTGTGATTCCAAGCTAAACGAATACTTCGTGAAGCTTATTCTCGAAAGGTCACACACCGACTCGAATCAACTGGTTCCTTTTACTCGACTTCTCGTGCTCCAACTCATCATTAACCGACTCGTTGAAGAGACCGTCTCAATGGCGGAACCATGTATCTCTCTCACGTGGTGTTGTATTTGTTGTAACGCGTGCTCCCTACCAGGTATTTTTATATTCACATGGCTTGAATCGGAGTCCTCTAATTAAAGGTGGAAGAATGATATACATCCCCTCATCAATAAATTTGTCATGAATATGGTAAATTGTCAATCATGTTTTTTTAGAAAATACTTATTGATTGTCCAAGTGTGACCTCCTTTCTATGCTAAATTATAAAAGAGTTAGTGCCGATTATGCACCTTATCGTACATCTAGCATTCCTCTGTCGTAGTCGCTTTCCATTGCCCCTTCTTATATACAGCACAAGTTGTATTTATTCTCTTTACTTCTGTGTTCTTTTGGGCACATGAAAAAAGGAGGGGTAATTGGAATTTGCAGTTACCAACCCTACCAACGTTTTCACCAAGAAATACAATAAAGAGATTCACTTATAGAATCGGGTTTCAATCATTCAATAAATAATCGTTCAATATCCTCTTCATGACTAACAGCAGGAACCAGCTTTCATGACAAATAAAAAATAACGACCCACATTAACCAGGTAAAAACAAACTGAACAGCTGCTCCCTATTAGCAATAGTAAACTAAACTTAGTAAGCTAATTTGTCTACAAGAACCTCCAATATTCATCAATTCTATAGCTTATGTAGAATTAACTGAGCACCATATTGAGGTTGAAGAGTTAACACAGAATAGGGAATATGAGCATAAGATGGAGAAACCTCGAAAGCATAGTGTTGTAGAATCATTGCAAGGGCCATTTTGGCTTCTAACAAAGCAAAGTTTTGTCCAATGCAGATTCTTGGTCCCCAACTAAATGGAAAGTATGCAAACTTCCCTTTTGTTGCCTTGTTGACTCCTTCACTAAACCTCTCTGGATTGAACTCTTTAACATCTTCACCCCATATTTCTTGATCATGATGCAACAATATTGTTGGTAATAGGAGTTGCACTCCACTTGGTATTGATAAGTTCCCTAATTTGGTTTCTTTGTGTACCTCTCTACCCATCAAAAATAGTGGTGGATACAATCTCAGCACTTCTTGAATAATCATAGTTACCTATAAAAGTTTTTTAAAAAAATGACCATTTTAGAAAGAGGTTTAACTTTATATATTGATATAAAATATTTTTACTCTATCACAGCACTTAAAAAATAACTCCATGTTACCGACCCAAAAACTGATTTTGTAATTGTCCTTTACACTGTCAGTATTTATATGTACTTACAAGTTTGAGTTGATTCAGCTTGTCATAGTCAGGTGTGTTGTTGCCAAAGACTTGAAGAACCTCTTCTCTAGCACGAGTTTGCCAATCAGAGTATTTGCTCAACACAATCATTGACCATGTAAGCAAAGCTGAAGTTGTCTCTTGTCCAGCAAAATAAAACAGCTTACACTCTTCAACAACCTCATCTATACTCATTCCATATTTCTTATTTCCATGTTGCTCTATTTCTTTCAAGTTGGATTCCAATAATATACCCAATAAGTCATCATTATTAGATGCTTCACCTGCTTCAATTGCAACTATTCTTTTATTGATTATACTCAAGACAAGTGATCTTACTTCCTGATAGATATGTTTCATCCTTCTATTCTCTTTGGTAGGCAGAAACCTGTGATTCAGTAAATACTAGCATCTAATCAAGAAAAATTAATTTTCAAAAGTATAACTGTTTAGTTAAACAGTACTACTAAGTGTGGGAAAAATATGAAGGTAACTTGCCTAATGTAACTTGACTCTGTCACTTTTAAAATTAGTTTGGCTAGTTCTTGTTGAAGTTCAAATGTCTTTCTACCTTCTTTATAGCTACTGCCAAAAGCAGTTCTTGAAATAGCATCACTTGTCAAACTTTGAAGATAAGGCAAGACATCTACCTCTGATCCTTCTGCTGAGACAATTTTCTCCCATTTGCTCAACATCTCACAAGTAGTCAAATGGAATGAAGGTACCATATGCTATATGTATGTTGCAATTATAAGATCTCACAGTTAGTACACTAGAATTTGGATATTCATAAATGTACCAATTAAAAATCCAAATATATTTTTTATAAGGAGGACATGTGGAGCTTAGACAAACCTTCAACTTGTTGATATGAAAAGCAGGATTGATGATTCTTCTGTGTTTAGCCCATTTATCTGTTTCATAGCTCAAGATTCCTTCTGCTAGCAGTTTTGTGAGTGCAGAAGGGGAAGGCTTCTGGAAAACATCACTCTTTGACAACACCTCTCTTATAAGTTCAGGGTCCATGAGGAGTATTGCTGGATTTGGCCCCAACCATATAAAAGAATTCTTACCTACAATTAAGATGCTACAACTTCATTAGCAAAAAATCCCTTTGATGCATGCTTTACCTAGAAATATCTCACATAAATGCAGTAAAAAACTGTTGGTTATGTTACAAATCTAATACAGAGATATAAACCGGTCTCATCTTTAACAAGTTAAGCTTTTAAGATAAATTGACTCACGCAAAGAAAAGTAAAGGTTATATCTTCAAGTCTCGTTGTCATCTATACAAAGTATTTTAAGGTGATCAATAAGAAGAATCAAGACCTACGTGAGGGATTGACATTTAACACAATTCAAAATGTTATGTCACTAATATTGCTAACGATCATGTCATCTAAATATAACTACATCTAACTTTCATTATAAATTATATTAGTAACCTGAAAAATAAAAAATAATTACCTGCTACAACATGTTAAGATATATCGATGGTATAAAATCATTTGTAATATTAGTGTATATAAGTTAAATCCAAACAAAAAAGGAGATTGAGATACGTGCACATGTATTATGGAATTTATATTACCGTAATCATTGATGGTTTTGTGGATGAAGGGCATGATTCTTGGCACAATTTCATGGGAAAATTTGATAGGCTTAGACTTAGCTTCTTCATCCATCATCACTACTTCTTTCATGTCTCCAAACAATAATTTGTAAGAGTTTCCCCTGAAACCCAACTGCCTGAGGCGTTTCTCCAAATACTTTGGCTCGAACCAGACCCAATTCATCATTCTCCAACCCCATCTTAAAAGAATAAGTATTACAGCTAATGAAACTGCTAGTGAAATGTAATGCATCTTTGTTTCTTTCTACGATAGAACAGAGTTATGGGCTTGAAAAATCTTGTATATATATGCATTTTTTGGGGGAACAAAAAAGTCAAGGAGAAATATTGGAAGAGTCAGAGGCATCTAGCTAGCATGAAGGATTTGACAAATCAAAAAAGCTGAAGGAGCAAGGGAAATGCAGGAAAACTTTGTCATTAGCAGTACAAGTGTTTTTGTTTGCCAAGAAAATCACACTTTTCTTTTCCATGTTCTGTTTTTATATAGTGGGTGTGGATTAAGGGTGGCTCAAAACCGGACCGGACCGGTTTCGGGCCAGAAACCGGCTCGGACCGGTCCGGACCGGTTGAGACCGGATCGTTGGCCACTAACGGACCCCGGACCCGGTCACGATACGGTTCGCTGAAAAAAAACCGGATGGACCGGTATAAAATTGGGCCGGAACCGGCCGGACCGGACCGGCCCAAAAAATAAAAAAAAAAAAAGAAAATCTGGTGCAATGTAGCCGTTTCTAGCCGTTGGGCAACGGCTCTTTTGACCTCCTAGCCGTTGTCCAACGGCCAAAAACACCCCTCTACCACCCCATAACCACCCCAAACTATTTTTTTTCTATAAATACCCCATTATTTCATCATATTTTTCATACAAATCTTCCAATTCTCTCTAATTCTCTCAAATTTTCTACAATATTGCTATTATTCTATTTTAGCTATTTGTTAAAAAATTATAATTTGGCTACTTTATCAAGTTCTATTTGGAGTTTCTATCAAAGTTATATTTGGCTATTTGGTGAAGTTTACAAATATCAAGTATTGGGTCAATTGGAGGCGCTACGTGGTTGAAATATCAATTTGGCTATTTTTGCAATTTTTCGATTATCAAGTATTCAACTAATTAATTGAAGTGGAGGCTCAAGTTTCAACTTCACCTCAATTATACGGTTATATTTGGTTGGTCGTTCCTACTTCTACTCTTTTATTATTTTTTTGTCATATATATTTATTTTATTTGCTACTATTATGTCTCAAAGAGGTTCAATTGGAACTAGTAGTGGGGGGCGGGCACGTGGTCGTAGGGGAAATAGGGGTAAAGAAATTGCTGGTAGTTCTAATCAGTTCACCCACATAGATGATTCTCAATATTATAATGTTAGCGCTGATAATATACTTGATCACGAAATATTAGAAACACGATATGGGAATCAAAGCGGGGTTAATTTAGAAGAAACACCTGAATTTCAAGCTAGTCCACCCGAAGTTCAGTCTGACTTGCCTCCTGAACCTCCTACTAGAATACCGGCTAAACGTAAGGATAGATCTGAGGTGTGGCAATTTGCATCAAAGAATGTTGAGGCGCAGACGGCCACATGCGGGATTTGTGATAAGGTCTGGGTTTTTAAAACTGGGGGTAATGAGGGTGGGACGGGTAAACTTAGGGCCCACTTACAAAATAAACATCCTAAAGAATGGTCAATGTGGTCGGGTGGTATATATTTAGGGACCGAACATGGGGGAGTAGCGCATGATGAATCTTCGGGTACCCAAACAAGAATTAACCAAACAACAGGAGGGCTTCTTACTTATGATAAACAAAAGGATAGGGAAGCTATTGCTAAACTAGTTGCCCTCGAGGGTTTACCTTATAGTTTTCCTTCTTCTACTGGTTTTGTTCGTTATGTTCAGTCTATATATAATCCCTCTTTTAAAGGTTTTCCAAGAACTACTGTTAAAAATGATATTATTAAATTTAAGAACGAATATCAGGATTATTTGCGATATATGTTTGATAACTTTGACACTAGAGTATGTCTTACTACGGATATGGGTCGTTCTACTAATGGATGTGATTATATTACTGTTACTGTTCATTGGATAGATCCTGATTGGGTATTTCAAAAACGTATTATAGCTTATAAAGTTGTTGATGAACCACACACGGGAAATTATATTTGTAACAAAGTTTCATCAATTTGTCGTACGTACTTTTTATCTAACAAAGTTTTTAGTATTACGGTAGATAATGCTACAAACAACACAGATGCACTTAGGAACTTGATACCTATTTTGAACCCCCATTTTGCTGAATTTTTTCATGTTAGGTGTGCATGTCATATTTACAACTTAGTAGTAAGAGATGGTCTTGCCTTGTTTAACGACATTATCAAAAAGGTGCAGATAGCTATTACTTATATTTTTAGAAATAAAAACCAAGAAAGAAGACGAGAATGGGAAAGAAAATGTGTAGAATTAGGAATGCCAATTAGGAGAGTCCCAAAGGAAGTTTGTACTAGGTGGAACACTTTATATGATGCATTGACTGTCGCTTATGACTATAGAGTGCCTATTTCTCAAATGTATAATAAACATTTTATGAAAATCTATCACCTTAAAGATGAGGATTGGCAACTTGTTCAACATCTTCTTCAATTTTTACAAAAATTTTATCAAGCTACTTTAGAATTTTTCGGTCAATACTATCCAACTACTCCCACCATGTTATATTATATAGCTGGAATATCGGAATTATTGAAAATGTATAAGCAATATGAAGTTTACAAACCGGCTGTAGAGTTAATGATTGAAAAATTTAGAAAATATTTTTTTCCAATTCCTCCTCTTTTTTACATTGCTTCTGTGTTGCATCCTGCTTTTAAAATTAAGTTAACTGAACGACTTGTTAGAGAAGTATATGCAAATTTAGAAATTACTCCTACTGAAATTGCTACTAACAAGTATCCAAGTGTAAACGAGGCTGTTCTTAAAGTTTATGCAGATACCGTGGCTGTTTTTGCAAAGTATAGAGCTTGGGCAGACACTGCTACACCAACGGAACCAATACTATCCACCGGGCAAAGTTCTTCACATGCGGGGATGAGCACTTTTGGGGGACTTGACGAAAAGTTGCTTTCAGAACAGGACGAGTACGGGGAGGAATACAGCGAGTTCCAAGTGTATTTAATTCAATATCCAAAGAAACTTAACAACTTTGGAACTAAGAATTTGTTGGATTATTGGAAGAATCAAGAATCGCAGTTTCCAATTCTTGCAAAAATGGCCCGGGATATATTAACAATTCAAGCTTCATCAGTTGCATCGGAAAGCGCTTTTAGCCAAGGAAGATTTCAAATTGGAGATCACAGATATTCGTTGAAGGAGGAGGCAATGGAGACAGGAGTTTTATTCAGGGATTGGATCAGAGGAGAGCGAAGAAACTTTGGTTTACCAGAACTTACTAAGGAAAAGGGCAAAGCATATCTCGATCAAATTTTGAGCGACGGAACAAGAAAAAGGGAGTCAAACCGGCAATGAAGAAGAAGAAGAAGACGAAGAACCAGAAGGAGATGATGAACAAGATCAACAACGGCCAGTTCCTAAAGAAAAGCCTACAACTATCCTCAAGAAACTAGCTAATATGTTTAAAAGAATGTAATTTTCTAAATAAGAATTTTGAATTTACAAGTTTGCATTTTAGATGTAATTTGCACTACTTATGTCTTAAACAATTCAATAAAATTACTCCAAGTCTTGGAATTCAATCACAACTATTGTCTTCATACTTTTTATTTTTAATTTATACTTTGCGCAAAAAATACTACAATTAATTACTAGTTTGTAAATTAGTTCAAATTTGAATTTACTAAAATTAATTCAAAGTTTGAATTTTGAACTTAACAAATTAATTCAAAAGTTTGAACTTTGAATCATCACTTCAAAAAATTCATTACTTCAAAGTTCAAAGTATAAAAAAATACTACAAGTTTTTAATTCTAAGTTTAAACTTTAAACATTGAAATAAACTAAACATTCCAAACATATGTTATATGTACAAGTAAAAACTTAATAATATTTTGTTGTAATATTTTTCAAAGTTTCCACCACTTTAAATAAAACACAATGGAAAAACAAAAAAAAATATAAATAGCCCAAACTGCCGGACCGGGCCGGAACCTGACCGGACCGGCAGTTTGGGCCAAAACGGCTATATTTGCCTATCACCCCCCCCTAAACGCCCCCCATACCCCCCCCCCCCAACCTATTTTTATCTATATATACCCTATTATTTCATCATTATATCACACAATTTACCATTTTCTATCAATTTATCTCTCAAATTACTCTCAAAGGCTATTTTCTAAATTTCTTCCAAAATCCAAACAATTATAAATTATAATGGCTGAAAATCAAGCTCCCGCTGCTCCCGGTCCTAGTGCAACAAGAATTGCGGAACGAAGACGTCGTTCTATAGTGTGGCAACTTATTATGAAAGATACTGAAACTCAGAAAGCTAAATGTAGCCTCTGTAACAAAGAGTGGCAAATTTATACTGGTGTGCACGATGGAGGGACGGGAAAGTTTAGGAAGCACTTAGAAAAACTTCACAAGACCGAATGGGATAGAATAAATGGCTTTAATCCGCGTGATTGAAAATTTGAATCATCTATGTCATTTCAATTATGTATTTTCGAATTTCTAGTTTATGTAGTATCTTTGTAATTTTCAATTTCTAGTTTGTATTTATCATTTCAATTATGTATTTCCCATTCAATAAACGTTTGTTTTGTGTTTATTTATTTACTTTACATTAATAAATTTTAAAATATAATTTACATAATTATTTTGTTTCATTGAAAAATATAATTTACATAATTATCACAAATAGTGTTTAAATAAATTGTTAAGTTTTTCAAATTTTAACTTTATTTGCCTAAAAAAAAATTACAAAAACCGTTTAACCGGCCGGACCGGACCGGTACCGACCGGCTTAACGGTCGCCGGAACCGGTCCCGATCCGGCACCATTTTTTTAAACTGGCTAGGACCGGACCGGTAGACCGGTTCTACGCCGGTTTTGAATTTTCTTTGGTCCGGTTCCGGACCGGAACCGGACTCCGGTACCGGTCCCGGACCGGACCGGACCGTTAGTCACCCCTAGTGTGGATGATCGATCTTGTGATACAAAATGTTAGTATTACTATAGTACATGTTATTGACTAGTCAAAGCAAAACCAATCAAAGAATTGTAATCGCTCATCTGATCCACGATACAGTTAAAACATTTCAAATTATTCTACAACTACAAATGCTGGGAAGAGCAGAATTGGAGACTAGAAAATTCAAAAATACTAAAATGTCGGATTTGTGAGTTAAAACCATGACCTAAAATATATTTTGAATCATCTTAGTTACTGTGCAATTATATAAATTGATTGACCACCCTCGAATCGATGTGATTTCGGTTCGGTATAACTTTTGATAGTCATTTCTACAACTTTAAGATTTCACGTCCTCTTTGGAAGACGTCAAATAAAATAATAATAACAATGACGAAAATACTTCTTATAATGTGAGAATGATAATACGTAGGATAATGTTTCAATTGCAAGCCAGTATGATTATTTCTTAGTACTCGTAGATATCCAACTTCATTCTGTAAACTGAACACTTCGAATGTAAAACTATTTTCAATTCGCTCAAATATTATAATCCGCATGTTTTCAAGTTTCAACTTATACCAACAGAGATCTAACTGAGTATTAACCTTCTATACCATGAGAAATTTTAACAATTATCATGAGAGTTCATCATAAATGTTATTTGGCCCTTTAGAAGAATTAATTTTATAGAAAAATGATTTCTATGTCTTCCACAAGTACACGCACTTATCCTCTTTTTTCCTGATGCATTACGACAGCAAAATTTCCATTCCCCCTTAATTGCATTATTACTACTACTAGTTGTCAACACGTGCCGCACGTGAATCTCTTGTTAGAGCATGAATTTCTAAAATAAATTGTTAGTATTTAAAAATCATTTTAGAGAAACATGTCATTTAAGCGACCAGTAAATTAACCTTGTTAAAAATTCAAAATTTTGATTTTCTTAATTAGGGGTAATCTGGTTTTAAAAAAAATTCTAAGAGATTCTTATTTCTCGTATATTAAATATTTATTTTTTGCTCCGAACAAAATAAGAAGTGCATAGAACTCATAAGTAGATGTGTTAAACTGGAACGACGTCTTTACAATACGCCTTCATGTGCAAATAACTGATCAATTAGTGTATTAAGCTTTTATAATTAAAGGTAATATTTTTAGTGTAAAAGCAACTTATCATGATGGATAAGCAACAGAGGGGAAGCACAAGGAACCAAATTACACAAAGCAATTTATAGACAAAATCAGAAAAAGAAAAAATACTCACCGTAATGGACGTATGGTAAAAATTAGATTCGACCACTTGGTGTCTAGTAGATGATTTTAAAATTAGACTATAATTTTCCTGAGAAAAAGAAAATGGATTTTTGGCAACCATGAGCCTTTTAGTTACATTACATTAAGAATATTAAAACATGTTAGTGGAGAAAAAGAAAGAAAACCAATTTGGAAGCCGCAAACGTATCCTTCAAATACACAAGCACGTACTTTCATATTCACCTTGTTCCACTATCCGTCTCGACCTTGACTCATGTTGTATCTTTCCTCTTTCATTTGTTTCTTTACATATTTCGGAATGACAACGGAGTTTAAAAGTACGTAGAGGAGATATGTAAGAGATACTTTAATAGTTTCAATTACTGAATATAATAAACCTTCAAAATGTACCTGGTTTTTCTCGTCTTTCCACCACCTTCTTGTGTTTGTATAATCTTCATTTTTGGATACGAAAATAGAAAGTCTTATAACTCCAACTTATAACGCGGACAACATCACTTATCTACATTTTCTAAAAGAAACCAAAGATTCATGCAGCAAAATATAGTGGTTTAGGAAAAATGAAACATGAATGGACAGACCGTTATGAATTCCGTCTTGGTGTAGATGGAACTTCTTCAGTTCTTCTTATTTTTAAAAGCAAGCAAGCAACGAAGAGTCATGTTGGTTAATATTTTTATCATAATCTATCTACAATTTTAATTTGTCCAAAAATATTATAATAAAAGTCTAAAGGGTAATATGGTCTTTCACTTTTTAACTTTGAGGATTCATACTTTTATATTAACTAGTCTTGGGCACGCGCATTGCGCGTGTAGCCCATATGTCGATGTGAATAATTATTTTAAAAACAATATAAGTTATAGTAAAAAGATGTGTCAAATGATAAATGTATATTATCCAACTCGGTATAAAATGTAAATATTATGAAAATCAGGAAAAACAAATAAGCTATGAAATACAAATACATGGGATACAAATATAATTTGACAAAAATATAAATATAAATAAAGAAAATTGCACAATAAAGGAAGTTGTAGCAGATCATATGTTTTTTGTTAGATATGCATCACATTGCAAATATTTCGAGCCTGACATCCAGAAGAATGGATGAACAACTATAATTAATTAGTTGATCAAGACATCAGAGCCCATCCATAGCTTCTACAAAAGACTGTCGAGGGTCTCTTCGGCCATAAAATGAAGCTTTTCTTCGCGCATGTTACTGAAAATCAAGAATAAAGTACCCGAACAATTTTGCTAGCAAAATCATATCTAGGTTGTATTCACTCTATCAAGCCATACAACAGAAAATAAAAAGACAAAAAAAGAGAAAGAGAAAGAGACAGTAATAAATTATTTAGTAAGGTTAAAAAATTGAATGAAAAAAATAGAATTAAAGAAATAGAGTGGACCACAAAAAGTTTAATCACTTAGATTGGGCATGTTTCACAGATTTCTCAAAGTTCCACATGAACTTAATTTTACATAAAAGCATACTAAAATATTATTAGATATTGATTTAGCAAAATACTCATAGCAGTAAGTGAAAAGAAGATCATATACCTGATTTGGTACTTCTACTTTGATTATGTGTGTTGCATATGCTGAACAAATGAAGAGAAATGATTATTAACAAATAATAGCTTGACAAAGAACAATTGCTTAATTGATTTAGTGGTCTACTTTTTATATTTGGAATGACAATTTAACCAATAAATAAAGGATGTGAAAATCTAGACATACATTGTACCATAGAATTGCTTCTAACTTCCCAAGTAATATTAGTTCAAAGTTTGTAGTAGTAATAATTATTGAAAGTTGAAAAAACTCCAATATATTGAAAAACATTCAAAAGTCGCAAGTTGCAAAAGATATAATAGGAATATAAAAAGAGCATAGGACTCCAAGGCATTCAGAAGGCTGTAGTTGCATTCTCCTTATCTTCATTTTTGTCTTATACAATATTACTTTATTATTTATTGCAAGGTAAATTACTTTCTAGATATTTAGTATAGATATATTGAAAATAATTAAAAAAATCTATCTAAAGGGTAATATGATCTATCACATTTTAACTTTAAGGATTCATGCTTTTATATTAGTATAGATATGATATGATATGATATGAAATATGATATGATTATTCATGCATGTTGCACTTCCGGTCAAAAATGACTCGCGGTTGATATAAAAACGTAACAAATTAAAGCTTCCTACTTGATTTTAATATTTCTTACCCCTGGACTGTCGACCTTTCACACGGCACTTCAATTTGAGTTCAGTACACCACGAACCTTCATTGTATTAGTATTTAATTCAACAGATAATGATGGTGTAAAGAATTACACTATGGCCATGCTTTAAAGGCCACATACATACAGCCCATTAAAATTCTATGGCTGCTAAGAGCCTGTTTGGGCAAGCTGTCAAAGACGATTTATTTTGAGAAGTACTTTTATCATAAGTATTTTTCAGATAAATACTTTTAAAGAATAAGCAGTTTGTGTTTGACCAACTTATTTGAGAAGTGTTTTTCTAATCAGTTTGTGTTTGGATAATCTTTATAAAAAGTACTTTTGAGTGTCAAATTACGAAAAAGTGCATTACTAAGATTCATTATGCGACTACTATAATTTAAACGTATCAAAGATTTAAATATTTTTTTAATAAAATAGTTAATTTAATATTTTATTTTCATATAATTTAAATATAAAATAGAAAAAAAATATATACTATGGTTTTTAATCATTAGAAATAAGGTTAAACCAAAAGAGAGAAGCAAAAAATAAAGTTTTATTTATATTTAAGAAATATATTGGTTAAAATAATTAAATATAGTATGGTAAATAAATATTTTTGCTAAGGATATTTTTGTCTTAAAAAATTAATAAACTGCTTCTGCTTTTGCTTCTGGGGAGTAGCAGAAATTTGTAGCTTCTCCCCAACAGCAGAAAAACTGCTTCTGCTTCTTCTCAAAAGTGCTTTTTTCTTTTGGCCAAACACCTCAAAATTCTTCGAAAACGATTTTTTCTTGAAAAAAAGTACTTTTGACCTCTGAAAAGCTTGGCCAAATAAGCTATAAGTCTTGATATTTCCTTGCTGAGAAAAGCGCTATCAGGCGCATATAGATCTTGCTGCTAAGTTTTGAATTTCCTTGTAATTGTATAAATAAAATTTAAAGATCAAGTATTATTTAATTTAATAAAATATAAAGCTTTAAGCCTTCGAGGTTCTTCTTCCATACATTGGCCTTAAATATTACTCCTAGTTATTAAATCTTAATGACTATTTTCAATATTTTAGTTGTGTACTCTTTAAGTTTTTGTATTTATCTTGATTATTTGTTAGTTAAAAAATTTATATTAAGTAGTATTTAATTTACACTACTTTAAATAAATAAAAAGTACAAAAGAAAAAATCTCACCCAGGTCCGGTCCCTTAAATTCGAGATTGGTCGGGTCAGTATTTACTTAACAGACACCTGGTACCAGTAGAGCCTGATAACCGGTAGGGCTAAAATTTCGCCAGTCCGGCCCAGACATTAGACACCCTAGTGTGATTTCGAGTGGTACGAGTAATAAGAGCTGCTTGTGAGTGGTATTGTGGGCTCTAAGGATGGGACAGAGATATTGGGCTGATTTGCAAAAATATGACACGGGAAGTAATGGTTTGCCTTTTTGCCCGCGCTAACAGATAGTTTGCAAAAATGCCCCCATTAAGATTTAATAAAAAAATCCAGACGGAAATACCCCTGTCAAGTTTTTAGGTCCGGACCAAGACTTGCCTTTATATTTCTCCGCTTTTCAACACTTATCCCTTCAAGTATTGTGTTATACTCTATGCACCTCCTAGAAACACTAGAAGGGGGGGGGGGGTTGAATAGTGTCTCCCAATTTTCGTTGCAAGAACCTCGTTCTTCTGTGATAGAACAGGGTTCTTCAGTTATCTTTTGTGCTGCCTACTACTTTTCAAACACACCACAAACACAAGGATTTTTACGTGGAAAACTCCTTGCTCAAGGGAGAAAAAACCACGACCCACACTCTGGGATTTTGAAACTGAATCCACTAACACAAGAGCAATGTTTCTGATTACAATCTCTGTAACCAAGGGGCTACACTCTAGACCCTAATCACTAACCAAAGCTACACTCTAGCTTTTCTAGTTATCACAAAGGTTTTCACCTAATACATATGCTTCTGAAATAAGCAGATAGGTAAAGAACAATAACAGCTTGATAAGACGACAACTTACAACTCGATGAACCTAGACATGAAATCTAGACTCAATACTCTGCATGCAACTAAGTTGTCTTCTTTAGTATTCTCACGTAGACAGTTCTTTGATTGCCTTTGTATGCTCTCAACTCTCTGTGTCTGAATAACTGATTTCGGCTGTCTCTTCTACTTGCTTTTATACGAGTCTTGCAACCCTAGTTGAGTTCTACTGGGAATCCTCTTAATTATGGTAAGTTAGGATTCTCAGTAACTCTTTTCCATGTTGAAGTCTAACTCTTGTTCACACTTCAAAGACACAGCCTGGACACCGCCTCTTTTAGTCTGACTAGGATATGTATACAACCACGCGCCACTACTCCTAGTTCCACAGGGATTTGCAACCCGTAATCTTTTCGATCAAGCGTGCCCTTCATCTCAAGGACTAGGTCCTTCGCATGAACCTTAGTGTCCTTCTCGTTTGTCATGCTTCAAAACCAGCTCTCAACGTATTGGCAAAAGGCAATACTTGCCGTACTTGGCTATAAGTCTTAGCAAAGGCAAGACTTGCCTTTGACCCCTGCTCAATTTGCCAACACTTGAACGGCAAGTGTTGGTAAAAGGCAGCACTTGCCGCACTTCATCGTAAGTCTTGGCAATTGCCAAGACATGCCTCTTCTAGTCTTCCCTGTATTCTTGCTATATAACTTGAAGTATTGGCAAAATAGCACTTGCCCTTGAAGTATAGCCAATTGCCAAGACTTACAAAATTTTTGCTTTGAAGTCTTGGCTCCGGACTAAATAAGGGTATTTTGCTAAAACATTCCTTAGCGCGGGTAAATTTATAAAACCACTCCTTATTGAGGGCATGCGGTGAAATTTTTTGGAGACATTGGGGAAAAAGGATTGTTAGTTACGTAGTTTGGTTGGTTTAGAAGTTAGTCCTACTAAGGATTAAGTGAAAGTTATAGTTAAGTACACATTAGTCCACTTAATACTTTTAATTAGACAAATGAGGTTTTGATCGTTACCAATGACAGCTCACCCATCTTCAAACTTTTTAGGTGAGAGAGAGGAGTATATGTAATGGGTGAAATGCCATTTTAAATCATGAATGAGAATTATTAGTTTTTTTTTTTGTAATTTTATTTTCCTTCTCTTAATTTAATTTGCTCCATTTCTGCTCGTGTTGGATTATCATCTGTTGTATCATAGCTCGTTCCTCACACTATCCGTCAGCAATGAAGTCCAAAATTAAAGAAGTGTTTAATCAACTCGATCGTATGGCCATCGTTGTAGCTAACTTCTCTGTTTCGAGTGCTGAGGGGTTGATTGCAGCTGCTAGGAATTAAGAAAAGGGAAACGTGTGGAGTAGAGTGAATCTATGTGTGGGGAGATCTATACCTATTGAAGGTCTGAAAAAGTACTCAGGTATCTCCAATTGGACCCTAATTCTCCATCTATCCTCTATCTACCCCATGCACAAATTAAACTAGTTCATACTTGACATGGTCAAACCCAAATTGACACTCCACCAGTAACTCTGACTATGTCTCATCCCCTAAGCTATAGACGAAATTGAAGGTAACATAATGTTACCTTAACCGCGTCGAGCCTTTTGATGAAATACGTCTTCAATTTCGAGTTAAGATTGACGTTCTTCCTACAAAACCATAAAAATGGCTTCAACCCTCAAGAAGGAACTATTTCCCTCGTGTGTTTTCTGGAAATGACGAGAAAAGAGATAAGTTTCTCTTTTATAATAAAAGTATTTCACTTCTAGCCCTTTTTTGCGCTTATGTCCCTTCTTCGCCCATACATCAAACTTTTGTTTCAATGTCCAAAACTCAATTTCAAATATTTTCCTATTTTCAAGCACGAGTTTACTATATTTACGGTCGATATATTTCCTACAATCAGATCCCTATTTTTTAACACCCCGCATGCACCCTCTTTGACTAGATTGTCCTAGGTTGAATTTCTGAAGTTTATCACAAGGGATTTCAGATCATAATGGTATAAAGTAGAAAAATATTTTTTACTTGATGAGTTGTCACCTCATGCTCTCACCGCACTTGGATGATATTACCATCTAATGGCATACGGAGCAGGCAACACATGCCTCCTCCTAGCTGGGAGGAGTATCTCTTTGCTCTAGCCAATAGGTTTGGAGATGAATTTTGATGATCCAATGATTGAGTAGGTGAAGTTTAAACAAACGTATTCAGTAAAGGAATATCAAGTAGATAAATTATAACTAGATTAAACCTCATCACAAAGAACATCATCTACACATTCTTGACCAACCTCAAACTAGTTGAATGATGCTATAAAAATACATAAACTTTATTCATTTCCAGACATCTATCATTTAGCTCGTTTCTAGGAAACTAGTTTATCCTCTCAGTCTAAGGGCATAAAGGATCGAAGTTGGATTATGTGAATTGACTAGAGGGCCTTGAATCGGATCATTATTATGGACAAGTACAATATACCTCTCATTGAGGAGCTACTAGATGAACTAAGGGAATCTAAGGTGTATTCGAAGATTAATTTTTGGTATGGCTACAACCAAGTGAAGATGGCCCCCTCTGATATGCCAAAAAATAAAAAGCTTTCAAAATACTTTTAGGATATTATGAGTACTTGGTCATGTCATTTCTCTCGACCAATGCACAAATTATTTTCTAGGGATTTGATGAATCGTGTCTTTAAAGAACACCTTAGGAAATTCACCCTAGTTTTATTTGATGATATATTATTGGTGTGTCAATAGAACTATGATGGAGCATGTTAACCACTTAAAAGTGACCTCAAACTACTTTTGCATCACTAGCTATAAGAGGTCATCAAAGTGTATGGATAAGTTAGCCCTTAACTAACTTACTTAAGAAATATGTGTTCAAATGGACAGAAACAAGTATCTAAGTATTTCAGTTGTTGAAAGATGATATAGGGAAAACTAGCGGAAGCAAATAAACAATACAAGCGGAAGCAATAAACGAGATAATAAGAATAAAGATTGGGAAGGCAAGAAATAAAAAGAAAGAAACGAATCAAACTCACATACGTGGATTTAATTCAATAGGAGAAAGAGAAACTTGAACCAAATCTCGGATTCATACTAGGATGAAATCCACGAGTCCCCAAGTCTTAAGGGGGATACATGAGCTTCAAGCTCCAAACAAGAAAGCCAAGCCTCTCAATGTTCTTTCTTCTCAATTCTATGTTTAAAAAAAACTTCTGAAGAAAATGGCTAAGTGTGGTATTTATAGGTGTTCCACACTCCTAATGTAATATCTAAAAAGCCCTCAAATGGTATTTATAGGTGTTCCACACTCCTAATGTAATGTCTAAAAAGCCCTCAAATATATAAAAATAATACAAGCCTCGTAGGGTCAAAATATGGATTACACGTAAAATTCCCGTCCAAAACCAAGCAAAACAGGCACCCATCCAGCAGAGTAAGCATCCCACCTAGCAGAGTGGGCAGTCCGCCCAGTGCAGAGGGTGAAAAAGTAGGCGGTCTGCCTGTTTACAGAGGCGCCTCGCCTCTTTGAAGTTCAGAGAGTGTGTCTTCAAGTGGGCGGTCTGCCTAGTGCAATGGGCGGTCCGCCTGTTCCTAGGAGGTCCTTAAAATGCACTCTAGGTGCTCCTACTTGGTCCGTAATCGGTCCTCCCTCGATGGTGCTCAAGTCCATGACTTCAAATCACTCTCGAACCCTCCTCCGGAGCCCTTGACTTGTCTTCTTTGTGCTTGAGAGCTTGGCTCTTGATGGTTGGTGTCTTGGCCCAATTTGCCCCGCATCATCCTCCTCTTTTGAGAAGATTTTGTCACCAAAATCAAACCATCAAAGCCTACATTAAAAAACAAGCACAAATAAAACTTCCCACTACAAGAGTAGGTTAGTGCCAAAAGTGTGGAAAACACACTCTTATGATAGAGCCAAGCATCAATAACAATTAAAAAGTTTATGTTTCCAAAGGAAACAACAAGTACTTGACTCAAAAAGAACGTGCATCCAACACAAGAACAAGCAAAGAGATTAATAGGACATGGAACATGCAAAATATAGCAATCAATTTCCCTTTGACCCTTAAGCTTAATACCAACACACCAAGCCCTCAAATCAATATTTTCACAATGTGACACATTGGCTTTGGCATGCTCAATACTCAAGGTGTGGTCATCATATGGGGTGGAGCAAACAAAATAGTTCATTCGACAACTAACATCAAATACTCTACTCCCCTTCTTGGAAGCACTCTTACACACACCAAGAGGTACCTCCTCACCTAAATATTCACCTCCAAGACATTCCCCCTCACTAGATAAACTCCAAAAGGAGGTCCTCATAATAGCTTCTTCATCATTGTAGCCCACACAATCAAGATTGGGACTACTAGAAGATGGACCATCACAGTCAAGACCAAGGTCTCTCACAACACTTGGGGTTTCAAACAATGGATTATCTAAAGAGTTAAGCTTTCCAATCCATGGAGGTTCAAATTCACACTCTACTCTAGTTTGACACAAATCACCATCACTATTGAAGATGCCCTCATACAAAGGATTAGTATAGGTGCACTTCTCAAGTTCATTACCCAACAATGTTGAAGTATCTAAACTAGAGACAACATCCACACTTGAGGAGTCATGAAACATAATTCTATCAATCACCTTCACTAGAGACTCCTCAAGGACATGATCACCCTCACTACGACACATAAGATCACCATTATCAAGCAAACCATCAAGGGAAAGAATAAGGTATTCATTCAACTCATCTTCCCCGACATCAAATTTTGGTGGTGTGTCATAACAAGGTCAATAAACAAGGTCAACTACAATATCTTCACTAAAGAGAGGTTCAATAAAAACCGGGCTCACATCATGATGTGGCTTTGAATCCCTCTCAACTAGTGGCTCACATTCACCCACAAGTTGACCAACCGACTAGACACTAGTCGCAAACACATTGTAATCATACAATTCATCAACTAGTATGGAGTTTTCACAAACACTATCACAAGACAAAGAAGTAACATGCTCATGGAAAGACGAACTAACACTTACACTTGAGTTGCCATCTTGCTCACTCAAAGCACTTGAAGTATCATGGCTATTCCCTCCACCATGTAGCTCACAATGAAAATCTTCTTCACCTTGCCTTTCCATCTTGGAACATGATTGAGGCTCCTTCGGTTTGCCTCCAAGAATACCTACACAAGAACTCACACAAGTAGAAGAAGAAGATAAAGAGTTATTGTTAGAATAAGGGGTGCCCTCACTCTCAATGATTCTTTTTCCCTCTCTCTTCTCCCTCATTTTCTTTTCAAGGTCGGGTGTAGATTCGGATGGTGACATCCCACTCACATCACTCAACACATCCTCTCCTTTTTCCACTCGAGGAATGTCACCGGTCACTCCCTTACTCCTCTCAATCTTCTGTCTCTCATATTCAGGCGAGTTGGGACGAGGCCCAAGAATACCCATAGCTGGAGTAGGTGGACTCTTTACATCAACCCGGAATCTAGAACTTAGACAATCATCACTTGATGTCTCCTTATTCTTTGTTGGTGAACCACTTAAATTTGAAGCTTGTGGTTTCGGGTTCACCTTGTTGACACTTGTCAACCTTTTACTCGCACTTATCCCACTATTTCTTGTGATTGTAGGACTTCTTGATTGCTCATTTCACCCATGGAATGAAGTTCTCGCTCCTTGCTCCTTTGCATAGCCAAAGAAGGTGCACTAGTAAGCAATTGGTCTCTTGCTCGATAAGGTACAAAGTCATAAACCCTTTGAACCATGCCCACTAGATACGCATCCTTCAAAACACTTGATCGCAACTCTTTGTTGTGCAACCATGGTTTACCTAACCAAACATTAAGATGTTGCATGGGATACACATCACACCAAACATAACCCTTATAACTCCTATGAGATCCTTGGAAACCCGCACTCCATTATAATCATAAGGATGTTCTAGAGCATGTGGTGCAATGCAATTCCCGAAGGGTTTGCTTAGCACAACGCGGAACAAGAACAAGTGAAGAAGAAGATAAAAGCAAGACAAAACTTGCTTCTTTCGAAAGAACAGAGGGGAACCTGTCCCAAAGCTCGATCAAAAGGGAGACAAGGATCACCCTAACTATGCAACAATCCTCAAGAGAACATTGCCTCTTGCAAACTGAATGATCAAGAGGAATGTTCAATCGGACTAACCGAAAGCCACAAGTCCTTAAAAGTCCTCACCGGGGTTTTGCTCACGACGGAGACAAGAAGAAATGTGCTCGGCACTTTCATTCAATTCATTCAATATCCAAAAACTAGCTATTACAATGAAAGGAAACAATGTTTATATAGAAAATACTAAGGGTAAACTAGTAAATAGGTCACAGGTGACCAATAGAAATAAGCCACGCAGGGCTGAGTTAAAAATGTGTTCGGCAACCTTGACTTCGGTGAGCCTGACTTCGGTTCTCTATGGCCTGCTCGAACACATTTGTCATCGGGCGCTGACTTGGCTTCGAACACATGATGTTGTGTTCGGCTCTGCGCTGCCCGAGGTCAAGAGCTGCTGTTCGGGAACTTTGTCATCGGGCTCAAACTTGAAGATGTAGCCCTTGGTTTCATCACTTGGCAATTCCTCTTCCGAACACATGCTTCTTCCCATCGTAGTCAACTGGACGTGCATGTCATGGAGCAGCTTAGCTTGACTTCGGGTGATTGGCCTCCTCGGTTCATCAGTCACTGCCTTCGGTTGATCAGCACTTCGGGCTGCATCATCCTCCCCTTCTTGAGAGGATTTCGTCCTCGAAATCGAGTCATCCTCTGCTGCTGATGTTTGGCCTACAACACAAGGAGTCAAATCAGTAACATTGAAGGTGTTGGACACATTATACTCACCTGGGAGGTCGATGACATAAGCATTGTTGTTTATTTTGCTCAGCACTTGAAATGGACCATCCCCTCGAGGAGCCAATTTTCCTTTCCTTAGGTTCGGGAAACGTTCCTTTCGGAAGTGAACCCAAACCCAATCACCCTTCTTTAACTCCAACTTTTTACGCCCCTTGTTTTTCTTTAAGGCAACCTTTGCATAGGCGTCCTCGAGGTTCTTCTTCACCTTCGCATGCAACTCGAGCAGAGCTTTGGCTCGGTGAGTACCTGCAAAGTCGATAACAACATCTCGAGGCAATGGGGTTAGATCAAGTGGAATTAAAGGGTTAAATCCGTACACACACTCGAACGGGGTCATGTTAATCATTCGATGCACCGTTCGATTGTATGCAAACTCCATCATGGGCAAACGATCAGCCCAGTTTCCAACCTTGCCTTTGGTCATTGCCCGAAGCAAAGATCCCAAGGTTCGGTTAACTACCTCGGTCTGTCCATCAGTCTGAGGATGGTGAGACGTCGAGAATAGTAGCTTTGTGCCCAGGGCACCCCATAGACACTTCCAAAAATGACTCAAGAATTTTGTGTCTCGATCACTCACAATAGTACGAGGTACACCATGCAATTTCAACACATTAGAAACAAACAATGTAGCTACATGCTGTGCGTCATCACACTTCTTGCAAGGAATAAAGTGAGCCATTTTTGAAAATCGATCAACCACAACGAAGATGCTATCATGTCCTCCCCCCGACCTCGGTAACCCCAAGACAAAGTCCATGGATATATCAACCCAAGGTCGATCAGGCACAGGCAACGGGGTGTACAAACCATGAGGGTTGGACTTCGATTTAGCTTTCTTGCAAACGAGACAAGCGTTGCAAAGCTTTTCCACATCTCGTCGCATTTTGGGCCAATGGAACTGCTCGGTCAAGATACCAAGAGTTTTGTCGACACCGAAGTGTCCCATCAGTCCACCGGAGTGAGCTTCTCGAACCAAGAGCTCTCTCCACGATGACACTGGCACACAAACCCTCCCATTCTTGAAGAGGTAGCCATCGTGCCACTGATATTTCTCAACTCTTCGGCCACTCAAGATTGCGTCTCGAACACATTTTAGCTTGGGATCGTCTTCGTACATCGATTTGATGCTTTCAAATCCCATGAGCCTAGAGGCGAGAGTGGTCGCTAAAGCAAATTTCCTTGATAGCGCATCGGCCACAACATTGTCTTTTCCCTTTTTGTAATGAATTACATAGGGAAAGCTCTCAATGAATTCAACCCACTTGGCATGCCTTCGGTTCAACTTCTCCTGTCCTCGGAGATGCTTCAAGGACTCATGATCGCTTTTGATCACAAATTCTCGAGGCCACAAATAATGCTGCCAATGGGCGAGCGCTCGAACGAGGGCATACAACTCTTTATCATAGGTCGAATAATTCAAAGTTGCACCCTTAAGCTTTTCGCTAAAGTAAGCGATCGGCTTCGATTCTTGCATCAGCACTCCTCCGATCCCAACTCCAGACGCATCACACTCGACTTCGAATGCTTTGCCGAAGTCAGGGAGTTGCAACAACGGGGCAGAACAAAGCCTCCGTTTCAACTCTTGGAAAGCCCTTTCTTGGGACTCTCCCCACACAAATGGATTGTCTTTCTTAACCAGCTCGGTTAGAGGAGCTGCCACGGTGCTAAAGTCACGAACAAACCTTCGGTAAAAGCTAGCTAACCCATGGAAGCTACGAACTTGTGATACCGAGGTCGGAGTTGGCCAATCTTTGATGGCTTCGACTTTTGATTCGTCGACTTCGACACCATTAGCACTGACTACAAATCCAAGAAAGACTACACGATCGACACCGAAGGCGCACTTCTTGAAGTTGGCATACAACTTTTCTTCTCGAAGCTTTTCAAGCACAAGCCTTAGGTGTTCGACATGTTCATCCATGGTTCGACTGTAAACAAGTATGTCATCGAAATAAACGACAACGAACTTGTTTATGAACGGTTTGAGCACGTGGTTCATCAATCGCATGAATGTGCTCGGGGCGTTGGATAAGCCAAATGGCATTACCAACCATTCATAGAGACCGAATTTGGTCTTGAATGCGGTTTTCCACTCGTCACCGGGTTTCATTCGGATCTGGTGGTAACCGGACCTGAGGTCAATCTTTGAAAAGCATGAAGAACCACTCAATTCATCTAGCATGTCATCTAATCGAGGGATAGGATGACGATACTTTACCGTTATTTTGTTGACTGATCGACAGTCAACGCACATTCGCCATGTTCCATCCTTCTTCGGGACAAGGATAACTGGAACGGCGCAAGGACTTAAGCTCTCACGAACGAGGCCCTTGTTTAACAATTCATCAACCTGCCTTTGGAGCTCTTTGGTGTCTTCGGGATTACACCGGTATGCAGGTTTGTTGGGGATTTGAGATCCCGGCACGAAGTCAATTTGGTGCTCGATTCCTCTCAACGGAGGCAATCCACCTGGCATTTCCTCGGGGAACATGTCCTCGAAGTCCTGCAAAACTTTACGAACAGACAAAGGCAAAGGGTTATCATTAGAAAAATCATCATTAGAGTTTAGAAAGATACCCTTGTGCACGAGGCAAATCATCATCTGACCGGGGTCGTTGCCTCGTAAGACCTCACCGGGTTGCATGATTGCACAAATTCCTTTCTCTTCGGTCGGTGAGTTTGTCTCCTCGGCCATCAATTTTGCTCCCATCGGAAGCTTAGCTTTGGCCGCTTCTTTCAATTCTTTCATCCGTTTATAGTCCTCGGAGACTTGCTTCGGAGACAATGGTTTGAGGATGAAACTCTTCCCATCAAGCTTTACGGTGTAAGTGTTGGATCTGCCATTGTGAACAGCTGTCCGGTCATATTGCCACGGTCGACCCAATAGCAAATGACAAGCTTGCATCGGCACCACATCGAATACCATTTCATCTTGATACTCGCCGATTCTAAACTTGATCCACACTTGTTTGACAACTCTCAATTCTCCACACTCATTCAGCCATTGTAATTTGTAGGGGTGGGGATGCTTCATCGTTGGTAGTCCCATTTGTGAGACCAAAGTTTGGCTCACTACGTTGGCACAACTACCAGAATCAATAATCATCGAACACACCTTTCCCCTCACTCGACATCGGGCATGAAAGAGGTTTTCTCTTTGGTTGTCCTCTTCTTCAAGAGTCATGCAGCTCAAATTCCTTCGAACCACAAGAAACATTTCCGGATGATCAGCTTCGGCAGCCTCATGATCATCATCACCTTCAGTTCGGTCAATCTCCTCGGTTAATTCCTCCTCGGTGTCACTCGCTTGCTCATGGACGGTTCCATCTTCGAGCAGTAGCATAGCTTTGCGAGTTGGACACTCTTTGGCCATGTGACCATAACCTCTGCATTTATGACACTGAATATTTGAAGCACTAGGAGAGTTTAGTTGAACTTTGCCTCCCACTTCTCTTGGTTGGTTAACGGTCACACCTTTCCCGAAGGGTCTCTTCGAATCTCGAACAGTGTTAGTACTTGCTTGGTTAGGACTTTTCCATTCTTTTCCTCGGTTCAAGGGAGTAGAAGTAGTGACTCCTCGATACCGGTTTGCTTTTTCTTCCTTCACCAATTTTTCAGCTTCGGTAGCAGCTTCAAACAAATCTTCCAACGTGTGATACACGTGGAGTCTCAACTGAGATGACACATCCTTGGCCAAGCCACTCTTAAACCGGATAATGGCCTGCTCCTCGTCTTCGGTCAGATCAAGATTCAATCGAACCTTTTCAAATTCATCATGGTACTCTTGAACTGACTTCGATCCTTGCTTCAGCTCATATAGCTTTTGCATTTGAGTTTGCCTGTACTTAGCACTCAAATACTTAGCATCCATTGCTCTCATCAACTGTGGCCAGGTAGTGACTTCGGGATAGTCATTCCTTCGTCTATGCCTCTTGTCAGCTTCCCACCAAGTAGATGCATAAGCTTCGAACGAAGCAATGGCATGGGCAGCCTTTCTCTCCTCGGTCATCTCATTGGTTTCAAAGATGCGCCCCATTTTCAGCTTCCATTCAAGATACTCATCGGGATCACTAGTTCCTTTGAAGGGTGGAATAGTGATCTTGACACTGTTCAAATTGGAGTCTCGAACACCACGATTCTGTTCGAGATACTCATCATCACGATCATTAGCCTCACGCTCAATATTTCTTCCAAAATTTGCGCCTCGGCCTCGACCTCGGAAATTTCCACGACCTCGGTGAGCTTGCCTTCGTTGAGCGAATGGCAGCTCACGCTCATACTCGTCCTCGGGAAATTCCTCTTCATCGGCCTCTTCGGTTACAACACCAAGGTCTCTTCGGTTCCTTGGGAGTGGTAACCTCTCTCCTCGGGGAATGCCCAAGTTTTGATTTCCAACTTGGGGACTGCCCAAGTTTTGTTGTGCTTGGGGATTGCCCAAGTTAAGCTCCCTTCGAATTGCTTCACTCGTCAACTGATGTTGTCGAAGAAGCTCAGCATACAGATCTGGCTTCATCGGTGTGGATTCGCTGGTTCCAGCACCGGACCCATTTCTGCCCACGGATGCACTTCCTTGTTCGAGTTGAGCTACTCGAACACTCACTCCTCTCACTTCGGCACTGACACTTTGTATCGCAGCCATGAGATCGGCTAACGATACTTCGGGCCTTTCAATGCCTTTGCCTTCGTTTCCAGCCATGGTACCTGCACAAGCCAAAGATCAAACAAATGTTAAGGTTAGAAATCACCTCACACTCTCCCTCACCTTTGATGGGTGGCGCTCGGGTCCACTCAATTTATGGGTTCGGTTTTTGATCACTCAAGGACTTGTTAACAGTGGCTCGTCCAATTGATCGGTCCTCTAAGATCCTTCAAGTTCGACAATAGTCACTGTCTCTTCGGGAAGAGTGAAGTGATGTTCGACTCGATGGAAACGGACGCTTTTAACTGAGCTCGGGGAGTCAAAAGAAATTTCTACGAAAGTTCGGACTTCGGTCACCCCTTCGCACGAGTTCCTATCAGCTCAAATGAGTTGGTACGACCTCGAGTAGGACAATTACTCAAAAGATCCACCAACTAGAATTTTGACACGAAAGAATTGAAAACCTAGGAGAATCTACCCTTTGATTCCCTTTTGGAATCTTTTTCGATCACACCCACTCCTGTCCGTACAAGAGTGGTCCCCTTTGGTACGGATAGGGTTTTACCTTATCCACTTTCCTTTTCTCAGCCGACAAATTTCACCTGGGGTTTTAACATTCAAACTTTTACCCCTTCTTCTTCAATGGAACAGTGACCTTTGCTCCGGCGTACGGACACAACAACTTCGGTCCACTGTCCTCGATTTCTAACAAGATCTGGGTCGCCTTTCAGCTCCGGTCTCAGCAACAACGGAGAAAATCAAACGAAGTTCCTTGAGCTAAGAACTTGCTCGTCGTGTCGTACACTGTTACGAAATTTTGTAACAAGTTTCCGGCGTACGGTCCACGATTCAAATTGAGAACTTCGATTTTTCAAGCAACAAAACAACCCAAATCACTCAAGAACCACCAACCTTCATCGGTTTCTTCCAAACACGATGGGGTTCGAGTCAGTCACCATTAAAGCTCAAAACAGCCCCAAAATTCACCAAGAAACCTTAGTCACGGAATTAGTACGTCGGGTATTCTTTGGAATCAGAATTCGATGGTGAACAAGAATCCAAGATTGTTTTTCCCAAACAACCAACAATCAAACACAATTTTTGAATTTTCTTTTTATCACTTTTTTTTTTTTTTTTTTTTTTTTTGTAAGAACACCAACAGTAACCAAACAAAACAGGGACACGAAAAGGAAAACAAAGACAAAAACGCACGAAGATAATGAACAGGATTGAGGTTGTAAGAACAAACTCAAACCGTGCTCTGATACCAAGATGGTGCAATGCAATTCCCGAAGGGTTTGCTTAGCACAACGCGGAACAAGAACAAGTGAAGAAGAAGATAAAAGCAAGACAAAACTTGCTTTTTTCGAAAGAACAGAGGGGAACCTGTCCCAAAGCTCGATCAAAAGGGAGACAAGGATCACCCTAACTATGCAACAATTCTCAAGAGAACATTGCCTCTTGCAAACTGAATGATCAAGAGGAATGTTCAATCGGACTAACCGAAAGCCACAAGTCCTTAAAAGCCCTCACCGGGGTTTTGCTCACGACGGAGACAAGAAGAAATGTGCTCGGCACTTTCATTCAATTCATTCAATATCCAAAAACTAGCTATTACAATGAAAGGAAACAATGTTTATATAGGAAATACTAAGGGTAAACTAGTAAATAGGTCACAGGTGACCAATAGAAATAAGCCACGCAGGGCTGAGTTAAAAATGTGTTCGGCAACCTTGACTTCGGTGAGCCTGACTTCGGTTCTCTATGGCCTGCTCGAACACATTTGTCATCGGGCGCTGACTTGGCTTCGAACACATGATGTTGTGTTCGGCTCTGCGCTGCCCGAGGTCAAGAGCTGCTGTTCGGGAACTTTGTCATCGGGCTCAAACTTGAAGATGTAGCCCTTGGTTTCATCACTTGGCAATTCCTCTTCCGAACACATGCTTCTTCCCATCGTAGTCAACTGGACGTGCATGTCATGGAGCAGCTTAGCTTGACTTCGGGTGATTGGCCTCCTCGGTTCATCAGTCACTGCCTTCGGTTGATCAGCACTTCGGGCTGCATCATCCTCCCCTTCTTGAGAGGATTTCGTCCTCGAAATCGAGTCATCCTCTGCTGCTGATGTTTGGCCTACAACACAAGGAGTCAAATCAGTAACATTGAAGGTGTTGGACACATTATACTCACCTGGGAGGTCGATGACATAAGCATTGTTGTTTATTTTGCTCAGCACTTGAAATGGACCATCCCCTCGAGGAGCCAATTTTCCTTTCCTTAGGTTCGGGAAACGTTCCTTTCGGAAGTGAACCCAAACCCAATCACCCTTCTTTAACTCCAACTTTTTACGCCCCTTGTTTTTCTTTAAGGCAACCTTTGCATAGGCGTCCTCGAGGTTCTTCTTCACCTTCGCATGCAACTCGAGCAGAGCTTTGGCTCGGTGAGTACCTGCAAAGTCGATAACAACATCTCGAGGCAATGGGGTTAGATCAAGTGGAATTAAAGGGTTAAATCCGTACACACACTCGAACGGGGTCATGTTAATCATTCGATGCACCGTTCGATTGTATGCAAACTCCATCATGGGCAAACGATCAGCCCAGTTTCCAACCTTGCCTTTGGTCATTGCCCGAAGCAAAGATCCCAAGGTTCGGTTAACTACCTCGGTCTGTCCATCAGTCTGAGGATGGTGAGACGTCGAGAATAGTAGCTTTGTGCCCAGGGCACCCCATAGACACTTCCAAAAATGACTCAAGAATTTTGTGTCTCGATCACTCACAATAGTACGAGGTACACCATGCAATTTCAACACATTAGAAACAAACAATGTAGCTACATGCTGTGCGTCATCACACTTCTTGCAAGGAATAAAGTGAGCCATTTTTGAAAATCGATCAACCACAACGAAGATGCTATCATGTCCTCCCCCCGACCTCGGTAACCCCAAGACAAAGTCCATGGATATATCAACCCAAGGTCGATCAGGCACAGGCAACGGGGTGTACAAACCATGAGGGTTGGACTTCGATTTAGCTTTCTTGCAAACGAGACAAGCGTTGCAAAGCTTTTCCACATCTCGTCGCATTTTGGGCCAATGGAACTGCTCGGTCAAGATACCAAGAGTTTTGTCGACACCGAAGTGTCCCATCAGTCCACCGGAGTGAGCTTCTCGAACCAAGAGCTCTCTCCACGATGACACTGGCACACAAACCCTCCCATTCTTGAAGAGGTAGCCATCGTGCCACTGATATTTCTCAACTCTTCGGCCACTCAAGATTGCGTCTCGAACACATTTTAGCTTGGGATCGTCTTCGTACATCGATTTGATGCTTTCAAATCCCATGAGCCTAGAGGCGAGAGTGGTCGCTAAAGCAAATTTCCTTGATAGCGCATCGGCCACAACATTGTCTTTTCCCTTTTTGTAATGAATTACATAGGGAAAGCTCTCAATGAATTCAACCCACTTGGCATGCCTTCGGTTCAACTTCTCCTGTCCTCGGAGATGCTTCAAGGACTCATGATCGCTTTTGATCACAAATTCTCGAGGCCACAAATAATGCTGCCAATGGGCGAGCGCTCGAACGAGGGCATAAAACTCTTTATCATAGGTCGAATAATTCAAAGTTGCACCCTTAAGCTTTTCGCTAAAGTAAGCGATCGGCTTCGATTCTTGCATCAGCACTCCTCCGATCCCAACTCCAGACGCATCACACTCGACTTCGAATGCTTTGCCGAAGTCAGGGAGTTGCAACAACGGGGCAGAACAAAGCCTCCGTTTCAACTCTTGGAAAGCCCTTTCTTGGGACTCTCCCCACACAAATGGATTGTCTTTCTTAACCAGCTCGGTTAGAGGAGCTGCCACGGTGCTAAAGTCACGAACAAACCTTCGGTAAAAGCTAGCTAACCCATGGAAGCTACGAACTTGTGATACCGAGGTCGGAGTTGGCCAATCTTTGATGGCTTCGACTTTTGATTCGTCGACTTCGACACCATTAGCACTGACTACAAATCCAAGAAAGACTACACGATCGACACCGAAGGCGCACTTCTTGAAGTTGGCATACAACTTTTCTTCTCGAAGCTTTTCAAGCACAAGCCTTAGGTGTTCGACATGTTCATCCATGGTTCGACTGTAAACAAGTATGTCATCGAAATAAACGACAACGAACTTGTTTATGAACGGTTTGAGCACGTGGTTCATCAATTGCATGAATGTGCTCGGGGCGTTGGATAAGCCAAATGGCATTACCAACCATTCATAGAGACCGAATTTGGTCTTGAATGCGGTTTTCCACTCGTCACCGGGTTTCATTCGGATCTGGTGGTAACCGGACCTGAGGTCAATCTTTGAAAAGCATGAAGAACCACTCAATTCATCTAGCATGTCATCTAATCGAGGGATAGGATGACGATACTTTACCGTTATTTTGTTGACTGATCGACAGTCAACGCACATTCGCCATGTTCCATCCTTCTTCGGGACAAGGATAACTGGAACGGCGCAAGGACTTAAGCTCTCACGAACGAGGCCCTTGTTTAACAATTCATCAACCTGCCTTTGGAGCTCTTTGGTGTCTTCGGGATTACACCGGTATGCAGGTTTGTTGGGGATTTGAGATCCCGGCACGAAGTCAATTTGGTGCTCGATTCCTCTCAACGGAGGCAATCCACCTGGCATTTCCTCGGGGAACATGTCCTCGAAGTCCTGCAAAACTTTACGAACAGACAAAGGCAAAGGGTTATCATTAGAAAAATCATCATTAGAGTTTAGAAAGATACCCTTGTGCACGAGGCAAATCATCATCTGACCGGGGTCGTTGCCTCGTAAGACCTCACCGGGTTGCATGATTGCACAAATTCCTTTCTCTTCGGTCGGTGAGTTTGTCTCCTCGGCCATCAATTTTGCTCCCATCGGAAGCTTAGCTTTGGCCGCTTCTTTCAATTCTTTCATCCGTTTATAGTCCTCGGAGACTTGCTTCGGAGACAATGGTTTGAGGATGAAACTCTTCCCATCAAGCTTTACGGTGTAAGTGTTGGATCTGCCATTGTGAACAGCTGTCCGGTCATATTGCCACGGTCGACCCAATAGCAAATGACAAGCTTGCATCGGCACCACATCGAATACCATTTCATCTTGATACTCGCCGATTCTAAACTTGATCCACACTTGTTTGACAACTCTCAATTCTCCACACTCATTCAGCCATTGTAATTTGTAGGGGTGGGGATGCTTCATCGTTGGTAGTCCCATTTGTGAGACCAAAGTTTGGCTCACTACGTTGGCACAACTACCAGAATCAATAATCATCGAACACACCTTTCCCCTCACTCGACATCGGGCATGAAAGAGGTTTTCTCTTTGGTTGTCCTCTTCTTCAAGAGTCATGCAGCTCAAATTCCTTCGAACCACAAGAAACATTTCCGGATGATCAGCTTCGGCAGCCTCATGATCATCATCACCTTCAGTTCGGTCAATCTCCTCGGTTAATTCCTCCTCGGTGTCACTCGCTTGCTCATGGACGGTTCCATCTTCGAGCAGTAGCATAGCTTTGCGAGTTGGACACTCTTTGGCCATGTGACCATAACCTCTGCATTTATGACACTGAATATTTGAAGCACTAGGAGAGTTTAGTTGAACTTTGCCTCCCACTTCTCTTGGTTGGTTAACGGTCACACCTTTCCCGAAGGGTCTCTTCGAATCTCGAACAGTGTTAGTACTTGCTTGGTTAGGACTTTTCCATTCTTTTCCTCGGTTCAAGGGAGTAGAAGTAGTGACTCCTCGATACCGGTTTGCTTTTTCTTCCTTCACCAATTTTTCAGCTTCGGTAGCAGCTTCAAACAAATCTTCCAACGTGTGATACACGTGGAGTCTCAACTGAGATGACACATCCTTGGCCAAGCCACTCTTAAACCGGATAATGGCCTGCTCCTCGTCTTCGGTCAGATCAAGATTCAATCGAACCTTTTCAAATTCATCATGGTACTCTTGAACTGACTTCGATCCTTGCTTCAGCTCATATAGCTTTTGCATTTGAGTTTGCCTGTACTTAGCACTCAAATACTTAGCATCCATTGCTCTCATCAACTGTGGCCAGGTAGTGACTTCGGGATAGTCATTCCTTCGTCTATGCCTCTTGTCAGCTTCCCACCAAGTAGATGCATAAGCTTCGAACGAAGCAATGGCATGGGCAGCCTTTCTCTCCTCGGTCATCTCATTGGTTTCAAAGATGCGCCCCATTTTCAGCTTCCATTCAAGATACTCATCGGGATCACTAGTTCCTTTGAAGGGTGGAATAGTGATCTTGACACTGTTCAAATTGGAGTCTCGAACACCACGATTCTGTTCGAGATACTCATCATCACGATCATTAGCCTCACGCTCAATATTTCTTCCAAAATTTGCGCCTCGGCCTCGACCTCGGAAATTTCCACGACCTCGGTGAGCTTGCCTTCGTTGAGCGAATGGCAGCTCACGCTCATACTCGTCCTCGGGAAATTCCTCTTCATCGGCCTCTTCGGTTACAACACCAAGGTCTCTTCGGTTCCTTGGGAGTGGTAACCTCTCTCCTCGGGGAATGCCCAAGTTTTGATTTCCAACTTGGGGACTGCCCAAGTTTTGTTGTGCTTGGGGATTGCCCAAGTTAAGCTCCCTTCGAATTGCTTCACTCGTCAACTGATGTTGTCGAAGAAGCTCAGCATACAGATCTGGCTTCATCGGTGTGGATTCGCTGGTTCCAGCACCGGACCCATTTCTGCCCACGGATGCACTTCCTTGTTCGAGTTGAGCTACTCGAACACTCACTCCTCTCACTTCGGCACTGACACTTTGTATCGCAGCCATGAGATCGGCTAACGATACTTCGGGCCTTTCAATGCCTTTGCCTTCGTTTCCAGCCATGGTACCTGCACAAGCCAAAGATCAAACAAATGTTAAGGTTAGAAATCACCTCACACTCTCCCTCACCTTTGATGGGTGGCGCTCGGGTCCACTCAATTTATGGGTTCGATTTTTGATCACTCAAGGACTTGTTAACAGTGGCTCGTCCAATTGATCGGTCCTCTAAGATCCTTCAAGTTCGACAATAGTCACTGTCTCTTCGGGAAGAGTGAAGTGATGTTCGACTCGATGGAAACGGACGCTTTTAACTGAGCTCGGGGAGTCAAAAGAAATTTCTACGAAAGTTCGGACTTCGGTCACCCCTTCGCACGAGTTCCTATCAGCTCAAATGAGTTGGTACGACCTCGAGTAGGACAATTACTCAAAAGATCCACCAACTAGAATTTTGACACGAAAGAATTGAAAACCTAGGAGAATCTACCCTTTGATTCCCTTTTGGAATCTTTTTCGATCACACCCACTCCTGTCCGTACAAGAGTGGTCCCCTTTGGTACGGATAGGGTTTTACCTTATCCACTTTCCTTTTCTCAGCCGACAAATTTCACCTGGGGTTTTAACATTCAAACTTTTACCCCTTCTTCTTCAATGGAACAGTGACCTTTGCTCCGGCGTACGGACACAACAACTTCGGTCCACTGTCCTCGATTTCTAACAAGATCTGGGTCGCCTTTCAGCTCCGGTCTCAGCAACAACGGAGAAAATCAAACGAAGTTCCTTGAGCTAAGAACTTGCTCGTCGTGTCGTACACTGTTACGAAATTTTGTAACAAGTTTCCGGCGTACGGTCCACGATTCAAATTGAGAACTTCGATTTTTCAAGCAACAAAACAACCCAAATCACTCAAGAACCACCAACATTCATCGGTTTCTTCCAAACACGATGGGGTTCGAGTCAGTCACCATTAAAGCTCAAAACAGCCCCAAAATTCACCAAGAAACCCTAGTCACGGAATTAGTACGTCGGGTATTCTTTGGAATCAGAATTCGATGGTGAACAAGAATCCAAGATTGTTTTTCCCAAACAACCAACAATCAAACACAATTTTTGAATTTTCTTTTTATCACTTTTTTTTTTTTTTTTTTTTTTTTTTTTTTTGTAAGAACACCAACAGTAACCAAACAAAACAGGGACACGAAAAGGAAAACAAAGACAAAAACGCACGAAGATAATGAACAGGATTGAGGTTGTAAGAACAAACTCAAACCGTGCTCTGATACCAAGATGGTGCAATGCAATTCCCGAAGGGTTTGCTTAGCACAACGCGGAACAAGAACAAGTGAAGAAGAAGATAAAAGCAAGACAAAACTTGCTTCTTTCGAAAGAACAGAGGGGAACCTGTCCCAAAGCTCGATCAAAAGGGAGACAAGGATCACCCTAACTATGCAACAATCCTCAAGAGAACATTGCCTCTTGCAAACTGAATGATCAAGAGGAATGTTCAATCGGACTAACCGAAAGCCACAAGTCCTTAAAAGCCCTCACCGGGGTTTTGCTCACGACGGAGACAAGAAGAAATGTGCTCGGCACTTTCATTCAATTCATTCAATATCCAAAAACTAGCTATTACAATGAAAGGAAACAATGTTTATATAGGAAATACTAAGGGTAAACTAGTAAATAGGTCACAGGTGACCAATAGAAATAAGCCACGCAGGGCTGAGTTAAAAATGTGTTCGGCAACCTTGACTTCGGTGAGCCTGACTTCGGTTCTCTATGGCCTGCTCGAACACATTTGTCATCGGGCGCTGACTTGGCTTCGAACACATGATGTTGTGTTCGGCTCTGCGCTGCCCGAGGTCAAGAGCTGCTGTTCGGGAACTTTGTCATCGGGCTCAAACTTGAAGATGTAGCCCTTGGTTTCATCACTTGGCAATTCCTCTTCCGAACACATGCTTCTTCCCATCGTAGTCAACTGGACGTGCATGTCATGGAGCAGCTTAGCTTGACTTCGGGTGATTGGCCTCCTCGGTTCATCAGTCACTGCCTTCGGTTGATCAGCACTTCGGGCTGCATCAGCATGTCATGGTATTCTTAGCTTATCAACCAAAGAGGTGCTAATGCAATTGGCATCGGTATCACCAATCTTGAGCAAGTATCCTCCAATACCATTTACCTCAACAACGAACCTACGTCTACCCAAGTTTTGTAGATTTGCATCCAAGTAAGAACTTGAATGCCCACGAGTATCAACACCAACAACTTGGGTCTCCCTTATCCCTTCTCTACTAGCAACATAACTAGAGTAACTTCCACTTCCCGTCACTCTTTCAACGTTAGATATGTTGTTGAAAGTCGAGGAAGGAGTCTCACTATGGAAACCATAAGTATTTTGCCTAGGGGTAGGAGTGTGGTAAAAACTCTCTCCCCTAGCCTTGGTTCCATAGCCAATAGCACCACTCCTACTACAACTACCCATACCTCTCATGGCATTGTTAGAACAATACAAGCCTTTTGTAGCAAGAGCATCACCATTTTTCAAGTCACCTTTCACATGGGAATTAGAAGCATTAAGCCGTTTAGCACAAGTAGGATAAACAAGCTTTTCTTTACCTATGGAACAACCACCACCTCCTTCTAAGCCAATGGAAGGACCTCTATTACTCCCTTGTTCACATGGAGCAACATTAAGGGATGATGATGCACATGAATAATCTCTATAAGCAACTTCATCATCAACTCTTTCTATGTCAGTATACACATTTTCAAATTCATCACAAGAAGAGTAAGCAGGAACGTTATACCTTGAAGCATCACCATCTTAGTATTCTTGACTAGAAGCAAAAAGATCCACACATTCATCTTCATAAGCTTCATATCTTCATCAACCTCGTGATCACCATAGTGCACCGCTTCATCACCATAGGAGCCATGGTTTTCTGAGTCATCAAAGTAATACCAATCATCATCATCATAGAAACTATAGTCTCCATCATCTCCACACGAGTCATAACAACTTGCATTATCCCCACATGAGTCATAACCTCCACAATCATCATCCGACATAGTTGCAACAATAAGAGAAAAGGACCTCACAAGTTCACTCAATATATGAACACTCAAGGTTGATGCTTCAATCTCTTAGGAACCACGGTAAAGATCAAAACCTAATATGTCCAAGTATTGGTTTGGAATGGAGTTAATGTAACTCTATGGACGGACGGCTATTAAAAGTACACACTTGAAGCCAAAGAAAGTTCTACGACTCTTCTTTGAATTCTACTCTCCACTATGCACGAATTTCCTAATACGCTCAAGAGTTAGTGTTAATAAAGTAGGACAATTACCCTAGAAACACTAACCAAGAAGTTTGGAAACAAAGGAACAACGAAAACCTAGGAAACAAAACTACCCGGACACCCTCAGCAAAAGAGGCGCCCCGCCTCTATAAAGGGGCAGTCCGCCCAACTGAGATCCAAAGAAGCTGCACAAAAAGAGGCGGTCCACCTCCCAGCCTCCCTGAGTAGGCGGTCCGCCTACTGCAGGTTCCTGCAACCTTCAAGAACGGGTTTTTGGCTCTTTTGCACCCAAATTTCCAACGTTTTCAAGTTGTTTTGATATCTAAAGGTACCCAATGGTGTTTTCAACTATCCCCAACAATCCCCAATGAATTTTAACAACACCCAATCAACAATAAGCTTAAAATTATGAATTTGAAGCAATTTCTAGGATCTTACAAACTTTGGGATTTTGGTTCTTCAAATTTCGATTCACAACACCAAAATATGTTTTGAGGGTACCAAATTAACGGGTATATAATATCTATCAATCCCTAATAACTTTTAACACTTGGGGAATCAAATCCGATTCTGTTCTATGAATTTTTTTGAAACTTTTTAATTTTTCAATTTTTTTCTTCTTTTTCAAAATAACAACAACAATAACACTAAGAATAATGAAACAAGTATAACATGGCACGATCGAGGGTTTGTAGAAACAAAACCTATCCGTGCTCTGATACCAAATTGATACAGAAAAAACTAGTGGAAGTAAATAAACAATACAAGCGGAAGCAATAAACGAGATAACAAGAAATAAAGATTGGGAAGGCAAGAAATAAGAAGAAAGAAACAAATCAAACTCACATATGTAGATTGAATTCAATGGGAGAAAGAGAAACTTAAACCAAATCTCGGATTCATACTAGGCTGAAATCCACGGGTTCCCAAGTCTTAAGGGGATACATGAGCTTCAAGCTCCAAACAAGAAGGCCAAGCCTTTCAATGTTATTTCTTTTCAATTCTATGTTCAAAAAAACTTTTGAAGAAAATAGCTAAGTGTGGTATTTATAGGTGTTCCACACTCCTAATGTAATGTCTAAAAAGCCCTCAAATGATATAAAAATAATACAAGCCTCGTAGGGTCAAAATAGGAATTACACGTAGAATTTTCGTCCAAAACTAAGCAAAACAGTCGCCCCACCCAGCAGAGTAGGCGCCCCACCTAGCAGAGTGGGCGGTCCGCCCAGTGAAGAGGGTGAAAAAGTAGGCGGTCTGCCTGTTTATAGATGCGCCCCGCCTCTTTGAGGTTCAGAGAGTGTGTCTTCAAGTGGGCGGTCTGCCTAGTGCAGTGGGCGGTCCGCCTGTTCCTGGGAGGTCCTCAAAATGCACTCTAGGTGCTCTTACTTGGTCCGTAATCGGTCCTCCCTCGCATGCTAACAAACTATCCTAACTTTGTAGCCATATCACACAATTATTCAGATGTTAAAGTGACCAGGCTTCATGATTGACATCTTCAAAGTACATGGCATGTCTATACATATTGTGTGTGACAGCCATCTTCGATCGTACGATCTAGCACGAGCTCATGAGTGACATTGATCACATCAGCTACTTATCACCCTTAATCTGATGGCCAAACTAAGGTAGTGAACATATGATCAACATAGTTCACGATTAAGTTTATCATTTTTCATCGTTAATTAACATATTGTGTGGGCCTAAATCCGGTTAGGTCACTCAAATAGAATTTGTAGAGTGGTTAGCAAGCAAATCATTCTATCAAAGTTAACAATTGAATAAACAGATAAAGAGTAGATATAGAAGACATTGAGTAACAAAGTAACGAGTGAGTTTCTATATTTGTTGAGTAATTTCTGAATGCCTTTCAACTATTAAAAATAGCTATTTATAATTTACAAAAGATGCCAAGGAAATAAATGTACTTTAAGACCATTAACCCCACGTTGATCATGGCCAGCCCATGATCTTCCTCTTTAATACAATCATAATGGCGACAATTACATCTTCACCAAAGAATAATTGCTGCACCGAGGGGTATATCAATCGCCTCGGAAAGTTCCACCGAGGGGTATACCAATCGCCTCGGGAAATTCCACCGAGGGGTATACCAATCGCCTCGGGCAGTTCCACCAAGGGATATACCAATTGCCTCGTGACCTAGGTTTCTGACCTCGTGAAGTAAATCAATCACCTCGAGGTTCGATTTCGATGACCTTGGCTGGATTTCACCCTGTGCCTTGAGCTCGAGGCTCATGTAATTTTTCACCCAATACAAATAGTCCCCCTACTCCTCAGTTAATTGACAAAATTTTCCGAGGGGTGGACTGAAATTAACGGGAAATCGATGTGGCACCTTGTGCGCCAAGTAATTTTGAAAAGGCGACGGTCGTTTCACCTTTTCATCCAATGCACGTGGCACCCACCCATTGGCTGCGACGCGTCGCTTTGCCTTCCTTTCTTTTCCCCCACACTACACAAAGGTGGGATTGTTCAATTCTAAATAGGCCATGCTTGAAAAGCAGCAGACAGGTTTGACCCCGAGCTAGCCAAATCCCCCGAGGTCATAGCCAACCTTGAGACTAAAATGAAGCCTCAAGAGAAAAAACCTCCGAGCTGAAAACCAAAGGCAATCTTACGCAGCGAATGGCAAGCTTAAGGAATTGGCTGAGGTGTTTGATAGCAAGCTGGCAGCATTTATGCTGAAAATGAATGCGTTGGAGGCCCCAAAAGTAAGCCCTCGAGGCTGAGGTTAAAACCCTTCAGGGAAAAGAGGCAACTTCTTCTTCTGAGCTCAAAACTAAGCTTAAGGCAAAGATGAAGTCCAAGGCCACCAGAGCCCGAGTCGATAAGAACTGAGCTATCATCTAGACCAAGTTGAAGACCCTCGAGCAATGCAGAGCTGGGGTGAACTTGGATGGAGAAATATCCAAAGCCAGAGGGCGACGTTGCCAGCGCTCAAGCTATTCTGGACAAACTTTCCTCAAGTAGTGAAAGCTCGAGTGATGAAGATAGCGATGAAGGAGAAGAAGACAATGATGGCAGTGAAGTTGAGACTTCAAGTGAGGACGATGCCGATGAGTGATAGCCCGTTGCTATGCTTCTATTTCGTTTTGTTCTGTAGTGGCTACCGAGCCTATGTTTGTAAATAACTTTTGTTGGCCCCCGGCATTTATCAATGAACTTGAATTTCTCTTAACTGTTAGTCTTTACATTGTTTTGAAAGCATTTGACATGTCGCTTAGAATATTTTTGCTTGCAAGACTTAGGCAAAATTTATTTTGCGCCGATGCTAGCTTAGAAAGACGTCTCATTCTCGAGCCGTGGCAATGAAAGAATAACATTTAATTGCAAAAACCCAAATATTGAAATAAATAGATGCTGAATAAAGTTTATTTCATTTCGTAGCGTAAGTTTATTTCATTTTGTAGCGAGCCAAAACGGGCATTTTACAAGTGCAAATCTAGCCGAGGCTATACCTGGGAAAATAAAAATAACATCCGCTTCAGGGCAAAAACAGCTTCAGGGCGAAAGCCGCTTCGGGGTGAAAACCGCTTCGGGACGAAAATTGCTTCGGGACAAAAGCCGCTTCGGGGTGAAAGCCGCTTCGAGGCGAAAACCGCTTGGGGACGAAAATCGCTTCGGGACGAAAGTTGCTTCGGGGCGAAAGCCACTTCGAGGCAAAAATCGCTTCGGGGCGAAAATTGCTTCGGGGCAAAAGTCGTTTCGGGGCGAGAACCGCTTTGGGTTGAAAATCGTCTCGGGGCGAAAACTGCCTCGGGGCGAAAACTGCTTCGAGGCAAAAATCGCCTTAGGGCGAAAATAGTGCAAAGACATCACTTACTCGGTGTATAACCCCAACGCTCGAGCAATGAGTCGTCGAGTTGCTACTAACTAAGCATCCCCGTTACACCCCCCCCCCCCCAGTGTTCGGGTGTGAAGTAATGAGGACCCAAACACTGCATTTCTTGCGACAAAATAAAAGTACATTGTTGTCAAAAGTAATAACACTTTAAATTGGAAACGTTCCAATTTCAAGGAGCTACTTTGCCATTCATATTTTCCAGCTGATATGAGCCTTTGCCCCTCGAACAAATCTATCTCCACGCGCATGGCTCGATGATTTGACTTTTCATCCATATGGGCATATGAAAGACTAGGCTTGCCAGCTTCCCTCTTATTTGCTCCAACCTTATCTTTCCTACCGCAGATGTCAATAATCTAACCATTGAGTCAATCCCTGCTGTAATTCAAATTGTCCGTATCCGTCCAAGCCATCGAGACTGTCCACGAGGAGCCGAGCCGAGGAGTTGCATGATGCCAACGATCACTTAGTATGGCTGAGCAACAACAATGAGAATCCATCAAGCAAGCTGGCAAGTTACCAAGCCGATTCAGAGGCTATGAGGCCGACATTCAACCGAGGCTGGAAGCTGAAACGCGACTGTTGACACCCAATTTTGTCCGTCCTTTTTCTAAAATTGGCTATAATTTAACTTAAAGGTGCAATTTGACTATTTGTGCAAAATGTGCATTAGAAAGCATGCATTTACATGTGTTATCCCCTACTTATATATTATATACTTAAATATGGCTATGTTACGTAATTTTACATCGTTTAGGCTATTTTCCAAAATGTGGTTGTTGTGCAATTTTTGCGCAATTATAACATTTAATAGATAATTGTAGCTTTAACAAATATCTGTAGTTATTTAATTAGTTTAATTTACATTTTAATTTCTTTTATGTGTGCATTTTACGTGTGGTATTCCCTATTTATACATTATATATTCTAATCGCCATTATATTACCTAATTTACATCATTCGTGCTATTTGCGAAAAGGTGACTATTTGTGCATTTTAATGCATAAAATAAAGTTTTATAACTATTTGTGATTATTTATTCCTAAATACTTTAATTTGACCTCAATTATTTTATATGTGTTTTTCTCACTTTTATACATAATATATATACTATTTATATTTTTTATTTATTGTGCACCTTTAAGCTAAGTTTTAGTTTAACTAAATATTTCATTCCTAAATCCTATTTTTCATATTGAATCTGGGCAAAGTTCTTAACCAGATACATTCTCATCATTTGAATTTTGAAAAGGAGTATTTCCCAAATATTTTCCTTGATTTTTTGTCATCTTTTTAACTAAATTCCCAAAATCTCTCCTCACTTCTAAAATTGATTTCCTATCCCTAAAGTTATTCCCCAATCACCTCCAATCCCCAACAACTATTTTTTTTCTAACTCTCTAGTATAATTGGCTTTCCCTCTCTACTATCTCCATGACCATCAGCATACACATATCACCCACACACAGATGATCATTACACACGAAAATCAGCACATACACAGTACTACACTACCCCTCTGGTCTTCACAAAAATAATCAATGTACAGTACATAAAAACCCCCCAATTCCCTATCATCTTCTCCAAAAAAAAAAAAAAAAAAAAAAACCATTACACACACTTTCAAGGAAACATAGCAAAAAGTCCACACAAACAGAGACATACAACATCACACACCCTCCGTTCTTCATCTTCAACACACTTACACTCAGTGCATATACACCGACACCCATTTTCATCTCCTTAACACAGAACACACCCACACACCATTAACACCCCTCATTTTTCTTACTCTCCACCATCGGTACAAATTACCCTTACACCCACAACAAAATCCACAAGATCGGTATACCCATACGTGCATCCATACGAAAACAGAGGAACCGAAACACCACACACAAACCCCCAGACATACAGATCAATATACACCCTTGTCAGAAACACCTGCTACGCACCATTTACCACCGGAAATGCATCCAAACAACCACCATAAAAAACCAACACACACACTGTTACACACACCCAGAAACCCATTACAAAATACACACACACATATCGTCAACAAAAATAGATCGGGGTCGGGGGGTTCAAATCGGAGCAAGTGGGGAAATCAGAGCAAATAAAGAAGGCGATCGGAGGGCAGGTGGCAGTGACACCACCGGAAATTGACGTCGGTGTAGCTCCCTCCTCTTGATTCAGCCGCTTCTCGTATACTTTCTCGCCGGCGAAGCATACCTCGGCGTACCAATTTTGTCCTTTGCTCATATGTTTGGAGTCAGGGAATTCGAAACTATGGATTTGGCTTGATGCCTGTCCGGTGGTATCATTCGCAGCTACTGGATTCTCGCCGGACGATTTGCTTCTGGATTCATTTGTTCCTCAAACTCTGGTTTTTGTTTGGTTCTATTGCTTCTGATAATTTTGTTCGGTTGATTTGTGGCATTTTTTTTTACTGCAGTTGACTTTTATCTACGCTGATGGCTATTTCTGATGAAGGAGCTCTTTCCGGACAAATTTTGTTTGTTTTATCCATTACGGAACATCGAGACTGATTTGGAGCAGATACTACATAGTACACGTAGGCCTATGAAAATATTTTAATTTGAGGCCTACACAATGATTTGACAGAAATACAACGAATTGACGGATTCTATACCAATTACGGCCAATGAAAATAATTATTTATTTGAGGCCAATTGACTGATTCAAACGGATACTACACTTAAATGGCCCCATCCACGTGTCCCTAAAACAAATAGGCTATGATGACGTGTATGAGCTTCAGTTGCAAAACGAGCCGGCGATGGAGTGGTGAGAACGGCACTTGGCATGGCAACACAACCGGCCGGCGTGTTTGCAGTCGTACCGACGTCTCTAACCTCCACCCGCTTCATACATACCTGAGCCTACACTTTTATAAAATCACTTTCCCTCTTTATTTTATTTTACTGTTATTATTATTTATTATTATTTTTATTAATACTAACTTATTTTCTCTATATTTTGTGCGAGGTAAAAAATGGATGAAAGACGACCTGTTTTTGAAGAAGAACAACTAGAAGTAAACCTTTTATTATTATTTATTAATATTACTAGTATTTGTTATTCTTTATTATTATTATTTCACTTTATTAAATTGTCGTACTAACTTATTTTTATTTTTGCAAGGTACCTTTGGAAGAAGTCAATTCGTGGATTTAAAACCTTTTTCATTTAACCTTAATTAATTATATGCATATTATCGTATCTTGTCTATTTTAGTTAGCTTCTATCTTTCAGGAGCTGTCGTGTGGTTTTCCTAGAGATCACCGTGAGTTCTTTGCCAAATTAGGTGGAGTGGGGAAGATTAGAACTATTTTCATCTTGAATCTAGCACCCTCACAAGGTACTATTCCTCATAAAAGAATTTGACGAAAGCTGGCACCCTTGGTGCGTGATAGCTACGTAATATCCTTAGTTTCATCCTTTTTAAAGATAGCAGTTTATGACCAAAATGGAATTAATTGTTCTATTACGGAAGTTGGGATCCCACACGCTGGGTTAATCAAAAAGGTCTTATACAATTTTATGTTGGATGATTTCGACCGGGGATTTAAACAGCTATACCCTAGTCTTTCTTATTATCGTTACTTGGCTGACTGTTACGTATTATTTCCATTGTTTAGTCTCTAAAGCGAGCAGCAGTGTGAAGAAGAAATGAATAGTATCCTCTTAGAGTTAGATCTTGATGGGGATATCACAACTATTCTACCTGGTGGGGGTGCCCATGTGACTCGTACTTTTATTTGTTTATTTACTTAGAATCCCAATTGTTTAGTCCGGTCGGTAAACTACATTTGGTGGAGCCCGAGAGGTGTCTAACTCATTCCTCTCGGGTTAACTTGAACCCTTACCTAGATTTCTGGTTCGTAGGCTAAGTTTCGGAGTTAATTGTAAAATTGGCTAGAAACAAAATAGGTGCCCTAATACGCCTAGTTAAAAAATATGTTAGGTGGCGACTCCAACTCTTTTCCTGCGAGTTACCCAATAAGTCGAGCCTTATTTCAGACTTTAACCGGTTCGGTAAAAAATAGGAGGCGACAGAATGGCGACTCCGCTGGGAAATTCTAAGGTTCCAACCATAATGGAATTCTAATTGAGATTCTTTGCATTTATTTAGTTTTTATTTCTCGAAACTAAAATTTCTTCTTTTTTTTTCCTTTTGCAGGTTTTAAGCTTAACTTTCTATTTCATTGGCATTTTCTTTTAATTTATTGGCATTTTCTTTTGTTTATCATTTTTCATCATATCCGCCACTTTGGCAAAGTTTACTCGTCCGCTATATTTGAAAGACGGTTGCGTCGGTTTGACGGCCGTTCTTACTCCTATAAAACACACCTTTGAAAAAATTTTGGGATAGGTCGAGTCCGTGGTACAACCGACGGTTCCAAACTTTTTCACTTTCAAATAGTCAATTTGGGAGAACCTTGTCTAAACCTCACTCTTAGAAAACTCCATTAGGAGCATTCATCGCATTCCATGTTCTAAATTCTTTTCCATATCATCGTTTTAAATTATCTTGCCTGATTATCTCGTTTTTGGAACTAACTTGTTTCTTTTTGCTTTCCCTTTTTCCTTTCCTTTTATTAAAACTTATTTTATTTTAAACAGATTTTATTTCAACTTGTGCATATTTTCAACTTGTGCATTTTGCTCATACGCCCGCCACTCCTGGCAACTTTAAAATCGTGCATTGAAAATACGGTGGTTACAACCACCTCTTCCCTCACATAAAAAGTTCCTTTAGGGGGAACGACTTGGAATCTATTTGGTCCGAGACTTTTCCGCTCCCGAGCCATCTTCTTGGGAGGATAATAAAACCCGGTCTAGCTAACTCCATTCCTTAGTAGCGGCGCTAGGAATCATGCATCATGACATGTCATTAATCGACTTGTTCTCAAGTCCGATAGGCCAACTTGTTCGAACAATCTGAACGGGTTTTTGACCCCAAAGAGCGTTGAACATGATTTATTTGCATTTGCTTAAAAGATCAAACGTGCAAAATGTGGACCGTTCATTGGCATTGTTCTGCATTCAGTGCAATTCAAAGGCACGAAGGTAACCCAATGGGCGTTAAAAGCCCAAATTGAATCAGAAATGATTGTTTATCCATAAACAGTTGGCATTATTCTGTATTCAATGCCATTCAAAGGCACGAAGGTAACCTAAGAGGCGTCAAAAGCCTAAATTGAATCAGAAATAATTGTTTGTTCATAGATAGTCAAATTATTCTGTATTCAATGCCATTCAAAGGTACGAAGGTAACCTAAGAGGCATTAAAAGCCCGTTTCGAAGCAGAAATGGCCGCTCGATAGATGGGATGACACATAACGCACGTTTACCCTTTAAGCATTATATAAAGACTCGACATCCTTGGCATGTCAAAAGTCCATTAGCAACTTCCGTCTAAAGTGTCTAAAGGGTTCTCAACCCACAACGACACATCTCTTCATATCCTCTGTTGCATTATTTTCGAAAGCTTGTGCCACACGTTGATCATTTTGCTCGCAATAAAGCAAATCTTAGACATTTTTCTTCTCCCTTTTCCTATCATCCTTCACCTTTTTCCAAAAGATCATGGCCACTAGAACATTTGACATGGTTATTGAAACCCCTCAGTTGCTCAGAGATTGGTGGGAAAACCTAAGCATAGATCAACAAGACCGAGTTACAGTGGTGTTAGGGAATCTAATTTCACTAATAAAGCACACTGCAGTAGAAGGGATGATAGAAGCAGCAGTACATTATTGGGATGCAGACCGAGCAATTTTTCACTTTGGGAGTGTAGAGCTGACACCATTACTGGAAGAAATATGCAAGTTAACTCAATTACCATTTGAGAGTGAAGAAATCTTAATGCCTAAGAACATTGCACCCGAGGAGTTCTTCGAAATGGCAGGGTTTAAGCCCGAATTGTGCACATACAGTATACGGCAATCGAGAATTTCTCTAACTTCTCTCTACATTAAATTTGGGTATAGAGAAGCATTTCAAGAATCCGAAGACTATTTCAGCATTAATCAGGCAGATTGGCAAGAGCGAAGGGTACTTTCTTTTGTCACCAGCTTTTTAGGGACTGTCGTGTTTCCACAACACAAAGGACGAGTTGATGTTTGCATGGTTTCAGTTGCTGATGCCTTACTCAAAGACATTAACAAGAAATACACATTGATACCTATGATCGTCGCAGAGGTGAACCGTGCTTTAGAAAGATGCAAGAAGGGCGCTGGTTTCTTCGAAGGTTGCAATTTGCTTTTACAAATTTGGCTAATGGAGCATTTGCAAAAGATGAATAGCACAGAGCAAGATCTCCATTCCATACTAAGAGAAAACTACATCTTGACTCACACCGCCCGCATAAACAACGCTCTTAGAAAGTGGGACCAACCAACAACTGCCAACGGTTAGCACCACATGTTCTGTCAACTGACACCTGAAAACATACAATGGATGTTTGATTACTTTCCCAGCACAACAATAATCACACGGTCCGAAAGAGATTCATTCCTCATCTTAGTGGGCTTTAGTGGAGTTTACGTATATACTCCTTTAAGGGCATTTAGACAAGCAGTGAGAAAGCAGATTGTGCCCCAATTTGCAGACATTAGAAGTTTCAAAGAAAATATTCTTTAAGGGGTAATACCGTTCAAAGACAAGATATCAGAGCTTTGGAAAGAAAGGCAACGAATGGGAATCGAGACTATTGGACGAGACAGGTTTGACGCTGGCTATGATGAAAACTATTCAGACTCGCTTATGAAAGACATAGCGAGGGCAATTCAACCAAGTGCAACAACAAAAAGGAAAAGGAATGTTGATGAGTTAGAATCTGAGTACAAAAGGTTACGCAAACAACTGGAAAGGGCACAAGGGAAAATAGCAAAGAAGCAAAGTTTGGTCGAAGTAAAGAACAAAGAAAAAGGCAAATGGCGCAGTAAGGTAGAGCTCCTGACAAAACGCATAGAGTCTATCGACGTATGGGCTAGCGAGGGGATGAACTCTGTGGCAAACAAAGAAATAGAGGAGAAAGGAAGAAAGGTTTGGGAAATGTTGAAAAACTTCACATTTGACATATCCCGGATCTTAACTGATGCAGACAGTATCATCTTCCAAGGATATTCATCAGAAGCAAGCTTGTCCGAGGAAGACTCGTCCGAGGAAGAAGAAGAAGAATCTTCTAGGGATGGATCAACATGAAAGATGTTCACCTGATCATGATTTAACCTTCTAGCCATGTTTCCCACCTTTTAATTTCAATATCAGCCAATGTAACAAAAGTCCAGTAAACGCAATATTATCTTTTAGGCTTCGCATTTTGTTAGCAAACGAAATGATGTGTGTGGCACAAAGCGCTTTTCAAATTATCGTGCGTAAAACGGTCCTTCACATTATAGGATGCATTTCTTATTTGATATGTGTGCACTGCATGAATTTGTCTGTTGATCTAGGTCTCTAAAGGAACCCTTTCTCCAAATCCAGCTGCCTATCGAGGCACCTCCTCTCCCTACTCTGTGCTCAAATCTTGGTATCTAAAACCTTCGTATGTCCAAGCTGTCTCTAATTCACCTACCAAACTCAAAAGTCTATTACCCAAAAGGTTGGCTCGAGTTGAATACCAAGGCAAAAGATATGGTTAAGTAAGTACACTTGTCAGGAATTTTTCGAAATAAGAAAGTTTTTCACAACGATTCTCACTAGCCCTCTCCTCTCTCTACAATATCTCAGCTGCATTACAAACTACCAATAAGGCTAACCAGTCTGGAGATATGAGCCTTTACAAGAAGAAGACTAAGTCTCTTTTGCTGCAACCATTCAAGACCCCACTTTCAACCACTACTACCAAACGCCGTCACCATTTTATCCCTACCCTCACATACCACCTGAATATCCCTTTTACAACACTCAGCCCACTCGACCTACACTCCACATCCTAACACTAAATCGTCCACCATACCAGCAAAACACTCAACCCAACTACCGAAATACACCACCATACCCTCCTAGGCCTCTCCCTGATGCCAACCAAAGACCGAAAAGAAACTACACTTCACTAGCCGAAGCCCACACTCAATTGTTCGAAAGATTGGAAACTGTCGGGCTTATTGTCTCAAGCACCTCAATTGTTCCAGCGAGCAATATGATAGAAAAATTGACAAAGCAAGGAAAATGTTGGCCAAACTCAAAGGCACACATGACTCACCTTAATACCTTTTGACACCAACATCCAAGGATCGCCTTTGTCCCTCTAGTCTACACAGTCACACCACCTGCAATACATGACTATGATTCAAAACACTTTCCAACTTGCTCCTAACATTCAAAGGGCCAGTGAAAGATAATATTGGAAAGACAGAGGTGTCACGAAGACGTGCGCACAAACAACTAAAAACAAACAAACAAATTCAACTCGAAAAGGAGAGGCAAAGACACAATGACAAAACCATCATTATATGACAAACCTGGAGACCCCTGGAGCATTTGGAAGTATATCTTTATCCACTAGCAAAGATAAAGTAAGACGGTGAAGTTATTTGAGACACTTATAAGAGCAAGGGCTGCTTTGATATAAAAGCACAAGTAAGTAAACTTCTTGGAGCAATTGGGGTGATATGAATTCTCATGACAAAAACTCCAATAGGACGCAGCAATCTGAGAGTACACATGATATAGACAACCTACATCGAGTTCAATGACTCAGCAATAAGATATTATCCTATAAGGAAAGTTGTTGCAAGAACTATATTGCCGCAATTGGTTGAAAAGTATGAAATACACTATCTCTTCAAGGACATATAGCCATCGTGACAGACAAATTTGCAAGGAAGGATGACAAATGCACTTAAGGTCCTGGTATTCGACAAAAGCCAACATCCCTTTCTATTACGCAACACAATCTATTCCTTACACAACATTTTTACCACCTTTCATTGACATTCAACTCCTCACCTCCCGCTTAAACAAGCGTCGGTCGTTTGGCCAAAATCCTTACCTTGACTACTACATAAAGCACTTAGGCAATCTCTTGTGATATCGATATGATCTATCACAACCTCAAAATTCAAGTGCTAATCCGTCATCCACGGTTTGGGCTTTCTGTTAAGCTTATATGCCCACACTATTTTGTGCATTTCACCATTTTGTTAAGGTTGCTTCGTGCTTGAACACTGAATCAGTCAAGAATCTGCATTCGAAAAAAAAAAAACCGAAATGGCAAGCCGAGCTGAAAACACTTTCTCCTGCAACAAAGTCCTTTGAACCATTAATATATGACAACAAGAGCATTCAAACAATCCCAATATTGCAAACCTGCATTGTACTCACACGAGAGTCACAATAAAGAAATCCAATCATTATACACCTGAAATTGGCAAAACTCACAACCTCACACCGCACCCAACTTATATAGTATACAGCCTCCCCTCCGTCAAGACTTCCAACTACGACCCTATCAGACTCAACGCAATCAGGGACATACAAAAGACAAAATCTCATGCCTTCACTCCTTCAGTTCAGTCAAAAGAGATTGCACCCAACAAACAAACCACTCCTTAGATACCCATTCCTAAATTCGATCCAACAAGATCTACACTCATCACTCAAACATTCAATACCATGATACCGCAAAATATCCAACATTGAAATACAAAATTCAAAGTCTGATCGGCCAAAGCAAGTCAATGGTACAACAAGGACCAACAAAGGGAAATTCCAACTCCCAAACCATAAGTACACTTCTACAAAGGCCAATCCATCAAAGATAGCTCCGTGACTCTGAAAAAGAAAAGCATGAAACATGAAAACCCCGTCGCAACCTAAGACAAATACAATTTTGGGCAATCTCCAAATCCAGCAAAATCCAAATATCAAACCTCAGTCTGAGTATGCAGATATCCACATACTCGTAGTCATCAATACAACCAATCGTTACACTAAAGGACGAATGCAGATTTTAGCCAATACATTGGTGTTCAGTGCAATGCAACCATCTATTCTCGGTAATCTATCATAAATAATAAACTGGGACAGAACTTTTGGGGATCCCCTCAAAAATTCCGAAAGACGCAAACTTGACACTAGGGCAGAAATTTTTGAAATTTTTGAGATCTCCTCAAAAATTTCAAAGAAAGTCCTTACAACAGCAATATGATAGCCTCCTTAGCACATCGCATGACATAACAATAACATTCTACTTGTTACACTTAACTTACTTTCGATGTATCGACTGAGGGTACACAGCCCGATGTCGATCTTGTCATTTAAATTAGCGGAGGGTACACAGCCTGACGTGTCGACTGAGGATACACAGCCCGATATTGATCTCGTCATTTAAATTAGCGGAGGGTACACAGCCCGACGCATCGACTTAGGGTACACAGCCCGATGTCGATCTTGTCATTTAAATTAGCAGAGGGTACACAGTCTGATGCGTCGACTGAGGGTTGATCTTATCATTTTAAGTTAGCGGAGGGTACACAGCTCGATGCGTCGACTGAGGGTACACAGCCCGATGTCGATCTTGTCATTTAAATTAGCGGAGGGTACACAGCCCGACACGTCGACTAAGGGTACACAGCCCGATGTCGATCTTGTCATTTAAATTAGCGGAGGGTACACAGCCCGATGCGTCGACTGAGGGTACACAGCCCGATGTCGATCTTGTCATTTAAATTAGTGGAGGGTACACAGCCCGATGCGTCGACTGAGGGTACACAGCCCGACGCGTCGACTGAGGGTACACAGCCCGATGTCGATCTCGTCATTTAAATTAGCAGAGGGTACACAGCCCAATGCCGATCTTGTTATTTTAAATTAGCGGAGGGTATACAGCCCGACGCGTCGATTGAGGGTACACAGCCCGATATCGATCTTGTCATTTAAATTAGCGGAGCGTACACGGCCCGATGCGTCGGCTGAGGGTACACAACCCGATGTCGATCTTATCATTTTAAATTTTGCGGAGGGTACACAGCCCGATGCTTCGACTGAGGGTACACAGCCCGATGCGTCGACTGAGGGTACACAGCCCGACGTCGATTCTATCATTTTAATTTTTGCAGAGGGTACACAGCCCAAAGCACCGACTGAGGGTACACAGCCCGATGTCAAAATTAGCACTTAACACAGCGGAGGGTATACAGCCCAATGCAAAGTTTGACAATGTAACATGAAGACAGTCCGGTGAAAGGATAGCATGACAAAGGGTGTACCATCAAAGTGAAAGAATGATAGACAACCCTGCATGAAGAGATACACAACTCAATACAAAAAAGGGACATACAATCCGACGTTGCATTGGCAAGATGGTCCAACAAAAGCTCGAGGTGACGCAGCAATTATCTCATGACGAGAAGCACTTAGCAAATGAATATCCCTCAGAGGAGAGGCACATATTCCCTAGCACTGAGCACCTAAAAGCAGACCAGACAAGGAGAGATCAACTCAACAGGGAAGTTTACTTTGTCTTTATTTTTATCTCAACTTGAATTTATCTTGATCTTGCTGTAGGGACTCCCTGATCTCTCGCCGAACCCCTGCGCTATACTCTCACACCTGCTCCCAAAATCACTATCAAGTACGCAGCCGCAAAACCTCAAATATGCACAAAGCATCATCCCAGGACCCAATTCAAAAGGCCTAATCTTACAGACAATGCTTTTGCTACACCCGCAAGTTGCCTAGTTTGCCGAGTTCCAAAGCGTTCAAAGCTACAGTTCCTTACTCACACCAGTGATCTACCCAACCTTTCCTTGTCGTTTGGGTACCAGCTCCGTATTCCTTCCTATTCGTTCCTATCCATTTGAATCGTGCATATTTATCGTGCTTTACTCCTCAATGTTCCTCATTTCATTCAAGACGATGTTGAGGCAAAGATGACTTATCTATCGAGTTATAGTGGAAAATGTGCCCATGTAAACCCCTCTTTATGGGTGTGTCGTGCACCACATCTTCATATAGGATGTTTACAAGCCTATTTCACCACACTCGATCTATCGATGTTATCTCAACTTCGACAACTCCTTTGTCGTACCTGCAAACCACCTATGCTGTCAACTTCCGACACGCCCGAAGCCAATCATCTCATACTCCCACAAGTAATATGCCTAATCCTCCATTACGAATTAGGATGTCATTTTGCATTTCCTTCCAGCCAATACCTACTTTGTCTATTCAAGCTTATTTGTATCAATCGTGTGTATTTTCGTTCTTAATCGTGCCCATCTGTTTGAATCGTGCGCATTTATAAAACTCGCTCCTCAAATATTTCCCAGCTCAGTCAAGACAATATTGAAGGCGAGATTACTCATTCGTCGAGATGAATTGGAAACTATGAACATATAAACTCCTCTTTATGGGTGTGTAGCGCGCCACATTTTCATAACTAGGACGATTATAAGCCTCTTTTCCCACGCTCGATCTATTAAGGTTATCTCATCTTCACTAGTGTCTTTGCTTCATTCTTTATTTATCTCGCCAAAAGGCAAAGCATACATGAATCTAAACTTTACATACTTGAATAAGTTTAGTCTTTACATCCAAAATCGTGTGTCATAAACATCTCACACGGCTTGATTCTCGTGAAACCCGAGATATGTAGGAAACTCTGAGACCGGGGTTCGGCCAAAAACACCCCAAAACTCTCATTTTCCCTTTTCCAATCATTTTGCCTACCAGTCGTGACAAAATTGGCTACTCCGTCAAGTATCTTTGCCCGAAGACTCTTTCATCGTCCCCGAGCAAAGAGGGGCAGCTGTTGATGCCTAGTTTTGTCCCTCCTTTTTCTAAATTTGGTATAATTTAACTTAAAGGTGCAATTTGCCTATTTGTGCAAAATATGCATTAGAAAGCATGCATTTACATGTGTTATCCCCTACTTATATATTACATACTTAAATGTGGCTATGTTAAGTAATTTTGCATCGTTTAGGCTATTTGTCAAAATGTGGTTGTTGTGCAATTTTCGCGCAATTATAACATTTAATAGATAATTGTAGCTTTAACAAATATCTGTAGTTATTTAATTAGTTTAATTTGCATTTTAATTTCTTTATGTGTGCATTTTACGTGTGGTATTCCCTATTTATACATTATATATTCTAATCGCCATTATATTACGTAATTTACATCATTCGTGCTATTTGCGAAAAGGTGACTATTTGCGTAATTTACTGCATAAAATAAACTTTTATAACTATTTGTGATTATTTATTCCTAAATATTTTAATTTGACCTCAATTATTTTATATGTATTTTTCTCACTTTTATACATAATATATATACCATTTATATTTTTTATTTATTGTGCACCTTTAAGCTAATTTTTAGTTTAATTAAATATTTCACTCCTAAATCCTATTTTTCATGTCGAATCTGGGCAAAGTTCTTAACTAGATACATTCTCATCATTTGAATTTTGAAAAGGAGTATTTCCCAAATCTTTTTCTTGATTTTTTGTCATCTTTTTAACTAAATCCCCAAAATCTTTCCTCACTTCTAAAATTGATTTCCGATCCCTAAAGTTATTCCCCAATCACCTCCAATCCCCAACAGATATTTTTTTCTAACTCTCTAATATAATTGGCTTTCCCTCTCTACTATCTCCATGACCATCAGCATACACATATCACCCACACACATACGATCATTACACACGAAAATCAGCACATACACAGTACTACACTACCCCTCTGGTCTTCACAAAAATCATCAATGTACAGTACATAAAAACCCCCCAATTCCCTATCATCTTCTCCAAAAAAAAAAAAAAAAACCATTACACACACTTTCAGGGAAACAAAGCAAAAAGCCCACACACACGCACACAAACAGAGACATACAACATCACACACCCTCCGTTCTTTTTCTTCAACACACGCACACTTACACTCAGTGCATATACACCGACACCCCTTTTCATCTCCTTAACACAGAACACACCCACACACCATTAACACCCCTTATTTTTCTTACTCTCCACCATCAGCACAAATTACCTTTACACCCACAACAAAATCCAATAGATCAGTATACCCATACGTGCATCCATACGAAAACAGAGGAACCGAAACACCACACACAAACCCCCGACATACAGATCAATATACACCCTCGTCAGAAACACCTGCTACACACCATTTACCATCGGAAAAGCATCCAAACAACCACCATAAAAAACCAACACACACACTGTTACACACGCCCAGAAACCCATTACAAAATACACACACACATATCGTCAACAGAAACATATTAGGGTCGGGGGGTTCAAATCGGAGCAAGTGGGGAAATCAGAGCAAATAGAGAAGGCGATCGGAGGGCAGGTTGCAGCGACGCCACCGGAAATTGACGTCGGTGTCGCTCCTTCTCTTGATTCAGCCGCTTCTCGTACACTTTCTCGCCAGCGAAGCATACCTCGGCGTATAATTTTGTCCTCTGCTCATATGTTTGGAGTCAGGTAATTCGATTCTATGGATTTGGCTTGACGCCTGTCCGGTGGTGTCATTCGCAGCTACTGGATTCTCGCCGGACGATTTGCTTTTGGATTCATTTGTTCCTCAAACTCTGGTTTTTGTTTGGTTCTATTGCTTCTGATAATTTTGTTCGATTGATTTGTGGCATTTTTGTTGACTGCAGTTGACTTTTATCTACGCTGATGGCTATTTCTGATATAAGAGCTCTTTCCGGACAAATTTTGTTTGATTTATCCATTACGGAACATCGAGACTGATTTGGTGCAGATACTACACAGTACATGTAGGCCTATGAAAATATTTTAATTTGAAGCCTACAAAATGATTTGACGGAAATACAACAAATTGACGGATTCTATACCAATTACGGCCAAGGAAAATAATTATTTATTTGAGGCCTATTGACTGATTCGAATGGATACTGCACTTAAATGGCCCTATCCCCATGTCCCTAAAACAAATAGGCTATGATGACGTGTATGAGCTTCAATTGCAAAAAGAGTCGGCAATGGAGTGGTGGGACCGGCACTTGGCATGGCAACATGACTGGCCGGCGTGTTTGCACCCGTACCGACGTCTCTAACCTCCACCCGATTCATACATACCTGAGCCTACACTTTTATAAAATCCCTTTCCCCCTTTATTTTATTTTACTATTATTATTATTTATTATAATTATTTTTATTAATACTAACTTATTTTCTCTATATTTTGTGCGAGGTAAAAAATGGATGAAAGACGGCCTATTTTTGAAGGAAAACAACTAGAAGAAACCCATTTATTATTATTTATTAATATTACTAGTATTTATTATTCTTTATTATTATTTCACTTTATTAAATTGTCGTACTAACTTATTTTTATTTTTGCAAGGTACCTTTGGAAGAAGTCAATTCGTGGATTTAAAACCTTTTTCATTTAACCTTAATTAATTATATGCATATTATCGTATCTTGTCTATTTTAGTTAGCTATTTATTTGCTTATTTACTTAGAATCCCAATTGTTTAGTCCGGCCGGTAAACCACATTTGGTGGAGCCCGATAGGTGCCTAACCCCTTCGTCTCGGGTTAACTTGAACCCTTAGCTAGATTTCTGGTTGGTAGGCTAAGTTTCGGAGTTAATTGTAAATTTGACTAGAAACAAAATAGGTGCCCTAATACGCCTAGTTAAAAAAATATGTTAGGTGGCGACTCCAACTCTTTACCCGCGAGTTACCCAATAAGTCGAGCCCTATTTCAGACTTTAACCGGTTCGGTAAAAAATAGGATGCGACAACAACCGAGACTGAAAGCTGAACATGCAACCGAGGCTGAAAGCTGAACACTCAACGGAGCTGAAAGCTGAACATTCAACCGAGGCTAAAAGCTGAGATACAACCAAGGCTGAAAGCTAAACATGCAACCGAGGCTGAATGCTTAGCATTCAACCGAGGCTGAAAGCTGAAATGCAACCGAGGTTGAAAGCTGAACATTCAACCGAGGCTGAAAGCTGAACATTCAACCGAGGCTGAAAGCTGAAATGCAACCGAGGCTGATGTGCCCGAACCCTTGGTGAATTGTGACCCCAAGCATTGAAGCGACTGAAGGGCTACAATGTGCCCAAGGCAGGAGAGCGTCCGATCTCAAAATATTCGAGGCCAAAGGTACGGTTGCTAAGCTCCATTTGGCTTGCACGAGTCCCCGAGTCCTCTTCCCCAATGGCTGAACCGAACCCAAGTTAGCCAAGGCATCTGCCTCGGTGTTTTCCTCCCGAGGGATTTGTGTAATTTTCCACTCTTGGAATTGGCTAGTGCATGTTGCATCAGAGCCAAAAACTGCTGCATCTTGGGCTCAAGAGCCGAATAATCATCGAGTACCTAATTCACTACTAGCTGTGAATCACATCTTAGTTCTACCAACCCAACTCCTAATTCTCGAGAGTGTCCCTGAGTTTCTTGAAGACTACAGATACTCTTTCTACCGGGGTCAAGTTATTGCTCTTGACCATCGCCATGTACTCAGTTATGTGGTCGACTGGATCAGTCGTTCCATCATATTTCTTCAAGATTTGCAACTTGAAGTGCTTGGGGATGAGGGCAGGAGCAGCCTTGGGCTTGAAAGGTTGTTGCATGCATTTCTCAATGTCCAACACTTGTTGGGGCTTCCTGATTGTGGGGACATTTCCAAGTCGCTTCTCAAATTGGGTTTTAAAATCTTTTTTCCACTTTTCTAGGTCTAACGAGATGCTGATTTCTGCTACCGTAGGGGCTGCCCTAAAAGGTGGGGTACCAAGGGGAAGCAGTTCCCGAACCTCCAGATGTGGTCCCATGTGGAAGTCCTCTATCATTGCGCCCGCAGGAATAAAATTTGGGATGCTTCCAGTGGGAGCTACAGGTGGAGTATTGGTGGGTGTGGAATTATTTCTTGCATTTTCAGACATGTTTGTAGCGTGCTACGAAATTCGTTGTTGATATTTGCTTGCCCAGCAAGCTGATTTTGAATCTGCTGCAAAAAATTGATAATATACGTCTGGAACGAATTGTTTGATCCTGAAGAAGAAGGGTCTCCTGAGGGAGGAGGTGATGGAGGAACTTGTCCTCCGTCCCCTAGTTGAAGGGGTGGAACAAAAGTCCCAGCACCGATTTGCTCAACGGAGAGTTGTTGGTCTGCATCGTGATGTTCTGGAACTTTGGAACAACGTCTATTGCCTGTTTTCCACAGACGACACCAATTTATGTGTGCCTAAATTCCGTTAGGTCACTCAAATAGAATTTGTAGAGTGGTTAACAAGCAAATCATTGTATCAAAGTTAACAATTGAATAAACAAGTAAAGAGTAGATGCAGAAGACATTGAGTAACATAGTAACGAGTGAGTTTCTATATTTGTTGAGTAATTTCGGAATGCCTTTCAACTATTACAAATAGCTATTTATAGTTTACAAAAGATCCCAAGGCAATAAATGTACTTTCACTCTGTTTGGATTATTGTTACCTATTGTTTCATAATGTATTGTATTGTATTGTATTGTATTGTATCGTACTGTATTATAAAAACAACGTTTGAATTGATTGTATTGTTTCCCGTTGTTTAGTAACATTGTTATTGTTTGTTTTGATTGTATTGTATTGTACTGTACTGTAACTAATAAGTTTACTAATATACCCTTATTGTTCTAAATATTAGATTAAGTAACAAATTTTCTTTAATATAATTTGAGACAGTTTATATTTACTAGTTTATCACCAACTATACCTTGTAAATATATTCATGCAAATTATAATGAAAATAATAAAAAAAATAAGTTAATAATATTAAACATAACAATAAGTTCACCAAAACCAAACATATATATGCATAAAAAATACAGTAAATATATTCATGGCTAAATCATGTTTGTAAGACCATATTATTATGTAATTTTGATTGAGTCAGAACTAAAAAATTATTGGATAAACAAGAAAGAAAAAAATTTAGTACGTACCTCTAGTTGTAAACAAGAGTAGAAATCCGAGCAAATAAAATAAATAAATATTAGTTCTTTTGATGATGAACTTCATGGATATAAGAGAACAAATAACAAAAGTGTCATCATATATTTTGTATAAAAAATAAAAGAACATATAAAGTATAAGAGAGGCAGGGAACGTACAAAGTAATAAGAGAGGCAGGGAAGAGGGGAGATGAGGTCAAAATAACTACTTGGGTGTATTTAACTAAGAAAGTAGGGTAGATGGTAAAATAGGATTATAAGGTTATAATTAAGGACATGATGAGAAAGTGTAAAAGCGTAACAATGCAAAACCATCAAATCGGTTGTAACAAAAAGTGGGTCTTTTCATTGTTAGGTAACAACGGAACTTAACAATACAATACAACGAAATTAAAGTAACAACCAAAACAAACGTTGTAATCATAATAACAATACAATACAATAGGTAACAATGATCCAAACAAAGTGTAAGACCATTAACCCCACGTTGATCATGGTCCTCTTTAATGCAATCATAATGGTGCCAGTTACATCTTCACCAAAGAATAACTGCTCCACCGAAGAGTATATCAATCGCCTCGGGAAGTTCCACCGAGGGGTATACTAATCCCACCGAGGGGTCGGTTTCTAACCTCGTGAAGTAAATCAATCACCTCAAGGTTCGATTTCCATGACCTTGGCTGGATTTCGCCTTGTGTCTTGAGCTCGAGGCTCGTGTAATTTTTCACCCAATACACATATATGTTAAACATTATATTAAATCAAAATATAAAATTTAGTTAGACATTTACTAATTTAATTCTACTCTCCTTGAAAATACAGTGACACTGGATGTTGTACATAGCCGACATATAATCCCCAAATCGATTTTCTCCCCAACCTCTTTCTTCACTCTCTTATCAAATTCCCTCCCCGCCGCAATGGGCCGTCGGCGCCGTCGAGATTCCGACGGTTCTTCATCAGATTCCGACTCCGACTCCGACTCCAGCCCCCGTAAAAGCCGAAGCCGAAGCAAAAGCCGAAGATCCAATGATGAGAAGAAGAAGAGGAAAGTTACTGAAGAAGAAATAGCTTTATATATGGCAAAGAAAGCACAAAAGAAAGCAATGAAAGTGGCTAAAAAGTTAAAATCAAGCCAAGTTTCCGGCTACTCAAACGATTCTAATCCATTCGGAGATTCAAATCTTAACGAGAAGTTCATATGGCGTAAAAAGATCGAAAAAGACGTGACTCGTGGCGTGCCATTAGAAGCTTTCTCAATGAAATCCGAAAAGCAAAGGCAAAAGGAAAGAATGGCTGAAATTGAAAAAGTTAAGAAAAGGAGAGAAGAAAGGGCTATTGAAAAAGCCCAACGTGAAGAAGAGTTGCAGTTATTAGCACGCGAACGGGCCCGTGCTGAGTTTCAAGATTGGGAGAAGAAGGAAGAGGAGTTTCACTTTGATCAGAGTAAGATTCGAACTGAAATTCGTTTAAAACAGGGTAGAGTAAAGCCCATTGATGTTTTAATTAAGCAATTAGAGCCTTTTGGTGATTTTGATATTGAGATAAATGAGCCTTATGTTGTATTTAAAGGATTAGGTATTAAAGAAATGGAAGAGTTATTAGATGATATTAAGTTGCATATTGATTTAGATAGGGAAACACCGATGCGTATACAGTATTGGGAGGCGCTTTTAGTGGTTTGTAATTGGGAATTGGCGGAAGCTAGGAAGAGGGAAGCGATGGATAAAGCGCGAGTTAGGGGTGAGGAGTTACCGCCTGAGTTGGTTGCGGAAGAGAGGGGTTTGCATTCGAGTATTGAGATGGATGTTAAGTCGTTGTTAGAAGGGAAAGGGTATGTTGAGTTGGAGGCGTTGGAGTCTCAGATAGAGTCGCAGATGAGGTCGGGTACGGCTAAGGTGGTTGAGTATTGGGAAGCTGTTCTTAAACGGCTTCAGATTTACAAGGCTAAGGCTTGTTTGAGGGAAATTCATGCGAAAATGTTGCGTCAACATCTCAATCATCTTGAGAAACCATTGGAGAGGCGGGATGTGGAGGTGGAAGAGACATTTAGGGGTAATGAGGAAGAAGATGTGGATCATGAGCAAAACGATACTCGATCTATGTCTCCTGAACCCTTCTCGAATGAGGAGGCTAAGGAGAAGAAGGTGATAGAGGAGGAGGAGGAGGAGGAAGAAGATGATGGAGAGGCGGGTTGTTATTCACCTGTGTTAATGCACGGAGATGAGAAGGAAGAAGCAATTGATCCTGAAGAGGACAGGGCAATACTTGAGAGGAAACGTATGGCTGTTCTAGAAGAGAGACGTGCCCAAGATAAGGTTCTGCCACCACCAACTCCTGCAGATGACAACTTTGAGAAGAAGGCTTTGAAAGCTATGGGAACAATGGAAGAAGGGGATGTAATATTTGGCTCAAATGATGAAATTAATCTTGATTCACAGGTGTACTGGTGGCATGACAAGTATAGGCCAAGGAAGCCGAAGTATTTCAATCGTGTTCATACTGGTTATGAGTGGAACAAGTACAACCAAACTCATTACGACCACGATAACCCTCCTCCAAAGATTGTGCAGGGATATAAATTCAATATATTCTATCCTGATCTTGTTGACAAAGCAAAAGCTCCAACTTATGTCATTGAGAAGGATGGAGATAGTGCTGATACTTGCATCATAAAGTTCCATGCAGGCCCTCCTTACGAGGATATAGCTTTCCGAATTGTTAACAGAGAATGGGAGTACTCTCATAAAAAGGGTTTCAAGTGCATATTCGACCGAGGAATTCTGCATTTGTATTTTAACTTCAAGCGTCACAGATACCGTCGTTGATGTCTTCGAGAAGCACACTATTTGGTGCAAAGTTCAGCATTTTGTTATGCATTTTCTTCTTGCTGTATTTTTTATGCACTTATGCCAGTTTACGTGATGTGAAATGTGAATCATGAAGGGAGAATTTGTACGACGGCCGTATTGTATGTGATACAAAGCAGAGGGATGTTCCTTTAAATTATGTTAATTGCTGAAGCCACTTCAACTTTGTTGGCAACCTTTATAGGTTAGCCTTTCTCAGTCTTCTTATTTCTGTGCATATGCTGTAAGTTGCCTAAATGATTTCTATTTTGTTATAATTTGCTCTGCAATCTGGTAAATTGAGAGATATTGAATGTCGTGCTGGTAATAACATAGCAGAATTTATAATTGCGTGGACTTTGTTTGCATTGGAGTGTTTAAAGAATAGTTACTTTTTCAATGTTACCATTTTAAAAAAAAACGGTGCTTTTAATGTGGTGAATCATATTGAGTTTACAGCATTTGCATGAATTGCACTAAGGTGTGTCTGAACTTGATGAAAAACCTTCCTGAATAGGTAGATCAGCTTATGGAGATTCCGTGTAGCTTTAGTTTTTATCATTTCCAGGATTGAAGTGCACATTTAGTATGTTTAAGTGTCGCTTTTGAGATGGATCATTCCTACTTAATTGTTTCATTGAAGGTCTATGTTCACTAATTATGAAGAATCTATAACATTACCTGATTTTCTTTTTCTTTTTTTAAAAAAAAATTGATGGAGCTGAATCTAAAATTATATGCTCTTCCATCCACTGTTTGTGGCTTAGAAATCTATGATATAGATTCTCTCTGAAAAAAGAAAGAGATAATGTTGATTCCTTCAACATCCAGTACCCTCCATGACCTTATATACCAGTCTCATTGACGGTTTCTTTGTGTAATTTCCTCTTGCCTTTTTCTCGGAAAGTATCAATATTACCTTTGATCCTAAGACTCCGATGGCCCAATTGTTTCCTTTTTCACAAGATTTCTAAGATCAGATGCTGTTGACTTGTACTTTTTCTGTAATAGCTACACTAAAGCCATTCCGGGCTCCGGAGCCAGATTACCTGGATTGCTTCTCATTATAGTCACAACTGTGGCTCTGGTTCCGGTCAATTAGCTTGGAAAGCCAAAAGTCACAGAGCTCGTCTAGGAGAATGTTTTGGGGCTTAATATCCAAATGCAAAATCTTTTGCCTGCTAGTCTTCTTGAAGGTGGGCTAGTGAGCTCTTTACTACCACAGTAGATCCATTGTTTTTGATAAGGTAAGGTAATAAGGTATTCGGCTGCGGGTTCCATTGTCATAAAAAAAAGGTAAGGTAATAAGGTATTTATAAAGAAAACAGTACTAAACTGTCATAGAAGTTTGGAAAACAGCACTAAACTCTAAGCCATGGTTGATCAGTTTATTTAGTGATCCATTGCTCATGACTATACCAAGTTGGCATGATGCATTGTGCCAATGGTTTCAATCTCAGATAGGAATGAATTTTTGGCGTGGCCTACTTCCTCTAGTCAATCAAGGCTTTTCACCTACCTTTGCGCTATAATTCGAGGACCCTTCGTAGCTGATATAAATTCCTCTCTCTCCAAGCTTCTACACCCCCCCCCCCCCCCATATAAAAACAAAAAGAAGGAAGAATTCAAAGCATATCAGTATAAAGCAGCTTTATATGAACGGTTCCTCAAACATACAACTTCAGACGTACTCATTGTTGAGTTTCTGATATCTGCACTAAATGTGAAATAGTCCATATGATTAGAGATGGCAATGGTGCGGTAAAGCTCATGGGGGTTGAGGCTGGGAGGCTCTTAGCCTCTTACACACAGAGTGGTTACAATAATTTTTGAACATTTAAAGCGGGTTGTGGGTTAGACTGGTCATTCCTGATCCAGGGACATTCAGACCATAATTGACACCCTGTTTTTGTGGACGAAGCTGCTGGGTGTAATTTCCACTGAACACATTGCTTTATATTATGACATTTTTTGGCCAGATACTTAAGTTTTGCTGAATCAATTTGAAATTTATATAAAAATATTCTTATTTGGAGTGAGCTTAATTCTCAAAATATTCCTTTGATTGATCATGAAGGTTTTTTTTGGATGAAGTAAGATATTTCATCACTGGCATCAAGAAGATGCACAGAAAAAGTACATAGTAGCTTTGTTAACTCTTACGTTTCTTGGTCTTGGCTGCTCATATTCGATACGGATGCGGATTTAGAGGTCGGTTCCTTCACGATCTAAATTTAAGACTCAGCGGTACAGATCCAGGTAAGGATATAGATGCCGGAATTCAGCTAAAAATAATTCAAAATTCTAAAAATAGAGCTATAAAATATCCTAAATTATGTTTGTGAGAAACTTGAAGGTTGTCAAGTGCATCCAATTCAGTCATTCATTCTGAGAATTTCTCAAGTTATGGGTACTAGCTGCTAGAGTTTTAGGCACTAGCAGCTAGAATTTTAGTCAATTTTTTCCTCAAAATTGTCCATGGATTGCGGTCATAGGATCTGATGTCGATTTAACAGTTCCGGTGGTACGAAACCCACAGCCTTACTAGAAGCAGTGTTGCATCGACACGCGTGCGGCAGAAAAAATGCAGAGTTTGTGCAACATAGGTAATTCTTTTCTCATCTTTGACAGCATGGTGAAGACTAATGTACAAAATCTGATTTAATTATCCTACTAATAAAAGAAGATACATAGAAGAGTGGTAAAAGCAGTCATGTTTTGACATCGCTGCTTGATGTGTTAATTTTTTTTTGGAGAGTACTTGTGACAAGTACAGTGCTGTAAATTAATATTGCAAGGCATTAACCCTGAAATGAGCTACCGCATCATCCACTTTGCCTGTGTTTTTATTCCATTGCCTGTGTGCGTTCTAGTTACTTTTCTCCTTTGCTGTTCTTCTCTTTTCAATCTTTGTTTACGTGTTTAATTTCTTTCTCAGTCCGCTGTTCGGTTTCCCCAAATCACTTGATTGTATTCGGTCTGAATTTGTTTCTACCCGTAATTTTACATCTCTGGTGCGTTGGTGATCGTCATGGTTTCTCGGTCTTTCTCATAGGTTTCCTTCTTATATTGTTTGCTACTAATTCATTAATTCTTCTTGAGTTTGTGCATTTTCCTTCTCATCTATTTGGTAGCTTTTCAGTTGGTCTTTCCTGCCCATCCTGTGAGTATCTTTCAGTTGGTGCTTTACATCTTTTTGTACTTGCATGCATCTGCTAATCTTCTGTTAAAATATGCTCAGTTGTTAAACAAGTATTTTATTTATCAGTTCCTGCTCTTATTTGTGTTTGAAACTTTCATGCAGTTTCTATACTTTTTTATTTAATTCGAAAGGTAAATTATCAACGTGCTAATTGAGCTTGACCTGCAATGGTAGTTTTTCTTCTGTGATTGATGGAGTTTCTTGTCAACAGCAAGACTAACACAGTTGCATTATCTTTTATTTGTTGTTAAGCTGTTCTTGTAGCATTTGATTCTTATGAGGCAAATTTGCCTGACCTTTTAAAACATTTGAATACTTATAAATTGGTCTCCACTGTACAGTAGTTATAAAAGCACATTGACGAGGTATTTTGGAATTTCTCGTGTAAACTTCAAATTTGATTCCTTGGTTCATCTTCCCTTTTTTTATCTTTTGATTTGATTGGCTCTGTTGGACCTTAGAATTATGGTTATTGGTGAATTTCTTTTACTGGGCAAGAAGAAGATAACAGACACTCCATTATGGTCCCAGTAAATTCTGAAATCTTGCAAAAAGCAACAGCAAAAAATGTTAAATGTAACATTTTGTCATAACAGTTGATGTGTAAGAATACTTGACTCAGGGAAGCTCTAGATTATCGATCAATTTATGGCCTTATGTGTTTTGGATTATCATGTACTGTAGTTAATAAAAGGCAAACTGATAAATAGAAATTTGACAAACTTGTCAGTTGATTTATAATACGTCTAGGAGAGTATAGCTTATGTTTTCTGCATACTCATATAAGGGTCTGTGTGGTCTCAGCTTAAATCTGGTCAAATATACTGTAGTAGTTTTGGCTGGTTTTGGGATTGTGCTTATATATCATCATGCAGCCACTGGACTCCATAGGAGGTGTAATCGTTTTCTTGTAACAGTATGAAAGCTGGAATTTTTATTGTTTAAGGTTCATGATTTAGTTGGCATTCAATTTCTGAAATGATTGAATAAGGGAAATGACTCATGAAAGTGGTCCTTTCATGGTATTGTTACTGGTACTGTTGAGTCTGGTTAGAAGAAGTAATTCATGAATTTATATGCCTTCAACTTTTCACGATATTGCCGCAAATTCAAGAGTTGAAATGCTCTTGGCTTTTATTCGATAAAATGTTTGATCCACAGTTATGAAAATCTATGAAATCTTTAATCCATGGTTTGGAGATGTATTATCAGCATTTTCCTCTGTTCTTTGAAATAGAGCAACACTCCTCCTTTCTTTTTCTTCATCCAAACGTTGGAAACTGTCATAGTTTGTTCCTTTTTTATTCTCAAATTACGCGAGATTCCATGAAAGATAATTTGAGCTGAAAGTGGTTTTCAACAACGGCGGAGTATATTATTTACACTTGATGCATTAAACATATGCTATCCATGGTATGATTACATGTACATGCATTTAACTTTATGCGCCATATTTTATAAGACTTGTCTCAGGGTATGATGGCGGTGATCCATGATCTTACTGATTTCATGACTCACTATTTATTCTTGTGTAGGTATTACAACAACTACGAGTGTCAAGTCATGTTGCTGCTGGATTTATCCCTACATTTGCGGAGGTCTAGCCATCCACTAGAGGCTGATTTTCTTATCTTTTCAATGTAATATTTTCCAGTCGAGTTCAAGACCTTTGTATTAACAACTATAGATGTTCCATGGCAGTATTGCTTGGTTTTTGCGGGGCCTTTGACTATTTACTAATGTTTATGATCAGAGGCGTATCTAGGATTTCAAAAGGATGAGTTAACCATTATTAGAGGCTAGTTTCGTTGTCCTAAAAGTGGTTGGGAACAAATTTCATCAAAATATTATATTGTATATATAGGTCAAATATCATATTATTTTAGGGTTAAAATCATTTTGACCCCCCAATTTTGGCTTAAAAATCAAACTCCTCCCTCAACTATGACAAATAGTCATTCTCCCCCCTTTATACAACACAATGTCTATTTTGTCCTTGGGATTTTCAGTCCCCCATCTATGTGATATATTTTTATATCTGTTTTTTAATTACAATATTTTACTTATAATTTAAATAATATATAGCTTATTATAGTAATTTAAGCTCATTTATATTATCAATTTAATTATGAATTTTTCACAAAATACGTCACCCATTCTCTATCGTGTATACAGATTTTTGAGTTTTAGTTATCATCGATGAAAGGCGGACACAGGAACTGAAAGTTACGGGTGCCACTATTTATAATGTAGGAATAAAAAATAAAATTAAAATAGAATAAAAAAAATAAAGAAGAGAGCTAAGGAATTCAAAATGTAGCGGCGAAATTAAGAAAAAGAGGCAAGTATTGCAGGAAAACTCGACCAATGCACTTAAAGAAATCAACACAAAAATACAAAAAATTTGGTTGAGCTTGTGAGTGCCGATGCACCCTAGCCCACCATGTGGGTCCGCCTACCATAATAAAATATAATCTACGTTATCATAAAAGTCTATTTTAAGATAAACAGATAATAGTATAGATTTATATATAATATACTACTATCCTCAATATTTTTTCTAGTACTTCATGCATTAAAATTTTATTCTTCAATGTGTATGAGTTCTGATTTTTATTAGTAAAGTACTAATACAAGTAACATTATTTTTACAATTTATTCTTCTCATTTATTTTATTAATGAAATCATTAACTTATATATTTTTTAAAGCTTTGACTATTATTCACTCTTTTTTTTATGGCAAAATACATAAACAGCCCCTTAAAGTTGGCGCCAGTTGTCAGTTCGACACTCCAACTTTCCACATGACTTTCCAAATACCTCATTTAACTTTGAACTGAAATTTTTAAACACCTCACGATGATGTGGCAAAACGTGTGTTTTACACGCATTTTGAAGCGAGTGAAACTGTTGTAAATTATGTTTATCATTTTGTTTTTCCTCAAAAGCAATACGTGGACCCCACTTTTCTCGCTCATGCATCTTCCTCTTGATCTTCTCCCCACTATCTGACGCATTCCAAATTGAGCTTAAAACACATACCATCAAGAGCCGAGATTGGAGGATGCAAGGGACGAGAGGTCAAGAGCGTCGGGAAGATTTGAAGGCACATTCCAAAGATTCGACGAAGGGTGAAGCATCCAAGGCCAAGGGAGAGCATCACAAGGCCAAGGAGGAGTACACCAAGGTAGCCCAGAAAGAGGCGGACCTCCCACAGCAAGAGGCAGACCGCCTACTCAAGACCCAGCTCTCAGGATCTCAAGGAGGTGGACCGCCCACCCTGCAGTGGCGGAGCGCCCACTCTCTAATGAGGCAGCATGAGGCGGAGCGCCCACTTTTGTGACAAGTATGACGGGATTTTATGTGAACTACCTATTTTGACCCTACGTGGTCTTTTATGTCTCTTTAGTCATTTCGCAAGGGGTTAGGAAAAACTATAAATACACCCCTTAGCCATTTCATTCATTAGTTAGCCATTATTGAAGAGAGAATTGAGAGAGAACATTGAAGAGGCCGAGCTCTTCGAGTTCGAAGCTTGAAGCTTCGTGTATGACTTTACTTGGAACCTATGGAGTTCGACACCTAGTTTGAATCCATTGTAAGGTTCAAGTTTTCCTTTCTCCCTTTTGAATTTAATCAACGTATGTGAGTTGAATTTGATTCTTTCTTCTAATTTCTTGCCTTCCTAGCCTCGATTTCTTGTTATCTTTATTATTTGCTTCCGCTCGATTAGAATATTGCTTCCGCATAGTTTTCTCTACATCAGTTGGTATCAGAGTAAGGCTCGAGTTATGTTCTTACAAACCCCCGTTCCTTGTTCATTGTGTTAGTATTGTTGTTGTTGTTGTGTTTGTTCTTGAAGAAAAGAAGATAAATAAAAAAATTGAAAAACTTGAAAAGTTGAAAAAATTATTGGAACTTGTTGGATTGGAACACCCATACATTGAAAATCATTGGGGTTTTTTCCATATGTGATTCCCGTTCTTTTGGTACCAAAATTACAAGATTTGGTGATGTATTTCAAAATTTGAAGAATTCAAATGCCCAAATTTTTCAAGAACCCTAGCACTTTGCTCAAGACTCAAAATTGATTTGTTGTTGTTTGATTGGGGTTAAAACTTGTTAAGGAATGTTTATAATCATCATATATATCTTTGGGTATCATTAGAATTGAAAAACAACCAGAAAACGTTGGAATTAGAGTGCAAAACGAGCCAAAAACACGTTTTGCGAATCTGCTGAAGGAGCAGTAGGCGGACCGCCCACTGTGGGAGGCGGACCGCCCACCTGGGTGGTTGCTCTCTGGCTTTTGCCAGGCGGACCACCCCTGTTCTGAGGCGGGGCGCCTCTTTTGCTGAAGGGTCCTAGGGTAGTTGTTTTCGTAGGTTTCACTTGTTATTCGCCTATGGGCTTCTTGGTTAGTGTTTCTAGGGTATTTAGCCTACTCGAAGGATACTAACTTGCTAGCATATTAGGACATTCGTGCGTAGAGGAGATTAGAATTCAAAGAAGAATCGTAGAACTCCTTTTGGCCTCAAGTGCACACTTTAAATAGCCGTCCGTACATCGAGTCTCATTAACTCCATTCCGAACATTAACTTGGACATACTAGTTGTGATCACCTTGGTTCCCAAGTCGTTAAGTCCTCGCTCTTGAGTATTCATAAATTGAATGATACACGTGAGGGAGTGACTTTTGGGAGGTTTTGTCTTTTGGTGTTGCAACAATGTCGGATGATGATGGAGGAGATTATGACTCATGTGGGGATGATGCGAGTTGCTATGACTCGTATGGTGATGATGGAGACTATGGTTCCTATGATGATGTTGATGGACCTTACTATGATGACTCGGGAAACCATGGCTCCTATGTTGATGAAGCGGTTCACTATGATGATTGTGAGGTTGATGAAGACTATGAAGCTTGTGAAGATGAATGTGTTGATCCTTATGCTTCTAGTCAAGAATATGAAGATGGTGACGCTTCAAGGTACATTGATCCTACTTACTCTACTTGTGATGAATATGAACATGATAGTGACATAGAGGGAATTGATGATGAAATTGATTATACGCATTATTCATATGCATCTTCTCTTGGTGTTGCTAATGGTGTGCAAGGGAGTAGTAGAGGTCCTTCCATTAGTATGGGAGGAGGTGGTGGTTGTTCCATGGGGAAGAAGAAGCTTGCACCTTCTAGGTACGCTAAGCTGCCTAATGCTTCTAATTTCCATGTGGAGGTTGGTTTGAGAGATGGTGTTGCTTTTGCTACAAAGGGGTTATATGCCGTGAGGGGCGTGGATGGTTGTAGTAGGAGTAGTACTATGGGCTATGGAACCAAGGCGAGAGGCACTTTTGGGTTCCATGGCAAGGTTCCTTCCTCGACTTTCAACAACATTTCAAATGTTGGAAGAGTGACGGGAAGTGGAGGTTATTCTAGTGGTGTTGCCACTAGTGGAGGGATAAGGAAAACCCAAGTTGTTGGTGTTGACACTTGTGGGCGTCCAAATTCTCATTTGGATGCCAATCTACAAAACCTGGGTAGACGTAGGTTCGTTGTTGAGGTGAATGGTATTGGAGGATACTTGCTCAAGATTGGTGATACCGATGCCAATTGCATTAGCACCTCTTTGGTTGATAGGCTAAGGATACCATGCCATGCGCTAGAACATCCTTATGAGTATGATGGAGTGTGGGTTTCTAAGGAGGCTCGGGTACTCATATCTCATAGGAATTATAAATGCTATGTGTGGTGTGACGTGTATCCCATGCGTCATGTTGATGTGTGGATAAGTGAGCCGTGGTTGGAGGGCAAGAGGGTGCAATATAGTGTGATAAAGGATGCATATTTTGTGGGCATAAGGCAAAGGGTTTATGACTTTGTGCCTTATCGGGCAAGGGGCCAAGTGCCTACTAGTGCACCTTCTTTAGCTATGCAAAGGAGCAAGGAGCAAGCACTTCATTCCATGGTTGAAAAGGTGCAAACAAGAAGTCCTACAAACACAAGCAATGGTGGGACAAGTGCTAGAAAAGAGTTGATTAATGTCAACAAGGTGAACCAACCACAAGTTGCAAAACCAAGTGGTTCACCAACAAAGAAGAAGGAGACATCAAGTGATGAGTCTCCAAGTCCTAGATTCCAGGTTGATGTAAAAAGTCCACCTACTCTGGCTATGGGTATTCTTGGGCCTTGTCTCAACTCACCCAAATTTGAGAGACAAAAGATAGAGAGGAGTAAGGGAATGACCCTGTGACATTCCTCGAGTGGAAAAGGAAAGGATGTGATGAGTGATATGAGTGGGATGTCACCACCCGAATCTACACCCGACCTTGAAAGAAAAATGAGGGAAAAAGAATCATTGAGAGTGAGGACACCCCTTAGTCTAACCTTAACCCTTTATCTTTTTCTTCTACTTCTTTGAGTACTTGTGTAGGTATTCTTGGAGGCAAACCGATGGAGCCTCAACCGTGTTCCAAGATGGAAAGGCAAGGTGAAGGTGATTCCAAATGTGAGCTACAAGGTGGAGAAGCTATTCATGACACTTCAAGTGCATTGAGTAAGCAAGATGGCCACTCAAAGGTATGTGTTAGTACTTCTTCCCTTAAGCATGATACTTCCTTATCTTGTGATCTTGTTTGTGAGAATTCTATGCTAGTTGATGATTTGTATGATTACAATGTGTTTGCAACTAGTGTAGAGCCTTTGGGTCAACTTGTGTATGCCAATGAACCACTAGTTGAGAGGGTTGAAAAGCCACATCATGATGTGTACTCGGTTTTCGTTGAACCTCTCTTTAGTGAAGATGTTGTAGTTGACCTTGTATGTGAGCCTTGTTATGACACTCCACCCATATTTGACAAAGGAGAAGATGAATTGCATGATTATCCTATTCTTCTCTTTGATTGATTAATTGATAGCGGTGGTCTCTTGTGTCATAGTGAGGACGGTTGTGACCTTGAGGAGTCTCTAGAGTGTGAGATGGATCAATTTGTTTTCGATGACTCCTCGAGTGAGAGTGAAGGACCTAGTCTTGATACTATGCTTTTGTTGGACAATAAAATTGAGGTACATGCTTTTACATTTCTATTGTTTGAAGGCAATCTCATTTGTGGTAGTGAATTGTATCGGACTAGGGTTGGTAGTAAAATCGAACCTCCATGGTTTGTAAAGTTAGGCTCTATCGATGATCCATTGTTTGGAACTCTAGAAGAGTGGTCTTGATATTGGTCGTGTTGACCTATCTTATAGTAGTCCTAGCCTTCATTGTGTGGACTATAATGATGAAGAACCTATTTTGGAGACCTTTCTTTGGAGTTTGTCTAGTGAGGAGGATTGTCTTGGAGGTGACTTTGGACGTGAGGAGGTACCTCTCGGTGTGTGTAAGAGTGCTTCTAAGAAAGGGAGTGGAGTATTCGATGTTAGTTGTGAATTGAACTATTTTACTTACTCCATTCCATATGCTGAGCACACCTTGAGCGTTGAGCATGCCAAGGCCGATGTGTCACCTTGTGATAAAATAGATTTGAAGGCTTGGTGTGTTGGTCATAAGCTTAGGGGTTGTGGGGGAATTTGATTGCTATGTCTTTCATGTTCCTTACCCTATATATCTCTTTGCTTGTATTTGTGTTGGACGCACTTTCTTCTTGAGTCAAGTACTTGTCGTCTCCTTTAGAGACATGAACCTTTTTACTAGTATTGATGCTTGGCTCTATCATTAGAGTGTGTTTTCCACACTTTGGGCACTAATCTACTCTTGTAGTGGGAAGTTTGTTGTTTGTTCTTGTTTTGGATGTAAGGCTTGATGGTTTGATTTCGAGGACGAAATCCTTTCCAGAAGGGGAGGATGATGCAGTCCAAATTGAGCTTAAAACACTTACCATCAAGAGCCGAGATTGGAGGATGCAAGGGACGAGAGGTCAAGAGCGTCGGGAAGATTTGAAGGCACATTCCAAAGATTCGACGAAGGGTGAAGTGTCCAAGGCCAAGGGAGAGCATCACAAGGTCAAGGAGGAGTGCACCAAGGCAGCCCAGAAAGAGGCGGACCGCCCACAGCAAGAGGTGGACCGCCTACTCAAGACCCAGCTCTCAGGATCTCAAGGAGGCGGACCGCCCACCCTGCAGAGGCGGACCGCCCAATCTCCAATGAGGCAGCATGAGGCGGAGCGCCAAGCTCCATGGGCGGACCGCCCACTTTTGTGACAAACATGACGGAATTTTATGTAAACTACCTATTTTGACCCTACGTGGTCTTTTATGTCTTAGCCCACTTTGGGGGCCTTTTAGTCATTTCGCAAGGGGTTAGGAAAAACTACAAATACACCCCTTAGCCATTTCATTCATTAGTTAGCCATTATTGAAGAGAGAATTGAGAGAGAACATTGAAGAGGCTGAGCCCTTCGAGTTCGAAGCTTGAAGCTTCGTGTATGACTTTACTTGGAACTTATGGAGTTCGACACCTAGTTTGAATCTATTGTATGGTTCAAGTTTCCCTTTCTCCCTTTTGAATTCAATAAACGTATGTGAGTTGAATTCGATTCTTTCTTCTAATTTCTTGCCTTCCTAGTCTCGATTTCTTGTTATCTTTATTATTTGCTTCCGCTCGATTAGAATATTGCTTCCGCGTAGTTTTTCCTGCATCACTATCCGCTAACTCCACCTCAAAACCACCATTATTGCTACCCAAACAACCAAAAAAATACAGAAACACCACCTCAAAACAATGTTTATGATACACCACTCATTAAAAGCACATAAAGCTCTATTTTAAACAAACCATTATTGCACCAGCAACCAGAATGCAATAAGTCGGTTATATTTAGTGAAAACAAAAGTAAGAAACTACAAACAAGAAATTACAAATCAGATTTATTATTTTTAAAATGTTAGGGTCCCATAAAGGATAAAGAAAATTTAATTAACCGCTCGTCTCTCCATTTTCACCAGCAGTGCACCATTCATTGCCATAAACAACCACTAAAAGTCATGACAATAAGCCACCACAACCACAGAAATAAACCACCATAAACTAAAAAGAAGAACTTCGTTCAAATCTCAAGTCAATGTCGTAGTGCTTCAACGAAACAAGCAGTAGAAAGGGAGCAGGGTGGAGGATCAACGGCTGAAGAGGACGGTTTCACAGTGCTCATCGTAAAATTCTCTTCTCCGGCAACAATGGAATGGTCACAAAAAAAATTTGAGCTTTAATGGTGACAAAATAAGAAAGAAAAACACAAAAACAAAAAAATGGAAACAAAGATGGAAAGAGAATGACAAAAATAATTTGGGATCAAGTACTTAGTTATGACAGTTGTTAGCCCCTTGATCACTTGACTTAGAGTGGCACGACTTTGCTAAGGGTTGGGCATGTTGTCCCTTGGCATTGGCCTAGGTGTTGGTGAAAACAATATATCGTGTGAGCTAACTTAGAGTGTTGGCATTGTGTTTACGAGGCTTTGGCCTTGGCGTGTGGAGTGGAAGTGGTGTCAAACGGAGGCTTAGGGCCAATAGTTGAGTATTGGCATAGGTTGGCGCAGTATGATTGTCTGGCAGAAACATGTCTACTCCTGAGACTTGGGATTAATTTTTAAGGACATATAAAAGGGGGGTAGAGGTGTTGAAGGGCCGACATGGCCAAAGTTGGGGGCCGCGCCAAGGGCCTTCCTAGGCGGCTGTGGGCTATGTCAATTAGTTTGATGATGGCTCATGACACTACTTTGTGGGCAACGGCTATGCCGGTGGTGGGCGACACCGGTAACCGGTGGGCGGTGGCAGCAGTCTTGAGCTGGGCAAGGCGGCTGCGTGTGGCTATGTGTGGGCTACGTTCTGGGCTAAAATGAGCATGTCATGGCATCGTGTGAGCATGACATGGGCGACAAATGATGGGCAAGACTAGGCCAAGGCATGAGGCCAAGGCAAGCCAAGGCAGTGCGCTTTGACAAGGGCATGGCGCATGGCACTTGACAAGGGCACGCGTGCATGTGCGTGTGAGGAAGCAAGGGCGTGGCATTGGCTTGTGCGAGCATGGGCAGTGGTATGGGCGAGAATGTGCGAGTTTTGGATGTCAGCCTTGGGCGCTGACATGAGCTTGTGCGCGCAAGTGTGCAACGCACGTGAGAGGCCGGCTGACAAGGCCAAGCGCCGAGATTTTTGTGGAACATGGGCAGATCGTGGCTGAGATGGCGAGAAACGTGTGTAAACCTGCCTTGGCATGTGCCAGGCAGGCCCCTTCCTCTTGTAAACTGCCCAAGGCAGTCCCCATATTCGTTTATTAGCCAATTTTGTAGCCTAAGGCACTAAATGTGAGAGTTTTTCAGTGAGGAAAAATGTGTGAGTGTCAATAGACCGTTGAGGGTCAAATCCTTTGTATTGTATTGTTGAGAATATTAATATAAAGGTTGGGAAAACGTTTCCCGTACTTGTGTTGTGTTGCTTTACGTTTATATGCATTGTGAATGCTTGTTTTACCTTTAAACGTTGTTGCCTTAGACCCTATTTTGTGTTTGACTTCAAGACTGCCTATTTTTATCTAAGTGTCGCGAGGGCTGAGCCAAGCACATAGGCTTGAATGCCGCACAGGTGGTGTGTAGTTTCAGTCACGAAAAGCACCCCTGTGACAACTGGTATCAGAGCTTTGTTAAGGCGAGACCTTGATGATGGCGGGTGGAAAAACGAATGCAGAACTTCGTCAAAGAGTGGAACAACTCGAGGCACTGATTGGGCAGGCACCAGAGTGAGTCGCGGAGAAGGAAGATCTTAGATCCGAGGTGTTGCTGTTGCGGAGGGCTTTGAGTGGGATTGTTCCAAGAAGTGACGATCGTCCTAAAGTAAAAATTCTAGAACCTAAGGCATTTGAGGGAACGAGAAGTGCTGTTGTGCTTGAAAATTTCTTATGGGACACAGAGCAATATTTTGAAACTGCTCGTGTTAAAGAAGAAGAAAAAGTGTCAATGACAACGACATATTTAGCCGGGGATGCAAAACTTTGGTGGTGAACTCGTGTCAATGACGACTTGAATGCGGGCAGGCCTAAGATTGAGTCTTGGGAGTTGCTGAAAAAAGAGTTGAAAGACCAATTTTTGCCTAGTAATTATTCTTGGGTTGCTAGAAACAAACTGAAAAGTTTAAAACATGTGAGTTCGTTGAGGGACTATGTCAAGGAGTTTTCCTATTTGATTCTGAGTGTTGTTGACACCCTATTTTGTCCCTCCTTTTTTGTAAAATTGGCTATAATTTAACTTAAAGGTGCAATTTGACTATTTGTGCAAAATGTGCATTAGAAAGCATGCATTTATGTGCGTTATCCCCTACTTATATATTACGTACTTAAATGTGGCTATATTACGTAATTTTACATCATTTAGGTTATTTGTCAAAATGTGTCTGTTTGTACAATTTTAGCGCAATTATAGCATTTAATAGATAAAATTGACATTTTGTGCAATTTAATGCATTTAATAAATATTTGTAGTTATTTATATTTAATTAATTTAATTTGTATCCTAATTTGCTTTTGTGTGTGCATATTTCTTTTTATTTGTCTTATTTTTATATAGTACATATACGTATTTGTATCTTTATTTATTTTTATTTATTTCGCACCTATTAATTTAATTATTAGTCCAATTTTGTCTGTCCCCTACCAATTTTATTTTTATATTCCTGACATAGTTGTCCAAGTTCATATTCAAATTCTTACTTACATTTTGAACCTAGACAAACGGAATCCAAATTCCTTTTTACTAAACCCGTCCAAGTTCGTCCCCTCATATCATCTTCCCAAATCTTTTCCAAATCATATCCCTAAAATCCCTATCCTAATTTCCTCCCCCAATCTCTCATAATTAAGAGAATCCCCAAAATTATTCCCATCACTCAACATTTATTTTTTGCAATCCTATATACACACGGTACAAAAAATCAACACAGACACGGCCTCCATCGGTCACTATCATCCTCTGCTTTTTTTTTTCACTATCCCCCCACACAAGTGAACATACAGGTCACAAGACCCCCTAGTCATCTTCTTCTTCCTCCCCCAATACATCTCCACCACCAGTGGAAGACACACCCCCTTGGTCTTCTTTTTCTTCACTGATCCATATACACACATCAATAGCAACGGCAATACACATTACATAGTACCATCCTTACACCCACAATATACATAACACCACACACTCCAAGATCACACACCCTAAATACTTATTTCATTTTCTCCTCCCTACCCGTACAATATACAACACACATATATACACACCGAAAGAAAAAGACAGAAGGGTGGCGCACCCCACCACCCCATCAGAACAGATACAGTGAGATCAGGGTTGGGGAGGCGCGAGCGGATCGAAACAGGGGATCACCCCTGCTGCCGGAAAACACCATTGTTGGATGTTCTTGTTGCTCTGTTGCATTTTTTGATCAAGAGAGGCGAAAAGGGGAAGATTCGGTAGTGGAGTCGCAGCGGCGTCGCTAAGGCAGTTGGCAGTCGCTCCTCCACAACCCATCTAGCTACTGCTCTGCTTGTCACGCCACCACCCATTTCACCGGGATTTGATTGAGAATTCTGATCGGCGATAGAATTTACTTCCCAAATCTTTATCTCCGTTATTGATTGAATGTTGGAGACGGGTCTACTGCGTCATTTCTGGTTCTTGTGGAGATGAATTATCCCATCAAACATGTTTCTTGGTCCTTTGCTACTGTATTTTTACTGCAGGTCACTAGTGAAAGCTAAGTTTGTTCTTGTTGCCTCGCTGGAAATTTTATTGGATCTTTAGCCGGTGTTAGTTTGTTCATGGTGTAATGGTTGATACAGCTAGACCTTTTGGAATGGTGATGGTCCACGTTATTTCCCTTGGCTGTGAATTGTTGACCTTTGATATGGCTGGACTTTTGACCGGAAATGAATACTGCTATCTATGTGGAATCCTTTGGATATTGCTTGCTGATTGTGAACAAGCACTACACTGGTTGCACTGGCCTATGAATATATTTCTTAATTTGAGGCCTACACACATTGAATTGACGGATATACAAGGAATTGACGGATGCTACACTGATTATGGCCAATGAAAAATATATTTACATATATTGAGGCCTTGAGACTAATTTGAATGTGATACTACACTTGAATAGTCCCATTCCCGTGTCCCTAAAACAAAAAGGGCTATGATGACGTGTATGAGCCGTAATTGCAAAACGAGCCGGTGATAGACACGACCGGCCGGCGTGTTTGCAGCCGTACCGACGTCTCTAACCTCTAGCCGATTTATACACACCTGAGCCTACATTTTTAAAACCCCTTTCCCCCTTTTATTTTATTTTTATTATTATTAATATTTTATACTATTATTATTATTATTATTATTATTATTATTATTATCAATACTAACCTATTTTCTCTATATTTTGTGCGAGGTAAAATTGGATGAAAGATGACGGTCTATTTTGAAAGAGAACGATTAGAAGAAAATACTTTTTATTATTATTATTATTATTATTATTATTATTATTTAATATTACTAGTATCATTATTATTCTTATTATTAGTATTTCACTTTATTAATTGTCGTACTAATTCATATTTTTTATATTTTTTGTGAGGTACATCGTGGTGGAATTACAAAAGACAACGCTTTCGAAAAGGATAAAAATATTCAAACTCATTGACTTTATTTAATTTTATTTTATTAATTTTGTTTACAATTCTACTAACTTGTTTATTCATTTTGCAAGGCACGCCATTAGAAGAGACGAATATTTATTACTTGTCTTTAAATTTGTATCATGGTTTAATATTCAGATATTTTATTGCTTAGTTAGTTACTCACTTTAGAATCCCAATTATTTAGTCCGGCTGGTAAACCACATTTGGTAGAGCCTGAGAGGTGCCTAACCCCTTCCTCTCGGGTTAACTTGAACCCTTACCTAGATTTCTGGTTCGTAGACTAAGTTTCGGAGTTAATTTATAAAATTGGCTAGAAACAAAATAGATGCCCTGATACGCCTAGTTAAAAAATATGTTAGATGGCGACTCCAACTCTTTACCCGTGAGTTCTCCAATAAGTCGAGTCCTATTTCAAGCCTTAACCGGTTCTGGAAAAAATAGGATGCGACAGAATGGCGATTCTGCTGGGGATATCAAGGTTCAAACCATAACAGACTTTAAATTAGGATTCTTTATTTGCTTTATTTTCTTTCCATTTATTTCGATACCGACTTTGCTTCCTTTCCTTTTTTGTAGGACTAAGGTTTATTTTTAAATTTTTGAATTTTTGGTGCCCTATTATTTAATTGCTTGGTTATATTTTGATTGTTATTTTTTATGTCACTTCCTCCACTCCTGGAAGGTTTTACACTTGCACACACTATAAACGGTTACGTGGATCTTACGGCTGTTTCACTCTCAAAAAATTCTTTAGGGGGAACGGTTTGGGTTATAGTTGGTCCGTGGTACAATAACCAATTCCAAACTTTCCCACCCCTTGGTTGTCCGCCTAGGGGAACCATGTCCTTGTTTAGATTACCCAATTCTTAGTTACACTCTGTTTAGAAATCATGCATCATGTCATATTTAGGAAAATTTCGACTTCGGCTCGTGTCTCTACTAGTTCACCATATTTAAACAAATCAACAGGTTTTCAACCTTAAGGAACGTTTAAATATGTTATGTGTGCATTTATTTAAAGTTGAATGTGTCTAATGTAGACCATTTGTTCAAATAAAAGTGGGTTCTCATAACAAAATCAATTATTTATTTCTATTTACCTAAAATCGTTATTTCTACATTTATACAACAAAACCAACTATTTTATAAAATTATTTTTGGATTATGAACGAAATTAATTTTTCTACGTTTATGAAAACAAAATCATAGACTTTAAATTAGTTTCTGTTACTTTAATGTGACAAGATCACTTATTTATCCCTATTTACCTAAAAAGAGGAAATGTAGCATTTCTATATTTATTTAATAAAATTATTTTTCATTCATTTTTTTTGGGTTATGAGAACAAATGGGATGACGCAAAATACTCGTTCAATTTTGAATACCATAATCAAATTTAGGAAGACTTAACATCCTTGGCATGTTAAAGTCCATTAGCTAACTTCATCCAAAAGCGTCATCATATGACGCCTATCATGCATATTATGTGTATTGATCTTATTAGGTCTGCCTCCGCACAAAAGAGGTTCCTTGCATTATAAAACATGATACGCTTTGAAAGCTATTATCTCAGTACTGACTTGTTGTTTCATGTGTTAGTTTTACTCCCACTGCCGAGGTGGACTTGTGCATTTCTTTCAAAACTCGTACATTTTTAACTTGTGCATGCATACCTTCAGCCACTCCTGGCAACTTTCTAAATCGTGCGTTGAAAAAATACGGTGGTTACAACCACCCCTTCCCTCACATAAAAATTCCTTTAGGGGGAACGACTTGGAATCTATTTGGTCCGAGACGTTCCCGCTCCCGAGCCGTCCGCTTGGGAGGGTAATAAAATTCGGTCTAGCTAGCTCCATTCCTTAGTAGCGGCACTAGGAATCATGCATCATGACATGTCATTAGTCGACTTGTTCTCAAGTCCAATAGGCCAACTTGTTCAAACAATCCGAACAGGTTTTCGACCCCAAGGAGCGTTGAACATGATTTATTTGCATTTGCTTAAAAGATCAAACGTGTAAATATGGACCGTTCATTGGCATTGTTCTGCATTTAAGTGTCATTCAAAGGCACGAAGGTAATCCAATGGGCGTTAAAAGCCCAAATTGAATCAGAAATGATTGTTTATCTATAAACAGTTGGAATTATTTTGTATTCAATGTCATTCAAAGGCACAAAGGTTACCTAAGAGGCATCAAAAGCCCAAATTGAATCAGAAATGATTGTTTATTCATAGATAGTCGAAATTATTCTGTATTCAATATCATTCAAAGGCACAAAGGTCACCTAATAGTCATCAAAAGCCCAAATCGAATCAGAAATAATTGTTTATTCATTGACAGTCAAAATTATTCTGTATTCAATGCCATTCAAAGGCACAAGGTTACCTAAGAGGAATTAAAAAGCCCAAATTGAATCAGAAACGACTGTTTAGTCCTAAAGGATTGGAATCATTCTGTATTCAATGTTATTCAAAGGCTGAAATGGTAACCAAAAAGGTATTACAAGCCCGTTTCGAAGCAGAAATGACCGCTCGATAGATGGGATGACACATAACGCACGTTTATCTTTTAAGTATTATATAAAGACTTGAAATCCTCGGCATGTCAAAAGTCCATTAGCAACTTCCGTCTAAAGTGTCTAAAGGGTTCTCAACTCACAACAACACATCTCTTCATATTTTCTGTCACATTATTTTCAAAAGCTTGTACCACACGTTGATCGTTTTGCTCGCAATAAAGTGAATCTTAGGCATTTTTCTTCCCCCTTTTTCTACCGTCCTTCACCTTTTTCAAAAGATCATGGCCAATAGAATATTTGACATGGTTTGTTGAAATCCCTCAGATGGAATCTTCTGGGGATGGATCAGCATAAAAAATGTTCGCCTGGCTATGATCTAATTTCCTAATAGTATTTAGTCTTTTTCTTTTCTTACATTGTTTCAATATGAGCCAATGCAATAAAGTCCAAATAAATGCAACATTCTCCTTTAGGCTCCGCATTTTGTTAGCAAATGAAATGATGCGTGTGGCACAAAGCGCTTCTCAAAATCATCGTGCGTAAAGCGATCCTTTGCATTATAAAATGCATTTTCTTATTTGACGTGTCTGCGCCTTGCATGAACTTATATGTTGCTCTAGGTCTCCAAGGGAATCCCTTCCCAAATTCTATCTCCTCCCCGGGCATGCATCTCATCTCCCTACTCTACACCCAAATTCTGATATCTAAAATCTTTCACATGTCCAAACGATCTCTAACTCACTATCCAACTCAAAACCTATTATCCAAAGATTGGGTTAAGTCGAATACCAAGGCAAAAGATATTTTCTGTCGCACAACACAATCTATTCCTTACACAACATCTTTACCACTTTTTATTGACATCCAACTCCTCGTCTCCCGCTTAAACAAGCATCGATCGTTTGATCAAAATCCTTGACTTGACCGCTACATAAAGCACTTGGGAAATCTCTTGTGATACCTATGCATTCTATCACAACCTCCAAATTCAAGCGCTAATACATCATCCGTGGTCTAGGCATTATCTTAAGCTTATGTGTCATTTTTGCTTCAAGACTTTGCTAATGTGCCCACACAGTTTTGTGCATTTCACCACTTTGTTACGCTTGCTTCGTACTTGAACACCGAAGTTGGTCAAGAATTTGCATTTAGAAAGCCGAAATGGCAAGCCAAGCTGAAAACACCTTCCTCTGCAACGAAGTCCTTTGGACCACCAGCATATGACACCAAGAGCATTCAGAAAATTCCATTCCCATACAATTTACATGAGAGTCACAACAAAGAAATCAGGTCACTATACGATCGACCTCACAACCTCACACTACACCCAACGTACACAATAAACAACCTCCCCTCTATCAAGATTTTCAACGACAATCTTAGCGAGCTGAATATACAAGACCTCACACCTTTACTCCTTAGCCCAATCAAAAGATATTGCACCCAATAGACAAACTACTCCCTAGATACCCATTTTTCAATTCGATCCTAACAAGATCTACACTCGTCATCCAGCACTAAAACACAAAGTTCAGAGTCTGATTGACCCAAAGCAAAACAGTGGTACAGCAAAAACCAACAAAGAGAAATTGCAACTTCCAAACCACAAATACACTTTTACAAAGACCAATCCATCAAAGTTAGCTCCATAACTTTTGAAAAGTACAAAGCATGAAAACATCCCAATAGAACCTAAGACAAAGCACAATTTTGGGCGATCTCCAAATCCGGCAAAATCCAAATATCAAACCCCAGTCTGAATATGCAAATATCCACGTACTCATAGTCATCAATACACCCGATCATCACACTAAAGGACGAATGCAGACTCTAGCCAATACATTGGTATTCAGTGCAATGCAACCACCTTCTCTTGGTGATCTAGCATAGGCAATAAACTGGGGCAAAATTTTTGAGGACTCCCTCAAAAATTCCAAAAGGCGCAAGCTTGACACTGGGGCAGAAATTTTTGAGATCCCCTCAAAAATTTCAAGAAAGGCATTATAAGAGCAACACGATAGCCTTCTTAGCACATTACATGAAGTAACAATAGCATTCTATTTGTCGCACTTTACTTTACTTTTGTTTGCAGGATACATAGCCCGACATAACAGACAAACATCTCCTGAAGAAGAAATGGCATGATAAGGGGACAGTCATACAAGATATAGCAGCAGAGTGCAACACAACAAACACGCAATTCGACCTCCCCTAGAAACTCACAAATTTTCTTTGATCACAGGTTTATACAGGTACCGAGTATACCTAACAACTCTTGCGAAGCAATATTCATCAAGTTGAGAAGCATAGAATCCATGTCGGTGGATATATAGGGTCCGCATCGGTGGACATGACATCAATTTGAGAAGCATAGGATCCATGTCGGTGGATATACAGGGTCCGCATCGGTGAGCATGACATCGATTTGAGAAGCATAAGATCCATGTCGGTGGATATATAGGGTCCGCGTCTGTGGACATGACATCAATTTGAGAGGCATAAAATCCATGTCGGTAGATATATAGGGTCCGCGTCGGTGGACATGACATCAATCTGAGAAGCATAAGATCCATGTCGGTGGATATATAGGGTCTGTGTCGGTGGGCATGACATCAATTTGAGAAGCATATGATCCATGTCGGTGGATATATAGGATCCGCATCGATGGACATGATATCAATTTGAGAGGCATAGAATCCATGTCGGTGGATATATAGGGTCCGCGTCGGTAGACATGACATCAATTTGAGAAGCATAGAATTCATGTCGGTGGATATATAGGGTCCGCATCGGTGGACATGTCATCAATTTGAGAGGCATAGAATCCATGTCGGTGGATATATAGGGTCCGCGTCAGTGGACATGGCATCAATTTGAGAGACATAGAATCCATGTCAGTGGATATATAGGGTCCGCATCGGTGGACATGACATCATTTGAAGGGGCATAGAATCTGCGTCGGTAGATATATAGGGTTCACAGTGGTGAACATGACAACAATTTGCAGCAGAGTAAGGTCCGCATCGGTGGGCATAGCATTGGAAAAATACTTGGATGAGACATCAATCAAGAAAGCATAAGACAAAACAACCACTCGGCTCAACAGGGAAGTTTACTTTACCTTTATCTGTATATTTATTGCATTTATCATGATTTTTCTGCAGGGTACTCCCCGATCTCTCGACAAACCCCTGTGCCATACTCTCTCGCCTGCTCCCAAAATCACTACCAATTGTGCAACCACAAAAACTCAAACACATACAAAACAAAAGCCTAACCCTACAGACAATGCCTTTTGCTACACCTGCAAGCTACCTATTTTGCCGAGTTCCAAGCTACAAGTCCATACTCGCACCTGTGATCTACCTAATCTCCCCTTGCCGATTGGGTATCAGCTTCATGTTCCTTCCTAATTCGTGCCCATCTACGTCAATCGTGCATGTTTTCGTGCTTAATCGCGCCCATCTATTTGAATCCTGCGCATTCATAAAACTCGCTCCTCAAATGTTTCCCAGCTCAGTCAAGGCAATACTGAAGGCGAGATTACTCATTTATCGAGATGAAGTGGAAATTATGTACAGATAAACTCCTCTTTATGGGTGTGTAGCGCGCCACAATTTCATAGCTAGGATGATTATAAGCCTCTTTTCTCACGCTCGATCTATTGATGTTATCTCATCTTCGATAACACCTTTGCCTCATTTCTTCATTTATCTCGCCAAAAGGCAAAGCAAACATGAATCTAAACTTTACATACTTGGATAAGTTTAGTCTTTACATCCAAAATCGTGCGTCATAAACATCCCACACAGGCAACATGCCATTCTAGAACTACACACGGCGTGATTCTCGTGAAACTCGAAATATGTAGGAAACTCAAAGACCGGGGTTCGGCCAAAAAACACCCCAAAACTCTCATTTTCCCTTTTCAATCATTCTGCCTACCAGTCGTGACAAAATTGGCTACACCATCAACTATCTTTGCCCGAAGACTCTTTCATCATCCCCGGGCAAAGAGGGGTAGCTGTTGACACCTAAATTTGTCCCTCTTTTTTTCTAAAATTGGCTATAATTTAACTTAAAGGTGCAATTTGACTATTTGTACAAAATGTGCATTAGAAAGCATGCATTTATGTGCGTTATCCCCTACTTATATCTTACGTACTTAAATGTGGCTATATTACGTAATTTTACATCATTTAGGTTATTTATCAAAATGTGTCTGTTTGTGCAATTTTAGCGCAATTATAGCATTTAATAGATAATTATGACTTATTGTGCAATTTAATGCATTTAATAAATATTTGTGGTTATTTATATTTAATTAATTTAATTTGTATCCTAATTTGCTTTTGTGTGTGCATTTTGCTTTTTATTTGTCTTGTTCTATACAGTACATATACGTATTTGCATATTTATTTATTTCGCACCTATTAATTTAATTATTAGTCCAATTTTGTCTGTCCCCTACCAATTTTATTTTTATCATCCTGACACAGTTGTCCAAGTTCATATTCAAATTCTTACTTACATTTTGAACCTAGACAAACGGAAGTCCAAATTCCTTTTTATTAAACCAGTCCAAGTTCGTCCCCCGATATCATCTTCCCAAATCTTTTCCAAATCATATCCCTAAAATCCCTATCCTAATTTCCTCCCCCAATCTCACATAATTAAGAGAATCCCCAAAATTATTCCAATCACTTAACAGCTAATTTTTGCAATCCTATATACACACGGTACAAAAAATCAACACAGACACGGCCTCCATCATCACTATCATCCTCTGCTTTTTTTTTTTTTTCACTACGCACATACATTGCACAGAAGACACAAATACAATCCCTATACAAGTGAACATACAGGTCACAAGACCCCCCTAGTCATCATCTTCTTCGTCCCCCAATACATCTCCACCACCAGTGGAACACACAACCCCTTGGTCTTCTTTTTCTTCATTGATCCATATACACACATCAATAGCAACGACAATACACATTACATAGTACCATCCTTACACCCACAATATACATAACACCACACACTCCAAGATCACACACCCTAAATACTTATTTCATTTTCTCTTCCCTACCCGTACAATATACAGCACACATATATACACACAGAAAGAAAAAGACAGAAGGGTGGCGAACCCCACCACCCCATCAGAACAGATACAGTGAGATCAGGGTTGGGGAGGCACGAGCGGATCGAAACAGGGGATCACCCCTGCTGCCGGAAAACACCATTGTTGGCTGTTCTTGTTGCCCTGTTTCATTTTCTGATCAAGAGAGGTGAAAAGGGGAAGGTTCGGTAGTGGAGTCGTAGCGGCGCCGCTAAGGCAGTTGGAAGTCGCTCCTCCAACACCCATCTAGCTACTGCTCTGCTTGTCACGCCACCACCCATTTCACCGGGATTTGACTGAGAATTCTGATCGGCGATAGAATTTACTTCCCAAATCCTTATCGCCGTTATTGATTGAATATTGGAGACGGGTCTACTACGTCATTTCTGGTTCTTGTGGAGATGAGTTATCCCGTCAAACATGTTTCTTGGTACTAAAATTTAAGGTGAAAGACATCCAAATCAGCAAGACAAAATGTTTCAAAATCTGGAAAATTGTTTTAATCATTGGACAGCTGTTAGTATATTGATCATAACTCCTTGTACAAAATTGATATTTAGATTCTTTAAGAGTCTCCAGAACCTAAGACATATATCTAAAACTTTCATGAGACCATGAAGTCTATAACTTTGATCTACACTATGAAAATTAGGTTGAAAGCCATGACAGTGGTGCTGTCCAGACATTCTATCTGCGGATTTGTTATGTCCTCCAGTTGTCTCATCTTGATTATCTGTTTAACATGTTTATGTTATCAGTTTATCCGGGTATCCGTTTCCGTGTATAGTATAGTGCTGGTTCTTTTTTTACGGATCATCCAGTTTCAGGGGAAACTCTGCCGAAATTTTTATAGAAATTCAAAGAGTTGGAAAAATTCTGAGTTCTAGGTTGTGTCTATAATTCTATCCAGAGTTTTCTTATCATTCCTTTGAGTCCATATCTATTGTTGCCACATATGTTATGCCTCATACATGCTTATGCTTATATTTTGATCATATTATGTGTGATTTAGAGTCCCCTATGGAGGCTGGACATAGGACACACAGTCCGGTCGCGTGTGATACTACCCGTCTGGGGGATACAACCCCTCTGGTTCAGGCGGGAGTTGAAACGCCTAGTGTGACCGGGTGTCATTCACACACTCTGACCAGAGAGACTAGATATTACTGGCTGGGGGGGATATAGCCCATAACACCCGCCAGGTTTGTTGTATACGCGTATATAGCCACAGTATGCACTGCATGATTATACATGAGGCTAGTTCCGGTTTTCAGTTACCTGATTTGGGGGGACATAGCCCATAACACCAGACAGGTACTAGTTCAGATGTTCCGCTACCTGATTTGGGAGGATATAGCCCAAAACACCAGACATGTACCAGTTCAGATAACAGTTCAGTTTTAGCTCAGTACCATTTATCAGTTCTCAGTTATCAGCCACCAGTTCTTAGTGTCAGTATCAGTTGACAGCTATCAGTTCTAGTTTCTAGTTACCAGTTATCAGTCATTTTACAGTCATTTATCAGTATAGTTCAGCTCAGTCTTCAGTTTCAGATTCAGCTAGACTTCAATTTATATTCAGATCATGTTTAGTACGTTCTTCAGATTTTCAGCTATATTGCTATGCTCCAGCTCATATTTACATATTTATATTCTAGCCTTACAGTTTCATTCACCTATGATATATTATATGCTCATGCCTTACATACTTGGTACATATCGTACTCACGCCCTTTTCTGGGGCGCTGTGTTTCATGCCGCGCAGGTGAAGATAGATCAATGCTTGGACCACATTAGTAGGCCATCTTTCCGCTATTGGAGTCACTCCGCTTACTCCTGGAGTTACTTATCTTTTGGTATGTTTACAATCAGCCAGTTTGGGTATGGCGGGGCCTTGTCCCGTCCTTTGTATATTCAGTTCATCACTCTTAGAAGCCTGTAGATATGTCTCTGTGTGGTTCTGTCAGTATGTTATGTATGTCAGCTTATGTTAGCCTTGTCAGCTTTTTGCATTGCATAATTCTTATAAGTTAGGTCTATGCTTATTCTGTTTATCATTTATATTCATGGTTAGCAGATTATCAACAAGATTAGTGATGATCGACACTTAGTGTTGGTCATCCGTCGCGACCCTAGGTTGGGTCGTGACAAACACGTAAACACAAATGGGTCCTCAAGATTCACACTCAAAAGAAAAAGCTAAGTGCAGGCCAAATTTGTTTAACTAATTTCAATAGGCCCGGTGAAACAGTCACTTGATGCAAATGTAATCATTCTTTCTCAAATCAACTTAGGGGCAGAAGCAAAACTCCATTCACACCTTCCAAGTAAAATACATTACTTGATATCAAAATCATATAATCAAGCAAGAACTCAAATCAAATGTAACATACTAAAAACTAAACAAAAGGGTCCTCAAAATAGGTAGAAACTTACCTCATCGTGTATTCACACCAAATTATACCAATAGTTAAGTGATTGTATGAGATGAAAATATATAGTATTAATAATCTTTTAGGTCATGTTTTGAATAGAGAAGTAGCAAGACAAAATGGTCAAGGTGTTTTCCTAAACCCAAAAAAAATAAAAAGAGAGAGAAGGATTGCGGGTTAGACAAACTCTTGGCACGGTCAGCAGACAAAAAGACAAACCTTTGAAAATTCTTGTACGACCCTAACACAAATTATCTAAGAAAATCATTCCACAGACAATATAACTTGACAAATGTTGGCCGTTCGATTCAATCCAGGCCTTCCATCTTTTTCACTGTAATAATACAATAAAGTAGAGTAAGAGTTTTCCATAATTTTTGGAGAATAAGCCAAATTCCTATAGGTTCAAAATCCAGGTCAGCTCTACTCTAACTTTCATTAATTAGTTTTGTTTATTTATACACTGCTCTGTTTCCATTTCTATAGCATGCCCCAAAGTCTTGAGTCACTAAAATAAATTTTCATTTCTTATATCCAGTTTTTGTTGGGGTTTATCGAAAACTGTCTCTTTACTTCATTCGACGTAGGAGTAAGATTTGTGTACGTCTCTTTAGACCCTATTATACTGCATATATTGTTGTTGTTGTATTTCCTATATTCAATAGTTTACTTTTTTGAACCAAATTCTATGACCTTGTGTAACAAAATGGTGTTGTTGGCTATGCTTTTCTTTATGGTGTTTTTGCTGGTTCTTCACATAATATATACTAGTTCTCAGTACTTGGGTTTAGCTTTTCTTGAAAAAGGGCCTGTTTATTTCCTTAATTTTAATTAATTCTTGATTTCGTATCTTTGCAAATTAGTATATATCATTAGCATATCTATGAAAATCATATAAACCCACCTTGTCTGGTCATTTACCAAGAGTTCAAAGGATTAAATATGTTTGATTTGAGATCATATGAGTTGAGTATACAAGGTTTACTGATTAACTAAGCTGGCTGTAGTGCTATTGACTAATAGGTGAAGGTTAGGATCTTTGCCTTTCACTCTACACCATTTTTAACTTTAGTTGGTTGAGGATGGTTAATGGTAGGATGTAGGGCAAGTTAACGAGTAAGTTCCGTGTCTTTTTGAGGTGTGTATGGTTGCCTTTCACTCTGTATGCACTTTTTACTATAGTTGGGCTTTTGCGTGATTGAGAGTGGTTAAAACCAAAGATTTATGAGATAAGGACGAAACGGAGAAACTTAGTCAAGAATAGATCTCCTCGGGGAGGACGATGAACATACAAAGTGGATTTTGCGCAGTTTACAGTAGTAGTAATCTCTGTTCTGATTTCATAAGGTATGGTAATTTGTTCTAGAAAGTGCATTACATAAATATTCTGTTCAATGTTGGAAGGATATGCAGATTTATTTATGAAGTATATTGGCATGTTAAGTCAGTTGTTGATGATCGTGTATTGTTGGAAATTGGTATTGGGTCACCCATGAGGGTCAACTCGAATCCATATCCAAAATTAAGTAATATATATATAGTAAGTTATATATATTATTATATTAATAAATATAAAAAGGAAAGAGACACCACTATTAGGAAAAGTCCCAATAGTTGCATCTGTTAAGGAGTATAAGAAGGTTTTTTTCCTATTAGAAAAACCAACGCTTCTTTCACTTCTCTCTCTTTCTCTAACCTTAAAACAACAAAAGTAACAGAAAACTCTCTTCTTCAAGTGAAGAACTTCTGGTGAAGATTTCTACGAAGAACGTGATCGATCTTCTACAAATTGGAACTCCTCTGTAACTCAGGTACGACTTAGACTGTGACTTATATGACGTAGTTCGTGTTCTATAAACATGTGATTGCGTTATCGACTAGTGAAACAAATACGGATAGACCCTGGGCTAATTTTGTATTCTTGGCTTGTGTATAATCCTTCATTGGTATCAGAGCCCGAGCTATTTGTTTTCTAATCTTAATAAGTATTTGTTTTTGATAATATTGTCGTGGAATGTTTCTGCCAATTTAACTTTGAAGACAATTTGTTTTGTCCTTTGTTTCTTCACCGTTCTTCATCACGTGATCGATGCTGTAACAATTTGGTTCATGTTTTATGACTTGTTGGCGGGAGTAATATTTTTTTATGGATTTCCTTTTTTTTTTCTAAGTTAAGCAGAACTTTGGGAATTAAGACTTCTATGTCTTGACGTGAGAGTCATTATTGCGAAGGAAAAGGTTTTTACATATGCATGGATACTCTTGCGGTTGTTTACTTCCAATTAGAATGGGGCAATTAAACACTCTGGTCTCATAAGTGAAAAGAAGATTTCATGTAAAATGTGACCTTGCTTATGCGTAAGGCAGATAATCAGAGTGTTTAATAATGAACTTGTATAGGGTTAACCAATTTCTTCTTCTACATGACAAAACATAAGGGATCTTTGTGATTCTTGCTCTTTGGTTCTAATTCTGAACTAAATAAAAATTTGTTTTGTGTGAAACTAGAAACTTAAATTGGTTTTACTCCTCATGTCTGAGGCAAAAGTTATTTCCGAAAAACTTAAAGAGTATTGCTTGGCAATGCCATTTGTGGCTAATGAACTACTTAGCAAAAGGGCCGAAAGCCAAAAGTACAGAGAAAGAGAAAAGTTTTTTTTTCTATACCATTAGCTTGAAATCTTAATGCTAATAATCCATGTTTACTAGAATACTTGTCATGGTTCATACAATTTATGTAGCATATATTTATATAAGCATGTTACTTGTATGATTTGAGTCAGTGGGTGTGTCCATAGACTTTAGAAGAGATGAACTTGGTAACATATTTAAGAACTTAAGAGCCGTAGGTACTTCCCCTATTGCCGTGAAAAATTGCACCAGTTTGCTGCACCATAGTGGTGATGTGCAAGTTATTTTGGCGTTTACTTAGACTCTTGGAAATTGTGTTTGCATACGTAAAACGTTTCAGGAGTGTAAGTGCAGTTTTTGCTCTTAGAATTTTAAGAAAGGAATGAGATTTATGGATTCCCCGAAGGAGCTGATCACTGAGGGTATGAAATAGTAAGGAGTGAAGATTGTTTTTCACATTCCAATAATTTTTTTTTAATTACAACTACCCTTCAAGAGAATGCAAAAGCTTCATAAGTGAGGCATTGGTGTATTTCTATAACGTTGGTAATCAAAATTTTGCTTGGTATATGTTTCCATCATTGTCTATGTGACTACCCTATTATTCAAGTTTGGTGAAAACTTGAAGCTATTAGCCCAACCATATTTAATTTAAAAAAATTTATTGCTGTGTGTCCTTCAAGTTTGGTGGCGTTTTGGATATAGACTACATGATGGTATTATTTTCTTTCCTTTCACCTATCTAGAGAATTGAAATAAAATAAAAGGCAAGGCTTTGTTTTGTCCTTGAGCATTGAAGGCTCCGAAGCAATTACTTCGATAATTATCTTGCTCTTGAATAAGAGCATAAGGTGATTTGCTTTTGTTTGAATTTCTTGATAGGGATTGAATTCGGTCCATGAACATTAATATACATAAGAGTGTATATTTCTTTTTGAGGATATTTTTTGTATACATTACAAGAAAATATAGTTCTACATTTGTTGTAGAATGTTTTGCATATTTAGTCTTGAATATAAGTAATTTAAGACGAGTGTTCCTTAGATAATTGATTATGTTAGATTTATCGAATATTAGAATTTGGATGATGATTGGGAACATAGTGAACTTTCGATTTCAAATCTAATGTGAAATAAATTTTAACATAGTTAAATTATTTTAAGGATTAGTATGTATATGAATTTTAGGCTCTAAGAAAGTACATAGTTTTCTCTGTAAGTTTATACTAGTTTATATCAATATGTCAACTGCTACGAGAATATTATCCCGAACTTTAACAAAAGTGTAAAGTTAAAGGTGACTATAAAATCCAGTATATCCTAAAAGAGCAAGAGGCTCTTGAGACTCTAGATATGTCTATATGTCTCCTGAAAGTGAAAATAAATTCCATTTGCAGCTAATACATTATGACATCTGTGATCCAAATTATGAAATTATTCTAAGTCAGTTACTTATATTTCATACAAATTATGGATAGTTGAAAGCCCATTTTTTTTGGATTTGTGCTGCTTTCGACTTAAATTTTTTTCCCTAATGGAAAACTAGTTCCAAGGGGAAGGACATATATCTTTCTGTGATACTATTTCAGTCCAAGATTTATGTGTTCATATGTGAACAAGATAGTGGCACTGTAACTGAATTTGGATTACATGATGTTAATAATTTTTCTAAGTAGGGTGAGATAGGCCAAGACTTGTCTCTTCATGAAACTGTGGACCAAATTGCTTCCGCTATAGTCAGTCAAATGGATTTGAGTAAAAGTCATTTTGGTGATAATGGATATGTTCTGGTTAGCACCAAGATGACTAAAAAGAATTCATTTAATATTATTGGTCCCAGTGGGAGTAACTATCAATTGATATATCAACTTTATCAATATCAACCTCGACAATGAGTCGTTTTAATTTTTTTTCCCTTTGTCGATTTGAGATCGAAGGGGAAGCATATATAGTTACTCCACGAAATGAATAAGAGCAACGAAAGAGAAATGAGGCTCTTAAATACCCTGCTAAGTATAAGCACCTAGAACAATGGAACATGAAATGGAGTTAGTGAAACCAAATCAAGAATTGGAATTGGTTGATCTACTAATGGGTCATAGCGTCGTTGAGAACAAAGGAGTTCTTAAAATACGCGAACGACTTAATGTAGTATCGAAAAAAATGGGTGAATCCTTGAAGTTCAGATTTCAAGAGATCGTTCGAAGAGATTGTTATCTCTTTCAGAAATATCTTATATTAAGAATTTTTCTTGAACGATTTAATATGCAATAGTGCAAACCCATTAATACTCCTATTTCTAGAGGTGAAGTTTCTAGTGGGAGGATGTGTCCTCGTTAATCCACAAGAATATGATATGAAAAGGAATACTGAAAAGCAGTTAAAGGATACTGAGGTATCTTAAAAGCACTTGTGATTATCCTTGTTAAGTAAAGGAGGGGATCTACAACTCAAAGGCTATACTTACGATGATTGAGAAGGAGATTTAGATGAGAGAAAATCTAAATCTGAGTTTGTCCTTCTTTGCTAAACAATAGCGATGTGTATATTGTTTGTGTAGCAAAAGAAAAAACAATCATCAACCTTATTTATAAAGAAAACTGAATTTGTAGCGTTTCTCAGCAACTGTGCAAGAAGCTATTTGACTTAAATGTCTTTATGATAAATTTGAGTGTGTTGGATAGCGTGCTATTGAATTAGTGACACTGACAATCAAGTGTGATAGTCAAGTCTCAATAGCTTACACAAAAGTCCCAAGTATCATTGGAAGACTAAACATATTGATATAAAGTATAATTTCATTAGAGACATAGTTGTATTTTTAAATATAAAAGTGGACATGAAATACAACTCTACGCATTATATGATAGTAGATCCGATAGTGAAACCCATAGCATTTGGTGCTTATGAATGATATGTGAGGTCATTGGGTTTGCGTAGATATCGATGTATTTATACCTTAAACTTTTCCCAAACATGTTCACTTAAAACTGCATTGTTGGAGTTAATGTAGTTGAAGCCTAAATTGCTTGTTGTTGGTTCATATACATAGAATGATTTTATGTTTAATACATAAATTTAAAGTATGTCGGACAGATAAAAAGATTGGCCTATTCACATAGGCAATCGCCTCTACTGTCTAGGTGACTAATAGAGATGAGACAAATATAAACTTATTATTATCTGAGGTGATAATAATAGAGAGCTTGAATTTGAAGTTTACAATAAGAATGTCGCTTGGTTTTTGGTTAACCATATTTGATTAAATGTGAGTCTGTCTTAATGCCACATATGAGTTCTGAAGAATAAAATGTATGAGTAGATGTGTGAACTCAAAGTTAGACATGAGTTGTCTGAACTATCATCTGCACAGTATTTTTCATTTGTGAAAGACATACGTTCCACGGGAAAGGTGTCAATACTGTGGTACGTGATTCATACCACGTATGCATAAAGTGACCTATGGGCGATACAAGTTTAATCTCTACTTGTTTATCGTGTGAAGCCCTGAAAATTATAAGTAATTTTCTTTCTTTGTACCCTCATGACTTTGACCAGTTTCTCGAGATTCAATTTGATGTTTGCTATCTTAGAGTGTTGCCAAGAGATCATGGATGATTCGGTCTGGCGGGACATTTCTAGAAATGCAAGTCAAATTGAGATTTAGAGATTCATGAGATGAGGAAGATCATTAATGAGTACTATCACATTAATTGTGTTCATTGGTCGACCCATTATGTTTGTCTTTAGGACAAGAACATAATAACATAATGATGAACTCAAAATTAATACGAAGAGATTGTGAGAGATGTGAATGTGATAAATGATCTAGGGTACTGCATACTACAATCTACTCCAAGGTTCTGTTAATCGAGATTCTATATATTCCTAACAGATGTATAGCAACTGAGCTCTCGAAGTATGCACTGGTCACACGGTCTAGTCGTTATGTATGTGTGTTACAGATTGGGAATGAAAGTTGACCCACTATGTGTGAGTGGGAGATGTTGGAAATTGGTATTGGGTCACCCATGAGGGTCAACCCGAATCCATATCCAAAATTAAGTAATATATATATATATATATATATATATATATATATATATATATATATATATATATATATATATATATATATAGTAAGTTATATATATTATTATATTAATAAATATAAAAAGGGAAGAGACACCACTGTTAGGAAAAGTCCCAACAGTTGCATCTGTTAAGGAGTATAAGAAGGTTTTTTTCCTATTAGAAAAACCAACGCTTCTTTCACTTCTCTCTCTTTCTCTAACCTTAAAACAACAAAAGTAACAGAAAACTCTCTTCTTCAAGTGAAGAACTTCTGGTGAAGATTTCTACGAAGAACATGATCGATCTTCTACAAATTGGAACTCCTCTGTAACTCAGGTACGACTTAGACTGTGACTTATATGACGTAGTTCGTGTTCTATAAACATGTGATTGCGTTATCGACTAGTGAAACAAATACGGATAGACCCTGGGCGAATTTTGTATTCTTGGCTTGTGTATAATCCTTCATTGGTATCAGAGCCCGAGCTATTTGTTTTCTAATCTTAATAAGTATTTGTTTTTGATAATATTGTCGTGGAATGTTTCTGCCAATTTAACTTTGAAGACAATTTGTTTTGTCCTTTGTTTCTTCACCGTTCTTCATCACGTGATCGATGCTGTAACAATTTGGTTCATGTTTTATGACTTGTTGGCGGGAGTAATATTTTTTTATGGATTTCCTTTTTTTTTTTCTAAGTTAAGCAGAACTTTGGGAATTAAGACTTCTATGTCTTGACGTGAGAGTCATTGAGCCGCTGTTAAATCTGACTAAAAAAGGACCTGATTATCTCCTTAATTTTAGTAAATTCTTGATTTTGCATCTTTGCAAATTAGTATTATTAGAGCAAATATTTCAGTAACATAAAATGAATATCATTTAAACGGACCCTGTTTTGTCATTCATTTACCAAGTGTTCAATCTTTGTTTAGAAATTTATCAACTAGAGTATATTCTTATCATTGTTTAGAATATTATCAACTGGAGTCTATTCTTATAAGTGCTTGTGATGGAGTCTAGTCCTATAATTTAACTTTTTTCCCCATTTTTTGTATTTATTGATTTAAGTTAATCTTGTATGGTTTGCTTTTTTAGATTAAAGTTGAGAGTCTTAAGTAAACAAGTGGATCATGGAAATTTGTTTATCATGATAATTTGGGCTTCTGGGCATAGTAACAAATATTTTTATTGGGGAATTTACACTTCATGCCCACAAAAATAAATTATTTACGTGTTTGTGCCCAAAAAAAATTAGTTTACATGGAATACCCATGCACCTCATTTTATTTACAAATTGCCCATCTAGCATGTTTTATTTATACTATGTGCCCACCCTCCCAATTTTAACTGTATACCATTGCATTATATTGTATATCTTTTTAGTATACCAAATTAAGTATACTTCTTTTATGGATTTGAGAGTATAGTGTAACAAGTATACCATAAGAGTATACTGTATACTAGATAGGTATACAGAAGGATTTGACAGTATAGTGTAACAAGTATACCATGGGAGTATACTGTATACTAGATAGGTATACAGAAGGATGGGTATACAGTGTAAATAAGTTTGTGGGTAAAAATGTAATGGGTATGAAGATGTAAATAAGTAGGGTTTGATGAGCATTTTTGTAAATTCCCCAATTTTATTACCAAGAAGGTCATTAATCATTTTTTGGTAATAACAAAGACTAAGTCACAATCTACACTAGCAAGCAAGCTAAGCTAACACTGTTGCAAAAAACTCAACCATCCTCTAGCCCTCTTCGACCCCTTTAGCTTTTCTACACTTTCCCTTATCTCTTTTTGTATCTGTTGAACTATATAGGTATGTGTACATTTTGTCCTCTAAATTTTTTTCATGTTTCTTGCCTCCCATGAGTATACAAAGGCTCCAACGATAGCAGCGATGACTGCTTTGTTAAAGTACTTCCTGTGATTCTTTTTTATTCTTTCCGAGCTTTCCACAATTCTCCATTCTTTGCATTCCTTGCCCTACCCATCTTGTAAGTTCTTTTCAGACTTCATTTGCCCACATACTGTCCACAAACAAGTACTGTGATGTCTCTATAGCATTGTTGTCGCAGAGCGTACGAGTTTCATCTTCACAGGCAAGCCCCATCTTGATCATCCTCTCTTTTGTTAGTAGTCTCCCTTGGATAACCTGTGTTTTGGCATCAGAACAGCATTCCACACCAAGTCAGCAATCAACAATGGTTCTCTATTCCCCATTAATGCATTTAGTAACTTTTTGACACTGAAGATTGCCAATTGTATGTCATTAATAGTTAAACGCTAAATTTGCAAGGTCTTCCATTCTAGGATTTTGTGTTGCTTCTCTGATTACTTTCCTAGGATAGCCCGTGGCATTCTTTTCCCTGATATTCATATTTACTTTGAACAGGTGTCCTACTTAAACATGGTTACTCTAAAGACAGAAGTTGGTATTGCGGGATTTTCGGTAGCAATTTGCAATAGTCTGCTTGCGGACAGAATGGTGAACGAATACTCCAACTTTGAAAAAACATACGAAGTTGTGAAGAAAATGGCTCAAAATGCGAGAGAAGCATCTGAAAAAAGGAGGGAAGTGTGCGAGAAATGGGAAAAATGGAACACTATGAAGAAGGAATTGGAGGCAGATGACTTTGAATTTATCTAAAATAGTTTGAAAAAAGAATTAGTTAGTAGACTTTTTCGTCGTTTTGGTTATGTTTACTTTTTTTCTCTGCATGCTGAATTTGTGCAAGACCTAATTTAGTAGCTTACCTCGTACAGAAACTCGCAACCAAAACTTTAGATTTGGACCAAGATAAGGGCTTGATAAAAGTAGATTATGTTTTATCCTTGAATTGAGCAACATTATTTAAATGCTATCGAAGTTTTGTTCTTGTGTTTTTAATCTGCAATATTAGAACTTGAGATGTGGCACCTTATCGATTATTGCCTCGATAACTCTTGCGTTTGAAGGGATAAGATATTGAACAACAATGGTGGTTTAGAGCAGCAACTCAACATAATAGAGAAGATGATGGTCATTAACCAGCTTACACATTCTTGTCAAAGATGACTCTTTCCAACAACATTTTGTAGTAGGCAAATAGCATGTTGGGTCAAGCTTCAGAAGTCGAGTACTTTTCTTGGAAAAAAAATACTTTTGTGGAAATTAGCTAATGAACTGCATTCTTTGGGCTCCTATGCTCTTCTTAAGAAGAAACCAACCAACTTAATAAAAAGAATCCAACCTTATGACTCGCTTAGTAAAACCTTATGTACGCATGAGACTAAAGCAGCTAGGGGTTGTTCGGTTGAAAGTGTTTTTTATGCGGGTATTAATTATTAATGCAGGTATTAGTAATGTGAGAATTAGTAATATGTGTATTAATAATGTGGGTATTGTAGACAATAAATTTTTGTTGCCTGAAAATAATCAAGACAAGAAAAATATCCACAAGTAATATTTGATTTATAAGAAAAAGGATGCGGGTTACAATCTCTAAAATATCTAAATTAAAGATGTAATCCTCTGATTCTTCTCTTCACGGATTTGATTCGAGGGCGTTAAAGCTTGATCTCGAACTTGATGGATTTGATTTGATTCAAGGGCTCTTGAGCTTGATCTTGAATATGTAGATTTGACTTGATTTGATTCAAGAACTTTTGAGCTTGATCTTGAACTTGATGGATTTGATTTGATTCAAGGGCTTGAGAGCTTGTTCTTGAATATGTGGATTTGACTTGATTCAAGGGCTAAGGAGCTTGTTCTTGAATGTACGGATTTGATTTGATCACGAACGTGGCGGCAGGCTTTGATCACGAACGTGGCGGCAGAATATGTATGGAAAGAATTCTTGATCACAGCCAGGAGGGATAGGCTTTGTGATTTATAGAAGACTTCTTGGTCATAGCCAGGAGGGAAGGCTTCTTGATGTATGGAATGTTTCTTGATCTCCGGCAGAATGGAAGACTTCTATGTATCTCCTCCTTGATTTCTCCACTGGTGGATGGGAGCTTTCACCAACTTCTGAATATGTTTTCAAGAGTTATGTAATCCCTCTATTTATAGTTGTAGGGGAAGGGACCTACTTTGATTTGATTGGTCCACTTGAGTCATCAAGTATATCACAAAGGCTATGTGATAAGAATGAATTTAATTGGCCAAGACATGTCATATTGGACACTTGGATGATTTTGATTGGCTATCAATTTGAGTAGACATGATACATCATTTATTCATATGTCATGATTTTATTGGCCCTTGATTTGACTTGGCGCCACGTCATTTGACACGTGGCAGGGACCTTGGACTAATAAATCTTGAATTAAATCAATTCATTTATTGAATTAAATTTAATAAAATTTATGTGTCTACAGGTATTAATAATACGGGTATTAGTTAGCGCGAGTATTAGCCATGCATATATTATAATATAGGGATTATTTATTGAATCACTGATATATTACAAATTAGCAAATAATATTATCATTTAAAATATTTATTTACTCCTTAAATAAAATTTTAAAATATCCTTATTATAATTAGGGTTACTTTTGTCATTTAAAATTTTAATACCTGCGTTATTAATATCCACATTATTAATACCACCTTCTACCCCGCATAAAATAATACATAGATTCCTACATTAATAATACGGAATATACAAAAACGCAACCAAACGTTACACTAATTTTATGCGGGTATTAAAATTTCACAGAAAACCAATCGAACTTGCACTTAAGTAGCGAGGAGTTTTGTGCGGGTATTAAACCCTTAACTGAGTAACTGAACGAACCCCTTAGTAGTTACGCCGCCAACTCTCTAAGTCACAACAATATTCCAAATACCAAAATTAACAATCATCCATCCGTTCACAAAATGTATCGTGCTATGAATCAATAGAAAATTTAAGATATAAGTTAAAGACTTTTGAAGCTTTTATGTATTTATAAATTATTTTATTTTATTAAGAGTAAAATAATAATTCTGTAGTTAAACTTTTATCAAATTTAAAATACTTTTAATATGAAAAAGCTATCGCATAATTTAGAAATCAGAAACAGCCTCTCCACTTTGATGGGAATATTCCCGACTCCACTTGTGGAATTATATTGGGTATGTTATTGTTGTTATTGCATAAATTAGAACAAAAGGAGTAGGCGGTAGTGCGTAACATTATCAGTTGGTTTTCCAAATACAGGAGTAAATTTTATCTTAAAAATAAATAAATCAACACAAAATATGCAGTTGGACTCCTTCCTTCTCCTCTCACATATCGGCGTCTTGCCGGAATGTCTATTTCTGGTGAGACAAGAGCTGATCAGAGACACACACGTGTCATCCATTGGTCCCCTTCTCTCTCTTGTCAGCAAACAAAAGACAAAACTCTGAATATTCTGGTAAAACCCCAACAGAAATCAATCATGATACAGCTGGACTAATTTTGACCGTTGGATTCAATCCAGGCCTTCCATTTTTTGCACTTTTTCTACAACTTTAGTCATTCCAGAAAAGCAAAATTCCCTTAGATGCTCTTATTCAACATTCATTTCATTATATAAAATCAAAAAACACCCTAAAACAGGTTATGTTTTGTCTACTCTATCAAAGGTTCACCTCTAATCTGACATATTTTTTTTCATTTAGGTTTTATTGTTAGTGATTTAAAGGGCAAAGCCATCAGTCATTTTTCATTTTCTATAATCTGTACTAGTCTTTTTTGACTATTACTATTGTTGCAGCAAATTTAGTAGAATGTAAACATCTTCGAACCTGCATATTTATTTAAACAGATTCTGTTTCCGTCATTTGGCAAAGAGTTCAATCCTTGTTCTTAAAAAAGGGTGAAATTGACAGCATCCAGCGTTCACGCAGGGTTTGAGGTACATTTGAATTTAACATTCTCTTTGTTTCCATTTTATTGTCTTTGTTCATTTAAGTTACTCTTGCCCAAGAGTCTTAGCTAGGGTTTGGACATAATTTTGGTTGAAACTTGAAAAAAAGAACTTTTGCATTTGAATAGCTAATGACATTGTTTTCCTTTGATATTTTACTTTGAACAGATTTTCTACATAAGAACATGTCTTATCTAGAGACAGCATTTGCTATTGTGGGCATTGCTTGTGCAGTTCGCAAGAGTGTGAAGCTGTACATATTAACGAAGCCATTGTCTGACGCTAACGAACTCCTGCAAGTCTGGCAAGAAAAGCTCAAAAATGAGACAGAGGCATCTGAGAACGCGAGTAAAGTGTGCCAAGAGTGGGAGAAAAAATGGAACACCATGAAGAAAGATTAGGAGGCAAATGACTTTGAATTCATATAAGAAGCTTAATACCTATATTTTTTTTTCAAAAGGACCTGCTAGATTAGCAGGGGGCTTGGCGCTGACCCATACCTGTAAATTAAAATCAGAGAAGAGGTACATCTAGGGGGGACATGGGGCCTAACCTCCTCACTACACTTTTGAAGTGACCAACTCCTAACTCTGTACAAAAAAGAGAGACAAACTTTATAAACTAACTTAGATAACTCTAACTTAGATAATAAAGTAATGCCTTCCGTCCTAATGATCCTACCTGTAGAAAAATAAGTGCTAAGATGTCAGCCTTTATACAATCTATGTAGGATTCATATTCATATAACACAGAATCTATACTAAATAGATTACTCAAACATAAATCAGAGAACTTACTTGTTCTCCTTATAAGCGGAAGCGGTAGGATCTTGAATCGTGGCTGGAATTACTGGCCGTCGGTGGTTGTCACGTGCTTGACGGATCAACCCCTTTATCCACAGTCTAAACACTAGTTTATTTGAGAGAGAGATAGGAAGAGCAGTAGAGAAATCAGTATAAATTTATCTGAGCCTATTACTGTATTTATAACTGTATAATACAGTAGTTGTCCTCTTGTAGGACTCTATTAGGTAACTTATCTTTTTACCTGGATAGACATTAAGATCACCCCTTTATGTGTGGACTCTTTTATTCAGATAAATCCAACATCTCCCACTCACACATAATGGGAGTGCTCTTACAATACGAGAAACATATTCTCACCTCATCTCTACAAATATTCATACAGTGAAATAGACCGTGCGACCAGCATACTGTGAGAGTTACGTGCTATATATCTGTTAGGAGTATATAGCCTCTCGTCGAGTGCAAACCTGCAAGTAGATTATAAAGTATGCAATACCCTAGATCATATGAATCACATTTTGATATCCTCTCAAAATCTCATATATCATTTTTATGTATTCACAATTATAACTCATAAGTTATAACCGGTGTACCTGTGAATACAAAATTTATGAGATTCCTTTAATGATCTTCCTCTTCTCACGATTCTCTTAACATTAGCTCAACTGCTTTTCTAGATATGTCCCGCCAGACCGCATCCATTTTCATGGTCTTTTGGAAACACACTAAAATAGCTAACATTAGACTAAGTCTCAAGTATCTGATCGGAGTCACTGAGGTATTTATTTTTGAGCCACCATGAAGGCTCTCGGTCTCACGCAACAGTAAGTTGAGATCAAACTTATGTTAACCCTTGGTCGACATTAGCACACATGGTATGAAACACGTGCTACAACATTTTTCTACTTTCCTTAAGAAGCGTATGTCTTTATAAATAATGTTGTATAGATGAAATTCAGATACCATGTGTAACAGCCCATATGTAACACTTCAACTAAGGGTTAAGTGTCCCACATCGGCATAACACAGGAGAGATGCTGGGTATATAAGTTAACTGGCCTTAGACCCTAGCGACGCGTTTTAAAGCCGTGCGGGCCTAAGCCCAAAGCGGACAATATCACTAGCGGGCTTGGGCTGTTACAGATGGTATCAGAGCCACTCCGTGTCAGCCTTGTCGATGTGGGTTAAAGTTCAGGGCTGAGTCTAGGCGAATCCCGGTACGCGGGGCAAACCTCCGTGGTGAGTCTAGGCGAATCCCGGTACGCGGGGCAAACCTCAGCGAGGACGCTGAGTCCATAAGAGGGGGTGTATGTCACACCTCAGCTAAGGGTTAAGTGTCCCACATTGGCATAACACAGGAGAGATGCTGGGTATATAAGTTAACTGGCCTTAGACCCTAGTGACGCGTTTTAAAGCCCTGCGGGCCTAGGCCCAAAGCGGACAGTATTACTAGCGGGCTTGGGCAGTTACAGACGGTATCAGAGCCACTCCGTGTCAGCCTTGTCGATGTGGGTCAAAGTTCAGGGCTGAGTCTAGGCGAATCCCGGTACGCGGGGCAAACCTCCGTGGTGAGTCTAGGCGAATCCCGGTACGCGGGGCAAACCTCAGCGAGGACGCTGAGTCCATAAGAGGGGGTGTATGTAACACTCCAACTAAGGGTTAAGTGTCTCACATCGGCATAACACAGGAGAGATGCTGGGTATATAAGTAAACATGCCTTAGACCCTAGTGATGTGTTTTAAACCCGTGCGGGCCTAGGCCCAGAGCGGACAGCATCACTAGCGGGCTTGGGCTGTTACAGATGGTATCAGAGTCACTCCGTGTCAGCCTTGTTGATGTGGGTCAAAGTTCAGGGCTGAATCTAGGCGAATCCCGGTACGTGGGGCAAACCTCCGTGGTGAGACTAGGCGAATCCCGGTACGCGGGGCAAACCTCAGCGAGGACGTTGAGTCCATAAGAGGGGGTGTATGTAACACTCCAACTAAGGGTTAAGTGTCTCACATCGGCATAACACAGGAGAGATGCTGGGTATATAAGTTAACTGGCCTTAGACCCTAGTGACGCGTTTTAAAGCCGTGCGGGCCTAGGCCCAAAGCGGACAGTATTACTAGCGGGCTTGGGCTGTTACACCATGCGTATCTAAATTCGAGTTCCTTAAACTCACATCTAGCTCACTAAGTAGACTAGGTGAACATTCTTTCACCTTAATAACCTTATGTAATTATTTAAACGACTCTATTGATTTTAAGCATATAGCTCTCAAATTATCCATTTGATAATTTTTTTTCTTAAAATCAAGTCTCATCTCCACTTATCACAATAAGGAGGCAGTTTTCTGTGTGAGAAGGTCAACCTCTTGTCTACCCGACATACTAAAATATAATTGAAGAATGTACTAAACACTCAATAAATCATGAATATGTATGTAAGTAAATCAACTTTATTGATTATCAAAGAATATAGTTTTGTGAACTACTGGAAAAACAAAGAATAATACAAAATCACTCAAAGTCTACGCAAGCCTTGAGACCTAGTGTGTCTCATAAATGCATCTCTAGCTAAAGGCTTGGTCAATGGGTCTGCTACCATATCTTCTGTAGATATTTTCACCAGGTTCAACCTCTTGCATTTATACATGTCTCTTGCATAGTTATACTTGATATCTATGTGCTTAGTATCACAATGATGCTTAGGATTCTTGGTTGCATCAACTGCAGCCTTACTATCACAGTAGACCAACACTGGTTCATCATTAGTGTTTCCCAACAAGCTTTTGAAGAGCCTATTCAACCAAACAGCTTTTTGTGTTGCTTTTGACAGAGCCACATATTCGGCTTCCATCGTGGATAGTGCTACACATGATTGCTTCTTACTCTTCCATGATATGGCACCATTACTAAGTAAGAAGACATATCCTGAGGTAGACTTCCTCTCGTCTAAATCTCCTCCATGATCAGCATCAGTGTATCCAACTAATCGCAAATCTTTGCTGCCTTGATAACAAAGTGAGTAGTCAGCTGTTCCTCTCAGATATCTCATGATCCTCTTTACTGCTTGCCAATGTGCTGGACCTAGATCGGATTGATATCTACTTACCAAGCCAACTGCTTGACAAATATCAGGTCTAGTACACACCATAGCATACATTAGACATCCGACTGCGCTTCTATAAGGTACTCGCTGCATCTTTTCTGTCTCTTCAGGAGTCTGAGGACACAAATGATTTTCCAAGTTATGGCCTTTGCTGATAGGAGTGTCAATTGGGTTGCTATTCTGCATATTAAATCGTTCAAGAATTTTCTTAATGTAATTCTCCTGAGAGAGATACAATAGTTTCTTAGGACGATCTCTTGAAATCTTGATTCCAAGAATATATGCAGCTTCACCCATATCTTTCATCTCAAATTGAGACAACAACCAGGCCTTTACCTTGTTTAATAACTCCATATCATTTCCAGCTATAAGTATATCATCGACATACAATGTCAGAATTACAAGCTTATTTCTTGATCTCTTGGTATAAACACAATGGTCTTCATCAACCATAGTAAAACCATTCGATATGATCACATTTTGAAAGTGTATATACCACTGCCTTGAATATTGTTTGAGGCCATAAATAGACTTCAAAAGTCTACAAACCTTTTGTTCGTGGCCTTTTTCAATGAAACATTCGGGTTGTTCCATATAAATTTCTTCATCTAATTCTCCATTGAGAAAGGCAGTCTTTACATCCATCTGATGTAATTCAAGATCTAAACTTGCTACTATAGCTAGAATCAGGCGAATTGAGTTAAATCGCACAACAGGTGAGAAAGTCTCTTCGTAGTCTATTCCTTCCTGTTGTATATAACCTTTCGTCACCAGTCGAGCCTTATATCTGTCAACTGTGCCATCAGCCTTGAGCTTAATCTTGAGAACCCATTTGCTCCCAATAGCTCTGCGTTCTTTTGGGAGATCAACTAGTTCCCAGACTTTGTTGACTCTCATTGACTCCATTTCATCTTCTATTACTTTTATCCATTTTTCCTTAGAAGGGCATGAGAGAGCCTCTTTTGCATTTCTAGGCTCGTTTTCTACTTGTAAGAACAACATAAAAAGTTCAGCACCTTCGACATCAAATCGTCGGCGGGGAATCTTTTTACGTAAACCACGTCCTTTTTGTGATTCTTCTTCGTTGTTCCCATTTGGATCAACGTTGCTCCCACTTGGATCAAGAACATCTATCCTGCTCCCACTTGGAACAAGACCAGTGACCATCTCGCTCCCACTTGGAACAAGATCCATTTGGTCACTGTTTGATGTCAAATGATTACTTACATTCGCATCCAATGATGAAAGAGGTTGTTGTTGTGAAACTAATTCATCATCAGTTAAATTTCTCCCACTCGAATGAAGTGATCTGTGTGCATCTTGATCCTCTATCTCAAACAAGGTTAGGTCTTGACCTACCTCTCCCTTTTTAAGAAACTCATCCTCTAAGAATGTGACATCTCGTGATTCAAACTCAGTTACGCTCCCACTGTCTTGCTGACCTATAAACACATAACCCTTAGAGGTTTCTGAGTATCTTATAAAGATACTTTTCTTTCCTCTCAGGCCTAATTTTCCATGTTTGTGAGAAGAATCATGTATATAGGCAGCGCAACCCCAAGGTCTTAATACACTTAGGTTGGGTGCTCTTCCAGTCCACGACTCATATGGAGTGGTTGCAACTGATTTTGTAGGCACTCGGTTAAGTACATAGGTAGCAGTAAGCAATGCATCACCCCAATAACTAATTGGGAGGTTAGCTTGTGCCATCATTGACCTAACCATTTCTAGAAGCGTCATGTTTTCTCTCCGCAACACCATTTTGTTGTGGAGTATTTGGGATAGTCAACTGATGAACAATTCCCTTTCCATCACATAACTCGTTAAATTGAGTTGACAAGTACTCTCGACCCCGGTCAGTTCGAAGAACTTTTATCTTCTTGTCTAATTGATTTTCCACTAAGCTCATATAGCGTTGGAAACAACTTATTGCTTTTGATTTGTGGGAAATTAAATAGACATAACCGAAACGAGTGTAGTCATCTATAAATGAGATGAAGTAGTACGCTCCATGCCTAGCCCTGACATTCATAGGCCGACAAATGTCCGAATGGATTAATTGCAAGGGATATTCAGCTCTAGTCGCTTTACCGAAGGGTTTTCTTGCAGATTTTCCTGCTAGACAACTTTCACAAGTGGACAATTCCACATGTTCAATGCCAGTAAGCAAACCTTGTTTTGCTAACCTTTGCATTCTTTGCTGGCCAATATGACCAAGTCTAGCATGCCATATGTTTACATCACTATCATATTTATGAGAGGAAGCAAACATAGAAAAACAAGCATTATTATTAAATGAATTATAATCCAAATCCATAATAATAAAACCTCCAGTCACATGACCTAAAGTCAATTTGACAGAATTGTCATGGAAAAACAAGCTAAAGCCAAGCCTAAGCAAAACAATAACAGAAATAATATTCCGGCGAATTCTTGGAGCATAGAGGACATCATGTAGTAGTAGGTGTCGACCACCACGCAAGACTAACTTGCATGTACCGATCCCTTCAACAGCAACCTTATTGTTGTTGCCCACATAAATCCACTTTGTTCCACGTGAAATATGCCGAAACTCCACAAAAGAATTGTGTTCCCTCGTTATGTGGTCCGTTGCTCCTGAGTCTACAATCCACAAAGGATTAGATTCAGTCAAAAATATTGAACTAGAAACACAAAGTTCACTAGTTTGAGTTTTGTGAAATACCTTTCTAGGAGGCTCAGAGCAATCCTTAACATAGTGACCCTTTTTGTCACAGTTAAAGAATTTCACCTTTGCAACATTTACACGTTTGGGACGTTTGTTATTGCCTTGTCGTTCTGCCCTTGCTCTTTTAGCAGGCTGAGACTGAGTTGGTCCTCTTTTCTTAACCCAATTCTTTTTCTTAGAGCCATCTTTGGCCTTAGAGAATGTTTCCATATGCAACTCAGCTGTTGGCTTAGCAGCCTCAAGCCGATCCTCCTCCAGCTCAAGAGATCTCCGGACATCTTCCAGAGACGTGATTAGCTGGTTGTGGGTCAAATGCATCTTTATATGATCCCAAGAATCAGGTAAGGACTTTATGACAGCTTGAATTTGTTGCTCATCGGTCAACACATGACCAACATGTTTTAACTCCCCAATCATGTTTGTCATATGCCTCAGATGTGTTCTCACTGAATGCTCTGGGCGCTTCTTGTATGAATCAAAACTGAATGCTCTGGGCACTTCTTGTATGAATCAAACTTGATTGTTAAGGATCGAAGACTTACAACAGAACAGGTACCAAACCTATTCTTCAAAGCAACCCAAAGACCCATAGCTCTTTGGTGATCCTTAAATTCCCTTAAGATATCATCATCTAAGATGCTCAGCAACGTAATGCGAGCCAAGGAGTCCTTATTTTTCCAAGCGTCATGAGCCGCACGGTCACGCCTATGCTGAGCCGTGGTGCCTTCCTCAGGTTCATCCATGGCGATGTTAATTGCCTCTAGAGCCTCTTGCTCTTCAAGCACATATTGGACTTTTAAGCTCCAGGTTTCATAGCTGTCACCATTGAGTTTCAACCCTTTGTTGAGCTCAACAACAATGTTCTTAGAAGCAGTAGACATTTTCTTTTAACAAAATAGAAAAAATATAGTGAGGATCTAAAGAAGGAATTTCTAAACGCAAGTACTATGTTCAACATAAATATTCGGACAATAAGCCCTAAGTTGATTAAGTTAATAAATACATATATTAATAATGGATTCGAAAGTTCACTATGTTCCCAGTCATCGTCCAAAAATTAAACACATGTAAATTAACCTAGTCAACTACTTAGCTTAATGTCTAATCATGTTTTAAAACAACATTTTGTTTTGCATGATCTTATAATCCCTTATGGATCTAAGTTAACAAATTAACTTAAACTTAATTATAAATTTTATTTAACATATTAAATAAAATAAATTAAATGTTAAAATAATTAACATTTATGCATTCGTTAAATTAAGTAACAAAGATATTGAATATTAAACTAATTAATATTTCTAACATGTTAAACAAATTAACAATAGTAAATTAATGTTAAACAAATTAACAATAATAAATAATATTAAACCAATTAACATTTTAGGCATTTTAAACTAATCAATTAATAAATTAGACAATTGGTATAATATTTTAACTCATATATCTAATATTAAACTAATTAACATTTCAGATAATTGGTATAATTCAAAAAAAATTTACCTAATCATGCTGTTAACTAAGTCATTTGCCTAGTTTTTTTTTAAAAAAAAAAAAATATTAAACACCACTTTTCATAATTTATAATCAAGTCAGTAGTGAAAGAATCATTAGCCCAAGTCAAAAAAACACATTTCGAATTGGGCCTTTAACATAATTATGCAAAGTGGGCTATTAAAAAAAAGGCCTACATGTCTGTAGACAAAAGAAACAGGCGTACATTCTTTTCAATCTTAATTTAAGAAAGAAAACCCTATTTCCCTACACTTCTCCCAAAAAAACAGCCGTCACTATATTCAGTAGAAGTCAAAAAAAATTTGTTTCTTCATCTACTTCTTTCTATCTCTTAACTGCAGTTACGCCATTAGGAGCACTAAGCGCCAAAAAAAAACTTTTTTTTTAATGGTTGTCGGAAGAAAATACACAGAAACCTATATTTCTTCTTCTTGCTTTTGAACTGGTGCAACTCTTTTACGACATAGACGCTGCAGTGTTTGGAGCACAAAGCTCCATCCATTTATTTTTTAAGATGTTTGGAAGAGACAAGAACAAAAGAAAACAAAAAATTTCTTCTTCCTCTCTTGATTCTGTTTACTACCTCTATAGCCATTGTAGAAGCACAAAACTTCAAAAAAAAATATTAGTGGTTGTTCATGCCGGCTCACTGCCGCACGGTTTGATTTCGAAAACTGATTTCGATTATTGGCTGGACTGTTTTACTACCACTTCTCATCAGAATTAGACGTCGGTTTGTGGTTTAAACGGTGGCGTTAGAGCAGTGTTTGTAACCAAAAAATGGTTCCCCCTTGTAAAAGAATGTAGAATAGCACTATATAAAAAAACTGATGCTTTTAAGAAGACATATGATCTTCAATCAACACTTTTTGTTGGCTCAGTCACAACAACAGTTTTTATTTTTCGATAAACGATGTTAAAAAAATACTTTCAGATCATCCCACATATATTCTAGATTCACAACCAACAGAGAAATTGCATGATTTGCTAAACCAGAAAACCAACCTGGTGACGTCTGATACCAATGTAGGATTCATATTCATATAACACAGAATCTATACTAAATAGATTACTCAAACATAAATCAGAGAACTTACTTGTTTTCCTTATAAGCGGAAGCGGTAGGATCTTGAACCGTGGCTGGAATTACTGGCCGTCGGTGGTTGTCACTGCTTGACGGATCAACCCCTTTATCCACAGTCTGAACACTAGTTTATTTGAGAGAGAGATAGGAAGATCAGTAGAGAAATCAGTATAAATTTATCTGAGCCTATTACTGTATTTATAACTGTATAATATAGTAATTGTCCTCTTGTAGGACTCTATCAGGTAATTTATCTTTTTACCTGGATAGACATTAAGAGCACCCCTTTATGGGTGGACTCTTTTATTCAGATAAATCCAACAATCTATATGTATCAAGTCAGCATAAATTAGAAACTATTATAGAACCTTCAGCTAGAAGGCCTGATTCTGAAATTTGGAAGTTGGAGTTTGTCCATCGTGAAAGATCCCCTAGCTTCTTTTGGCATGTTCTGAAAATTGTGAAATATTTCAGCATCCAAAGATTGTTGAATATTGCCCCCATATTTAGCCAGTGAGTCAGCAACTCCATTTCCTTCTCTAAAACAGTGTTCCACCCTGATTTGCATATGTTGCATCTTATTCCTAAGCCAATTAACATCATCTTTCAACTACCACGGTACTGCTATGATTTCTAGTATCATGTTGACCACCAACTGAGAGTCTAATTCAAGAATTAGTTTGTGAAAGTTGTTGTTGAAACACCATGTTACTCCAAAAAGTGCTGCTCTTAGCTCAGCCATGTTATTTGTGCAGAATTCAACATTTTGAGCAAATGCTACTAGTAACTCCCCTCTATCATTCCTTACCAGACCTCCTATTCCTGCCATTTTCTTAATAGAATTACTGCTCCCATCTGTATTAAGTTTGACCCAACCATTAGGAGGTAAGACCCAAGTAACTGGAACAGAAGAGAACCTAGGCCTGTAAGAGTCAATCTTCAAACAATAAGAAGCCCAATCAAAACCTGACTCCAATTTAAAACCTTGATTTTTCATGAACACCTTTATATGGACTAGAACCTCATGCTTAATCATACTAACTGAGCACTTAGTTCTACCATATCTGGCAGCACATCTTGATTTCCAGACCTCCCAGCATACAAAAGTAGGAATGACTTTACAAATGAGTTTATGCTTACTATTACAATAATTACCCTGCCACCATGATTGAAGCATCCCTTCTAGTGTCTTAGGTCTTGTATCAATTCCAAGAGGTCTTGTAAAGAAATTCCAGACCTCCATAGCTACCTCACTAGTTGTAAACAAATGATCAATTGTCTCTTCCTTCGGCCGTTTGCAGCAAACACACCTGGATACTATCTGGTGTCCAAATCTTGGAATGATGTCATCAACAGGAAGTTTCTTTTTGACTGCTCTCCACAAAGAAAAGGAAATTTTGAAAGGAATATTCTTCCTCCAAATATCCTTCCATATCTATATTTCAGGCTTCGAATGTGTCAACAAGTTGAAAGCTGTTGCAATGCTAAAAGAGCCAGTAGAAGAAAGCTTCCATATTGGCTCATCATTCTTGTTCATTTGGCCAATATTAATGTTGATCAGTTGTTGTACTATGTGAGGGGGCAATATATTAGATAAAGCACTAGCATTCCAGGCCCTCTCCCTCAGAAAGTCCTTGACTTTGACCTTTCTAGTAACATTAGCTGTTGGAAATAGTTTAGCCAAAGGTCCAAGACCACTCCAATTGTCATGCCAGAATGAAGAATTCCCCTCATTAATCTTCCAAAGTATTTGAGGCTCTATCACATTTCTCATCAGAGTCAGTTCCTTCGAACTACTAGAATCAGCATTCTGAGGAAGTTTAGTGACCGGATGACTTCTTTGACAATATTTTGCTTGCATGAATTTTGCCCACAAGTTTCCTGAAGTTCTGAATCTCCATCATCGCTTAGCTGCATTTGCCTTGCAAATGTCCTGAAGCCTCCTAAATCCGGCTCCTCCTTCAAACACAGGATAAGACAAGTTTTTCCATGAACTCCAGTGGTGCTTGTTTTTGTTGTCTGCACTGCCCCAAAAGAAGTTGGACATGTACCCTTCAAGGTGTTTCAAAACTGTCTTGGGAGGTGTTACAGCTGCAAGTGTATGCAAAGTTTGGGATTGCAACACATGCTTAATTAAAGTAGCTCTTCCTCCAATGGAAAGAAGATTCCCTTGCCACCCTTTAATCTTGTTCAAAATATTTGTGGAGATTTGGGAATAATAACTTATATTTTTCCTCCCACTGTAAATTGGACATCCCAAATATTTAAAGGGAAATTCTTGGTGACGGTATCCAGTCAAGTCATTGATTCTGTCTCTATGATTTCTAGAGGAATGGGCAGGGGTAAGGAAAAAGCTTTTTCCTTACTGATTTCTTGTCCTGAAACTTCTTCATATTTCTCTAGCACCTTCATAATCATCTTGATAGATCTAGTGTCACCAGAGGAGAAGATGACCAAGTCATCTGCATAGCATAGGTGATTAATTCTAGGTCCATTTTGATACACAGAAACAGGAATGAAAAACTCTTTTTCATGGAGTTGATTTAGAGCTTTAGAGAGTGTCTCCGCAGCAAGAATGAAAAGGCCTGAAGATAGGGGGTCGCCTTGTTTCAATCCTCTGGTGGAATGAAAGAAACCAGCTCTCCTTCCATTAATTAGGATGGAATACCATACATCAGAGAGTAATCTATAGACCAAGTCTATGAAAATTTCAGAAAATCCCATCTTCCTAAGAACAGAGGTGAGAAAAAGCCAAGATACCTTGTCATAGGCTTTTGCCATGTCAAGTTTGATAACTGTATTATCCCTGTTTTCATCTTTTCCCATACTCTGAACCAATTCCTGAGTTAATAAGATATTTTCAGTAATGAGCCTTCCTTTCATGAACCCGGACTGGTTTTCTGAGATGAGTTTAGGGATAATATCTGTTAATCTATTAGTGACAATCTTGGAGATGATTTTGTTGGAGAAGCTGGTTAAGCTTATAGGTCTCAACTGAGAAAATGATTGAGGAGCTTCAACTTTGGGAATAAGAACCAAACATGAGTGGGAGTAGAATTTTGTTAGTCTTTTACCACCAAAAAATTCATGCACCATGTTACAGAGATCTTCTGAAATGATGTCCCAACATTGTTGATAGAACATTCCATTAAATCCATCTAGACCCGAAGTACTATTAGGATCAAGTGAGAAAACAGCTAATTTGACCTCCTCCTTGGTTGGCATTGTTGTTAACATGTTATTGTCTCCTTCAGTAACTCCTACTTCTATAATATTCAAGAAGTCAATATCAACTTCTTGGTCCGGTTGATCAAAGAGGTTACTGAAATGATTCACTGCAGCTTGAGAGATCTGATCGATACCTTGAATCCAGTTTCCTCGATCGTCTTTGATTCTGTGAAAGTAAGCACTCTTTCTCCTCTGTCTAATCACACTATGGAAATATTTGGAGTTGTTGTCCCCATCTTCTTCCCATTTGATTCTTGCCTTTTGTTTTAGAATTGCCCTTTCCCTTTGACTCCACCTGATTTGTTCAGCATAGCATTTCTGCAACATAGTTCTATTCATGTCACTAGCATCAGCTTCATAGACACTCTCCATTTCCTGTACCTTCTCCTCCCATTCTTTTAGTTTGTCAAAAACATTGCCAATGTCATTTTTTGACCAGTGACCCAACTTGACTGATAGTGCTTTGAGTTTTTGTTGAAAAATCCACATAGCATTACCATTGACTTGGGAATCCCAAGATTGCTGTACTAATTCTTTGAAACCTGGGACTTTGATCCAGAAGTTCAAGAACTTGAAGTATTTCATAGGGGGATCATCACTGGTAGAGCATTAAAACAAAAGAGGTCGATGGTCTGATCCTGTCCTAGGTAGATGAGAAACAGTAACCACAGGAAATGATTCAGACCATTCATAATTGTATAACACCCTATCCAGCCTCTTACAGATTCTCTTCCTTTTCCTTCTGTTATTGCACCAGGTAAATATTTCTCCAGAGAAGCCAGCATCCATCAATTCACATTCATCTAGACAATTAATGAAATCTAGGCTACTGCTTAGCCTATGTCTTCTTCCCCCTTTTTTCTCTGCAGCTTCCAAAATAACATTAAAATCACCACAAACAGTCCACGGGCCATTGATCAAACTCTTGGTATGTACTAAACTGTCCCAGAGATCTTTCCTTCTATCGGATTTTGACTTAGCATATACCACAGTTATCCAGAATGTAAAGGAAGCCATGTTATGATTGGTTGCAAAGGTGATCTGTTGTTCATGATCATTAATGACAGTGCATGTGAAACTGCTATCCCAAAAACACCAGATTTTACCATTACAATTTGCTTTGGCAAAATCAAAGCCAAGAGCTCTTCTATAAATGTCCAAAAAAGAACTATCTACAAATGGTTCTTGTAGAGCTACAAAAGATACTTTATACATTCTAACCAGCTTGGTGAGCCTTTCAAAGGCTCCTTTTGATTTGACACCCCTAATGTTCCATACTAGGGTGTTAATCATTGGAAACATGAGTTAAGCTTTTTTGTTGTCCTTTCCTCTCCCTTTGGGGGGAGGAACAGAGATGGACTTCTTTTTTTTTCCTTTTTTCTTGTTGTGAGATGTACCTCTTGGAGATAGACCTCCCTGCTCAATTGTTTCTTCGAACATTTTGCCAATTACTTCCTGTTCATCCTCTTTTTCTGGTAAGAATGCTCTCACTAAGCTATCGGCTACCAAGTCGTCCTCTTGATCTGATTCATTGGTTGGCACTGCACTGGATAGATTCACTTGATCAGATATTGTTCTTTCACTTGATTGAGATGGGCTTGCCTGTTGTTTTTCCTTTGAGCTCGATTGGCCTTGCTGTACATTTTGAGGTGGGAAATGGAATTGCTGTGACTGTTCATTGTGTTTATCTTGAGCTTCGACTGATATTTCTTTCTTCTTTTCTCTTTGTGACAGTTTTTTAAAGGAATTTCTTACAACCACAGGGGGAGCTTGAGGTTCACTTATGACATGTGAGAGTTCTTGCTCTTGGTTGTTTACGATTACCATTCTTTTTTTCTTCAACCTTCCTGGAGGATCAATACTAACTACTATCTGTTTACCATTATTTTTTACTGTCTCTTTTTCTTTAGCTTCATGAGTACTACTAACTCTCTCTACTAAATGTTGTTCAGCCAGAGAGTTAGATATTGTGAGTTGTTTCTTCTTGATCAACTTTTGAATGATGTATCTTTTCCTTCTTTTTTTCCTCCTCTCTCTTTCTTGGATTCTCTTCTTTATTAGAGGTCCTGATTGTAGCGCTTCATTTTTGTTCACGTTCTTCTTTTGAATTTCTCCACTTGTCCGATCTGTTTCATTTTCTTTGGTACTGCTCTCTGCTAGATCATTGTTCTCCATGTTCTTGTTGTTCATTTCCTCCTCTTCTTTGTTTAATTCCTCATCTTTTTTTGCTGCTGCTATTCTACACTGATTAGTCGCATGCCCAAGCAATCTGCAATGCTTACAGAATTTTGGCACCGCTTCATACTCTAGCTTTTGTTCAAATCCTTTTAGACCTGTATTATCATCCTCCAAACCAACCCATACGGTTTTCGGAAGAGGTTTTGTTAAGTCCACCTCGACTCTAACCTTGGCCATACTTGGCCTAGTCCTACTTCTAGTTGCTGCGTCTAGTGCTAAAGGGAGTCCAACAGGAGCTAAGATCTGTCTAACATATTCCCATGTATGCAGGTGGTAAGGTAGTTCAGGAAGCAATACCCAGACAGGTGCAATTGGAACGTCTTCCTCCGGCTTAAAGTCCGGAGACCATTTAGAAAGCCACATTTGCATTCCATTAATTTCTAACATACGTTTGTACCATATAGAATTATAATCCTGATCATTTTCAAAATCTAAGAAGACAATCCTATTATCATATACGCCAATTTTAGTTCTACCTGCTGTTGGAGTTTTCTCTGCGAAAGAGGATCGAATCTGTTCAATCCCAGGTCGCACTCTGAGAAATCTGCCAATTAGTGTTCTTTTGCACTCTTCCGCCATGACTCCGTAGTAGTCTTTAGTCTTGAAGATGACCGCCGGTATACCATTGTGGGTTGTGGTTCTGGCTGTTACTGATTTTTGGACAAGACGGGTCGAAGCTTCCTTTGTCAAGGTTGCAGCCACAGTATTAGCATAAGTAGAGCTTTGTGTAATTTCGGTGCTATTAGTTGCTTCAGCTGGAGAAAAAGATGGTCCCTCCTTACGCGCCTGTTGGAGGCATGCCGGAGGTTCCATGGTGGGGGCGCGTGTATAGCAGTTGTTTTAAGTTTGGGGGCGCGTAGGTTTCATATTGGTTTGGTGATATAGGATCAGGCGTCTCACATTCAAAATGAATAGGAGTATTAGCTTAATACCTATATGAACACTAGAAAATAGAACTAGTTTGTACGCTTTTTCTTCCTTTTACCTATGGTTACCTTTTGCCTTTCCTGGATGCTGAATTCGTATAAAACTGATTATAGCTTGCCCTCGTGCGAGATAGGCAACCAAAACATTAGATTTTGACCGACAAAACCAAATGATCTTGTTCTATCGTTGAATTGAGCAAACAATATTTAGTTGCTATCATAGTCTTGTTCTTGTGTTATCTAATCTGATAGATTACAAACAAATGTGCTCTTTACTATATAAATTATAATTACCATTTTCTTTTCAGCACTTATTCGATTTCCTTTGTAAGTAAGTGTAAATTATCACCGGTAATCTGTTGCTTCACAGTATCCTGCTTTCTTCTCAAGTGAATATGCTATCTATGGCCTTCTTGGCTTTCCTCCAAATTAGAATTATCAGTTCGAGATACAAGTATTGTGGTTAAGGAAATAGCAAGGCAGAGGAGAAGTTTCTCTTATTGTTCTCTGGTGATATGCATGCTGTCCTACAATTTTGTAGGTTACACCAAGAGTTCTCTAACTTGCTTTTATTTGTCTACCCCTTCAATTGTGGAGTCGCTTGGTGCAAATGTAATTTTAACAAGTGAACTATAATCACAAGACTTGATACCCGTTCAGTAATTGTTGTTGTTTTTAACTTGAATTATGATACATCTGTAAGCTTAAGTTTCAGAAAAACAAGCTTAGCTAATGCATGCATTTATTCCCTTTCACTTAAAATGAGTAAAGGGACTGCAAAGAGAAGCCGCAGTTGCTACTCACAGTTGATTGATAAAAGAAGAAACTTTCTACTAATGGTGTCAATTGCTTCTTCTAAGTTGCTACGAATTTCACCATTGATATTTAAATGAGTGACTAGCTATGTCTGCTACACAAATATTTGGTAGGCAGCTGAGTGCATGTAAATCTGCTATTGTTGAAGATGAATAAAGTTTTAAGAAATTTTGGATCTCAACCCTTATAAGATATTTATATTCAGCAGTCTATATGACTTCAGTATTCTGAAATCAAAAGATCGACCTTATTTCAGTTTCCTGCTTTTCTCATCCACAGTAGCTGAATGTCAAGGCATTGCAACTTTTCCTCCTTCAACTGCAAATACTATAAAGCTTTTTATTAGTTTGAGTCTTTTGACTTGACTCTTGACTTGTTCACTCTTCTTTTTATGAGTTTCATTGTGCTTCTGTTCACCAAGTTGTGTCCTAGAACTCTAATTTGGAGAAGGTAATTTCACTGGGTTGGCTATGTTATCCTAGTAGGAATTATGTGTAAAATGCTGCAGTTGAGCATATTATTCCAGCAAACCTTTTAATCCTAGGTGAACCAATTAATCTATGAAACCATGAAGAGGAAACTTCAGATCACCATAATAGATGAAAAGAAAAGATTCAGATTAGTATGTCCTATTGATATATTTGGCCTACTCCATTACTACTACTTTTTGTTTATTGCTTCATATTTTAATCAAAAGGTCAGCCTAAGGTTATATATTAATCGTTGAATTTCTTGTATTTCGAAGTGCACCGTCATCCTTGATTTAAAGTGCCAAACACATCCTCGTACCTAATCCAATATTCAACTAAAACTAAACTGACATTTGACATTTATTTCCTCTACCTAAAGCATCGACATTTGCCACCCCACAGAACAAATACTGAGAAGCAAATGAACAAGTTTGCAACTATTCGATCATAAATGTTAATAGTACTAAATTATCATTTGACCGTAATGTAATAATGGAAAGGATCACATTTTATTTAGAAAAGAAATACAATTTGGGATAACGAATGTAGCTAATTTCTAGCCATTGTATCATATTCTTGAAAGAAGAATATTCATATGCAAGCATGTGTTGTGGAGAAAGTAGAGCAGGTAAAGACCATAGTGCATATCTTAGCTACTTTTAGAATGATTATAGTTAGATGTCAGCACACCTAAATCACTTCCAGTGATGGAAATGCCTTAGCATGCATACTATAAATTGGCTATCTCCCTAAAGTAACTCACAAGCAAAAAGTACAAATCATATACAGCAAATTTGAGTGAATAGAGAAGCTTGATTTATCGAAAAGGAATGATGAAGGCGATATCCACTGAAGCAGGAGAAGCATCCAAGGCTACAGTCCATGGAGTCAATAGAGGACTCGCTGTATTTGATCTCATTCTGCGTATTGTTGCAATTGTTGGAACCTTAGCAGGTGCTGTGGCAATGGGAACGGCTGAGGAAACTCTTCCTTTTATCACGCAGCTTGTACGATTTCAGGCTCAATATGATGATTTTGACACATTTAAGTAAGTCCAATTTTATATATTAATTTGATTATATGAGAGATAAAAATACACTTCATGTTGTTTTATGCATATAGTCAACTCTTTTTTTTTGTTTCTGTGGTAAAGGCTGTTCGTGATTGTGAATGCAATAGTATGCGCGTACCTTGCTCTTTCTCTCCCATTTTCCATCTTTCACATTATCAGGAGCAGAGCAGGAAAAAGTCGGATTTTGCTCATCTTTCTAGATGCGGTAATTCATTCAGTTGTTATTTATGTTGTTTCACTATAGTTGATGGTTAATTAGGCTTCCAAAAGAGAATTGAAACTTCTAGTCTAAGGTCCCAATTTTGAGATCTTGGAAGGAGAAATTAAAAAAAGAGCTTAAGAGAATGTACACCTTGGTAAAACCTGGCTGATCTTGACCTGTGACATAAACCAGAACTCTACTCATTGTTTTATGCTACAACATTGTAGACATAATAAGCTTTTGAACAACTTGAATAACCTATCTAGTAGCTATATGAAACATATGTCCTTGCCCCTGAATCCAGAGTTCAGTAGCCTATTCGTTAATTTAGTTATTACAGTTTCTCCATTAATTGCTAAAGATATCGAATTATACTGATTTCAATGATACTGACATTTGAACCTGTTTGAAGATAATGCTGGCTCTCCTCACATCTGGAGCTTCTGCAGCAGCTGCCATTGTGTATTTAGCACATAACGGGAATTCTTCTGCAAATTGGTTTTCGATTTGCCAACAGTACACAGATTTCTGTCAGCGCTCTGCTGGTTCTCTCATTGGCTCCTTTGGTGCAATTGTGTGTCTTGTTCTCCTTATCATTTTGTCAGCCACCGCAATATCCAGGCGCTAAAGCAATGCTTGCTTAGATTATATTGGCTAGCTAGCTATCCATTGTGTTGTGTTTCTATGTCTTTTGTTTTTTGGATGGCCAAAGTTTCATGACTTGAATTTCATAAGCATTTCACTGGCTGTAACTTATATCAAGATTGTGAGTTCTATGCTGTTTTAATTTATCACCATGGACATGGTTTCACAAATGAAAAGGTTTCTGTTGTCTACCATCTTCTGAGCTTCAGCTTGTTTGGATGGTTGTTATTGTTTCATATTATATTGTTAACATAAGTACCAAGTTTGTTTTGATTGTTACTCTAATCATCATTGTATTGTATCGTTAAATCCATCGTTACGTAACATGAAAACTGTCACTTTATGTAACGACTGATTTGGTGTGATCGCGTCGTTACCTCTTTTTTCTTCCCATCATGGCTTCACTTATTATTTAAAATTTTCGTTTTACCCTTTACCTTATTATACCACACGAAACAATACACTGCAATACGGTCCCTCCAAACATTGTATAATACAATAATACATTATGAAACGATGGGTAACAACTATCCAAACGGAAAGAGATCCATTCATCTTAACTATCCAGTATCGAGAGTCCACCTTTTGTACGAGTACTTAATGGTATATTTAGGAAAGTTTCTTATCCTCATAAACGGCTCTCACACTTATCCAATCTTGTTCAATCATAAATGTTTTAAGTATAAGTGAAGTTATTTCTGATTTGGTTATTCAGAAAAGACAATTCTGGCATCTTTACTGAACTGGTAAACAAGCCTATTGCCAAACTAATTCAACTTCTTGAAGTGCTATATAATTTCAAGATTCGAAGCATGACTTATTACAGTCGATGATAAAAGGAGATTTCTTAACCTTCCCCTAATCTCTGATGTGCAAATTCTAGCACTATGCCAGTAATTCCACCTGATTATCAATTGACTTCAGGGTCTTCTCGTAGAGTAGATGAGATTCATACACCTTTGGAATTCGAATAGCATCATCAATTAATTCTGTACTTTATGTGTATTCACTGGCATCCACTTGAATTTAAAAAATTGACACAAAATGGCAAGTTCCACCTTCATCTGAAGATATGAAGAGTCTTCCCTAGTCCATACTCTTGGCTTTACCTCTGAAATAAGGCATGAATAATTTAGAACTTAGTTCAATTGCAGATTTACTACAGGTACACAATATGTTTTCTTACTCATATTTGGAAAATTTTCTGTTCAAGTTTCCATTCTTTTTTCTTTGTTTATACCTATATGTAGTGAAGTTTAATAGTAGATATTTATCTTGGAAACTCACATCTATGAGCCATACCTTAGGATTTGATGCAATCGAAACTACGAAAGCGATAAAAGATAAGAAACGAGACGAGACTCACACGATTATTCAAGTAACAACGAAGAACGATGTTTCGTTACACTCCGAATGATGGCAAAGAATCACCTACGCTATACAACTATCCTCAAGAATCACGAGGTCCTTGCAAATAGAATGATCGAAAGGTTTGAAGTTCAACTCGAATTCTTCCAATTGAAATCAAGCTAAATTTCATAAGTTTCAAAGAGAGAATTTATCTCATGTGTTTTGTGTTCAAAGTTGTGTTAATGAAATAAAGGCTAAGGGAAGACTCTTATAGTCTTCCACATACATGGAATGAAAAGCCTAAAATACCCCTAAGTGGGTTTAAACAATAGAAGCCACTTAGGGCCATAGTTGGAATTACACCACAAAAAGATAGGAATCTCGGATGTTGGCTTAGTGGACTAGGCGCCCCACCCAAAATAGGAGGCGGTCCGCCTCCTTGAAGCTTGGAGGAGTTGTTCAGCAAAGTGGGGCGGTCCGCCCATGCACAGGGGCGGTATGCCCCTTGGAGATCCAGAGAATGCAACATCAAGTGGGCGGTCCGCCCATTGTGGGAGGCGGTCCGCCCCTTCCTGAAGCCTCTTGAGGCGCCTCAGTTTGTGTCATTTGAGTCTTTCCTTGTGTTCTCGATGGTCCTCCTTCTATGGTGCTCCAATGCATGATCTTCAAGGTGGTTCCGGAGCCTTCATCTTCCACGTCCACGCCTTGCCACACCAAGTGAATGTCAGCATCATGGATTGCTTTGGCTTGGTTTGCATTGCATCAGGATTGAATGAAGCAGCATGAAAATCTTAGCTGTAATTCATCATACCCATAAAGTAAGGGACATGAATCATATTCCAATATTTCCTCAACGTCCTACTAGAAACAATTCATTCACCTACAATTAGGTTGTGCATTTTTCAGTTTAAACCGATAAACAGAACCGACAAAAAGTTAATGGGTTATTGGTATTGGATTATTGCGTTATCGATTATTTAACTGTTTGCAAAATTTTTTATTGGGTTATCTGTTCGGTTGTCGGTTTTGCACATTTTTTAATCGGTCAAACCGATAACGCAATAAGGTTTTTTAATTTACTATCTTGCGCTTATGTATAAAAAAGTAGTATACTTATTTACTCTTATTTGGAACTTGGAAACCTTAAACCCTAGTCTTCTTTTAGTTGTAGCTTTCAGCTCACCTCCTCCATTTCAAACACCGATTTACTATTTCACTCCTCGCCTCCTCCATTAGTTTATAGAACAACGAAGCAGATTTGAATCTGTTGTTGACTGCTACTTTGAATATGACGAATACTTTAAGAGGTATTTGAATCCGCTGTGACAATGAAGCCGATTTTGTATTGGATGCAACCGTTTAATAGGTGATTATTTTATAATTGTTAGGCCTAAGGTTCTTAATTGTTAAACCGGAAATCGAACCGATAAGAACTTAAAACTAATAAATCGGAAATCGATAACCGATACTTTATTGGTTTAGCGCTTTTAAAAATCGAAAACCAATAGTGCGAACTGATAAGGTCCAAAATCGAATCGAACCGCTCGATAAACACCCCTTCCCACAGCTCACGTGAGTAGTGTGAGGAGCGTACATGAACTAAGAGACAACACATACAATATAAGTAATATCAATGGTGTCAAAGTCAAATATTGAAGTGCACCAACCATATTCCTATATTCACTAGGATCTGAAAAAGTAACTCACCATCCAAAGCAATTGTTCTAAATGAATCATAGTGGTAAATTCTTGAGTCCGCCTTTTGGTTGTGAAACTAATAGAGAATTAGATTGCCTTTGTTGGAGAAGAAATTGACTATAATTTGCAAGGCTTTGTAAATAATTATTGTCCAAGTGAAAGTCTCTAGAGTGTGACTTTAGTAATGCCTTTCGAAGTGAAGTTTTTGAGGAACGAATCACTCAAAAGTGTAACCAAAGGATATTTCTAAAGCTTTATGAAAATTCTGAGGCGGAAGCAAAATAGAGAAAGAGTAGTTTGACGATTTTCTGGCTGCTCTGATACTATGAGAATATTTTGGTGAATGGTTCAATAAATTGAGAGCCACAATAAGTCTATTTATGATTGGGATATGTACATATTAGATAAGTGTCGGCTCTACTATGAAGTCACTAATGCAACTGTTGGGGCCCTACTTTTTGTATAAAAAAAAAAAAAAGAAGGAAGAAAAAATATGATATACTGTTTTGTGAAGAAAATACAACTTTTCACCTTTAATGTGGGGACTGCTGCAAAAATTAGGGAGTGAAATAGTTTTTACTTTTTAGGTAATTGTAGTATCCTTCCTTAGGTGGTTACCTATTTTGTTGCATAATTTATATTCCAAAAACTAACATAGACCCATATTTTTATTCTTATATGTTACCTTATTTCTCATTCACTTTCACCATACTTATACTGTGAAATCTCTAAAGTTCAAACGGTAAAACATTGTGCAAAAGAACTGCTTATACAGATCAAAAATTATTTTATTGTATCTTTTACATGATTTCAAGCATTGTAACAAGCAATCATTATATTGAAGCTGACAACACTATTTTGATATCATTATATTAATTTATCAAATTTTTGAGCTAGGTTTATTATTACTTTGAAAAAACTTCATTGAAATTTTTTCATTATTGATATTCTTACTTCATAAGTATATATTCTTATTTTAGTTACTATTAGAGTTTATTCAATTTAAACATATCAACTAAAAAATACGAATCTGATTATGCAAAATCAGAAAAATTGAAGAATTAATTAAAGGACCCTAGATTAATATTTAACCAACAATAAAATTCTTGAATAAAAAAATATTGGAGGATGTCCTTTTAAGTGAACTAGTCACTAATCAGGTTGAGTTAGATGATAATAACCTCCATGAAAAAAAATCTAGAAAAGGTTAGTGAGAAATCTGTATAAGTAGACAAATTGATAAATTCTTATTTAAGATCAACTATGTCTAAAGAAAGATTGAATGAATTAGCTATTTTAGCAATATGCATCTCAATCAAAATTCTAGAAAAAATAATGTTATCACCTTGTGTTGTTAACTTGTCGGTGCACATATGTTTCCCCAAACAACTAACGATTTTATATTTATTATCAAGTGAAAATGAATTGTTCAAACAAATCAATTAGTATAAAACAGTAATGAATGATTTTGTATCTAAAAGTTATAAAAGTAGACGTTAAATAAAAATATACATGAATATCTTTCTTTTTTAAAAAAAAATATAATTTGGACCTCTCAATGAAATTTGACTTTTAGCTTCCAATCTTGTTGAGTCGGCCGTGTATCATATAACTATGTACGCTTATAGATAAGTGTCCCTATAAAATGAGTAAGATAGATGAGAGAAGAATATAATCTACAAGATAAAATACATAGAGTCTTATCATGCTTAATCTAGTTATGCTAAAAATATTAAAATATCAAAAACCAAGCAAATCGTTTGTTAAACACTTGAACATTGTTATACTAGTTCCAATAGACCGAAATATCATTAGTTTCAATACTCTGATAAAGTTTAGCTTCTGAATCTAAATTTAACAAGTTTCTTAATTTTCTATTAGTGGTAAATGATGCATCATCAAACTGTGCAATACAATTCCGCAAATTGGGAGGCAAATTTTTAAGGGCCATTTACAAAAATACCCAAAGAACCCTAAATATTTATATCAAAATACCCATTACATTTTTGCCCACTATTTTATTTACATCCAATGCCCATTCCCCCTGTTACCCGCTCTTCTCCCCTGTTATCCGCTCTTTTCTCTCTGTTTCACAGGTTCGCTCCTTCAATTTTTTCTTCACTTTTCACACGATTTTTTCAAAATCAACTGCTCAAATTGTTGCAATTTTTTCATGATTTCAAATTTTTTCATCAGATTTTCCTAAATCACTAATTCAAAATCGTGTTTTTCTGAAATTTAGGTAAATTTTGCATTATACAGCATATCGTTTGCCAATGGATGATGAATATTGCTACATTTTAGTTCAACACAGCGGAATTTGGACTGAAAAGCATATATATCAAAATTTTCGTGTTGAAGCATTACCGATCAGATCGTCATCAAATTTTTTGGAATTTCATAACACAATCCGACAAATTCCTCTCCTATCTGTTGCTAACGGATTGCTTGATATCAAATATTCCGTGAAGGAAGGTATTCCGCCTATCACAGTATACAACGATATGGGAGTTGCTGTGTATTTTGGATTGAAGAAAAAGAAGTCAGATATAACTGATTATCCTCTCTGCGTGTCGTTTGATGTTAACGATTTGATTACGACTAGTTCAACTACTAATGTTGCTACTGCATCAGCAAGTGTAATACCAGTGCAACAGTATACTGAAGAAGTTGCTGACAGTATACAGTTTTGTGAGGATGCGACAGCAATAAGCACTATTATTAGTGAAGACGAAATAATTTACAATCCTTTTCATCAGACGATTGCAATAGGACAAATTTTCGCAGAAAAGGAAATATTGAGCACAGTTGTAAAGCGTTATGCAATTCATAAGAAATTTCAATTTAAAGTTCATAAATCGTGCTAAAAAAGGTAAGTAAATCCTGTGTTTTTGTTGTAGGATTTATATCTAAATTGCTAATTTGAGCAGTGTATACCATAGAGGTATACTGCTGTCATCAGTATACTCTATGGGATATACAGTGCTTGACCACTGCTATTGTACAGATCAACATAAATTTTAACAGTATATTATAGGGGTATACTGCTGAATGTAGTATACTGTAGAGAGGTATATAGTGCTTATATGACAACTGCGTTTGTATATGTCAACTTAAATTTTAACAGTATACCATAGGAGTATACTGCTGAATGAAATATACTGTAGGAGATATACAGTGCATGTGTGGCGCTGTTTTGGTACATTCCAATCTATTCGAGCAGTGTATACCATAGAGGTATATTGTTGTATTCAATATACTCTAGGGGGTATACAATGATTATTTAGCACCTGTTTTCTGTATACTCTACGGGGTATACAATGCTTATTTCACTGTTGTTTTAAAATACATAAATTCATTATGCTGTAGTTGTATATAATGCATGTTTGGGTCTGTTTTACACTAATTTAAGAAATATAGCATAGTTGTATACTTCTGAATTCACTATACTGTACGGGCGTATACAGTTATTAATTTATTGCAGCTTTGGCATAGTTGAAATAACATTCAAATCTTATTTTGAAATCAGGTATTGCCTTGGTTATGTGGATGACCAGTGCCATTGGAATCTTAAGGCTTACAGCATTGGACAAACAAAATTTTTCAGAGTAACAAGTTTGTATGATGAGCACAATTGTGGAATTGACAAAAGATTTGGCGAACAGAGACAAGCCACCTCTGTTATAGTTGGTGGGTTGATAAAAGACAAGTTAACTTATCCTAAAACGGTATACACGCCAGCAGATATAAAGAGAGATATGAAGAAAGATTTTAGTGTGAAATTGAATTACATGAAAGCTTGGAGGTCGAAAGAAAAGGCATTAGAAATATTAAGAGGAAAGCCAAGGGAAGCATATCAGAAATTACCAAGCTATCTATATATGTTGCAGCATACAAACCCAGGGTCGGTGGTAAAACTACAACCACAGCAGAAGGACGTTTCCTGTACATATTTGTTGCACTTAATGCATCGATTAAAGGGTGGGTATATTGCAGGCCGACAGTAGTGGTTGATGGAAGCCATCTAAATTCAGCATACAATGGCACATATATCATTGCTTGCACACAAGATGCAGCAGGTCAGAATTATTGATTACTAATGTTTATTGATTTATAATGTATTATTATCGATAGAGCAATAAGAAAGGTAAACCATTTGCTGCACACCATATGTAAATGACAAACTGATTTCTTCCTAAACATATAAAATTCTTTGTACAGGACATATTCTACCACTTGCATATGCGGTGGTCGATTCTGAAAATGATGCTTCATGGGAATGGTTTTTTTCATGTTTCAGAGAAGCTTTTGGGGAACGGGAGGGGATGTGTATAGTATCAGATAGGCATGATAGCATAATAAGGGCAGTGCCTATAGTTTATCCTACGGTTCCACATTGCTTTTGCATGTTCCATTTATGGAATAACATAAAGACCAAGTTCAAGAAGGGTACAAAGCAAATTTCAAAAGTATACTTTGCAGCAGCGAGAGCATACACTATTCCCGAGTTCACCAAGCAAATAGACAAAATAGGAGGAGTTGATTACAGAGTAAAACAATATTTGGCAATTGTTGGATACCACAAATGGTCCCGCGCATATTGCACTGCAAATAGAACCTTCAACATGACTTCAAATATTGCTGAGTCGGTGAATTCAAAAGCAAGACATTCAAAAGGTCTCCCAGTTGCTCACTTTCTAGACTCTATGATGCATATCGTACAGGAATGGAACAATAATAATGGTGAAGAAGCAATGGGCACATTTAAAGAGTTGACTGACAAGTATGAAGAGCTATTGACAGCTAGCACTATTGCATCACAAAGCATGACAGTAAGATACACTATTGTTCTTTCAGTTTATCATATATTTATAAATCTATGTGCAGCTACTAATTTAAGTTCTTGAAATTCAGGTGATACCTTCAAGTGATTTCAAGCATGAAGTAGTTGGTGTTGGAGAAAAACATGTCGTATCCATGCCCGAAAGAAAATGCACTTGTGGGAGGTTTCAAATGGAGGACATTCCATGTTCACATGTGTTTGCTGTTCTGGATAGACTTCATGTATCTGCTTATAAATACTGCTCTGACTTCTACACAACAAAAAACTTTCGTAAAACATATGAGACACCAGTTTGTCCTATCCCAGGTGAAGCTACATGGCAGATTCCCCAGGAAGTGCTAGCACACACAGTTCTACCGCCAAGGGGAAGATCCAAACGAGGAAGGCCAACAAAAACTAGATTCAAATCTTCATGGGAAAGACCTGCTACTAGAAATAAAAATCACTGTAGACAGTGTGGGCAGAAAGGACACAACCGCAAGACATACAAAAATATTCCCCAGGATTGAGATATGTTTTTCTGTTAGTTATAGTTCTATTGTTCGATTATACATAGTCCAATTGATCTTGATTGGAATTTTAAGGATGCAACACATTTCTGGATGTTTTAGTACAGTTGAGTTGCTTATTAATTACATTGTTACTGGATTATTCTTGAATGTGTTCTATTACTTAGCTTAAAACCTTTTTTCTGGATATCTCTGTGGTATACAACACACCATGTGGCAGAGTCATTTTGTAGAGGTGCTGTTTTTGATGATGTCTGTTTGTTCTCTATGTTTGAGAGTTTGATTTTCATATATATGCACTTCTTGATGAAGGACGATGTCCAAATAGTAATTTTTGTATGTTATACTGAATATTATTACTGTATTGCTGGTTGGTTGTGTTTCCTGGATGTTGTCCTCATGTCAGACTTGGTATTATTGAGATATTCTGCAAATTTGGTGACTGTATACATTTTTAGTATACACTATACCTTATTAATCAAGGAGAGAAACGCAGGAAGTAGAAATCTGTTTAACTCCGAGCTACCTGATTAGTAAACTGCATTAAAATCCATTTTTCTGTATACATTTGTAGTATACAGTATACCACAATGGTATACTGCTTTAACTTCTAGAAATAAGCTTGCCTGTTATTAGCTACCAAAAATTGATAAAGCTGTATACACCAGAAGTATACCAGTGGGGTATACTGTATAGTAGAAATACAAGATTTTCATTTTGTCCTACAAGCCTTACTATATAACAAATAAAATATAACGCAACAAAAAAATTTTATGTCAGTTTTTTTCATTAACTATGGTGTTATTTTAAAGTTTGAATTACTGTCTACATCCAGTTATATCGACAGTTTTTTACTGTCAGTTTTTTCAATTACTGTGTAATAGAATTTTTTAAATTAATTAAAAAATCATTTTAACTGCTCGAAGTTGGCAGTTTTTGTTAGATGAAAACGTGTAAAGGTGCAGATGTGCACTTCCCTTTATTTAAGGTATGTAATGTGCTGCAGTTTTTCTATGAAACCTCACCTATAAAAAAGGGTTTATTATTGGTCTTTTACTCTTCAAATCAAATTAGCACAGTTTCTTTCATCTTCAGAAAAAAGATTACCCCAAACACCACAGAGAAATGGCTCGTAGACCAAGCAATGCAAGCTCTTCTTCTGCACCAACAACAAAGATGGCGGTGGAGCAGTTAAGAGATGAACTTGCAACTTTTAAGGCTAGTTTTGAGGAATTTCTTGAACAGTACAAGAAGGATGTTCGTCGGATGAAGAAAATACTTCATGGTCTTCTTGCAGATCATAAAATGGACCCTGCTGACTACTATACTTCTCCAGAAATTTGATGTTTCTGTCATGTAGTCAGTTTAACTAGTATTTTAGGTTATATGTCAGATTCCGTTCTATACTCTGTGTTTTTTTTTATTTTATTCTCATGTATGTTGTTGTTTGACCAGTTATAAAGATCTGTGATTGTTGTTCTGTGATTGCTGTTCTCCTGTATCTTTATTCAAAACTGAATCATCATTAATATTTAATATAGTGTGTGCATGTTTCTAATGTATACCTTTGTAGTATACAATATACCTCAATTAGTATACCACTTTGTTTTGTCACAACATATTTCTGTACTAATTAATACAAAACTGTCTTCGCATTGTATACCTTTTTAATTTAGGTATACCCAAAATGGTATACAAGTTTCTTTTGTCACAAAACATATTTGGGAATTATTATTAACTAAAAGGGAACCATGTTGCTTGTGTATACCTTTGTAGTATACACTATACCCCCAGATTGTATACCTTTCTACTAAATGAACTTTAGCAGTATTGTATACCTTTTTGTATAACATATACCTTTGAAGACCATGCTTCTATTGTATACCTTTGAAGCATAGGGTATACACCCAATGGTATGCTACTTTAAATTGCCTTACCATTTTTGCCTATAAACTATAATTAAACCTTGCTTCTATTGTATACCTTTCTGCTATATGGTATACCCTAATGGTATACAATTAAAAAAATATTAATATTGCTATTCATTCTAATATATGATATTACTCCAATGTTATATGATATTAATTAAAGAAGTATACCATTAGGGTATACTGCATAATAAAATACAACCAAACTATGTTGCTGTAGTATACCTTTCTACTTGACAGTATACCATAATAATCTATGATTTTACTTTGTTCAATCTGATTTATGCTTTTCGGTAACATAAATTTTATTTCTACTGTATACCCTAGTTGTACAGTATTGGACCAACACCAACATAATCTGTCTGCTTTGAGTTACATCCGCCAAATGAAAGAAAGAAATATAAATTGAAAGCATAACGAAGGTCTTCAATTATAAAGGGTTACCACAAAAGACTGCAATTCAACAGTTTAACTGGTAGTTGCACAAAACTACTACATACAATATAAACATATACATTTCTTCAGTAATTGCTAGCCACTATTTTCTAAGAAGCCCCGCCATGCGTTTACCAGGATATTCGGAATCACTTTCTTCATTGTTAGTGATTTTCTGACATGCATACTGCCACAAAAGTGCAGCATATCTTGAACGAAATTTGTGAATATCATAACCCTTCTGTTTAATAGCAATTTGCTCAATGATGTGCTCTGCAAAACTAGCCACATATGCTCCACAATCCCTGTACAGACGCATAAATTGCAAACAACATCAAAGAACAAATATAAATAAAATAATAAAGTATGGAAAAAGTATATCTGTAGAAAGAGTGCTTACGCTAATCTCTGCCTGGGAAGTTTCTCAACATATACAATGTTGTATGGCTCTGTCAAAGTCTTCCCATTATGTAAGCCATTTTTCAGAACAAGTTCAACCCTGTTAGTATAAAACCCAGAACGGTCCAAAAGCAAAGGGACCAATACAGCATAAGCATTCACCACATCATCAATATTTTTATTTACCCGTCGAGTGGCTAGCGAGTCGTATACAAAGATATCCCTGGTCCGTAGCAACAATCTCAACAGAATCCAGTGCGACTTCTTCTCAATATAAACAAAAGAGAGGACCTCGTCAGCATCATACCACGGAGTGTTGCAGCAGAGACGATAACCAAGCATATACTTCTCAATTTCAATTCGTCCCTTCAGCGTTTCCACACATGCTCCTCTTTTCATTAACTGGTAAACAGCTTGAATGGTGTTGTCAAAGTGATGATCAGTCGTTGTAATCTTCACTTTAAGATCGTGCTTTATCTTCTTTCTAAGGTAGAAGAAGATAACATCGAGATGCTGAAAGAAAGATGTTTGCATGAATTAACACACAAAAATCAGAAGCAACAACAGTATACTTGAAATGATACCAAAAAATTAAACAATAAAAAATGTTTAAAAGAAGTTGATATACATTAGAAGTCACTAGAGCACCACAGGTTTGTAACTCCCGAAACCAATCCTTAGTTGCAATCTCGGCAACCCCAAAATCAATAGCTGGATCAAGAAGATCATCCGCTTTCTTACTGTGCAATCAGCAAGACATAAAAATAAGCAAGACCAAATATATAAAAGTAAACCATTAAAATACAACTAAATAATACAAAAAAGTCAAAAATTGCCAACTGTAGATACTCACTGTCCCCTAGGCTTGTGCATAGCTTGAATTAATGCATTCAGACAGTCGTTCCCACAATCCTCTGAAATAGATTTCTGAAAAGGGAATCGTCCAGAGACGATGTTCATCATCTTCTTCGGAAATGCACCGACATCACTACTGCCAGAATCACATTCAATGACAGAAGATAGATGCTGGACAGATTTAGCTATTCTTTTGCTTCGACGAGCAGTGCAGTTTGGAGAGCCTTGAGCTTTTCTTTTACGACCACGCTTGACAAGAGAAACTTCTGTTCTTGTAAAAACAGTGGGACCAACCAAACACTGCTAAGTACCCAATCCAAGCAACTACGACAAAGTATGACTTAGGAAGTTGCAAACCTGCAGTAACATTGGGAGAGCTGTCATCTACAAATGTTGCATTTTCACTAACTTTCTGCTCAAAGTTGATATTATCTGTATTTGTTCTACCGGCGTTGTCTTGATTTCCCATAGCATCAGAGAGTTCAGCTTTTCTTTTAACAGTATCGTTGCCATCGGAAACTTTAGTTGTTGCACAGACACTGGGATGAAAAGCTTCATCATTTACATCTCCATCTTCTAATGCTTGATTATGAGCTGCTGTTGCAGCAAACAAAGACTCCTAAGTACACGATCTGAACAAGTACGACAAACTATGATTATAGAAAGTTACATACCTGCACTATCATTTGGACTGGTACGACCTACAAATGCTGCATGGACTGTTTTGTTCAAACATGATATCATCTCTATTAACTCGACCAGCGCTACCATTATTTTCAATAGCATGGGCCTGATCACCTCTGGTCCCATCCTATAAATAAAGAAAAAGTTGAACCTTTAACAATCTGGAAATATACAATAAGAGAATAAAAAGATTACCTTATAATCTGGCACATGTTTGTCAATAATTGAAGAAATTCCATTTAGCACCTCTACTATCTTGACATCAACGTATTGCTCAAACTAGTAAATTAATAAAATATATAAGATGCAGACAAATATCGGTGAGCAAAAGAACCCGGTATAATACTAGCGTATAGAAATAAAAGGTCATACTGTATACTAAAAAGCTATAGTGTACACAATTCTATAAAAAGCAATATACTAAAGGGGATATGCTATAATGGAGAAAACTATACAATGAGAAAATTACCAGAAAAAAAACACTAACAGAAAAGGAATGTTATTTGGGTAAAAACCAATAAAATAAATAAAAATGAAAGAAGTAAACTAATGATAATACCACAATAAAGTCGACAAATGTACACAAATAATGACACAAAAAAATCAACATAATAATTGTAGCTAAAATAAAATTACTTTTTCTTTAACATCAGTCTTAAAAGAAGCAAGTTCATCTCGCACCTAAAACAAATAAAAAAGCAAAAGATAAATATATATCAAAGTAAGTTCTAATCCTTACTGAGAAAAAAAAAGAAGAAGACAAATACAGCATACCACTTTCATTAAATCAGCTTTGGAATTATTGGAAGCACCACTACTTCGGTGAGAAAGGTCTTTCCTACTCCGTTGTGTAGAGTTTGGCTTCAAAAACAGATAGTCAACAACATCTTAAAGCAAAATAAATTAACAAATAACACTTACTCATCAAATTAAAATATAAGCGTATAAATTTAAACCTCTTTGCAAACTGGCTCTTGCATTCGAGCAGCAACATTACTAGCGTCAGGAACAGCTCCCTCATTATGACTTTGCACACCATCACCAACCAAGTGTTCTTCACCAACATCACTAGCTTCAGGAACAGCTTCCTGATAATGACTTTGACCACCATCAGCACCCAAGTCTTCTTCAGCAACATCACTAGCTTCAGGAGCAACTTGTTGGTTTTGTGTTTGCCCATGAGTAGCACTCAAATCTTTTTCAGCAATATCAACAGCAATACCATCTACGACTAGCTCTTTACCCTCAACATCAGTTGGGAGTATGTTTCTTATATTTAACTATTCAAAAAGTATTAAAATAAGTAAAAGCAAAGAACAAAAGACAAGCATAATTATAGATGTACATTGTAAAGGGATACTGCAATAAATAAGTATAAGTTCACAGTTTATTTCAAATGAAAATTATCCTTGTGCAAATAGAACTGTGCTGTATACTAATTACACAGAAGTATATTTTCAAAGTACAGAAATGCAGAATACTAACCTGTTCAACTGAATTAGCAAATATGTCAAGCAGCTGAGAATTAGAAACAGGCTGCTTGTCATCTCCGCTCCAATTCAGAAGGCATGCTACCTTTGAATCACATACAGAAGGAACTCGTGAAGCAATTACTCCCGCAATTGCTGGACAAGTCTCACACAACCATGCTTGAATTGCAAGTGTAAAACCAGAATGTCTATAACTACTTGGCTTATGAACAATCTTCTTGTCGAGTGACGCTTTTGTAAAGTTGAAAACATCAACACCCCAAGGGTAATTGTCATACTCTCCCTTCTCAACAATATCAACATACTTCATGTCAACACAGCCTATATCTTTTCTTGTCGGTGTAGCAAATAAAATAGAGCATTGCTATCTTCAATGCATCTGCGTCATCATTCTTCCAACATTTACTGTGGAAACAACTAGTTAAATGAAACCGGTAAAGACTAGACTGTCCACCAAAATACTTTTGCATCAAATGATTCTTCCCAGCAACTCTATTTTCCTCTACAGCACCAGTACACTTCAACCAATGACCAAAACAAACTCGGCCAGCCCAAAATGAAGGCGATAACCATTCACATCAAACCACAAATCATCACCAGATGCAGGCTTTATCTGTCTCATCATCAACCAATGAAGAAGTGCATTATGATGAATTTGTTTCGGCATATCCAAAAAATATCCAAAACATGTACGACGAAACATCTGAAGTTGACGCTTTGTCAGTTTGGCAGTTAACTCTTCAACAATTTTAACATTGACATCATTATTGATTTTTGGAGTATACCGATCATACGTAGAAGGAGCAACAAAGAAATCCCAAGCCTAGAAAACACATACAAAACAAAACAATAATAATTACTTGCTACACATTACTTTGGTATACACAGCACATATAACAAAAACTGTTTTAGTTAATTTTTATTACATGTTCTACGAAGTGAAACCGGATCAATCAATGTTAGTGGATCTAATATAATACTTCAGTCTTCTGAGTCAAAGTAGGGACTTCCCAAGTACAAGATTGCCCTTTTTCTACTTTCAGGAGCGGACACAACACCAATAAAATTAGAAATGTCCGAAATATTTGATTATTTCCCTCTGTCTCAACTCAACAACTCCTTCACACTTTTTCTAATTACTTGCTAAACCTTACAAAAGCAATATACGGACATGTATACACTGATAAAAACCATATACAATACAGGTATACTACTAGAAATTAACTACTATATCCAATCTACCACAAATTAACTACTATATACAATGAATTTATGCATGCACAAAAACATTAAAAAATCCACTGTGGAATTGAAGTTTGCGAATAACAAATGAAAAATTACCTTCACCTCATCTTTACCAACAGCAACGCGACTTCCACTCGAAAATAAATGCGTATCAACCTGTTGATTACTACGAATTCGTGGAGTTGCTACTGAAGACCTGTGTGTACGACCCATTAGTGCGTATCAAATCTTAAATGAAGAAATATTAGTATGAAAGTGATGGAAATGCACAATACGGAGCGGTAAATTATGAGTGTCTTTTTTTCCTCAATACTTAAATGAAGAAAGAGTGGAAGGGTGAGGTTATACGTGTGTGTTTCTAGTACACTACTTTTTTAAAAATATAAAATATTACTAGAAGGTGTATTACTGAAGAAATATTACTATTTTATAAAATATTATTGAAGAAAATTGTTAAAAATTGTGTGTTAAAGGAAATGGGGTCTTATTATATCTAGTAAAACTTGTGACTTAAATAAAAAAATATAAGGCTAAATTCATATGTGGCCCCCTGAACTTGTCCTAATATTTCATTTTGACACTTAAACTATGCCTTGTTCCAATTAAACACTTATACCACTCAAAATTTGTACCTGTTAGACACCTTTTTAACATAAGGATGCAATTTTAGTTGCGTCAGTTTCACGCGCCACTGACATGGTAATAACAAATGAATAAATGAGACGCATCATTAAAGGATGCTTTTCTCGTCTCACTGTCCCCTCTCTGTTTCGTCTTCTTTCCCTCACCCCTCACCTCCTCTCTGTTTCCACTTAAATATTTTCCATTTGAATACTTTCTACTTCTATTTTTATTCTTTCCCTTTTTTTTTTCCTTTTCTTCTTTTTCTTTCAGACCCATATTTTAGTTGTGTTTAGTCTTTTGGCATTCATTTATAGATTGAGATTTATGGAGAATTATGAAAGCTAATTTTAAGGTGTTGGCAACATTAATAGGAAGAGACCGGTAAGAGAGGGATGACACAAGTTGTGGTGTTCCAAATATGAAGTAGAAGAAAGAAGAGGAAGAACTCCACTTTTCTCGTGAGAAATGATAGAAATAGGAGCACAAATCAGATTTGGTCGTTAAATTAATTTGATAGATGTTTTATGTTAATGGAAGTTGAAAATGGCGAAAATGAAATTGGAAATTGCTTGGCCTGTATATCCTAATTTGTTTGCGACTGTGTTTTTGTTCAAATTGTTGCTACTTTGTGTAAGCCGTACTTATCTCCATTGAGTGTATTCCATTTTTGCTACATGATCTTCCAAATTAATCGATGTTTTAGAAGTATGTGCAATAAAATTGGTCACATCTTAGATACATTAAAGCTAATATTTTTAGTATTGAGACTATTAGAGAAAATTTACGAGCCTTTTCACTGTTTTGATGCTGAGAAAATGGCGGTTTTGATGGCAGGCTTACTGGTAGGTGGTGGTGGGACTAAGAGACTGAAAAAGGAGATGGAAAAGAAACTTTTTAAGCAAAAAATATGTATTCACGCGCCTAGACAAGGTGTATTGCACTTACCATGCCATGTCATCAAAAAGTGTCTAAGAGGTACCAATTTTGAGTGGTATAGGTGTTCAATTGGAACACGAGATAGTTTAAGTGTCCAAGTGAAATATTGGGACAAGTTTAGGAGGCCATGTAGACAAAATATAAAGGTATACAGTAGACTCCAAACATAATTTTCTATTTTATGTGAAATGTTTTATGGTTTGTTGTGTTCTATCATCTTTGTTTAAGTTAAGTAGCCTGTTTATATTACATGTGTAGTTATCGTCATGTATACTGTTCATAGAGTAGTTATAGAAAATCTCTAATGTCATCGTATATCTTTATTCAAATGTCAATATACTATGTATGTTTCTAATGTATACCTTCCCAGAATACTGTATACCCCAAATGGTGTACAGCTTTATGATATTACGTATATGCCAAATGGTATACAACTTGAAAAATGTCACACAAATAGTATACCAGCCTTCATTGTTTATAATAAACTTATTTTTCCTTTCTATACAGCAGTATAAAATACAGATATACTAATTAGAAAAGTATACTACTTCAACTAAAAATATAATAATGCATTTTATATGATATACCCTCATGGTATACAAATAAAAAAGAAAAACGTCTTGCTATTTCATACCTTTATAATATATGATAATATATTACTTTTCATAACTGTGTTGTTTTATTTTAAAAGTTGTGCTATGTTTTCATTTATTTAATAAATACGACACAATGAAATTTACACTCTGACGCATTTCCCTGTTTCCCTCCAAACAGTATTAAGTTTTGATCATTTCCCCCATTTCCATATTCCGTTTGCCCCATTTCCACCAAAATTGGCCCGTTTCCCCTATTTCCCCATCTGATTACATCCCCAAATCCATGATTCAAATCCCTGCTTTAATTGATTTCAACCCTTCCTACTAAAAAATGATAAACCCTAGTTCAAAATTGAGCTTGCAACACGTTTACCAACGTAAACGTGCTAACCGTCCTGAATCCTCTAGTTCTCCACCGATTGAAAACAGTATGGAAATCGTTACTCTTAGTGCGAATGAGCCGAAGGTACTTTATGATGTCAATCTTCGTATTCTTTTGCTTTATTGTACTAGTATTGATTCTGTATAATTGCTTTGTATATACTTCTGTAGTATTTGGTTTACCACAAAGGTATACAAGTTTTAGTGTGACAAGTTTTGTTCAGTATACCCTAATAGTATACTTCTTTAATTAAAAAAGAAGTATATTGACAATTTAGTGACAGTTATGTTGATAGTTTACGTGCAGTTATATTGACAGTTTTTACTGTCAGTTTTGTTAATTACTGTCTAATAGAATTTTTTGAATTAATTAAAAAATCAGCTTAACTGCACGAAGTAGGTAGTTTTTGAACTTTGTCATATGTATTGTAGTGCTTATGATGCCAATCTCCCTATTTTTTGTAGGTTTGGGGTTTTTATTTGCCTTCACATGAAACGTACTTCCCAAAGATTGCGTATGATGCCAATCTAAATATTATTGACGATTTGAAGTCAAACTTGACCCCGACACAACTCCAGCTATTTCGGGAAACTTGCTTTGGATATTTTTTGGATATGCCAAAGCAAACAAAGCAGACTCGGTTTGTGCAGTATTTGATGAGTAGGCAGGTCCATCATGATTCACCAGACGGTTTATGGTTTGATTTGAATGGCTGTCAATTACGTTTTGGACTTGGTGAGTTTCCATTAGTCACAGGTTTAAAATGTACGGGTGTCCAGGAGTTGGTTTATCGTGAAGACAATAACCTATTGCGCATGTATTTTAATGGGTCTGCCAATGTTACCCGACAGGAGATAGCGCATCGTTTTGAAACGAAATGTTGGGAAAATTCTGACACTGATGTCGTGAAGATTGCTGTTTTGCATTTTCTTTCTTCATTTCTTTTTCTACCACTAAAAACTGCATGTCTTGCTCGGTGTTATGTTGACTTAGTTGATAGTGGTAACTTTAATGATTACCCATGGGGTATTGACATATTTAAGGTTACAAGGGAATCACTTCATAAAAAGCTGTTAGATGTCCCTACATTTGCAAGGCATGCTGGGTTAACGCATGCTTTTCAGATTTGGTTTTGTGAGTGATGTCCATTGATTGGGGGAAAAGTTGCTACTCGGGTTGGCACCAAAGTTCCCTGTATGCTCAATTGGGAAGGAAAGAAGCGACTTGCAGCTAATAGTTCTGAGTTGGATGTTTTTTATTTGCCGGTTGAAACGGTATGTATAGTGTCACTTTTATAGAATATGTTATTTTTACAGAATATGTCGTGTCAGTATACTACTTTGTGTTATTATACTTTTAAAGTATACCTGTACATTTTTGTTTTTATTTTGCTTTTACATGTTGCACTATAATTCAACAGTTAAAGCCTAGTAACATTACTCCAAGTGACGCTGAGTGGGCAGAATTAGAGTTGGATGGTTTAGAATTTGGCATACCCAATGAGTATCAGGACAGTCGTTTCATTGTCATTGAGCATACCAAGAATAAACAGCAAAGTAAGCAAGCTGATATTGGAACATGTCAGATTCAACAAGGACTGAATGAAGACTTTGCGGCAACTGCAAAAGCTAGCAAGGCAGCTAGGACATTTGCTGCTTCAACATCAGTTCCTTCTCAAACAAGGGTTGTTGATACGAATGAAAACCTCACAGAATTCAAGAAAGTGGTATGTTTAATCATATCTGTTTTGTTGACTATCAGTTACTCTACAGTATTTTTAAAGTGTTCATATTTCTAACATCTTTTTTTTATTAGGTTGATAGTAGCTTTCAGTCTTTGCAGACTTACGTTGATACCAAATTTATAGAGGTTCATTGTGTTTTTTCTACTTTTTATACGTTTCCATGATCTATAGGACTTTATACATTTGTTCATCTAATTTAGGGGAAGAAAGAATTTGATGATTTCAAGGAACAGATTAATAGCAAGTTGACCGAGCTGCTAAACGCAATTGCTTTAGTTGCTGATAAACGTATGCCCGAATATACGGTAATCTTTTTATTTTGTTATTCTATATATCTAGATTCTTAAATGTATGTAATTCTGTTAGCTTAAGTAAAAACAAAAAAGGTGGGTAGTTTTTAGTTAAAGTAGTATACTTTTGTAGGTATACAGTGTAGCATAATGAGTATACAATAGTAGTTTTAGTTAAAGTAGTTTTTTTAGTATTATTAATCCTAGTATACCATTGTAGTATATATAATGGTAAAAGGCTATACACTAAATAATAGTATACCTGAATAGTATACTATTTTTTTCTTTTGATGTTACCATGAATACTTTTTTCTTTATTTCTAGGATGGTACGAAAGGTCATCAGGCTGATGTGATGGAAAATGATGGTAGCACTGGTCGATTGAATAGCGATCCTATCAAGTTTGAACAAAACAGTCGTGAACATGCAGCATTTGTAGGTCTTAGCAGTCCGAATGTTACTGCAGGTATGGCTCCTTTTTCAGTCTGAATTATAGCCTTGGCCTTCTGGTTTGGATTAGGATACTCACCAGTGTTTGTTTGGCACAACAGTAGTTGATAATCAGACATTAGAAGATGCCGATATAAATCATGAACTTTTTCGTTCCACTGTCTCTGCAACAACTGAAGGAAAAATAACTGAACTCTCTGATGGAATGGAAAATCCAATTGCTTTAGTTGCTGATAAGCGTGTCCCTGAATATACGGTAATCTTTTTCTTTTGGTGTTCTATATTTCTAGAATCTTAAATGTATGTAATTCAGTTAACTTAATTAAAAACAAAAAAGGTGGGTAGTTTTTAGTTAAAGTAGTATGCTTTTGTGGGTGTTCAATCCAGCATCATGAGCATACAAAATAGAAAAAGAAAGTGTTTTAGTATTATTAAGCCTGGTATACCATTGTAGTATACATCATTGTAAAAGGCTATACACTGAATTATAGTATACCTGAATGGTATACTATTTTTTTCCTTTTCTAATTTAATATTACCATGAAGACTTTTTTGTTTATTTCTAGGATGGTACCAAAGGTCATCAGGCTAATGTGATGGAAAATGATGGTAGCACTGGTCGATTGAATAGCGATCCTATCAGGTTTGAACAAAACAGTCCTGAACAAGCAGCATTTGTACGTCTTAGCAGTCCGAATGTTACTGCAGGTATGGCTCCTTTTTCAGTCTGATTTATACTCTTGGTCTTCTGGTTTGGATTGGGATACTCACCAGTGTTTGTTTTGGCGTAACAGCAGTTGATGATCAGATATTAGCAGATGGCGATATAAATCATGAACCTTTTCATCCTACCGTGTCTGCAACAACTGAAGGAAGAATAACTGAACTCTCTGATGGAATGGAAAATGATGGTGATGCTGGTCGAAAGGAAAGAAATGATATTACCTTCGAACAGAACAGTCTTGAACTTGCAACATTGGTAGGGGTTACCAGTGTCAATGCTACTGCGGGTATGCAACTTTCTATGCTCTTAAGTTTTTGTACTTGTTTCAGATTGGCTACTTAGCAGTTTTTTATTTTTAAATTATTATTCTTTTTTAAATTTTGCAAAATTTTGCACCTCCTTTCAGATTCTGCTGTGCGTGATAGTCGTGATGTGTTAACTGGGGTCAATTATGCTGCTTCTTTTGAGAAATCATTTGTAGATGCTGAATTCAGTCGTGAAGTTCATATTGAGAATAAAATTTAAGGTATATACTTTTTAGTTTTGTATAAGTTGTCTATCTTTGAATAAAAATTAGCTAATATCTAATTACTTGAAATTACTTGTAGATGCAGATCAGGGGCGTCAGTTGGAAATCAGTGAGTCTCAACTTAATGAATTAGTTGATGGTATTGCACGTCAAGCAACATATGATGTTGAAGATAAAACCTCAGGTATGCACTTTTTAATTTGTTCATCTTTGAATAGAAATTTCATAATATCTAATTACCTTTTTTTACCAATAACTGCAGCTCAGGGTCCTGAACTGGAAAGCAGTGGGTCAGAATCTTACACTCGTATTGCACTCATTGCGTTGCCGGCGACATATTCAAAGGTGATTTTTTCAAGTTTATTATTGGTATACCTTTACTTTTAACTAGAACGTATACTTTAATGTTATACACTTATGCTGCGGGTATATTGGCATTCATTTTACTTCGATATAATAACGTTATTTGTATTTATTTAGCTGCAGCTTCCTAGTAAAGATGATTGCAACGATTATAACACTAAATCTCATGATGATGATGTGTTTGAAAAAGGTGACAATGATGTTGCAACTGCTGTGAAAAGACGTAGTATTGAGAAGACACCTGTGGTTCGTAAAAGATGCAGACGTACTGCAGCAGTTAAAGAGTCTCCTTATGTCTCTACATGGAATTCCGGTGCAAGTGTTATTTCAATATCTGAGGGAAACGTAAATGCAGCATCGTCACCAAAAAAAACTGTATCCAAGAAGTTTCCGTTCATTGCAAGTATAACACAGATTGTTGATTTCAATTTTGAGTGTGAATTCAACAATTTTGTGAAGAAGAAAAAGGGGTGAGTTTAATGAGATTTTTCATTACTGTGTTACAAGTGTGATGTTTGAGTTTAACAATGTATTGGTTGTGTTTTTGATTTTGGTTTTATTCAATTCAAATTAGGGAATCCGAGAAGCTTGACAAATTATTTGAATTTGAAGTTGCTGAGATCAGCAGTAAGAGTTGGTTTCGTACCTTATATACCCCTAGAAAAGATCTGACTTCTTTGGTATGTACACTTTGAAATTTGTATTTTTTTGGAGCTGTTTTTCTGTTTGTATACATGCACAGTATACTGATATTTTTTTTTCAGCATCTAGATGTCATTTTCTACTATCTGAGGAAGAAAGCTAAATACGCACTTAAAGTGAAGATGAAAACAACAGATTACAACTTTCATAAGATCCTCACAGAGGCTTATGAAGATATAACTGGAAATGGAGAAAACAAATTTAACATAGATAAGTATGAGGATGTGATTGACTATATGCTTAGGTTTACTATGTTTTGCAACACTCCATGGTATGATGTTGATGAAGTTCTATGTCCTGTTCATGACCTAACTGGGTGGCACTGGATCTTGGCTAGAATATCGCTTGTAGATAGATGTATATATGTGTATGATTCACTGGGGGATCCAAGTGGTGAAATTTCTGTCAAGAAGTCATTACAACCATATTCTGTGTTGCTGCCACTATTTCTGCTGACGATTAATTTTTATGAGAAGAGGGATGACATTGAGATACAAGGTGGTAGGCATAAGGGTAGAGAGTTGGCCGATCCTTCCACAATTGAGTATATTCGTAATCTCCCTACACAGGATGGCATGTAAGAATTGAATTCTTTGCTCTTTTATTTACTTAACATTTATAACTAATGTATATGTTAGTTTCTGACATATTGTTAATGCCTGTAATACAGCGATTGTGGGGCTTTTGTCGCCAGCTTTGCTGAGTATATAATCGAAGGTGTAGAGATTCCCAAATTTGATGTACACTCATGCAGAGCAAGATTTGCAGTTTTGTTGTGGAAATATGGAAAGGACAAACAGGAATGCAAAGAACAAAGTGACTCTGAGGATCCTGGTCGGAATCCTGAAAGGGAGGGTAAACATCGTCGAGGAAAGAAGCGCAAAAAATAGATTAGATTTATATGTTTTAAAATGAGGAGTAAAATGTTAAACATCTTAGTGGTGAAACTGCAATATCTTAGACATTACTATCTTGGAATGTTATTCGAAATTTCTTATGTTTATGGATATCAGTACTAATTTGTTTAGTACTTATGGATATTAGTACTTGAATTTGTCGTTTCTATTCATGTATTCTAATGGTATACATATGCTTTTAAGTGATATACTGTTGAGCGAAAGCATTTTTTCCATCTAAGATACTCTTATTGTATACAGACACATGGGGTTTGAACATGTAAATCTATGTATTTCAGTCGATTTAATTTTTACATAAATTAGTATTCTTTTGTGAAAAAGTGATCATCTGTTTTCCTATAGTGCGCTATTTTAGTGCTCTGTATACCATAGAAGTATACTTGTATGCTGTGGCCTATTGTACACCATCAGGGGCATATCATGCACTAAAAAGTTATACAAAAAGAACCATGCTTTCGTGTATACCAATATATTACAAAGGTATACAAAATAGAATTATGGTTTTCTACTACTACAAAATGAAACTTGTATACCACACTAGTATATACCTATCTACCCAATAGTATACATTTTAGCATAGAAGACTTCAGTATAACAACAGTGTATATAGTACACTTAAAATGGTCTGACAAAACAAATGTTTATACCATTCGGGCTATCCTGTATACTACAAAGGTATACAGCTGTGCCATAATTTTCTATTAATAAAAAGTATACTGTGACAAATCAAATCTGTATACCATTGTCGTATACTGTTTACAAGAAAAGTATATAATTGAAAATGGTATTCTTTTTGTTAGTAGGGACAAATATGTTGAAAATATATAATATTTTAAATCAGATTACAAAAACATATTAAAAAATCAGTTAATTGTCAAAAAATATATTACAAAACAATATATTTTTGAAAAATATATTACAGAACATTTTCTAGAGCCACATCCAACGTCTCTTCCACTACTTCCTTTCTTTTAATTTAACTATTTATTGTATGTCTTCCACGTACTTCCTTTCTTTCTTCCACGCCAAAAGTGTGCATTTGCATCTTTCTATTGAGAGTTTACTGTTTAATCGTTCAATTGGGTGAATTTCTTTCTTGTGTTTGATACGCACTAATGGGTCGTGCATCAAGTCGAAAAATTTGTAATAGTGAACAGATCAATAGTTGTGGCAGTCGTATTGATGATGCTAAAGATAAGGTTAAGGTAAGTTTTCATTTGTTATGGCCAAATTCGTATTAGTCAACAGATTTTAGCACATGCATAAATTAAATTTTTGGTAAAGTGTATATAGTAAGTAATTTTTTGTGGTATACCCGTGAAAGTATAAAAGGGTTATATGATATCTTATTAAAAATTAATTAAAAGTGTTTCTATATGTGTAGTTTATACCAAAGTAATGTATAGGAAGTAATTACTATTCTGTTGTTTCTTATGTGTTTTCTAGGATTTGAATTATTATGCTGCATCTTCTAGCTATGATCGGTATACTCCGAAAATCAACAATGATCTCAATGTTAACATCGTTAAAGAGTTAACTGACAACTTGACGGAGTGTCAACTTCAGATGTTTCGTAGGACATGATTTGGATATTTTTTGGATACGCCACAACAAATTCATCAGAATGCAGTTCTTCATTAGTTAATGATGAGGCAAATCAAGCCTGCATCTAGTGATGATTTGTGGTTTGATGTGAATGGTCATCATCTTCATTTTGGCTTGGGCGAGTTTTGTTTGGTCACTGGGTTGAAGTGTACAGGTGATGTGGAGCAGAACACACCTTCTGCGAACAATCATTTGATTAAAAAGTATTTTGGTGGAAATGTGTGTCTTTGCCGGTCTGATTTAACTACTTGTTTCAGTAAGAAATGTTGGAAAAACAATGATGGAGATGCGTTGAAGATAGCAATGCTGTATTTTATTTGCACTTTTCTATTTGCTACACGGAAGATCATGGCTATGTTGACATGAAATACGTTGATATTGTTGAGAAAGGAGACTATGACAACTATCCTTGGGGGGTTGATGTTTTCAAGATAACAAAAGCATCAATAGACAAGAAGCTTCTATCAAGGCCAAGTAGTTATAAATTTTATGGTTTTACACTTGCAATTCAAGCATGGTTGTGTGAGACTTGTCCACCAATTGCGGGAGTGATTGCTTCCCGAATTTTATCTGTAGGTGGTTCAAAGATACCACGACTTCTGAATTGGAGCGGAGATGACAGGGATGCTGCTTCTACTTCTCAACTGCTCGGCATATTTTCTAAGTCAGTTGAACAGGTTAGTTTTCTTCACTTCTATACATTCAAGGTATACTTTTGTGTAATTAGTATACAGTACAGTTTTGTTTGCACAAGGATTCTTTTATTTTGAAGCAAACTGTGAAGGTATCCTTATTTATTGCAGTATACCTTTACAGTGTACATCTATAATTATTCTTGTTTTTTGTTCTTTGCTTTTACTTATTTCAATACTTGTTGAACAGTTAAACATAAGAAACATACTACCAACTAATGCTGAGCGCGAACAGTTAGGCCTAGATGGTTTTCAATTTGTTGATATTGCTGAAAAAGACTTGAGTTCCACTGTTGGGCAAACACAGAAAAGGGGACCAGCTCCTGAAGCTAGTGATGTTGGTAAAGAAGACTTGGGTGCTGATGGTGGACAAACTCATAATCAGAGTTCTGTTCCTGAAGCTAGCAATGTTGCTGCTCGAATGCAAAAGCCACTGAGCAAAGAGGTTCAGTTTATATGCTTTTATTTTAATGTGATGATTAAGTCTAATTTCTTAATATATTATGTTGTTTCCTTTGTGATTATAAAGCCAAACCGTATACAGAAGAGTAGGAAAGACAGTTCTCAAGAAAGTAGTGCTACTGCGTAGTATTATACTGCCTTATTTTGTTGGGTGAAATTTGCCTGCATCTTATATAGTTTATTAATTTAACAGGTTAAGCAGTATGTTGATAACAAGATTGCGGATGTGCTAAATGCAGTTGCTTCAATTATTGATAAACATTTGACAGATAATAAGGTAATTTTCTTGTTTAGTTATTGTATATTTTCAGATTGTTAAAGGTTAATTTTTTCTTTATTCCTAGGATGCGACCAGAGCTAATCAGTCTGATAATATGGAAAGTGGTGGTACAGCTGGTCGAAAGAATAGAGATTTTATCAGGTTTGAACAAAATAGTTCCAAACAAGCAGCATTTGTAGGTTGTACCAGTCCGAATATTTATTCAGGTATCCAATTTTCTATAGCCACACTTTGTCATACCTGTTCAGATTGTCTACTTAGCAGTCTTTGTTCCGTGCAACAGCCGTTCACAATCAAGGATTAGAAGATAAAGATGTAAATCATGGCGACGCTGGTCGAACGAATATAGATGATATCAACATTCAGCAGAAGAGTCGTCAGAAAGCAGTATTAGTAGATGGTAGCGGTCCCAATCTTACTGCAGGTTTGGAATTTCCTATAGCTGCACTTTGTCATACCTGTCTAGATTGGCTACTTACCAGTGTTTGTTTGGTGGAACATCAGTTATCAATCAAGGATTAAAACATGTAAATGTGAATTCTGAACGTGTACATCCCAGTGTGCCAAGACACTTCGCAACGTGTGCCAAGCTTCAAGGATGCCAAAGACTAGAAGTCAACAGCTTGGGGAGTGAATTGAAGCAACATCGAAGAAGACCCAGGGCCAGGTGCTCCGCCCAAGGCCCTAGGCGCTCCACCCTGGGAGCTACTCAACTGGGCGCTCCGCCCTACTCCCAGGCGCTCCACCCAAACCACTGCACAGTGGGGCGCTCCGCCCAATATCCAGGCGCCCCGCCTAGGCCACCCCACGTATTACCTAATAGCAATAAAGGATTAAAACATGTTGATGTGAATTCTGAACGTGTACATCCCAGTGTCTCTACAAAAAATGAAATTTCTTCTGACAAGTGTCGTCCTAAAAGAAAGGCTGAAAGCTCTCCAATCTCTAGTCCTCGTCAAACCAAAAGAATAACTGAATGTGTGCAGCATTCACCTTCTGTCATTGAATGTGATTCTGGCACTAGTGTTGTCACTGTATTGCCAAAGAAGAAGAAAAAGATATTGTTTGGACGGTCGCCATTTGAAAAATCTATTTCAAAGGGTTGTAGCTCTGACTGTTTGACTGCATTGAAGAAAGCGATGTATAAGCCTAAGGGACAGTAAGTATCGACTCTTGGCTGTTTTTGACTTTTTTATATTCTATACTTTTATTTTAATGGTTTACTTTTATATATTTTGCTTGGTGATTTTATGTCTTCTTGATTGCACAGTAAGGAAGCAGATGATGTTCTTGATCCAGTTATTGATTTGGGGGTTGCTCAGATTACAAGTAAGGATTGGTTTCGGGTATTACAAACGTGTGGTGCTCTAATGTCTTCTGAGGTATATCAACTTATTTTTGAACTTTTTTTATTGTTTAGCTTTCTGTATCATTCATTGGAAGTATAGTGTTGTTTTTAATTTTGTTTATCAACTTATGCTAATTCCTGCAAACACATTTCTTTCAGTATCTTGATGTTATCTTCTACTACCTTAGAAAGAAGATAAAGTACTACCTTGAAGTGAAGATTACAACTACTGATCATTATTTTGACAACACCATTCAAGATGTTTACCTATTAATGAAAAGAGGAGCATGAGTGGACACGCTGAAGGGAGCAAATAAAATTGAGGAGTATATGCTTGGCTATCGTCTCTGCTGCAACATTCCATGGCATTATGTTGACGAGGTTCTATCTTTTGTTTATATTGACAAAAAGTCCAATTGGATTCTCTTGAGACTGTTGCTACGGACCAGGTTTATATCTGTATACGACTCGATGCCCACTCGATGGATAACTAAAGCTATTGAAGATGCGGTGAATGCTTATGCTGTAGTTGTCCCTTTGCTTTTGTGCCATAGTGGGTTTTATACTAACAGGTACGACCTTGTTATGCAAAATGGATTACATAATGGGAAGACTTTGACGGAGCGATACGACGTTGAATAAATCGAGAAACTTCCTAAGCAGAATTTAGCGTAAGCAGTCTTTCTGCACATATACTTTTACCAAAACTTATTATTTTTTTCATATTTCTTCTTTAATGATCTGGGTAATTTATGTGTGTGTACAGAGATTGTGGAGCATTTGTTGCTACTTTTGCAGAGCACATTGTTGAGGGGATCGCCATCAAATTACATGGTTTTGATATACACAAATTTCGTTCAAGATATGCTGCACTTTTGTGGGAGCATGGTTGTCAGAAAATCCCACAAAATGAAGAAACAGATTCTGAATATCCTGAAAAATGCATGGCGATGGTTGTCAGGAAATAGTGACTAGCAATTAGTGAAGAAACTTCAGGGCTCACATTTTTTTTGGTCATATGAAATGTATATTTTTCCATTTTAGGAAGTAATATTGTGAACTACCACCTTCACTGTTGAATTAGATTCAGCTTTTTAGCATTTATAAATGATGAATTTTGTTTCATTTGCTTGTTGTAATTCAATGCAGATTGTGTTGTTTCATTTTCACATAGTATAGGTTTCAACCTGGGATATAACTAGACCAACATTGTATACAATAGAAAGATAAGTTGTGTTACCCAAAAGTAAGTCTGGTGCAAAAACAAAGTAAAAAGGTATACTGTTGAGTACATAGCTATACACTTGCAACATAAATTCCTTATAATTAATACGGAAGTATGTTCTGACAAAACAAATATGTATACCATTCGGGCTATCCTGTATACTACAAAGATATATAGCTGTGCCGTGATTTTCTATTAATAAAAAGTATAGTGTGACAAATCAAATATGTATACCATTGTGGTATACTGTTTACTAGAAAAGTATATAATTGAAAATGGTATTCTTTTTGTTAGTAGGGACAAATATGTTAATGAAAGCAAAGCCTTGTACGTTTGAGAAAGTCGTATACCATTGGATTAATATCATATATTAGAAAGGTATCAAATTGCGAGATATTTTTTTTTTAGTTCTATAACATTGGATTTATATAGTATACTAGAAAGCTATACAACATTAGCAAGGTACCATGCGTGATTAGAAAGGTTTTATCTGTGGTGACTGAATTTCTATGTGATGGCTGGTTGATTGCTAAGTTCTTTCCTCTTTCAAAAGTTTTCTGCAGATTGTCGCTCTCCCTTGTTTCACATCTAAAAACTGCCAATTTGGTGCAGTTAAAATGTATTTTATATTAATAGCACAGAAAGAGCCTGAAAGGTATACATCTATTCCATGGTTGAATAGTTAAACTTATGACAGTTAAAATATATTTTACATTAAATAATTGCACGGATACAGTAATTCAAATTTAAAATAATAGCACTGTTAATGAAAAAACTGACAGTTAAATCTGTCAATATAACTACACGCACAAATGGCAATGTCCCAGTCTATCAATATAACTAATTCAAAAACCTGTTAAAAAACAGTGTGACCCATTGTAAACATTGTACCTTTTCAGAATTTCCAGAAGTGACTCTTACAAACAAATGCCAATGTCTATAAATTCCCACCCAATCTGTTATTTTTGTTATTGAACCAAAAAAAAAAAAAACTCTGTCAAATATACTATCTGATAAAAAAGTACCTATGGAGAATAGTCACAGACCATCGAATGGCCACGGACCATCCAATGGCCACGGACCATCTAATGGAAGACAGATTTTCCAGAATGGTCATGGACCATCAACTCAAATGCATGTTACAAACTTGCCTTCAATACCAAGACACCTCTGTTGGCGTTCTGAAAATCTGGAGAATGAGGTGAAATCCTTCAAGAAATTCAGAAAGAAATGTGAAGATGAGTTGTGGAATTTAAGGTACACGCAGCGACAATATTATGAAAAATTGATGGAATTGGTTAAGGTAATGGCAGATCCGCTGCAGTTGCAAAATGGAGGGCCAGGGGAACCAGTGTTTAGGAATTATGGAGAATAAACAAGTTTTTTTATTTTATATATTATCTATTGTTGTTCATTCACATATTAGTAATTTTTTTTATAGTGATAGGTAGTTCTAGGTATTCTGTGTAACTTTATATCTAGATTTATGTTTCAATTGTATTCTTTTTTTCTTTTTTTTTGCGTTTCAGATTATAAAAGTTGTGTTCAGGATTTCAATTTTTTGTTGTGTTATATTTTATAAGTTATATATACCAAGGCTTGTAGCACAAAATTAGATAAGAAGGTATACAGAACAAAAGTCCTATACTGTTGTAATTTGACAGTTCTAATACTGCAGTGACTGTAAAGCAGTATACTATTGTGAAAACTGTACAATAGAAAGGTATATTGAAGAAAGCAGTTTATATGAGTTTAACTAATAATAAATTATTAGAGTATATAGTATACTAGAAACGTATACCAGTTATAAAAGTACAACATATTAGAGTGCTAATGAGACCAATCATGGTACAGTGTTGGTATTAGGGTATATAGTATACTAGAAACGTATACCAGTGATAAAACTCCAAATGTATACAGTATTCAAATAGGCAAAATGTCATAAAAACACAATGAAACTGCAAATTCACAACTAATATTTCATTTAACATTTAAGGACTACTGTTTGGACATCGTCTTCTGTGATACAATTTCATATGAAAATAAAACGGTCTAGCATACACAAAAAACAGACATCTTTATAAAATGACTAATTTTTGGAGACCACCATCTTCTTGCGCTGCTTTGCCGCAACAACTTCATCAACCATTCCAGATTCGTCAAAATCACTACACTCATTCTGCTCAACTTTGTGCTTACCATATTTCCACAGTTTAAGAGAATATCTCGCTCGACATGCCTGTATACAAATTTTCTCATAATCAATTGGGATATTTTCAATCAGGTACTCTGCATAAACAGCAACAAAGGCTCCGCAGTCCCTGTAAGAATAGAAACACGCAGGAATTTTAGTGAAACAGTAGTGTATAAAAACTTAAACAAAATGTTACAATATATTAGAGAAAGAGTGCTTACGTAGTTTTCTCTTTGGGAACATCTAGAATATACATAATATTAAACGGATCTGTTAAAGCATGTCCATTGTGCAATCCATCTTGCAAGATGATGTCATCCCTCTCAGCATAAAAGTTAGTTGCATTTAACAACAAAGGTAATTGGAAAGCATATGCCATTACTACTTGCTTAACTTCTTGAGCAGCATCTGTGTTTTGATCGAAGTCATATACATATATGCACCTATCACGGAACGAAACCCTCCCTAGCATCCAATGCCACTCCACTAACACATGCATAGGAAGGAGGACCTCATCAACATTCTTCCATGGTATGTTACATAACAGCCTGTGACCAAGGATATACTCCTTCAAAGCAAGTTTTGTTGCTGCTAGTCTCTGATTCCCTTCCAAACCTATGGACTTCTTATACAGACTTTGAATGGCATTGTCAAAATAACTGTCTGTTGTTGTCATCTTTGCTTTAACTCCATACTTTACCTTCTTTCGAAGGTAGTAGAAAATGACATCTATGTGCTGGAAGAGAACTGTACTGCATGAGTATACATTCTAACATAATATTATACATTATTAATAAAGAAACGAAGCAGTAGTCTTTTTTGGTTTTTCTAATTTTATTATGAATGGATTGATCAACATAGAATGATCACACGTTACAAGACAGTTCATATTCTCATCAGTGAACCCCATGAAGACAATTCATCATAAACTGAATAAACCAGTATAAATGTAAGGCATACTATATACCAAAAAAGTATACAACAGTGGGAATAAACCCAGAAAATCAATAAATGTTCAAGTCAGTCAAACAGCATACTATATTGAGTATACAGTATATGATAAAGGTATACAATAATAACAATAAACAAAAGTATACACACCACAGGAGAAAAAGAAGCATTACTCCTTTTTAACTGCCAAAACCACTCTTTATCTTCTATTGTAGCAACCTCAAAACTGTATGCTGGCTTGAGCATGTCGTCCTCCCGATTTCTGGTCAGGTCCTTGTTCATTTTCGTAACAATAGAGTAAATAGAAGCAGTACTAATACATTCTTCAAATGGGTAGCGTCGATACACAATACTCCCTTTAGTTGCTCGTCGAACACGTATACCAGATCCCCATTCTGAAATGCGAGGTGACTCTATCAGAGGTATAACTTTTGGTATCCTTGAAGGAGCAATACCCGTTGTTCCAGACGACACCGTTCCCGGTGCTGCATACTTCACTATTGCAGGTACCACTATATTCAAAGCAGCACCATCACAAGCAATACCACTTGCATTGTAGGCTGGTTGGGTGCTAGGAGTACTTGTAACATCAATTGAATCTTTACTGAAATCCAGGTACTCAGAACTTGATAGTGGATCTACAGAAGATTGCTCTAAATCACTGGGATCAATTGAATCAGTTAAATTCACACAGTCGGAACTCGAGAATGGGTATACATTATTGTCATACTGGGCAAAACAACGTTGATCTCTATTCATCGAATCAGCAGAATAATTACATTCATCATTATCCTTGCGATCATCTCTAGGCATATCCTTAAAAAAAAAGTAGCAAACCTAAGTATTGTGCCCTAAAAGAATCTGGTAAACACTTGGAGAAATTTTTTTGTCTTGTTACAAAACAGTTAAACAAGTACACTTTTATGGTATACAGACTACTACAATGGTATACAGTAAGAAAATAACTTTTTGTTATTTTTTTCCAAAAATGGACATAGAAATGTTAAGGTGGTATACCATTGACGTATATAGCATAGTGAAATGGTATACAAGTGTAGATAATAAACCAAAAAGAAAGTACCTCTGGATACGGCAGAAATTTAGGTTTTCCAAGTAAAGCAACAGCTGCAAGCATGTCATCAAATTTTACAGCAACATGTTCCTTTAAGTTTCCCAATTCTTTCTTTATAGATTGAGACCCACTTGCTATCTGATGAAGTAAGTAGAAAAAATGCAATCAGTAAATAGTGTAGGAAGTGTTAATTAACAAAAATAAAATTTATAAACATACAAGTTTCTTAAATTCTGCAACATTGACGTTGGCACCAACTATTTGATCTTTTCCATTATCGTCAACAAGAGGGTTTTTTGCAATTCGTTTGAAATCCATAAATCAAGATTTTGAAATAATTGGCTAGCAAAATTGTTGCGTCTTTGTGCTAATCATGCTAATCAAAGTACAGTACCGGAAAGAAATGCAGAATAATTGACAAGTCACGTGTTTCCTTGTGTTCTAGAACACGTTGCATTAGTAATAGATTTGTGTGGTGAAATGGTCATTTTTGTTCTACTTATGAAAAATGTGGCTATTTTTAGTTTAGATGTCATCTTACTAGAGATATAGCCTAATATTCCAACCTATTTTTTGTGAAATTATTCTCAATACTGATGCATACGGGAGGCTCATGATGTCGTTTATGATAGACAGGTGTATATCTTTTGCGACTATAAATGTTCATTTCGGACTAAATATGATGTTATCTCAATACAGAGTGTTTTTTTGTCGAATTTGTTTGAACATATTGCAACACAAGTGAACTTGTACACTTTTACTTGAGAGTGCTACTATTGTATACAATAGGAAAATATTAGGGAGCGTATACCTAATCAAAGCAGTATACCATTTGGGTACACGAGTGAACTGTCATAACTTAAACTATTCAACCATTTTCCAAATCAACAACACTAACTTGTTAGTTTTGACAGCAGCCGTAAGTGTTGTCAATTTGCAAAACCTTGTGTGCAATTGAATTTTGATTCGCCTATTGGAACTTGAAAATTGACGTTGTTTTGTAGAAATTTCTTAAATATGGACAAAAATTAAACAGTACCATTTGGGTATACTGCATAGTAGAAAGGTATACAGAACGATATTTGTATACTGCCGTAAGCTGACAATCTTCAATTCACGTATACTTTTGTAATATCCAGTATACCTTTCTGCTATACTTCTTTAATTTTGTCCTAGTATACCCTGGTGGTATACAGTCACATATTTTTATAAGCCATAAAGCCATAAAACTGGTTTTCAAACATAAAACTAGTAATAAAATAAGTAAGCAAACTTAAATAAACAACAATATTTAATTAAAGCATACTACAAGTTGTTAAAAGTACAAAAAGAGAAGCATCAGGGCTACACTGAATAGTGACAGTGATAACAGCCATATTAACCAAAAATATTCAATAGGATTTAAAAAGTAATCCCTAGACAGTACATTACTAGTTAAATATTCAATAGGATTACTAGTTCATTAACGCATTTCCACTTCTTGTGTTTTGTTTCATAGACCATCTGTAATCTTGCAGCATTTTGAACAGTATCCTCAGAATTTCTAGGCTTTATTCAGGATCACTTTCTTCGTGGTTCATGGTTTTGTTAGAGCCATACTCCCACAAAAGTGCAGCATATCTATACCGAAATCGCTCAATGTTAAAATCATTAGCTTTAATAGGGATATTCTCTATGAGGTGCTCTGCAAAACTAGCTACAAACGCTCCACAATCCCTGCACACACATACATTACACAGAATGTCAAAAACACAAACCTGAATAACATATTAACTAATGTGAATACTATACATGGGAGAAAGAGTCCTTACGCTAATGACTGGCTTGGAAGATTTTCAACAAATACAACTTTATACGGCTTTGTCAACGTCTGGCCAATGTGTAAGCCATCGTGCAAAACAATATCTTTCCTCTTATCATAAAACCCAATTTTGCATAGAAACAAAGGAACTACAAAGGCATAAGCTTGGACCATCTCTTCAACAGCTTTAGATTTCCAGCTAGACTGCATTGAGTCATATACAAGGATGGTCCTAGTTCGTAGTGACAATATCAATAGAATCCAATGCGATTTTTCCTGGACATGATCAAAACTGAGCACATCATCAACATTATACCATGGAGTGTTGCAATTAAAACAACAACCAGTCATGTACTGCTCAATTACATGTCATCCCTCCAATATTTCAATAGATACTGCTCCTCTCAACTGCTGATAAACATTTTGAATGGTATTGTGAAAATAATAATCAGTAGTTGTAATCTTTCCTTCAAGACTATGCTTCATCTTCTTCCGCAGATAGGAAAAGATGACATCTAGATGCTGAATATGATTTGATGAGTTACCACAAGATAAACACAAAATGAGATGCGACAACAATATAGTGACAGTTTTCCAAAACACAAGAAAATTTTGGAAAAAGAAAATCACATACCTGAGAAGACAATGGGCTCCCATTAGTGTTTAACGTCTGGAACCAATCCTTATCGTGAATCTTGGCAACGATAAAATCAAGAGGCGGATCAAGAATATCATCTGTTTTCTTGCTGTCAAATCAGCAATAGATAAAATAAGAAAGACAAAATATAAAAAAATAAACCACAAAGTGAGCAAATTTGTATACCAGTAAAGTATAATGTATACTTAAAGGTATACTAACTAAGTTATATAATGACCAAATTTGGTATACCAGTAAAGGTATACCAACTAAGTACAAATACTTACTGTCCCTTCCGCTTGTGCATTGCTTCAGTCAATGCAACCAAAGGTTCGTCATCACAGTCCGCTGTAATAAAAATTTCAAATGGACACCGTCCAGTCACAATTTGTTTCTTCTTCTTCGAGAAGTTGCAAGGTGAATCTTGGACTGGTGGATCTTTTCTCTTTCCTTGGGTAGAAGTGCAAATTTGGGCTTCTACTTTCTCAGGTTTATTTCCATAATTCAAAAGCTGAAGTTGAGAATCACTCCAATCTGCAATATCAAAAGGAATATCCTTTGACTTGGGACAGGTACTTGTTGTTTGAACACTCTTAGGTGGTGCCTTCTCATTAGGACTACCCGAAGTTAGATGGTGACACTGAGACTCTGTCAAACTCATGTCAGCAATATCATGTGGATGAACTGATGATTTGGGGAAAGCAATACGTGTATCAGTAGGGACGACTTGACCAATTTCTTCTTTAACCAATTTCTTGATAGCATCCGTATCCTAGAAATAAACAGAAAGCCTATTCTATAAGAATCTGGAAATATACTATACAAAAATAACAAAAACTACCTTTGAATCTGGCACATGCTTATAACCCGCAACTAAATCAATTGCTTTCAGCACCTCTCCAATTCTCACATCAACATATTGCTTAAGATCAACAACATCAGTCTTTAAGGAAGTAAATTGATCTTGCACCTAAAATGAACAAAAAAATGTAAAAAGCATGTAAAACAACCCCCTGCCCTCCCTGCCCCCCCACAAAAAAAAACTAATGAGCATACCATTTGCTTTAAATCAGCAAAAGAATCATTTCCAACACCACTGCTTGATTGACAAGGCTCTTTTGTACTACCATGTCTACCTTTTGACTTCATGAACACAAAAGCAAGAATATATTCAAGTATATTAAATAGAGATATAGTAGTTATTTATTAAATTAAACTATAAGTATATAAATAGAACCTCTTCAGACAGTGGTTGTTGTCTTCTAGTACCAACATCACTAGCTTCAGGAAGTGCTTGCTCATTGTCTTGCTCAGCAAAATAACTAGCTTGTGGAAGAGTTTGCTCATTCTGTGTTTTCCCAGCAACAGTAGGCAACTCTTGTTCAGCATCACTACTAATTTTAGGAACAGGTTGGTCATCAACAAATTCAATACCATCTACATCTAGCGCTCCCTGCTCAGCATCAGTTGGGACCATGTATGTTAAATTCAACTGTTGAAAGTAAGTATATAACGTATTGAAATAAGTAAAACTAAACTACATAAAACTTAAAGTATACTGGAAAATAAGAACAACTATACCATTAATGTTTACTTTAAATCAAAAGTATCCTTTTTGTTAAAAATAGACCTGTAATATTCTATACTAATCATATAAAAGTACATCTTCAAAGTAGTATACTAAAACAGGGAACTAAGTTGATATAACGCAAACAATATAAAGCAACTTTAAAATCAAACAAAAATTTACCTTTACCTTAGTCGCATCTTCACTATTTTGGGTTAAAGGGCTATCACTCGAAAATAAAGGCGAATCCATCTCTTGATCAATACGAAAACTTGAAAAATTAGCGGAAGACCTTATTTTACGCTCCATAACTTGAAACCCTAGATTTTGAGTTACCCTAGTTTGAGAAGAAAAGTTCTTCAAATGAAAATGGGTACCAAACACGTTGGTCTTTTTGACTGTTTAAATGTATTTATTTCAGTCAATATAAAAGTTGAATTATTATATTTTTAGTTGAAGTAGTATACTTTTCTTATAAGTATACCTGTATGGTATACTGCTGTATAGAAAGGAAAAAATAACTTTATTATAAACAATCAAGGCTGGTATAAAATTTAAGTAATTTTGAAGTTGTATACCATTACGATTTAATGTATACTGCAAAGGTATACCATTTGGCATATACCTAATGGTATACAGTATTCTGGGAAGGTATACATTGGAAAGACGCATAGTAGATGGAAATTTGAAGAAAGATAAACGACGACATCAGAGATCTTCTATAACTGCTCTATGAACAGTATACATTACAATAAAAATACAAGACAATAACAACTACACATGTAACATAAACAGGCTACTTAACTGAAAGAAACATGATAGAACACAACAAACCATAAAATATTTCACATAAAATAGAAAAAACTACTTAAATTGACCACTTGACAGAAGACTTCAAATTTCTGGAGAAGTATAGTAGTCAGCAGGGTCCATTTTATGATCTGCAAGAAGACCATGAAGCATTTTCTTCATTCGACGAACATCCTTCTTGTACTGTTGAAGGAATTCCTCAAAAATAGCCTTAAAAGTTGCAAGTTCATCTCTTAATTGCGCCACTGCCATCTTTGTTGTTGGTGCAGAAGAAGATCCTGCAGTGCTTGGTCTACGACCCATTTCTCTCTGTGTGCGTGTGTTTAGGTAATTTTTTTCACAAAATGAAACAGACTGTGCTAATATTAGATTTTGAAGAATAAAAGAGCAAAAATAATCCTTTTTTATAGGTGAGGTTTCATACATAAACTGCTACACATTACATAACTAAAATAAAGGGAACTGCACAGCTGCACCTTTACATGTTTGCATCTAACAAAAACTGCCTACTTCGTGTAATTAAGCTCTAATTTTTTAATTAATTCAAAAAATTTCACTACACTGTAATTCAGAAACTGGGAATATAACTGTCAATATACTTCTTTTTTAATTAAAGAAGTATACCATTAGGGTATACTGCATAATAAATACAAGCAAACTATGTTGCTGTAGTGTGCCTTTCTACTTGACAGTAAAATAATCTATGATTTTACTTTGTTCCACCTGATTTATGTTTTTCTAATTGTACAGTAATAGACCAAAACCAACACAATCTGTCTACTTTAAGTTACATCCGCCAAAAGAAAGAAAGAAATATAAATTGAAAACATAACAAAGATCTTCAATTATAAAGTGCTACCACAAAAGAGTGCAATTCAACAGTTTAACTGGTAGTTGCACAATACTAGTTCCTACAATATAAAGCTATACATTTCTTCATTCATTGGTACCATACATTTACTAGGATATTCAGAATCACTATCTTCATTGTTAGTGATTTTCTGACAACCATACTCCCACAAAAGTGCAGCATATCTTAAACGATATTCGTGAATATCATAACCCTTCTGTTTAATAGCAATTTTCTCAATGATGTGCTCTGCAAAAGAAGCCAAATATGCTCCACAATCCCTGTACAGACGCATAAAATGCAAACAACATCAAAAAGAATAAATATAAATAAAACAATAAGGTAAGGGAAAAAATATATCTATAGAAAGTGTGCTTACGCTAATCTCTGCTTGGGAAGTTTCTCGACATATACAATGTTGTATGGATCTGTCAAAGTCTTCCCATTATGTAAGCCATTTTGCAGAACAAGGTCATTCCTGTTACTGTAAAATGCAGTACGGTCCAAAAGCAAAGGGACCAATACAGCATAAGCGTTCACCACATCATGAATAGCTTTAGTTACCCGTCGAGTGGGTAGCGAGTCGTATACAAAGATATCCCTGGTCCGTAGCAACAATCTCAACAGAATCCAGTGCGACTTCTTCTCAATATAAACAAAAGAGAGGACCTCGTCAACATCATACCACGGAGTGTTGCAGCAGAGACGATAACCAAGCATATACTCGACAATTTCAATTCGTCCTTTCACCGTTTCCACATGTGCTTCTCTTTTCATTAATTGGTAAACAGCTTGAATGGTGTTGTCAAAGTGATGATCGGTCGTTGTAATCTTCACTTTAAGATCGTGCTTTATCTTCTTTCTAAAGTAGTAGAAGATAATATCTAGATGCTGAAAGAAACGTGTCTGCATGAATTAGTATAACTTGACACATAAAAGTCAGATCCAACAACGTTATACTTCCAATGATACCAAAAAATTAAACAATAAAAAATGTTCAAAAGAAGTTGATATACGTTAGAAGTCACTAGAGCACCACAGGTTTGTAACACCCGAAACCAATTCTTAGTTGTAATCTCGGCAACAGCGAAATCAATAGCCGGATCAAGAAGATCATCCGCTTTCTTACTGTCCAATCAGTAAGACATAAAATAAGCAAGACCAAATACATAAAAGTAAACCATTAAAATAAAACTAAACAATACAAAAAAAGTCGAAAATCGGCAAGTGTAAATACTCACTGTCCCCTAGGCTTGTGCATAGCTTCAATTAATGCGTTCAGACAGTCGTTCCCACAATCCTCTGAAATTGATTTTTTAAAAGGGAATCGTCCAGAGAATATCTTCTTCATCTTCTTCGGCAATGCACCGACATCACTAGTGCCTAAATCACATTCAACGACAGAAGGTGGACACTGCACAGATTCAACTGTTATTTTGCTTCGACTAGCAGTGCAGTTTGGAGAGCCTTGAGCTTTTCTTTTATGACCACGCTTGACAGGAGCAACTTCTGTTGTTGTAAAAACAGTGATAAGTACCCAAACCAAACGAGTACGACAAAGTATGACTATAAGAATTTGCAAACCTGCAGTAACATTGGGACTGTTACCATCTACAAAAGTTGCATTTTCAGGAATCTTCTGCTGAAAGTTGATATCATCTGTATTTGTTCGACCAGCGTCCTCTTCATTTTCCATAGCATCAGAGAGTTCAACGTTTCTTTTAACAGTATGGCTGCCATCAGAAACTTCATTTGTTGCACAGACACTGGGATGAAAAGGTTCATGATGTACATCTGCATCTTGTAATGGATGATTATGAACTGCTGTTGCAGCAAACAAAAACTACTAAGTACACGATCTGAACAAGTACGACAAACTATGATTATAGGAAGTTGCATACCTGCACTATCATTTGGACTGGTACGACCTACAAATGCTACATGTTTAGGACTGTTTTGTTCAAACATGATATCATCTCTATTATCTCGACCACGACTACCATGATTTTCCATAGCATGGGCCCGATCACCTCTGGTCCCATCCTAGAAATAAAGAAAAAGTTGAACCTTTAACAATCTGGAAATATACAATAAGAAAACAAAAAGATTACCTTATAATCTGGCACATGTTTGTGAATAATTGAAGTAATTCCGTTTACCACCTCCGCTATCTTGACATCAACGTATTGCTCAAACTAGTAAATTAATAAAATATATAAGATACACAGAAACGTCGGTGAGCAAACTAGGGTATACAATTCTGTACTGTATACTAAAAAGCTATACTATACACAATTCTAGAAAAAGCAATATAGTAAAGGGGGTATACTGTAATGGAGAAAAGTATACAATGAGAAAAGTACCAGAAAAAAATACTAACAGAGGAATGTATTTGGGTAACAACCACCAAACAAATAAAAAGAAAAGAAGTAAAATAATGATAATACCACAAGAAAGTCAACAAAATATACACAAATAATATAACAAAGAAGTCAACATAATAATTGTATGTAAAATGAAATCACCTTTTCTTTAACATCAGTCTTAAAAGAATCAAGTTCATGTTCCACCTAAAACAAATAAAAAAGCAAAAGATAAATATATATCAAAGTAAGTTCTAATCCTTACGAAAAAAAAGAAGACAAATCCAACATACCAATTTCATTAAATCAGCTTTGGAATTGTTGGAAGCAGCACTACTTCGCTGAGAAAGGTCTTTCCTACTGCGTTGTGTAGAGTTTGGCTTCAAAAACAGATAGGCAACAACATCTTAAAGCAAAATAAATTAACAAATAACACTTACTCATCAAATTAAAATATACGCGTATAAATTTAAACCTCTTTGCAAACTGGCTGTTGCATTCGAGCAACAACATTACTAGCGTCAGGAACAACTCCCTCATTATGATTTTGGACACCATCACCAACCAAGTGTTCTTCACCAACATCACTAGCTTCAGGAACACCTCCCTCATTATGACTTTGCACACAATCAGCAACTAAGTGTTCTTCACCAACATCACTAGCTTCAGGAACAGCTTCCTGATAATAACTTTGACCACCATCACTAGCTTCAGGAGCAACTCGCCGGTTCTGTGTTTGCTCATGAGTAGCACTCAAATCTTTTTCAGCAATATCAACAGCAATACCATCTACGACTAGCTCTTCACCCTCAACATCAGTTGGGAGTATGTTTCTTATATTTAACTGTTCAAAAAGTATTAAAATAAGTAAAAGCAAAGAACAAAAAAAAAAAGCATAATTATAGGATGTACACTGTAAGGGTATACTGCAATAAATAAGTATAAGTTCACAGTTTATTTCAAATGAAAATTATCCTTGTGCAAACAGAACTGTACTGTATACTAATTACACAGAAGTATACTTTCAAAGTACAGAAATGCAGAATACTAACCTGTTCAACTGAATTAGCAAATATCTCAAGCAGCTGAGAATTAGAAACACGCTGCCAATATAAAAAAATAAACCACAAAGTGAGCAAATTTGTATACCAGTAAAGTATAATGTATACTTAAAGGTATACTAACTAAGTTATATAATGACCAAATTTGGTATACCAGTAAAGGTATACCAACTAAGTACAAATACTTACTGTCCCTTCCGCTTGTGCATTGCTTCAGTCAATGCAACCAAAGGTTCGTCATCACAGTCCGCTGTAATAAAAATTTCAAATGGACACCGTCCAGTCACAATTTGTTTCTTCTTCTTCGAGAAGTTGCAAGGTGAATCTTGGACTGGTGGATCTTTTCTCTTTCCTTGGGTAGAAGTGCAAATTTGGGCTTCTACTTTCTCAGGTTTATTTCCATAATTCAAAAGCTGAAGTTGAGAATCACTCCAATCTGCAATATCAAAAGGAATATCCTTTGACTTGGGACAGGTACTTGTTGTTTGAACACTCTTAGGTGGTGCCTTCTCATTAGGACTACCCGAAGTTAGATGGTGACACTGAGACTCTGTCAAACTCATGTCAGCAATATCATGTGGATGAACTGATGATTTGGGGAAAGCAATACGTGTATCAGTAGGGACGACTTGACCAATTTCTTCTTTAACCAATTTCTTGATAGCATCCGTATCCTAGAAATAAACAGAAAGCCTATTCTATAAGAATCTGGAAATATACTATACAAAAATAACAAAAACTACCTTTGAATCTGGCACATGCTTATAACCCGCAACTAAATCAATTGCTTTCAGCACCTCTCCAATTCTCACATCAACATATTGCTTAAGATCAACAACATCAGTCTTTAAGGAAGTAAATTGATCTTGCACCTAAAATGAACAAAAAAATGTAAAAAGCATGTAAAACAACCCCCTGCCCTCCCTGCCCCCCCACAAAAAAAAACTAATGAGCATACCATTTGCTTTAAATCAGCAAAAGAATCATTTCCAACACCACTGCTTGATTGACAAGGCTCTTTTGTACTACCATGTCTACCTTTTGACTTCATGAACAGAAAAGCAAGAATATATTCAAGTATATTAAATAGAGATATAGTAGTTATTTATTAAATTAAACTATAAGTATATAAATAGAACCTCTTCAGACAGTGGTTGTTGTCTTCTAGTACCAACATCACTAGCTTCAGGAAGTGCTTGCTCATTGTCTTGCTCAGCAAAATAACTAGCTTGTGGAAGAGTTTGCTCATTCTGTGTTTTCCCAGCAACAGTAGGCAACTCTTGTTCAGCATCACTACTAATTTTAGGAACAGGTTGGTCATCAACAAATTCAATACCATCTACATCTAGCGCTCCCTGCTCAGCATCAGTTGGGACCATGTATGTTAAATTCAACTGTTGAAAGTAAGTATATAACGTATTGAAATAAGTAAAACTAAACTACATAAAACTTAAAGTATACTGGAAAATAAGAACAACTATACCATTAATGTTTACTTTAAATCAAAAGTATCCTTTTTGTTAAAAATAGACCTGTAATATTCTATACTAATCATATAAAAGTACATCTTCAAAGTAGTATACTAAAACAGGGAACTAAGTTGATATAACGCAAACAATATAAAGCAACTTTAAAATCAAACAAAAATTTACCTTTACCTTAGTCGCATCTTCACTATTTTGGGTTAAAGGGCTATCACTCGAAAATAAAGGCGAATCCATCTCTTGATCAATACGAAAACTTGAAAAATTAGCGGAAGACCTTATTTTACGCTCCATAACTTGAAACCCTAGATTTTGAGTTACCCTAGTTTGAGAAGAAAAGTTCTTCAAATGAAAATGGGTACCAAACACGTTGGTCTTTTTGACTGTTTAAATGTATTTATTTCAGTCAATATAAAAGTTGAATTATTATATTTTTAGTTGAAGTAGTATACTTTTCTTATAAGTATACCTGTATGGTATACTGCTGTATAGAAAGGAAAAAATAACTTTATTATAAACAATCAAGGCTGGTATAAAATTTAAGTAATTTTGAAGTTGTATACCATTACGATTTAATGTATACTGCAAAGGTATACCATTTGGCATATACCTAATGGTATACAGTATTCTGGGAAGGTATACATTGGAAAGATGCATAGTAGATGGAAATTTGAAGAAAGATAAACGACGACATCAGAGATCTTCTATAACTGCTCTATGAACAGTATACATTACAATAAAAATACAAGACAATAACAACTACACATGTAACATAAACAGGCTACTTAACTGAAAGAAACATGATAGAACACAACAAACCATAAAATATTTCACATAAAATAGAAAAAACTACTTAAATTGACCACTTGACAGAAGACTTCAAATTTCTGGAGAAGTATAGTAGTCAGCAGGGTCCATTTTATGATCTGCAAGAAGACCATGAAGCATTTTCTTCATTCGACGAACATCCTTCTTGTACTGTTGAAGGAATTCCTCAAAAATAGCCTTAAAAGTTGCAAGTTCATCTCTTAATTGCGCCACTGCCATCTTTGTTGTTGGTGCAGAAGAAGATCCTGCAGTGCTTGGTCTACGACCCATTTCTCTCTGTGTGCGTGTGTTTAGGTAATTTTTTTCACAAAATGAAACAGACTGTGCTAATATTAGATTTTGAAGAATAAAAGAGCAAAAATAATCCTTTTTTATAGGTGAGGTTTCATACATAAACTGCTACACATTACATAACTAAAATAAAGGGAACTGCACAGCTGCACCTTTACATGTTTGCATCTAACAAAAACTGCCTACTTCGTGTAATTAAGCTCTAATTTTTTAATTAATTCAAAAAATTTCACTACACTGTAATTCAGAAACTGGGAATATAACTGTCAATATACTTCTTTTTTAATTAAAGAAGTATACCATTAGGGTATACTGCATAATAAATACAAGCAAACTATGTTGCTGTAGTGTGCCTTTCTACTTGACAGTAAAATAATCTATGATTTTACTTTGTTCCACCTGATTTATGTTTTTCTAATTGTACAGTAATAGACCAAAACCAACACAATCTGTCTACTTTAAGTTACATCCGCCAAAAGAAAGAAAGAAATATAAATTGAAAACATAACAAAGATCTTCAATTATAAAGTGCTACCACAAAAGAGTGCAATTCAACAGTTTAACTGGTAGTTGCACAATACTAGTTCCTACAATATAAAGCTATACATTTCTTCATTCATTGGTACCATACATTTACTAGGATATTCAGAATCACTATCTTCATTGTTAGTGATTTTCTGACAACCATACTCCCACAAAAGTGCAGCATATCTTAAACGATATTCGTGAATATCATAACCCTTCTGTTTAATAGCAATTTTCTCAATGATGTGCTCTGCAAAAGAAGCCAAATATGCTCCACAATCCCTGTACAGACGCATAAAATGCAAACAACATCAAAAAGAATAAATATAAATAAAACAATAAGGTAAGGGAAAAAATATATCTATAGAAAGTGTGCTTACGCTAATCTCTGCTTGGGAAGTTTCTCGACATATACAATGTTGTATGGATCTGTCAAAGTCTTCCCATTATGTAAGCCATTTTGCAGAACAAGGTCATTCCTGTTACTGTAAAATGCAGTACGGTCCAAAAGCAAAGGGACCAATACAGCATAAGCGTTCACCACATCATGAATAGCTTTAGTTACCCGTCGAGTGGGTAGCGAGTCGTATACAAAGATATCCCTGGTCCGTAGCAACAATCTCAACAGAATCCAGTGCGACTTCTTCTCAATATAAACAAAAGAGAGGACCTCGTCAACATCATACCACGGAGTGTTGCAGCAGAGACGATAACCAAGCATATACTCGACAATTTCAATTCGTCCTTTCACCGTTTCCACATGTGCTTCTCTTTTCATTAATTGGTAAACAGCTTGAATGGTGTTGTCAAAGTGATGATCGGTCGTTGTAATCTTCACTTTAAGATCGTGCTTTATCTTCTTTCTAAAGTAGTAGAAGATAATATCTAGATGCTGAAAGAAACGTGTCTGCATGAATTAGTATAACTTGACACATAAAAGTCAGATCCAACAACGTTATACTTCCAATGATACCAAAAAATTAAACAATAAAAAATGTTCAAAAGAAGTTGATATACGTTAGAAGTCACTAGAGCACCACAGGTTTGTAACACCCGAAACCAATTCTTAGTTGTAATCTCGGCAACAGCGAAATCAATAGCCGGATCAAGAAGATCATCCGCTTTCTTACTGTCCAATCAGTAAGACATAAAATAAGCAAGACCAAATACATAAAAGTAAACCATTAAAATAAAACTAAACAATACAAAAAAAGTCGAAAATCGGCAAGTGTAAATACTCACTGTCCCCTAGGCTTGTGCATAGCTTCAATTAATGCGTTCAGACAGTCGTTCCCACAATCCTCTGAAATTGATTTTTGAAAAGGGAATCGTCCAGAGAATATCTTCTTCATCTTCTTCGGCAATGCACCGACATCACTAGTGCCTAAATCACATTCAACGACAGAAGGTGGACACTGCACAGATTCAACTGTTATTTTGCTTCGACTAGCAGTGCAGTTTGGAGAGCCTTGAGCTTTTCTTTTATGACCACGCTTGACAGGAGCAACTTCTGTTGTTGTAAAAACAGTGATAAGTACCCAAACCAAACGAGTACGACAAAGTATGACTATAAGAATTTGCAAACCTGCAGTAACATTGGGACTGTTACCATCTACAAAAGTTGCATTTTCAGGAATCTTCTGCTGAAAGTTGATATCATCTGTATTTGTTCGACCAGCGTCCTCTTCATTTTCCATAGCATCAGAGAGTTCAACGTTTCTTTTAACAGTATGGCTGCCATCAGAAACTTCATTTGTTGCACAGACACTGGGATGAAAAGGTTCATGATGTACATCTGCATCTTGTAATGGATGATTATGAACTGCTGTTGCAGCAAACAAAAACTACTAAGTACACGATCTGAACAAGTACGACAAACTATGATTATAGGAAGTTGCATACCTGCACTATCATTTGGACTGGTACGACCTACAAATGCTACATGTTTAGGACTGTTTTGTTCAAACATGATATCATCTCTATTATCTCGACCACGACTACCATGATTTTCCATAGCATGGGCCCGATCACCTCTGGTCCCATCCTAGAAATAAAGAAAAAGTTGAACCTTTAACAATCTGGAAATATACAATAAGAAAACAAAAAGATTACCTTATAATCTGGCACATGTTTGTGAATAATTGAAGTAATTCCGTTTACCACCTCCGCTATCTTGACATCAACGTATTGCTCAAACTAGTAAATTAATAAAATATATAAGATACACAGAAACGTCGGTGAGCAAACTAGGGTATACAATTCTGTACTGTATACTAAAAAGCTATACTATACACAATTCTAGAAAAAGCAATATAGTAAAGGGGGTATACTGTAATGGAGAAAAGTATACAATGAGAAAAGTACCAGAAAAAAATACTAACAGAGGAATGTATTTGGGTAACAACCACCAAACAAATAAAAAGAAAAGAAGTAAAATAATGATAATACCACAAGAAAGTCAACAAAATATACACAAATAATATAACAAAGAAGTCAACATAATAATTGTATGTAAAATGAAATCACCTTTTCTTTAACATCAGTCTTAAAAGAATCAAGTTCATGTTCCACCTAAAACAAATAAAAAAGCAAAAGATAAATATATATCAAAGTAAGTTCTAATCCTTACGAAAAAAAAGAAGACAAATCCAACATACCAATTTCATTAAATCAGCTTTGGAATTGTTGGAAGCAGCACTACTTCGCTGAGAAAGGTCTTTCCTACTGCGTTGTGTAGAGTTTGGCTTCAAAAACAGATAGGCAACAACATCTTAAAGCAAAATAAATTAACAAATAACACTTACTCATCAAATTAAAATATACGCGTATAAATTTAAACCTCTTTGCAAACTGGCTGTTGCATTCGAGCAACAACATTACTAGCGTCAGGAACAACTCCCTCATTATGATTTTGGACACCATCACCAACCAAGTGTTCTTCACCAACATCACTAGCTTCAGGAACACCTCCCTCATTATGACTTTGCACACAATCAGCAACTAAGTGTTCTTCACCAACATCACTAGCTTCAGGAACAGCTTCCTGATAATAACTTTGACCACCATCACTAGCTTCAGGAGCAACTCGCCGGTTCTGTGTTTGCTCATGAGTAGCACTCAAATCTTTTTCAGCAATATCAACAGCAATACCATCTACGACTAGCTCTTCACCCTCAACATCAGTTGGGAGTATGTTTCTTATATTTAACTGTTCAAAAAGTATTAAAATAAGTAAAAGCAAAGAACAAAAAAAAAAAGCATAATTATAGGATGTACACTGTAAGGGTATACTGCAATAAATAAGTATAAGTTCACAGTTTATTTCAAATGAAAATTATCCTTGTGCAAACAGAACTGTACTGTATACTAATTACACAGAAGTATACTTTCAAAGTACAGAAATGCAGAATACTAACCTGTTCAACTGAATTAGCAAATATCTCAAGCAGCTGAGAATTAGAAACACGCTGCCTATCATCTCCGCTCCAATTCAGAAGGCATGGTACCTTTGAATCACATACAGAAGGAACTCGTGAAGCAATTACTCCCGCAATTGCTGGACAAGTCTCACACAACCATGCTTGAATTGCAAGTGTAAAACCAAAATGTCTATAACTACTTGGCTTATGAACAATCTTCTTGTCTAGTGACGCTTTTGTAATGTTGAAAACATCAACACCCCAAGGATAGTTTTCATACTCTCCCTTTTCTACAATATCAATATACTTCAAGTCAAGACAGCCTATATCTTTCCGGGTCGGTGTAGCAAATAAAAAAGTGCAAATAAAATAGAGCATTGCTATCTTCAATGCATCTGCGTCATTCTTTTTCCAACATTTACTGTGAAAACAACTAGTTAAATGAAACCTATAAAGACTGGACTTTCCACCAAAATACTTTTGCATTAAACGATACTTCCCAGGAAGTCTACTTTCCTCTACAGCACCAGTACACTTCAACCCACTGACCAAACCAAACTCGCCCAACCCAAAATGAAGGCGATAACCATTCACATCAAACCATAAATCATCACCAGATGCAGGCTTTATCTGTCTCGTCATCAACCAATGAAGAAGTGCATTATGACGAATTTGTTTCGGCATATCTAAAAAATATCCAAAACATGTACTACGAAACATCTGAAGTTGACGCTTTGTCAAGGTGGCAGTTAACTCTTCAACAATTTTAACATTGACATCATTATTGATTTTGGGAGTATACTGATCATACGTAGAAGGAGCAACAAAGAAATCCCAAGCCTAGAAAACACAGAAGAAACAACACAATAACAATTACCTGGTATACATTAATTTGGTATAAAAAAGCACATATAACAAAAACTTTTTTAGTTAATTTTTAGTACATATCCTACAAAGTAAGCCCGATCAATCAATGTTAGTGGATCTAATAAGATACTTCAGTATTCAAAATCAAAGTACGGAGGGTCCAAGTACAAGATTGCCCTTTTCTACTCTCAGAAGAGGACACAACAAAAATAGCAGTCCGAAAGATTTGATTATTTTCCCTCTCTCTCAACAACTCCTTCACTATTTTTCTAATTACTTGCTATACATTACAAAACACAATATACAAACAGGTATACACGTCTAAAGACCATATACTACACAAGTATACTACTACAAAGTAACTGCTATATACAGTGTACCACAAAATTAACTACTACATACATTTAAGTAAAAATGAATGTATGCATGCACGAAAACTTGAAAAAAATGCACTGTGGAATTGAAGTTTGACCATAGCAAATGAAAAATTACCTTAACCTCATCTTGACAAGCAGCAACGCGACTTCCACTCGAAAACAAACGCGTATCAACTTGTTCATTACTACGAATTTTTGGACTTGACAGTGAAGACCTAGGTTTACGACCCATAAGTGCGTATCAAATCCTAGAAAGTGATACACCCAATTGAATGATTAAACAGTCAACTATTGAAGGAAAGGCGCACAATCGACCGGTAATTTATTAATGGAAAGATGAAAATTGAAGATCAACAGTTATGGGGAAACGGATGCTGGAAGTGGAAAGAGAAGTGTGAGACGGTTCTGAACATGTATTTTGTGAATCGTCAGGTGGCGGCGGACGGTGGTTCTGTGGTGGAGGACGGTGGTGCACGGCGAGCTAATTGAGGGGAAGGAGAATTGCAATAGGCCAGATTGGGAAAGGGGAAGTGAAATGGGCCAAATGGGTATTGCTGTAAATAAAATTGGGCCTAATGGGCATAGACTGTAAATAAGATGGGTTGGTGGGTAGTGGGTGAAAACTAATTTTTAATGGGCATAAAAGGGTAAATAAGTTGCTTTTATGGGCATGTGATGTAAAAAGCCCAATTTTTATACCCACACAATTACACCACGTACCACCTTATACATAAAATTCAAATCATTCTTATTATAAGCCGTTGTTTCTAGCTACAATAATGCTAAAAGAAACCCATAAAGAGTACTTATATTTTGTCATTGCATGACTATTCAAAAGAATGTAACTTCTTGTATGTCTAGGCAGGGGCGAACCCACATGCCCACAATGGCGGACCCAAAAATTTTAACTAGTGGATTTGAAATGTAACGATAAATCTTTTCGACACATTTTGAGTTACTATTTTTTTTTATAATTTTATGATGTTAGTGCAAATCACATTTCAAAAAGAAAAAAGACAAAAGAATATAATTAAATAAAAGATAATAAGACGAATTAATGATGATTTGCAAATATAACAAAATAACAAAGAATCATAAATAAATGATGTTTACTGTGGAGATTATGCGAATGTATATTGACCCAAAAATAACAATGCACAAATTAAATTTACATTTTACTAATGGTAATACACTAGGTAAGATTTTGATAATGGTGTCTAAAAACACAAAAGAAGAAGAAAAGAACGGCTTAAAGAGTGGCGAGACAAATGAAACTGAAAAAAGCCGAAAAATATTATGTAAAATAAGTAAAACTAATAGGAATTGATCACACGCCACAACCCTTGTAACTTGATCCACTTTACCACCGGACTAGCCTCCGTCATATATTCAATAGGGTTTAAAGTTTACTTTTTATTCACATAGTTGCTTTTTTTATTATGTAAAAAATACACATAAAATTAAGGAATTTTTACACTCCATACCTATGAAAATTAAAGTATTTACAAGTCATGCCTATTAAAAATTATACTACCCATAAAACTAAAAGTATTTACCCAACCTACCAATTTATTATTGTATACCTTTGTTATGCCTTATAGGTGTATACCTTTAAGATATACTACATAAATTATGGTATACAAGTCTGGAGGGCCATTTATTACTGTATACCTTTGTTATAGCCTATATCTGTATACCTTTATGGTATACTGCATAAACTATGGTATACAAGTCTGGATGGGTAGAGTGGGTAAATAATTTAGTGGGTAAATCGGGTAATATTTGAAAGTAGTGGATAGCGACTGTAATTATTTTAGGTTTTGTGGGTATTTTTGTAAGTGTCCCTAAAATTAATACTAATCTTTTCTGGCAAGGAGGTTAAAGTGGCCTCTTTGCTCCGTCCCTTAAATTCTTGTGAGCAGACTCAAGTTTTCAGTTATTATAATTTTCATTGATATTACGCGCATCTCCTCTCCAAGGAAAACATCTGACTCACTTATGTTGAAACTATTGGATGCTTAAGCGATGTTGTTCTACACCAGTAATGTAAGTCGTGAACAAACGATTTTGACCAAACCGAACATTTGACCAGCAGTACTCAAGTTTCATATCATAATAAACCAAGGTCATTGTTACGTGCGTAGGTCTAGGGCTTTTGGATTATTATTATTCTAGAATAAGATTTATGTTTTCTAGCTAGTAATTTAATGATTAGGGTTTTTATTATTCTAGAATATTCTTTAAGGTTTCTAGTTTCTTAAGAGTTAAGTTTCTTATTGATGTAACTCCCTATTTAAAGGGTACATCGATGAATGAAAACTTAAGTCATAATTCAACAAAAGAAACAAGAGATCAGAGTTCTCTCTTAATGAATTCTAAGGTCAAAGCTCCCTTTAACGAGCCTGAGGTGAGAGCTCCCTTTAATGAGCCTAAGGTTGGAGGTCACTTTGATGAGCTCTACTATCTTCACCGCCCCGTGACCCAATCCCGGGAACATAACAAATTGGCATCAGAGCCTAACACGATGGGCGATGAAATTAAACCAATCTGGCAGCAGGAAAGAGTGGCGGCTATAATGGGAGCTAGGGTTTTTGTCATGGAGAAACTCTTGGAAGACATTGAGGCCAATACAAGTGTGAAGCAAAGGAGAGGATGTGGATAGCTTTCGTCAGTCTTATCCAGATTTCAAGCTTGAGGACAAGCTCGTTTTTCAGGAGCGGAGTAATGTTACGTGCGTAGGTCTAGGGCTTTTGGATTATTATTATTAATAATATTATTATTATTCTAGAATAGGATTTATGTTTTCTAGTTATTTAAGGATTAGGATTTTTTATTATTCTAGAATACTCTTTAGGGTTTCTAGTTTCTTGAGGGTTAAGTTTCTTATTGATGTAACTCCCTATTTAAAGGGCACATTGATGAATGAAAACTTAAGTCATAATTCAACAAAAGAAACAAGAGATCAGAGTTCTCTCTTAATGAATTCTAAGGTCAAAGCTCCCTTTAACGAGCCTAAGGTTGGAGGTCACTTTGATGAGCTCTACTATCTTCACCGCCCCGTGACCCGATTCCGGGAACATAACCCACTGCGAGATACCCTTTTCCTATTCTTCTGTTTCAATCAGTGAATGAAGTGAAAACAACTCAAATCCAACACTGTAACATTCCCGGATAATTTTCACAAGTGGTCACATAACTATAGTTCTTTTCTCAAAAGTCACATAACTTGTGTTTCTTACCCAAAAGTCACACTACTTCAACCAATATAACAACAAAGTCACATTAGCCAAAAATGGTACAACTCCGGTGGTTTTTTTCCTAATTTCATGCCAAAAATAATATTTTAACCCATTTTAGTAAATATGATAGAGAGTTTGCTCCGCCGCGTAAGATCCTTGAATCAACCACGACTACCACCTATGTATTGTTTTATGCGGAATAGTATGTGGAATATGTTGAGTCCTAAATTGGTGGGCTAAAGGTATTTTGAACTCTTTATCTGATTTGGACAATTCTCCTCCCATTGAACTGACTTTTGAGGTGGAGTTAGGTGCAAGCCTATGGGTCGAATTTAAAATGGTATCATAGCTAGAGTCGATCCAGATTGATGGCCTTTCCATGCACACGAGTACAATTAACCCGAGTTGGGTCTGAACGTGCAGAGGTAAACACCCAACACACGGTATTATCCACCCCCACCCATAATGACTCTAATGTAATTAGGCCCAATTAGCTCAATGGGTCCTAATTAAAAAACTTGATCATGTATCATGAGTTAGATTGACTTGGCCACTACCCCAAAAGCTAGCGCAAAGGGAGGAGGAATGACCAAGCTTTAAATAGGCTTTATGCCTTTAATTTCTAATGTTGTGGGATTTTTCAATATTCCCAATAGAATAAGAATATGAGGTTTAGCAATACATATATTAAAATTCTAAAATATCAAGACTAACCCTCATATTAATAAGAATATTTTTTTTTTAAAAATTTGTTTAAAGAATAAAATAAATATTTTAGATTATACATTGAATATTAATTTGAATATTAATTTGTAATATATATGAGAAATAATTGAAGCATTATAATGTACCAACATTGTTAATTAATTACTGTATTGCTAATATCTAGCTAAGTACATTCAAACCAAAGGAGCCCTAGTTAATTTGTAGTAATATATCAATTTTAGATGAGAAATGAAGCAAAACAGAAAATTGAGTGAAGAGTAACAGGCTTATTGTGAGGGGAATGAGGTGGTGCACTATGAAATCGACATATCTATTGTGGCTTGTTGTGTTGTCTACTTATGGCATCGCCTCAGCTTCATCTGCGATGCATACTAACAATTGGGCTGTCTTGGTCTGCACTTCCCGTTTCTGGTAATCTTATGCCTTTTTCTTTTACTAATGTTTTAGCTACTAATACAGTAAACGTGTTTAGCCTGTTTTTGTTAATTAAAACGTCTTGATATTCAATGTGATTCCCATTTGATCCTGGTACTGATATGCTCTCTACAACCTCTAGAGATTTATCCCATGCTTACTACTCCTAAGAATTTGGAATTCAGTTAACCCATTCCTTGGGATATACTAGTGAATTCCAGTAATATAAATGCATACTAGACCTAATTTTTATGATTATAGCTCTGTTGGCTTCTTAAGTAAGAGCAAGTGATCATTGTGCAACCTGATTGTGTGGGGATGCTGAGTGAACCAGCAAGTAATGGTATTCTAGTGAAGGAGACATCCTACCAAGTGTGAGCCTAATGAGGCATTCAAGGTTAGTGTCATATTTCAGAGGAAGTTGTCTGGTGACACTAAGTTGGTGGGATTGGGATTATAATCCCGGGATAAGATTTATCCCATGTTTGGTTACCTGTATAAGATAAATAGGATAAAAGTTATCCCATATTTATGGGATTATGGGTGGGATAAGTTATCCCATATAAAGGGTGGGATAAGTTATCCCAAACTTTATCCCAACTTTAATCCAAAGATAACATTTATCCCAAAATCATGGGATATCCCACTTTTGGTAATCCCTCCAACCAAACATCCCCTAAGGTGATTGCTGAGATAAGAGAACTTGTGGTTCTGTTAGCTCAAATTGCCACGAGACGGGCTGCATGCTTTCCAAAATGAGATATGGATCCATTGACTGGTCTCTATTTCCTGTTACTGAAATTTCAAGATCAGAAGTTACGAGCTGGTCATCTCGGTTTGCACATGCTACTCAAATTGAAATTGGAAATGATACCTTGGAAATGTATCAGTTACGGGGGAACTTCAAAACTAGTCTTGGTTTATTAACAGAAACTAGTCTTGGTTTATTAACTTCTGTTGTTGTCCATTTCATTATTTACTTTTTTGTTTGGGATGAAGAAGGGTGCCTGCTTTTGGGAGGAAGTATTATCTTTCACATTACACTCTTTGAGTGCAATGAAGTTGGAAATTCAAAGCGTTGGCATTAAGGTACTTTCAGTGAGCATGGTGAATTCTAATACTAACTAGGAATGTATCGGTTTGTTTGGTCTGTATGCTACTGCAAGTCTGATTGTTTGAGTGATATGGCATACTGCATTATGCTTGAAATAAGCACATTGTGCTACAAAGTTTCAGATGGTGGTGAGACTTGTGCTTGCAACCAGTTGGAACCTTCTCTCCTGCAACCATGTTGTCTTGTAAGACTAAATGTTGCACATTCTCGGTTCCTTTTTGATCTTGGTTGACATTCTCACCCTTGGGGACAAGGGTGAACTGAAGAGGAAGGGATTGTTACGAGTAAAATAGAGCGTCGGGCTTAATTGTCTTTTCCTTAATTAGTTGCTATATATATGATGTAATAGCTAGGCTTAGAATATCAGTGAAATTATACTAATCTTATCTTCTCTCTTATTTCTCTCTATCCCTTCCTTCTCTTTTCTTATGAGAAGGCAGTCCGTTCACCCCTTTTCCCAAAGTTTAACTGATTTACCTAAATCAGTGTAACAGTTTCATGTGCAAAAAACTCAGGTAGCGTTTTGTTTGTTGGGGCGGGGTTTTGGACTTCAGTCGTGATGCGTGGCACGATAAAGCATACAATTTTTAGCTGGACTTTAGAAGAGTAAGAAAAGACGCAGGGCATGGGATGTTGCTCCATTAACACTGATGTGGATTGTATGGAGAGTGAGAGAGAAACCATAAAGTTTTTGATGGAGTAGGGAATGATTTTGTACATTCGACGAATAGCCTCTTTTCACCCAAACTATAGGTGTACTAGATTGGGTGTCTTTTGTAGAAAGCCAATTTTTTTGTAAAGCGGTTATTTTTAATATACTTTTTGATTATGGGCGTGCTTTTTTAATGAAATTTACAACCTTATCAAAAAGAGAAAAATCATTAGTTACAAAGCTCTATTTTTGCAAGATTCTTAGCTTATTTGTTCTAACTCTGCAGGTTTAACTACAGACACATGGCTAACACTTTGTCTTTATACAGGTAACACTCTTGCTCTTTAAGCACCCATTATGATCTGCATGATTTTTTCTGTCATTCCTATTTCTGAACTCATTGACTGTACTCTAATTTCTTTCTAACTGTTCTTTTATATTAGAACCGTAAAACGATTAGGCATACCAGATGAAAGAATTATTCTGATGTTGGCTGATGATATGGCTTGCAATGCTCGGAATAAATATCCTGCACAGGTCTTCAACAATGAAAACCATAGGCTAAACCTTTATGGAGATAATGTTGAGGTGCGTGAAGTTTCTTTCTCTGTCGTGTGGCTTTCGAACTGTGCCCCCAAATCCAATGTTAGTTCTATGGAACATTCAGTTTTATTTACATTCAATTTTGCACTATCAAGGTTAGTTATTCTTATCATGGACGAGATACGTAGTAATGGATCGTTGAAAAATTTCATCAGGTGGATTATCGAGGTTATGAAGTAACAGTTGAAAATTTTTTGAGGGTGTTGACTGGCCGTCACGAAACAGCTGTCCCAAGATCAAAACGTCTTCTTAGTGATGAAGGAAGCCACATACTTCTGTACATGACAGGACATGGCGGAGACGAGTTTTTGAAGTTTCAGGATTCGGAGGAGCTTCAAAGTCATGATTTAGCTGATGCAGTGAAACAAATGAAAGAAAAGCGTAGGTAAAGAAACTGTCCTTGATTTTACGACGTTTGTTAATGTTGTCTTGTTGGACAATAACATTGGTTATAGTGCAACATTGTCTTAGAAATCATATGGAATTTGTTCTCTCCATTTTAAAATGCTAAGAGCCAGTTGGTTGTCTGCTATGGATCTCAGCACTCTATTTGGTGCTCTGTCATTTATGCATATGACTCCTTTGTGGATTTGTATCTTGTTGGTGGTGAACTGATCACGTAGTTGCTTTGCTGATCCTCTTAGATGATGCTTGTCATGTCTCCATCGTTCAATTTCAGATTCAAGGAGCTGCTAATAATGGTTGACACTTGCCAAGCTGCTACTCTTTTCTCTCAGGTGACTTTTCCTTTTTTCTCGTTAATGCCACCCTGTTTACAAAATGCTCAATGACACATAGCTACCGCGTATTGTTGCAGCATCTATTAGTAGTTAGTCCACATCAATGTCCATAGCAAGAATTCAATGTAACACTAGTATCGAGCTTGAACTATCTAAAGAATATACTTCTTGTTTTATGTGGCTGGGTCTTCTTTTCTAGTAATTGTTTTTCTTTTGTTTTGTTGATTAATTTATTTGTATCTCTAGCTATATATTTTAGTGACTCGCTACCTCTAACCTTTTGGCACGCCATGTAATTTTACCTTCCCAAGTTAGGGGCAGCCCAGGGCACGACGGATCCCGCAATCACGTGGGGCCGGAGAAGGGCTACACCCCAGAGGGGTGTATTGTAGGTGGCCTATTCTGATGTAAATATTAGTGGATGATTCCACGGCTTGAAACAGTGACCTTTTTTTGATGAAGTAAGGATTATCACGGCTGAACCGGTGATCTTTTTTTTTTTTTTTTTTTTTTTTTTGATGAAGTAAGGATTATCACGGCTTGAACCAGTGACCTTTCCCAAGTTATTGACGGGAAATGCTATTGTTCACGTGCAAGATATCTGCATGACATGACTTATGGGTGGAAAAGCATCCATTTTCATTCATCATTTTATTGCAAGTTAATACATTAAGGGGTCGTTCGGTTGAAAGGCTCTTTTATGCGGGTATTAATAACGTCTGTATTAGCAATGCAGGTATTAACAATGTGGGTATTAATAGTGTGAGTATTAATAATGTGGGTATTAATAATGCGGGTATTAGTTATGCGGGATTATAATATAGGCATTATTTCTTGAATCATTGATATATATCACAAATTAATATACAAAGTATAATTTTAAAATATTTATTTAGCATTTAAATAAATTTCAAAAAATATTTTTATTTATTATGAGGTTAGTTTTGTCATTTCAAATTTTAATACCCGCATTGCTAATATCCACATTATTAATTCCACCTTCTACCCCGCATAAAATAATACATAGATTCCCGCATAACTTATAAGGGTATTAACTATGCGGGAAAAAGAAATACAAACCAAACGTTGTACTAACTTAATCCCTACATTAGAATTTCAACTCAAAGCAACCGAACACTGTGATACTTAGTGCTGGATTTAGTACCTGTATAAGCCTACAATATCCAACAACCGAACGACCCCTAAGTTGTCCTCTCTAAAGTGTTTATACCGGATAAAACTTTGCATAGGTTAGTGCAGCGTTCGGTAGGTTTAAGTGGAATTTTAATGTTGGCATAAAATTAGTGCAATGTTTGGTTGTGTAACAGCCCAAGCCCGCTAGTGATACTGTCCGCTTTGGGCCTATGCCCGCACGGCTTTAAAACGCGTCACTAGAGTCTAAGGCCAGTTAACTTATATACCCAAGATCTAAGTTACTCGGACTCTTCATTTTGGTGACGCACCCGTGTCGGATCCGTACCCGTGTGGGTGTGGGTGTGGGATCCGTACCCAATTTGGTCAACTGATTTTGGGTACTTTGACCAAAATCAACGGAGAAGTTCTGAACAGATTCAATGATTTCTTTAATGAAAACAAAAGTAGGAGGGAATTGAAGGAAATAGAACACCTTGTATTATTGTATATAGAAATTTGTATGTCCTGATCGATATTTTTTCTCAAGTTTTCTACATATTATCTCATAATTTAGGTTTTATAACTCTACTTTAGATTATTGATTTTGTTAAGTCGAATCCCCATGCCAGTATCCATAACTGGATCCGTATCCGCGAACCTTAAAATATAGATCATGAAGGATCCGACCTCTAGATCCGCACCCGTATCCGACACTCGCACCCGAGTCCGAGTAACATAGCCCAAGATCACTCCTGTGTTATGCCGATGTGGGACACTTAACCCTTAGATGAGGTGTTACACACACCCCCTCTTACGGACTCAGCGTCCTCGCTGAGGTTTGCCCTGCGTACCGGGATTCGCCTAGACTCACCACGGAAGTTTGCCCCACGTACCGGGATTCGCCTAGACTCAGCCCTGAACTTTAACCCACATCGACAAGGCTGACACGGAGTTGCTCTGATACCATTCTCTTAACAGCCCAAGCCCGCTAGTGATATTGTCCGCTTTGGGCCTAGGCCCGCACGGCTTTAAAACGCGTCACTAGAGTCTAAGGCCAGTTAACTTATATACCCAAGATCACTCCTGTGTTATGCCGATGTGGGACACTTAACCCTTAGATGGGGTGTTACAGGTTGCGCTTTTGTATATCCTGCATAGTTAATATCCGCATAAGTTATGCGGGAATCTATGTTTTATTTTATGCGGGGTAGAAGGTGGAATAGGTAATGTGGGTATTAGCAATGCAGGTATTAAAATTTAAAATGACAAAATTAACCTTCATAATAATAAGGATATTTTTAAATTTTATTTAAGGAGTAACTAAATATTTTAAATTATAACATTGTATATTAATTTGTAATATGTTAGTGATTCAAGAAATAATCCCTACGTTATAATACATGCATAGCTAATACCCACATTACTAATACCTACATTGCTAATACTCGCATTAATTGTTAATACCTGCATAAAAAGCCAAGCAACCAAACGACCCCTAAGGAGTAACTGGGACTATACTAGTTTTTTTTTTTGATAAGATAATATAATTTATTTATAAACCCCATCCAGGAGATGCTGCAGGATTACAAAATAAGCTAGACTTGCTTACACCAATTGCCATGATTGGGATTTGGGGTTTGAAACTTTGAATAATTCTTGCTCCTGAATGTGCTTATATTTCCTAGCTTAATGCTTATGAGATTCTGAAAGCATCATTCACCATGCGAACTGAGTTTCTATTCCCCAACCATCTGGGATGCAACATGTGTCTGGCAACATATCCGTTATTTCTGAGAAATTCCCATATTTTAAAACTTTTGTGATTGAAGTCACATAGTTGTGGTATTGATATCTGGCTGTTTGAACTTGATGAAAAGTTAATCATGATAGAGCAGCTGGTAACTATATTAGAGTTATCATTATAAGATTGAGAAGTTTCAGATCCAGTGCAGTATTTCATAATTTTTCTCAAGACCTTAGTAACCATCTTGTTTTGGACTGAGGCGTAGTAGTTGTTACCTTAATAACTATCTGAAATTTCATTTGTTTCTTTGATTTCACTTTCTTCTCTTATGGTCAGAACACCTTTATTCATCCCCCAAAAAATGGGTTAGGATGCCTTGTTAAATCATGGCCACACATGCATAAAACAATCTTACGTGGACCATCTCACACATTCAGGCTCTCTAACTGGGGTTTTGCTAGAACTGATATATATTTTCCCTGTAGCTTCAATCACCCGGCGTTTTGACAATTGGGAGTAGCATGAAAGGGGAAAATTCGTACTCACATCACTTGGATGCTGATGTAAGTGTTAATGAAATGCCTTACTTAAAAAGGCTCTTATGTCCATAAGTCAGATGAATATGTTCTCCTTGTACTCATTGTGTGTTTTCCTCCTCCCCTTCTCTGTTACAGGTTGGCGTCTCAGTTATAGATCGATTCACATTTTATACCCTTGCATTTTTTGAGAGGGTGAACATGTATGCTAACGCCTCATTGGGCAGGTAATTACATTTCACAGTTGTAGGTTATACTGTGAAAAAAGTTGCCTTCAAAAGGCTCCATAAAATGACATCATAATATCTCCATGTATAAGAAAAGACATCATGTGTTCTCGTGCAAAAGAAATAGTGAAAGAAATATTGAAGGCTTGAATGAGGATTATTTTTGGAACATTGGTTGATGAATCTATGTGTTTCATAAGAAATGAAGGGCCCTTGCTCTGAGATATGTTTACAAACAAGGTGAACTTATTGAGCAATTTCTTAGTGTTCATGTGAAAGATGATACATCTGCACAATCATTCGAAGAAGCAAGCAATTATTTGCTTTTAGACCATTCATTGTGTCCATCTCAAATATGGGACCAAGGTTATGATGGAGCTAATAAGATGCAGAGAAAACCTAATGATCTTAAAATTCTGAAAGACACTATGTTGTCGAAGAAGGATCTTTCAGGATCAAAGTCTTAAGACCATTGAGTTCTCCCTTCATATTACTAACTCCATCATAACCTTGTCCCTATATTTGAGATGGACTTAGTGAATGGTCTAAAAATAAAGGATACATTGCTTCTTTCAAAGACTGTGCAGATGTATCTTTAACAGGAAAAATACTTAAAAATCGCTCAATAAGTTTGTCATCTTTAACTTGCTACAAAACAAGAGCTAGTTGATATTCATGAGAGATATCCTTAGGTTCGTTAACCAATCTTCGGAAGTAATCCCTGTTCAAGTCTTAAACACATTCACTGTTTCTTTTGAACAAGAATTTAGCGATGTCTTTTTGGACACTGGTACAAATCATGATGTCATGGAGCATTTTCTAACACAACTTCTTTCACGTCTTCCTTCGTATCCATGTACCACTTTTTTTTTTTTTTGAAGGTTAACAGTATATTCATCAACATTAAGGCAATGTTGGCCACCAGATATACAAGCTCCTTGAGCGAAATCAGAAATACAATAAACTCTCTGATCGTAACTACAAGGATTCTAATAAGTCTAAAAAGTGCATCAGTTTCTTCTACATAACTTTTCTTGCACCAAAAGTATAAAAGCATAACACAATTGGACTTGATCTTCTGGATAGGACTTTTCTTGTTTTCAAAGCATCTTCCATTTCTTTCTACCCATATTGTCCACCAGATACACTGTGGAACTGACCTCCAACATTTCTTCTGCAATTTGTTTCTCCCTGGTCTATGCTAAGTGTTAATTGCCTCTCTAGTAGATTCTGGCATGACCCAACTCAAACCTAATACATTTAAAAAAATCTGCCATAACTGATAGATCACCTTGCAATGCAAAAAAAGGTGATTGATGTCTTCCTCACTTTGTTGACATAAGAAGCATCTGGAACTCAGTTGTATACCCGTTTTCTGAAGATTCTCATGTGTAAGACAAGCTTTTCTAACAATAAACCAACTAAAAAAAACGACTTTGAGAGGTGCAATAGTCTTCCAGATTCTTCTCCATGAGCAAAGAATGTGTTCTTGGCTTTCCTCCATCAGAAAGTTGTACGCCGACTTGACTGTGAAGTTACCTCGTATGTCTGGCTTCCATTTCAATGTATCTATAGAGTCGGTAGTACCTGTAAATTTTTCTATTTCACCAAGTAGAGATGCCACCCTACCAATTTCCCAATCATTTAGTAATTTTCTGAAAGATAAATCCCAACCATGATGAGACTATAATTGATTAATGGTGGCTTCAGGAAACAAAGCTATATTAAACAGATCAGCAAACCTTTCTTTAAGAGGACCGTGTCCCAACCAGTTATCATGCCAAAAAATTGTCTTTCTGCCATCACCAACTTGAATTGTCAAGTTTTGTTTCAAATCCGACCAATGACTTCTAATAGTCTTCCACAAGCTCACTCCATAAGTTGAGTTGACTGGTTTTGTGCACCAATATCCTAACATTCCATATTTTTGAAAGATTATTTCTTTCCAAAAAGCTTGATTTTCCAAGTTGAATCTCCAAATCCACTTCATCAGTAAGCTTCTGTTATGCATCCTAAGATTCCTGATGCCCAGACCTCCATCCTCTTTCCTTTTGATGCACTCACTCCACTTTACCAGATGGAAAGTTGTAGTTTCCCTATTACCTTGCCACAAAAAGTTCTTTCTAAGCATGTCCAGTCTTTTTTCCACTTTTGCCGGTAGTGGAAAGAGGGACATGACATATGTAGGTAAGGAATCTAGGACTGAATTAATAAGTGTGAGTCTACCTCCATAAGATAAATACTGTGCTTTCCACCTAGCCAGTTTTTTTTCAACCCTCTCAATTACTCCACTCCAAATCTCTATGGCCTTATTTTTAGCTCCCAATGCTAACCCAAGATAAGTAGTGGGTAGTTGATCAGTTTGGCACCCCAAAATACCAGCCAAAATTGGTAAATTTTCCACCACATTGACTGTATACAGTCTGCTCTTATACCAGTTGACATGTAGGCCAGATACTGCTTTAAAAACTGATAAAATAAGCCTTAGATATCTTACTTGCTCTTCTTTAGCTTCACAAAAGACTAATGTGTCATCAGCATAGAGTATGTGAGTCACTTCTACTGCAGTTCCATCTCTATCTCTTATTTTAAACCCCTTCAGCCATGAATTTTGATTTGCAACCTTCAACATATGATTTAGCTCCTCCATTGCGATGATGAACAAAAAAGGTGACAGAGGGTCACCCTGTCTTAGCCCTAGCCCTCTTTCAGATTGAAAAAAACCTTCAGGAGTGCCATTAATTAAAATAGAAAACCTGACGGTGCTGATACAGAATTGGATCCACTTTATCCATTTTGTTCCAAAACCCATGTCTTTCAGGATGTTGAGCAGAAACTTCCAATTGACGTGGTCATAAGCTTTTTCAATGTCCAGCTTACATAAGATTCCGGATTCTTGCTCCCTTAGCTTTGAGTCCACACACTCATTTGCTATAAGAACTGCATCTAGAATTTGTCTACCTTTTAAGCCCCCGTTTGTTTATAGTTTTTGGGGACATTTTTTGGGAGTTTTTGGGAGAAAAACTGTTTGTTTATAATATTTCATCAAAACTTCTCCCAAAAAGTCCCAAAAACTCAAAAAGTGCTCAAAGGCGGTTTTTGGGCAGTTTTTGGGAAATTTGAAAAACTACTCACAAAACTTCAACTATTTTTTCAAGTAAATTCTATGTCCAAACACAACTTCAAGTTCCAAAAATTATTTTTCAACTCAACTCCAAAAACTCAAATTCCCAAGTTTCAACCAAATCTATGTCCAAACGCTAGCTAAGAATGCCGTGGTCATAAGCTTTTTCAATGTCCAGCTTACATAAGATTCCGGATTCTTGCTCCCTTAGCTTTGAGTCCGCACACTCATTTGCTATAAGAACTGCATCTAGAATTTGTCTCCCTTTTAAGAATGCCATTTGTTGTTTGCTGATTAATTTCCCATCACCATCTTCAGTCTCTCAGTTACAACTTTAGAAATCACCTTGTACACACTCCCGACCAAGCTGATTGGTCTAAAGTCTTTCAACTCCTTTGCCCTTGTCTTCTTTGGTACCAGTGCTACATAAGTAGCATTAAAACTCTTCTCAAAGTAGGATTGAGAGTGAAAGTTATTCATGGTGCTCATCATGTCATCTTTAACTATCTCCCAACATTTAAGAAAGAACCCCATGGAGAAGCCGTCCGGGCCAGGTGCTTTGTCAGCGACGCACAATTTCAATCCCTGTAATACCTCCTCCTCGTCAAAACTTCTCTCCAACCATTCTTGTTCCTCCATAGTGATTGTCGGGCAGTTCGAATAAGTGAAGCCAGGCCTCCAATTCTCAGGCTCCGAGTACAAATCCTGATAGAAGTTCAAAATGGAGTCTTTTATTGAGTCTACATCCGCGGTGAGATCACCATTTATCTCCAGTTGGTCTATGGTGTTGGCCCTTCTGTGTGCATTAGCTATCTTGTGGAAGAACTTAGTATTCTTATCTCCCAGTTGCAACCAGGTTGCTCTTGATTTGCAACCAGGTTGCTCTTGATTTTTGTCTCCAGGCAGATTCTTCATGACATGCTAACTTCTCAAATTCCATGGTTAAATTTGTTTTTCTAACAATTCATCATCTGTAAAGGGTCTTTGTTCTTACAACCTGTCAAAAAAAGAAGCTTTGTTAATTAGATCCTCCTTTCTCCTGCCCAAGTTTCACCCTCATCGCGGCCAAGTTTCACCCCCATCGCGGCCAAGTTTCACCCTCATCTCCTGCCCAAGCTTTGATCATGAAGCACATGGATAAGAGAGAAAATATTTTGTTTTCTTGTAGAAATTTCACCCTCATCGCGGCCTAGAAAAGGCATTTCTATTTTGAAATCACATCAATCAAAGCATTCAAGCGAATCTAATACTCGCTCTTAATTTATTTGATTCATTAAATCTAGTACCCTATTGAAACACCGACTTGAATACATGTGCATTCGACCTTTCTGTATCTTTGTTCCAACCATTAAGTTCGTTATTTTTGAAAGATTCACATGCTACTTATCCATGTGCTTCATGATCATTTTTTAAACAAGTAACTACACTCAAAATGCTACATTTTCTTTAAATAGTCTAGCCATAAAAGATATGAAGTAAATAATTCACAAAATCACGAGGTTGACAAGGTCAATTTTGAATATAATGTCTCCTTACTCAGTCACGTAGATAAGGAGAATTTTCTCAGCAAGATCAGATATAAAGAAGATTCAATTCCAAGACTTAATCTCTGTCTGAAGGAGAGCTAGAAGCAAAACCTGAATGGATTTGAACCTTGTAAAATCTCCTCATATTATTCTCACTAACAATACCTTAAAGATCACACAAATTACACTTCTAGTTGTATAATTTAAATTCAACTACATTGAGCATTCAATAATTTACTATTTTAATACAACTGAATTTCAAACAACTTATTTAACTAAACTGTAAACAAGTCTAAACATGCAAAGGATATAAATTGGTGTTTAAAATATCCAAAAGTTCCAACTTTAAAATGCAGCATAGTACACATGTAGTTTCTTTCAACTATCTTCCCTTTTCTTTATCGAATAAAAAAATGCAGCATAGTACACATGTATAAAGTAATGGGAGTGTGCTCTAAAAATAACAGTAGAAGAACAGATTGCCAATTGATATGTGCACTTGACAATGTCATCAGGCACTTTCTGATTTGGCTTGGATCAATTAAAAGAATCAAAGTGATTTGGCATTTTCTACTTTATCTTGAATTAAATCATCAATTGGAAGGAGACATCAGACATGATAAACTGATAACAAGAAAGGAGGACCACATACACTGCATCTACTAGATGTAAAAAGAGTAGCAAGAGAGATTCAAACCCTCGTCTATTAGAAGTAAATCCATAAGTTGAACCCACAACCATTTTACTTGGTGGGTTCAGAATCTATTAGTTGTACATATTTAATGGATTTCCTAGAACATGTATAGGGTCTGGGCAAAAGCTATTGGGTTAAGATGTACCATAGTTTGTTTTGTATATGGCCTCTGTTTATTCACCTTGGAACAGTAAGAAGACGACTGTTGTAGAGGGGTAAACAGGAGTTGTTACTTAGTAACTTGGGTGATAAATTGGCTTGTCTGGATTCACATCTTAGACTACCTGCTCAACTTATATATGTCATATGGACTCGACAGCAAGGTCGGGCCAACAGTAGATGGAGAATACTTGGTCTGATTTGAAAAGGGTAACTATCACTGGGTGCTTGACTGCTGGTAGTTGTTTCTGTTATATTGACCATGCTCTCGTGGATCCTAGAAATTCTGCATGCTTCTCATCTTGTTTCTTCTATCTAACAATATCCTTGGCCCTGTTTTACTCAAAGATAAGATGTGTTTTGAAAGTTGTTCCCAACTTCGTCTGTTTGGCGATTTGCACTCTTTCTGATAGAATCTCCTTCATTTTTTTTCCTGTTGCAGTCTTTTCAGTTCATATAATCCAAATATGCTGATGTCAACTGCGTATTATCGAACAGATCTATATCCTAGTCGGCTAGATGAGGTACACAGTTTTCTTTATGTTTGTTTCATGCCATGTAACCCTGCCATCCCGCTCTACCAAGTCCAAGTGAAGAAAAAGTAAACAAATGGTAAGAAGAAACTCAAGAAAACTATAAGCAAGAGAAAAGTAAATCTCAATGGCAGTTGAGGGATTCATGACTTAGGTCACAGGTTCGACCCCTGTGCCATGTAATCTAAGCCGCCTGGTATTGTAGTTGAGAAGGGTAGAGGGGTGGGTCCATAGTACGTGACTTTCGAAGTAAAATTTTCGCCCGGAAGCCTGTTTGTGCAGCGGCATTCTTTTTAAATTTTTGCAAGCGTAGGCGCCAACAATCTCGGGGAATGAATTAGAGCCAAACTCAGATTCTTTTCTTTTTTTAAAAAAAAAAAAAAGAAAGAAGAAGAAAGGATCTTCATAGTTGAACTCCAGTCCCTCGGATTGAATTTAGGCTTAAATGGAGTCCAACTTTAGTCCCTATGATCAATTTTGATTAAGTGGCTGTGCCTTGCAAGCTTGCGCCAAAGGTGGTTGCGCCTTAAATGGCGCTGCGAAACAAGTCTATGCAATTCGCCCAGTTTCGAAGGCTGAATGTTGGTCCTATGGGTTGGCACGAGACAGATTTCTCGGCAATAATAAAAATAGTAAAGGATCTCTGTGTTAAACGAGGCAAAAGGAAAAGTTGCACTATTTATGTACAGTTTAATTTGGTAAGAAGTTTAAGATATTAATTTGACTTGCAAGATAAATTCATTTTAGTAAAAGAAACGATTAAAATAGCTGTAAAAAATTAAGTTTGGTAGGACTCCGTCGTCGTCTCTCGTCTAATACAGTGCACTTTCTTTCTTTCTGTTACTACTTAATATCAAGGGCTTTTATTTACTTTCCATGAGGGGAAACTGGTGTCACGAAACTGGCATTTGTATGTGGAAATACGTTTTACAAGTACTGGAAAGGTTGAAAATAGCACAAAATTTTAAAAATATTTTTTCTCCTTTTCTGTTCAAAATTGAAATAACAGAAGGGATAGGCAAGTGTAGGTTAGGCTGTTTTGATTTAGATGGTTACCTGAAATGATTACCTCTATTTGTTTTTCGTGCAGCTTAGAATTGGGGAAGGGGAGTCTGGTCTTGGTATTCTGAAGTATAGATACACGGACAAATTAATTAGCCTGTGATGATCTTATCTGAACTGACACGGGCACAATGATTTTTACTCTTGTCTTTGATAGGTACCAGTTACAAACTTTTTTGGTTCAGTTATGGAGACAATACACACAAATTCTGCTTATAGAGCATTCACTGGGAAAGACTCCAAAAAGTTTAAATTAGAGATGCGTCTTGGGCAATCCAGCCAAGAAGCAGTGGCAAGGTCAGATGTCCAGTGTCCAACTAGTGATTCAAATGTTGAGGTGAGTGTTGATTGCTACACACTTTCTAATGAAATTTATCGGGTTATTTCCACCCCATTTAGAAGAAAACAAAGTTTGATTTGGAATGAATGTTACAGGATCCACAAGATTCGTGCCCTTTCACACATTTTTGGGTTTCGATGCATGCCAAAATGAGAAAAGTTGAGGGCCTAGATAGCTGGGTGAACTATGGCTTGTTGTTGATGTTTCCGTTGGTGGGATTTTCCTCTTGGCTCTCATGCTGAAGGTAAAAGAACCTCCTTTCCGCTTCATATTCTTTTTAGAAAGTTTTGGTAGCAATAAGGGAATAATTTCTCCTATGAACGTGGAAACAATGTTCACATATCACGAATATCCCATCAGTTTCTAGCATGACAGCAATAGGTTAGCATATTCAGGCATCGTTGGGCTGACTTCTAACATATTGAAATTAAAATTACATAATCTGGTCATAGTGGAACAATGGAGCCATGCATGGTTTGTATCCTCCCCATTATATTTGCGAATGAAGCGCTATCTCACATGTATTTTTTTTTTCTCAACCTCCTTACTTCAGCAGTCAAGATGGCACTCCAAGCCGGTAAGGCTGCTGTCCACTTTAAATATATTGGCTTTTTCAGGAACTTCACCAACATCGCCCAACGCACACCTCTACTTTGAGGGTAAAGCTGTTGCAGCAACATAGTGACTCACAAGGAGTTGATATCGAACCCACGAGGAATATGGTTTAAAGTTAAGAGTCAAACACGAGACAAAAAGCTTAACTAGAAATCCTAGAGATATTTGTATTAAATTCTACCAAATTACTTCTAAGAGACAATTTATCGGGCATTTGCGATAAATAGATTGTAATCTAGTGATCAGAAGGACTAGGTTGTAGCCTCAACATGGTGCAATTGAGTAATGGATCCTGCTATTTTGTTTAAATGCTAGGGAGTTGATAATCATGGTCCAATTGTTAAATACGTACTAAAATTTACCAATCTTAGCAAACCTATCTCAACAAGTTTTCCCTAATCCACAAGATGCAATATAGACCCGCTTCGAATGATCCAAGATGAAAGCTCCCTATCTCTAGTTTGGTATGATCCAATGAACTAGATTAATTCCTTAATTAGCTCCATGCCTTGCTATTTGTTAATTTCCCTAACTAATTTTCACTTTCCCAGGTGAGAAAAAAGCATAAAAGGGCTTCATCTAGTGTTTGCAACTATTAAATTAAAAACAATGCATAAAGACAACTAGATAATTACACCTGTCATTTAAAAAAAAAAGAATCAAAGACCTATAACATTAAGATTGTGAGATCTATGACCCTAGCTATGAGTTTTATGCTACAAACAGATTAAACATTATAGAAAATAGTGTAAACAAGATTAAATACCTATGAGTTTTATGCTAGAAACAGATTAAACATAATAGAAAATAGTGTAAACAAGATTAAATACCCTAGCTATGAGTTTTATGCTAGAAACAGATTAAACATAATAGAAAATAGTGTAAACAAGATTAAATAAGGAAAAAAAAAAAGAGATTAGCCAAACTCTGGGAGAAAATCCTCTTTAAAAGATGGAAACTCTTCAAAAACTCAAGGCTGCTCTACAGTTGTCAAAAAGGTAAAAAGATACACTAGAAAATATTTTAATGACTATTATTAGAGCTCAGAGAAATCGATGAAAAAATTGCCCTTCAACCTATTTTGTGGGGACGATTGCATTCGTGTCACATGATTTACCTTCTTCTGGATACATTCTGGAGCTGCTCGTGGAGGATAGTCCGATCATGGAGCTGATTCGTGGAGAGAATTTTGCCTTCGCAGAACAGGTTTGGCACGATCCCAATTCGTGGAATGAGAAAGTCAGACTTACCTGTGGTTCTTTCTCAATCATGGACCAAATTCATGGAGACGAAGTAATTCGTGGTCCCATTTTGTGGCCTTCAATCGTGCACACGATGTTAAATGTGGAGTGAGAAAGTCTCCTGCTCGAGCTTTGACACTGCAATAGTGGCCACGATCTGAATCATGGACCACAGGAGCCTTTGTTTCTTCCAACTCTGTTAAGCTCCAATTTGACATGTTCGACTCCTTTTTGCTTCACATCAACTTCTTAGTATACATACCTAAAATTCAAACATTTTCTGCAGATTTCTACTTTAATTCTCTCTTTCAGACTCAAAAAACAATAGTAAAGGACAATGATAATTTGGTAAAATCTCAACTTATACTTCACTAACTGCCATGGCCCTAGAAGGAAACTTCATTTTATCCCAGGATCTCTCTGTAAATGACCTGACCGTAATCCCACCACTTCATTGAAATTTAACCCTATCTCTGTTATTTTTCTTAAATGTAACTTCACCTTTAAGGGCATCTATTCCCAGCGCTTCATCTCCTTCACATTTTACGCTATCATTGTTATGAACCTCATGATTCCTTCAAAAACCCTCCATATCCTTCCAATGTTTCTCCACAAGGGCAGTTGATATGGAGTAACATTGGCTCAGTGCATCGCTCACTCCCCCCACCCCACACCCATCCGCCCTTTTGATACTTCTCAGGAATTACCTCTCCATACTGCTGTCTCCTCCACTGCACTTCTCTGCAGCCATTTCTAATATTGCTTTATTGAACGCCCTTACATACCTTACTTATATAAACCTCGTCACAAGATCTCCCACAAAAAAAGTTCATTGCTGCTCATTTTTCAGCTCTGCTGCTGCATTACTGAACAAGGACAAGAAAATAAGTAGGAAGATAGACAACACACACCCGGATAACCCCTTCTCCACCCTGACTGTCTTTTCTCCCTTGGATAGATAATGCTTTTCCACCTGGAGGTTTTTTTCTCACGCTTTTGGAAAGTGGGGTTTCATGCCTGGGCATCTCTATGTTCTGCAGCTAAAGCAGTTCTACATTTGCTGCTTACCTTGTACTATAGTGATAATTTCAGCTACTGTGTCAATATCCTCCACCTTCCCGACTGGACAAAGGACTCTGTTTTTCAGGTTACTTTTGAGGCATGATACTGCTCGAAACTGCATCAATTTCTCTGCAAGTGTAAACATGAGTTCAGTGTTGGGAAACAGAAGATGAGCAATTGGTATATCCTCTCTCCAATGTTCTGTCCATCGCTTTGCTCCAATCCATCTAACAGACAAAGGAAAACTCGGGTGTTGGACATCACTTGCCTTAATCCACGCTAGCTGTCGGAAAACCACTATGGCCACATTCACAAATGCTTAAAGTTAATTTATGAATATACAAATATCATCCTAATTCAAGTTTGTTCCACATCCCTATTTATTCACCTCAAATTGAGGAATGACCTACTTATGTGATAGGCGTAGTAGGACTTCTTCAAATCTAGTTTGCATAGCACCACAGAGTAGCCTCTTTAAGCCAAGAATTTCAGTTAATAGCTATTCTATTTGTAAGGTCAATCAGTTAAATAGCTATCAATGCTGCTCCTAGGGTTCCTGCCTCTGACAAATATGTCGACACTGCTTTGTCCAAAATCTTGTACACTTCGAACTAGACTATTATCTTTTACTCACTAATATTCTACAGTATCATAGCCTCCATTGGAGCTATAGCTTAAACGGAAGCTTTCTGTTTCATTCCCCAATCCAGCTTGCCTCATCTCTTCCCTCTTTTCCTTATTCTCTGTTATAATCTCGTTCGGTGCCCCTTGGAGAATTACTTGGCCATATCTAGATTGTAGTGAAATGTTGGAATTACTAATTTTTGCAGCTGTTTTCCAACTTGAAATGTATATCAACAGGGATTTTGGCGATTGTGAATAGAAAAATTACGGCGAATCACATTCCAAACATCTTTATTCGAGACGTCTTCGTACCTCAAGCTAATTAATAGTGTTGGATCATTCCCGTGTCTTAGGCTTGCAGAAACTGGAGCCAACAGTCGCTAGCACTTTCCCTTGCGAGATTGTTTCTTTGTCTTATTTGCTCAACCTGCTCCCACTCCCATCTCGTGGCTACCTCCTCTCCTTCCCCTCTAATTAAACTCTCTTCTTTTGACATGTTTTAATATCCATCTGGGTCCTACTTCCCATCCCAATTACCTCTATCATGCTCTTTGGCCCCTATGGAACCCTCCCTGCCCCTCCCCCCCCCCCCCCCCCCCCTCCTCCCCTTTTTTTTTTCTTTCTGTGTACCACATTCCCATTAATTCTGTTGACTTTGCCATTTGACTGGAAAAAGGTCTATTTTCAGACCAGGTATCTTAATCGAGAGGGGAGAGCTGACTTTAATCTTTATAGAATGAGATAAAGTTCTTCCAGCTGCCCTAAACCCATATGCTCCTTCATTTTTCCATGCGTAAATGTCTTATCAACATTTCATGTTTCATATCTAACAGTTTCCTTGTATCTCTTGCTGTGTCATGTTTCATTCAATTCTACCTTTCTTTACTAATGTCTTCGGCCCTTTAATCATCTCATCACATTTCCTTTCATGTGAAATTTCTTCTTTAACTTGTATAGTGATCCCATTTGGAGAGAGCAAATTATCCTTTCAACCTCTGATAAACTGTTAGTCTCTACAGTTGAGCTAGAGCAGACCGTCTCACTGCTGATTTGGGCTGGTATCTAAGTCTGCATTTTTCTTCTGCTGTTCTTCCAGTCTGATGTAGTTTATTACATTTTCTGTTTTGGTTTTAACATTTGAGCCATTATTTTTTCCAGTCCCAGAAGTCAGAAGTGGAGACACAACACGAATCGGTAGTCCAATGGAGAGCTATGGTCCTGCAGTTTTTCATTTCCACGTTGATCCGGTGCAAGCTGTTCTGTCTTACAAAATGAATGATCCAGTTGACGCGCTCCACTGTACTGCAGAATAGAAACTATTATTTGTTCCATGTAGTGTAAAATAGAAATTATTCATCATACGGCTTCTCCAATTCCTAGGTTGGTTGAATGGGAGATGCCATATAGCTGAGGCTATTACACTTAATTTATGCTTTAGTTTATCTCTTTGGAGGAATTGAGCTTCAAGCTATCCATCTTTGCATTCAATTATGTTCTCTATTCATTTGGTTCTTTGGAACGTTTTATCATATTTTACAGTTGCGTTTGTAATTTAAGCTTTATGATATTCCTTTGAAGAAATTATGCTTCAAGCTGTCTATATTCGCAACCAATTTTGTTCTCTGTTTATTTAGCTTCAGAACCATATGATTATACTTGAATTGCACAACTAAAAAATCTGTTCATATTGATATTGCCATAACTATTACGCTTGATTGAAAGTTAATAAACTTTATACGCAGATGAATGAATAGGTAACTAATTGATGGAGAACTGGGAAACAAATCCATGGCTGCAAAAGTTCTAGCTATACGTTTTAGCTTATTTTGGTCTAAAGTCTAAAATATGAAAATCACATACAGTAAACCTTTTGAGAGCAATAAAGTGCTGGTTTCAACCCCCCCCCCCCCCGCCCCCCCCCCCCCCCCCAAAAAAAAAAAAAAAAACCTTTTGAGAGCAATATTTGATATCTCAAAAAAGTTAATTCGACCCACTTAAAAACTGAAAGAATTTATCCTAGTGATTCCCCTAGTGTGAGAAACTCTGTTCTCTTTCTCTCTCTCCTTTTTTTTTTTTTTTTTCGGTTTTTGGTTTTTCGCCCAGTGGTTGGTACTCATTTTGGGTCAAATTCATGCAGGAAAATTCTATTATATTGGTAAAATGCTTCCGATCAAAGGCAACTCCATTCTCATGAGTAACCTTGAGGTTTCTTATTAAGAATGGAAGTGTACTTAGTACTGCACTATAACTTTTGGTGGCCACCTCTTCTCTCTCTGCTCCAATTCTTCTACTACCCAATCCTACCTTTTGCCTTGCCGATAACAACATTCCATGGACCAAAGCTCTAACCCAACTGTCCAAATCCCTCCTAAACCACCGGATAACACACACAAACACTCCAATGGAGAAGCTAACCCAATTGGAGAAACACAACCGATCCTTCAAAAACAAGCTCCTACAAGAACTCCTATACATATCAACCTATATAACTCCACATCTCTAATTATTCAGGGCAAAGTGCATGAATTGCCATTTTTGCCTGTGATCTTTGATTTGAGGCCACTTTTTTTTATTGATTTTGCGTGAGAGGCCGTTTTTTGGAACTTCAATCCTTGTGGGCTGAAGTTCAAATCTTGTGGGCTGAACTTCATGCCTAATGTATGAAGTTCAACTTTAGTCGACAAGGGCTGAATTTTTAGGTATAGATACATAAACTTCAACCCTTGTGGGCTGAAGTTGAGCTTCAACCCTTATGGTGGGCTGAAGTTGAACTTCAACCCTTGTGGTGTGAAGTTTAGCCCACAAGGATTGAAGTTCTAAAAAGTAGTCTCTCATGCAAAACCAATAAAAATAGTAGCCTTAAAAGAAAGACCACTGGCAAAAGTGGCATGTGTGCGAAATTTTTACAATGATTCACTAACAGACCTGGACTACAGTACCGTGGCGTCTTCCATGCAACACAACTGACACCATGCCCGCACAAGCGATTGAACTAATAGTAGAAGACAAACAACACATCTATTACCTATGACGCTTCTCCATCATAATAAAACTCTTTTGGCAAAAGGATTATACATCAATTTCTCAAGATAAAACTGCAGGAGTAATGGAAGCCAACAGAGCAGTTCACCCTAATTGACCTAGGCTATGACTACTACAGCATCAGGTTCTTCTTGCCGATCAAGAAGGGGGAAGTCGATTTTGTACCGAGCAGAGCAAAACAAACATGCTCGGCAATATGGGTTCGGATGCCCCACCTCCCCCACTAAATTGTACTATGGGGCCCTCCTATCCAAAATTGGTAAACTATAGAACGTTTGCTCAAAGTAGATGATGCAATTAGTTAAAACAAATGGAAAATTGTTAATCCATGAGTCTAAGCTCGAGAAAGATGATAGCTAACTCACTAACAATCAATATAATAACTCAAGAATGAGAAGATATGACTAAGAAGAAAGAGTAATTGTGTTGGTATTCTTTTATCCTTTGTTGGGCTTTAGCCAAGTGAAAGTTCAGGAGCTGAATGATAGCTTCTCTAGCAGCCGAAAATCTATCAACCATTTCACGGTTAGCATCACCCAACCAATAAGGGAGGTGAATAGGTGGTTTTTTACCGTACAAAACTTCATAGGAAATGCATTTAATGGTAGAGTGATATGTGGTATTGTACCACCATTTAGCAAATGCTAGGTATAAGGAACAATCTAGTTGGGTTATCTGAGAAGAACACGTGAGATAAGTCTCCAAAGTCCTGTTTAACATTTCTGTCCGGCCATTTGTTTGTGGATGGTAAGCAGTTGAATTTTGTAGTTGTACCACTTGTAATGCAAATAGCTCTTGCCAAAACGAACTGAGAAACACAGGATCCCTATTACTAGTCATGCCAACAGGTATACCATGGAGCTTAAAAATATTATCTAAAAAATATTGAGCCACAAACTGAGCAATGTAAGGATATCGCAGACTCATGATATGACCATACTTGCTCAATTTGTCCACTACTACCACAAAAATATCTTTACCTTTAAAGCAGAGGCAAACCTACACTATAATCGGTCGGTGCACTGGTACCCATAAACTTCGGCAAAAACTCCATATGTACATGTAAATATATTTGGAAAACTTTGATATATAAACATACGCACCCATAGGCACAATGTGTTGGCTGGTGCATCTGGTAGAGGTGTCACCTTATAAGCACTCTAAATGACTAGAGCATCAGTGTTTGAATCCCTTTAGTTTTTTTTTTTTTTCATTTTCCATTCCTTTTCTCTTCTCATTGCAATTGGTCGTCCATCTAGGGTGGATTTTTTAGCTAGATATCAGACTCACTTTTTAAAAAGAAAATTATTTATGTCTTGTTTATTATTTTTTCTTTACTTTATTTAATTCTTACCTACTCTTATTCTGCTATATATTTTTCAGCCTTAGCATTAGCTCAAAATCGACCAAATACACTATCCATTATCGGTCTTTTTGATCACATATTAATTTATATTTAATTTAATGGTGCACCCGCTACCGCCAATTTCTGGGTCTGCCTCTGCTTTAGAGTTGGATAATCCTTCAATAAAATTCACATAAATGTCAGTCCAAACTCCTTTAGGCATAGGTAATTGTTGGAGAAAGCCTGGGGAAGCTGCAACATCATATTTGTGTCTCTGACAGACATCACACTTTTTGATGCAAGCTAAACCCGAAGACAAGCAAGCAATCGGAAATGACAAGAACACGATGCTGAAACGATAAAGATAAAGAGGCGGAAGCAATAAAGTAACCAAGATACGAGAAGTAAGGGATGGGGGAGAACAGAAATAGAAGAAAGAATGGATAATCCAAATCAAAACATGATTGATTATCCAAGGGAGAAAAGAAAACTTGAACCTAACAAGGATTCATACTAGGGATGAAATCCATTCGGTCCAAGCCAAAGAAGGCATACACGAAGCCTCGAACTTCCACAAAATTGGCTCGGCCAAATCCTATTTCTATTCTCACAATATCATCAATCCACTTAAACTAAGCTAATGAGCTATGCTAGGAGTTTATATAGACAGTGTAAATGGGCAAAATAGTAAAATGGTTACAGGTGACCAATAACATAAAGCCACGCAGGGCTGAAGCAGTTTTATGTGTTCGGCAGCTTTTCAGTTTCGGGCTCGAGCTTGACATTTCTCTCGGACTCAAGCATGATCGTTGAGATTCCATAAGTTGTGCTCGGTCTCTTAGCTTTCGAAGTCAGCAACTGTCACTTACTGTCTGCTCGGTGGATTTCCATCGTTGTTGTTCGGTGAGGCAGTCTTCAACATATTCCCTTCCAGCCACACTATTTGATCGTGGGCGTCATGTGACTCCTCGGTGGACTGTCTTGATGAATTGAATAGGTAAGCCTGGTTCGTATTGTATCATCATCCTCTTCTTGAACGGATTTCATCCTCGAAATCAAACTGACAAGACCTACAAGCAAGGCAAAGACAAACAAAGCTTCCTACTACAAGAGTAGGTTAGTGTTCAAAAGTGTGGAAAACACACTCTTATGATAGAGCCAAGCATCAATACCGATCAAGAAAACTATGTCCCCGAAGGAAACAACAAGTTCTTGGCTAAAAAAGGAATCGTACTGAGCACATGAGCAAATGAAGAGATCAATAGGACACTGAACATGCAATATGTATCGATCAAAGGACCTATCACCTCTAAACCCATAGTCAACATACCGAGCCCTTAATTCACTTTTATCACCATGTGGCTTATAGGCTTCGGGATGCATGGTACTCGAGGTGTGATCAACATGTGGGATGAAGTAAGTAAGATGGTTCAATTGGCAGCTAAATTTGAATACTTCACTCCCCTTCTTAAAAGCAGTCTTAATCACACCAAGAGATAGCTTTTCACCTCCAAAATCACCTCCAAGACAATCCTTCTCATTAGACAAGCTTCCGAAGAAGGTCTCAAATAATGGATTATCTAAAGGGTTAAGCTTTCCAAACCGAGGTGGTTCATACTCATACTCTTCTCGAATCGGATGCACATCACCATCTCTTTCGAACAAAGGGTTAGCGAAAGCAAGTTCACTACCCATCAAAGGTGCATCCGAACCAAGATCATCATCCACACTTGAGGAGTCACCGAATATAATCCGATCAAACTCTTCCACTAGGGACTCCTCAAGGTTTTCAAACATCCTCACAACAACACATAGATCCACCATAGGCAATAATTTCAACAAGGGTATGATCAATCAACTCATCTTTCCCTTTATCAAAGATTGGTGATGTGTCATAACAAGGGTCACAAGCAAGGTCAACTGCAACTTCATCACTAAAGAGAGTTTCGGTGAAGATCGAGCTCACACCATGATGTGGCTTATCATTCCTCTTAACTAGCGGTTCACATTCACACACAAGTTGACCATCCGACTCTACACTAGTTGCAAACACATTATAATCATACAAATCATCAACTAGCATAGAGTTTTCACAAGCAATTTCACAAGGCAAGCAAGCATCATGCTCACTGGAAGGAAAACGAACACATACCTCGGAGTAGCCATCGGGCTCTCTTAATGCGTCCGAAGTTTCATAAGTAGTTTCTTCACCGTGAAGCTCACATGTAAGTTCTTCTTCACCTTCTCTATCTACTTCGAAACATGGTTGAGGCTCCATCGATTGGCCTCCAAGAGTACCTGCACACGGACTCACACAAGTAGAAGGAAAAGATAAGGAGTAAGTGCTAGAATAAGGGGTGTCCTCACTCGCAATTCTCTTCCTCTCTTTCTTTTCCCTCATTTTATTTTCAAGGTTGGGTGCAGATTCGGGTGGTGATAACTCACTCACATCACTCAACACAACCTCTCATTTTTCCACTCGAGAGTTGTCACCGGTCACTTCGTTACTCCTCTCAATCTTTTGTCTCTCATATTCGGGTTAGTTGGATCGAGGCCCAAGAATACCCATAGCTGGAGTAGGTGGACTTTTTACGTCAACCCAAAATCTTGGACTCGGAGACTCATCAACTGAGGTCTCCTTCTTTGTTGTCGGTGAACTTGGCTCTGAAGCTGGTGTCCTCGGGTTCACCTTGTTGACATCGGTCAACTCTTTTCTGGCTCTTGTCCCACCACTTCGTGTGTTGGTAGGACTCCTCGGTGGCACTCTTTCAATTATGGAATGGAGTTCTCGCTCGTTTCTTCTTTGCTTAGACAAAAAGGATGTGTTCGAAGGCAGCTTGAATATTACCTGACAAGGTTTAAAGTCATAAGTCCTTTGTCCCCTACTCACTTTATACTTATCAGTCGTGATATTATACTGCACTCTCTTGTCTTGCAACCACGAATCACCTAACCAAATAGCAAGATATTTCTTAGGACACACATCACACCAAACATAGCCCTTGTAATTCCCATGGGATACGAGCACTTGAGCCTCACTGGTAATCCGAACACCTTGATACTCATAAGGATGTTTCAATTTATATCATGGTATCTTGAGTCTTTCAATCAAAGAGGTGTTAATGCAATTATCATCGATTCCGCCAATTTTTGAGCAAGCACCCTCTATTACCGTTCACCTCAACAACGAACCTTTCTCTACCCAAGTCTTGCATAGGCACATTCAAGGAAGAACTTGGATGTCCAAGACTTTCAAAACCAACAACTTGGGTCTTCCTTATTCCTCCTTAAGTGGCAACACCACTAGGATAACTTCCACTTCCCGTCACTCTTCCAACATTAGAATTAATGTAGAAAGTCGAGGAAGGAGTTTTAGCATGGGACCCGTAAAAACTTCTCCTCGGAGAAGGATTTCGGTAGAAACCTCCTCTATCCTTCTCGGGTCCACAACCACCAGTGCTCCTCGAGCCACCCTTCCCATAGGAATTGGAGCATTGAATCGTGTGTCACGACTCAAAGTTGCAAGCGTTCCTCCTCCTATGGAACAACCTCCACCACTTCCTCCCAACCCGATGGAAGGAACTCTATTACTCCCTTGCACTCCACACAAGACACCGAAAGAAGATGCAATCGAACAGTTCACTCGATCAACTTCATCATCGATTTCCCCTATGTTACGTTCATCGTATTCAAGATCAACACAAAGAGAGTAAGTAGGATCATCATACCTCGAAGCGTCACTACCTTCATATCCTCGAATAGAAGCATAAGGATCTTCTCGTTCATCTTCACAAGCCTCGTAGTCTTCTTCATCCTCGTAATCATCATAGTGACCCGCTTCATCTTCGTAAGAACCATAGTCCCCGGTGTCATTATAGTAATCATCACCATCGTAGGAACCATAGTCTCTATCATCTCCACACGAATCATACCCTCCATAATCATCATCATCCGAAGACATAGCTGCAACAACAAGAGTAAAGGACCTCACAAGTTCACTCCCTCACGTGTATCACTTAAATTATGTTCACTCGATTTTCTTTCCACTCGTGTATACACTCAAGGTCGTTGGCTTTTGTGATCTCACTCTATTGCTCTCACACTCTAGCCTTTTTCCACTCAAGATGGCCTTGCCCTCTTTACAGGAAACCAAAGTGATAAGTCAACAACTAGTACTTTTCCAAGTATAGGTTCGGAAGGAGTTTATATGACTCGATGGAACAGTCGCTATTTAAACTGCGCACGGGGAGTCAAAGAATTGTCTACGAAAGTTGGACTTCGGTCACCCCATGCACGAGTTCCTATTAAGCTCAAACGAATAGTGTGACCTCGAGTAGAATTGTTACTCCAGAGATCCACTATCGAGAATATTCGGACACAAGAAAAATGAAAACCTAAGAGAATCTACCTCCTCCTTGGTTCCGCTTTGGAATTCTCCGAACACGTGACCTCGGTACAGAAAAAGTGGTCCTTCCTTGGGTACGGATAGGGTTTAACCTTATCCACTTTTCCTTTTCTAGCCGACAAAATTTCACCTAGGTTTTAGATTTTGACACTTTACCCCTTTCTTCTTCAATGGAATAATGAACCTTTTACTCCGGTGTACGGACAATTTCAAGATTCATTCACAGTCCACTAACAAACAGATTTAGCTCAGGATTTAGGACATCTCCGATAAACTTGACAACAGAGATAATGTTCAGTTCCAAGCCGAGCTAAGATTAACTATAACGTCGTCCGTACACTGTTAACAATTTAACAAGGTTCCGGCGTACGGACGGTGGCTAAACAGTGGAACTTCGATTTCAAGCACTAAAATCGACCCAGATCAAACAACAACCACCAGTCTTCATCGATAAACACCAAAACACAGCTGGGGTTCGATTTCAACAACACCACGTCAAGAACACAGTCCAAAATCGAAGAAAAATCCTAGTTACAAATGATGTACGTCGGGTACTCAAATTGATCCTTGGACAGTGGTGAATCCAAATATGTGATCGTTTAATCCAAACAATCAACAACAAACAAATTTTTTTTTGATAATTTTTTCAACTTTTCAATTTTTTTGTATTTTCTTCTTTTTAAAGTAACAACAACAAAGTAAAGCTAAGATGAACAAGGAACGTGGATTCGTAAGAACGAAATCCAAGCCTTGCTTTGATACCAAGCTGATGCAAGCTAAACCCGAAGACAAGAAAGCAATCGGAAACGACAAGAACACGATGCTAAAACGATAAAGATAAAGAGGCGGAAGCAATAAAGTAACCAAGATACAAGAAATAAGGGATGAGGGAGAACAGAAATAGAAGAAAAAATGGATAATGCGAATCAAAACATGATTGATTATCCAAGGGAGAAAAGGAAACTTGAACCTAACAAGGATTCATACTAGGGATGAAATCCATTCGGTCCAAGCCAAAGAAGGCATACACGAAGTCTCGGGCTTCCACAAGATTGGCTCGGCCAAATCCTATTTCTATTCTCACAATATCATCAATCCACTTAAACTAAGCTAATGAGCTATGCTAGGAGTTTATATAGACAAATGTAAATGGGCAAAATAGTAAAACGGTTACAGGTGACCAATAAGATAAAGCCACGCAGGTTGAAGCAGTTTTATGTGTTCGGCAGCTTAGCTCGAACACATTTGAGTCGGACGCTTACTTGCCTCGGACACAATTGGAATCGGACGCTCTCCTGCCTCGGGCACATTTGTAGCCCTTCGATCGATTCACTGCTCGACGTCTTTCTTCTTTGATTCGGTTGCTTTTCAGCTTCGGGCTCGAGCTTGACATTTCCCTCGGACTCAAGCATGATCGTTGAGCTTCCATAAGTTGTGCTCGGTCTCATAACTTTCGAAGTCATCAATAGTCACTTATTGTCTGCTCGGTGGATTTCCATCGTTGTTGTTCGGCGAGGCAGTCTTCGACATATTCCCTTCCAGCTACACTATTTGATCGTGGGCGTCATGTGACTCCTCAGTGGACTGTCTTGATGAATCGAACAGGTAAGCCTAGTTCGTATTGCATTACTTTTGGATAAACTCCCTAGTGTGAGCAACCAATATTTTCCACAAGAATAGCGAAGATAGTCTCTTGATAGTTACATCCATACCACAATGACCTCTTTGAGTAGTAGAATTCCATAACCCAATGAGCTATGTTGGCCAGTACAGCCTGGCAACTGTTCCAAAATCCGACTTCCCTGTGGGCATCCACACTCTTATCCAAGTACCTGGCTCGTCCACCGACCTCTACCTCAACTTTTTTCGTCTGGCGCAACTTCAGCTCGGCTGGAAGTATTGTCAGGCTGGCATTCTACGGGAACTAGGTGACGGACGTAGAGTCAGTTTTTGGCATGACAATTGGGTTTCTGCCCCTCAACCTCTCGTACACTTATTCAGGGTCCTTTACCTAGGGATGCCTCTGACCTCACAGTTGCACATTTTCGCTGGCTTAATACTTGAGACTTAAATTCTATACCTTTTGATCTCCCGGAAGCAGTGCATCAAAAAGTCAGGTCGGTCTATTTTCCTGAATATACCTGTACTCCCGACCGCATCATATGGGCCCTTACCTCCAATGGCCAATTTACTGTGCGTTCAATCTACAATTCTCTCAACCCGACTACACCCATTCCACTTGCTTTGCTTGGATATGGACTCTCCCTGTTCCTCCAAAGCTTAAATTCTTCCTATGGCTCTGCTGCCACGGTCGCCTACTCACAACCTCTTACCTACATAGACTAGGCATCTCACCATCCCCATGTGCCCTCTTTGTAAGCAGGATAGTGAAACTCTTGCCCACTTGCTTTTCCCTTTCCTCTATTAAGCCCCGAGGCTCAAGTTCTACTCATTAAGAACCGCGCTATAGAATTTTACTTCTTAGCTTTTCATCACACTGCTACCAAACACAAATCTCCAATCCCCCTTCGTTGGGAGCCACTTCCTCAGGGCCACTTCCTTCTGCAGATTGATGGGGCTGTTCACTCGACAAATCATAAGATAGGCATTAGGAGGAGGGGTTCTGCGTGATATAGTCAGGGAACTGGGTCCTGGGTTTTGCTGGAAGCTCAGGCTTACTCTCCTCTGTCCAAGCTGAACTACTTGCTTTATTCCACAGTCTTCATTTACTTTTTCGGTGACAAATCCGTCCAATTATCATTAAAATATTTGCCATTTCCATTCTCCTACTGCTAAATACCACTTATACCTCTATTGTATCTAATATTGTTTCTGATTGCAGGTACTTACTCTGCGAGCTGGGTAGCCCGCCAGTGTACCATACGTACAGGGAGCAGAATCGAGTGGCGGATAGCTTGGCAAATTTTGGGACGACTCTGGAAGCCTCTACCCCGCTTCTGTTTTTTGAAGAACCGCTAGATTTTCTGCGTAGCCTTTTGGCACATGACTCCACTGGCGGCACTATCATTAGATATATTAGCACTACTAGCACTAGTAATGTTTGCAGCAATAGTGTGTGTACTATTAGGGTGTGTAATAGTACTACTACCTTAGTTATGTTTTGTGTAATGCTACTACTAGCTCTACAGTAGACTCTACTGTTCTAGGACCTACTACTAATGTAACTGCCCACAGTGGCCTCCGTGTATGCTTCGGCTAGTATAATATATTACTATCTTTCGGACAAAAAAAAAGTGTATGTGGTTAAGGTAGTGGAAATGGTGGATGGACTTGGGGAAGATGATACAAGAAAAGAAAAAGGAAGAAAGGGAAAGGGAAAAATTAATGAAAAGCTGGTATATTTAGGGCTTTTCACGCACTTTCATCAAGTGCAAATCACGACAAAATAAGGGAGAAGGGGTGGGGTCTATAAATAAGTTTGGCTTGGGGATTTAATGGCCACGTGTCATTTTTTCAATGGGTTCCGTCCAAATTAATGATATTTTTTAGTTGAAAAGTAATAAATAAATAATGGTAAAACTCAAAGTATAACAGTAGTGGCATACCAAAACCATATTTTCAACACACGACAGTTTTAAATATTTTTATATAGTTCAGTGATAATTTTAACCCTTCGTCTTTATTTATATATTCGTTCTATCCCATTAAAACATAATAACTAATTCCGGTATGGGTTATGATTTATGAAGGTATTAATCATGTTAGTAGTGCAACCAACCGAAAGTGAAATTAAATTTAGTATAATAGTAGTATATAGAAACTATATTAGTAATCCAAAATTTTGTGCGCAAAGTGAATAATAACAACAACAACAAAACATTTGGTGACATTCTACGAGTGAGGTTTGAGGAAGGTTAGATATATACTCCCTCCGTTTCAAAAAGGATGAACCTTTGCGGAGTACGAGGGTCAAATTGACTAATTTTGACCGGGAATTTGCACATCGAATTTTTAAATTTTTTAAAATAAAATTTACATATTTAGAAACTACATGAAAAATACTATAAGTCACAATAGTTAACAATTCAAAATAGTTAGAAAATATTTGTAAGACATGTGGTCAAACATAATCTTGTTTGATCCTTCAAATAGTAATAGGTTCATCCTTTTTGAAACGGAGGGAGTATAAGACATTACTATTATGAATGTGGAGAAGATGTTTTCGATAGCCAAAAAGCCAAAAACATTGTTTATAAGGCCAACCTAAAAATGGATAAAACCCTGTTAAAATCTCCACTCCATTTCTCACCATAGCAAAGAAGAATGCTATCTTCACTACAAACCCCTCATAGAGGCCTTCTCCGTTTCCATTCCTTGTCTCTCAAATGTCTCCACACTTCCCCCATACCCACCCCCCTCCCCACTACCACCACCCCACCTTCATCCCAAATCCTGACAATCCGCAAATCACTTTTATCCCAAGAAATCACAGCCGTTGATCTTGCCACCACATTCTTGCAGCGTTTACGCCACACCGAACCCCAACTCAAGAGCTTTTTATACGTATCGGACGTAGTTTTTCAAGAAGCTAAAGAAATTGATAAGAAAATAGCTAACAATGAAGAGTTGGGCCCACTTGCTGGGGTTTTAGTAGGGGTTAAGGATAATATATGTACTTGTGATATGCCTTCCACTGCAGGGTCCAAGATTTTGGAGAACTATAAACCCCCTTTTGATGCTACTGCTGTCGGTAAAATTAAAAAGAATGGTGCTATTGTTGTTGGCAAAACTAATATGGATGAGTTTGGTATGGGTAGTACTACTGAATCTTCCGCTTATCAGGTATCGTGTTTGTATTGTTCCTTCTCGTTTGTTTCGTTAACTGCTTGTTTGGATGGATGGTTGTTATGTATTGTTTCGTATTTTGTTGTATTTTAACAAGTTTTAGGAATTGCTGTTGACTGAAGAAATGGGTGTTTTTAAGATTACTTTTTTATGTAAAGTGGGATTAGAAAATAACATTTCGGATATGCATTAATGGTTGTTTAGTTCATGGATGAAGATTTTTAGGATAACAATACCTATAGGAGTTTGAATTAGTTTTTTAGATACTTGACAGGTATCGTGTGTGTTGTTCGCTCTAGTTTGTTTTGTTAACAGGTTGTTTGAATGGTTGTTATACATCGTATTGTATTGCATTGTATCAAGATTTCATTTTTATGTAAAATGGAACTAGGAAATGACATATCTGAATGGCATTAAGGGTTGTTTAGGATCATAATAGGTATAGGAGTTTGAATTAGTTTTTCTGGATAACGGAGAAATTCCTGGGGGACAGTGGCGTACGCATGGTTTTTTGTAAGCGGTGTCACTTCGAAATAGAGACATTGATAAAATTTTGAAGATCCGCATTTAACTTTCAAAGTCAAGGATTTTATTGTTAGCATACTATTCCTATATTGTATACTTGTCTATTTTAGTGTTAGTGTTGGCAAATAGTGGTGTGTAGAACATGTGGTTTTAAGCCTCTTAAATTTGTTAAAGGTCCAAGGATCAATTCCTACAAATACCAGACATTTTTAATTGAATAAATATTCAAAATTTGTGATCAAAAGCAGTAGATAGGATTCAAACTCACGTTGTCTGGGGGATAACAGATGGCCGCATAACCACTGCACCATTAACACTTCCTGTTTCAAGCAGTGTCACATCTTATATTTGTATCAAGATATTGTAGATTTTTATATATTTATATATATACCCGGTCAAATTTTTCGACGAAGCAGTGTCCCGTGACACCCCTCCCCGTAGGGTAGTTTCGCCCCTGCAGTGGCGCACAGTTTGAACTCAGTGGATAATGGGCTTGCGCCAGCTTCCTAATTCCACTTCTGTAGTTGAGGTTATGAGAAGTAAAATAGTTCTTATTTGTCAACAAATACAAATTCAAGTTCCCTTTGTTCCTCTAAATTTGACTAAAGTACCCATCTTTTGTCTCGTATATTTGTGGCTTATCTGAATTGAATACGTCAAGGTGTATGCATTAGCTGGCTAGAGCGAATACTCTGCCCATGTTAAGTTACAAGTTGAACTCGTTAGAAAAACCTATTCCCATATTCAACACAGTAGAGTGAATATGCGAAGATTCATCAGAACACAATAGCAGCAGCTTTTCGGTAGGCTATTTGGACTGAAAGAATAGAAGATGCTCTGGGGATACTGCTAATTCCATTCAGAAGATAAAAGTGTATTACATTGTGTTTTTTTCTTCCTTGTGTGTGTAAAATAGAGCATGTGGATGAAGCTGAATCAACTCTAGTCATGTTGGAGCCCCTGCATGATTAGATTGGATTTGCTGAATATAATTTTATTTGCTGCACCTGTACAGTTTTATAGTGCCATTTTATCTTCAAAACTATCTTACCTTCTCGAAATATATTTGTAACTTAATATGGTTTACTCAGGTGATGCATCTTGGTATTATTAGGTGACAGCAAATCCTTGGGATTTGTCCCGGGTACCAGGTGGTTCATCAGGGGGCTCAGCTGCAGCTGTTTCTGCTAGACAATGTGTGGTATCATTGGGAAGTGATACTGGTGGAAGTGTCAGGCAACCGGCATCTTTCTGTGGAGTTGTTGGTCTGAAGCCAACATATGGGCGTGTCTCCAGATATGGACTTGTGGCATATGCTTCATCTCTGGATGTTATTGGTTGTTTTGGCTCATCAGTTGCTGACGCAGGCATTCTCCTTCATTCAATTTCTGGTCACGACAAGTTTGATGCAACAAGTAGCAAGAGAGTAAGCTTTCTGTTTAAGTTCTTTGCTTGCTTCAGTTCATGACTCCTTTTATTTGCCTTAGGTATGCTTCATTTTTCGTTTTCTATTTCAAAAAGGAGAGGAAACGATCTCTATTAAGTTTTGTTCCTTGCAATACATGTCATCTGCTGTGCTTGTTTTGACTAAGAAGAAGTTTGGCATACAATGCCAGTTAGAGTGAGTTCTATGTAATTAATGAGTGGCTGGGGCAAGGAAGTAAAATTATCTGATTCTACTTTATAAGAGCTTGTTTGTGTTTCCTTCTGATATTAAGCGCAACATGGTATTTACAGTCTGCAAGCAGTTTATTTTAGAGGTTTGCTTTAATTATCGACGATAATTATTCTTCAGGAAGTTCCCGACTTTGGTTCCCAGTTTATTGCAAGAGATCATTTGGACTCCAAACCTCTGAAAGGACTGAGGGTTGGTATGATCCGAGAAACCATTGAAGATGGAGTTGACCCGGAAGTAATATCTTCAATCCGTGCTGCTGCTAGTCATCTTGAAGAACTTGGATGCACTGTCAATGAGGTATTCGCCATTTTTTCAGTATTTATAACCCTCGCATCGGCTTACCTCATGGGTGGGATTTCTTTTCTGATGTATTTGCTTAATTTTTGTTTTTGCAGGTCTCATTGCCATCCTTCTCTCTTGGATTGCCAGCTTATTATATCCTTGCTACGTCTGAATCTTCTTCAAATTTGTCCCGTTACGATGGTATCAGGTGATGTTGTGCAGAATTTTATCTGACCCTGACCTTCTTTCCTTTCCATTCTTCAGAGAAAACATAAATATATAATGGCAGTACTCTCTGTACTTCTCAATTTTCAGATTATCTTTTAGGATTCCTCGGCTTTAATTGTCATTTTTGGAAGTCAAATTGCAAGAGAATAACTAAGTAATTTCTTCTTAGTCTTACCATTTAAAGATAGTGCAAAGTACTAGGGGGTGCTCGGTGGTGAGTTTGGAAGGATCTATTCAAAGTTAGTTGCTGCATTCCAGTAGCTAGCACTATGATTTAACTACCATTTTGCTAAGAGTAGGTGGATACCAACCATAATGTAGACAGAGAACATGCGATTGTGGTGGCTGCCTTGCATTTGCAATCATAATCTTTCAAAATGTTGAACCTCATACTGTTTGCGAAACATTCACAATGGAGACACAAGGAATAAGCATGGGAGAAATTGTGCAAAAAGTCTTTGACATACAAGTAGAAGTAATAAATTGAAGCTACCTAGTTAACTTCATGTAATGTCAAAATGCAGGTACGGGAAACAGGAAGTTGCTGATGAGTTAAACTCCCTTTACGGGAAATCCCGTGCCGGAGGCTTTGGTTCTGAGGTACTAAAGAACAAACTTTTCTGCGTAAAGTAGTCATATAATGGTTTACATCACAAAGAGCTCTCCCACATCTCCATTCTTTGTGCACGAGGTGTTTTTTGATAACGCTATTGAACTGAGTGTTGTAAATGTCTTTACAGGTGAAGATGAGAATCCTAATGGGGACATATGGTCTGTCTGCTGGTTATTATGATGCATACTACAAGAGAGCCCAGCAGGTTGTTCCTCCATGTGCTCAGAATAGAAAGTTATAAAGCGGCAAATACTCTTGATATTCTCATGCCTCTCAAGATAATATTAGACAATCAGAATTAAGAAAATACTATATTACTTAAATGATTCTTCTTGTGTGTCCCTGGATAAATGTCTATACAAGACAATCTACACGTCAGTTATTTGTTGTGTCTATGACCATGAATTTCTAGATCCAAAATATATCAAGCTGAGTTTGGATCATGCGTATACTGGCTGTCAGAATCAGTATATGTTCGGTTGATGCATCTACTAGACATTTTGCTAGCCTTGCGGCAATTCTTATTTAGTGATTTCTGTGACCCCAACGTAGAAGTGCTTTGATTGTTTCTTGTTCGTCTTAAAGAAGTTAAACAATGATTCTCTTCCAGGTAAGGACTTTGGTAAGGGAAAGCTTTAGGACAGCATTAGATGACAATGATATTTTGATTTCACCTGCTGCACCATCAGCGGCTTACAAAATCGGTATACTTCTTTTACTAGTAAATCCATTTTCTGGTCTTGCTGAAATGCCCTTTTATTTCCTTCTTTTTTGTCCCAAGACCCTATATTTTAAGGTTCTGCTACACTCTCATCACCAAATGTGTGGCATTTACAGGTGAAAAGAAGAATGATCCATTGTCTATGTATGCTGGTGATATTATGACTGTAAGTAGTTTTATCGCTCTTACATGTCTCTTGGTACTCCCCTTCCCCTCCCCCAGTTCCCCTCTTTTTAGATGATGATGTAATTTGTTCGTCTCGACAGGTCAACGTCAACTTGGCTGGTCTTCCAGCATTAGTTCTCCCATGTGGATTTGTTGATAGCGGGTCTGTTTCCCTTCCTGTTGGTATTCAGATGATTGGTGCTGCATTTGAAGAGGTAGGTTTCAGTACTCCTATTTTCCAGTTGGTATTCCATTATTAAAAGTATTACCTTCTTTTCTTATCAATAACATTTTCAGGAGTGACTCTTAAAAGCTTGTCCATGCTATAAGAAGCCATTCTCAAAAGGAAAAAATGCTCGTCTAGGCTGTGGCCTCTTCTTAAACACCCCCACCCCCCGGGGCCAATAATTGAGTGTAGGGGTAGTTTGGCTTCTTGTAGACCTCTTCTCGAGAGAAGTTAGAGAAGTAGGTTAAAAGGAATGATATAACTTCTTGAAAATGCAATCGAGTTAAACGTGAGCATGTTAAAGAGTTACGAATATGTTCAGTTCTTTTGTTCTTGAGCATGTTGTAGGACTGTTTACGTGCATGGAAAAAAAAAGTGCGTGCTGTAGAACTATGGAAAGTATACTGGAAACTACATAGCAGTAATCTTTGACTTTATTGCAAGCAAAACTTTAGTTGAATATGACTAGATATAAAGAGAATGCCCAGTAGTTAGTGCAATGAAGGATATGCTTGTGTATGTTTATTAATCATTTCAACCTTGCCAGTTGCCTCACATGGTTACTACTTACTAGTCTTATATGCCTCTCTCTTTTCCTTCTCTTCTTGTTTTTCTTTTTCTTTTTCTTTTGTGTGCACATCTGTGTTTTGGTTTTCCTTTTCTTTGATTGGGTAAGTCATGCTAAAGTTCTTGATATTTTACCAACTAAAATGAATGCAGGAGAAATTGCTTAAAGTGGGCCATATCTTTGAGCAGACACTTCAAGGCTGCTCGTTTATTCCTCCTATAGTAGCTGATGAATTTGCATGCTAGTCTTATACCTTCCACAATTGGGGGAAGCAGTTAATCAACATGTGAGACGCTGGCGAAATAGCTATAGCGCAAATCTCTGTTCTGACAGGAAGACAGATGGATAGATCATGTAGCAAATGTTCCACCATGCTTTCCTGGCTCATGCCACTGTTGCCAGAAAACCTGATATGTCCTGGAATATTTCTTGTGCTGGATTTTTAGGAGGATTGCCATAGAAATATGCGCCAACAGCACATTCGTAATAACTCTCAAAATTTGGGTTACTTGTAGCTTTTTGGAAGCATTTTTTTCAGGTGTAAATTAGCGTACATCAATTTTTGACACTCTTATCTGATTTATTTCATTGTCTGGAAGGCTGTATTACAACATTGTGATGGTGGATAAGTGCCTTGGTTAAATAAGCATGTAACTTGTTCATTATGCAATATGCTCAAGAGCTCTTTCAGAACTGACCCTTTCATATCTTTAATCTTTGTTCTGCGAAGCTTCTTACAGTATCATCATAAACTGTGCCAGCGCCCTTCTTTAGAGCTGCTGCACCAACAAATCAACAAAGAAGAGTAGGTGTTCCAGCACGCAGATTGGAGAAAAGTAAGACAACCAGAGAATGAAAAAAGTTGCTTCCAGAAGTATCGGACTGTAAAACTTTGGTCCAAGAGTATTAGTGACATTTAAAAACTTTAATGATGTTTAGTGCTAACTTGTATACGAAGTATACTACTACTTATATTTTAGATCAAGGAATAGGGATTGCCAAATATTCTGGTTACCTCACCCGAAGAATCTTGAGATAGGCTTTATTGTCATAAGGTGTCGTGCTTGTCTAAGAAATTCTTGTTAAAATAGTAGTAACAAAAGTAGGGAAAAAAAAGGTCTTGTGCTTTGCTTCGTAATATTGCTTTTTTAGATATTCAGAACACTGCTGTGCTTTTGCTTCTATTCTAGTCTTTTTTTTGATTTTATTGTTGTGCCCGCTATATACATGCCTTAAAAGAACTTACAGGTTAATGTCTCTACCATACTTTACCCTGGATTAAGCTTCATAGGAAAGCACATTTCACAACTCTTTTGTATACTGTATGGGGCATCGGCCAACCAGTAATCTATCTTATAGTAACAATTAGTGGATATTAGCATTGACATTACAGAACAAGCAAAAGATTAATTAGGGACGTAGTAATCTAATGTTAAGAGATTCATGGGGGTTATATCAGAGATTATCTGCCAATATGTTGGTCGTCGATCTGATCATGGAGCATCACATCGGGTCTTGATCAGCAACTAAATGGTATTGTGGACGCGGTTCAATTATTCTCATTTCTCTCGAGAGGGTATTTGATGACAGGAATCCCCAAAGTGTTATCAGATTAGATTTTTTCATAATCACCTCAATTTGTAGGTGAGAGTTGAAAAGGAAACGATTAACATGGAAAAGAAGAAATAATTCTCTCTTGTTTTTTTTTTTTTTTTTTTAAATGATTAATCACCTCATGTAGGTGAGAATTGAAAAGGAAAAGGCAGGCAGGACCATGGCAACAGTACTAGCAATTAAGTAATTTAAGTACTGGTTTGCCCACGTGAGGGTTTTGGCGTTACTGTGTTTGCTTCGTCCATGCAACAAAGCTTTATTGGTGAATATCTGAATTGATGTTGCCACTAGTTTTTGTTTTCTTTATTATTTTTCAGTAAGAACTGTTTGGACCTCATTTATAGCACTGAGAAATTCATTAGATTTCCCACAGTAGAGCATTGTAGTCTGTACACTGTTTACCTAAATGTTTGGTATGTTTAAGCTATGTACAAAGGAACCATTTCCAAAAAGACACAATGTGGACAAACTGCAGCAAGACTTGGGCTAGGCTCATTCATTAGAGTAACATAAAAATAGTAATTTGATGGTCCTTTGTAACAAGTGACAAGTGATTGAGTGAACATTACTTGCACTCCCATTGGAAAAAGCATAGACTTTTGCTTTTGTTCTTTTTCTACAAAAAGTGGTAGGTGGATTTATTCCTTTCAGAAATGGTTCTTTCCCCTCACCCCTGCCCTCTCCACCTTACACTATCATCTTCCCACGGGTACAGTCATCCAAACAGTTAAAGATGTGCTCTCTCCGTTAAATTTTTAGAGTCGATTGGTTTAACTAATTTAACATCGTAAAATATAATGGAAGACTTTTGGTACATAGACAGATTTGGATTTATACTTACTGGATTCGATCCTTAAGTTCTTTTAGTACAAAACTTATTGTATTTTTGTTTTATGAGTTCATATTTAGTACTTGTTGAAATATTAATGGGCTTCACACACACGTACAAAGGCTGCATCTGCCTCCGTTAATGGTAGAAAGCTATATTATGCGAATTATCAAAGTTGCCCTTACTACAAATAATTAAACGAGAAGCTGTGGCAGTTCCATATATCATATACATTTGTTTGTACGAGTACAATGATATCCATATAGTAGGTTAGCAAACCAATATGGCAATATATATATCTAACAAGTCACGTCTGTGTTCAAATATGGATGTAATAAGATTAAATGATTTAATATGAACGGGCGACTTTTTTATGGATAGACTAGAAAAGAAAAGGAAATATATATATATATATATATATATATATAAACTCCTTAAGTATATAGCACAGTTTAAAGCTGAAAATGTTTCTCTGAACAATTATACATGCATACATTATACTGATTGAATAATGCATTGTGAATCTTAATTGATAGTAAGGTCTTTCTTTTTCAAGATCTATATATGAAGTCAATGTACCCCCTGTAACATCTTGGAAATGTCTATTATATATATTGGCTGGGGTTATTCATGAATTTGGATGCTGCTACCATCCCAGGTACCTGACTGCTACCATTCACCATTGTTGGTTATTAGAATAGTGAAAGTAAATATAAGGTAAAAATTCATGTCATGTAAGACTTATATATAGGACAAGAAATGCAGCTAGTGATACTTGAAGTTAACTTTGTAGATTTAAAATAATGGTGCTAAGTTCATAATATACAAGTGGAAGTTGGATTTTGGTACCATGATACTGATAAGAATTGTGACTGAAGGTGGGATCCAGCAGCTTCTCAGTTTCTTTTAAGTGTCCTTGTGTTCAGTCCTTCTGAAGGTCTTGTTTCTTCATAGACAGCACTTATGTCCCTACTCAAACAGCCCCTTATGGCCTTATCCCCCACCCAATGTCACATGTACAATATTAATTGGAAGTAGGTTCAGATATATTCGTTGTCTTGGGTAAAAAAATATACTTATGTATATTCACACACGTATACTAACTTCACATGAACAATTGTTGCAAAAAATTAACGAGTGCAGTGGTAACACCTAGGGGGTCGTTTGGTAACCGAAATAAGGATTATAATCCTGAGATAAAATTTGGGATTGTCCTTATCCCATGTTTGTTTAGAATTATTAGCTAGTACTAGTACATGTCACGACCCTTTTTTAACACACAAAAACTAAAATAAATAGAATTGCGTATTTAAAAGGTTATGATGAGTGTTAAAGGTACACAATTATTCAAGAGAAAATCGGAGTTGCCACTTGACAAGTTAAAGGTGTGCCAAGTCACCAAAGTGGTGTACCTGGAACACCCTTGACTCGTCTAATAGTCTGCGTCAGAGATTCAGGTAAGGTTCTCAGTTGACTCTCGGGAAGGTATTAGGCACCCTCGAGTCCTGTGCCGAGCACAGTTGCTTTATTGTCACAATTTTAATTTATTAAATATGGTTGTTATATTAATGCCGTTAATTTGAATTTGTACTTTGATTCAGAAAAATTTAAAAAAAAAAATGTTATTCTCATCCAACCTCACAGAGGACTGGACGAATTTACACTTTGATTCAAAACAAATAAAATGTATTGCGCATTTCCAACCTCACAAAGGACTGGTCTATTTTAAGAGAATTTAATTAACTTCATAAAATAATTAATTTATAATTGGTTTATCTCCATTTAGTTTTCTTTTAGCCTAATAAGTAGATCACAAATCATACTTATCGTTGTGCCTAATCGTATATCTCTTTGTAATCCTATTATTTTTGCCTAATCGTTACACATTGGATGTATAATTAATTATATCAAAATAGAGCACATTGACTAATTTTAAGTATTAGACAGATGACACAAATATTTAGCATTCCAATAAACTTGTTATTACTAAAAGACTTGTGGCCATAAGTTAAAATGCCATTTGGAACTAAACTAATTCGCAAATTATATACAATATGATTATGCTATTTGTGCTTTAAAGGGTTTGCAACTCTAGGCTAATTTTTTGGAGTGATTTGCACCAGATGTCCCTTTTCTTTAAACGAGTTTAACGTTTTCCAGATTTGCAGAAATGCACCAGTTTGTAAAAAAAGGCCAGATTTACGGGGATTTGCAGAAATGTACCAGTTTGCAAAAAACGGCCAGATTTGCACCTTTACACCAACTGTGCACTTATATCTATTTTGCCTACTCATTTCAGCGTTAAAACAATTTTCAGAATTTCCAGATTTGCAAATATGACCAGTTTGCAAAAAACAACCCAATTATCTAAAATCTTTACTTGATGAAAATGGTCTTAGCAAAATTTTCTTTTCTCCTCTTTCATGCATACTAGCTCAAGACAACAAATATAAACTCATTAAAGAAGACAAACATTCATGAAATAATTGTAACAATTTATTCTACTTAGCATAGCATAGTCGTGATTTTACGTTAGGAGACTACTAATGACACACCACGAATATAACTTATTTGGGCTACAAACATGCTTGATTTCATTTCACTTTCATATCCAAACATATTTAAAATAAGTACATGGTTAAGAAAGTATTTACCTTGTGTAGAAATTCCAAAAGAAAACTAAGAAGGCAAATGAAATAGCAAACCAAAGCAACAACCCTTCTCTCCAAAGTCAGCAAACTAAACAGCCTCTTTGCACCCTAAACTTGACTTGAAAACTTGAAGATTTATAACCCAAAAGACCCTTGATGTAGATGTCTTTTGGTTCTAAATCTTTGCACTTAATCTCACTTTTTTCAAGTATTTTTTCCTCTCAATTTCAGCCTTGTTTCAGCTGGTTGTTGGTGTGTTTAAAGAGGAGTAAATGACCCTCTTTATAGCTGAAATTCAAGGTCAAAAGGTGGAGTATGGACTTGTACAAAAGTACAAGCCCACACCCCTACACTTGAGTGTTTTTTTGGCTATTTTCAGCATAGTAGAGCAGCTGAAAAATGACTATTTCAACAGCCCCAAACAGTCCTAATTTCAGAAATCAATACAGCAGCTATAGGGCCATGTTTCAGCCTTTTAAACAGTCCCAAAAGATGAAATAATACAAGTAGGGTCCTTTAAAAGGACCCCCAATACTCATTACACTAACTAGAAGAAACTAGGACCAACTAGACAAACTAAATCAGCCCCAATGTAACTAAAATATACCAAATGCAACCAGATTCTAACTTCATCTAACAATGTCTAAATCCAATTCCTAGAAAGCTAAACTAAGGGTCAGGCAAGCTACTAAGCAAGGCTCTCTATGCTTAAACACCAGAAACACAAAAACAATTCCTAAATGACTCGTTTACTTAACACTTGACAACCAGAGCACACATGTTAATGGTCACAGAAGTCTATGCATACAGACACTAATTCCTACTTGAACAGGATCAAGACGTCATGCCTTAACATATCTCAAACACATAAAGCAACACGAGCGTATGACAGACAGACACATACAAATTCTACAATAATAAACTGAAAAGCAATAGCATATTCATCTCGATATACACAACCATTTCCTGAGCAATTTGAACGAAGCCAACAATTTAAAACATTGATAAGCAGTATAAACAGGTATGTACACGATCGCTTACTACCAATCACTCAAACGACTTGCATACATATACATGGTCTTGAACTTACTTAACAGGGAAACAAACAAGCTTACATCCATACACAAACATAATTTGTCACCATTAAAACATTAAAACTAGAGAAAAGACAACTTTCCATATTTCATTCGAAACTAAATCATTTTATTCATACATACGGTTTGATCTAATTTCTAATAAACAATACATACAAACTGATACAATTTCATAACTACACATGATGAGAATCATGTCTAAATATTTTAAGAAACACTGAAGACAACGAACAAAGAATAATAAAGGTTTTCGCTTTCTAACCTGTTAAGCTTATATCAAGCAAAATCAGCATCATCGCCATTGTTCGACACACTGCCTTGGTTCAAAGACTGAAACAGCCCCCCTCGGTCTCGTACACTGCCTCGCCAAGCCAAATCATCACTGCCTCGCTACCTCGCACCATGGATCAGTTTCATCACAGCCCCGGATTCGCTCCTAAACAACCCCTCGTACTGCCTCGCTAAACAACCTTGTGTCGCCACGACTCCCACTGCCTCAACATCAAAAAAAAACATCACCATCACAGCCTCCCCACTACCTCGTCTCCACACCTCCAAACAAACAACCACAGCCAACAAATCACCAATCCAGTGATGAAATTAAAAAGAAAGAAAAAGAATGAATGAAACAAAAGAAGAGAAGGGAACGGGCAGCGTGAAGGGAAAAGAGAAAAAAAAATGGAGGGTTGGGAAAATACCTTCATAATCGAGTTAAGGATAGCGAGAGGAGTCCAAAAATGTATGGGTTCATCGGAGGAAGTCAAATAGTCGCCGGAGTCAAGTTCAACCGAAACTTTGAAGCCCGATCTACGAGAAACGGCTAAGAATTTGGAGAATCCGAGTTGAGAAATGGAATGCGGGGCTCGAGATCTTTCCAATGATATATTTTGGTATTTTTTCCGGCCACCGGAGGTGGTGGCCGACGGCGGCAGTGCGGCGGCTCCGCCGTGAGAGGCGATTTCCGGCGAGGGTGGGAAATTCGGCCAGGGTTTGGCCAGCTTTAGGAGCTAAGGGGGTGTGAGGGGTGAAATGAGGTGTTTTTTTGTTTATATAATGTGGGTATGGGCTTGGGTAAACAAATGGGCTAAAAAGTTGGGTGTATTTTTTAACGAATAGCCATTAAAATGGTACTACATACTAAATTAATCAAACACAATCACATAATCTACACTAATATTACAATTAAACATAGAATTATAATTACGCACGTAATAATAATTTTTTTGTTAATTTTCACATTTTACTTCCTAATTAATGACAAATTTAGTTAGAACAAACACTAGAAGTCCAGAAAAAATTGACGAAACGTCCTAAGAATCTAATACGACTATTTTGAGCATTTTATGAATTTTGGTGCCAAAATTAGGTGATTACAGTACAAATTTTACATTAAAATATGAAATTAGCTATCCCACATGGGAGGTGAGATTAACAATCCCGAGACGGAATAACTCCCTTTGCTACAAAACCACCCCTTGGTACCTAAGTAGGCATTATAGTGACCATATCTATCTAATGGTTACATAATCCTGAATTATTATTTGCTTCAGAAAAATCTCTTTTTGTTCATGTGGCTAGGAGCTGGTGCATTTTAGCTGAACTAATTAGAGTGACAACTGGCTGCAATGTATATACGCATAATATTTTTACAGAGACAACACCTTTGTTATGACTCGAGTTGTCTGTCCAAATAGTTAGCTGTTCTGACCTAAAGGACTGCCCATATATTACAATGCCAAAACAATACATTCCTTGGGATCATAAAATAACCCAAATAAAGTTGTGATCAGTTGTACTAAGTGACTGAAACTATGTTTAGTGTCGAAAAAACATCACTGATCAAACGCACGACATATATACTAACTCGTGTCATATAATTCTTTTATCTTTTTGTTATGGTAATTCAAATGCAAGAGGTCGGAAAAGGAAGGGCTAAATCCCGAGTCAGGGGTATCTATTTTGTTTTATGCAAAGTTCTTAATGTCGACTTAGAAGTATTCATTTACATCATGGCATGAGACTGATATGTTTCCTCATATTTCCTATTCAAGAGTTCTCCTCCCTATGCCACACTATATATATAATCCTTGGAGGGTCAGTGTGAACAGTTTAATCAAAATTGTATGTGTGAAGCATATTGAAAGTGACATTAACAAAGCAATTTTATGATGAAAAGTACTTTTATCTTATGGGAGTAATATTTATGAAAATACAAAATGTAGGTAATGTTAGAGACGATATGGCTTGCTAGTAAAAAAAAGGGACTCTTAAGCCAAGAAGGCATTCTGGAGGGAAGGTGACTTAAAAAGAATACCATTATCCATAATAATCTCAATAATTTCAAAATAAATAGCAACTAAGAAATAATTACTACTCCCTCCGTTTCAAAAAGGATGAACCTATTACTATTTGAAGGGTCAAACAAGATTATGTTTGACCACATATCTTACAAATATTTTCTAACTATTTTGAATTGTTAACTATTGTGACTTATAGTATTTTTCATGTAGTTTTTAAATATGTGAATTTTATTTAAAAAAATTTAAAAATTCGATGTGCAAATTCCCGGTCAAAATTAGTCAATTAGACCCTCGTACTCCGCAAAGGTTCATCCAAAGTGGAACGGAGGTAGTATATACTTAGACACATCACTACATCAGGACATGTTGGAAGGTACATATTACTTGAAAGAATCAATAGTAAAACCAAAGCCTAAACAAATTAGAACAATGAAGGATATAAAGCTACAATACACAAAGCACACATAAGAATGAATGATTTATCTAGTCCAAATGAGGCTTCAGATTTCTTCAATGGTCTTGTTATAGAACTAGTGTTGTTGCTCCCACAGACATTAACTCCATTAAGGTAGACTCCAACTACCTCAGGTGAACTCAAACACAGCCCTGGATTTCCAGTTAAGTCCAAATTCCTCCCTAGCCTCCTCAAGAAACTTGAATTGAAAGGAACAACACCACCTAATAAATTTCTGCTCAAGTTCAAGTGATACATATGTGAAAGACTTGCAAATCCAACCGGGATTTCGCCCGTCAACCGGTTATTTTGCAATGACAATGTACTTAAATTTAACAGCTGTGAATAACTTGATGGTATTGTCCCTGAATAACCTGAAGCAGCAAGTCTCAGTTCTTGAAGTTTCTGCAGCTGACCTAACTCTACTGGCAATGGTATGAACATTGGATTATCATCCATAAGAAAATACTGCAAGCTTTGCAACTTAGGTAGCCCTTTAGGGAACTTGCCACTTAATTTATTGTTACTCAAAGCCAAGAAATTCAAAGAATGTAGGTTCTCAATGCTCTCTGGAATATTTCCAGTGAATGTATTGGAGCTTAAATCAAGCTTTTGAAGGATACCAAGTTGGCCAATTGTGTCAGGGATTGGACCAATGAACTTGTTATAGCTTAAATCTAGGCCTACAAGATTCTTAAGATTGCCAATTTGTTCAGGGATTTTGCCTATAAGCTTGTTGTAGCTTAAATCAAGGTGTAGAAGAGAGGTCAAGCTAAAAATTTCAACTGGAATTTGCCCCAATAGACTGTTCTGTGATAATGTGAGGATTTGTAGTGACTTTAGTAATGATAATTGTGGAGGAATTGAGCCAATAAGTGCAGGATTTGATCTTAGACTTAGCTGCTGGAGTGAAGAGCCAGAACTTTTGCTTTGTGAAACAAAGATTCTTGTTCTTGTGTGTGTGAAGCACTGAATGAAGAAAACAGATTCAAGATTTGGGAGTTGAAAAATCAGTGTAGGGAATGTTGCTGTAATCTTGCATGCTGGATTTGGATGTGTGCCAAAATCAAGCCTAGTAACATGGAACATGTTGTTAGTACCTTTTTTGCACTCTATTCCAAGCCAAGATGAACCTGGATTACATGGATTTGGATAAGAGATTCTCCAGTTTTGATCAGAGGACATGGATTCCATGATCTTGAAAAGAGTTTCAAGTTCATGGGGATCCATGTTAGTAGTTGGCTGTGGAAGATTCTTGCTCTTATATGCATGTTGATTGGTGGAGTAGACAGAAGGGATATAAAGAAATGAGATGAGTATAATAAACAGAGGAAAACAGAGTGAGAATGGATACATTGTGTTGAGGTCTGTGAAAGTCTGATCAATTGTTGGAGCTCTATTTGGTTTTAAGAATAGAATCATTTTGCAAGAACTGTTTGGAGGGTCATGGGGTTGGTTACTTTCGGAGGAGGGGGAGTTTTGGGGTGAGTTTGAACTGAGGAGAAGTGACTGACATGATGGGTGGGAAGTAGGGACATGATTTTGAGTGAGAAATTGAAACCAAGGTAGGGTCACAGGACATTTGAAGCCACGGGGGAGACAGTGAAAGAGTAGTTGCTGGATAATACCAGTATTTCATTAAATATAAGTTACATAAATTTACTATGTAGAAATTCTTGTACTAGCAATGTTTTTTAACATATAATGACATGTTATTTAATCTATTTTTCAAATTTCAAATTGTGCTTTGTTAAATGCAGTTAAAAGTTGTTGCATGTCATCTAACCTAATTGTGTTAAAAGTTATAAATTGTAGTCTGTCCAAAGACGGATCTAGTATTTTCACTTTATGAGTTATGAGTTTCAAAATAACGACTCAAGTACTAGTATCTCGGCTTTGACTTCTGAGATTAAGTTTTATAAATATTTAGTGGTTTTCTTAGCGCATATACAAAATTTAAGCCAAAACTATTGGGTTCTGCCGAACCCATAAATTAAATCCTACATCCCCTTGACAGAAGTCTTAAGAATTTACAACACTACTTCAGTTTGGCGGACTTGAGCTGGAGTTCAAACATGGAAATGATATCAAAAGAGCAACTAGTCAAGTTTTTGTTGCTTCATTTTGATTGAACTTTGTTGGCATTGCTATTTCAAAGTTTCCATTATTGTCCAGCCAAACAGAGTAGGACTCCAAAGTAATCTATTTTCTAGTTTCCTTTACTGTTAATTTTATTTTGGATAAGGGATGTTCCTGTTAAATGTCTGCACTTTCGATAATGACCAAAACAGAAATAGATGAAGTAGAAAAATTCCAAGCCAACAGTCTACACTGTCTGTCCTTAAGAAATCTAATCCCCTCACAGTTACCCAAGGTTTGTAGATTAATTTCTCCCAGGATAGAATGGAATTATCTTCACTGTGATAGCGGTAATTCAAATCACAGTGAACAGCGAACTCAAATAATGGTAGCAAATCACACTGACTCAGAACTTACTTTGTTTTGAAAACAAATGCAAAAGTAATGAGAGAGAGAGAGAGTATGAAATTTTTGGATGATTAAAATGAGGCAAAATGCCTCTCTATTTATAGCCACAAGATTTAGAGTGAAAAGGCATGAAGGTGTCTTTTGGTGAAATGGTTGTTCATGAAAGGCAGCCTTCAAGGTGGCTGTTCAATGAAAAGGTGGTGAAGTAGCTGTTCATAAAAGGCAGCCTTCAAAGTGGTTGTTCAATGAAAGCACCCTTTCATTTGGAATAATGTTACAGCAGCCCACCTTTGGAATATTTGCTTAAATAGTCCACTTTTTAATTTCGTTACGAAACCGGCTCCATATCAAATATTAATATAAAATATTAATATTTATTTCATTTCCCATTCACACCAATTTACCTTCCTTCCAAACCCAACAATCCCCCACATGAATGGGGAATGGCTATATGAAGAAAACATGCAGAAAACTATGTGATTTGCCAGTAAGAATTAATTGCATCTGGATAAGTGGATTTCCCTTTGAACTTTCCGTAGTGAACATATATCGGATATACTCGGTCAATCGGTAGATTTGATATCTTTGAACCGTCGAACTTTGGTGTATACCTAGACAACATATGTCACACAATTAATCCTTGACCATTTTTGGTTCTCATTGTTGTGTTCGATTCAGCCATGAACATCGCCTGGTTCATGAGTGCGTAGAGAATTGGCCTTACAGAATTCTCCTTGAAGCGGCTTCCACTTCACACTCACATAGGTGATTTCTAAACGTGTAATCCCGTAGATCTACACTATTTGATAATTCCCGTATCAAACTTAGATAATCATTAAAAAATGTCTTTAATATTTTATCCTTGGTACTGAACATTGTCTTATTACGAGAATGGGTTAAGTTGTTTGACAATGTTGGAGCGGTCGTACATAACTTTGTTTGAGCTCCTTGAACCTAGATCTTGGGATCTCCTGTCTTCTAGGTAGAGTTACCGCCATGACGACTTGTCCTCGGCCATAGTCCCATTCTCTTTGATGACCTCTACTACCTCTCTAGTTAGCCTTTTGTTAGCGGATCCGACACATTATCACTTGACCTTACAATGTCAATATTGATAATCCCCTAGAGAGTAGTAGTCAAATGGTTTTATGTCTTCGTTGTATGTAACGATTTCCCGTTATACATATTGCTCCCAACCCTTCCTATTGACGCTTGACTATATGCAAACCGCTGTCAACGGCTAGAGCCAAAATTGAATATCTTCCAAAATTTTGGAGCCCTTTAATTTTTCCACTGTTTAATCTAGCATCACTATCAATAGCTAGAAATGGTTGCATTAGTTGTGGCCACAACCTTTTAGTATTTAATATATTTCTCAACCATTTCCGTGTTACTATTTACTTGATGCCTAAATTATAGAACCTTCTATCAATATACAAATCCAAATCAATATGGATTTTATAATTATCATTGATTGGTTCACCGTTTGATATGGATTTAACCATTAATATCATCGTATTGGAAGTTTCATCGATTAGTCAAGATGAACACGTTGTTAATTCACAGACTACCATATCAATATCCATAGAGAATTCATGGGGTTTTCAAGAAAAAGAATCATATCTAATTCTTCTAAATAATATAGACGCTAAGTCTAATTATGCATACACCAAATGCCCCCACATTTCAAAATATTTCTATTCTCTTTTCATAGAAATTCAATACATGATTGTGTTGATGATGTCTTTTCCATGATTGGTAAATCCTTTTTTTTTTTTTTTCCTTCCTAAGTTTATAGCTTCCACGCTATAAGGAAAAGAAAAACAAAAAACAATGTGCACACTTAGCAAATTATGTCACATATAGGAAATACCACAAAATAATTGAACTTGGACATTTCTTTCCCGTAACAAATACGGAAAACTTCAATATGACTGCTGCATTTCGTAATCATTGTCCTCATAAGTTGTTGCCTTTAGGCTTTAACCCTCCTTTGGGGAAAACTGATTTTACATTTTCCCACCTTTCAGTATTTTGCAAACTCTCATCAAGTTAAAAGCAGACTATTTTAACTTTAAAGTCAAACCATGAGAGTTTCTTCACTATATATCAAATCAATTTTTGGTATAAGGTGGCGTCCAACAGCCTTTTAGACAACTCATTTAAAGGGTATATCCATTCTTTGATAAAACAAACCAACACAACTTGCAATTTACCCAACATATATATATGCAGATCATTCAAGAGTTTCATTCGGCACTTTCAGTTCGTGGTTTTGCATTGCATTTTTTTTTCCCATCAATATTTACATGCCAATAGTCCAATGAAACGATTAGTCATTTCATTCTTTGGACTGATTTTGCCAAGGCAGACCAACAGACGTAGTTCCGTTTCATTCATTTTCTTGCCAAGTTGTATCAAGTTAGGCAGTAATGTACTTGCACCGCATGGAAAAAGACTCAAATACTGTATATCCATAGATTTCAAAATAGCACTCAAGATACTACTGTCTTCAAGCATTGAAGAAAAAAAAACATACTCCTCTGTGAGATAAAAGATCCAAAATGGGATCTTGACAATAACATCAACTTTTTAATCTTTAAACCAAATTTAAAAGTACAGTGAAGATTTTATATCTTCAAACTGATTTAACGTACAGTGAAGTTTTTATATCTTCAAACTGCAAATAAAAATAAAAATATTTTAATAATCCGGAAGTTTTTAATCTTCTGAACGGATTAAACACACAATAATTTTAATAATCCGTTGAAGTATTTAAATCTTCAAAACGGAATATTAAATTTGGAGTAGAAAATCTTTTCAGATTTTAGTCTCCACAACAGTCTATTATCGATTAGCAGACCAAAATACAAATTAGATTTCTTAAGATTGTTAAATGTCTGCACTTTCGATAATGACCAAAACAGAAATAGATGAAGTAGAAAAATTCCAAGCCAACAGTCTACACTGTCTGTCCTTAAGAAATCTAATCCCCTCACAGTTACCCAAGGTTTGTGGATTAATTTCTCCCAGGATAGAATGGAATTATCCTCACTGTGATAGCGGTAATTCAAATCACAGTGAACAGCGAACTCAAATAATGGTAGCAAATCACACTGACTCAGAACTTACTTTGTTTTGAAAACAAATGCAAAAGTAATGAGAGAGAGAGAGAGTATGAAATTTTTGGATGATTAAAATGAGGCAAAATGCCTCTCTATTTATAGCCACAAGATTTAGAGTGAAAAGGCATGAAGGTGTCTTTTGGTGAAATGACTGTTCATGAAAGGCAGCCTTCAAGGTGGCTGTTGGTACCTTTTCATTGGTGAAGTAGCTGTTCATAAAAGACAGCCTTCAAAGTGGCTGTTCAATGAAAGCACCCTTTCATTTGGAATAATGTTACAGCAGCCCACCTTTGGAATATTTGCTTAAATAGTCCACTTTTTAATTTCGTTACGAAACCGGCTCCATATCAAATATTAATATAAAATATTAATATTTATTTCATTTCTCATTCACACCAATTTACCTTCCTTCCAAACCCAACAGTTCCATACCAAGTGGTGCAGAGTGGAAGTGCAAGTTGGTATGGAACATGAAATGGTCTTTGTCAAGTTTCAGCCTCGCCCCGCCCTGCCCCGTTTGACCCGCCTTGTCCTGCCTCATTTTGATCCGCCCCGTCCCGCCCCACTTCACTTAAATTACCTTTTAAGTCGTTATTTTTTTTATTTTTTATCATCAAAATTGAATTTTTCTTTTAACTTTTAATCCATTTAACATATCTCTAACTTTTTTTCTATTGAAATTTTCAAATTTGATGATTTTGTAGTTACTTGAAGAAATTGAAGCTTCTAAAAAATTTGTAGTATTTCAAAAGTATTTCGTATTTACTATATTAATTAATAGCTTAAATAGCCAATAGTGGAATAATATTTCCATTATTTCCTCAACTTAATCATGAAATAAGAAAATAGTGGAAAAAGAACAAGTAAAATTATTGTACCTCTATGTTGCCCCGCCCCGCCCCGCCCTGCCTCGCCCCAAAAATTCTAAAACAAAATTTTGCCCCGCCCTGCCCCCGCCCCGCCCCGTTTAACAGTTGTCCCACCCTGCCCCGTTTATTGTTTTGCCCCGCCCCGCCCCGCCCCAATTGCCATCCCTAGTTGCACTGTGCAACTATAGGCTAACAGAAAAATTGGTTTGTGGATAATAAGCATAGTATAGCTTTGAAATTTATTTCGCGATTTAGAGAACTAGAAAGGGCTCTCTTCCTAAAACTTCGAACAAATAAGGCTATAGAAAAAGGTTGATTTACGATAGTGGATCAACTAAAAGAAAGGTTGTGGTTTTGTAACATTCAACTAAAAGAAAGGTTGTGGTTTTGTAACATTCTATCTTCTCAGCTTTCCAATTTATTCTTACCTCTCTTGTTTAGAAAAGAAAAATACATATTTTTTCCGTATTATTCCTCGTTTGTTTTGACTCATTTTCTAATTAAATCAACACGAATCATCCCAAAGACTCCCCAAATGTAACGCAAATGTTCCATTTATGTGGAAGAAAAATACACATCGATACATAGGATATCCGATTGAAACATAAACATTTAAAGCTGTAGTAGTAAATAACGAAAAACTGTATGAGTGTTGGCTAGGGAAGATAAATTGTTGAGTACGTCTTGTACGTATTAATCAAATATAATTGTCATCTCGTCCGTGAAGCACATTGTAAAATACATAGGTAGACACTGAGAATTCTGTCTAATTCATTTCCAAATGTACAAGTTTTTCTCCTGTGATTTTTCTGGCACTGTTCAAGATGCAGGAATTTCAGAAATAACTAGTTTCCTCAATGCTTCTTCGCTTCTCTTTCCGCCTGCAAACATGCCAAATTAACAATAAGAATGACTCAAGATTATTTAAACAGTGTAAAGAATTTCTACGTAATCTGCTTGTATCGTTTATTCCAAATTATTCAACCATGTTCCATTTGCAGTGACTTATGTGCTTTTCAGTGATGAAAATTAAATTGGTTCAGGCATTGTTTTCGTACCGCTCGGACCACCTTATCAAAGGCATCCGGTCCATATTTCTCTATATATCTCTCAACTGCTTTCCTTGCATCAAGGCTCATCATCTGGAGGGCCTTCCTCTGGTTTTCGGGATAACTTGAACTTACATAACTCCCAACTTTAACATGCTTCCTTACAATATTCTCATGTATATAAGCAGCTCCATTGAAAATTGGTAGCACCAACCACATACATGAAACTAGCTTGATGTATGGCCAGAATGGAAGCCTGCCAATGACATTTACAAATAGTTAAGACGAGGAACTGAGGATATAACTTGTGGACAATATAATTAATTACTGTGGATACTAATTTGTTTACGAAGTTTTTGTTACCATTGGAGGATTTTCCAGCAAGATAACTCAAACAGTGTCATGAATGAGTAGAGAACCCAATAGGTTAGCCATTGTTGATCATCTAGTGGTGAAGGGCTTTCAATTGCTCGCATAGAAGAATACCTGTTAATTTGGAAGAACATTACCATCTATTTCAGTTTATATCTCATAGTTTGACTTAGGCATGATTTAAAAAAGATAAAAGAAGACTTTTAAAATTACGTGGTTATAAAGATTTAAAACTTGTGGTTTTAAGCATCTAGTGTGGCTATAAAAACTTTTCATTAAAGATAAAAAGATCAAGTTAAATTATTATTTTCCAAACTTAAAATGTGTTATTCTTTTTCAAACAAACAAATAAAGAGATTGCATCATTCTTTAATGTGTGGAACAAAGTAAGTAGTTAATTACTAGATGTTGTGCATTAATCTGTTGTGGAATTAATTTCACTAGCGAGAAATGATTAGATGGCAACTTACAAAGGATAAAGAAGCATCACTCCAGGGCTGATCAGCAAAAAGGAGGAAAGAAAATGAAAGTTAGTTCTTGATTAATTAATTTACCCAAAAACACGACAGGTAACCAAAAAAAGTCACGTATATATCTTCATCCCCAAGCAAATTGGGAGCGATCTGAATCATCACTATCAAAGAAACTATAGAAGATATGCAACATATATATAGTCGAGGAAGAAAGTACCCGATTAATCCATTCAAACTTTTCGCTATGGTTCCAGCAACACCCATCGAAGAAATATTTATGTTACTACTATGCTCCTCTTGCAAATTCAATCTCTTCTTTTTTCCTCCAATGAGATAGAAAGTCGTAGCGAGTATATGACGGAATAACAAATATATATTCAAATATTTGCCAGATTTTATACGTATAAGGTGTTTGGTAGACAAGCGAACCAAGTAAAGGATATCTTTTTGAAGGAGAGAAAGTCTTCTTTTCCCCTGCATGAAGAAAAGAGATTCATGCATGCATGGTCAAGAAAAAGAAAGACAGAAAGCTGATTCAAAGTAAAACTATAGTCTTCTTAAATTTCTTATTACACTACCATTGCCTCTGCCTCTACGTCAAGTCGTCAACCACATTATTCAATAGGCAGAGTTTTGGGAAATTTTGATGCGTAGTCATTTTTGGACGTACTACAAAAGTTTTATCCACCGTTTTAAAATTAATTGAGAAATAGCCAAAATATCGCGCGCGCACTTACGCTCCATTAGCGTTGAAAAACAGCCCAGACTAGTCCCATAACAAATTTGTTCAAAGCCCCAGTATTTTATACTGGGGTTAGTTTACTGAAGCTTTATGTTTTGTTCAAAGTCCCAGTATTTATACTGGGATTTGTCCGAAGGTGGCTATTTCTCAGCGAATTTGTTTTTGACGGCTACAAATCAATTAACGCGTGCCAAACAGGCCCCTACACGAAATTTTTACCAGAGTTTCGTAGTACCGGGTTTCTGGATTCTATTCGACATTCTTGGGCAAAGTGCACGAATAGCCACTTTTATCAGTAGTCTTGGATTTGAGGCCACTTTTTGGAACTTCAATTCTTAGTGGCTGAAGTTCAAACCCTGTGGGCTGAAGTTCAATCCCTATGCGCTAAACATTATGCCTAAGATAGAAAGTTCAATTTCAACCCGCAAGGACTGAACTTTTAGACATAGATGCGTAAACTGCAACTCTTGTGGGCTGAAATTCAACTTCAACCCTTGTGGTATGAAGTTCAGCCAACAAATATTGAAATTCTAAAAAATGGCCTCTCATGCAAAACCAATAAAAAAAAAAGTGGCCTCAAAGTAAAGACCAGTAGCAAAACTAGCCTCTGAGCAAAATTTTTACGACATTCTGATATAGGGTTTTTTACACAAATATACAAATTTTCACCCTTAATTACAAGAAAATAGCAATATTTTTAAAATTACAAAGCATAGCAATATTTTTCCTAGCAAAATGGCAATGTATAAATAGTTCTTTTCAACCCTGTTTTATTCATTCTACCCTTCACTAAAACCCTTCTTCCTTTTCTCTCTGTTTTTTTCTCTCTCTACCTTTCACTTTCCATTCCCCAAATTACAACTCTCAATTTACTCTCTTCCTCCCATCCCCCACCCTAACACTTCCTATCACCCCCACGTTAGCATTATCGTTCATAGACATACAAGTTCCATTTCTGTACCCATACAAATGAATCTTCAAACATATCGATTAAGGTGAAATTAAAAGTGAATCTTCACTCATGGCTGTAGTAGAAGTGATTCAGTCTGATACAAAGCATAGCTTGGATCTTAATTCGATCGGTCGATGAATTCGGCTTATCAAAGTTGGACGAAACCTTGGAGAATTGGTCTATCTTCGTCTTTTGAGCATTTTGACGTTGGGGTTGGTCCCTTTGTCCGACTGGAACTCCATTATCACCGGTGGGGAGTTCATCGAGTTTTTTGTTCTCATTAATTCTCACAATTGGGATGTTGAAATCATCTTATAATTGGCAGTTAGGGGTTTCAAGTGGTGGGGAATCGATTCCACAGCTTTGAATTACCTGATTCCGATCATAATTGAGCGAACACGATAGTGGCGATTTTTGGGCGATTTGCGATACTGTAGCAGAATCGCGGGAACTCAAATCAGTGGAAATGCGGACTGTTTCTTGGGGAATATGTTCACGGGGTTTGTGTGTATGAAGGCAGTCCCCAATCGTGCTCTGAATCACTTTTAATTTTCACTCCTGCTATGCTTTGTAATTTTCGCCTCTGAATCTTCACTCCTGCTGAAATTTGATACAGTCTGATATGGTCTGAAATCGCACTGAAACTAGCTGATATAGTCTGAAACTACGCTGAAACAGTTTCAAATTGCGGTGATACAGTCCTGAAACGGTGCAGAAACAGTTAGATACGGTGCTGTAGAAACAGTTGAAATGGTGCAGCAACAGTTAGATAAGGTGCTGCAGAAACAGTTGAAACGGTGCAGAAACAGTTAGAAACAGTTGAAACGGTGCAGAAACAGTTAGATACAGTGCTGCAGAAACAGTTGAAATGGTGCAGAAAAAGTTAGATACGGTGCTGCAGAAACAGTTGAAACGGTGCAGAAACAGTTATAAACAGTTGAAACGGTGCAAAAACAGTTAGATACGGTGCTGCAGAAACAGTTAGATACGGTGCTGCAGAAACAGTTGAAACGGTGCAGAAACAGTTAGATACGGTGCTGCAGAAACAGTTGAAATGGTGCAGAAACAGGCAGATACGGAGCAAAAATAGTACATATATAGTGCTGAAACAATCTAAAACGACTAGGGAAAAATCTGAAATAAAATATAAAATATAATGTGAAACAATGCAAAAAGGGCAATGGGGGAAATAGTGGGAGGAAAAGTGAAATAGGGAGAAATGAGAAGAGCAAAAGTGATAGTGGGGGAAATAGGAGGAAGAATGTAAGGTTTTGGTATGTTATGGGAAAATATTGCTATGTTTTTGCTATATTTGTAATTAACTTGTGTTTTCCTTTATATAGGGTAATTTTACTAAAATGTTGCTATGTTTGGTAATTAAGCTCTAAAACTTGTACTTTTATGTAAAAAATCCTCTGATATAACACATGACCCTACTTGAAACTAGTTATGAAGGAACTATGTTACATTTATTTTCATTTTCTGCACAACAATTACTTAATTAAATTTGCAGATAATCGTAAACATTGCCCATAAATGTGAGATATTATATCCTATCATGCATGTGCTATTGTAATCACCTAATTTTGGCACCAAAAATATAAAAATTGCATAAAATAGTTGTGTTAGTTATATTGTTATTTTTACTAGATTTTATCCTTTATTTAGCTATTGTAGTAGAGTAATTAGGAGGAAAATGTCGAAAATTATTGAAACAAATATATTTTTTGTTGTTAAATTTTTATTTGGTTAATTAACTATCTATCTTAATTTTGTGTGATCTTTATTGACTAAGTTAATAATTGAGTTTGTGCTAGTCAATTAAGATTTGAAGGTTGGCTAATTTTGAAGGTTTGCCATCGGGCCGGCTAAACTTGAAAGAAAATGCAGCCCATTTCAAAACTGACCCAGCCCACTCCACCTTATAACCCCATTTCCCCTAATTTTCATGATACACACAAAATTTCATAAAATTGGAGAACCCCTGCTCCCCCGTCATCCAGTCGTCGGAACTCCACCACCGGCGACAGCGTACCACCTATCTCCAACTGCACCATACCTTTCTGGAATCCTCTCGAACCCCTCATTCCAATTTTCAAGTCAATTTCTCCAAATTTTTAACCGTTTTCCGCATATCAAGGCTTAGAGATCCGGCCAAAACCTAAATCCAGCGGCGGCGAGTTTTTTCGGCCAATACTTACATCAATGGTTTCCTCTTGGTCTCCTCCACCCATTTCTTAAGGTATTTTTTCTTGAAAACCCCCTGAACCTCTCTCTCCTCTCGCTGCCCGTGTCTTATTTTGTTCATTGTTCGAATTTATTGTGGAGGGTGTTGCGGTGTTTTGTTTCTAGTTTTTTTGTTGTTTCTACTTGTATCTATACTATTTCTGCACTTTTCACATTGTTTCATATTGTTTCTGCGTTGTTGGACTATTTCACTATTTTTTGCATTGTTTCACACTATTTTCTGCATTTTCTTCAGAAAATTTAAGCGTTGTTTCAGACTGTTTCTGCAAATTTTCGAACGGTCGGTGGCAGTGGCGATGGCAGGTGGTAGGGGGAGCAGGAGAGAGGGATGTAAGATGGAGGCTAGGTTTTTCCCTTTCTAGTTGTTTGTAGCAACTTGTATATAAAAAATAATGATATGTTATGTAATATCAATAATATTGCTATATTTTTTTTAATTAAAGCTTCAAAATTGTATATAAGTGTAAATACCGCAAAAAAATTGACTTACTGTTGGTATCCTTTCGCTTGGGCTAGGGAATCCCGTTTAGAAAATGGGGGAACATTTTCTTACAGAAAATATGGAAACGAGGGGCTATATGCATGAATAGACTCATTTCAGCGTTCAATTTAGGTTTTTCCCCATTTTGAAAATTTTCAAGAATTAATAAACCTAATTTTCAAATTTAAACGACGCCAAAAGTTGTGAAAATCTTATCACAAATTTTAATGAATTCGTCAAGAGTAATTTGTTCTCTAGTTTTGACGAGATTAGAGTCATTGTATAAAACTTAAAAGCAAATTTTGACGGATTCACAAAAGTTGTGAACAAATGAATCTTTCGATGCGTGCAACAAAGACTTGTGTCTAGATTTGACGGTCTCGCCAAAACTTGAAAAAATGAGGCTCTTCTTGCTCAAATAAAAAATAAACGAACATAAAACTTAAACGACATCATGCCAAAGAGACATTCAGTGAAGATTTAGGCGTGCCATTACAGTTTCATTTAATTTTGAATGCGCCTTTGCAAAAGTTGGCTGTTTTAGACTCCAATTGCCTATTTGCATAGGGTTATTTACACTTATATACAAATTTGCACGCTTTATTAAAAAAAATAGCAATATTATTGATATTACAAAACATAGAAATAATTTTTATATACAAGTTGCTACAAACAACTAAAAAGAAAAACAGTATCCTCCACCTCACATCCCTCCCCCGCTGCCCCCCTTGTCGCATGCTGCCCCCGTTGCCGGAGTTCAGAAACATGCAGAAGTAATCAAAAATAGTAAAAAAATAGTGCAAAAATAATCAGAAGCAATGCATAAATAGTGTAGAAACAAACAAAAACAAATACATCAAATAGTGCAGAACTTATGGAGAAACAATGCAAAAAAGTGTAGAAACGCAAAAACAACGCCAAAAAAGTGCAGAATGCAGATATAAAGCCGAAATAATGGTGAAACAGTGCAAAAATATTGCAGAAATAATGCTAAAACCCAGAAACAGTTAGATATAATGCAAAAATGGTGAAGATACATTGAAATACAATAAAATAAAATAATTAAAAAAACACCATTTCTGGCTGAAAAAATACAAGATCTAACCGAAAACATAAAAAATGATCGAAAAATACCAAATGTTGCCAAAAGAATACCAAATTTTAGTAAAAACATTACCAAATTTGAACGACAAAAACTTCAAATATGAGAAATCGGGGTATGGGATGTGATGGAGGAGGGTGAGAGGGTACGAAATATGTAAAAACTTACCGAAAGAGTGACATGGTGGCCGGAGTTAGGTGTTGGCCAAAACTTTGAATTTGGATCTACGCTGATTCCACAAGAATTTGGGAAAATTAATAACGAAAATGGAATGAAAGGGTAGAGAGGAATTCAAAATTTTTTTTTTGGTTTTCCGGCGGCGGTTCGGTGGTGGTTTAGGAAGGCGAGTACATTTATATACCCAACATCTCTCCTGTGTTATGTTTATGTGTGATACTCCTAGCTGTGGTGTCACAGGAAGGGAAAAGTGGGAGAAGGAGGCTAGGATTTTGTTATGGCTAGGGTTTATATACTTTTGCTATGTTTTGTAATTAAGTCTCTCTTTCCTCTATATTATGTAATTGTACCAAAATGTCTCTATATTGTGTAAAAAAAGTCTCCAATTTGTGCTTATGTATGACTTTTCCATATTCATGTCATTGGGTCGAATTTCAAATCAAATTAAGCTAATTTAAGTCCCTTTGGATAAATTTGATTTGAAGTTGAGCAAATTCACACTTCTGGTCTGAATTTGGCTCATCTTTATACTAAAAAATTTAATTTCAATATCACGCCATAGGTTGAAGTTGAATACATAACTTCAACTCTTGATGGTTTGAAAGTCATGGTTGCTATAGTTATTAAAAAGTGATTGCTCCCTCCGTCCCAAAATGAGTGTCTACCTTTCCTTTTCAGATTGTCCCAAAAAGAGTGCATCTTTCCATATTTGGTAACTCTTTAATTCCAAAATTTGTTTTGGACCACAAGATATAAAGGTACTGGCCCACATTACACACAACTTTAAATTTAGACCACATGATTAAAAAATCTTCCTTATTGTCTTAATCACCGCACAAAGTCAAACCCACGCACTCATTTTGGAACGGATGGAGTTGTAATGTTCGTCAAATTTTCTAATTCTTAGGACACTTATTGGCATAAGAAATATTAATGTAAGGTCGTTAACTTATAATGAAAGTAAGTTAAAGTATTAACTTTGGATTGAGTACAAATATTGAATTATATAAGAGGTGAGAGAAGATATTACAAAAGGCTAAAAACCCAAGCTGACAGAAAGTTTGACCAAAAGAAATTAGCTACCCTTCAAAGAAAAATCGGTTTTGTGGCTATTAGCTCAAATTTTAACAAAACAAATTCTGACGTGTGAAGGGTCAATATATATGTACTCCCTCATTAGGAGCAAGTACAGACACCAAAACAAAGACACCAACAACAGAGCATAAGGGAAACGAGAACAGAGCAACGGAAAAACTTCATCTAAATCAATTTGAGATCCAATCAAGGTAAATTATCTTTATGAAATTAAATAGTGACAGTGCTATTACACGCAAGAACATCTCTTCGTAATAGATTATATTTTTAGGAAAGTTCCCCAAAACCTAGAAATTTAATGGTTGAACCTAAGTACTTGAATTGGGGAAAGATTAAAACTTTGGTATTAATTACTCGAATTGGTGGTTATCGTAGTTGTTGGGTGACGTGAAGTGCATGAATTGGAGCTTACGTTTAGGCTCGAGGAATAATCGAGGTGAGTTGAGATATACCCTTTCTAAGGTGCTTTTCTCACAAAGTGCATGTATTTAAAGTGTTTGATAAATTGCTTTTGAGAAGTTAATGTACGTTTGATTGGAGCGGGCAAACGTTCATTATCCATTAACGTTTCCAAGTCGTTCTTTAGTATCAAGTATCTAGAAATATTTTTCATAGCTTCCTTTACATCCCGATCATATATCTTTACTTGAGTACAATTTCATGAGATTACTTATGTTATTCTATAATTATTATTAAATGATTCAAGATTTAATTGTGTTTGAAAGCTAATGAAGCTATGATGAGATTTTAAAAGAAAGCTTAAGTTCAAATTGAGGCCTTTGGTGCCAAGCAGTATTTTAGATATTTTTGGGAGCTACCTTAAATTCTGAGAAGGGTAAACTTGTTCGTAGCCATAGTCGGGCTGCGGAGCGTGACCATAGTCGGGTTGCGTTTTACCCCGAAACTACCATGACAGGGTAGGTATGTGCCATAGTCGGGCACTATATTATATTGCCATAGTCGGGCAATGAATGCTAGCGTGTCAGACACTTTGAACTGTGGGACGCCACGGGGATTAGAAAGAGAAAGAAAGAAAAGATGTCAGATTTGAGTGGTACTCCCTAGAAAGAAAATATAAGCTATTTTGCAATATTTAAAGAGTTTATTTTGATCTAATGTTTCAGTTGCCTTAAAGTAAAGTTTACGCATTCATGTTTTATTAACTCTCGTTCCGGCCTTAGTGAGGGAGTCGATGATACTCACTGGGTGACGAGCGATTCGTTACTCACGTTCCTTTTTCTTGGAACCTACGTTGGCTTCGTCAACGTAGACGCAGGTCACAGAGGCGATCAGACTACAGGCTAGGACTCTCCCTCACATCCTCAGTTGTTGGTGAGCTCCGCTTTGCTTTCAGTGGAGACATATCAGTTTTCCTTACCAGTTCCTTCATTTATTTTATTTATTCAGTTGAGTATTGCCGAGGGTTTCATGTCTCGTGCAATATGACAGTCTTCCAGTTTTAGAGGCTTCATAGACAATGAGTTAGAAGGGTTATGGTGCACATTTTAAGATTTAACGCTTAAGGTATTTTAAAGTTATATTGACATTTATTATAAGATGCAGAGTTATTATTTATTTAGATTATTATGGGTTTTTGAAAGATGAATGAAAAGTTTAGCAGGTCTGGTTCACCTGGTCCTCAGGTGCCGTGTCATAACTCGTTCAGAAAACGGGTCGTGACAAACTTGGTATCAGAGCAACAGGTTTAGAGAGTCCTAGGGGTCTATGAAGCCGTGTCAGTAGAGTCTTGTTTATGGGTATGAAGCGCGCCATACTTATGAACAGGAGGCTGCAGACATTTAGGAAAAGTCTCGCTTTCTTTCATACTCTAGATCGTGCAATAGAGCTTAACTTTAAGAATCCTTCTAATCTATTCATTCTTTTTAATTCACAGAAATGGTTGGTACTCGAAATTCAAACACCAGAGCTCAAGCAGCTGATCAAGAAACGCTTGCGGCTATGGTGGCTCAGCGTAAATCTAAGAAAAGTAAGAAGGGAAAGCCAACTAAGAAGACTCCAGCGCCCCAGGTTGAACCAGAGGAGCAGGTTGATCAGGTTGAGATAGATGAGCAAGCTAACCAGAACCAAGTCCCACCCCCACCTGTTGTTCCAGCTCAAGTTGTCTTGCCACCAGAGATGGGTGAGGCTTTTAATGCAATGAGAGGGGCTATGGAGATGTTTACTACAGTCATGGCTACTCAGGGTCATAGGGAGAATGAGGCACCACCTCAGGGGAACAGACATGAAAGTTCTATAACCTCCAGGGCACACGAGTTTCTCAAGTTGAGACCGCCAGAGTTCTACAGTACCAAGGTTGGTGAAGATGCAATGTTATGGCTTGAGGAAGTTAAAAGGGCACTCCGATTGATGAAAGCAGTTGATAATGAGGCTGTTGAATTAGCTGCCTACCAGCTGAAGGGTACGGCAGGAACTTGGTTCGAGATATGGGAAAGAGAGAGAGATGAGGATTATGGTCCACCTACTTGGGAGGAATTTGAGGAGGCATTCACAATGAACTTTATACCAGAAGAAGATAAGGCAGCCAAGGCTACCCAGTTTGAGAAACTTAAGCAGGGATCAATGAGTGTAGAAGAATATCAGATGGAGTTTATCAAGTTGGCTAAGTACGCTCCCCATATGATTCCAACAGAAAGGGCAAAGATTGATAGATTCGTTAATGGGTTGGGTATTCACATTCAGGACACTACAGCGGCGGCAGCAGCAGGTATGTCAGTTTTATCCTCTGTGGTGGGATTTGCTAAGCACATGGAAAGGAAGAAACATCAAAGAAGAGATGAAAAGGAAAGCTACAATAACAAGAGGGCCCGATCATCCAGCGGTTACAGTGGTTCAATGGGAGGAGGAAAGAGCTCATTTAACAAGGCTGCATCTGCACCAGTTCAGTCCTCTTACCAGTCAGGCGGTGGGTCATACTTCAAGAAGAACCAGAACTATGGGAATCAGTCTCGTCAGAATCAGAACCTTGGTGGTAGGTCCAATCAAAATCAGAGTTTTCAATCTCCAGCTATTCAGAGTCAAGGAAGTGTCAACCAGCAGCTACAGTATGGTGATGTTTGTGGTAATTGTAAAAAGAGCCATTCAGGGCCGTGCAAGTTGGGTTTTCGAGGTTGTTACAATTGTCTTGAAGAGGGACACTACAAATTTAATTGCCCAAAGTTGCAGCGAGCCTATGATAGGGGAGCAGCACATCCAGCAGGTTCTTCAGCTACTGCAGTTGCACCACCCCAAGCTCGTGGCCCTGAGAATCAGGCTGCGCGTGGGGCGAGTAGAGGTTCAGGCTCAGTCCATCAGGGAGGGGGACAACCCCGCTTATATGCTACACTTGATCGTCAGAGTGCAGAGGCTTCTCCAGCGGTTGTTACAGGTATACTTCAAGTTTACTCACAGAATGCATATGTCTTGATTGATCCAGGTTCTACATATTCTTATGTCACTCCGTATTTTGCTACGAGTCTCGGGTTAAAACCTGAACATCTAAGTGAGTCCTTCTTAGTATCTACTCCAGTTGGAGAGCCAGTGAAAGCAACGAGAGTTTATAGGGGTTGCACAATCTCAGTGCAAGGCCGCAATACTATAGCTGATCTTATAGAGTTAGAAATGGTGGACTTTGATGCAATCATGGGTATGGATTGGCTTTCTTCTTGCCATGCCACATTAGATTGTCGTGCTAAGATAGTCAGGTTCCAATTCCCAAATGAAGAGGTCCTTGAATGGAAGGGTAGTTCAGCGTCACCAGTGGGCAAATTTATTTCCTATCTTAAGGCACAGAAGATGATAAGTAAAGGTTGTGTTGCCTACTTGGCTCATATCATTAATGCAGAATCAGAGGCACCTACTCTTAAGTCTGTTCCAGTTGTTAGAGATTTTCCAGAAGTTTTTCCAGATGACCTTCCCGGACTTCCTCCAGAAAGAATCATAGAGTTTGGTATTGACCTCGTCCCGGGCACTCAGCCCATATCTATTCCTCCCTATAGAATGGCCCCAGCAGAACTTAAAGAATTGAAAGAGCAGTTGAAAGATCTTCTTGACAAGGGCTTCATCAGGCCGAGTGTGTCACCATGGGGTGCTCCGGTCCTGTTTGTCAAGAAGAAAGATGGGTCTCTCAGAATGTGTATTGATTATCGACAGTTGAACAAAGTCACGGTTAAAAACAAGTATCCATTACCTAGAATTGATGACTTATTTGACCAACTTCAGGGTGCAAAGTACTTCTCAAAGATAGACTTGAGGTCGGGGTATCACCAGTTGAGAATCAGAGAAGAAGACATCCCAAAGACAGCCTTCAGGACTTGCTACGGGCATTATGAATTTTTAGTGATGTCCTTTGGGTTGACCAATGCACCCGCAGCATTCATGGACCTAATGAACAGGGTCTTCAAGCCATACTTAGACACCTTTATTATTGTGTTTATAGACGATATTTTGGTGTATTCTAAAAGCAAGGAAGAACATGCAGAACACCTCAGGATAACATTGCAGACTTTGAAAGAGAATCAACTTTATGCCAAGTTTTCTAAATGTGAATTTTAGCTCCAGTCAGTGGCATTCTTAGGCCATGTGGTATCTAGCGAAGGCATTAAAGTAGATCCTTAGAAGATTGAAGCGGTTAAGAATTGGCCAAGGCCAACAACACCGACCGAAATCCGAAGTTTCTTGGGTTTGGCAGGCTACTATAGGAGATTTGTAGAGGGCTTTTCTTCACTTGCAGCACCATTGACCAAGCTGACTCAGAAAGCAGTTAAATTTCAGTGGTCAGATGCGTGTGAGCACAGTTTTCAAGAATTGAAAAAGAGGTTGACTACTGCACCTGTGTTAACTTTGCCGACAAGTTTAGGTGGGTTCACGGTGTATTGTGATGCCTCCAGAGTAGGGCTTGGTTGCGTTCTCATGCAAGAAGGAAAGGTTGTTGCCTATGCTTCCAGGCAGTTGAAAAACCACGAAAAGAACTACCCCACACACGACTTAGAGCTTGCAGCGGTAGTATTTGCTTTAAAAATATGGAGGCACTACTTGTATGGTGAGCATTCTGATATATATACAGACCATAAGAGCCTCCAGTACATTTTCAAGCAAAAGGAGTTAAATTTGAGGCAGAGAAGGTGGCTCGAGCTGTTGAAGGATTATGACATCAATATCCTTTACCATCCGGGCAAAGCTAATATTGTAGCAGACGTACTCAGCAGAAAGTCAATGGGTGTCTTAGCTCATTTATCAGTTCAGAGGAGACCGTTAGGCCGAGAAGTGCAAAAGCTGGCAAATGACGGGATTAGACTGGATGAGACGGAAGGAGGAGATATGGTTGCTTATGCCTTGGCACGTTCATCACTTATTGCACATGTTAAGGCTAAGCAAGATGAGGATCTGTATTTGGTGAAAATAAAAGATGGAGTCAGAAATAAAAAAATCACCGCTTTCACTCTTGGAAGCGATGGAGCTTTGAAGCTAAATGACAGGTTATGTGTACCAGATGTGGATGACCTCAGAAAAGCCATCATGGAAGAAGCTCACAACTCGAGATACTCTATTCACCCAGGTGCTACTAAAATGTATCAAGATTTGAAGAATTTGTATTGGTGGAAAGGTATGAAGAAGCAAGTAGCAGAGTATGTGGCTAAATGTTTGAATTGTCAGCAAGTCAAGACAGAGCATCAACGACCAGGTGGTCTACTTCAGGATATAGAGATACCACAGTGGAAATGGGAAGCGATAAATATGGATTTCGTGGTAGGCTTGCCTCGCACATATCGTAAACATGATTCAATTTGGGTCATTGTAGATAGACTCACAAAGTCAGCTCATTTTCTACCAGTTAAGACGACAGACACTGCCAAACAGTATGCTCTGTTGTACATCAAGGAAATTGTTAGGTTGCATGGCACCCCAGTCTCGATTATCTCTGACAGAGGTCCGCAGTTTACCGCTCATTTTTGGCAAGCTTTCCAGAAAAGGTTGGGAACCAAGGTCAACTTGAGCACCGCTTTCCATCCGCAGACTGATGGTCAGGCAGAAAGGACCATTCAGACCCTCGAGGATATGCTGCGAGCTTGTGTTATAGATTTTGGTGGTAATTGGGATGATCACTTGCCGCTCATTGAGTTTGCTTACAATAACAGCTATCAGGCTAGTATTGGGATGGCTCCGTATGAGGCGCTTTATGGGCGTAGATGTAGATCTCCAGTGGGCTGGTTCGAACCAGTAGAGGTGCCGCTACTTGGCCCAGAGTTTGTTTACGAGGCTTTAGAGAAAGTCCAGCTAATTAGAGAAAGGCTCAAAACGGCTCAGAGTCGTCAAAAGTCTTATTCTGATAAGAGGCATAGAGACTTAGAGTTTAATGTAGGCGATATGGTATTCTTAAAAGTGTCACCAATGAAGGGAGTTATGAGGTTCGGTAAGAAGGGAATACTTAGTCCTAGATTTATCGGACCTTATGAGATTTTAAGCAAGAAAGGTAATGTGGCTTATGAGTTAGCCTTGCCAGTTGAGTTATCTTCGGTCCATCCTGTTTTTCACGTGTCTATGTTAAGAAAGTACATCCATGATGAGTCGCATGTTATTCCTTCCAACACCGTAGAAATTAATACAGACTTGAGTTACGAAGAGGTACCAATCCAGATTCTGGATAGGCAAGTTAGAAAGTTAAGAACAAAAGATATAGCTTCAGTGAAAGTATTGTGGCGTGGTCAAAATTCAAAAGAGGCTACCTGGGAGGTTGAGGAAGACATGAAGAAAAGGTATCCCTATCTATTTGAAAAACAAGGTATGTGAAATATAAAGGTTTAAATTGTATTTAAATTTTTCCCAATTAATTATGAGATATTATGTGGTTTAGCTCCTTGCCGGAGTATGTTTAACTCGTTAGTGTTATTTAGCTCCTTGTCGGAGTTTGTTTGATTTATTATTGAGATTTAGCTCCTTGCCGGAGCATGTTTCATTATTGTTGAGATTTACCTCCTTGCCGAAGTAGTAGTGGTTATTTTGAGCTATTGTTGGTGCCTACTGATGGCCTGTTATAGTGTATTGGTTGTTGTTGTGGTATTTCTGACAGGGATATTTTTTCGGATAGTCCAGTTACAGGGGAGACTCTGCCGAAATTTTTGAGAAATCTAACACTTAGCCAATTTTGGAACATTTGGCAAGTTGGTGGAATGGAAAAGTGGCCTAGGAGTGTAGAGTATACATCATTCGAGGACGAATAATTTTAAAGGAGGGAAGAATGTAATGTTCGTCAAATTTTCTAATTCTTAGGACACTTATTGGCATAAGAAATATTAATGTAAGGTCGTTAACTTATAATGAAATTAAGTTAAAGTATTAACTTTGGATTGAGTACAAATATTGAATTATATAAGAGGTGAGAGAAGATATTACAAAAGGCTAAAAACCCAAGCTGACAGAAAGTTTGACCAAAAGAAATTAGCTACCCTTTAAAGAAAAATCGGTTTTGTGGCTATTAGCTCAAATTTTAACAAAACAAATTCTGACGTGTGAAGGGTCAATATATATGTACTCCCTCATTAGGAGCAAGTACAGACACCAAAACAAAGACAACAACAACAGAGCATAAGGGAAACGAGAACAGAGCAACGGAAAAACTTCAGCTAAATCAATTTGAGATCCAATCAAGGTAAATTATCTTTATGAAATTAAATAGTGACAGTGCTATTACACGCAAGAACATCTCTTCGTAATAGATTATATTTTTAGGAAAGTTCCCCAAAACCTAGAAATTTAATGGTTGAACCTAAGTACTTGAATTGGGGAAAGATTAAAACTTTGGTATTAATTACTCGAATTGGTGGTTATCGTAGTTGTTGGGTGACGTGAAGTGCATGAATTGGAGCTTACGTTTAGGCTCGAGGAATAATCGAGGTGAGTTGAGATATACCCTTTCTAAGGTGCTTTTCTCACAAAGTGCATGTATTTAAAGTGTTTGATAAATTGCTTTAGAGAAGTTAATGTACGTTTGATTGGAGCGGGCAAACGTTCATTATCCATTAACGTTTCCAAGTCGTTCTTTAGTATCAAGTATCTAGAAATATTTTTCATAGCTTCCTTTACATCCCGATCATATATCTTTACTTGAGTACAATTTCATGAGATTACTTATGTTATTCTATAATTATTATTAAATGATTCAAGATTTAATTGTGTTTGAAAGCTAATGAAGCTATGATGAGATTTTAAAAGAAAGCTTAAGTTCAAATTGAGGCCTTTGGTGCCAAGCAGTATTTTAGATATTTTTGGGAGCTACCTTAAATTCTGAGAAGGGTAAACTTGTTCGTAGCCATAGTCGGGCTGCGGAGCGTGACCATAGTCGGGTTGCGTTTTACCCCGAAACTACCATGACAGGGTAGGTATGTGCCATAGTCGGGCACTATATTATATTGCCATAGTCGGGCAATGAATGCTAGCGTGTCAGACACTTTGAACTGTGGGACGCCACGGGGATTAGAAAGAGAAAGAAAGAAAAGATGTCAGATTTGAGTGGTACTCCCTAGAAAGAAAATATAAGCTATTTTGCAATATTTAAAGAGTTTATTTTGATCTAATGTTTCAGTTGCCTTAAAGTAAAGTTTACGCATTCATGTTTTATTAACTCTCGTTCCGGCCTTAGTGAGGGAGTCGATGATACTCACTGGGTGACGAGCGATTCGTTACTCACGTTCCTTTTTCTTGGAACCTACGTTGGCTTCGTCAACGTAGACGCAGGTCACAGAGGCGATCAGACTACAGGCTAGGACTCTCCCTCACATCCTCAGTTGTTGGTGAGCTCCGCTTTGCTTTCAGTGGAGACATATCAGTTTTCCTTACCAGTTCCTTCATTTATTTTATTTATTCAGTTGAGTATTGCCGAGGGTTTCATGTCTCGTGCAATATGACAGTCTTCCAGTTTTAGAGGCTTCATAGACAATGAGTTAGAAGGGTTATGGTGCACATTTTAAGATTTAACGCTTAAGGTATTTTAAAGTTATATTGACATTTATTATAAGATGCAGAGTTATTATTTATTTAGATTATTATGGGTTTTTGAAAGATGAATGAAAAGTTTAGCAGGTCTGGTTCACCTGGTCCTCAGGTGCCGTGTCATAACTCGTTCAGAAAACGGGTCGTGACAGGAGTAAAAACTAGATAGTGTGGGTAAATTTGGCTCCCCAGCGAAAATTTTTACCCATCTAACCAAGAGACAAATTGGGCCGAATAGTTATAGTCAAACATCAAAAATTTTCATATGGTGTCCTCCCTAAGTAGTGATTTTGCAAGATTGTCCCCGTTTAATAATATTTTAGCAAAATACTCTTATGTTGGCACGAGACCAAGACTTGAAGGTACACATTTATAAGTATTGTCACGGGGCCAAGATTTCAAGGGCAAATATTATTTTGCCAACACTTCAAGTTATATGTCCAGAATGGAGGAAGAGATTGGAAGGGTCAAGTCTTGGCCTTTTGCCCACACTTGACCAAATGGGGGTGTCAAACAGATTGAAGGTGGTTAGATAGGGCTAATGCATTGAGCCCAAATAGGTAAGCCCAAATAGGTGTCTGTTCGGGTTGGCGCCTTCATGCCCAAACTCTACGCACACACACGTCCTCCTTGCTAACGCTTCACTCTCATATCTTCGTTCTCACACACACACACACACACACACACACACACACTATGTGATTTCTTTCACACGAATAACGCACTTACAATACAAACCCTAACTTCTCTCTATACCATCCCCGAGACACTTCGCTTATCCGTAAGTAAGTCACCCCTCTTTCTCTTTCTCTCTCTCCTTTTTTTCTCTCTCTCTCTCTCTTCACGTTATAAATGGTGGTGTTATAATTGTATATATATTTAGACCCGAAACAATTTCGGGTTATATTATGCGGGTTATTTAGGTTACCCGATTCCATACCCACAGGGTTTTAATAAGTCTGCTCCTCCGACCCGACTTTTGTTTTTTTTATTTCCTTTACCCTAATGAATCGGATTACGGGTTTGGGTCAATGGGTCGTGGAGCCCCGGATTTTTTAGGTACTCTATTCAGACTTTTACACTGAATTTTGCTTTTCAACCTCTAATTTCTGCTTAACGATTCAATATTTGGTTTCAAAACAATGTACTACTATTTTGTAAATTATCCAGGAAACTGGCTAGAATTTCAATAGTGCCTAGTTTGATTTTAAATGGTATAAATATTTCCTTAGGTGGGTTTAAGGATTCATGTGGAGCAGATAATTTCTGATAACCGAGAAATACCCGAGGGCCAATATCCCACAGTTCGAAACTCGGTGGATAATGCATTCGTCGCTCTATCCTTCTCCACTTAAATACCTCGCTTTTGTCTGTGGTTGGAATTCCAATCCATGACGTCCCACACGTGACAAGCTGAACTCTCCCTACTAGACCAAAGAGGGTTTGAGGATTCTTATGGAGCAGAAAGGATATCGAATATTCGTATAGCCAAACCTAACTAGCTTAATATTGAGCATTGTTGTTTGTTGTATTAGGTGGATAATTTGAAACTTTAAGGCTATATATAGTTTACTACCACCTTATAGCCGTAAAATTATATGTAATCTGCACGAATTTGACAGTGCTGTTTGTAATCTAACTGGTACAAAAGTCCGGTATAGCTTCTTTGGTATATGCTGATCCTCGCCCAAAAGAATTAGGTAACAGTGCGTAGTGATCTTCGTTGACAGTGTAGTAATCTTTTTGGTTGACAGTGAATGATCTTTGTTGAACACTTCGTTTGTCATGTTTGCTTTGGAACTCTTAATGAGTCTGCTTCCATTTTTCTTGCGTATGACATTTGTTATACTTCTTTTTGCTCTCTTTGTGGAGCGAGAGAAATCCCTTAAGTTGTTTAAAATTTCAGCTCTTATGTAAGTTAGAAGCCATTTACAAGTTACCGACGCTTTTGAACTATGTGGTTAGTGTCTACTTCCTTTTCTCCCAAGTAATACTTATTTCATTATTAGCATGTTTAGAGGCTGAGGTTCCTAATAGTCAACATAAATAGTGGTGTTATTCTCTATGTGCATCGGAACCTTTCAATTATAGCTGAAATGTATATTTTCTCATCTCCAAGGGTTTGCAATATTGGCAAGATATATACATCTTTGTGCTTGTTGTGTGGTAGCTTAGCTGTATCCCAATTGGGAATTGAAACAGTTGTATGTTCTCTATTAGCCGTTGTGTTGTTAACGCTTTCTTGTTTCTTCATTTATTATGGTTTAGAAATATTAATTATCTGTCTCAGTTATTGCTACAGATCGAGAGCAATGGAGATAGATGAGGAAGCAGTCATAGTCAATTCCAGTAGACTGAAATCTGTGGTGTGGAATGACTTTGATAGAGTTAAAAAAGGTGATACGTTTGTGGCTATCTGTAGGCACTGCAAAAGGAGACTTAGTGGGTCTAGTACCAGTGGGACTTCACATTTGAGAAATCATTTGATTAGATGTCGTAGGAGATCAAACCATGACATAAGTCAGTTGCTTACACGGGGAAAGAAAAAGGATGGAACCCTTGCCCTCTCAAATTTTAGTTTTGATCAAGAACAGAGAAAGGGTGAAGCACTCAGTATTGTGAGGACTAAATTTGAACAAGGGCATACAAGAGATGGGTTACTCAACAATGGGATTGTTAACTTTGATAATAGGCGAAGCCGGCTTGATCTTGCTCGCATGATCATATTACATGGGTATCCTTTGTCTATGGTTGAACATATTGGATTCCGTGTATTTGTACGAGATCTTCAACCCTTATTTGACATTGCAACATTTGATGGAGTTGAGGCTGACTGTAGGGAAATTTATCTGAAGGAGAGACAGAAAGTATATGAAGAGTTGGACAAATTGCCTGGGAAAATCAGCCTTAGTGCTGATACATGGACTGCTAATGGAGATGCTGAATACTTGTGTTTGACGGCTCATTACATAGATGACTCTTGGCAGCTGAAAAAGAAGATTTTGAATTTTTTAACAACTGATCCGTCCCAAACAGAAGATATGCTGTCTGAAGTTGTCATGACTAGTCTAAGAAATTGGGATATAGACCGGAAGTTGTTTTCAGTGACCTTTGATAACTACTCGACATATGACAAAATTGTCAGTCGAATTAGAGATGAGCTTTGTCAGCACAGGTTTCTTTATTGTGATGGCCAATTGTTTGATACACGCTGTGCAGCAAATGTTATCAAGTTGATGGTCCAAGATACCTTAGAAACAGCAAGCCAGATAATTCACAAGGTCCGGGAAAGTATTCGGTATGTTCAAAGTTCACACACAACCCAGGAAAAGTTCAATGAGATGGCTCAATTTGTTGAGGTTGATGGCCAGAAGTGCCTGAATCTAGATAATTCATATTATTGGAACTCGACATATATCATGATTGAAGCTGCTTTGGAGTACAAAGATGCATTTCCACTTCTGCAAGAACATGATTCTGGGTATGCAATGTGTCCATCGGCTACAGAATGGGATAGAATAAGTGCCATTGCTAGCTTCCTAAAGCTCTTTGTTGAAGTTTCCAATGTTTTTGCAGGAAGCAAGTATCCTACTGCAAATACATACTTTCCGGAGATCTGTGAAATTCATTTACGGTTGATTGAGTGGTGTCAAAACTCAGATGATTTTGTTAATTCTTTGGCTCTGAAGTTGAAAAGTAGATTTGATGAATACTGGAAAAAATGTAGCCTGGCCTTGGCGATTGCAGCTATCTTAGACCCACGATTGAAGATGCAATCAGTTGAGTATTATTATCCGCAAATATATGGTGCTAGTGCTCCAGACTGCATTAGTATTGTCTCAGATTGTATGAAGGCGCTGTATAATGGCCACGCTATTTACTCACCATTAGCTTCTAATGGTAAAGCTGAAGCATCTCAAGTTGGCAGTGCTGGTGCTAATAATGATCGTCTTACAGGCTTTGACAAATACATCTACGAGACCTCACAGAGCCACAACATAAAATCAGATCTGGACAAATACTTGGAGGAACCGATGTTCCCTAGAAATGCCGATATCGAATTTAGCATATTAAACTGGTGGAAAGTTCACACACCTAGGTATCCTGTTCTGTCCTTGATGGCACGCAATATTCTAGGAATGCCTATGTCAAAAGATTCACTAGAATTTGTATTCAATACTGGAAATAAGGCTCTTGAACCGTATCGCAGTTCGCTTAGATCAGATACCTTGCAAGCTTTGATGTGTGCCCAGGACTGGATGCGCGATGAATTTAAAGGTTAATATTTTACTATGCAGTTTACAATTGCTTATGATATATTCTATATCAGCTGTAAAGAATAATTCTGAATCTGTCCTCAACAGATTCAAAGGCTTCGTCGAGCACTGTTACTCTAGCCCTGTGCCATGATGGAAATTAATTGCGAGTTTTTTTTGGTATGCTTTTCTTGTTCCAGGTTGCTATTCTTTTGCATTACCTGTGTATATTAGCACCTTCTAAACGATCTGACTCTCCTTGGTATGTTAAGATTTTGTAGAAATTAGTTCATTTGAAGATTTTGCTTTCCCAAAGCTTCCATGAATTGGTGAAGGAAATCATTTGCTCTAACTTTATGCTGGACATTGGATGGATTATTTATTCAAGAATCTAACAGTTCTCACCGTTTTAGCTCCATTTCGATTGGCTTATGTATCTGTATATAGCTACTTTACTTTCTTTTTTCCCGTTTTGGTTCTTTTTGGTTTTGAACAAGTTAAAAATTGGAAGCTGTTCTACGGTGGAGGATCGTTGGGAACTTGTGTAACTCATGCTTGTTATGGTCTGTGTATCTGTTCAGCTGAGGGGAAGTGTGAAGGATTCTTGAATATTATCACCTTCTGAACATCACTATTGTTCCTTCCCACGCACCAGAGTACCAGTCTACTGGGAGATGGTAGGACATGCTGTGTAGTATTTTCGGAGTCCTTAGTTTGGACCGCCACAGCCAAAAAAAGTGAAAGGACTGCTTAAGAGACAATTAGTTGGAGAGAATGTGAAGTCTAATTTTGGGTTCAAAGAACTGTGAGAGCTTCAAATTTGCGCATTTCATCTATGCTTAAACCTTAACAACCTGTGGGACCTTACTATAACATTATTTGCTCTCTAATTTCAGGGTTTTGTGTATTCTGACCAAAAAAAAAAAAAAGGAGAGAATTTGTTGTACGACTCTGGGAACAAATTTCACAATATAACTTCCAAAATAATAACATCTGCACAAAACGATTCATAATTTGTACACTTTCACGGGCAATAGTGGAGAATATTAACTATCGTTTCGAAATATTTCCGGAGAAGAAACCTCTGTGACATGAAATGATTAGAGCCCGTGCTAGAAGCTCCTCTCCCGAAATGAGTTTTTATTTTTTATGTTTTGTTTCCCCCGTTTTCCCTAGTTAAAGGTGGTTTTCGAGCCATTTTGCAAGAACTAATTAACTATCTTGTCCATAGGAGCAGATTCCCAGTTTATGCATGTCCATCAATTGCCAGTTTAATCATGTCCATCAATTGCTAATGTAATCATGTCCATTAGTGCTGGAAAAGATGGATTAACACCAGATCCGGATTTGCTCTATTAAATAATCAATATAGTGTTGGATCATCACCATGTGGACTAATGTATTTGAAAGGATGAGATTCATCCTCTATTTTTTTTATTAAAATCTTATAAATGATAAGTTGATAACATTATTATAAAAAGAAAAGTAAAATTAATGATATCAAATTAATATTATTGCAATTATCATTTGTGAATTCGATAGTTCCAACTAGAAGACAACGAAAGAGATAGTGTCATGGTTATACATATAGCCTTATAAACGGCAGGTTTAATCTTTTTTACGTTAAAATATTACGGGTTGTTTGGTTCGAAAATAAGTTATGCGGGTATTAGCAATGTGTGTATTAGTTATGCAGGTATTAGTTATGTAGAGATTAAATGAAGTAAAGATTGTCATACATTAATTATTTGTTGTTGAATCAACTGATATATCACAAATCAATTTACAATGTATAATTTAAATACTTGTTTATTGTTAAAATAAATTATAGAAAAATAATCCTACCCTTATTAATACACGTATTGCTAATACCCGCATTATTATTCCACCTTTTATCCAGCATAAAATAATACATACATTTTCTCATTATTTAATATATTTATTACTATGAAGGATGCACAAAACCAAACCAAACAATGTATTACTTATGCAAGGTTTTATGCAAATATTCAATCACCAACCAAACAATGTATTACTTATGCAATGTTTTATGCAAATATCCAATCACCAAGCAAACAATGTACTAATTAGTGCTTAATTTAATGCGGGTATTAGCTTATCCAAGTGTCCAACCAAACGACTCTTTAGGAGTATTTAATAAATTGTAGTTATTACTACATCATATATTTTTACTGTAGAAGTTTTTGTTGTCCATGAAGTAGGTTCTATTGCTCAATATGTACATGCAAATAGTTTTTTCTTTTTCCTTTCTTCTTTTCTATTAATTCTTAAACACTGTGAGTGGTTTTAATGACTCAAAATCTACTACTCTATTAAGACAGCGAAAATGATCAAACATGCTTAATAATTCAAATCTAAAATTTTAGGATTATCTCCTTGGCACTTCATCTTCTACTTGCTAAGTTGGATGCAATAGGTCCTCTTCGCCTCCACAATGCCAATTCTTAAGGCTTGAAAATGAAGCCTAGGCACGACACTCAATTTCCTTCCAAATCATTCACTAATATTACTTCTTACGTAATAAGAATTTTCATTTGTTCATTTAAGTAGTTGGAAAACTATGTGGGGACATTACAATACTTGCGATAATTTTTTAATGTATAAGAACTTTTTATGTTAGCTGATTATTCAAATCCAACAACAAAAGTTATTAATGGTTACTCCCTCCGTCCAAAATGAGTGTCTGGGTTTGACTGGGTACAGAGTTTAAGAAAATAAGGAAGATTTTTAAATCCTGTGGTTTAAAATGAAAGTTGTGTGTAATGTAGGCCAGAGTTTTTAAATCCTGTGGTCCAAAACAAATCTTAGATTTAAAGAGTTGTCATAAAAGGAAAGAGACACTCATTTTGGGACAAATAAAAAATGAAAGGTAAACACTCATTTTGGAACGGAGGGAGTAGAAAAGCCCAAATCCAAATGTGAATCATGGGAGTGCACGTGTTTGCCTAGTAAAGCAAGTCAACCACTTGGATCTCGTTCATCACCAGGGGGCTTTCACTTTCACACCTTCAAACAAAATGTTTTCAGCTAATTAACTGAAACACTACTTTTGTACTTGCACCCTTCATACATTGTCTTTCACACTAATTACATATACCTTATTAAGTTTTTGTTGTTAATATAATAATGCTAAGTCTGTGGTTTTAGTATTGTTTTCCTTAATTATTTTCTGCAGAAATAGCTTAACTTTGTTAATTTTTTTGAGCTAATCCAATTGGCGTCCTAACCCTAATTGAATCATACTTAACATTGTGATTCTTTTTACTTTAATTCGAATATTTGTTTCAATAGAAAATTACCAAGTCGCGTAATCGATTTTACACTCATGCTCCACCTTTTTCTTTTTCTTTTTTTTAAATGCTTACATGATATTTATTATTTTTGTGGTTAACTTGAGCTGTTATTTTGACATATTCTTAAGTTTTCACCAAATGTAATTATGAATAATGATCTTATTGTTTTCATTAGCCTTTCTATCTTTAACAAGGTACGGGTAAGGTCTGTCTACATCTCTGGTGGTATCTCACTGGACTTCTTCCTGATCTTATTGGCCTTACAGCAGGCCTAAGAGCAAGCAAGTCTCAACTCCCCCTACTTATCACAGCTGTTAGAAGAAAAGCGTCCTACTACTTGTTGATCGTATTGTTTTCATTGTTTACCAGGCATGCACGAACGAGGTAATGTGATACTGAAACTACCACGGAATATCCAAAATAAACGACTGCATATTTTAGTCGCATCTCTAATCTTCATGTCCGTTGTATATTTGGTTTTGTATCGAGAAAATGGAGAAAAATCCGGTTCATCATCGGGGATGTTCAAGCATAGTTGGAATAGCTTTAGTTCTCTGGTTAAGTTAGACCCCACAGTAGACTTGAGGAATGGAACAGATTTTATATGGCAAATCTCGGACTCGCCTAAAGCGATTCTTTTTCTTGCACATGGTTGTGATGGTAGTGCATCTAACTTTTGGGACAAATCATCTAATTGTGTGGGTCTACCTGAAGAGAGGCTTCTTACGCTTAATGCTTTAGCTAGGAAATTTGCAGTATCAAGTGCTGAGGCATGCATCACAATAATGATTATGGAAGGATTGTTTGATCAAATGGACATTACAGAGAATTACCTGTTAGATTTCATAATTTCAGGAACCGTGGAACTATATGATTTTCACATAAACTCTTAATAATTGTAATTCAGTCAAGAAACATACCTGAATCTGCCATAGCGTTCTCTTGATTTGAAGCGGAAACCTTAATTCTTTGTTCTTGATAAAAGGTGATATCTCCCTCTTTTCTTTAACTTTAAGAAAACGTCTGATGGAAAACGTTATCAGTATTGGTAGAGAGAGGACCCTTTTAAAATGAGAAGAGCACTTAATTTCACATTCCATCAATGTGAGGGAGTGGGTAGTTTTAAAACCACCAAGGAGTGGGTAGTTTTAAAACCACCAAGTAACTTGAGAAGAATGGGCCAAAAGACCCTCTCAAGTCTTTAATTAATAAAAAGGGACGCGCGTGGAGCGTTGAATAACGCGCGCGTATTAGAAACAACAAAACTTGCGGGGGCTTGATTAAAAACCTTTTGGACTGAATTAGCAATCCCAAAAACTTTTAATCAAAAGGTGGGAAAAGGAACCGAACGGACTGAGTGCAATGATTTAAAACATCGACCCCCAAAAAATCTTCTCCTACACACTTCACAGTTCTCAAGTTCGTCTCTACAGTAACTCTACGCAGTTTTCTAAATATCATCGTCGCCGACCATAAACATTTTTCCGGTAACATCTAAAGGTAAATTTTGAACAATATTGATGTTTTTCAAGTGAATCGGGTTTTTTCTTTTGCTATTTTGCTATTTTGAAAAAACTATGATTTTTACGCCTTTTTACAGTACTGAGAAAGTTCTTGTGAAAATCTTTGTTTTTGTTGATTTTTTCGTCAAATAGTGCTATGTTCTTGTACAAATGGTGAAGTTTTGCATGTTTATGTTATATTACCATGTTAAGAGCATACTCCTTCGAAGAGTGAAACATTGTGAGACAGTGTTCTAAACGTGTGATACGATGTTTGAAGTTGGTGATGTATTTTAGATGATTTTTGTTAAAATAAATTAGGGTTTTTAAAATAAATAGGCTAAATGTTGAAAAAATGTTGTACGCATACTCCTTCACAGAGTCAAACGTCGTGAGACAGTGTTCTAAATGTGTGATGGGATGTTTGAAGTTGGTGATGCATTTTAGATGATTTTTGTTAAAATAAATTAGGGTTTTATAAAATAAATATGCTAAAGGTTGAAAAAATGATGTACATATAGTCAAGATTTTGCATGTTTATGTTTGTTGTTTGTGCATGCATGTTTAAAGTTCTGGAACATTTGAGACAGTGCTCCGACCGTGCGAGAGGATGATAACGTTTAATGATGACTCTACTTGAACTAGGGTTTGATAACATATGTATATTATGTTTCACATACCCATATTGCATGCTTGTACATCTTTAATTGATGAATGTACTTGTGATTTGCAGCTACAATGGCTTATACTCGGGGAATTAAGAGGAAGGAGACTACTCCTCCTAGTAAACAGCCTCCTAGGAAGAGGAGACTAATATTGGAGGACGAAGAGAAGGGGTCCCTAGACTATGATGTAAATGTTGGGCCATAGCTGCCGGACGATGGTAATATATCAGAAGAAATAGAAGCGCTGTTTGGTGATGATGACCGGGATGAAGATGGAAACAAAAAAGAGAGCCTTTTAAATATGGCAGAAGAAGAGGAGGTGGGAAGGTTGGTAAATAATCTTGCAGGGGAATTTGAAGGAGTTGCAAATGTAGAAGAAGTAGATGATGTACATGAAGTTATAGAGATAGTAGATGTTCAAGCTGGTGAAGGAGGTAGGAATGGTAGGGAAGAAGAAGAGGGTGAGAGATGCGAAGGAGAAGGTATAGACGACGTGGGAGCTGATTCTACAGAGCCACCTAGAGAGGTATAGTTGAGAACATACATAAAGTTGTTCGTCACTTTACAGTAGAATGTTCAATATTTTTTATGTGATTTGAGAACACTCGCGTGCATGATCAGATCAATCTTAACTATGTTCAAAGTATTTTCTTGTAGTTCCTTGGAACATCTCAAGGGATGTTTCATGCATCTAATATTATGTTCTTACTACCCTGGTGATTCCTTAAACTAACAAATTTCAAAACATTGTGCAGCCTGAGTACGTCACCAGTGTCATTCCACCAATGGTGCTGAAGACTTACTTGGATGAGCATGAGCATTTCCAATCCAAGATAACTGTCCGCTCGTCGCTTATTGGACGAATGCGTGAGTTCAGGATTGTACTGCGTACAAGTGGTTTGTATGACAAGTTCAAAAACAGTATCTTTGGCCATTTCTTGGACTTGCCGGAGGAGCCATCGTTTCCAACCAGGTTGGTGCACAATATTCTGCTAAGAAGAGTTTTGCGCAATAAAGAAAAAGAAGCTTGGTTCAATTTCAATGGAGTGCCTGTTCGTTTTGGCCTCCAAGAGTTTGCTTTGATGACAAAGCTGAGATGCCAAGCCTATCCAAGTGTCCAATGGGAGGCTGCGATCAAAGAGAGGGGCAGGGAGATGTGGGAGTATATCTCAACGGCGTGGGAGGATGGGAAAGCAAGGGCAGTTACTGCTTCCCGGTTGCTGAGTTTGATAGAAAATGAGGAAGTTCCTGAACGGTACAAGTTTGGGCTTGCCATGGCTTGGTTTGTTCACTCAATATTGTGCGCCAAGGACAAAAAAGCTGGTATTGAGGAATTACTGGTCTGCCTTGCATACCTTCCAAATGAATTTGCCAAGTATCCTTGGGGGCGGAAAAGCTTCGAGCTGACCATTGAGTACCTGACGAAGCCCATGGCTGATCGTGCAGCTAGCAAGGCCAAGGACGGGCCAAATTACAATCTTTATGGGTTTCCTTGGGCATTTGTGGGTTGGGTATTTGAAGCAATACCTTCGCTTCGTCCCAGGGATTTTCCCAAGGAGAGGAGCATGCCAAGGATGCACAGGTGGATCACTGAAAAGAATGAAAGAGACTCCCGAAGGCTGTTTGAGAATGTTGCAAAGCCTGTAAGTACTTTACCTACAATTTTCTAAATGTTGGAACATCTGCAATGTCGTTATAATCATTGCTGTTAATGTTAAGAACGTCTTTTTAGATGTTCGATCACGACAGATATGATGTTTCATTTTTAATGGTGTTAAATGTCGAACAGTAATAATGATGTTCTGAACACTCTTTTATGGTATGTAGGTGGTGCACCCTTTTATTGACCCTATCGATGCAGAGAGGGAAGATGAAACTTTTCAGAATATTGAGCCGTTTGTTGATGGGGCCGACGAGGTAATTGATCAGCTTGTTGTGATGTTGGAGGGGGCTAGCTCGATCGTTGGTGGTGATCGAGTGACAGTTTTTAGGAATTGCCCCAGGACCCCTCCAAGAGAGGTAATTGATGAAGGAAAGGTTGGTGAAGAATTTGTTAGTGGAGGTGTTGGCAGATGTGAAACGCAAGTTGGTGATGAGATTGGTGGTAGGGCTGGTCGTTTTACTGGTGGCCTTTTTAGTGGTAGGGGTTTGTTCGAAGTTGGAGAAAGCTCTAGGAGGAGAGAACAGGAGAATGTGGAGCCTAGTGTCTGCAGTTGCAAGTGTCACGACTGCCTTCAATGGCGACAGGGACTGGATCAGAAGCTTGATGCGATCCAGCTGTCCCTTGCTAATTTGGTAGCGTCGTCGTCAAAGAAGAAGCAGCAGCAGCAGCGACCAAAGAGGAATATTTTTTTGTCCAGGATGCTCCAGGCAAAGAAGAACAAAGGAAAGAAGAAAATGACTGCTGCCAGAATGGCAAGGTTAGTAAAACATCCAATTAGAATCGTTGAACATAAAAGGGACGTTCTTCTATTAAATTTAGACAATTTTTCAAACATTTATATTTTGTTTTTTTGGAAATTTAGAGAGAGAGAGCTCAAGTCAGGCTCCAAGATCTCGGGAAATTGCCAGTGACACTGTACAAGGCACTCGACATTCACCAGAAAGCTGCATTTGACGCTTTCTTGGAGGAGAAGAAGGAACAAAAGACTGCCTTCTTGTGTCACGAGTTTAATTACTTGGATTTTCTGGACTTCCTGGACGTGAAAGAGTGGATGTGGGATAGCGTAAGTGCATCTCTTTACTTCTATTGTTTTGTTAGTGTTTGGTTTTTATCGAAGAACGAACATTTGTTTCTCCGTTCGGAACCTGATGGTCCTATGTTCGTTGAACATCTGACTTGCTGGTCCAAACATACAATAGTATGTGTCGGCATAGTTTTATTCACAACTTCTAATTTGTTTTATTCTGCAGTTTATGGATGAGTACTTGGCCTTGATGCGTGTGAGGTATAAGGCTTACCCCAGGCATTATGATAGCTCTGATCTCATCCTCGATCTTTCATTCTTGACCAACTTGTGCTGAAACGACCACGGTTAGTCGTTTCGGAAGTTAGGACTCCGATTGGCGTGCCGATAATTTTAAAATGTTCATAATATCCATTGGGACTTATATGTAAAATTTGAGCTAAATCAGGCCTCGTTTGGTAGGCATCGGAAGAAGGTTTCAGTTTTTATTGGCGATAAATATTAAAAAGAGATTTTCGAGCTCGGTTTTGCCGAATGAGCTCCGATTCGAAATCCGAAAGCGCCATTGGGTTCGTATGATTATTTATGACCATTGTAAACTTTCGAAAGTGAATTTCGATGTTGTTCGGCAAGTTTCCGTTAAAATGCCGAAAGTTAAATAATTTGACTTCTTTTCATTTAAATTCGTATCTTGAGTTTCGGGAGTCTGATTTGAGATCCGCCTTCGCGAGTATGTTACATATATTTTGTATAACTTGTATGCAAAAGTTGGAATTATTTCGAATATCGTAGGGTACTATTTTAATTTTCGTTGAGAAAAGAAAATAAAATAAAAAAACAAAAAAAAAAGAAAAAGAAAAAGGACAAAAATTTAAAGATGTCGGTGGGTCCTTTTAGCTAAGGACCAGCAAAACAGTACAAACATGGAAATCTCAAAAAAAGTGAAACGAGAGCAGAAACATCGAAACAGAAAAAAATCAAATGACGCAGTGGAAAAAAATGCCAGAAAATGAAAAAAGAGTCGGGAAGATAGTAGAATTTTCAGCCTGAAACATTCAGGTAATGATTCTAATATATTATTTGAGTTTATTACGTGTGTTTGAATATGTTTTAACGGTAAAACTTAGAATATTATACCTCATTTTAATAAGTTCAATTAATAGTTCAAAGGGTCAAATGGACCCCGATAATGAAATTGATTATATATTCGTACTCACTGAGTTATGGGCAACATATAAATGTAATTTATTTAGGGTTTGGTCATGTGACCTTAAACCCTGTACATAGGCCTGGCCTGCGTATTGGTTCCTACCTGGATTGCCCTAAGATGTGAGGAATGAAGCGTTTAGCCTAATTTGATATATTTTCTGGTTATTGAACACAGTGAAATCGTTTGGCAATGAATCCAAAGGACAAAGCGGTTATTGAGTGGCTGTACTAACTTTGTAACAAGGTAAGTGTTTATATCCATTTCTTTGGAGGCACCTGGCCTCGTGGATTTTCTACCACGTGTTTCCTTACGTGTGTAGCTGCCAATAGGCGTACTCATTACGCCTTAGCTTTGAATTTACATTGTATATTATTTGTTATGCCCTGTAGTTGGTATTGCATTGAACATATGAGCATTGCACTCTGGTTTTGAGCATTGCATATACTTCCCGGTTGGCGATGAGAGTCCCGCACCGGTGAAGGGTACTTATTGCACATACTTCCCGGTTGGCGATGAGAGTCCCGCACCGGTGAAGGGTCATTATTGCACATACTTCCCGGTTGGCGATGAGAGTCCCGCACCGGTGAAGGGTCATTATTGTATATACTTCCCGGTAATCGATGAGAGTCCCGAGCCGGTGAAGGGTCATTATTGCATATATCTCCTGGTAGACGATGAGAGTCCCCCGCCGGAGATGGGTATCAGGCATATGTGACTGCATTGCATCATACCGCATTCATCCCATCCCATTGCACCGCATACTGACTATTATGTATACTGTGTTGTGTTTCATGTATGCGGTATGTATACTATGACGTGGACATATCTCAGTTTGCCTATATATTTCTGGCTCGTATTCCGGGTTGCGGGAATCGAGTTGCACGCCGTAACGGTATAAATATATGGATCGGGTTGCACGCCGCAACAGGATGAATATATGGATTGGATTGCACGCCGCAACGGTATAAATATATGGATCGGGTTGCACGCCGAAATGGTATAAATCTATGGATCGGGTTGCACGCCGCAACAGGATGAATATATGGATCGGGTTGCACGCCGCAACAGGATATATTTCTGATTGTTGATGTGTTCGGGATACCTATATGTTTTGGTTATCTTACGTTCCTGGTTGTTAATGAGTTTGTCATCCCATACGTGTTTCTAGTTATTATCTGACTCTGCGTTTTTATAATTTAAATAAGAGAAATTTTTTTTATCTGTTTCCTTTCCCTGGCTAGCTATCCTATTCTTTGAGGTGGCTAGTCTGCCCCACTTATTGAGTCCTTTTGACTCACCCTTGTTTGTTGTTTGTTTCTTGTCTATCTATTTAGTTTCGGCAGGTTCGCTCCAGGATTGAGTTCGCCACGTTGTGTAGGAGCGAAGACGACTTCAGCTGTCAGGGTGAGCCAGCTTTTATTCCGGATGGCCACCAGTATATTGGTTATTATTTCAGTTGCATTTTGCTCCCTTCAGGAGGTATCTGTCTTCTTTTGTACTCTTTGATGTCTAGTCTGGATAGCCCTAAACCTAGTATGTTGGGTAGTCAGCTGTAATTTCTTTTGTACAGCTTAGAGGTATCAGTATGTCTGTGCTTTTTCTAAGTCTTGTTTTTATTTATGAATTGGATTAGATTTATTTTCCTAATTTAATTGGTAAGGGTTCACCTGACGGGTCTAGGGGAAGATGTCGGGTGCCCGCGCGGCCTAGCCGGATTCTGGGTCGTGTCAGTTGGTATCAGAGCCCGGTTTAGAGCATATCCAGACTAAGACAGTGTCTAGTAGAGTCTCGCTGATGGGTACGTAGACGTCCGTACTTATCTACGAGAGGCTATGATGGCATTTAGGAAGTTTCACTTCCTTCTTTTTTGATCATGCGTCGGTCTAGAATGCAAAAGTATTTTTGTTAATTCCTTCGTGGCAATTGTAAACCCTCGTATGACAAATCAGCAGACCTTATGAGTTCAAGACGAAGCAGTCTAGCCTGGGGCTAGCACTGACGAAGCCCCGAGAGTTTTTGATCGTGCTGAAATCTAGTTTCGGATGTACGAGCTCGCGATGGGCAAGAGAGCAGGGCCTTGTGGTTCCCTTGGCTCTCTACGATGCTTTCACGGGAATCTTTGTGACACAGATACCGCAAAAACCTATCATTCGCTAGACAGCCTATCAGGTTGCCGCATGTGCAGACGTTCGGTCTCAGGGAGCTCCTTTTTCGGTTCTTAATATTGCTGCAGTGAATTATGTTCCGGAGACAACATGTGTTGTTCCTCTAGTTATTCTGGCTGGTTAGTTAGCCTGAGCAATGGCTCGGTCCGAGCGTCCGAAGAGGTTGCATTATTTTACGCGGTTGAACCTTCCGATATTCTTAAGCAATGCATCAGATAAACTTCGTGATTTTTTTAAAATAAAAGGATGTCAGCGTATCCTTCAGGCTCTTGATTATATCGAGCAGTATGATGTTGATTATTCTGCTTTCAATTTTCAGGGGTCCAGCCTTGAATTGGTAGGCCAGTCTTTTATTACCTAACTTGGTTCAAATTTTCTTTTAGATTCGTGGAAAAGTTCCTTTCGAAGTGAGCGAGATGAAAAGTGTTGCCAGTTTAGTGGATTAGACAAGGTAGCCTGTCGGTTAGCCTGTTGGTATTTCAGAATATGAGATTGAATTCCATAGAATGGCTGGATATTCATTAGAACTAGTTCATGAGCCTTTCGAGAGATTCAAAGATTTATTGATCACCTTTATGTTTCCTTGAAATCCCAGATGGCTCGAGAAATTGAGGTCTGAATTTCATTTGATGTTGTTGTTAATATCGCCCGAAGGTTCGAGGCATACCATAAGTTAGAGCGGGAAGAGTTAGAGCGGGAAAGTAAGAGATCCCACGGCCCTGGTGGGCAACCATGGTACCTCATTTGGAGGTAAGAGATCTGGTTATTTTGGGAGGTCACCTTTCAGGTTATCTCAGCTTGTGTCACGTGATTCTTAGTGTGCGCAGTAGTTCGTCAATATCAGACCCAGTTTTTCTCTTTATAGCCATCAACAATCTGTCCAGCTTCCATTTTTTTCAGGGAAAATGTGGTATCATTATCGTGAGTCTGGCTATCCTTTGAGGAGTTTTCCCTTACTCCGACAAGTAGGCAGTCGCCCTTTCTCTCGTCATCTGGCACCTGCACAGTCGCAGGGATTTCATTTAGATCTCAATCAGCCAAAGGAATGCCACCATTCAGTAGAGGTCGAGAGCATGGTGACAGTGGTTCTTCAGAAGGTAATTATTAGTATAACGGCTTAGTTCAGCCGCAGAGGTAGTTTTATGAACTACCAGTCTGGCAGGATGCTGCGGTATCCGATATAGTAAACCCTGAGATTTCTTCTTCTCTTAAATGTGAGTAAGATTTGATTCTTTCGATCGATTTGGAAATGGTGTGTCTTATCATGTTTCGATGGTTTTCTTGGATATTGACTTAATTAAGAATCGGCTGCGGTAGAGGGGCGAGCTTCTGGTATGATTTATTCCTGGCATTAGTGAGACCCTACTAATTTATCTGGTCTAAACATAAGAAATTGGACAGTGAGTGTCGCTATTGTTTACTTAGCATCCTATTGTGCCACCTTCTATTATAATGTCAAGTCAGTCTACCTCTCTTTTCGGAATTTCGTATTGGTTGGATGATGGGATCCTAGTTCATCACCATAAGAGAGTGTCATGGTTTCTTCCGGTGTAAACTGATAAGTAATATTCAATCTACCTGTCTCCTCTTGGTTCGAAACGCTAGTAGAGCCATGTTATTCTATTAGTTTGTCTTAGTTATAAAAGGGTTTTCTGGGAAATTGTCAGAGTTTCCTTCTTATTGGGAGGTTAAATTGGTATGGATGTTTTTCCATAAATCTTATTTAATGTCTATCTCTTCTATTGCGATTCTTTGGCTCGCCTAACTCGGAAGTAGTCTAGCTTTGGTAGCCAAGCAAATAAGAAGATGAACTTCCTAAAGCTCTAATTATTTCTATCCTCGATTCATTTCCATTTCTTCTTCGTCCGGCACTAGTGAGCTTGGGCGATTGGTAGCCGCTTGTGACGTTCCCTGTGTATAGCCAGAGTATGTGTCATTGTAGCCGGGTAGTATATTATTGTTTTGGATATCAGTTTATCAGGGTATCCATTCCCATGTATAGTATAGTGCTGGTTCTGTTTTTGCGGATCATCCAGTTTCAGGGGAAACTCTGCCGAAATTTTTATATAGAAGTACTATCCATCAGGCGGTGGTGCTTATAGAAAATGTATGGAGTTGTGAACTCGAGAGTTGCAGCTGCTTGGCAACTCGAGAGAGTAATTTGGTAGCTCAGGTCTGACCCGCGTTCTCTATTTAGCGAAGTCTTCCTTAATCCAGCAGGTTGTGCGAGGATGACTATTTTTATTCAACTTAGCTGTATGAGCTGAAGCTCTAAGTGGAGGAGTCTTCCTCCAATAGTGAATATAAAATATTAAATCTCTAAGGCGTTGTGAGAGCGTAAGCTAATTCTTTGTTCCATCGACCTATTATATATCGAAAAGTATATCGAAGAGGTGATTATCGGCTGAGTCATGTTAACCCATTCAAAGTTCCATGTATCTTTGCTTCGAAAATGTAGAACTCTCTTCTCGTAATCGAGGAAGGATCAGCTTAGTCAGAATAAGCTGTGTAATGGTATTATCATATTATCCAGATATATTTTATTCCAAAAATTTGGTATGCGTTTTATAATTCTGATCCTGTAATCAAGAATTAATGCCCGTGGAGTAGTTTATGAAGGTTATGCAAGTTCTCTTGCTATCTATATGAATTTTTCTTTAGACTTAGGCTCGTTCGAGGACGAACGAGAGTTTAAGTGGAGGAGAATGAAACAACCACGGTTAGTCGTTTCGGAAGTTAGGACTCCGATTGGCGTGCCGATAATTTTAAAATGTTCATAATATCCATTGGGACTTATATGTAAAATTTGAGCTAAATCAGGCCTCGTTTGGTAGGCATCGGAAGAAGGTTTCAGTTTTTATTGGCGATAAATATTAAAAAGAGATTTTCGAGCTCGGTTTTGCCGAATGAGCTCCGATTCGAAATCCGAAAGCGCCATTGGGTTCGTATGATTATTTATGACCATTGTAAACTTTCGAAAGTGAATTTCGATGTTGTTCGGCAAGTTTCCGCTAAAATGCCGAAAGTTAAATAATTTGACTTCTTTTCATTTAAATTCGTATCTTGAGTTTCGGGAGTCTGATTTGAGATCCGCCTTCGCGAGTATGTTACATATATTTTGTATAACTTGTATGCAAAAGTTAGAATTATTTCGAATATCGTAGGGTACTATTTTAATTTTCGTTGAGAAAAGAAAATAAAATAAAAGAAAACCAAAAAAAAAAAAGAAAAACAAAAAGGACAAAAATTTAAAGATGTTGGTGGGTCCTTTTAGCTAAGGACCAGCAAAACAGTACAAACATGGAAATCTCAAAAAAGTGAAACGAGAGCAGAAACATCGAAACAGAAAAAAATCAAATGACGCAGTGGAAAAAAATGCCAGAAAATGAAAAAAGAGTCGGGAAGATAGTAGAATTTTCAGCCTGAAACATTCAGGTAATGATTCTAATATATTATTTGAGTTTATTACGTGTGTTTGAATATGTTTTAACGGTAAAACTTAGAATATTATACCTCGTTTTAATAAGTTCAATTAATAGTTTAAAGGGTCAAATGGACCCCGATAACGAAATTGATTATATATTCGTACTCACTAAGTTATGGGCAACATATAAATGTAATTTATTTAGGGTTTGGTCATGTGACCTTAAACCCTGTACATAGGCCTGGCCTGCGTATTGGTTCCTACCTGGATTGCCCTAAGATGTGAGGAATGAAGCGTTTAGCCTAATTTGATATATTTTCTGGTTATTGAACACAGTGGGATCGTTTGGCAATGAATCCAAAGGACAAAGCGGTTATTGAGTGGCTGTACTAACTTTGTAACAAGGTAAGTGTTTATATCCATTTCTTTGGAGGCACCTGGCCTCGTGGATTTTCTACCACGTGTTTCCTTACGTGTGTAGCTGCCAATAGGCGTACTCATTACGCCTTAGCTTTGAATTTACATTGTATATTATTTGTTATGCCCTGTAGTTGGTATTGCATTGAACATATGAGCATTGCACTCTGGTTTTGAGCATTGCATATACTTCCCGGTTGGCGATGAGAGTCCCGCATCGGTGAAGGATACTTATTGCACATACTTCCCGGTTGGCGATGAGAGTCCCGCACCGGTGAAGGGTCATTATTGCATATACTTCCCGGTTGGCGATGAGAGTCCCGCACCGGTGAAGGGTCATTATTGTATATACTTCCCGGTAATCGATGAGAGTCCCGAGCCGGTGAAGGGTCATTATTGCATATATCTCCTGGTAGACGATGAGAGTCCCGCGCCGGAGATGGGTATCAGGCATATGTGACTGCATTGCATCATACCGCATTCATCCCATCCCATTGCACCGCATACTGACTATTATGTATACTGTGTTGTGTTTCATGTATGCGGTATGTATACTATGACGTGGACATATCTCAGTTTGCCTATATATTTCTGGCTCGTATTCCGGGTTGCGGGAATCGAGTTGCACGCCGTAACGGTATAAATATATGGATCGGGTTGCACGCCGCAACAGGATGAATATATGGATCGGATTGCACGCCACAACGGTATAAATATATGGATCGGGTTGCACGCCGAAATGGTATAAATCTATGGATCGGGTTGCACGCCGCAACAGGATGAATATATGGATCGGGTTGCACGCCGCAACAGGATATATTTCTGATTGTTGATGTGTTCGGGATACCTATATGTTTTGGTTATCTTATGTTCCTGGTTGTTAATGAGTTTGTCATCCCATACGTGTTTCTAGTTATTATCTGACTCTGCGTTTTTATAATTTAAATAAGAGAAATTTTGTTTATCTGTTTCTTCTCCCTGGCTAGCTCTCCTATTCTTTGAGGTGGCTAGTCTGCCTCACTTATTGAGTCCTTTTGACTCACCCTTGTTTGTTGTTTGTTTCTTGTCTATCTATTTAGTTTCGGCAGGTTCGCTCCAGGATTGAGTTCGCCACGTTGTGTAGGAGCGAAGACGACTTCAGCTGTCAGGGTGAGCCAGCTTTTATTCCGGATGGCCACCAGTATATTGGTTATTATTTCAGTTGCATTTTTCTCCCTTCAGGAGGTATCTGTCTTCTTTTGTACTCTTTGATGTCTAGTCTGGATAGCCCTAAACCTAGTATGTTTGGTAGTCAGCTGTAATTTCTTTTGTACAGCTTAGAGGTATCAGTATGTCTGTGCTTTTTCTAAGTCTTGTTTTTATTTATTAATTGGATTAGATTTATTTTCCTAATTTAATTGGTAAGGGTTCGCCTGACGGGTCTAGGGGAAGATGTCGGGTGCCCGCGCGGCCTAGCCAGATTCTGGGTCGTGTCATGTGCGTTCGATACGATGCGGCTGAAGAGGAGGCAAGAGGGTTTGATGTCGGCCTTGACAAATACCTAGCAGAATATAAGTTTGAGGATACATTCCTTTATTATGCCAGAGGTAAGTCTCCATATCCGGGTGGAAGGAAGTGGGATGGTGTGAAAAGACTCTTTACCGTGTATAACATTGAAAGCACGCATTATGTTACATGCGTCTTTTATTTAGAGGAGGCAAGGATCGATATCTACGACTGCAACATTGGGTTGTACAATGAAGACCACTTTGATTCAATAATGGGGCCAATAATGTACAATTTCCCAATATACATCCGGCAGTCGGGGAAATTCAACCACCTCCCTCCTGAAATCCAATCTATGGAAATGTGGCCGTACGAGCGCATCCGAGGCCTTCCAAGGAATTTGACTGGTACTGCATGTGGAGCGTATGCCATCATGTTCCTCGAACATTTGCTGTCCAACACCCCGATGGAATATCTTTGTGACAATGTGATAGAAGACTGTCTAGTTAAATTTGCTGTGGACATATTCCATGGCAAATTAGTCCCTTAGTATGGGTTGTAAAATTTGGATAATTATGTTTTTGTTTTTGATGGGTGTAATATATGGATGATTACCCATTTTTGATGCGTATATATGGCAAATGATGACTATTGTTTTGCATTACACTGAACATCGAGTTTACATTATTAGAACATCTGTATTATGACACTACTACAAAAGAGGCTTTTACCGGCTATTGATTAGTGGCAATAACCTAATGGCCACTAAATAAATACCCTTAAGTCACTTATTAGCAGCAAATAAGAAATAGCCACTAATTAGTACATTTTTATCGGCAAAAGAGACGTAAGGCTACCAAAAGCCACTTATTTGTGCGAAATCTTTTACTTATTTTATCTTTCCCTCCTTTTTTTTCTCCCTTTTTTCACAACTATCAAAAATTCCCTCCAATTCTTTTCTTTTCTAAACCAAAAAGAATAACTACGAAAAATTGAATATACTTCATAAACTAAACCCATAAGTGTGCCGCTTTAAAGTCTGCGAAAGTTCCATAGTTGCTGTGAAATCTAAAGCGCCGTCGCCGCTACCCAACTGGGTAACATCGCCGGACATCACCCGTTAATGTCATAATCTGTATCGTCTCAGCTTTTTTATGAAAATCCTCTGTCTTTTTCGAATCAGGTTGTTTACTTAGTTCCAAAACTCCTCTGATAAATTGTTTACCAGTACCTTTTTCATCGCTTTAATATTAGCCTCAGTCGTATATATATTTGTTTCCCATCGCTGTTGTGTAAGTTTAGACAATTTTGCTTAAAGTTTTTACAGTCGACTAGGGTTTGGTTTTAGCTAATGTGAAATTTACTGAGACTTCATTAAAAAATCACGACTTAACAAGGATTAAATTTTTTTTAATACCCTGTTTGATTATTGAATTAATTAGAAACCCTGTTAGTCTTCTTCTTCTTCTGCTCTTACGAGTAGGCGATGCTAAAGTTCCAAGGTTCAATTCAAAAGTAATATTAACCAGATGATTGATATTGCTTCTTTTTAAAATAATCTCTCCATTGTATGCATATGCAGTTGAACAATTTTGCTTATCAATATGACGTAGTATTGGTCAATGCTCTGTTTAAAGTGTGCTTTATTTGGAATTAGTGTTTTTTATTGTTTTAACATGGCATTTAGTAGCTGGATTAAAATTTGAAAATATTTTTACATGTGTTATTAACTGATGACTTATTGATTACAAAAAGTTTGCAAATAAATAATTGTATAGGGGAATATTGTTCTTTTTTGTATATCCTGAAATGTTATGTACTTGTAAGGAAATACTAAGTACTTACTAAACCATAATTTTATGGAACATACTAGTAGACTAATTAAGCAAGAAATAAAATATGTTAGAAATATGAAAGATTAATGTTTGCTTTGCTTTTTGTTAAATTTTGGAGAAGCCTAATATATTTTGTTCTTTTATGTAGTTAATTACTTTCTGTGAGATTTCTTGAGTTCTCATGGACGATTTTACGAATAGAAGATGGATAAATTGCGATAGAGTTAGTAAAGAATATCTAGATGGACTAGAGACTTTTTTAAATTATGCTTTTTGTGAAAAACAAGAGGGAGAAACAATTCCATGCCCTTGTATGGAATGTGTGCTACACTATGACGTAAATCGGGCTACCGCACATGATCATCTTGTGGTTAATGGTATTATACCTTCATATGATACTTGGTTTTGTCATGGCGAGTCTCTCCATATGTCAATTAATACTGCAGAAGATGATCGTAGGCAAGAAGCTTTAAGGGGTGATGATATGGGAGGAATGATACACGATGCTTTTGGAGGCCTTACTCAATTTGTGGATAATAACAATGCCGAAAGAAGAGACATAGAGCCAAACTTAGAAGAAAATACTCATCATCCATCAGGAAATCAACCTCATCCAGAGATGGATATGTTTGAACGACTCATGAAAGATGCAAATGAAGAACTATACCCTGGATGCAAGAAATTTAGCAAGCTTTCATTTTTGTTACATCTTTACCATATAAAAGGGACATTTAAATGGTCAAATGAATCTTTTAATGCTTCGTTGGGTCTATTTAAGGATGCATTGCCTGAAGGAGCTAAGTTGCCTTCTTCTTTGTATGAGACCAAAAAAATAATCGAGGGATTAGGCTTAAAGTATGAAAAGATTCATGCTTGTCCAAATGATTGCATGCTTTTCAGGAAAGAATTTGCTGGTAAGGATGTAGATAAATGCTTGGTTTGTGGTGCTTCTAGATGGAAAAAAAAAGGCAAAAAAGTTCCAGCCAAGGTCCTAAGGTACTTTCCTCTAAAACCAAGACTACAAAGGTTATTCATGTCTTCAAAAACATCTAAGCTGATGCGATGGCATCATGAAGAACGCAACAAAGATGGAGTTTTAAGGCATCCTGCAGATTCTGAAGCTTGGAAAACTTTTGACAATAGATATTCAGAATTTTCTAGTGATCCCCGCAATGTTCGCCTAGGATTAGCTTCTGATGGCTTTAATCCATTTGGCACAATGCGAACTGTTCATAGTACATGGCCAGTGATTTTGATGCCTTATAATCTTCCACCATGGTTGTGCATGAAACAAGAGTTCTTTATTTTGTCCTTGCTCATTCCTGGACCAAAAGGTCCTGGCAATAACATTGATGTCTTTCTCGAACCTTTAATAGAAGAGTTGAATGAATTATGGGATGTCGGAGTAGCAACCTATGATGCATTTTCTAAAGAGACATTTCAAATGCGAGCAGCTCTAATGTGGACTATAAATGATTTTCCAGCATATGGTAATCTATCAGGATGGTGCACTCACGGTCGATTTGCATGCCCTTCTTGCAACATAGAGACTCATTCCAAAAGGCTCAAACATGGTAAAAAATTTTATTTCATGGGCCATCGACGTTTCTTGAAGCCTGACCACAAGTATCGCAATGATACAAAATCATTTGATGGAACTAAAGAATCAAGATCTGCACCTCGTCCAGTATCTGGTTCACTAGTTCTAGATCAGGTTAAAAACATAAAGTTTACTCTTGGTCAGTCAAGAGAAGAGGTAAGTGGGGTTATGAAAAATACTTGGAAAAAGAAAAGCATTTTTTTTAATCTTCCTTATTGGGAGTATAACTTAGTGCGCCATAATCTTGATGTTATGCATATAGAAAAAAATGTTTGTGATAACTTGATTTATACTTTATTGGGTTTGAAAAAGTCAAAAGACAACTTAGAAGCTCGATTGGACTTGAAGGAGATGAAAATAAGGCCCGACTTATGGCCTCAGTCTCGATCTAATGGGAAGACATATCTTCCTCCTACTTATTTCACAATGTCTCCACAGGAAAAAAAGTTGTTTTATGAAGTACTACAAAATACCAAGTTTCCACATGGCTATGCTTCTAATATCTCACGTTGCATTCGCAAACAAAAGTTATCAGGGCTAAAAACTCATGATTGCCATGTTATTATGCAAGAACTTCTTCCTCTTGCATTGCGAAGATCGATAGATAAAAAAGTGAGTTCTATTTTAATTGAATTATGCACGTACTTTCGGATTCTTTGTAGCAAAGAGCTTAAACTTGAAGAGTTAAAGTTACTTGAAGAAAAAATTCCTGTTACACTTTCTAATATGGAGAAGATCTTCCTCCCATCATTCTTTACCGTTATGGTACACTTGGTTATTCACTTGGCAACTTAGGCTAGCCTTGCGGGGCTTGTACATTATCGCTGGATGTACCCAATTGAGAGGTATGGAGAATAAGAATAAATTTTTACAGTACATCTTATGTTGTGAAGTATCAAAATATTAGACTAATAACATTACCTCATGGCATAGGTACTTATGTACTTTAAAATCATATGTTCGTAATCGTGCATGCCCAGAAGGTTCAATAGCAGAGGCATACATCGCAAACGAGTGTATGACATTCTGCTCGCGATATCTAGAGGGTGGAGATTCAAGGTCTTATTGGTCTAGAAAAAGTGAGGATGCAATTGAGCATGAGACTGATAATGAAGGATGTCTTTTCCCTTCTATTGGGGGGCCATATGGAAAGGAAGATGTATTTGAGTTGGATGAGAAAACATGGTTGCAAGCACATCGACATGTAATTTTTAATTGCGAATCAGAGGTGGTTGAAAACTATAAAAAGTGAGTGGCATATCTTTTTCTCAATATGTGTATATTACTTTATTTGTTAACAAAATTTGATATATGTAAGTAATATGACAGTGAGCATATTGCTGAAATCAAGAGATTACATCGTAAGCGTCGTCTTACACAACATCAACTTGATCGTTTGCATTTTGATACATTTCATGAGTGGTTCAAGGAGCAAGTAAGTACTTCAATTAAGTCATTATTTACTATGATTTATTGTCCTTGTACTTATGTCGACGTTTATTGTCATATATTTCTATTTGGTTAGGTGAAGGAGTTGGAGGTCACATCTAACATCCCAAAGGATGTTAAATTCCTTGCACAAGGGCCAACTTACATTGCAAGAAGATTTAAGGAGTTCGATGTAAATAATGGTTATCGATTCCGAACAAAACAATGTGAAGAGTTCATGGAGACACAAAATAGTGGTGTTATGGTCGTTTCAAAGACAGAAAGTTATGCAAGTACAAGTGATAAAGCCCCGAAGTCGGCAAATATCACATATTATGGTAGATTGAATGATATTGTGGAGTTAAACTACTATGAAGAATTCAAGGTTGTCTTATTTAAGTGTGATTGGGTTGATGTAACCAAAGGTAGAGGAGTTAAGGAAGATGACTTGGGCTTCACACTTGTAAACTTCTCACACCTAAGAGACACTGGTGATCGCGGAAGTCATGAGCCTTTTGTTTTTGCAGATCAAGCTCAACAAGTAATATTTGTGCAAGATCCTAAAGATCATGACTGGTTTGTCCCTAGGTTAATTAAACCTAGGGACATTTTTGATTTGGGAGAGGAAAATAGCATGCTGCTTGAGCCATCAATGCAGAGTGATGTCACTGACTTGACTATCTTAGAAAATATTTGTGATTCCGAACATGAGTTAAACAATTGGGTAAGAAGTGGTGTTGATGGGATAGTAATTGATACGAGTGAACATTCTCAAATTCCTCCACATGAAGGTGAAGCTGTTGAAGGAAGAAATGACATTGAAAATGAAAGTGATTCTGAATAAGACAAGTGGTAGTAATAAAATAGTTAATTCTTTTCCAAGTGTTATTGAAGTACTATATTTAGGATTTGACATTTTTTTTTTAATTCAGGCCATTGAATAAGATATCATTTATATGTTCAATTCAGTTCATATTTTTATAGAAGATGAATGTTGCCATGGATTATTCATATCTTTATTGGTGGTTTATCCAATATTAGTGTGAATTTTATGTCCTTGCTTTTACTTCTTTACTTCCATTTTATTGATGTAGCCCTTCCATCTTGAGATATTAAGTATCCTTATAAATGGATATTAAGCTCTGTTGTCTGGTGAGTCAAATACCTTCTTTTAGCTCCTGTGATGCATGTTTTAATCTGATACTAGAATAATTTTTTATCTTATCTTATTTGTTTAAATGATATGACTTTCACACATTCTTGCAGTTAGATAATTACTTCATTTTTGGAAGGAACAATGCGAACCAGAGGTGGCAGCAAATTCGCCATTCAACAACGTGATGATGAAGGTGTGCGGTCTCAAATTGAGCAATTGTTAGATGGTCAGAACAACTCTCATGCTCAAAGAAATGATGGTCAATCTAATGAATTGAATAGTTCTACTGGCACCGAGGAGCAACAAAATGATGAATCAGGTAACAATTGTGAGACTAATGTGTTAGCAAGCAGAACCACCAGTTTGTTAAGCTATTATTAGAAAAAAGAAGGATCACTATTATGCTTCCTAATGTCGAAACCTGCTTTCCCTCCTCTCTTTAACTCTTTGTTTCTGCCCTTTTTTTTCGTTCAGTTTCTGCAGTTTTTTGCCGTGAGTTTCTGCTTATTTTAGGTCTCAGTATATGCCTTTTCTTGCCTTCAGTTTTCGCATTTTACTCTCTCAATTTCTGCTGTTTTTAGCTCAGTTTCTGCTATATTTTCCTATCAGTTTCTGCTATCTTTTAAAATCATTTTCCTCTGTTTTTTCCCTATCAGTCTCTGCAGTTCTTAGCTCAGTTTCTACTTTTTTCCCTTCAGTTTCTGCGGTTTTGTTCTATCAATTTCTGCTGTTGTTTAAATTAGTTTCTGCAGGTTTTTCGTATCAGTTTCTGCAGTCTTTTAGCGGTCAGTTTTCTGCTTTTTTATTCTACCAGTTTTTGCAGTATTTTCCCGTCAATTTCTGCATGTTTTAGCTCTCAATTTCTGTTGTTTCTGGCTATTATTTTCTGCTTTTTTCATAGTTAAATAAGTGAACTGAGAGAGTCTTTTTCACTAACTATATGGATTTTTTCCATGATAGGTAATTTGGAGGTAAGGAAAGTCCGTGGACCTACTTTACTAAAAGATATTTGGAAGCTACCTCCAGGGAAGACCGTTGCTGTGGGGTTCAATAGTCGTAACCAAGCTGTTGGAAAAGAGGGTAGAAAGCTTGCTAGTTTTTTGGGAATTATTGCTAGAACTCCAGAGCTTACTCCCTTAAACATAGATGACTGGAGAAACTTTGACATAGAAGAAAAGAAAAAACTGGTGGAGTTTGTGCGGGTACGGAGTTATTATAATTCGTATGATGTGTGAATTCAATAACTGGTTATTTCTATTATACATGCTATTATCTTTTAAACTTATGCTTTGTGTTCTTAGAAAAAGTTTTCTATCCCGGCACGCGCTGAAGAATTTGTCATAAGGTCAATAGGAAAGAAATGTAAAGATTACAAATGCGATTTGAAAAGTGAGTATATGACAAAATATAAGACCAAAGATGCTATGTTGAGAAATAAACCCAGTCGCATACCAAGGGATCAGTGGATTGGTCTTGTCTCTTATTGGGTTTCAGATAAAGCAAAGGTATCAACTTTAGAAGTGTTAAAACACATTTACTAGTTCTTATAATGTTTAAACTGTTTCTGTAATTTTTCATGTACAACTTTTAAGATATTGTTTTTATGTTGCAATGACAGAGGCGTACTCAAGCAAATAGAATCAATAGGGCCAAGCAAAAGAGGCCTCACACAGCAGGATCCAAAAGTTTTGCCACCGTGATGGATGAGACGGTATTCATGTGTAATTTACAAAACATAACATTTGTAAAACACTTTGGTTGTGCGTATTTGACATCGACTTTATTGTTTTAGGCTAAAGATGGGATAGAGCCTACACGAGCAGAAACTTTCATTCTGACTCATAAACAACGCAAGGATGGTAGACCACTGGATGAGGAGTCTGCGATAACAATTGTAAGATTTCTTTCTTTATTTTTTTGAGTAATGTTTGCAAGGAGAATGAAAGCAGCACCCCTAGAAGTGATTACATTTCATCAGCAATTGAAAGTCTTCGTTCAACTAAATCCAATAGAAAACATAACACAAATGAAGTATCCCTAAAGTGAACTTCACTAAAATGCATTGTCCAGAAGTATATTATTTCATATCCAAGTTGGTGCCCTATCAATTATCATCATCTTATTAGGTCACATTTAATTACTGAATCTCTCTTTCTTGGATTGCTCTTACTTTTACTTTCTTATCTCTTCTTTCTTTTTGTTTTATTGTACGTTCTTTTGTTGGGGGTTGGTGGAGGTGTCTTTATATTATAATATATAGGTCTGATGTGTTTCTTTCACCTACGGAACAAATTTGAGGATTTTGTGCTGTGATTCTGGATAGCATAATTCTTGTCTTTTGGAAGAATTACTTGCCAAGCTGTAGGTTTAAAATAAGTGCTAAAAGAATCTACTTGGATGACAAAAATTGGCCAAACTTTCTCTATGTGATTAATCTCCTTTGCTTGATTGAAATTGTATGATATCATAACTCTGCTACCTGTTGAATCTTGTGGTAGTTGAGAAGCCCAATGTAGTTATTATATGCTTGTGTTTGCAAATAGCTTTATTTTTTACTGAAAGAAAGATTGCTTGAAAGAGCATCATCTTAACTATCCGAGTGCTACTATTCCAAACTCATTCCACATAGTTGAATGATCTCTGTGATATAAGATCTTGATAACTATTGTGTTGTTGCGATCATAGGATTGCCGAGAACCTTATCAAATGGCTGAAACAATTTTTTTATGTGTAATTCTCATAGTTTGGTAACTTGATTGATCAGGAAATGATGAACGAAAAGATGAATAATGAGGTGTCAAATGACCAGGCTCCTCGTAGTGTTGCTTGGGAAGGAGATGTGTATTCGCAACTATTGGGAAATGACAAAAGTGGGTATGTTCGTGGTTTAGGACTTGGTCCAACTCCTTCTACATTGTGGGGAAGACGATCTTCCTTAGGAAATGTTGTCACGGAGGATTCGTCTAATGAGGTTGTAAAAAAATTAGAGCAAGAGATTACAGAGTTAAGGGCAATAAATGAAAAACAAAATCATGAAATGAGTTTGATGAAACAAAATCAAGAGAAGTTGCTATCATGGATGAGACAAGTCAGGGAAAGAGATGCTCCTGAGGATGAATTATTTGTGCCTCACAATATCTATGGAAACTCAAGTGAACAGGTTATTTCAATTTCAAAAGTTTGTCATTCTATTAAAACTTTCATCTTATGAGAACACAATTAATATGTTATATTTGGCAGATTCCTGAAGATACCATTGGCCCTGAAGGAGTACCACATGCACCAAGGATGCAGTGCAACATAAATAATGTTGCTGAGAATTGTTCTTCCTATCATGGTATTGCTCTTCTACTAGAATATATTAACATAGCGCTCGTTTCCAGAATTGTACGAAATACATCATGGATTATGTTATGCATCAATTTCTTAACTCTCAATATCGTCAGAATAATTGTTGTGGTAAAGTAAGATCATCCGTCCCATTTGTTTGCTTTATATGTAGTTATTATTTTTTGTGATATTGGGTTGTGCTTCCTAGATAAATAGTTGTTATTTTGAACAGGTTAAATTTGGCTTAGTCCTATTTATAAAAGAGACTTTAGTGAAACTTTTGAGAATTCAGGGAGTTTGTAAAATTTTGAGTTTGATAAATTTTACAATGCACTTAAAGGTAGAATTATACATTTACATTAGATTTTACCTTTTGACATTTACTTATTTTACTATTTCAGGTCGAACAATGTAATGTTCAAAAATTTGGCATGTGGAAGAGGTCTATACAACGGAGAGTAGCAGGATTGGTTGAGGGTTTTGCATCTAATGTGTTTGAAGTTTTTGGTATTCAATGAATTAGTTATAGTGACTAATTATTTAGTTCAAACAATGTCATTTTATCCTTTTTGCCGTAGACATGTTAGTATTTGCATTGTTTTTCCAGATTTAATGAAATAACTTGTGTTTTTATGAATTATGATGAATTGAGAGTATTTATTAGTTATTATTAATATTTTATATTTAATATTTTACATCTCTAATATGTACCTCTCATTCCTATTAAAAAGGGTATCCTTTAGTGATCATTAAACTGGATTGAAGGATAACAATAATAATACGTTTAATTAAAATTAGAAATTAAATAGCTCTAAATATGGATCTAGTAGCCATTATAATTGCCCCTAAACAATTGTCATTAAAGTATGTCACTTTTATTGGCAATTCAGCTGGCTTTAGCAGCAATAAAAATGGACATTAAATATGGGAATAAAGGCATTTGGGGAAGGTTTTGGCAGCCATTGCAATTGCTACTAAATAATTGCGGGGAAAGCTTGTGTCTTTTAGCGGCAATTAATGTAATTTACTGGCAGTAAAAATGGCCACCAAAAGGCCTAAATGGACCATAAATGGAATGGATTTAGCGGCTATTATAATTGCCGCTAATCAATTGCCGTTACATTTTGGGACTTTTAGCGGCCATAAAAAGTATCTTTACCGGCATTTGTCTAAATGGCCGCTAATACCTTTAGCGACCCCATGTACAGCGGCCAAAGTTTAATGGCCGGTAAAGCTTTTAGCGGCAATTGTTATGGCCGCAAAAGACTTTTTTAATTGCCGCTAAAGACACTTTTTGTAGTAGTGTGATAAGATTGACTTAAAAATATTAAAAATTATAGACTATAGAAACAACATTAGTTATTTTCGGAATATTATTTTGTCCGATGAAATAGTTTTTAACTTAATGGTTATTTGATGTTCAATATCTAGTAAATAGGGAAACAACAACAGATGTTCTGAACATTAAAGTTACTTTATACATTGATAATCAAGAACCAGGCAAAAACATTCTTGATCGTTCAAAGATTCAGCGCTTTACAAAAGTATGCTAATTATATTAGCATTTAAGACATTACTTAATAAACAGTCATATTAACATCCTAGTCAATAATATGCGTTTTCACTTCAACGCGATGCAGTCCCTTCTTGATTCAAGGTTGCTATCTGGAGCATGTTCTTTATCCTCTTTATTTCTTTCAACATCTTTTTGACGTCCCTATTGTAGTATTCGAAGAATTCCTCAAATTTGAACTTCCAACCCCAAACTTCAGCACGAAGTTGTTCCAAAATATCATTTGCACGTTCTTGTCGTTCTGCAGAAGTGTTTCGACTTTTTCTTCCTCCTATTAGCTTGGCTGATCCTCTTCCCGTTTTTCCTTCTTTTTGCTTGGCTGATCCTCTTCCCTTTCTTCCTTCTTTTTTCATGGCTGACCCTCTTCCCGTTTTTCTTCGTTTTGCTTGGCTTCACTTCTTCCCGTTCTTCCTTCGTTTTGCTTGGCCGACCCTCTTCCCGTTCTTCCTTCTTTTTGCTTGGCTTCACCTTTTCCTTCTTGTTTCAAGGTTGCTCCCTTTGTCGTTTTTGCTACTCTTGACGTGGATGCTCTTGTATTTGTTGCTCCTGTTCTTGCAGCAGTAGCAACTATTGAGGAGGAAGGTCGGCGAACCATTTTTATTTTTGGCTGAAGATTATAGGTTGTAGTGGTATAGAGTTTTTTGAATTTGAATGGTTTGATCGAGTATTTATAGGAGAAAAATAGGTAACCGACTTAAGTGTGTTTTATCCAGACAATCCCCAACACTAGCCGTTATATATTTTTTTTAAATTTTTGAAGTGACGCTTCGTTGCTTTGCTTCAGATTTGAATTGAAGGGGATAGCCGTTAAGTGTATAATGATGAGTAGTTTAAAAAATACCAATAGTCGTAATAGTCTACTGGAAGGGTATAAATAATTTTCAAACATGAAGATCAATTTGAATTATAAACGTCAAAAACCAATAGACTAATGGAACGAGTATATGATGATTCGTATCGCCATGAAAATGTTCTGACTTCCGCGAGAAGGATTAGGAACCCCTGGTCACAGTTAAAACACGTGTACTAACCCCAACCATTCAATGCGAATAGGCGCCTCTTTAAATCATCACATATGCAACCGAAAAGGCACCAAGCCTTCTATAAATGTTAAATGTCTGCACAACAACAACAAGGCGAAACAAAAACAATGTCTCGCAGAGTAAGGCAACCAAGAGCACCAGAACATGATAGTGGAGTTCCAAGTACTAGTCGGTTCACTGAAATCGATCATGTCCGTGAAGATATCGCAGATCTGACCTCAGATGTTGATCAGATTGTAGTTTATGTAGGAAATGTCGAGGATCAAGTGTCGCGATTAAGAACTAGATTCGATGAATTCCGTGAGGATATGAATCTTATTAAGCTTATGCTTCGTGGTATTCAAGCTGCACTCGAGATTGACCCCCAAAACTACCCTTCACCACCACGGCCTCCAGCGGAACACATGTGAAATGAAGAACTATTTCAAGTGTAGTCATTTAAGAAGATTTTCTATTTGCCTTGAATGTCGTGTTTAGAAGTGTTGTCCTTTAATTTTCAGTACAATCTAGCATGTTTTGAATATTTATGAATGTTTTTTTGCATTACACTGAACATCCCGTTTGCAGTATTAGAACATCCGTATGATGATCAATTTGATTTATATAATACAAAAATAATAGGAATTTGGAACGCCATTGATAAATGCTCGAAACATTAACTTAAACGTTCAAATATATAGATCTCAGTAGTACTCGATGAACAACAACTGGTATCAAATAAACCTAGCTACAATGAAACCCAAAAAAGCTGCCCAAGACAATAAGAAATACATCTTCCACCGTTGCAATTTAGCCTCTAACTTACTGATCTTCAATAAATATGTAGTATTACAAGCCCCTAATTTGTCAACTTCCTTCAGCAAATTGGCCCTTTCTTCACAAACTTCATCAAGTGAAATTTTCAACTTGTTTAAAACCAATGTAGTAGGCTGGGGATACTCCTCGTCACACCATTCCCAAAATCCGCAATTGCTAATACCCTTGCGGGGACACTTGCAAAATTTTAGTCCAGCATTCGACTGTGTGCCCGCCGTGAATTGTATCGCCGGTAAGCCACACCAACATCGACGATTTTGAGAGGAGCTGCGAGAACAAGTTGATCCTTGATGAGACATGGTTGAGTTAAGAACTAGAAGAAGACGAGGTAAAGGGGGTCCCTAAGGAGTTATAACAATAATGGGAATGGGGTAAAAAGACCTAATTAATTGAATGGTTGGGATTATTCCACGTGTTATAAGATAATAGAACGGGTTGGGATTAATGTAAGTTGTGTGGAGCAGGTCGCTCCACGTATTTAAAACGGGTTGCTCCACTTTTTTTAGCATTAGAAAACCATGTTTGGCACGTAGAAGAGATTGTTCTAATATCTATAAACAAATGTATCTGTTGTATTAGTACTACAAACACCAAAAAAATTTCCAAAGATTGATGCAAAAACATCTAATTTAAGTTACGAATGTGGGTTTATATGTTCAGTTCATAGTAGGTGCCTAATTTAATATGTAGTGTTCCAACCTTTAATATGGTTGTAATAAGAAACTATATAATATGAAAAGATTAATAAGTCTTTATATTTAAGGTTAAGTCATCATTATATAGATTATCCATTAGTTAGAACAACATCTAATGAAATACTCAATAACTTAGTAAGTGTTTCATTTGATATAACTGAGTAATCGCTTTCAATAGATATAAATGAGTATACTCTAGTAGAACTTTTATGAGTAAACACTTCCAATAGACATACTAGTGATGTAGTCACCTTTAATACACATAATATTGAGTAATCTCTTTGAATATACCAAAAAAATTTTCCAAAGATTGATGCAAAAACATCTAATTTAAGTTACGAACGTGGGTTTATATGTTCAGTTCATAGTAGGTGCCTAATTTAATATGTAGTGTTCCAACCTTTAATATGGTTGTAATAAGAAACTATATAACATGAAAAGATTAATAAGTCTTTATATTTAAGGTTAAGTCATCATTATATAGATTATCCATTAGTTAGAACAACATCTAATGAAATACTCAATAACTTAGTAAGTGTTTCATTTGATATAACTAAGTAATCGCTTTCAATAGATATAAATGAGTATACTCTAGTAGAACTTTTATGAGTAAACACTTCCAATAGACATGCTAGTGATGTAGTCACCTTAAATACACACAATATTAAGTATTACAATCAATACTTATATGATTTGAAGTCTTAGTTGTTGTAGATACACGAAGAATGCCTGTAATTGAGCTACACATAGATTGCAAGGTCAGCAAATAGATTACTAATGTGTCTATCTAGTGATATAACGTCCAATCTATGCTACAATTCGTTATAATACACTTCTTAATGTTTAAAATTGTTAATTGATCTAGAATCAACCCTACACTCCTTATCCAAACAACCTAATAATTACATTTTGGTATAATTAACGACATATATTTTGGTTTACTTACACATAGCATGTTTTGGAATCTTACTAAACTACTAAATCATTGTTTATTCATTTTAAATGATCCTTATATTAGTATTTATCAACTAATCCTCAACGGTACAAAAACAACATCAGTATGAAGATCCAGAACAGACTTGCGACGTTCAAGAACGTTACGAAAAAGGTTCAGAACATGAGAATGAATGTTCTCTAAATGTTAGGAATTTTTGCGGTTTGGGGGTTAGGGTTAGGGTTATGTTTTGGGGTTCAGGGTTAGGGTTAGGGTTAGGGTTAGGGTTCAAACATCATTTATTATGTTTTGAACGTGAAAAAGGTACTTTTTATTTTGAGCAAACGAGTTTCATTTTAAACGAACTACCTAATTGATTATTATGTTTGGCACGTTCAGAAGACCGTTCTAATATCTCAAAAAAGAAATGTACACCCGCCCCGGGCTCGATTTTATACAAAAATGGGACGCGCGTGGAATTCGGAACAAAAAAAAAGGTGGGGCCTTAATGGCAATTATGAGGATTATGACAACCCCAAAAGTGAAGTTTTAATTAAAAATGCGGCTGATCAGTCTTATCAATTCAATCATTTCAAACATCGAACACCCGCCCCTTTCTTCTCTTACACACTTCTCGAGTCTTCTTCTCGAGTCTTCTATTTCGTCGTCGGCCATCTACATAATGTTCTCCGGCAACATCTAAAGGTAAATTTTGTACTATATTGATGTTTTCAAGTGAATCGGGGTTTATTTTTTTGCTATTTGGCTATTTCGATAAAGCTAGGGTTTTTACCCCTTCTTTCTGGTTCTGGACTGAAATTCTCGTGAAAATCTCTGCTTTTTGTTGATTTTTTCGTCAAATCTCCCCAAACAGTGCTGTGTAATGTTGTTGTTGTTGTACAAATAGCGGCTTTTGCATGTTTGTGTTAATAACGATTTTAAGGCCAAACTCCTTCTGCTATGTCAAACATCTTCATACTGTGCTCTGAACTTTTGTTAGGATGTTTCAACTTGCTGATGCATTTTAGATGGGAGTTGTTAAAATATATGCTAGCATGTTTACGTTAATAACGATGTCAAACATCTTCATAAGGTGCTTGGAACGTGTGTTAGAATGTTTCAAGTTGCTAATGAAGTTTAGACGTTCAATTACGTAGTGGAAGTATTATCAACTTAACACATAATCTGATAATTTTCATTCATACTTAAGGAAACAAAATACATGTACAAAAGTACTTGACATAATGCTTGACAAAAGTACTAGATATAATGCTTAGACAAAAGTACTAGTACTAGATATAATGCTTAAATAAAAGTTCTAGTTGTCAGCATTGGGAGAATTTGGAGGAGTAGCAAACTGCTCCGGATTCATCCCTTGATGGATAAGGAGTCCCAAAAGCATTCTTTCAATACGCTCCCAGCGCTGAACTAACACTTGCCTTATGCTCCATACATCAGCAGATAAGCGGTCCACAGAATGGTTGATTGCAGTGATGTCAGTTTGTATACCGGCAATATCCCAGGCGATGTTTCCATAATATTCGTTATGGTCAGGTTCGTCGGCTGGGGCATAGTGGCCATTAGCGACAACTTCGTTTTGGTTATTTTCCATTTGTGTTTGTTGTCTATGAAGAAATTTTGCTAATTCAAGTAGGAGGATAATTGTGTGTATGGAGGGACAAGGAAATGTTTGTATTTATAGATGATAAAAAACATAAAAAACACCAAAAGGCGTGATATGAACATTGAAAAGTCGTTCACTACTCTCTAGGTGGGTGATGTGTATCTGGATTAATTAATGCCTTTTTTCGTATGCAGGTTGGGGGATGCTTTCACACCTTTTAATTGCACGAGGTAACCCTTCGCTTGATCAATCAGCATGACTATTGCATTATACTGAACATCCCGTTTGCAGTATTAGAACATCTGTATGATGATCAATTTGAATTATATACTACAAGAATGATAGGAATTTGGAATGCCATTGATAAATGCTCGGAACATTATGTTAAAAGTTCAAATATAAAAATATATAAAATTGTCAAGATTAAAATTCAAAAAGCAACACTTTGAGTTTGGGAGGATTGTCCACTATCCACTCGTTTCGGGCAAGTAGTTCTTTTGTGGCCTGACCTTTTGCAGATGCTACATTTGTTTCTCCTACTTGAAAATACTTCACCAACTGATGGTATCCGCTTTTTCCTTCGTCTACCCTTACCCACGTCGATGAAAGGAGGCAATATTCGTCTCTCAAGCAGCTCAGGAGGAACATTCCAAAATTCTTCCGGCGGAACAGCATTGATCGGTTCTGCATAGGCAATCATATATGACTCTAACTTGTAATATGCAGAAGTGAAGTCATAGACGCACGCTCCATAGTCTTCTGGACGCAGCATTCTGATAGCTGCCATAGCATGTTTACAGGGTATTAAGTCAATTTGATACTCTCTGCACGTACAAGTTCTGTTGAGTAAATCGACTTCTGCTCCCTGGCCTTGACTGATGATGGTGAAACCATACGTACCTTTTCGACTAATTGCGAGCTTACCCCCTTCCTCCAGGTTGAATCTTATTTTTCCTTCAATTGAAGGGACACATATGGTTGAAACCTCGAGGAACTCCGTAGCTCTCACATGGAATTTTTCGCCAAATGTACGATTGATATGATTTAATAGGGCAACGATAGGATATTCTCTTTCATCCCTCAGCATTGCATTTGTGGACTCAGCAATGTTCGAGGTCATCACTGCAAATCTGAAATTGTAACAAACAAACAAAGACCTTAATGCTAAATACGTCTAATCTAAGTGCGAACATTAAGCATGCGATCAGAACATCAATAATTACGTCATACACATCATTGGTACTATTTTGAATGTCAATTAGAATGTTCTCGGCTTAATTGACATGTAAATATAGAACATTCCAACGCAACGTTCAGAACATTTGGTATGAATGTTCATAGTCGTGTACCTGTGCCCAGGGAAAAAGCATCTGCTCCATTTATGGAACCCCACGTCATCTTGAAGATATCTGGCAACCCTTGGATCGTTGTCTTCGATTTGCTTAAAGTGCGTTCTGAAATCCTCCACACGATATGCATCTGCTGCCAAGTAATAGGACCCCAGGTGGTCTCCAAACTGAAACTTTGTACGGATATTTTCAGCAAGGTGCCTCGTGCAAACTCCGTAGTGAGCTTGGGGAAACCACTTGGCAACTGATTTTGCTATGCTTTTATGCCTATCTGAAATGACACTCAACTCATCATTGTACTGGGCTATGTCAACCAATTGTTCGAAAAAAAAAATCATAAGAAGCATCACATTCTTTGTCCACAACGCAGAATGCAACAGGGAATATGTGCTTCTCTGCATCCTGGGCAACGGCAGACAACAACACACCGCCGTACTTGCCTGACAAATGAGTCCCATCAATAGCAAGGACTTTGCTCATATACAGAAAACTCCTAATCCAAGATCCGTAAGATATAAAAAAATACTTAAACCTCCCACAACTATCAAGCTTCAAAGCTGTCTTGCTTCCAATATTTTGGGACCTTACCATATAACTGTATGCCTCTAAAATTTCATAACTGTGTTCATGTGTCCCTCTTGCTATTGCCTTTGCAATCTCACATCCCTTCAAACTTTTCCAATAACTAATGTTGCATCCCAATTCTCTGTTGAATGCAACCCTGATGTCTTTTGGTGTTATTCCTTTCCCCTCAATGTACCTATCTTTCATGTATTCACCAACAACATCAGCTGTGGCATATTTATGGTGGCTTTGCAGGTGCTGCACACCGCACGTGTGCTCACCATTGTAGATTGTAATATAAAATGTATCACTACTATGATACCTCAATGCTCGAAGCCACCACTTGCAATTTGCATCAACACATCGGGCATAAAACAACCTTTTTGTATTCTTCACAGCTTTGAAAGAAAAAGGCTTCCTCACTGCAGCAAGCCTCAACTTCACCACTAATTCTCGCTTGTTCTTGAAAGTCATACCCTTTACAAAACCTGTGCCGTCTTTTCCAAAAAAATCGTTGCGGCTGCTCAATGATGGTGCTCTTTCTGAAGGATTACCAACTACTTCTCCACCTTCTTCACCTTCTTCGTCTGCCTCTCCACCTTGTTTTAATTCATCTTCATCCATCTCAACATGCATATCTTGTTCATTCGAACTTGAAATTCCTTCAGGCCTTGGAATCACACTAACCCTTAGTGTTGGCCTAGCCCCAGCTGGGTCTACATCAGCCATATAAAGCTGAACATCATCATCAGACCTAATTTTCGATGGAGCAGTCTTTTGCTTTGCGGCAACACTCAGCATATATGAAATGCAAAGATCCCTAGGATCATCACTTACCCCCCAACTGCGTATGATTTTGTCGACAAGTTCATCATATGTAATATTCCTACTCACAAGGATAGGTCTTGTCTCTTTCACCTTAGGAATCCAAGCATAGCATTTCGAACGCTCAACCCATTCGCCGAGAAAATCAACTCCTAGTAGTATGTTGTCCCCCATTACTTTAACGATATCTGCAAGGTAGGATAAACATTCATCAAATGTGGTCCAGGTAGCAAAGGATACTGGAACATCGAAAAACAGATCCGAACATGGCCAAGGATGTTGAAGAATACAAGCATACTGATGTGAAACATCGATACATCAGTTCCGACCATCTACAAAAATGTTCCAACATTATGAATAGCATTTACTGAACATGCTGTAAGATTATTCGGGCAACCAAAATTATGTTTCGTAACTCTGACTAGCACAATAGGAACATCAAAAGGATTATCCTGAGCATCTAATACAATGTTCCATAATTGTGACTATGTTGTACGAGTATTTGTAGAACAATCTTTATAATGTTGCGATCGTCACGGTAAGATGTTTCAAAACATCAACATACTGGTTTAAAAGGGTTTTTACAAAAATTAGAATAGTAGAGATTAGCAAGACGGAGATTTACACTTACAGGAGATATGGGAGTTGTCAAGCTTTCCAGTTTGAAGTAATGCCCAGCGTTAAAAGTAATGCCAACCAGAAATTGTTATTCAAAGAATTGCAGCGTATTTTCCCCAAATTATTTATTAAATTAGAGTCAATAATACCTCTAATTAACCGAAATGGATTTTAGATCTGACAATATTTTCCGTTTGGGAGAGTTGGAATGCAAGAATAATAGCGAAAACGAATGGAGATTGAAGAAAGCAGATGCGCAGCAGCTATGGTGTTTCAGGTCGGGAGGGAGAAGAGAAGAGAGGAGAGAGAGAGAGAGAGAGAGAGAGAGAGAGAGAGAGAAAGGAGGGAATAAACGGAGGGATAAATATTTCCCTAATTTGGCAAATTTTATTTTTTATATACGTGAGGACCAAAGTATAAGAAATGAAACTTTGGGGTGAAGGGGAGTGGAGGAAAGTTATGTTTAAGAGCATTAATTAGATGTGTCCCTTTTATTACATTAATTAAGACTTTGTCCCTTTTACCTATTTTCACTCTTGAGTGTCCCTTTTGACCAAATGTCCCAAGTAACTTCCCATATTTAATTAGGATTTAGTAAATATTATTTAATTTATTTATTAAACCAAATATAAATAAGTGGGTCATAACTTACATTCTCCCACTTGGCACAGGTTCATTATTCACTTAATGGTTTAATAAGTATTTCAATCATCATGTGCACAGTTAATACTAAATCCCACATTATTCATTGTTATTGAATAAGCCAACCAATATGAGTCATGACGGTTGTACATCACTTTCGACATAGTCCCTTCCATGTACTACAATATTAGTTTATTACCCAACACAACCTTCAATACATAATGGTCCAACAATAATGCTTAGAATATCTTTATCTAAGTTAAAACCTGTCATCGTCATTCTCAACGTTATGTATACAAGAGAAAAACAGGTAATGCAGAAACATTTACATTAATGAGCTCAAAGTGTCAATCTCATAAACATCATAAGTCTTTACATAAATTCATACATTGTTATCAATAATGTCCATTCTTTAAACATGATCCATAAATGCGTTGGGCGATAATCCTTTCGTCAAAGGATCAGCAATCATAATTTTGGTGCTAATATCTTCAATTGACACTTTATGTTTCTGGACGTGTTCTTTAACGACAAGACATTTCAAGTCTATTGACTTAGCACCTTCGTATATTTGTCGTTCTTAGCAAAGAACACTGCTGAGGAATTGTCACAATAAATTTTCAGCGACATGGCAATATTGTCGACTAATCCAAGTCCTGAAATAACATTCCGCAGCCACTAAATCTAAATTGTGGCCTCAAAGCATGCCATAGCCAGCATAATCTGAATCTGAATATCTAACCATATCAAGATGATTAGATTTTCTATAAGTGAGCATATACTTCATTACTTACGTTCGAATTAATTCTTTGAATTGAGATTTAATTTATCTCCTTTCTAGATTGGAACGGGACTTGATGACAATTTTCCATTCTAAATCCTTTTAAAACTTTATTAATATAGGCCTTTTGAGACAACCCCAACAATCCTTGTGATCTATCCCGGAATATTTCTATCCCAATCAGATAGGTTGTCTCTCCCATATCTTTCATTTCAAAGTTGTTAGAGAGAAATTTCTTGGTGTCATGCATCATACCAAGATTATTAGTAGCAAGCAAGATATCATCAACATACAAGACTAAAATTATAAACTTACTCCCACTGACCTTTAGATATATACACCAGTCAAGAATGTTTTCCTTGAATCCAAAGGCGACAACAGTTTCATGAAACATAAGATACCATTGTCGGGAAGCTTGTTTAAGCCTGTATATTGATCTCTTTAGTTTACACACCATGTGTTCCTTTCCTTTAATTTCAAAACCCTCTGGTTGATTCATGTAAACTTCTTCCTCTAAATTTCCATTCAGAAAGGCAGTTTTCACATCCAGTTGATGTAGCTCTAAGTCATAATGAGCCACTAAAGCCATTATAATTCTAAGTGAATCCTTTTTAGAGACAGGTGAAAATGTCTCTGTACAGTCAACACCATGTTTCTGAGTGAAACCTTTTGCAACAAGTCTGGCTTTGTGACGTTCAATATTACCATTTGAGTCACGTTTGGTCTTAAAGACCCATTTACACCCGACTCTTTTGCAACCTTCTGGTAATTCAACAAGGTCCCAAACTTTATTATGTTGCATGGATTTCAACTCATCTTTCATAGCATCTAACCACTTATCAGAATTATTACTTTCAATGGCCTGTGAAAAATGAAACTGGATCATCATTGATTTCCAAATCATCCAAATCATTTTCCGGATCAATTTCTGACTCATGTAGATATACCAAAAAATCATCAGAAATAACATTTCTTCTTTGTCTTTGAAATTTTCTTAATGCTACTTCTTGCGGTACGTCTACTATAGGTTCATTGATTATGTTTTCATTATGAATAGCAGGATCATTATTTTGTTGTTCTTGTTGGTTGTTAGGTGGTACAACAACTTCGGGAACAACAATTTTAGGAGAAGTACAGGGTAAAGGAATTTGCACCCTAATTTCCACATTACGCGGTTCTTCACTCCCACTAACTTCACCATTCTCAATGAACCTAGCATTTCCAGTTTCAACAATTCTCGTACTATGGTTAGGACAATAAAATCTATACCCCTTTGATTTTTTCTGGTTAACCAATAAAGAAACCACTGATTGTTCGTGGATCCAGTTTCTTTTCTTGTGGATTATAAATTCTTACTTCTGTCGGGCAGCCCCAAACATGCAGGTGCCTTAAACTAGGTTTCCTACCAGTCCAAAGTTCAAAAGGTGTCTTTGGAACTGCCTTACTAGGAACCCTATTTAGTAAGTACACGACAGTTTTTAAAGCATACATCCACAATGAAGCGGGTAAAGATGAATTACTTAACATACTCCTAACCATTTCAATTAATATACGATTACGCCTTTCTGCCACACCATTTTATTGTGGTGTGCCAGGCATTGTGTATTGAGCACATATGCCACGCTTTTTGAGGAATTTAGCAAATGGACCAGGGTGTTGTTCAGTTTCATCATATCTTCCATAATATTCACCACCTCTATCTGACCTAATTATTTTCACATTTCTGTCTAATTGCCTTTCAACCTCATTAATAAATATTTCTAAGGCATTTTCTGCTTGAGATTTTTCGTGCAACAAATAGACATAACCATAACGTGAAAAGTCGTCAATAAAGGTGATAAAGTACTTTTCTTTACTGAAAGATGGAATATCAAAAGGACCACAGATATCAGTGTGTATAATTTCAAGAAGCTGTGTGCTTCTTGTGGCTCCTTTCTTTGTGTGTTTTCCTTTAATACAATCCACACAAATATTTAGGTCTGTAAAATCTAAATCTGGAAGGATTTCATTCTTAACTATTCTTTCCAGTCTTTCTTTAGATATTCGAACTCAACGTCTATGCCACAAGTAAGCAGAGTGTTCATTCACCAAACTACATTTGGTTCCAACATTATGATGCAGAGTTAAAAGAGTTTCAGCAAACAGATTATCAAGATTCAGTTTGTATAAACCATCATAAAGAATACCAGAACCAATGAGATCATTATACTTAAACAAACTAAAACATCCATTGCCGAAATTAAAAGAATATCCAGTCTTGTCTAACTTAGACAAAGAAACTAAATTTCTGGAAATAGAAGGTACGTAATAAGTTTCAAATAAGTCTAAGTAACGCCCAGTATCTAGGATTAAATTATACGTCCCGATAGCTTGAACTGGAGCCTTCACTCTATTCCTTATGTACACAAATCTTTCATTTTTATTTATAGTTTGGGTTGTAAGAAATTCCTGCATCGTGTTAGAAACATGAACAGTACAACCAGCGTCAATCCACCAAGTATTATAAGGAACTTCAGTTAAATTTGATTCGAGACACGTAAAAGCACAAGGCTCATTTTTCTTCTCGAACCATGCCTTACGTTTCAGGCAGTCTTTCTGAAAATGTCGAGGTTTTCCACAGAAACGACACTTGTCATTCTTGTGTTCCTTCTTATGTACTTGATGAGAGGACTCACTAATATTATGGTTCCTCTGTTTGCCCTTAACATGCTTCTTTCCTTTCTTTCCAGCTACTTGATGGCTTACAAAGTTAATGGAGTGAATTCCTTGATTCTTTAGCCTTGTTTCCTCCTGAACCAGCATTCCGTGCAATTCATGCACGTTCCATTTATCTTTCATGGTATTATAGCTCATTTGGAAAGGATCATACTCAGACGGCAATGAGTTGATAATGAACTGCACAAGGAAATTTTCATCCACTTCCATTCCTAGAGTCTTAAGTCTTGCTGCTATGTTTGTCATTTCTATGACATGCTCATGCATGGTACGTGAACCATCAAACTTCATGGTGGTCAAAGTACCCATTAGAGTCCCAGCAAGAGACTTGTCAGCAGTTTGAGAGCGTTCTTCTACAAGTCTTAGAAGCTCTTTGGCACTTTCAGTATTGGGAAGAGCAGACTTAATGTTGCCCGCAATACTCATTCGCATGAACATTAGGCTTAATCTGTTAGACCTGTCCCACTGCTTAAAATAGGACTTTTCTTCAGCAGTGCTAGTTGTAGTAATAGCAGCTGGCTTCTCAGTGTAGAGTGCAACATCAAGATCCAAAACTCCGAGATGGAATTTGATCTGTTCGCACCACTCTGAGAAGTTCATTCCGTTAAAAGCCGTAACAGAAGCAGAGTGCGAATGAAGAGCAAGTGCTGCAAATAGAATATGCTCATTCGTTAACGCTTTGAGTTATAAACTAAACATGCTATTAGATTCAGAATTATACATGAAGTGTATCCTGATGTTCACCTTTGGGCAGAACGCCAAAATACAAATTTAAACATTATGATGCTTCATATAATTTTAACATAATTTGATAATTTTGATATACCATTAGTAGTATTTACTATCTTTGGATAATTAAACAATACTAACAGTACATCTAAATTATCTCTTTAATGTTCCACGATTATAAGAACAAATAATCAACCTTTGGGCGACTCATAAATGTCCTATAACCATGAACTTCGACTTACCCATAAATATTTTACATCATTTATAAGCATCAAATTTATGGGTAGCTCAATATAAGATTAAATTTTATTTTGGAATTAATTTTCATAAAGATTCGACCACTTTGGTGATTAACGAATCATACATAATTTGTTCCAACAATAAATTCCACAGTCTGTAAATTATTTTCATTTACAGCGAAGCTTTGCTAAAAATTATGGACCAATGCTAAAACAGTTCATCTCTAATTATGTAACTCATGAATTGGCATAGCAAATTACCTCAGTCACTACTACAACTACTGACATACTCATAATTGCATCTAGTTGTCTTCCAGTAACACTTAATACATTAAAAGCAAGCAAAGGGCTGTTGAATCCATGAACAAATCTTTTAGAATTAATTATTCTAGAAAAGAGGTCAACTATAAATCTTTTACAGATCGTTATGGAGTATCACGTGAAGTTTCATGGTTATCGTAATCATCATAGGGCTGTTGAATCCATGAACAAAACTAATTAAGCAAATAGCAAAATCCTTTCAATACCGCGTTTCAAAATATAAAATCAGCCTGAGATTTTAAACAATTGCAGCAACCTAAATTACATAATTAGGGTACACATAATATTAGTTTTAATGGAAAGTCACTAGTTCCTAAACCTGGCTCTGATACCACATGTTAGATTTCATAATTTCAGGAACCGTGGAACTATATGATTTTCACATAAACTCTTAATAATTGTAATTCAGTCAAGAAACATACCTGAATCTGCCATAGCGTTCTCTTGATTTGAAGCGGAAGCCTTAATTCTTTGTTCTTGATAAAAGGTGATATCTCCCTCTTTCTTTTAACTTTAAGAAAACGTCTGATGGAAAACGTTATCAGTATTGATAGAGAGAGGACCCTTTTAAAATGAGAAGAACACTTAATTTCACATTCCATCAATGTGAGGGAGTGGGTAGTTTTAAAACCACCAAGGAGTGGGTAGTTTTAAAACCACCAAGTAACTTCCCATATTTAATTAGGATTTAGTAAATATTATTTAATTTATTTATTAAACCAAATATAAATAAGTGGGTCATAACTTACATTACCCGCCTTCCCTTTTTGTGCACATGCCTAAAGATAAAAGTACGATGAAGAAAATAGAACAATACATGATGCTGCTGAATGGAAAAGGCATTGATGTTGCAGAGGTTAAATGCAAGGAGTTTCCTTTGTTTCCTAATCTCTTTGCTGATAGAATCCCAGGTCTTGATCCTTCTACCTCAGCAAAGTTGTTTAGTCTATTCCAGGAAAAAGGTTTCATCAACAAGAATGGTTTCATCACAAATGATGGGCGTGATATACATTGGAACGGGACTCTTCAAGAGAGAGAGATTATTCTCCCAGATAAGTCCTTAGCCAAGCACATTCAAGAGGAAATGAATCTTGCATTTGCTTTTCATGAAATGGCCAGCTTGCAATCAGAGCAGGTCTTCAACTGGTTTGAGACTCATTTGAGCTAATCAGGAGTTCTATCCTGTGTAATTTCCTCCAACTGCGAGGGAAGAATGTCTGTCGCTCTGCTTTGGACTGCTGACAGAGGACCTGAATAATATGGTTTGGTGCAAATATTCTTATGACCAGGTCCAATTCCTCATTCTCCGCCTGCATTGTGATGCTAAGTACACCCTGGGTATTCAAACTGTTCGCTTGTGGATGTCCATTAAGCATTCATGGTCTATAATGCATCTAATCTAGGTTGTGGAGTTGTATTGTCGGTTGATTAGCATTTATAGCGATATAACACGAATAGTCCTGCACCTTTTAAGGCGAATAATGTAGTGAACTAAAGGTGTAATGTTGTATGGTTTCTTCTTTAATATTGCGATTTGCGGGATACTTTCTGCCAAGTGTCCTGCTGCTCATATTCAAAACTACTCATTACAATGTTTCATTGAGCAATGTTTTCATGATCCCATGAAGACAGACAGGATCTTTTGTTTGCTTTATTACCTATTATGTATATGTTGTAAGCCATTGATGTCTTTGAAAAACAAGAATCAAACTGGTTCTTGAAGTTTAAAACTGAGATCTAGTTTGCACTCACCAACCACAAGTTATTATTTAGTGGTTTCATTTTTCGTTGTTTTAGCAGATAGAATAAGCTTGTCGATGTTGCAAGTTGTTTTGTTATTTTTGGCTCAAACTGTTGTGATCTACTTGTGCAAGTAAAACATGAACTTTTGGAAAAGTAACTGACTGGTGATGCAAACCAAATGACATGCCCAGCTTGGATAATTCATCTTAGTGAAAATGTCTTTGAAATTAGAAATGCAGCTTTGTAGAGGACATTGGAAGATCCAACTTCCTTGGGACATCTTTTTGTACCCCTTTCTCGAAGAGCTTTCTTGCATCAACTTGTAATCAGTCAGCAAGTTTTACCCTTTAACAGCTTTTCTGAAGGGGTGAAAATCTTGGAGTATCGTCCAGACACAAATAGCTAACATGCAATGACGGATAAATCTTTTGGAGAAGGGGTAAAAGTCTTGGGTTATCATCCGGACACAAATAGTACACATGCAATGATAGATAAACCTTTTGGAGCTTGGTTTATGACCAAACACTACAATGAGAGAAACCATTAATTGGTCCATTTGCTCCTATATACAGGTACTCAATCATTAATTCCTACTCTCTTCATCTTCAAGGATTATTAGCTATGACAGTGCTATGATATTTTCTGTGATAGAAGCGTCTCAGGAGGTCACATGTTCAAGTCGTGGAAACAATCTCTTAAATAATGCAAGGTAAGGCCACGTGTCAGGAGGTAGCATGTTCAAGTCGTGAAAACAGTCTCTTACAAAAATGCAAGGTAAGCAACATATAATAGATCCAATGTTGTCCGAGGCTCTGAGCCCTCCCCATTCCCCACACACAGCGAAAGATTAGTACACCTGGCTGGCCTTTTTAGTTAGGTGGCTTCCTGCTGATATTAAACTTGTGACGTTGCTCATACTGTTGGTTTTTGTTGAAAATATGGAGCAACAAAAGTAAGATTAAAAGTAGGATTGAAAATAGTCTCTACTTTTCTTATTCAACTTATGGCTATTTATAGCCAAACTTAAAAAAATTCAGCAACTAAAAAGCTTTAAAAGCTCAACAACTTAACAATATTCAAAATTCAAAATTTGAACTAAGTAACTAATTATTCAAGATTTTCTCAACTAATTATTCTAGATTTTTTGCATCAATTGAACAAACTTCAACACTCCTCCTTTGTTCAGTTGATGCAGTCTAAAACAGATGTTCCTCCTCAATTTCTGCCTCAGTTATTTGTGCTTGCAGATTTTTTTGATTGTCTTTGAACCTGCACACTTTTGTGACATGACCTGTTTGTTTACAATTTCCACATATTGCATCAGGTCTCCACCAACAAAACTTTTCTAGGTGTGTTTTCTTTTTGCAATATTTGCAAAGAGGATAATTAATTTTTTCTCTTTTATTTTGTGCATAAAGAGCACCTTCAATAACTGTGTCATGTCTAAAACTTCTTCTTTGCTCTTGTGCTTGAAGAACACTTATCAATTCTGCAACAGAGATGGTAGAAAGATCTTTTGACTCTTCTAGAGAGGAAATTTTTGACTCAAATCTTTCTGGAATTGTCACAAGAATTTTTTCAACAATTCTGTTATCTGAGAAATCATCACCAAGTATTCTGATTTTATTAACAATCACAGAGATTCTGTCAGAATACTTAGTGATAGTCTCATTTTCTTGCATCCTAAGAGATTCAAAATCTCTTTTCAAATTCAAAATCTGCATTTGTCTGACTCGATCACTTCCTTGATATTCTTTTTTGAGTTTTTCCCATGCTTCTTTTGCAGTCACACATGCAATGATTTTAGAAAAAATTGAATCTGCAACTGAATTTTGAATAATAGTTTTGGCTTTGCATTTTTTGGTTTTCTCTTTTGAATGGGCTTTAATTTGAGCAAGAGTGGAATTTTCAGGGAGTGGTGGTAGTGGTGTATCTGCCATTCCAACTTCCCATTAATCATAGGCTTCAAGATAAGATTTCATTTTCACTGACCAAATTTGATAGTTTTCACCAGTGAAGATTTGTGGGGCATTCAAAGAGAGACTGTTGCTTGCCATTTTGAAAATAAGGTTAAAAATAGATATGGGTTAAAAATGGTTAAAAATATTTGTTTGACTCACAGATCCCGTAAGATCAGTTGAGGCTCTGATACCAATTGTTGGTTTTTGTTGAAAATATGGAGCAACAAAAGTAAGATTAAAAGTAGGATTGAAAATAGTCTCTACTTTTCTTATTCAACTTATGGCTATTTATAGCCAAACTTAAAAAAATTCAGCAACTAAAAAGCTTTAAAAGCTCAACAACTTAACAATATTCAAAATTCAAAATTTGAACTAAGTAACTAATTATTCAAGATTTTCTCCAACTAATTATTCTAAATTTTTTGCATCAATTGAACAAACCTCAACACATACTTCCACAGAACCTCAGAGCTGAGAATTTAGTTGAACTTGTGTAAGTGCAAGAATGCCTTTTGGGAGTTTACTTACTCCCTCCGTCCCAATTTATGTGGCACCATTTGACCGGGCACGGAGTTTAAGAAAATAGAAGTTGACCTTGTTAAGTATCAATTTTACCCTTGAAAAAGTAAGAGAGAGAAGATTTGAGTAATAAAAAAGTTGTTGGTAGGTTTAAAAGTATGTAGGGCCCAACAAGGGTAAAATAGAGATGATACATTAAATTGTTGTCAAATAAGGAAAGGTGCCACTTATTTTGGGACAAACAAAAAAGGAAATGGTGCCACATAAATTGGGACGGAGGGAGTAATTATTTTCTCCTACTGGTAAACTTTGTTGCAGAAAGATTGCTTAATCTCGATGAGCTCTTTTTACCAATTTATATAGGTAGTTATATGATGTGTCCCCTGTCTCTCTTTTTTATCTTTGGTTAATTGAGGTTATTTACTTTTAACAAAACTACGAACTTTTTGTGGAATTCTGGAAAGCAGCATGCTGGCCCAACACAATAATACCATATGGTTTGACATATGATTGATTTCTTCACAAAGGAGACAATCACATGTTTCTCAAATCTGGATATGGCATCAACACATGTAACACATCGAAATAATATTTTTACATACACCAGATAGTAAGTTGGTAACCTCTTGAAACATTAAAATACACCCTAAAGTGAAAGCACATGAAATCATAATGAAACTGGACATTGCAAGAGGCACTGACTTTAGAAATATGAGTTTTCAAGCTCTGGGCTTGAGGCGACCGTGGTTGGCTAACTTGAATAGCTGTGCCTGAGCTGCTGCAGCCTTGTCTGAACTGAGTGCTGCAACAAAACTATCCTTAACCTGTTGGGTAGTGTAAGTGAATTTCTTGCTCACCATGGAGTTCAGCAAAGAAGCCGTGCCTTCCCTGTAGAGTTCTCCAAGGCCATCTTTACGAGGGTTTGAAAGTGCTTGCAGCAGGTTCATGTTCGCCCCGGTCGCTTGAACACTTGCCACACCAAATGCACTGCCAACAGTTGCCCACCAGCCAAACAAGCCCCAGATTAGTGCCGGGTTAGTACTCCAATAACTGCAATGCATAACATTTCATGTTAGGAGCTGCATAGTGCAGTTTCATTAATTATCCTCTAAGGGACTGCATACTGCTATTGACTGTATGTAAAGCTGATGACACAATTCACTTACTTGATTGGGAAAGGAGGTGAGTTGGGGTCAAATAGAGGTGGAGGTAAGAAGATACCAGGAGTGCTTGGAATGCCCGGGTCGATGATAGGAGTAGTTGGTGGGAATATGGTGGGTATACTGGGGGTACTAGGTGTAGGAAAACTTGGAGGACTTCCACCAAAAGTTGGAGGGGAGGGATAGTAATAACCTCCTGAAGGTGGTGTATTGGGGTCAAATGGAGTTGAAGGTGTTGATATATCAGGAATGCTAGGAGTGCCTGGGCTGATGGTAGGAGTAGTTGGTGGGGTTACTATGATCGGTGTGGAGGGGGTGCTGGGGGTACTAGGTGTAGGAGTACTAGGAGGGGTCCCACCAGAAGTTGGAGGGGATGGGGAATAACCACCTCCACGACCTCCTGAAGGTGGAGAAGGGGTAGGCCTAGGATGCTGCCCTCCACTTGGCGGATTACCACAGTTAGAGGGTGGTGTTCCTCCATGGCTACCGCCTCCTCGAGAGGTTGGTGTTCCAGAGCCACCTCCTGAGCCATGTGATGGAGGTGTGCGCGGAGCTGTCATAAAAAGAAAAGTTATGAGATTGAAGGAGGAGGTTTGCATGAACCTGTCTATGAGCAAAAATATAGTCCAAATTTGGCAAAACATCCTATTATCCTAAATATCTGAACTCAGCAAACCCTGTAGTTATAACATATCTTTTATGTTTGTAGTTATAACATATCTTTTATGTTTCTTTGTTAGTTTCCATTTTATAAGCTATGCTTCCAGTATCTCAGCAAACATTAAGCTTATGAAGTAGTTGAACAAAGCAGCTTTTGACAATATTTGGAAAATAGCCATAGCAAAAAAGACTTTAACAAAAACAGCATGACATGGAGGGATAAGGAGAGACTTCTTGGGGGACTTCTGGTACTTGGGTCTGGAGAGTTGTAGGTTTTTTGTTCTTTAATTGTTGCCATGACAGGAATGACCAAGTTCTGTGAGATCAAAGCAGCAACTGCAATCCACAGGATTAGAGAAGTCTGCTTACTTCTCTGCTTCCCCATCTTGGTTTGCTTTCAAGTCTCAAGGGAGCTGATGGAGAAAAATAGAATGAATGAGGGGGAGGGGGGAGGGGGAATGGAGAGAGTTCTACTGATGCCTAGTGATACAAGAGAAGAACTGTATATAAAGAGTAATGAGAAACAGAAGTTAATATGAGCAGGTGAAATAGTAAGAGGTTAGCTGTATATGTTGCAGGTTGCATTTAAGGTGTCATTTACACCTCACATTGCAGAATATGGAGAAATATCCATCATCCGTTCTAACATGTACAAGTATATGTAATCCTCACAAACTCAAAATACTGTCCGTGGCACTATATAATCACTTTATGTCTAGCAGAACTCTCTTTCTATAATTGCCTGTATTATTTTGTTTAATGTGTCCAAGTTTACGTGCTCTTCTGCTACTTAAGTAAATCTCACAAGTATGATATACATAAATACGTACATATATACCACGCACACACTCATATACATACATACACATCTCTCTGTGTAGATGTAGAGACTACCTTACAAGTGACAACAAACTTTCATCCCAGGTTCAGGTTAGGTGTTCTAATAGCAACCTGATATCCTGTTTCATCAGCTTTTAGTAAACTCTACAAGGTGCTAGTCGACTAAATGCTAATGTGAAATATAATCAAAGAATGTCATGGTCTCAAGAGTACTGTGGCACTTCCTCTCTTGCATACTTCCATTCATTTTGTGTTTTTTTCTCTTGTGACAAGAGATGTAAGATAAAATAATAGAATAAATGTATATTTAGCATGCTGCAAGGACTCCCTTTTGACCTTCTATCAGTTTCTAACATCAGCATATCCTGATTGATAATTATCTTAAAGTGATGAGCATAATTATTAACCGTAAATATTTGTACAAGAGACGCACTGATCCAGTTGAACCGGTCCTAATACTCCTATTCTCTGTTGTTTTAAGCCACTTTTAAACTTACCCAAACAGGCTCGTAGTATCATATGCAAAGATATGAAAGTTTCCAGAAAGGACACTTGGAAAAGAATGGAATGAGTAAGACTAGTTTTGACTGACACGAGTAATAGGAGACTTGATGCCTTCTGAGATAAGTAGGTGAAGGAGCACATTGAATTGCTGTAGTAAATGAGACTGCAAAAATATTGTCCCTCCCCTGGGGCTTTGAGCTTTTACATACTCTCTGTATCTGTATCCAAGCCCTCTGACAGCTGTGTTTGGAATCAAGAAGCTTGGTTTGGTAAGTGTTTCTATTTACACCAACTTGATATGTCTTTATATGAGTTAATAATACACGTTCTCATCTCATTTTATCATGGATATACTAGTATCCTGATGTAGTTTGAATGGAAAATGGAGAGCATATTTCGTAACTAAGCCCAACGAGGAGCAGTAGACTGCCATGGATGTGCATAAAGGACATGTGTACTAGTTGAGTTGTAATAAATGTAGAGATGAGACTATCATTAAGAGGAGCAAGGCCCCATTTCCAATATGTGGCCCGTTTGTCACAATGTGAGCTAATTACATTCATCCATTACTTAATGCTAGTGTTATTCTTTGGGAAGCCAAAACACTTCAATAAAACAAAACGAAAGAAGAACAACTGTGAAAACAATGACATTGCTTGTCGTGGAAATAGGAATGATTGCATGGTAGACGTGTGGTGGTGTGATGACGCTCACGACTGCACATGCCTTTCTTTTTCTTTACTCGGCTTGCAATACTTATATTAGGTCAAGTAATTCGAATTTGTCTCGAAAAATTCTATTTGAAAGTAGAAAGTTATCTATTAAAAATGATTTCATTTAGAGTTTGAACCTGGAATTAAACCTGTGTAAACAAAGAGGGGGACTTACGAACCTACCTAAACATTTGGTTGTCCATTTCAAAGATAAATGATAACATTGAAAAAGACATCGGAGTTGAATAACTTTACAATCGACTAAGGCACCATTTGTTTCGACTTAATGGCTCTAAGAATTGTGCAGATCTAAACTCACAAAAGTGTTTTTTTTTTTTCAAACTGAGATTTGGTTTATTCAAGTTTTGTATAAAGTCTTAAGACCATTGAGACGTTCATTAAGAAAAATTTCTAGAAATGAGATTTTAGCACCGGTCTCTATCCACTATAAACACACACCACCGCCAACTTCCATAGAACAACCACAACTGCAGCCCTCACCGTCGACCATATCATCAACAACCACCACTTGAATATCATTAGCAACCATCGCACAACCATCACTAATCTCAACTTCTAGCTATCACAATTATTAGCTTTTGGAGTGTCCTTCATCAAACTTAAAGTTATTATGTTGTTTTCTAAATTAAGATTTTCTCCAATATTTCGAGGAATATAATATTTATTTACTATTTTATTTGAATGCTATGTTTCTGGTTTAATTACAAATAACATGAATCCTATGCATTTAAATGTGAAGTAAATAAACCATTGTAGAACCTCAAAAATTACCCTTTCTTTAAGAAAAGATAGGTTTCGGGTATAATGTTCAACAAAATGGGATACCAAAGGGCTTTCTTTGGAGTCGCCAACTAATTTAGGAGAATTAGGAACCAATTAATTAAATAATGCGTGCAGTTCCTCCGTTGTAAGGAAAATGGTCTTTTTTCAGAGATTCTAAGTAAGAGGTTCAATTATTTTCGAAACAAGGTTTCAATTTGAAAGCACTTTCGAAAATCCACAAAATGTGGTTAATCCTTCGGTTTTCACAAAATAGCTAAATAATGCGATTTTCAAAAGTATTTAACTTTCAGTTCGAAGCGGCACTAATTGAATTTAAAATCAAGTATACATAAAAAGGTAGGGAAAATAAATGACTTTAATAAGAAAAATAATTGACTTGAAGACTTGTATTAAAGTTGTATTTTAAAAGCAATTTTAAGATTATTACGAATTGGTTTGCACGCATTATTTAACTAAAAGATTCAAAATTCGTAAATAAGATGGAGATTCTAAAGAAATAAAATATTCACAAAATAACTCAATAAATAACTAAACATTCATTCATAATCAATCAAATAAATAATTCTACAATAATTATCTACGGGGAATTCCTATAGACATGCAATTTCTAAGGATGGGAAAAGAGGAGGTTTAGAAGAAGAACCCGGAAATTGATAAACTCATGGGAGCCTTGAATTTATTTAATTTTATACAATTATATGCCCATGAACCTAAGTTAGAATAGGCGGCTCAACAAAGCATTTTCAAAATTCAATAGGTCTTCATTTCTTGAAAGCTTGAGTGCGAACTTGATCCCAAGTGACTCCAATGCAATGCAAGCCGATAAGCCAATCCCAATTAGTGAGTTTACTCAACTCGATCCCGAGGTTGTGTATTATGCAAAAGAAAAGGGGATAAAGATTAGGAAAATATGTAATATGTATGAAACAAGAAAAAGTGTGGACAATTTAAATGGAGGCAACCAAGTAAGCAAATCTAAGCATGTCTCTATGGAAATCAGATTACTACTTCCAGATGCTGAACAAAAAATTTAATAGGCTGAGACATAAATCTCAATTCAAACCACGAATTTAACAAGGATGCTCTACTGTTATAGCCTGATTTCTTAAGAAAAGATTACCAATTGAGCTAAACTATAACCTTTAATTATTTTCTAAGCAGCAGATCAGTCACTAAATAAGCTATTGCGCGCTAACATGAAGGTTATCAGGAAAACACCCTATTTTAAGAAAATAAGCTAATCATAACTTAGACAAGATCGTAGAGACATTTCGCACTTGAGTCAAATATAGATTAACATAACACATATGCCACTTGTGCCATCTTACTAAAGGGTCGGAGTCTAAATGCATATCTTAAGCGAACTATGCATACAAATCAACAATTGTTTTTTAGAATAGATAACTCATTCATTAAGAGGCTGACCCAAAAACCAGGAGAGAATCAACTTATACAGAGCAAAGCAGCAACTCAAGGAAATCTGAAAAAAAACTGGACAAGAGACATGGAAGGAAGCTGGAGGGAGCCTAAGCTTAAGACAAGAGCTACCAGACAAGGAAAAGAACTAAGCTAAAAGCTGAACAACATATTTAAAGGAATTAGCTAAGGCAGACCTGAGGGGAAACCCACACTAAAAGGACTGACCCAACTCACAGCAATAAGAAAGCTACAAGAACCAACAACTGAAACTCCTATTCCCTTCAAGAACCTATACATATACCTGCACACACAGTAGCAGAACACACACATACACAAACCAGACATAAACAGGCCCTGCAGACCCCAGAACAAACCTGCTACTCCCTCACTCAAACTGCAGCATACATAGAACCATCAAAACCAACTCTCTGAACCCTTGCAGCTCATTACAGCTCCTCTTGAACACCTGCAGAACTCAACACACCCTCCTGGACACTCACACACACACTTCACAACTTAACAGACCCCCGAGAACTAACACCAGACCCTCTCACTGACCAACCTGCACTTCTGCACTCTCACAATAATACCAGACAGCCTCCTTACAGATTCCCTAAGGCTCCCACATACCCTGAAACACCTAGACACAGCCTACAAATCAGTCATGCATACACTCTTATTACCTGAACAACACCAGGCCACTCCCTCTTAAACCCCTGCCTAATTCCACCAATCAACATCATCAGAAACCATCTCGCACTACCTGCAGACCCTATCTCCTCGTAAACACTACCAAGGCTCCTTCTACAACACAAAAGCAAACCCAGACTACCCTGCTACATTCACAGACAAACCTGCAAATACACCAAACACCTACACACCTTCATACCGCCTCAAACAACCAAAAGAACTCCCTACACCTGCAAAAGCCCTTCCTACTTTCTCACACACTCTCTTTTCTTTCACTTCTAGCAAACAGATCATACTCAAAAGAACAGATAAATTTACACAAGACATAGATAAATGAAGACTAAAACAGGTTTATTCTTTTATTTCCTTATCCAGTTTCTAACTTGCCAAAGCTAATAAGATTACAATATTCAACTATTAACAGAAACATAACTATGTTTAGATTAGATTCTTATCATAACAGAAACATACGAACTCAGACCTTGTCTTTCAAGAATCTAACTGTCAAAAAGCTCAACAATCTAAAATAAATGCAGATTTTTCAAACTAACAGCAGATGTATCAAATAAACAATAAAATAAATGAAAAGTTTAGATTTTAACCTTTTTGCGGGCAGTGAACAAGGCGAGGGATCTGAAGTTGCGCACGCGAACTAGACGATGACAACTCGACGATTCACAAAATTTAAAGGTCGGAAATTAGGAAGGAAAAATAAAATCGCTTATTAAAAAAAAGCACTAAGAGGGTCCTCGTCTCCGAAGTCCCTCGATTCCTTCAACCAAAATCCAACCCCTAAATCTGTGAATCGAAGGGGTATTTATAGGTGAAGTTTGCGGTCTAAAATGAGGTTCAAATCGATGTGGGAAATGGTATCACCTGGGATTTGAACGAATCTTGATCGTTCAATTTAAGCTTTTGCCACTTGGACGCTGGATTCGAACAAAATCATACTGGGGAGAAAAAGGACGATGCTGGAGCCTTTTGGTTCGTCAATGGTACGAAATTAACAGCTGAAAATTTGTGGGGACCGATTTTGGGCTGATTCAAGGGTTTTGGGGGAAATTGAAATGGGAATCGGGTAAGGGAAACGGGTTTAGGGGAATTGGGGAAGAGGGTATCGGGCTTTGCATCGTGGGTTTTTCTGAAATGTGAGTATAGCATGTGTTGTATTGTATATATGTAGTTTGCATGGGTAGGTCAATTTTAAGTTAGGATTTGCACATTTGGCCCTCTTTTATGATAAACTAAGAAAAGGATTGCATGAGTAGGATAGGAATTAAGCTATGCTTTGCAAAATTTGGCATTTTCTTCAAAAATTAATCAATTACGTTTAATTCTTAAAATTGTCCATTAATTAGATAATTAGATATTTAATTAAAATTTTCGGGACAAAATTGGATGTCAACAGCTGCCCCTCTTTACCCGAAAAGGATGAAAGAGTTTTCAGGGTAAAGAAGTTGACGGAAAAGCCAATTTTGTCACGATAAAGCCAAAGATTTTGATTCCAAGGATCAAAGCGCGAGGATTATGAACATGGCCGAACTCCACTTTTCGGGTTGCCTACATATCTCGGGCTGAAAGAGAATCAGACCATATGTAGTTCGACGACACTTAGACACGAAGACTCGCACGAGTGACAGAAAAGGACGCACGAATAGGAACGAATTCAACTGACGCCTAATCTGGAATGAATTAGGTAAGACTTGCTTGTTCGAGTGCGATTCCTCAGATCCTCGTTGACGAGTCTAGCTCATATCAACGATTGCCCCAGTTCACTGCTAAGAAGAAGCTCCTCGTTATGCTCCAAATGCTGCTGCGGTGCTGCTGAGATCCTGTAATAATCTTGACAAACAGTAAGCGAGCAACTGCTAATAAATTATAACAATTAGAATGAGAAATAAAATAAAGTGATAACATAAAATCGTAAATGTGGGTTGTGATATCATCAATAAGTTCCTCTTTCGATCAACTGACGAGGTGCTCCGCCCAGGGAACCTCTAGGCTGATCATTATTCTGAAACAGTAAAGTAAAACAATAAGTAAAGCGAGTACCGAATTGCAGAATATATGGCTGTTACAAAATAAGTCGATTAACGAGACATAATGCCTCAAGCTGACTTGGCTAATGTATAACCTACGTAGGTAACATAACGTTTATTTATAAGGCAAATGAGCCTAAAACGTTCAATTATAAGGCGAACGAGCCTACAACGCTCAATTATAAGGCGAACGAGCCTAAAACGTTCAATTATAAGGCGAACGAGCCTAAACGCTCATTTATAAGGCCAACGAGCCTAAACACTCATTTATAAGGCGAACGAGCCTAAAACATTCAATTATAAGACGAACGAGCCTAAGACATAAGGCAAGCAAAAGACACAAAACTCATTAAAGCAGGTACTTCTTTAGACTTAGAAATATCCACAAATCAAAAAATAGAATTTTAGTAAACGTTCCCATAAAGCGAAATAGAAATTAAATGGATAGGCTTAACAATTTGCAAGGAATATAGGAAATAGAAATGTCGTCTTTCGGCAATAAACCATGATAAAGCATAATGCTTTAGATCATGAAGAGGCAGTCTACAATGCAATCTCGGAATGTGCTCCATTCAATTGATAAAGCAATGAGGCGTCGGGTCTCGAAGCATCCAACGTCCTAGCGCAACTTGAAAACCTGCATATCTCATTTACGGGTAGGTTAACCCGAATTGTTCATTTATAAGGTGAACAAGCCCAAAACGTTCATTTATAAGGCGAACGAGCCTAAAACGTTCATTTATAAGGCGAACGAGCCTAAAACGTTCATTTATAAGGCGAACGAGCCTACAATGTTCATTTATAAGGCGAACGAGCCTACATCTGATAGCAGCCTGCAAAATAAAGTTGCAAATTGGATTAATTAAGGTAAGATAATGCAAAACAAATAAGCAGAGCTGGGTCGTGTTGCTTGTATTGATAGTGCTGCAAAGCGTTGAATGTTTTCCTCGGTCCATAGTGAAACCGATGTTCAATTCCTGCAAAATTTAGAGTAAATGCGTTGGAAAATGAGTGAATAATAAAGCAAAGGCTATAATGGAAAAGAAAGAAATGGATTTGCTCTGCATATGCGGAAAGGCGAATAATCTTTGAGGAATTGATGGTTGCTAGTTCTCCTCATTCCACTGCTTTTGGAATTCCTGCATCCAAAGAAAAATCGTGAGTTCTGAAAGATGAGCCCAAAAGCCTCAACATTTTATTTTGCTCCTTCTGTCTTTATGCTGAACTTTGCAGTAGCATCAAAACAAATTTGCCCCTGTTTTCAAAGAAAAAGCTGTTAGTTTTTGAACAAATAGTAGCTGGCTTGATTGAACACCTAATGAGCTTCAAATCTGCGTCTTCTTGTATGGAAATGTATTGCTGTTGCGCGAGTCTGATGCTCTTGAAATTCTTCTTTTGTAAAAAAAATTTATCATCTAAAATTGCTTTGGCTTGGCTTATTTGGGAAAATGGATTTTCATTGATTTTGGGATTAAAACCCAGTAAAGGGTACAAGATAGTTCATTACATAAAACTTCAAAAGAGCAGGAAAATATACGATAGTCGTGCAATAATGTCATTTCAACAAACAAAGTGTTGTCATTTGATCTTCTTGCTAAGCTTCACGCTTCCTTTTCAAATGCCTTGGTGCCAATTTTGATGAATCACCTCTGACAATAATTGCATTTGCTGCTGGAGGATCATAATTGCTTGCTTGCCCTTGCTTTAGACTTATCTTGCCTATTTCAATCATATTCTGGATTTTGTGCTTAAGTGTCGAACAGTCTTCTGTGTCATGGCCTTGAATATTTGAGTGGTATGCACACTTTTTTGATAAATCAAATCCTTGAGGCGGATTTTCTGGGATCCATCCCTTCCTCGCTTGCAATAGCCCTTCTACTTTCAATCTCTCGAATATGTCTGACAATGATTCATATAGAGGAGTGAATGCACGAGGTCTTAACTTTTTCGTGCTTTGACGACCAGATGGTGCCTGATAAGATCGATGCTGACGACTTGAATTCTGCATATCATGATTGTAGTGCACTTGCGAAGGCTGGGAGTCTTGAATATTTTTATGTGCATCAGAACAATTGAAGATTGGCACTGTAGTGTCATAGTCAATCAACCTTCCGGTTTGAAACTTTTCTTCCAAAATCTTCGCATACCGGATTAAACTAGAAAAATCCTTTAAATTGGCAAAAAGTAGCTTTTCATAAAATATTCCTTCTTGAAGGTCAATGAAAGTTGCTATCAGCTCATCTTCAGGCAATGGAGGATGCATCTTAGAAGCCTCTAGCCTCCATCTCACAGCAAATTCTGCAACAGATTCATGCGGCATCTTCTTGATTTTACGCATATCAGTTAGATAAGGATCTCTTACTATGTTTAATTTGTATTGTTCCACAAAGTCTCGAGCCATGTCTTCCCATGTGTGCCATTTGGTAAAATCCTGCTTAGTATACCATGCAAGTGACATTCCTGATAAACTCTGAATAAACAATCTCATACGCAAAGCTTCATCCTTGCCAATTCCAATTAATCTGATGCAATAATCTTTCGGATGTGCATAGGGGTCCCCTTTCCTATTGAAAGTGTTAAATTTTGGAATCTTGTACCCATTTGGAAGCTCAAGGTCCGGGTGAATGCGTAAGTCTTCATAGTATAAGCTCTGAATATTCCTAGAGCGCAATTCTTTTCCCATGATCTTTCTCACAATCTGTTCATCCATATTGTGAGGATAAGTTGTCTCAACTTCTTTCTCAGACAATTCTGGTGAACATTCTATCAATTGATTTGATTGACTCCCCACAGCAGGCATAGTGATAAAAGGTGGCTGGTATAAAGTTGCAGCTGGCCAAGCATTTGGATTGGTAAGATATTCTTGTGGGATTTGTGGATATATAGTATGTATAGACATTGGGTAATTAGGAATTGTTAAGTAAGGTGGATTGGAGGTAAAGCTTGTATTTGGCAAAGGTTTGCTAGTGTTGACAAAGTTGACAATCCTATTCCTTTGGACCACATGTTCTTCAGCATCATCATTCTGCGCTTGCAAGATACCCATACCAGAACTGGTTGCCTGAAGCTGCTTTGCCAAGTTGTTTCGTCCTTGATGCAGATTCTCAACCATTTCAGTGTTCAATGCTAGCCAACCTTTAACAAATGAATTCTACGCATTGAACAAAAGCAAGTTAATACGTAAAATAGCAATGCATGCATAAGGTTTGAAGCAAAAAATAGGCCACTAGGCCGAATGGATGAGACTAAATTCCCGACTTAACAAAGGAGTAAAATATTTGAAAGTTCGAAACCCAATGATCAACAAAATTTGATTTTTCCCAAGACGCGAGTTGAGAAAAACAACTTTGAAAGTTTTCACTAAATTAGTATGCGTGCTAGACCATTTTGACACAAATTGCTAAAATGGTCGGCTAATTTTGAACATCAATGCTTTGCTCGACTATCGATTCTTGTTTGTAGCATAACAATCTGCACCAATTCATAGAAAAGCTGCTTCTGATAATTATCAACTCAATGTTTTCAATTTGTCTTTGCACAATTTTGCCCCAGTTACGACTTCAACATCTCAACTTGCTTTGCAAAACTGCCCCAGTTCTGACTTTTAATATTTCAAGTAGTTTTGCAAAAGCTGCCCCTATTGCAATCTTTTACGTCTTCTACTTGCTTTGCAAAATTTGCCCCAATTTCTATCTTTGAGAAAATTAAAATTTAAATACTAAAGGGTCGAGCTCGATGGAGGAGCCTACGTATCCCTCCTTGGGAATCAGACCGTGCGTAGTTCTGCTTACATAGAAGAGATTTTCCAAATGTTGGTGTAACCGAAACTCGATATGAGTTGCCTACGCTCCCCGCCTTGGGAAATCGGTTACAGTAATTTGCTTACATAGAAATAAATTCAAACATTCATAATTTGATATTCTTTCTTTTCTTTTCTTTTAACAAAACTAACAAAAGGAAAATACAATAGTTACTTCCTAATAATGCAAATAAACTAACTTCTGATTCTGCCACTCTACTGCTTTTCTGGAACTTAATAGGTGCATAAATGCCCTTCTTCGAGGAATCTCCCTTTGCATATGGAAAGATTGCGACAAAAGGTTTGTCAGTGTCGTTTGTTGGTAGAACCTTGACCTGGCCAGAGTTAATCAAGCTTTCAACTTTCTCCTTAAAGGTAATGCATTCCCCAATATAATGCCCATGCATTCCTGAATGGTAAATGCAGAATTTTCCAAAGTTCTCAGGCTTAAGTGACCGACATGATTTTGGTTCTATAGGATGTACCAAATTGAACTCCTTGAGCCTTTCAAATAGTCGTGCGTAAGATTCTGGGAGCCGTGTGAATGCGAAAGCAGATCTTTTGGCATGGTTTGACTGTGAACTTCGATTGACGATTACTTGATCGATGGCATTGGGTTCCCCTGTTATGGCTGGCAAAGGTTTTGACATGACAGCTTTTCCTTTATCTTTGGACTGCGCCTCAACCAATTCACATTTTCTCTTGTCAGAAATTATTGCAGCCGGCTCTTCTTTAAGCTCTACAGATTTTCTTTTCAGTGGATTGCCCCTTGCAAAGGTCAGGTTCGGGAGTTTGTATTACTTGACAAAGTTACGAGCTAAGTCATCCCATGTGAATCGCTTTCCAAGGTCTTGTAGTGCAAACCACGTTAAAGCCGGCCCCGCTAGCGTCTTAACAAATAACCTCAGCTTGATTCCATTGCTTTTTCCAAATATTGCCACCCAATCAACAAATGCTTTCAAATGATCATGAGGATCTCCTATCCCATCATACACTGGTGGACCAACCACGTCAAGAACATTCACATTTTCCTTTTCTGCTTCACCTAAGCCTGCTTGAGATGGTAGAGCATTCTCATCTATCATTGTGTCATTGCTCTCTTTAGCATTGGGAAGCCCTTCCCCGTGGCTTTTCTTATTGCTTGTCTTTGAAAAGCCACCAAATTCCTTTTCCAACAGGAATGCATGAAAATTAGGGAACTGTTGAGCATCACACTCAAATACTGGAGCTACTTGCATTGTAGGAGGTGCAACTGTATAAATAGGAGCGACAGGAGCACTTGGTCCTGGGCTTGGCACATTACGCACTGGGTTGCGAGCATCCATGAGCGCGACAACCAATTCAGTAAGGCTATCAAGTCTCTTTTCCAAACTTGCTACGGTTGCTTCAAGCTTGTTAACCTTGTCTTGGTGGGATCCATCATTTCCAGTCAAGTCAATTACAGCAATTTGACGAGCCATAGGTCCTGATCTTGATGTTCAAATAATTAACCATATAGCAACGCATACCGAATTTAATAAAAATTTATTAAAGATAAAACTGACGGGTCAATTTATTCGAAAATGGAGAAACTGAGACCGTACTGAAAAGACCCAAAATTTAGAGCAAGACACTTATTTTGTTAAAGCAAACCAGACGCGGAAACGCTTGTTTAACTCTGAAATTATTTTCAAAAGGAAAACATACTTGCGAATACTTTAAAATATGACGCTAAACAATATTTTGCAAAATGACAAGACTGGGGTTAAGATAAACAAAATAACATTTGAAAAGCATTTTAAATAACGGTATGCATGAATTCAGATGATAGGTGAATAAACAACTTCATAGAGTGGTTAACTTTTACAGAAGATAGGTTGAAGTAACATAACGTTAAGCTTACCATACCGCCGAACAAATTCAATCACAGCGCAATCAATGCCAACAAATTTCGGCCAAGCAGCACATATTTAGCAAGTAATCGCATATTGGACAGATAATTTGACATGTGGCAACCACAAGTAATTGAGCGTAAATAAAATGCGAACGTTTCCTAACCTGTAAGGTGCCTCTTTGTGCCAGAGGTTAGCCTAAGACGCGCAAACAAGTGGTAACGAAAAATAGTTCATCCTAGTTTTGAGCAATTCAGATTTAGAGTAAGTGATAAATAATAACAATAATCGATAACAATCATCTATCCGCCTTGAAACTGCAATTCCGTTATCCCAACTGTCTTCCAAAAGTTGGTATCAACTCGAAATTCCAACAGAGCTCATGCTCTTCACAACATCTGCACAAAATTCTAAACCCAAATACCTCAAACCTAAAACAATCCTCCATACCTTTTGCAAACATCCACACTCCTCCAAGCACAACTCCCAAATATTTTACAATATCCAGAGGTGAAATTTTTAACCGCCTTCATAATACCACACTGCAAATCATAAAAGGCGCCAATTGGCCTTTTAAAAATAAAAACCTCACTGGTCCTCGGCTTTAGTCAAGCCTCTCAGCTTCCTAGGTTTTGCAAGGCTCACAGACCTTGTTCATAGGGCTCCTCACTGGTCCTCAGCTTTAATCAAGCCTCTCAGTTTCCTAGGTAGCCAAGACTGCACTGGTCTTCAAGGAGGGACCCCATTGGTCGTTTATAGACATAGGGGCTTCACTCTCCTAGTATGCGACAAGCATACTTCAATTATCATGAATGCAGCTGGACAGTCAACATAGGCCTGCACACACGCAAAGCCATTCACGAGAGGGACCCTACTGATCCTTTTAAAGACAACAGGGGCTTCGCCTCTTAGATCTCGCTACACCAGGCCATCTCCAAAACACAAACCAACCAAATCTGCCTAACTTTCCCCGGACTGCAATTCTGTCTATGATCTCAAATTCTATGTGGACTGCTATGACCACATAGATTCTGCTAAATTCTTCCATTTTCTGACCTAAAAGACAACATAGGAGAAAAAATTCCAAATCTGATTTTGCTCAAAACATGGTTAGGACTGAGGATTCGTTATCACATAGCACATAATATGCATTGTCGTTGGGTTTCAAAACCCGCTGATGTAAGGGCGGGTTCCTAACTGTGGAGGTGGTACCAAGGACCGGGTCCAGACTAAGGTGTAAATGCATGCATGCTCCTAAAAGCTCCGTCTAAGAGTGGGTTAACGGTTGAGGCTAACAGGTGTGTGGCAAGCGGTCTCGCAGTCGAATTACTCCTACGATGGCCGCCGATGTACCAACTCGTCATAGGGTTCTTTAGTGGAAGAAAGTGCGGGTGCGCATGGGCGCACCTCACGGATATTTGGGCTGAAAATGCAAGAGGTTCCCAGTAGTGGGGGAAGTATGAAGGGATTGCCAGTTTATATATGTGCACAAATAAGGGTGTAGTGATATGCTTTCGTGACACACAACAATCAATTAGATTAATCTAAGCATGCTTGCAAGTAAACAATAGATATAATCATGCTAGTTTCAATGATAATTAAATAAGCTATGCATACTAATATCGGCATACAATTAAAACAATACAAACAAACAAACTCGTGAAAGCCTTATGGTTAGAACCATTAAATGCTATACCCAGTGGAGTCGCCAAGCTGTTGAACCCCAAAAATTACCCTTTCTTTAAGAAAAGATAGGTTTCGGGTATAATGTTCAACAAAATGGGATTCCAAAGGGCTTTCTTTGGAGTCGCCACCTAATTTAGGAGAATTAGGAACCAATTAATTAAATAATGCGTGCAGTTCCTCCGTTGTAAGGAAAATGGTCTTTTTTCAGAGATTCTAAGTAAGAGGTTCAATTATTTTCGAAACAAGGTTTCAATTTGAAAGCACTTTCGAAAATCCACAAAATGTGGTTAATCCTTCGGTTTTCACAAAATAGCTAAATAATGCGATTTTCAAAAGTATTTAACTTTCAGTTCGAAGCGGCACTAATTGAATTTAAAATCAAGTATACATAAAAAGGTAGGGAAAATAAATGACTTTAATAAGAAAAATAATTGACTTGAAGACTTGTATTAAAGTTGTATTTTAAAAGCAATTTTAAGATTATTACGAATTGGTTTGCACGCATTATTTAACTAAAAGATTCAAAATTCGTAAATAAGATGGAGATTCTAAAGAAATAAAATATTCACAAAATAACTCAATAAATAACTAAACATTCATTCATAATCAATCAAATAAATAATTCTACAATAATTATCTACGGGGAATTCCTATAGACATGTAATTTCTAAGGATGGGAAAAGAGGAGGTTTAGAAGAAGAACCCGGAAATTGATAAACTCATGGGAGCCTTGAATTTATTTAATTTTATACAATTATATGCCCATGAACCTAAGTTAGAATAGGCGGCTCAACAAAGCATTTTCAAAATTCAATAGGTCTTCATTTCTTGAAAGCTTGAGTGCGAACTTGATCCCAAGTGACTCCAATGCAATGCAAGCCGATAAGCCAATCCCAATTAGTGAGTTTACTCAACTCGATCCCGAGGTTGTGTATTATGCAAAAGAAAAGGGGATAAAGATTAGGAAAATATGTAATATGTATGAAACAAGAAAAAGTGTGGACAATTTAAATGGAGGCAACCAAGTAAGCAAATCTAAGCATGTCTCTATGGAAATCAGATTACTACTTCCAGATGCTGAACAAAAAATTTAATAGGCTGAGACATAAATCTCAATTCAAACCACGAATTTAACAAGGATGCTCTACTGTTATAGCCTGATTTCTTAAGAAAAGATTACCAATTGAGCTAAACTATAACCTTTAATTATTTTCTAAGCAGCAGATCAGTCACTAAATAAGCTATTGCGCGCTAACATGAAGGTTATCAGGAAAACACCCTATTTTAAGAAAATAAGCTAATCATAACTTAGACAAGATCGTAGAGACATTTCGCACTTGAGTCAAATATAGATTAACATAACACATATGCCACTTGTGCCATCTTACTAAAGGGTCGGAGTCTAAATGCATATCTTAAGAGAACTATGCATACAAATCAACAATTGTTTTTTAGAATAGATAACTCATTCATTAAGAGGCTGACCCAAAAACCAGGAGAGAATCAACTTATACAGAGCAAAGCAGCAACTCAAGGAAATCTGAAAAAAAACTGGACAAGAGACATGGAAGGAAGCTGGAGGGAGCCTAAGCTTAAGACAAGAGCTACCAGACAAGGAAAAGAACTAAGCTAAAAGCTGAACAACATATTTAAAGGAATTAGCTAAGGCAGACCTGAGGGGAAACCTACACTAAAAGGACTGACCCAACTCACAGCAATAAGAAAGCTACAAGAACCAACAACTGAAACTCCTATTCCCTCCAAGAACCTATACATATACCTGCACACACAGTAGCAGAACACACACATATACAAACCAGACATAAACAGGCCCTGCAGACCCCAGAACAAACCTGCTACTCCCTCACTCAAACTGCAGCATACATAGAACCATCAAAACCAACTCTCTGAACCCTTGCAGCTCATTACAGCTCCTCCTGAACACCTGCAGAACTCAACACACCCTCCTGGACACTCACACACACACTTCACAGCTTAACAGACCCCCGAGAACTAACACCAGACCCTCTCACTGACCAACCTGCACTTCTGCACTCTCACAATAATACCAGACAGCCTCCTTACAGATTCCCTAAGGCTCCCACATACCCTGAAACACCTAGACACAGCCTACAAATCAGTCATGCATACACTCTTATTAACTGAACAACACCAGGCCACTCCCTCTTAAACCCCTGCCTAATTCCACCAATCAACATCATCAGAAACCATCTCGCACTACCTGCAGACCCTATCTCCTCGTAAACACTACCAAGGCTCCTTCTACAACACAAAAGCAAACCCAGACTACCCTGCTACATTCACAGACAAACCTGGAAATACACCAAACACCTACACACCTTCATACCGCCTCAAACAACCAAAAGAACTCCCTACACCTGCAAAAGCCCTTCCTACTTTCTCACACACTCTCTTTTCTTTCACTTCTAGCAAACAGATCATACTCAAAAGAACAGATAAATTTACACAAGACATAGATAAATGAAGACTAAAACAGGTTTATTCTTTCATTTCCTTATCCAGATTCTAACTTGCCAAAGTTAATAAGATTACAATATTCAACTATTAACAGAAACATAACTATGTTTAGATTAGATTCTTATCATAACAGAAACATACGAACTCAGACCTTGTCTTTCAAGAATCTAACTGTCAAAAAGCTCAACAATCTAAACTAAATGCAGATTTTTCAAACTAACAGCAGATGCATCAAATAAACAATAAAATAAATGAAAAGTTTAGATTTTAACCTTTTTGCGGGCAGTGAACAAGGCGAGGGATCTGAAGTCGCGCACGCGAACTAGACGATGACAACTCGACGATTCACAAAATTTAAAGGTCGGAAATTAGGAAGGAAAAATAAAATCGCTTATTAAAAAAAGCACTAAGAGGGTCCTCGTCTCCGAAGTCCCTCGATTCCTTCAACCAAAATCCGACCCCTAAATCTGTGAATCGAAGGGGGTATTTATAGGTGAAGTTTGCGGTCTAAAATGAGGTTCAAATCGATGTGGGAAATGGTATCACCTGGGATTTGAACGAATCTTGATCGTTCAATTTAAGCTTTTGCCACTTGGACGCTGGATTCGAACAAAATCGTACTGGGAAGAAAAAGGATGATGCTGGAGCCTTTTGGTTCGTCAATGGTACAAAATTAACAGCTGGGAATTTGTGGGGACCGATTTTGGGCTAATTCAAGGGTTTTGGGGGAAATTGAAATGGGAATCGGGTAAGGGAAACAGGTTTAGGGGAATTGGGGAAGAGGGTATCGGGCTTTGCATCGTGGATTTTTCTGAAATGGGAGTATAGCGTGTGTTGTATTGTATATATGTAGTTTGCATGGGTAGGCCAATTTTAAGTTAGGATTTGCATATTTGGCCCTCTTTTATGATAAACTGAGAAAAGGATTGCCTGAGTAGGATAGGAATTAAGCTATGCTTTATAAAATTTGGCATTTTCTTCAAAAATTAATCAATTACGTTTAATTCTTAAAATTGTTCATTAATTAGATAATTAGATATTTAATTAAAATTTTCGGGACAAAATTGGATGTCAACAACCATCTTAATTATTCAATGTTTAAATTTACCGACAACCTCTTGATAATCAAATATGTATTTATACTCTCACCAAAAAGAAAAGAATAAGGACCAATGACTTAATTAATAAATTATTTAATTCTGATTTATTAAGTAATTTATAACGATTTTTTATGGATGGTCGTCAAAAATTAGGTAATCTCCTACAAAAAAATGTCTTAATAGTCGCGGTTATAAATAGGTTTAGCTGCGGTTTTCACTACTGCAAAAAAACAATACCAGCGGTTTTATAACCGCAACCTAAATGGGTGTACTAAAACAATTTCCCGGCGGTTTCGATAAACTGCCTGCAGAACTGTCGGTAGTAGCTGCAAAACCGCTTCTAAATGTAAAACTTCGAGAACGAAGAAAAGAGAACGTGGCCTACCCCTCCTGTTACACCTGTTTGGGCTTCAATTAATTTTTGGCCCATGTGACATGACGGGCCAGCCCAACAACACAACATACCATTACCAGCAGCGTACTACACCCTCTGCCCACGTGAGAAGTACATCTGGCATGTGACTGTTACGGCTAAGTTTATAACGCAGCGAATACTTGCTTAAAGTTTCGATGTGGGACAGAACAACAACCGCTACAATAACTTAAAAACCGCCGCTAATTGTTTTTTTTTTCAAACTACTACAAAATCAAGTCAAAACCGCTGCTATCTACTTTTTTTAGCAGCAGCTGGAAAAACTGCTGCAAAATACTTGTAATAGCAGCGGTTCGGGAAATAGCTTCTAAAAAGCCGCTGCAAAGTATTTTTTTTTTTGTAGTCTGTGGCACACTTGCCATTAGAAGTGATCTTTGATGTATTTGTTATAATTTATATCATATAAATCGTGACCGGACATCTTTCCGACCCATCTTATCAATCGTTTATGGTCTCATCTCTCTCGATCAAGGAATTTTCATCAACCGGCTACCCACAATCCCTAGTTTCATTCAAGTAACTCTATCTTTTCATCTTTGTTGTTTAGGACTCTGATAAGTTTTATACTATTGTTGCCTAGGTATATCAACCACAAATATATCAAGTCCATCTTAACATTTATGTAAGTATATTTTAGTTCAAATGGATATTTAATTAAATATCCTTATCCTAATTATGAATATTTTTAGCTTAACTAGCTAGAGTTTAAATAGCATAATTTTATTTGAGTAGCATATTATTGATTTGGTAATGCAGTAAAGAAGGTTCTTAATAAATGAGAAAAATCGTTGAGCTGTATTGATAGAGGTTATTACCAAAGCAGCATGCACTATGATACGAATTAATCAACAGATTTCCTAAGTAAAGTTGAAATAAGTTAATTAGTTGAAGGTTAGTTAAAGAAGTAGTTAACTAGTTGAAGTTAGTTTTGGCGGGAAAAGCAGTTTATAATCAGTTATAGCTGGTTCGAAGAACCATAGCTGGAATTGAGTGAATCCTAGCTAGAATTGATGTATAAATTCTACTCTCTCTGTCCCAATTTATGTGTCACACTTTCTTTTTTGGTCTGTCCCAAAAAGAATGTCACATTTCCTTATTTGTCGACTTTTTAATGCACTATCTCTATTTTATTCCTATTGGTCCCTACTTACTTTAAAAGCTACAAACAACTTTTTGATTACTCCAATCTTCTTTCTCTTACTTTTTCAAGGGTAAATTTGAACATTTTCAAAGTCAACTTCTATTTCTTAAACTCCGTGTCAAGTCAAACATCACCACATAAATTGGGACGAAGGGAGTAGATTGTATCACCCATATCATTTATTCAATAATAATACATTTCATTCTTGATTAGCTCTCGCAATATTCCCAAAATTACTTGAACTTGTTGCCCCTTTCTCGAATTCCTTTATCATTTTTGTCGTTTGATCAATTCTGTGTCAATTTGGTATCAGAGTTGTTCCATTTTTGGTTAATTCATCCACCATGCTGACTGACACTCAAAATTCTATGGAGGTTAAGGAGTTGAAGGAAGTCATAGAAGCAATGTTCACAAAGCTTTACAAAAGGCAAGAAAATCTTGAGCTACAGTACAAACATATGACTGTAGATTTGATGGAGAAGATGGATATCAGCTTGACAAGTAGGAGTAACTCGAATCCTTCATCATCTAATCCTCAAAATTTGAAAATAGATCCTAGTACTCATGGTAGAACAATCAACCAAGCATGCTACTTCACTCAACTGTCCATCTGGATTTTTCAGAGAGCAATGGGTCAAGTCTTTAAGATTTGGTTATACAAGGTGGATCAGTTCTTTTCAATAGATGATGTGCCAGATGAACAGAAGGTCAAGATTGATGTAATTCATTTGGAGGGAAAAGCAATTCAGTACCAGTACTACCAAGCTTTCATGAGGGGAAGGCAATACCATATTTTTCCTTCTTGGGAGGAGTAACTGGCCATGCATAGAGATTTGGGCAATGCTTATGATGACCTAATGGCTAACTTGATGAACTTGAGGTAAACAAGAAGTGTTGATGAGTATCAAGCAGCTTTAGGCAAGGTGTTGATCAGGTTAAATCTTTCCACTTCTAATGACTTTAGTTGTTTCATTAATGAACTGGAATTAGTCTTCTTATTAGATCTTAAATCTTTTGGGCCTAAGGATCTACAAGAAGCTTATGGGTTAGCTAGGTTACGAGAAGGTATATTTATTAATAAGAGGAACCTCGACCTTTTGGACCCAAATGAATAACCAATTTCAGTTGAATAAAGGCAAGGCTATAGATACTAGACAGTCTGACATCAATCAGTTCAACATTAGACCAAGAAGAACCTCAACTCCCGCTGAAGAAATTAAAGAGAAAAAAACTAAACAGTATTGTTTCTTTTGTGATGAAAAATACTTTCTTGGGCACAAGTGTAAAACTTCTAAGCAAGTGTATGCTTTAGAGACTATACATTACAAAATAAATAATAACATAAGTATGTATAAGAGTATTGATGAATGCCGTTTTATTAATAATAAACAGCCCGTAGGCTCATAATATATATTTAATTCTTCCTGAATACAATATTTGTTTATAATAACTGAAGAAAAAAAGGAAAGGGAAGACTAAAACAAAGAGCTCCTCAGGATTAACATGGCTAAAAATCCTTCATCTGGATTTTAGCTACAAGTCGTAAACAATCCGGGGTTCTTCTTTTCTTATTGCAGCTTAAGATATGTCGGCCTGAGCATTCCTTCAAAGCATATGGCTACTAGTACAGCCAAAGCCCATCTGCTTGATCAAACCAAGGGACCTCAGCAACATCTGGGTACAAGTCTGGCCTTCCACTATATCGTCCGTTGAAGTTGAAGAGAAACTAGAAGACTAGCAACAAAGCTTGACCATCCGAGTCAACCTCAACTGGTCAAACCGGAGTGCACAGCCCCGCGGATCTTCAAGCACAAACAAAAGATAGCCGCGAGCGAAAAGGCTTGAGCTGGGAACCTACCATAGGGTAGCCTCTTCCCTCGGGTAATTCACAGCTAACGGCTAATGGAGTGTTACAATAGCGGTTCAGCTGAAGCAAATAACCAAGATGAAAGTCATGAACCCCAGAGGAATCTAAAGCTCAGTGATACCTTAGCCACCCATCGATGTGAAGCTAAATCCTCTTGCATGCCATGAAATGGAGCCAAGCAGTGGATCACCAGCCCGGTACCATTGAAGGAGCGGCCTGGACACACGAGGTATCCTGGCGGAGAAGCTGCACGGAAGCTGAAAGGGCTAAGCGTCCTGACCCTGTATGACGAGAAGAATATCACAGCAACAGCTGTGTTAGAAGGTGAGCGCACCGTAATCAGTGCACGTGGCACAATGAAGATACCCCAGAGGACATCGTTAGAATCCCGTTCAAACTTCATGATTCGGGGGACTTCATCCGTTTCCTCATGGACGAAGAAAGGAAAATAGGTAACCGCAGGCAAATTTCCTCCTATAGTCCCTTCATGCAACATCCATTCGAAACGAAGTAGGTGTTCTGGGAATATCAAACCAGGATCAAAGGCGAACATTTTTAGGGAAGAACAGTTTCTTGCTATCATAAGAAATTACTAAAGAAGAGAAGTATTTTCTGAGAAAGAGTGTGTGAATTTTCCACTGTCGTGAAGTCCCTATTTATATGCAGGAAAGGATAACGATGGAGCACCAAATGGTGAAGCGTCATTATTGCTGAAGATATGAAACGATTCGGAGCTGTTAATGGCAGTTCCTGAAAAGGTGCATGCGATCGGTATCAGCCAATCAGAAGGAAGCATGTGAAGTTCTCGAAGGTATCGATATCATTCTTGGTCAAAGAGACTGCGAGTCTCAAGGAATCAATGAGATATCTTTTCACATCCGTACGGCTTTCACTTCCTGACTGTTTGCGTCAGCACTCAACAAGTGGGAGGACTGACTGTGTGGGCAAACATATGTCATCTTCTATTACGAGAATACGAGTCCAGCTGGTGAGACTAGACTTATCTTACAAGCTACCGGGTGCAGAGGATACACGCCCGCTCCTGGAGCCAACGACCGTTTAGGCGGCACAGCTATAGGACGCAAGATATACATCTCGCCGCCTAGGATTTACAGTCTTCTAGTTAGGGTTTAATATATACCACCGCCTTGAGTTATACGCCCATAGCCTTATTAGTCTTTGTATTTTACCTTATTTAGGACAGGGTATCACTACTATAAATACCTCTCCTTACATTTTATTGTACATCAAGGGATTCAACACCGAATTCGGCTATTCTCAAGTAATAAGAATTACTCTACCTTTCTCTTTATTATTTCGTCTTGTTTATTCATTACTGTTTTCATTATACTTGCATACTTTTCCATTGTAGTACTGTATTGCTTGTGACCCTAATCATAAATAATTGTTTAACCTAGACGTACAATTTTAGGCATAAACCATAAGTTTGATTTGTCACAATTTTTCTACTAAATAAAGAAAACTATGCTTCTATTGTATATCTTTTTAGTATACGGTATACCCCAAATTTGATTTGTTCTAGTATACGGTATACCCCAATGGTATACAAGTTTGATTTGTCACAATTTATTTGCCTACTAACTAAAAGAATACCATGCTTGTAGTGTATACCTTTCTAGTATACGATATACCCCAATGGTATACAGGTTTGATTTGTTCTAGTATACGGTATGCCCCAATGGTATATCCCAATGTTGTGGGCTATATGGCTACATAATGTTTAAGTAAAATTTGGGCCATGGTCGGATAATATTTCAGTGTGGGCTGGCTAGTTTTGAAAACTTTCCTATTATTAAAGTGTAAAAATAATAATCTTCTTAAAAAAAATGAACTTTTTAACTAATTCTTGAAGCTCAAAGGTGATTAGTTGAAATTTTAAAATCGAACATTTTTTTGTGTTCGCCGGTAAGATTTATCCTGGTAAGCACCTAATATTCGAAATCATTGGCCTCAAAACTCAAACTAGCTTCGAGTGAATAAAACGTCTTTTTACTAAGAAGTTTTTGTTCTTTAGGCTTGAATCACAAACATTTAGTTAGCAACATGTGAAAATTTTCGACAAGCTATGGAAATTAGTAAAAGTTTGTCCACATATACAGTTCAAATCAAAGTTGATAATTTCTCATTTATGGTCCTTTTTTGTTTTGTTAAACTTTGTGCCCAGTAAAAACTTTCACATAAATTGGCATAGTACTACATTTATTATATTGTATTTTCTAAAATTCAATTAAAGTATTACAATTAAATTTTTATTTAGTTGAGACACAGACAACCTTTCGTATCGAGATTTCTAGGTTAATTGTTAAACCTACGTTTACGAACTTGGTTATTAATGCAAATTATACTAGAAAAAAAATGGTAGGCAAATCGGTTATGCAATTTACGGTGATAGTGTTAAGAACACGTCGATTGTATAAAAACAGGTTGCAATACTAAGCAAATACAACGACAGGAACTAATAAATAAAGATGACGATAATTGTAAAATAAAGCGAGTAAATTTTATTGATTTCGGTGTGCTTGGGCACCAAGGGAAGAAGATGATCCTCTCTCTCCAAAGCCAAGCAATGTAGCAATACAACGGACACAATAACGGAGTAACAATAATGTATTAAATAGCTACAAGTGAAAAATTTTATAATAGAGTGAGTATGTCGTAGAATGTAACGTTTACAATGGAGACAAGAGCCTATATATAACCTTAGATACCTAACTCTAGTTAGACTCCACGCTTTACACGTCTTTCTATGATCAGATAGTGTTGTTATCTACTTCTAACGACCATCCGAAAATAGCAGAATCGGTTGAAGATGAGAACTATCTTCTGCTTGTGACCGAGCTTCTTGTCTCCGGATAAATTTCTTCTGAATCATGAGCCGGTCAGCTTATTCATGTCTTCAACATCGTTCAGCCCTTCATTGCAAACCCTCTGTCTTGCGTCCGATATTTATGTCATGCCTGCCACGTTATTGGACACGTGTCACTGAGTGTCCAGAAAAAATTACAGCCAACATAGATAGTCCCTCCACTTGCCGAGTAAGCTTCCGTGTGAGCTGGGCAAGTCGCCTGAAACTTTTGGCGAAAAAATACGTGGCGGAATCTTGACCGAGTATTTCAAAATGTCGATTATCACTTCAACTTCTAATCAAGGTGCACGTGCATTGGATCATGGGGCGGTTGATTTTCGTCGTTTACTGAGGTAATGATTACTTCCTTTCTTCGCAAACTTTTTCCCAGGTCAATTTAGCACCCATCTCCATTGTTATTCCACCTGCAAGTCGTCATATTCCTCTGTGAAATTCTTTAAGAAAATCTTCCTCCGTTAAATGGCTTCCCAAGAAATAGTTGTATCTCATCATTCGGACGCTGGGAATGTCAGTCCCGATGTTGTACTGGATGATACCATTAATGCGCTGTTGCATCGCGCTGTCGTGGTGGCGGAGCCATCGAAGGTTGTTCTAAAGAAGAGGAAAATTAGGAGGCCACCACCAATGGAGGCGCCACCCCTAGATATTATTCCTAAAGAATTAAAGATAGACAATGATTGTAGCGTCCAAGTTCGGATGCCTCAACAGGTATCCATCATGTTCAACAAACCGATCACCGAAGTGACTTGCGCTTTCATGCCGGAATTTACGTACAAAATTCAAGAAGACTGTGATTGGAAGGATATAGAGGTCGTCTGTCCCGATTCTGGGGCCAAACTTCCTAACTACAAAGATGGTTATTCGATTGTGTTAACTTACCCGTTCACAATAGGATTTTCACTTCCAATTCATCTGGTCATAGAATCATTATGCCGGATGTATAAAATTTTCTTGGGACTACTTGCTCCCTCCGTTTGGAGGTTGGTGTAGATGGTTGACTACTTTTGCACTTAAACCAACCAGAGTTTCAACGTCAATCACATCCTCAACCTCTACATTCCCAAGATATACAAAGGCGTAATATTTTACTTCTTTAAGAGGGGTGCCCAAGGATTGATCACTAAAATTGATGATGACATCTGTCACTGGGATCGCCGCTTCGTTTATATCCCAACACATTTGTCGGTTGCCACCGGAAGTCCACCGCAATCGAAACGATGGGTTCCTACTCGTAAGTTTGTGCCCATTTTTATTTAGTGTGTTGCATTTCTTCAGATTTTCTCAACTCCCATTATTTTGATTGATCAGCTCAAAAGGTCAATATTGAAATGACCCCCGATCTCCAAGCGTGGGTGACCAGAATTACCCAAAAAGTCAAAGACCATGAGATGAAGTGGAAGTATGTTGCTTCCTAAAAGAAATATGTTGCGTCAAATCACTATAAGTATTTGAGATTTTTGAACTTCATTCCCTCAGTTTTTCTTTAAAAATCACTGCCCAAAAATTAACACTTATTTCAGTTACTAAGGCCAACGAAGATGAACTGGAGGCCGTGGAAGAGGCCGGTGATCCAGCGGGTGCTGAAAAAGAAGAAGGTGAATAAAAGGGTGGCGATAAGGTGAGCAAGTCGGTCCCTCACCCTGCGTAGAAAAGAAAATTTGTTTATAATTACAAATTTATCAAGGAAAGTACCCAAACTATTGCATCTATTGACGCAACACAAACGGTCGGATATGAGGGGTTGATGTTTGTTTATCATGCCTCTGAAAGAGATGTTTCCAATCAGCCGTTAGAGCGTCTTAAACGGCCAAGAAAGTGAAGGTTCTTAACAGAGGCAGAGCAACTAAGGTTGATTGATGAGAATCAGTCTGCTCCAATCATGGAGTTCATCGCAAATGCTCTTCCCCAAGCCTCACCACCCCCACTGATAGTTGTAACATTCGGCGTCGAGGAAAACTTTGAGAAAGAGCTTGCCGATGTCAAACCTCCGAGTTCGATGCGTATTGAAAAGATCTCTTCCAGAAATTGAACGATCTGCCGCTGCTTTTGCGGGAAAGCTCTTTTGGAAGGGTTGACCTGCTCCGGTCTCATAGACACTTTATTAGCCTCTTTTATGAGCTGATCAGACCTGTGGAATGAGCACGGTTGACTTGATGTGATGATGTACAGTTGGCCTTTCACGTTGCTTTCGATTCTCTCCGTGTAACATCTTGTTCCATTTGATTATCCCTTCTTTCCCCCCATAGCATATCTCTTAACTATTTTCATTTTGCTTCAAGCGACTCTGACTGCTGCCGAGGTGATCGACCGGATCCATCAACGAAATGCTATTATTCAGATGTGGAGGGACATGTTTGATATGGTGGTGACAGCCGAAAGTGCCCCTTACACCAACCTTAGAAATCTTCAGATCAAGAATACTTTGTTGGTGGAACTCAAAGAAGCCGCCGAATCAAGAGTCATGCGCGAGGCGGACTAAGAGGCTCAGATTGAGACTTTAAGGCAAACGATCATCATGCTTGAGCAGATGGAAAAAGATGATAAGAGGCAGTTGGTTGTGGCCGAAGCTGAGATGGATGCCAGGGAGGCTAGGATTCAGTCTCTTAAAAAATACCTCCAGATTGTGGAGAAGGAAAAGAATGATGTTGTGGCGAATGCCAATAAGCAGCTTACCAAAAATTTGACTCTCACCCTTCAATGTCGCGATCTGGACAAATAGTTGTCTGATCAAAAGATCAACTTAGATTTGCGTAAGAATTTAATGATCGCGGAGGCAAGGCGGAATGTTCTTGTTGAGATGTCGGAGAGGTAGTTCGATTTGGATAAGAGTTGTTGGAAGATGAAGACACGGCGAAGACCTACAGTAAAGATCTTGGCCTTCCCCTCGAGCCGGTAGAATATGAAACGGAGGAGGATGCAGAAGAGGCTATAGGGGAGAATAAAGGAGATGGATAGGTCTTGCTTTCCAGTTGCTTTCCTTGGTGTCAACATTAGTTGTTATCCATTTCTTTTTTTTTTATTTTGCAAACTTTTACAACTTATTCTTTTAGACTGCTTGTAAATACTTCAGGCCTTTAGCCATTTGAAATGAATTTCTTTCCGTTTTATATTTACGAGTGTTGGTTTTCAAAGATAGATTTTATCATTTGAAGTTCAATGACTTTACTGTTTCCAAAAAGAGTATAATTCGATTGGGCTCAATGTGATAGTGCGTAATGAAGAACGACATTTCAGTTTCATGTGAATGCACTAATTCTTTGAACATTCAGTTCGAAGTGTAATACTTAATGATAGAAAAAAATTAAATATTTAGCCATTTGACTAGAATAATGGATGATGCCGAGCTCTTTGGGCGCAAAATAAAATTTCATTGATAATCGAATCGGCCTTTATTGGGCTCTTAATACATGATGTTTTCGACCATTGAGTCGGATTTTACACTTGGCCGTTTGAGCCATTTTTTATAATACAATCTATACTTGGTCGCTATCGAACCATTTATACAATGGTGTTCCTTCTAAGCACGAACAATCCCCAGTGTGAGTGTGATCGATTGATTTTTGACGAATAGTCCCCAGTGTATTACTTTTCATCGATAACTTCAAATAAAATTTAAAAAACTTTCTTGACAACGGGCAGTCCCTGTTATCTTGGCAGTACCTACTTTCCAAGTAATCAATTGACTCTTCGGGAAGTCCCAATTCCTGGGCAGTCCCCAATCTTTACTTAATCGATCGATATTTATTTTCATCTCCTTCATCTCCTCCCCCCCCCCCCCCCCAATGTTTGAGTGTGAAAGATGAGGAGCCGGACACTGAAAGACAGATTATATCGCATACTTCTCCAAGTTGTTTTCTTGAAACAATGAAGCAAGGAAAAAGAAACGAGGTCGACTTAAAGATGAAGACCATGTTGAAACGTTTCGTCAGACTTATCGACCCAGAGTTTGGAGCATCAAAGGCTCATGTTTTTGTGGGTGATGTGCGCTATCATTCGGTTCCAACTATGCCTATCATCTAAAAGTGTTAGTACCAAAAGTAATAATAAACTTGCCCGAATTGGAGTGGAATTGAAATAAAACAAAGAGAAAGTATAAAGGAGTATACGATACCGAGTATTTAAAAGTAATATTTCTTCACTTTTGTGATATTCCAATTGAATACAACCTATTTTGAGTTTAGTGTTTCCAATTGGTAGTTTCCCTTATCAACCACTTGAGCGACTTTGTAGGGTCCCTCCCAATTGGCTCCCAACTTGCCTTTGTTGGGCTTTCTCGATTTGGGCAACTTCTTTTTCAGCACATAGTCACTTGTACCTAACTTTCGATACCTGGCCATTTTGTTGAGGTAATTCTTCGTTCTTTGCTTTTGTGCGGCTATCTAGATCAAGGCCATCTCCCTCTAGCCTTCGAGCAGATCCAATCCAATAAACATAGATTCCTTGTTTGATTCTTCGGTGGAATGAGCGAACCGAAGACTTTGTTCGTCGACTTCTACCAGAATCAAAGCTTCACACCCGTAGACAAGTGAGAACGGAGTTTTCTCGGTACTGTTTTCATTGTAGTTCGGTGAGCCTACAGTATGGTTGGGAGTTCATCCGGCTAGCTGCCTTTCACTTTGCCCAACTTTTTCTTCAGATAGTCGATCGTTGTCTTGTTGGAAGATTCTGCATGTCCATTTGCACTTGGGTGATAAGGGGTTGATGTTATTCTCTTGATCCCTCATTTTGCAAAGAAAGCTATTATTTGTCTTCCAACAAACTGCTTGTCATTGTCACAAGTGATCTCCTTCAGAATCCCAAAATGGCAAAGGACATTCTTCCATATGAAATCGATGATCTCATTTTTCCTTATTTTTGATAAAGCCACTCCTTCCACCCACTTAGAAAAAAAATAGTCAGATAAAATCAAAATGAATTTTACCTTACCGAGTGCAGTTAGAAGCGGCCCGCTAAGATCCATCCTCATTTCATGAATGGCCAAGATGATGTGGCTGAATGAAATGGCTCTGCTTGCTAGTGGAGGAGGTTCCCATGATGATGGCACTTGTCACATTTTCGAAAAAATGCCTTGGCATTCTCCCCCATAGTCGGCCAATAGTAATCGGCACTGATCAACCTCCACACCAAGGATTTGCCACCTGAGTGGTCGCCACACTCACCTTTGTGAACTTCCCTCATTACGTAATCAATATGTCCGGGACCCAAACACTTCGCTAGAGGGCCGCTATACATTCGCCTATGGTGCTCGTTGTCCATGAGGCAATATAAGGCTGTTTTTTTTTTTTCAGGGAGTGTACCTGCCTTAAAATAGGAAAGAAACTTGTTTCCCCAATCCCAAGTTCTGTTAACAATGTTTACCTCATTTCGAGTTCGATTAAGAGTTGAATTGAACAAGTGTATAACCGATCTATTGAGACTGTTTTCAACTTTGGCCGTTCACCCCAAATTAGCTAAGGCATCGGCTTCAACATTTTGTTCCCTTGGGATTTGCATTATCTGTGATTCCTAAAAAGAAGTTAGAGGATTTTTTTACCTTTGCTAAGAATTGATGCATTCTTGGTTCCCGGGCAAAAAAATCTCGTTGAATCTGGTTCACAACTAGTTGGGAGTCACTTTTTATTTCAAGTCTTTCAACTTTTAACTCCCTTGCTAATTCGAGACCTGCAACTACGGCCTTATATTCAACCTCATTGTCAGTGGAAACATGTAATTTGACTAAATGCCTTAACTTCTCACCTGTTGGTGCCACGAGCACGATGTCTAGACCGGTCTCCTTCCCATTGGAAGCACCGTCCGTATAAAATGTCCAAATTTTGGGGTCCAAGCCTTTCATCATCAATCCTTCCTTTTTTGCCTCCGAAATGATGTTTGCACTGAAATCGGCTACAAAGTCAGCCAGTACTTGTGACTTGATTGAGGTGCAATATTGATAAGTGATGTCGTATCCATTCAACCCGACCGCCCACCTCATTAGTTGTCCGGATAAATTCGGCCAATGCAAAATGCTCAGAATAGGGAAAGTAGTAATGATAGAAATAAAATGACATTGAAAATATGGCCTTAGTTTTCATGCAGCACAACAAGTGCTAGTCCCAATTTTTCTAATTGCAGATACCTAGTTTCTGTATCAAGTAAAGTCATACTGACATAATAGATAGGGAATTGTTTACCTCCGTCCTTCCGAACAAGGACTGCACTTATGGTGGCTTCTGAAACGACAAGGTATATAAGCAAAACCTTCCCGACCACTAGTTTTGAAAGCAGTTGAGGGTTTGATAGGTAATGCTTCATATCCCTCAGCGTTTGCTTTCACTCCAGCGTCCAATCAAAGCTTGTGTTTTTCTTTAAGACAGAGAAAAACTTGTGGTACCGTTCGGGTGACCTCGAGATGAACCTACTGAGGTAGGCTACTCTACCGATCAAACGTTGGACTTCTTTCACCGTCGTCAGCACATCGAGAATGTCATCAATTGCTTTAATCTTGTCCGGATTTACTTCGATTCCTCTCTCCGACACGATGAAACCCATAAACTTGTCTGGTCCGACCCCAAACGCACACTTCTCTGGTTAAGTTTCATGTTGAATCACCTAAGTATTGCGAATGTTTCCTTCAAGTGACTCAAATGATCTTTTACTTTCAAAGATTTCACTAACATATCATCAATATAAACCTCAATTGTTTTCCAAATCAAATCTTTAAACATATGTCTGACCAACCGTTGATAGGTAGTCCTAACATTTTTTAGGCTGAAAGGCATGACCGTATAACTGTAAGTCCCCTTGTTCGTAATGAAATACGTCTTTTCTTGATCCTTTGGATCCATTAATATCTGATTATATCCTGAGTATGCATCTAAGAAACTCAACATTTCGTCCCCCACTTTGGAATCGATCAATGTGAGGAAGCAGGAACAAATCATTCGGGCATGCTTTGTTCAAGTCGGTGTAGTCCACACACACCCTTCACTTTCTATTCTTCTTTGGGACTCCGATCATGTTAGCCGGCCATTCCGGATACTTCACCTCTCTAATGAATCTATTTTTTAATAACTTAGCAACTTCCATCGATAATTTTTTTCCTGAATCCCGTATTCGGTCGCTTCTTTTGCTTCACTAGTAGATGTGATGGATCGACATTCAACTTATGAGTAGCAACCTTTGGATCTATTCCTACCATGTCCGCATGGTATCAAGCAACACAATCTAAGTTTTTTCTAAGGAAAGAGATTATTTCTGACTTCAACTCTGGCTCCAACTCGGACCCAACGTATATTTTATGACCCGGCCGATCTTTAAAGCAAACTACTTTTTCTAAATCCTCTATGGTTGAGTCTTCGGTTTTTTGCTTGTTCGGCTCCCTTACGCAAGCCAGAATCTTGGCGAAGACTTTATCCGTAGGACTTGGCTCCTCTTCACTCCGTTCAGCCAAGGATTCCAGTTGTTATGATTTCTATTGTTGGGCGTCGGGATTGACACCGCTTTTTACTGCCACCAAATAACATTCACGAGAAGTCTGTTGTTCACCTCTAACTTCGTGAACTCCTCAAGGAGTTGGAAATTTAGCTACTTGATGTAAGGTAGATGGTACTGCACCCATTGCATGGATCCACGGCCGACCGAAAATGACATTGTAAGCCATGTCTCTATCCATCACCTGAAAAACGGTCTCATTCTCAACACCCTCTGTGTACGTCTTCAATATGATCTCTCACAAAGTTTTTTCACTTGAATTGTTAGACCCTGAAAGCAGAGTAGACTTTGGTATGATTTTTTCTAATAATTGCAACTGCTCCACAACTCTAGATTGAATAATGTTAACAGAACTGCCAGCATCTATCAAAACTCTCTTCACGTCTACATTGTCAACTCTCATTGTCACTCCTAGAGCATCATGATGGGGATATATACACTCATCAAAGTCGAAATCCCTGAACACAATGTCATCGTTCATATCTTTCCGTGTCACCTGCATTGAAATTTTGATATCTGGCCTTTTTTGTTTAGGTAATTCTCCATTCTTTGCTTTTGTGTGGCTATCTGAATCAGGGTCATCTCCCTCTTACCTTCGAGTAGATCCAATCCAATCAACGTAGCTTCCTTGTTTGATTCTTCAGTGGAATGAGCGAACCGAAGACTTGGTTCGCCGACTTCCACTAGAATCAAAGTTTCAGACCCATAGACAAGTGATACACACTATTATATATCAAATTTCCCACTTATAACTATTTTGATACGTTGTTATTACTCCGTTATCGTATCCGTTGTATTGCTATATTGCTTGATTTTGAAGTGATAGGATCATCTTCTTCCCTTGGAGCCTGAGCACACCGAAATCAATAAGATTTACTTACTTTGTTTTACAATTATCTTCATCTTTATTTTTTAGTTCCTGTCGTTGTATTTGCTTAGTATTGCAACTAGTTTTTACACAACCGACGTGTTCTTAACACTATCACAATAAACTGCATAATCGGTTTTCATATTGTTTGTTTTGCTACTATAATTTGCATAAATAATCAAGTTCGTAAACGTAGGTTTAACGATTAACCTAAAAATCTCGACACGAAATGTCGTATGTAGCTCAACTAAATAAAAATTTAAATTGTAATACCTGAATTAAATTTTTAAAAATACATATATAACAAATTGATTGAGATATTTTTTATCAAAAAGGAAGCATCTTTTCATATCTATATAACCGACATCTGACATTCAGTAGATGAAAAGAAAGAACTCTAAGCTTATTATGGTTCTACATGATTGTTGATTTTTGGATGTTGATTTGATGAATTGACTTTTTATAATAAGTTATTTATTCAATCCGAAACTTAATTATGGAGTTGTTTGACCAATTTAATATTATCTATAAAATTTAAGTTGAACTTGAAAAAAAAAAGTCTTGATTGCAAGAGAATTGAATGGGACAAATTCTTGATCCTAGGCATTATGAAGCAAATTTACGACTAAGATAGAAATATACTTAATTGTTTTGCTTAAAAGTGAAATTCACATTTTTATGTTTTTACCCTTAAGAAGGGTGTACATTTATAAGGAACCCGACCAAAATTGTTTCACTGTTGTTAATGTCAAATGTCAATGTATAAGAAAATGTCATCCGAAAACTAATTTTAAAATATGACCAAAAGAAACCGTCCAAACCGTCCGTTCAATTTGTAAGATACAATCTTAAGATTTGAATAAGTGTTAATATTCTCTCACAAGTGGTCGTCTTTGGCTCATACGTCGTAATTGATTTGTATTTAAGTAAAGAAAGATATTAATTTGCACAGCAATTTAATCAGTTTACAAATTATGAAGCCATTTTTAAAACCTGATCTTTCCTCAGTGTGAGAGAATTCCTGCTTCCAGCTGCTAGCATAATTCCTCCATGAATTGTTTTTTCAGTATAATGAAGGTGGAAACGATGCTTCTGCATTTTATACGTCCAGTGGAAGCTATTAACTCTATTTAACTACTAGACATAGCAGATATGTAGGGATACTCCAGCAATAAAATATTTGGATACCATTAATTGACTAATGTAGAATCTCAGTGGTCGGTAATTAAGTCTTTTTCATATGAATCTTTCAGATATATAACAATGATGATACATACGTTCTTCAAGGGTGAAGAACTTGGTTTAAATGCACATGCCATGCATATCATCATATCTTAGTCCGACCGACTTTTTCTTTATTTTCCTATGAACTAAAAGTCTGGAAAAATACTCCATCAGCTGGATTTGCATACTGTGGGTGCGGTGTCTTGTGTTGCATACTGTGGGTACGCCGCTTATGAAAAATTATGTGAACGCCATCGTACGTAAAAATCATGGAATACCAAGATGTAATATATTTGACATGAAATAACACTTATGTATTTGCATATTATGGGTGTGCCCGTTTCCGTTGCCTTATCATTTGTATGCGTCTTTAAATGTCGCCACTGCTTATAAAAAATTATATGCGCGCCACAGTAGGTAACTAGAGAGAAAAGAGGGGAAAAGACCTCCCAAGTCTTAATAGAAGGATAGGGGACAAGACCAAGTCAAAGAGTCATTAGCTTAAGTGAGGGTTGAAGTGAATTGTTTAAAAACTTGTGGGTATAATTAAAAGTTTTTATATTTACGAAAACACCCACTTTTCAAAAAAATTCAGATTTTCATTTCCCTCCTTCCCACCCACTTTTACACTCTCTTTCCTTATTCTATCATTTCAAATTTTATTTCTCTCTCTCTTCTCTCTTTCTTCCTCTTTTCTCTTCTTCCTTTTCATTCTTTCTTCTAAATTTCTTCTCAAATTTCATCTTATCACCATCTATATTATTATTTTTTCTTTTTTTTTCGTATCCATTTTGTTTCTTCTTCATCCCCGTTTTATCCCTTTTCATTTTTTTAATTCTAGTCATTTTATACATCTTTTCAGATGTGTAAACATATTTTCTATATGTTTATACATATTTGAAGATGTTTTCACGGCTGAAAAAAATGTGTACACATCTCGTCAGATGTGTACACATATAATAATATGTGTACACATATAATTATATGTGTACACATATGACGAGATGTGTAACACTTTTATCATATATATGTGTACACATATTATTATATGTGTACACATATAATAATATGTGCGCACATATAATATATGTGTACACATATTATTATATGTGTACACATATTATAATATATGTACATATATATCATATCTGCATGTGTACACATCAGTCGAGATGTGTACACATATTACATATTACTATATGTGTACACATCTTGACTGATGTGTACACATCTTTTTTATTAGAGTGGTGTAGGGTGGTGGGTGGTGGTGGAGAGTGGTAGAAGGTGGTGGTGGGAGTGGAGGGTGGTAGAAGGTGGCGGTGAGTGGTGGAGGGTCGTGGTGGAATGGTGGATGGGCGGGGTGGGGGGGTAGGGGGCCGGATGGGGGCTAAGGGGTTGATGGGGTGGGTGATGAGAGGTGGGGGCTTTGTGTAAATAGAAAAACTTGGGGGCCTTTTAAAATGTTAGTCATTAGTACTAATTTTAAAAGTGTCCCTCTCACCCATTTTTCAAGACTTGAGTCCCTTATAACTAATAAAAGACTTGGGGGTCCTTCTCACCCAAAAATCCCAGGTAACTAAAAAATATGGGATGCCAAAATATAATATATTTCAACATGAAAGCTAAGCGATTTCTTACCATCTTTCAAGCATTAGCTTTTCTTAATTTTCTTGATTTCTAGTAGAAAACTTCAAGTATCCAATAAAATAGTCAAGGTACGTATAATTTGCCGTGACATTGCAATTATTAAAAAACTTGAGTAGTGAATGCAAGTAGCACTTGCTAGGCGGCGTATATGATTGGTTGACTTTTTCTGGGTGGGCAAAAGCCTTTGACTTTAAGTGATTTTTGTTGTTCTTTTTAAGTTATTCCCCCATGCAAAGCATGTACTCCTATATAAATCTAGCATTAGCTCTTCAGCTAACCAACATACTGAAACCTGCAAAATCCAAATATCTTTGTCTGACTTCCCTAATAATCTCTTTTTCAATGGCTATAGAAATGAACTTTCTTCTTTCTTTGTCCTTTTTAATCTTTTCCATACTGACCTTTTTTCTTCTTTTGAAACATTATAACAATGGCTACAAGCACACAAGCAAGAAAAGGCTTCCACCAGGAGAAATGGGAATTCCATGGATTGGAGAAACCATACAATTCTACAAAGCACAAAAAAAGCATAGATTATTTGAAGAATTTTTTCAACCCCGGGAAAAAAAATATGGAAAAATATTCAAAACAAGAATGATGGGATCACCAATGGTGGTAGTCAGTGGAGCTGATGCAAATAAGTTCTTCTCGTCTAATGAATTCAAGTTGGTTATAAGTTCATGGCCAACTTCTACAGTGCGACTCATGGGCAAAAATTCCATAATGGCGAAGCAAGGAAACACACACAAATTCCTTCGTGGGATTATATCCTCAAGTCTTGGTTTTTTAAGCCTAGAGGCTATGGTTCCTAAAATTTGCAAAACTGTCCAATCCCATTTAGAAAAAAATTGGCATGGCCAACAACAAATTAAACTTCATCACTATACCAAATCTTTGACATTCAATATTGTATTTGAATGCTTCCTTGGAATTAATGTCAAACCAGGACTACTTGACACATTTGAGAAAGTGTTGGAAGGTGTTTTCTCTCCGGCATTTAAGTTTCCAGGCTCTAAGTATTCAAGAGCTATAAGTGCAAGAGTGGAAATACAGAATATGCTTCTTGAGGTTGTAAGAGAGAAGAAAAGAGAAATAAAAGAACAGGGGAAAGAAGGACAAACAGAGACATTACTTTATAAGTTAGTGACAGCATTGATTCATGGCGAGATAAGTGAGGAAGAGGTTGTTGATAATGTGGTTTTGCTAGTGTTTGCAGCACATGATACGACGTCTTTCGCCATTGCCATGACATTCAAGATGTTGGCTAATCATCCCAGCTGCTATGCTCTTCTCCTTCAAGGTACTGATTCTTTTTACACAAACAAACACGTGAAAATATTTTTGCTTTTGGGTGATTGTGAGACCATTAGCTATACGTGCTCTAATATTATGTTGATTGTTCGACCACTTCATTTGAGAATTTAAACCTTTAAAGTATTAGAGAGAGCATGCTTTTGTAGTACTTAATATAATACGTCTCAGCACAACGAAACTACTATCTACATAACCGACCTTTTGTTTTACCTTTCAGATAGTATTAATTCTTGATTTTAATAATGAAAACTAGATTTCTTTATTCTTGACAGAACATGTTAATATCATGAACAGCAAAGGACCAGGTGAAACACTGTCATGGGAAGACATCAAGAGGATGAACTATACCTGGCAAGTCGTTCAAGAAAGCATGAGGTTGTTCCCTCCAATTTTTGGTTCTTTCAGAAAAGCTACTGTTGACATTGAATATGAAGGGTTTACAATTCCAAAAGGCTGGAAGGTAAGCATTATGGAAAACTATATATACTGACAAACTAAATTTTACAATACCACTGTGATTTAACCTGACTTAAAATGGTCTAATTTTGGGTTTTTGTATTTCTAGGTGTTGTGGACTACATATGGTACACATTATAGTCCAGAATATTTTGAAGACCCTCAGAAATTTGATCCAAGTAGGTTTGACAAGCCGGTTCAACCATATTCATTTGTGCCATTTGGTGGAGGGCCAAGGCTGTGTGCTGGGAATCAATTGGCAAAGCTAAACATTCTCATATTTGTACATTATGTTGTGACTCGATACAACTGGACACTATTATATCCAGACGAACCAATTATCGCAGAACCAGTTCCATTTCCATCCAAAGGGATGCCCATTAAAATTTCTCCCAAGTCATTATGAAGCATAACTTTGTTACCAATTGTACATTGACCGATTTATTTTGCAAAATTGTACTACTTCATTAGTGGGTATTTTTGCAACTGAGATTGATTACCAAAGTCATGTCTCATTTTTCTCATTTGTTTTAACTTTTAATGATCTTTTATGTGACCTGATAATATTAAAAAAAATTACTCTGTCAGTATATAAAATTTCAACTTTTGTAAAGCAGGGATTTCCCATGAGCACGGTATAAAATGTGAAAACTTTGCTTGTTATAGACATGGACATATCACTGGTAGTAAACAAAGTGTGAGCCTTTTAGTTCATGAATGTTATATAAAATTGTACTACTATATTTTATTCCAACGCCAATGAATCTCGTTAAATAAATAATCCAAACAGTCGGCCCCATTATCAAAATATCATACTTGTAATCATTAATTGTCCCGTCAAATATTAGAATATTTCGACCAAATTTCCGCATATGGAAATGACCTTGTTCAAAATGTAGATGTTAAAACTCACAATAAGTCAATAATCTTTCCATCATTATCTCCCGCTGTTCTTGTAAACACCAGCACACACTGCTCTGACTTTTGTTTTCATAATAGCAGTGTCATTTTATTGATATCATGAAAGAGCCAAACAAATGAGGGAGTTTCCTAATTAGAGATGAAATATTGACATGCCAATCCCTGTTAACTACTTCTAAAAAGGAATACAGAACCAAAGAATGCTCAACCTATACAAATCAGGGTGTTTCAACTTGAAATTCTGCCGCCTTAAGCTTTGTGACTCTCAGTGAGGCCATTTCCCATCTGTCAAGTTGGATTAAAACTTTAATCACTCATGGCAAATGCTGGAAGATGACTAATGGAGGCCAACTTATCAGCCACCTTATTAGTCTCACGATAGCAATCCTGGAAGGTGGCTTTTCTCCTCCTGGCTATGCATTTGATTTGTTCCACTGCTTGTATCAATTGCCAAGGTGAGTCAGTCTCTCCTTGATGCTATGATATTCTGAATTCCCATTTGTTTGTTAAAATATAATAATTCATCACCAACTTTATTTGTGAATCTTTTCTAGAAGATTCTAGAGTAGCCAAGATTCTAGAGTAATCAAGAGAATGTAGAAGATTCTAGAGTAACCAAAATAATGTAGTATAGGAATAAATCTAGAATAAGTCTAGAGAAGTCAAGGAACAACTCTAGAATGAGAATTCTAGAATAGTTCTAGAATGTGTAGGTCTAGAATTATGTAGTAGGGGAGTATTCTAGAGTAGGGTGGTAGAAAGCCCTTAACTAGATCCTTCCATCACCACCTATAAATAGAGGTGGTTCATTTGAGTTGTAGGCAAGCAAGCAAGAAAAGCAAGCAAAGCATTGCAAGAGAGAAAGAGTGAGAGCAAAAGTGAGAGTTAAAGACAAAAAAGAAAGAGAGGTGCTAGAGTGTGAGTGAAATATTGTAAAATACTTGTAAGATCAAAGTTGCTTCTTAGTTTACAATAATAAAATTCAATTTGTTAGCAACCATTTGTGTTCAACAAGTGGTATCAGAGCCAGGTTGATCAAGAGCGGCAGCCACCCAAGAGAGATTCAACAAGCTACTACTCAAGGCTACAAGTCAAGAGGCACCAATCCATGGCGGATTTTGCAAGCACCCTCAGTAGCGTTGAGAAGCTCAACGCAAGCAATTATGGATCGTGGAGCACAAGGATGCAATACTATTTTCTCAGCCAAGATCTATGGGACATTGTTGGTGGCTCTGAAACTACATCACCAACAAATGCTGAAGCAGCAAAAAAGTGGAAGGTCAAAGCAAAAGGTCATGTATGCTCTCACAGTAACAGTTGAGGACGAGTTCTTGCAAAGGATCAAGAATGTCAAGACGCCCCAAGAAGCTTGGGACACATTGGCAACAATATTTACCAAGAAAAATGATGCGAGATTACAAAGGCTTGAAAATGAGCTTTTGTCGATCTCGCAACAGAATATGACAATCAGTCAATATTTCTCAAAGGTTAAGTCTCTATGTGATGAAATATCAAAACTAGATCCAGAGAATGCTATCACAGAGACAAGAATGAAGAGAATTATCATTCATGGTTTGAGGCCGGAGTATAAAGGCATAGTCACTGCGACACGCAGGTGGGCCACAGAACCAACTTTATCAGAGTTGGAGGATCTGTTGGCAAATGAAGAAGACTTGGAGAAACAGCTTTCAGGCCTTTCTACAAAAGATGAAGAAAATGCACTCTTTAATAAAGGGCAAAGCTACAACTCTCAAGGTAGAAGAAGTAGTAGATCAAGCAACAAGCAAGGCTACCAAAGAAAGGGTGAAGCGAGAAGTTCGCAACAAGGGGGAGATTAATATGATCGGCGTCAAGGAAGTCATCGACCCAACAAGCAGGCGGACTGTCACGACCCGTTTTTTCGGAACGAGCTATGACCGGCACCCGGTACCTAAGCTTGACCGAGCGAACCACTTGTACTTATCTATCATCTCTTAACATAGAGAATACATTCAACTTAAACAATTCTCATAAACATAAATATTCTGAAAAAAAATAATAATAATAATCTTATAAAAATATTATCCTTGAGAATATCACGGTCAAATTACGTTCCCGTGCAAAACAATGCAAGACTGGACCACAAACCCAAAATACTAGACTGTCTATGAAGCCTCTACTGATAAACTTACGCACTGCGTAGGACATGAGCTTCCTGGCTAGTTCACGACGTAATAAATAACTAAATACGGCTGACTCGAAAAGAAAGTACTCCACGGACAAAAGCGGAGCTCACCAATAGCACTGGAAGTGAGGAGAAAATCCTAGCATGTCGACTGAGTATCTGCAACACCGGTTCCTACGTTGCGCCATAGGACAACGTAGGTTCCCAAAAGAGAACGTCAGTACACCACAGCGGTACTCAGTGAGTCTCAACGACCCACCACTAAAGCGGAAATGAGACATTTAAAAGGAACTTGAAATACACATAATTCATTAAAACCATGAGAACAAAAATATTTAAAGATAACTGAAATAACTTGAAACAATAAAATCCTGAACTTTAACTATAGATAAATATAGTTTATTTTCTTTTTCTAGGGAGTACCAATTAACTCTGACGTAACATGATTCCATAAAGTTACCGTGTGATCGGCACGGGTTCGATCCCCGCCTGATCGAATAGGCCCCTTCACTGTGGTGCCACACAGTTCTAGGTGATAGCATGCTGCGCATTTTGTGCCTTGGCCGTGTCAGGCAAATTTTATTATAAACTCCTACTCTGGCACGAGCAGTTTCGGGGTCAACATTAACCACTAAAGGTCACGAAACCCTTCTCAGAATCTCAAGGTAACTCCCAAAATATTTCTATAAAACTTTACTTGACCACTTTTGTGACTTTCCTCAAAATTTTCTAAGGTTTAGGACACTTATCGGCATGAGAAATATTTAATGAGAAATATTTACGTAAAGTCGATTTATGTCATGGTGAGGCCTGAATGTGAAGTGTATGGTGAAAATAAGTTAAAGTAATTACTATGGGTGAAAGTATATATATCAAATTATAACTAGAGCGGAAGAAGAAATTACAAAAGGCTAAAAACTAAAGCTGGCATAAAGTTTGACCAAAAGAGATAAGCTACCCTTTAAAGAAAAATAACTTTTTGTGGCTGTTGCTCAAATTTTAACAAAGGAAAGGGATAAATCCTTTCTGACGTGTGAGTGAGCCATGTAAAATTTAAGTACTCCTCTCATTAGGAATACACACAGAAACGAGAACAGAGCACAACGGAAAAGCTCTCGGCTGAATTAATCTGATATACAATCAAGGTAAATTCTTTTTATGAAATTAAATAGTGACAATGCTATTACACGCAAGAACATCACTTCGTAATAAATTATATTTTTAGGAAAGTTCCCCAAAACCTAGAAAGTTAATGGTTGAACCTAAGTACTTGAATTGGGGAAAAAGTTTGAAACTTTGGTATTAATTACTCGAATTGGTGGTTATCGTAGTTGTTGAGTGACGTGAAGTGCGTGAATTGGAGCTTACGTTTAGGCTCGAGGAATAATCGAGGTGAGTTGAGATATACCCTTTCTAAGGTATTTTTCTCACAAAGTGCATGTCTTTAAGGTGTTTGATAAATTGCTTTAGAGAAGTTAATGTACGTTTGATTGGAGCGGGCAAACGTTCATTATCCATTAAAGTTTTCAAGTCATTTTTTTATATCAAGTAGCTAGAATTATGTCTCATAGCTATCCTTACATCCCAATAACATATCTTTACGTGAGTATGATTCTATGAGATTATTTAGCTTATTTTATGATTTTTATGAAATGATTTCAAGACTTATTTGTGTTTGAAAGTTAATGAAGCTATGTGAGATTTTACATGAAAGTTTAAGTTCAAATTAAGGCCTTTGGTGCCAAGCAATATTCTGAAATATTTTTGGGAGTTATCTTAGATTCTGAGAAGGGTAAACTTGTTCGTAGCCATAGTCGGGCTGCGAAGCGTGACCATAGTCGGGTTGCGTTTTACCCCGAAACTACCCTAACAGGGTAGGTATGTGCCATAGTCGGGCACTATGTTATATTGCCATAGTCGGACAATGAATGCTAACATGTCAGACCTTGAACCGTGGGATGCCACGGGGATAGGAAAGAGAAAGAAAGAAAAGATGTCGGACTTGAGTGGTACTCCCTAAAGAAAGAAAGTATAAGCTATTTTGCAATATTTAAGAGTTTATTATGATTTAATATTTTCACCTGTTTTAAAGTAAAGTTTACGCATTCATGTTTTATTAACTCTCGTTTCGGACTTAGTGAGGGAGTCGATGATACTCACTGGGTGACGAGCGATTCGTTACTCACGTTCCTTTTTCTTGGAACCTTCGTCAACGTAGACGCAGGTCATAGAGGCGATCAGACTACAGGCTAGGATTCTTCCTCACATCCTCAGTTGTTGGTGAGCTCCGCTTTGCTTTCAGTGGAGACATATCAGCTTTTCTTACCAGTTCTTTCATTTATTTTATTTATTCAGTTGAGTATTGCCGAGAGTTTCATGTCTCGTGCAATATGACAGTCTTCCAGTTTTAGAGGCTTCATAGACAATGAGTTAGAAGGGTTATGGTGCACATTTTAAGATTTAACGCTTAAAGTATTTTAAAGTTATATTGACTATTTATTATAAGATGCAGAGTTATTATTTATTTAAATTATTATGAGTTTTTGAAAGATGTATGAAAAGTTTAGCAGGTCTGGTTCACCTGGTCCTCAGGTGCCGAGTCATAACCCGTTCAGAAAACGGGTCGTGACAACTTTAAGCTCCAATAAATTCCTTGAACATAATCCATGAATATAACCATAATAGTCCTGAGTAAAAAGAAATTATTCGATATAATTTCCAACATTCTTAACCCATGAAAATTTGACACATAATATAGCGTAAATTATCATCACAAAATATGAAAATCAATGTATATAACACAAGGATAAACTCTTGAACGATAACTTGAATGGAGTTTAGCTAATATGCACTCTCTCGCTCCAATTAAGCACATATTAACTCTTTAAGACATTTATCAAACACTTGGTAGGCGGGATTTTGTGAGTAAAACCACTTTAGGAAAGGGTTATATCAACTCACCTCGATTACTCCTCGAGCCTAAACGTAAGCTCCAATTCACGCACTTCACGTCACCCAACAACTATGATTAGAACTGCCAAACGGGCGGATCGGATTGGATATGAGCCGGTCAAAAATGGATAAGATAAAAATGGATAATTATCCAACCCAGCCCATATTTAATGCGGATAAAAAGTGGGTTGAGTCATGGATAATATGGTTAACCATATTATCCATGGCTTCTTGAATAAAATTGAAGAGAACTTATAACATGCATCTTGATACCACGGTTTTAACTTAATCTTTCACGTATGGCATACTTTAGTACGTCTCTACCACTGTTTGACATAGTCTAAGTGTTACAACTTACAAATATCTATATTGAATATTTATTCACTGGACTCCATAAAGTTCCATCAACAATTTGATCAAATACAAAAGAATTCAAATTCTCATTAACCCCACTATAGAAGTAAAGTTGTCCTAACCAAGTTCTTCAAAGGCAAATGATATAATAGAGTCGACTAAAGAACTACAATCAAGTATAATATCTGAAAGAAACAACGAAACACAAGACAAAGTAGTAAAGTTACAATCTTGAAAACAAGTTGAAATTTATAACAAAAGATGAAAGTTTTGGTTCATAAACGATTGTTGTAGTATATGTTAGGTTCGATTAAAAGTTAAAACCAAGCTTATACATTTTCATATAATAAAAATTCGTTTAAAACTTTTATCAAACACGTTATCTACACCATTAACACCAATGAAAAATACAAAATTTAAGACACGGATCAAAAAATACTCACCTTAAATGAGCCAGAACAAGAAGATATTGAAGGGGAATTTACTAAGAAATACTTGATTGAAGTAGGTATTCTGATTTTTGAATTATGGGTAAAGTGGGTTTATGGGGTAGTCAGGTAAAAAGTGTAGACAAATGGATAAAGTGGGTATTATGATTTTATCCATTTAACTTAATGGATAAAATGGATAATATCCATTTTGACCCAATTAAAAATAACTCAATATCCAGCCCATTTAAAATGGGCCTAATTGGATGGATACTCATTTTATTTAACCACTTTGCCAGCTCTAACTATGATAACCATCAATTCGAATAATCAATACCAAAGTTTCAATCTTTATCCCAATTTAAGAACTCTAGTTCATATTCTAAACTTTCAAGGTTTTGAGAAAAATTACTATTAGTATGATATACTAAGATGTTAGATTCTTGAATGTAATGATGTTATCGCTTCTCAATTTCATGAAAGAAACTTACCTTGATATGAATTGGATGTGGGGTTATCTTTTTCCACTTGGCCAAAACTCTTGAAACAAGTTCCACTGCCTCTGTTCTTTCGTGTGACTAATTGTAATGAGGGAGTACTTTTCACGTTAAAGACCTAAGGGGTCTGACTTCTCCCTTTTTATTTTATTTTATTTATTTTCTTTTTGCTCCCTTAGTATTATTTTAATATTATGTCACTTAGGAAAAATATATATTGGCCATGCCCTCGCCAGAATTCCTTTGTTGCACTAATTTGTAACTTGAGTTCTATTTAAGCTTTAGCAACATTTAGTTATCTTTAACTTTTGACCCTTTTTGTAATTTCTCCTTCCCCCTTAAATATAATAAATATTTGTACTCCATCCAAAACAAATACTTTAGTATACTTTTACTATATACTTTATACTCGGACCTAGATATCGCATAAAAAGACGAGTTTGCTTGTGATATTTTCCATATCGGCAAAGTCCCGAAACATAAAAATTCGAGGAGCGCTACATTCTTCCCTCCTTAAAATCATTCGTCCTCGAATGATTCTTATTCTCCACTCCTAGGTCACTTTGTCATTCCACCAACTTGCCAAATGTTCCAAAATTTGACTAAGTATTGGATTTCTTAAAAATTTCAGCAGAGTCACCCCTGTAACTGGACTATCCGAAAAAAATATCCTTGTCACAAATACCACAGCTACACCAACAACGACCAATACACCATAATAGGCTATGCATAGGCGCCAATAACAGCTCAAAATAACCACTATCACTCCGGCAAGGAGGTAAATCTCATTAATAAATAAAATATGCTCCGGCAAGGAGCTAAACCTCAATAATAAATGAATCATACTCTGGCAAGGAGCTAAATCACACTAACGAATTACTTATACTCCGGCAAGGAGCTAAACCACATGATATCTCCTAATTAACCAGAAAAAATTAAATATAAATTAAACCTTTATAGTTCACATATCTTGTTCTTCAAATAGATGGGGATACCTTTTCTTCATGTCTTCCTCGACCTCCCAGGTAGCCTCTTTTGAATTATGACCACGCCACAATACTTTCACTGAAGCTATATCTTTTCTTCTTAACTTTCTAACTTGCCTATCAAGAATCTGGATTGGTACCTCTTCGTAACTCACGTCTGTATTAATTTCTATGGTGTTGGAAGGAATAACATGTGACTCATCATGGATGTATTTTCTTAACATAGACACGTGAAAAATAGGATGGACCGAAGATAACTCAACTGGAAAGGCTAACTCATAAGCCACGTTACCTTTCTTGCTTAAAATTTCATAAGGTCCGATAAATCTAGGACTAAGCTTTCCCTTCTTACCGAACCTCATAACTCCCTACATTGGTGACACTTTTGGGAATACCATATCACCTACATTAAACTCTAAGTCTCTATGCCTCTTATCAGAATAAGACTTTTGATGACTCTGAGCCATTTTAAGCCTTTCTCTAATTAGCTGGACTTTCTCTAAAGCCTCATAAACAAACTCTGGGCCAAGTAACGGCACCTCTACTGGTTCGAACCAACCCACTGGAGATCTACATCTACGCCCATATAGCGCCTCATACGGAGCCATGCCGATACTAGCCTGATAGCTGTTATTATAGGCAACCTCAATGAGTGGTAGTTGGTCATCCCAATTACCTCCAAAATCTATAACACAAGCTCGCAACATATCCTCAAGGGTCTGAATGGTCCTTTCTGCCTGACCATCAGTCTGCGAATGGAAAGCAGTGCTCAAGTTGACCTTGGTTCCCAACCTTTTCTGGAAAGCTTGCCAAAAATGAGCGGTGAACTGCGGACCTCTATCAGAGATAATTGAGACTAGGGTGCCATGCAACCTAACAATTTCCTTAATATACAACTGAGCATACTGTTCTGCACTGTCTGTTGTCTTCACTGGCAGAAAAATGAGCTTTGTGAGTCTATCTACAATCACCCAAATTGAGTCATGCTTACGGTACGTGCGAGGCAAGCCTACCACAAAATCCATATTTATCGCTTCCCATTTCCACTGCGGTATCTCTATATCCTGAAGTAGACCTCCTAGCCTTTGATGCTCTGCTTTGACTTGCTGACAATTCAAACATTTAGCCACATAATCTACCACTTGCTTCTTCATGCCTTTCCACCAATACAAATCCTTCAAATCTTGATACATTTTAGTAGCACCTGGGTGAATAGAGTATCTCGAGCTGTGAGCTTCTTCCAGGATGGCTTTTCTGAGATCATCTACTTCTGGTACACATAACCTGTCATTTAGCTTCAAAACTCCATCGCTTCCAAGAGTGAAAGTAGTGATTTCTTTATTTTTGACTCCCTCTTTTATTTTCACCAGGTACGGATCCTCATCTTGCTTAGCCTTTACATGTACAACTAGCGATGAACGTGCCAAGGCATAAGCAACCACATCTCCTCCTTCTGTCTCATCCAGTCTGATCCCGTTATTTGCCAACTTTTGCATTTCTCGGCCTAACGGTCTCCTCTGGACTGATAAATGAGCTAAGACACCCATCGACTTTCTGCTGAGTGCGTCTACTACCACATTAGCTTTGCCAAGATGGTAAAGGATATTAACGTCATAATCCTTCAATAGCTCGAGCCACCTTCTCTGCCTCAAATTTAACTCTTTTTGCTTGAAAATGTACTGGAGACTCTTATGGTCTGTATATATATCAGAACGTTCACCATACAAGTAATGCCTCCATATTTTTAAAGCAAATACTACCGCTGCAAGCTTTAAGTCGTGCGTAGGGTAGTTCTTTTCGTGGTTTTTCAACTGCCTGAAAGCATAGGCAACAACCTTTCCTTCTTGCATGAGAACGCAACCAAGCCCTACTCTGGAGGCATCATAATACACGGTGAATCCACCTAAACTTGTCGGCAAAGTTAACACAGGTGCAGTAGTCAACCTCTTTTTCAATTCCTGAAAGCTCTGCTCGCACGCATCTGACCACTGAAATTTAACTGCTTTCTGAGTCAGTTTGGTCAATGGTGCAGCAAGTGAAGAAAAGCCCTCTACAAATCTCCTAAAGTAGCCTGCTAGACCCAAGAAACTTCAAATTTCGTTCGGTGTTGTTAGCCTTGGCCAATTCTTAACCGCTTCTATCTTCTGAGGATCTACTTTAATGCCTTCGCTAGACACTATATGGCCTAAGAATGCCACTGGCTGGAGCCAAAATTCACATTTAGAAAACTTGGCATAAAGGTGATTATCTTTCAAAGTCCGCAATGTTATCCTGAGGTGTTGTTCATGTTCTTCCTTAGTTTTAGAATACACCAAAATATCGTCTATAAATACAATAATAAAGGTGTCTAAGTATGGCTTGAAGACTCTGTTCATTATGTCCATGAATAATGCGGGTGCATTGGTCAACCCAAAGGACATTACTAAAAATTTGTAGTACCTGTAGCGAGTCCTGAAGGATGTCTTTGGGATATCTTCTTCTCTGATTCTCAGTTGGTGATACCCCAACCTCAAGTCTATCTTTGAGAAGTACTTTGCACCCTGAAGTTGGTCAAATAAGTCATCAATTCTAGGCAATGGATACTTGTTTTTAATTGTAACTTTGTTTAACTGTCGATAATCGATACACATTCTGAGAGACCCATCTTTCTTCTTGACAAACAGGACCGGAGCACCCCACGGTGACACACTCGGCCTGATGAAGCCCTTGTCAAGAAGATCTTTCAACTACTCTTTCAATTCTTTAAGCTCTGCTGGGGACATTCTATATGGAGGAATAGATATGGGCTGAGTGCCCGGGACGAGGTCAATGCCAAACTCTATGATTCTTTCTGGAGGAAGTCCGAGAAGGTCATCTGGGAAAACTTCTAAAAATTCCCTAACAACTGGCACAGAATGGAGAGTTGGCACCTCTGATTCTGTATTAATGATATGAGCCAAATAGGCAACACACCCTTTACTTATCATCTTTTACGCCTAAAGGTAAGAAATAAATTTACCCACGGGAGATGCTGAACTACCCTTCCATTCTAGAACTTCTTCGTTTGGAAATTAGAATCTGACAATCTTGGCACGACTATCCAACGTGGCATGGCAGGAAGATAGCCAATCCATACCCATGATCACATCGAAGTCCACCATTTCTAGCTCTATGAGATCGGCCGTGGTATTGCGGCCTTGGACTGAAATTGAGAAACTTTTATAAACTCTAGTTGCTTTCACTGGCTCACCAACTGGAGTAGATACTAAGAAGGACTCACTTAACTGTTCAGGTTCTAGCCCGAGACTCATAGCGAAATACGGAGTGACATAAGAATATGTAGAACCTGGATCAATCAAGACATATGCATTATGTGAACAAACTTGAAGCATACCTGTGACAACTGCTGGAGATGCCTCTGCACTCTAACGATCAAGTGTAGCATATAAATGGGGTCGTCCCCCTCCCTGATTAGCTGAGCCTGATCCTCTACCCGCCCCTCGCACGGCCTGATACTGAGGGCCACGAGCTTGGGGTGGTGCAACTGTAGTAGCTGAAGAACCTGCTGGACGTGCTACTCCCCTACCAAAATTTTGCTGCAGCTGTGGGCACTCAGATTTGTAATGCCCTTCTTTATGACAATAGAAACAACCCCCGGTACTCATCATACACGGCCCTGAATGTGCACGCCCACATAAAGTGCAAGGATCTTTCTGTTGAAATTATTGTCCAACACTGCTCTGACTCTGAGAGACAATTGCCTTGAAATTCTGATTCTGGAGGGACTGATTCCCATAGCTCTGACTCTTTTTTAAAGATGACCCACCAACTGAATGATGAGTAGGCGGCGCTGGTGCAATAAACCCCTTACTGGAGGAACCCCTTCCTGCTCCACTGGCTGAACCACTATAACCACCCATTATGCGGGCCCTCTTATTGTACTCCTTTTCTTCCCTCCTTTGTTGTTTGTCTCTTTCCAAATTCTTAGCAAATCCCACAACTGAAGAGAAAGCTGGCATCCCTGCTGCTGCAGCTGCTGTGGTGTCCTTGATGTGACTACCCAAACCATTGACAAACCTGCGAATCTTTGCTCTATCTGTCTTGACCATGTCCAGAGCATACTTAGCCAAAGTGATGAATTCCATGTGATACTCTGGTATACTTTTACTCCCTTGCTTGAGCTGCTCGAATTGTATAGCTTTAGCTTCCTTATCTTCTTCTGGTATGAAGTTAGCTATAAATGCCTCTTCAAATTCTTTCCTAGTAGGTGGACTATCCTTTTCAGCTCTTTCGTTATCCCACATCTGAAACCAGGATCCAGCTACATCCCTGAGCTGGAAGGCAGCCAATTCAACAGCATCATTACAAGTAATTTTCATAACTCGGATGGTTTTCTGGACACCCTCTAACCATAGCATGGTGTCTTCATCAACTTTGTTGCCATGAAACAATGGAGGGTTCAACTTGATAAATTTATCCACCCTGGACAACTCGGGGCTGTCCTCTTTCCTCTGGTTCTGGTTGGCTAAGAAAGTCTGAAACATATCCATAGTACTGCCAACAGTGTTAAGCACATACCCCACCTCTGGAGATATACCCATCGGAGCCGGAACTGCTGGTGGGGGTGGAACTTGATCATGATTAGCTTGCGCATTAGGCTCAACCTGCTCTACCTCTTCATCTTGTTCAACCTGGGGCACTGGAGCGTTCTTAGCAGGTCTACCCTTCTTACTTTTCTTAGTTCTCTTCTTACTCGCGATAGCTGCAATAGTTTCTTCAGGAGTTTCTTGATCGTTGATGCTAGAGCTTCGAGTACGATCCATTTCTACGAATTCGGAAAAACGAGTACATTAGAAATTTTCTTAGAGCGAGGCTCTATTGCACGATCTAGAGTGAAAAGAAGAAGAGAATTTTCTTAAATGTCTGCAGCCTCCTGTTCATAAGTATGGCGGGCTTCATACCCATAAACAAGACTCTACTGACACGGCTTCATAGACCCCTAGGACTCTCTAAACCTGATGCTTTGATACCACGTTGATCACGACCCATTTTTCGGAACGAGCTATGACCGGCACCCAGTACCTAAGCTTGACCGAGCGAACCACTTGTACTTATCTATCCTCTCTTAACTCAGAGAATACATGCAACTTAAACAATTCTCATAAACATAAATATTCTGAAAAATAATAATAATAATCTTATAAAAATATTATCCTTGAGAATATCACGGTCAAATTACGTTTCCATGCAAAACAATGCAAGACTGGACCACAAACCCAAAATACTAGACTGTCTATGAAGCCTCTACTGATAAACTGACGCACTGCGCAGGACATGAGCTTCCTGGCTAGTTCACGACGTAATAAATAACTAAATACGGCTGACTCGAAAAGAAAGTACTCCACGGACAAAAGCGGAGCTCGCCAATAGCACTGGAAGTGAGGAGAAAATCCTAGCCTGTCGCCTGAGTATCTGCAACACCGGTTCCTACATTGCGCCATAGGACAACGTAGGTTCCCAAAAGAGAACGTCAGTACATCACGGCGGTACTCAGTGAGTCTCAACGACCCCCCACTAAAGCGGGAACGAGACATTTAAAAGGAACTTGAAATACACATAATTCATTAAAACCATGAGAACAGAAAATATTTAAAGATAACTGAAATAACTTCAAACAATAAAATCCTGAACTTTAACTATAGATAAATATAGTTTATTTTCTTTTTCTAGGGAGTACCAATTAACTCTGACATAACATGATTCCATAAAGTCACCGTGTGATCGGCACGGGTTCGATCCCCGCCTGATCGAATAGGCCCCTTCACTGTGGCGCCACACAGTTCTAGGTGATAGCATGCTGCGCATTTTGTGCCTTGGTCGTGTCAGGTAAATTTTATTATAAACTCCTACTCTGGCAAAAGCAGTTTCGGGGTCAACATTAACCACTAAAGGTCACGAAATCCTTCTCAGAATCTCAAGGTAACTACCAAAATATTTCTATAAAACTTTACTTGACCACTTTAAGCTCCAATAAATTCCTTGAACATAATCCATGAATATAACCATAATAGTCCTGAGTAAAAAGAAATTATTCGATATAATTTCAAACATTCTTAACCCATGAAAATTTGACCCATAATATAGCGTAAATTATCATCACAAAATATGAAAATCAATGTATATAACACAAGGATAAACCCTTGAACGATAACTTGAATAGGGTTTAGCTAATATGCACTCTCGCTCCAATTAAGCACATGTTAACTCTTTAAGATATTTTATCAAACACTTGGTAGGCGGGATTTTGTGAGTAAAACTACTTTAGGAAAGGGTTATATCAACTCACCTCGATTACTCCTCGAGCCTCAACGTAAGCTTCAATTCACGCACTTCACGTCACCCAACAACTATGATAACCATCAATTCGAATAATCAATACCAAAGTTTCAATCTTTATCCCAATTTAAGAACTCTAGTTCATATTCTAAACTTTCTAGGTTTTGAGAAAAATTACTATTAGTATGATATACTAAGATGTTAGATTCTTGAATGTAATGATGTTATCGCTTCTCAATTTCATGAAAGAAACTTACCTTGATATGAATTGGATGTGGGGTTATCTTTTTCCACTTGGCAAAAACTCTTGAAACAAGTTCTACTGCCTCTGTTCTTTCGTGTGACTAATTGTAATGAGGGAGTACTTTTCACGTTAAAGACCTAAGGGGTCTGACTTCTCCCTTTTTATTTTATTTTATTTATTTTCCTTTTGCTCTCTTAGTATTATTTTAATATTATGTCACTTAGGACAAATATATATTGGTCATGCCCTCGCCAGAATTCCTTTGTTGCACTAATTTGTAACTTGAGTTCTATTTAAGCTTTAGCAACATTTAGTTATCTTTAACTTTTGACCCTTTTTGTAATTTCTCCTTCCACCTTAAATATTATAAATATTTGTACTCCATCCATAACAAATACTTTAGTATACTTTTACTATATACTTTATACTCGGACCTAGCCATCGCATAAAAAGATGAGTTTGCTTGTGATATTTTCCATATCGGTAAAGTCCCGAAACATAAAAATTCGAGGAGCGCTACACGGACCAAGGGGCCAACAATCGGCAACGAGACAAGTGCTACAATTGCGGGAAGAAGGGACACTATGCTAGAGACTGCTTGTACAAGAAAGCTGAAGGTAACATAGCCGCTTCTACTCAGAATAAGCAAGACGAGGAAGAAGATTGGGATTTCGAAACTTCCTATGCAGTTGATGAAAGTAACAATGAGGAAGAGCCCATCACCTCGCACCATGCTGAGTTGGAACAAGAACTCGCGCTTGCAACTGTAAGTGAAAAATTAGTAGATTATGACCATGATTGGATCGTTGATTCGGGATGCTCCAATCATATGACTGGTGATGAAAAGAAGCTGATCAACATGAGTGAACACAAGGGTGGTCGAGTAGTTGTGACTGCAAATAACTCAAGAATGCCAATATCTCACATTGGCAAGACAGTGTTCGTGCCTCGTCACAGCTCGAGACAAGTGCAGCTTCAGAATGTCTACCACGTGCCAGGTATGAAGAAGAACTTGTTGTCTGTATCGCAACTAACAGCTTCAGGCAACTATGTTGTGTTTGGACTGAATGATGTAAAAGTGTATCGAGACTTGAAAGTTACAAGCTCGCCAATCATGGAGGGAAGAAGATTAGAATCAATCTATGTCATGTCAGCAGAGACAGCTTATGTGGAGAAGACTCGGAGTAATGAGACAGCTGACATATGGCATGCACGCCTTGGGCATGTGAGTTACAGCAAGTTGAAAGTCATGATGCAACAGTCAAAGTTGAAAGGGCTTCCCCAACTTGAGATCAGAGGACACACTATTTGTGCCGGATGTCAGTATGGGAAAACACATCAACTTCCCTATCAAGAATCGAAGTATCACGCTAAAGAGCCACTGGAGCTGGTACACTCAGACGTGTTTGGACCAGTCAAACAACCTTCCATCAGTGGTTACCGATACATGGTGACATTCATCAACGACTTCTTAAGGTATGTGTGGATTTACTTCTTAAAGGAGAAGTCTGAAGTAATTGAGAAGTTTAAAGAGTTCCAACACACGGTGGAGAATGATATTGGAAGGAAAATCAAGTGTCTCCGTAGCGATAATGGGGGAGAATACACATCACGAGAGTTCAATGGCTACCTCATAGAGCAGATGATAAGGCGACAATTGACATGTCCAAACACCCCACAACAAAATGGAGTAGCAGAGAGGAAAAACAGACATCTAGCAGAGATATGTAGGAGTATGCTGCACAGCATGAATGTACCAGCAAGGTTCTGGGCAAAATGTATGAAGACTGTTGCTCACATCACCAATAGACTACCACAGGCAAGACTAGGATTCATCTCACCGTTTGAGAAGCTTCGGACGATGATACCCACTGTAAGTCACTTTCGAGTATTTGGATGTGTGTGCTATGTGTTCGTGCCAGATCATCTTCGTAGCAAGTTTGACAAGAAAGCAGTTCGATGTATTTTTGTCGGCTACGACGAGAAAAGAAAAGGATGGAGATGCTGTGACCCAACCACTAATCGAACATATGTTTCAAGAAATGTGGTGTTTGATGAGGCATCATCATGGTGGTTGCAAGAAGTCACTCTTCCAGACTCAATAGCACTAGAGCAAAAGGTGAAAGATAAACTTAAAGAAGATGAAGAAGGAAACAAGATAGAAATTAACAAAGAGGCAAGAGGAGAACCTGAATTGCCAACATCACAGGTATCTTCGCAAGAGGAGAACAGGATTTCGTGGCAAACTGGAGTCTATGAAACCCATGAGGTGTTTCAAGAAGAAGGCCAAGAAGCACAACAACCTCAACTAAGAAAGTCTACCCGAACAAAGTTTCCAAATCCAAAGTATGCAAACGCAGCAGTAGTCGAGGTAGACAAGATCAAGGAGCCTAATATCTTTGAAGAAGCTCCAAAGAAGAGTGAGTCGAGAAAGTCTACAGAAGAAGAGAATTCAAAGAATCTGGATGACATAAGGTTCATAAGATTTTGCAGAGCACTTGGAAGGATTGCAAGACCAAATAAAGTTAGTGCTGAGGGGGAGTGTTAAAATGTAATAATTCATCACCAACTTTATTTGTGAATCTTTTCTAGAAGATTCTAGAGTAGCCAAGATTCTAGAGTAATCACGATAATGTAGAAGATTCTAGAGTAGCCAAAATAATGTAGTATAGGAATAAATCTAGAACAATTCTAGAGAAGTCAATGAACAACTCTAGAATGAGAATTCTAGAATAGTTCTAGAATGTGTAGATCTAGAATTATGTAGTCGGGGAGTATTCTAGAGTAGGGTGGTAGAAAGCCCTTAACTAGATCATTCCATCACCACCTATAAATAGAGGTGGTTCATTTGAGTTGTAGGCAAGCAAGCAAGAAAAGCAAGCAAAGCATTGCAAGAGAGAAAGAGTGAGAGCTAAAGACAAAAAAGAAAGAGAGGTGCTAGAGTGTGAGTGAAATATTGTAAAATACTTGTAAGATCAAAGTTGCTTCTTAGTTTACAATAATAAAAAGCAACCATTTGTGTTCAACATTGTTCGCATTTTTGAAGCCCATAAAGCATGGCTTGCGCTTCTGCCCAGTTGCTCGTTCCCTCACCAAGAAAGATTGAAAAAGACAATACACTTACCGGCATCATCTCTTGTTATTCCACCAGCACCACATAATCCTGCTTGGCAGCTACCACCACTATTCAATTTAAAGTACTCTACTGGTGGTTTTGTCCATCTAACGACTCTCACCATTTTATGTGACATAGGTTGATCAATGAGAGGCTGCAGTTTTCCCAGGAAGGGAGTCGATTTAACTTTTGAAACCTTTGCCCTATAATGTCAAAAATGGTCTGTAAGTATCCAAGATTGGGACCTACTGATCGATGGCACTTCCGATCCCATATTTGGCTGCATATCTCGTCCGCCAAATCTCCCTCGGAAGCACCTTGGTCGTGAATGAAGAAATTGGGTTGTAGGACTTGTAGTTCCACCAGTTTAAGAGTAGTTGTTTGAGTGACATCACATAAGAGTGGATACCCAAAGAACCAAGCAAATTTTGTGCAAATTGTTTGGGCTAAGCTGTTTCTGCAAACAAATGTGTTCGATTGATTTCAACTCTAACTGGGACGGGATACAACAATAACATTTTGGAGCCGGATTACAGACACCTGGAGGTCTTCTCGTAGGAATTCTGTTGCGAGCTACTCTCCAGGTAATGAAACACATTTTAAATGGCACTTGCTTGTGCCAAATTCTTGCATTTTTCGAACTTTATTAGAATGCTTTAGCTCATGTGGTAGTTTGATTCCCTATTTTCTTTGGTTGCCAACTACGCATTTTTGCATGCGTAAAACTCGAATCCAAGAACAATGGCTGCTCTGATACTATATGAAATTACCTATAACAACTTTATTTGAAAAATTAAGTCATTACTAAAAGGGCCGGTAACATTTTTTAGATCTCATTTGACTAAAGTGAACACTATATAGTTTTACTTCGGTTAATAATCTGATATTTGAAATTCACTTGTCCGATTAATTCAGATTTCCATAGTATTAGATCAGCTCAGTTGTTGCCTCTTGCGGCTGCTAGGCATGGCAGTACGTCTTGTAACTAGCCTTGGTCTATAGAGACCCTTTGGAATGAGGAACTTAGCTGGTTCACACATCCAAATTGAGATGTAATATACCTTAACTTTCCACTATTTGCATGCTCTCTAGCTACTCTTACAAATTAGCAAGACAACTTGAGTGATAGGGGTCTTGGTGCTCAAGGTGTTCTGGTCATGAATATTTGGAGACGTAGAGTATTAGTTTACCTGTACGTGCTAGACGAATGAAACTCGGAAGTTCTTCAGCAAAAGTGAATAACAAAGACATTTTCTTCTAGTCCAACTCTTTGCTCCCGAAAGAGGGTAGTACTGCAGAATAGATACATTTAAGAATAAGAATTGGATTGTATACAGTAACAATAAAGACCTTTCTGTTCATAAATTCCGAAGGAAATAAAAATCAGCCTCCAACAACAAAAGAATCCAAACCAATTTCCACTTCCACCAACGGAATAACAAAATTTGGATGCCCTTCTCCAAATTTCATCTTTAAAACCAAGGGAATCCTCACTCTCCAAGTTTGCTGAATTAAAATCTTTAGTATAGCTGATGAGCAATTATGTCTTCTTTTTCTTGCCACCCAGTCCGGTACCCCCCTTTGGAGGGTAAAGTGCTCCATACTAAAGGCAACCCATACCGGGTCTCAAATTCGAGTCGTTTATGGATAGAGGGTACTTCCCATACCACCACAACCTTCAGTGGTGTTAAGCAAATGTATGACAGCCAGAAAATACCCATAAATTTAAGAACTGTTTCAACATCTTGACGACAAAGGGAATAAGAGTCCGACAAACCAAAGTTAAAGAGTCATGTGCTCCTCATGCAAGATATTTAAACCATTCACGATCTGCCCACAATTTTCACAATCCTGAGAAGATATCATTACAGTTTGAGATTCTGTACTTGATTGCTGATAATGCCTTTCACTTCAATCAGATTGCAAGCATAATATATCCATATGTCAGAGTAAAAAGAAACAGAGACTAATCTCTAAAAAAATTTAGACGACAAGACAATTGGATATATAATACACGTTAAATATGTGGCGATCATAACCGACCACCAAAGCTAATTGAGCAATTGATCCCGATTGAAGTTTGAATAGGAACAGATTGGTCAAAACTCAGAAAATAAACCTAAGTAGCTTTAATATGCAAAGAATACTTCATGGACTATGAATAACTACTGGTATTGTCAATATGATACAAAGCTTGATATGCTTCGCGGACCGATGGCTTCATTCCCTACCTAAGAAACAATGTACTTATGAGTTCACATGTTCCAGATAAGCACAAGGAACAGCAAATTCAACTGGATTTTACAGTTGAACACTTCAAAACTTCTGAAGCACGCTCTACTCCTACTTCTCTATCTGGCCTGCAAAAGATAAAGCAAGAAACAATCAGCCATCAACAAAAGGAACAGCACGGGATTGCAGCACTATAGCAACTGAACAGTTGAAGGGAACATTTCATCTTACAAGAAGAAAAATAAACGGGTCAAGCATCCAGAAAGTACAACACTCAAACAAATCTATACACCCTTGCTCTAATTTTGCGCCTAATTACCCCTCCCTCTTCCCCTTCCCTATTTTTAGGTTTCTCCATAACATTACAATTTGCCTTTTGATTCCATGTTTCATAGAAGAATTTTAGGAACAGATCATATTTTCCAGATTATCCAACAATTACTATTCAGTCATGGACCAAAATGACCTCCTGCACCCTAGTTATGCTTTACATAACCTTCCAAGTTCCGACCATCTCATAAAGTTGTTCTAGTTCTTCAACTCCACCTACTAACAGCAAAGGAGTTGGCTATGTTTCTCCCTCTTCTTTCGCCTCTCTACTCGCCTTCATTCCCGCAACTTATGAAAGACTGAAACATGAAGAAAAACTAGGTTACTCTACTGTCCAGCACTCCAACTACCAATATATGAATGCTAAATCCTCTTTTCAACTAAGTTCCTTAACAGCACCAACCCTTTATCATTCCTTTCAAAATCCAAGATCCTCCCCTATTTATTCACATTAATTACCTAATAGAATCTTTACTGCATCCCTCGAACCCATTTCAAGCAGCAATTTCTTGCTTCACGACAATTATAGAGCTGAATCTGAATCAGGAGGAGGAAAGGGAGGAGAGAAATGAGAATTGACTAGCCTTAAGCATCTAGCTGAGAAAGGCCTCTCACTAGTTATCAATCATTCTCCACAAGGTTGTGTATCATTCATATGCATGAGCAACGGGAATTATATGACATCACTGTCCACCCAAACATGCAAGCATAGGACATTAAATTATCGATTGTGTCTTCCTCTTCCTTTATTATCTGAACCTAAGTGCCTCTTTCCTTTTCTGAATTGTTTTCTTAATTCCCACATAAATAAATGAATTTCCAAAAGAAAGTCGATATTTACAGAGTATAATACTCTACGGTTCGCTTGTCCTCGTAACTAGACTTGCAGATAAATAAAATTTTAACCACCAAACACCGCAATAAAATACACCGAAGAAAATAACTACAGAATTATTTGCAACTGAAGTTTATAGAGAGCAGGAGAATTGACCTTCAGCAAGAGACATTCTTAACCTCAAATATAAGGCTCTACCTTAACCATCACACACTCTAAATCTCTAATATCCTCTATAGTGTTGATTCCACTGTGAAATTGTGAGAAGTATTCGCTTCCAGCCATTCCTCTTCATCTAAAACACCTCGAGATCTTTGAACTACCTACTACACTTGGTAACACATAACAACAATAACAACTATTACGCCTTAATACCAAATAAGTTCGGCCCAACTATAGGAATCCTGACTGACCATGTTACTCCGTTTAAAGTCATGACATGCCAACATCCCAAAAGCATCACAACACATGAGAAAATAAGATCTCCCCAAAACAGAAGCTCCTCAAATTTCCTATTTAGGCTTAGAAGCAAACTTGAAACTTTATATAAAATGAATAGACAAAGTTAGAAAGAACAAAAACAACAACATATCCAATATAACCCCACAAGTAGGGTCTGGGGAGGGTAAGTAGGGGCTGTGGAGGGACACCTGCCTCGACTGAGGTAAAGAGGTTGTTTCTACCGTCGATTCAAGAGGAAAGAACAAAACAACACATAAAAAAAGGCGTTACAGGACAAGTGAACACAAAATCAAGAAATGAGCTTAAAAAATTAAAAGAAGGGTGTTTAGTGTTTTACCATTCTTGGGAAAGAAACCAACATGGTGAAAAATGTAGGTGCAAAGCCATGGCCTTGATGAACTTAACAAACCCTAAATGGTCAAAGGGTTTTATTTTTACACAGAGAGGGAAAAGAAGTAGAAAAAGCTTTGTTGTTTTATCTTTATTTATTTGTCTTGTTTCATTAAAGACAGTTCTAAAGTCTTTGGTTTCGAGACAGTTTTAACAGTGTAACACTTCTCTTTTGTATGTGTGTGTGTGTTCCCAGGTGCACGAAGTACGAGGAAGAAAGAAGTGGGCCCAAAGTGCACAGGGAATAACTTGAAACGGCTACACACCCACCACCTTGTAGCAGCGCCACTAATTTTCAAAAAATACACTTCTCAACTAAACTTTACCTGATAATTTGTTGTAAACTCCCACCAAATTATTTTTCTTTTGTAGAAACCCTCCTATGTGAAATTTGTCTTAGGCTTTAACGTTAGTAAAGGTATCATACTCTATCTATTCGTCCCGCTATCTTTCTCATTGTTTGACTTAGTATAAAATTTAATAAATAATTAAAAAAAATTATGGTCTAAACTAAGTTATAAATATTTGTTTAATTGTAAATAAATAAAATGAAAAAGTTTGAGTTAAATTCTTTTAAATTTAGAAATATAATAATCTTTTTGGAAAGGGTGATAAATAAGGTGGGACGAAAAGAGTATTTGATAAAAACTTAGTATACACGGAGTTTAGGAAATAGAATACTCTCGTCACTTCATTTTATGTATCATATTTTGAATCGACACGAAATTTAAGTAAGAAATAAAGACTCTGGAGACTCATAATTTAAAATAATACATAGATATTTGTATAGATATGTATTCCCCAAAAATGTATCAGGTTTTACAATTAAATTTATATTTAGTTGAGTCTAAGGCGACCGTTTTATATCTCAATTTGATCGTTCGATAAGCAATTTACGTAAACGAGTTAATCGATCTCAAGTGTTTTAACCCGGAAGTAATTCTAAAATCGATGTCAGATAGATTCGATGTCAGGCTGAAATGCAAATGCCAGCAAATAAGTTCGAATTAAATGACAGGCTAAAGATTTACGATGAGATGACTTCGTTTTACCAAGATGTACAATTATTTGAGTATGATGACGATATTTGACTCGGTGAGAATGACAATAATACGATGATGAACAGATATAATATGATGACGAATAAATGTAATACGATGGCGAGTAAATATATTGAGTCGAATAATGCGATGCAAAAAACAGTAGATCCGATGTAAAAGGACGATGAGCAAGTCGATGAACCGTTTAATAAATGGCGATGATAAATTGCTTAGACTAAATGCGAATAACGAGCAAAAGATGTTACGATCAAGATAAACGTAGATCTAAACGAAGTAAATAATAATGAAATAAACAAAGCAATAAAGGCTTATTGTATTTAATGGATCGATGGGTGTTGCTTCAATGGAAAGAACAGATCTCCCTCCACGTTTGAGCTAGGCCACGATCGAAACTTTAAGTACAACAACTATCTTTGGCGAAACAGGATGAGGTAATGAGAACAAAGTGATTAATCTCTTGACAGAAGAATGATGACTTTTAAGAATAGAATAATATTGCTCAGATGAATGTGTGTGAGAATGAAAATGTGAGCTCTTATTTATAGGTTGAAATTGAGGACGACTCCAAGCCCTAACAGACTTCCACTTCCCCACGTTTCTCTTCCCACTGTTGCACGTCGTTATCCACTCCACTAAACTCGCCAAGCCTGTTCCGATATTTTAGAGATGAGGATCAGTTTAACTTATCCACAGTGACGTTGTCTTCGATTTTATGCGATCACCACATTGCGCAACCGAACGAAACCAAATCCGAAGCAGATTCTTTCCGATCTCATAACTTTCGAAGTCAATCTACGTCTTGCACACGATCGAGTTTGTTTCCTTCGTGAACGAACAGAAATCGACCAATGCAGATAGTCCCCCCACTTGCCAAGTGTGTTCGTGAAGCTTTTGGCAAGTGGCTTTGAATTTTTAGCGGGAAAATACGTGGCACGTTTGTGTCCCTCCATTTTGAAACGCCAAAACGTCGCCTCAACTTCCCATCGTTACACGTGTCAGAAATCGTGCGGGCAGCAATTTTCGACGGTTCCCAAGGCAATGATGAATCTCTCTTTATAAATATTCGTTTCAACTCCAGCTTTACAACTTCTGAAACTTTTCAAAAGAAACCGTTTTGCAAAAACTCCTTTAAATCCCAGAAATCTTCTATTTTAATCAGTTGATTCTTGCTGTTTCTGCCTTAAATCTTCTTATAAGCTTCAAATCTTCTTACAAGCTTTACTTTACAGCGAATTTTAGCAATGTCTACCTCATCACAGAACATAATAGAGGCTGATACCACTTCTACTACGGCAGTCGCTGCCACGGCTCCACCGCAGTCTGGTGCGGTGGTGGAGCAAACTCCTGCCATTGTTGACCCTTCAGCAGATAAGAAGGGGAAGAAACGGAAAGAGAGGAAAGTGAAAGACTACGGTCCCAAAAAGTCATGGTCGGAGATCCTTCCGAAAAAATTTACGTATGAGAACGATTGTAAAATCAGTGAAGCGGAGCAGGGGAAGAAGAAAAATATCCCGATCGATTCCGTTCACTGTACGATCACGCCGGAGGCGATTCCTCGGGTTCGAGAGGAGTGTGGTTGGAGAGCGGGTGACATCGAAGTGATGTGCCCTCCGAGGAAGTCGACGTTGGCGACCCACGTTGAAGGTCATTCCGTGGTGCTGACTTATCCATTCACGCTCAGATTCTCCCTCCCGGTCGATAACATCATCGAGGAATTTTGCAGAATGTACAAAGTTTGCCTCGGTCAGATTTCTCCGATGATATGGAGAACGATCATAATTATGCGATACATCGCAGAGGTGGCGGAAGTGGAGTTGACACTTCGTCACATTCTCAACATATACTCCCCTCGAGTTTATAAAGGAGGGGTGATAAATTTGGCTAAACGAGGTCAGCGGGCCTTGATCTCTGACAACGATGACGATCTCCGAGGATGGGATCAGCGCTTCATTTTTATTCCCACGGAGCAGCTGACCGCCCCCGGAAGCGAGCTGCTGCCGAATGTCTGGAATCGGACTCGTAAGTATTTTGTTTTACCTTCCTTTTGAATTGAGTTTAGCAACACAATCTAAGTTCCTCTGAAAATCTTCAGCTGAGGCAGTTGAGTTCGATCAAGTCGCTGACATCATACCCTGGCTGATAAGGGTGCTTGAGAAGACGACCAATGACAAGCGAGCTTGGAAGCCGGTCGCGGCTTTGAAAACACTCAAAGCTAAAAATCATGGTAATCTTCGAATTGCTTTTGTATCTGTGGCCTTTGTCTTCGTTGATACCTTTTGATAGAAAATTCTCTCTCAGGTCTTACCGGCACTGGAGGCGAGCCAAACGATGAGGAGGTTGATCCCGAAGGTGGAGAAAAAACCGATCTCCTCCCCCAAAGAAGAAGAAGAAATCGTTCCAGGAGTTGAAAAACAAGTATCTGCCCAAGATAGTGGTGGTCGATAAGGGGCAAGGGGGTAGTTCATCGGCTGCGCCCCCAACCATAGAAGATGTGATTGCCGGTACGAGTTCAGCGATTGCAGCAGCAAAAGATGCCGAAGGAGTGACTCCGGTTATCGACATCGAGGAGGAGGATCATGGGGGAGAGTCAAGGTCTGATCAGTTGGTGCAGCGTCCCAAAAGGCCAGCTAAGGAAAGACTCCAAGAAACGGCCATTCAGCTTAAAGTGGCCGAACAAGGAGACCTTTCCGTGGACGACTACCATATCTCCCCCATCGCTGAAGATGCCAACTCGGGCTCGGGAGGCTTGCCTAGCAGGGAAGGTGTTCTTGTCCCTTCAATCGCCGTCCCTGAAAATCAAGAGGAGATGATTGAGGCCCTTGATCGTGAACTCGAAGGGAGGGATCCAGCAAAGGGGAAGGCGCCGGCTTTGGATCGGTCAGTTGAGACAACGAGATCCAAATACGATGAGGAGACAGGATCATCGTTTTTTAGTGCAGATCATGCCGATCCAATTGTGCCTCTTCCCCGAAGTGAAGAAGCCGCTGCCTTTGCCGCCTTGGGCGAATCCGAAAAGAGGGGTATTAGAACGCTTACGATCGAAGTGCCACCCAACGTCGACTTGCTTAGATGCCCAAGGAAGTTGGCCAACTATTTCTTCGACGTTATGGGTCCGATGGAGCAAGCTCTGCTGAACACACACGAGGACTTGAGTTTGCCTTCTCAGATTTCCTACGGTGCCTTTAGGGTAAGCTCTATTTTTAAACTTCTCTGCTTAGAAATCTTTTACTTTGGATAGATTTCATGACTTTCAAACTGTGATTTTTTTAGAATTGTATAATGGCGATCGAGACGGCTGATCGGATTCGCCAACTTCAAGATGGGGCCAAGGTTTTGAATGAGCAGATCGTTCATCTTACTTCGGCGGGGGAAGAGTTGCATTGGAAACTTAAGGCAGCAGAGACCCAGAACGCAGAGCTTTTAACCAACTTCGACAGGAGCACGAATGAACATGCTCTTCGTCAAACGGAGTTGGAATCCCAGATTCGGGCTCTGAACGCACAACTGAGTGATCACGAAGCCAACTCTGATCTGAAGATGGCCGAACTCAACTCTGTTTTGGAGAGTAAAGATAAAGAGCTGGCCGACCAACTCATGGAATTGATTGCTCTTCGAAGAAGCAATGGCGAACTAAAGGCTGAAGCTGCCAGTCTAACGGAGAGGAACTTGCTGCTTCAGAAGGAGTCTGCTACCCTAAGGCGCGACCTTGAAGAAGAGTTTGACAAGAGAAAGGATTTAATCCTTGCCGAATCAAGGCATGATGTTCTTAGGGAGATGTCAGATCGAGTTGTTGATGTTCCCACTGAGTTGAGCGAGGCAGTTGCCATCGTGAGACTGGCTCGTGACGATCTTGGTCTCCCAGCGAGTTCCTCCGATGAAGGCTCTGATGGGGATGAATGATTTGCTTTTTCTTTGTACTACTGTTTTTGAAGTTGGAAGTTTCATTTGTGTACATATAACTTTTTATGAATGACATCGTTTATGAATGGCATCGTTTTTATCATTACTGCATTGTTTTTGACTTCTCGAAGATGTTTAATCGTTCGAAAAATTTAAAGTTCAACGATATTCGTCGAATGAAATGATTGGGGCCCAATGTCAGCGCGTAGTAAGGAATGACGTCTCATTTTTACGTAATGCACTCTTCGAACATCTTTATGAGTTCGGAAAAAATTAACACTTGGTGAAAAACTTAGATGTAAAATCTGGTTAAAATTTGGAACGATCGCATAAATCGAACAAATGTAAAGAATGAGTATAACCAAAGTGTTGTGTATTATTGAAGTAGACCGCTAATGGGTCTTTGATACATTTTGGATCGTATGATTCGATGGATTACAAGATGCGGCCGTAAGGCACAGACTTATTGATCGCTATTGAATCGTTTACATAGGAGTTTTAATTGATAATGCTTGATTTCGAACGAGCCCCCCGTACGGACGAACGTGGGACTTTTTGCCGAATTTTGAACGAGTCCCCAGTTCGAGTGAACGTTGGAACTTCTGTCGAATTTTGAACGAGTCCCCAGTTTGAGTGAACGTTGGGGCTTCTGTCGAATTCTGAACGAGTCCCCAGTGTTGTCTTCGATTGACTCCGTTTCATTCTCCGATCGAGAGTCCCCGGTTATAGGGCAGTCCCCAGTATCTACCGATGATCTTCATACTAACTCCATCCCCCCCAGTGTTTGGGTGCGAAGAATGAGTAGGCAAACACTGGTTCCTTGACTTCGTTATCTGAAACGGAATCATTGGGAGACCAAAGCCAAGAAACTCGTTATAGATGAAGACCACGTTAGAGTGTTCGTCAGACTTATCGACCCCGATCTGAGCGTTTTGAGCTCAAGTGTTCGTGGGTGATATTTGTCATCATTCGACTCCAACTATGCCTATCATCTAAAAGCGTTAGTACCAAATAATCGATCAAACAGTTTCTTCCGATGAAGGAATAATTAAAAATTGCGAAGTAAAAGTAAAGGGTGAAGGTTGATACCGCAGAACCTCAGAAATAGTACTTCTTCAATTGTGTGATATTCCAATTGAAGTCCACCGGTTTGGAGTCTATTGTTTCGAGTTGGTATGAACCTTTTCCGATCACTGCCTTGACGCGGAAAGGTCCCTCCCAATTCGCTCCTAGCTTGCCTTCGTTGGGCTCATCCTTCTTTGGTCTTTTGATTTTCAGCACATAGTCACCTACATTAAAAGATCGATACCTGAGTTTTTTGTTGATGTAGTTTTCTGCCCTTTGCTTTTGTGCTTGTATCCGAACAAATGCCATATCCCTTTTTGCTTCGACCAGGTTCAGATCTATCAGCATGGCCTCTCTGTTAGCTTCATCGGTGGAGTGGGCGAACCGAAGGCTGGGCTCTCCCACTTCCACCGGTATCAGATGCTTCTGCTCCGTAGACAAGTGAGAACGGTGTCTCCCCGGTACTGTGTTTCACCGTTGTCCGATGAGCCCACAATGCACCGGGGAGTTCGTTCGGCCAGTTGCCCTTTGAATCATCCATCCTTTTCTTCAAGTACTCAAGTATTGTTTTGTTGGAAGACTCAGCCTGTCCGTTTGCACTGGGGTGATAAGGTGTTGATGCAATTCGCTTGATCCCCCACTTTTCGAAGAAGGCTGTGATTCGTCTCCCCACGACTTGCTTACCATTGTCGCATGTGATCTCTTTCGGGATCCCAAAACGACAAATGATATTCTGGTGAATGAATTTGATAATTTCCTGTTCACGAATTTTAGCCAAAGCAATAGCTTCCACCCATTTAGAAAAATAATCTGTAAGAATTAAGATAAATTTTACCCCACCGGGCGCTGTTGGGAGCGGCCCGACCAAGTCCATTCCCCACTTCATGAATGGCCACGGTGACGTGACCGAATGAAGTGGTTCTGCCTGTTGGTGTATGAGATTGCCAAATCGTTGGCACTTGTCACATTTGCGGACGAATTCCTTGGCATCATCTGCGATCGTTGGCCAATAGTATCCAGCTCTTATGATCTTTCGAACCAAAGACTTGCTGCCGGAATGATTGCCGCATTCGCCTTCGTGAACCTCCTTCAGCACATAATTTGTCCCGTCCGGCCCCACACACTTTGCCAAAGGACCGCCAAACATTCGCCTGTAGAGTTGATTTTCTAGGAGGCAAAATCTCGCGGCTTTGGCTTTAAGTGATCAGGCAGACTTTTTGTCATCGGGAAGGGTACCTGCCTGCAAATAAGACAAATATTTGCTTCTCCAATCCCAAGTATGATTAACATTGTTTACCTCTTTGATGCTTCGACTCAGTGGAGATTCGAACAGGTGAACCACTGTCTAATCGAGTTTTTCGTCGATGGCTGCTGCAGATCCAAGGTTTGCTAGAGCGTCTGCCTCGATGTTCTCTTCCCTCGGTATCTGAGCTATTTTCCACTCCTGAAAAGAAGTTAGAAAGTTTTGTACCTTTTCAAGCAACTGTTGCATCCTCGGATCTCGAACACAGAAATCGCCTTGGATTTGATTTACCACCAGTTGGGAGTCACTTTTGATGTCTATTCGTTCGACTTTCAAGTCCTTTGCGATCTTTAAACCTGCAGCGAGGGCCTCATATTCGGCCTCGTTGTTAGTTTTTGCATGTAATTTGATCGCGTACCTGAGTTTTTCACCGGACGGTGCTATCAATAGGATTCCGAGGCCAGTCCCTTTGACATTGGAAGCTCCATCGGTGTACATTACCCATACTCCGGGGTCTGGATCTCTCATCGTCAATTCTTCCTTCTTTGCCTCCGGTAAGATATTAGCGCTAAAGTCCGCTACAAAATCAGCTAAAACTTGAGATTTTATGGCGGTACGAGGCTGGTAAGTGATGTCGTACTCACTCAGCTCGACCGCCCATTTCATTAACCGACCAGAGAGATCGGGCCGATGTAAAATATTTCGTAATGGAAACGTAGTGATAACAGATATTGAATGGCATTGAAAATAAGGCCTTAATTTTCGTGCAGCAGTGACTAGTGCAAGTGCTAGTTTTTCTAGATGTGGGTACCTTGTTTCGGCATCTAACAATGTTTTACTAACATAGTAGATAGGGAATTGGTTACCTCCATCTTCGCGAACGAGGACAGCACTTACAGCGACATCGGAAACAGCTAAATAGATCAGCAGCATTTCTCCTTCAATCGGTTTTGACAGAAGCGGTGGATTGGAAAGGTATTGCTTCAGTTCCCGAAGAGCCTTTTTGCATTCTGGTGTCCATTCGAAGCCTTTGCTCTTTCTCAGCACTGAAAAGAACTTGTGACATCGTTCAGATGACCTCGAGATGAACCTGCTGAGATAGGCTACTCGACCGGTCAGCTGTTGAACCTCTTTCTCCGTTGTCAGGTCCTCAGGAATGCTTTCGATCGCCTTGATTTTGTCTGGATTTGCTTCGATTCCTCTTTGCGATACGATGAATCCCAAGAACTAGCCGGATCCAACCCCGAACGCACATTTTTCTGGGTTCAATCTCATGTTGAATCGCCTTAGTATTGTAAACGTTTCCTTCAAATGACTTAGATGATTTCCCTTCTCAAGAGATTTGACTAACATGTCATCGATATAAACTTCCATAGTTTTCCCGATCAAATCTTTGAACATAGTGGTGACCAAACGCTGATAGGTAGCGCCGGCATTCTTAAGTCCGAAGGGCATGACTGTATAGCAATAAGTCCCCATGTCTGTGATAAACGATGTCTTTTCCTGATCTAATGGGTCCATCGAAATTTGGTTATAACCTGAGTAAGCATCCAAGAAACTCAACATTTCATGCCCCGCCGTGGAATCGATCAGTCGATCGATGTGAGGCAATGGGAACGAATCTTTTGGACAAGCTTTGTTGAGGTCGGTATAATCAACGCATACCCTCCATTTTCCGTTTTCTTGGGTACCACAACTGTATTTGCAAGCCATTCTGGGTATTTCACCTCTTTAATGAACCCATTTGCTAGCAGCCTTTCTACCTCATCGTTAATCACCTTCCTTCGAAATCCTCCATTCGGTCGTTTCTTTTGCTTTACCGGCCGATGTTTTGGGTCGACATTTAACTTGTGTGTGGCGACCTTTGGATCGATTCCCACCATATCTGCATGGGACCAAACAAAGCAATCAGAGTTGTCCTTGAGGAAGGATATGATTTTTGCTTTTACATCGATGTCCAGTTCAGCTCCAACGTAAACTTTCCGATCAGGATTGTCATCGAACAATATTACTTCCTCAAGTTCTTCTATCGTAGAGTCTCCAGCTTTTTGTTTATACGGTTCTCTCACACATGGCGGAACCTGCGCGAAGTCGCCTTCGACTTCAGATTCCGGTAGCTGCGTTTGATCGCACGACAGAACTGAAGTGAAGCTTCCGTTCACGGGTCCCATTAGCTTACATGGTGAAACCTGTGCGAAGTCGCCTTCGACTTCGGATTCCAGTAGCTGCGTTAGATCGCACGACGGAACCGAAGTGAAGCTTCCGACCACGGGTTCCACTAGCTGTGATTGCTACAATCGAAAGCCTTCCTTGACAGCTACTGAGTAACAGTCTCGTGAAGCCTGTTGCTCGCCTCTGATCTAACGAATTCCCCATGGGGTAGGGAATTTCACAACTTGATGTAAGGTCGATGGAACTGCTCCCATAGCGTGGATCCATGGTCGACCTAAAATCACGTTGTATGCCATTTCGCCCTTCATCACCTGAAATGATGTTTCACTCTCCACTCCTTCTGCATAGGTTTTGATTATAATTTCTCCAACGGTCACTTCACTTGAATTGTTGAAACCCGACAGGACCGTTGAGCGAGGCACAATCTTATCACTCAACTGCAATTGTTCAACCACTCTTGCATGTATGATGTTAACCGAGCTGCCAGCATCGATTAATACTCTTTTCACATCAGCATCGTCGATCCTTGTCGTTACTACAAGTGCATCGTGATGGGGATGAATCCTTCCATCGAAGTCGGAGTCCCCGAATACGATCTCATCGGTCATGTCATTTCGTGTTCGTTGTCTCTTGTGAAAGAGACTTTTGCATACTTCTTTGTAGTGTAAGTTACCCCACAAACGCCATCTCCTCCGGTAATGACATTCACCGTTTTCCTAGGGGCAGGAGGCTTCGGCGGCTCATCATCTTTCTTCTTATTAAAATTGTTTCGTCCTCTCTCAGTCAAGAATTCAACCAAATGACCCTTTTCCAGCAGACTGGCCACTTCATATCTCAACGCCTTGCATTCTTCCGTAGTATGGCCGAAGTCATGGTGAAATGCGCACCATAGATTTTCATCCCTTGTGTTTGGATTTGATTTTATGCGTCCTGGGAATTTTACAACTTTATCACCCATCCCTTTCAAATGATTCACCAAATTTGGTGTCGATATGCAAAAGTTGTATTCCGTCAGCTTTGGAGGCAGTGGCCGATCTCTTGGAGCCGAAGATGTGTTCGATTGTGTTTTATTCGGCTGACTCTTTGAGCTACCAGCTTCATGGTTGTTGCTCCCTGTCCGTGGGAAACTGTAGGGCCCCCATCGTTGGTCCCTGTAGTCTCGCCTGTCATTATCGACTCTCCTTGCCGGCCGATCATAATGATAATTATTTCGAGCTAGCTGTAGTTCTTCCTCCTCAGCCCTGATCCTTGGCTCGCACTCACGGTACAATACATCGAAAGTCCATGCGTCGATCTCCCTGAGACAATCCTTCAATTTCCATGCCTCAATCGAATCAGTGCGCAAGTTATTAGCAAAGGTCAAACAAGCCCACCTTTCTTCGAGATTTGGTATATGGATCTTCTCATCGTTGAATCTTTTCAGAAATTGCTTGATGGTTTCCCCGGGTCACTGCCTTACGTTCAAGATGTCTTCGACCCTTGGTGCTATCTTTTTCGCTCCAGTATATGATCGAATGAACTTCGCTGACATGTCATCGAAACTTAATATTTCGTTTTCGGGCAGCTGTAAATACCATTTCAGCGCTGTTCCCTTTAATGTCTCACAAAACTTCTTAAGGCTGACCGAATTGATCTCCTCCGAAGTCAAGTCGTTGGCCTGAACCGCAACCGAAAACATATCAATGTGATCCCTTGGATCTGTGGTTCCATCGTATCTCAAGCTCTCTGGTAATTTGAAAGTTTTTGGTATGGGTAGTGGGGCCGCACTTGCTGGAAAAGGACGTTTTGAGATCGATTTTTTAGTGCCTTCGTCAGCTAACTTCGGAACGCCTGGTAATTTCTCCATAAATGACTTGATTTCGCTGAACTTTTTGTCGATATTATCGTTCAACAAGGTTTGCATCGTTGCCATCATTCTTACTTCTGTTGTGACCGAGGCCGGAACTCCCATGGCTTCGGCAGCTGTACCCGATCCTCCAGATCCGACCCCCGCTGCAAGTCCCCCTGTTACGGCGCCCTGAGGAACCGAAGTCGGAATGCTTGCTGGGGGTGTGATCGGAGAAGTGGGTGCTTTGTTTCCGATTGAATTAGATAGTGCCTTCAACTGTTCTTGTATCATTTCGAACTGAGCATCATGCCGCCTCAAATACGCAAACAGTGCTGCATTTGCGCCTCCTGACTCAGTTTCGACTGCGGGCTCCTTGCCCGAACGCCTTGCTTGGCGCGCGTTCAACTGTGAACCAGTAGGAATGTCGTCGTGAATTGGATCCTGCTCGTTGTTGGTAGACTCATCGACCGCTTCAGCATGGGCCGGAACATGAACCGCGTCATTGGGATTGAGCTGTTGTTGACCGTTCAGAGCGTCGATGTTACCTTGATCTGCCATTTCAAGACAAGAAAGCAAACGTAAGTAGTATCAAACGATTCAAATTTCGGAATAAATCGATTGCCTAGACCCCACGGTGGGCGCCAAACTGTATTCCCCAAAAATGTATCAGGTTTTACAATTAAATTTATATTTAGTTGAGTCTAAGGCGACCGTTTTATATCTCAATTTGATCGTTCGATAAGTAATTTACGTAAGCGAGTTAATCGATCTCAAGCGTTTTAACCCGGAAGTAATTCTAAAATCGATGTCAGATAGATTCGATGTCAGGCTGAAATGCAAATGCCAGCAAATAAGTTCGAGTTAAATGACAGGCTAAAGATTTACGATGAGATGACTTCGTTTTATCAAGATATACAATTATTTGAGTACGATGACGATATTTGACTCGGTGAGAATGACAATAATACGATGATGAACAGATATAATACGATGACGAATAAATGTAATACGATGGCGAGTAAATATATTGAGTCGAATAATGCGATGCAAAAAACAGCAGATCCGATATAAAAGGACGATGAGCAAGTCGATGAACCGTTTAATAAATGGCGATGATAAATTGCTTAGGCTAAGTGCGAATAACGAGCAAAAGATGTTACGATCAAGATAAACGTAGATCTAAACGAAGTAAATAATAATGAAATAAACAAAGCAATAAAGGCTTATTGTATTTGATGAATCGATGGGTGTTGCTTCAATGGAAAGAACAGATCTCCCTCCACGTTTGAGCTAGGCCACGATCGAAACTTTAAGTACAACAACTATCTTTGGCGAAACAGGATGAGGTAATGAGAACAAAGTGATTAATCTCTTGACAGAAGAATGATGACTTTTAAGAATAGAGTAATATTGCTCAGATGAATGTGTGTGAGAATGAAGATGTGAGCTCTTATTTATAGGTTGACATTGAGGGCGACTCCAAGCCCTAACAGACTTCCACTTCCCCACGTTTCTCTTCCCACTGTTGCACGTTGTTATCCACTCCACTAAACTCGCCAAGCCTGTTCCGATATTTTAGAGATGAGGATCAGTTTAACTTATCCACATTGACGTTATCTTCCATTTTATCCGACCACCACATTGCGCAACCGATCGAAACCAAATCCGAAGCAGATTCTTTCCGATCTCATAACTTTCGAAGTCAATCTACGTCTTGCACACGATCGAGTTTGTTTCCTTCGTGAACGAACAGAAATCGACCAATACAAGATATAAATTAATTTATTAAAGGTAAAGTAGTAATTGTGAAGTTAAATATTTCCAAATTAAGAAAAATATCATTATTTTTTTAACAGGCTAATAAAGAAATGCTGCAACATAAACTGAAATAGAGGGAGTAATTTGTATGAAGTTTAAGAAAAAATTACTTTCCTTTTGAGACTTGTAATCATAAGCATATTATATAATTTGTATGACTATAATACTTTTCAAACTTGTGGTTTTAAATTTTTCGCAACATAAGTAAAATGAGAAGTTAAAGTTTATCTTTTTAAATTGTAGAAAGGTGTAGTTTTTCTTAACGTATAAAATATTGTTACATCAACTGGAATGAAGGAAATACATCTACACAATTTAACAACTTTTCATTGAAATTATTACTTATATATTTACAGTGGAGCACAAGACCGATGATGTTTGTGCTCTCATATGATCCAATTCACTCTATTGTCAAGTATCCGTGACTCTACATTTACATAATTGAAGAAGATTGTGTGAAAACAATTTTGTATTTCTTAAAAATGTATCAGGTTTTACAATTAATTTATATTTAGTTGAGTCTAAGGCGACCGTTTTATATCTCAATTCGATCGATTGACAAGCAATCACTACTAGAAATTATCAGTTTTGCGTCACAGTTTGGAGACGGAATTCCCTCTCTAAAAGGTGTTTGGAGACAGAATTCCGTCTCTGCGCGTCCTTCGCAAAAAAGCGCGTCGTTGGACAACTTGGAGACGGAATTCCGTCTCCAAATACAAAAGTCACTGGCACACTGACACATTCTTGGAGACGGAATTCCATCTCCAAGAATGTGTCAGTGCGCACTAACTTTTGCATTTGGAGAGGGAATTCCCTCTAATTAATTTAATGTTTGGAGAAGGAATTCCCTCTCCAAGCATTTAATTAATAATTAATTTAATGAGGGAATTTGTGGTACAATGGCAGATTATAAACCAACAAGTAACTGGAAGAGAAGGTCTATGTTACAGCTAACAAATCAGATTCAAGGTTTATGTTATTTCCAGAACTACATTAAGTTTTACGTAGAGAATGAGTTGGAAGGATAAGAATGAAACTTCTGGTTTATGTTATTTTCAGAACTACATAATTTTTTATGGAGAATGAGTTGGAAGGAAAAGAATGAAATTTCATTTCCTTTCATCCAAAGCACACAAATATCAAGTTTTTCCAATACATTGAGTAAGGATTCAAGTCCAAAACTAAACATGAATGACTTTTCTCCTTTGAACTTGTTATCAGAAACGCATAAATTCTTGAACCCTCTTTTGCTCTTTTGATGGAAGAATCTCAATCACGTGTATGAATCTTCGCTTCTTGGGAGCCAATAATATGACTTATATTGAATGAACCATAAAAAGAAACTTTTGATGGACTTGCTGTACAACTACTCAGTACTCCTTCAGTGAGCAGGCACTACATGAAATATGAGGAGCTCTTAATGTGATAACTTCCCACCAAGGGTCTCCTCCGTAAGATCTGATGTGCCAGTCTGCAGGTACAAAAATTAGGAACTATCAACATAATGTTTTTGTTTTTTCTTATCAACCAAAAATTATCCACTTGGGGAAGATGAAGAAAACTTACTTGAATAAGTTGTTCGGATGGATTGGGATGGATTGGGGGAGTTTTCGCCGGGGGAGGGAGTGTTTTCACCGGGGCAGGGAGTATTTCGCCGGGGCAGGGAGAATTTTCGCGAGGGGAGGGTTTGTATTTTTGGGGGAAATTAATCTGAAAGAATGGGAGACTGTGTATATTTTTAGAGTTGGAGACGGAATTCCGTCTCCAATCACTGACACCTTTTTTTGCTTTTTGGTTGGAGACGGAATTCCGTCTCCAACTTTAAAAAATTTAATTAATTTTTTATTCCAACACTAATTGGAGACGGAATTCCCTCTCTAACTGATTGGAGAGGGAATTCCGTCTCCAACCTTTTTGTAGCTTTTTCATCGATTTCTAGTAGTGAATTTACGTTAGCAAACAGTTGATTTCCAAGGGCTTAATTCGAAGACAGTACGAATGCCAACTCCGAATATGCAGATACGATGTCAAATCCGAATAAGCAACTCGCGGGCAAATACAAACAGATGAAGTAAGACAAGTGACGAACTAGTAATTTACGATGAAATAGTTTCGATCGAATTTCCTATCGAAGACGAGTTACTGGTTTGACTTCGTTCAAGGCTAAATGTTTAATTCCAAACAAAGTTGATGACAGAATTAAACACGGTGACGAATGAGTGTGATCGATAGCAATGTATCCAGTTAAGCAATATGATCGTAAAGCAACACTAACAATTTACTTGATGCGAACAATGCTAACGAGCAAGTCGATAAATTATCTTAATCAGAATAACGACAATGAGTTAACGAGATCGAAGGCAGTGAATTAGAATAATGAATAATGCAAGTAGCAAGCAAACAATGAAACAAACAACAATAGATGAATAGATAAATAAATAAATAAATAAATAAAAGCTTATTGTATTTGAAGAATCGAAGGATGGTGCTGCAATGAAAGAGATGGATCTTCTTCCACGTTTGAACCAAACCGCGACTGAAGTCAAATACAATGATTGCTTTGAGTACAGTAAATTGACGGTGATATGATGAGAAAAATAACGAGTTAAAATCTCAAATGGTCACTCAACTTTGGGAAATTAACCGCCAAAGTCACTTTGCTTTGGTTGGTCCCAAAAAGGTCACTCAACTTAGGAAAAATATCTTCAAAAGTAATTCTTGTCAGTTTTTGCACCGTCACCCACCGAAAATCTGACGTGGCTTTTTAAAATATTTTTTATATAATCGTAGGTCCCACTTTCTTTGCCATGTAGGACTTTTTTTATAGTTACTTACTAGTTTTCTGACAAGTGCAATGCACGTGTATTCCTAATAACTAATATAAAAATTATAAATATGTGTAATAAGCGTGTATCGTTGCTAGTAAATTAAAAAATATATAAATTCAAAGTACTGATATATCGAATCCTTTCCGTTCGATATTTTTTGTTATTGTAATACATAATCATACTAAACATTACTATTGTACGAAGACTAGTAATTAATATTTGAACGATTATAATCATACAAAATTTATAATATATCAAGTTCGAAGGCCAAATAATTTTTTGTCGTACTCCTAATTGTTCAAATATTAATTACTGGCCTTCGTACAATAGTAATGTTTAATTAGTATGATTATGTATTACAAAAATAAAAAATATCTATTGTAAAGGATTCGATATATCAGTACTTCTAATTTATATTTTTTCCCTTTAATTTACTAGCAATTATACACGCTTATTACTATATATTTATAATTTTTGTACTAGTTATTAGGAATATACGTGCATTGCACTTGTTAGAAAACTAGTAAGTAACTATTAAAAAAGTCGTACATGGCAAAGAAAGTGGGACCTACGGTTATATAAAAATATTTTATAAAGCCACGTAAGATTTTCGGTGGGTGACAGTGCAAAAACCAGCAAGAATTACTTTTGGAGATATTTTCCCAGAGTTGAGTGACTTTTTTGGGACCAACCAAAGCAAAGTGACTTTGATAGTTAATTTTCCAAAGTTGAGTGACCATTTTGGGACCAACCAAAGCAAAGTGACTTTGGTGGTTAACTTTCCAAAGTTGAGTGACCATTTTAGATTTTAACTCGAAAAATAACTATGGCCGAATGAGGAGAAATAATATAGCTCGGAGAATGAGAGTATATTGCTCAGACGAACGTGCCTCCAAGTGAGGGCATAAGGTCCTATTTATAGGTTGAAATGATGGGGAATTCCCAACCCTAGAAGAACTTCCTTTCTTCACGTTTCTCTTTCAGCAGTTGCCTATTCTCATCCACTTCCGCCGAATCCGCTAAATCTGTTCCTATAAATTTGGGATGAGGACAAGCTGAGTTGTCCGTTAGGACATTGCCTTCGGAATTATCCGATCACAACACCTCATAATCGACCACACAATCGAACGAAGCTGCTCCTTTTCGATCACAACGTCTTCGAAATCAATTAATGCCTTGTCATATAACCAAAATTGTCCTTCTTGTAATCGAACAGAAATCGACCAATACAAGTTTAACAATAATGATTCAACGAACTAGACTGAGATGAACGGAAGGAATACCAAAATTTCATATAGCCTACCCAACTAATCCATAATTCACCCAAAATATCACGTTCAAAATACTTCCAATGACAATGGCCTGAATATAGGCCCATGGCATTATAATCCCCTAAAAGCAATCTGCAAACGAAGAAACATTTAGAAATCATAGCCTTGATGTTCAAGCATTATGTCAGTGGCAATTTATTGCTTAATTTAAGGAAACTAGAAAGTAGAAATTACTTTTGCCAGGACGAAGATTTGCATTTCATTGCGAAGATTTGTTTACAGCTTTGAGCTGGGTCCATACACCATAATTCAAACAGCCTAAGGTTCACTAAAAAGCCAACTAAACTCCAGTCTAGTCTTGCTCTCAAGTTACGCCCTTGCGTATTACCCTTCAGATTTTTAACACCACCTGTGAGTTAGTTCAACTTATCAAGACAGGAATTTATAAGGGTTTTTTGTTGCTTTCTAATTAAAACTTTTATTGCACGTAGGAGGAAGAAGTAGGGGAAATGGGGAAGAAAATTACAAGGTGTGGAACTGAACCCTCACGAACTAGGTGAAAATTTATGTAATCCACTAAAAATTTTTGCAGAAATTTATAAACTATTTATCGACGATCCAACACATATAAGCAATAATATCTTCTATATATCATATCCAAATATTAGCGGGAAGACACCCAGTTTCATCATCTTTTATCATTCTTTGTGCACCGTCCCATTGAAATTTCATTCAAGTAGGAAGTTATGAAGCATATAGCAACTGCAGTCAGATTAGACAAATAATAAGAAACACCAAAAGCATTTGAAGAAAAGTAGGGAATACAGGAGCCTGAATAACAACTTAGCCAACATAAATCAGCATTGATATATCACATCGTAGAAAGGTTTCATTTATTGCCACAGCTGAAGCATTTCTTGAACTAGATACACAAATTAGAATATAAAGGCATGAAGCTAAACAATAGCAAGAAGATTAAGCACGAGAACCTTATAGGCCTTAGGATTTAGGCCATTCCAGTGTGGAGCTTGCTTAAAGACTAATTTTAAAAACTGGAAAGAGTAGGCAACCCAGACAAATTCCCACTAGTACCCAACTAACTTTATACTCGTCCTTTCGAAATACCAGCATAAACACCACCCACCCCCCCACCCCCCCCCCCCAAACACTTTCACAAAAAGAACAACAGCAATCCAAGGGGAATACACAAAAAGAAGAACAACAAAAATCCAAGGGGAATAGGGAGTGCTTAACTTAGAGTTGCAAAGATGTAATCACAAGATCTTAACCACCATTGACACAACTAAGAAATGATGGCAAAAGTTCAACAGAAGATTTTAGAGCTCAGCAAGTTCACTGAGAGCATCAGTAACTTTCAAGAGGATACCACAATCTCTACTGTAGATACACGTACACAACAGAGCTCTTTTTCAAGTTTTCCCAATACAAAGCTATTTCACAAAGTATGCAGCAGAAGGAATATAACCATTACACTGTTATATGGTTGCAAACAATCTGGCTTCAAAATATAATAGCACTATCACTTCAGGTAGCCAAAATAATCGACAAAGGAGAGTTACATGTGAATTCGATTATTTGAGAGCATTCTTACTACATACGAGTCCAGTGCTTCAGTGGAAAACAAATGCTTTCTTTGAATGGTTACACGAAAAAACATTGTTTAAATGAAAAGTTTGGTTGCAATAAAAACTCCTGCAGCTGAAAGAAATATATTACCAGAAATATGCCGCCTAGCACACTAGCAAACAAAACATAGCTCATGCCGACTAGCCAATAAGGATAACACATCAATCTAGTATAAAGTGAGATAAAAAAGCTAAGTAATAACCATAGTGCTATCAAAATTGTAGAATCCAGCTTGGTCAGACAAAATAACTCGATTTCCCAAGACAGCTTTTTATGGTTTCCTTCCATAACGAAGATAGCACAAAATGCCTACCACCGCAACAGCAGCAACTGAAGATGCAACCACCACTGGCAAGTCTACTTTTACACCCAACAATCCAACTTTATCCTCCGGAATTCCAGCAACATTGCTGCCAACAACTCTTTCAGTAATCAAACTTTCCTTCTCCTCCAACTTCATCTCCAACTCAGCCACTTTATCCATCATTTGAATTACCCTCTTCTCCAACTCATCTCTCACCACATGAAGAGCCTCCTTCTCCTTTTTCCACGCCTCATTGTTCATAACAGTAGCCTCGAAATCCTCAATCTGCTTCTTTAAACCCCTAATTTCTTTCTCCTTAGCTTCTACTTCAGCTCTCTGATCGTTTCCACTAGCTTCCAGCTTCTCGACTTTCAACAATAACAAATTCCTTTCACTCTCAATGGCACCCAATTTCACACTCTTCTCACTTTCACTACCCTTTAACCCCTCTAGAGCCACCTTCAGTTTAGATAACTCAGAATTTGATTCTTCAAGATCGCCCATTGCAGTTATGAGATCATGTTGCAGCCGAGAATGTTCTCCCTCAAGCTCTGCTGCTCTGGCAGCTACTGATTCTAAAGCCTTATTCTCTGACTCAAACTTGTCGACCTTCTTCTGCAACTCGGCCTTTTCATTCTGGATTTCCTCAATCGAGTGCTTCAATTTCTCCATCCTCTCTTTGATGACTTGATTCTCATGAACAAATTGATTATTCTCTTGCTCTAAAGCAGCTATCTTCTGCGTCAATGGGGAGGTTTTCAATGCAGCATCAGAATCTTCCTCCCCTTCGATCTCCACTGCATCATCGAATACCTCCCCATTGGCAACATTCTCATCTGCCATAGTTATACCTGAAAACAATCGGACAATATTCCAGTCAATCAATAAATCCATAATATGATAGTTCGAGAAAACTGAGAAACAACCTATTCACTGACCCACAAATGTAAACCTTCAAAACCACAACAACAACATACCCAGTGTGGTCTGGGGAGGTGAGTTGTACGCAGAGCTTACCCCTACCTTGTGAGAAGTAGAGGTTGTTTCCGATAGACCCTCGAAAAAAATAACTTCAAAACCATCCTATGATATAATTCTTTTAATAACCAAAGAAATCCCCAAGGGCCAAATGCGCACGTTCAAAACCTGGTTGATAATAGTCCAACCACTCTACCATTTTCCACTTAAATACCTGGCTCTTGTCTGTGTGGCTCAAAGATCGAACCTAGGACGCGTGCCTTACTCACACATCACAAGCTGAGCTCTTACTACGAGACATAAGTCTCGAGGGCGATTATGAAAACTAATACTCCTATAAGTTAGCTCTATTACATATAAATTCGAATTATACATACAAAGTTTACATTCCCAATTTGTAATTTACAACAAATAACATCCACCCACCCCTCAATCCCAAACTAATAAGATCCTAAATATGCATTTTGTTCCATCTCATTTCTTTTTTTCTTTTTTATAACTAGGAAAACTCCAAGGACCCGTGGCACACAATTCAAAAGTCGGTTGATAATGGGCCGGCCCCTCTACCCTTTTCCACTTAAATACTAGGGGCTTCTGCCACCTGGGACATGTTCGTTGAAGACACATCACAAGCTGAGCTCTTACCACTAGACCAAAATCTTGAGGGCGATGATGAAACTAAATTAAGTTGGTTTTTTACACCATGTACCCATGAAATCCAAAGTATTTACCTACCCTATCCATTAAAAATTACACTACCCATGAAATTAAAAGTGTTTACCCAACCTACCTATTTATAACTGTATACCTTTATTATACCTTATGGGCATATACCTTTATGGTATACTGCATAAATTATGGTATACAAGTCTGGATGGTTAGGACATGTAAATAGTTTATGGTTAGAGCTCGTAAATATGAAACTTATGGGTATGGATGGGTAAATATTTTACTTTTAATAGGTATTTTTGTAAACCTCCCATTAAGTTATCTCTATGCATATAATTCGATTTACACATACAGAATTTCCATTCCTAATTTGTATTTTACACCAAATAACATCCTAAACTAATAAGATCCTAAATAAACATTTGTTTTGTTTCATTTTTAACATTTATTTAGGTTTCTTTAATTAAGGGAAACAAACAGCATAAAATCAATTAAAATAATAATGAAAAGATTTGTGGAATGTAAAAACTGACCTTAGAAATGAAGAAAGTGAAATGGAATTGGATTAGGGTTTTGGTTGTTACTATGTGTATTTGTTGTCTCTAAAAGAAGATCACTTTATATGCTTTGCTTTGTGGAATCAAATCTAAAAATTGTGGGGTGGCCGTGGCCAATAACAAAATGAAATGATGAGAATAATATTGAAATATCTGGATGTGTTTTGGTAAGTGGCCGCCATGTGCCTAAATGCTGTCTAATGTCCATTTCTCAAATGGATTGATAAAAGTTTCGCGTGGGAGCCTATTTTTAATAAGCTATTTAGATTTTAGTTTATTTTTATAAATTATTTAGCTTTTAGTTCATTTATTTAGCTTAAGACTCAAAGGTTTGACAGTATTCCACGTTTTCCCCTATGTACACCGAAGATAGAGGATGTACGACCATGTTCGGGTTGGATCCTATCACATGGACCGAAGATACTAAGTTCATTGAGCTACTAAAACTAAATAATTTTTAAAATTTGATTAAACCTTAAATGATATACCCCTAGCACCAATAACGGGAGATGAAGAGCCTATTTTAGGCGTTCTATTTAAGGTTTAGCTATTTTTTTAAAAACTATTTAGTTTTATATGCCCGTTGAATTTCAAACCTTTGAGTCTTATTTTGAACTTCAGATCTTCCGGTCTTAACTTCAAATCTTCGGATCTCAACTTCAACCGTGGAGATTCGAAGTTTAACTTCTGTGGTTAATGACCGCCCATCAAGGATGTGTTAGCATTTCAAAAAGATAAAGAAAACTTCATAGGTGTGAAGTTCAGTCGTTCAGCATATCAAGTTTGAAGTTCAATATAGTGATTAAAAACTAAATAATTTTGTAAAACTGAATTATACTTTAATAGAGCATCTAAAATAGGCTCCCTCGCTAAATTTTGTCGACATTCCATGGAAAATTTACAAAAATAAGACATTCTGGCACTAGTCTCATATTTTTGTCCCAATAAAAAAACTCATATATTTTTTGCTCCATGACCAGACTTCAGTGCAAAAACCCTTGTGATCCTTGTAATCGTCAGAAATTTTGGACTAAATTCTGGCGCATGTCAGAAAATCACTTGGCGATTTGGGATAAAAGTTTAAAGAGCTTCTTATGGTGGTTAAAAATATGACGATGATACCAAAAGTGTCTATTAAGCTCAAAAAGAAGTGCACCAAAGGCCACTTTTGGCAGTGGTCTTTGGTTTGAGGCTACTTTTTTTATTGATTTTACATGAGAGGCCACTTTTTAGAACTTCAATTCTTTTGGGTTGAACTTCACATAAGTTCCGCCCACAAGGATTGAAGTTCAACTTCAGCCCACAAAGATTGAAGTTTACGCATCTATACCTAAAAGTTCAGCCTTTACAGATTGAAGTTGAAACTTCATAATTTACGCATGAAGTTCAACCCACAAGGTTTGAACTTCAGCCCACAAAGATTGAAGTTCCAAAAAGTGACATTTCTTGTAAAATCAATAAAAAAATGGCTTCAAACTAAATATCAGTGACAAAAGTGGCCTGTGGGTGAAAATTTTACCAAAAACGTGGCATTCCATTGGGGGTGATTTCGACAAATAGACTCTTCTTTAGCCACTATTAATTGTTTATCCCTGTTTAAAAAGTTTTTGCAATGACATGCTGGTCAAAATTTTGGTATAACCTTCACTTTACCTATCGTCTGGTTAAATTGTTCATAAATTTTGAGTTGTTCACATATTTTGATGGGCGGATCAAAATTTAGTACATCTTCATCCTACCTTATATTTAAATTGCCACAAATTTTGACGAATGAACAAAATTGTCATATTACGACCAAATGTTTTGACGAGATCACCGCTACTTTCTTCTATCTTATCCTACCATTTTTTTTCTTCTTCTCGATGAATGTTTGGCAATTGAGTTTGAAAATAGACTTCCGTATGCAATAGATTACGTCATTATGCTATAAGATAAAGCATGTATTTACTGCATTTTGTTAGTTGACAAGCATTAATTTGATTAAATTGTGAAGCAAGCACGCGTTTTGTCAAGTTCTGAAACTACTAGCAGAGAACTTAAACCACAAGTGACAGGACCGTCAAACACGCAGTTTATTACATAGTATTCAGTAACTAAATATAGTAGTGTAGTAAAATAATATAATTGTGACTATTTAATTTGTTCGAATTTAATGATCAAATTCCCAAAGAACGGAAACAATGATGCGATACTCAAAGATGAGTTTTAAGATGTATATTTGTTCTGAGTATTTACGGAGGAGAGAGAGAACAAGAGTTAGAGAAGAAGCACGAGAGTGGAAAGGCAAAATACTAGTACTATATTGCCTTGAATACAGAAAAAGAGAATTCCTTTTATGCAACAGTGTGTAAAATGGGGACAACACGCACAAATTCTTGCCATAACTCTTAATCATGAAAGCATAAATTACTTATTAAACTATGTTGTTTTTAATTTACACTCTTTTGATAACATTATAAGATTTTAATAAATAAGAAATTTCACATTTAAAAAAAAAAAAATTACCCTTTGTTACTTTCATTTCAAGTTATATTAATTTGATCAAGTACAGCTAAATTATCTATATTTCAAAAACAAACACTTAATCTCTATATACTAGAATCAAAAAAATATATATTAGATACGATTTTCATTGTATATGAGGTTTAAGTATTTAATTATTGTATACAAGGATGAATGCCAATATCTATACCAAATTTTCCTCTATATAAGAGTTAAGTATTTGAATTTAATCCAAAAAAGTAATCGAATAAAACATTGTATGGATATGCACAGTGAGATGTATTACATTGTTGCTTCAATAAATTTACGCTCTGCAACATAATGTCAGTTAGATTGATTTATTCTTCTCATATATTTTTGCGATTTAAATAACTAAGATACGCCTTAAGATAAGAAATACACAAATAATTATATATGTATAGGTAGATGCCAAGTCTCATACGACGTGGTTAAGTCAAAGATAATTATGGGTTGCTTTCGTCCTAAAATTTTGACAAGGATGTCATACAGTTCCTATAGGCTATAGTTTTGTCATTTTATGAACCAGTGGTCCATCCACATTCTTATGACCAAATTTGGTTGAACAAAGTAATATAGAATTATTGTGATTGTAATGGTGATGACATAACTGGATAAAAATTATCAAACCATGTTGTTGTGAATATCGAGAGGGAGAGAAATATGAAGGTGTTACTTAAGATCAGAACAAAACTCTAGTTACAAAAGTAATTCAATTTGAAATAAGTTATTGATCTCGCCCAAAACTCGTCCTCGAATGTATGAGTGGTTGACTGCAGATATAGTTTAGTTATGTCCGGAGTTAGAATTTCACAAAGAGCTTAATGTTAATTATAATTAGTTATTATGTCAAGCAGCTAGGCTCCAACAATTTTAGGTAGTAAAATTTATGATTTCTAACTAATGAATAACTAACGTAATACTAACTATTTAAATCAAGTAAATAAATATAAAGATTGTTTTTAAAGAGTAAAAAGGGGAAGAGGTTTTCTCAATTGTCTGGATGAATTACCGACAAATTTCCTACAATCTTGTCGTTTTCTCCTCTTTTGATCGTGAGCTCTTAAGTTACCACAAGTATCTCCCGTTTATATACGATAATTTCTTAGAATTATTCTCTCGAGTTAACACTAGTTGATCAACAAACTACATGACTCACAATGCCTATGACAAAGCTTCGGTATTCCTAATCTCGCTTTTAAATCCTCACAACTATTTTCAGATTAGTTGTTGAAGTGTCATTCATCAACTACCTAACCTTAAGATCTTTTACAAGTATCAAAAGGTATATCATCACAATTAATTTGAGCCCTTCAATCAATCACGAGAAAATATATAGATAAAAAATAGAATCATAGAGACGGCTTGATTATAAATACTGTCAGTAAATTCAAACAACAAAAGGTTCAATCAAAACCCTAGATGAAAAGTTTAGCTACTCATAATTAAACTGATAAAAATAATAACAATTGATAAAACAAGATCCATGAGATGAAAGTAGAGAAAACCCTTTGATTCGTTTTGTGGATGGACTTCACGGATCCCGAACTTAGACTTGCTTCACCAATAGTGTTCTAGCCTTCCCAGGTCAAGAATAGGGTTGAAATAACGGTTGGAGGCTTTTATAACACATCCTCAAGTAAAATGACCCACTGCCCCTCCTAACAAAAATTACATAAATTTTTCCTTATACTTTCCCCATGCCTCATGTGGGACTTGGGTGGAAATTCCACAATTCCCGTGCTACGGTCATCCCTCACAAATAAGATTTTGGGTGGCTCAAAATTTTTATCTTTTCGCTTCATATGCTTTGGCCATGATTTGGGGCCTTAGCTCACTACTTGAACATCATTTTTCCCACATCAAAAATTTGTCTAAGCTACCATTTGGACATAGTTTTTGGAGGTATTTTTTTAGAGTTTTTGGGTCAAAAAGTATTTGTTTATGCTTTTTGAGCAAAACTTGTCCCAAAAACTCCCAAAACACAAAAACTGGTATTGAGCTGTTTTTGGGCCAAAAACTAACATTTACACATCAAATTTCATTTCCATAAGAGCTCAAAGGCTCTTTTGAGCCAAAAAATTTGTTCCCAAAAAGTATGTCCAAACACTTTTTCATTTTCATATCAAACTTCACCCAAAAAATATTTGGGAATCTATGTCCAAACGCTAGCTAAGTATCATGCTTTGATAATGTGAGGCATGATTTTGGACTGATTCTTCGGATTTTTATCATTTTAGCTCTTTTCTTGGTCAAATCGCATCCTCTTCTCACTCCTAGCTGTGACGTTCCTCAAAATTTTCTAAGTTTTAGGACACTTATTGGCATGAGAGATAATTACGTAAGTCGTTTCACATGTCACGGCGAGGGCCAGGCCTGATGTACATTGCGAGAGTATGTTGTAGTATTTATTATGGATGGATATAAATTGAGTTATGTTAAAAAGTGGAAAGAGAAATTACAAAGGCTAAAAGCTAAAGCCATCTCAAAAGACAAACAAAATGGCATTATATTGCCAAGTCTTAAGTGCAAAATAAAATAAGGCTATTTGCGAAATAATGTTGTTCAGCCCACATTGGGCCTTTTTAAGAGAAAAACAGCCTATAGGAATAGAATTCCTTTGAGAATTACTACTGAGGAGCAGTAGAGCCCCCAACTCCAAAGACTACACTCAACAACAGTTCACCAACGTCTCAGGGAGTTTCCTTCAATATTATTAAGGGTTGAACCTAAAGTTCTTAAATTGGGGTAAAGATGAGAACTTTGGAATTGATTACGTAAATTGATTGTTGTAGTTGGTTGGTAACGTGAAGTACGTCGTTTGGAGTTACGTTTGGGCTCGAGGAACAATCGAGGTGAGTTGATATAACCCTTTACTAAAGAGGTTTTACTCACAAAAGCCTGCCTATAAGGTGTTTGATAAAATGTCTTAAAGAGTTAATATGTGCTTAATTGGAGCGAGAGAGTGCATATTAGCTAAACCCTATTCAAGTTATCGTTCAAGAGTTTATCTTTGAGTTATACGCGTTGATTTCTATATTTGTGATGTTAATTTACGTGGTTCTACATAGGGGTGGGCACAAAACCGAAAAAACCGAAATACCGAACCGAACCGAACTAATTCGGTACTTCGGGTTCGGTTTTTCGGTTTTTCGGTTCGGGTTCGGTCCTAGAAATTTTTGAACTTCGGTCTTCGGTTCGGTCTTCGGTTTCGGGCACCCCGGAACTTCGGGTCCCGAAAAACCCGAAATTTTAAACCTTCAAATAAAAGTGTAAAATCTGAAAATTACCCAAAGGCCAAAAGGCCCAATTACACTTTGACTTTACTACAGTACCCTAGCCGCTGGTTCATTCTACAGTACACAAACAGAGAAAAGTGAAAACTGAGAAGTGAGAACTGAAGAGCAACTCGGCGTCTCGGCCGATCCCGATCCCGCAACTCGCAAGGTTAGTTTCCACTTTCCATATCCCGATCCCGATCAGTTTCTGATGTTCCATTTCTGATCTCGCAATGTTCTTCCCATTTCTTTGGAACTTGACCATTGTATCTGAGTATATTTTACCATACAATATTTTAGCTCAATAGACTAGAAATCATTATGCCCATTGTATCTGAGTATGTTGTTAGTTGTTAAGATTTTCGCTTCAGTCAATTGACTATTTTGTGTTTGAAAAAACTTGTTAGCGGGTAATCGAACAACTGTAACTCTGTAAGAGACTAAGATGATGCTGGTTCATGCTTCTTTTTAGCCTGTCTTGCTCTTTTTGGACTGTAGTTTATGTTTACTACAGTTGAGTTTTACAGTTGAGAATTTACAGTTGAGTTTTATTTTATCCATTTCTCATTCTTTGATCTAAATCTTGATTATTAATTTCTGGTAACTCTTCTTATATCTACTTTGTTTTACACAAAATGTTTAATGGGGTTTGTACAGTTCTAGTTCTTGATTTCATTTGTTGAAATGTTATTTGTGGCGATTATCTATAATCTGATTTTTATTTTCCCAAGTTGGGTCATTATTATAATATACTCAAGATTACAATAATTGCAACTTTAAGACCAGTTACAGCACATGTACTTTGAGTTGTATTAGCTTTGGCTACAAGTTTCTAACTAGTGCCATTCTTGTTTATCTCGTTTTTGCTTCTTTCTCTAAAGAATGCACTAAGTAATGCTTATTGGATCATTTTTAATTCCCATTGATTCTTGAGTTCTTGCTGCAAGTGTCGTTGATCATAGCAGGTTTGGGGGCTGTTTCGCAGCTGTTTTCATGCTGAAACGCAGCTGTTTCACTGCTGTTTTTGCGCTGTAATATTACTGCATTTTAGGGGCCGTTTCGCTGCTATTTACTGCTGTTTTGGGGCTGTACCGCAGCTGTTTTCATGCTGAAACGCAGCTGTTTCGCTGCTATTTTTGTGCTTTAATATTACTGCATTTTAAGGGGCTGTTTCGATGCTATTTTGCTTCTATTTTAATGTTGTTTTGGGGCTGATTTTCTGGTGCAAATATGCTGATTTTTTTTTTAAACTATAAACTTTGGTTTAAACCGAAACACCGATGCACCGAACCGAAGTACCGAACTAAAAAACCGAACCGAACCGAAGTATAAAAATTACGGACTTTTCTACACTTCAAACCGAACCGAAGACCGAAGTAACGGACTCCTACTTCTAAAAACCGAACCGAACAACCGAACGCCCACCCCTAGTTCTACATATCAAGTTTTCATGGATTAAAGAATTATTTGAATTATATTGAATAACCCTTCAAATATTTATGTCATGTTTACTCAAGTCTATTATGGGTTATGTTCATGGATTATGTTCAAGAAACGTATTTGACCCTAAAGTGGTCAAGTAAAGCTTATTAAAAATATTTTGGGAGTTACCTTGAGATTCTGAGAAGGGCTTCGTGACCATTGATGGTTAATGTTGACCCCGAAACTACTCGTGCCAGAGTGGGAGTTTAGTATAAGATTTGCCTGACACGGCCACGACACAAAACGCGCAGCATGCTATCACCTGGAACTGTGTGGCGCCACAGTGAAAGTGCCTATTCGATCAGGCGGGGATCGAACCCGTGCCGATCACACGGTGACTTTATGTATTCATGTTATGTCAGAGTTAATTGGTACTCCCCAAAAAGTAAAGAAACTATATATATATATATATATATATATATATATATATATATATATATATATTTATGTTTAAAGTTCGGAATTTTATTGTTTTAAGGTATTTCAGTTTCTTTAAATATTTTATGTTCTCATGGTTTACGAGTTATGTGCAATTTAAGGTTCTTTTAAAAGTCTCGTTCCCGCTTTAGTGGGGGGTCGTTGAGACTCACTGAGTACCGCCGTGGTGTACTGACGTTCTCTTTTGGGAACCTACGTTGTCCTATTGCGCAACGTAGGAACCGGTGTTGCAGATACTCAGGCGACAGGCTAGGATTTTTCCATCACTTCCAGTGCTATTGGTGAGCTCCGCTTTCATTCGTGGAGTACTTTCCTTTCGAGTCAGCTTATTTAATTATTTATTTCGTAGTAAACTAGCCAGGGAGCTCGTGTCCTGCGCAGTACGTCAGTTTATCAGTAGAGGCTTCATAGACAGTCTAGTATTTTGGGTTTGTGGCCCGGTCTTGCATTGTTTTACACAGAAACGTAATTTGACTGTGGTATTTTCAAGAATGATATTTTCTTAAGAATATTATTATTATTTTTCAGACTATTTATGTTTAAGAGAATTGTTTAAGTTGCATGTATTCACAGGGTTAAGACAGGATAGATAGGTTCAAGTGGTTCGCTCGGTCAAGCTTAAGTACCGGGTGCCGGTCATAGCTCGTTCAGAAAATGGGTCGTGACACTAGCTTTCTATACATCAAAATTCAACCAATTAGTTCAACCAACCACTTCTTAATCATTTAAAACAACTAGAATATACCAAACTAGAGGTAAACGTATAGAAATATATGCATTTTTGGTGTAACATCACTACCCCACACTTAAAACCTTTGCTCATCCTTGAGCAAACCAAAACTAACCACAAAGAAATGATATATTACCTATTGCAATGGTTTATACCAACTCTTAGAGCTTCACATATGCATATTTCACGCATTTTCTCGAGTTTATTCATGCCAAAAAGATTTAAAATAATGTTAGCATCTCCTCATGCATCCTAAACTTAAGACTCAACTCAATAGTACCTCCCGAGACTCGCCCATTTATTTCAACTTAGAGGTCTAATAACTTCATCTATCCATCATAAGTCTTGTGCGCTCACCAGTCAACAAGAGAAATTGTCCAAACACACATAAATATTCAAGAATAATTAGGGACTTAAAATTGAAAGAATTCACTCACTCTCAATAACGATTTCATGTGCCACACAAGGTGTACCATATGCTTTCCTTGGTATAGAACTCGACTAGTGTAAGCTCACTTAGCCTAAGATCAAATAGGACTTTAATAGGTTGTAATGTAAGTGATAAGACCCAAACGGCCTCAAGACCTTTCACTCGGAGTCAAGCCAAGTTAATCCAAGATACTCATCTTCACTTGACATGGAAGAGCATAGAAGATGGCCCCAAGAGCAACTTGAAGACCATGCTTTGGTGTGCCATGGATGGAGGACCCTCGGGGACACTTGGAGAGGCTCAAGAGGCTCAAAATGAGACACCCCAAGGGGCTTCAGGAAGAGGCGGAGCGCCTCCCAGCTGAGGCGGGGCGCCTCCCAAAATCCAGAGAGCTGAAGTTCAGGAGGCGGAGCGCCTCAGTCCAAGAGGCGGAGCGCCTCAGGAGATCCAGAGAGTTGACAGCCACTAGGCGGCCGCCTCCCCACCCTAGGCGGACCGCCTCCCCCTATTACCCACATGCGGGATTTTTAAGACTTTTGCTAGAACTTCCTATTTTAGCCCTGCGCGGCCTTTATTTGTTTTAGCCCACTTTGGGGGTATTTTAGACCTTTTATTAGTCCTAAGTGAAGCCTATAAATACTTCACTTAGCCTCTTTCAAACATTACCTTACACTTTGATTATTATTGAATGAGAATTGAGTTGAACTCTTTGGAAGAATCCTTTGTCTTTGGTTGCTTGAATTCACTAGTGTAACCTAGTTGAGTCTTGAACCGCTAACCCGACCATTCGACTTGCGAGTCCAGTGTTGTCTCGAGGGTCGTTGCATAGTGTAGGTCCTCCTTGACACCGATTCGAGGGTATCTCGGGACAAGTTCCCCGTGGTTACTTCGAAGGGAGTTCGAGAAGTGTCTCGCTCTTCTATCTTTTTGTTCCGCGTATTTGATTCCTATCATCTTGGTATCAGAGCAAGGCTCGGGTATCGTTTCTACGAACCCCCGACCCTTGATTCTTCGTGCCTAGGTTAGTTTCGTTTTTAGGTTCTTGTTTATTGCTTTTGAAAAGAAGAAAAACTACAAAAAAATTGAAAAGAAGAAAAAAACACCAAAAAAAAATTTTTTTGATCATAGATTCTTGGATTGTTGCCTTTGTTGTTGAATTGTTATTGGGGTTTGTTCCTTATTGGAAACCCGTTCTTTTGGTACCCTATACGTTTGATTTGGAGTTGAAAACACAAGAATTGGAAATTTTGAATCCCTTGAAAATTGAAAAGATTGAAACCCTAGCTATGAACATGGTAGATTGTTGAATTTTGATTGGGGTTTGATTAAAATTGATTGGGGTTCGTTCTTTGTGGTTGAAACAACATTGGGGTACCTTAGAATTGCTAAAACAACATTGGAATAGTTGGATCTTTGGGTGCAAAGCCAAGAAATCGCGAAGAAAAACTGTGCTGGAAAGTTGCAGAGGCGGAGCGCCTAACATTGAGGCGGACCGCCTGAATTTTGTCCACTCTCTGGACTTTCTGAGGCGGAGCGCCTCCATCAAAGAGGCGGAGCGCCTCCCCCTGCAACCTGCACTGGGCGGACCGCCTGGTTTCTGAGGCGGGGCGCCTGATTCTGGAAGGGTTTGTTCCGGGTAGTTTTTCGTAGAACCTCTTATTTGTTTGATTGCATCGCATCTAGTTAGCACTTCTTTGAGTAATCTTGCCTACTTGAATTGTGCTAACCCTTTCTAAGCTATTAGGAAACTCAAGCCTAGACCGGAGATTAGAACTCAAAGAAGACTCGTAGTCTCTTTTGGCTCAAGTCCGCACTTAAAGAGCTATCGTTCCTATAGAGTTATATTAACTCCACTCACCCCGGAGCTCATTGGGCTTTGAGTTGAGTGATCTAGTTGAGGTTTACTATTCAACTTAGTGAAGCTTTTGGGTTCAAGCAAGAGTGAAAAATCCACCACCCACTATACGAGTGATCCGAGTGAAAACTTGTGAGGGAGTGTGTGAGGTTGTTTTCGCTAACGTTTGTTACTTGTGCAGGTACAATGTCTACCGAAGGACAAGATTTCATAAAGGAGGCCTTGGCTAACCTTCTTGCCAAGGTGGACCTCATTAGCCAAAGAGTTGAGTCTCTTGAAAAGGGGGCCTCGAGTGCCCTAGTTGAGCAAGAGACTTCCAATGCTCAATCAGAGAAAGGGACCCCGAGTGTCCGAGCTGAGAAAGGGACCCCGAGTGTCCAAGTTGAAGTCTCGAGTCCTCCAAACTTTACCTCGGAGCAAATGAGCGTTGTCATAGATTTGTTCAGTCAACAGCGGGTAAAGGAGGAACGAGAGAGAGTTGATCCAATGTTGGGCAATCCCCAACGAACGGGCATTCCCCGTATCTTAGACAACCCACCAAGAAACATTCCACTACCACAACCCATCCGAAATGTGCAACCTCTTGGGCAAGTTGATGAAGCTCAAGAAGGGGAGGAAACTAATGATGGAGATGACATGTATGGGTTTGATGATCACTTTCAACCGAGGAGAGGTACGAATTGGGGTCGGAATGTAGATAGAGGTAGGGGCCGAGGTCGAGGGCACCCTATGGGGTATGTTGGGGGGGATGCTAGGAGAGACTATGGGGGTTATGGTGGTTATGGGGATCACTATGGGGGCCAACCGGAGCCTTTCCAAGGGGGTCGTGATAACAACAACAACCTCAATAGTGTGAAGCTCACTATTCCTTCTTTCAAAGGAAGTAGTGACCCGGTGGAATACAAAAATTGGAAATTGGCTATGGAACGAATATTTGAAACGAATGACATGCCCGAGGTGAAGAAAACCAAGTATGCAATATCTTCCTTCGAATCTTTTGCTTCTACTTGGTGGGAGTCGGTGAAAAGAAATAGGAGGAGGACGGGAATGGCTATTAATCTTACTTGGGAAGAGTTGATCCGGGTGATGGATGAGAAATACTTGACTAATCAATACCGGGTTGAGCAACAAAAGCGTCTCTATGAGTTGAAGCAAGGTTCCAATTCGGTTGGGGAGTACTTCAATGAATTCGAGCAAATCCGAATGAACCTTGACATAGATGATGAAGACCATGAGTTGGCCATGATCCGTTTCAAAGGGGGCTTGAACCGAGACATAGCCTCACAGTTAAAGTTCCACAAATATGATGACCTCTACAAGCTATGTGAGGATGCGGTTGAAGCCGAGAAGTGGGTCAAAGAGGAGAAATCCTTCCGCTACAAGAGTAGCACTACTACTCCAACAAGCAATGCCAAGGGTTGGAAGCCTCCTACCACAAACACAAGGTCCCCAAGTACTAGTGGGACGAGTGGTGCCAATGCAAGCAAGGATGTGAAGAAGCCATTTGAGAAGCACACACCCAATGTGGGAGGTAACTCTAAAACCCAATTAAATACTCCTACTTCTTCTTCCATTCAATGTCACAAGTGCAAGGGCTATGGACACTTTTCTAGGGAATGTCCCACGAAGAGGACCATGGTTGTTGTGGGCAATGATGTTTATGAAAAGGAGAGTGAATCGGAGGATGAGGGGGTAGAGGGAGTAGAGGGAGATGAGGGAGTAGTGGGGGATGGTGAAGATGACACGGTGGAGGATGAGGAACCTCATACTTTTCTAGTAGTGAGGAGGAGCTTAGGAGCTATGATTGCGGAGGATGGTGAAACCTTGCAAAGGGAGAACCTCTTCCATGCTAGGTGTCGTGTTAAGGGTGTAGTGTGCTCTATGATCATTGATTCCGGGAGTTGTACTAATGTGGTAAGTCAATCTCTCATAACTCAATTGAAGTTGCCTACCATGAAGCATCCCAAGCCATACCGGTTACAATGGCTTAGTGAATGTGGGGAGCTCAAGGTAGTGAAACAAGCAATGATCAAGTTTAAAATGGGAAGTTATGTTGATGAACACTTGTTCGACGTTGTGCCCATGCAAGCTTGCCACCTTCTCTTTGGAAGGCCTTGGCAATTTGACCGGCAAGTGGTTCACAATGGACGTGTTAACACTTACACGCTCCAACATGAAGGAAGAAAGTTTGTGTTGAAACCCCTAACTCCTAAACAAGTGAGTGATGACTACAATCGAATAAAGGAGTTGAGGGAAGCGGCAAAGGCCAAGTCAATCATTGAGACTAGCCCGTTGCCCAAAAACATGGTGGCAATCCCACCTACTTCATCCACCGGTGGCATATGTGCCATGATGCAACCGGGCGAGCTCCTAAGAGGTAATGATGGCAACAAGTTTCTCCTATGCTTAGTGCACAAAGGTATGGCTCTTAACTCTAATCATGACGTTTCTTCTAGTCCTTTACCTAGTGCTTTGAAAAATGTTTTGGAGAACTTTGGGGACATGTTCCCGGATGAGATGCCCGATGGCTTACCTCCCTTGAGAGGTATTGAACATCAAATTGATTTTATTCCAGGCTCTCAAATCCCAAATAAGCCGGCCTATAGAAGCAATCCCGAGGATACGAGGGAGTTGCAAAAACAAGTTGAAGACTTGCTTTCAAAGGGCTTGGTGAGGGAAAGTTTGAGTCCTTGTGCCGTACCGGTCATTCTTGTCCCAAAGAAAGACGGCACTTGGAGAATGTGTGTAGATTGCCGAGCCGTGAATAAGATAACGATCAAGTATCGTCACCCTATTCTACGGCTTGATGATATGTTGGATGAATTGAGTGGGTCGCGTGTCTTCTCTAAAATCGACCTTAGGTCCGGCTACCATCAAATCCGGATGAAACCCGGGGATGAATGGAAAACCGCATTCAAGACCAAATTCGGCCTCTATGAATGGTTGGTAATGCCCTTCGGGCTTTCCAACGCACCTAGCACCTTCATGCGACTCATGAATCATGTTTTGAAGCCTTTTATCAACAAGTTTGTCGTTGTCTATTTTGATGATATTTTGATCTATAGTAGGACAATTGATGAGCATGTTGACCACCTTAGGCAAGTGCTTGAAACTTTGAGAGCCGAAAAGCTCTATGCTAATTTCAAAAAGTGTGCCTTTGGTGTAGAGAAGGTTGTCTTTCTTGGGTTTGTTGTGAGTGCCCAAGGGGTGGAGGTGGATGAGTCTAAGGTAGAGGCCATACGTGATTGGCCTACTCCTACTACCGTGACTCAAGTGAGGAGCTTTCATGGTCTTGCTAGCTTTTATAGACGATTTGTGAGAGACTTTAGCTCCATAGCCGCTCCACTCACCGAATTGGTCAAGAAAGACCAACCCTTTGTTTGGGGAGAGCCGCAAGAGAAGGCTTTCCAAGAGTTGAAAAGTAGGTTGAGTACCGCCCCTTTACTACAATTGCCCGACTTTGGGAAAGCATTTGAGGTTGAGTGTGATGCCTCGGGGGTGGGAATCGGTGGTGTGTTAATGCAAGATAGTAAACCCATCGCCTACTTTAGTGAAAAGTTGAAAGGGGCCTCCTTGAATTATCGTATGACAAGGAGTTGTATGCCCTTGTGAGAGCCCTAGCCCATTGGCAACATTACCTTTGGCCTCGTGAGTTTGTAATCAAGAGTGACCATGAGTCACTCAAGCATTTGAGAGGCCAAGAGAAGCTCAATAAGAGACATGCCAAGTGGGTTGAGTTTATTGAGTCCTTTCCCTATGTGATCCAATACAAGAAAGGGAAGGACAATGTTGTGGCGGACGCGCTTTCAAGAAAGTTCGCTCTTGCCACCACTCTCACCTCTAAGCTCATGGGATTCGAGAGCATCAAATTGATGTATGCTCAAGATCCTAAGCTAAAGAGTATCTATGATGCTCTAGAGAAAGGGGAGAGAGTTGCAAAATACCAATGGTCTAATGGATTCATCTTTAAAAATGGTAGAGTGTGCATACCCGAGTCCTCATGGAGGGAATTGCTTGTGCAAGAGGCACATTGTGGGGGACTCATGGGTCATTTTGGGGTAAGAAAGACTTTGGCCGTTCTTCAAGAACAATTCTATTGGCCGAAGATGAGGGTGCATGTGGAGAAGTTTTGCACTAATTGCCTTGAGTGCAAGCGTGCCAAATCTAAATCCCACCCTCATGGGTTATACACCCCACTCCCCATACCTACTAGTCCGTGGTTGGATATATCAATGGACTTTGTCATGGGATTACCAAGGACTAGGGGGGGCCACGATAGCATCTTTGTTGTTGTGGATAGGTTCTCAAAGATGGCTCATTTCATTCCGTGCAAAAAATGTGATGACGCCCAGCATGTAGCTTCCTTGTTTGTTGAAAATGTTTTGAAGCTACATGGTGTGCCTCAAACGATAGTGAGTGATAGGGATACTAAGTTCCTAAGCCATTTTTGGCGAAGTTTATGGGGTGCTTTAGGCACCAAGCTCTTGTTTTCTACGTCCCACCACCCACAAACCGATGGTCAAACCGAAGTGTTAACCGGACTTTGGGTGCTCTTCTTAGGGCCATGACCCGAGGTAAGGCCGGGACGTGGATTGATAGATTGCCTATGATGGAGTTTGCCTACAATCGTACATTGCATAGCACTATTGGCATGACTCCTTTTGAATGTGTTTATGGCTTTAACCCCTTGATTCCCCTTGATCTAACCCCTTTGCCAAGGGAAATGGTTGTTAATTTTGAAGGTAAAGCTCGAGCCAAGGCTTTGATGGAGCTACATGCTAAGGCGAAGAAGAACTTGGAGGAATCCTATGCTAAGGTTGCCTCTAAGAAGAACAAAGGACGAAAGAAGGTGGAACTCAAGAAGGGTGACTATGTGTGGGTGCACTTCCGGAAAGAAAGGTTTCCAAACCTTAGGAAAGGGAAGTTGGCACCCCGGGAGATGGACCATTCCAAGTGCTCTCGAAGATAAACAACAATGCATATGTGGTCGACTTGCCAAGTGAGTATCAAGTTTCTAATACTTTCAATGTTAGTGACTTGGTTCCTTTGAATGTAGGTAATGAAGAGTTCGTGAGTGATGATGAAGAGGTCGTGAATGATGCTTCGATTTCGAGGACGAAATCCTCTCAAGAAGGGGAGGATGATAAGACCCAAACGGCCTCAAGACCTTTCACTCGGAGTCAAGCCAAGTTAATCCAAGATACTCATCTTCACTTGACATGGAAGAGCATAGAAGATGGCCCCAAGAGCAACTTGAAAACCATGCTTTTGTGTGCCATGGATGGAGGACCCTCGGGGACACTTGGAGAGGCTCAAGAGGCTCAAAATGAGACACCCCAAGGGGCTTTAGGAAGAGGCGGAGCGCCTCCCAGCTGAGGCGGGGCGCCTCCCAAAATCCAGAGAGCTGAAGTTCAGGAGGCGGAGCGCCTCAGTCCAAGAGGCGGAGCGCCTCAGGAGATCCAGAGAGTTGACAGCCACTAGGCGGCCGCCTCCCCACCCTAGGCGGACCGCCTCCCCCTGTTACCCACATGCGGGATTTTTAAGACTTTTGCTAGAACTTCCTATTTTAGCCCTGCGCGGCCTTTATTTGTTTTAGCCCACTTTGGGGGTATTTTAGACCTTTTATTAGTCCTAAGTGAAGCCTATAAATACTTCACTTAGCCTCTTTCAAACATTACCTTACACTTTGATTATTATTGAATGAGAATTGAGTTGAACTCTTTGGAAGAATCCTTTGTCTTTGGTTGCTTGAATTCACTAGTGTAACCTAGTTGAGTCTTGAACCGCTAACCCGACCATTCGACTTGCGAGTCCAGTGTTGTCTCGAGGGTCGTTGCATAGTGTAGGTCCTTCTTGACACCGATTCGAGGGTATCTCGGGACAAGTTCCCCGTGGTTACTTCGAAGGGAGTTCGAGAAGTGTCTCGCTCTTCTATCTTTTTGTTCCGCGTATTTGATTCCTATCAGTAAGCTTCCGGACGGATACACTTTGGATAGTGACTACACCTCTTTGAGCACTTTAATATACTACTTTTTTATGCACTCTCTCTTTCTCAACAAAACTTTCTAAGTTCCCCAAGTTCACTAACAATATGCTATTCCCTTTCCTTTAGAACACAAGCTATCATTGGCAGGGAATTTTTCATTTTGCTTTTCAAATATGCAACATATTTTTTTCCTCTTTTATTCCTTACTAATGGTTCACAATGATGCACCTCCTTCCTTCTCGACAGCTGTGTAGGCGAAAATACGCCACCTACTATTACGGGGATACGAGTCCAGCTGGTAAGACTATGTTTATCTTACAAGTCATCGAGCGCAGAGGATACACGCCCGCTCCTGAAGCCAACGACCATTTAGGCATCACGGTCATAGGACGCAGGGTATACATCCCACCGCCTAGGGTTTACAGTCTCCTAGTTAGGATTTAGTATATACCACTGCCTTGAGTTATAGGCCCATAGCCTTATTAGTCTTTGTATTTTACCATATTTAGGACTGGGTATCTCTACTATAAATACCCATTCTTACATTGTATTTTACATAAGGCGATTCACCACAAAATCCGATAACTCCCAAGGAATAAGAATTACTCTACCTTTTCTTGCTTATTTCGTCTTGCTTTACTTATTAATGTTTTCATCGTATTTACTTGCTTTCTGTCGTAATTAATGTATTGCTTGTGACCCCAACCATAATAAATTGTTTAATCTAGACGTACAAGTTTAGGCATAAGCAACAGTTCCACTCTAAAATCCAACCGTACCCTTGCTCTAGCTTTCACAACTCATACAATTACAAATTCTCAAATAAGGTAAGAGTTCCAAAGGTTATTTATTCAAATAAAGATGGTACGACTTGTAATGTGGGTGCTAAGGAAAAGGATTTCATGCTCAAAGGGCTAACTAAGATCAATTTTCATTTGGTAGACACAAAAGAATGCAGGTTGATCAAGGAAACGTCTATATCACTTCCTAAACCAGCAAAACATAGAATTTCACTTTAAACACACTCCGGACAAGTTTTAGACATCAAGTGACATGCACAGAATAACATCAAACCTCAAACATACATGGCATACGTTTCACTCAACACGGATCTATTCCAATACTCTAATCAAATCAAGGACGAGAATGTTTACTAATATTTCATGACAAAACACGAAAAGTACATGCATTGAAATGACCCAAGGCGTCATGATAAAGAAACTCAACATTCTCAAGGCATGTATCAATAGAAAATCAAGAAAGGTGTAGTCCACATGCTTAGGCCTAAACACTAGCATAAAACACGCCACAAGAAACACATAAGAGTTCTCTTTGAGAAATAAAAAAAACTACCTTCACCCCCTTCAAACTATATATCGTGGAAAAAATCAAAGGCAGAAAGAAAAATCCAACGGGATTATTTAACATATTGGAAGGCTCTCACCCCACACTTACAAACATACACTGCCCTCGATGCATTAAAATAAAAATGAAGGGCGGTAGAGAAACTCCCTGGGGCTCTAAGAATGAAGTACTTGTACACTTGTCATTGAATCCTCTTACGAATACATCGATTGGGTACTTAGACTTCCTTCAATCAAACCATTTTCATCCTTGGTATGAGATATATCCACCCTACATTTAGACTTGGGCGTCTCAATCCTGCAACAAGAAGCAAACAAGTGACATATACTTCTTTTTTATTACAATTTTTTCAGTAAAATCGTGGGTTGCTTCCCACGCACCGCCTTGTCGTGGCACGATGCATCCGAGCATCAACACTTTTTCCACCACCTCGAGCTTATGAATTGGATGCCTAGCTTTGATTCCAATTTTTGGTTGTAATCCTGGTGTGGTATAACTCATGGGGGCCAAATATCAAGTATCTTATTTTGCACTTGGACCTTGAATGAAGAATGTTATCTTGCCTATAAGGCAACTCGAATCTTAGAATATACACACCATGCATCTCTTCCTTTGACTTTTCCATTGGCTCGGAAGTATCGATTCTGACATATCAATTAAATGTAATGTCGAGAAATACCTGGAATGAGGTGAAATACACTCAAACCTAAATCCATTATCGACATCATCTTCATGCCACAAATCAGAGTCAACAAAAATTTCATCTTTAATGTTCCTAACTAACTATAGTACCACTTCTTCAACACGAGCATCATCAAATGCCACTTTACTATCTTGATTATATCATCAATTTCTTTCTCTAGTTCGAAATGTTTCTTGACTAATATCCACACTGTTATCTTGTTGAGTATTATAAACTTCAACCAATCGGCTCACTTGAACTTCCAAGTTATGATTAGCTTCATCGTGCCTTTGTATTTGTTGTTGTTGCTTAGTGTCCATCACCAAAAAAACTTATCTTTCTCCAATAGGCACGTTAACATATCCTGAATCTCGTTTACGTCAGCTTGGTGTATCATAGCAGCCTTCTCCACTTCATTGTTCCTATTAACATCATAAGAAAAGCAAAACCATCATAATAAAGGCCGGCTCAAGCAAGGGTAATACATATAAGTGCAGCCATAAAATTGACTATTTTGGCCACCACACATATCACACATATTCCACACATATGATTGGCAATGTTGCCCTATGTGAATTCTTCCATAGTTAGAACAAAAAGGCTCACAATAGAGATAGTCATCACCCATAATTTCCAGATGATATTTATTCTTTTTATTTTTATAAACAAAATTAATACATACAAGACCTAAAAAGTTTTCAAGCTAAAAACCTAGCAATATTTTCGGCTAAAAACTAAACAATGAGCTCCCTGGTAACGATACTAAAATTTGATCTCGCACAGAAATTCGTCCTCGAAAAGAAAAGCGGTCGATTGCAAATATAGTCCGATTAAGTTCAGAGTCGAATCTCACGGAGAGCTTAATATTAATTGTAACCAGTTATTGTGCTAAGCGACTAGGCTAAAACAACTTCCAAGCAGTAAAAATTTATGATTTCTAACTAATAAATAACTAGAATAAGAACTAATTAAAAGCAAGCAAATACGTAAAGGTTAGTTTTGAAGAGTAAAAAGCATAGGGTAGAGATTTTCTCAATTGTTTGGATTTACCGATAAATTTCCAACAATCTTACCATTTTCTCCTCTATTAATTGTGAGCTTTCAAGATACCACAAGTATCTCCCGATTAAATACGATAATTTCTAGAACTATTCTCCCAAACTAACTATCTCCTGATTAAATGCGATAATTTCTAGAATTATTCTCCCAAACTAACACTAGGTGATAAATAAGATGATTCACTATGACCACGATAAAGATTTGTTATTCCTAATCCCATTTTTAAATCCTTACAACTATCTTGGATTAATTATTTAGAAGTGTCATTGTTCATCAACTATCTAACCATAAAAAACTTTCTCAAGTATCAAATAGAACCATAGGGACAACTCAATTACAAAAAATATTGTCATTCAAAACAACAAAATGTTTAATCAAAACTCTAGGTGAGAAGTTTAGCTATTCATAATTAAAATCATAAAAATGAAAATAATTGATAAAACAAGATCCGTAAGATGAAAGTAGAGAAAAACTCTTTGATTCGTCTTGTGGATTGGCTTCAAGGATCCTACGAACTTGAACTTACTTCAATGTGTATAAAAACTTTGCCTTATGCTTTCCTAATGCCTCGCATGGGACTTGGGTGAAACTTATAGAATTCTCATGCTATGACAATGCCTTACATGGAACTCTGGTTAGCTTACTGATTTTTTTTTTTTGCTTCATAGTTTTGGCTGTACTTTGGGGCCTTAGCTTACTACTTGAAGTTTATTTTTTCCTCATAAAAAATTCTCCTAAATATCATGTTTGCCCATGTGAGGCATGACTTTAGATTGATTCTTCAATTTTTTATCATTTTAGCTCAATTCTTTATCAAATTACATCCTCTTCTTACCCGTAGTTTCTTATACATCAAACTCAACCAATTAGCTCAATCAACCATTTTTCCACCATTTAAAACATCTAGAGTACACTAAAGTAGGGGTAAAACACATAGATATACATGCATTTTTAGCCTAACATCAACTATCTGTAAGCATTATGGCATAGGTAAAATGAAATGAGTAGGCATAGCCCATTATGACTAGTTTATGATACAAACCGGACAAGCACTAATGACGGTAGAGGGTTCATGCTCGACATCAAGAGCTTGGAATACTTTAAGAGGGCATGGAAAACAAGGCTCAAGTCAAAAGAGTGGCCAAAAGAGCAAAATGCGAGCTTGCAAGATTCTGGAAATGCAATTGCCATCGCGATCACGATCGCAAAGAAATCAAGCATGACCGCGAAAAAGCCTTCACTTAGAGTTCACGTTCGTGCTATCATCAGTCGCAGACGCGTAGAAGCCATAGTCTGAAATTCCGCGAAGGCGTGTTGAGTGGCGCAATCTCAGAGAAGGACTCAGGGATAGGCCGACGCAATTGCGAGGCCAGTGACGCGTTAGCGAATAGGACATTTCATGAAGTCTTACTACTTTGGTCCTATGAGCTATTTAGTAATTTTGTAATAAACTTAGAGATTACTATATATAGTGTCATTAGGAGTAATTAGCCTTATATGTTGATTGATGATTGTTGAGTATACTCTTGTAAGAGTGTGTGTGGGTGGAATCCCTTTACCTTTTCTTAGATCTCTTTTGGATTCTCTTGTGTGAGAGATCCACTGTATGAGTTCAAGTCTTTTCCTCCTTGGATATTACTCTTGTATTTGATTGCTAATTAATAGGGTTAACCATTGATGACGTAGTTTGATTAGTTGCATCGTTACTTGAATTCTATCTTTTCTTTCTTCTATCTTTCCACTATCCCGTTTATCCTTACTTTGTGTCATTGATTGTGTCGTTTGATTTCTTGTTTTTCAAGTTTGGTCATGTTCTTGAGGGTTGAAGAACTTATTTTTCAATTTATTTGAATCTCCATTTCTCGGATCATATCAGTTTATAAGCACTAATTAGTTTATTTACATATCTTATAAGCACAAAATATATATATATATATATATATATATATATATATATATATATATATATATATATATATATATATATATATATATATATATATATAAGTCAATTACTTCCAAAACTAGTTAAAAGCAAAGCTTATAAGATATGGAGATAAAAAAATTGTACACATTCGGGCATGCCTTGTTGAGATGTTTCCATCCCGCTCCACCGATCCAAGACTTAACGTTCAAACTAAAGTTACACGAGTGACTAACAGATAACAATTTCTCTCAAGATAAGCTTCAGAGATGATTATTTATCAGACGATCATCTCCTTATTTAGGTGAGCCTTCACATCTAGAATGAGGCAATATACCCCCTTGGTCCATGAGTTCTGCATGCCCAGTCCAGTTGTAGCCATGACAGTCCTTGTGTTTGAGTTTTTGGGGATAGGATCACACTTTCAACTAATTCCTTAACTATAATCACAAAATGCACTACTTCGTATTGCAAAGCTTAGGGTCCTCAATGTTGTGACTATAGTCACTGTGGAACTCACACCAAAACTCTTGAATCCTTTTACTCAGATCCGTTCTCATATCTTTTGACCGTCTGACTATGTCTCCCATGCTTTTCAAGGTTTCTACCAACTCAGTTAGGTTAACATTACACATATGCTTCCGTAATTCTGGCACATCCGATTCTTTGCTAACCAAGGAATGTCTCGTCTTGTCTCACTGGTTCCTTTCCCTGCCTCTGTATATATGTCATCCTATTCAGATCTTGTCTGAAAGAATCAATAGAAGGCTTATACTAACTTCTCAATTTTCTAAATTCAATGCTCGATCGTCTCTCCGAAGGCTCCGACTGATAGCTATTGCGACCGGCATACCGAGTCCACTTGCCTTCTTTGAATTAGATCTTTGTAGAATATCTTTGATACATATCATCCCACGTTTTTTGCGGGAACTCCCAGAGGCTATTCTTCAGTCTTTTAGTTTTCTCTGAACTCTTTTTATTCAAATTGTTGGCAAAGGCCAGAGCAGCTCAATTGTCCCAAAAAATACGAGCAATATCTTACTTTCTTTATGGGACCTATCTACAAACTCACAAAGTGATTCAGTAGGTCCTTGCTAAATCTCAAAAATATCTCTCATTCGCTTCTCTACATTATGCAAACCGGTGTGAGCTTTGATCAATGCTCCCTAAGTTTCTGAAACCAAGATTGGCTCTATTTATACTCTTGTCAAATTTTTTTTATTGGTTCTGGTTGTGTAAGGCTTAGCATGATTTCGGAGTTCCGTGTTCCATCATGCTTTGCCAAGTTGAGCATCTTGAACTTCTTATGCATGTGCATGGGTGCCGCAATTGGCTTCTACAGCTACTGGGCGTACTTCTTCATATCAATTCCTTTTGACTACATGGGGAGACCATGAACTCTGATTAATAAGCTCATTTCTCTCTTTAAGTTGATTTAGAATTGACTCCATAATTGTACTTTGCGAGTCAAAGCTACCATTACCTTACACTACGCCACCGATCCCTGAACCTCTGACTCCTACACCAACGGTAAGCCCTCAGATACTAGAATTGTCAGGCGCAGAGTTTGGAGTATCTCTTGCATGCTCCATCCTCGGTAGGGTTGGAGACCCATCATACATATTCTTAGTCAGGATAACTAGTGCCTTAGTAACTTGCTTATTGAAAATCTTTTGCTACTTATTAAGTCATTTTGATATTTTACGAACTCTTTCAATGTAACTTCCCATGAAGGCCTTGTTATTTCTTTTCCCTTGTTAAGATCTCATTCAAAGGAACCTTCTGAAGACTCATTTGTCGAACTTCTTAAGGACATTGTTCACCAGGCTGCCTTTGAAAGCGCTTCGGGAATTGAATTGTATATGTTCTAGAGAGAATGTGAGTGAGAGACATCTGTCTTGACCAACCACTACACACAGCAAAAAAACAACACAAAAATATTCAATTACATGGGTCTTACAGTGCATGCCAAACTGTTTAACGCAAAATCTGTCGACTTAAATTAAGCAACAAAATTTATATTTATTAGGTCACAAGCAACGCGGTTAATTCAATGTTTGATAACCCCTTGTTTATTATAATATTCCTTAGGTATTGAATAGAAAATATAAGTGACAAAATTAATGAATAATAACAATAACTAATAAGAAGAGTCATGAAAATCTTATGATGGAGGCTGGAAGTAGGCTTAAGTGCTTCAGCAACGAAAGCAGTAAAAAGAGAACAATTAACGTAGCAGAGAGTGATGAATTGAACAGAGTAAAGATAACTGATTGTGTATGTTGTTTCATGTGAATGAGTGAGGCTATTTATAGGATAGTTTTTTCTAACCACATCCTAAAATATCTTTAGCACGTCTCTTAAGAGGTAAGAGTGACTATTAGGCGTGATTAGGGGTGTGCAAAATCGAATCGGTACTGATAGCTGAACCACTACCGCTACTGATAAGCATAATGGTATCAGTATAACGGTATATCAGTTCGGTAATGATATTGATTTCTAATACAGATAAGATATCGGTACGGTAACGATTTCTATATATCTTTATCATTACCATACGGATGACGGATAAGGTACTTTTATAACTTTTATATATTTTATTTTATTTTATTTATTATTCCCTCCGTTCCAATTTATATGGCAACATTTCAAAATTACAGTTTTGCCATCAATGGAATGATTTACAACCACACAAACATCTATCTCTTATTTTAGACCACAAGTTTTAAAAGTCTTTCTTTATTTCTTAAACTTCGTGCCAAGTCGAACTATGACACATAAAGTGGAACGGAGGGAATATTGTTTATTAACCTTTTTAAATTTTATTTACTATAAGTTTAGTTTATAGGTTAAATTTTAGTACAATATTCCAAATTTGTGCATGCAAGATCTATTGTTGGTGTGGTGTGTTGTGTAATAGATTTGCTTGCCGTGTTTTCTTTGGCTTCTATTGCATTGTACCTTCTTGTTTAGATAGAATTCCAATGATGGTGATCAACAGAGACGTTAGGCATTGAAGATTTGTATAGGTGGATAATTTAAGTAGATTTTTGTGTTATAGTATCAACTTGTATTTATTATTATTATGTACTCGTCTCGGTGGTTGCTTGTCAGCCTCCTATACAGCAGTACACTAATATGACCATTGAGAATTCACTCATTACTTCGGCGGTACAAGTAATACCGTTACCAAATCGTTAACTACCAAACTGTTTAGAACCGATAACTTATAAGCACGATATTGGTTTTGCACAATTACATACAGTTAACCGATAATCTAAAAACCAAACTGTACCGACTCATGAACACCCCTAGGCCTGATAAAGGTGGATCTTGATATTTCAAGATCAGTTACTGCTTGGATAACGCAGATCCTGATATGATCTAACTATGAAATGGTAAAATAACAAGAAATCAAAGAGATTAGAGTAAGACCCGTTTGGAATTAATTTGGAATTAAGGAAATAAATTAGGAGGTGAGGCCTAATCACCCCCTTAAGACAACAATCAAATGAACCTACATTATTTGATCCTCAATTGAATTGGAATTTAATTGCAAATCAAGGAAGAAAAAGTGTTCAAGCAACATGCTTACCCAATGTTTACTCTTAATTATCATCCAAAACTACCCTAGAATAATGAGATAAGGAAGCTTATATAGTATCTACTAATAATGGCATAACATTGCCTTAGTTTCCCCTAAAGTGGGCTGCCACAAAGTCTTCAAACTAAAAATAGGTTCCTGACTGTCGTCACTGTGCTGTCGCGCCCAAGTCCACGCATTCGCGTCCATCGAGCAGCCAAAGCTTCGCGATCACGGCTATGGTCACGTGATCGCGAAGAACATCTTTTTTTGTCATCCTTTTTCAGCTTGCGCGATCGTGTCTGTAGCTTCGCGATCGCGCTGAACAGTTTCACAGCCTTGGGCGATGGCGTCTGTGCACTCGTGATCGCGATGATCTGATTCTGTGACTGATGCAGTGAGCTTGTAAACAGGCCTGCAGTTTCCAGTATTTGTCCCAGCTGCTTCACTTGTTCACTTTGCTCATCTTTTGCCTTGATTCTTGGCTTCCAAGCTCTTTTAAAACACTCCAAGCTTTTGATGTTAAGTCTAAATGATGCGGGGCAAACCACCACAAGGCCCTTTACAAGAAGCCAAGCCCAAACACTTCATGATGCTCACTTGCACTTGATCCGGAAGGGCATGGACGACATGAGCTCGGGAGAAGACTTGAAGACAATGCATTGGAGCTCACTTAACGTTGAAACAGGGCAGGAAACTGTGCAGGCAGCAGGGGAACAAAACAGAGCAAAACAGGGGAACATCTGCTGAGCTACTGCCTGAAGCTGGACTTTTGTTCTTCGCGATCGCGTGCCCAACCTTCGCGATCGCGAAGAGTATTTCTTTTGTCTTCGCGATAGCGCCGTTTGTCGCGCGATCGCGCTACTCAGTTTTAAGTGTGCCTCGCGATCGCATATAATCATGCGCGATCGCGATGAACACTTGAGCAGACTCGGACCAGTAGCTAGGAAAACCTTGTGAAGGGGTGTATTTATAACACCCCTCTTTCATTTATTGCACTTACATTACTTTGATCACAAAACACATTAATGAGCATTGCTCTTGAACCTTGTAAACATTTTGGCTTGAATCAATTGGATGAATCCAAGTTGCTCTTCAATCCATCTCTGATCATTCTATTTGCTCGAGCCGCGTGACTCTTGAGGATAGTTGCATAGTGTTAGGTGATTCTTTCCAATCGTTCGGGGTGTAACGGAACTAGTTCTTCATTGCTACTCGACTTTAGTGTAAGTCTCGTCTCGCTTTTATCATTTTATCGCTTTCGTGGGTTTGCCCCTTATCAGTTGGTATCAGAGCAAGGCTAGGGTTACGTTCTTACGAACCCTCGTCCTACTCTTCGTGCTTGTCATCTTTGTTTCGTGTTTATTTTCGTGTTCTTGTTCTTGTTATATTGAAAAAGAAGAAAAAAAATTCAAAACTTGAAAACCCAAAAATTTGAAGGAAATCGCTTGTTGTTACGATTTTGTTGGTGTTAATTATCGGGGATTGATCGTTTATGTAATCCCGACAATTGGGAACCAACAAAACACGTTTTGGAATTGAAAATCAAAGTTTGGGAAAATTTGAACCCTAAGTGAATATTTTGCAAAATTTGCCAAAACTTGTTTGATGTTATGATTTTGTGGATGTTTGGTATCGGGGATTGTTCACTATAGTTTTCCCGTTGTTTTGATACCATCATAACATCATTTGGAGTGTTGGAGTGAAAATCGAATTTTGAGTTCTTGAAGGTTTGAACATTTGAAGAACTTGACCAAAATTCATTGAAAACAAGTTGTTTGATGGTTGTTTGTTTGTTAAAACCATTGGGAAGTGTTTATTACAGTTGAAAACCCTTGTGGAAGCTTGAAAAACTGAAACAAATTGAAGTTGGGTTGTTTGTGTGCCAAAATCTGCAGTTTTCTGTCGAGTTTCTGGTTCAGCTGAACAAACCTGCGCGATCGCGCAAGGTCTCGCGCTGTCGCGCCAATTCTGAGTTTTTGTTCATCGCGATCGCGCCCCTCTGCACGCGATCGCGGAGTGTACCAATTTCCAGAATTTCCTAAGTTGGACAGAATGTTCGCAAAGCTATCGTAACAGTTTCCAACCACCAAAACTCCCATACCATCATCAAATATGGTGAGTTCCTAGATCACAAACCAAAATTCATCCAATTCCGAATCCGTTTGGTGACGATTCGATCTTTGGACATTTGATCGCGTCACTTCCGGTTAGTACTTTGAGGGTAACACTTCTACCTAATTAGTACTAATCCATTGTGCGAATAGGATCCTCGTGCCTAAAAGGAGAGTAGAATTCAAAGAAGATTCGTAGTTAATTGTTTGGTTCAAGTGCGCACCAAATAGCTTAGCGTTTATCGAGTCCCATTGAATCCACTCTTCCCGAAGAGCATTTGGTTCTTGTATTTTGGTTTGATCATTGAGGAGGTTGCGCAACTACGAGGAGGCCATTGATCTCAAGCTTGTGTGAACCTAACCCCAACTTGAGTGAACCCGAGCGACAACAAAAGTGAGGGAGTGAGTGAGGACTTTTACTCTAAACTCTTTTCTTGTTTTTGATTGTTGCAGGTACAATGTCCAACGAAGGACAAGATTTCATAAAGGAGGCCTTGGCTAACCTTCTTGCCAAGATGGACCTCATGAACCGAAGGATTGAGTCTCTTGAAAAGGGTGCTTCAAGTGCCCTAGTTGAGCAAGGGACTTCCAATGAGCAATCGGAAAAGGGGACCCCGAGTGTCCAAGTTGAGAAGGGGGCCCCGAGTGCCCAAGTTGATGGTGTTGAGGGCACAAGTAGCCCGACCTTTACCCCGGAACAAGTTGTTGAGTTACTCAATCGCCAACAACGGGTAAGGGAGGATCGTGATCGAATTGACCAATTGTTGGGCAATACCCAACGAGTGACCATTCCTAACCTTATGGGTAATCCCCAAAGGAATGCTCCACTTCCCGGGCCGATCCGAAATGTTCAACCTTTTGAGCAAGTTGCACAAGCTCAAGAAGGGGAGGAGGATGATTATGGTGATGGTGGGTATGGTGCTCACTTTCCATTTAGGGGTCGCAATGTGGATAGGGGTAGGGGCCAAGGTCGAGGGCCACCCATAGGGTATGTTGGAGGGAATGCCAGGAGAGATTATGGTGGTTATGGAGATAACTTTGGAGGCCAACCGGAGCCGCACCAAGGGGGTCGAGAACATAACAACCTTAATAGTGTGAAGCTTACTATTCCTTCTTTCAAAGGGAGTAGTGACCCGGTGGAGTATATTGATTGGAAGTTGTCCATGGAGCGGATATTTGACACCAATGATATGCCCGAGGTGAAGAAGACCAAATATGCAATATCTTCCTTTGAATCCTTTGCTTCTACTTGGTGGGAGTCGGTGAAGAGGAATAGAAGGAGGATGGGAATGGCTATCAATCTTACTTGGGGAGAGTTGATCCGTGTGATGGATGAAAAGTACTTGACTAGTCAATACCGTGTGGACCAACACAAACATTTCTATGAGTTGAAACAAGGCTCCAAAACGGTTGGGGAATATTTCAATGACTTTGAGCAAATCCGCATGAATCTTGACTTGGACGAGGAAGACAATGAGGTGGCCATGATCCGTTTCAAAGGGGGCTTGAACCGAGACATAGCTTCACAATTGAAGTTCCACAAATATGATGATCTTTACAAGCTATGTGATGATGCCATTGAAGCCGAGAAATGGCTCAAAGAGGAGAGAACCCTCCGATACAAGAGTAGCAATCCTACTCCCATGAGCAAGCCAAAGGAGTGGAAAACTCCTACTTCCAATGCCAAGTTCCCAAATGCAAGTGGTGCAACCTCTAGCAAGGATGTGAAGAAACCATTTGAGAAGTCTACACCACAAGTGGGAGGTAACTCTAGAACTCACTTAAGTAATCCTATTTCTACTTCTACTCAATGCTTTAAATGCAAGGGTTATGGACATATCTCCAAAGATTGCCCCACCCGGAAAACTATGGTTCTTGTGGGTGATTTGGTGTATGAGCAAGATAGTGAGCCCGAGGAAGAAGAGGGAGTAGAGGATGATGAGGGGGTTGATGAGGGGGAGGTTGCAATGGAGGATGATGATGACGCCCATGCTTTTCTTGTTGTGAGGAGGAGTTTAGGGGCCATGTTGGTGGAGGATAGTGAGACTTTACAAAGAGAGAACCTCTTCCATTCTAAGTGCCGAGTCATGGGTCTCCTTTGTTCCATGATTATTGACTCGGGAAGTTGTGCCAATGTCATTAGCCAAACACTAGTCTCCCAATTGAAAATACCCACCTTAAAACACCCAAGTCCTTACCGTTTGCAATGGCTTAGTGAGTGTGGTGAATTGAGGGTGGTCAAACAATGCTTAATCAAGTTCAAGATAGGGAACTATGTGGATGAACACATGTTTGATGTTGTGCCCATGCAAGCATGCCACCTTCTCTTTGGAAGGCCATGGCAATTTGATCGACATGTGGTTCATGATGGCCGTGCCAATACCTACACGGTGAAGCATGAAGGTAAGAAGTTTGTACTCGAGCCCTTATCGCCCAAGCAAGTAAGTGATGACTATAAGCGCATGAGGGAATTGAGGGAAGTGGCAAAGGCTAAGTCGGTTGTTGGGACTAGCTCTTTGGCCGAGAGCTTGGTGGTGACTCCACCATCTTCTACCGGTGGCATTTGTGCCATGATGCAACCGGGTGAACTTTTGAGAGGAAATGATGGCAACAAATTACTCATTTGCCTAGTGTACAAAGGTATGATTCTCACCTCCGAATTTGAATATTCTCCTAACCCTTTGCCTAGTGCTATTGAGAATGTTTTGAAGGTATTTGAGGACATGTTTCCGGAAGAGATGCCGAGTGGACTTCCTCCCTTGAGGGGGATTGAGCACCAAATTGATTTTGTCCCGGGGTCCCAAATTCCAAACAAGCCGGCTTATAGGAGCAACCCGGAGGATACAAAGGAATTGCAAAGGCAAGTAGATGAGTTGCTCACCAAAGGGTTGGTTCGAGAAAGCTTGAGCCCGTGTGCCGTCCCGGTCATTCTTGTGCCAAAGAAGGACGGGACATGGAGGATGTGTGTTGATTGCCGTGCGGTCAACAAGATAACGGTAAAGTATCGTCATCCCATTCCTAGACTTGATGACATGCTTGATGAATTGAGTGGTTCAAGTGTCTTTACCAAGATAGATCTTAGGTCCGGCTACCACCAAATTCGGATGAAACCGGGAGATGAGTGGAAAACCGCATTCAAGACCAAATTCGGTCTTTATGAATGGTTGGTGATGCCTTTCGGCCTCTCCAACGCACCTAGCACTTTCATGCGGTTAATGAACCATGTCTTGAAGCCGTTTATCAACAAATTCGTGGTTGTCTATTTTGATGATATCTTGATATATAGCAAATCAATAGACGACCATGTGGGCCACTTGAGTCAAGTCCTTGAAGTGCTACGAGCCGAAAAGCTCTATGCCAACTTTAAGAAGTGTGCCTTTTGTGTCGAAAAGGTTGTCTTTTTGGGCTTTGTTGTTAGTGCCAATGGTGTAGACGTTGATGAGTCCAAAGTTGAAGCCATTAGAGATTGGCCTACTCCTACCACCGTTTCTCATGTGAGGAGTTTCCATGGCCTAGCTAGTTTCTATAGGCGCTTTGTTAGAGACTTTAGCACCATTGCCGCACCACTCCCCGAGTTGGTGAAAAAAGACAAGCCCTTTGTTTGGGGAGAGCCGCAAGAAAAGGCTTTCCAAGAATTGAAAGGTAGGCTAAGTACCGCCCCATTATTGCAATTGCCCGACTTCGGGAAGGCTTTTGAGGTAGAGTGTGATGCCTTAGGGGTGGGTATTGGGGGTGTTCTCATGCAAGAAGGGAAACCCGTTGCCTACTATAGCGAGAAGTTGAAGGGCGCCTCCTTGAATTACTCCACGTATGACAAGGAGTTGTATGCCCTTGTGAGAGCTCTAGCCCATTGGCAACACTATCTATGGCCTCGGGAATTTGTGATCAAGAGTGACCATGAGTCACTCAAACATCTAAGAGGCCAAGAAAGGTTGAACAAGAGACATGCCAAGTGGGTGGAGTTCATTGAGTCTTTCCCTTACGTGATTCATTACAAAAAGGGTAAGGACAATGTTGTAGCCGATGCGCTTTCTAGGAAATTCGCCCTTGCTACCACTCTTGCTTCTAGACTTATGGGTTTTGAGAGTATAAAATCTTTGTATGAACATGACCCAAAGTTCAAGAGCATTCACAATGCTCTAGTGAGTGGCGAGCGGGTGGAGAAATACCAATGGGTTGATGGCTACATTTTTAAAAATGGAAGAGTTTGTGTACCCGAGTCCTCATGGAGGGAGTTGCTTGTTCGTGAAGCACATTGTGGGGGCTTGATGGGTCACTTTGGGAGGAACAAAACCTTGGCCATTCTCATGGAGCAATTCCATTGGCCAAAGATGGGTGTACAAGTTGAGAGACTTTGCAAAACTTGCTTGGATTGCAAGTACGCTAAGTCCAAATCTAATTCCCATGGATTGTATACTCCCCTCCCTATTCCTACTAGCCCGTGGGTGGACATCTCGATGGATTTTGTTATGGGATTGTCGCGGTCTAAGGGGGGGCACGATAGCATTTATGTTGTCGTGGATAGGTTCTCCAAAATGGCTTACTTCATTCCTTGTAAAAAGAGTCATGATGCACAACATGTAGCTACTTTGTTCATTGATAATGTGTTAAAGTTGCATGGTGTGCCTCAAACCATTGTGAGTGATAGGGACTCTAAGTTCCTTAGCCATTTTTGGAGGTGTCTTTGGGGTGCTCTTGGCACCAAGTTGTTGTTTTCTACATCCCACCACCCACAAACGGATGGTCAAACCGAAGTGGTGAACCGAACTTTGGGTGCTCTTCTTAGAGCCATGACCCGAGGTAAGGCCGGGACGTGGATTGATAAATTACCTCTTATGGAGTTTGCTTATAATCGCACATTGCATAGTATGATTGGTTTGACTCCGTTTGAGTGCGTCTATGGTTTTAATCCTTTGATTCCACTTGATCTAACTCCTTTGCCCAAGGAAATGGTTGTTAATTTTGAAGGTAAAAACCGAGCTAAGGCCATGCTTGAAATCCATGCCAATGCGAGGAAGCGATTGGAGGAAGCCTATGACAAGGTTGCCCTTAAGAAGAACAAGGGGAGAAAGAAGTTGGAACTCAAGAAAGGAGATTGGGTGTGGGTGCACTTCCGCAAAGAGAGGTTTCCAAACCTTAGAAAAGGGAAGTTGGCACCCCGAGGGGATGGACCTTTTCAAGTGATCTCCAAGCTCAACAACAACGCATATGTGATCGATTTGCCGAGTGAGTATAATGTATCAAACACTTTTAATGTTAGTGACTTGGCTCCTTTTGATGTAGGTCATGATGCCGTGGAGGTGGATACCTCAATTTCGAGGACGAAATCCTCTCAAGAAGGGGAGAATGATGCGGGGCAAACCACCACAAGGCCCTTTACGAGAAGCCAAGCCCAAACACTTCATGATGCTCACTTGCACTTGATCCGGAAGGGCATGGACGACATGAGCTCGGGAGAAGACTTGAAGACAATGCATTGGAGCTCACTCAACGTTGAAACAGGGCAGGAAACTGTGCAGGCAGCAGGGGAACAAAACAGAGCAAAACAGGGGAACATCTGCTGAGCTACTGCCTGAAGCTGGACTTTTGTTCTTCGCGATCGCGTGCCCAACCTTCGCGATCGCGAAGAGTATTTCTTTTGTCTTCGCGATAGCGCCGTTTGTCGCGCGATCGTGCTACTCAGTTTTAAGTGTGCCTCGCGATCGCATATAATCATGCGCGATCGCGATGAACACTTGAGCAGACTCGGACCAGTAGCTAGGAAAACCTTGTGAAGGGGTGTATTTATAACACCCCTCTTTCATTTATTGCACTTACATTACTTTGATCACAAAACACATTAATGAGCATTGCTCTTGAACCTTGTAAACATTTTGGCTTGAATCAATTGGATGAATCCAAGTTGCTCTTCAATCCGTCTCTGATCATTCTATTTGCTCGAGCCGCGTGACTCTTGAGGATAGTTGCATAGTGTTAGGTGATTCTTTCCAATCGTTCGGGGTGTAACGGAACTAGTTCTTCGTTGCTACTCGACTTTAGTGTAAGTCTCGTCTCGCTTTTATCATTTTATCGCTTTCGTGGGTTTGCCCCTTATCACTAAATCCGCCAATGTCATGAGCGCCAATCTGGTTTGCATCATTCCCTCTTTCTTTAAAGAAATTCGTCCTCGAATTTGGACCTAGCAAAACAATAAACGGAATAAGCACCAAGTCACAAGCTTTATAGACTTTGCATAAGAAAGATGATGGAGTTGAATATTCCCACTCAAATCTCACACTTTTTTGGTAGAGCCAAGAGTCAAATGACTCAAAGAAGATCAATTCTAGAACTAAAGTTCCAAGAAGTTGGCTAAAGGATAAATATGCACAAGAGAAATTAAGGAATCCAAAAGGTTTAATGAATACATAATGTAGATTGCAATTGGATCCTTTAAGAATAACACCACCAAGATCACTAATCATCCAACAATAATATTTATCACTGGTGTCAAACACTACCCTCACATCCAAAACATCCTTCAAAATTCTACACATCACATCATCAAACCAACCAAATATTATTGACAAGGAATTAACACATAATACCACACATCCACTATCCAAGGCACTATAAGTTTCAAAGCATAAGTTCCATACCTCAATGGCTTTGGAAAGCCCAAAAATAAGAACTAGTCCTTCAAACAAACCATTCTTGGCTTTAGAAGACAACCACATGTCAAACCCTGTTCTAGTCCAAGAAGATGCTTGCAAGTGTCTTACCTCTTTGTAGATCCTCTCTTGATAGTCTTTCACAAATGGACCAAGAGGGTAAGTAAACTCATCAAGAAAAGGATTATCACAATTATACCCATGGATATTTGGAAATGCCTCAAATGTATTATTTTTGCATTTCTTTCTAGAAGCATTCACAAAATCCCTCCAAATTAAATCCTCAAAACTAGGAATATAGTAAGTAAAGAACATGACATAAAATTAGCATCAAGCAAGTTACTACTATTATCACTAGTGTCTCCCTCATTCTTTAAAAGACCATTTTTTATTTTTGGAGGACTTACCAACATAAGACAAGCTTTCAACAAATATTTTGGGAGTTAGCTTGCTAACATCTACATAATTAGCACTTTCAAGCAAGTCACAAGAATCATTTTCACAAGTTATACACTCTTTAAACATTGACTCATCAGTTTCATCAAGTGCAAACAAGTTCAAAAGAAATGTATCATTCAAGGAAACATGATCAATGGTGTCCATATATTCAAGCTCACTTTCCAAATTAGAATCTCTATCAAGCACAAGGTCAAAACAAGCACAATCCAAATAATATTTCACCTTTTCAAATGTACACTCACTTAACAACTTGTATTGGGTAAAAATTGGCTCTTCTATGTGGCACCTCGGTGACACGATCTGAGGGTGACCGAACAGATGTTGGTAAGTCGCGAGCCGAAGCAAGACGTAAGTCACCGAAGTAAGGACCGAGGAAAGAAAGCAAGACGCTTGCCTCGGTGAAAGTGTCACCTCGGTCGATCGCTAAGTCATGCCCCGAGGCTAATGGCTTAAGCCTCGGTGGATGGAGCCGTCCGCAGTCAGATGGTTTCCTTCTATTTCGGCTCACTAACCCCATTATCTGAGAAGTGGGAACATGCAGATCTTGGTGGGAAATGTGGGATCATGGCCTTGTATCATTATTAGCCTATAAATAGCTTCTTGTTTGGTAATATAATCATTCAGAAATACTTACAGAAACTCTGGCAAAATTTGTACTCACGGATATATATTGAAATCACATCATTCTCTTATATTTTCGCTTATTATTCGCATTATTTCGACTTTGATACTAAGATTTGCTTGTACTCACTACCCAAATTCGATTTGTGATTCTAAATCAGTTTAGGCCCATACACAACTCAAAACACGATTTATCAATTTCAAACAAAAAGGAAGACAATTTATTATCATTCAAATACAATTCTTCACTTCCTTCAAGTAAGTGCACACCTTCCAATCCATCACTATTTTCAACTTGATACAAGCAACCACCAATATCAACATCAAGAATGCTACCACTCAAAGTATCACAAGGTCCAAGCAATTCTTTTTTTTTATTAACAAGAGAAAGATCATTGTCATCATAAGAATAATTAGCACAATCATCATCCAATCTTATATTTTTTATAGAACTCATGAAATAAAATAAGGAATGAATTTAATCATGCTCTCTTGATTTTCAAGGTCACCAATTTGACCACTCTCTATCTAGCTCACCCAAAGAAATACAAGAGTTAGGGTTAGCTATCTTACTTTGAAGCACCAAAGAACTTTCTTTACCTTGAATTTCAAAGTTAAGGCTTACTTGACCAATTGGAGAAGTATTTTCGGCCTCATCATTTTCTTCCAAGCGAGATTCTTTTTCCAATGATGATTCATTTTTGCTATCACTTCCACAAGAACCTACAAAAGAGACATCACTTCTAAAAGAAGTAGTGAGGGGGTTAGAGTTAAAGCAATGAGTAGCCTCTCTTATGCTCTCTTATTTTTCTTGACTCTCCATTTCTTTTCCCTCACCCTCTTCATTCTTTTCTTTCTCACCCTCTTCATTTTCTTTTGGTGACAACTCACTCTCATTTTTTAACTCATCTTCTCCTTTTTCCTCTCTTGAGTTGTCACTTTGCTCACCCTTACTCCTCTCAATCTTTTCTCTCCAACTATTTCTTTTGATTGGAGTATCAAGATTACAAGATAAATCATCATGGGGATGCTTTTCTTGTATCCCAAAATGACTCCTCAAATTTTTCTTAAGAACTTGCCAAGTGGGCTTTGGTTTCCAAGGAGGTTCCCAAGACCGCCCACGACTTAGATTATAATGGTTTTTCAAGTCTATGAGAAGAGCCCATGCAACCAAAGTCAATTTATCTAACTCCTTGCAAATGTATTCATGCACAAAGATTTCCTCCAATTGAGATTCCCAAAGGACATAGAGCTCCTCTTTATATTTTCCATGCAACTTAGGCAACTCTATGTACCTCTTATCCCTTTTACTTTGGCCCTTTCTCTTAGCAATTCTAAAGGTTCCATCTTTTTGTTCCGAGACTTCAACTGCCACAACTTGCTTGATCTTGACATTTCCACTATTAATTAGTGGAACTTGCTTTGGAAGATTTTGAGTGGGATCCTTTGCTTGCGGAATGACATTTGGAGAATATGTGTCTTGAGCTATCATATGAGAATATTGGTCATCCGCCTGAGTAAGCCTACTAGGGCCATCATCATGCACTCCCGCGGTCGGAGGTGTCTCCACTACATGCTTTCTCATTTCTCGAAGCCTATCTTTTTGGGACATGTCATCAATCGTCTCCTTCATCGCTTTGAATTCATCTTGCATTGAATTAACACTCGCCATCAAGGCTTGCAACATGATTTTGACCTCCATGTCCGCCTCGACTTCCTTTTGAGCCATGGTATCTACAATCAATCAAAGCAAACAAGGTTAGCAGAAAAATTCCTCACCAATACACTCCCTAAGTGTTTACACTCGATTTAATTGCACTCAATCCACTCGTGTTTACACTCAATGGATGGATTTTACTCTCTCGAATGTTCTCACCACTCTTGCCTTTTACCTCTCGTTGGCAAAGTCAAGTTGCTTTTCGTACTCAATTCTGATTTGAAAATCGAACTCAATCCAATTCAGGATGGAATGGAGTTGATGTGGCAAAGAACGGACAATGAAAGCTAATCAGACGGAATTAGAAAAAAGTCAAGGAAATGAAGAAAGAAAGGCTCGAATCGAATTGGCACGAAACGGATTCAGATTTGGATGAAATTTTATTTATGATCTAGAAACTCATTATATTTGATGATATGATAGAGGTTTGGGTGATCTGAAACTGTTTAGGGGCTATTCCGAGCAATCTGTGAAGTGACTGATTTTTTGTTCAGTGATGTCGCATGAGAACGGGCGCTATCGCGAAGAGTAAGGCAATAACCCTGCGCTGTCGGCGCGCGATCGCGATGAACAAATTTCAACAAGCCTGCGCTATCGCCGCGCGATCGTGAAGAACAAAAATTTCATAAGCCTGCGCGATCATGACAGTTGGCGCGCGATCGTGAAGAACAAAATCTGGGTCTGATGCTGAACTTGAAGCCCGAATTTTTAGAAATTTTCTTTACTTGAATCTCCACAAATCAACTTGTTTTTGCTCCAAATTTGAGATATAAGATCCTTATAAGTCCGTGAACAAACCCCAATGATCAATTCTTCAAAATCAACACTCAAAATGTGAAAGCCCTAATTCTTTGTTGAAGAATCCTAACTTTTAAATCTTCAAATCAAAACCCCAAATGTTGTTTGTTGTTCGATTCCTTCAAGAAACAACTTCTAGAATCATCAACCAACAATTGGTAACAAAGATTTCATCTAAAGGAACCCTAAATCTAAGACTCAATTTTTTGGATTTTTTGGATTTTTGAATTTTTTGATTTTTTTTTTTTGCGATTTTTTGCGATTTTGATATTCAAAGCCTAGATAGTGTTTGTCAAAACAAACACCAATTTGTGCTCTGATACCAAATGATATGATCTAACTATGAAATGGTAAAATAACAAGAAATCAAAGAGATTAAAGTAAGACTCATTTGGAATTGATTTGGAACTAAGGAAACAAATTAGGAGGTGAGGCCTAATCACCCCTTTAAGACAACAATCAAATGAACCTACACTATTTGATCCTCAATTGAATTGGAATTCAATTGCAAATCAAGGAAGAAAAAGTGTTCAAGCAACATGCTTAGCCAATATTTACTCTCAATAATTATCATCCAAAACTACCCTAGAATAATGAGATAAGGAAGCTTATCTAATATCTACTAATAATTGCATAACATTGCCTTAATTGCCGCTAAAGTGGGCTGCCACAAAGTCATTAAACTAAAAATAGGTTCCTGACTGTCGTCACTGCACTGTCGCGCCCAAGTCCACGCGTTCGCGTCCATCAAGCAGCCAAAGCTTCGCGATCGCGGCTATGGTCACGCGATCGTGAAGAACATCTTTTTTGTCATCCTTTTTCAGCTTGCGCGATCGCGTCTGTAGCTTCGCGATCGCGCTGAACAGTTTCACAGCCTTGCGCGATCGCGTCTGTGCACTCGCGATCGCGATGAACTGATCCTGTGACTGATGCAGTGAGCTTGTAAACAGGCCCTACAGTTTCCAGTATCTGTCCCAGTTGCTTCACTTGTTCACTTTGCTCATCTTTTACCTTGATTCTTGGCTTCCAAGCTCTTTTGAAACACTCCAAGCTTTTGATGTTAAGTCTAAATCCGCCAGTGTCATGAGCGCCAATCCGATTTGCATCAAATCCGCATGCTCTAAATTCTTCAGATGGTCAACCATGATACACACCTGTCCAATATGAAAGTTATCCGGTGTTAAGTTCTCGGGTGGTTCATGGTCGATGAGTCTTCGAACAAGCTGACACCGACTGCATTTATTGTGAGCTTACTTCTTCTGCACTTGCCACGTGTCCAAACACAAACTCGACGTGTCCGGAGCAAATTATACCAATACAAGAACAATCTTAAAAGTTCATAATTTCTTAGTAGCTACAATTACGCGATATATAGCGTAATAACTGAACTCATGTCCATATTGAAGTAGTTTAGTAAAAACATCAAGGTAGTTCATTATTTGTTGAAATCATTATCAAAAGTATTTCTTTTATTATCAAGTATGGTCTTTCTGGTTTAATCAATAATTAATGGGGATCTAATATGCCATCAACTCGCAATTATTATCTACTTACATTCATTAGTATTGTCTCTTTGCCTGAATAAGCAAACACCACTAGAATATTGGGATTAAAATCTCAATGACATGCGACAGAATGTCAAAAGAACTGCAATTGACAAGACTCTACATTTAGTATGTTTAAAATACAAGTTATAATTTTCTAATTTAGTACTGCTGTAGTTGTTAATTCTTGATAATCGTACTATCATCATTTCTAAATCTAAAGAAAAAGGTCTGCTACATTTTTGGTTGTCGGGTGCTTAGCCGCAACATTATACCACAGGAGTAATAAAAAAAAAGGAAGATATGGGGTCAGGCTTTTTTCTTTTTTCTGCTAGTTTTATTTATTTTATCGTTTTGTTCTACGAAAGAGTTAAACAAAGAAAGATATGGGGTCAGGGGATTGGATATAGCAAATGATTGATCACGTCATATTAGAGTCTTGAAATTATGTCCAACACGCTAGAGAGCCGTGCTAAAGTGTTTGAAATCTCATAATAAAAAATTCTGAGTTTGAGTTATAAGAATAAAAATATTTCGTGAAAAACACTTATCCACTTACTCTATATCATGCATGGATTCAGACTATTCAAACCAAAGTGTTTGGATTTGGGATGGTAGAATCGATTACGCATATGTTAACCTCAAAAGAAGTGCAAAAAACTTCTTCAATTTTGATAATCATCAAAATACGTAACATGTACTATCCATAAATTTATATCTATATTTTCGTCAATATTTAAATTTATTTTGTGATTTAAAAGTGAACTAGTGATAATTGTACAAATCAAGTATGAGCGGAATAAAAAAATGAAAAACAAGTTAGAGCAAGCTACGGTATGTGCACTAGTTTAATTTTTGATACATTGCGTATGTAAATTAAGTCTCATATATCCATATTAAACCACAATCTAATTATTTGTCATTGTTACACTAAGGAAGTCACCTAATGTTTCTATATTATACAATTTGTAGATAACTCTGACTAGAAACAAATTACTATACTGTGAAGCACTTTCACAATTTTAAATTAGAGTCCAAATTTAGATAAATATTTAATCATTATATTTTAAACTCCTAATCTTTGTCGAACAACGGTAATTTTGCAATGTTTATCATGTGGGTAAATAACTCCAAACCTTCTCACCCACGTCTCTATTTTCGTATATATCCACTCTTTTTGACGGTTTAGCTGCATGGTACGTCAATTATTTCCATTTGCAATCTTATCCACCTAATAATCTCCCGTTTGGTTAAACAATGGAATACAAAACTATATTAAAGAATTGATTGATGTTACCCGGAAAAAAATTTAATATCAAATAGGAGTACTTTTTAATCACATCTTATTAATTCTCATATTATCAAATAACATTATTAATCCATATATTATTAATAGGCTGAATAGCCAAATTGGCACCTCTACTTGTACGCTTTTGTCATGCCCACGCCTGTACTTAGGGGTGTGTCATTTAAACACCTCTACTTGTCCAAAATCTTATTTTTAAACACCTCCGTGTCTTATGTGGCAAAGCTGAAGCTTAGTTGGCACAGGAGCGTGAACTCACGCTTTTTTGAAGCGTGAAGCAAATGTAACAGCCCCCTAATGGCTTTTTTTTTTGGATTTTTAAAGCCCTTTCTTTCCCACAAGGTAAAATCACCATTTTTGAAGGCTCCAAGCTCCTCTTTGTTAATTTTTCTTCTCTTTCTTTGTTAATTTTTCTTCACTAATATCAAAACTTAGATTAAAAACCCCTAATTTCAAAGAAAACCCCTAAATTCGAACAAAAATAAAATAAACAAGTGTAACATTACAATAATTGTAAATAGGGGTTTACTTGTGAAATTGGCAACAAGCCGATGAAGAGACGTTTGTAAATCTCAATCTGATTTGGGTGTTATGTTAGTGTTAATTAGGGAGATAAAGGAAGAGAGAAAGAAAGAAAAAATGGGAAAATGGATATGATTGAGTGTTATTTTGCCCCAGCCGACGTGGCTTGTCTACGTGGAATATTTATTGACGTGGAAGCTGATGTGGAGGCGTTTGCACTACACACTTTGCCACATAAGGCACGGAGGTGTTTAAAAGTAAGGGTTTGGACGAGTAGAGGTGTTTAAATGACACACCCCTAAGTACAGGCGTGGGCATGACAAAAGCGTACAAGTAGAGGTGTCAATTTGGCCATTCTGCCTTATTAATACGGATAAATCGAATACCTAAAATATGTGAAGTTCGATATGCAAGTCCATATATCTATCTTCTTGTTATAAAAATGAATGTTTATATCAAGTAATAGTTTTTTTTTTCTGCGGTCGTGCTTGAAAGTTATATCCTACAAAATAAAATTTGTTATATAAATCGAAAAAGGACAAATAGAAAAGGTGATGGGAAATTTTTCCTCGTTTGGTACCCTATTTTCTTGGTGGATCTTTCCAACAATAGTGCCCAAATACCAACCACAACAAGTGGCAAACGCTGTGGTTCCATAGTTAAGTCAAGGATGATATCGTCATTTTGGTTATCGCATTTGCACCCACGTAGTGTCAACGGACCCCAAAACCAAATTCAAATGCAGCCAAATAAAGAAAGCGCAGAACATGGAGAATTAGAGAGATAATTGTACCATCATTCTTGTTCCTTGTCCCCTTCCTATTTTATGTTTCTTTATGTAAATTTTTTAAGAGAGAGAAATTCATATTTTATTTACAAATTAACTATGAACATACAAGAGAATTATATTAATTTAATTATATATATATATATATATAGAGAGAGAGATATTAAGTACCGTATGAAAATTAAATGAGATTCAATATCACATCAAACTTTACAACTTAAACAACCAGATAATCAAAGATAACCCAAAAAAAAAAGGATAAACTTTTTGCAAGTTAAAAGATAGTACAAATGCTTCTCTTATTAATGAAATAATGTCAAGATTGGTTTAGAAAAAAATTGAATTTTTCTTGAAAACATTGTTTTGGAGAGTCACATGTACAAATAGTAGCAATATTTTTGAAGTTTTGTGAGCTTTTTACTAGCTAAAGATTAATTTATTTTTTAGTTTAAAAGTACACCATCTAGTATCCGCCTCAGCCGATCTAAATTCGTCCCACAACCTGTTAAACTTAGAAGCACTCCCAAACTGTGTGTTTTTTAGTATATGATTGATGGTTATATGTCTTTCTTAAAAAACTATTAAAATATAGAATTCAAATAAATTGCTAATAACAATTACATCCACACAAAAGATTAATTTATATAGTGTTACATAAATTATTCCTTTGATAGACCAACTGTAAAAACTAGTTGCGGTGGATGCTGATCTTGGTGGTGGGCGATGAGAGTTGTACAGTGGTAGCAACGACAAGTAGTGGAAGTGGTGAAGGTTGGTGGTGGAGGTAGTTGATTTCCGGTCGCCGATAATTGTGATGGTGGAGATATTGGTGGTAGTAAACATTTGGGGATGAGGCTAATGATAATAGATATAGTAGGGTCGTGTAGCATAATATAAAAGTTTAAGTGCACTTCTTAATGATATTAAAGATTCTATGTATAAGCTAATGAGTGGTTTGAAAGAAAAAAAAAAACTAAAAATAAATGCATCTAATAACATTCAAATAATTCAAGATTCCCATCCACTGCAAACAATAAGACCAATTCTAAAACAAGGGAATAACTAAGTCCTATGTAAATTAGAACACGATTACTCCTAACTTATCATAACATATTAGTTAATCATTTTTATTGACTTATCAATTGGATTTATGGTAAAAATTACGATAATTCTTACTTATCCTATATTTATATATCCTATCTGAAATATGTACTTATCTTATAAGTACATCATTTGAGTTCTATTACAATTATTATACATTAACCAGATAGTACTTTCTCAGTTCTGTTCTGTTCTAACCTCCAATCATTCTCTCTCCCCACTTACCCCCCACCCCCCCTTAACCCACCCCCCTTCTCTCTCTCTTTTATGTCTCTGTCCCAATTTTGGTTCTGTGTTTAAAAAAAAGTAAGTGAAAGAGTACAAGTTAACAATTTCTTTGCTTTTACCAAACTCTTGGACACTGATCTTTCTACCCCTTTATGAGGTACTTTCCATCTTTCTTGTTTAATCTTTCTATTTTTAGTAAATTTTCAAGTGGGGTTTTCAAATAGTTGGTTAAATTCATTGAATTTCATGTGTTTATGTGACTGATTGTGTTAACTATGTGGGTTTTGTGTATAAATTTGTAATCTTTTTTGTGTTTCAGCTAATTTCAGCTTATTAGTGAGGTAATTATGTTGTAATCAATTGTTTTTTAGTGTTTTTTTTTGAGTTTTGTTATGGGGTTTGAGTATTTTTTTGATGGCTGACCTTAAGGGGTTTGATTAAGTTATAAGTAGATTCTTGGTTAGAACCGTGATGCAAACAAAAGCCTGGTATTTAAGCGGAGAAGGCTATAGGGGCGGACGCATTATGCTCAAGATATAATCTTGCCGCCTTATGTAGAAATCAAATAGTCACCGAGTGTGCTAGCTGGCGCTCTGGAATTTCTTGGTTATCAAAAAGAAAAAAGTTTGGTTAGGGTAGGGTTGACTAGTGAGGAAAGTAAGCTGCAAGAACTGATCTTTTCTCTTTTTGTACGAATTTGTTGCAGTTCTATTGTTAGATTTTTAAAGCATTGAACTTTAAGTTAAAAGCTACAAGCTTTAGCTTTTTATTAGTATTGTCATTTCTGTATGTTGAGAATGATGTTGGTATTTCATTGTGTTTCTTTATGGTTATGGAATTTGATTACATTTAAGATGATTTTTGGTTTCGGTAGGTTTGACCAGTAGGCAAGTGAATTCATTAACTGATCTTTTCCTTTTTGTATGAAATAGTTTCAGTTCTGTTGTGGTTTAACCAAAGCATTGAAATTTTAGTTAAATATAGCACTACAACGAATACGTCTCAATCCCAACTTAGGTTGGTTCAACTTTTTGAACACTTTATTTTCTTCCCGTTCTATTTGAGCCCTTTTATTCTGGGACTCAACAGTTTGTCTTCTTAGAAGATCAGATGTTACTCTAAAATTTAGTAGCTGAGCTTATTGTTACTATTTTCAGTTCTTATACAAATAGGTACAAACTCAATTTGTACTTCTTGTGGACATTAATCCTTGTTACATGTCGATTTGATGATATGCGGTATTTTAATGCCCTCACAGTAAAATGGGTGAAAGAGAAATCTTAACTTCGTGATAGTTCATTGAATGACTGCTCTTCTAATGCTTAATACTGGATCAAGCATTGGGCCACATGGGTTATTGCTTTTCCTATTGTTCAACCGTTTGTGACTTGTGTAATGTTGTTCCATGCTAGCAGTCTTTAGCTTCTTCTCTTATGCATTCAGATGTTCATTATAGCTGAATGATGATAATGAAAGGACGAGAAGTTTACTAAAAAATAATGTGCCTCATTACAAGTTTTGGAACTCGTAATGCTACTGTACTAATTATTTGTGTCGCCTTATACTTGTTTGAAATTACATGTATTTTGTTTGTTAGCCTATGTTCAGAGACCTACATGTTAACCTGAGATGAACTACTCATTTCGGGCTATGAAGATGGATATGTACTGATCTGTATTTAGTTCTTTGGGCTCTAACAAAGTTGACCTCTTCTATATAAATTCGTAAAAACACATTCATTGAATACAAGATCTGCTTACATCTGATCCTTGCCAACCATCTTTATGCTCTTAGATGTATATTATGTGTTATGTGGCATGCTTGATCAAGGAAGTTACCTTGCCAAGTGTTTGAAGGAGTTCTTTCTGATAATTAATGGAGAGATCATGGTGTATAGCACTTGACATTTGAGTTCTGGTTACTTACACTTTTTGGATCATGCTTCTCATGACGTTTTTATATCTGCAGTAATTAACTAGATGGAGAAGCCTTTAAAGAAACCTATGTCGGAAGACTCTGAAGGTAAACTATTCCTTTAGCCTATGAAAAGTATACGCCACTTTGTGGCACAAGCTTGTTATGCTTTCTCTAAATTCATAACTGTTTTATATCTGAATAGCTGCTTCAGCAAAGACTTCTAGTAAAGAGAGGAATGCTTGGGCTATTCCCCTTGGATCTGCAGCATATCATGCATCAACTGATGCAAGCTTGTTTTCTAGCTCACTGCCTGTGCTACCACATGCTAAATGTGAGTATAATCTGATTTTTCAGTTGCCTTGTAGTCCTTCAATTTGGACCAAATCCTTTTAACTGGTTTTGCTAATGTGCAGTAAACTTCAGTGAGTCTGACCACTATGGTCAATCTGTTGACGATAGCTCACCTAGCTTAAGCAGGCTTCAAGTGGAAGATAAAACTAAAGATTTGTTAGAAGAGGTTGAACCAAGTCCAGTTGGGTTCTTGCTTCCAGGAGATGAAGATGAGCTACTAGCAGGCTTAATGGATGACTTTGATCTTACTGGATTGCCGACTCAGCTGGAGGACTTGGAAGATGATTTTTTTGGCAGTGGAGGACTAGAAATGGAACCTGAAGATCAAAATAACTTACTTAATGGTCTTGCAAATTTAAGCATGTCTGATGGAATTCCTGGAACTGGGCATTATAGTTTCACAAATGGTGCTGGAACTGTTGTGGGGGAACACCCATATGGAGAGCATCCATCAAGGACATTATTTGTTCGAAATATTAACAGCAACGTAGAGGACACAGAGTTGAAATCTCTCTTTGAAGTAATGCTTAATTTACCAGATTCATTAAATGCACTTATTGCAGTTGCATCCTCATTGCTCATTCTATTTGTGTGAGGGAGGTTTTCTTTTGGACAGCATCATGTGCTTGAACTGTTTCCATATAGTATATATCTTTTCCTTTTCCTGATTGGGCTTTTCTGATCGCCTATTACTGGGCTCAGAGGAGTCAGTTGTTTTCCTCTCATGCGATTAAGACCGATCAAACTTAGACAATCTTTTCCTGATTATCTTATTTCTTTATTCTTTTTTCCTTTGGCTAATGAAAATAAAAGGCCGAGAAAGAATTTGACCAGTGAACTTCTACTTTAGCCTTTTCTGTTTCCTGTTTTTGATAAGTAAGCTGCTACTTTAGCTTTGTTTGGCCTGCATCTGATGCTTTCATCTTCCAGAGATTGTTTCCTGTCTCCTTTTTCTGTGTCTGTGCTTAGTTTTTGTCTATTACTTTTCATTTTAAAGAGGGTTTTCACTTCATATGTCACTTAAATCCTTGATCTATGTTGATTTTGGCGGGAGACTCTTAACCTAATATTGCTTTTCCTTTTTTGAAGCAATATGGTGATATCAGAACTTTATATACTGCTTGCAAACATAGGGGCTTTGTGATGATATCATACTATGACATCCGTGCTGCTCGAACTGCAATGCGTGCACTCCAAAACAAGCCCTTAAGACGAAGAAAGCTAGACATTCATTTTTCCATTCCTAAGGTTTGAATCTACAATTATGTAGACGTATGCCGATATGGAAGGATAACACTGGGTATGTGTTGTTGTATGCCGATATGGAAGGACAATTTTAACTATTGTTTTTTATTGCTGCATCCAGGAAAATCCATCAGACAAAGATATTAACCAAGGAACTCTTGTCGTGTTCAACTTGGACCCATCAGTATCCAATGAGGATCTTCGGCACATATTTGGGGCATATGGAGAAGTCAAGGAGGTAACAATTTTACTTAATTGTTCACCGTTAGTGTTATATTATTTTGATGTTTTTGTGTTTATCCGCAATTCTTTCACTTTTAAGCTTCATTAGTTCATGATGTATGGAAAATGCAGATCAGGGAAACACCACATAAGCGCCATCATAAGTTCATTGAATTCTACGACGTCAGAGCAGCGGATGCAGCTCTTAAAGCATTGAATCGTAGCGACATAGCTGGAAAGCGGATAAAGCTTGAACCGAGCCGGCCTGGTGGAGCCCGTCGAAAGTATGTTCTGGTTTTTCCATGAAGAATTCTCTTTGTTAGCTAGACCTTTTGTTCCTAATTACCAGTGCTGGACACTTGTATTGCCAAAAAGAAGAAAACTTAATTTAAAAAAGAAAAAGAAAAAAAAAGAAAAGAGAGAGAGAGAGAGAGAGAGAGAGAGAGAGAGAGAGAGAGAGAGAGAGAGGGAGAGGGAGAGGGAGAGGGAGAGGGAGAGAGGGGGGGAGGGAGGGAGGGGGAGGGGGAGGGGTTGGATCTTTATGCATGTTAATTAGGTGATGAATTTGCTTCTATTTCTGGATGGAATGCTCTGTTAGGAACCTTCAACACCATTACTCCGTGAATATTGATTTTTGGTTAACTTACCGATTGGCGAAATGTATAGCAGCAAGTTGATTGGCGACGAAAGTTGCTTTCTGTTTCTGGGCGGAATATTCTGTCAGGAGCCCGTAACACCATTTCTCCACTAATATGGATTCTGGACTTAACATACTGATTGTCAAAGGATTGCTGCAAAAGTGGATTTTTTCTGCCAAATGTTCAGATTCGTTATGCTCATGTGTCTTTCATTTTTTTCTTTAGTGTCACCTCCATCAAAACTTATGGTCTCAGTTAAGTTTAGCCTAGTAATACGATGGATGAGTAATAACAAATTTTGATGCCACTGCTATGTTAAGGTGCTATATTTTCCTTTTTTCCTAATGTAGTAATATCAAAGTTTTGAATCTCATTAGTTACTTCACTAGGTGTAACTATCCAAGGGCAAAAATTATAATTTTCCTTGTAGAAGAATGCATTGGTGTGGTTTTAGTAATTCTGAGTTATTGTTTGCATTGATCAGTGCTGGTATAACATTTTCATTTGGTCCAGTGAGGCAAGGTCCTTATTACTTGATCATGCTTGCTTTCTGCGTGAGGGTAACTGGTCTTTGAGGGTTATATCTGGACTCTTCTGATTACCCCCCACCCCCCCCCCCCCCCCCCCCCCCAACCATTTGCTTTGTCTGTTACAAACAACTGATAATTGCAATCATATACATATAGACAACATTTTGAAGATACTTTAGTGAATTCCCAGCCTTTTCCTTTTCCCAGCGTTCTCCGTTGTCATCACTTTCCATCTGTAGAGGCTTGTTAATTTGCTGGCATCAGATAAAAAAGCATGTTCTATTATTCATATGCATGAGATTTATTATGCATGATTTTGAGCAGTTTGGAAGAAAATTTAATGTTCTTTTCATGTCTAGCTTGATGCAGCAACTAAATCAAGAATTGGAACATGATGAAATTCGAACATTTAGGCACTCAGTTGGTTCGCCAGTGGCCAGCTCTCCTCCAGGTATTTTCATTAACATAATAGCTGCTTTTTTGTTTTGTTTTAATTTTTTGATAAGTACCACGACGACTGAAGTTAGCCTGGGAGAGTCTATAGCCTGATAAAATGAGCTCATGATGGTGTTATATCCAACAGGCAGCTGGTCAAACTTTGGCAGTCCAATCGAAGCGAACCCATTGCGAGGTTATAGTCAATCACCTGGTCTGAGAAATCTCAGCCCCGTAAATGGTAATCTTATGCCAGGGCTGGCCTCTATTCTTCCTGGACTCTCAAGTCCGAGGATTGCACCCATTGGTAAAGATCCTGGAAGGGTTGGCCATTTGAATCAGGCAACTAGTAATCCAAATTCAGTGCCAGGAATGGGTTATCAGCATTCTTTTTCTGTCCCTGAGCACAAACCAACTTCAAGCATTGGATCTACGTCGTTTGGTAACTCTAAGTCATCCGGTGCTGGCACACTTTCTGGTCCACAGTTTCTTTGGGGCAGCCCCCCTATTCACTCGGAGCGTACTGACTCTTCCATCTGGCCAACTTCATCAATGGCACGTCCCTTTGCATCGAATGGACAAGGACAAGGCTATCTCCATTCACGTAGGCAGGGCTCTTTCCTTGGATCACATCATGTGGGGTCTGCTCCATCCGGAATCCCTCTGGATAGGCATTTTGGTTTTTTCCCGGAGTCTCCTCAAACATCATATGCAAACCCTCTTGCATTTGGCAGTGGAGGTTCTAGTCATAGCAATGGAAGTCAGGTGATGAATCTAGGTACCCTTGGAGCGATGAACATGGGTGTTGCCCTTTCTGGGAGCTATACTGAAAGTGGTTCTCCTAGCTCAAGAATGATGCCATTGACAAGGAATGGGCCGTTATTTTTCGGAAATGGCTCTTATGGAGGAGCAGGAACAGTTAACAGTGAAGGACTTACTGAACGTGGTCGAAGTCGAAAAATTGAGACTGGTAATCAGATTGACAACAAGAAACATTATCAGCTTGATTTGGAGAAGATCATGAGTGGAGGAGATAATAGGACCACTTTGATGATTAAGAACATCCCAAACAAGTAAGAACTGTCAAAATTATAAATCAGAAACATGTGCCTTTTGCTATGACTTTTTACACTTAATAGTTTTTCTTCTTCATTTAAGGTACACTTCAAAGATGCTACTTGCAGCAATTGATGAGACTCATAAGAATACATATGATTTCCTCTATCTGCCAATAGATTTCAAGGTAGTATATTTTGTCATGTGTTAACAATTTTCAATAAATTAATATGGAAGGGTGGAACATTTGAGTGACTTGCTAAGTTACTCGGACTCTTCATTTTGGTGACGCACCCGTGTCGGATCCGTACCCGTGTGGGTGTGGGTGTGGGATCCGTACCCAATTTGGTCAACTGATTTTGGGTACTTTGACCAAAATCAACGGAGAAGTTCTGAACAGATTCAATGATTTCTTTAATGAAAACAAAAGTAGGAGGGAATTGAAGGAAATAGAACACCTTGTATTATTGTATATAGAAATTTGTATGTCCTGATCGATATTTTTTCTCAAGTTTTCTACATATTATCTCATAATTTAGGTTTTATAACTCTACTTTAGATTATTGATTTTGTTAAGTCGAATCCCCATGCCAGTATCCATAACTGGATCCGTATCCGCGAACCTTAAAATATAGATCATGAAGGATCCGACCTCTAGATCCGCACCCGTATCCGACACTCGCACCCGAGTCCGAGTAACATAGGTGACTTGTAATATTCTGAAGGTATAACTTATTATTTCACTGTTTTGCTGCTTCAGAATAAATGTAATGTTGGTTATGCTTTCATCAACATGGTCTCTCCTGCACATATCATCTCCTTTTATGAGGTTTGAGTTCTTTCCCAGTTCCTATTGATTTTTATTTTCTGCTGTAAACTCTAGTAACAACAAATTTATCTGGTGAAATTTTGCATGACATTTTGATATGGTTTAGCTGAATGTAGCGTATTTTGCTATTTCAGGAAAAATTTGCAAGTACTAATATTCTGTGTTCATAACTTATCTGAATGTTCTACATATTTTAGAATGGTGTATAACCACAGGCACTTGTGCAGGTGTTCAATGGGAAGAAGTGGGAAAAGTTTAACAGTGAAAAAGTTGCTTCGTTGGCATATGCACGTATCCAGGGAAAAGTAGCTCTTGTTACTCACTTCCAGAACTCGAGCTTAATGAATGAAGACAAACGGTGCCGACCAATACTTTTCCAGTCAGAGGGCCAAGATACAGCTGATCAGGTAAGCATTAGTCAGAGGACAGTGCATCTTTGTATAACTGAATAACTGCATCCCTTGAGGTGAATAACCTTGTTGGGCGACAGGAACATCTAAAAGTGGCTCGACAACAAGTCTATCCTCCATCATTGTTGTCTTTTAGCTGTAAATAACTTGATGTCATATGCATGGTTAAGGTGATGTCATACACATAGTTGAACTGGTTGCTTTTGTTCGTCCAGGAAACCCTGCCATCCAGCAATCTGAATATCTGTATCCGCCGGCCTGATGGGTCCTATTTTGGAGACTCTCTTGACAGTCCAAAGGGTGATCTAGATGGGAATCCAGAGATATGAACCTGAAGCAGCTGAATGTCAACCATAAATGGTGACAATGAGTAACTGTGAATAGAAATTCGAGTACATAATTTGTCAACGAAGCCAGGGAATTGCATATAATTACTTGTGTGCTAGTAGTGTCTGCTTTTTGGATATAAGACACTCTAGAGCATGTAGGACAAACTGTTACCGAGGCAAAGAACATTTTGCTTATATGTAGAATGATGACAATTGATCTATTTAACAAAGGGGAGTAAATAAGGTTAAGCATTCAGCCAACATGTGAAAGTCTCTCTGCTGATATGCTCTGCCAGTCGCAGCATACAGGATCTCTCCTTTCTACTTTTACTTTGGTTGTTATGCCTCTTGTTGTGATAGAACTCTTACAGAATGCATACTTTTCATTACAGTTGTGGGGCTGTTTTGTAAGTGTATAGGCTGGAGTTTAATAGTTCCATGCACTCTTCTCTTGAGAATCATGTGTTGACGGCAACTGTTGTATTTATTAAGCGTGTGGTTAAAAATGATGCCTTCTTTCTCCCTCCCAAGTACTTTTCTTAGCCAACTGCACTAAACGATGCTGTTACAGAATGTTCGAAAAATTGAAAGCTTATGTTGTTTTTGGAATCAATTTTACATGTGACAGTGGTTGATGGTGTGTGTAAAGATAGTTACTAGTACTTATGATGTATCTTTCATAGTAATAAATGTTAAGAGTGGAAAATATAGGACATCCGTATTATCAACATTAACCACCTTATCAGTATTAAGGAATAGTCAATTGATTCGTATTAACTTTTAAGAGGATGTTTCAGCTTAATGTAAAATAGAAAATGGTACAGGAGAGTGATTTTTGTAGTAAAATTTTTTCCCTTTTCCAATGTACTTTTCATTTTGTCACAGTATTTTTCGTCTGGTGTTTGACATTAAGAACAGTTGATGCTTCCTTTATAGATATGCAGTGCCAGTTTGCTGTGGGGGTCATAGAAGAATATTACCCGTTTGTCTGAATGACAAAAAACAAAATCAATTGTCTATGTAAAGAAAGCCTTCCTTCTGATTAATTGCTCGGAAGCTACTCTATCCATCGGGTTAACTGTTGAGTAGCTACTCGTGATTTGATGTCGGGTACAACATTGGGGATACTGTAATAGTTCAGTACTCATTCAAATATGTGGGTAGACCATGCATATGCAGTGTATTCATTTCCCGACTCATCCGAAGTTATGTAAAGATGATGGATATGCATAGCGTGTCTATATACAAAAAAGTATAGTTTTAGCCAACTTGGGCACTCCTCAATTAACCCCCACCAACTTTGATTTTCACCCACTTTATTAGCTATTCGACCAGAACCTTTAGGTGCACATAATTAATACTACTGTACATACTTTATAGCACAAGAAAACTGCGCCAGTCATTTAGAAATCCATTGACAGGTAAGCGACAAGGCAAGTTTCTGTTACACACAGGAATATCTCAGCTATGCCACTTTATAAGATCCCTCGGGACTTGGCAGTTAACTAGTTTCCCAACACTCGTCCACTATCACTGATCCTATCAGAAGTTCTCAGATTTGAAGAGCATCAGCTATTGATCCTGCCAAACTAATAACCTCAAATGGAGCCTTATTAGCAATCGCTTTCACAGTGAGAGGACATGAATCTGTGGTCCAAAAGTAAGTGAATGCTTTCTCTGAACCTTCAAAACAAACCATTGGTGATAATTAGAAACTCAGATAATAAATGAAGGAAATACTGAACTGAAAGGCAGCTGGATACAAATTCAAAGAGTTACCATCATTCTTGTGAAGAAAACGCTCCCATGACCGATTTGGGAAAACTCCATGGGTCACATAAGCACTAACTTTAGATGCACCATGAGCGGCCAAAACTTTCTGGGAATCCAAGCACCAAAGGACAGTATTAGCAGTGTCATATACATGTACTAACTTCCTACCTCTTTTGTCCTTTTTAAGGTTTTTCTAATAATAGTTTGACGTTGATTGTTGGGAATGGGATCCTCAAGTTTGCCCCATCCACTTCAGTTTCTGTACCACAATTATAGTCCAAAACTACGATACTAATGACCTTATGTCCGTTGTGAGCCATTTGTGGCAAAAAAGAGATGTTTTGGCAGCTCATGGAAGAAAAAATGGTTCAGTTAAAAATGTAATCTAAAGCAAGAGAATTTTACCAAGATAAATAAATAAATTTTGGACTAAAAGAGAACAAATTGAAGTTAACAATTACACAGAATTTGAATCACTAGAATCTCCTCACTGCTGACAGTAAGGAGGTAAGTAAAAGACAGAGCAATCAGAATGATTACTCAACCAACTAGAAAACAGATCATTTTTTACACCCCACACAATTAAAGTTCGAATGAAAGTAAAGAAGATGGAAAAAGTAGTGTTTCTTAAGACAATATTTGCAAAACCAGAACTAAACAAGCCAGACAGAGCAACAGACATCGAAATTTCAAATGAAAGTCACATAGTGGTGAATACACACATTTAAGTTCTTTCGACACAATGTCACACAAATACTACAACCGTTATCAGATCTAGGAGGCAGGAGTACCTGGCATTCAATAAGGGTACCTCCAGACTGGACCAAGTCATCAACAATGACTACATGACAGCCAGCAGGATTACCCTCTTTTAGCCTGACGATTCTCTTATCTCCTTCACGGACTTTAGTGCAGATAACCTAAATAACAAATATCTGCTGATTAACATTGGGTAGAATATATAAACCAAAGTAGGAACTTCCAACTTTTTACTAACAGTAGGATAGTGAACTAATTGCTTGTAAAACCTCTTCCAAGCTCCATCATCAGGAAAGGCTATAACAATCTGGAAAAAAATTACGATGTCAGCACATCTCAAGGTAATTTTATTGCTACATCTCAGGGTAATTTCATGGGAAAAAACTAGGACAAAAACTTTAGCAGGACTCCTGCCAACCTTTTCAGGTTCTGGAAGCTGCTGAAGCCGTTGCTTCAGCAGAGGAATTCCAGTCTCAAACAGAGGCAGCACATGGTCTCCAAAATAAAACCTCTCCTGCAGAAAAGAGAGAAGGATGTTTAACAGAGATGGACATGGATACCTTGAAAGTCCATAGAACACCTAGATCATATAAAAGAATCGACTTCCCAAGATAACCGTAGCATTATACTCTTCCAATGCAAATAAATGGTGATATAGCTTCAGATATTTTGGCCAGTAATGTTTATTTATAAGAACAGCAAAAATACAGTTACAATCAATATTAGACAGGTTATAGTTGCAGCCCTTTCAGAATAACTATGGACACTTCTGGAACCCAGAAAAAGCAAAACCTAAAAGCCAATTGACCCTTCTGAATGATCGCAACATCTAATTATCTCTTGCAAAATTAAGTTGAAGAACCTAAAATGCAAATAGCTAAAGCTACCATCGCATCAAATAAGAGGGATATGTGAAAATAAAATGTACAAAAAGGCCTAAGATTATGAGAAAAAGTAAATCAACCTGCAATGCGTGGATGTCATAGATAACTAAGCTAGTCGGACCACCCCTTGATATTGGAATGTTTGATAGTATTCTAGCCATGGTAAATGCAGTGGCCACATCACCTTCTTCCTCCATCCTTTCAAAGGAACCAGTTGGAAAGAAGGGTAACACAAGTGAAAATGAGGCGACAAACAGCCTTGGAAGTGCAAATATCACGGAAAGCTGTTCAAAGATGACTCCTGGTGAGCTGAAAGATGCTAGAAAAGCAACATGTTGCCCACGGATATCATGTGCATTGTTTATAAAGAGATTTGGAAAACCATCAGCAAAACTCCTGGCACATAAATCCATATTGGTTAGTATTTGTCCCACCAATGCCAACTATTCCAAAAGTAATAGCATCATTTCAAGGTTAATAAATAATCTTTTTGATGAAGTAATAAACTCTATTAAAATGTTAGGGCATAAAAGCCTCTTGTATACAAAAAAGTAGAAAACCTACAAAAAAAAGATGGTTTTCTACAAACGTCACCCAATGTTCTATACTTATTAGAGCCCTATGGGTGCACCAAAAAGAAATAATGGATAAAATGCTACCGCTTAATTGAACAAAATTTATATCTACACCAGTAGATGGTCAACATCTTCTCCCAAACTCTTGTACATGAAACACCAACATAGGTGACCTTTCTCTTCCTCAGATTCTCAACCATCAAAATCACCCATCTTGTAGCTAGCCATGTAAAAGAGCACACCTTTCTCGGAACCTTCGGAATCCGAATCGGCCTATATGGAAAAGCTACCTCCTCCCTATGCAAAAGCTTTTCATAATAGGATTTAACATAGAAGACACCATTGATTCCTGCACCCCATATCCATGCATCGAGGCCATCTTGTGGTGAACTTAATTTATGTATTTGATCAACCCTTAAATTCAGCCACCTCCTGATCCTGAAAATTCCTTCTAAAACTCAAATCCCAGAACACCGCTCCATCTTGTTGTTTTCTAACATTTTGGACGTCATCTCCTTCTGGCAAGAAATTCTATAAATGTTTGGAAAAATAGCACTCTAGGTATTATCCGCAGACCACCTGTGCTCCTAAAAACTAACTCTCCTCCCATCCTCAACCCTGAATGACACATTTGAGCTAAACTCTTCCCAATCCTTCAAAATACTTCTCCATGAACCACTCCCGTACGGCATATTAACGTTTTTCGTCCTCCATCCCCCCTCCAAGATACAATATTTCTCTACTATCACCTCAAGGTCAATAAGTAACATAGGTCGTTAAATGCTTCAAGATACACATTTGTAGTTCAAGGTTTGGTTATTAAGCAAATTACAAAATAGGAAGGAATAAATTCTTGAACTTTTTGTAACCAATGCAAAAAGAAAGTCCTAATCCTGTTTCTTTTCCCTGATTAATTTTTTCAATGGATTCAACAACTTTACCATATATTATACTCAGCGGAATAGAGTGGTAGATAACATGATTCATTTAGCTGACTCCAACTCATTAGGATTAAGGTGTGTAGATGCATTAATTTACACGTCTGACAAATTTAAGGCCTTGTTATGAGGTTTTTTGTTTGGTTAGTGATCTCACAAACTGTAAGGATAGGCCATAGATTTGGTAAATCGTTAGCCTTTGAGAACCAGCTAATATGAGGCAGTGGAATGAAACAGTCATCCAGATGGAGCAAAAACTCTGCTGCAAAATGGATATAGAGGATTGATGTAACCAATTCCAATTACTTTGTAACTGAGGCGTAATTTCACCTATCAACTATGTTTCTGCCAAACTTTAGGTCTTGTTCCTGACCGAATACTACTACTCAAGCGTCTAGTTTTTAATCACTCAAGCGCACCTGGACTAGTTCCACATGGTAGCTGCAACCTCGCACATGTACCTGGTAACTCGCGACCTCGTGGCTATAACTACTACTCAAACGTCTATGTTTCATACTCCACCAGAAAGTGAGGTTTATGTGTCTATTAAAAGTCTACTAGACTATTTGCAACACCCAAATCGAAAAGCAGGAATCTTGGTATAATTTTACCATTTCATTTTACCCATAGTAGATTTGATTTTTATGTATACACAAAATCTTATACAAAGGGATAATAAGGAGAGGGTATAACCTCCAGTTAATGGATTGGAGTAGAACAGAGTCTGATTCAGAAGCTATATTGCGAGCAACATCTTCCATCTCTACACAGTAGTACAGAAGCACTTGCTTCTTCTTCTTCCCTACAGTTCCCTTCTCCATCTCAACACAGTATACAGGCTACAGCCAAGAAGAGAGAGTGCGTGTGTATTTGCGTCTCTATGTGATGTGAAGAGTGCACGTGAGGTGATTCTGCCAGCACTTGACCAAGATGTGCCACAGGATTGTTTTTTTTTTTTTACCCCACCCTTTCCCCTCCCTCTAAATAAATAGTGTTTACCTCATTTCGTGTTCGATTAAGGGGTGAATCAAACAAGTGTACTATTGATCCGTTGAGGCTGTTCTCAATTTCAGCCACCGAACCAAGATTGGCTAGAGCATCGGCCTCAACGTTCCATTCTCTTGGGATTTGCATCATCTTCTAATCCTGAAAAGAGTTGGAAAATTTTTTACCTTCGCCAAAAATTACTGCATTCTTGAGTCTCGAGCTGTAAAATCTCCTTAGACTTGGTTCACAACCAATTGGGAGTCAATTTAGATTTCAAGCCTTTCGATTTTGAACTCCTTGGCCAATTCAAGACCCTGCAACTAGGGTCTCATATCCGGCCTTATTGTTAGTGGAAACATGTAATTTGATCGAATACTTCAATTTTTCCCCTGTCGATGCCATGAGCAAGATGCCTAGGTCGCCCCCTTTAAGTTTGAAGCACCGTTCGTGTAGAGGGTCCAAACTCAAGGGTCCGGGCTTTTATCATTATTTCTTCCTTCTTTGCCTCCGGAAGGATGTTTGCACAAAAATCTACTACAAAATCAGCCAACACTTGTGATTTGATGGCGGTGCGAGGTTGATAAGTGATGTCATATTCACTTAGCTTGACAAAATACTTCGAAGAGGGAAAGTGGTAATAACAGAAGTAGAATGACATTGAAAATATGGCCTCAGTTTTCGTGCAGCTACAACAAGTGCTAGTGCCAATTTCTTTAAGCGTGGATATCTAGTTTCTGCATCAATTAAGGTTTTACTGACATAGTAAATAGGAAATTATTTACTGTTAGCTTGAATAAGTTTGGATGTTTTGACTGATGACGAAGGAACAGATCCAAGGACTTGTTCCTTTGGATCACTGCAGCTGAATAAATAATTATGTAAAATCATTTAAGCGGGAACATTAATTGTTATCTTAAAATCTAATGTTAATCTTGATAATCATGCATGGATGTACGAGATAAGAAAAAATTGCATAAGATTGGGATAAGACTTGAAGATAAGCAAGGAGTTCAATTAGGACTCAAACACTTGAAGAGCTTTGGAGTTCTGATTGCTCAAGACTTCTCAAGTATTCAAGGCTATAAATTGAGAAGTATTTCAGCTGTTAAAGATACACAAATACAGAGAGTTTAGAGCAGCAATATAGAAGTTATTCTAAATTGTATTTGAGCAGTCGTCTAGCTACAGGGAACTAAGTGAAGAAACTGTTCCTTAGGATTTAGTTTATATTGTTCACAGTCTTAGTTCAACTGTACTAGGATCTATCGAGTTTACTTTCATAGAAGTTCTGTAAGAGTACACATCATTCAAGTCTTGTACTTGGAGAAACTTCACTGAATGTGAAAGGGGTCACAATAGGATTAGAGTTAGTCCTAGGTTAGTAAGAAAGTAGTCTTGTAACCAAGTGAGTCTTTCAAATAGTAAAGTTGAAATCCTACTTGAGAGAGTAGTTCATGGTTTTTTGATCCCTAGTTAATGGGGTTTTTCCATGCTAAAATTCTGTGTTCATTTACTTACTGTTACTTATTCCGTAATTAATCAGTAAAGGAACACATAGAAGGAACTGGTCCTTCTGTAGTGGTGTGTCTTGGGAAATATCAATTGGTATCAGAGCGGGTTATCCTTGAAGAGGCTAACACCTAGGATTAGAATGAGTATATCACAAGAAAATGGTGAGGGCCAGTCTACTGTTAGGGCACCTTTGTTCAATAGAAAATACTACTCATGGTGGAAAGAAAGAATGAGAGATCATCTTCAAGCTGAGGACTATGAGTTATGAGACATAGTCACTGAAGGTCCCATGATTCCAATGAAGAAAGATGCTAAAGGGAATAACATTCCCAAAACTAGAAAGGAATGCACCGCTGAAGACTTGAGGCAATGGGAAAAGAATGCCAAAGCTAGAAAGTGGCTTGTCTGTGGACTCAGTCCTAATGAGTGCACTAGGATTCGAGGGTACACCACTACCAAAGAAATTTGGGATGCTTTGCAGGTTGCTCATGAAGGAACAAGTCAAGTGAAAAGATCTAGAGGTACACTTCTTTTTGCTGAATACGGAAGTCTTAAAATGAAAGAAGGAGAATCAATTTCTGAAATGTACACTAGGTTTAATGCTATTTCATCTGAACTTATTTCTTTAGGAAGGGTTTTAACTGTTGCAGATAGAGTTGAAAAAATCCTAACTAGAGTTCTTCCAAACTCTTGGGAAATTAAGGCTTGTGCCATTATTAAAAGTAAGGATCTTACCACACTTTCCTTAGATGAACTTATAGGTAATCTAAAAACTTATGAACTAAGGAAAAAGGTTAAGAACATAGGTGAACCAGTTAAAACTGAACCTAACTTAGCCTTAACTGCTGCTGATAAGTCTGTTGATGATAAGGAACTGGTCCTTATAGCTAAGAGTGTCCAAAGATACTTGAATAAGAAAAAAGAGGCTAGCAAACAGGGTAGGTCTTCTAACATGAAACAGGCTGGCGAATGCTTTAAATGTGGAAGTATGGAATACTACATCAGTAAATGTCTAGTTATGGAAGGAGAATGGATAAAGAGATATGTTGAGGAAAGAAGAAAGTCTAAGGAACAAGTCCATAAGAAAAGTGAAAATCCCAAAGCTATGGTTGCTGGTTGGCAGGATAGTGAGGATGAGCAATCTGATGATGAGCTTGCTCTAATGGCTCTTGAAGATTCATATAATGAAGAAGATGTTGAGGTATTTGTTTCTAAACTCAAAGAGGATGTGAAAAATATGCATAGAGAGAAATTAGTTAAAGTGTTTCACACTGTGCTAAATGAGTTTAAATCTCTAAGGAATGGTAAAGATCAACTGCATGATGAAATTGAAAGTTTAGAAACTGAATACAAAAAGGTTATAATTAAGAATGATACTTTGAAAAGGAAAAATAACATGCTAAAGGAATAGGTCGTCACACTTGAATCAACTGTTTAGGAACTAGAAAATGAGAAATTGGAAGTCAAATCAGTTGAAAATGGTAAGGGCATTGCTAATTCTCATCAGCTCATTGCTGAAGAGAAATTGAAAGTCACAGTTGATGAATTGTCTAAGAAAGATGAAAAGATAAGATCTTTGGAAGAGGACTTCGTTAAAACAAAAAGGGAGTTAAGCAAAACTGTAAAATGGAACAAGTCCTCTGAAGCATTAGAATGGTTATAAGAAAATCATAGTAGTAATAGGAAGGGTATTGAGTTTATGAAATCTCAGTCATTGCCCAAATGGAATCCAAATAGTGAGTATCTAACTCTTCCTGTATATTGGTTGTGCACACACTGTAGGAACACTAGTCACTTGAAAAGAAATTGCCAATCTCTGGCAAAGGCTGCACAAAGGAACAGGTCCTATAAACCCGTTCAAAATTTTGTGGCAAAGAAAACTGTTCACACAAAGAAAACATTACCATTCTGGGCTAAGAGAGATCTGATTCATCATTTTTCTAAAGAAAGGAACCCAAACTGGGTTCCTTTGGGTTCTTAAAATTAACCCCCTAGTTTTCTTGTGCAGGCTAGAGTGAAGGTGAAGAACCACAAATGGTACATGGACAATGGTTGCTCAAGGCATATGACAGGACACAAGGAACTATTTCTTTCACTCTCAGCTTTTCAAGGAGGAAGAGTTTCCTTCGGTAATTCTAAGAAAGGGGAAATTATTGGCATTGGAAAAGTAGGTAGGTCTGATTCACATAGCATAGATAATGTGTTTCTAGTAGATGGTTTGAAACATTGTTTATTGAGTATATCTCAATTATGTGACAAAGGTAATAATGTTAATTTTTCTTCTACTGGCTGTACTGTGACTAGCTTCTGGAGAGATTATTTTATAGGGAAATAGGCATGGAAATATCTACAAAGTAGACCTATTGACACTAGCTGATGGAAGCATAAGTTGTCTAAGTGTATTGCAAAACGATCCCCTCCTATGGCACAAAAGACTTGGTCATGTCAGTCTTTCACAATTGAACAAACTAGTTTCTAAAGGACTTGGTGATAGGACTCCCTAACATTAAGTTCAAGGAAGAAAGAGTTTATAGTTCTTGTGCTAGGGGGAAGCAGGTAAAGTCATCCTTTAAACAAAGAAACATGTCAGTACTACCAAACCTTTGGAACTGGTCCATATGGATCTTTGTGGACCAATGAGAACAATGAGTCGTGGGGTAAGAAATATGTTATGGTATTGGTTGATGATTATTCTAGATTTACTTGGACTCTTTTTCTTGCATCTAAGGAAGAAGCATTTAATGCATTTTTAATATTTGCTAAGAAAATTCAGAAAACACTAGATAATCATATTGTTGCTATAAGGTTAGATCATGGTACTGAGTTTGAGAATTAAATGTTCTCAAATTTTGCAATGAAAATGGTATTGATCATAACTTCTCTTTACCTAGGACTCCTCAACAAAATAGAGTAGTTGAACGGAAAAATAAGAACTTAGAAGAAATGTCTAGGACCATGCTATTATCTGGAAACCTTCCACAAAGTTTTTGGGCTGAAGCTATTAATAGTGCTTGCTATATAATCAATAGATGCATGACAAGACCATTGTTAGAAAAGACCCCCTATGAGTTACTTAAAAGAAGAAAACAAAATATTGTACATCTTAGGGCTTTTGGTTGTAAATATTTTATTCACAATAATGGAAAGGATGCCTTAGGAAAATTTGACCCTAGAAGTGATGAGGGAGTCTTTGTGGGTTATTTATTACATAGTAAGCCATATAGGGTATTTAATAAGAAAACTATGAAAATAGAAGAAAACATGCATGTTAAGTTTGATGAATCTGACAATCTATCTCAAGAACGGGTACATGAGGATGAAGAAATTGGAATATTAATGCATGGTGAACCTGTTTCTCAACAATTAAAATCTGTGTCAGGTGAATCAATGGGTAGTGTATCACAAGGAGCAGTTCCTCCAATTGAAACTGGCATGATGGTGCAAGCTAATCGGAGAAGAAACTTAGCAATCGAACAAGTACAACGGAAAACAATAAAACAAGATAGAAGCAAGACGGATCTTTACCTCGTTTGAATGATTCCGAGGAACTAGTCTCGGACCTAAACAACAGAAAGAAAAAGAAACACCTATACTAGGCAACAATCCTCAAGAAAACTTGTTTTTTGCAAACTTAATGATCAAAGAAGAAGTTGTTCAAACGGGTACACCGATTGACCCAAGTTCTTATAAATCCCACGTCGGGGTTCGGCTCTCATCGGAGTTTCAATAGTAATCAGCTATAACAAATATTCATCAACAACTAGCTATCCACAAATAAAATACTAAGGGTTTATATAGATATCCCCAAGGGTACTAAAGTAATTATGGTCATAGGCGACAAATAAGAGAAGGCCACGCAGGGCCGAAGTGATTCATGTGCTCGGCTCTCTTGACTTCGGTGCTCGGTTGCTCAGTTCGGCACATTTGACATCGAATGCTCACTTGCCTCGGGCACAATTGTAGCCCTTTGGTCAATCACTACTCGACGTCATGTTTGAGTGTTCGGTCACTTCCTTCTTCGGGCTCGAGCTTACAGATATAGCCTTCGTATCCTTTGCTTGGCCACTCAGCATCCGAACAAGCACTTCCTCCCGACCATGCTAGCTGAATGTGCACATCGTGCAAGAGCTTGGCTTGGCTTTGTGTCAATGGCCTCGATGGGTTGAATATCTGATCAGCACAGATTCAGACTGCATCATCTTCCTCTTCTTGAGAAGATTTCGTCCTCGAAATCGAGCCCTCTTTAGTCTCCGATACTTGGCCTACAACACAAGGAGTTAAGTCATCAACATTAAAGGTGTTGGACACGTTATACTCACCAGGGAGGTCGATCACATAAGCATTGCTTTTGATCTTGCTCAGCACTTGAAACGGACCACCCCCTCGAGGAGCCAACTTCCCTTTCCTTTGGTTCGGGAATCTTTCCTTTCAGAAGTGAACCCAAACCCAATCTCCCTTCTTCAATTCCAACTTCTTACGCCTATTGTTTTTCTTGGATCCCACCTTGGCATAAGCTTCCGTAAGATTTTTCTTCACCTTGGCATGTAGCTCGAGCAAAGTAGTAGATTGGAAAGTACCTTCAAAATCAATAACAACATATCGAGGCAATGGGGTTAAATCAAGTGGAATTAAAGGGTTAAAACCATACACACATTCGAACGAAGTCATTCCAATCATTCAATGCACAGTTCGATTGTATGCAAATTCCATCACGGGCAAATGGCCAGCCTAATTTCCGAACTTACCTTTGGTCATAGCTCGAAGCAGAGCTCCCAATGTTCGGTTGACTACCTCGGTCTGTCCATCAGTCTGAGGATGGTGAGGCATCGAGAATAGTAATTTGGTGCCAAGGGCACCCCATAGACATTTCCAAAAATGACTCAAGAATTTAGAGTCTCGATCACTCACAATAGTATGAGGCACACCATGCAATTTCAACACATTAGAAATGAACAAAGTAGCTACATGTTGTGCATCATCACATTTCTTGCAAGGAATAAAGTGAGCCATTTTGAAAAAATGGTCGACTACGACAAAGATGCTATCATGTCCACCCCCTGACCTCGGTAACCCCATAACAAAATCCATGGATATATCAACCCACGGTCGATTAAGAATGGGTAACAGAGTATACAAACCATGAGGGTTGGACCTCGATTTAGCTTTCTTGCAATCTATACAAGAATTGCAAAGCTTTTCCACATCTCTTCGCATTTTGGGCCAATGAAACTGCTCGGTTAAGATACCAAGAGTTTTATCGACACCGAAATGTCCCATTAAGCCCCCGGAGTGAGCTTTTCGAACCAAAAGCTCTTTCCACGATGGCACAGGCACACAAACCCTCCCATTCTTGAAGAGGTAGCCATCATGCCACTGATATTTCTCAACCCTTCGGCCACTCAAGATTGCGTCACAGACGCTTTTCAACTTAGGATCATCCTCATACATCGACTTGATGGTATCGAATCCCATGAGCCTCGAGGCGAGAGTGGTCGCTAAGGCAAATTTTCTTGATAGTGCATCGGCCACAACATTATCTTTTCCCTTCTTGTAATGAATTACATAGGGAAAGTTCTCAATAAATTCCACCAACTTGGCATGTCTTTGGTTTAATTTCTCCTGGCCTCGGAGATGTTTCGAAGACTCATGATCACTTCTAATCACAAACTCTCTCGGCCATAAATAATGCTGCCAATGGGCGAATGCTCGAACGAGGGCATACAATTCCTTGTCATACGTAGAGTAATTCAAGGTTGCACCCTTAAGCTTTTCACTGAAGCGATTCTTGCATAAGCACTCCTCCGAATCCCAAATCCGGATGCATCACATTCAACCTCGAACGCTTTGCCGAAGTCAGGGAGTTGCAACAATGGGGCAGAACTTAGCCTCCGTTTCAACTCTTGGAAAGCCCTCTCTTGGGACTCTCCTCACAAAAATGGATGGTCTTTCTTTACCAGCTCGGTTAAAGGAGATGCCATGGTGCTAAAGTCACGAACAATCCTTCGGTAAAAGCTAGCTAACCTATGGAAGCTACGAACTTGAGATACCGAGGTTGGAGTCGACCAATCTTTGATAGCCTCGACTTTTGATTCATCAACTTCATTACCATTAGCACTCACAACAAATCCTAGAAAGACTACACGCTCAACAGAGAAGGCACACTTTTTGAAGTTAGCATATAACTTCTCTTTTCTAAGTTTTTCAAGCACCAGCCTTAAGTGTTCGACATGTTCATCCACAGATTTACTATAAACAAGTATGTCATCGAAGTAAACAACAACAAACTTATCTATAAACGGTTTAAGCATATGGTTCATCAATCGCATGAAAGTGCTCGGTGCGTTAGAGAGGCCGAAAGGTATCACTAACCATTCATAGAGACCGAATTTGGTCTTGAATACGGTTTTTCACTCATCTTCGGGTTTCATTCGGATTTGGTGGTAACCGGACCTGAGATCTATCTTCGAAAAGCATGAAGAACCACTCAAATCATCTAGCATGTCATCTAATCGAGTGTTAGGATGACAAAGTTTACCATGGTTTTATTGACTACTTGACAATCAATACACATTCGCCATGTTCCATCTTTCTTCGGAACAAGGATAACAGGAACAGCGCAAGGACTCAAGCTCTCTCGAACTAGGCCTTTGTTCAACAATTCATCCACCTGCCACTGGAGCTCTTTGGTGTCTTCGGGATTACACCGGTATGCAGGTTTTTGGGGGATTTGAGACTCCAGAACGAAGTCAATTTGGTTCTCGATTCCTCTCAACGAAGGTAATTCACCTGGAATTTATTCAGGGAACATGTCTCCGAAGTCCTGTAAAACACTTTGAACAGCACTAGGCAAAGGGTTATCGTTAGTAAAATCATCATTAGAGTTTAGAAGGATACCCTTGTGCACGAGGCAAATAATCAACTGTCCGTTTTCGTCGCCTCGTAGATACTCACCCGGTTGTATGATTGCACAATTGTTGTTTACCTCGGGTGGTGAATTTCTATCCTCGGAAAAAATTAGTGTCCCAACGGGAGACTTTGCTTTGGCCGCTTCTTTCAGCTCCTTCAGTCGTTTATAGTCCTCACTGACTTGTTTTGGAGACAGTGGTTTGAGTATAAAACTCTCCCCTCCGAGCTTAGCAGTGTAAGTGTTGGATCGTCCATTATGTATAATCGACCGATCATACTGCCATGGTCGACCCAATAGCAAATGACAAGCTTGCATCGGTATCACATCGAACATCATCTCATCTTGATAATCTCCAACTTTGAACTTGATCCACACTTGCTTGACAACCTTCAACTCTCCACATTCATTTAACCATTGCAATCTGTAGGGATGAAGGTGCTTCGAGGTAGTTAATCCCATCTGTGAAACCTAGGTTTGGCTCACATATTTGCACAACTACTCGAATCAATGATTATTGAACAAACTTTCCCCCTCACTCGATACCTTGCATGGAAAATATTTTCCCTTTGGTTGTCCTCTTCTTCGAGAGTCATACAGCTCAAATTTCTTCGAACCACAAGAAACATTTCTGGATGGTCACCTTCGGTTGCTTCACGACCATCATCAATTTCAGCTCGGTCAGTCTCCTCGACATTTTCATCCTCGGTGTCACTCGCTTGCTCATGGACGGTTCCGTCTTCGAGCAAAAGCATAACTTTGCGAGTTGAACACTTTTTTTCCATGTGACCATAACCCCTACATTTATGACACTAAATGTTTGAAGCACTAAGAGTATTGAGTTGAACTTTACATCCCATCTCCTTGGAGTTACTAATGGTCACTCCCTTTTCGAAGGGTCTCTTCTAATCTCGGCTAATGTTGGCACTTACTCGATTCGGACTCTTCCAATCTTTACCTCGGTTCAAAGGAGTTGAAGTGGTGACTCCTCGGTACCAGCTTTCTTTTTGGTCCTTCACCCATTTTTCAGCTTCGATGGCTGCATGAAACACATCTTTCAAAGTTTGATACACATGCAGTCTCAATTGAGATGATACATCTCGAGTCAAGCCATTTTTGAATTGAATTATGGCTTGCTCATCATCTTCTTCCATATCAAGAGCTAATCGAATTCTTTCGAACTCATCATAGTATTCTTCAACCAATTTGGACCCTTGTTTCAACTAGAAGAGCTTCCGAAGTTGTTCCTGCCGATATTTGGCAGTCACATACTTAGCATCCATTGCTCTCTTCAACTGCAACCATGTGGTGACCTCGGGATAAACATTCCTTCTCCTCAATCTTTTCTCAGCTTCCCACCATGTCGATGCATATGCCTCGAACGAAGCAATATCATGTGCAGTTTTTCTCTCTTCGGTCATCTCATTCGTTTCAAAGATTCGTTCCAATCGAATCTTCCAATCAAGATATTGGTCCGGATCACTAGTTCCTCTGAAAGGTGGAATAGTGATCTTGACACTATTCAAGTTTGAATCACGAGCACCTCAGATCGGCTCCGGATACTCATCATAATAGTCATCAGCCTTATGCTCAAAATATCTATCAACATTTTCACCTCGGCCTCGACCTCGGAAATTCCCACGACCTCGTTGAACCTGCCTTCATTGATCGAACGGTGGCTCATACTCAGCTTCGACCTCGGGAAATTCTCCATCATTGACCTCTTCATCAACGACCACGACTTGTCTTCGGGCCCTTGGAAGTGGTAATCTTTCACCTCCGGGAATGCCCAAGTTTTGATGATCAGCTTGGGGATTGCCCAAGTTTTGTTGTTCCGCTTGGGGATTGCCCAAGTTATGTTGTCCAGCTTGAGGAATGCCCAAGTGTTGTTCAGCTCGGGGATTGCCCATAGCTTTATTTCGAACAACCTCATTCTTCAACCGTTGTTGTCGAACCAGCTCAGCAAATTGCTACGGTTTCATAGGAGTGGAGTTGCTAGTTCCAGGGCCGGACCCAGGCAAGGCCACAGACGCTTTCTCTTGCTCAATGTTTGCTACTCGAGCACTCTCTCCTCTTACCTCGGCACTGATGCCTTGTATCACAGCCAAGAGATCGGCTAACGAAACCTCGGGCATCTCAACGCCTTTTCCATCGCCTCCATTCCCAGCCATGGTTCCTGCACAAATCAAAGACCAAAAAAATGTTAAGGTTAGAAATCACCTCACACACTCCCTTACTTTTATTGGGTGGCGCTCGGGTCCACTCAATTTGTAGGTTCAGTCACTCAAGAACTTGTTGCCAATGGCTTTCTCGGTTGATCAATCTCTCTAAGATCCTTCGAATTTGACAAGTCACACTGTCTCCTTCGGGAAGAGTGAACTAATATTGACTCGATGGAACGGACGCTATTTTAACTGCGCACGGAAAGTCAAAGAATTTTCTATGATATTTGGACTTCGGTCACCCCACGCACGAGTTCCTAACGCTCAAACAAATTAGTACGACTTCGAGTAGAAAGATTTACTCCAGAGATCCACTAACGAGAATTATCGACCACAAGAAAGGAAATTCTAGGAGAATCTACCATTCGTTTCCTCTTTTGGAAACCTCGGACACATCAATTCTTGTACGGACAAAAGTGGTCTCTCTTTGGTACGGATTAGGGTTTAACCTTATCCACTTTTTCCTCTTTCTTGCCGACAAAATTTTCACTTGGGGTTTTGATATTGACACTTTACCCCTTTCTCCCTCAATGGAACAGTGAACTAGACTCCGGTGTACGGACAACTTTCAAATATTTTTCACAGTCCACAATCAACACAGATTTTTGGTCGTTTTCTCTCCGTTAAAAGTTTCAACAAATGGAGGTAGCTTCAGCTCAAGCAATCAAACAACCAAACAATAAACACAAACTTTTGATTTTCTTCTTTTTACTTTTTTTTTTGTAATAAGAACACAACAGTAACAACAACAACACGAAGATGAAGTTGAAACTGAAAGACACAACGCACGATAAATAAAAGAATAACGTAGAACAGGATTGAGGCTGTAAGAACAAGCCCAAATCGTGCTCTGATACCAAGATGGTGCAAGCTAATTGTAAAAGAAGCTTAGCAACCAAAAAAGTACAACGGAAAACAATAAAACAAGATATAAGCAAGACGGATCTTCACCTCATTTGAATGATTCCGAGGAACTAGTCTCAGACCCAAACAACGGAAAAAAAAGACACACCTATACTAGGCAACAATCCTCAAGAAAACCCGTTTCTTGCAAACTGAATGATCAAAGAAGAAGTTGTTCAAATGGGTACACCGATTGACCCAAGTTCTTATAAATCCCACGTCGGGGTTCGACTCTCATCGGAGCAATCTGCTATAACAAATATACATCAACAACTAGCTATCCACAAATGAAATACTAAGGGTTTATATAGATATCCCCAAGGGTACTAAAGTAATTATGGTCATAGGCGACCAATAAGACAAGGCCACGCAGGGCCGAAGTGATTCATGTGCTCGGCTCTCTTGACTTAGGTGCTCGGTTGCTCAGGTCAGCACATTTGACATCGGACGCTCACTTGCCTCGGGCACAATTGTAGCCCTTCGATCAATCACTGCTCGACGTCATGGTTGAGTGTTCGGTCACTTCATTCTTCAGGCTCGAGCTTACAGATATAGCCTTCGTATCTTGTGCTCGGCCACTCAACATCCGATCAAGCGCTTCCTCCCGACCACGCTAAATGTGCAAATCATGTAAGAGTTTGGCTTGGCTTCATGTCAATGGCCTCGATGGGTTGAATATCTGATCAGCACGGATTCGGGCTGTGTCACATGGGTAGCACAGAAACAGGGGAAATGCTACTACATCGGAACCTGTTCCTCAACATGAACAACCACAGGATGGATTGGTGCCAAAGCCTTACAAATATCTAAGTTCACATCCTGTGAATCAGATAATTTCAGACAAAGATGTTGGAATTCAAACAAGATCTGCAGTCAGGAGTCACAATCTGTGTGCCTTTAGTGCCTTCTTATCTCTTGTTGAACCCAAAAATATAAAAGAAGCACTGAAGGATGCATATTGGATCAATGCTATGCAGAAGGAGTTGAATCAATTTCAAAGAAGCCAAGTTTGGCATCTGGAACCTAAGCCAAGGAACAGGTCCATCATAAGAACCAAATGAGTTTTCAGGAACAAACTTGATGATGATGACATGGTAACCAGAAATAAGGCCAGATTAGTTATTCAGGGATATAGCCAAGAGGAGGGCATTGACTATGCTGAGACTTTTGCTCCAGTTGCAAGATTGGAAGCAATAAGACTTCTTATAGCTTTTGCTACCTACATGGATTTCACTCTACATTAAATGGATGTTAAGAATGCCTTTCTGAATGGTTATTTGAAGGATGTGGTATATGTCAAACAACAAACAACCACCAGGTTTTGAGAATGAACAGTTCCCTGAACATGTCTATAACTTAGACAAGGCTTTGTATGGACTCAAGCAGGCACCAAGGGCCTGGTTTGAAAGTTTGTCAAAATTCCTACTTCAACATGGATACAAAAGAGGTAAAATTGATAGCACACTGTTCTTAAAAGAAAAAGGTAAAAATTTCTTAATTGTTCAAATTTATGTAGATGATATAATCTTTGGTGCTACTTGTGAAAATTTAAGTAAGAAATTTGCAAGTCTGATGGGGAGTGAGTTTGAGATGAGCATGATGGGTGAACTCATTTTTTTTTTTTGAGTTTACAAATCAAGCAAACTTCAAATGGAACTATGATCCACCAAAAAAAAATATGTTAAAGAATTACTTAAAAGATTTGACATAGATAATGCTAAGGAAATTGATACACCAATTGCCACTGCTACTAAATTGGAACTTGATGAACATGGTAATTCAGTTGATCAAAAAGTGTATATAGGCATGATTGGTTCTTTGCTTTATTTAACTGCAAGTAGACCTGATATTGTGTTTAGTGTTGGCTTGTGTGCTAGATTTCAATCAGATCCTAAAGAATCTCACTTGAAAGCTGTTAAAAGAATTTTGAGGTATCTGAAAGGAACAAGTTCCTTAGGACTTTGGTATCCAAAAGGTGAAAATTCTAATCTTGTTGATATACTGATGCTGACTATGCAGGTTTTCTTGTTGATAGGAAAAGTACCTCAGGTTTGGCACATTTTCTTGGTGAATGTTTGGTTTCAGGGGGAACCAAGAAACAAAATTCAGTGGCACTCTCCACTGCAGAAGGTGAGTATGTGGCTACTGCCTCATGTTGTTCTCAATTGTTGTGGATAAAGCAACAATTACAATATTTTGGTATTGATGTAGGAACTGTTCCTATCTATTGTTATAATACTGGTGCAGTAAACATGACTAAGAATCCAGTACATCACAAATGGACTAAACACATTGATATAAGGCATCATTTCTTGAGGGACATTTATGAGAAGGGGTTGATCACTATTGCTTTTTGCCCCACTGATAAAAAAATTGCTGATATTTTCACAAAGGCATTAAGTAGAGATCATTTTGAAAGGAACATATTAGAATTAGGAATGATTAAATTCACCTAAATCTACATAGCTTTACTTGAAAAATTTGAGTAGAAAATGTCCAAAAATTAGAATATATCTAAGTTAATTTGAAGTTTCAGCTCAGTTCCATACTTAAGTGTATACTCTATGCCATGATTTTTACTTAAAGTTTGCTAAATTTTAATGATGTTACCCTTATGTTCTTAGAATTTCAGATTATGCAATTTGATTGAAATTGGGTAAAGGAACTATTCCTTGTCACATTCTCAGGTATGTACTACTTTATTTTTCAGAAATTATTAGAGTTTGATGGTTATAGGTAATTAAAAGAGTCTAAATCCCACTCAACCTCTATCTCTCTAAAAAAACAGTCTCATTAAGGAACCGTTCCACACTCCATCTCCCACTTGAACTCTAATCATAACAGCTATAATTTATAACGTTCAAGTGACCTAACCAGTCTGAAACTCTATTTAAACAAGAAAATTGATGGTAAGTCATTTTAAACTCCATCTCTATCACTACTTCTTGTTTTTATATAAATCCTAAGCTCTCATCTAAAATTTTCATTTTTAAGTTTTCAAAATTTCAGAAAGAGTGATTAATTATCTTTTGAATCGAATTGTTGCCATGTCTCTTTTACCTGAAAACGCTTAATCCAACCTTAACACTGAACAACCACCAGTTCAAAACCATACTTCACCTATGCAAACAAATTCACCACTCCCACAAAACCAAAACCCTCAAAACCCTGACTCTGAAATTAAGGGGGAAGGATCAGGTCCATCTGTTGCTGAGACACTGGAGCATATGGATGACTTGTCTAGGGCTATGATCCTGTATGAATTTAAGGTAAATTATGATGAGCCTTTAAAGTTTGTTGATGATAAGGGGGAAGAAGTAGAAGGTCTAGGTGTGTCTGTTCCAGAAAATGAGGGGGAATAGAAAACTATGAAGTGTTTAGGGGCTCCCATGCATGAGTCTCCTGAGTCTCCAGTGGCTGCTTCTAGAGCACCCATGGATGATGTAGATATGGTTGATGTGGATGAGGCAATTAGTGACAGTGATAGGCCTCTTGTTGATTTAATTAAATTGAGAGGTCTGAAGAAAAAGTTAACAGAGCAGGGGCCTGTTGATCCTGCTGAACTTGCTGAAATAAATGCTAAGCTTTAAAAGATCAGTGATAGTTATAAGCTAGAAATTCAGAAAAAAAGTCAAAAGAAAAGTTCTGGGAAGGGTAAAGGAATTGTTCCTTCTACCTAGACTTCTGCAAGTAGTGTTAGGAGAGCGAGAGGCTCTGTAAAAGCTGCTGATGCACAAATGGCTGAAACTCTTGAGAAAAAACAGAAAGGGTAAGAAGAAACAGGTTCCTGAGGTTGTTGTGCCAGTTGATGACTCTAAGGAGGAGGAAGAAGAAACTGGTCCTTTAACCTGGAAAAGAAGAACTTCTCAAAGGAGGTCTGCACAGACTGATGAGAGATCTTCTAGTATTGGTCCTGTGTCAAAGAGAGCAAGATCTTCTAAGAGGGCTTTAGTAGATGAAAGTACTGAGTCTGAAGGAGAAGCTGAGAATCAAGAAGAGGAGGCTGGAAGTGTAAGTGAGGAGAAAGTGGCTGGAAAGAATTTGCATACTGATAATGATAAAAGGAAGTTGTTGAAAGGAAGAGTGCTTGCTGATATGTAAGAAGAAGGGATGAGTTGGTTGCTGCAGAAACTTGAGAAACAAGGCTGGAAGGACATGGTCCTTAAAATCAGAGGGAAGATTGCCGGAGATGAAGTGGTTGAATTCTTTTTCAACTGCTCCATTGATGAAGGCAGAATAAATAGTACAGTGCATGGAAATGACTTTTCTTTTGATGCACAAGGACTGGGAGAACTATTTGATATCCCTTTTGTGGGCTACAATGACTATGTTAAAGGAGAATGGCCTGATCTCACTGGTTTGCCTACTGCTTTGGAGATTACAAGCAAATTTGCTGAGAATTCACAAGAAGAAAAACCAAGAGCAGTGGAAAAATGTGAGATGCAACCAAAGCATCAACTTCTATTTGAATTTGTCAACAAGATCATGTTTCCCAGACAAGAGAAAAGATCAAAAGCAAGTTTCTTGGACCTGGTCCTTATGGAATTGCTAGAGTCTGACAAGCAAATAAATTGGCCCATGTTTATGGTGCATTTGATCAATAGAGTGGTGACTGAGAAAAAGAAACATGCTCTGCAGTATGGATTTATTTTGACTGATCTGTTTGAAAAATTAGGGATTCCATTGAAGGAAGTGAAAACTGCTACAAAAAAGGAAAGATTTGGGGCTGCTACTCTGATCAGCTGTGACATGACTGTCAATGATGAGCCTGTTGCTGCTGCTGCTGTTGGGGCTACTGTTGTTGGTTCCTCCAAGGGACCTTTGAACAATAAGGTTAGGGTGTTGAGGCAGCAAATTGATATGCAAGCTGTTGAGATTAAGAGGTTGGAGGTAGAAAGAGGCTTCTGGAAAGCTGAAGCTGCTAAGGCAAAAGAAACAAATGAAGGGATGCTTCAAAAAATGTTTGACCTATTACAAGACAAGTCCCAAGGACCTGGTCTTTCCACCACCTGAAACCCAAAACCTTGTAGCCATGTTTTGACCAGTGGGATTTAGAGTAGTTCTAGTTGCCTAGCCTTCTTATCTTTAGTTTTTGATTAGTTTAGCAGTACTTAATTAGTCTGTTTCCCCTGGTTGAAATCTTTTTATTAATGATGAATTATCTGTGATAGCTAATATCATTTTGATGCAGTTGCTTTATGTTGAATTATGCTTGCATCTTGAGTTGCCTTAATGGCTATGAGTTGCTTGTTCTTTTGCTTGGTAAATTCTAACTTATGCAACCTTTTCAATGATGCCAAAAGGGGGAAGAGTAAGTATGATTTTGTTTGTGATATTTATAACCAGTTTAAAGAACCTGATCCTTAATGATAAAAATAATTTTTGCTAATGAGGTTTTTAAGTTGCAAATTGTGGTTCAGGACATCTAGGATGTGAAGCAAAGTGGGAAAAGTGTTAGCTTGAATAAGCTTGAAAGTTTTGACTGATGACGAAGGAACAGATCCAAGGACTTGTTCCTTTCGATCATTGCAGCTGAATAAATAATTATGCAAAATCATTTAAGCGGGAACATTAGTTGTTATCTTAAAATCTAGTGTTAATCTTGATAATCATGCAGGGATGTACGGGATAAGAAAAGATTGCATAAGATTGAGATAAGGCTTGAAGATAAGCAAGGAGTTGAATTAGGACTCAAACACTTGAAGGGCTTTGGATTTCTGATTGCTTAAGACTTCTCAAGTATTCAAGGATATAAATTGAGAAATATTTTAGCTGTTGAAGATATGCACAAATACAGAGAGTTTAGAGCAGCAATATAGAAGTCATTCTAAATTGTATTTGAGCAGTCATCTAGCTACAAGGAACTAAGTGAAGAACCTGTTCCTTAGGATTGAGTTTATATTGTTCTCAGTCTTAGTTCATCTGTAATAGGATCTATCGAGTTGTACTATTTACTTTCATAGAAGTTCTGTAAGAGTACACATCATTCAAGTCTTGTGCTTGAAGAAACTTCCCACTTGGCAAGTCGCCGGTTCAACTTCTCTTGGCCTCAAAGATGTTTCAAAGATTCATGATCACTTTTAATCACAAACTCACGGGGCCATAGATAATGTTGCCAATGAGCGAGTGTTCGAACGAGGGCATACAATTCCTTGTCATACGTAGAGTAGTTCAAGGCTGCACCCTTAAGCTTTTCGCTGAAGTAAACGATCGGCTTCGATTCTTGCACAAGCACTCCTCCGATCCCAACTCCGGACGCATCACATTCAACCTCAAATGTTTTGCCGCAGTCAGGGAGTTGCAATAATGGGGAAGAGCTTAGCCTCCATTTAAACTCTTGGAAAGCCCTCTCTTGGGACTCTCCCCATACAAATGGATAGTATTTCTTTACCATCTCGGCCAAGAAAGCTTCCATGGTGCTAAAGTCACGGACAAACCTCATATAGAAACTAGCTAACCCATGAAAACTACGGACCCGAGTCACATAAGTAGGGCTCGGCCAATCTCTGATTGCTTCAACTTTAGACTTATCGACTTCAACACCACTAGCACTCACAACAAATCTAAGAAAGACTACACGCTCGACACAATAGGCACACTTCTTAAAATTAGCATACAATTTCTCACTTCTAAGTGTATCAAGCACAAGCCTTAAGTGTTTAACATGGTCATCCACAGATTTACTATAAACAACTATGTCATCGAAGTACACAACAATAAACTTATTTATAAACGGTTTACGCACATAGTTCATCAATTGCATGAAAGTGCTCGGGGCGTTAGAGAGGCCAAACGGCATTACTAACCATTCATAGAGACCGAATTTGGTCTTGAATGCAGTTTTCCACTCATCACCCGATTTCATTCAGATTTGGTGGTAACGAGACCTGAGGTCTATTTTTGAAAAATAAGAAGAACCATTCAATTCATCAAGCACATCATCTAATCGAGGGATAGGATGACGATACTTTACCGTTATCTTGTTGACTGCTCGGCAATCAACACACATTCGCCATGTTTCGTCTTTCTTTGGGACAAGGATAACAGGAACGGCGCACCGACTCAAGCTTTCTCGAACGAGTCCTTTGTTCAGCAATTCATCCACCAGCCGGTGGAGCTCTTTGGTGTCTTCAGGATTACACCGGTAGGCTGGTTAATTGGGGATTTGAGATCCCAGAATGAAGTCAATTTGGTCCCCAATTCCCCGCAATGGAGGCAATCCACGTAGCATTTCTTCAGGAAACATGTCCTCGAAGTCCTGCAAAATACTTTGTACAACACTAGGCAAAGAGTTATCGTTAGTGAAATCATCATTAGAGTTTAAGAGGATACCCTTGTGAGGCAAATCAGTAGCTTGCCTCAGTCATTACCTCAGAGGCACTCACCCGGCCGCATAATTGCATAGATATTACCTGCCACAGGTGATGTCTCTTTATCCTCGGCCACAATTTGTGTCCCCACAGAAGACTTAGCTTCGGCCGCTTCTTTGAGCTCGTTCATCAGTTTATAGTCCTCACTGACTTGTTTTGGATACAAAGGTTTGAGAATGAAATTCTCCCCACCGAGCTTAGTCGTGTAAGTGTTGGATCGTCCGTTATAAATAACCGACCTATCACACTACCACGGTCGCTCTAACAGTAGATGACAAGCTTGCATCGGAATCACATCGAACATCATCTCATCTTGATAAGTTCCCACTTTGAACTTGATCCACACTTTCTTGACAACTTTTAGCTCTCCACATTCGTTTAACCATTGCAACCGATATGGATGAGGGTGTTTTAATGTAGGCTGTCCCAGTTGTGTAACTAAGGTTTGGCTCACCACATTTGCACAACTACCCAAATCAATAATCATCGTACACACCTTTCCTCTCACCCGACACCTCGAATGGAAGAGATTTTCTCTTTGGTTGTCCTCTTCTTCTAGGTTCATAGTGCTGAAGTTCCTTCGAACCACAAGAAAAATTTTTGGATGGTCAGCCTCGGTAGCTTCTCGACCATCATCATTTTCAGCTCGGTCAATCTCCTCTCTGTTTTCCTCCTCGGAGTCATGCGCTTGCTCATGTACGGTTCCATCTTCGACCATCTTCGAGCAGAAGCATAACTTAGCGAGTCGGACACTCTTTTGCCATGTGACCATAACCCCTACATTTATAATATTGAATATTTGAAGCACCATGAGTATTAAGTTGAGCTTTACTTCCTATCTCCTTGGAGTTATTAACGCTCACTCCCCTTTCGAAGGGTTTCTTCAGATCTCGGCCAGTGTTGGCACTTGTAGGATTCGGACTCTTCCAATCTTTACCCCGGTTCAAAGGAGTTGAAGTAGTAACCCCTCGGTATCGATTTTCTTTATCGTCCTTCACCTGCTTCTCAGCTTCAACGGTTGTATGGAAAACATCATCCAACGTTTGGTACACATGCAGTCGCAATTGAGATTACACATCTCGAGTCAGTCCATTCTTGAACCGAATAATGGCTTGCTCATCATCTTCTTGCATATCAAGAGCCAATCAAACTTTCTCGAACTCATCATGTACTCTTCAACTGATTTGGACCCATGTTTCAAATCATAGAGCTTCCGAAGTTGCTCCTACCGATATTTGGCAGTCAGATAGTTAGCATCCATCGCTCGTTTCAACTGCACCCACATAAGAACCTCAGGGTAAGCATTTCATCTCCTCATTCTCTTATCTGCTTCCTACCATGTAGATGCGTATGCCTCGAATGAAGCAATAGCATGTGCAGCTTTTCTCTCCTCGGTCATTTCATTTGTTTCAAAGATTCGTTCCAAACGAACCTTCAATCCAGATATTGGTCCGGATCACTAGTTCCTCCGAAAGGTGGAATAGTGATCTTGACACTGTTCAAGTTTCAATCTCAAGCACTCGGATCAATTCTGGATACTCGTCATAATAGTCATCAGCCTCACGCTCATAATTTCTATCAACATGTGCGCCTCGGCCTCGAAAGTTCCCACGGCCTCGTTGAACCTGCCTTCGTTGAATGACCCGGTGGCTCATACTCAGCTTCAGTATCGAGAAACTCTCCATCATCAACCTCTTCATCAACGACCACGACTTGTCTTTGGGGCCTTGGAAGTGGTAGTCTATCAGCTCGGGGATTACCTAATTTTTGTTGTTCAGCTTGGGGAATGCCCAAGTTCGGTTGATTAACTCGGGGAATACCCAAGTTTTTTTCAGCTCGAGGATTGCCCGTAGCTTCATTTTGAACGGCCTCGTTCCTCAACCGTTGTTGACAAGCAAGTTCAGCAAATTGCTTCGGATTTATATGAGTTGAATTGCTAGTGCCAGCGCCAGACCCAAGTAAGGCCACGAACGCTCTCTCTTGCTCGAGGTTGGCTACTCGAGCACTTATTCCTTTCACGTCGGCACTGATGCTTTGTATCGCAGTGAAGAGGTAATCTATCGACACCTCGGGCACTTCAACGCCTTTCTCCTCATTTCCAGCCATTGAACCTGCACAAATCAAAGACAAGAAAATGGTACGGTTAGAAATCACCTCACACACTCCCTCACTTTTGTTGGGTGGCGCTCGAGTCCACTCAATATGTAGGTTCGGTCACTCAAGAACTTGTAATCAATGGCTTCCTCGGTTTGATCAATTTCTCTAAGATCCTCTGATTTCAACAAGACTCGATGTCTCCTTCGGGAAGAGTGAATTGATTCGACTCGATGGAACGAACGCTATTTAATTGCGCACAGGAGGTCAAGAATTAACTACGAAATTCGAAATTCGGTCACCCTATGCAAGAGTTCCTATAAGCTCAAACAAATTAGCAAGATCTCGAGCAGAAAAATTTACTCCAGCGATCCACTAACGAGATTCATGGACGCAAAGAAGGAAGAAAACGTAGGAGAATCTACCCTCTGTTTCCTCTTTTGGAAACCTTGGACACGTCACCTTTGTACGGATAAAAGTGGTCCCTCCTTTGGTACGGATTAGGTTTTAACCTTATCCACTTTTTTCTCTTTCTTGTCGATAATTTTTCTCCTGGGATTTTATGCAACGGCGCCTTTCCCTTTTCTTCTTCACTGGAACAATGAACCTTACTAGCTCCGATGTACGGACACGTTTAAACTTTGTTCACAGCCCATAATTTCAAGTTCTCTGTTAAAATTTTAACAATGAACGGAGGAATCTTCAGTTCCAAGCCAAGCTAAGAACAGCTTCAACTTCGTCCATACACTGTTACAATGTAACATTTTTCTAGTGTACGGACGGTGGCTAAACAATGGAACTTCGAATTTTAAGCATAAAACTCGACCCAAATCAAACACTAACCACCAGTTTCGACGTCAAAATAATTAAAACTCAACTGGAGTTTTGCAACAGTAACACCTCGTCAACCATACAAATTCATCAAGAAACTCTAGTCGTCAAACAATGTAAGACAGGTACTTTCCAGAATCACAATTCAACGTTGAACAAGAATCTATGGTTGTTACTCCAAACAATCAACAACCAAACAAAACTTATGAATATTCATCTTTTTACTTTTTTTTATAAGAACACCAACAACACAGTAACAACAAAAAAAAGAACACGAAATAGAAACAAAGACACAAACACATGAAATGTATAGATAACGTAGAACAGGATTGGGGTTGTAAGAAAAAGCTCAAACCATGCTCTGATACCAAGAAATAGTGCAAGTTAATTTGAAGAAGCTTAGCAACCGAACCAGAACAACTGAAAGTAAAAGCAATAAAGTAAAGATAGAAGCTAGAAAAATCTAAGCTTCAATCCAAACGAACCCAAGGAACAAGTCTTGGGGCCTCTCGTCTTGAAAGACAATGAATCACCTAAAACTAGGCAACAATCCTCAAGAAGACTTAACAAGCTTCTTGTAAATTGATTGATCAAAGAAGAAAATGTTCAAATGGAATCCACTGATTGACCTAAGTTCTTTAATAATTCCAACGATGGGGTTCGGCTCACAACGGAAACACAAAAACACTCGGCTATCATTCAATATATCAAAAACTAGGTGTCCAAAATGAACTAAGCTAAGGGGTTTATATAGACATCCCCAAGGGTAAGCTAGTAAATGATCACAGTCGACCAATAAAATAAGGCCACACAGCGCCAACGTAATGTACTTTGGCGCTCTTGACATGTAATCGGTCGCTCAGCCTCGACACAATGAAAACGGATGCTCTCTTACCTCGGGCACAGTTGTAGCCCTTCGGTCACTCATCGATTAGCGTCATTGATCAGCATTCAGTCACTTTTATCGTTGGGCTCGAGCTTGCAGATGTAGCTTTCATATCTCGAGCTCGGCCACTCAGCTTCTGAATGGTCGCTTTCTCCCGGCCACGCCAGCTGGATGTGAACATCCTACAAAAGCTTGGCTTGGCTTCGTGTCACTGGCCTCGATGGGTGGAACATTTGATCAGCATGGTCACGGGCTGCATCAGGATATACTGAATATCAAGCATTGATCAAATGAAACCATTAAGGAGTTTATGCGGCGCTTTAACAAAGAAAAAATGGTCATCCCTTGGGTCGAGGAGAGATGGGCATGTTTACCTTCATAAATAATATGACCATCAATGCATCGGAGACTTGCGAAAAATTGAGAGAAAGATTGAGAAAATACACTCCAACCACGTAGGATGATCTCACATTGTGAGTGCGACCTGAAAATTAGAGCGAAGGAGGAAGAATTGCAATTGGCCTTCTATAACAGATGCTATGACCACCCGATGTCTACATGAAGGGTGGAAAATGACAGGCAAAACTCTAGGGGCCGGTTCAGGCCTTACAGTTTTCCTTGTCAAAACGGAAAAGGATATGAGGCCAGTAGTTCGAAGAGTCAGCCCAAAAAGTAGCCGTCGGTTCCATCTTTGGTTTCAAAAGACCCACTGCCTCCTAAGATTTCGGACTATAATTTCTGTATTTTGACACCTGATTCGGTCAACGCATTAAGAGAAATGGACGATAAGGTGGTACATGTTCCTAAGGGAATAAAAACTAATCCGACCAATAGAGGCACGAGTTTATGGTGTGCGTTCTGTAGCGATCACGGTCACACGACCGAGGATTGCAAAGCATTGCATTATGAGGTGGCCATTTGCTTGAGAATGGTAAGTTAACAGAGTACTTGACTGAAAGGGGGAAGGAGAACATTGCTAAGAACAGAGGTAGACCCCAGCCTCCAAAGCCCCCGACTCTAAGGAAAATGGTGAATGTCATTTTCGGAGGGGCTAAGTCTACGGAGTAACGTATACAACCAAGAAATTTGCTAAAATATTGATAAACCTTGTATATGTGAGAATAATTTAGTTTAGAATTATTTTTTGTATTGATCATCAAGAGAGTACATATATAGTACAACACATTACTTGATCTAGTTACAATAGGAATCCTATACAATAGAAGTTCTAACTAGGAGTACAACTGGAGTCCTATGACGACAAAGATTGTAATACTCTAACATTCCCCTTGCAAACTGAAGGTGGGGAATGCACGTGAAATTTGTCTCTAATAAAGTGAAAAACATATTTCCAGAGGCTTTGTGAGAATGTCAGCCAGCTGATCCTTAGTAGAGATAAACTGAATTTTGAGATCTCGTCGAGCTACCTTGTCTCTTACAAAATGGAAGACTATCTCCACATATTTGGTTCTATAGTGAAAAACAGGATTGAGAGATAGATATGTTGCCCAATGTTGTCACACCAAAGTGTAGGAGCATGTGAAAGATGAATACCAAGTTCATAAAGGAGATGTTGTACCCAAGTGAGCTCGGCAGCTGTATCCGCCAATGCCTTGTATTCGGACTCAGTAGAGGAACGAGCAACAGTGCATCGCTTCTTGGAGGACGAGGATACCATGTTTCCTCCCAAGAAAATATCATAGCCACATGTGGACTTATGATCATCCAAGTTACCTGCCCAGTCGGCATCACTGAAGGCTTGAAGATGAATGGGGTAGACTTTGAGATGAAGAATGACCATGATTTTGTGTGTTGTAAGTATCGAAGAATTCGCTTGACTGCATTCCAGTGATTGATTGTGGGATTGTGCATGAATTGGCAGACCTTGTTTACCACAAACGTGATATCTGATCTAGTGAGTGTGAGATATTGGAGAGCCCCAACATGTCGATACAAAGACGGATCCTTAAATTGTGGGCTATCATCTTGATATAATTTTGAACTTGTAGCCATACGGGTAACCAGTGACTTATAATTACTCATACCTGTTTTGTCTAATAGATTGTGGACATATTGGGCTTGAGAGAGGAAGAGCCTATTGGACGATCAGGTAACCTGAACTCCTAGGAAAAAGCTGAGATCACCGAGGTTGCGAATGGAGAAGGCACCGACCAGTTTTTCCATGAAGACATCCAAAAATTGTGAGTTATTACCTGTTAAGAGAAGATCATCCACGTACACAAGAAAATATGCACAGACACCATTGAAGTTATAAACAAATAAGGAAATATCTGTCTTAGATGGAGGAAACCTAGTCAAAAGAATGAACTGGAGTAGCTTGTTGTACCAGGCCCTCGGTGTTTGTTTAAGGTCGTACAAGGACTTATGAAGCTTACAAACATAGTGAGGAAACTGCGGATGAGCAAACCCTTGACGTTGGACCATGAACATGGCTTCAAGAAGGTCACCATGAAGAAAGGCATTTTGAACATCAAGTTGGCGAAGTGGCCAATTGGAAGAGACATCTAGAGAAAGCATAACTTTGATAGTGGTAGGCTTAACCACCGAGCTAAACGTCTCATAAAAATCCTACCCTTTAACTTGATGAAAGCCCTTAGCCATGAGATGGGCCTTGTATCTCTCAACAGCCCCGCTAGAATTTCTTTTTATCCGAAACACCCATTTACATCCCAACATATTCATAGATGGCTTAGGAGGTACTAGTGATCAGGTCTTATTGTTGAAAAGGGCACTCATTTCGGTAGACATGGCATCCCTCCATTCATTGTATTTTTTAGCTTCAATAAAGCAGGTAGGCTCAACAGATGGAGGGGGAACATGAGGAATGTGAGCAGTGTCAGTTGAGGGAGGCACGTGACAAAGTTTCATATTATGGGTGCGTTCAAGAGGAGTTGTTGGCTTTTGGCGCCGAGGTGGTGGTACAGTACGAGGCTGGACACTAGGGGGTGATGGAGGATGTTGCTGCTCAAGAGGAGATTTGCTAGAATCCACAACTAGAGGTAATTCTTGTGGAGAGGAAGAGGCAGCATCATTAGAGGACGAGTTAGCAGATTGACTAGCATAAGTAGGAGCTAAGGGATGAGAGCTTTGGTTCGCTGAACCATCAGAGGAAGCTGAAGAGAGTTCCAAGAGAGATGACGGTGGTGTGTAGGTGGAGAAAGCAGGTGCAGGAATGGATGGTGACATAGCACTGCCATTTGAGTAAGAAATTATTGGAGCAGCAAGCCAAGGCGGAGACGAGTTGGTTGGAGCAGGCAGAGGTCCAAGAATGGATTGGGAGGCAAATGGAAAGATCTGCTCATTGAACCTTGCATGACGAGCTATATATAGACAACCAGAGGCTCGATCAAGACAACGATATGCATGGTATTGAGGACTATAGCCAAGGAAAATGTAAGGAGATCTGCGATAATTAATTTTGTGCTTATTGTATGGCCTGAGATACGAAAACATAGACAACCGAAGACTTTAAGGAATAGATAATCTGGGGGTTTGTGAAAAGGGAATTTGAATGGTGATTTACCCTTATTTTAGGAGTAGGAAGACGACTAATGAGGTACACATCGGTTTTAAAAGAAAAGTACCAAAATTTAGAGGGAGTGGACCTATGCGCCATTAGACTTAAGCATGTCTCGACAATACGAAGATGTTTTCTCTCCACTTTACCTTGTTGTTCATGAGTATGAGGTGAGGCAAGTCTTTGATTATTACCGATTTTAGCGCACACATCAGAAAGAGGGAGAAAATCACCACCACCATCAGTTTGGATTGTTTTTATTTTTGAATTAAATTGACGCTCAACTAGTGCCCGAAATTGTGAAAATATAGTGACAACATCAAATTTTAAGGATAAGGGATAGCACCATGTATAACTAGAATAATCATCAACAAAGACAAACAAATACTTGTGACCATTTGAAGATAAAAAGTGCGAGGGGCCCCAAACATCAACATAGATTAATTGCAAAACTTGAGTACTTTTATTCAATCTGGAAGAAAGTGACAATTAGCGCGACTTGCCAAGTTGACAAGCGCTACAAAGATTAAGCAACCTAGAGCTAGAACTAGAACTAGAATTGGAAAAAGGTAAACTATGTTGATGAAGAACTTGATTAAAAGCTGACTTATGTGGATGCCCCTAGCGAAGATGCCAACAAGAAGAAGAAGGCTTTATCGCTAGAGAAGCTGAGGGATGTGCTGAACTTGATGATGCACTGGAAGGGAGTAGAGCCCATGATTACTCTGACCGGTGAGTAAGGGACGCTTGGTTACCTGATCCTTAACAACAAAAAAGGAAGGGTGAAACTAAAAAAGACGTTATTATCCTGAGAAAACTTTTGTACAGAGAGAAGAATTTTGGTAATTGAAGGAACATGTAGAATGTTCTTTAAAACAAAGCCATGATGAGACAGGTTGGAAAAAGAGGTGTTACCAGTGTTGTGTATTGCCAAACCTTGGCCATTACCAGCATGGAGTTGGTCAGGACCTTTGTATTCTTCATATTGAGAGAAGCTTGAAAAGTCTGGAGCAATATGATAAGAAGCACCAGTGTTAGGAAAACCAAACTTGAGTCATCGGAATTGGTGCTTGATGAGATAAATGAGCCGACAGATTGATAGAGTGGTTGTAGAATTGACGACACGAAGGGGCAATGTGGTTCGTGCCATTACAAATTTGTCAGTGTTTCCTTCTATCAGACTGCTAGTTTAGACGCATGACAGGAAGCCAGCCAATCCATGCCCATAATGACATCGAAATCAGACATATCGAGCAGCATCAGGTCCACTAAGGACTCTACACCACAGATGGAGATCATACACTGCCGATAACCCCTATCTACACATATAGAAGACCCGACAGGGGTGGCAACCATAAAGGGATCATCTAAGAAGACCAGATCCCTGCCCAAGCAAGGGGCAAATCCCGGCGACACATACGAATAGGTAGACCCCGGATCAATAAGAGCATAAGCATCGCGGCCACAGACAGAAATAATATCTGTGATGACATCATTGTATGCCTCAGCATCCTGACGAGTCATAGCATAGACCTGCGCCGAGCCTCCTGAACCCGGAGCTCTCGGAGACTGCTGTCTAGGAGGAATCTGAGAAACGGGCCTGGCGGCCTGAGGACCAGATGGTACCATAGCTGCGGATCCCTGGCGACCTGATGAAACATAAGAGAAACTCCTGACATAGTGCTCTGGAGACCCACACTCAAAACATCCATCACCTCTACCTCCTCTACCACCTCTACCACTTCTGCCACGACCACCTCCAGACGAACACCTCCCATGATGCCTCTGATGGCACCTCCCGCACTGCGGCGGACCAGACTGCGAAGAGCCACCCCGCCTCTGGGATGACTGAGGCCTCGGGGTCTCTGAAGAAAAATCCTGGGCAGGCAAAGCAGCAGCCTGGGGCCTAGACTGAGAACGGCCCTGATGACCCTGACCCCTCTGAGCGGATCCACTATACCCACCAGACTGACGCGACCTCTTGGCCGCCCTCTCCGCGTCAGCCCTAGCGAAGATATCCTCCATCCGCCGCGCCACATCAACTATCTCAAAATATGACTTGTTGCCCATATCAGGGGCAACAGCTACCTGCAAGCGGGGATGAAGACCCTCAACAAACCGGAGGACCTTGTCCCTCTCCTGAGCCACCATAGCCGGCGCAAACTGAGACAACCACAAGAACCTGGTGTCATACTCTGAAACAGACAGGTGTCCCTGCCTCAACCCCTCAAACTCGCGCCTCTGAGCATTGTGCTGACTCTGGGGCACGAACCTGCTCATGAACATAGACACGAACTCAGCCCAAGACAAAGGAGGGAGGTCACTAGACCTCTGCCGCATCATGGAGACCCACCATGTCTCCGCATCTCCCGATAATCTGAAAGAAGCACACTGCACCCCTAAGGTGTCTCTAGTACCAAGAACTGTCAAAATCTTCTCACACTTCTGAATGTACCTCTGGGCAGTACATGTAGCTGAGGTACCGTCGAACTCTGGAGGCTGAAGCTTCATGAATGACCCTATCCTCCTGGCAACCTCCTCAGTGCCCATAGGAGGAGTAGAAATAACAGGACCTGCCTGAGGAGCAGAAGCAGAAGGCTGGGCAGTATGATCAGGAGCAGCCTCAGAAGTAGGCGTGCTCATAACAGGTGTGGTCGGCTGAGGAGCCGAAACAGGAGCTGCAGCATCATCTCTGACAGGGACCTGATGGCTAGACAAGGCCATCAGTCTCATATACTCCTCTGAAGAGATCACAACGGTGCCTGGCACAACAGCAGGCACAGGGGGAATAGATGCTGACAGAGTCGCTGCTGACACCGCAGGGATAGCTGTGTCCTGCCTAGTGGCTGACGGGCGACCTGCCCGAGTCTTCTTAGCAGCTGGTGGCTGCGTAAGTGTTGATGGCTCTCCCGCAGACGCGGGTGTAGAAGATGCAGCCCTCCTGGCTGAGGATGCTCGCGTCCTCGCCATCTCATACAATACACGAAAAAGGGTCAGCACCTATATAAGCTACTCAGCACGAATAGAGATGAAACGAAAGGAAAACATTTCCTAACATGCCCTTGTAGCCTCTCGCTCATAAGTATGGTCGACAACATACCCATAAGCAAGACTCTACTCAGACACTGCTCCAAGACTCCTAGGACTCGAATTAGAACCTAGGGCTCTGATACCAAACTGTCACGACCCAATTTCCAAGGGCTCGTGATGGTACCTAAACAACATTTGCCTAGGCGAACCAATGAAACAAGATGCGGAAAAGAACAATAATGTGAAAAGATCATAAATTGATATATAAATATAAAAGTGTGAAGTCCAAAAGAATATATCCACAAAAGAATTGGAGCATTCTAAGAGTGACTCAATAAAGTATGAATATACATCAAAGAAATCTGAGTCCTATCTCTAAGTGACTCCGGCGGTATGCCACCATGGTCTGTGTGGTCGGCTCACCTCAATCAAAAGTCTCAGAAGCCTCGGGAACCGCTAACGTTCGGGCCTCTGACTGGATGAAGGACCTGCGCACGTAGCAGAGTAAGTTATGAGTCGAAGCCCAGTAAGATCACCGACAGGCCCGCTAAGGTACCCTTGCGGGACAAGTCGCTACATGCATCATAAGCACAACATACTATAGTAATCATACAATAAAGTAGTGAAATCACAAATAGATGTAACACATTCCATACACACAAGTAGTAACCAGAAGTCTCAAGGATTATGCCCATCCAACGTAAGGCATAGGTCAACTCAGCGGCGGTTTGGAGGTCCAATCTCTACTCCCGTGCCGACTAACCTAGACCTACGATGGACTAGCAACACCACTACTAAGTATCAACCATATACCGTGACCCGAAGTCACTATCACAATCATGAATAAGTAGACCAACGACCCGTAGTCGTTGGCTCATCTCAAATCTGTCTACGATCGCACCACACTCCCTGTCAAGTGCGTCGTATCTCAATAAATCAAGTGACCACACCACACCCCCTGTCAAGTGTGTCACATCTCAAAGATCAAGTGTCCACACCACACCCCCTGTCAAGTGTGACACATCTCATAGTATAGGCGACACCACACCCCCTGTCAGGTGTCCCTCTAACAGTATTAATATCCACGACATTAATAACAATAACAGAAATAATAACAGAAATATTAATAACGATAATATTTCACAGTCACCGTAACCCAGGTTGGTTATGCTAGCTGAACGTAAGGCGAAGGTCAAGCCGACCACAGTTTGGGGGTACAATCCCTACTCCCATGTCGTCCAACCCAAGGTTACGTATAGACAGCACTACCCAACCCGTCACGTGAACAAATCAAGTACCAATATCATACAAAAGCCGGCAAAATACTCGGCAAGACATTTATCATGACATGCCGGCAACATCCTCGGCCATGTCCCAAGTTCTTGCTATCTAAGCATGGCGTAGCAAGCGTTACTACGATATAAATTTAAGCTACCTCGACGTAGCGTTTAGACCGGCACATACCTCGGTCGAGTCACAATCTCGCTATTTATAACAAACAATAATAGCAAGTAATTCACATCATTAATCCTAACCATTGTTAGGTATATATATGCGTACATGAAGCATACTAGCATGAAGGAAGAGTCCACAAGCACAATAGAGGTCAAGTCTCACTTACCTCGAAATTCGGGCTCAAATGCCGGGAAGAAACTCCTTTCCCGCTCGCCTTGTCCGCGAAGGACTCTCCACTAGGTCTATTAAGACAAGATATAGCACATATGAGTGCTCAATTATAGCTATTTAAGCCTATAGGCATCCTAGGGTAAAAATTATCAAAATGCCCCCGGGTAGGGCCGAGCCCTAAATTTACAAAATGTACTTTTCCGGACTCCCCACGCTCCCGTGAGTCCAAAAGTACACTTAGATTCCACATGCGAGCCTTGCTCGATGTCTTTCCCCAATTCTTAAGAATCTAGGGTTCTAACCCATTTCCAAGAATCAACCCTTTGATTCTTATGTTAATCAACATAAAGATGGATTGAAAGGGCTTACCTTAAGTGTAAGTATGATTGGGTCTTCAAGAAATACCCAAAAATCGCCTCAAGAGCTCCCCAAATGATTTTTATAAGTTATGTACCGAAATGGCCCGAAATGGCCTTTTTATAGCATTTTTTTTTTGCCTTTGTGACAGCTTCTTTTGAAAAAATCATAACTTTTGTTAGGAATGTCCAAATGACCTGAAACTAATGCCATTAGAACCACAACTCAAAGGGCTAAAACTTTCATGTTTTGAGTTTTTCCTAATTCCTTACGGATTGGCCGAAAAATCAGATTTTATCCGGCTATTTGCGCCAAAACAGAACAGAAAAGTCGCACCAGATTTTCTACTGTTTTAGGGGCAAAACGGGACCCTACGAAGCTCGGAATGATCCCAAATTTTGCACACAAGTCATAAAATACTTGGGTGACATGCTCGTCAAGACGGAACTCAATTCGGACCTCCAGAACTCAAAAAGTGGGTCCCACGGCAAAGGTTCAATTTTCGACTTTCGCCAAAATAACGAAATTTAACCAAACGACCTCGGAATCCAATTCCGAAAGTTGCTACAAGTCACAAATGACTATACGAACCTAACGGAACTTTCGGATCTCTCATCGGAGCTCATTTGCTCAAATCGAGCTCGGAAATCTCTTTTAACTCTTTTAAACTTCCGAAACGGGGACTTTATCAAAAGTCCTATCAAACGAGGTCCGTTTTCAATTTTGAAGGTTGCTACATATCATAAATGACGAGACGGACCTAACGGTGCGCTCGGATTTTCCATCGGGGTTCGTTTACTCAAAACGACCTGTCGAAACCCCAAATTCCTTTCCGGAATTTCATAAACGGATCCTTTTCTCGAAAACCTATCAAACGGACTCCGTTTCGACTCAGATTTCACAGACGGGTCATAAATGACCTAACGGAGCTTTTGGGACTGTCGACACGCAAATCGAGGTCCCGGATCCCGTAACAACTATTTGAGGGTCGTTACAAAAACTCGAGCGTGAGACAACCATATGGGGGCGTGGCAACATGAGAAACCGTGGGTTTGGGCGTGGACCTCGAAGAGGGTTTGGGGGCTTTGGCGGAAGGAATTTGGAGCTTGAATTTGATGAATATGCTGATTATTATGAGGGGTATAATGAAACAACCCGTGGTGTTCATGATAGTGGTTTGAATAGTATCAAGGTTACCATTCCTGCATTCAAAGGAACTAGTGATCCTGATAAGTTTCTAAAGTGGAGGCTTCAATTTGAGAGATTTTTTGAGATAAATGACATGACCGAGGAGAAGAAAGCTACGTATGCCATTACTGCCTTTGAATCCTATGCTTCTACTTGGTGGGAGGCCGAGTAAAGATCTAGATCAAGACACAATCAGCGCGCACTCATAACTTGGAGAGAACTGAAACAAGTTATGACCCGGAAGTATGTCAATTCAAAGCATAAACAAGAGCAACTTCGGAGGTTATATGACTTGAGACAAGGGCTGAAAACGGCTGAAGAGTATCATGATGAGTTTGATAAAATTTGGCTATGACTTAACATGGAAGAAGAAGAGGAGGACGAGGCTATTATACGGTTCAAAGGTGGATTGAATCGTGACATCTCTAATCAGTTGAGGCTACATACTTGCTTGACACTTTATGATGCTTTGCTAGCTGCCATTGAAGCCGAGAAGATGATTAAAAAAGAGAAGGCAACCTGCTATAGAGGTAGTTCTACTTCTACTCATATGAGCCGAAACAAAGAGTGGAAAACACCAAGTCTGGGAGGAGCTAATGTGAGCTGTGAGGTGAAGAAATCAGTGGACAAGCTGACACCTAAGGGTGACCCTAAGGGGTCGGGAGGTACTTCTAAAACTCAACTTAATTCTCCCAGTGCATCTTCCTTTCAATGTCATAAATGTAAATGTTATGGTCACTTCGCAAAGGACTGCCCTACGCGAAATACCATGCTTATTCTTGATGATGGTACTTTTTGTGAGGCGGAGAGTGATGAGGAGATTGAAGGAGATGAGGGGGCTGATTTGGTTGAGTGTGAGGAAGAGGTAGCGGAGGTTAAAGGAGTGAATATGTTCTTAGTGGTGCGTAGGAACTTGAGTGCCATAAGTGTAGAAGAGGAGGGAGATATGCAGTGTAAAGACATGTTTCATTCTAGATGTAAGGTAAAGAGAAAGGTGTGGTCTATGATATTTGAGTGTCTAGCTTTTACCCTTGTTTCTTATTTTCATTGTTTAATCTTGCATCATCGGGGATTGTCCGCATACAAACAAATCTTGAAACTTTGTTTGAAGCTATCGACTACAAGTGATACACCGGGGACTTATCGTCCGAAACTAGTCGAACGCACTCACATGGAGACTGTTCGAGTTTAGATGTATGTCATACCCGGTTTCAAACTTAACTCGGAGTGAGTCAAGATTCGGGTTTGACTGGGTAACTCGTTTTAGTTAAAGATTGGAGTCGCCACCTAATATGGATTTCTAAGGTGTATTAGGTTACCTAAGTGTCTAAGGTTGGGTCTTTTATTAAACATGTCTAGTTTCAGAGATTCAAGGGTAAGAAGTCCAAGTGACTCGGGGAAGAAGGTGTTTGGCACTTCCCCAAGTCCCACAAAAAGTGGTTCCCACTCGAGTTTCTATTTTGGGATGTCTAAACAAGGTACCAGTGTTATCATATTCACAATATATATTACCAACTTAAGAGAGGTCAAGTTCACAATTAATTAAAGGTTAAATCTATTTAAGCAAAATGTTAGGCAGCATGTATATGACTTGGGCTGTATATTTTACAAATGCGGCCTATATTTCATGCCTACTCGCATTTTCGGCCTCTATTACAAATGCCTAATCGAAAAGTGGTCAAATCTGCAAGAGGACATTAAAAAACAACATAGTTTTGCAATGCTAACAGCCGAGTTAATTTTGCGAAAATAGATAGTTTTCAGATAAAACCAAATGGAGGTTGTTTTTGAAAAAAAAATGTTAGCCATTTAGGGTCGGTGTGACCTGTCATTAATTGTCGAGCCCTAACCTTAATGGCTATTTGATTTAAAGGGTCAATTTTGGAATATATAAATAGGTAGGCTGTTTTGGAAAATGGGTCTTACAAAAAAGGCACGTAAATGCAAATAAGGGACTGCAACACGTAAATATACATATAAACGTGCAAATACATGAAGTGTTAAGTGATATATTTTAAGAAAATACATATACTACACACCCCTATACACTATTATATTAGTTTATAAAAGTTAAATGTTTCAAAACGTACAGAACAGGCCAAATTTAAAAGAGGTTTTGGGCCCAGATCAATAGTGTAAAAGAAAGGCAGATTTAATTTTGCAGAAACAGTCACAGATCAGGTAGTTTTAGAACATATAGCCCTTATTGTAAAAATTTCAATTTTCACAAAGTAGCTTGCTTCAACATGAGTTTCAAAAACTTGCATACACTAGGCATACGTTGTTTTATTACTGTCCAGATTCCAACCCATGTATGTAAGCCCTGAATCTTAGTTTTTTAAATCAAGACAACGTTTACTTTTCATTCAGAAATCACTGTGCAAATGCTAATCCAAAGATCACAGTTTTATGAGAATGATGCAGCACATAAAGGAGGTTTAAGTTGAGAGAGGCCTTTTGAGTAGCCAAATACACAGTTTAATAACTGTGCAACTTGTTTTAAATGATCAAATACAGACAGGGGAGGGCCCTAACAAATGTACACAGAAGGGAAGAGCTAAAAGGTAAGCGAAAAAGGCAAGGATTAGTGTATGGTATACACTCTGAACAGGGCTTCCACAAGCCTGAGTTTAATAATCAATGAGAGCTTTTGTCAAGCTCTTCCTAGTAGCTAGGATACCTGTGAGTTAAGCCCTGGTATCGTCATAAGACTATCCACACACATGCTGCACAGGATGGTTAGCAAACAAAGACAAACATGTAGCCCTCAAACAGCCACACATGGAAGCAGGGGAGAAGCACATAGAGAGTTTAAGCATAGACAATCAAAGATAAGAGCAAGTAGTAGTGAGAAAACATGTTTTTTTATTTACCTTCTAATCAGTTTAGGAACAAAGAAAGAGTAGTAATGCAGGCAATGCTCAGCTTCCTCCTAGATGGAAACCTTGACTGATAAGACTCAAAATCGCGGAAGCAAGTAAAATAGAGGCGGAAGCAATTAAGACACGATAACCAAGAAATAGGGATGGGGAAGAATAGAAAGTAGAAGAAAAGAATGAATCAAACTAAACACATAGATTGATTCAAAAGGGAGAAGAGACTTGAACCATTAAACGGGACTCACACTAGCGGTGATCCACCATGGATTCAATGTAAGAGATACATGAAGCCAAGCTTCAACAAGAATGGCCAAGCCTATTCTATCTTTTATTCTCTCAATTCAACATTAACTAACTGAGGAATAAAATAAGCTATCTAGCTATTTATAGGGGTTTTTAGGCACTAAGTAAAATGACTAAATAGCCCACACATTAGGCTTTAGGATAAAAGACCACGTAGGGTCAAAATAGGCATAACACACTTAAAATCCCGCATCACAGCAATTGGGGCGGAGCGCCCGCCAAGTTGGTCAGTGGAGGGGCTTGGGCGGAGCGCCTGGGCCAAGCGCATCTCAGGCGGGGCGCCTGCTTTGCCTAGGCGGAGCGCCTGGCTGCCTGTGTGGTGGAGCACCGATGCTCCATCGCCTAAGTTGGCTCGACTCATCTCCGAAGCTCTTGCCCTCGCATCCTTAGCATCCTCCAATCCCGGCTCTTTATGGTAAGTACTCTATGCTCGATTTGAGGCTTATCATCCTCCCCTTCTTGAAAGGATTTCGTCCTCGAAATCAAACCATCAAGACCTACAATCAAAGACAAGAACAAGCCAAATATCCTACTACAAGAGTATGTTAGTGCAAGTAGTGTGGAAAACACACTCTTATGGTATAACTAAGTATCAATGACAATGATAAAGCGCATGTTTCCAAAGAAAACAACAAGTACTTGGCTTCCCCAATGGGTGCACTCAATACATGATTCATCAAAGAGATCAATAGGATAGAGAATTTGCAAGATCAAGCCATCAAAATTCCTATGATCCCCAAGTCCAATAAGAACAAATCAAAACTCCCCACTACAAGAGTAGGCAAGTCCAACAAGAGTGAGTGCAAGTGCTATGGAAAGCACACTTTTGTGATAGAGCCAAGTATCAATACCAATCAAAAAGAAGAGGTCTCCAAAGGAAACAACAAGTTCTTGGCTCAACAATGAAAAACACTCACTACCATAACAAGCAAAGAGATCAATAAGACATGGAACATGCAAGATTAAGAAACTAAGTTCCTTATGACCTCCAAGCTTATGGTCAACACACCAAGCCTTCAATGCATTACTATCACAATGTGACTCATTGGCTTTGGCATGCCCAACACCCAAGGTGTAATCCACATGTGGGGTGGAGTAAACAAAATAGTTCAATTGGCAACTAACATCAAATGCTCCACTCCCCTTCTTGGAAGCACTCTTACACGCACCAAGAGTGGCTTCCTCACCTCCAAATCCATCTCCAAGACAATCTCCCTCACTAGGCAAACTCCAAAGGAAGGTCTCCAAAATCGGCCCTTCATCATTATAGTCCACACAATGAAGGCTAGGACTACTAGAAGATGGTTCAACACAACCAATATCAAGACCATTCATCCCACTTGGAGTTTCAAACAATGGATCATCCTTAGAGTCTATCCTTACATACCATGGAGGTTCTATTTTGCTATCCATCCTAGTCCGATATAATTCGCTACCGCAAATGAGATTATCTTTACATAATGGAAATGTAAAAGCATGCACCTCAAATTCATGGTCACATAAAAATATGGTATCAAGAGTAGGTTCTTTACCCACACCTGAGGAGTCATCGAAAACAAATCGATCCATCTCACACTCTAGAGACTCCTCAAGGTCACAACCATCCTCACTACGACACATAGGTCCACCATTATCAAGTAATTCATCAAGGGAAAAGATAGGGTATTCATTCAACTAATCTTTCTCTTTGTCAAATATAGGTGGGGTGTCATAACAAGGTTCACAAGCAAGGTCAAGTACACATTCCTCACTAATGAGAGGTTAAATGAAAATCGAGCTCACATCATGATGTGGCCTATCATCCCTCTCAACTAGTGGTTCACAATCACACACAAGTTGACCATTCGACTCTTCACTAGTTGCAAACACATTGTAATCATACACATCATCAACTAGTGTTGAGTTTTCACAAACGCTATCATAAGACAAAGAAGTAACTCGTTCAAGGGAAGAACTTTCACATACCTTTGAGTGGCCATCTTGCTCACTCAATGCACTTGAAGTATCTTGGATTGTCCCTTCACCTTGAAGCTCACATTGAAGATCTTCTTCACTTTGTCCATCAATCTTGGAACATGATTGAGGCTCCATTGATTGGCCTCCAAGAGTACCTACACAAGCATTCACAAAAGTAGGAGAAAAAGATAAAGGGTTAGGGTTAGAACAAGGGGTGTCCTCACTTTTTACAATTCTTTTTCCCTCTTTCTTTTCCCTCATTTTCTTTTCAAGGTCGGGTGTAGATTCGGGTGGTGACATCCCACTCACATCACTCAACACATCCTCTCCTTTTTCCACTCAAGGAATGTCACCGGTCACTCCCTTACTCCTCTCAATCTTTTGTCTCTCAAATTCGGGTGAGTTGGGACGAGGCCCAAGAATACCCATGGCCGGAGTAGGCGGACTTTTAACATCAACCCGGAATCTAGGACTAAGAGACTCATCACTGGAGGTCTCTTTCTTCTTTGTTGGTGAACCACTTAGCTTTGGAGCTTGTGGTTTGGGGTTCACCTTGTTGACATATGTCAACTCTCTTCTTGCACTAGTCCCACCACTTCTTGTGTGTGTAGGAGTTCTTGATTGTACTCTTTGAATCATAGGGCTTCTCTTCAATGGTGTCCCACCACTTCTCATGTTCATGGGCGTGCTTGGTTGTACTTCTTCTTTCCTAAGAAAGAAGATTTGAAACTTCCCTTGTGCTTGAACACGGTAGCCATCCAACACTTCTTGGGCAATCTTGCCAAGGCTTTCCCAACATAACATCACATCCCACTAAAGGACCTACTTTGCACTCCACTTCTTCTTCAAAGTTCCTTTGTGAAATAACTACCCTAGCCATTCCATCAACACAAGGTTTTCCCAACCTTCTCACTACAAGATGGCTAATCCAACTTGCTTCACCATTATCCACTTGAAGCACATACCCATGATTCCCATTAAGGCTCACAATGAATTGATACCACGCTCTTTCTCTCATGAGCTTATTCATGTAACGCCCTTTACATATCCCCTCAATAGTACCTTCACTAATTGGGTACTTCCTCATTTCACCACTACTAGCAATACCATAACCCATAGTGCGACTCATGCCATCTCTTCCCTCGGCTTCATTCTCTTCCATCTCATCCTCCAAGTGTTGGACCCTAGTGTCCATTGCCTCTATTTGAGCCAAGATGCTCGGAAGGTAGGCTTCAACTAACTCCCTCTCACTTACACCTTTCTCACCACTCCTACTTCCCTCCAAACCTCCCTTATGGCTCCTTGTACCTGCAAAAGACATCTTAAGAAAGTGCAAAGGTTAGTATAAACAACCTCACTTGCTCTCCCTTACCTTTGGTGGTGGCTCTCAACACTCTTTTTAGGGTGCACACTCCCAAACCCCCAACCAAAGATGCCCTTATCTCTTTTAGGAACCACAATGGTAAGATCAATCAACTAGTATGTCCGAGTAAAGGCCCGGAGTGGAGTTGATGTGACTCGATGAACGGAAGCTATTTGTAGTGCGCACTTGAGGCCAAAGAAGTTCTACGACTTTAAGTAAAGCTTCAAGACACACAAAACCCTAAAGGATCAAAGATTAGTGTTAATAAAGTAGGACTAATACCTTAGAAACACTAACCAAGAGGTTCAGAATCGAAACAAACACAAAAAACCATGAAACGGAGCGAAACCAAGAACCCAGGACACTGGGCGGTCCGCCTGGGGTAGGTGGGCGGTCTGCCTGCCTTGGTAGGCAGTGAGGTAGGGTAGGCGGGGCGCCTAGGGGGTAGGAAGTCCGCCTGGGGGTCGGGTTCAGCACTTCCCAAGTCTGATTTTCTTCAATTTCAAGCCAAAAATTGGTCCGATTTCAACGTTTTTTCCACAAATTGAGGGTACCCAAAGTAGAATATTGATATAACCTTCAAACCCCAATAGATTTCACACCCAAACATCCAACAAACAAGGCACAATCATGATTCAAAGTTTCAAGTTGGGGTTTTTTCAACAAGGGTTTCAAAGGTTCAAGGTGGATTTCGATTCTTCAAAATCGATGTTATACAACTCCGATTCACATGAATTTTGTTTCTATTTGTTTGTTTTTCATTGGAGAACAAACCCCGGTACTCAATTCCAAAACCCCACAATCACACAATCCAAAATCAATCAAATTGCTCAAGAACAAAGGGTTTTGGGAGGGTTTAACAATTTGGGGTTTCAAATTTTCAAATCAATCCAATCCAAACAATTTTGGTACCCAAACGTCGGGTTTTCCAGAAGGATCAAGAATCTATAATACCCATAACATGAATCGATCACACCACAAAGTTACACCAATTTTTGTATTTTTTTCACTTTTTTACTTTTTTTTTTTGTTTTTCTTCTTTTCTTCAAGAACAAGAACAATAACAACAATAAACTAAACTAAAGGTAGGATGAACAAGGAACGTGGATTTGTAAGAACGAAACCCGAGCCTTGCTCTGATACCAAACTGATAAGACTCAAAATCGCGGAAGTAAGTAAAATAGAGGCGGAAGCAATTAAGACACGATAACCAAGAAATAGGGATGGGGAAGAATAGAAAGTAGAAGAAAAGAATGAATCAAACTAAACACATAGATTGATTCAAAAGGGAGAAGAGACTTGAACCATTAAACGGAACTCACACTAGCGGTGATCCACCATGGATTCAACGTAAGAGATACATGAAGCCAAGCTTCAACAAGAATGGCCAAGCCTATTCTATCTTCTATTCTCTCAATTCAACATTAACTAACTAAGGAATAAAATAAGCTATCTAGCTATTTATAGGGGTTTTTAGGCACTAAGTAAAATGACTAAATAGCCCACACATTAGGCTTTAGGATAAAAGACCACGTAGGGTCAAAATAGGCATAACACACTTAAAATCCCGCATCACAGCAATTGGGGCGGAGCGCCCGCCAAGTTGGTCAGTGGAGGGGCTTGGGCGGAGCGCCTGGGCCAAGTGCATCTCAGGCGGGGCGCCTGCTTTGCCTAGGCGGAGCGCCTGGCTGCTTGTGTGGTGGAGCACCGATGCTCCATCGCCTAAGTAGGCTTGACTCATCTCCGAAGCTCTTGCCCTCGCATCCTTAGCATCCTCCAATCCTGGTTCTTTATGGTAAGTACTCTAAGCTCGATTTGAGGCTTATCATTGCCCTTTTCAGTTTTTTTTTCCTTTTTTAAAAAAAATCAGTTTATGCTTGTGTTCAGAAAGAGAAGGAAGTGTATTGTCAGTGTTCTGTGTATTGAGCTATTGAAAAACTGTCTGGGGATGTGAAAAGAAGGCCAGTTTATATAGTTGTTTGGTGGGGGATTTCAAATTCAAACGGGTATAGCATACAAGGTAAGAGAATATTGTCTCCAAGAATAAAGGAGATACTTTTAAGTGTATCTTCTAAAAATAAACCAATCAGCCCCAAAATTGAAGTAAAGCCAATCCTAAACCAATTTGGATTCTCTCCCTTTAACCTTACCATAGTTTAGGTTCGAAATCAGTCTTTTAGGCCTATTTTTGGGCTTAAAATCAATTAACAATTCCAATTAATCTCGGATCAATCAAGCAAACTATTAAATTCTCCTAAGCATGCAGGATAGGCTACCCATTCAGTTTCCAAATGTATAGTCATGAAAATTAAGCATTCACTCATAGAAAAAGGCGAAATACACTACAACTAACATGGATGAGCAGGACAATTCCACTAGACTTCCTAGATTTCAAGTTTGCACGTCAACCAAGGTGGTTCGGGACACAAAACAATGCTCACAACAAATTTAGGCAATGATTAGTATCCAAACTTAATAAAACGGATAAAGATTAACAATTTCACAGTTTCATTCTAATTAATTGCTAAATAACCACCAGTAGTGTTAACACGGGAAGGGATAGACAAATTTAGGCAAGTTTCACACAGATTCAAACAATCAAATAAAAGATTTGGGATTACCTGATTAACCCTAGAGTCGGGTCGAATTTGACCCTACTTTGATTACGCATGCGTGTGGATTTTCCTTTCCCTTTAGGTTGTAAAGTTTAGGTCTTTCCGGATCCTTGTTGGAATTTCTTCGCCGGTGACAATAGCGTAGAAGTCACACGTCGGCTTCACTGAACAAGCAAACCATTACAATGGTTTTGTAGCGGAGGTCGAGAGGAACACAAAGATGTAGTTTGTTTCTCGTTTTGCCGACGATAATGGCCGAAAAATGGCCATGAAAGAGCGTTGTTAGGGTTTTGAGGAGAGAGAGAGAAAGAGGGTGGTGGTGGTTGAGATTTTGGGGAAAATGAGAGGGGTGTTATGGGTTTTGGGGGGGAGTAGTATAGTTAAAAATGGAAATCTCAATCTTGGCCGTTGGATCAACTTTGTGGACGGCAAGGATTTAAATACGTAGGCGTATAGGTGGCACAATAAAACTGAGTTATATGTGTGTATGTGTATATACGTATATCTAATGTATAAATGTGTATAAAAATGCGTATAAGTGTATAAAATACATATAAATGCATGGGAAAATTGTATCGAATACTTATAAAAATCATAAAAAATGAGAAAATTAATTGTGAGAGCTAATTAAGAAAACCTATTATTTTAAGTTTTAAAATAATTTAGGAGATTTTTCCAAAAATGCGAATAATTACAAAAAATTGTGATGAAACATTCAAAATTGTAAAATTGCAACCACTTGTATAAATACCTTTTAAAAATAGCCTAATTAGTGTGCGTGTGTAAAGTAGTGACTTAGAATAGGAGTGAGTGTATGGTAATTGTGCGGTTATCAGTACAATTTTGTCCGAATAATGGTTTTCGAAACGGGAGGGACAAAACTAGGTGCCAACAATGTAGCATCGTTATATGAACAGTCCTATAGCGACCAAGTAAAGGTTTTATTATAAGAAAAAGGCTCAAATGGCATAAAATCTGGCCACCATCAACGGTCGAGAACATTATGTATTAAGCGCTTGATAGCGGCCTACTAAACTATCAATGAAATCATACTTTATGCCTAAAGCACTCAACATCACTTACTATGCTAGTTAAAACGACAAATGGCATAAAATATTTATAAGTCGGCTAAAAATTAAGCCGCAATATTTTACAATTTAAAGCAAAGAAACAGATAATAGCTATTGAAGACACTGATGACAGTGACTGGAAGATAAAACTATTCATCGCTTGCCCCCCCCCCCCCTCCGGCTTCTTCAGCATCCTTCATTTTGTACTCTACAGGCTTGGGGGGAAGGCCAAGGTCTATATGATAAGTCTTCACTATGTCTTCAGCCTCCACCAATTCAGTGTCCAACTCAAACTCAACCACGGTTGACATTTCAATAAGGACGACCTTTCTTGCCTCCGAGATCATCGGATTTTGATGCCAACAATTGATGTAAACAATTGATGCAAGTCAAAATAAACCTTCTGATCAGACAATTTTTTATCCAGGTCATGGTACTGAGAGCGAGAGTTTGATGTTTGGAAAGCTGTTTATTGGCGTTGGCCACAACAACATCTTTTTCTGTTTTTGCAATATCAAGATCTTTTTGAAGAGACCGAATCCGTGGCATCCATCTCAGCTTTGACCATTGCTAGCTGCCCCTTATCATCTGCTTCAATCTGCTCAAGCACGATGATCCTTTGCTCCAAAGCCTTAATCTGAGCCTCTAAGTCCGACTCGTGCAAGACACTAGATTCAACGGCTTTTTAAGGTATGTGTAAAGGGCGGTTCCGGCTGTCACCACCATATCAAACCGGTCCCTCCAAATCTAAATTGCAGCATTGAATTGATGAATCCGGTCAATCACCTCATCGGCTGTCAATGTCCCCAAGAGAAAAGGTTGAAAATAGTTCGACAATATATTATGAAGGAAAAGAAGGAAGAATCACGCAAAGCAAGATATTACCCGTGTTTATCTCTAAAATTGACCGTCTAGGTTAAACGATTAATTTAGAATGAGGTCACAAGCAATACAGTAATTACAACAGAAAAATAAGTAAATAAAGAGAGAAATAATGAGCAAGAAAAATACAGTAATATTAGTCCTTGAGAATAGCCGGATTTAGTGTAAATCGCTTTATTGTACAATATAATGCAAGGAGGGATATTTATAGTAGAGATTTACCCAGTCCTAATTATGGTAAAATACAAAGACTAATACGACTATGGGCCTGTAACTCAAGGCAGTGGTATATACAAAACCTTAACTAGGAGACTGTAAACCTAAGGTGGTGGTGCGCTGTGCCCTATGGCCGTGCCGCCTGAACAGTCGTTGGCTCAAGGAACGGGCGTGTATCCTCTGTACCCGGTAACTTGTAGGATAAGTCTAGTCTCGTCAGCTGGACTCGTATCCCCGTAATAATAGGTTGCGTATTTTTTTCCATACAGTTAGTCCCCCCACTTGCTGAGTGCTGACTCGAGCAGTCAAGAAGTGAAAGCAGCGTATAAGATGGATGTGAAAAGATATCTCACTGACTCCTTGAGACTCGCAGTATCTTTGACCAAGAATGAAACTGATTTCTTTGTTTTATATTACCAGCAATAGCGATGCTTGACCGTTTTGTGCTCCTTCTTTATCTCTTTCTTGCCTATAAATAGGAGCTTTATGACAGCAAAGGAATCACAAATTTTCTTCAAAAAATACTCCATCTCTTCAATAGCTTCTTATGATAACAAGAAACTCTTCTTTATTAAAAAATGTTCGCTTTTGATCCTGGTTTGGTATTCCCAGAAAGTCTTCTTCATTCTGGATAGAGGATCATGACGAAATTGTGGAGAAAGCTCATCTGCAGTTTTCTCTTTCCTTTCTTCTCCTATGAGGGAGTGAATGAAGTCCCCTGAGTCATAAAGTTTTATCGAGATTCTAATGATGTCCTTCGGGATATCTTCATTGTGGCATGTGCACTGATTATGGTGCACTCATCTTCTAATACGGTGGTTGCTGTGATATTCTTCTTGTCATGCAGTGTCAGGAGGCTTAACCCTGTCACCTGCTATAGGGCTTCTCCACCAGGACACTTTGTGTGTTTGGGCTGCTCCTTCAAAGGTACCAGGCTGATGATCCACTGCCTGGCTCCGTTTCAAGGTAGGCAAGAGGATACAACTTCATGCTATCGGGTAGTTAAGGTGTCACCAAGCTTTGGATTCTGTCATGATTCATGGCTTTCACCTTGGTTATCTGCTTCAGCTGAACCGCTCTAGCAGTGCCTCTTCGGCCACTGGCTATGGAATATCCAAGGGAAGAGGCTCTCTTGTGGTAGGTTCCCAGCCTAAGCCTCTCCATCCTTGGCGAGCTTCTGATTGTATTGGAAGATCTGCGGGGATGTACACTCTGGTTTGGCCAATTGAGGTAGATGTGGATGGTCAACTTATCTTTCTAAGCTCTGCAGCAAATCTTCAAGTTTCACTTCAAGCTCAGTGGACGAGATAGTGGAAGGTTAGGCCTGTACTCAGACGCTTCTGACGTCCCTTGCTTTGATCAAGCATACGGGCTTTTGTTGCACCAACGACTGGATATCTCAAAAGAATGCGCGGGCTGCCAGAAGAAAAGAAGAACTCCAAACTGTTTTACGGCTCATAGCTACAATCCAAATGAAGGATCTTAAACCATGCAAGTCTTGAGGAGCTCTTTATTTTTAGTCTTCCCTTTCCGATTTCTTTTACAATTGTTATGAACAAATGTCGTATTCAGGAAGAACAAATTATATATTATGAGTCTACGGGCTGTTTGTTATTAATTAAACGGCCGTTCATCAATAATTTTATGAGTACTTGTTTAGTTAAGCAGCATTTTTATGTGCCTTTTTGGGCTAGTGTCTTCAAGAGACGGGCGTGCGCACTGAAGGACACTTCATTTGCGTTAGTGGATGACAGCTTAAGTTGTACCCATAATGGGAAAAAGTTTAATTCGTGTGGTAACGAGCACTTTTGCATCTGACTTCGAACGTCTCTGCTTAGTTACTCGAGTATTTAAGACTTTCTGGCACTATGCGGAAAGGCGTCCCCATCGGCATGTAGGTGCAATTATTGAATTAACGAGTTCAACATACGAATAATGCCCGATGGCTGAGCTAGACGCGATCTAGCTCTAAGCTAGTAGTGTACCCTACCTTTTGTAGTGAAAAATGAGTGTATTACTTCAACTTAGGTCTGACCGGAGCTATGAATAGTTGGATCGTAGATGGATCTGAATAAGTAAAACCAACTAAGTGAATAGTAGTTTTATTAATGAACAGGGGAGCTGGGCCTGAGATGTTGTGGGTGAGAACCCGTAACATGGCTGATGAGTATGAAAATATTGCGATCAAAATTAAAAGGAACTAAACATAATTAAAATGAATGATTTTAAAAAGCGAAAGATACTTCATGCTTGATCCTCGGAAGGTTCGGGGGCGTCTACTTGGTCTTCCCTTCTTGAGGGTGCTGAGCCTTGAGATGTAACCTCTGAGCCGCTGACAACCCGATGGTATAACTCTGCTCCACCAAACAATAATGAACCGCTTGCTTTAGCAGCTGTCTGCTTTCTGATTTGTCTTTGGAGAGTATTCGTTTGCTTAGGTAGTTAATCAGCGAGTGACGCTGCCCTGTGATGGATCATGTGTTTGGAACTTCAAGATCATCAGGTCTACAGGGGTTAACTCAACCGCTATCTGCTGATCACATGAATCCTCGGATGCTTCACCAATGCTTGAGCTCTCTTTCCGATAGACAAACTCCTATGTCTGAAAGTTCTCCAGACATGTTTTTATTTTCTCCTGTCGATCTGGCGTACAGATGGCTCCAATGATAAAAACTTCTTTTGCTCGACTGACAACCAGCTGGGGGGTGCTGAAGAGGTTGACCTCCCCGACCCCCAGTATGTAGGCCAAGTCAAGAGGTTGAATTATGGCTTCATACTCTGCTTAGGCGCTCTGAGTTTTTATGGCCTTGCAGAAGACCACCACAGTAGTGTCTTTACCCATAGATCGGGGTCGGCTTCTTCCCTATTGAGTTCCACATCCATGTGAATCTCCCAATGCATGGGCTCGATCTTTTCTTCACTTCTGATTGACTCATCTGCCTTTGGCTCCAGTTTCTCCACGAAATCTGAGGTAAAACCTTCTAGTTCCTGTGACTTGATGGCCGTTCGTGGTTTGTAAATAATGTCATACTCGCCCAGTTCCTCATCCCATTCTTCCGTCTCTTTTAAGAGTCCGAGTTTAGACAAAATGGTTTGTACTGGTGTGGAGGAGACCACGTATCGTATAGCTAAGAAAGTATGAGTGCAACTCCTGGGTTGCCACGATCACGGCCGCAATAAACTGAACGGGCAAAGGTAGAAACCTATCTTGGCACAAAGGTCTTTTGCTGGCGTACTTCACAGGAAATTGCTTCACGTCCTCTTCCCGCACAAGTATTGCATTCCACGTTATTTATGAGATTGAAACATATAGCAATAGATGCTCACCTGTCTCCGGCTCGGTCATCACTGGAAGCTGCAAGAGCTGTACCTTTGCCTGGGCTACTGTTAGGTAACTCTGCATCAGTCACAAGGGTCCTCCTTGCTTCCGCAGCACCTCAGAGAGCTGACAAACCAATTCTGTCGCCTTGGGGATTAGCAGATCCATCATAGACAGTCGATCCGTAGTTTGTTGTTCTTTTCTCTGACTTCTCGTTCCATGGCCTCAAACCTGATGGTTTCCTCTTCGATCATGTTTACTTTGGCTGTCGGCCCAATGCTGAGATCCCTGCCATATGTAGGATAATATTCTCCAAACAAAGACCGCTCACCCCGTAATTTATTGACCCCATGTTAAGTCGGGTATTTGAAGACTTGATGGAGTGGTGAGGGTACTCCCTCAGCGCTGTGTATTGATGCAGCCCAAAGTGCTGATCAACCGAAGGTAGTGACTGATCAACCGAGGAGGCCAATCACTCGAAGCCAAGCCAAGCTGCTCCATGACATGCACGTCCAACTGGCTACATCGGGAGGAAGCATGTGTTCGGAAGGAGAATTGCAAGGTGTTGAAACCAAGGGCTACATCTTTGAATTCGAGCCCGAGGACAAGGTAACCGAACAGCAGCTCTTGGCACCGGGCAGCACAAGGCCGAACACAACAGAGCCGGACACAACAACATGTGTTCGAAGCTAAGTCAAACGCCCGAGGACAAGTGTGTTCGAGCAGACATATTGAGAACCGAAGCCAAGGCTCACCGAAGTCAAAGACTGCCGAACACATTTTAACTCAGCCCTACGTGGCTTATTTCTATTGGTCACCTGTGACCCTTTTACTAGTTTACCCTTAGTATTTCCTATAAAAACCTTGTTTCCTTTCATTGTAAACGATAAGTTTTTTGATTATTGAAATTGAATGAAAGTGCCGAGCACATTTCTTGTCTCCGTCGTGAGCATCCCCGGTGAGGGCTTTTATGGACTTGTGGCTTTCGGTAAATCCGATTGAACATTCCTCTTTGATCATTCAGTTTGCAAGAGGCAATGTTCTCTTGAGGATTGTTGCATAGTTAGGGTGATTCTTGTGTCCCTTTTGATCGAGCTTTGAGACAGGTTCCTCACTGTTCTTTCAAAAGAAGCAAGTTTTGTCTTGCTTCTATATTTACCTTCTTGTTTGTTCTTCCGCGTTTGTGCTAGCAAGCCCTTCGGGTATTGCCTTGCACCATCTTGGTATCAGAGCTTGCTAACTATGCAAGGTAATACCCGAAGGGCTTGCTAGCACAAACGCGGAAGAACAAACAAGAAGGTAAAGATAGAAGCAAGACAAAACTTGCTTCTTTTGAAAGAACAGTGAGGAACCTGTCTCAAAGCTCGATCAAAAGGGACACAAGAATCACCCTAACTATGCAACAATCTTCAAGAGAACATTTCCTCTTGCAAACTGAATGATCAAAGAGGAATGTTCAATCAGATTTACCGAAAGCCACAAGTCCATAAAAGCCCTCACCGGAGATGCTCACGACGGAGACAAGAAATGTGCTCGGCACTTTCATTCAATTTCAATAATCAAAAAACTTGTCGTTTACAATGAAAGGAAACAAGGTTTTTATAGAAAATACTAAGGGTAAACTAGTAAAAGGGTCACAGGTGACCAATAGAAATAAGCCACGTAGGGCTGAGTTAAAATGTGTTCGGCAGTCTTTGACTTCGGTGAGCCTTGGCTTCGGTTCTCAATATGTCTGCTCGAACACACTTGTCCTCGGGCGCTTGACTTAGCTTCAAACACATGTTGTTGTGTCCGGCTCTGTTGTGTTCGGCCTTGTGCTGCCCGGTGCCAAGAGCTGCTGTTCGGTTACCTTGTCCTCGGGCTCGAATTCAAAGATGTAGCCCTTGGTTTCAACACCTTGCAATTCTCCTTCCGAACACATGCTTCCTCCCGATATAGCCAGTTGGACGTGCATGTCATGGAGCAGCTTGGCTTGGCTTCGAGTGATTGGCCTCCTCGGTTGATCAGTCACTGCCTTCGGTTGATCAGCACTTTGGGCTGCATCATCCTCCCCTTCTTGAGAGGATTTCGTCCTCGAAATCGATTCATCCTCTGCTTCTGATATTTGGCCTACAACACAAGGAGTCAAATCAGTAACATTGAAGGTGTTGGACACATTATACTCACCTGGGAGGTCGATGACATAAGCATTGTTGTTTATTTTGCTCAGCACTTGAAATGGACCATCCCCTCGAGGAGCCAATTTTCCCTTCCTTAGGTTCGGGAATCGTTCCTTTCGGAAGTGAACCCAAACCCAATCTCCCTTCCTTAATTCCAACTTTTTCCGCCCCTTGTTTTTCTTCATGGCAACCTTTGCATAGGCTTCCTCGAGGTTCTTCTTCGTCTTGGCATGCAACTCGAGCAGAGCTTTGGCTCGGTGAGTACCTACAAAATCAATAACAACTTCTCGAGGCAATGGGGTTAGATCAAGTGGAATTAAAGGGTTAAATCCATACACACACTCGAACGGGGTCGTGTTAATCATTCGATGCACCGTTCGATTGTATGTAAACTCCATCATGGGCAAACGATCAGCCCAGTTTCCAACCTTTCCTTTGGTCATTGCCCGAAGCAAAGATCCCAAGGTTTGGTTAACTACTTCGGTCTGTCCATCAGTCTGAGGATGGTGAGACGTCGAGAAAAGTAGTTTGGTGCCGAGGGCACCCCATAGACACTTCCAAAAATGACTCAAGAATTTTGTGTCTCGATCACTCACAATAGTACGAGGGACTCCATGCAATTTCAACACATTAGAAATAAACAATGTAGCTACATGCTGTGCATCATCACACTTCTTGCAAGGAATAAAGTGAGCCATTTTCAAAAATCGATCGACCACAACGAAGATGCTATCATGTCCTCCCCCCGACCTCGGTAACCCCAAGACAAAGTCCATGGATATATCAACCCAAGGTCGATCAGGCACAGGCAACGGGGTGTACAAACCATGAGGGTTGGACTTCGATTTAGCTTTCTTGCAAACGAGACAAGCGTTGCAAAGCTTTTCCACATCTCATCGCATTTTGGGCCAATGGAATTGCTCGGTCAAGACACCAAGAGTTTTGTCGACACCGAAGTGTCCCATCAGTCCGCCGGAGTGAGCTTCTCGAACCAAAAGCTCTCTCCACGATGACACTGGCACACAAACCCTCCCATTCTTGAAGAGGTAGCCATCGTGCCACTGATATTTCTCAACTCTTCGGCCACTCAAGATTGCGTCTCGAACACATTTTAGCTTGGGATCGTCTTCGTACATCGACTTGATGCTTTCAAATCCCATGAGCCTAGAGGCGAGAGTGGTCGCTAAGGCAAATTTCCTTGATAGCGCATCGGCCACAACATTGTCTTTTCCCTTTTTGTAATGAATTACATAGGGAAAGCTCTCAATGAATTCAACCCACTTGGCATGTCTTCGGTTCAATTTCTCCTGTCCTCGGAGATGCTTCAAGGACTCATGATCGCTTTTGATCACAAATTCTCGAGACCACAAATAATGCTACCAATGGGCGAGTGCTCGAACGAGGGCATACAACTCTTTATCATAGGTCGAGTAATTCAAAGTTGCACCCTTAAGCTTTTCGCTAAAGTAAGCAATCGGCTTCGATTCTTGCATAAGCACTCCTCCGATCCCAACTCCAGACGCATCACACTCGACTTCGAATGCTTTGCCGAAGTCAGGGAGTTGCAACAACGGGGCAGAACAAAGCCTCCGTTTCAACTCTTGGAAAGCCCTTTCTTGGGACTCTCCCCACACAAATGGATTGTCTTTCTTAACCAGCTCGGTCAAAGGAGCTGCCACGGTGCTAAAGTCACGAACAAACCTTCGGTAGAAGCTAGCTAAGCCATGAAAGCTACGAACTTGTGTTACCGAGGTTGGAGTTGGCCAATCTTTGATGGCTTCGACTTTTGATTCGTCGACTTCGACACCATTAGCACTGACAACGAATCCTAGAAAGACTACACGATCGACACCGAAGGCACACTTTTTGAAGTTAGCATATAACTTCTCTTCTCGAAGCTTTTCAAGCACAAGCCTTAGGTGTTCGACATGTTCATCCATGGTGCGACTATAAACAAGTATGTCATCGAAATAAACGACAACGAACTTGTTTATGAATGGTTTGAGCACATGGTTCATCAATCGCATAAATGTGCTCGGGGCATTGGATAAGCCAAATGGCATTACCAACCATTCATAGAGACCAAATTTGGTCTTGAATGCGGTTTTCCACTCGTCTCCGGGTTTCATTCGGATCTGATGGTAACCGGACCTGAGGTCAATCTTTGAAAAGCATGAAGAACCACTTAATTCATCTAGCATGTCATCTAGTCGAGGAATAGGATGACGATACTTTACCGTTATTTTGTTGACTGCTCTACAGTCAACGCACATTCGCCATGTTCCATCTTTCTTCGGGACAAGGATAACAGGAACGGCGCAAGGACTCAAGCTCTCTCGAACGAGGCCCTTGTTCAGCAACTCATCAACCTGCCGTTGGAGCTCTTTGGTGTCTTCGGGATTACACCGGTATGCAGGTTTGTTAGGGATTTGAGACCCTGGCACGAAGTCAATTTGGTGCTCGATTCCTCTCAACGGAGGTAATCCACCTGGCATTTCCTCGGGAAACAAGTCCTCGAAGTCCTGCAAAACTTTACGAACAAACAAAGGCAAAGGGTTATCATTAGAAAAATCATCATTAGAGTTTAGAAAGATACCCTTGTGCACGAGGCAAATCATCATCTGACCGTGGTCGTTGCCTCGTAAGATCTCACCGGGTTGCATGATTGCACAAATTCCTTTCTCTTCGGTCGGTGAGTTTGTCTCCTCGGCCCCCAATTTTGCTCCCATCGGAAGCTTAGCTTTGGCCGCTTCTTTCAATTCTTTCATCCGTTTATAGTCCTCGGTGACTTGCTTCGGAGACAAGGGTTTGAGTATGAAACTCTTCCCATCGAGCTTCACAGTGTAAGTGTTGGATCGGCCATTGTGAACAGCTGTTCGGTCATATTGCCACGGTCGACCCAATAGCAAGTGACAAGCTTGCATCGGAACCACATCGAATATCATTTCATCTTGATACTCTCCGATCCTAAACTTGATCCACACTTGCTTAACAACTCTCAATTCTCCACACTCATTCAGCCATTGTAATTTGTAAGGGTGAGGATGCTTCATCGTAGGTAATCCCATTTGTGAAACCAAAGTTTGGCTCACTACGTTGGCACAACTACCGGAATCAATGATCATCGAACACACCTTTCCTCTTACTCGACATCGGGCATGAAAGAGGTTTTCTCTTTGGTTGTCCTCTTCTTCAAGAGTCATGCAGCTCAAATTCCTTCGAACCACAAGAAACATTTCTGGATGATCAGCTTCGGCAGCCTCATGATCATCATCAACTTCAGCTCGGTCAGTCTCCTCGATAAATTCCTCCACGGTGTCACTCGCTTGCTCATGGACAGTTCCATCTTCGAGCAGAAGCATAACTTTGCGAGTTGGACACTCTTTTGCCATGTGACCATAACCTCTGCATTGGTGACACTGAATATTTGAAGCATTAGGAGAGTTTAGTTGCACTTTACCTCCCGCTTCTCTTGGTTGGTTAACGGTCACACCTCTTTCGAAGGGTCTCTTCGAGTCTCGAACAACATTGGCACTTGTTTGGTTAGGATTCTTCCATTCTTTTCCTCGGTTCACGGGAGCAGAAGTAGTGACTCCTCCTCGATACCGGTTTGCCTTTTCTTCCTTCACCAATTTTTCAGCTTCGGTTGCAGCATCAAACAAATCTTCCAACGTGTGGTACACGTGGAGTCTCAACTGAGATGACACATCCCTAGCCAAGCCATTTTTGAACCTGATAATGGCCTGCTCTTCATCTTCGACCAGATCAAGATTCAATCGAATCTTTTCGAATTCATCATGATATTCTTGGACAGACTTGGTCCCTTGCTTTAGCTCATAGAGTTTTTGCATTTGAGTTTGCCGGTACTTGGCACTCAAATACTTAGCATCCATTGCTCTCATCAACTGTGGCCAAGTATTGACATCGGGATAGGCATTCCTTCGTCTATGCCTCTTGTCAGCTTCCCAACATGTAGAGGCATAAGCTTCGAACGAAGCAATGGCATGGGCAGCTTTTCTCTCTTCGGTCATCTCATTGGTTTCGAAGATGCGCTCCATTTTAAACTTCCATTCAAGATACTCTTCCGGATCACTAGTTCCTTTAAAGGGTGGAATATTGATCTTAACACTGTTCAAGTTTGAGTCTCGAACACCACGAACCTGTTCGGGATACTCATCATTTCGATCATCAACCTCTCGCTCAATATTTCTTTCAACATGGGCTCCTCGGCCTCGACCTCGGAAATTTCCACGACCTCGGTGAGCTTGCCTTCGTTGAGCGAATGACGGCTCACGTTCATACTCGTCCTCGGGAAATTCCTCCTCATCGGCCTCTTCGGTTACAGTGCCAAGGTCTCTTCGGGCCCTTGGAAGTGGTAACCTCTCTCCTCGGGGACTGCCCAAGTTTTGATTTCCAGCTTGGGGATTGCCCAAGTTAAGTTCTCTTCGAATTGCTTCACTCGTCAACTGATGTTGTCGAACAAGCTCAGCATACAGCTCAGGTTTCATCGGAGTGGATTGGCTCGTTCCAGCGCCGGACCCATGCATGGCCATGGACGCACTTCCTTGTTCGAGTTGAGCTACTCGAACACTCACTCCTCTCACTTCGGCACTGACACTTTGTATCGCAGCCATGAGATCGGCTAACCACACTTCGGGCCTTTCAATGCCTTTTCCATCACCTCCATTTCCAGCCATGATACCTGCACAAGTCAAAGACCAAACAATGTTAAGGTTAGAAATCACCTCACACTCTCCCTCACCTTTGATGGATGGCACTCGGGTCCACTCAATTTATGGGTTCGGTTTTGGTCACTCAAGGACTTGTTAACAGTGGCTCGTCCAATTGATCGGTCCTCTAAGATCCTTCAAGTTCGACAATAGTCACTGCCTCTTCGGGAAGAGTGAAGTGATGTTCGACTCGATGGAACGGACGCTTTTAACTGAGCTCGGGGAGTCAAAAGAATTTTCTACGAAAGATTGGACTTCGGTCACCCCTTGGCACGAATTCCTATCAGCTCAAAAGAGTTAGTACGACCTCGAGTAGGACAATTACTCAAAAGATCCACTAACCAGAATTTTTGGAACAAAAGAAAGTGAGAACCTAGGAGAATCTACCCTTTTGATTCCCTTTTGGAATCTTTTTCGATCACACCAACCCTTGTCCGTACAAGAGTGGTCCCCTTTGGTACGGATAGGGTTTTACCTTATCCACTTTCCCTTTTCAGCCGACAAATTTCACCTGGGGGTTTTGATGTTTTAAATTTACCCCCTTCTTCTCCAATGGAACAGTGACCTTTGCTCCGGCGTACGGACACTCAACTTCGGTTCACTGACCAAGAATTTCAACAAGATCTGGGTCGCCTTTCAGCTCCGGTTTCAACGTCAGAGGAATTCAAAGTTCTTCAAGCTAAAACCCAGCTCGTCGTGTCGTACACTGTTACGATTGTAACAATTTTCCGGCGTACGGACAACGTTTTCAAACTTAGAACTTCGATTTTCAAGCAACAAACAAACCCAAATCACTCAAGAACCACCAATCTTCATCGGTTTCTTCCAAACACAATGGGGTTCGAGTTTCCAGTCACCATTAAAGCTCAAAAACAGTCCAAAAATTTACCAAGAAACCCTAGTCACGAAATTGGTACGTCGGGCACTGGTTGGATTCAGAACTCGATGGTGAACAAGAATCAATGGTTGTTTTTCCCAAACAACCAACAATCAACACAATTTTTTTTTTGAAATTTTCTTTTAACACTTTTTTTGTTTTTGTAAAATAACAACACCAACAGTAACAATACCAAATCAAGAACACGAAACGGAAAACAAAGACACAAACGCACGAAAATAAAGATAACGTAAACAGGATTTGGGGTTGTAGAAACAAGCCCAAACCGTGCTCTGATACCAAGATGGTGCAAGGCAATACCAGAAGGGCTTGCTAGCACAAACGCGGAAGAACAAACAAGAAGGTAAATATAGAAGCAAGACAAAACTTGCTTCTTTTGAAAGAACAGTGAGGAACCTGTCTCAAAGCTCGATCAAAAGGGACACAAGAATCACCCTAACTATGCAACAATCCTCAAGAGAACATTGCCTCTTGCAAACTGAATGATCAAAGAGGAATGTTCAATCGGATTTACCGAAAGCCACAAGTCCATAAAAGCCCTCACCGGGGATGCTCACGACGGAGACAAGAAATGTGCTCGGCACTTTCATTCAATTTCAATAATCAAAAAACTTGTCGTTTACAATGAAAGGAAACAAGGTTTTTATAGGAAATACTAAGGGTAAACTAGTAAAAGGGTCACAGGTGACCAATAGAAATAAGCCACGTAGGGCTGAGTTAAAATGTGTTCGGCAGTCTTTGACTTCGGTGAGCCTTGGCTTCGGTTCTCAATATGTCTGCTCGAACACACTTGTCCTCGGGCACTTGACTTAGCTTCGAACACATGTTGTTGTGTCCGGCTCTGTTGTGTTCGGCCTTGTGCTGCCCGGTGCCAAGAGCTGCTGTTCGGTTACCTTGTCCTCGGGCTCGAATTCAAAGATGTAGCCCTTGGTTTCAACACCTTGCAATTCTCCTTCCGAACACATGCTTCCTCCCGATATAGCCAGTTGGACGTGCATGTCATGGAGCAGCTTGGCTTGGCTTCGAGTGATTGGCCTCCTCGGTTGATCAGTCACTGCCTTCGGTTGATCAGCACTTTGGGCTGCATCATGTATCCATGGCCCTTCTAAGATGACATCGTATGACAGATTGCAATTTAGCTCAGGGAAAGAGGTTATGTTTGTCACGCCCGATATATGGACCGGTTGAGTTAGTTCCCCGGCAGGTTCTTCTCGAAGACCACTGAATCTGACTATATTATGGGGGCTTAAAGCCACTTGATGATGCTGGCTGATATACTGCAACACCTCTCCCCGAATAATTTTTACGTTAATCCCTGGATCGATCAAACCTCGTTCGACACGGAAGTCGGACACTCTTACGGGAATGATGAGATCATTCTGGTGCGCTCCTTCTTCCTCTAGAATAAACATGATTGGACTGAACAATGCCCCTGGCTCTTCAGTTCCCCAGGTTGTGATTGATTCCGAGGTTGCAAAGATTGCATTAATGGTCCTTATGATTTCAGAATCTGGGGCTTTCGAACGCTGCGCTCCTTCTTCAATCAAATCTTTGAGGTGTCCTTCTTTCAACAGGTGCGCAATTTTCAGCATCAATGCCTTGCAATCGACCGTTGCATTGCCACCGCTGCGGTGAAAAACACAATAGGGCGTTGAATTTCTCCCTATTTCACCTTTTATGGTAGGCGGCCATCGGACCTAGTTTCCCAATCCATAGCGTTTACTCACAAACCAAAATCTCTGAAACTGCGAGGCTCTGTCCGCTTCTCGTGGGATCCAGATCCCCAAGAATTGCTCTGCTTTCCAGTTCCTGCTTGGTTTTGAACTTTTTCTTTTATTCTTCTTCTGTGTCTTTCACCTTCTAGAAAGGGATTTCCTACTCTCTTCTTTCGCTCAACTTTGAGATTTTGGGAATGGTCTGGCTCCAAGCGAAGCTTTTTAGTGTATCTCTGATGCAATGCGCTCCATTTTGTCACAGGATGTTGTGTCAAACTCCACTAAAACTCTCTGGTGGCTAACGATCCCTTTGAGTTTAGACTTTTGCCGAAGGCTACCACGACAATATTGTCGGGGACTAAAGGAAGCTCCATGCGTTCTTTTGAAACCTGTCAAGGTAGTCCTTCAATAGCTCGTCATCGCACTGACGTATCCCGAGGATGTACTCCATGTGCTTCTCTAGCTTGCGGGCACCGAAATGCGCTTTCTTGAACAGGTCTTGCATCTGAGTTAATGATTTGATAGAACCCATTGGTAGCTGAGTGTACCAAGCAAGGGAACCTTTTGTCAGAGTTGAGCCAAACATCTTCACTAGAGCAGACTGAATTTCTTCCTCGGTGATCTCGTTGCTTTTCACAGCCGTGTAATGTGCAACAATATGCTCATCTGGATCAGTTGTTCCATCATACTTCAAGTTATCCAGCAAGCGAAAGTGCTTTGATATGCGGACTGGTTCAACGCTTGCTTTGTAAGCATGCTTGTAGAACTTCTGCTCATCTATGGTAGTAACTTGGGGTGGAGCACCCGGCACATTACCAATCCGATCGTGGATGGCCTTCATCTCCTTTATGATGTCCTGAATGACAGGCGCTCCCTTAAGGTCTTGATTGTTGACTGTGGATGAGCCTTCCGGGGCATCATCCATGTTGAGACCGCGACTAGAAACGGATGCTGGTGAATTGTTTGTGGGCGCTTGTCCTCGCAGGGATGCTGGCCTCTGAGACAATCCAGCAAACACCGCTCCTAATTTCCGGGATATTTCTTCGACCATATTGACTGAATCCCATTATGCTTGTTCTGACAGGGTTTTTAGAAGATTAACAAGAAAACCTCTGAATTCAGGATTACCTTCCAGTTTTCGATCACCTTCTCCATCGCCGTCAACATGGATTGGCTCATGGAAAGGGCCTTTCTGCTGTTCAGTAGGATTCTTTGGCTGCACGCTGGGATCACTGGGATCCTTCACAGACTCGTGTATTGCTTCAGTAGTGTTCTTCAGAATATTGCTGCTTTCATCAGACATGATCACGCCTTTTCCTTCGTAGAATACCTACAATTGCCTAGGGCTCACGGTGGGCGCCAAACTGTTTATGCCTAAAATTGGTCGTCTAGGTTAAACAATTAATATAGAATGAGGTCATAAGCAATACAATAATTACGACATAAAAGTAAGTAAATAAAGAGAGAAGATTGAACAAGAAAAGTAAAGTAATATTATTCCTTGAGAATAGCCGGATTCAATATGAATAGCTTTATTGTACAATACAATGTAAGGAGAGGCATTTATAGTAGAAATTTACCCAATCCTAATTATGGTAAAATACATAAACTAATAAGGCTATGGGCCTATAACTCAAGGCGGTGGTATATAAAATATCCTAATTAGGAGTCTGTAAATCTAAGGCGGTGGGATATATGCCATGCGTCCTATGGCCGTGCCACCTGAACGGTCGTTGGCTCAAGGAGCGGGCGTGTATCATCTGTACCCGGTGACTTGTAGGATAAGTCTAGTCTTGCAAGCTGGACTCGTATCCCCATAATAATAGGTGACATATTTTTACCCAGACAACCCGTGTAACAGCCCAACCCGCTAGTGATATTTTTGGATTTAGGCCTAGGCCCGCAGGGCTTTAAAATAAATTACTAGGGTTTAGGCATGCTTACTTATATACCATCATCTCTCATGTGTTATGCCGATGTGGGATACTACTCCTTAGCTAGGATGTCACAACTCGGAGACCGTCAAAGGAAATGTGAGAGGCTAGCTGTACATGATCACATCGATCGAGTCGGGCTCGCTCCATAGGTCCGACCAATTCATTGAAATAACTAATAAAGTGTCTTGGGGACCGAAGTAGATCAATGTTTTTGGGAACAATTATGGTAACCAGTTAGTCTATCACTTCACTGACCGTAGTGGCTCTCTTTAGAGCAACGTAAGTAGTCGCGTCTTCTCCCCTCGGCAAATGGGCCAAAGACTTATCGTGCTCCAGAGCAAAGAAGGAAGAGCCCGAGTTCTTTGTATGCTTAGACTTGGCTGGCTCAACCTCCTGATCCAAAAAAAGCCTCATTTTCTTTCCTACGTGGGCAGAGCTAGGAGGGTCGGCAATGGTCACCCCCTTTTCAAGATTTCCCTCAGCACTTGATGTTACCTCTATCACACTAGGTAGTGCGGCTTAAGGAAGTGCTTTTTCAACGAACTGCATGATCAGGGCTGACTTATCCTCATCGATCAACCTCAGCTGCTCTACCTATTGCAAAACCATTTCCTTTCTTGGCCGCTTAATAAGCTTTAATGAGTGGTTAGAAAACGACTCCTCGGTAATATCCTTCTCGGGAGCATGGTGAACAATAATCGCACCTCCCTCCCCGACAGCCAAACCCGCCTTGATTGATTCAGGCATACCTGCCACCGGATCCGATCCAGCCGCCCTAGCCTCTCCAGCAGCTTTGTCCTCTAAGACTTTCTTCTTCTCCTCCTTGCGAGCCTTCAACACATCCGTATTTGTAAACAGTTTTGTAAGGATCAATGAGTTTCCTTTTCTTCGAAGGGCAGGGGGCTGGTTTGTTTTCCTTCTCGCCGCCCTTCTTTTTGCCCCTTTCTTTTTCAACAGCCGCTGGGTGACCCGTCTCCTCCACGACTTCTCGCTCATCATCGCCAACCTTAATAACCACAAAAAGCGACTGATTTCAATCGTTAGCTTTAAAAAAAAATGGGGGAATATAAGTTGAAAAGACTTGAACACTTACAGTTGTTTGATGGGACATACTTCTTCTTATAAGCAACGTACATCTAGGACCTCTCTTCGTCCTTGAAAGTTTGTCGGTCACCCACGCTTGGAGACCAGGAGCCGGTTCAATGTTGACCTTTTGAGCTAGTCAATCAGAATAAGGGGAGCTTAAAAAATATAAAGAACTGCAACACATAAAGTGAAAATAGAGGCAAACTTACGGGAAGAATTCCATCCCTCTGGTAGCTGTGGGCTTTTGGGAGCAACTAACAAGCATGTTCAGATGTAAACGAAATTACGATCCCAATAATAGATGTCGTTGTCATTTTTAGAAATCAGTCTTCGGGAACCCCTCTTAAGAAAATATAAAATTCCGCCCTTATATATTTTGGGAATGTAGAAGTTAAGGATGTGGTTGCTGATAAAGCTCTGATTGGTATCGGTGCAAAAAGTAGTCCACCATCAATATCACCCTTCAAACGGAGGGGCAAGCTGTCCTAGGTAAATGTTATACATCTGGTACAAAGACTCTATGTCTGGATGAATTGGAAGTGAAAACCCTATCGTAAACGGGTAAGTTAACACCACCAAATAACTAATTTTCTAATTAGGAAGTTTCACCCTGAAATCTGGACAGACAACCTCTATACCCTTCCAACCACAATCTTCCCAAATTTTGTCCATGAATTCGGGCGTATCAGCACAAGTCACTTTAGTGGCTGGTTTATTGAACTTGATGGATACTTGATGAGGCGTCCGGAGTTTAATGTTGCTGTCGTTATCCATCTTCAATTCTTTAGGGATAATCTCAAGAGGTTGTGCCTCCACTGGCTGTGTGGCCTCTTGATTTTCTTCTTCTTTGCTATAGCCTTCGACGACTCAGCCGCCACAGCAGCACAACACAACGGTGCGTTGGTTGCATCATCCATCACGGTGTCAGGACAACGTCCCCGGTGTCGAGATGATGAAATAAATCTAATTCCTGGAAGGCCATGTAGTAGAAAATGAGTTTTTTTGAAGATTTCACAAAGGAATATGGCAGTTTCAGGTGGAATAGTGACGAAAATGGGTTGCGAAATTTGCATGAGAAAAAAGTAGGTGGAAAGTTTTTTCTTAATAAATGTAAAGTTTGAGAAAGATTAAAGAAGAGCTTTATATAGGAAGGAAGTAATCATTACCTCGGTAACTGGCGAAAATAAATCGCCTCACGATCCAATCCACAAGGTTCTGATGGGAAGTTGAAGTGACAATCAATATTTTGAAATACTTAGTCAGGAATACGCCATGTGTTTTCCTGCCAAAGTTTTACGCCACTTGCCAAGCTCAGACAGACGCTCACTCGGCAAGAGGGGGTACTACGGTATTGGCCAAATTTCATCCGAACACTCAATGACACATGTCCGATGACTTGGCAAACATGGCATGAATATCCAAGGCAATTCATGAGAAGAGATTTCACTATGAAAAGCCAAATGACATGAAGACATAAAGAAAGAGGTTGGCCGGCTCAGGATCCGAACACAATTATTTCGGAGATAGGAAGTTCGGTCACGGGCAGGAGATAAGCTTTACCTCCATCCAACTCCGCTATTTTCAGGGAAGATGTTGGAAGTGGATAGCAACACTAACAGATCGTGGAGAAGTGTGCTAGAAGTGGAGTCCAACTAGGGCTAGGTCTCTCCATCTATTAATAGACCCCTACCCTCACATGGTAAAGGTTACGTTCAATATTATACTCCTGCTCTGATGTAAAATCCATTGATAACTACTCTACATACACTGTCAATGTTCTATTGCATCAATACTTTAGCTTTGCTTTGGGGAAGGAATCATTTGTACTCTTCACCGGAGCCCGGATCATCTTAATCAATAGGATGTATTTGCTTTATTCTATTATTCTCATTATTTTTTTAAATTCTTTGATTACTGCCATCATTTTGTTAGTTTTCTCGTTATCAATCTGTAGTTTTTACCTTTTTAGCTTTATCATTATCAATCAGTTAGACAATTTATTTCATTATCGATTAATTGCACAAATAGCCAAGTCAATACACATAGGTTTAATAATTAACCTGCTAATCTCGATACGAAGGATCGCCTGTAGTTCAACTAAATAAAAATTTAATTGTAGAACCTGAATTGAATTTTAGGAAACAATTCTGTATTTCCAAAATTATACTCTATACTAATTGTTTATACTGATTATGACAAGATAATGTTCACTAATTTGGTACGTATTTATAAGCCTATTACATGAAAGATGGAGTAAACGGGTATATATGTTTGGTGACAAACCGAATCAGGAAAGTGAGCTTTGGAAATTTTATACACTCTTTGATCCACATATGGAATAATTTCATTAAACGAACATAGTTTCAAGGGCTTGTAGTATTGGACCCTTTGGTGTCTAAAAATCTATTCAACAAAAACAACACATCCAGTAATATTTCATGGGTGGGCTCTGAAGAGGGTGAGATGTATACAGACTTTATCCCCATCAAGGTGTAGAGGCTGTTTCCGATACTAAAAATCTATGGCCATGGAAATACATTAATCATTTCCTTAAGGTATATGCTTTTTTAGGGAAGCATATGGTGATTGAAATGAACTTTATCTTGGCATGAAATATTTCGTCTTTGCAATACAAAGTTTTGGTTTCAGTCAGATCATAAACTTACCTTGGACCTGGTTGGGGTTTAGAGTTTTTGTCTTCTTAAGTTACCGTATTTTAATTAAGGATAACTCTTGAAACAACCAGTCACCCCTTTAGCCTTATTATTTAATGGAATAACTCTTAAACTAGCCAATCAACTCCTCCTCCTTATGTTTTGATGGAATAACTCTTAAACCAACCAATCAACTCCTCCTCCCTATCTTTTAATAGCCCTTATTTTTTGTATCTAGTATACAATAAACTAATACACAGTGTGTACAAACGATATCACAATATATTCAATATGTCTCCTCACTTGTACATAGTGTGTACACTTAATTTTACGGTGTATACAATTCATTTTTTCAGCATACACACAATGTACTCACAAAATTTTATTAGTTATATTCAGCGTATATGTGCTATATTAACAATGTATACATATTTAGTTTTCATTACTATACATTGTTATTGGTAAACGATGTTGTGTATACATTGTTATTTAGGTAAACAAAAAAAATTATATATACATTTTTAATATAGTATATTGTGTGTATACATATACGATAACACCATATTCCGGGAAAAAATGGAGCTAGCAGCGGCGGTGAAGAACTATCGGCGAAAGAATTTTTTATATAGTAACAATGCTACATCTGCATTTTCCTAGCCTAATTTTTAAAAATAGAACAAAGTTCAAACGAATAATAAAGGAGAACTAAACAAAGTTCACACGAAGAACCATCAGGAAATGCTGATGAGGCTGGACTACGACGGAGAATACTATTGGTGGTGGTAGAAAAGGGAAGTGAGAAGTAGTGGGGAAGGGAAGAGTAGTCGGTGGCCGGAGGAAAGAGAGCGAAAGGGGGCGGCAGTGAGATTAGGAGAAGATAAAGGGGGAGTCTAGAAACTCAAGAAATGAAATGTCTACAAAAAGCTATGAGGTGTTGTTGGATGTCCATTTAGTGTAATTTTTTTAATAAAATTTAAAGAAATATATAAAGGGTGCCAAATGGTTATTGGGTGGTATTTTTCTTTTTTTTCATAGCCCTTATTTTTGTGTATCCAGTATACATTAAACTAATAGATAGTGGATTTCTCTCCTCACTTATACATAGGATGTACACTCAATTTATAGTGTATATATATTCATTTTTTTGGTTAACCTAACATTTTATTAATTCAGCTCCTCAAAAACTTACATCTCGTCCCTAATTTTAAATTTACAGCTCATAGCAATATCAAAGAAAAGCTAAAACAGAAAAGCCTAACTACCATGCTGAAGTCCCTAACTATTTTTTTCTACACTTGTCTGTATATTTCTTCTATCCAGTTCATGTCCTTACATGTTTTCTTTCTTTTCAGTATGTCAATAATTCTATGTCTACTCTCCATCTTCACCTGCTTGTTCACCAGCTGGGACCTTGGTACCTTGAAGCTCCTGAGTGCCTCATTTCTTGCTTTCCAAATTTGATATATTGTTGCAGCTAGAAATGACTACACAAATGCTCTACTTATATTTCCTCTTACTTTCCTTGCTAGACTTCTCCATATCCCTTGGATATCTTCCCTGTGTGGCTGCATTTGTAGCCATTTCATTCTCTCTCTCAGGCATGCTTGGGAAAAAACACACCGAAAGAACAAGTGGTCTATTGTTTCAGGGTGTGATCCACATAGCAGACATATATCCTCTCTTGACAGATGCCTAGTCTTACTAGTTTGTCCCTTGTCAGCAGCCTCTTGTGCATATTTAGCCAGCATATAAAACTCTGTTTAGGGATGTTGACATTTTTCCAGGTCTCTCTCCACCATGGCCATTCACTTCCCACCCCTTTCCTCCATTCGTAACCACTATTGATTGAGTATTTTCTATTTGTTGCTAGCTATACATTCTGAATGTAGCCTGCCTCAAATTTTCTTCTCAGACTGAAGATTTTTTTTCCAATACCAGCTGTTGTCTTGAAGGGGTTGATATTGCCACCAGTCTGCCCCTTTAATGTATATATGATTAACCCATTTGACCCCATAGATTATCATTTTTGCTAGCTACACCCCACACATATTTTGCTACTACGTCTTCATTCCAGACCAGACAATCCACCACTCCTAAACCCCCTTCTTTATTTGATCTGCATACTATGTCCCATGCCACTAAAGGGGATTTTCCAGTTTCTGCCTGACCACTCCAAATAATGTTTCTACAGACAACTACTATCTTCTTGATCACACTCTTTGGTAGTAGAAAAATTCAGGACCAATACATATGGATGTGCATCAATACAGAGTTTACCAATGGCACCCTCCCAGTATAAGACATATTCCTTAATCCTCGTGTTTTTACCCTTGTTGTCATCTTATCAACTAGCATGTCACATTCCACTATTGTCAGCCTCTTGGATGATATTGGAACGCTTAGATACCTGAAAGAAAGCTTCCCCTTTGAGTATCCTTTGAGGTCACGGAGGTGTTGCACTACTTGACCCTGCATATTTGTAGAGAAGATGTTGGACTTTGCATTATTTTTTGTAAGTCCTGATATTATTGAAAAGGTCTTCAATCCCCTTAGCCAGTCCATCCGCTACTTGATTGACTTCTCTACAACAATATTTAAATATGCAATTAACCATCATAACACACTCCTTAATCTCATTAATAACTTCCATCATATGCCATGGTGGTTTATACACATCATTTAACAGGTTGATAATGAAAAGAGAATCACTTTCTAACACAATGTTAGCAAAGCCATTCGAAGAAGTCCATTTGATTCCAATTAAGATTGATTTAGCTTCTGCCATATTGCTGGTGCACATTCCCAGGGGTGAGGCAAATGCTATGATTATCGTACCATTTTGGTCTCTACATGCCCCCCGCTGCAGCGTGACCCTGCGAATTTCTGCACCCATCCGTATTGATTTTGATCCATGTGGCTGGAGGTCTTTTCCATACCACCATTGTGCTATCAATTTTTAGACCATCATCATTTGATCACAAATACTATACCAGTCAGCAGCCCATTCTGTGTTGATTTTGAACTTGGATATAATCCACTTAAGGTGTTGTAGAATTTGAAACTGAATTCTTTTCATAGACCACCTTGTATCTCCATATCTAGAAGCACACCTCACTTTCCAAATTACCCAACAGATAAGAATACTATTTCTTGGTTTAATGCTCCAACAAGTTGCTAGCCTAGCTCTAATAGGCCTCTCTCCCATGACACCCCCAATGAAGAGCCAAAAGATTTCCAAGCAAGAACAGCCACTTCGCCCCTTATAAAATTGTGGTGAAGAGTCTCATTTTGTGGATTCCTGCAACAAAAACATTTTGAAGCAAAAATTTGTCCAACATTAATAATGATATCATCAAATGGCAGTTTATCTTTTAAGAGCCTCCACATAAGAAAAGACATTTTGAAAGGAGGATATTTGTGCCAAATCCTCGCCATCAGAGGTGATGCTTCTTTCTTTTGTCTGATAGAGTTCCAGGCTGACGAAGTAGTTAACAAACCATTTCCATTAGGAGTATACAAAGGTATATGAGGATCATTTGGATTGCCTATAGGAATGGAGAAAATGTGTTCTGAAGGGATTTCTGGAAGATGCAAATGTTCAATGCCCCATGCTCCATTATTAATTATTTCTTTAACCATTTGATTCACAGGAGGATCTTGAACATATATGATCTCAACAATAGATGTTGCACTTGGTGCACCTTCGTAAGCCACTAGAGGGGGGTGAATAGTGTCCTTACCTGATTTTCTAATCCTAAAACTTGCTTTTAACTTTCTGCGCCTAACTCACAAAGAACCAGGTTCCTTGCAAGTTTCACCTATCTCTGAAACTAAACAAATTGCGGAAACGTAAAGAACACAGAGATTTTTAAGTGGAAAAATCCTTGCTCAAGGGATAAAAAACCATGACCCAATCTCTTGGGATTTCAACTCTTCCACTAAAGGAAAACCCGAGCAAGTTTTAGAGTACAACGTAATGTAATCAAGGAACTAGAACCCCTTAGTACCTAGAACCTTCGCAGCCACACGTTAGCTGGTAAGGTTAACTCTACTCAACCTCAAAAAGTAATCTCTACTTAATGCTTCTAGACAAGCGAATAGATTACAACTCAATAGCCTATAACAAAGAAACTAAAACAACGGACTTAACTATGAAACTGCTCCTTCAGAAGGTTTTGCTGCTCAGCCTTTGTTCTTGCACACAAAGCTTCCCACGATCAGATTGTACTTGATATGCTCTTTTGAGATCTCTTTTTGTGCACATTGAATTTGGCCAAATTAACTTGTATATATAGGAACTAGACTTAGCCGGATCCAACTAAGTTTAGGAATCCTTTTCCTCTTTGAAATCAGATTAAACAAGGTTACCCATATTTCCTTATTTAAAACCTAAGTTAATTTGCCTTATGTCCCAATCCATTTACGTTTAGGAACCGCGTCCTTCTCAGCACCGCTTCTAGCTTCTTCAACTTCCGGTAGGATTGGAACTTTGACTCCAGCTGTTCTTTTCTTTCCTTATTCAGCTCTGACTTGAATATCTCGTTTGAACAGCTGACCTTCTCACTTCGACTGTGAACCTTTTCGTGGTCCACTTAGTACCAGGTCCTTTGTCATCTTCAAAACTCATCCTTCAACAAATTCCCCCTTTTTGATGATGACAAACCATGTTGTCTCACCAAGGGTTTATACTCTCAAGAACCTGTAAAAATCAAACACTCACACCAACCAGGGTAATAACAACAGTTAGGCGAAAATAGGTCACAAACATATAATGAACTAATCAACATCTAACTTCCCCCTTTTGGCATCATCGAGAAGTTTGAATATCTCGTTTGAACAGCTGACCTTCTCACTTCGACTGTGAACCTTTTCGTGGTCCACTTAGTACCAGGTCCTTTGTCATCTTCAAAACTCATCCTTCAACAAATTCCCCCTTTTTGATGATGACAAACCATGTTGTCTCACCAAGGGTTTATACTCTCAAGAACCTGTAAAAATCAAACACTCACACCAACCAGGGTAATAACAACAGTTAGGCGAAAATAGGTCACAAACATATAATGAACTAATCAACATCTAACTTCCCCCTTTTGGCATCATCGAGAAGTTTCACAGTTGTAAGAACCTGCTCAACTTAAATTAAGTCTAGTTGACTCTAGTGCCAAAGGTAGCAAGCCAACCTTTAAGCGTCAGGAACCTGTTTCAGACAATGAATACTAGCAAGCAGGATATTTAAATCAACATAAGTGCCAAAGCGGCTTAAACATCCAAAACAACATTCAAATATTACAAACCAAAATATAAGATTGTCTTAAAAACAAACCATAAAAGAACCAGGAGGGGACTTAGAGAAAGGAACTGGTTCAGAATTAGGGAATATCAGGGATGTTAAAGTGAGCAAGCAACAAGGCGAGGCGACGCGAGTTTCCTTCTCTTTCACGCTCCAGCTCTGCATCCAGCCTTGTGTTTTCAGCATTCATCACCAGCAGGTCCATATAGGTCATATCCAGAAAGTTGGCCTCACTCCTCCTTTCAGACCTCTGCAGTAGGTTCTTCAGCACAAATTCAAAGAGCAACTGGTAGAAGGGTTGCATTGCCTTCTTCTTAACTTGTGTAGCCCTTGCCAGTCTAGGTCTTCCTGCAAATTTTCGGGTTACCTCCAAAGCAGACACACCATCTCCTCTAGCCGGTCACGAGTTTCTCATATACTCGCTATAGCCCTGAGAGGGAACACCCAAAATCTCACCCAGTTCCACACTATCAAACTGGATTACTAGCCCCTTGACTATGGTTGTCACAATTCCTTCAGTCACTGTGCAATTGGAATAAATTCTCGAACCTCTTGCCCCCTAAGCTGTCTAGTACGATCACTGAACAGGTTCAGCCAACCTTGAGCTCTCAACTTAGCACCAAGTTGAGTCATACCCTCTAGCTCCAGGTCAGTTAGAATTTTACCCTTAACCATTGGTAGACCTCTAAAGTAGGCCACCTTCCTCTTCTTGTCTTCCTTATAATCACCAATCATTAACTTTGATTTGGAACCTCTTCTCCGAACCTCAGGTTCCTCCACAATCTTCTCCTGCTGCTCTCTGACAGAGCCACGTGTTGCAGGTCTTCTCACATGACACCCTGTTTTTCTGCTACTTTCTCCCATCCCCTCTGTATCTCCAGAACTACCCATTTTCGAACTACCTACAAATTTTCCTCCCTTCACTAGCCTTCTTTTCTTCACAGTTTGTTTTTGTTCCTGCACCACAGGCCTTTTTCCCAACCTCCTCTGTTCCTCCACCACCATAACATCAGTCTCACTGGAGGATCCTTCACTAGCTTGAGGAGTGGGATTAGCCTCAAGCAACTCAACATCCAAAGGCTCAGTAAAGCCCACACCTTCTACATTCTCTTCAACATAATCATCAATTTCTCTCAAATCTGCGTCATCACCAGCTACAGAACCAGAGAACGAACCAGGTTCTTTCTCAGGTTCCTTAGTAGGTTCAGCAGATTTTCCTTCTCCCTTGTCACTAACAGACTTTTCTAACCTTGGAACTGTCTCAGGAACAGGTTCCTCAACTATGTTCTCAGTTTCTTTAGCGACCACAACAACCTCTGTTTCGAAAACTTTTTCAGGATTTTCTACAACTACCTCCTCCTTATTTCCTACTTCATTATCAGCTTGTACTCCTAAATCTACAGGCATAGAGGGTATACCAGTATCTACAACTACAGTACCAGTAGGAGAACTAGGGTTTACCTTTTCAGTTTCTTGTACGATTTCTTGAGTCGCTTCAAAGATTTCTTCCTCCGTACCAGTTTCTGGAACACTTTTCCCCTTACTAGTTGCTTCCTCCGACAACTTCTTCTGTCTCAATTTTGCAAACTTCCTCGCCATAGCCACAGAACGACTAGCGGCCAGTTTCTTCGCCTTTTGATTTAGTTTAGAAATTTTGAGTTTGGAGAGGAGAGTTGAGAATTTACTTTAGAACTGGTCGACATTTTTTTTTTCAGAGGATTGTGTTTTAGAGAGAGAGAATATTTTGAGAGAGTTTTTAGAATTTTTAGCCGATAGAAACAATGTCTATGATCAAGTAGTGGAATAGAGATAGGTTTAGGTTTATCGGGAAGGGGAACGGGTTGACGGGATTGGAAAAAGCTGCTGCTACTAATTGCACATAGGAGCTGACGCCATCAAGGTTCAAAGAATTTGAAATTTAAAAGTTTTACACTAATCCGGTGCCAAGTGAGGGTGATTGGTAACAAATTAGGCCACGTAAGAAAAAGTTATATTCAGTAAGTGATATAGAATGTGTTCCTGAATGTCCATGCACTAGTTTCTTCATTATATCCTAGATTTCAAAAATTTGCCAGTATCTAAGTCATGAAAATAGGTTCCAAATAGGTTAGCAAGCAAAACAATTAAGTTTTCATAGTAGAATCAACTAAGCAAAGTTAAGCAAAGTAAAACAAGAAAACTTCACTAGCCAATCATTGGGAGAACCAGAAGCTGCTTTGTTCAATGTATCTTGGTCATCCCTAGCTCAAGCCTGTTCTTTTCAAATTGTACCCTGTTCAATGCCTTAGTGAAGATATCAGCAATTTGGTCCTCAGTCCTGCAAAAGTTCATAGTAATTAGGCCTTTCTCAACATTGTCCCTTAAAAAGTGATGCCTAATATCATTGTGCTTTGTTCTCTTGTGCTAGACCGGGTTCTTGGCAATATTGACTGCACTGGTATTGTCACAAAAGATTGGAACTGATCCACACTTAATTCCAAAATCCTCCAGCTGCTGCTTGATCCATAATAACTGTGAACACCATAAAGCAGCTGCTACATATTCAGCTTCAACTGTGGATAATGCCACTGAGTTTTGTTTCTTTGTAGCCCATGAAACTAAACAAGGACCTAGGAAGTATGCCATCCCAGATGTACTTTTCCTATCCACCAAGTGACCAGCATAGTCGGCATCTGCATACCCAATTAGCTCAAAACTTCCACCTTTTGGATACCATAAGCCAAGATCTTGAGTTCCTTTCAAATATATCAAGATTCTCTTGACTGCAGTTAAGTGTGACTCATTTGGTTTTGACTGGAACCTTGCACACAATCCCACACTATAAACAATATCTGGACGACTTGCAGTTAAATACAGCAACGAACCAATCATTCCTCTGTACTTAGTTTCATCGATTAAAGCACCAGTTTCATCCAGATCTAACTTCGTTCCAGGAGCAATGGGTGTGTTCATATCCTTAGCAGACTTCATATCATACTTCCTTAACAGCTCTTTGATGTACTTTTGCTGGTGGATCATTGTGCCTTCCTGAGTTTGCTTGATTTGTAAGCCTAAGAAGAAATTCAGCTCACCCATCATACTCATCACAAATTCACTTCCCATCAGGTCGGCAAACTCCTTGCAAAGGTTCTCATTAGTAGCACCAAATGATGATGTCGTCTACATACACTTGAACAATCAGCAGGTCCTTGGCTTTCTTCCTTAAAAACAAAGTATTGTCTATTTTACCTCTTGTAAACCCATTCTTCAATAAGAACCCAGACAACCTTTCATACCAAGCCCTAGGAGCCTGTTTCAATCCATACAGTGCCTTGTCAAGTTTGTAGACATGATCAGGGAACTCTGTACTTTCAAAGCCAGGTGGTTGAACCACATACACCTCTTCATTTAAATAACCATTAAGGAATGCACTCTTCACATCCATCTGGTACAGCTTAAACTCCATGTAAGCTGCAAAAGCAATAAGCATCCTAATGGCCTCCATTCTAGCAACAGGTGCAAAGGTTTCATCATAATCGATTCCTTCTTCTTGACTATAGCCTTGAACCACCAGTCTTGCCTTGTTCCTTGTTACTATGCCATGTTCATCCAATTTGTTTCTAAAGACCCATTTAGTACCAATGATGGACCTGTCCGTTGGTCGAGGGACCAGGTGCCATACCTTGCTTCGTTCAAACTGATGAAGTTCCTCTTGCATAGCAATCACCCGGTCTAGATCCTCAAGTGCTTCACGTACATTCTTTGGTTCTATTGAGGACAGAAACGCAAAGAATGCACAAAAGTTCTTCAAAGGACTTCTAGTAACAACTCCAGTGTTTAGATCGGACATGAGGTTCTCCAGTGGATGAGAACTTTGATATCTCCAAGGTTTAGGCTGAATCTGCTGAGAGTCATTTCCAGGAGGATCTGAGCCATCAACTCTTCTTCATTTTGCTCTTCAGTTCCCCCTGTCTGATTACCTTCTAGTTCTCCCTGAGTTTGATCCTTATCATCCAGATTACTTTTAACTCCATTCAAATTCTCAGGGTCTTCAGCAGGTTCATTCCTTGCAAGACCAATCTCTTGATCATCATCTTCTTGTCTGTTTGTAACACTTTCAGATTCATCAAATACCACATGTACACTTTCTTCTACAGTCAAGGTTCTCTTGTTGAACACTTTATAAGCTTTGCTTTGTGAAGAATATCCCAAGAAGATGGCTTCATCACTTCTAGCATCAAACTTCCCTAGAGGTTCTTTCCCATTGTTATGCACGAAACACTTGTACCCAAAAGCTATGAGATGTGCAATATTAGTTATCCTGCCTCTGATCAGCTCATATGGAGTTTTTTCTAGCAAAGGACGGATAGAACATCGATTCAGCAGGTAGCAAGGGGTGTTGACTGCTTCAGCCCAAAAGTTCTTTGATAAACCGCTTGATAGCAACATTGTTCTAGCCATGTCCTCCAAGGACCTGTTCTTCCTTTCAACTACACCATTCTGCTGAGGGGTCCTTGGTGCAGAAAAGTTATGATCCACACCATGTTTGTTACAATATTCAGCAACTTAGCATTCTCAAATTCTGTACCATGGTCGGACCTTATACTCACAAGTTAAAGCCCCAGTTTCTTCTGATTGACTCTGACCCAGTCCTCGAACATGTCATATGCTTAATCTTTAGACTTGAGGAACAAGGTCCATGTGTATCTGGAGTAGTCATTAACTATTACCATTACGAATCTCTTACCTCCTCTGCTCCTTACCCTCATTGGTCCACATAAATCCATGTGTACCAGCTCAAGTTGTTTAGAAGTACTAACCACTTTCTTTGACTTGAATTAAGATCTTACATGTTTCCCCCCTCACACAAGCATCACAAATCTTGATGTCATTGAACCTCTTGCTTGGCATTCCACGAACCAGGTCCTTTGACACCAACTTATTCAATTGAGTCAAGCTTGCATGTCCTAGTCTCTTGTGCCACAACTGACTATCATTCTCCAGCACATTCAGACAAGTCAAATTATTCTCAGGAAGAGAACCTAACGCAGCCTTATACACATTGTTAGCTCGTTTCCCTTCCATTATCACTTCACCAGTCTGCAGGTTCTTCACAATGCAACCTACAGAGGTGAAACTCACTGAGTTTCCTCTATCACATAGTTGAGAGATACTTAGAAGATTGTGCCTCAATCTATCCAGACAGAGTACATTGTCAATAGCATGATTAAGGGATCTCCCAACTTTTCCAATACCAACAATTTCACCGCTCATGCCTCCTCCAAAAGCCACACTACCCCCTTGAAATGCTGCGAGTGAGAGAAAGTTTCTTCTATCTCCTGTCATGTGCCTGGAACACCCACTATCAAGATTCCAGCTTGGGTTGTTCCATCTCACTCCAGCCTGCAAAAGAAAATCAAGGGTTAGTAACAGGAACCCAGACTAGCTTGGGTCCCTTTTTGTTATCGAATAAACGAATCAAATCTTTTCTAGCCCAATAAGGTAAAACTGATTTTTTATTCTTTTTCACTGCATCTTTTGCAACACTGCATTCATTCTTAATATGTCCAGTGTTACCACACAAGAAGCAGAGTTTGTTGTGAGGAAGTCCTACATATTTACTATTAGGGTTCCAAGCAGGTAAAGGTTTCCTATGTGCTATTCCAGTTTTACCTCTATTATGATTTTCATGCAACCAATTCAAAGCTTCAGAAGACTTGTTCCATTTAGTGAGTCTGGTTAGCTTTGAGTTAGCTTTTTCAACGTTTTCCTGAAGAACCCGGTTCTTCTCAGTTTCCTGAAGTAGAACCTGGTTTTTCTTTTTAAGCTCAACTTCAAGGTTGATTTGAGCCTCACTAACTCCTTGCTTACCAGACACTTCTTTTAATTTTTGATTCTCAAGTTCGAGTGCAGAACCTAGCTTCTTCTCACAAAGCACCTGTTCCTTAAATTGAATGATTTCTAATTCGAGGGCTGAGACTTTCTGATTTAGTTTCAAAACTTGAGCTTCACTAGCAATTAATTCCTTTTTCAGATCAGATTTAGCTTTTTCCAAGTTTTTATTTCTCATTGAAAAATCAGACGCAACTGCCATTAGTTGGTCCTTCTCAGAAAGTGCTTGTTCCTTCTCAGACCTCATATTTTCAATTTCTTCAATTAAAGTCAGGGCAAGAAAATTTAATTCTATAGGAGAACACTTATGAAGTCTAGGTTTTAATTCATCGAGACTTACCTCAGGTGTATCATCAATTGAAGGTTCATTATTAGCCATCAGTGCCAAAGAAGAGTCGTCTTCTGGTTCTTCTTCTTCTTCATCACTTTCACTTTCAAAAGGTCCCCATGTTGGGCAATGTTTAATAACATGGTCTCTTTGGCCACACCTGAAGCATCCTGAGCGATTTAGATTCTTTACAGTGCTATTCTTGACAGGAAAGACCTCGATTGAATTCTCTTCTAACTCTGTAGTTTCTTCATTGTATAACCTGTCTAGCGTATCCCAGATTTCCTTTGCAGTTGAGCACTTAGGAATACGTGAACATACATTAAGCCCTAGTCCACACTGAAGAATCTTTATAGCTTCAGCATTCATCTGAAGTAGTTTTGAAGTCTTTTTCATTAAGTTCTTCTGCAGGCTTTTGGACTTTGTTCCCTGATGTATCGATCTTTGTGGGAATCAAGGAACCATTCTGTGTAATCCTCCATAGCTAATAATTTTTTGCCTGTAGAAAGGTTTCCATCCTGAACTTCCAGAATTTGTAGTGTTGACCGTTGAAATACGGAGGATTGCTTGTAGAGTGTCCTTCGGGCATGAATGTTGGTGCACTCATTGTTCAGATCCTTCTCAAGATGTTAATCTTTCTTTGAGAGAACCTGCTCTGATACCACTTGTTGCACTTGGTGCACCTTCGTAAGACACTAGGGGGGGTGAATAGTGTCCTTACCCAATTTTCTAATCCTAAAACTTGCTTTTAACTTTCTGCGCCTAACTCACAAAGAACCAGGTTCCTTGCAAGTTTCACCTATCTCTAAAACTAAACAAATTGCGGAAATGTAAAGAACACAGAGATTTTTACGTGGAAAAATCCTTCCTCAAGGGATAAAAAACCACGACCCAATCTCTTGGGATTTCAACTCTTCCACTAAAGGAAAACCCGAGCAAGTTTTAGAGTACAACGTAATGTAATCAAGGAACTAGAACCCCCTAGTACCTAGAACCTTCACAACCACACGTTAGCTGGTAAGGTTAACTCTACTTAATGCTTCTAGACAAGCGAATAGATTACAACTCAATAGCCTATAACAAAGAAACTAAAACAACAGACTTAACTATGAAACTGCTTCTTCAGAAGGTTCTGCTGCTCAGCCTTTGTTCTTGCACACAAAGCTTCCCACGATCAGATCGTACTTGATATGCTCTGTTGAGATCTCTTTTTGTGCACGTTGAATTTGGCCAAATTAACTTGTATATATAGGAACTAGACTTAGCCGGATCCAACTAAGTTTAGAAATCCTTTTCCTCTTTGAAATCAGTTTAAACAAGGTTACCCATATTTCCTTATTTAAAACCTAAGTTAATTTGCCTTATGTCCCAATCCATTTACGTTTAGGAACCGCGTCCTTCTCAGCACCGCTTCTAGCTTCTTCGACTTCCTGTAGGATTGAAACTTTGACTCCAGCTGTTCTTTTCTTTCCTTGTTCTGCTCTGACTTGAATATCTCATTTTAACAGCTGACCTTCTCACTTCGACTGTGAACCTTTTCGTGGTCCACTTAGCACCAGGTCCTTTCTCATCTTCAAAACTCATCCTTCAACAATAGCCACCATTGCTGTCCAGTTGTCCCACCATAAATTTATGTTTCTTGATCCTATTCTCCAAAGCATTTTCTCCTCTACAAGATTTCTACACTTTAGCATTATTCTCCATACTTGAGATTGGGTAGATTGAGACCATAGAGAATCAGAGGTCCTAAATCCAAGGCCATCCTCATCAGTAGGATAGCACAAATTATACCATGAGCTCCAGTGATATCTTTCTTTCCCTTCAGTTGCACCCAGAAAAATCTCGATAATTGCCTCTCTATTTCTTTAAAGACTGTTATTGGTGGTTCAACAATAGCCAAGAGGTGAATGGATTGAGATTGAAGAACATGTTTAATCAAAATAGCTCTACCTCCAACAGACAGTAACTTACCATGCTATCTGGCTACTCTCTTCACAACTTTAGCAACCATAGTAATACAGTAAGCAATTTTTTGTCTTCTCACATCTAGAGGATGATATTTCCTAAGACACACCACTACAGAAGGACCAGTTCCTTCTATGTGTTCCTTTACTAATTAAGTGCGGAATATGTAAAAGTAAGTAAATGGACACAGAATTTTAGCGTGGAAAAATCCCTTTGGCTTGGGATAAAAAAACCACGACCTACTATCTCAAGTAGGATTTCAGCTTCACTATTTAAAAGACTCACTTGGTTACAAGACTTCCTTCTTACTAACCTAGGACTAACTCTAATCATGTAGTGACCTCTTTTACAATCAGTGAAGTTTCTCCAAGTACAAGACATTAATGATGTGTACTCCTACAAAACTTCTATGGAAGTAAATAGTACAACTCGATAAATCCTACTACAGATGAACTAAGACTGAGAACAATATAAACTCAATCCTAAGGAACATGTTCTTCACTTAGTTCCATGTAGCTAGATGACTTCTCAAATACAATTCGTAATAACTTCTAGGTTACTACTCTAAACTCTCTGTATTTGCACGTTCCTTTAACAGCTGAAATGCTTCTCTCTTTATAGCATTGAGATCTTGAGAAGTCTTGAGCAATTAGAACTCCAAAGCCCTTCAAGTGTTTGAGTCCTAATTGAACTCCTTGCTTATCTTCAAGCCTTATCCCAATCTCATGCAATCTTTTCTTATCACGTACATCTCTGCATGATTATCAAGATAAATATTGGATTTAAGGATAACAATTAATTTTCCCTCTTAATTGATTTTGTATAATTATTTATTCAGCTGCAGTGATCCAAAGGAACACGTCCTTGGATCTGTTCCTTCATCATCAGTCAAAACATCCAAGATTATTCAAGCTAACATTTTCCCCCTTTTTGATGATGACAAACTCATAGACTTTGCTTCATATCCTTAATGTCCCGAACCACGACTTGCAACTTAAATGCAACATTAGCAGAAATCAATTTCATCATTAAGAATCAGGTTCTTTAAAACTAGTAATAAATATCACAAGCAAAATCATACTTACTCTTCCCTGTTTTGGCATCATTGAAAAGATTGCATAAGTCAGAATTATTGTAAGTAATAAAAATAATCAACGCATCTCCATTGAGGCAACTCAAGATGCAAACATAATCTAACAAAAAGCAAATGCATTGAAATGATATTAGCCATCGAAGATATGTCATCATAAGGAAATGATTTTCAACTAGGGGAAATAAACTAAGCATGTACTGCTAAACTAGTCAAAAACTAAAGATAAGAAGGCTAGAAAACTAGAACTAATCGAAATCCCACTGGACAAAAGATGGCTTCTAGGTTTTGGGTATCAGGTGGTTGAAGGACCAGGTCCTTGAGACTATTCTTGCAATAGCTCAAACATCTTCTGAAGCATCCCTTCATTTTTTTCTTTTGCCTTAGCAGCTTCAGCTTTCCAAAAGTCTCTTTCTTCCTCCAACCTCTTAATCAGCAGCTTGCATATCAATCTGTTTCCTTAACACTCTAACCTTATTGTTCAATGGTCCATTTGAAGTACCAATAATAGTTGCCCCACTAGCAGTAGGCTCAACATTTACTGTCATGTCACAATTGATCAGTGTAGTAGCCCCAAACCTTTCCTTCTTGGTAGTAGTTTTTACTTCCTTCATTGGAATACCTAACTTATCAAAGAAATCACTAATAATGAATCCATATGGCAGAGTATGTTTCTTTTTCCCAAACACCACCATAGTGATCTAATGCACCATAAACATGGGCCAATTAATCTGCTTGTCAGAGTCTAGCAACTCCATAAGAACCAGGTCCAAGAAACTTTTTTTGGATCTTTTTTCTTGCGTAGGAAACATGATGTTATTAACAAACTCAAACAGAAGTTGATGATGTGGTTGCGTTTCACACTTCTCTACTGCCATTGGTTTATCCTCTTGAGGATTCTCAGCAAACTTGCTTCTAATCTCCAAGGCAGTAGGCAAACCTGTTAGGTCAGGCCATTCACCCTTAACATAATCATCATTGCCCACAGAAGGGATATCAAAAGTTTACCAAGATCTTGTGCATCAAAGGAAATATCCTTTCCATTCACTGAACTATTGATTCTGATACCATCAATGGAGCAATTGAAAAAGAATTCAACCACTTCATCTCTGGCTATCTTCCCTCTGATGTTAAGGATCATGTCCTTCTAGCCTTGTTTCTCCAGTTTCTGCAGCAACCAACCCATCCATTCTTCTTCCATATCAGCAAGCACCCTGCCTTTCAATAATTTCCTTTTGTCATAATCAGTGTGCGAATTCTTTTCAGCCTCCTTCCCATCACTCTCACTTTCAACCTCCTCTTCTTGATTCTCAGCTTCTCCTTCAGACTCACTACTTTCATCTACCAGAGCCCTCCTAGAAGATTTTGTTCTCTTTGACACAGGACCAGCACTAGAAGATCTCTCATCAGTCTGTGCAGACCTCCTCTGAGATGTTCTTCTTTTTTCCTGGTCAAAGGAATAGTTTCTTCTTCCTCCTCTTCAGAATCATCAACTGGAACAACAACCTCAGGAACCTGTTTCTGCTTACCCTTCCAGCTTTACTCAAGAGCTTCAGACATTTTTACATCAACACCTTTTACAGAACTTCTGGTTCTCCTACCTCTACTTGCAGGAGTCTAGATAGAAGGAACAGTTCCTTTACCCTTAGCAGAACTCTTCCCTTGGCTTTTATTCTTAAATCCTGGTTTATAGCTGTCGCTAATCTTTTTAAGCCAAGCATTTATTTCAGCAAGTTCAGTAGGATCAGCAGGCCCCTACTTTGTTAACTTCCTCTTTAATCCTCCCATGTTAATTAAATCAATAATTGGCCTATCACTGTCACTAATGACCTCATCAACATCCACCATTTCTACATCATCTATGGGTGCTCTAGAAGCAGCCTCTGGAGACCCAGGAGACTTATGCATGGGAGCCTCTATACCCTTCACAGTTTCCTTTTAACCCTCCTTTTCTGGTACATAAAAAACCTACCTCTTCTACTTTTTCTCACTTATCATCAACAACATTTAAAGGTTCAACATAATTTACCTTAAATTCATACAGAATCATGGCCCTAGACAGGTCCTCCATGTGTTCAAGTGTCTCAGGAGCTGATGGACCTAATCCTTCCCCCTGAATTTCAGGTTCAGGGTTTTGAGGGTTTTCTGGATGTGGGAAATTTATTTGCATGGGTGAAGTAGTATATGTAACTGGTGGTTGTTCATTGGTAGAGGTGGATGAAGTTTTTTCAGGTGAGAGAGACATTGCAATAATTCGATCTAGAAGATAATTGATCACTCTTTCTAAAATTTTGGAAGCTTAAATGAGAAATTAAGATGAGAGCTTGAGAGTTTATATAGAAGCAAAGAATAGTGATAGAGATGGAGTCTAAAATGATTTATCTTTCAGCTTTCTTATTTAAATAGAGTTCCAGACTGATTAGGTCACTTGAACGATACAATAATAGCCACTATGATTTAGAGTTCAAGTGGGAGATGGAGTGTGAAACGGTTCCTTGATGAGACTAATTTTAGAGAGATAGAGTTTGAATGAGATTTAAATTCGTATAATTACCTATGACCTTCAAACTCTAATAATTTCTAAATAATAAAGTAGTACATACCTGAGAATGTAACAAGGAACAGTTCCCATACCCAATTTCAATCAATTTGCACAATCTGAAATTCTAAGAACATAAGGGTAACATCATTAAAATTTAGCAAGCTTTAAGTATAAATCATGGCATAGAGTATACAATAAAGTATGAAACTGAGCTGAAAACTTCAAATTGACTTAAATATATTCTATTTTGGACAAAATTTTTTAGCCAGTTTATGAAGTAAAGCTGAGTAGATTTAGGTTAATTTAATCATTCCTAATTCTAACCTGTTCCTTTCAAAATGATCTCTACTTAATGCCTTTGTGAAAATATCAGCAATTTGTTTATCAGTAGAACAAAAAGGGATAGTAATCAACCCCTTCTCATAGTTGTCCCTCAAGAAATGATGCCTTATGTCAATGTGTTTAGTTCTTTTGTGATGCACTGGATTCTTAGTCATGTTTATAGCGCTGGTGTTATCATAATAGATAGGAACAGTTCCTACATCAACACCAAAATCTTGTAATTATTGTTTTATCCATAATAATTGAGAACAACATGAGGCAGCTGCCATATACTCAGCTTCTGCAGTAGAGAGTGCCACTGAATTTTATTTCTTGGTTCCCCATGAAACCAAACATTCACCTAGAAAGTGTGTCATACCTGAGTTACTTTTCCTATCAACAAGGAATCCTGCATAGTCAGCATCAGTATATCCAACAAGATTAAAATTTCCACTTTTTGGATACCAAAGTCCCAAGGAACCTGTTCCTTTCAAATACCTTAATATTCTAATAACAGCTTTCAAGTGTGATTCTTTAGGATCTGATTGAAATCTAGAACACAAGCCAACACTAATCACAATATCAGACCTACTAGCAGTTAGAGAGAGTAAAGAACCAATCATGCCTTTATATAACTTTTTATCAATTGAATTACTATGTTCATCAAGTTCTAGCTTAGTGGCAGTAGCAATTGGTGTATCAATTTCCTTAGCATTGTCCATATTAAATCTTTTAAGTAATTCCTTAACATATTTTTGTTGATGGATCATAGTTCCGTTTGAGATTTGCTTGATCTGTAAACCCAAAAAGTAATTGAGTTCACCCATCATGCTTATCTCAAACACACTCCCCATCAAACTTGCAGATTCCTTACTTCACTTTTTACAAGTAGCACCAAAGATTATATCATCTACATAAATTTACACAATTAAGAGATGTTTACCTTTTTCTTTTAAGAACAATGTGCTATCAATTTTATCTTTTTTGCATACATGCTGAAGTAGGAATTTTGATAATCTTTCATACCAAGCCCTTGGTGCCTGCTTGAGTCCATACAAAATCTTGTCTAATTTGTAGACTTGTTCAGGGAAATATTCATTCTCAAAACCTGGTGGTTGTTTGACATATACTTCTTCCTTCAGATTGCCATTCAGAAAGGCAATCTTAACATCCATTTGATATAGAGTGAAATCCATGTAAGTAGCAAAAGCTATAAGAAGTCTTATTGCTTCCAATCTTGCAACTGGAGCAAAAGTCTCATTATAGTCAATGCCCTCCTCTTGGCTATATCCCTGAACAACTAATCTGGCTTTATTCCTGGTTACCATGCCATCCCCATCAAGTTTGTTCCTGAAAACTCATTTAGTTCCTATGATGGACATGTTCCTTGGTTTAGGTTCCAGATGCCAAACTTGGCTTCTTTGAAATTGATTCAACTCCTCCTGCATAGTACTGATCCAATCTGCATCCTTCAGTGCCTCTTTTACATTTTTGAGTTCAACAAGAGATAAGAAGGCACTAAAGGCACACAGATTGTGATTCTTGATTGCAGATCTTGTTTGAATTCCAGCAGCTTTGTCTGAAATTATCTGATCCATAGGATGTGAACTTTGATATCTGTAAGACTTTAACACAAGTCCATCATGTGAGTGTTCATGCTGAGAAAGAGCTCCTGATGTAGTCGCATTTCCAGCTTGAGGAGTAACACTTGTTCCCCATGTTTCTGTGCTACCCTTGCAAATTTCAGTTAAAAGGAACAGTTCCTTGTGATTCACTTCCCACTGATTCACCTGACACTGATTGCAATTGTTGAGGAACAGGTTCACCATGCCTCAATGTTCCAATTTCTTCATCCTCCTGTACCTGTTCTTGAGATAGATTGTCAGATTCATCAAACTTAACATGCGTGCTTTCTTCTATTTTCATAGCTTTCTTATTAAATACTCTCTATGACTTGCTATGTAATGAATAACCAACAAAGACTCCCTCATCACTTCTAGAATCAAATTTTTCTAAGGCATCCTTTCCATTATTGTGAATGAAACATTTGCAACCAAAAGCCCTAAGATGAGCAATAATAGGTTTTCTTCCTTTAAGTAACTCATAGGAGATCTTTTCTAATAAAGGTCTTGTCATGCATCTATTTATTATATAGCAAGCAGTATTAATAGCTTCAACCCAAAAACTTTGTGGAAGATTTCTAGATAATAGCATGGTCCTAGCCATCTCTTCTAAGGTCCTATTTTCCTTTCAACTACTCCATTTTATTGTGGAGTTCTAGATGAAGAAAAGCTATGATCAATACCATTTTCATTGCAAACGTTAAAGAACATTTGATTTTCAAACTCTGTACCATGATCTGACCTTATAGCAACAATGTGACTATCTAGTGTTCTTTGAATTTTCTTACCATATATTGAAAATGCATTAAATGCTTCTTCCTTAGATGCAAGAAAAATAGTCCAAGTAAATCTAGAATAATCATCAACTAGCACCATAACATATTTCTTACCCCCACGACTCATTGTTCTTATTGGTCCACAAAGATCCAGATGGACCAGTTCCAAAGATTTGGTAGTACTGGCCTGTTTCTTTGGTTTAAAGGATGACTTTACCTGCTTCCCCCTAGCACAAGTATTACAAACTCTTTCTTCCTTGAACTTGATGTTAGGAAGTCCTATCACCAAGTCCTTAGAAACTAGCTTGTTCAATTGTAAAAGACTAGCATGACAAAGTCTTTTGTGCCATAGGAGGAGATCATTTTGCATTACACTTAAGCAACTCATACTGCCATCGGCTAATGAATGAAGATCCACATTATAGAATTTTTCATATCTATTTCCCTGCAAAATGATCTCTCCAGATGCTTGGTTAGTCACAAAACAACCAGTAAAAGAAAAGTTCTTATTGTTACCTTTGTCACACAGTTGGGATATGCTTAGTAAACAATGTTTCAGTCCATCTACTAGAAAAATATTATCAATGCTATGTGAATCAGACCTACCTACATTTCAATGCCAATAATTTTCCCTTTCTTACCATTACTGAAGGAAACAGTTCCTCCTTGAAAAGCTGAGAGTGAAAGGAACAGTTCCTTATGTCCTATCATATGCCTTGAGCAACCACTGTCCATGTATCATTTGTGGTTCCTCACTTTCACTCTAGTCTGCAAAAGAAAATCACGGGTTAACTTTAAGAACTCAAACGAGTTTAGATTCCTTTGTTTGAGAAAAAGGATGAATCACATTCTTCTTAGCCCAGACTGGTAATGCTTTCTTTGTGTGAATAATTTTCTTAGTCACATATTTCTAGACAGGTTTATAGGACCTGCTCCTTTGTGTTGCTTTTGCCAAAGCTTGACAATTTTGTTTCAGGTGACCAGTGTTCCCACATTGTGTGCATAACCAGTTTTCAGGAAGATTTAGGTACTTACTCTTTGGATCCCATTTGGACAATGATTGTGATTTTATGAACCCAATACCTTTCCTATTATTACTATGATTTTCCTGTAGCCATTCTAATGCTTCAGAGGACTTGTTCCATTTAATTGTTTTGTTCAATTCATCTTTGGTTTTGATCAAGTCCTCTTCCAAAGTTCTTATCTTTTCATTTTTCTTGTAAAGTTCATCAACTATCACTTTCAACATCTCTTCAGCAATAAGCTGGTGAGAATTTGCACTGCCCTTACCTTTATCAACTGTACCAGTTTCTAAATTTTAATTTTGCAATTCATGAACAATTCATTTTGCAATGAGTCATTTTTTACTACAGTTCTCTTGTATTCGTTCCTAAATATTCAATCTCATTATGTAGTTGATCTTTCACGTTAATTAGAGTTATAAGTTCATCTAACAGAATGTGAAACACTTTCACTATCCTCTCTCTAGGCATACCTCTTATACTACTTTTGAGTTGAGAAATAAATACCTCAACATCTTCTTCATTGTCTGAATCTCCAAGAGCCATCAGAGCCAGTTCATCATCTGTATCATCATCATCAACCAGTTCATCATCACTGTCTTCCCAGCCTGCAACCATAGCTTTGGGAGATGAATTTTTTCTTTCGGAACTGTTCCTTGGCCTTTCTTCTCTTTCAACATACTTCTTTCTCCATTCTTCTTCCATGACTGGGAATTTGCTAATGTAGTGCTCCATGCTTCCACATTTGAAGCATTCCCCTCCTTGTTTCATGTCAGAAGATCTACATTGTCCACTAGATCCCTTTTTCTTATTCAGGAATCTTTGGACACTTCTAGCTATAAGGACTAGTTCCTTCTCATCATCAACAAAATTGTTAGCAGCAGATAAAGCTAAATTAGGTTCATTTTTAACTGGTTCTCCTATGTTCTTGACTTTCTTCCTTAGTTTATATGTTCTTAGATTACCTAGAAGTTCATCTAAGGAGAGAGTAATAAGATCCTTACTTTCAATGATGGCACATGCTTTAATTTCCCAATAATCTAGAAGTACTCTAGTCATGATTTTTTCAACCCTATCTTCTACAGTTAAGATTCTTCCAAGAGAGATAAGTTTAGTTGCAATAGCATTAAACCTTGTACATTTCAGAAATTGTTTCACCTTCTCTCATTTTAAAATTTTCATATTCAGCAAAAAGAAGTGTACCTCTAGATCTTTTAACCTGATTGGTTCCTTCATGAGCAACCTGCAATGCACCCCAAATTTCCTTACCAGTGGAGCAACCTTAAATTCTAGTGTATTCATCAGGACCCAGTCCACAGATAAGCCATTTCTTAGCCCTGCCATTCTTCTCCCATTGCCTCAAGTCCTCACCACTGCATTCCTTCCTAGTTTAGGAACATCTTTACCTGCAGCATCCTTCTTCATAGTGTTGCATCCTATTTTAGACTCAACTCGGAGCGAGTCGGGTTTCGGATTTGACTGGGTAACTAGTTTGAGTTCAAAGTTTGGAGTCGCCACCTAATATAGTTTTCTAAGGTGTATTAAGCCACCTAAGCGTCTAAGGTCGAGTTCATTGTTACACTAGTCCAGTTTCAGAGATTCAAAAAGGTTAAGAAGTCCAAATGACTCGGGAAAGAAGGTGTTAGACACTTCCCCAAATCCCACGAAAGTTGGTTCCCGCCCGAGTCTATATTTTGGGATGTTTTAGTAAGGTTGTGAGCATTATTATAGGCTATACTAACTTAAAAGGTCACTTTAGTGTCTAATGTATGAAAGTAACTATAACTATGCAAGTTTAAACAATACACATACAAATAGGATTTAAGTTTTATACATACGGCCTATTTGACGCCTAATCGCGTTTCAAGGCCTCTAATTCAAATGCCTAATCGTATATAATGTTAAACTTACAAAAGATATTGCAAGTTCAGCTCATGCATGCAATTTCAGCAATTAAAGCAATTTTACGCAGATAGTTTGTCAAAACTGGCCGCTTTTATAAAAGATTTCAGATTTTGGTCAAAAAACTGAATGGGTGTTGTTTTAAAACAAAATGTTAGCCATTTAGGGTCGGTGCGACTCGTCATTAATTGTCGAGCCCAAACCTTAATGGCTATTTTTGTTTAGGGGTCAGTTTTGAAAAGTATATATATAAATGGGCTGATTTTCAAAAGTTGGTTTCACAAGAACACGTAAATGCAAACAAAGAAGGCTGCCACACATAGATATAGGTATAAGTATGCAAATACATGAGTAATCAATAATACTAGTTTTGGAAAACATTTATAGATTCGTATAGTCGACCCCAATCACGTATACACCCCTATACACTATTAAATTAGTGTATAGGAGTCTTAAAGTGATGAAAATAGTTTTAACACATACAAAGACCATATTTGAAAACAGTTTTGGGCCTGAATCATTGATGCAAAGGGGAAGTTTGAATTTTAATAGAGACAGTCCACGTTTTGCATAGAATAGCCCCTGTTCAAATAAATTGTTCTTCAAAGAAAGGTTCAAGTGTGAGAGGATGTCCTATCTTAGACTTCAATCAATTGTGAATTATATTCGAGTGTCAAAATTATCCAGTCGTGCACAATTCATGTTTGTCACTGCTAAACACTTACAAATTTATACATATTCAACATGCTTTGATATGATGAAAACCACAGAAGTATGAGAGGATAAGAAAAGGCCCCTGGGTAGCCGATTTACACAGTCTTCATGACTGTGTAACCTGTTTTAATCATATACAACAGGGAGAATCCTAACAAATATACACATAAGGGGGAAACTAATGAGGAGGAAACATGTACTAAGGCCTGTTGCTTTAAACACTGGGTTAAAACGGCCCAAGTAATCAACAATCTATGCCTCATTAGTCTTTAATAAAATGGAATAGCCACATCCTGCATTTGTTAACACTGGCATGGCCTGTTTAGGCCATCCTAACAAGCTGTACGAAAGGTTAACAGGGGCTGAAGGGAGCCTAGAACCATTAAGGAAAGCCAGAACTAGGATGCACTCAGACAAGAACAACTTATGAAAGTAGAAACCATTTAGAGCCGTGAAACAAACAGAGAAACGAGGGCAATTCAAAGACCAGGCATAGGCTGATTACAAAGTATGAACAACAATAATTAGAGTAGGAGTATACCTTCTGAGCAACAATAGTGGACAAGGAAATAAAGCGCAGGCAGTGCAGAGTCAAGAAGAGAAACAGAGAGCAGGGTCCTTCCAATCAGAGAAAGAGTAGTAGTATATAGTATTTTATGTATGAAGTGTGTTACTAGTTTCTGAAATCTGTTTCTCTCAAGTTCCAGTGTGTAAAGTGAATGCAGGGAACTAGTTTATATAGGTAAAGGGTTGGGGGATCAGTTCTAACGGGTAAACGGCTAAAGAAGTCAATGGAATATTGTTCCCATAGTTAAGGGAAATCAATCAAATAAGTTTACCAAATATAGTTCAATCAATTCCTAAGTCTAGGGAAAATCAGAGAGCAAGACAAAAATAGTTCCCCTTCCCTTTCATGTAACATTGTCCAGGTTCGCAAATATCAACAATCTAAACCACTTTAGGCTCAAAATTAGGTTGAATCTTTGACAGATTCCTCCAACCCTCATGATTAAGGTAAACCCAACCCCAAAACTTTTGGATTCTCTTCTATATACCCCAAACAAGGTTAGGTTCAAGATCAGTCATACAGGGGTGTCCTTTGCTCAAAGATCATTTAACAGATTTCAACCAAGCTTTCAAATTGATGCAGGATCAAGTCACCAACTAATATTAAACAGAGCTTTTAACCTATTCCAAAATATCCTAAGCATGTGAAAGGAGTTACCTGACTAGACTTCGAGCATGTAAAAGAACACAGGGCTAAATCCATAACAGCCATGAATATAGATAATTAGCAGTTTACCCCAGGCTTCAAATTCACATGCTAACAGGAGTACAAGACACGATCATATTAACCCAAACATACAGAAAGTTGGATCATCGTTTAACTGGTGACACAAGCAAAGACTGACAATTTCATGAATTTTACCCCCTAACTAATTGGCAAATAACAATCAATTATGTTAACACGGAAAAAAAGCTAGGCGAGCTAGGTTCGAAATCACATAGTTTTACAATCATCAAAAGGGAGAAAAGGTTACCCATTTTCGAATAGGAGTCGGGTCGAATCGACCCGTTCATGAATCGACTTTGCATGCGGGATTTCTTACCCCTTTTCAGGTGATAACGTTAGTTAGAACACCCCTGGACCACGTTGGAGATATTTTCCAGCGGTGGTGACTCCGTCGATGAGGGTTAGGAAATGACCTCGTCCGAATGTTGTCGAAAGTGTATGAGTTTTGTAGCGGGTGACGAGGGGAATACAATGATACCATTTTCCCTAAATTTCGCCGGCCAAATCGACCGGAAAACACCGTGACAGTGGTGGCGTGACATTTCGCCGAGGAGAGAGAGAGAGAGAGAGTAATTATCGGGGTGAGGCGAGGGGGAATGGGAATAGGCCAAGGAGGTTAGGGGTCGTTTGGAGAATAAAAGGAAAGTTTTGATCTCATCCGTCGGATGGTACACGTGGACGGCTGAGATCAATCCACGTAGGTGCTGAAATGTTAAAGATGAGGTGATGTGTGTGCAGACGTGTATGTGTATATATATGTGTATAAGTAGTGTATAAATTAGGTATGAATGCGTATAAATTGTATAAAAATTATAGAATTAAGGGAAAAATAATTGCAAGGCTAAATAATTAAAGAAATATATTATATTAAGGTTTAAAAATAATTTTAGGTATCCTCCCTTAAAACAACAATAATTGTGAAAATATTAACAAGACATACAAGTTTGGTAAAAACGTGACTGTTCGCGCAAATGCTTCTAAAATTGTCTAATTGGCATATGTACACGAGATAATGACTCAGGATGGAGTAAGGGTAGGATATTTATGTGGTTGTCAATGCAATTTGTCTGAATAAAAGGCTATCGAAACAGGAGGGACAAAATTAGGTGTCAACAGCTGCCCCTCTTTGCCTGGGGATGATGAAAGAGTCTTCGGGCAAAGACGTTGATAGAACGACTAATTTTGTCACGACTCTAGAGGAGTGCTTACGACTTAAGAGAATTGTCGAGGCGTTAGTGACACGACCCGAAATCCGGTTAGGTCGTGCGGGCACCCGACATCCTCCCCTAGACCCGTCGGGCGAACCCTGACAAATTAAATTAGGAAAATAAATATAATAATTCATAAATAAGGACAAGACTTAAACAAAAACACAGACATACTGATATCTCTAGCTGTACAAAAGAAATTACAGCTGACTACCCAACATGCTAGGTTTAGGGCTATCCAGACCAGACATCTAAGAGTACAAAAGAAGACAGATACCTCCTGAAGGGAGCAAAATGCAACTGAAATAATGAACAATAAACTGGTGGCCATCCGGAATAAATCTGGCTCACCCTGACAGCTGAAGTCGTCTTCGCTCCTGAACAACGCGGCGAACTCAATCCTGGAGCGAACCTGCCGAAACGTAATAGATAGACAAGAAATAAACAACAAACAAGGGTGAGTCAAAAGGACTCAATAAGTGGGGCAGACTAGCCACCTCAAAGAATAGGATAGCTAGCCAGGGAGAAGAAACAGATAAACCAAAATTTTTTTTATTTAAATTATAAAAAGGCAGAGCCAGATAACAACCGGAAACACGTAAGAAACTTCTAAACTCAACCAAGGGTGCGTGGCAGAAACATATCAACAAATAAGCGATGCACATATAAGCGGAACAGTAGTCATGTACCGCAAGTCTACACAATAGTATGAATTGAGATGAAATGAAATGAAGTGAGATGAAATGAAATGAAATAAAATATGATGCAAAGGGTCACATGTGCCCGTCGTCCCATCTCGAAGCGGAATACTCCTGCATTCGAGGGGAATCCAATCTGATAACCAACTGGAGCGGAATACTCCTGCTCCTGGGGCGGAATACTCCTGCACCCGATATAATATAAACCAGAGGCGGAATACTCCTGCACTCTCTTGGGGCGGAATACTCCTGCACCCGATAAAATACAATGGAGCGGAATACTCCTGCTCCTGGGGCGGAATACTCCTGTCCTTAATATGATACAATGGAGCGAAATACTCCTGCTCCTGGGGTGGAATACTCCTGCCCTCAATATGATATGCAATGTAATGCATATGAATGACATATATTGCATATGAATGCAATGTGATACAATAATAACCCTTCACCGGCGCGGGACTCTCATCGACAACCGGGAAGTAGATGCCAACTCACAGCCAGGGTACAATGCTCAGATCCTCAATGCAATACCAACAATAGGACATAACATATAATATACAATGTAAATTCAAAGCTAAGGCGTAATGAGTACGCCTATCGGCAGCTACACACGTAAGGAAACACGTGGTAGAAAATCCACGAGGCCAGGTGCCTCCAAAGAAATGGATATAAACACTTACCTCTCTCAAAAGTTAGCATTGCGACCAACAACCGCGTTATTCTTTGAATTCATTGCCAAACGATCCCACTGTGTTCAATAACCAGAAAAATATGTCAAATTAGGCTAAAGGCTTCATTCCTCACATCTTAGGGCAATCCAGGTAGGAACCTGATACCCTATTCGCATACGCAATACGCAGGCCAGGCCTATATACAGGGTTTAAGGCCACATAACCAAATCCCAAATAAATTACATTTATAAGTTGCCCATAACTCACTGAGCACGAATACATAATCAATTTCATTGTCGGGGTCCATTTGACCCTTTAAACTATCAATTTACGTCATTAGGGCGATGTCTAATATCTCTATTTTTACCGTAAAAATATATTTAAACACACGTAATAAACTCAAATACTATATTAGGATCATTACCTGAATGTTCTGGGGTGAAAATACTATTTTTCTCCGGCCCCTTTTCTCATTTTCTGGCATTTTTTTCTTCCTCCCCGTCATTTTGTTTTCTCTGTATTTCATATTGTGAATGCCACTGTTTCTGTATCTATTAACTTCGTCCTTAGCATTTAAGCTAAGGACCAACCGACCTTTTCCTTTTTTTTTTCTTTTTTTTTATATTTTATTTTCTTTTCGTTTTCGCGGCGAAAATTAAAAAGGTACCCTACGATATTCGAAATAATTCCAACTTTTGCATACGAGTTATACAAAATATATGTAATATACTCGCGAAGACGGATCTCAAATTGGATTCCCGAAACTCAAGATGCGAATTTAAACAGAAAAAGTCAAATTATTTAACTTTCGGCATTTTAGCGGAACTAGCCGCACAACATCGAAATTCACTTTCGAAAGCTTACAAAAATTACAAATAATCATACGAACCCAACGGCACTTTTGGATTTCGAATCGGAGCTCGTTCGGCAAAACCGAGCTCGAAAATCTCTTTTTAATATTTATTGCCAATAAAAACTGAAACCTTCTTCCGATGCCTACCAAACGAGGTCTGATTTAGCTCAAATTTTACAGACAGGTCCTAATGGATATTACGAATATTTTAAAATTATCGGTACGCCAATCGGAGTCCTAACTTCCAAAACGACTGACCGAGGTGGTTTCATTCTTCTCCACTTAAACTCTCGTTCGTCCTCGAACGAGCCTAAATCTAAAGAAAAATTCGCACAGATAGCAAAAGAACTTGCACGACCTTCATAAGCTACTCCACGGGTATTATTTCTTGATTACAGGATCAAAATTATAACACGCATATCGAACTTTTGGAATAAAATATATCTGGATAATATGATAATACCATTTCACAGCTTATTCTGACTAAGCTGATCCTTCCTCGATCACGAGAAGAGAGTTCTACATTTTCGAAGCAAAGATACACGGAATTTTGAATGGGTTAACATGATTCAGCCGATAATCACCTCTTCGATATATCATTTGATATAAAACAGGTCGATGGAACTAAGAATTAGCTTACGCTTGATGCAATAGGGGAAGATTTTGAAGCACCTTGTCACTACACACTCTAGAAGATTTGATGCAAGCTATATTATTTTTACGAACGCATTATGCAACATCTCGGTTGATCTTAGTGTTGTTCCGCAAACTCCTCGTGGGAATGTAGTTACTCATATTCTAATGTATGCCAAAGGTTCATCTGAACAGGGTCTATCATATAAGGATAAGGATCATGCAAATATTACTGGATAGTAAGATGCAGACCAAGAATGATCTTCAGACTGAACATCTACTTCAGGGTATTGTCTTTGGATTGGAAATATTATAACTTGAAAAAGTAAACATAAAAGAGACATAGCAGAATTTGTGGCTCAATATTTTAATTGCCAGCAAGTTAAAGTCGTGTGCCCTAGGTTGGATCGTGAGAGAAGTGGTATCAACACCTCAGAGATTTAGTATTACCATTCAGTATTTGGAGGAAGACTCCTCCACTTAAAGCACAAACTCATGCAGCCATTTGAATAGGAATATCCATCCTCGCACAGTCTGCTGGACTAATGAAGATTTAGCTAAAAGCTGAACGTAGGCAGACCTAAGCTACCAACTACCCTTTCGAGTTGCCAAACAGCTGCAACTCTCAAGTTCACAACTCCATACCTTTGCCGTAAACACCACCACCTGATGGATGGTACTTCTATAAAAATTTCGGCAGAGTTTCCTCTGAAACTAGATGATCCGCAAAACAAAACCAGCGCTATACTATACACGGGAATGGATACCCGGATAAACTGATATCCAAAACAATAATATGCTTACCCGCATGTACTCTGGCTCAGCACAGTGAACGTCACAAGCGGCTACCAATCGCCCAAGCTCACTAGTGCCGGATGAAGAAGAAATGGAAATGGATATAGATCGAGGATAGAAATAATTAGAGCTTCAGGAAGTTCATCTTATTATTTGCTTGGCTACCAAAGCTAGACTACTTCCGAGTCAGGCGAGCCAAAGAATTGCAACTGAAGAGATAGACATTAAATAAGCTTTATGGAAAAACATCCATACCAATTTGACCTCCCAATAAGAAGAAAACTCTGACAATTTACCAGAATACCCTTTTATAACTAAGACAACCTCATAGAATAACATGACTTTACTAGAATCTCGAACCAAGAGGAGACACATAGAGCGAGCATTACTTACCAGCCACTTTACACCGGAAGAAACAACGACACTTCCTGATGGTGATGAATAAAAATCCCATCATCCTACCAACACTGATTTCCGAGGAGCGGTAAACTGAATTGACATAATAACAGAAGGTGGCGTAACGAGATGCCAAGCAGAAAAATACCGATGCTCACTCACAAGTTCCTCACATTTAAACCATATAAACTAATAGGGTCATCACAAATGCCAGAAATAAATCATATCAGAAGCTCACCCCTCTACCGCAATCGATTCTTAATAGAAACAACATCCAAGGAAACCATTTAAACATGATAAGACACACCATTTCCAGATCAATTGGAAAGATAAATCTTACTTACAGATAAGGGAAGAAGACACACGGGTCTACTACATCGGATGCCTCAGCATCCTGCCATACTAGCAGTTGATTGAACTGCCTCTACAGCTGAGCTGAGCTACTACCCTGACAATCACTTTTTGGAGAACCACTGCCACCACGCTCTCAACCTCTACTGGATGGTGGCATATCTCTGCTTGATTAAGATCTAAATGAAATTCCCTGCGACTGTGCAGGTACCTGATGACAAGAGAAAGGACGGGTGCTAACTTATCGGAATAAGGAAAAATCCTCAAAGAATAGCCAGACTCACGACAATGATAACAGGAAAAATCCTCAAAGGATAATCAGATTCACGACAATGATAACACCTTTTTGCTGAATATAGGAGCTGGGCAGATTGTTGAAAGCTACAAAGAGAAAGCTGAGTCTAATCTTGATGAACTACCCGCGCACTCTGAGAATCGCGCTCTCAAGCTGAGATAACCTGGAAGGTGACCTCCCAAAATAATCAGAATTCTTACCTCCAAATAAGGTACCATGGTTACCCACTAGGGCCACGAGATCTCTTGCTCTTCCGCTCTAACTTATGGTATGCCTCGTACCTTCGAACAATATCAACAATGACATCAAATAAAGTCACAACATCAATTTTTTCGAGCCATCTGGGATCTCAAGTAAAAAGAAAGATCATCAATAAATCTTTGAATCTCTCGAAAGGCTCATGAACTAGTTCAAATGCATATTCGGCCAGTTTATAGAATTCAATCTTATATTCTGAAACCAACAGGCTAACCGACAGGCTACCCTGTCAAATCCACTCGAACTGGTAACACTTTTCATCTCGTTCGCTACTCGAAAGGAACTTTTCCATGAATCTAAAAGAAAAACCGAACCAAGTCAGCTAATAAGAGAGCGGTCCACCAATTCAAGGCTGGACCCCTGAAACTGGAAAGAAGAATAATCAACAATATATTGCTCGAGATAACCAACAGCCTGAAGGATATGCTGATATCATTTTTTTTTTAAAAAAAAAAAATTCACGGGTTTATCTGATACATTTCTTAAGAATATCGGAAGGTTCAACCGCGTAAAATAATATAATCTCTTCGGACACTTGGACCGAACTGATACCTCGGCTGGCCAACCAGTCAGAACAATTAGAGGTATAATATATACTACCTCCGGAATATACTTTACTGCGGCAATATTAAGAACCGGAATGGGAGCTCCCTGAGATCGAACGTCTGCACATGCGGCAACCTGATAGGCTGCCCAGCGAATAATAGGTTCTTACGGTATCTGCGTCACCAAAATTCTCGTAAAAGCATCATAGAGAGCCAAGAGAACCTCAAGGCCCTGCTCCCTTGCCCATCGCGAGCTCGTACAGCTGGGACCTCCGTAACTAGATCGTCAGCACGATCAAAACTCTCGGGGCTTCGTCAGTGCTAGCCCCAGACTAGACTGCTTCGTCTTGAACTCATACCATCTGCTGATTTGTCGTACGAGGGTTTACAATTGCCAAGAAGGAATTAACAAAAATACTTTTGCATCCTAGACCGACGCACGATCAGAAAAGAAGGAAGTGAAACTTCCTAAATGCCATCATAGCCTCTCGTAGATAAGTACGGACGTCTACGTACCAATTAGCGAGACTCTACTAGACACTGTCTTAGTCTGGATAGACTCTAAACCGGGCTCTGATACCAACTGACACGACCCGAAATCCGGTTAGGTCGTGCGGGCACCCGACATCCTCCCCTAGACCCGTCGGGCGAACCCTGACCAATTAAATTAGGAAAATAAATATAATAATTCATAAATAAAGACAAGACTTAAACAAAAATACAGACATACTGATATCTCTAGCTGTACAAAAGAAATTACAGCTGACTACCCAACATGCTAGGTTTAGGGCTATCCAGACCAGACATCTAAGAGTACAAAAGAAGACAGATACCTCCTGAAGGGAGCAAAATGCAACTGAAATAATGAACAATAAACTGGTGGCCATCCGGAATAAATCTGGCTCACCCTGACAGCTGAAGTCGTCTTCGCTCCTGAACAACGCGGCGAACTCAATCCTGGAGGGAACCTGCCGAAACGTAATAGATAGACAAGAAATAAACAACAAACAAGGGTGAGTCAAAAGGACTCAATAAGTGGGGCAGACTAGCCACCTCAAAGAATAGGATAGCTAGCCAGGGAGAAGAAACAGATAAACCAAAATTTTTTTTATTTAAATTATAAAAAGGCAGAGCCAGATAACAACCGGAAACACGTAAGAAACTTCTAAACTCAACCAAGGGTGCGTGGCAGAAACATATCAACAAATAAGCGATGCACATATAAGCGGAACAGTAGTCATGTACCGCAAGTCTACACAATAGTATGAATTGAGATGAAATGAAATGCAGTGAGATGAAATGAAATGAAATAAAATATGATGCAAAGGGTCACATGTGCCCGTCGTCCCATCTCGAAGCGGAATACTCCTGCATTCGAGGGGAATCCAATCTGATAACCAACTGGAGCGGAATACTCCTGCTCCTGGGGCGGAATACTCCTGCACCCGATATAATATAAACCAGAGGCGGAATACTCCTGCACTCTCTTGGGGCGGAATACTCCTGCACCCGATAAAATACAATGGAGCGGAATACTCCTGCTCTTGGCGCGGAATACTCATGCCCTCAATATGATACAATGGAGCGGAATACTCCTGCTCCTGGGGCGGAATACTCCTGCCCTCAATATGATATGCAATGTAATGCATATGAATGACATATATTGCATATGAATGCAATGTGATACAATAATAACCCTTCACCGGCGCGGGACTCTCATCGACAACCGGGAAGTAGATGCCAACTCACAGCTAGGGTACAATGCTCAGATCCTCAATGCAATACCAACAATAGGACATAACATATAATATACAATGTAAATTCAAAGCTAAGGCGTAATCAGTACGCCTATCGGCAGCTACACACGTAAGGAAACACGTGGTAGAAAATCCACGAGGCCAGGTGCCTCCAAAGAAATGGATATAAACACTTACCTCTCTCAAAAGTTAGCATTGCGACCAACAACCGCGTTATTCTTTGAATTCATTACCAAACGATCCCACTGTGTTCAATAACCAGAAAAATATATCAAATTAGGCTAAAGGCTTCATTCCTCACATCTTAGGGCAATCCAGGTAGGAACCTGATACCCTATTCGCATACGCAATACGTAGGCCAGGCCTATATACAGGGTTTAAGGCCACATAACCAAATCCCAAATAAATTACATTTATAAGTTGCCCATAACTCACTGAGCACGAATACATAATCAATTTCATTGTCGGGGTCCATTTGACCCTTTAAACTATCAATTTACGTCATTAGGGCGATGTCTAATATCTCTATTTTTACCGTAAAAATATATTTAAACACACGTAATAAACTCAAATACTATATTAGGATCATTACCTGAATGTTCTGGGGTGAAATTTTTTTTTTTCCGGCCCCTTTTCTCATTTTCTGGCATTTTTTTCTTCCTCCCCGTCATTTTGTTTTCTCTGTATTTCATATTGTGAATGCCACTGTTTCTGTATCTATTAACTTCGTCCTTAGCATTTAAGCTAAGGACCAACCGACCTTTTCCTTTTTTTTTTTCTTTTTTTTTATTTTATTTTCTTTTCGTTTTCGCGGCGAAAATTAAAAAGGTACCCTACGATATTCGAAATAATTCCAACTTTTGCATACGAGTTATACAAAATATATGTAATATACTCGCGAAGACGGATCTCAAATTGGACTCCCGAAACTCAAGATGCGAATTTAAACAGAAAAAGTCAAATTATTTAACTTTCGGCATTTTAGCGGAACTAGCCGAACAACATCGAAATTCACTTTCGAAAGCTTACAAAAATTACAAATAATCATACGAACCCAACGGCGCTTTTGGATTTCGAATCGGAGCTCGTTCGGCAAAACCGAGCTCGAAAATCTCTTTTTAATATTTATTGCCAATAAAAACTGAAACCTTCTTCCGATGCCTACCAAACGAGGTCTGATTTAGCTTAAATTTTACAGACAGGTCCTAATGGACATTACGAATATTTTAAAATTATCGGTACGCCAATCGGAGTCCTAACTTCAAAAACGACTGACCGAGGTCGTTTCAGTTAGGTCGTAATGTTGGTTTGTCTGGGTATATATCCTGCAATAAAGATGAGTCTGCATGGTAATGTATGTATAAGTGAGTGTAGAACGTACCTTCCCATCGGGCTGGATTGTCTGTCCAGGATTCGTTGTCGCACGCAGGTGTGTCTGCTATGCTTGACTGTGTTTTTTGCTGTGCCAAATGTTAGGTTTGACATCGAGCTGTGTACCCTCAGTCAATGCATTGGGCTGTGTACCCTCCGCAAAGAATTAAAATAACAAATCGATATCGGGCTGTGTACCCTCAATCGACGCTTCGGGCTGTGTACTCTCAGCTAAATTAAATGCAAATCGATATTGCGCTGTGTACCCTCAACCAACGCTTCGGGCTGTGTATCCTCAGCTAATTTAAATGCAAATCGATATCGGGCTGTGTACCCTCAACCGATGCTTCGAGCTGTGTACTCAGCTAATTTAAATGACAAATCAATATCGGGCTGTGTATCCTCAACCGACGCTTCGGGCTGTGTACCCTCAGCTAATTTAAATGACAAATCGATATCGGGCTGTGTACCTTAAACCGATGCTTGGGCTGTGTACCCTCAGCTAATTTAAATGACAAATCGATATCAGGTTGTGTACCCTCAACCGACGCTTCGGGCTGTGTACCCTCAGCAAATTTAAATACAAATCGATATCGGGTTGTGTGCCCTCAATCGACGCTTCGGGCTGTGTACTCTCAGCTAATTTAAATGCAAATCGATATCGAGCTGTGTACCCTCAACCGACGCTTTGGGCTGTGTACCCTCAGAAAATTATAAATGCAAATCGATATCGGGCTGTGTACCCTCAATCGACGCTTCGAGCTGTGTACCCTCAACTAATTTAATTGATAAACCTTTGTTGGTGTGTGGCCGAGTTGCGCATCTTTTGTGCCTGCATCCAAAGAAAGATTGGTGAGTTTTGCGGGGTGATTTGGTTTGCGTATTCTTTGCTTTCTTCGCGCTTGCTACCCATGAGTGTCGAGGCCTTGGTCGAGCTGATAGGTATATGTATAATGCAGTAAATAATGCAATGTTTTTTAAAAAAAAAAGCTTTTATGAGAAAGAAACGAAGTGAAATATTTTATCCCATTGAGTCACGAGTCGCGTTGTGTGAAGCCAAAGTTTTCGCTCTTCATGCTATTCTAAACTCCATCAAATGAATTTTGAGGGCGACCTCAAAATTCTGCCTAGTTCGCGTTTGAAATTTTTGAGAGGTCCTCAAAAATTTCCTCAAAAATTTCTGCCCCAGTATCGACTAAGTTTGTCCTCTAGGAATTTTTTAGAGTTCCTCAAAAATTATGCCCCAGTGTTTGCTTTGTGGGAAAATGAAATTTTTATATTTATGCGACCGAACCTTGGGTAGGTTGCCTACGTATCCCACTTGGGGAATCAGGTCGTGACGTTATTCAGATTACATAATGTATTGCAGAATGGCGAAATCACTAACTAGTACAAGCTCTTATACATAGTATCTTTTGACAGCGTCTGAGTTGATTGGTTTTGGCCAAACTTCTCCATCCATTTCTGCCAATATCAATGCTCCTCTATTCAAAACTCGATGAACCATGTACGGCCCCTGCCAATTTGGTGCAAATTTGCCTTTCGTTTCTTCTTGATTTGGAAATATCTTCTTCAGTACTAATTGCCCAGGTTCGAAGGATCTTTCTCGAACTTTCTTGTTAAAAGCCTTAGCCATTCTCCTCTGATATAATTGCCCATGACACACTGCATTTAGTCTTTTGCCGTCGATGAGGGCCAATTGCTCTATTCTTCCCTTGATCCATTCAGCGTCTTTCAACTGTGTCTCTTGGATGATTCTCAAAGATGGTATCTCGACTTCAGCTGGTATCACTGCCTCGGTGCCATACACCAGTAAGTAAGGAGTAGCCTCCGTTGATGTTCTCATTGTGGTGCGGTACCCTAACAGAGCATAGGGTAAGTTCTCGTGCCATTGCTTTGAATTATCTGTCATTTTGCGCAATATCCTCTTAATGTTCTTGTTGGCTGCCTCGACCGCACCATTCATTTAAGGTCTATGTATGGTGGAATTGTGGTGCTTGATCTTGAAAACCTCACAGGTTGCTTTCATTAAGTCACTATTGAGATTGGACCCAGTGTCGGTGATGATGGACTCAGGAATGCCAAATCGACAGATCATCTTATCACGGACAAAGTTTGACACCACTTTCTTTGTCACTGGCTTGTATGATGCAGCTTCCACCCACTTGGTAAAATAGTCAATAGCTACCAATATGAAATGATGTCCGTTGGACGCGGCTGGCTTGATAGGCCCTATGACATCTATTCCCCAAGCAGCAAAAGGCCAAGGTCATCCCATGATATTTAATTCATTAGGGGGCACTCGAATCATATCTCCATGGACTTGGCATTGATGACATCTCTTTGCGTGCTTTATGCAATCATGCTCCATTGTCATCCAGAAATAGCCAGCCCTCAGAATCTTCTTTGCAAGCACGAAGCCGTTCATATGTGGGTCACACGTCCCAGAGTGTATTTCTTCCAACAGCTTGGCAGCTTCTTCGGCGTCCACACATCTCAGCAATCCCAAATCAGGCGTCCTTTTGTACAAAACTTCTCCGTTCAAAAAGAAACCATTTGCTAACCTCCTCAGTGTCTTCTTTTGGAGACTTATTGCATCCTTTGGGTAAATGTCGTCTTTGAGGAACCCCTTGATATCGTAGAACCAAGGTTATCCGTCTGATTCCTCTTCTACATGATAGCAATATGCTAGTTGCTTCTTTACCGCCACAGGTATTGAGTCAATGTAGTTCCTGTCGGGATGTTTGATCATGGAAGATATGGTAGCCAAAGCATCCGCGAACTCATTTTGAAGCCTGGGTACATGCCGGAACTCTATCCTGGTGATCCTTTGCTTCAACTCTTTTATGCACTCAAGGTATGGTAGTATCTTGGAGTTCTTCGCTGTCCATTCTCCTCAGACTTGGTGAATCAGTAAGTCGGAATCTCTGATTGCTAACATCTTTTGTATATTCATATCTACCGCCATTCTGAGACTCAAGATGCAAGCTTCATACGCCGCCATGTTATTGGTGCAGGGGAACCTTAGTTTGGCTTTGATAGGGTAATGTTTTCCAGTCTCCGAGACTAACACCGCTCCAATGCCAACTCCTTTGAAATTCACTGCTCCGTCGAAGAATAGTCTCCAACCATCATACTCTTCGGTGATATCTTCTCCTACGAACATGACTTCTTCGTCGGGGAAATAAGTGTGTAGTGGCTCATAGTCACCTCCCACCGGATTCTAGACCATGTGATCAGCAAGGGCCTGAGCCTTTACCGCCTTTTGAGTGACAAAAGTTATGTCGAATTCACTGAGCAGCATTTGCCATTTAGCCAGCTTTCCAGTAGGCATTGGTTTTTGGAAGATGTACTTGAGAGGGTCCATCCTTGATATCAGCAATATTGAGTAATATGTCAAGTAGTGTCTCAGTTTCTGTGCTATCCAGGTCAGCACACAGCACATGCATTCCAACAATGTGTACTTGGCTTCGTAAGGAGTAAACTTCTTGCTTAGATAGTATATTGCTTGTTCCTTTCTTCCAGTTGAATCATGTTGCCCCAATACACAACCAAATGTTGAATCTACCACAGACAGGTACAAGATCACAGGCGGGCAAGATAAGTACTCTTTTATCCGATCAAATGCTCTTTGACAGTCTTCCGTCCACTCAATCGCTGCGTCTTTCTTTAGTAACTTAATGATAGGCTCGCAGATGACAATGGATTGTGCTATGAACCGGCTGATGTAGTTGAGCCTTCCAAGGAAACTCATGACCTCTTTCTTACTTTTTGGCGGCGAAAATTCTTTGATGGCTTTGATCTTGGATGGATCTAACTCGATACCCCTTCTACTGACGATGAAACCAAAAAGCTTCCCTGCTGGAACACCAAAAGCACACTTTGCTGGATTCAGCTTCAAATTATACTTTCACAAGCGATTGAAGAACTTGCGCAAGTTGTCAAGATGCTCCGAACTCTTCTTCGATTTGATGATCACATCATCCACGTAGACTTCAATCTCTTTGTGCATCAAGTCATGGAACATGGTTGTCATTGCCCTCATGTAAGTTTCTCCAACATTCTTCAACCCAAACAGCATAACCTTGTAGCAATAAGTCCCCCAAGATGTGGTGAAAGCTGTCTTCTCGGCATCCTCCTCATCCATGAGCACTTGATGATAACCGGCGAAACAGTCCACGAAGGATTGTAGCTCATGTTCAGCGCAATTATCAATCAGGATGTGTATATTTGGCAAAGGAAAATCATCCTTCGAGCTTGCTCTATGCAGATCCCTGTAATCCACACAAACTCGGAGTTTCCCATCTTTCTTCGGCACTGGGACAATGTTAGCCAGCCAAGTTGGGTATTTGACTATTTTCAAGATTCCTGCATTGAGCTGCTCGGTTACCTCCTCCCCAATTTTCAACAAAACTGACGACTTGAAAGTTCGGGCCTTTTGTTTGACCGACGGATAGCCCGGATTGATAGGTAATTTTTGAGCTACAATATCCATGCTTATGCCAGTCATGTCATCGTACGACCAGGCGAATACGTCCTCATATTCTTTAAGAAACTCAGTATATCACTTTTTATCTTCGGAGGTGAGGTGCACATTGATCCTTGTCTCTTTCACCATTTCCTCATCTCATAGGTTTATCACTTTAGTTTCCTCTAGGTTTGGCTTAGGTTTGTTTTCAAATCTTTCAATTTCTTCTTGTGTGGTTTCATCAAAATCATCATAATCAACTCCAGCATCCTCAAGCTCCATTGTTTCATTACACGTTGCGATTGTAGACTCAATGGGATTATTAGTTTGAATGCTGAAAAATAAAATATTGCAAAATTAAAAGATTAAAACAAAAGTTAAACAGGAAATAGTGCGATATTTTATTTATGAATCCTTGCAAAACAAGTTTGTAGGGAGACATATACAACAAGAAAGAAAAATACAAATTCCACGACTCATAGTCGGGTTTTATTTTAGAAAACATAAAATAGATTCTATCCCCCCAGCTCTACCAAGGTCCACGGTAACCTCGGGCCCGGTTGCTGATCCAGTTGTTCAATGCGGCTCCAGATTCAGCCTTTGCCAGTCCAGGAGGTTCAACATGTTCTTCCAGAATCACACAGCAGTCCTCATCAGATATGAACAGATTTTGCACTCCCGATAACAGGTCCTCTTCAGCATCAGCTGTCTTTGGCTCAACTCCTTGCGTTGTAGACGCCTCCCCCTTCCGGCCATTTAAGTATCCAGACGAGACGAAAATATACAGGAGAGTCTTGGTGCTTTTCTTGTAGAATTTGAAGTCCAGTGATGCCTCTTCCATGCTCTCTTCATAGGTCACAATGTACCCTATGCCAGCCTTCTCATTGTCGGGCCTCATCACAATTTTGATCGGCTCGACCATGCCATCTAGGTTCTTGCCCAAACCTTCACCAAGTTCATAACCTTGCTTTATCATGATTCCTACAACCCAATCTTCAGGCCATTTTGCAGATTGTGGGAGCATATATGGCTCTTCAATCACCACCTCTATAGGTTCGGGTGCTTTAGGTAGCCATACTTGCTTCCCCTTTGTTTCTTCAGAGATGCGCTTCCAATTGGGACGAGCATTAGGTGAGTACATTGGTCGCTTCTCCATCTTAGCCGGTAAGGTCTCACGAAATTCACGTGAGAGCACTCCCCAATCAGATATGACTGGTTCCCAGACTAAGTTTCTCCCTTCATAGCCTTTGCCTCGACCATCCCAGTAGGCACTGTAGAAGTTTCACTTTTTTTCTTCAATCCCAGGTGGTGTATTGACTAACTTGGGAGCGAAGTGTGCAGTATAACCCCCTTGATTTGTGTCTGTGGGATTCCAACTCGGGTTGTAGTTTTTGCGACGTCCTCCTCGAGTAGCTTACACTGCTCCCACGCACTCTACAGTATAGAAAGTCTGCCCATCAGGAGCATCCCCTTCAATTGCTGGTATGGTTTGTTCATTGTAAATGGAGTTGCTCCCTTCACCGAACACTACCACCTCTTTGTGGTCCCATTCGAACTTCACTGTTTGGTGCAATGTAGAAGGCACCGCTCCAGCCATGTGAATCCAAGGTCTTCCCAGTAGCATGTTATAAGAAGCGGAGATATCCATCACATGAAACTCGGCAGTGAACTCCACGGGACCGACCATGATGGTTAACTCGATTTCCTCAATGGTGCTTCTTTGTGATCCATCGAACGCCTTCATCTTCATGTCACTTTCTCTTACCTTGCTTTGATCAATTCCCATTCTTTTCAGAGTGATGAACGGGCATATGTTTAGACTAGAACCTCCATCGATCAAGACTCTTCCTACGAACCAGTCTTTGCATTTGAAAGTGACATGCAAAGCCTTATTGTGGCTCAATCCCTTAGGTGGAAATTCATCTTCATGAAAAGAAATTCGGTTGGCCTCCATGACTTGTCCGACAATGCTAGCCAGGTTTTCAATCGATGTGTCTACTGGGACATGTGCTTCATCCAACACCTTTATCAAAGCATTTCGGTGGCTCTCCGACTTGAAGAGTAAGGCTAAAATAGAGATTTGTGCAGGTATCTTGCCCAAGTTTTCAACCACGGAGTACCCTTTTGCTTGCACTTTCTTCCACAATTCTTCGGACTCTTCCTCGCTAATGCCTTGCCTTCCTTGAACAAGATGCTCGGGAGTATAAATCCTCCCACTCCTAATCATTCCTTGTGCAGCAACAGTCTCAATTGTTGATTTGTTCTTCTTCTCCATTTCATAATCCCATGGTACCGCCTTGTCACTGTACGGGGGAACCACAGCAACATAGAATTTTGGAGCTACTTCTAATTCGATGGGCTCTGGTGTCGTAGCGGCTTGAGCAATTGAAGCAAGTGTTGGTACATCTCCCTTTGCTTTAACAATGGTCCCCTCCAGGCTGCATTCTTCATCCCACTCGATCAGATTCACCCTATTGTCTCCGTAGTTAGGCAGGGGATTGTTGTGCACGTTTGGAGTTTTCAAATATATCACCTTTTGATCGATCAAGTCTTGTATTTTGTCCCTCAGGGCGTAGCATTTCTCGGTATCGTGACCAGGTCCTCCAGGGTAATAAGCACAGATTTTTGTTTGATCAAAATAGGGTGACATCCTATCAGACATTTTGAATGGCACGGGTTGTATATGACAAACTGCTTTGAGTCTCTCGAAAAACTGAGTGCGAGGTTCAGCCAATGGGGTATAGTTTCTTTTTGGTCTTGGGTTGTTGTTGGCGTGGGGCCTTGGTGAATAGGCATTTGTGTTTCGGTAGTTGGGGCTTTTTGGATATGGGGGTCTTTGTGGTGGCGGGTTTTGGAACATGGGCTGAGTATTGCATACTAGGTAGGTGGATGTGGGTGGAATGTATGGATATGATGAAAGAGGTGTTTGGTAGTAGTGGTTATAGGTAGGAGAGTGGTCGAGTGATGCAGCCACGAAGGAGACATCGTCCTTCTTCTTTCTTGATGTAGCGGTGTTCCCAGTTTGCAAAGCTTTGTTAGTGGCCTGTAGTGCAGCCAAACTAACGATCCTACCAGTCTTTAATCCATCTTCAACCATATCCCCGATCTTGATCAACTCTCCAAACTTCTTGTCTTGTAGATTCAGCATCTTGTCAAAGTAGACGTCTGCTTGTATGCAGATGAAAGTCGCCACTATCTCGGCGTCTTCCATGAGAGGTTGGACTTTAGCAGGTTCGGCTCTCCACCTAGTTGCACATTCTCTAAAGGTTTCGGTGGGCTTCTTCTTCAAATTCTCCAAATAGAACCAATCGGGCATGGCATCAGTGTTGTGCCCAAAACTGTCAACGAAGTCCCCAGCCATTGCTTTCCATCTCGTCCACTTCTTTGTTTATTGCTTTGAGTACCATACCAGTGCATCTCCAGTCAGACTGCGGTTGAATAGTTGCATGCGGATCTTCTCATCATGTCAAACCCCAACCAGCTTGTCACAATAAGATCTTAAATGGGCCATCGGGTCACCCCTGCCGTCAAGCATACTGAACTTGGGTGTCTTATAGCCTTCGGGTAACTTCAAGTCAGGGCACATGCAGAGACCCTCGTAAGCTAACCCTCGGGTTCCTTTGGTGCCTTAGAACTGCTTGAACTTCTCTACCAACTATTGGACTTGCTCCTTGGTGTTGTCTGGGTCTTCCTTGGTCCATGCATACATTTCATGATCTTTTGGTGGGTGATGCGATGGTTTTTGTTTCAACGGTGAAGGAGGGTAAGTTGTTTTGTGGTGCTTTTGGTGGTGCGGTGTAGGTTGGGTAAGGAATGTCTTTTTCAGGATATAATGGATCTTTGCCGTGAGGGCGGGTGGTTTTGTTTGGATCGACGAGCTCATCAGTACGGGCAAGAGGGATTCTATTCTCCAACTCGAACAACCTCTGTTCCAACTTAGCATAGTCTTCATAGGCGACAACACATTGCTTCTCAGGAGTTCAATTTCCAACTTTGTCAAACTAAGCCATGATATTGCGTCTCGTCCTTGTCCTTGTAGGTAAAGGGGGAGGTGTTGGGATTGATCCTCTGGATCTCAATCGGTATTTCGGCGCGGCCAGAATGCACAAACCAAACTTTCAGGGACTTGGGGACTGACATACCAAAACAAAGAAGAAAAGTGAGTATAGGTTAGTTTAAAATAATATCGCGTCCTATCATGCATGGGACCTATTTCGTGCCAAAGGTAGGCCTATCGAAGATTCAAAGTAATGTTTGCACTGAATACGTCATTTCGTTTGCATAAACATAATCAACACAAACTTAAAACCCAAAAATGACAAAATTTTATTTAATTTGCTTGGCTTTATTACAACCACTGACTTGAGACAATGACTCGACTAAACGGAAACAAAGACAAAAAGAAAAGACGACTCGACTTAGGATGACCAGACTAATATGCCAAGCAAAGAGGTTTTGAATCAAGCGTCAGTTCCAGCATCTTCTTTCTCTTTCTTCTCTTTGGCTTCTTCCTTAGGCTTGTGAACCAGACTCATGGGTGGAGGATCGGCGAACATCTCCATCAGATCCTTCCCAGCTTGCATGTCACGCAGAGCTTTCGTGAAGAATTCGCAGATTTCTATTCCCTTTGCTTCCTTCTCTTCCAGTGGTACTACCTTAAAATACTCTCCCCATCCTTAGAGCAAATCTTGTAGGTTCCCAGCAGCCTGCCTTGCCGCCATGACTTTGCTTGTCCAATACTTGAGTTCATCCCCTTTAATCTTATACTTGTATTGTATCCTCATCTCTCTCTCTTGTGTTACCCTTAATTCTTTCTTACTTTGGTCGAATTCGTGCCGCAGCCTCTTGTATTTTTTAGTGACACTTGGAGCCTTGGTTTTCCTTTTCAGCATAGTCTTAGACCGGAACCTTTCCTTATCTTCACTGAGCTATTGAGGATAAGCCAGAGTAGCTCCGGGGTTCACCCTACTGTCTCGGCCACGACAAAACTGCATAGTAAGCCTCTTTTCCCACATTGTCAAGATAGCCCCCACCATTGGATGCTCGATGTCTTTCATGTCGACATTAAAGCTTCTTCCTACAGTCAACTGCGGGGTCTATTGTGTCATCCCTACTTGCTGGAGAATTCTTAGAGGAACATAGTGATGAGTTCCTCGGAATCCAATCAGTTTCAAGAAAGTGAGTCTTGACCTTGTATGGAGACAGTAAAGCCAACATAATTTTCAATCACCTATTGTGCCTCTTGCAACTCTTTGAGCTTGGTGTACCATCCTTCCATATTTGCAGGGTCCTCCCATGCTGCTGTTCCGGCCATGCGGGTGCTATGTGAGCGGATTCTCCCTTTCCACGACGGTTTTGGTGCTATCGGACTGATAGGGACACTGTGCAAATGCTCTATCAACCTGATTTGCAGCAACAGATTGCACCCTTCGAAAAAGTCTCCTCCTCTCCTACATTTGGTTAGAGCCCTATAAACTTCCCCCAACATTGGTGCCAACTCCATACCATTGAAATGAAACACAACCCTCTTGTAGTCCCAAAAGTATGTAGCAGCCTCGACCAAACCAGGCATGGCAGTGTAGGCCTTGAGAGCCACCAACTCCCCCAACACCTTTTGAATGTGAGCCTTACTAATAATAGCCAGATCTTCCCACCAGAGTCAGATCAAGTGAGGAGGTCGGGAAACAATCTCGAACTGAAGTGAACCTCTCGCAGCCATAGTCTGAAACCAAAACAAGAAAAGGTAAAGACCAAAACATTCTTACAGTCTTGATCATGTTTTAAGCAGACGATCAATATTTTGTGCAAACATTTCTTCGAACCCATGCAGAGATGCGATTTTGTGTTGTCCTTCTTTGGTGCTCCGTTTCCGATTCTGATACCCTTTGCATTAGCCACTTGTATTTGATTTGTGCCTCTACTTCTTTGTCTTTGACAGTGCCGCTCCTATTTGGTCCCGGTGTAATTGTTGCTCCTAATTCTGCTTGCAACCAGTCTGCATAGTGTAGTTCACAGCCTGCTTTATACCGATCTCGTTCTATAGAATTTGGACCTATTATGCAATGATTTTTCTAACTATCGATGATTTCCCCAGCCAAATCGATCTTCTCCTCAATGTAATCAAGTTGATATCGTCCCGTGAAGGCCATTTTGATTATGCATTGTTTCCTGCCAGCTTGCCTCATGACTCTTCTAGGGATGTATGGTTGAAGGCCTCGCAGCCCCATTAGAGTCAAAAAAGGAGTGGCATTAGCTCGAATTGTGAATTCATTTGTCGGGAACCAAGTGAATATCCATTGCACTGTGTCGTCTATTATGCTGTTAAAGAGTTTCAACCAGCCTTCAGCGCTACTTGCTTGTTTCAAGGTTCTAACTCCAAAGCATGGTGTAGTTATGCGATTAATGCCTGATGGTTTGAGTATTTCTGGGCTTCCTTTCACTATTTCCAAATGCTCCTTGAACCAAAATTGTAGCAACAAGTTGCATCCCTCGAAATATTTAGCCCCCTTCATACAAAAGCCCAAAGTTCTGTAAATGTCGGCCAAAATCATAAGTACCAAAGTGCACTCTCGTTTGTCAACCCTGTTCATCACAGCTTCCACTACCTTGATTAACCGTACCCCAATGTAATGCTTTTAACTTTCAGGAAACACCATAACACCCAAAAAACTAACTATGAAGGCGAAAATCTTTCCTTTATGACAATCACCGTAGGAAGTGAAATCCTCACGCCTTTGATCATAAGCACCATCGTGACCAAATTTATCGTACAGAAAAGACAAAGGTATACCGCCCTTTTGTATGAATGTCACTGCATCATTTCCGACAAGGCCAAGCAGCTTACGAAAGTCGCTCAAAATAGGAAACTTTGGAATGATGATTGCCGTTTCTTGCCATGTACGCTTTTCTCTAATCATACCCGAATCTTCTATTAAACCACCTATCTCTTCTAACAAAGGTGTCAACTCTACGCCATTGAACCTAAAGACATTTCTTTGCTCATCCCAAAATGTAATCGCCGCCTCGATAACCCCACGACACAGTTCCACTTCCATCAATAAAGGTAGATGCCTCAAGTATTTATGAACCCGCAAACGACCATGACTTCCTAAATTGCTCCACCACTGTGCCAGTAGAGGAGGAACACCCATGACCATACCAAACCTTGGACATTTTTTTGCCATAAAGACCTACAAATAAATAAGAAAGTTAAAATAAACACCCCACCCCTATTTTGAGAACAATATGGCCGTTACATGTTTATTTTCCAGTAATGCAAATAATCATGTCCAAACGCTCTTTGGGGTTAAAAACCCGTTTAGATCATTGAACAAGTTGGCCTATTTTGGACTTAGAAACAAGTCAACTAACATGGTATCATGATGCATGAGTTCCTATCGTCTCCCCTAAGATTTGGTTTAGACAAGGTTCGTCCAAACGGACAATTCGAAAGTGGAAAAGTTTTGGGACCGTCGGCTGTACCACGGACTCGACCTATCCCAAACTTTTTCGAAGGGTGTTTTGTAGAAGTTAGAACGGCTGTCAAACCGAGCAACTATTTTTCTTTTCAAGTATATCGCACGAGTGACCGTTAATGAGGAGATATGTCAAATAAAATACATTACAAAATTAAAAAGATATTACAACCAAAATTAAAATAAAATAAAAAGAAAACAAAACAAAAAGAAAGAAGTTAGTTCCGGATAATAATAATAAATAACAAGATAATAAACAATAAGAAAAATCCCAAAATAAAGACTCGTTATGGATAGGACTTTAAAAATCCCCAGCGGAGTCGCCATTCTGTCGCATCCTATTTTAGACTCAACCCGGAGTGAGTCGGATTTCGAATTTGACTGGGTAACTCGTTTGAGTTCGAAGTTTTGAGTCGCCACCTAATATAGTTTTCTAAGGTGTATTAGGCCACCTAAGCGTCTAAGGTCGAGTTCATTGTTACACTAGTCCAGTTTTAGAGATTCAAAAATGGTAAGAAGTCCAAATGACTCGGGGAAGAAGGTGTTAGGCACTTCCCCAAGTCCCATGAAAGGTGATGAAAATAGTTTTAACACATACAAAGGCCATATTTGAAAACAGTTTTGGGCCTGAATTATTGATGAAAAGGGGCGGTTTGAATTATAATAGAGACAGTCCACGTTTTGCACAGAATAGCCCCTGTTCAAATAAATTGTTCTCCAAAGAAAGGTTTAAGTGTGAGAGGATGTCCTATCTTAGACTTAAATCAATTGTGAATTATGTTCGAGTGTCAAAATTATCCAGTCGTGCATAATTCATGTTTGTCAATGGTAAACACTTACAAATTTATACCTATTCAACATACTTTGATATGATGCAAACCACAGAAGTAGGATAGGATAAGAAAAGGCCCGTGGGTAGCCGATTTACACAGTCTTCATGACTGTGTAACCTGTTTTAATCATATACAACAGGGAGAATCCTAACAAATATACACATAAGGGGGGAAATTAATGAGGGGGAAACATGTACTTAGGCCTGGTGCTTTAAACACTGGGTTAAAACTGCCCAAGTAATCAAGAATCTATGCCTCATTAGTCTGTAATAAAATGGAATAGCCACATCCTGCATTTGTTAACACTGGTATGGCCTGTTTAGGCCATCCTAACAAGCTGTAAGAAAGGTTAACATGGGCTGAAGGGAGCCCAGAACCATTAAGGAAAGCCAGAACTAGGATGCACTCAGACAAGAACAACTTATGAAAGTAGAAACCATTTAGAGCCGTGAAGCAAACAGAGAAAAGAGGGCAATTCAAAGACCTAACATAGGCAGATTACAAAGTCTGAAGAACAATAATTAGAGTAGGAGTATACCTTCTGAGCAACAATAGTGGACAAGGAAATAAAGTGCAGGCAGTGCAGAGTCAAGATGAGAAACAGAGAGCAGGGTCCTTCCAATCAGAGAAGGAGTAGTAGTATATAGAATTTTATGTATGAAGTGTGTTACTAGTTTCTGAAATCTTTTTCTCTCAAGTTCCGGTTTGTAAAGTGAATACGGGGAACTAGTTTGTATAGGTAAGGGGTTGGGGGATCAATTCTAACGAGTAGAAGGCTAAAGAAGGCAAGGGAATATTGTTCCCATAGTTAAGGGAAATCAATCAAATAAGTTTATCAAATATAGTTCAATCAATTCCTAAGTCTAGGGAAAATCAGAGTCCAAGACAAAAATAGTTCCCCTTCCCTTTCATGTAGCATTGTCCAGGTTCACAAATATCAACAATCTAAACCACTTTAGGCTCGGAATTAGGTTGAATCTTTGACAGATTCCTCCAGCCCTCATGATTAAGGGAAACCCAACCCAAAACCCTTTTGGATTCTCTCCGATATGTCGCATCTTATTTTTACCCGAACCGGTTAAAGTTCGAAATAGTGCTCGACTTAGTAGGTAACTCACGGGTAAAGAGTTGGAGTCGCCACCTAACATATTTTTTAACTAGGCGTATTAGGGCACCTATTTTATTTTTAGCTAATTTTATAATTAACTCCGAAACTTAGTCTACGAACCAGATATTCTAGGTAAGAGGTTCAAGTTAACTCAAGAGGAAGGGGTTAGGCACCTCTCGAGCTCCACCAAATGTGGTTACCAGCCGGACTTATAATTGGGATTCAAACTAAAACTAAGCAATGTACAAGTTAAATTAAATTTAAACAAGAAAGGCTCTTTTCTACTAATTCTCCTTCCTTAGAGAATTGTACCTAGCAAAATGCAACAAATTAGTTAGTATATCAAAATGAAATAATAATGATTAAATAAAAATAATGTAATTAAGAAAGGTGTTCTCGTGGGTGTCGTCTTCGAGATTTACTCATCCAAATGTGCCTCGCAAAGAATATAAAAATAAGTTAGTAAAAATAATAATAAAGAAGTAATTGATAATAATAATAATGATAATAATAATAATGTTAATATCAATAATAATAATAATGTTAATAATGATAATACTAATAATAATAATAATAATTAAAAATAAAGGGGAAAAGAATTTTTATAAAAGTGTCGTCTTTTCGTAATTCCACCACGATGCACCTCGCAAAATATAAAGAAAATGAATTAGTAAAAAATAATAATAATAATAATAATAATAATAATAGTAAAAATAATAATAATAATAATAATAATAATAATAATAATAATAATAATAATAATAATAATAATAATAATAATAATAATAATAATAATAATAATAGTAGTAGTAGTAGTAGTAGTAGTTTAAAATAAAGGGGAAAGTGATTTTATAAAAGTTTAGGCTCAGAATATGTATTGCGTCAAGCAGAGGTTAGGGATATTGGTACGGCTGCAAACAGGGAGCCGGTCGTGTTGCCATGCCAAGCACCTCCAATCCCACTACTCCGCTATCGCTTACTTTGCAAAGTGATATGCATCGTCATCGCCTATTTATTTTTAGGGACTCGGGGAGTGTAACGAGACTGATTTTTAGGCCTCCAAACGTCCTTGGCCTAAGTGTAGTATCAGTCCAAACAAGCCTCAAATTCAAATTAATTATTGAATTATTTTCATTGGCCTAGTTTTGACTAGTAAGTGCTGAATCAGTGCCAATTGAGGTCTCTGCAATTCTTGCAAAATCTCAAAATATGGTCAGTAGCGCAATAAATCGATAAACAAAACCCCATATAAAGAACAGGTCCAAATTAACAAGGACCAACATGTCAGTCAACGAGAACATTATACTGGTCAACAACCCAATTACTGTAAACAGAGAAAAAGGACCAAACATCTCCCTTATTAACTCCGACCACCAGCAGACCAAACAAGAAACGAAAAGCCTATAGAGAACCTGCAAAAACTCATAACAACAGTAAAATATGCTTCAAAACAACGAAATAAGAACAGAGAAACAGATAGGCTGGGGAACGGCATTTTCCAGTGAAAAAAAACAGTGGTATCGAATAGGTGGAGCGAATGAGCTAACGGAGGAGGAGGCGGAGGAGCGACTGCCTGGTGGCGTCGCTACCACCCCGACCCCCTTTCCATCTTCGTAATCAAAATCCAAAGACAGAGGCAGCGCAGGAAATGAAGATGACCCAAACTTTTCACCATCATCGGCGATATTTTTGTTGCCGGCGGTGGTGATTTGTTTCGCCGCTGCTACTGACTTTCCCCAAATCTGTCTCCCCTAACCCCCTTCTGTTTGATCCGTATTTTGCAGGTGGTGATGTGGGTGCGTGACGTCTGGTGGGTGATGGCGTGTGTGAATGGAGTGTGGGTGATATATATGTTGTGTGTATGTATTCCCTCTGTTCTGCCGGTTTGTGGGTGTGTATATATTGACGTGTGTGTCAATTTGTGTGAAGAGGACGATGCGAATATTGTTTTGGATTTTAGTGGGGAAGCAGACCAAAGGGGGAGAAGTGTTTTTTTATGTGGGTCCGCTGTTGTGTATGTTATGAGGGAGAAGAAGAGTCAGTGAATATGTTGTAAAATGGGGAAGAAGGTAAAAATGGATCTGATCGTGTATCTGAATTGAGAAGGAGGGGCCTGGTTTTGTGTAGTTGTCAGTACTGTGTAGAGAAGACGAAGGGGTACTGCTGGTCGTATTTTTGGGTAGAAGACCAGGAGAGAGAGGGTGTGTAGTACTTTTTTTTGTGGATATCTGTTGATGGAGATGGTGTAAAACAAGGAGAAGTTTATACACAAAAAATTTAGAGAGAGCCGGTGGTAATTTTCAGACATGGAATGATTAGGAGAACAATTGGGGGATTGTAGGTAATTGGGGAGTAGTTTTAGGAATATGAAATCAATTTGGGAAGAAATTATTGAAACCATTTGAAATTCAAATAAAAGATGTATTTGGTTTGAGATTTAGTTAAGGTTCAAAGAAAAATGTAAATTAATAAATAAGATAAAATGAAGAATTTTGATAGGAATTTTAAAATATAGAAGAATTAATAATAAAAAGGAATTTGGACATTTTCTTTTTAATTGGCTAATATTCACCTTAAATGTGCAAAAAAATAAAATATAGATATACATATTGTATAAAATGCACAAATAATTATTAAATAATACTCAAATAAAATTATTTAAATATAGATAATCACAGATGATTACTCATTTGCACAAATGATCATAAATATTCACAGTTTGACAAATAGCCGAAATAATGCAATTATGTGATATATTATGAATGTATTGAATTGCGAAAATATTCACAGTTTGACAAATAGCCTAAATGATGTAAAATTACGTGATATAACTACATTTAGGTTTGTATTATATAAGTAGGGGATAACACACATAAATGCATGGGTTCTAATGCACATTTTGCACAAATAGTCAAATTACACCTTTAAGTTAAATTATAGCCAATTTCAGAAAAATGAAGGACAAAATTGGGTGTCAACAGCTGCCCCTCTTTGCCCGGGGATGATGAAAGAGTCTTCGGGCAAAGATAGTTGACGGAGTAGCCAATTTTGTCACGACGGACAGACAAATTAAAGGGAAAATGAGAGTTTTGGGGGTATTTTGGCCGAACCCCGGTCTCTGAGTTGCCTACATATTTCGGGTTTCACGAGAATCAGGCAGTGTGAAGTTCTAGAATGGCATGTTGCCGGTGTGAGTTGTTTATGACGCATGATTTTAGATGTAAAGACTAAACTTATCCAAGTATGTAAAGTTTAGATTTGTGTATGCTTTGCCTTTTGGCGAGATAAATAATGAATGGGAAAAAGGCACTAGCGAAGTTGAGATAACATCAATAGGTTGAGCGTGGGAAAAGAGGCTTATAATCATCCTAGTTATGAAGATGTGGCGCGCTAGACACCCATAAAAAGGAGTTTATATGTACATAGTTTCCACTTCGTTTCGATGAATGAGTAAGCTCGCCTCCAATATTGCCTTGACAAAAGCATTGCCCGTGGGATTAAGTTTCTCGAATTGGGATTTGGGATGATGCTTTGGTATGTATTTGAGGTTTTGTGGTTGCACAATTGGTAGTGATGTTGGGAGTAAGTGTGAGAGTAGGGCGTTGGGGTCTGTCGAGAGATCGGAGAGTCCCTATAGCAAAATTAAGACAAATGCAAATTGAGATAAAAACAAAGATAAAGTAAACTTTCCTGTTGAGTTGAGCTCTCCTTTCTCTGGTCCGCTTCCAGGTGCTCAGTGCTAGGGAAGGTGTGCCTCTCCTCTGGGGGATATCCATTTGCTAAGTGCTTCTCGTCAGGAGGTAGTTGCTTTGTCGTGCTGAACTGTTGTTAGATCATCTTGCCAGTGTGACGCCGGATTGTACATCCATTGCTTTTCGTCCTTCAAATATGTGCTTGTCACGTCGGGCTGCATACTCCTTTCCGAATTGAGTTGTGTATCGCTTCATGCAGGGTTGCCTATCATTCTTTCATTTTGGTTGCACACCCTTATCATGTTATCCTTTCAACGGGCTGTCTACCTCCAAGGCTGTCCTCCTGTTACAATATCAAAATTTGCATCATGCTATGTACCCTCCGCAGTGTCAGTTTCGACATCGGCATGTGTACACTCCATCGATGCATCGGGCTGTGTACCCTCAACAAAATTAAAATGCAAATCGATATCAGGCTGAGTACCCTCAATCGATGCTTCGGGCTGTGTACCCTCAGCCAATTAAAATGCAAATCGATATCGGGCGGTGTACCCACAACCGACGCTTCGGGCTGTGTACCCTCAGCTAATTTAAATGTAAATCGATATCGGGCTGTGTACCCTCAACCAACGCTTCGGGCTGTGTACCCTCAGCTAATTTAAATGCAAATCGAAATCGGGCTGTGTACCCTCAACCGACGCTTCGGGCTGTGTACCCTCAGCTAATTTAAATGCAAATCGATATTGGGCTGTGTACCCTCAACCAACGCTTCGGGCTATGTACCCTCGAATAATTTAAATGCAAATCGATATCGGGCTGTGTACCCTCAACCGACGCTTCGGGCTGTGTACCCTCAGCTAATTTAAATACAAATCGATATCGGGCTGTGTACCCTCAACCGACTCTTCATGCTGTGTACCCTCAGCTAATTTAAATGCAAGTCGATATCGGGCTGTATACCTTCAAACGACGTTTCTGGCTTGTACTTTCAGCTAATTTAAATGCAAATCGATATCGGGCTGTGTAGCCTCAACCGACGCTTCGAGCTGTGTACCCTCAGCTTATTTAAATGCAAATCCATGTCGGGCTGTAAACACTCAACCGACGCTTTGGGCTGTGTACCCTCAACTAATTTAAATGCAAATCGGTATCGAGCTGTGTACCCTCAACCGATGCTTCGAGCTGCGTACCCTCGGTAAGTTTAAATGCAAATGGATGTCGGGCTATGTACCCTTAAACGACGCTTCGGGCTATGTACCCTCAGCTAATTTAAATGCAAATCGATATCGGGCTGTGTACCCTCAACTGACGCTTCGGGCTGTGTACCCTCAGCTAATTTAAATGCAAATTGATATCGGGTTATGTGCCCTCAACTGACGCTTTGGGCTGTGTACCCTCAGCTAATTTAAATACAAATCGATATCGGGCTGTATACCCTCAACCGATGCTCGATATCGCGCTATATACCCTCAACTGACGCTTTGGGTTGTGTACCCTCAGCTAATTTAAATGCAAATCGATATCGGGCTGGGTAACCTCAACCGACGCTTCGGGCTGTGTACCCTCAGCTAATTTAAATGCAAATCGATATTGGGCTGTGTACCCTCAACCAACGCTTCGGGCTGTTTACCCTCAGCTTATTTAAATGCAAATCGATGTCGGGCTGTGTACCCTCAACCAACGCTTCGGGCTGTGTTCCATAAGCTTATTTAAATGCAAATAGATATCGGGCTGTGTACCCTCAACCGACGCTTCGAGCTGTGTACCCTCAGCTAATTTAAATGCAAGTCAATATCGGGCTGTATACCCTCAATCGACGCTTCCGGCTGTGTACTCTCAGCTAATTTAAATGCAAATCGATATCGGGTTGTGTAGCCTCAACCGACGCTTCGAGCTGTGTACCCTCAGCTTATTTAAATGCAAATCGATGTCGGACTGTAAACACTCAACCGACGCTTTGGGCTGTGTACCCTCAGCTAATTTAAATGCAAATCGGTATCGAGCTGTGTACCCTCAACCGATGCTTCGAGCTGCGCACCCTCGGTAAGTTTAAATGCAAATGGATGTCGGGCTGTGTACCCTTAAACGACGCTTCGGGCTATGTACCCTCAGCTAATTTAAATGCAAATCGATATCGGGCTGTGTACCCTCAACCGACGCTTCGGGCTGTGTACCCTCAGCTAATTTAAATGCAAATTGATATCGGGTTATGTGCCCTCAACTGACGTTTCGGGCTGTGTACCCTCAGCTAATTTAAATTCAAATCGATATCGGGCTGTATACCCTCAACCGATGCTCGATATCGCGCTATGTACCCTCAACTGACGCTTTGGGTTGTGTACCCTCAGCTAATTTAAATGCAAATCGATATCGGGCTGTGTACCCTCAATCGACGCTTCGGGCTGTGTACCCTCAGCTAATTTAAATGCAAATCGATATTGGGCTGTGTACCCTCAACCGACGCTTCGGGATGTGTACCCTCAGCTTATTTAAATGCAAATCGATGTCGGGCTGTGTACCCTCAACCAACGCTTCGGGCTGTGTTCCATAAGCTTATTTAAATGCAAATCGATATCGGGCTGTGTACCCTCAACTGACGCTTCGGGCTGTGTACCCTCAGCTAATTTAAATGCAAATCGATCTCGGGCTGTGTACCATTAACCGACGCTTCGGGTTGTGTACTCTCAGATAATTTAAATGCAAATAAATATCGGGCCGTGTACCCTCAACCGATGCTTCGGCCTGTGTACCCTCAACTAATTTAAATGCAAATTGATATCGGGCTGTATACCCTCAACCGACGCTTCGGGCTGTGTACCCTCAGCTAATTTAAATGCAAATCGATATCGGGCTGTGTACCCTCAACCGACGCTTCGGGCTGTGTACCCTCAGCTATTTTAAATGCAAATCGATATCGGGATGTGTACCCTCAGCCGACGCTTTGGTCTGTGTACCCTCAGCTAATTTAAATGCAAATCGATATCGGGCTGTGTACCCTCAACCGATGCTTCGGGCTGTGTACCCTCAGCTAATTTAAATGCAAATCGATGTCGGGCTGTGTACCCTCAACTGATGTTTCGGGCTGTGTACCCTCAGCTAATTTAAATGCAAATCGATATCGGGCTGTGTACCCTCAACCGATGCTTCGAGTTGTGTACCCTCAGCTAATTTAAATGCAAATCGATGTCGGGCTGTGTACCCTTAACCGACGCTTCGGGCTGTGTACCCTCAGCTAATTTAAATAGAAATCGATATCAGGCTGTGTGCCCTCAACCGACGCTTCGAGCTGTGTAGCCTCAGCTAATTTAAATGACAAAGCGACATCTGGCTGTGTACCCTCAGTTGATGCTTCAGGCGGTGTACCCTCAGCAAATGAAAGTTCAAAATTCGACATTGGGCTGTGTACCCTCAGTCGATGCATCAAGAGTGAAGTGCAACATGTAGAATGCTATTATTATGTCATGTGATGTACTAAGTAGGCTATCATGTTGCTCTTGTAAGGACTTTTCTTTGAGGACCTCAAAATTTTCTGCCCTAGTGTCGAGTTTGCGTATTTTGGAATTTTTTAGGGGATCCTTAAAAACTCTGCTCCAGTTTATTGGTTATGACAGATCACCGAGGAAAGGTGGTTGCATTGCACTGAACACCAATATATTGGCTAGAACCTGCATTCGTCCTTTAGTGTGAAGATTGGGCGTATTGATAACTATGAGTATATGGATGTTTGCATACTCAGACTGGGGTTTGATATTTTTGAATTTTTGCTGGATTTGGAGATTGCCTAAAAATTGTATTTGTCTTAGGTTGAGCTTTCGAAAGTAATGGAGCTAACTTTGACGGGTAGGCCTTTGTAGAAAGTGTGTTTGTGATTTGGGAGTTGGAGTTTCCCTTTGTTGGTCCTATTTGCACCATTAACTCGCTTTGGCCGATCAGACTTTGAATTTTGTTTTCTAGTGTTGGATATTTCGTGGTGCCATGGTTTTGAATGTTTGAGTGATGAGTGTAGATCTTGTTGGATAGAATTTAGGAACGGGTATCTAGGGAGTAGTTTTGTCTGCTAGTTGCAATGTCGTTTGATTGGGTTAAAGGAACAAAGGCGTGAGGTTTGGTCTTTTTGTATGTTCTTGATTGTGTTGAGCTTGATAGGATTGTAGTTGGAAGTCTTGATGGAGGAGGGTTGTTTATCGTGTAAGTTGGGTGCAGTGTGAAGTTGTGAGCTCGGTCGCATAGGAATCTGATTTCTTTGTTGTGACTCTCGTATAATGCAGCTTGTACGGTATTGGGATTGTCTAAACGCTCTTGGTGTCATATGCTGATGGTTCAAAGGACTTTGCTGCAGGAGAAAATGTTTTTAGCTTGGCTTGCCGTTTCGGCTTTTCGAATGCAGATTCTTGACCGATTTCAGTGTTCAAGTGCAAGGCAACCTTAACAAGTGGTGAAATGCTCAAAATAGTGTGGGCATATTAGCAAAGACTTGAAGAAAAAATGACACATGAGCTTAAGAGGATGCCTAGACCGTGGATGACGGATTAGCGCTCTAATTTAGAGGTTGTGATAGATCGTATAGATATCACAAAAGATTGCCTAAGTGCCTTAGGTAGAAGTCAAGGCAAGAATTTTGGTTACATGACCGATGTTTGCTTAAACGGGAGATGAGGAGTTTGGTTGTCCATGAAAAGTGATAAAGACATTGTGTAAGGATTAGATTGTATTGTGTGACAGAAAAGGATGTTGGCTTTTGTCGAATACCAAGACCTTGGGTGCATTTGTCATCCTTTCTTTCCAAATTTGTCTACCATGACGGCTATGTGTCTTTCAGAGAGGTTCTCAATGTCTTTCATACTCGTTGACCAACTGCTGCAATATAGTCCTTGCAACAACTTTCCTTGTTGGATAATATCTTATTGTTGAGCCGTTGAACTCGATGTAGGTTGGCTACATCATGCGTATTCTTAGATTGCTGCGTCCTTTTGTAGTTGGCGTCATGAGAATTCATATCACCCCAATGAAACCTTCGGCCAAAATTGCTCCAAGAAGTCTATTCGCCTGTGCTTTTACATCAACTTGACCCTTGCTATTGTGAGTGTCTCAAACAACTTCAGCGGCTTGCTTTATCTTTGCTAGTGGGTAATGATATACTTCCAAATACTCCAGGGGTCTTCAGGTTTGTCATATAATGATGGCTTTGTCATTGTGTCTTTGCCTCTCCTTTTCAAGTTGAATTGGTTTGCTTGTTTTTTTGGTTGTTGTGCAGAAGTATTTGCTACACCTCTGTCTTTCCAATATTATCTTTCACTGGCCCTTTTAATGCTTGGAGCGAGTTAGAAAGTGCTTTGGGTCACAGTCATGTATTTGTAAGTGGTGTGACTGTGTAGACAGGTGCAACAAAATGATCCTTGGATATTGATGTCAAATGGTCTTAAGGCTAGTCATGTTTGCCTTCGAGTTTGACCAACATTTCTCTTGCTTTGTCAATTTTTCTCTCCACGTTCATAGTGCTTGCTGGAACAATTGAGGTGCTTGGGACAGTAAGCCAGGTAGTTTCCAATCTCTTGAATAATTGAGTGTGGGATTCGGCTAGTGGAGTGTAGTTTCTTTTCGGTCTTCGGTTTGCGTTAGGGCGAGGCCTAGGAGGGATATGATGGTGCATTTTGGTAGTTGGCTTGAGTATTTTGCTAGTATGGTGGACTGTTTAGTACTGGGATGTGGAATATAGGTCGACTGGACTGATTGTTGTAAATGAGTTATCCAGGTGGTATATGAGGGTAGGGATAAAATGGTGGCGCTGTTTGATAATAGTGGTTGAAGGTAGGGTCTTGAATGGTTGCGGCAAAAGAGACTTCATCTTTCTTCTTTTGAAAAGGCTCACATTTTCAGACTGGATAGCTTTATTAGTAGCTTGTAGCGTAGTGGAGAGAGGAGAGAGCTGGCGGGAATTGCTGTGGAAACTTCTTTATTTCAAGAAATCCCTGAAAAATGCACTTGCTTAACCATATCTTTTGCCTTGGTATTCAACTCGAGCCACCTTTTGGGTAATAGTCTTTGAGTTTGGTAGTGAGTTAGAGACAGTTTGGACATGTGAAAGATTTTGGATATCAGGATTTGGGCATAGAGTAGGGAAATGAGGTGCCTCGGTAGGATATTGAATTTAGAGAAAGAATTTCTTTAGAGACCTAGAGCAACAGACCCATTCATGCAATGCACACATATCAAATAAGAAATGCATCCTATAATATGAAGGACCGTTTTACGCACAATGATTTTGAAAAGCGCTTTGTGCCACATGTATCATTTCGTTTTGCAAACAAAATGCGTAGCTTAAAAGATAATATTGTATTTATTGGACTTTTGTTACATTGGCTGATATTGAAATAGTGCAAAGGTGGAAAACAATGCTAGAGGGTTTGATCATGGCCAGGTGAACATCTTTCATGCTGATCTATCCCCAGAAGATTCCTCTTCCTTTTCTTTGGACGAGTCTTCCTCGGAAAAGCTTGCCTCTGATGAATATCCTTGGAAGATGATATTGTCTGCATCAGTCAAGAGCCGGGATATGTCAAATGTGAAATTCTTCAACATTTCCCAAGCCTTTCTTCCTTTCTCCTCTATTCCTTTGTTTGCCACAGAGTTCATCCCCTCGCTAGCCCATATGCTGATAGACTCTATGCGTTTTATCAGGAGTTCTGCCTTACTGCGCCATTTGCCTTTTTCTTCGTTCTTTGCTTCGACCAAACTTTGCTTCTTTGCTATTTTCCCTCGTGCCCTTGCTAGTTGTTTGCGTAACCTTTCGTACTCAGATTCTAACTCATCAGCATTCCTTTTCCTTTTTGTTGTTGCACTTGGTGGAATTGCCCTTGATATGTCTTTCCTAAGCCAGTCTGGGTAATCTTCATCATAGTCAGCGTCAAACCTGTCTCGTACAATAGTCTCGATTCCCATTCGCTGTCTTCCTTTCCAAAGTTCCATTATCTTGTCTTTAAACGGGATCACTCCTCCGAGAATATTTTCTTTGAAACTTCTGATGTCTGCAATTTGGGGTACAGTCTGCTTTCTCCCTGCTTGTCTAAGTGTCCTTAAAGGAGTGTATGGATAAACTCATCTAAAGCCTACTAAGATGAGAAATGAGTCTTTTTCGGACCGTGTGATTACTGTTGTGCTGGGAAAGTAATCAAACATCCATTGAATGTTTTCAGGTGTCAGTTAACAGAACATGTGGTGCCAACCATTGGTAATTGTTGGTTGGTCCCATTTCCCAAAATCATCGTCCATGCGAGCGGTATGAGTCAAGATATAGTTTTCTTTCGGTATGGAATGGAAAGCTTGGTCTGTGTTATCCATCCTTTGCAAATGCTCCATCAGCCAAATTTGTAAAAGCAAATTGCAACCTTCAAAGAAACCAGCACCCTTCTTGCATCTTTCTAAAGCTCGGTACATCTCTGCAACAATCATCGGTATCAATGTGTATTTCTTGTCAATATTTTTGAGTAAGACATCAGCAATAGAAACCATGCACACATCAACTCGTCTTTTGGGTTGTGGAAAGACGACAGTCCCTAAAAAGCTGGTGACAAAAATAAGTACCCTTCGCTCTTGCCAATCTGCCTGGTCAATGTTGAAATAGCCTTCAGATTTTTGAAATGCTTCTCCATACCCAAATTTTATGTAGAGGGAAGTTAGAGAAATTCCCAATTGCCGTATACTGTCTATACATAATTCGGGCTTAAACCCTACCATTTTGAAGAAACCCTCGGGTGTAATGCTCTTAGGCATCAAGACTTCTTCACTTTCAAATGGTAGTTGAGTTAACCCACCTATTTCTTCCAGTAATAGTGTCAACTCTACACTCCTAAAGTGAAAAACTGCTCGGTCTGCATCCCAATAATGTACTGCTGCTTCTATCATCCCCTCCACTGCAGTGTGCTCCATTAGTGAAATCATATTCCCCAACACCATTTTGGCTTGGTCCTTTTGATCTATGCTTAGGTTTCCCCACCAATCTCTAAGCAACTGAGGGGTTTCAACAACCATGTCAAATGTTCTAGTGGCCATGATCTTTTGGAAAAGGTGAAGGATGATAGGAAAAGGGAGAAGAAAATGCCTAGGATTTGCTTTATTATGAGCAAAATGATCGACGTGTGGCACAAACTTTGAAAACAATACAACAGAGGATATGAGTAGATGTGTCGTTGTGAGTTGAGAACCTTTTAGACACTTTAGAAGGAAATTTCTAATGGACTTGTGACATGCCAAGGACGTCAACTCTTTATATAATGCTTAAAGGATAAACGTGCGTTATGTGTCATTCCGTTTATCAAGCGGTCATTTCTGCTTCGAAATGGGCTTTTAATGCCTTTTCGGTTACCTTTTAAGCCTTTGAATAGCATTGAATACAGAATGATTCCAATCCTTTAGGAATAAACGGTCGTTTCTGATTCAATTTGGGCTTTTAATGCCTCTTAGGTTACTTTCGTACCTTTGAATGGCATTGAATACAGAATAATATTGACTGTCTATGAATAAACAATCATTTCTGATTCAATTTGGGCTTTTGACGCCTCTTAGGTTACCTTCGTGCCTTTGAATGGCATTGAATACAGAATTATTTCGACTGTCTATGAACAAACAATCATTTCTGATTCAATTTGGGCTTTTGACGCCTCTTAGGTAACCTTTGTGCCTTTGAATGGCATTGAATACAGAATAATGCCAACTGTTTATGGATAAACAATCATTTCTGATTCAATTTGGGCTTTTAATGCCTATTGAATAACCTTTGTGACTTTGAATAGCACTGAATACAAAATAATTCCAACTGTTTATGGATAAACAATCATTTCTGATTCAATTTGGGCTTTTAACGCCCATTGGGTAAACTTTGTGCTTTTGAATAGCACTAAATGCAGAATCAATGCCAATAAAACGGACCACATTTTGTACGTTCAATCCCTTTAAGCGAATGCAAACAAATCATGCTCAACGGTCCTCAGGGTCAAAAGACCCGTTCAGATTGTTTGAGCAAGTTGGCCTATTGGACTTGAGAACAAGTCGACTAATGATATGTTATGATGCATGATTCCTAGCGCCGCTACTAAGGAATGGAGTTAGCTAGACCAGATGTTATTATCCTCCAAAGCGGATGGCTCGGGAGCGGGAACGTCTCAGACAAAATAGACTCCAAGTCGTTCCCCCTAAAGGAATTTTTTTGTGAGGGAAAAGGTGGTCGTAGCCACCGTGTTTTCAACGCACGATTTAGAAAGTTGCCAGGAGCGGCGGAAGATATGCATGATATGAATAAGTTTGAAAATGTATAAATTTTGAAAAAAATGCACATGTTTGAAAGACATGCACATGTTCCCTAAAAATGCTTAAGTGTTGTAAATATGCACACATAGATATATTTCACAAAATATGTTTTAAAAAGAATAAAAAAAATAAAAAAGAAAACAAACACACATTAGTTTTGAAAAATAGACTTAATAGAAACTAGACAATATTAAATTAAATAAAATTATTTTAAAGAAAAGATTTAACAATTATAAGGGAAGGATGCACATATTGAAATATTTCAAAAAATGATTTTTTTTTTAAAAAAAAGGAGGAGTAAAAAGAAAAATGAAACAAACAAGTTAGTTTCAAAAAATAGGATAATAGAAACTAGCTAATAAAGAAAATACAAAAAAAATTATGACGTGAAATTTTTTTTAAATGAAAAAGAGTTAACAAAATTTATGGAAGATTTGAAAATAGTTGAAGTGTGGGACGTGTTGCAAGAACCTTCCAAGAGTGGTTTACTAGACAAGGACATGGTTCCCCCAGGCGGACAACCAAGGGGTGGGAACGTTTGGGATTGTTGGTTGTACCACGGACCAACTATACCCCAACCGTTCCCCCTAAAGGATTTTTTGAGAGTGAAACGGCCGTGAGATCCACGTAACCGTTTATGGTGTGTGCAAGTGTAAAAACTTTTCAGGAGTGAATGAAGTGTAAGTGACATAAAGAAAATATAACTAAACAATTAAAGAATAAGACACCAAAACTCAAAAATAAACTTTAATCCTGCAAAAAAGGAAAGCAAAAACAGTCAGTATCTAAATAAATGACAAGAAAATAAAGCAAGTAGAGTATCCCAATTTAAAGTCCGTTGTGGTTTGAACCTTGATATCCCTAGCGGAGTCGCCATTCTGTCGCATCCTATTTTTACCCGAACTAGTTAAAGTTGGAAATAGTGCTCGACTTAGTGGGTAACTCACGGGTAAAGAGTTGGAGTCGCCACCTAACATATTTTTTAACTAGGCAAATTAGGGCACCTATTTTGTTTCTAGCTAATTTTATAATTAACTCCGAAACTTAGTCTACGAACTAGATATTCTAGGTAAGAGGTTCAAGTTAACTCGAGAGGAAGGGGTTAGGCACCTCTCGAGCTCCACCAAATGTGGTTTCCGGCCGGACTTATAATTGGGATTCAAACTAAAACTAAGCAATGTACAAGTTAAATTAAATTTAAACAAAAAAGGCTCTTTTCTACTAATTCTCCTTCCTTAGAGAATTGTACCTAGCAAAATGCAACAAATTAGATAGTATATCAAAATGAAATAATAATGATTAAATAAAAATAATGTAATTAAGAAAGGTGTTCTCGTGGGTGTCGTCTTCGAGATCTACTCATCCAAATTTGCCTCGCACAGAATATAAGAATAAGTTAGTAAAAATAATAATAAAGAAGTAATTGATAAAAATAACAATAATAATAATAATTATAATAATAATAATGTTAATATCAATAATAATAATAATGTTAATAATGATAATAATAATAATAATAATAATAATAATAATTAAAAATAAAGGGAAAAAGGATTTTTATAAAAGTGTCGTCTTTTCGTAATTCCACCACGATGTACCTCGCAAAATATAAAGAAAATGAATTAGTAAATAATAATAATAATAATAATAATAATAGTATAAATAATAATAATAATAATAATAATAATAATAATAATAATAATAATAATAATAATAATAATAATAATAATAGTACTAGTTTAAAATAAAGGAGAAAGGGATTTTATAAATGTTTAGGCTCAGAATATGTATTGCGTCAAGCAAAGGTTAAGGATATCGGTACGGCTGCAAACACGGAGCCGGTCGTGTTGCCATGCCAAGCACCTCCAATCCCACTACTCCGCTATCGCTCACTTTGCAAAATGATATGCATCGTTATCGCCTATTTTTTTTAGGGACTCGGGGAGTGTAACGGGACTGAGTTTTAGGCCTCAAAACGTCCTTGGCCTAACTGCAGTATCAGTCCAAACAAGCCTCAAATTCAAATTAATTATTGAATTATTTTCATTGGTCTAGTTTTGACTAGGAAGTTCTGAATTAGTGCTAATTGAGGTCCCTGCAATTCTTGCAAAATCTCAAAATATAGCCAGTAGCGCAATAAATCGATAAACAAAACCCCATATAATGATCAGGTCCAAATTAACAAGGACCAACATATCAGTCAACGAGAACATTATACTGGTCAACAACCCAATCACTGTAAACAGAGAAAAAGGACCAAACATCTCCCTTATTAACTCCGACCACCAGCAGACCAAAAAAGAAACGAAAAGCTTATAGAGAACCTGCAAAAACTCATAACAACAGTGAAATATGCTTCAAAACAACGAAATAAGAACAGAGAAACAGATAGGCTGGGGAACGGCGTTTTCCAATGAAACAAATAGTGGTATCGAATAGGCGGAGCGAATGAGCTAACGGAGGAGGAGGCGGAGGAGCGACTGCCTGGTGGCGTCGCTACAACCCCGACCCCCTTTCCATCTTCGTAATCAAACTCCAGAGACAGAGGCAGCGCAGGGAATGAAGATGACCCAAACTTTTCACCATCATCGGCGATATTGTTGTTGCCGGCGGTGGTGATTTGTTTCGCCGCTGCTACTTACTTTCCCCAGATCTGTCTCCCCTAACCCCCTTCTGTTCGATCCGTATTTTGCAGGTGGTGATGTGGGTGTGTGACGTCTGGTGGGTGATGGCGTGTGTGAATGGCGTGTGGGTGATATATATGTTGTGTGTATGTATTCCCTCTTTTCTGCTGGTTTGTGGGTGTGTATATATTGACGTGTGTGTCAATTTGTATGAAGAGGACGGTGTGATTATTGTTTTGAATTTTGGTGGGGAAGCAGACCAAAGGGGGAGAAGTGTATTTTTACGTGGGTCCGCTGTTGTGTATGCTGTGAGGGAGAAAAGAGTTACTGAATATGTTGTAAAATGTGGAATGTCACGCTCTAAAAATTTTAATTCTGCGGGGTTATTATTTGAAGGCTTGTGACTGGGATGTTTAAAAAGGTACAAAATTATTTTAGAGAAAATTCGGAGGCGCCACTTAACAAGTTTAAGGTGTGCCAAGTCACCAAAAGGTACCTTGGAACACCTCTGACTCGTCTAATGGTCTGCGTTAGAGATTCGGTTAAGGTTCTCAGTTGACTTTCGGGAAGGTATTAGGCACCCTCGAGTCCAGTGCCAAGCACAGTTGCTTTATTGTCGCAATTTTAATCATTTAAATATGGTTGTTGTATTTGTCTTTGTTTGTTACGCTTTGATTTTTATTTGAAATAATTTGACCGAAGATTGTGTCAAGTAACCCACGGGGTAAACTTTAAAATTAATTTTATACCAATTCACCCGCTGGGTATACCTTGGCACGAATTAACTTCTTCCAATTAAGTTTTTATTACAAATTAACTCCGCTCAATTTAGTTTTCTTTTTACCTAATAAGTAGATCACAAATCATACTTATAATTGCCTAATCGAGTTTGAAAGTAGATTTTGCACAAACTTCATCCTTGGCTTTTCTCAATTTAATATTCTTTTTGATTGATAAGTAGATCAAAAATCATACTTAATCAATATCTATTTGTATTAATTATTTTGCTTAATCGTGTTAGTTATTAATCCTTAAGTGATACATAATTGTTATGCCATCACATGCATTTAATTGCTCAACTTGTCTTTACTTACCCGAATGAAGTGTCAAAATTGCAAATTACGAATTTACTTTCTGATCTACTGTATTCTTCAAGTCACTTAGCAGAAGCATTCAAATCTACTTCTTATCAACTTTATTATTATCTTTTAAAAAAAACAATCCGTTTTACAGTACATTTTTTTTTGCCTATGTTTGCATAACTTTTACAAGTTTAAAAAAACGTGTTATCATTTTTTGCCTATGTTTGCCTAACTTTTACAAGTTCAACAGGCCCCTATTTACTCAATAAAATACACATTTTTCTTTTGCCCCATATTATCATCTTTTTTAACATGGCAGATATTATCACACACAATACATGAACATAAGAGTAACAAAACAAATTGGCTTTGGGCCTGGTGCAAACATACTTAATATTTATACTTGACCAGGCTCAAAACACTTCAATTTAATCAAGTTTTTAAACTAACGCAAGCTATTTTTACATCAGTGACAGTAGAGCGTTTAAAAAAATGAAACAAAAGACATACAAAGTTGAGAATATTTACCTAGTAGGCAAAATTCCAAAGCATAGAAAAAGTGATTAGCTAGGAATCCAAGCTAGTGAGTCAACAGCTCTACGAGCATCACAATAAAATTAACTAGTACCAACGAGACAACAGCAGCAACCAGCAACTTGAATCAAACTTTAGAGACCCCTTTCTACTAGACCTTAAGCTTACAAAGCTCCTGTATCCCACTTTATTTTTTTTTTCTAGTATTTTGCTCCCTTTTTCTCAACCTTCAGATCTAAGATGTTTTTTTTTTAAAAAAAAGTGAAAGAAGTATTTTTTTTTTGATGAGTTTTAGTATATTCTTGGATGTCTCTGTGTGTAAAAAAGAGAGTAAAAGACCCTCTTAAGTAGAGGGTGAAGGTGGGGTGTAAACTTGGATAAAAGTACAAAGACCATGTGACAACTTCAACTTTTCAGAAAAGAGTACACAAACCCATATGGGATGGCTGATACATTGTACTGCTACTTGACTTTTTGACACTCTTTTTTCCAATTTTTTTTTTTTAATTTTCCAGATTATTGAAACTCAAACGAGAATGACACCCATGTACCTAAAACACAAATGGACCAAGTCCATAACCACAATTCCTAACTAGACCCTCTATATTCTAACTTTTAACACCTAATTTCTAACTAAATAAGCCCCAGGATAACTCTTAATGCCTCTTAGCAAGGCAAAGAGCAAAACTAATTAACAAACTAACTAATACTCAACTACTTAAAGCCAAACAAGATCATGCTAGTTCCCTCATTGACTCCCTGCTACCAAAAAACCGATCAAGCATATTTAGAACCAACACTAATGCAACAGAATATTTCAATCTTAAAGAAAAACAAACAAAACATGCCTTCTAAACTCCTTCATAAGCATAACTTAAACAATTTCCCTATAGAGTAATGAATGAACAACAAATTCATTCAAATTATACTCAGACAACTCAAAATACCAAGGCTAGATCACAGTTTTCTTACTTGAGAAAAATTGAACAAAAGTGCATGATTACAAACAGGACCATAAGACATTTCTTGAAAATCGACAAGAAAGCGAACTTTTCAATAACAAGGGGAGCAGTTTCATACTTCAACACAAACCAGAAAACCATTTTTTATGCTTGAATCAAAGGAAACAAAAAGCAAGTATCAAACAACCATACATGCTTGATCAAATGATAACAAAAGATTGCACATTTAACTCGAGCAAATCATGGGATAAACCACTACATACTCGTTTCAATGCTTATCCCAAGTCTAGAGCAAAACATCCAGGGACTAGGACAAATTTGGACAGAGGCAAACATGAATTCATATATGTAATTTTGGCATATATAAAATATTACTATCACATTAAACATGATATATATACGGACTAACCATCTATCTAGACAGTGAACATAGAGAAAGTAAAGGACTTCTGCCTTACCCATTGAAAACCAAGGCATCACCACTGCTACTGCTGCTTTGCCACTACCTCTAAAGCGCTGCAACATCACCACCAACGGGCTGCTGCACCTCCACCTTTCACGCCATCATATCGCATTAAAATATCATTTGGAGCAGCCCCAAAACATCACCATCTCAGCTCCAACCAATGCATGGCAGCACCTCCCGCTCATCAAAAACAGCCCCTCATCCTCACACACGATCACAGCACCCACTCCGCCATCAGTTTCAACGTCACAGAGCAGCACCCAAGCAAAAAAAACGAGAAAGAAAACGGAAAATATAAGAAGAAAAAAAGAACAAAAAACAGAAAACGGGCTAAAAGAACAGGACTAGGGACGGGTTTTTTTTTTTTTTTTTTTTTTGGGGAAACGGGGTATGGGAGAGGTAGAGAGGAGTAAAGAGAAGAGAAAGGAACAAAAACTCACTGGAAAAAGTCAAGGATACACCGGAGTCCGCTTTTCAAAGTCCGATCTACTCCAAACGGCTTGGATTTTGAAGAAACCAAGTTGAGAAATGGAATGAGGGGGACGAGCGGAGTCGATTGGTATATTTTTTTTATTTTTCCGGCCACCGCCAGGCACAGTGGCGGCGTCGCGGCGGGGCACTATGGGTGTCAAACGGGTATACGGGTCCGGGTTCGGGTTGTAAAATTGTAACCCCGCAGGTTCCGGGTACGTGTTTAAATTACGGATTTTTAACGGATACGGGTTTCGGCTAGAAAAAAAAAACCCGTGCGGGTTCGGGTCTTAGCGGGTAGGGATACGGGTTCGGGTCTTAACAAATCGGGTTTGGCTACGGGTTATAATTTTATTTTTTAATAATATTATTTTAAATACTTAAAAAAAATTAAAAAAAGATCAATAGGAAAAACTCAAAGAGTTACTTTATTTAAGATACTTGAACTATTAAAGTCTTAAATATTAAACTTCCAAATTTAAAAATTGCAACATCAAAACTATAATGAAAATTCAAATTACAAATTTAAATATGCCTAATTCTTTGAGTAATTTCTTCCATGTCATTTCCATCATGCTCCGGTGTAGGTGCCATTGATGGTGCTTGATCACTTAATAGAATTTCTTCAAGGTTATCATCTTGTTCTAGTGAGTCTTCAATTCCTTGATTTCTTCGCTCCGATCTAATCCAGTCTCGTAAACAAACTAGAACGTCCAAAGCATTATTACCCAAAGAGTGGCGGGTATCACCTATCATTTGTCTTCCTTGGCTAAATGCACTTTCTGATACAATTAGTTGTATGCGACGACATGTAATTCAAAATATTTTATGTAGTGAATTAAATAATTATATTTTCTAATAAATACGATCCCATAATTACTTTGTCCGACTCCAAGTAGCTTATTTTCTGAGGTATATATCGAAATTAATAGTTGAAGTTCTATACCATATTAGAGTAATATATATTCAAACTTCAAAGTGTTGATTTATTATGGAATATAAAGTATTTTTTTAATTAAATAAATAATTTATTTCTCATGAACATATTTCACTACTAACAATATGGACACAAAACAAATTAAACCATGAGTGGAAAACTTGTGTATACATTTCTCTCCACGTACAAGTTTTATTACTCAGTTTATTTTAACGGGTACGGGTACGGGTATATCCATTATTACCCTATAATTTTGACGGGTCTTAACGGATACGGGTATTTGTTAAGAAAAAAAAACTCGTTCGGGTAGGGGTATTTTAGGGGGTCTACGGGTCCGGGTCTGGGTTTTTTCGGGTCCGGGTGGGGTCGGGTTTTAATGAGTCCGGGTCCGGCTTTTGACGGGTAGACCCCTACCCATTTGACACCCACCCGGGGGCACGGTGGGGCATCGGTTTTCCGGCGACGAGTGGAAATTTCAGCAGAGTAACACTAGTCACATGGGACTTCAGGGGAATGAGAATAAAATGAGGTTTTTTCACATTATATATGTAAGTCATGGGCCGGGTAAGGGACTTGGGCTGACGGGCCAATGTTTTGGACTATTATTTTTACAAATGGCAATTAAAATGGTTGATACACACACAACTAACTACAATTAAACCACATACTTTACAATACTATTACAATTAAACTATAGAATAAAAAATTAAACACATAACAAAGTAATTTTGGCAATTTTCATATTTCACATCCCAATTAATGACAATTTTTGTTAAAATAAAGACTAAAATTTAGAAAAATTTCGGCAAAAATCCTAAGAATCTAACACGGCACTTTTGAGCTATTTTTTATGAATTTTGGTGCCAAAATTAGGTGATTACAGCTGCCCCTCTTTGTTCGGGAACACGAAGAGTTTTCGGACAAAGAAGTAATCAACAACTATTTTTGGCTTTTCGGTTCTAGCCGAGAGCATGCTTTCCAAAATGGTGACCGTTCCTTGAATTTTGGTTCTAACCGAGAACAAAGTTACCTACATATCCTCGGATTAAGGAATCAGGTCAGTGTAGTTCCTTACGTGCAGTAGTTGGGACTACCGCATTCAAACAGACACCAGACTCTTCTAGACCCACTAAGACAAACTAGACACTCTAGACTACTAAAACAACCTAGAGACTCTTCTAGATACACTTGGGGCTGATACTAGACACTCTTAGGCACACAAAGGCTGTCGTTGCTGATTACTTGTTGCTGGTCACTGCTTGGTAGCTGGTGGTCATTGTTTTTACAAAGTAAATGAAAATACAACTTTGAAATGTAAAAAATTACAATTTTCCCTAAACTAAGTCTTCATGCTTCCTAAGCTGATGAACTGGCCTGAAGCTCCCACTAACCAAGTGGGTCTTGAAAACTTGACATTGCCGCTCGGACGGGCTTTGACTTGAAAATTGGAATTGCCGCTTTGACGGGCTTTGACTAGAAAGTTAAAATTGCCGTTTTGACGGGCTTTGACTTTAATGTTGAAATTGCCGCTTTGACGGGCTTTGACTTGAATGTTCAAATTGCCGCTTTGACGGGCTTTGACTTGAATGTTGAAATTGCCGCTTTGACGGGCTTTGACTTGAAAATTAAAATTGCCTCTTTGACGGGCTTTGACTAGAAAGTTAAAATTGCCGTTTTGACCGGCTTTGACTTGAATGTTGAAATTGCCGCTTTGACGGGCTTTGACTTGAATGTTAAAATTGCCGCTTTGACGGGCTTTGACTTGAATGTTGACATCGCTGAAAATTTGAAATTGCCGCTCGGGCGGGCTTTGTCTGAAGACTGGAAACATAATAACAAACGGGCTTTGGCTTGAAAGTTGAAATTGCCGCTTTGACGGGTTTTGACTTGAAAGAAAAAATTGCCGCTTTGACGGGCTTTGACTTGAAAGTAGAAATTGCCGCTTTGACGGGCTTTGACTTGAAAGTAGAAATTGCCGCTTTGACGGGCTTTGACTTGAAAGTTGGAATTGCCGATTTGACGGACTTTGACTGGAATGCTGAAATTGTTGAAACTTGAAATTGCCGCTCGGGCGGGCTTTGACTGTTAAAAGCTTGAAATTGCTGCTCGGCAGGCTTTGATTAGAAATTTTAACTGCCTCTTGAAATCTGCATATCTTTTGATGATCTCTTTCTTGGTACACCCCTTGGTGTGTCATTCTTTGTGCCGATGTGAAACATTGGACTCCAATTATCAAGGTTGGTCCTGACTTGCTTTAGTACAACTATGAAACTGTAACAAGTTTTGCAAGATTTTCTTTGCTCGTTTGATGTTGGAGAAACTAAAACGAATTGAAGTAAGACAAAATGATGGAAACGAAAAAGCTTCCAACCAAAAGATGAAAAAATGACATCCCTTGCGGGAGAGGTAAAGGACTGAAGAGATGACGACCTTATTAACATGACATGTATTTTGGAATCAACTCTTAATCCGCTCACATAGTCTATCCCTGATTTTGCTCCCATTTTTCCAATCTTGCTTGATGGTAAATCTAACGACCCTCATTCGACTAGTAGTGCCTTTTCAGATTTTCACCGACTAGCCTCTCTCTTTGTTCTTTTAACTCACCGTTTGTCTTGCAGCGCCCTTTCAGGTTTTCACCGACAAGACTTCATTTTTCTTTTTTCTTTTTTTTTTCATTTCTTTCATTTTTTTGCTCTTTCCCAATCGACCTCCGATCTTTCCTTGCTGCTCGACCCCGTCTTTCCTTTTGACCTCCGATCTTTCCTTGCTGCTCGACCCCGTCTTTCATTTCTTTCTTTAATTTTGGCCTTTATCTTGATTCCTCAGAGAATTTCTCCTTTGATGACCTTGGTGCTCGCAGCTCCTAAATGCGATTGTCGGCTTATAAGAATGCAACTTTACAGCATGGAACTTATCCCTTGATACCCTACTCGGCTTGACATTCTCAATGATCGGTCAGAAAGGTCTTTATTTGGACTATAACATTGGATTTGGTTAGGCTATAAAGAAAGGGGTTCAATATAAAAACTCAGAAACATCTCATGAGACGACTAGAATGAGCATTACAAGATTTGAAATCACCGCTTTTGAAAAATTAACCTTCTTTTTTTTTTCTTTTTTTTCCCCCAATTTAAGCAAATTGGGGATTTTCTTTTTTCTTTTTTTGTTTTGCAAAGCGGTATAAAAGAATCTCATGAAATGACTTGGTGAATAATACAACCCTTGGAATCATTTTCTTCTAAGATAACATCAAACTATAGCCCCAGTTTAGTGAAAATTGAGGAATTTATTTTGGATATTCTCTGATATGAAAACAGAGGGGATATTGATACTTTTCCCCGATACTAACACAGAGAAAGCAAAAGGAAATATTGGCTTTCTCCATTTTCTTTAGAAGAAAATAAAACATCTGCCCTAGTTTAGGATAAACTGGAGCGCTTTGAGTTTCTTCCCCGACTTCAAAACTGGTATGCCAAACATCTCATGAAACATGTGAATGAATGGTACAAAATAGAAGTTTATTTTTATTTTATTTTATTTATAATAAAAAATAAAAACAAACTTCTGCCCCAGTTTAGCATAAAATGGGGATCTGAATTTCTTTTGTCGTTGGCCGCAAACTTGGAGGCAAGTTTTGCGTCAATATGAAACAGGAAAAAATAAACTTAACTTTTCACTATTATGACCGCACCCAAATAGTCGCCTACGTATCCTTTTGAGAGGAATCAGGTCAGACGTAGCTCTACCACTGAGGTAGATTTTTTGTTGTTTTTTTTTTTTTTTTGTTTCTTTTTTTTTCTTTTTTTTTTCTCTAATCACATCAATTTGATTCCAAGGGAGGGTAGGCCAAAGAAAATACAAAATAAAGCTCAAAAGGGTTTACAAAGGATATACTATTTGGGTAGAAGAAACGAAAGCCGTTCGTCATCCCGACCCGAGAATGCCTCGCACAAATAATGATTCAATCACTTGACCTGGATTGATCCACACGTGTCCTTGATTTCTACTTCAACGATGGTTCTCGAAACTGGTGTTTCAACTTGGGTTGAAGCGGCCGTGCACGATTTTGAACTCCTCACCGATCTCCCTTGTCGGATGACTATTGATTAATTCTCAACTTATTTCACCCCCTCTTTTATCCCTTGTTACTACTCAGATAGCTCACAATGTCAGACCACGTGTTTAGATCAAGACGTAAATTCCGCACGCATGTCATGTTATTAAGGCCGACAAAACATAAAACAGAATACTAAAGAAACAAGACCAAGAAAGAAAATAAGAAACATAATGTTGAGACGAGAAAAGGATCTCGCTTTTCATTGAATTAAAGATAGAAGGGTTTGAACATCAAAACAAGCAAAAATAATGCACTTGGATTACAACCCTTAAATAACCAAGTACATAGAAAGATTAGCAAAATAAGCTACAACATTTCACAGACACTCAATTGCAAGTCAGGGCTAGTTTTCCTGTGTTAGGCATTGTTGAGTCCTTCACCAAGATGTGCCATGCTGATACAAAAGAAATTCCCTGAATCTAGCAACATCTTCCGTTGTTCCGCATTTTCTCCAACTCCCATCAGGGTAGACTTCACTTCTTTGGGATTGATGAATGACCCGGTAAGATATGGAATTGGCTTCTCCAGAGACATGTTCGTCTTCTTCATTTCATCACCCCTTACTCTGTCTGCTATCCCAAGCACAATTTCAGGAACACAGTTCACTGTCACAGGTATTTGATTAGCCCTAATTGATACATCACCAACAGGTACTATCGGCATTGCAGATTCAGCTCTCAAATCTTCTCCACATACCATTTCCACCATATACACATCATCATGGACGGGCAATGAGTTATGGTTGACATCTGGTGCATCTGAGCCCTCGACTTGGATCTGACCATTATCTATCAGAGCTTGGATCGCCTTCTTGAGACTACGACAATCATCTGTGTCGTGCCCTGGCATGTCGGAGTGGTAAGCACATTGACGAGTATGGTCTACCTTCGCCATTGGGAGGATATTTCTAGCAATTGGCTTCAGCATATTCAAGTCCTTCAGCTTTTGGAAAAGGCTGGAGTAAGATTCTCTTATTGGCGTGAACCTGTTCTTTTCTTCCTTACGCAGCTTCTGATGATAAACACTTGGGCGGAAAACAGGAGGCCCCTCTGGCCGGTAAGGAAGATTTGATGGAGCTTGAAAATGATTATGTGGAGCTTGGTGAGTGGGATATGTAGGTTGTGGGGCAGGAGCACGCCATTGCCGATAGAAAGGTGCTGGAGCATATGGTTGTGCTAGTTGAACTGAATATTGTGGTGGAAGAGTGGAGTATTGTGGATTATGTGGAGGGTGGTAGGGTTGTGGAGGATGAATTTGTGGAGCTTGGTATGAGTGGGTTTGATTGTATCTTTTGTCGCTCCTTTTTTGTAAACCCGAACCTACCATGGCCACATCATCTTGATTCTTCTTCCCCAAGGCTTCTGCCTGGGCCTGTACCACTTGGGTAGTTCCTCTTAATGCTGTTTGGCTCGCAATCTTGCCAGTCTTGATTCCTCTCTCAATCATCTCCCCAACTCTCACTGCTTCAGTGAAGTGCTTCCCAATGGCAGAGGCCATCGCTTGGTAGTATGTTTCATCGAGCACTTCAACAAACTCTTCAACCATCTTATCATCCGGGATCAAAGGGCTCACACGCGTCGCTTGTTCGCGCCACCTGTAGGCATACTCTCTGAAACTTTCACTTGGTTTCTTTGTGATCGTCTTCAAGGAAGAACGATCGGGAGCAGCCTCCATTTTGTAACCATAATGGTTTAGGAAAGAGCTGGCCATGTCATCAAAGGTGACCCACTTCGAAACATCTTGTTGTACAAACCATTCTATTGCCGGTCCTCCCAAGCTGTCAGCAAAGTATGCCATCAACAATTCATCCTTCTTAATGCCCCTCATTTTGTTAAGGTAGATCTTCATGTGGATCCTTGGATCACTTTGTCCAATGTACAGATCAAATTTGGGCACAACAAAACCTTCATGCAATGGCACATGAGGGAACTAACACAGGTCTTTGTATGAAATATTGGTCTTACCCCCTTGCCCCTGTATGTTTTTCACAGTTTGCTCCAAGCTTTTCAATTTCCGAGCAAAATCATTCTCTTCTGTTTTTCCCAACCTTTCGATATCAGCATGTGATTCTGGGTGGTGTCCCTGATCATACGACTCGGTTTGGTGGCACACATTACCCTGAGCTTGGTCAAGTCGTTGATCACGGGCCCTTAACTGTGGGTCACTGTTCGATCTTTGCAAAGTGTGTCCTGCAGGAACGGTGAATGTTGCGGCAGAAACCTGGGGTTGTCCATGTTGTGGGAATTGTACCCCAGGTTGTACAGTAGAAGGTCCGGCTGCATTGTCAGTTACCGGATGTGGACCAAATCCCGGAGGGTAACGGGTGGCTAAGTATTTGCCATGAAACCAGCAGCACCTGGCGGAACAGGAGGTGCCTGAACCGCTGCCAAGTTACGAGTTAGCTGCGTCATCATTTCTTTCATGGCTGCAAAGTCCTCGGCCATCTTGGCCTGTTGCTCAGCTAAGCGAACCAGCTCGGTGTTCTCAATTTCCTCCGCCATCGTTGTTTGAGTACTTTCCTGAAGAGAAGCTCCAACCACTTTTGGAACAGGCAGTGGTCCCTTGATTCTGGTGGAGTAAGAATGTGGGGCCAGCACGGCAGTTGCTCAAGCTAGTAAACCAAATAGGTTAGCACATAAGAAGCACAGATTGCAGCCTAAGGTTGTTATGCGTCATCTCGAAACGGTTAACGGCGTTAGCCGCGTGTACCGATTGTATCCCCAAAATATTTCAACATGTCGCGTTAGACAAAATCATGATGCAAATCAAAGCGACACGTAATTCTGAACAAGGACAAACTTGTATTTTTTTTTTTTTTTTATTTATTTTTTTTTTTGACTCAACAAGCGTAACTTAGAAAAATGACCCGAGACGTACTCAAAATAAAATGCTTGACATGATGCACGTGTTAAAAGATATATACAAACTGACACGACATTGGGAGGGTACACCCTGACGGTGAAAATAATGAGACTCGACTTTTTAGCGGAGTCAGATTATTCCACGAGGATCGACGCAAAATACAACTTAGCTAATTAAAATTTATTGTCTGTACCCTATCTTGACCTTGAACAATACAAAGTAAAGTGGGACCCTAAAATAACATTTTTCCGTTTAATGAAAATTTAAGACTCAACCCGAGGGAGGTTCTAACGGAACTTAAGAACAGATTATGAAACAAACCACTATATTTTTTTTTATCCAAAAGGTGACTCCAAAATAAGACATTATGACAACACAAAGATGGGCACATTTTTTTTTCAAACAAACTCTTTGATCTAATTCGAAAAAGAATCTTAGAATATTTACAAAATTTGGCCATTATGACGACAAAAAGACATAAAATATTACACGAATTAGATGCAAAATTGGTTTACAAAAATTGGCCATTATGACGGCGTAAAACCCTGATAAATTACTTTCCAAAAATGTGGACTTGACTTGGACACAGACTCAAAGACAAAAGGGTCACAAAATTTTGCAATTATACCGGCGCAAAACTATAACGACGCAAAACTATGACAAATTATTTTCTAACACTTGAGACCAAACTAGGACACAAAATTAGACTCTAAAAGTTCTTGAAAAAAAATTCGCCGTTATAACGGCGTAAAATGACAACTAAAGATATTTTGAGACACGGGACTAAACCCATTTTTCATTTTTCTCTCTTTTTTTTTCAAAATTTAACACTCACCCTCGGTGATTGGTCAGCATAACAACCCTCTTTCTACAATAAATGCAACACATAAGATGCCAATAATGTGTCTTTTCGAGAAGTGGGTCCCGCTTAGATAAAAGGTAGTCCGCCTAGACAAGTGCGGTACCGGTGTACCGCACCTCATTAAGTCAAATATGATGCAGATAATTGGACCTAAAGGTTTAACTCTAGGTGACACAACTGACTCAGTGTCTAGACTGGCTGAAAAAACCCGGTGGACAAACCGAGCGGAAAGCGCATCAGGGCCATCCGGAGACAGTGTGTCCGGCCTAAAACCCCGTCACGCCTTCCTCCTAAATCATGGGCAATTTAGCAAGAAGTCCCAGATGCCACAAGCAATCTGGTAAGTGCACGTGTGCGTGTGTTTCAGAGACTCAGAGGGTCACGGAGGAAGACAGTTTATATACAGTTCGACAATATCAAAGCAGTAACATTCAATTTTCTCAGGTGATAACTGCAAGAATATAACAACCAAATATTTAATAAATTAAAACATGCGACAATTTTTCAAAGCCGGAGATTCTAGTTTTCACTAATTTCTCCAGCGGAGTAGCCAAGCTGTCACGCCCTAAAAATTTTAATTGTGCGGGGTTATTATTTGAAGGCTCGTGACTGGGGTGTTTAAAAAGGTACAAAATTATTTTAGAGAAAAATTCGGAGTCGCCACTTGACAAGTTTAAGGTGTGCCAAGTCACCAAAAGGTACCTTGGAACACCTCTGACTCGTCTAATGGTCTGCGTTAGAGATTCGGGTAAGGTTCTCAGTTGACTCTCGGGAAGGTATTAGGCACCCTCGAGTCCAATGCCAAGCACAGTTGCTTTATTGTTGCAATTTTAATTTATTAAATATGGTTGTTGTATTTGCCTTTGTTTGTTACTCTTTGATTTTTATTTGAAACAATTTGACCGAAGATTGTGTCAAGTAACCCACGGGCTATACTTTAAAATTAATTTTATACCAATTCACCCGCTGGGTATACCTTGGCACGAATTAACTTCTTTCAATTAAATTTTTCTTACAAATTAACTCCTCTCAATTTAGTTTTCTTTTTACCTAATAAGTAGATCACAAGTCATACTTATAATTGCCTAATCGAGTTTGAAAGTAGATTTTGGCTTTTCTCAATTTAATATTCTTTTTGATTGATAAGTAGATCAAAAATCATACTTAATCAATATCTATTCGTATTAATTATTTTGCCTAATCGTGTTAGTTATTAATCCTTAAGTGATACATAATTGTTATGCCATCACATGCATTTAATTGCTCAACTTGTCTTTACTTACCCGAATGAAGTGTCAAAATTGCAAATTACGAATTTACTTTCTGATCTACTGTATTCTTCAAGTCACTTAGCAGAAGCATTCAAATCTACTTCTTATCAACTTTATTATTATCTTTTAAAAAAAACAATCCGTTTTACAGTACATTTTTTTTGCCTATGTTTGCCTAACTTTTACAAGTTTAAAAAAACGTGTTATCATTTTTTGCCTATGTTTGCCTAACTTTTGCAAGTTCAACAGGCCCCTATTTACTCAATAAAATACACATTTTTCTTTTGCCCCATATTATCATCTTTTTTAACATGGCAGATATTATCACACACAATACATGAACATAAGAGTAACAAAACAAATTGGCTTTGGGCCTGGTGCAAACATACTTAATATTTATACTTGACCAGGCTCAAAACACTTCTATTTAATCAAGTTTTCAAACTAACACAAGCTATTTTTACATCAGTGACGGTAGAGCATTTAAAAAAAAATGAAACAAAAGACATACAAAGTTGAGAATATTTACCTAGTTAGCAAAATCCCAAAGGATAGCAAAAGTGATCAGCTAGGAATCCAAGCTAGTGAGTCAACAGCCCTACGAGCATCACAATAAAATTAACTAGTACCAACGAGACAACAGCAGCAACCAGCAACTTGAATCAAACTTTAGAGACCCCTTTCTACTAGACCTTAAGCTTACAAAGCTCCTGTATCCCACTTTATTTTTTTTTCTAGTATTTTACTCCCTTTTTCTCAACCTTCAGATCTAAGATGTTTTTTTAAAAAAAAAATGTGAAAGAAGTATTTTTTTTTTTTGATGAGTTTTAGTATATTCTCGGATGTCTCTGTGTGTAAAAAAGAGAGTAAAAGACTCTCTTAAGTAGAGGGTGAAGGTGGGGTGTAAACTTGGATAAAAGTACAAAGACCATGTGACAACTTCAACTTTTCAGAAAGGCAAAATACATGTACAGCCCCCTAAAGTTGGCGCCAGTTGTCAGTTTGACACTCCAACTTCTCAAGTGACTTTTCAGACACCTCATGAAGCATTTAAGTAAAACTTTTAAGCACCTCTGTTTTACAAACCTTATGCGTGGGTTGCAATTGCGGATGAGGTGGCAGAATTACTAATAAAAAGATGACATGTGGAATTTAAAAGTAAAAGTAAAGAAAAAGAAAAGAGATCCATTTTGATATGAAAGAAAAAAAAGGAAAAAAGATCAAAAAAATAAAAAACCCACCAAGCTCCCCCCCGTTTCTTCTTCATTGCAGCAACCCCCCCCCCCCCCCCCCCCCCAATTTTTTCTTCTTTATTGTTACACCACCCCCACCATACTGCCTCATCCTTTTCATTGAATTTCTTTCCATAAATCTCACCCAAGCACTGCCTCCCGCCCCAATTTTCTCCATCATCAATTCGAACCCAAACCGTTTCTCTTCCGTTATCTCACAAATGTTTAATTTCTTGGCCAATTAATTTATCTTTTCTTGGATTCATTCCTCTAGTTTGTATTGAATTAGTCAAATTTGCATCATCAAAATTTTATTATTCAAATTTTCATTCCTCTAGTTTTATCCCACAGTAACAAACAATACGACTCTCCATTTTTTTTACATTTTTACGAGGTCTATGCAACTGTGGGAGAAGGATTAAGATGAGAGAGGCATAAAAAAAATTAAATTTTCAAGCTTTTTTGAGCTGTGAATGTGTTTTAATGGAGGTATAAGGAAATGGGAGGGAGATGGCATTTTAATAGAGGAAGAAGAAGACTTTAAGGGTATAAAGGTACTTTCCCCTGTTTTTTACGGTTATAAAGTCAGTAATTTTGGCTTCAACATGCTGCATAGGGCGTGTATCTCACGCATTGTACCATGCTAGACTGGGGTGTTTAAAAAGTTCACTTAAGGTATACATGAGGTGTCTGAAAAGTCACTTGATAAGTTGGAGTGTCAAACTGACAACTGGCGCCAACTTTAGGGGGCTGTACATGTATTTTGCCTTTCAGAAAAGAGTACACAAACCCATGTGGGATGGCTGACACATTGTACTACTACTTGACTTTTTGACACTCTTTTTCCCATTTTTTTTTTAATTTTCCAGATTATTGAAACTCAAACTAGAATGACACCCATGTACCTAAAACACAAATGGACCAAGTCCATAACCACAATTCCTTACTAGACCCTCTATATTCTAAGTTTTAACACCTAATTTCTAACTAAATAAGCCCCAGGATAACTCTTAATGCCTCTTAGCAAGGCAAAGAGCAAAACTAATTAACAAACTAACTAATACTCAACTACTTAAAGCCAAACAAGATCATGCTAGTTCCCTCATTGACTCCCTGCTACCAAAAAACCGATCAAGCATATTTAGAACCAACACTAATGCAACAGAATATTTCAATCTTAAAGAAAAACAAACAAAACATGCCTTCTAAACTCCTTCATAGGCATAACTTAAACAATTTCCCTATAGAGTAATGAATGAACAACAAATTCATTCAAATTATACTCAGACAACTCAAAATACCAAGGCTAGATCACAGTTTTCTTACTTGAGAAAAATGGAACAAAAGTGCATGATTACAAACAGGACCATAAGACATTTCTTGAAAATCGACAAGAAAGCGAACTTTTCAATAACAAGGGGAGCAGTTTCATACTTCAACACAAACCAGAACAACATTTTTTATGCTTGAATCAAAGGAAACAAAAAGCAAGTATCAAACAACCATACATGCTTGATCAAATGATAACAAAAGATTGCACATTTAACTCGAGCAAATCATGGGATAAACCACTACATACTCGTTTCAATGCTTATCCCAAGTCTAGAGCAAAACATCCAGGGACTAGGACAAATTTGGACAGAGGCAAACATGAATTCATATATGTAATTTTGGCATATATAAAATATTACTATCACATTAAACATGATATATATACGGACTAACCATCTATCTAGACAGTGAACATAGAGAAAGTAAAGGACTTCTGCCTTACCCATTGAAAACCAAGGCATCACCACTGCTACTGCTGCTTTGCCACTACCTCTAAAGCGCTGCAACATCACCACCAACGGGCTGCTGCACCTCCACCTTTCACGCCATCATATCGCATTAAAATATCATTTGGAGCAGCCCCAAAACATCATCATCTCAGCTCTAACCAATCCATGGCAGCACCTCCCGCTCATCAAAAACAGCCCCTCATTCTCACACACAATCACAGCACCCACTCCCCTATCAGTTTCAACGTCACAGAGCAGTACCCAAGCAAAAAAAAAAAGAGAAAGAAAATGGAAAAAATAAGAAGAAGAAAAGAACAAAAAACAGAAAACGGGCTAAAAGAACGGGACTAGGGACGGGTATTTTTTTTTTGGGGGGAAACGGGGTATGGGAGAGGTAGAGAGGAGTAAAGAGAAGAGAAAGGAACAAAAACTCACCGAAAAAAGTCAAGGATACGCCGAAGTCCGCTTTTTAAAGTCCGATCTACTCCAAACGGCTTGAATTTTGAAGAAACCAAGTTGAGAAATGGAATGAGGGGGACGAGAAGAGTCGATTGGTATATTTTTTGTATCACAGTGGCGGCGTCGCGGCGGAGCACGGTGGGGCATCGGTTTTCCGGCGACGAGTGGAAATTTCAGCGGAGTAACACTAGTCACATGGGACTTGAGGGGAATGAGAATAAAATGAGGTTTATTAACATTATATATGTAAGTCATGGGCCGGGTAGGGGACTTGGGCTGACGGGCCAATGTTTTGGACTATTATTTTTACAAATGGCAATTAAAATGGTTGATACACACACAACTAACTACAATTAAACCACATACTTTACAATACTATCACAATTAAACTATAGAATCAAAAATTAAACACATAACAAAGTAATTTGTGCAATTTTCATATTTCACATCCCAATTAATGACAATTTTTGTTAAAATAAAGACTAAAATTTAGAAAAATTTCGGCAAAAATCCAAAGAATCTAACACGGCTCTGTTGAGATATTTTTTATGAATTTTGGTGCCAAAATTAGGTGATTACAGGGAAGAAAGTAAAAATGGGGGGTGTGTATCTGATCGTGTGTCTGAATTGAGAAGGAGGGGCCTGGTTTTGTGTAGTTGTCTGTACTGTGTAGAGAAGATGAGGGAGGTACTGCTGGTCGTATTTTTGGGTAGAAGACCATGAGAGAGAGGGTGTGTAGTACTTTTTTTTGTAGATATCTGTTGATGGAGATGGTGTAAAACAAGGAGAAGTTTATACACAAAAAATTTAGATAGAGCCGTTGGTAATTTTCAGACATGGAATGATTAGGAGAACAATTAGGGGATAGGAGGTAATTGGGGAGTAGTTTTAGGGATAGGAAATCAATTTGGGAAGTAATTATGGAAACCATTTAATATTCAAATAAAAGATGTATTTGGTTAGAGATTTAGTTTAGGTTCAAAGAAAAATGTAATTTAATAAATAAGATAAAATGAAGAATTTTGATGGAAATTTTGAAATATGGAAGAATTAATAATAAAAAAGAAATTTGGACATTTTCTTTTTAATTGGCTAATATTCAACTTAAATGTGCAAAAAAATAAAATATAGATATACATATTGTATAAAATGCACAAATAATTATTAAATAATACTCAAATAAAATTATTTAAATATAGATAATCGCAGATGATTATTAATTTGCGCAGATGATCACAAATATTCACAGTTTGACAAATAGCCTAAATGATGCAATTATGTGATATCTTATGAATGTATTAAATTGCGCAAATATTCACAGTCTGACAAATAGCCTAAATGATGTAAAATTACGTGATATAACCACATTTAGATTTGTAATATATAAGTAGGGGATAACGCACATAAATGCATGGTTTCTAATGCACATTTTGCACAAATAGCCAAATTGCACCTTTAAGTTAAATTATAGTCAATTTTAGAAAAGCGAGGGACAAAATTGGGTGTCAACACTATATACCCCAAACAAGGTCAGGTTCAAGATCAGTCATACAGGGATGTCCTTTGCTCAAAGATCATTTAACATATTTCAACCAAGCTTTCAAATTGATGCAGGATCAAGTCACCAACTAATATTAAACAAAGCTTTTAACCAATTTCAAAATATCCTAAGCATGTGAAAGGAGGTACCTGACTAGACTTCAAGCATGTAAAAGAACACAGGGCTAAATCCATAACAGTCATAAACATAGATAATTAGCAGTTTACCCCCAGGCTTCAAATTCACAAGCTAACAAGAGTACAAGACACGATCATATTAACTCAAACATACAGAAAGTCAGGTCATCATTTAACTGGTGACACAAGCAAAGACTGACAATTTCATGAATTTTACCCCCTAACTAATTGGAAAATAACAATCAATCATGTTAACACGGAAAAAAAGCTAGGCGAACTAGGTTCGAAATCACATAGTTTTACAATCATCAAAAGGGAGAAAGAGTTACCCGTTTTCGAATCGGAGTCGGGTCAAATCGAACGTCATGAATCGACTTTGCATGAGGGATTTCTTACCCCTTTTTAGGTGATAGCATTTGTTAGAATACCCTGGACCACGTTGGAGACATTTTCCGGCGGTGGTGACTCCGTCGACGAGGGTTAGGAAATGACCTCGTCCGAATGTTTCGAAAGTGTATGGTTTTTGTAGCGGGTGATGAGGGGAATACAATAATACCATTTTCCCTAAATTTTACCGGTCAAATTGACCAAAAAACGCCGAGACAGTGGTGGTGTGACATTTCACTGAGTAGAGAGAGAGAGAGAGAGTAATTATCGGGATGAGGCGAGGGGGAATGGGAATAGGCCAAGGAGTTTAGGGGTCGTTTGGGGAATAAAAGGAAAATTTTGATCTCAGCCATCGGATGGTACACGTGGACAGCTAAGATCGATCCACGTAGGTGCTGAAATGTTAAAGATGAGGTGATGTGTGTGCAGACGTGTATATGTATATATATGTGTATAAGTAGTGTATAAATTAGGTATGAATGCGTATAAATTGTATAAAAATTATAGAATTAAGGAAAAAATAATTGCAAGGCTAAATGATTAAAGAAATATATTATATTAAGGTTTAAAAATAATTTTAGGTATCCTCCCTTAAAACAACAATAATTGTTAAAAATATTAACAAGACATACAAGTTTTGTAAAAATGTGACTGTTCGCGCAAATGCTTCTAAAAATGGTCTAATTGGCATACGTGCACGAGATAATGACTCAGGATGGAGTAAGAGTAGGATATTTATGTGGTTGTCAATGCAATTTGTCTGAATAAAAGGCTATCGAAACAGGAAGGACAAAATTAGGTGTCAACACATAGGACTGATGGGACCCTCAGTGATTATGTCCCATAGTTCATAATCTTCAGCTTGTAGGTGATCCCTCATTCTCTCTTTCTACCAAGAATAGTACTTGCCATTAAACAATGGTGGCCTAACAGTGGACTGACCCTTAGAGTTTCCTTGTGGTGCACACATTCTAATCCTAAGGTGTTAGCCTCTTCAAAGATAATCCGCTCTGATACCAATTGATATTTTCCAATACACACCACTACAGAAGGACCAGTTCCTTCTATGTGTTCTTTTACTAATTAAGTGCGGAATATGTAAAAGTAAGTAAATGAACACATAAATTTAGCATGGAAAAACCCCTTTGGCTTGAGATAAAAACACCACGACCTACTCTCTCAAGTAGGATTTCAGCTTCACCATTTGAAAGACTCACTTGGTTACAAGACTTCCTTCTTACTAACCTAGAACTAACTCTAATCATATAGTGACCTCTTTCACAATCAGTGAAGTTTCTCCAAGTACAAGACTTGAATGATATGTACTCTTACAAAAAGTCTATGGAAGAAAATAGTACAAGTCGATAAATCCTACTACAGATGAACTAAGACTGAGAACAATATAAACTCAATCCTAAGAAACATGCTCTTCACTTAGTTCCATGTAGCTAGATGACTGCTCAAATACAATACATAATAACTTCTATGTTACTACTCTAAACTTTCTGTATTTGTGCATGCCTTCAACAGCTGAAATGCTTCTCTCTTTATAGCCTTGAGATCTTGAGAAGTCTTGAACAATTATAACTCCAAAGCCCTTCAAGTGTTTGAGTCATAATTGAACTCTTTGCTTATCTTCAAGCCTTATCCCAATCTTATGCAATCTTTTCTTATCACGTACATATCTGCATGATTATCAAGATAAACATTGGATTTTAGGATAATAATTAATTTTTCTGCTTAATTGATTTTGCATAATTATTTATTCAGCTGCAGTGATCCAAAGGAACACGTCCTTTGATCTGTTCCTTCGTCATCAGTCAAAACTTTCAAGCTTATTCAAGCTAACAGAGGACAACCTAGGTAAGTGATAGGAAAATTAGATTGACGATATTCAGTTACCTCCTTGTCTCTCAGAATCTGATTTATGCTTGCTTTAGTGACACGACCCGAAATCCAGCTAGGCCGTGCGGGCACCCGACATCCTCCCCTAGACCCGTCGGGCGAACCCTTACCAATTAAATCAGGAAAATAAATATAACAATTCACAAATAAGGACAAGACTTAAAAAAACAACAGAGACATATTGATACCTCTAAGCTGTACAAAAGAAATTACAGCTGACTACCCATCATACTAGGTTTAGGGTTATCCAGACTAGACATCTAAGAGTACAAAAGAAGATAGATACCTCCTGAAGGGAGCAAAATGCAACTGAAATAACAACCCATAAACTGGTGGCCATCCGGAATAAAAGCTGGCTCACCCTGACAGCTGAAGTCGTCTTCGCTCCTTCACAACGTGGCGAACTCAATCCTGGAGCGAACCTGCCGAAACGAAATAGATAGACAAGAAACAAACAACAAACAAGGGTGAGTCAAAAGGACTCAATAAGTGGGGCAGACTAGACACCTCAAATAATAGGATAGCTAGCCAGAGAGAAGAAACAAATAAACAAAATTCCTCTTATTTAAATTATGAAAAGGCAGAGCCAATTAATAACTAGAAACACGTATGGGATCACAAACACATTAAAACCAGGAACGTAAGATAGCCAGAACATATAGGTATCCCGAACATATCAACAATCAGAAATACTTCCTGTTGCGGCGTGCAACCCGATCCATATATTCATCCTGTCGCGGCGTGCAACCCGATCCATATATTTATACCGTTGCGGCGTACAACTCGATCCCCGCAGCCCAGAATACAAGCCAGAAATATATAGGCAAACTGAAATATGTCCATAATATGGTATACATACCGCATACACAAAACACAGCATGATAGTCACACAATAGTCAGCACGCGATGCAATGAAATGGGATGAATGCAGTATGATGCAATGGTGTCACATGTGTCAAATAGATGGAGCGGAATCCTCTGTAACGACCCTCAAATAGTCGTTACGGGATCCGGGACCTCGATTTATGTGTCAACAGTCCCAAAAGCTCCGTTAGGTCATTTATGACCCGTCTGTGAAATCTAAGTCGAAACGGAGTCCGTTTGATAGGTTTTCGAGAAAAGGATCCGTTTATGAAATTCCGGAAAGGAATTTGGGGTTTCGATAGGTCGTTTTGAGTAAACGAACCCCGATGGAAAATCCGAGCGCACCGTTAGGTCCGTCTCGTTATTTATGATATGTAGCAACCTTCAAAATTGAAAACGGACCTCGTTTGATAGGACTTTTGATAAAGTCCCCGTTTCGAAAGTTTAAAAGAGTTAAAAGAGGTTTCCGAGCTCGATTTGAGCAAATGAGCTCCGATGAGAGATCCGAAAGTTCCGTTAGGTTCGTATAGTCATTTGTGACTTGTAGCAACTTTTGAAATTGGATTCCGAGGTCGTTTGGTTAAATTTCGCTATTTTGGCGAAAGTCGAAAATTGAACCTTTGCCGTGGGACCCACTTTTTGAGTTCTGGAGGTCCGAATTGAGTTCCGTCTTGACGAGCATGTCACCCAAGTATTTTATGACTTGTGTGCAAAATTTGGGATCATTCCGAGCTTCGTAGGGTCCCGTTTTGCCCCTAAAACAGTAGAAAATCTGGTGCGACTTTTCTGTTTTATTTTGGCGCAAATAGCCGGATAAAAGCTGATTTTTCGGCCAATCCGTAAGGAATTAAGAAAAACTCCAAACATGAAAGTTGTAGCCCTTTGAGTTGTGGTTCTAATGGCACCGGTTTCAGGTCATTTGGACATTCCTATCAAAAGTTATGATTTTTTTAAAAGAAGCTGTCACAGAGGCAAAAACTGCTATAAAAAGGCCATTTCGGGCCATTTCGGTTCATAACTTATAAAAATCATTTGGTGAGCTCTTGAGGTGATTTTTGGGTATTTCTTGAAGACCCAATCATACTTACACTTAAGGTAAGCCCTTTCAATCCATCTTTATGTTGATTAACACAAGAATCAAAGGGTTGATTCTTGGAAATGGGTTAGAACCCTAGATTCTTAAGAATTGGGGAAAGACATCGAGCAAGGCTCGCATGTGGAATCTAAGTGTACTTTTGGACTCACGGGAGCGTGGGGAGTCCGGAAAAGTACATTTTGTAAATTTAGGGCTCGGCCCTACCCGGGGGCATTTTGATAATTTTTACCCTAGGATGCCTATAGGCTTAAATAGCTATAATTGAGCACTCATATGTGCTATATCTTGTCTTAATAGACCTAGTGGAGAGTCCTTCGCGGACAAGGCGAGCGGGAAAGGAGATTCTTCCCGGCATTTGAGCCCGAATTTCGAGGTAAGTGAGACTTGACCTCTATTGTGCTTGTGGACTCTTCCTTCATGCTAGTATGCTTCATGTACGCATATATATACCTAACAATGGTTAGGATTAATGATGTGAATTACTTGCTATTATTGTTTGTTATAAATAGCGAGATTGTGACTCGACCGAGGTATGTGCCGGTCTAAACGCTACGTCGAGGTAGCTTAAATTTATATCGTAGTAACGCTTGCTACGCCATGCTTAGATAGCAAGAACTTGGGACATGGCCGAGGATGTTGCCGGCATGTCATGATAAATGTCTTGCCGAGGATTTTGCCGGCTTTTGTATGATATTGGTACTTGATTTGTTCACGTGCCGGGTTGGGTAGTGCTGTCTATACGTAACCTTGGGTTGGACGACATGGGAGTAGGGATTGTACCCCCAAACTGTGGTCGGGTTAACCTTCGCCTTACGTTCAGCTAGCATAACCAACCTGGGTTACGGTGACTGTGAAATATTATCGTTATTAATATTTCTGTTATTATTTCTGTTATTGTTATTAATGTCGTGGATATTAATACTGTTAGAGGGACACTTGACAGGGGGTGTGGTGTCGCCTATACTATGAGATGTGTCACACTTGACAGGGGGTGTGGTGTGGACACTTGATCTTTGAGATGTGACACACTTGACAGGGGGTGTGGTGTGGTCACTTGATTTGTTGAGATACGACGCACTTGACAGGGGGTGTGGTGCGATCGTAGACAGATTTGAGATGAGCCAACGACTACGGGTCGTTGGTCTACTTATTCATGATTGTGATAGTGACTTCGGGTCACGATATATGGTTGATACTTAGTCGTGGTGTTGCTAGTCCATCGTAGGTCTAGGTTAGTCGGCACGGGAGTAGAGATTGGACCTCCAAACCGCCGCTGAGTTGACCTATGCCTTACGTTGGATGGGCATAATCCTTGAGACTTCTGGTTACTACTTGTGTGTATGGAATGTGTTACATCTATTTATGATTTCACTACTTTATTGTATGATTACTATAGTATGTTGTTGCTTATGATGCATGTAGCGACTTGTCCCGCAAGGGTACCTTAGCGGGCCTGTCGGTGATCTTACTGGGCTTCGGCTCATAACTTACTCTGCTACGTGCGCAGGTCCTTCATCCAGTCAGCAGCCCGGACGTTAGCGGTTCCCGAGGCTTCTGAGACTTTTGATTGAGGTGAGCCGACCACACAGACCGTGGTGGCATACCGCCGGAGTCACTTAGAGATAGGACTCAGATTTCTTTGATGTATATTCATACTTTATTGAGTCACTCTTAGAATGCTCCAATTCTTTTGTGGATATATTCTTTTGGACTTCACACTTTTATATTTATATATCCATTTATGATCTTTTCACATTATTGTTCTTTTCCGCATCTTGTTTCATTGGTTCGCCTAGGCAAATGTTGTTTAGGTGCCATCACGAGCCCTTGGAAATTGGGTTGTGACATCCTCCTGCTCCGAGGGCGGAATCCTCCTACCCTCAATATGATGCAATGGAGCGGAATCCTCCTGCTCCGAGGGCGGAATCCTCCTACCCTCAATATGATGCAATGGAGCGGAATCCTCCTGCTCCGAGGGCGGAATCCTCCTACCCTCAATATGATGCAATGGAGCGGAATCCTCCTGCTCCGAGAGCGGAATCCTCCTACCCTCAATATGATGCAATGGAGCGGAATCCTCCTGCTCCGAGGGCGGAATCCTCCTACCCTCAATATGATGCAATGGAGCGGAATCCTCCTGCTCCGAGGGCGGAATCCTCCTACCCTCAATATGATGCAATTTGCATACAAATGCAACATGATGCAATAATAACCCATCACCAGCGCGGGAGTCTCATTGACAGCTGGAAAGTGTATACCAACTCACAGCCAGAGTACAATGTTCAGATCCTCAATGCAATACCAACAACAGGACATAACATATAATGTATAATGTAAATCCAAAGCTAAGGCGTAATGAGTACGCCTATCGGCAGCTACACACGTAAGGAACACGTAGTAGAAAATCCACGAGGCCAGGTGCCTCCAAAGAAATGGATATAAACACTTACCTTGTTACAAAGTTAGTACAGCCATTCAATAACCGCTTTGTCCTTTGGATTCATTGCCAAACGATCCCACTCTATTCAGTAAGTAGAAAAATATATCAAATTAGGCTAAAGGCTTCATTCCTCACATCTTAGGGCAATTCGGTTAGGAACCCGATACCCTATTGGCATACGCAATACGCAGGCCAGGCCTATATACAGGGTTTAAGGCCACATAACCAAACTCCAAATAAATTACATTTATAAGTTGCCCATAACTCACTGAGTACGAATATATAATCAATTTCATTATCGGGGTCCATTTGACCCTTTAAACTATAAATTTACGTCATTAGGGCGATGTCTAAGATCCCTATTTTTACCGTAAAAATATATTCAAACATACGTAATAAACTCAAATAATATATTAGGATCATTACCTGAATGTTTTAGGGTGAAAATTCTACTTTTTCCCGGCCCCTTTTCTCATTTTCTAGCATTTTTTTTCCCACTGGGCTTTCTCTTTTTATGCTTCTGATATATGTACGTATGTTGCTGAATGGAATGCAAGGGATTAACTTAATCCCTTGTCCACCGACTCCCATTTCTAAATTTTTGTCTTTTTCCCTTTTTTTTCTTTTTCTTTTAAAATTCGCTATTACGGTAAAAATTAAAACGGTATCCTACGATATTCGGAATAATCCCAACTTTTGCATACAAGTTATACAAAATATATGTAATATATTCGCGAAGGCGGATCTCAAATTAGACTCCCGAAACTCAAGATGCGAATTTAAATGAAAAGAAGTCAAATTATTTAACTTTCGGCATTTTAGCAGAAACTAGCCGAACAACATCGAAATTCAATTTCGAAAGCTTACAAAAATCATAAATAATCATACGAACCTAACGGCGCTTTCGAATTTCGAATCGGAGCTCATTCGGCAAAACCGAGCTCGAAAATCTCTTTTTAATATTTATCGCCAATAAAAACTGAAACCTTCTTCCGATGCCTACCAAACGAGGTCTGATTTAGCTCAAATTTTACAGACAGGTTCTAATGGACATTACAAATATTTTAAAATTATCGGCACGCCAATCGGAGTCCTAGCTTCTGAAACGACTGACCGAGGTCGTTTCATTTAGAGCTTACCAAAAACAGCTCTTGTTAGTGTTTATCTGCTGGCCAGAACATTTCTCATAGCTTTTTAGTTGATTAATAACCATCTGTAAAGATCCTTTGTTGCCTGAATTAAAAATCATGACATCATCTGCATAAGCAAGATGTGTCACATGAAGCCCTTGTTGTGGCATACTGAAGCCTCTGTACTGATGAAAATGAGGCAGGTGATTTAGCATTCTGGACAGAACCTCAGCTCTAATGATAAAAAGAACTAGTGATAGGGGTCATCCTGTCTCACCCCTCTAGGCGAATGAAAAAATCCTCTTCTGACTCCATTAATTAAAATAGAATACCAGATATTAGAAATTGACCTCCATACCAGATCAATCCAGCATTAAAAAAAAACTCATCTTTCTCAGGACTGAAAGCAAGAAAGTCCAATCAACCCTGTCATATGCTTTAGTCATGTCTAACTTAAGGACCACATTGCTGCCTGAATTTTTCTTTCCCATGTGATGTAATATCTCTTGAGCGAGCAAAACATTTTCAGTTATTGATCTTCCTGGAATGAACCCTATTTGGTTTATAGAGATGATTTTGGACAGCACGGGAGTAAGCCTAGAGCTCATGATCGTGGACACTATTTTATTTGAGAAGTTATTGAGACTAATTGGTCTCATCTCATTGAAAGAAGATGGATTATCAACTTTTGGCACAAGTACAAGACATGTGCTAGTGAAGAATTTGGATAGTCTCTTGTATCTTTATTTTTTGTTGTAAATTCTTGTCTTTCAATTATCTTTATTTTTTGTTGTAACTTCTTGTCTTTCAATTTCAATTTCATATCAAGGTGGTTGAATGAGCATGAATTTAAAAAATAAAAGAAGACTTTTACAATTTGTGGTGTAAAATAAACATTAAAAGTTTGTGTGCGTACAAATTATCTTATAAAGTTAAATTATAACTTAATACGTAAATGTGTCATTCTTTTTCAAATTGACAAAAAAGGAATGACCTTCACCTAAAATATGGCATTCTTAAATTTTTTATATTTCTTAAGATGAATACACAATTTGAATCAAAATTATAAATTCCGTCGAACCTTCGTAATACCCCTCTAGCTTTGCCCATGCTCTACTCTTTAGTTATATAAGTTACCCGAGTTTCTACCCCGACGAGTACATGCATTAGGCAAGTTAACAATTGTGGTTGGCTATGTTTCACCTCAAAAGATCCCTTTAAAACGATACTAAATAGACTTAGCAACATTTTATTTAAGTTGAAACTATTTCAGTCGACGTTCATACTTAACATTTCAAAGAAAAGAAAAAAGATGTTGATTCTTGTTTATCCCTTTCCCTCTTTCGGATGAGGCTCCTCTCCATTAGTCAATATCTTCATTTCCCCAAGTTTCCTCTTAGATTAATGACACTTATCCCTTTTTAAAATCAATGCTCTAGATCTGATTAATTAACTTAAGGTTATAACCATAGTTAGAAGAATATATTTTTCCATATCTAATTCAAAATATCTTTGCATATCCTATATTAAGGACCAAATTTAAGCTTCCCTCCTCATAAAATTATCTTCGCACCCTCCCCTCACCCACGTTTTTCTCTCTCTTTTTTTCTCTCATATTAGTACGCCCTATGTTTAGTTTTATTTATCAAAAGTCATGCTGTGTACCTATATATTTAATTCTCTCATCATTTGCCTTATTTAATTTTATTCCGTTTTATTTTGTAAGTTTAAACAATGCTAAACGGAATAAGATCATTAGTGGGACCTCACATCCTATATATTGCTAGAATTTTCTCTGGTGCCATAACCAGTAATTGTCGTTCCTTCCAAGTTGGAATATAATTAGAGTAAAATACGTTTATTAAACCCATGTACATTTTCTCATTAGTAATTCATCGAAACTCTGGCCGACACCTTAATTGAAACGCAATTATCCATTGGAATATATGGCTGTATAATAGTTTACCAATTCAAGAAGGCCACTACAGGATAGGGAAAACAAAACCAGGAAAAGGATTTATAGATCAAATGATAGAATCAAAAAAGAAAATAGAACATGGCATGACCTACTTGAGAGATGCGTATTGATGTTTGGCGATATTTGCCTATTTTACCTTAATATCTTCTCACATTTTGGTAATTTATGCGCTCGTTATATGTGATAATTGTGTTTCTTTTGCTCACTTATCGTATTTGTGATTTTAGGAATGGTGAGGATGAATTCGAGACAAGAACAATCAAATTGAAGTTAATAGATATATTGGAAGCTATATTGAAAGCAAGGCTTCCAAGAAAGTCCTGAAGAGTTGGAAGCTATACTGGGAGCAAGGCTTCAGAGATAGCTTTAGAGTTGGGAAATATAGTGGAAGCGTGGCTTCCATGAAAGCTTTGAGGCTAACGCAATACAAGTTTTCCCAATTAGATTAGGCTTTGGTTTAGCTTATCCTAGCACTTTGTAAACACTATAAAACCTCATTATTTCGTTATTTTAGGAGGAGGTCAGATTTTGGAGCAAGTTGGGAGTTCCTAACACATTGAACCAAGGGTTTAATTCCTTTATTTCATCTATTATAATATTTAATCTTTCTTCCATGAATTCTTGTGTTGTTGTTCTGAATATGCATGGCTAAACATATCGTTCTAGGGTTAGAGCAATTACATGAAGGTTGATGTTTGAAAGTTGATTTCTACCTATTAATTTCCCACTACAGATTGTTTATTCTTTCTTGAACCTAATTGTTTGGTTATTGAGGGCTGATAATTGAACACTATCTACGGTTTACAAGTTGAACTCGACAGAGGGAACTTGTGAGCGCAAATAAGAAAGAATAGGGCTTTATTGTGAACCTGGGCATCAGGGAATCGATTTGCGGGTAGGATAGACATATACCTATTCACCTTGCTTAGCTAAATACAGAGTTCTTTAATGCATGCATGTGATTTAATTCCATAGAAATATAGGCGTTAGAGTAGCTTGCATAGACTCGTGAAGAATCGACAGGTTTTCACGAATATAATTAACCTGTTAGTTAGCAATCTAGGAAATCGAGAAGTAGAATCAACTGGATTGTTTGCAGCTCTGACTCTGGACCCTCTCTCTTTTATTGATAACAACCCATAATTTGCTCTCTATTACTTGACTTCAATTACTTGTTTTTAATTATTGTTTTAGTTAGTAAAAATCTCAACCATCATCGAAAAAGATCCCTGAATAGTTTTTAGGAAATTGTTTGCTAGGATTCAGTCTGAACAATAGTCCTCGTGGGAACGATACTCAATCTTATCACTTTATTACTTGTCGATCACGTATACTTGTGTGTGCGTTCGGGAGCAACAAGTTTTTGGTCCCGTTGTCGGGGACTAAATAATTGACTGTTTTCTTTTTAGACGATTTGTTATTTTCTATTTAGGTTTAACTTTTGTTTTGAGTTTCTTGTGCTGTTTTAGGTATTAGGTTTCTCTTAATCCTTACCTGTAGGAATGGCAGAGGATCGAGCTTTAGCTGTGCGAGATGTTGCTCTTCCCAGTCTGGAGGGAGTAGCCTCGAGCATAGTTAAGCCTGAAATTACTGGATACTTTGAGATTAAGTCCGGCATGATACAACTGCTACATGCGACTGGAAAATATGCCGGATTACTGCACGAGGATCCACAACAACATATCCAGAATTTCTTGTAAATTAGTGACACATACACACCAGCAGGCATCTCAACTGATTATGTTCGATTGATACTCTTTCCCTTTTCATTGATTGGGGCAGCAAAGAAGTGGTTAAAGGCTGAAAAGCCTGGGTCTATCACTACTTCGGATGCTTTAGCTAAGAAATTTTTGGCTAAATTCTATCCATCTGCCAAAACAGCTAGAATAAGGAGTGAGATTATGTCTTTTAAACAAAGAGATGAAGAATCCTTGTATTCAGCCTGGGAAAGATTCAAGTCATTGTTGAGAGATTGCCCGCACCACAACCAGTCAAATGAGGTATTGGCCCATACTTTTGTGGAAGGTTTGAATGCTCATACCAAGATCGTGGTGGATGCTGCTACTGGAGGCCAAGTCTTGGCCTTGAATTTTAATGAGATTTATGAATTACTGGATAAATTCTCTCAGAGCAATCCTGACTGGCAGGGTGATGGGAGAACTCCAAGTCAAAAAGCTGCTGAAGTACTTCAATTGGATGCGGTTTCAGCATTGAATGCAAAGATGGATGCGATAGCTAACCAAATTAGCAAGATTGCATTGCCACCAACTCAGCAACAAGTGCAATCAGTTAAACAAGTGCAGCAGTTTCAAAGTTTTTGTGAGGTATGTGGACAAGATCATGCTAGTGATTTTTGCCCCTCCTATCCAGAGTCAGTTTATTACGTGGGGAATCAAAATAGGTCTCAGGGACAGAATCAGAACCAGTTTGGTAATAGCTACAATCCTAATTCACGAAATCATCCTGGTTTCTCTTGGAGTGATAACCAGGCTACACAAGGTAATACGAGATCTCAGAATAACTACCAGAATTCACATCCTCAGGCTCAACCACAACAGTCCAGCAGTTCAGTTAAAGATTTAATAAAGCAGATGTTAGCAGGCCAGCAGAGAATTATAGCTGACAATGCAGCTCAGGCACAGGCCATAAAGGATCTTACTATTGCTTAAAAAGACCTTGTACGCCAAATAGGGCAGTTAGCTGGAGCACAAAATTCTAGACCACATGGAGCACTTCCTGGTAATGTTGAATCGAATCCAAATCTAAAGGGAGTTGAGCACTGTCTTGCTATAACACTAGTTAAGGGTGAAGAGTTGATGGCCAAAACTGCGGAGAAGGAGCAACTTAAAGTAGCGGAAGTAGAAAGAGTGGAGAAAGTAAAGAAGAAAGAAGAGAAAAAGGAAGCACCTCTACCGCCCCCACCATTCCCACAGAGACTTCAACCATCAAAGGATATGGCTCAATTTCAGAAATTTGTGAGTATGATGTAAGTGCTTCAGGTTAACATTCCTTTAACTGATGTGTTTGAATTGATGCCATCGTTTGTGAAGTTCCTAAAAGAGATTCTAGTTAAGAAGAGAAAGCCACAAGAGATAGATACAATTGAGTTGACAGAGGAGTGTAGTGCAATTTTGAATAAGTTACCTCCAAAACTTCAAGATCCTGGGAGGTTTACTATTCCTTGCACTATTGGTGGTCATAATATTTCTGGTGCACTGTGTGATCTGGAGGCCAACATAAATCTCATGCCTCTGTCTGTCTATAAAATGTTAGGCCTAGGAGAAATCGAGCCTTCTTCAGTTACTCTTAAGATGGCAGATGGATCACTCACTTGTCCCGATAGTAAGGCGAAGGATGTGTTGATTAAAGTTGGGAAGTTTACGTTCTCTACTGGTTTTATTATTCTAGACTATGAAGAGGATCAAGAAGCTCCAATAATTTTGGGAAGACCATTCTTAATCACCTCGAACCAATTATTGACATGGAACTTGAGGAGATGACTGTTAGGGCGTATGGAGAAAAGGTTACTTTCAAGGTTTATAACGAAAAGGATCACATGGCTAAGTTTGAAGAGTGTTCTTTGATAGAATGTGTCACGCAAGAACATGAAAGTAAACTGAAAGAGATGTTTGAGCGGAATGTAGACCAAGGTGACCACGACACAATAATTGACAAGTTGAAGGAAAATTCACCTAAAGGAAAGAAGAAAGCAAAAGTTCGTCGTAAGAAGAGGAGACGTAAATGCTGGAAGTAAGCTTAAGAGTGTTGTCGTGCCACGATGTTAACTAAGGCGCTTCTCGGGAGGCAACCCGAGCCTTGTATGTAAACAAAAAAAAAATTAAAAAAAAAGATAAAAATACAAAAAGAGTCGTGCTACGACATTAAATCAAGCGTTGTTTGGGAGGCAACCCAATTTTTATTGTTTTAGTCGTGTTCATTTATGTAACATTACGTAGTCTTTCTTGTTGTTTTTGTAGGCACTCAAAAAGTACGGAAGGCAAGTGATGTACTGGAAATAGTGGCAGACCACTTAGGCGAGGAGTCGCGAAATGGCGGGGGCTAAATACTTAGAAAATTTGGTTTGAAACATATTGAGGAAGCTATAAGAGGTGCTACAAGTTCCACCATCGTTCAAGAAAATCATTGCTTCAGACCTATAGGTAGCTTTCTTGGCTGCGTTGCATAGTGGATTGCTCTTAAAAGAGTCGCTGGTACAATAACTCCGGACCTGAAGTAAGCGTTTCCTGAAGCATCGCCCACTGTATAGCTCCAATAATTTTGCAACACTGGAAGTTATTTTTTTTGGTCAGATTCTGTGTCAAAACAGAGTAGAGCGACTCTCTCAGTTCCGCAGCGTGTTAAGCAGAAAGTCACAAACACTAGACGCGATTTCCAAGCATCGCATCACAGATCGCTCCCTCTGCAAAACTGCTTCAGACCTGTGTGGCTCGATCTCGAAAGCGTCGCTTCAGTGATAGCTTTTAAAGTCCAAAACTGCGCGCACACAGCTGAAGCGACGCTCCCTGTACCGCTTCCATGTAAGCAGAAAGTCCCAAACTGGTGAAGCGATGTGCAGGCGACGCTTTGTGTATCGCTTCCAGGTAATTATCAGTTTTTTTTTTTGGGTCGACCCATTTGACCCCCGAGAATTAAATGTAAAACACATTCAACTCCCCTGTTGGCAAGTTCGAATTCAAAAAAAAAAAAAAAAAAAAAAGCTGAGGAAATACGTAACAGATCAATGGCAACAACAATCTGAGGTATAGGGTATGTTTGTTCCCTCCAATCTCACTCTCTTCCCCGCCACTGCTCATATCTCTCTTTCATTCTATCTCTCGCTACTGCTGCTATACAGTTACAGCCCCATATCCCTCTCCCATAGTCAGCATTTCTGGTGGTGTTTGTGTTATGTTTGAAGCCTTGTTGGGTATAGATGAAGATTTAGAGCCCTTGTCGGGTGATGTGGGATGTGCTGTGTAAAAGTCCCATAAAAATTGGGAGTGTTCTTCCCTTGTAAATGGTTATGAAATCTGAACTTGCAAACAATGCATGACAACTGTTTGATAAAATGCCCAAGTGAATAAAAAATTCAACTTTTGTGAAATCTGAATAGCAAAAAGATTAGTAGGCATAATATGAACTATTTGATGAGTTAAATGATTAGAATTGATGGCGTTTGTGCGGAATTTGAATTGATCATTACTTATTAAACTAAGCCACGAGCCATTGTTGCCCGACATAGAGCCGAGTCTTGCTCTTTCATATGTCCTGCTGCCCGATATGCTTTCTTGTATTAGTTTTAGATTTATTAATTAGCTTTACTTCCCTCATAGTATAATTAGGAGTAAGTGTGGGGTCGTCACGACGACCCATTGTTCTCGTATGTGTAGTTACATATTTTGTAGGTTTTGGCGATGTCGAGCTCAAGTGTGGGGTGTCGCACACCCAATGCCTTATCAAGACGACATGTTGGGGGAGGTCTGAGTACCCCGTACTTTTTGGACGATTGGTTGGTTCGTGATTGAGATGGCACCACTACTAGCGCCAAAGGCTAGGCCCTTTTTGGCCTTCAGGGAAGTTTCTTTACCTCATGTACTTTATTTTTATCGCACTGAGGACATTGCTCTGTTTAAGTGTGGGGTGGGGGGATTCCCGAAGTTTTTGAGGTTGTGGATGACCGTACTTTTAGGAATTTCTTTTAGCAATTTTTATTTTTGTCACTTAACTTTATTTTTATTTGTTTCTTGCTTTAAAATAAAAAATAAAAAATAAATTAGAAAACTAATGAAAAATTCCAAAAAGATTTTCTTTTTAGTTAGTGGTAAATGTCATCCGCCCGTAGTTTTTCTTATGGCCTCGGTTAGGTAGTCCTTTGAATCGGGTAATTTTTTATTTTTAGGAGTTAGAGTATTAGTTAGTAGAGTATCTTTAGGAAAAATTGATAGAATGCTAGGTGCCTTTGGTTTGTTTGATACCGATGAATTTAGACTTGAGCATTTGCTATATGTGAATCCCTTTTGGTTTTAAAATTGTGATGCATGCCTAGAAAAATTTGAATGACCCTCTTGAGACGCTTAGGTTCAACTACTTGACTCTTTTGTGAAGTATTGTGCCTTAGTGCTTAAATTTTCAAAGTTGCACCCTATTTGCTTAAACCGAGGGTTGGAATGAAATCGTATTGAGTGAACTATGTGCCATGTGTGATGTGAGGTATCCTTTTTTATGTTCCGTGCTTGCATATTGATGTCTAGAACTTGCCCCGTGTGTGTTCAAAGCGAAATCCTAGGTTTGCTCTAGTTAGGAGATGATACAGGCGTTTCTTTGATAAACCTTTTTAGCCTTGATTAGCCTACCCTTTCATATTATCCTTATTAAGCCCTTTTGAGCCTATTGACCTTTTTGTTGGCACCCACATTTCAAGCCTTACCCCTTTTGTTCTTAATTATCTTCCTTTTGAACCCGTACTCCTTAGAGCACTTTACTTGAAATATTTGATTGTTTGTGGAGTTGTGGTTGGAAAATTGGGTAGCTTTTGAGTGGAACCAATGAAAGGAAAATATGGTGCATTTTGAATAAAAATACATTGGCAAGGTTGGGAAAAATTGAAAAAAAAAATGAAAAAGAAAAAAAATCTCAATCCTTGCTAGTGTTTTGCACAAAGAAAAAAAAATTATTACAAAATGCTTAAAGTTGAAAGGAGACTTTTGGGTGGTTGCTTGGTTGGTTTTGAAAAGAATGGTGGAAAGAAAAAAATTAAAGTGATGTATTAAAGTGCTTAGGGAGGTAGTCACTATTTTATCTATATTTATCCTACCCGTCCTTTAGCCTACATTACAACCCTTCAAGTCCTAGTTAATCGCGATAGGAGTGAGCTTACATTAGTGGAGTCCTACACTACGGGCATGCCTATGGTACGTTGTGTGTGGCACGTGAACTTCTTTTTTGAGAGCGAGTGAATTCTTCCTATATTATGTCACTCATTTATTAGGCTTTGGTTTAGCTTATCCTAGCACTTTGTAAACACTATTAAACCTCATTATTTCGTTATTTTAGGAGGATGTCAGATTTTGGAGCAAGTTGGGAGTTCCTAACACATTGAACCAAGGGTTTAATTCCTTTATTTCATCTATTACAATATTTAATCTTTCTTCCATGAATTCTTGTGTTGTTGTTATGAATATGCATAGCTAAACATATCGTTCTAGGGTTAGAGCAATTACATGAGGGTTGATGTTTGAAAGTTGATTTCTACCTATTAATTTACCACTACAGATTGTTTATTCTTTTTTGAACCTAATTGTTTGGTTATTGAGGCCTGATGATTGAATACTATCTACGGTTTACAAGTTGAACTCGACAGAGGGAACTTGTGAACGCAAATAAGAAAGAATAGGGCTTGATTGTGAACCTGGGCATCAGGGAATCGATTTGCGGGTAGGATAGACATATACCTATTCGCCTTGCTTAGCTAAATACAGAGTTCTTTAATGCATGCATGTGATTTAATTCCATAAAAATATAGGCGTTAGAGTAGCTTGCATAGACTCGTGAAGAATCGACAGGTTTTCACGAATATAATTAACCTGTTAGTTAGCAATCTAGGAAATCGAGAAGTAGAATCAACTGGATTGTTTGCAGCTCTGACTCTGGACCGTCTCTCTTTTATTGATAACAACTCATAATTTGCTCTCTATTACTTGACTTCAATTACTTGTTTTTAATTATTGTTTTAGTTACTAAAAATCTCAATTATCATTGAAAAAAATCCCTGAATAGTGTTTAGGAAATTGTTTGCTAGGATTCAGTCTGAACAATAGTCCTCGTGGGAACGATACTCAATCTTATCACTTTATTACTTGTCGACCACGTATACTTGCGTGTGCGTTTGGGAGCAACACGTATAAATCACCAATGTCGTGTTAATAAGTATTTTTAATGTCATATTGCAGTTAGTTTCCCTATTGTTTGTTGTAAATCACTCTCTTCATATACACGCAAGGAGTTCAGCAGTTTGCCGCGGTATGTAATATTACTATGTATTTAGATCACATAAAAGATAATAGCAGTTGAATCTATTTAGCAAGAAATAATTAGTAACTTAATTAGAATAAGTAGTAAGTAATCTGATATAATCGGATAACTATACTCCCTTCATTTTCAAACTTCATGATCAGTTAAATTAAGATATACATCATATAAGACGCTGAGAGTATATATAATTTAATAAATACCGGAGAGAAGAAGGCGATATAAGGGCCCTTTATCCATTAGTAGCCACCCATTGTGGCCTATGCTGTCCCCTTGTTATTGCTATTTGCAACAGGTTTTGTAAAATAATACTCCATTTCATATTCCATCCTTTTGAATATTCTCTCCATATGGAAGAGAAGAAACAACATCTACTGCAACCTCTCTTACAGCCAATCACCACCACAAACTCCGCCATCTACCACGACTCCTCCACCTCTTCCACCATCTCAACCATCAACGTAGAAGTTACAAATTATAACCACAAGAACATCACATCTTCAAATGCAAGTATAATTTTTAGGCTTGGTTTGGTCATTTTTGCTGGAGTAGTCTCCCTATGGGCAAATTATGAAGCCTCTAGAGGTTTTGCCATAACCATCATCAATGAAGCAGGTGAGACGTTTGCAAGTAAGCGTTTCAATCTCTTTTACGTGTCAAACGACGAAGCCACACGTTTAGTTTTAAAGACAAGTAATTTTGTTGAGAAAATTCTTTACCCCAGAGATCATGATGGCCAACCGCAGGACAAGAAGCAAGTTAAACATGTCATCCTTAGGCTATCGAGCCGGAACCTGACTCGTCCAGTTATCGTTGAGTCCCGTGACAACGATGAGTCTGTTCTACATATAAGCCCTTCAGTTTTGGAATGTCCAAATTATAAGCATGACATGTTTTTGGCACTGCAAAAAGGCATGGCACGTATATGGTTATGGGATGGTCAACGTAACGCCCCAGCTAGTCTTGTAAACGGCATGATTGAGTATATTACTAGTTTGGCTAGTTCCGAACGTACAACGTCAAAATCTGAATTTATGGAGTCAGTGGCGTTAAGGCAGAGATGTTGGAAGAGCAAGGATACAAGGACCACAGCAGAGTTTTTGAATTACTGCGAGAGTAGACGACATGGATTTATTACAAGATTAAACCAAGCAATGAAGAATGGGTGGCATGACAAAATGATCAATGATGCATTAGGAATGCCAGCGTGGCATCTTTGTGAAACTTACAAGTCTTCAAGTAAATTGCCAAATTCTGTGTAAGAGAATGGTATTTGGAAGCTGTCACATTGTAATTATTTCTGTCAAGGTCTAAGCTATTATTGGAAGGCAACATCACCACATGCCCCCAAATGGATATACACAAGCAGAAGAACATGGTTATAAATGAGAGAAATTGAAGTGGGGTCGCCATCAATTTCCATATTTTCAGATGATTTACAAGTTATTTTATGATTCTTTTGTAGAAGTACTTCATTTTCTTTAGTTTTATTTTTCCTGGCCAACTATATTGTATGGTGATTCTTTCTTCATATGTAAAAACTATCATGTTCTTTTGATATATGGCTAAAAATTATAAGATCAACGTGAGCAGGCTATCGATTTCAACTTTCCAGCTACTTCGAGCTTTCATTCATACTGTACTGGAGAATGCACAGCGCATAAGAGGTGATCAGTTTGTAATCTAAGGTGTTGTGAAAAAGAACAAGAAGAGTGAATACAGGAGGATTATTACTTTGTTTTGTTCACTGAGTATATGAAACTAATGGCTCGAGTAATTTCGACTTCACTCAAGATAGGTTCACTAAAGGAGAATAATAGCATTTCGCAAGGTAGGTCCACAAATGGAGATAAAATTGTCTCCATGTATAAGTGATTTTAAAACGTAGAACTCAAATCCAAGACATTTATTAAAGATGGAGGATCACAATCATCCCACCATACCCGTCCTTGATGGTGACACTAGAAACTTATCATGTATACTAAATATGGCATGCCATGGAGAGTTACTATTATTTTTGAAATTCAGTGTATATTTGGTAAAGATGAAGGATATAAAATTGAAGAGTTCCTAAAATATAATTCAATGGAAGGAGGGCAGCCGTTAGAAACAATAATAGATTAGAGCAAGAAAACACTTCGCTTTTTCGTAAAAATTGAAGGGTGTGGTAAACAGCAAAATACAGCTGATAGTCCTCTTTCATGAGGTTATATGTCACTGACAACACAAAAGAATCTGGAAAATGCTTTGTTCAGTGACTTCTCGACGCTCAGTTACCTCTCTAGATGATTGCGAAATGGAAATAATTGTCGATTAATCTTTTAATTAGAACTATAGTTTTTATCTTGGTCTTATCATTAAACTTAAAAGAAAATGAGTAGGCCTTGTAATATTTTTCCTAACGGAAAAAAAATAAAAAGGAATCAAGCTAGGAAGGGTCTCATATGATTTTCTATCTCACAAGCGATTTCATATGACTTTGTGGCAGAACCCCTCAAGTCTTTTTTTGCATGGCAGGACCTCCCATTTTCTTTTCTCTTTTTTTTTTCTTATTCTAAGTGTGATTAGGACTAATCAGGAACCAAATTAGTATTTTTAAAACTTTGTGGGTTGTAATTAAAAGTAACAAAACTTTTAAACTTCTTGGGATCAAAATTAAAGACCACAAATTTTTAAAATAAATGAATAAAAATTCTCTAATTGTTGTAAAACTAATAGTAAAGTAGTGCAAGAACAAGACAAAATATATGAGAGGAGAAGGAAGAACTTGTATTATTCTCAAAGTGTTTCAAGTGTGTCTTCCATAGAGCCAAATGTGCTCTATTTATAGGATACAAATACATAGGTTACAAATCAACCCAAAGGTTACAAGAATTAAGGAGTGACTTAATAAGGAATTAGTGGTCACTTAGTGGGGAGGAATTAAGTAGGAGAAAGTGGGGTAGTAAATCATATGTTACAATTGAATAATGGTGAGTAGTGGTCATCCACACAGATAAATGAATTTATAACACTCCCTCTTGGATGACCATTTAGAAGATAATGTGCCTCGTTAAAACCTTACTAGGAAAAACCCGATGGAAAAAAGCCTAGTGAAGAAAAAAGAGTACACACATCCTGTAATACGCCTTTAGAGCTGCCTCATTAAAAACCTTACAAGTAAAACCCAAGTGGGATAAAACCTTGTTAAGGAAAAAAAAGTGTTGTGCGTACTTTACTCCCCCTGATGAAAACATCATTCAATATCTTGAAGACGACACATTCCAATCTTGTAAATCAGCTTCGCAAATGTTGAGATTGGCAATGACTTAGTGGACAGATCCGCCAAACTATCACTGGAGTGAATTCTTCAGCATTAACTTCATCATTATTTTGAAGATCACGACTGAAAAGGAATCTTGTTGAATATTTGTCTCCTCAGTTGTATCTTTCTTTTAGCTGAACTATCCATGCAATATTTCATATAATATTACTGGGATCCTCGTCTTCAAAGAAATACCACATTGTTGCTGAATATGTTGAGTCCTTGATCTCAGTCACCAATATTGTCGCATAGCTTCAAGCATGGCTATTATCTCTTCATAAATTGAAGATGTAGCAGCAACGATTGATTTTATAAAATGCCGTAATATAGGTATTCTACCACAACAAATAAATACCAAGTTGATATCGGGCTTTGTGGATCAAGTAGATACCATGTATTCTTCTGATGTCTTCGCATTGAGGAAGAACTAAATCTTACCAATAAGCTTATAACAAAAGCTATAACCAGTGGAGTATATTTGGTAGGATACTTCAACGCACCAATTGCATTAAAATATAATATTTCAATATCAAGAAGCTCGCAAACGCAATTTTACCACATGTGGCCGGATTGTTTTAATTCAGTATAAATATTTATAAAGCTTCATTGAATAGGTTTCACGGGAACCTTTACATGCTTCTAGGATTTTGAATCCTTCAAGGATAAATATATTGTTGCTCAATGAGCCATATAAAAGGCTGTTGCAACATTCATACGCATATCAAGTCTTTCATGTACTGCCAGACATATAACATACATGATGATGATTGCATCCACCAAAAAGAGAATATAGCTCCATATAATTAATGTCAGATCATTGTACCTCAAGTCGTACTTTATATTTAACGACTTATTATTATCATTATTTTTGCACAAAAATATCTTTGTACACCACTGGCTTTGCACCTTCAGGTGTTTAGACTATAGGTCCAAAAACTTCACGTCACTCGAGTGAAGCCAATTTTTGCTTGAATACGTTTTGCTATTTTTGACCAATAATTTCATGTCTGTATTCCTAACAGACTTAAGCTCAAGATCCTCATAATCATATAAATATTGAGCTTTATAATATATGTAAGATATCGTCGACGATAATTTCATATCTCGGTTCCCAATCCGACATAAAATATTGAGATCTCTTCACATTCATAAATTTTCAGGTACATGAACCTCTCCTAATGAGGTTTTATGAAGTGTTATGTCGTGAGCTATTTTAGAGCCCTGCCTCCTTATTTGACCATCATAATCATTTGCTCCTTTCCTTTTTCAAGGATTTATCTTTGGAACCGAATGGTCTACCACGCTTCAGGCGTGCCTTAGAGTCATTGACATAAATAGATTGTCTCACCAAGACATCAGGAGCATTAGCAGCTGGAATATAATATTTTTCTTTGGGTCAGTAATGCGTCTGGCAGTGACTTGCATTATCTTTATATGAGGATCATAATCAAATGATAATTTAATTTATTTATTCCTCAGCTGCATTAATTTCTCCCCTAACGTTAGCAAAACTAACATTCGTTCCCAACCTTATATGGGATCCATCTTTGTGCGTTACGGTGGAGAAATTGATAATATACCGCACATTAAAATTATTAGATGGAAAATATTTGGTTCCTGACCCTGAACCAATTATGAGGAGAAATTCATTTTGTGGCATGTCGTGCACAAGTGCTGCTTTATGGATATACCATACCTCATACCTGATTTAGGTAGCATTGTTCTTATATGCATGGTTTAGCAATTAGAGGCTTTCAATATATGAATCTGCTAAACTTGCTTGCCAACATTATCAAGATAACTTGTCTTGATTGCATAATCTGGAAATATGCTCATAATAAGATTTATTTGAACAAATAATTAACCTCGCAAGTACCATTGCGGGTTTGTCAAAAAACGCACATGTGACCTTATCATAGATGCATCTATTTATAATAATTATATGGTCCACATAGCAGGTGAACGTGCCCATATTCACCTTTGATACATTCCAGAAGTGCGGGGATCCTGATCCCAAATTTAGCTGGTCGAATAATTTATTTATCTTGAGAACAAACAACACAAAAAGAATTCTTGAAGAATCATGATTATTCAGTATATACCCATGCGAATTCTCATTTATATACTTTGTGCATCATATTTGAACCAAGATGGTCAAACCGGTCATGCCAACTTATAAATTTATTCATCTAGTAAACTAGAAGTTTACTATAGCATGGGCATTGTAACAATAAACTAAATGTTTATTGTGGCATGCACATATAATTTTACCACACTTATATTTTGAGTAGTACATACTCGAGGAAGAGGCGGGGAGCTTTTCAAGCACATATATCTCACCCGACATTCTTGTAGTAATATAAAGGTATTCATATCTTTCCATCAAATTTAGTCTCTTAGTCATTTTGGCAAATGTATTTGAAACTTAACAAGTTTCTTTCGAGACATACTACAATAAATATTTCATCAATCTCATTCCTCCAGGTAGTAATATTTTGGCTCTTCCGGAGCACTCAAATAGCTTTGTGCCACCATATATTTTATTACACCAACCATATGGTGAATATCTCCTTTCAAGGAGAAAATCATATTATTTTTCTCATGGTAAAATCATTATAGGCAAGATAAATTTCTTGCTTCACTTGCTCTTATGTAATTCATATTCATAATAATACATAATTTTGGCGTACGTTCTGTACGAGAGCAATGACCATTTATGCCGCAATAAATAATAGAATTATTATAGTCGAACCTTTTATAGAGGTGAGCTGTGGTACTTTATCAACCACGCATGGGCACGTCCATATTCATCTTTCTCGAAGCTCTTCTGAAGGCGAGTTTTGATATTTTATCACATATTGCCACATTCACTTCGGTGAATGGGTCTATATTCATTTTGTTTTTTTATGAATTGTTTCATTCACTGCAAGGAATGGACCATAATCATCTGGACTTGCCTCATGCTCATATGATACATTGAAGGCATTATTATATTTACCATTTGAATGGTTACTTTTTGAGAACCCTTATTGTTCTCTTATTTATTTCACAATGATAACTATTTTTTCATCCCTTGCCACGTCCACGTCCATGGTCTCTATCATGGTAATTATTTTATCGTCTTTTAGACATAAAATTATTTGCCTTTTTTCAGACATAAAGATATTTTGTCTTCTTTCAGGCATATTATGTTGTGTCTTCTTTCAGACATAATGATAATTTGCCTCCTTTCAGGCATATTATGTATTGCTACTACATTCACATCTGACAATGGAGCATTATGTTGTGCTCCCACATTCACCTTATGGAATGGAGATTGTCTTGCTCCCACATTCATCTTAGGGAATGGAGCATATATTGCTCCCACATTCACCTCTATGAATGGAGCTTATTTAGTGGACGAGCTTCATGATTTTTATCAAAAATACATTATCTTTTTGATAATACTTTAGTTTGCCTCAATCATCATTATGCCATCAATATCTTATTATCGCAAAAGCGTGTTACGCCATAATGCATTGGGAGTTGAATATGATGTCTTACCCTTAACTAATGGCATAATAGGTCAAAGTGTGTACATATGATGCGATTTGAAGTACAATACTCAAAGGTACTCATGCTTTGTGTAATTGAAACATAGTACTGTAATCATGTATCAATGATATAACACTAATATATCGGGTAAAGATCATACAAGCATTATTTCTCCGGTCTCCACTTACCAAGAGTATAAAAATTTATACCCAACTATAAATCAAAGAAGCATGATTTAAAAGTTACCATATTTGTTTCATTCCATATATCCATGTGAGAGTAAAAAATTAACCATACTACATAATCCATGTTTTCTCTCACAAGTAGTTTACCTTGAAACATGAGTAGAACTGATCTACAATATCATGTTGCTAGGCCATGCACCCTTAAATTGTTGTCAAAGTATAGCTACAAAATCAACCAAACAATGGAAGAATAGACAAAAGTTGTAGTCAGTGAAAGGTTTCCACAATTTAAAGTGGTATAAACAAAATGAAAATAGGGTACTATTAATTTTGAGATTAACAAAACCATAATATGAATGAATTTAGAAACAAAAAAAACTTATCTTGTGTTAGCAACCAGAACTTTGGCTTCTATCAATTCCATCATAATTTGCTTTTCATTTCTTCTAAATCCTGTAATAAAATAGAGACTCGTGCTGATAACGTGTTGTAAAACTAATAGTAAAGTAGTGCAAGAACAAGACAAAATATATGAGAGGAGAAGGAAGAACTTGTATTATTCTCAAAGTGTTTCAAGTGTGTCTTCCATAGAGCCAAATGTGCTCTATTTATAGGATACAAATACATAGATTACAAATCAACCCAAAGGTTACAAGAATTAAGGAGTGACTTAATAAGGAATTAGTGGTCACTTAGTGGGGAGGAATTAAGTAGGAGAAAGTGGGGTAGCAAACCATATGTTACAATTGAATAATGGTGAGTAGTGGTCATCCACACAAATAAATGAATTTATAACACTAATTTCTCTTGTTGTTCATCATATCTTCTTCATCTTCCTCCTCTTCTATTTTCTTTTCTTCACCTTCTTCTCCTTTTATTTATCTTCTCGTCGTACATTTCAACTACTTTTTATTGTCTACATCATCATTTTCTTCTTCTTCTTCTTCTTCTTCTTCTTCTTCTTCTTCTTCTTCTTCTTCTTCTTCATCATCATCATCATCATCATCATCTTATTCATAAAATTTGAAGGTGGTTTAAACATTCGTATATGATTTTTATGCTATTTTGGAGTGGGTATTGTTTGAAATGATTGAGAATGGTATTTGGATCTTAAGTACAAAATTTGAGATAATTTGGTGTTGATTTGAGTTGCTTTGGATGGATTTTAAATAAAAAGTCGCGGTTGAAATATTTTTCTCGGGACATTTGTCACGGTGTTCGGAACATCTTCTATCAGGAAGTTCGGAACAACTGTCAGGGTGTTCGGAACATCTTCTGTCAGGATGTTGGAAGCATCTTTTATCTAGACGTTAAGAAATTTCGAATAAAAATATCATTCAATTTTTTGATCCCCAAAAAGAAAAATAAGCAAGACTCCATCGGTGAGTGACAAATGAGAAATATAAGGAAAGCGACAATCATAAGACAAAATTACTGTACCTATAAATCTTAATCAACATTGTTCTTTTTTTTAAAAAAAATATGGTAGAGTTAACTTCTGAAGCCTCTCTCCTTATTTAGGATTATTTATCTTTGAGCGATAAACTAAAAAAAAAAGTACGAACATATTAAGGACGGAACGTCTTGTTGGAGGTTCCTAAACATTACTCAAGACGTTCGAAACATCCTTTGTGATGTTCGACGCATTAACTAAATCTAGAGAACTAAACTTAGAAAACTAATAATTTTTTTCACACTTTTTCACACTCCAGCTACCCAACCCGTCTAGTTACACTCATCTTATTCTCAAGATACTTTTTTGTATACACAACCCCTCAACAAATGTACAAAATTTTGTAAATTCCACTTGTATACACAACCTCCACAAACAACAACAACAACAACATCATACCCAGTATTATCACATAATATACACAACTACCATTTGTTTATTTATTTATCTGAAATAGAAAAAAGTGCGCAAGATGTTTCAAACATATTGGAAGTTTTGAACGTCTACAAGTATGTTCCGATCTTCCTGTGTGATGTTCGAAACTTCTCGTGAGATATTTCACTTTCCACCGATGTTTAAATATCTACCAAAGTGATTTTAGACGTTAACATCTTATGTACTATCATATGATTTAAATACTTATTTATGAGACATCAATTTTATATATATATATATATATATATATATATATATATTATTCTGAAATAGAATGAAAAAGAAGTAGAGGATAATCATTTAATATTTCTTATAGATATGTAATATATGGATAATCTTTCATAGTATATGGCTAAATATTAGCATTTATGATTTTTCTATATTTTTTATTTGAATGTTCATAACATATTTTAGATGTTCAAGACATCTTGAAAAATGTTCAAAGAAAAGTGATGTTCGAAGCGCTATTACGATGTTCCAAACATATTTCAGGAATGTTCAGACTTTGAATGAAAGACAGAGGGGTCTCAAAACTAAATAATTTGTTCGAACCTTTTCATCAAATGATTCCAACAATTCATTATAAGGTATGTTCACACTTATTCTCCTTTCAAGACAACCTTTTCATGCACAATTCTTGTACTCTATAAATTCTGCAAGCATTCACCATGAGTAATCTTCATGCATTCACCATGATAAATATTACAAGCGTTCAAACATAGATTAAGGATTCAATTAAAATTTCTTTATTTTTGTTTTATTAAAAATTAGGGCCAATCGATAGAGTTACTTTGCCGTGTACTTTTTAAATTTTGAATCACACGTTCGGAACTTTATTACGCCGTTTGCTATGACTAATGTAGTAGTTCTGAATATTTTGGACCCGTGAACAACACTTATATTGGGTGTGTGAGGATCTAAAGCTTGCAGTTGACTTCCAAAGGTAATATAAATATTTCAGTTTTTGTTGTTTTGAACATAGTATACCCTTTTGGTATACTGTATACATCTTCTGGTATACCCTTTTGTGTTTGGATCCAAGTGTGCGATGCTACCGAGCAAATAAATAATTAAGTTTTTGTTGTTTAGAACAAAGTATACACTTTTGGTATACTTTATACTCTTCTGGTATACCCTTTTGTGTTTGGATCCAAGTGTGCGATGCTACCGAGCGAATAAATATTTCAGTTTTTATTATTTTTGAACAAAGTATACCCTTTTGGTATACTGTATACTCTTCTGGTATTCCATTTTGTGTTTGAATTCAAGTGTGCGATGCTACCGTTTTGTTATTTTTAAACAAAGTATACCATTTTGGTATACTATATACTCTTCTGGTATACCCTTTTGTGTTTGAATTCAAGTGTGCAATGCTACCGAGCGAATAAATATTTCAGTTTTTGTTGTTTTGAACAAAGTATACGAAACGATAAGTACCATCCATCAGGCGGTGGTGCTAATGGCAAAGGTATGGAGTTGTGAACTCGAGAGTTGCAGCTGTTTGGCAACTCGAAAGGGTAGCTTGGTAGCTTAGGTCTGCCTACGTTCGACTTTTAGCTAAATCTTCTTTAGTCCAGCAGACTGTGCGAGGACGGTTATTCATATTCAAATAGCTGCATGAGTTTGTGCTTTAAGTGGAGGAGTCTTCCTCCAAATATTGAATGGTAATACTAAATCTCTGAAGTGTTGATACCACTTTTCTCACGACCCAAAGTAAGGCTACGACAGAAACCTACAATGAGTGTTGATCAATGCTAGAGATAAACAGGCAACCTGATCATATATACGTACCTATCTATTGAAAGCATAAAGTCTGGAAATATGACACGACTTTAACTTGCTGGCAACTGGAACACTGAGCCATAAATTCTGCTATGTCACACTTCATTCCGTCCAACCAATAAATTTGCTTAAGATCATGGTACATCTTAGTCGAACCTGGATGAACAGTGTATTTGGAATAATGTGCCTCTATCATAATCTGTCCACGTAAATCTGCAACATCAGGAATACGAAGTCTATCTTTATGCATGAGAACACCGTCAGTAGTAATCCTTTATGGTGACTCCGGTTTTCTTTTGGCTATCTGTCCGTATTCAACTAGAACTGGATCCTCATACTGACGTCGTTTTACTTCATAAAAATTTAGAGTTAAAGGTCTAGTGCAGCTTATCGTCCATCCATCATTGGCATATCTCCTTCACACCTCAACTCTTTGAGAAGTTATTTTAGTGTTATAAGTGCACATATAATCAACTTTGTTTCTGGTATTCTGCCTCAGCTCATGGTCCAACTACATGTCTCCTTTATTTTTACTTTTTCAAGTCATAATATTTCCAATTCAAAGACAATACCCTGAGGTAGACGTTCAGCCTGAAGATCATTCTTGGTCTACATCATACTATCCAGTAGTAGTTGCATGATCCTTATCCTTATATGATAGACCCTGTTCAGATGAACCTTTGACATATATTAGGATATGAGTAACTACATTCCCACAAGGAGCTTGCGGAACAACACTAACATCAACTGAGATGTTGCATAGTGTGTTTGTAAAAATAATATAGCTTGCATCAAATCTTCTATAGTGTGTAGTGACAAGGTACTTCAAAAGCTTCCCCTATTGTATCAAGCGTGAGCTAATTCTTAGTTCCATCGACCTGTTCTATATCGAAAGGTATATCGAAGAGGTAATTGTTGGCTGAATCACCATTCAAAGTTTCGTGTATCTTTGTTTCGAAAATGTAGAACTCTCCTCTCGTGATCGAGGAAGGATCAGCGTAGTCAGAATAAGCTGGGCAATGGCGTTATGATATTATCCAGCTATATTTTTATCCAAGAGTTCGATATGCGTGTTATAATTCTGATCCTGTAATCAGGAAATAATGCCCGTGGAGTAGCTCATGAAGGTCGTGCAAGTTCTCTTGTTATCTGCGTAAATCTTGCTTTAGACCTAGGCTCGTTAGAGGACGAACGAGAGTATAAGTGGAGGAGAATGAAACGACCTCGGTCAGTCGTTTCGGAAGCTAGGACTCCGATTGGCGTGCTGATAATTTTAAAATATTCGTAATGTCCATTAGGACCTATTTGTAAAATTTGAATTAAATCAGACCTCATTTGGTAGGCATCGGAAGAAGGTTTCAGTTTTTATTGTCGATAAATATTAAAAAGAGATTTTCGAGCTCGGTTTTGGCGAATGAGCTTCGATTCGAAATCCGACAGCGCCGTTAGGTTCGTATGATTATTTTTGACTTTGGTGAACTTTCGAAAGTGAATTTCGATGTTGTTCGGCTAGTTTCCGCTAAAATGCCGAAAGTTAAATAATTTGACTTTTTCTATTTAAATTCGCATCTTGAGTTTCGGGAGTCCAATTTGAGATCCGCCTTCGCGAGTATGTTACATATATTTTGTATAACTGGTATGCAAAAGTTGAAATTATTTTGAATATCGTAGGGTACCGTTTTAATTTTTACCGTAGCAGCGAATTTTAAAGGAAAAAGAAAAAAAAGAAAAAAAGACAAAAATATAAAAAGTGGAGTCGATGGACAAAAAGGATTAAGCTTAATCCCTTGTCTTCCATTCAAGACAGAAAACGAAACAGAAACATATGTACATACATACACGGAAACATAAAAAGGGAAAACACAGTGAAAAAAATGCCAGAAAATGAGAAAAGAGCCGGGAAAATAGTAGAATTTTTACCCCGAAACATTCAGGTAATGATCTTAATATATTATTTGAGTTTATTACGTGTGTTTGAATATGTTTTAACGGTAAAACTTGGAATAATATATATCGTTTTAATAAGTTCAATTAATAGTTTAAAGGGTCAAATGGACCCCGATAATGGAATTGATTATATATTCGTACTCAGTGAGTTATGGGCAACATATAAATGTAATTTATTTAGGGTTTGGTTATTTGACCATAAACCCTGTATATAGGCCTGGCCTGCGTATTGCGTATGCAAAGAGGGTATCAGGTTCCTAATCAGATTGCCCTAAGATGTGAGGAATGAAGCCTTTAGCCTAATTTGATATATTTTTCTGCTTATTGAATAGAGTGGGATCATTTGGCAATGAAACCAAAGGATAAAGCGGTTATTGATTAGCAGAGCTAACTTTTGGAAGAGGTAAGTGTTTATATCCATTTCTTTGGAGGCACCTGGCCTCGTGGATTTTCTACCACGTATTCCTTACGTGTGTGGCTGCCGATAGGCGTACTCATTACGCCTTAGCTTTGGATTTACATTGTATATTATATGTTATGTCCTATTGTTGGTATTGCATTGAGGATTTGAGCATTGTACCCTGGCTCTGAGTTGGCATCTACTTCCCGGTTGTCGATGAGAGTCCCGCGCCAGTGAAGGGTTATTATTGCATCACATTGCATTCATATGCATTATATGTCATTCATATACATTACATTGCATATCATATTGGTTGCAGGAGTATTCCGCCCCAGGAGCAGGAGTATTCCGCTCCATTGTATCATATTGAGGGTAGGAGTATTCCGCCCCAGGAGCAGGGGTATTCCGCTCCATTGTATCATATTGAGGGTAGGAGGATTCCGCCCCAGGAGAGTGCAGGAGTATTCTGCCTCAGCTTTACATTATATCGGGTGCAGGAGTATTTCGCCCCAAGAGAGTGCAGGAGTATTCCGCCTCTAGTTCATATTATATCGGGTGCAGGAGTATTCCGCCCCAGGAGCAGGAGTATTCCGCTCCAGTTGATTATCAGATTGGATTCCCCTCAAATGCAGGAGTATTCCGCTTCGAGATAGGATGGCGGGCACATGTGACCCTTTGCATCATATTTCATTTCATTTCATTTTATCTCACTTCATTTTATTGCATCTCAATTCATATCATTGTGTAGACTTGCGGTACATGACTACTGTTCTGCTTATATGTTCATTGCTTATTTGTTAATATGTTTCTGGCTCGCATCCTTGGTTGAGTTCATAAGTTTCTTACGTGTTTCCGGTTGTTATCTGGCTCTGCCTTTTATAATTTAAATAAAAGGGATTTTGTTTATCTGTTTATCCTCCCTGGCTAGCTATCCTATTCTTTGAGGTGGCTAGTCTACCCCACTTATTGAGTCCTTTTGACTCACCCTTATTTGTTGTTTGTTCTTGTCTATTTATTTCGTTTCGGCAGGTTCGCTCCAGGATTGAGTTCGCCATGTTGTTCAGGAGCGAAGACGACTTCAGCGGTCCGGGTGAGCCAGCTTTTATTTCGGATAGCCACCAGTTTAACATTTATTACTTCAGCTACATTTTGCTCCCTTCAGGAGGTATTTGTCTTCTTCTGTACTCTTAGATGTCTAGTCTGGATAGCCCAAAACCTAGTATGCTGGGTAGTCAGTTGTAATTTCTTTTGTACAGCTTAGAGGTATCAGTATGTCTGCGCTTCTTTTTCTAAGTCTTGTTCCTATTTATGAATTGAATTATATTTATTTTCCTAATTTAATTGGCAAGGGTTCGCCCAACGGGTCTAGGGGAGGATGTCGAGTGCCCTCACGGCCTAGCCGGATTCCGGGTCGTGTCAGTATACCCTTTTGTTATACTGTACACTCTTCTGGTATACCCTTTTGTGTTTGGCTCCAAGTGTGCGATGCTAACGAGCGAATAAATATTTCAATTTTTTTTGTTTTTAACAAAGTATACCCTTTTGGTATACTGTATACTCTTCTGGTATACCCTTTTATGTTTGGATCCAAGTGTGCAATGCTACCGAGCGAATAAATATTTCAGTTTTTGTTGTTTTGAACATATTATACCCTTTTGGTATACTGTATACATCTTCTGGTATACCCTTTTGTGTTTGGCTCCAAGTGTGCGATGCTACCGAGCGAATAAATATTTCAGTTTTTATTGTTTTGAACAAAGTATACCTTTTTGGCATACTGTATACTCTTTTGGTATACCCTTTTGTGTTTGGATCCAAGTGTACGATGCTACCGATCGAATAAATATTTCAGTTTTTGCTGTTTTGAATATAGTATACCCTTTTGGTATACTATATACATCTTCTGGTATCCCCTTTTGTGTTTGAATCCAAGTGTGCGATGCTACCGAGCGAATAAATATTTCAATGTTTAATGTTTTGAACAAAGTATACCTTTTTGGTATACTGTATACTCTTTCAGTATACCTTGTTATGTTCGGATCGAAGTGCGTGATGTTTCAGAGCACTTAAATATTTTAATTTTTATTTTTTTTTAAAGAAGTATACTTTTTTTGTATATCATATACTCTTTTTGTATACCGTTTTATGTTTGGATAAAAGTGTGAGATACTATTGAGCAAATAAAATATTTCAGTTTTTGTGTTTGTGAACAAAGTATGCCTTTTTGGTGAAATAAAAAAAATTTAAAAAAATGAGTATAATAAAATTACGGAGAAAGAAAATAATAAAAATATAAAAAAATGGGGAGACATGAATAGTGCTAGAAACAGGAGAAATAAAAAAAGAAAGAAAATAGAAAGAAAAAAGAATAAAAAATTGAAAAAGGAAAAAAAAACAAGAATAGTGAAAGCGGGGAAGGAGAAAAGAATAACAAAAGAATGACAAAAAAGGAGAAAAAAATAATACAAGATATGAGGAGAGAGAGGAACTTGAGTTCCTTGTTTTATGCCTCAAAATAAGAAGGTAATTAGCTAATGGGTATAGAGTGTAAATAAGTTATGGGTATAAATGTAATGGGTAGAGCCATGTAAATAAAATAGGATGTATGTGTATTTTTGTAAATCCCCCTTATTAACCTAATTATAACTTTAACTGTTCCGAATGACTGAATGGATGCGCCAAACATGAAGGTCGATGTTTTGAACTTTTAAATAACAAACTCAAACGACACATAGATGTTGGGAACGCCTGAACAATATTTAACCAATTATACAAGTTAGAGTGATATATTAAGATGTATAATCACTTAAAAATGATAAATTATACAAGTTAGAGTGATATATCAACATGATTATCACTTAAAATGACCAATTATACATATTATAGTGATAAATCTATAAGAATACTGTTGTACTTGGTGCACCTATGTAAGACACTAGAGGGGGAGAGGGCGAATAGTGTCCTTACCCCATTTTAAAATCCTAAAACTTGCCTTTAATCTTTATCGCCTAACTTACAAAGAACCAGATTCCTTGCAAGTTTCACCTATCTCTGAAACTTAAACTTAATGCGGAAACGTAAATAACACAGAGATTTTTACGTGGAAAAATCCTTGCTCAAGGGATAAAAACCACGATCCAAACTCTTGGGATTTCAACTCTTCCACTAAAGGAAAACCCGAGCAAGTTTTAGACTACAACGTAATGTAATCAAGGAACTAGAACTCCCTAGTACCTAGAACCTTCCAAGCCACACGTTAGCTGGTAAGGTTACCTCTACTTCACCACAAAGAGTAATCTCTACTTAATGCTTCTAAACAAGCTGATAGATTACAACTCAATAGCATATACCAAATAACTAAAAAAACAGACTTAACTATGAAACTGCTCCTTCGTAAGGTTCTGCTGCTCAGCCTTTGTTCTTGCACACAAAGTCTCTCACATTCTGATTGTTCTTGATTTGCTCTGTTGAGATGTCTTTTGTGCGTCATGATTCTGGCCAAATTAACTTGTATTTATAGGAGTTAGACTTAGCCGGATCCAACTAAGTTTAGAATTCCTTTTCCACTTTGGAATCAGTTTCAGACAAGGTTTACCCATATTTCCTTATTTAAAACCTAAGTTAATTTGCCTTAGTTTCCAATCCTTTTTCGTTTAGGAACCGCGTCTCTTTTGAGCACTGCTTCGCGCTTCTTCTTTTCCCGGTAGGATTGGAATTTTGACTCCAGCTGTTCTCTTTTTCCTTTCCCAACTTTGACTCGATCAATCCGTTGAACAACTTAGTCTCTTACTTCAACTATGAACCTTTTCATGATCCACTTAGCACCAGGTCCTTTGTCATCTTCAAAACTCATCCTTCAACAAATTCTCCCTTTTTGATGATGACAAACAATGTTGTCTCACCAAGGGTTTATATGCTCAAGAACCTGTAAAAGTCAAACACTAACCACGAACCAGGGTAAAACAGTTAGGCAAAACAATAGGTCACAAACATACAATGAACTAACAACATCTAACTTCCCCCTTTTGGCATCATCGAAAAGTTTCACAGTTGTATGAAATAAAAGACGATAAAAAGGTAGGAGCGAGACTTGTCTCGAACTCCCTACAAGGTATCCACGGAGAACTTGTTCCGTGAAACCCTCGTATCTGTGTATAGATACGCCTACGCTAAGCAACTACCCTCGAGTTACACCCGGAACTCGCAAGTAGAATGATCGGGGGGTTTGGGGATCAACTAGCTCATCTAGAAGACTCAAACCAACAAAAGGGTTCTTCATTCAATCAAAGAGACTATTCTCTTGAAAGTTTGTTTAATCATTCATCAAAGCTAACTAAGGAAATTGAAAGACTAATGAAGTATTTATAGGCTTCATCTAGATATAATGAAAGCCCTAAATTACCCCCATAGTGGGTTTAAATAACATATGCCACGTAGGGCTAAACTAGGAATTTCATACTAAACAAAATAGAATTCCCGTAATGCTTCAGCACAGTAGGCGCCCCGCCTGGTATAGTTGGCGCCCCGCCTAGTTGCTCCTCACTGGGGAGTAGGCGCCCCACCTCTGAACAGGGGCGGACTGCCCATAAAAGTTCAGAGAGTTGGGTGGGCGGTCCGCCTAGTAAGTGGGCGGTCCGCCTGCTTCTCTGGCTCCTTGAAATGCCTCAAAATGTGTCTCGGATGCTCCTCCTTCATGGCGTTCCAATGCATAAGCTCTTTCTTTGCCTTGGATTGTGCTTTTTGATGGTTGCTCGATTTGCCCCGCATCATCCTCCCTTTCTTGAGAAGATTTCGTCCTCGAAATCAAGGCGTGGTCTCTCATGGCATCAACAACTCCTCGGGGTGGTCCTTCTTTGTCCTTCTTGAGCGTCACTTTGACATAGGCTTCTTCAAAGATCTCCCTTGCCTTAGCATGGAGCTTAGGACCTACAAGCAACGACAAGCAAACACAAGTAAACTTCATAGTTCGAAAGTAGGTTAGTGCAAGAAGTGTGGAAAACACACTCTTGTGGTATAACCAAGCATCAATAATAAGCACAAATATCAAGTCTCCAAGGAGAAAAACAAGTAATTGGTTAAATAACAACATGCACTCAACACAATAATGAGCAAATAGGTCATGGGGACATCGAAAATGCAAGATCAAGCTATCAAAATCCCCTTGAACCTTAAGCTCAAGATCAACACACAAATCAATCCTCAAGGTATGATTAACATGTGGAGTGGAGTGAGTCGAATATTTCAACCTACAAGTAGTATCAAGTACTCCACTCCCCTTCTTTAGAGCATACTTACTCACACCAAGGGATTCCTCTTCCTCTCCCATTTCATCACCTAAGCAACCCTTCTCAAATGGCAAACTCTCATGGAAGGTATTGATGATGGATTCTTCTTAATCATAACCCCAACAAGCAATAGTAGGGTCACTCAAAGAACCATCTACCTCACCCTAATTCTCAAACAATGGGTTGCCTAAGGAGTCAAATCCTTCACACCATGGGGGTTCTATTTGACTACCCACCCTATTCCGATATAAATCACTACCACTTATGAGGATGCCTTCAAATAAGGGATTAGTAAAAGCATGCATCTCAATGTCATGATCAAGCATAGGTAGGCTATCAAGACTAGGTTCATTACATTCACTTGAGGTGTCATCAAAGACGACCTTGTCCAATTCATGCAATTTGGACTCCTCAAGGTCATTACCATACTCACCACAACACATATACCCACCAAATAGAAGCATATCAATAAGGGTATGATCAACTATCTCATCGTCCCCTTTGTCAAAAATTGGTGGTGCGTCATAGCAAAGGTCACAATCATTGTCAACTATCTAATCTACACTAGGGATGGGTTCAATGATCAATGAGCTCACATCATGATGTGGCATAACATTTCTCTCAACTAGTGTTTCACAAGCACACTCAAGTTGACAACTAGACTCTTCACTAGTGGTATACTCACTAGATGTATCAAAAATATCAACTAGTGTTGAGTCATCACAAGACAAATAGCTAGTAGGCTCATGAAAAGGTGAAGTAACACTTACATTTGTAGTACTTCCTTGATCACTCTCAAGGCTTGAAGTGTCATATGCAACTCCTCCTTCATGAAGCTTACATTGAGAATTGTCCTCCTCTTGTCTTCCCTTCCAAGCACATGGTTGAGGCTCCAATGACTTGTCTTAAAATGTACCTACAAAAGAACTAACACAAGAAAAGGTAGAAGATAGAGAATGGTTAGAACAATGGGTGCTCTCACTCTCAATTTTTCCTTCCTTACCTCTCTTTTCTTTCATTTTTCCCTCAAGGTCAAGTGTAGTTTGTGGTGACAATACGCTCACATCACTCCTCAATTCCTCTCTTTTTTCCTCTCTTGGATTGTCACCGGTCACTCCCTCACTTCTCTCTTTCTTTTCTCTCTCATTTGAAGTGGAGTGACTCTCACTTTCATCATGAAATGGCAAGACAATAAGATTGTTTGCCTCGGGTTCAAGTACAATGGGTGACTTTGCTTTAGCCGTCTCCTTCAACTCCTTCATTCGCTTGTAGTCTTCCCTTACTTGCCTTGGAGTCAAAGGTCTAAGCACATACTTCCTCCCATCTTGCTTGACCGTGTAGGAGTTGGTTCGACCATCATGGACTACGCATCTATCATATTGCCATGGTCTCCTAAACAAAAGATGGCAAGCTTGCATCGGGACCACATCGAACATGATCTTATCCTTATAGTTCCCAATGCTAAACCCTATCAACACTTGTTTTACCACCTTTAGTTCACCACACTCACTATGCCAATGTAAACGATATGGTTTTGGATGCTTTAGAGTGGGTAATTTCAATTGGAAAATCAAGGATTGGCTCACTATGTTGGCACAACTCCTTGAATAAACAACCATTGAGCACACTTGCCCCATCACACGACATCTAGCATGAAAGAGGGTTTCTCTTTGATCATTTTCCACCTCCTCTTCCATGAAAATGGTACTCAAGCTCCTCCTAACCACCACGAATAGTTGAGGATCATCATCTCTTTCTATAGCCTCCTCACAAGCAACTTCCTCATCTCCCTCTACTCCCTCATTTTCGGGCTTACTATCTTGCTCATACACCAAATTACCAACCACAACCATGGTTCTTTTTGTAGGACAATCCCTAGCAAAATGACCATAGCCCTTGCACTTATAGTATTGAGTAGAAGTAGAAGTAGGATTGCTCAAGCGAGTTTTAGAAGTACCTTCCAAGTGTGGTGTAGTCTTCTCATATGGCTTCTTCACTTCTTTACTAGCACTTGCACTTGAAAAGTTTGCATTTGGAGTCTTAAACTCCTTTCGCTTGCTTGTGGAAGTAGGAGTGTTGCCTTTGGATTTCTCTCCCTTAAGCCAATTCTCGGCATCAATTGCGGCGTCAAATAGATCTTGAAGTGAAAGATAAGTATGCAACCTCAATTGAGAAGCTATACCATAACTTAAGCCATTCTTGAAATGGATCATGGCTTCTTCTTCACCCTCGGTATCCATATCCAATGCCATCCAGGTCTTCTCAAATTCATCATAGTACTCATGAACCGTCATGTCACCTTGCTTTAGATCATAAAGCTTCTTGAGTTGCTCTTGATGATACCTTGGAGTCACATACTTTCTATTCATAAGTACTTTCAATTCTTCCCAAGTCACATTTACATGCACATTCATTCTTCTTCTTGACCTCTTCATGGACTCCCACCAAGTAGAAGTATATGCCTCAAAGGTAGAAATAGTATAGGTGCCTTTTTTCTCCTCGATCATCTCGTTGGTGTCAAACACTCTCTCCATGAGTAGTACCCATTCCATGTACGCTTATGGATCACAAGTTCCCTTAAAGGATGGGAGATTGAGCTTAACACTATTGAGGTTATTGTTGTCACGTACCCATGATTAGGCTCCGGTTGGCCTCCATAGTGATCATCATAAGCAACATATTCCCTCCTAGAATTCCTTCCATCAAATCTCATGGGTGGCCCTCGACCTCGGCCTCTACCCCGATCCACATTTCGACCCCAATCCATTTGCCTCCTCGGTTGATAATGAGCATCATACCCATAGACTTCATCATCATACTCGGCTTCCTCCCCTTCTTGAGCCTCAACAACTTGCTCAAGAGGTGGAACAAATCTAACGGGTCTTGGAAGTGGAGCATTTCCTTGGGGATTGCCCAAGTTGTGGGGATTGCCCATATGTTGGGGATTGCCCAACCCACGCTCTTGTGGAGCAACATCAGTCCTTAGCTCATACCTCTTGGCTATCTCCGCAAAGTGTCCGGGAGTCACATGAGTGCTATGACTTGTGCCTTCTCCGGATTCAAGAGGGCCGCTCGCGGGCCTTCTTTCAACGGTCTCAAGCCTCAAAGTGATGTCCTCCAACTTAACCATAATGGTAGCCAATGCATCTTTCACGGGATTATCTCCGTCATTTGCCATTGTACCTACAAAATCAACAAATGTTAGTGAAAGCACCTCACTCACACCCTCATGTGTATAGCACTCGGTTCACTCGTTTAGTGGTGGTGGATATTTCACTCAAGTTTGAGTCTACAAGCTTCACGTAGTTGATCAAAGAACCACAACTCAATCACTCAATTCACAATTCAAGTGTACTCCGGGGTGAGTGGAGTTAATGTGACTCTATTGGACGATAAGCACTTTAAAGTGAGGACTTGAGTCAAATGATACTACGAGTCTTCTTCGAATTCTAATCTCCTAACTAGGCTCGAGTTACCTAAAAGCTTCAAAGACTAGTACCAACTAAGTAGGAAAGTTACTTAGCGAAGTACTAGTTAGATGGTATCCAAACAAGGAAACTAGAGAACCTACGAAAAACTACCCAAAGCACCAACTCAGGAAACACAGGCGCCCCACCTCCTCAGAGTGGGCAGTCCGCCTGGTTCTCTGCAGAGGGGAGTGGGCGATCCGCCTGAAAAACAGGCGGCCCAAAATCCTGAGAGCTCACTCCAAGTGGGCGGTCCGCCTCTGTGACTAGGCGCCCCACCTACTGCAATTTTCAGCACAGTTCAATTTCGTGTTTTTCGAATTTAGCACCAGAAAATCCAACAAATCTCACATTGTTTAATCAATCCGAAGGTACCCAATGGTGTTTTCAACCACAATAATCAAACCCCAATGAACTTAAAAAAACCCCAATCAAAATCAATCAAATCACCATTTTTCATCAAGTTCAAAGCTAGGGTTTCAAGAACAAGGGTTTCAAAATTTTCAAATGTTGTTTTACAACTCCAAATCGAGAGTTGTTGGTACCAAAATGACGGGTTTCCAACAAGGAAAAAACCCCAATATCAATCACACAATGGGTCCATCAAACCAAGAACAACAAACAAGAAACTAAGAAAGAAACTGACCTAGGCACGAAGACTCAAGGGTCAGGGGTTTGTAGAAACAAAACCCGAGCCTTGCTCTGATACCAAGATGATACGGGTCAAAATAAAAGACGATAAAAAGGTAGGAGCGAGACTTGTCTCGAACTCCCTACAAGGTATCCACGGAGAACTTGTTCCGTGAAACCCTCGTATCGGTGTATAGATACGCCTACGCTAAGCAACTACCCTCGAGTTACACCCGGAACTCGCAAGTAGAATGATCGGGGGGGTTTGGGGATCAACTAGCTCATCTAGAAGACTCAAACCAACAAAAGGGTTCTTCATTCAATCAAAGAGACTATTCTCTTGAAAGTTTGTTTAATCATTCATCAAAGCTAACTAAGGAAATTGAAAGACTAATGAAGTATTTATAGGCTTCATCTAGATATAATGAAAGCCCTAAAGTACCCCCAAAGTGGGTTTCAATAATATATGCCACGTAGGGCTAAACTAGGAATTTCATACTAAACAAAATAGAATTCCCATAATGCTTCAGCACAGTAGGCGCCCCGCCTGGTATAGTAGGCGCCCCGCCTAGTTGCTCCTCATTAGGGAGTAGGCACCCCGCCTCTGAACAGGGGAGGACTGCCCATAAAAGTTTAGAGAGTTGGGTGGGCGGTCCGCCTAGTAAGTGGGCGGTCCGCCTGCTTCTGTGGCTCCTTGAAACGCCTCGAAATGTGTCTCGGATGCTTCTCGTTCCATGGCGTTCCTATGCATAAGCTCTTCCTTTGCCTTGGATGGTGCTTTTCGATGGTTTCTCGATTTGCCCCGCATCACAAGCTGTCTCCTGAACCCCTCAATCCTCCTGTCCATTCTAGCGTTCCTTCTTTCATCTACATCCTCCTCAACATGCTCTGGTTCATCAGCAGGTTCACCATCCGACACATAGGCACAAGATTTCAGAATGTTCCTCCCAAACAAGTCATTGTGGTCCGGCTCCATCCACTTACCAACAGGTACCCCAAAGAAATCAAATACCTTACCCAGAAGAAACCCATAGACTAGCGCATGTTTACCCAACCCCATGTCAGCTACCCTACCAATGTGCTTGATCATCAATTCAGGCAGATTAATACAAACCTCGCGATCTAATTGGTCCATATAGGTCATATCCAGAAAGTTGGCCTCACTGCGCCTCTCCGACCTCTGCAACAGGTTCTTCAGCACAAACTTAAATAGCAGCTGGTAGAAGGGTTGCATAGCCTTTTTCTTAACTTGTGTTGCCCTTACCAGTCTAGGTCTCGCTGCAAATTTCTGGGTCACCTCAATAGCACACCATCTCCTCTAGCCGACCACGAGTTCATCATGTACTCACGTAGCTCTGAGAAGGAACACCCAAAATCTCACCAAGCTCCACACAATCAATTTGAATTACCAGCCCCTTGACTATGGTTATCACAATTCCCTCACTTACTGTGCAATTCGAGTAAAACTCATGAACCTCTTGCTCTCTCAGCTGTCTAGCTCTATTACTGAACAGGATCAAGCAACCGTGAGCCCTCAACTTAGCACCAAGCTGAGTCAAGCTGAGTCATTCCTTCTAGCTCTAGGTCTGTGAGAATTTTACCCTTAACCAATGGTAACCCTCTAAAGTAGGCCACCCTCATTTTCTTTTCTTCATTGTCATCACCAATCGCCAACTTTGTCTTGGAACCTCTTCTGCGAACCTCAGGTTCCTCCACAATCCTCTCCTGCTGCTCTCGAACAGACCCACGAGTAGCAGGTCTCCTAGCACGACTCACCGTCTTTCTACTGCTTTCTCCCATACCCTCAGCATCACCAGAACTTCCAATTTTAGAACTACCCACAAATTCTCCTCCCTTCACCAACCTTCGTTTCTTCACTGTTTGTTTCTTTTCCTGAACCACATGCCTCTTACCCAATCTCCTCTGTTCCTCCACCACCACAACATCAGTCTCACTGGAGGAACCTTTACTAGCTTGAGGAGTGAGATTTTCCTCAGGCAACACAGCATTTAAAGGTTTGGTATAACCTACACCTTCTACATTCTCTTCCACATAATCATCAATATCTCTTAGATCTGCATCATCACCTACCATAGAACCAGAGAACGAACCAGGTTCTTTCTCAGGTTCCTTGGTAGGTTCAGCAGATTTTTCTTCTCTCTTATCACTAATGGTCTTTTCCACAACAGGAACTGTCTCAGGAACAGGTTCCTCGACAGTCTTTTCAGGTTCTTTTTCAACTAAACCAACTCCTGTATCAACAACCTTTTCTTTTTCAAGATTTTCTACAACCACCTCCTCCTTATCAACTACTTCAGCCACTATATGCTCTCCTAAATCTACAAGATCAAAAGGTAAACAAGCATCTACAACAATAGTACCAGTAGGAGAACTAGGGTTTACCTTTTCGGTTTTTTGAACGCTTTCTTGAACAGTTTCGACGACCCCTTCTTCCGTACCAGCAACTGGAACACTTTCCCCCTTGCTAGTTGCTTCCTCCAATTTCTTCTACCTCAGTTTTGCGAACTTTTTCGCCACAGCGACGGAGCGACTTGCAGCAAGTTTCTTTGCCTTTTGATTTAGCTTGAAAATTTTGGGTTTAAGAGAAGAAAGTTGTGAATCAATTTTGGAACTGGTCGACATTTTTACAGAGTATTGTGATTTTCTTGGAGAGAGAGATTGAGAGAAATTGACTAGAGAGAGTTTCAGTCCTTAGCCCCGATAGAAACAATGTATCACTAATGGAATAGAGAAGGTTATAGGGTGTATCGGGAAGGGGAACGGGTAATGGGATGTGAAAAAGTAGTCATGGCATTATGACGTCCAGGAGATGACGCCAGCAGGTTCAAAGAATTTGAAATTTAAAAATTAACCTCTAATTTGGCGCCAGGTGAGGATAAATGGTAACAAATTGGCCACGTAAGACAAATATTATACTCAGTAAGTAAAATGGAATGTGTATCTGAATGTTCATGCACCAGTTTCTTCAATAATATCCTTTATATCAAAAAAAATTTCCAGTATCTAAGTCATGAAAACATGTTCCAAACAGGTTAGCAAGCAAAAATAATTAAGTTTCATATTTAGAATCAACTAAACAAAGTTAAGCTAGGTAGAATAAGGAAACTTCACTAGCCAATCATTGGGAGAACCAGGTGCTGGCTCGGTCACTGTATCTTGATCATCCCTAGCTCAAGCCTGTTCTTTTCAAATTGTACCCTGTTCAATGCGTTAGTGAAGATATCAGCAATTTGATCCTCAGTCCTGTAAAAGGTCATAGTAATTAAGCCTTTCTCAATATTCTCCCTTAAAAAGTGATGCCTAATATCAATGTGCTTTGTTCTCTTGTGCTGGACCAGGTTCTTGGCAATATTGACTGCACTGGTATTGTCACAAAAGATTGGAACTGGTCCACACTTGATACCAAAGTCCTCTAACTGCTGCTTGATCCATAATAACTCTAAACAGCATAAAGCAGCTGCTACATATTCAGCTTCAGCTATGGATAATGCCACTGCATTTTGCTTCTTTGCAGCCCATGAAACTAAACAAGGACCTAGGAAGTATGCCATCCCAGATGTACTTTTCCTATCAACCAAGTGACCAGCATAGTCAGCATCAGCATACCCAACTAGATCAAAACTTCCACATTTTGGGTACCATAAACCAAGATCTTGAGTTCCTTTCAAATATCTCACGATTCTCTTGACTGCAGTTAAGTGTGACTCCTTTGGTTTTGACTGAAACCTTACACACAACCCCACACTATAAACAATGTCTGGATGACTTGCAGTTAAATACAGTAAAGAACCAATATTCCTCTGTACTTAGTTTCATCAATCGAAGCACCAGTTTTATCCAGATCTATCTTCGTTCCAGGAGCAATAGGTGTGTTCATATTCTTAGCTGACTTCATATCATACTTCCTTATAAGCTCTTTGATGTACTTCTATTGATGGATCATTGTGCCTTCCTGAGTTTGCTTGATTTGTAAACCTAAAAAGAAATTCAGCTCACCCATCATACTCATCTCAAATTCACTTCCCATCAGGTCGGCAAATTCCTTGCAAAGGTTCTCAATAGTAGCTCCAAAGATAATGTCATCTACATATACTTGAACAATTAGCAGGTCCTTAGCTTTCTTCCTTAAGAACAAAGTATTGTCTATTTTACCTCTTGTAAACCCATTCTTCAATAAGAACCCAGACAATCTTTCATACCAAGCCCTAGGAGCCTGTTTCAAACCATACAGTGCTTTGTCAAGTTTGTAGACATGATCAGGAAACTCTGTACTTTCAAAACCAGGTGGTTGAACCACACACACCTCTTCATTCAGATAACTATTAAGGAATGCACTCTTCACGTCCATCTGGTACAGCTTAAACTCCATGTAAGCAGCAAAGGCAATTAGCATTCTAATGGCTTCCATCCTAGCAACAGGTGCAAAGGTTTCATCATAATCGATTCCTTCTTCTTGACTGTAACCTTGAACCACCAGTCTTGCCTTGTTTTTTGTTACTATGCCGTGTTCATCCAACTTGTTTCTAAAGACCCATTTAGTACCAATGTTGGACCTGTCCGATGGTCGAGGGACCAGGTGCCATACCTTACTTCGTTCAAACTGATGAAGTTCCTCTTGCATAGCAATCACTCAATCTGGATCCTCAAGTGCTTCATGTACATTCTTAGATTCTATTGAGGACAGAAATGCAAAGAATGCACAGAAATTCTTTAAAGCTCTTCTAGTAACAACTCCAGTATTCAGATCAGACATGAGGTTCTCCAGTGGATGAGAACTTTGATACTTCTAAGGTTTAGGTTGAATCTGCTGAATGGTGTTTCCAGGAGGAGCTGAGTCATCTAAGTCCTCTCCATCTTGCTCTTCAGTTCCCCCTGTCTGATTGCCTTCTAGTTCCCCCTGAGTTTGATCCTTATCATCATGATTACTTTTAACCCCATTCAGATTCTTAGGGTCTTAAGCAGGTTCATCTCTCGCAAGACCAATCTCCTGATCATCATCTTCTTGTCTGTTTGCAACAGCTTCAGATTCATTAAATACCACATGCACACTTTCTTCTACAGTCAAGGTCCTCTTGTTGAACACTTTATAAGCTTTACTTTGTGAAGAATATCCCAAGAAGATGTCTTCATCACTTCTTGCATAAAACGTCCCTAGAGGTTCTTTCCCATTGTTATGCACGAAACACTTGCACCCAAAAGCTCTGAGATGTGCAATATTAGGTTTCCTTCCTCTAATTAGCTCATAGGGAGTTTTCTCTAATAGAGGACGGATAGAACAGCGATTCAGTAAGTAGCAAGCGGTGTTGACTGATTCAGCCCAAAAAGTCTTTGATAGGCTGCTTGACAACAACATAGTTCTAGCCATGTCCTCTAAGGACCGGTTCTTCCTTTCAACCACACCATATTGCTGAGGGGTCCTTGGTGCAGAGAAGTTGTGATCCACACCATGTTTATTTCAATATTCTGCAAACTTAGCATTTTCAAACTCTGTTCCATGGTCGGACCTTATATTTACTAGTTGAAGCCCCAGTTTCTTCTAATTGATTCTAACCCAGTCCTCGAACATATTATATGCTTCATCTTTAGAACTGAGGAACAAGGTCCATGTGTATCTGGAGTAGTCATCGACTATTACCATCACGAATCTCTTACCTCCTTTGCACCTTACCCTCATTGGTCCACACAAATCCATGTGAACCAGTTCAAGTGGTTTAGACGTACTAACCACTTTCTTTGACATGAATGAAGATCTTACATGTTTTCCCCTCACACGAGCATCACAAATCTTGATGTCATTGAACCTCTTGCTTGGCATTCCACGAACCAGGTCCTTTGACACCAACTTATTCAATTGAGTCAGGCTTGCATGTTCTAATCTCTTGTGCCACAACTAACTATCATTCTCCAGCACATTCAAACAAGTCAAATTATTCTTAGGAAGAGAACCTAATGTAGCCTTGTACATATTATTGGCTCATTTTCCTTCCATTATCACTTCACCAGTCTGTAGGTTCTTTACAGTGCAACCTACAGATGTGAAACTCACCAGATTTCCTCTATCACATAGTTGAGAGATACTTAGAAGATTGTGCCTCAATCCATCCACACATAGTACATTGCCAATAGCATGATTTAGGGATCTCCCAACTTTTCCAATACCAACAATTTCACCGCTCTTGCCTCCTCCAAAAGCCACACTACCCCCTTGAAATGCTGCGAGTGAGAGTGAAACGACCTCGGTCAGTCGTTTTGGAAGTTAGGACTCCGATTGGCGTGCTGATAATTTTAAAATATTTGTAAGGTCCATTAGGACCTGTCTATAAAATTTGAGCTAAATCAGACCTCGTTTGGTAGGCATCGAAAGAAGGTTTCAGTTTTTATTGTCGATAAATATTAAAAAGAGATTTTCGAGCTCGGTTTTGGCGAATGAGCTCCGATTTAAAATTCGAAAGCGCCGATGGATTCGTATGATTATTTATGACTTTTGTAAACTTTCAAAAGTGAATTTCGATGTTGTTCGGCTAGTTTCCACTAAAATTCCGAAAGTTAAATAATTTGATCTTTTTCCATTTAATTTGTATATTGAGTTTCGGGAGTCCGATTTGAGATCCGGCTTAGCGAGTATGTTACATATATTTTGTATAAATTGTATGAAAAAGTTGGAATTATTATAAGAGTTAGAGTGATAATTATGAAAGATAATCACTTAAAATGATCAATTATACAAGTTATAGTGATATATCAAGATGATTATCACTTAACATGACCAACTATACAAGTTATAGTAATAAATCTACAAGAATATCACTTAAGATGACCAACTATACAAGTTATAGTGATAAATCAATATGAATATCAACTCAAATGACTAATTATACAAGTTAGAGTGATAATTATGAAGATTATCACTAAAAATGACCAATTATACAGTTTAAAGTGATACATCTACGAAAATATCAACTAACACGATCTATTATACAAGTTAGAGTGATAATTATAAAAGATAATCACTCAAAATGACCATTTATACAAGTTAGAGTGATACATAAAGATGATTATCACTTAACATGACCAACTATACAAGTGATATGATAAATCTACAAGAATATCACTTAAAATGACTAATTATACAAGTTAGAGTGATATCTCAAGATGATTATCCCTTAAATCTACAAGAATATCACTTAAAATGACCAATTATACAAGTTAGAGTGATATCTCAAGATGATTATCCCTAAAAATGACAAATTATACAAGTTAGAATGATATATCAAGATGATTATCACTTAAAATGACCAATTATACAAGTAAGAGTTATATATCGAGATGTATAATCACTTAAAATGACCAATTATACAAGTTAGAGTGATATATAAAGATAAATATCAAATAAAATGACCAAATATACAAGTTATAATGATAAATCAAGATGAATATCAACTAAAATGATCAATTATAAAAATTAGAATGACATATCAAGATGGTTATCACTTAATATGACCAATTATACAAGTTAAGTGATATCTCAAGATGATTATAACTTAAAATAAAAAATTATACAAGTTTGAATGATATATCAAGATGATTATCACTTAAAATGACCAATTATACAAGTAAGATTGATATTTCAAGATGTATAATGACACGGCCCGGAATCCGGTTAGACCATGTGGGCACCCGACTGACACGACCCGGAATCCGGCTAGGCCGTGCGGGCACCCGACATCTTCCCCTAGACCCGTCGGGCGAACCCTTACCAATTAAATTAGGAAAATAAATATAATCCAATTCATAAATAAAAACAAGACTTAGAAAAAGCACAGACATACTGATACCTCTAAGCTGTACAAAAGAAATTACAGCTGACTACCCAACATACTAGGTTTAGGGCTATCCAGACCAGACATCTAAGAGTGCAAAAGATGACAAATACCTCCTGAAGGGAGCAAAATGCAACTGAAATAATAACCAACAAACTGGTGGCCATCCGGAATAAAAGCTGGCTCACCCTGACAGCTGAAGTCGTCTTCGCTCCTTTACAACGTGGCGAACTCAATCCTGGAGCGAACCTGCCGAAACGAAATAGATAGACAAAAACAAACAACAAATAAGGGTGAGTCAAAAGGACTCAATAAGTGGGGCAGACTAGCCACCTCAAGGAATATGATAGCTAGCCAGGGAGAAGAAAAACAGATAAAATAAATCCATCTTATTTGAACTATAAACAGGCAAAGCCAAATAATAACTGAAAACACATATGGAATCATAAAAAGCCAGGGACATAAGGTAGACAGAACATATAGATATCCTGAACATGTCGATAATCAGAAATACATCCTGTTGCGGCGTGCAACCTGATCCATATATTCATACTGTTGCGGCGTGCAACCCGATCCGTATATTTAAACTGTTGCGGCTTGCAACCCGATCCGTATATTTATACTCTTGCGGCGTGCAACCCGATCCGTATATTTACACTGTTGCGGCTTGCAACCCGATCCGTATATTTATACTGTTGCGGCGTGCAACCCGATCCAATCCGATCCATGTATTTATATTGTCGCGACGTGCAACCCGGGATACGAGCCAGAAATATATAGGCAAACTGAGATACGTTCACAACATGGTATACATACCGCATATATAAAACACAACACAATACACACAATAGTCAGTATGCGGTGCAATGAGATGGGATGAATGCGGTATGATGCAATGCAGTCACATATGTCTGATACCTATCTCCGGCGCGGGACTCTCATCGTCTACCAGGAGATATATGCAATAATGACCCTTCACCGGCTCGGGACTCTCATCGATTACCGGGAAGTATATGCAATGATGACCCTTCACCGGTGCGGGACTCTCATCGCCAACCGGGAAGTATATGCAATAATGACCCTTCGCCGGTGCGGGACTCTCATCGCCAACCGGGAAGTATATGCAATAATGACCCTTCGCCGGTGCGGGACTCTCATCGCCAACCGGGAAGTATATGCAATAATGACCCTTCGCCGGTGCGGGACTCTCATCGCCAACCGGGAAGTATATGCAATAATGATCCTTCGCCGGTGCGGGACTCTCATCGCCAACCGGGAAGTATATGCAATGCTCAAAACCAGAGTGCAATGCTCATATGTTCAATGCAATACCAACTACAGGGCAGAACATATAATATACAATGTAAATTCAAAGCTAAGGCGTAATGAGTACGCCTATCGGCAGCTACACACGTAAGGAAACACGTGGTAGAAAATCCACGAGGCCAAGGGCCTCAAAATAAATGGATATAAACACTTACCTTGTTACAAAGTTAGTACATCCACTCAATAACCGCTTGTCCTTTGGTTTCATTGCCAAACGATCCCACTCTATTCAATAAGCAGAAAAATATATCAAATTAGGCTAAAGGCTTACTTCCTCACATCTTAGGGCAATCCAGGTAGGAACCTGATACCCTATTCACATACGCAATACGCAGGTCAGGCCTATATACAGGGTTTAAGGCCACATAACCAAACCCCAAATAAATTATATCTATATGTTGTCCATAACTCACTGAGTACGAATATATAATCAATTTCATTATCGGGGTCCATTTGACCCTTTAAACTATTAATTGAACTTATTAAAACGATGTCTAATATTCCAAGTTTCACTGTTAAAACATATTCAAACACACGTAATAAACTCAAATAATATAGTAGGATCATTACCTGAATGTTCTGGGGTGAAAATACTATTTTTCTCCGGTCCCTTTTCTCATTTTCTGGCATTTTTTCTTCCTCCCCATCGTTTTATTTTTCTCTGTTTCATATTGTTTATACTCCTCTGCTTTCTTCGTTAATCACTTGAGCATATAAGCTCAAGTGACCGCCTAACTATTTTGTCTCGTTTTCCCTTTTTTTTTTCTTTTTTTTTATTTTCTTTTCTTAACAAAAATTAAAACAGTGCCCTACGATATTCGAAATAATTCCAACTTTTGCATACAAGTTGTACAAAATATATGTAACATACAAACGAAGGCAGATCTCAAATCAGACTCCCGAAACTCAAGATGCGAATTTAAATGAAAAGAAGTCAAATTATTTAACTTTCAGCATTTTAGCGGAAATTAGCCGAACAACATCGAAATTCACTTTCGAAAGTTCACAAAAGTCATAAATAATCATACGAACCCAACGGCACTTTCGGATTTTGAATCGGAGCTCATTCGGCAAAAACCGAGCTCGAAAATCTCTTTTTAATATTTATTGCCAATTAAAACTGAAACCTTCTTCTGATGCCTACCAAACGAGGCCTGATTTAGCTCAAATTTTACATATAAGTCCCAATGGATATTATGAACATTTTAAAATTATCGGCACGCCAATCGGAGTCCTAACTTCCGAAATGACTAACCGGGGTCGTTTCATTCTCCTCCACTTAAACTCTCGTTCGTTCTCGAACGAGCCTAAGTCTAAAGAAAAATTCATATAGATAGCAAGAGAACTTGCATGACCTTCATAAACTACTCCACGGGCATTATTTCTTGATTACAGGATCAGAATTATAACACGCATACCGAACTTTTGGAATAAAATATATCTGGATAATATGATAATACCATTACACAGCTTATTCTGACTAAGCTGATCCTTCTTCGATTACGAGAAGAGAGTTCTACATTTTCGAAGCAAAGATACATGGAACTTTGAATGGGTTAACATGATTCAGCAGATAATTACCTCTTCGATATACCTTTCGATATAGAACAGGTCGATGGAACTAAGAATTAGCTTATGCTTCAGCAACGCCTTAGAGATTTAATATTATGATTCGGTATCAATTGGAGGAAGACTCCTCCACTTAAAGCATAAACTCATACAACTAATTTGAATAGAAATAGTCATCCTCTCACAACCTGCTGGATTAAAGAAGACCTAGCTAAAAGCTGAACATAGGCAGACATAAACTACCAAACTACCCTTTCGAGTTGCCAATTAGCTGCAACTCTCGAGTTCACAACTCCATACCTTTGCCGTAAGCACCACCGCCTGATGGATGGTACTTCTTTATAAAAATTTCGGCAGAGTTTCCCCTGAAACTGGATGATCCGCAAAAACAGAACCAGCACTATACTATACATGGGAATGGATACCCGGATAAACTGATAACATAAACATATTAAACGGATAACAAGATGAGACAACTGGACCAAAACAATAATATGCTTCCAAAATAATAATATGCTTACCCGGTCACAATAACACGTACTCTGGCTCAACACAGGGAACGTCACAAGCGGCTACCAATCGCCCAAGCTCACTAGTGCCGGACGAAGAAGAAATGGAAATAGATCGAGGATAGATATAATTAGAGCTTCAGGAATTTCATCTTCTTATTTGCTTGGCTACCAAAGCTAGACTGCTTACGAGTCAAAGTAGCCCAAGAATCGCAATTGAAGAAACAGATATCAACTGAGCTTTATACAACAACATCCATGCCAATTTGACCTCTCAATAAGAAGAAAATTCTGACAATTTACCAGAAACCCTTTTATAACCAAGATAAGCTCAAGGGATAACATGACTCTACTAATATCTCGAACCAAGAGGAGACACGCAGATCGAATATTACTTACTAACCACTTTACCCCGGAAGAAACCATGACCCTCTCTTATGGTGATGAACTAGAATCCCATCATCCAACCAATACGAAATTCCGAAAAGAGAGGTAGACTGACTTGACATTATAATAGAAGGTGGCACAATAGGATACCAAGTAAACAATAGCGACACTCACTGTCAAATCTCTCATATTTAGACCAGATAAATTAGTAGGGTCTCACCAATGCCAGGAATAAATCATACCAAAAGCTCGCCCCTCTACCGCAGCCGATTCTTAACAGAAACAATATCCAAGGAAACCATGGAATATGATATGACAGACCATCTCCAGATCGATCGGAAGAATCAAATCTTAAGGGAAGAAGAAATACATGGGTCTATTACATCGGATGCCTCAGCATCCTGCCAGACTAGCAGTTCATAGAACTGCCTCTGCAGCTGAGCTAAGCAACTACTCTGATAATCACCTTCTGAAGAACAACTGCCACCACACTCTCAACCTCTACCGGATGGTAGCATTTCTTTTGCTGATTGAGATCTAAATGAAATCCCTTGCGACTGCGTAGATGCCTGATGACGAGAGAAAAGACGATTGCTAACTTGTCAGAGTAAGGGAAAACTCCTCAAAAGGGTAGCCAGACTCACAACAATAATATCACCTTTTCGCTGAATATGGGAACTGGACAGATTGTTGACAGTTGTAAAGAAAAGACTGAATCTGATCTCGACGAGCTACTGGCACACTCTAAGAATTACGTGACACAAGCTGAGATAACCTAGAAGGTGATCTCCCGAAATAATCAGAACTTTTACCTCCAAATGAGGTACCATGGTTGCCCACTAGGGTCACGGAATCTCTTGCTCTCCAGCTCTAACTTATGGTATACCTCAGTACCTTCGGGTAATATCAACAACAATATCAAATGAAATCCCGACCTCAATCACTCGAGCCATCTGGGATCTCAAGGAAAGAGAAAGGTCATCAATAAATCTTTGAACATTCTCAGAAGGTTCATGGACTAGTTCTAATGCATATTCAGTCATTTTATAGAATTCAATCTCATATTCTGAAACATCAACAGGCTAACCGACAAGCTACCCTGTCCAATCCACTCAAACTGGCAACACTTTTCATCTCGCTCGCTACTCGAAAGGAACTTTTCCACGAATCTAGAAGAAAAATCGAACCAAGTTAGCTAATAAAAGAGCGGCCCACCAATTCAAGGCTGGACCCCTGAAACTGGAAAGAAGAATAATCAACACCATACCAATCAACACCATACTGCTCGATATAATCAAGAGCCTGAAGGATACGCTAACATTATTTTATTTTAAAAAAATCACGAGGTTTATCTGATGCATTGCTTAAGAATATCGGAAGGTTCAACCGCGTAAAATAATATAATCTCTTTGGGCACTCGGACCGAACTATTACCTTGGTTGGCTAACCAGCCAGAACAACTATAGGCACAACACATGCTGCTTCTGGAACATAACTTACTGCGGTAATATTAAGAACTGGAATAGGAGCTCCCTGAGGCTGAACATCTCCATTTGCGGCAACCTGATAAGCTGCCTAGTGAATAATAGGTTCTTGCGGTATCTGCGTCGCCAAGATTCTCGTAAAAGCATCATAGAGAGCCAAGGGAACCACAAGGCCCTGCTCCCTTGCCCATCGCGAGCTTGTACAACTGGGACCTCCGTAACTAGATCGTTAGCACGATAAAAAAAACTCTCGGGGCTTCGTCAGTACTAGCCCCAGGCTAGACTGCTTCGTCTTGAACTCATACTGTTTGCTGATTTGTTGCACGAGGATTTCATAATTACCACGAAGGAATTAACGAAAATACTTTTGCATCCTAGAGCGACACACGATAAAAAAAAGAAGAAAGTGAAACTTCCTAAATGCCATCATAGCCTCTCGTAGATAAGTACGGCCGTCTACGTACCCATCAGCGAGACTCTACTAAACACTGTCTTAGTCTGGATAGACTCTAAACCGGGCTCTGATACCAACTGACACGACCCGGAATCCGGCTAGGCCGTGCGGGCACCCGACATCTTCCCCTAGACCCGTCGGGCGAACCCTTACCAATTAAATTAGGAAAATAAATATAATCCAATTCATAAATAAAAACAAGACTTAGAAAAAGCACAGACATACTGATACCTCTAAGCTGTACAAAAGAAATTACAGCTGACTACCCAACATACTAGGTTTAGGGCTATCCAGACCAGACATCTAAGAGTACAAAAGATGACAAATACCTCCTGAAGGGAGCAAAATGCAACTGAAATAATAACCAACAAACTGGTGGCCATCCGGAATAAAAGCTGGCTCACCCTGACAGCGGAAGTCGTCTTCGCTCCTTTACAACGTGGCGAACTCAATCCTGGAGCGAACGAAACGAAATAGATAGACAAAAACAAACAACAAATAAGGGTGAGTCAAAAGGACTCAATAAGTGGGGCAGACTAGCCACCTCAAGGAATATGATAGCTAGCCAGGGAGAAGAAAAACAGATAAAATAAATCCATCTTATTTGAACTATAAACAGGCAAAGCCAAATAATAACTGAAAACACATATGGAATCATAAACAGCCAGGGACATAAGGTAGACAGAACATATAGATATCCTGAACATGTCGATAATCAGAAATACATCCTGTTGCGGCGTGCAACCTGATCCATATATTCATACTGTTGCGGCGTGCAACCCGATCCGTATATTTACACTGTTGCGGCTTGCAACCTGATCCGTATATTTATACTGTTGTGGCGTGCAACCCGATCCGTATATTTACACTGTTGCGGCTTGCAACCCGATCCGTATATTTATACTGTTGCGGCGTGCAACCCGATCCAATCCGATCCATGTATTTATATTGTCGCGACGTGCAACCCGGGATACGAGCCAGAAATATATAGGCAAACTGAGATACGTTCACAACATGGTATACATACCGCATATATAAAACACAACACAATACACACAATAGTCAGTATGCGGTGCAATGAGATGGGATGAATGCGGTATGATGCAATGCAGTCACATATGTCTGATACCTATCTCCGGCGCGGGACTCTCATCGTCTACCAGGAGATATATGCAATAATGACCCTTCACCGGCTCGGGACTCTCATCGATTACTGGGAAGTATATGCAATGATGACCCTTCACCGGTGCGGGACTCTCATCGCCAACCGGGAAGTATATGCAATAATGACCCTTCGCCGGTGCGGGACTCTCATCGCCAACCGGGAAGTATATGCAATAATGACCCTTCGCCGGTGCGGGACTCTCATCGCCAACCGGGAAGTATATGCAATGCTCAAAACCAGAGTGCAATGCTCATATGTTCAATGCAATACCAACTACAGGGCATAACATATAATATACAATGTTAATTCAAAGCTAAGGCGTAATGAGTACGCCTATCGGCAGCTACACACGTAAGGAAACACGTGGTAGAAAATCCACGAGGCCAAGGGCCTCCAAAGAAATGGATATAAACACTTACCTTGTTACAAAGTTAGTACATCCACTCAATAACCGCTTGTCCTTTGGTTTCATTGCCAAACGATCCCACTCTATTCAATAAGCAGAAAAATATATCAAATTGGGCTAAAAGCTTCATTCCTCACATCTTAGGGCAATCCAGGTAGGAACCTGATACCCTATTCACATACGCAATACGCAGGTCAGGCCTATATACAGGGTTTAAGGCCACATAACCAAACCCCAAATAAATTATATCTATATGTTGTCCATAACTCACTGAGTATATATAATCAATTTCATTATCGGGGTCCATTTGACCCTTTAAACTATTAATTGAACTTATTAAAATGATGTCTAATATTCCAAGTTTCACTGTTAAAACATATTCAAACACACGTAATAAACTCAAATAATATAGTAGGATCATTACCTTAATGTTCTGGGGTGAAAATACTATTTTTCTCCGGTCCCTTTTCTCATTTTCTGGCATTTTTTCTTCCTCCCCATCGTTTTATTTTTCTCTGTTTCATATTGTTTATACTCCTCTGCTTTCTTCGTTAATCACTTGAGCATATAAGCTCAAGTGACCGCCTAACTATTTTGTCTTGTTTTCCCCTTTTTTTTTTCTTTTATTTTATTTTCTTTTCTTAACAAAAATTAAAACAGTGCCCTACGATATTCGAAATAATTCCAACTTTTGCATACAAGTTGTACAAAATATATGTAACATACTCACGAAGGCAGATCTCAAATCAGACTCCCGAAACTGAAGATGCGAATTTAAATGAAAAGAAGTCAAATTATTTAACTTTCAGCATTTTAGCGGAAATTAGCCGAACAACATCGAAATTCACTTTCGAAAGTTCACAAAAGTCATAAATAATCATGCGAACCCAACGGCACTTTCGGATTTCGAATCAGAGCTCATTCGGCAAAAACCGAGCTCGAAAATCTCTTTTTAATATTTATTGCCAATTAAAACTGAAACCTTCTTCCGATGCCTACCAAACGAGGCCTGATTTAGCTCAAATTTTACATATAAGTCCCAATGGATATTATGAACATTTTAAAATTATCGGCACGCCAATCGGAGTCCTAACTTCTGAAACGACTAACCGGGGTCGTTTCACCGACATCCTCTCCTGGACCCGTCGGACGAACCCTTACCAATTAAATTAGGAAAATAAATATAACAATTAATAAATAAAGACAGGACTAAAAAAAACATACAGGCATATTGACACCTCTAAGCTGTATGAAAGAAAATTACAGCTGACTACCCAACATACTAGGTTTAGGGCTATCCAGACTAGACATCTAAGTATACAAAAGAAGACAGATACCTCCTGAAGGGAGCAGAATGCAACTAAAATAATAACCAATAAACTGGTGGCCATCCGGAATAAAGCTGGCCCACCCTGACAGCTGAAGTCGTCTTCGCTCCTTCACAACGTGGCGAACTCAATCCTGGAGCGAACCTGCCGAAACGAAATAGATAGACAAGAAACAAACAACAAACAAGGGTGAGTCAAAAGGACTCAATAAGTGGGGCAGACTAGCCACCTCAAAGAATAGGATAGCTAGCCAGGGAGAAAAGAAACAGATAAAGTAAATTTCTCTTATTTAAATTATGAAAAGAAAGAGCCAGATAATAACTAGAAATACGTATGGAATCACAAACTCATTAACAACCAGGAACATAAGATAGTCAGAACATATAGGTATCCCGAACATATCAACAATCAGCAATACATCCTGTTGCGGCGTGCAACCCGATCCATGTATTCATCCTGTTGCTGCGTGCAACCCGATCCATATATTCATACTATCGCAGCGTGCGACCCGATCCATATATTTATACCGTTGCGGCGTGCAACCCGATCCATATATTTATACCGCTGCAGCGTACAACCCGATTCATATATTTATACCGTTGCGGCGTGCAACCCGATCCATATATTTATACCATTGCGGCATGTAACCCGATTCATATATTTATACTGTTGCGGCGTGCAACCCGATTCCCGCAACCCAGAATACGAGCCAGAAATATATAGGTAAACTGAGATATGTCCACGACATAGCGTACAAACCGCATACATAAAACACAACACAATACATACAATAGTCAGTATGCGGTGCAATGAGATGGGATGAATGCGGTACAATGCAATGCAGTCACATATACCTGATACCTATCTCCGGCGTGGGACTCTCATCGTCTACCAGGAGATATAGGCAAAGATGACCCTTCACCGGCTCGGGACTCTCATCGATTACTGGGAAGTATATGCAATAATGACCCTTCACCGGTGCGGGACTCTCATCACCAATCGGGAAGTATATGCAATAATGACCCTTCACCGGTGCGGGACTCTCATCGCCAACCGGGAAGTATAGGCAGTAATGATCCTAAATGAAACGACCTCGGTTAGTCGTTTCGGAAGTTAGGACTCCGATTAGCGTGCCGATAATTTTAAAAACTTCGTAAGGTCCATTAGGACCTGTCGATAAAATTTGAGCTAAATAAGAACTCGTTTGGTAGGCATCGAAAAAAGGTGTCAGTTTTTATTGTCGATAAATATTAAAAAGAGATTTTTGAGCTCGGTTTTGGCGAACGAACTCCGATTCGAAATCCGAAAGCGCCGTTAGGTTCGTATGATTATTTGTGACTTTTGTGAACTTTCGAAAGTGAATTTCGATGTTGTTCGGCTAGTTTTCGCTAAAATGCCGAAAGTTAAATAATTTGACTTTTTCTATTTAAATTCGCATCTTGAGTTTCGGGAGTCCAATTTGAGATCTGCCTTCGCGAGTATGTTACATATATTTTGGATAACTTATATACAAAAGTTGAAATTATTTTGAATATTGTAGGGTACCGTTTTAATTTTTACCGTAACAGCGAATTAAAAAAAAAAGCTCATAATGAGCAGATGAGAAAGGACGAGAAGCAGAAACGAGAACAAAAGCAGAAACATGGAAATATGGGAAAAAAATGCCAGAAAATGACAAAAGTCACAAATAATCATACGAACCTAACGGCGCTTTCGGATTTCGAATCGGAGTTCGTTCGCCAAAATCGAGCTCAAAAATCTCTTTTTAATATTTATCGACAATAAAAACTGACACCTTTTTCCGATGCCTACCAAACGAGTTCTGATTTAGCTAAAATTTTACCGACAGGTCCTAATGGACCTTACGAAGTTTTTAAAATCATCAGCACGCCAATCGGAGTCCTAACTTCCGAAACGACTAACCGAGGTCGTTTCATATAATCACTTAAAATGACCCATTATACAAGTAAGAGTGATATATCAAAATGTATAATCGCTTAAAATGACCAATTATACAAGTTAGAGTGATATACCAAGATGAATATCAAATAAAATGACCAAACATACAAGCTATAATGATAAATCAAGATTAATATCAACTAAAATGACCAATTATACAAGTTAGGATGATATATCAAGATGGTTATCACTTAAAATGACCAATTATACAAGTTTATCTCAAGATGATTATCACTTAAAATGACAAATTATACAAGTTAGAATGATATATCAAGATTATTATCACTCAAAATGACCAATTATACAAGTGTGATATATCAAGATTTATAATCACTTAAAATGACCAATTATACAAGTTACAGTATGTATCAAGATGAATATCAAATAAAATGACTAAATATACAAGTTATAATGATAAATTAAGATGAATATCAACTAAAATGACCAATTATACAAGTTAGAATGATATATCAAGATGATTATCAGTTAAAATGACCAATTATACATGTTATAGTGATAAATCTACAAGAATATCACTTAAAATGACCAAATATACAAGTTATGGTGATAAATCAAGATGACTATCGACTAAAATGACCAAATATACAAGTTATAATGACAAATCAAGATGAATATCAACTAAAATGGCCAATTATACAAGTTAGAGTGATAATTATGAAAGATTATCACTTAAAATGACCAATTATACAATTTAGAGTGATAGACTATAAAAATATCAACTAACATGATCAATTATACACATTAGAGTGATAATTGTGAAAGACTATCACATAAAATGACAAATTATACAAGTTAAAGTGATATATCAAGATGATTATCACTTAACATGATCAATTATACAAGTTATAGTGATAAATCTACAAGAATATCACTTAACATGACCAACTATATAAGTTATAATGATAAATCAAGTTGATTATCACTTAAAATTACAATTGTACAGGTTAGAGTTATAAATATACAAGATTATCAACCATTTGGTGGAGTTAAAGTGATAAATCTAGAAGATAAACACATTATACGTTCTGAAGGACAAAAATGTTAAACCCAAACTTGAAAAAGATGTTCCGAACGTAGTCACTTCCCGGGTTAGGGTTTAGAGTTTAGGGTTGGGGTTTGGGGTAAAGATGTTCGGAACGACTTTATAGATATTTCTAAATATTCAGGAAAGTATGCATGTCTAAAATTGAGCCAACGTTCATAGCAATTTATGCAAATGACTTAAACAATATAAGTATGTTTCGAAAAAGGTAATAAATATGCAAATTAACGATAGTAACAACAAATAAATATACATAAATAAATTTGTTCAGGTTTACAAATTGGACGAACATCCAATATACAAATTGAAGAATTTACAAGCTGACTTGTATCTTCATTTTCCCTACGTCACATGGGGCATGTAGTTCTTTTGTGAAGATATGTTTTGCAGATGCCATATTTATTTTTCCTCTGAAGTACTTCCCCAACTGATGGATTAGCTTAGTTCTTCTCCTTCCTGCCTTGATCAGCCTTGGAGGTGCAGACACTGGAAATATTACCTCCTCAAGAGGGATCACCCATAATTCTTTTGGAGGAGCTAGATTGACAGGGTCTGCATAGGCAAAGATTATCATATGAGAAGACTAAATTCATACTTAGCCAACAACTTAACGTCAACTTGGGATGACGAAAGAAAATGCTTGAACTCTTGATAAATCATAAATCATTTTTTAAACCTTATCTTGGCTCTAGCAGAACAAGGCAATAAGAACTAAGATATTTATACTACTCTATGAGTATATGATTAGTAAAACCATTGACAATATGAAGTACAAAAACTTCTACTCCCACAATGCCCCTAGCTCCGGCAAGGTAGACTTTCCTTGAATTCTTAATTTTCCTTTGCTACATAAATAGTTGTGTTTCCCATTTGTCAATACCTGCTACAAACCATTTTCGGCAAACACCAAATGAAAATGTGTCAAATAATTTGTACAATAGTTCGATGGGTAAAATATATATTTGCTAAACATCATGAGAGATTTTCAGAACATCTGACAGGATGTTGATTAGTAAAATATCTCTTGATGTTCACGACATCTCTCTAGATATTCGAAGCATCTTGCCTATCAAGATGTTCAGGATGTTCGGAATATTATTATTGATGTTCAAGATGTTTGGAATATCCGTCAAGATGTTTCAAACGTCTCTCTATCAGGATGTTCCGAGCATCCTAATAGATGTTCATCGCCCTGAGAAAAAATTTCAACATCGATTTTAGTCTAAAATTAACCAAATCAAGTCCAAATTAACTCTAAATGATTTCAAATTTTATATTCAACCTCTCACTATTATTCCCAATAATTCTAAACAACACCCACTTGAAAATAGTACAAAATTTGGTTGATCCTTTAAAACCCATTTCAAAAACTTCAATATTTTATAATGATGAACATTCACTAATCTTCTTCACGAAGAATAAGAAATAGGTATGTGTTGTATTTTGTTTAGGATTGTTTAGATAGAAGAAACAATAAGACAAAGTGTAGATTAAAGAAACAAGAAGAATGATGCGAGTAAGGATTTGAGAGGGAAAACGGGGGAGAGGAGAGAGAGAAGAGCTGCATACATCTAGGTTTATGGCCAAATTTGGCAAAACAGTGGCCTCTTATACTTGGATCAATGTGTAACATAAAAAATTTTGGGGTGAGAAGGTTAGGTAGTTAGAAACATTTAATACCATTAATGATTAGAGGATCCTATACTTCATGATTAAAACTTGAGCCTTTTTCCATTCAAAAAAAAACTTGAGGGGTCCTGCCATGCCAATTCCCGGGGTGTGGTAAACAGCAAAATACAGCTGATAGTTCTCTTTCATGAGGTTATATGTCACTGACAACACAAAAGAATCTGGAAAATGCTTTGCCCAGTTACAAAATTGGGATATTATGACTTCTCGACGCTCGGTTACTTCTCTAGATGATTGCGAAATGGAAATAATTGTCGATTAATCTTTTAATTAGAACTATAGTTTTTATCTTAGTCTTATCATTAAACTTAAAAGAAAATGAGTAGGCCTTGTAATATTTTTCCTAAGAGAAAAAAAATAAAAAGTAATCAAGCTAGGAAGGGTCTCATATGATTTTCTATCTCACAAGCGATTTCATCAACCCTAACTTCCACAAATTCTTATGCACTATTCAAGTCAATGGTCTGTTAGTCGAGAGAAATGGTGTGCAAGGACCTCTGAAGTCTCAAATGAAGTAGAGGGTCATCCCCTTTTCTTTTTCTTTTTATTCTAAGCGTGATTTAGACTAACTAAGGACCAAATTAGTATTTCTAAAACTTTGTGGGTTGTAACTAAAAGCAACAAAACTTTTAAACTTCTTGGGATCAAAATTAAAGTTCACAATTTTAAAATAAATAAATAAAAATTCTCTCTTTTCTCTTCTTGCTCATCATATCTTCTTCATCTTCCTCCTCTTCTATTTTCTTTTCTTCATCTTCTTCTCCTTTTATTTATCTTTCTCGTCATACTCTTTAACCTACATCGTGATCTTCTTCTTCTTCTTCTTCTTCTTCTTCTTCTTCTTCTTCTTCTTCTTCTTCTTCTTCCTCCTCCTCCTCATGCTCTCCTTCTACTTATTCTTCTTCATCATCTTATTCTTATCCAAAATTTTCTTAAACTTTACGTGGGTTTAGAAATTCGAACATGATTTTTATGTTATTTTAGAGCGGGTATTGTTTGAAATGATTATGAACGGTATTTGGATCTTAAGCATAAAATTTGAGATAATTTGGTGTTGATTTGAGTTGCTTTGGATGGATTTTGAATAAAAAAGCGCGGTTGAAATATTCTTTTCGGGACGATAAACATATGTCACGATGTTTGGAACATCTGTTAGGGTGTTCAGAACATCTTCTGTCAGGATGTTTGGAACATTTGTCATGGTGTTTGGAACATCTTCTATCACGATGTTTGAAACATCTGTCAGGGTGTTCGGAACATCTTCTGTCAGGATGTTCGAAACATCTTCTGTCAGGATGTTGAAAACATCTTTTATCTAGACGTTAAGATAAAATTTGAAATAAAAATATCATTCGATTTGCGATCCTCAAAAAGAATAATAAGCAAGACTCCATCAGTGAGTGACAAATAAGAAATATAAGGAAAGCGACAATCATCAGACATAATTAATGTACTTACAAATCTTTATCACCATCCTTCTTCTGAAAAAAAAACTGGTAGAGTTAACTTTCGATGTCTCTCTCTTTATTTAGGATTATTTATCTTCGAGCGATTAACTCAAAAAAAAAGTACCAACATGTTAAGGACAAAACGTCTTGATGGAGGTTCCTAACATTACTCAAGATGTTCGAAACATCCTTTGTGATGTTCAAAACATTAACTAAATTTAGAGAACTAATAAGTTATTACACACTTTTTCACACTCCAGCTACCCAACCCGTCTAATTACTCTCATCTTATTCTCAAGATACCTTTTTGTATACACAACCCCTTAATAAATACACCAGATTTTGTAAATTCTACTTATATATACCACCTCCACCAACAACAACATACCCAGTATTATCACACAATATACACAGCCATCCTTTGTGTATTTATTTATTTTTTTTCTGGAAAAAAAATATTGGAGTTGTTTAAAACATATTGGAAGCAGAGGATAATCATTTAATCTTTCTTATAGGTATGTAATATATGGATAATCTTTCATAGTATATGGCTAAATATTAGCAGTTATGATTTTTTTATATTTTTTATTTGAATGTTCATAATATATTTTAGATGTTCGAGACATCTTGAAAGATGTTCAAAGAAAAGTGACGTTCGGAGCGCTAGTAGAATGTTCCAAACGTTTTTCATAAATGTTCAAACTTTGAATAGGGACACAAGAGTTACAAAACTAAACAATTTTTTCAAACCTTTTCATCAAATAATTCCAACAGTTCGTTATACGGTATTTTCACACATGTTCTCCTTTCAAGACAACCTTTCATACACAATTCTTGTGCTCTATAAATACTGCAAGCATTCACCATGAGTAATCTCCATGCATTGATGGTGAGAAAAAATGCAGACATTCAAACATAGATTAAGGATTCAATTAGAACTTCTTTATTTTTGTTTTATTATGAAAATTAGGGTCAATCGATAGAGTTACTTTTCCGTGTACTTTTAAATCTTTTTAGCACATGTTCTGAAATGACCTCGGTCAGTCGTTTCGGGAGATAGGACTCCAATTTGCGTGCTGATAATTTTAAAATTTTTGTTAGGTCCATTGGGACCTATCTGTAAAATTTGAGCTAAATCAGACCTCGTTTGGTAGGCATCGGAAGAAGGTTTCAGTTTTTATTGTCGATAAATATTAAAAAGAGGTTTTCGAGCTCAATTTTGGCGAATGAGATCCGATTCAAAATCCGAAAGCGCCGTTGGGTTCGTATGATTATTTATGACTTTTGTGAACTTTCGAAAGTGAATTTCGAGGTTGTTTGGCTAGTTCCGCTAAAATGCCGAAAGTTAAATAATTTGACCTTTTTTCCATTTAAATTCGCATCTTGAGTTTTGAGAACCCGATTTGAGATCCGCCTTAGCGATGCAAAAGTTGGAATTATTTCATATATCGTAGGGTACCGTTTTAATTTTCGTCGCGAAAAGAAAAGTAAAAGAAATAAAAGAAAAAGGAAAATGAAAAGAAAGAAAGAAAATGATAAAGAGTTAGGCGGTGTGTGATTAGGATTAGCTCATACTCCAGAATTGAACAGAAACAACATAAGAACAGAAAGAAAATGAGAATGACGAAACGAAACAAAAAAATGCCAGAAAATGAGAAAGAGCCGGAGAAAAATAGGATTTTCACCCCCGAAACATCACGGTAATGATGTTAACTCATTATCTTAGCTTATTACGTGTGTTTGAATATATTTTTATGGTAAAAACTGGAATATTAGAAATCGTTTTAATAAGTTCAATTAATAGTTTGAAGGGTCAAATGGACCCCGATAATGGAATTGATTATATATTCGTACTCAGTGAGTTATGGGCAACATATAAATGTAATTTATTTAGGGTTTGATTATGTGACCAGGAACCCTGTACATAGGCCTGGCCTGCGTATTGCGTATGCGAATAGGGTATCAGGTTCCTAACCGGATTGCCCTAAGACGTGAGGAATGAAGCCTTTAGCGTAATTTGATATATTTTTCTGCTTATTGAATAGAGTGGGATCGTTTGGCAATGAAACCAAAGGATAAAGCGGTTGTTGATTAGCAATGCTAACTTTTGGAAGAGGTAAGTGTTTATATCCATTTCTTTGGAGGCACCTGGCCTCGTGGATTTTCTACCACGTGCTCCGTACGTGTGTAGCTGCCAATAGACGTACTCATTATGCCTTATCTTTGGATTTACATTGTATATTATGTGTTATGTCCTGTTATTGGTATTGCATTGAGGATCTGAGCATTGTACTTTGGTTGTAAGTTGGCATATACTTCCCGATAATCGATGAGAGTCCCGAGCCGGTGAAGGGTCATCATTGCATATACTTCCCGGTAATCGATGAGAGTCCCGAGCCGGTGAAGGGTCATCATTGCATATGCTTCCCGGTAATCGATGAGAGTCCCAAGCCGGTGAAAGGTAATCATTGCATATACTTCCCGGTAATCGATGAGAGTCCCGAGCCGGTGAAAGGTCATCATTGCATATACTTCCCGGTAATCGATGAGCGTCCCGAGCCGGTGAAGGGTCATCATTGCATATACTTCCCGGTAATCGATGAGAGTCCCGAGCCAGTGAAGGCTCATTATTGCATATATCTCCTGGTAGACGATGAGGATCCCGCGCCGGAGATAGGTATCAGACATATGTGACTGCATTGCATCGTACCGCATTCATCCCATCTCATTGCACCGCATACTGACTATTGTGTGTATTGTGTTGTGTTTTATATATGCGGTATGTATACCATGTTGTGAACGTATCTCGGTTTGCCTATATATTTCTGGATCGTATCCCGGGTTGCACATCGCAACAATATAAATACATGGATCGGATCGGGTTGCACGCCGCAACAGTATAAATATACGGATCGGGTTGCACGCCGCAATAGTATAAATATATAGATAGGGTTGCACGCCACAACAGTATAAATATACGGATCGGGTTGCACGCCGCAACAGTATAAATATACGGATCGGGTTGCACGTCGCGACAGTATGAATATATGGATCGGGTTGCACGCCGCAACAGGATGTATTACTGATTGTCGACATGTTCGGGATGTCTATATGTTTTTTCTACCTTATGTCCCTAGTTGTTTATGATTCCATACGTGTTTTCAGTTATTATATGGCTCTGCCTGTTTATAGTTCAAATAAGATAGATTTGGTTTACCTGTTTTTCTTCTCCCCGGCTAGCTATCATATTCTTTGAGGTGGCTAGTCTGCCCCACTTATTGAGTCCTCTTGACTCACCCTTGTTTGTTGTTTGTTTTTATCTATCTATTTCGTTTCGGCAGGTTCGCTCCAGGATTTAGTTCGCCACGTTGTGAAGGAGCGAAGACGACTTCAGCTGTCAGGGTGAGCCAGCTTTTATTCAGGATGGCCACCAGTTTTATGTTTATTATTTCAGTTGCATTTTGCTCCCTTCAGGAGGTATTTGTCTTCTTTCATACTCATAGATGTCTAGTCTGGATAGTCCTAAACCTAGTATGTTGGGTAGTCAGCTGTAATTCCTTTTGTACAGCTTATAGGTATCAGTATGTCTGGGGTTTTTCTAAGTCTTATTTGTATTTATGAGTTGGATTATATTAATTTTCCTAATTCAGTTGTTAAGGGTTCGCCCGACGGGTCTAGGGGAGGATGTCGGGTGCCATCACGGCCTAGCCAAAAATTCGAGTCGTGGCATGTTCAGAACTTCCTTTCATGATTTTCCATGACTAATGTAGTAGTTCCAAACATATTGGATGCATGAACAACACTATATTGGGCGTGTGAGGATCTAAAGCTTGCAAATGACTTCCAACGGTAATAAAATGTGTTACACCCCGTATGTCTAAAGTGACGTATATTATTTTAATGACATATTAAGTATAATTTAAGTAAGTATAAAGTCATAATATGACTATATATGATATTTAGATGTTGAATAAAATTTTTGAGACAAATCAGATATAAGTTGTGGAAAATTCGATTAAAGAATTGCCATGTAATAAGCCCTTTTGAGCAATTTAATTCGTAAGCTTTAATATGTCATTTTGGGATATATCTTATACCAAATTGAAGGTGTTGGAATGTAGTTTCGAAAGTTCTTTCCTTTTTGCTTATACGATGTCCGGATAAAGAGATATAAGCGTCAGAAGTCATGCCAGAACAAGGGACATAGGTGCAAAAGAGGGATAGAAGTGAAGCGTTTCGAATATAAAAGGAAAACTTATCTTTTTTTCATCATTTCCAGAACATTCATGGTAGGAACAGATGTTTCATAAAGGTTAAGCCATTGATAGGGTTTTGGAAGGAAGAACATCAATCTTAACTCGAAATTAAAGACGGATTACATCAAAACGCTCTACGCGACGTATGTAATTTCGTGCTACCTTCCTTTTCATCTATAGCTTGAGTTTTAGAAATACTTCATTGCTAAGGAAAATGCCTAATTTCTATGTTATAGCTTGTTGAAGCTTTGGAAGATTTGGAATTCAAGGGAAACAAGGTTTAGGACCAAAAACATCAAAGGTATGTAAGGTCTATCTTCTTCTTTAGACTAAGGCATGTCTATAGTAACTTTCTAAGCTTGTTTTGCCTTCAAAATTAGAATATTTCATGGTGATATTGTATAAAATCATTGTAAACTTGTATAAGTATATTTTGGTGGAAAAAACTTAGGTATAAGGGTCTCAAATCAGTCCCGAAAAAGTAGCATGAAAGATGGCTTAAAACTGGAAAATCCATTTTTCACTCAGACAGCTGTTAGTAGTTTGAGCATAACGTTTTGTAAAAATTGGTATTGGGGTGATTTAGGATTTCCTGGAACCCCAAGAGATATATCTACAAATTTCATTCAGATTCTAAAGTCTATACTTTCAATTTAGGCCCTGAAAACTATGATGCATTACAGGAAATGGAATTGTTTCGCCATCCAATCGTTTTGTTTTGTTTTGTTGTTTTGCCCATTCAATATTTTATGCCCTTAGCCTATACCTATTCGATCCCTTATGAATGTGTAAGCTAATATAGCATGTTTAGGTGCTCATTTTTATCCTAAATCAACCATAGAAGCTTTATAAAATAATTAGCCGACATTATGTTCATAATTCTATTTTGTCGGTTGTTTTGTGAATAGCTAAACTTTATTTTGCTCGATGTTATCATTATGGCCGAGTATCTTTTCCTGTGTATATTGTAGTGCTGGTTTTTATTTTTCCGTATCATCAAGTTTTAGGGGAAACTCTACCGAAATTTTTGTAGAAATTCAAAGAGTTGGACAAATTCGGAGTTCCAGGTTGCGTCTATAATGCCATCTAGGGTTTTCTTATTATTCCTTTGAGTTCATCTCTATTGCTACCACATGTGTTGTACCTCATACATGCTTATGCTTATATTTTGATCATAGTTTGTGTGATTTGGAGTCCCCCAAAGAGGCTGGACATTGGACACACTCTCTGTTCACGTGTGATAATATCCGTCTAGGGGACACAACCCCTCTTGTTCAGGCGGGAATGGAAAAACACCTAGTCTGACCGGGTGTCATTCACACACTCTGACCAGAGAGACTAGATAATACTGGTTGGAGGGGCATAGTCCATAACACCTGCCAGGTTTGTTTTATACGCCTATATAGCCACAATATGCATTGTATGACTATACATGAGGTTAGTTCAGATATTCAGTTACCTGATATGAGGGATACAACCCATTACACCAGACATGTACTAGTTCAGATAATAGTTCAGTTTTAGCTCATATAAGTTATGAGTTCTCAATTATCAGCCACCAGTTCTTAGTGTCAGTATTAGTTGACAGCTATCAGTTCCAATTTCTAGTTACCAGTATCAGTCATATTACAGTCAGTTATCAGTATAAGTTCAGCTTAGTCTTCAGTTTCAGATTCAGTTAGACTTCAAATTATATTTAGATCATGTTTACTTCATGTTTCAGATTTCCAGCTACATTGCTACAATCCAACACATATTTACATAATTATATTCCTGCCTTACAGTTTCATTCAGCTATGATATATTATATGCTCATGCCTAACATACTTTGTACATATCATACTCATGCCCTTTTTTGGTGTGCTGCAATTGATGCCGCGCAGGTACAGATAGATCAGCGCTTGGGCCACATCAGTAGGCCATTCATAAGCTATTGGTGTTACTCCGCTTACTCTCGAAGTTACTTATCTTTTGATATGTGTACAATCAGCTAGTTTGGGTATGACGGGGCCCTCTCCCGTCCAGTACTTGTTCAATTCAGCACTCCTAGAGGCTAGTAGATATGCACCTGTGCAGTTAGTATGTCTATATATGCCAGCTTATATTAGCCTTGTCGGCTTTTCAGATTGTACAGTTCTTATCAGCTAGGCTTATGCTTGTTCAATTTATTAGTTATACTCATGGTTAACAGATTATCAGTAGGTTTAGTGATGATCAGCACTTAGTGTCGGTTGTCCATTGCAGCCCTCGGTTGGGGTCGTGACAAAATGTATCCCACACTATTATATATCCATATTCTTTATATTTTCATGTCTTCTTCTTCTTCTACATCTGAAACAACTCATAGATGTTCCTAACGTCTGGACAGTATATGATCAATTGATAATGTTCAAGTGATAATTATGAAATATTACCACTTAAAATAACCAATTATACAAGTTAGAGTAATAAATCAAGATGATTATAACTTAATACGATCAACTATAAAAGATATAGGCTAATGATCAAAGTTATCACTTAATATATTCAATAATACAAGTAAAAGTGATGATTATGAAAGATAATAATCAAAAATAACTTTTACCATTCCGAATGACACAATGGATGCGCCAAACATGAAGGTCGATGTTCCGAACTTTTAAATAAAAAAACTCGAATAACACATAGACGTTTCGAATGCCTGAACAATATTTAACTAATTATATAAGTTAAAGTGATATATCAAGATGTATAATAACTTAAAATGACCAATTATGCAAGTTATAGTGATATATCAAGATGGTTATCACTTAAAATGACCAATTATACATTTTATAGTGATAAATATACAAGAATATCGCTTTAAATGACCAAATATACAAGTTACAGTGATAAATCAAGATGAATATCAACTAAAATGACAAATTATACAAGTTAGAGTGATAATTATGAAAGATTATCACTTAAAATGACCAATTATACAATTTAGAGTGATATATCTACAAGAATATCAACTAACATGATCAATTATAAGAGTTAGAGTGATAATTATGAAATATAATTACTTAAAATGATCAATTATACAATTTAGAGTGATATGTCAAGATGATTGTCAGTTAACATGACCAAGTGTATAAGTTATAGTGACAAATCTACAAGAATATCACTTAAGATGACCAACTATACAAGTTATAGTGATAAATCAAGATGAATATCAACTAAAATGACCAAATATATAAGTTATAGTGATAAATCAAGATGAATATCAACTAAAATGAACAATTATACAAGTTAGAGTGATAATTATGAAAGATTATCACTTAAAATAATCAATTATAAAGTTTAAAGTGATACATCTACAAGAATATCAAATAACATGATCTATTGTACAAGTTAGAGTGATAATTATGAAAGATAATAATTCAAAATGACCATTTATACAAGTTAAAGTGATATATCAAGATTATTATTACTTAACATGACCAACTATACAAATTATAGTGCTAAATCTACAAGAATATCACTTAAAATGATTATCACTTAAAATGACCAATTATACAAGTATGATTGGTATATCAAGATGTATAATCACTTAAAATGACCTATCATACAAGTTAGAGTGATATATCAAGATGAATATCAAGTAAAATAACCATATATACAAGTTATAATGATAAATCAAGATGAATGTCAACTAAAATGACCAATTATTCAAGTTATAGTGATATATCAAGATGGTTATCACTTAAAATGACCAATTATACATGTTATAGTAATAAATCTATAAGAATATCGCTTAAAATGACCAAATTTACAAGTGATAGTGATAAATCAAATTGAATATCAATTATAAAGACCAAATATACAAGTTATAATTATAAATCAAGATGAATATCAACTAAAATGACCAATTATACAAGTTATAGTGATCATTGTGAAATATTATCATTTAAAATGATCAATTATACAATTTAGATGATATATCTATAAAAATATCAACTAACATGATTAATTATGCACATTAGAGTGATAATTGTGAAAGATTATCACGTAAATTGACCAATTATACAAGTTAGACTGATATATCGAGATGATTATCACTTAACACGACCAACTATTCAAGTTATAGTGATAAATTTACAACAACAACATTTAACATGACCAACTATACAAGTTATAGTGATAAATAAAGATGATTATCACTTAAAATTAACAATTGTACACGTTAGAGTGATAAATTTACATGATTATCAACCATTTGGTGGAGTTAAAGTGATAAATCTAGAAGATAAACACACCATATGTTCCGAACAACAAAAATGTTAAACTTGAACTTGAAAAAGATGTTCCGAATGTATTAACTTCCCAGGTTAAGGTTTAGGGTTCGGGTTTGTGGTAAAGATGTTCGGAACAACTTTATAGATGTTTCTAAAGATTCAGAAAAGTATGCACGTCTAAACTTGAGCCAGTGTTCGGAACAGCTTATGCAAATGACTTAAATGACGTAAGTATGTTTCTAACGACACGAATAAATTCTTGCACATTAATATTAAAATGTAACAAATGCTAAATTAAAGACAATAATATAAATTAACAATAGATAAACGCAATTGTTCAAAGTTTACAAGTAGGACGAAACGTCCAATACACAATTTAATTTGTAGGCTCACTTGTAGCTCATGAATGTGTGCACATTGGTAAAAAAGGGTAATAAATATTTTAAGCATTTGTAAGATGTTCGAGGAATATCCATTGGTAATCATTCCGTTTGGATGTGTGCATATCGGTAAAAAGGGGTAATAAATATGCAAATTAGCGATAGTAACAACAAATAAATATACATAAATGAATTTGTTCAGGTTAACAAATAGGACGAACATCCAATACACAAATTCAATAATTTATAAGCTGATTTGTTGACATGTCATGATTAAGGGTAGGGGTGACAAATACCCTAGTCGAAGTAGGGATCAAACACAGGGACTTTCACGAGAGTCAATATACTTGGATTTGCTCAAGTTCAACAGTTTTAGTTGGTTAATCCTAGAAGTAAATGTAAATGAAGCTATTTCTAAGTAAAGGTAAATTGATGCTAAATTGACAATTAAAGAAATACTAGGATATTAACCTCCTCTTAGTCCACCAACCAAAATGATTTAGTTCAAAAGCTTCTTCAAACTACCTTGCTCGCTTATACCCAACTCACCTCTCTCAGTGATGAGTCGAGACTACAAACTCTTACCCTCTCTGTACTAAGACTTGATGCTTTGATCGCTAGCAACTGATCCCGAGTGAGGTATCCCTCTCTCGGTGTTCAAGCCGTTAGCCCGGGGTAAATGCAAAACACCTACCCCAGTACCCCGTCACTACACTTCCCATTCGTAGACTCACCCTCTCGGTATAAGTCTAATACTATTTGGGCTCAACTTAATTTGTACACCTTAAGTTGTTGTAATGGAATCAAACGTAGTGAAATAGGGTATTCCTATGTTTTTCGAAGCTTATTATACTATACCCATTCAATTATTGGACTAGGGTTTAGTTAGCACCCTAGAGGATAATTTAGCTACTCATACTAAGTAATGATTCAAGATTTGGAAGTAATGAAATATGCATTGAAATAGTAAAGTAGTAATGATTCTTACAAACAATGATGTTGTTCTTCACAGTACAAGAAGGCTTGACCAAGAGGTAATGATATTTTGTCTCTATCTTGCCTCTCAAGTAATGTAAAGTATAAGATCTTCTCAAAAACTTAGTTCTAGCTACATATAGTGTTTTCTAAAGTCAATAACAACATTGCCATTCGCAGGTTGGGCTGGAGCCCTTTTGCTGAAAGGGCTGAGTTCTGATGTTGAATCAAGCAAAAGGGCTGGCACCTCTTGGACATGGGCTGACGCCCTTTTTTGGGTTAATACGAGAGGGTGGTCATGCAGTCCAAACTAAGACAAGACATGTTTGTGAGCTATGGAGGAGCGGGCAGGATGTTGCAAGGGTTAACGAGTAAGCTAGCAACCATGGAAGATGCAGGGGTGATGCTTTCGAGTGTTGGCCGAGAGTTCAAGTGCTCAACGAGCATCCTAGCGAGCTAGTTTTGGTGTTGTGATGCTTTGGACATTTTGGGGGCAGCAATTGCATGCTCTCAACGAGCACCTTAATGAGCTCTTTTGTCTAGCATTACATAGATAGTCTTTAATTTGAGTAATGACACTTTATTGGCCCTGCGTGGTCACTTTAAATTTAGCCACTCTGAGGCTTTTACATTGACATAATAGGCAATTAGGCTACAACTATATAAGTCTTGCCTTAGGCATTTATTTTCATTAGTTTTTCAGAATATCAAAGAGAACATAGAAACAAGCGTAGCTTATGAAGAAGCTCTATAGCTTCCGTTTATCTCTTTAACATAGAACTCATGGAGATCATCCCTAGCATGTGTCCCGTGTATGGTTCGTGTTTCTTTTCCCTCTTGGGTTAATCTTTCATCTATTGAAGTTTAATCCTTTCTTTCTTCTTATTTTTGTTCTTCGCAATCCTTCTTTCTTGTTGAATGTTTGATTCTTATCTTTATTTGATTCCACCTAGTTTTGCTTGCATCAGTTGGTATCAGATCTTGGAAAGAGTTTGTTTCAACAATCCCAATCCTGTTCTTCGTGCCTTATATTTTTTTAAAAAAAAAATAGAGAGTCAACTAGGCATTATACTTAGTGACCATTTTTATTAATACAAAGCAAGGAAAACAAATTATCTTTACAATATCTGCACCTAACAAGTGCAATACTAGGATCCAACTAACTCTAACTAAATTAGTACCTAGTTTACCTATTACCCTCACATTCTTGGGTTGAGCACCATTCAACACTAATACCACCAAGTAACATGAAGATAGCACATAAACTTGGTACTTAGCACTAAATGAACTATGAGCTAGGAAAAACTTAAAACAATGAGCTAGTAAACCATACATTACCCTAACAGTTCTTGTATTTTTCTTCTGCTTGTAGGGTAAGCACATGACCAGTAATAGTCTAAAGCCATAGGTCACTCCATAGCCAAATGATGAAGCATTAAACTTCCTCTAGTAATAGTCCAGCAGCAACAACCAATTCTTATTTGTAGAAGCAGCTCTTTGACTATCTGTATGCATTGAAATGAGTTGAAAATCATCCTTCAATAGAAATGAACTCAGCAGCATTTTGGGTGTTGACACAAATGGAGGAACAGTTTCAAGCTTAATGAGACAACTCGTCAAATCAAGATCATCACTCCCAGCATATACAATAATGAATTGAATGTCTGGCCTCAAAAACAAAGAGAACAATTGAAGCAGCAACTCCAAGGATAAGCTCAGATTAGCACTTAAACTTAAAAGTAGAAGAACCATCTTCATGAATGTGGAAACAAACCAAGAAACAGTTTCAAGCTGAATGAAAAGTAGCATCAAATCATGAATACTCTCAGCTTGTATAACAGCATTTTTCATCCTAAAATTCCAGTATTTCATGTTTATTTCTTTTGAAATTGTACCTGTAAAAAAGAAGAGATAGTTAGTGAAATAAACCCCTATGATCTCCACTATACAGCCTTGACCATAGGGGGAATTCCCCAGCTTCCTTTCATCTTCAGATTCCCACAATTCCCCCTTACTTCTTATCATCAAACTCCTCTCTGTGGCTTAACTCTATACTCCACAAAATGATGTTTGTCAAAATTGACAATCAACTTAGCTTTGGTAGGCAACTGAGCATATGTTGTAAAACTGACATTAGGCAAATCATAGGCAAGATTAGGAAGGCAATCAGTCAGTTTTTTACCCTCACACAAAGTATGTTGAAATTGGAACTCCCCTAACTGCCTCCATCTTTGAATGTCATCTACAATAGATGCTATTGACCACAATGGTTTCCAATGACCCTCTATCACATGTTTAACCACCAAGGAGTTAGTTTCAATAACCACTGGACTCAAGGCAAGCTCCACACAATATTTAATAGCCTCTCACACAAAAGGCTATAGAACTAGGGCCTGGATTGCCCTTAGAAGCACCATCAGTGTTAACTTTCAATATACCAGGATTAGGTATCTTCCACCCTACCTTAATATATTTAAACCTAGGCAAGTAGTTCTCTAATGCATTCGCTATATCTGGCCATGATTCACTCCCCAAAGCAATATATGGAAACCTCAATTTAACAAAGTAGAAAATATTACCAGTGATCTCATAAATCATCCTAGAGTATGAGGCAGTTTTATCATGTCTGATTGCATTTTTTCTTTTCCACAAAGACCAAACAATAAAAGAAGGAACAGTGCGAAAAATAGCTTGTAACCATGGCTTAGGCCACTGATGCCACCACTTAAAACAAACTTGTTAAAGATTGCAATTATCCAGCTGGATCACAGCAAGTTGAGCAAAGTACTTCTACAAGCTAATTGCCACTGGACTTGTCCAAAAGAGATGCTCCCTGGTTTCTACATTAGGCATAGTACAACACCAGCACCTGGAGGGGAAATGGTATCCCATTCTCTTCAATTCTTCATCAAGAGGAAGCTTAAACTTCCACTTTCTCCACATCATGAACGACACCTTAATAGGCATCCCTTTAACCCATAGAAACTTAGCAATTGGCACCTTATATTGCTTGACCCTCATGTAATTCCATGCACTACTCATGGAAAAATTACCATTTGAAGTCAAGCACCACCAAGCCTTATCCCTTCTTTGATCAGTACCTAACAAAGATACATTTTGAAAAATGTGATCCACTATGTCATCTGGCAGTAATTGAGTAAGCAACTCAGCATTCCATTGCCCCTCCTCTATAAGCCCCATCACACTATTGTACCACAAATCACACTCAAAAGTATTTGACACTATAAAGTACAATGGACCTAAGCCTGTCCAGTTACATAAATGAGCTGAACCTTGCCTAACCTGCCAGTATATCTCATGATCAATAGCCTCTCTAGCTTGTATCATTTTCCTCCAGACATATGAGCCTTCTTTGTATGGAACAATGGCCTTATGCAACTTCTTGCAATACTTGTTAGCCATGTAGGTTCCCCACAATGAATCACCAGTTCTAAAGTTCCACCAAAGCTTTGCAAACAATGCATTTGAAACATCAAATAAAGATCTAAACCCCATACCTCCTTCATCAACTGGTAAAAATAAGTTTTTCCAAGACGACCAGTGCCTGCTTGAGCCTTCCTGTGAGTTACCCCAAAAGAACTTTGCAAAAAGCCTATGTAGTTAATTGATGACACTGTCCAAAGGGTTCACTGCAGAGAGAAGATGAATTGGCATGCTTTGGAGGACATGCTTGATCAATATTGCTCTCCCACCAAAAGATAACATCTTTGCAATCCAACCATGCAACCTGGCAGTCACCTTCCCTATCAATTCTTCATAGTATATCTTCTTCCTCCTACCATAAAAGATAGGTAATCCCAAATAAGTGAAAGGAAACTCCTTTTTATGAATGCTAGTGATCATCTCAACCTTGTCAACCTCTTCACTACTCACTAATCCATGAAGGTATATTGCACTCTTGTCTTTGTTTATCTTCTGACCTGAAACTGCCTCATAAGCTTGAAGAACACCAGTGATCAGATGCAATGGCTCATCATGAGAAGAGGTGAATAATATAGTATCATCAGCATATGCCAAGTTATTGAGATATGGGCTCCATTTAGGCATAGCATAACCCCTATAAAAGTTGTTAGTGTTTAGGGAATTCAAGCTCCTAGAGAGTACTTCAGCTGTGAGTATAAATAGAGTGCGTGATAGTGGATCACCTTGCTTCAACCCCCTGCCTAAATGAAAGAAGCCATAGCTTTGGCCATTGAAGAGAATAGAGTACCAATTTGATGATACTAACTGAAAGATAACATCTATAAACTCATGGAAAAATCCCATCTTCCTCAGTACCATTGTCAAAAAAGGCCTGATTCCGAGAGATGAGAGACGGAAGAACTCCAACCAACCTGTTATGCACCACCCTTGAAAGAACTTTGTTGATGAAGTTGTTAAGACTAATAGGCCTGAGGTCAGAAAATGTTGACACAGTTTGCTTCTTTGGAATCAGGACCAATTAGTATGTGTGACATATCTAGAAATTGCCCTTCCACTGAATAGTGCATGCACCACCCTCACAATGTCATCCTTGGTGATATCCCAAGCAACATGAAAGAACCTGCCAGTATAGCCATCAGGTCCACTAGTACTGTCCCTATTGAGGCCAAAGACTGCCAGCTTCACTTCTTCTTCCCAAGGAACTCTTGTAAATTCCTCATTCTGCTCATCTGAAATCATAGTTGGAACATTCATCAATAGATCATAATTGTTTAACACTTCTTCAGTAGCAAATTGCTTCTTATAGAACCATAATGCCTCATTTGCCATAGCTTCTTGAGAGTTGATCCAGTTGCCATCCCTATTTTGTATCCTGCTGACATGTAGCTTTTTTATTTTACCATTGACATGATAATGAAAGAATAGAGTTAGTATCCCCATCCTTGAACCACTGCATGCCTGCCTTTTGCTTCCAGAATTCAGCTTTCAAAGATAAATATCTTTTCAGCTCAGCTTCAGCTCTTTTAAGAGCCTCTCTATTCTTAGGTGCAGGTGCAGTTTCAAGCTGAAACTCATGAGCTAAGATAATGTCCTCCAAAGTAGAAACCTGCAGAAAGATGTTGCCATAAGTTGCCTTGCTCTAGGCTGACAGTTTTTTCTTCAATGCTTTCAGTTTTGTATTCAAAACCACAAAAGGATCTCCAGTAACTTGTACATCCCATTTATCCCTAACTAAGTTGAGAAACTCATCATGTGAAGTCCAGAAGTTAAGGAACTTAAATGGCTTGACAGTAGGAGTAGGATCTTGTGAGAAGCTGACTAGCAAAGGGGAGTGGTCCGATCCCACTCTAAAAAGATGATCAACTTCAATCTTTGTGCACATGTCCAGAAGCTGCTGATTGCCCAAGCACCTATCTAACCTTTTGAGAATGAAGTCCTCCTCAACCCTACCATTCCACCAAGTAAAAATGCTCTCTGAATTGAACCCAAAATCCATGAGTTGACAATTTGCAAGTGTTGAGGCAAATTCCTCATATTCAGGCATGAATACTGGCCTTCCCCCATACTTCTCATTATCTGAAAGGATGACATTGAAGTCTCCAGCACCAAGCCAAGGCCTCACATTATCACTAGAAAAGTATTGCATGGCCTCCCACAAAAAGAATCTCTCCAGGGTTGGTCTTTGCATAAACAAAAGTAATGACCACCTTTTCATCAAACTGTTGATTCAAGAAGGAAAGTGTAAGTTGTTGTTCATCATTCATTAACTCATGCACATAATAATCAGCTGTATCAAACACCCAAATCTTCCCATCGTCATTGTGAGAGCAATGCTCCATCCCAAGCCTTCTCCTATAGCTATCTATTGTATGCACATCCTAAATGGTTCCATCAACCCAATAATCTGAAAATGCTTCCTTTGATTCAATGTGATTAGCCTATCAAAAGCTTCTTGTGTATTCACTGACCTAATATTCCAAATGAGCAGCTTATCCATCTAATTTCTCTTTGTTGAAATTGATCTCAAGGATGGAATTTTGTTAGGGTCTTGGCTATAGTTCTTCTTGGTCCTTTTTTATTGTTGCTTAAGCTGATCAGGGTTCTCTAAAGGAGCGGGTGAAACCAAGTGTTTCCTGAGTCTTTATACTTATAGGGGATAAATCAGCTTCACGAGCCACTTGTTCAAAGTAATGTGCAGTTGAATCCTCCTCTAGTTGCTCAAACTCAAGTCTGCCTGGGCTCAAAGGGCCATCCACCAATTTAATTCCTTTTTTTATGCACCTCTTTAAAAAGTGGTTGCAAAGGCATTTTAGTAATGAGATCATCATCAACATCATTGTTTTTTTGTGCAAGTTGTTCAGGAATCAAGGAAGAGCCACGAGCTGTGTCATCACCAAAAGATTGGCTAGGAACAGTGTATGCCACGGTATTCAGCTCACAATTAGGATTACTAATTGGTAAATTGTCTCCCACATCGCCTGAAGGAAGAGTAGGGGCCTAAGGCAGTATATTAGCTATTTCCTTTCCCACTGCTGACTGGGATCGATTTGCCAACAACCCTAATGCCTGCTTAATTAATGCACAGGCTTTAGGGTTTAAATCCCTCAGCTCATTTAATGCCCTATCATTAAAAATACTGAATTTATTAACCAAATCCATTGCACCATTAAAAGACGTCTGGCTTTGGGGAGCAATTATTAGGGCACGATCATTGTCCTGATACCCTAATCCCCTAGTGTCAGCCTCATTAATTCCAGATTTACCAGCTGAGGGAATCAATTCACGATTGATTTGCTCCCTAACTTCCATCTCATTCACATCAACAACCTGCTGACTATTTGTTTCCTCAGTGACATTTAAAGCAACTCCCTTACATGAAATAACTGAAGCACCCACAACATTTGTCTTAGGATTATCTTTAAAAACTACATCGACCCATTGCATTGTATCAATTTGCACTTAATCAGCCATAACATTAATTGCATTCCCCTTATCAATTGAACCTCCAGTTTGAGTAGGGTTTTTAGCAATTGCCTCATCTTTTCCAGAATTATCAAGTAATTCTTTTGCACCATCATTAACCCTTGGAACCTCAACTTGAGTATCATCTTCATTCCCCTCTTCTAACATGGCAAAAGCATTAGAAACTGGTATTGCTCCCCCATTACTTGCCTCGTGCACCTGATTCTTCAGCCGAGTCTTCTTATTTTCCACACGAGTCCAAGTATTAGGGTTTCTGTTAGGGTTCAAAAATTTCTTCTCATTCCTTCTTTGAGCATGAAGAACTTGGGTTGATTGAGCACCAACAGCATCTTGTACATTATTCTCCTGATTGATTTCCTTTAATTCCCCAACTACTTTACCACTTTTAAGGATTCTACTAGGTGCTTCCTTCACGCATTGATTCTCCTCTTTTGCCCATAACTCCGGATGAAGTATAAAGCACTCCTCCTCACTATGCCCTTTTAATTTATACTGCTTACAATACTTGGGAAAATAATCATATTGAACCCTTATCCACTTATATCGTATGTCACCCATAGTTGAGTTCTTGACCCCACTTCTCAGTCGTTGTGGTCTTTGGGCCAATAAGTTGACCTCCACTTTAACCTTTGCACAACTTGGCCTTGTCCTTGCTTTAGTGGCTGCATCTAATTGCAAGGGCTTCCCAATAGCACTAGCCAAAGCAAACACTGCTTCTTTGACAAAAAATACTGGTGGTAATCCAAGGAATGAGATCCAAGGAACAACTAATGATGTTTCCTCAGGGTAAAACCAAACATCATATTTCATGCCTCTTATCTGGTGGAACATATTCCCAATCTTAAGATAGAAACCAGGCCTAGAAAGTAGATGAACATAATCTTCTAACAATGAAACTTGAATTAAAACATGTCTTGATTCGAAGAACCCAATCGTGCATTCTCCTTTCAACTTGCATTGCAATGGTAATTGTTTCTTTAGCTCGTGGAAATCAGGCATGCCATAGGAAAATTCCCCTACTACTGCATATTGTAATTCTCCATGAACTACCATATTATCAACATCCTTATCATCCCAAATAAATGAAGGCTCTCCATGATGAAAGTCCATAATAGGAGCAGGAATAGTAGGCATCTCAAATAGGGTGGCATTAGGTTTAAGTGTTGAAACATAGGAAATAGGTGGTTTTATGGTATTAGGTGGTTGTATAGTGGGTGTAGAAGTCTGGACAACCTCAGGAGGGGCTGTCTAGTAGCCAGCAAGGCCATAGTTGGCCAGAAAAAGAAGTTCTGAAAAAAATCGCCTCCAAATCGCCTAGCCTAGACAGAAAAGAGCAGCTCGTGCCTTAAATTAGAGTTCTTAGTTTAGGTTCTTTTAATTTTATTTTTGTTAAAAAAATAAAAATTACTGTTCACAGGTACTGTTCATCGTTACTGTTCACGGGGGTGCTGTTCATGGGTACTATTCATCCGAACAAAAACGTGAAAAAGAAAAGAACCAGTCGTGAATTATTTATTGGTTGATGATATACACGCCTAGGGTTGTAAGAAAACTTGACCAAAGAAGTGATTTGATTGAATCTTGAAATTTTAGTCAATTCTTGAAGTTTCTTGACGCTTTGAATGATTTGCCCATAGTTCCTTGTTGAAATCTTACTAGTTCTTGGAAGAAAGAGCTTGAATCATTGTAGAACGAATAGGGCAGAATCATCTTGAAGTTGTGGGCGTGTAATAGATTGATCTTGCATTGTTTTCATTGAATTCTTGAAGTTCTTGGACAACAACTTGTTGTTCTTGAATTAATTTTCATAGTGAGCTGTTTGATCCTTGAATTCACAAGCACTTATACGTTAATCTTGGAGTTGAATTGCTGAATTTTTTAGGTTGAAAGGTGGAAGAGAGGCGCTGAAAATTGTGTGTAAAAGGAAGAAACCCAAAGCCTAGTCCAAGCTGAAAACAACTCCCATTCAAAAATGGAGAAGTTTACCAACTTTTCATATAAGGGAATTAGTTTTCCTTAGACTTTTGGGAGAATGTTTTACACTTTTTTAAGGGAGAATTCAGCAAAGTTTAGGCGTGTGAAGTGTAGGAAAAAGTTGTAAAAGTTGTCCAAATTTGAGTTAGAAAGCAAGTAAAATAAGAAAAACTTGTCCAAAACTGATTTGGAGAACAAAAAATAGGTGGAAAACTTTTTCCAATCCACAAAGGGAAGCTTGAAACAATTTTCCTAAGGGGAATTAGGGTAGTTTCTTCTAGGAATTTCCTTTTCCTTGTTGAATTAATTCTAGTTAATATTCTTGGGTATTTTTCTGACACGACCCGGAATCCGGCTAGGCCGTACAGGCACCCGACATTCTCCCCTAGACCTGTCGGGCGAACACTTACCAATTAAATTAGAAACATAAATATAATTCAATTCATAAATAAGAACAAGACTTAGAAAAAGCACAGACATACTGATACCTCTAAGCTGTACAAAAGAAATTACAGCTGACTACCCAACATACTAGGTTTAGGGCTATCCAGACCAGACATCTAAGAGTACAAAAGAAGACAGATACCTCCTAAAGGGAGCAAAATACAACTGAAATAATAAACATAAAATTGGTGGCCATCCTGAATAAAAGCTGGCTCACCCTGAGAGCTGAAGTCGTCTTCGCTCCTTCACGATGTGGCGAACTCAATCCTGGAGCGAACCTGCCGAAACGAAACAGATAGACAAGAAACAAACAACAAATAAGGGTGAGTCAAAAGGACTCAATAAGTGGGGCAGACTAGCCACCTCAAAGAATAGGATAGCTAGCCAGGGAGAAAAGAAAAAGATAAACCAAATTCCTCTTATTTAAATTATAAAAAGGCAGAGCCAGATAATAACTGGAAACACGTATGGAACCATAAACTCATAAACAACCAGGAACATAAGATAGACAGAACATATAGGTATCCCGAACATATCAACAATCAGAAATATATGAAACATACACGAAACATCGTACTATAATCACACAATACACAGCAACCGGTGCAATGAAATGGAATGAATGCAGTATGATGCAATGGGGTCACATGTGCCCGTAATCCCGTCCCGAAGCAGAATACTGCTGCATTCGAGGGCAATGCAATATAGTAACCAACTGGAGCGGAATACTCCTACTCCTGGGGTGGAATACTCCTGCACCCGATATGATATAAACCAGAGGCGGAATACTCCTGCACTCTCCTGGGACGGAATACTCCTGCACCCAATATAATATAAACCAGAGGCGGAATACTCCTGTACTCTCCTGGGGCGGAATACTCCTGCACCCGATATGATATAAACCAGAGGCGGAATACTCCTGCACTCTCCTGGGGCGGAATACTCCTGCACCCAATATGATATAAACCAGAGGTGGAATACTCCTGCACTCTCTTGCGACGGAATACTCCTACACCCAATATGATATAAACCAGAGGCGGAATACTCCTGCACTCTCCTGGGGCGGAATACTACTGAACTCTCATGGGGCAGAATACTCCTGCACCCAATATGATATAAACAATAGGCAGAATTCTCCTGCACTCTCCAGGGGCGGAATACTCCTGCACCCAATATGATATAAATCAGAGGCGAAATACTCCTGCACTCTCCTAGGGCGGAATACTCCTACACCCAATATGATATAAACCTGAGGAGGAATACTCCTACACTCAGTATCTGACATAAGAGCGGAATACTTCTGCACCCGATATGAATGCAATATAATGCATAAGAATGCAATATGATGCATTAATAACCCTTTACCGGCGCGGGACTCTCGTCGACAGCCGGGAAGTATATGCAAACTGACAGCCAGAGTACAATGCTCAGATCCTCAATGCAATAACAACAACAGGATATAATATATAATATACAATGTAAATCCAAAGCTAAGGTATAATGAGTACGCCTATCGGCAGCTACACACGTAAGGAACACGTGGTAGATTATCCACAAGGCCAAGGGCCTCCAAATAAATGGATACAAACACTTACCTTATTTCAAACTGCTACTCAACAACCGCTTTATCCTTTGGATTCACTGCCAAACGATCATGCTTATTCAATAAGCAGAAAATATATCAAATTAGGCTAAAGGCTTCATTCCCTATATCTTAGGGCAATCCGGTTAGGAACCTGATACTCTATTCGCATACGGAATACGCAAGCCAGGCCTAAGTACATGGTTCAAAGTTACATAACCAAACCCTAAATCAATTATATTTACGGGTTGCCCATAACTCCCTGAGTAAGAATATATAATCAATTCCACTATCGGGGTCCAATTAACCCTTGAAACTATCAATTGAACTTATTAAAACGATTTATAATATCCTAATTTTTACCGTAAAAGTATATTCAAACACACATAATAAACTGAAATAATGAATTAACATCATTACCTGGATGTTTCGGGATGAAAATCTTATTTTTTTCCTTTCCTTTTTCTATTTTCTAATTTTTTTTGGCTGCGTAATCTATTTCATTTTTCTGTCTTTGTTCGATTCTTGTTTTTGTTTTTGCTTTCCCAATTCAAAATGAAGTTAAGGGGTAATATATCCCTTAGCCCCCACCTCCTTTCACTTTTACTTTCTTTCCTTCTTTCTTTTTTCTTTAATATTTTCTTTTCTTTTCGTGACGAAAACTAAAATGGAACCCTAAAAAATTCGAAATAATTCCAAATTTCTCGAGCAAGATATACAAAATATATGTAACATACTCGCTAAGGTGGATCTCAAATCGGATTCCCAAAACCCAAGATGCAAATTAAACGGAAAAAGATCAAAGTATTAATTTTTGGAACTTTAGTCGAAATCAACCGAACAACCTCAAAATTCACATAAAAAATTCACACAGGTCAAAAATGACCATAAAAACCTAACGACGCTTTTGGATTTTGAATCGGAGCTCATTCGCCAAAAATCGAGCTCGAAAACCTCTTTTTATGATTTACCGACCACGAAAAATGAAACCTTCTTCCGATGCCTACCAACGAAGTACGATTTAGTTCAAATTTTACAGACAGGTCCTAATAGACCTTGCTAATGTTTTAAATTTATCGGCGTGCCAATCAGAGTCCTAACTTCCGAAACGACTACCTCAGGTCGTTTCATTTTCCTACTCTATGCTATACTAACTCTTGAGCTTTTAGGAATTCGTGCTTGCTGAAATTTCCTCCATTCTCGTAGAACTTTCTTGACTTCAAGTGCTTACTTTGAAAGAGCTGTCCGTCTATAGAGTCACATAAACTCCACTCCGAACCAATACTTAGCCATACTAGTTGGTGATTTTTCACCCTTGTTCTTAAGAGATAACGGAAAATCTTAGGGTGAGGGTATTTGGAGAGTGAAATATAGAGAGTGTGAGTGCCACCACTAAAAGTGAGGGAGTGCAAGTGAGGTTGTTTATGCTAACCTTTTCCTTCCCCATTTTCTTGATACGTCTTTTGCAGGTATACGGAGTAATAAGGGAGGTATGGTTGGCTATGGAGACAAGTCGAATGATAGGAGTTTTTACTACACTCTTGACGTGGCTGAGGTTGGAGTAAAGAGAGTGGGATATCGAGTTGGTAGTCTTGCTGGTCATGATCATTATGGTTCTCACTTGGATGAAACGAGGCGAAACCATGGATTGACTAGGTTTAACATCGAAGTTGATGGGTATGGGGATTCATACTAAAGGTTATAGGTACAGATGCTAATTGCATTAGCCTTTCATTAGTTGAGATGCTAAGGATACCATGCAATAAATTGAAGCATCTCTATGAATATAATGGAGTGTGGGGTTCTGAGGAAGCCAAAGTGCTCATATCTAAAAGGGATTATAAGGAGTTTGTGTGGTGTGATGTATATCCTTTTCGTTCTTGTGATGTTTGGCTAGGTGCACCCTGGTTGCACAATAAAAGGTTTAACTATGGTGCTAAGGAGGATGTGTACTATTTGGTAATGCGTCGAGAGGTCTATGGGTTTTTTCCTTGGGAAAAAAGAGTTGAATCATCGACTAGTGAACATCCTTGGCCTAATCAAAAGAGAAATGAGGTGAGAACTACCAAAATGGTGCAAACTAGGAGTCCTATAGGCACAAAAGTCAGTGGGACAAATGCAAGTAAAGGGTTGACAACCACCAAGAATGTGAGCCCGAAACTGCATGACTCTAAGTCAAGTGGTTCATCTATGAAGAAGAGGGCGTCAAGTGATTGTTCTCTAAGTCCCAGATTTCAGGTTAATGTTAAGAGTCCACCTACTCCGGCTAAGGGCATTCTTGGGACTCATCCCAATTCGCCCGAACATGAGAGAAAAAAGATTGAGAGGAGTAAAGGAGTGACCGGTGACAATCCTCGAGTGGAAAAAGGAGAGGATGTGTTGAGTGATGTGAGTGGGTTGTCACCTCAATCTAGACATGACCTTGAAAGCATAGTGAGAGAGAGGAGAGAAGAGAAAAGAAAAATTGAGAGTGAGGACACCTTTTGTTCTAACGACTCTTTATCTTCTTCTTCTTCTACATGTTTTAGCTATTGTGCAAGGATTCTTGGAGGCAAGTTGATGGAGCCTCAATCATGCTCTAAGGTAAAAAAGCAAGGTGATAAAGATCCTCATTGTGAGCTGCAAGGTGGAGGAGCTTGTAGAGACACTTCAAGTGCTATGAGTGATCAAGGCAGCAACTTGACTATAAGTGATAGCTTATCTCTCTTTGAGTTTAATAATTTGTTGTCTTATGATCGTGATATTAATAGTCTACTGGTTGCTGATTTGGATGAATATAATATATTTGCAACTAGTATAGGGTCTAGTGGTCAACTTGTGTGTGAGCATGAATCAGTAGTTGAGAGGGTTTGTAAGCCGCATCATGATGTGAGCTCTGTTTTTAATGAATATCTCTTTAGTGAAAATTTTGTGGTTGACCTTGTTTGTGAACCTTGTTATGACACACCACCCATATTTGATAAGGGGGAAGACGAGTTAATTGATTATCATATTCTTTCTTTTGATGGTTTGTTTGATAATGATGGTGTTGTGTGTCGTGGTAAGGATGGTAATGACCTTAAAGTGTCTCTAGGGAATGAGATGGATGAGATTATATATGATGACTCCTTAGGTGATGATGAGCCTAGTTTTGATACTTCACCCTTGTTAGGTGGTGAGCTTGACAAGCTAGCTTTAACTAATCCCTTATTTGAGGAAATTTTCATTATAGAGGTGGCGATTTATATCAAACCAGGATAGAGAGTGAGATTGAACCTTCATGATGTAGAGAGTTTGATTCCTTAGATAACCCTTTGTTTGAAACTCCAAGTGAGGTGAATGATTCTTCTAGTAGTCCTAACCATGAGTGTGTGAGCTGTGATGAAGAAGAAGCCATCATTGATGCTTTCCTTGAGAGTTTGTCTATTGATGAGGGGTGTCTTAGAGGTGAATGTAGAGGTGAGGAAGTATCTCTTGGTGTGAGTAAGAATGCTTTCAAGAAGGGGACTGGGGCAATTGATGTTAGTTGTAGGTTGAACTATTTTACTTACTACATTCCATATGTTAATCTCACCTTGGATAGTAAACATGCCAAAACCATTGTGTCAAATTGCAAGAATCATACATTGGGAGTTTGGCGTGTTGGTCATGAGTTTAGAGATAATAGGTCATTTTCTTGTTTGAGTTTTTATACTTCATGTTCTATTGATCTCTTTGATTGTTGTTTTTGTGAGTTCTTTTCATTGTTGAACTGAGATCTTGTTGTTTCCTTTGGAGACATATACTTTCTCATTGCTATTGATGCTTGGCTCTATCATAAGAGTGTGTTTTCCATACTATTTGCACTAGCCATTGTTGAGCTAACCTACTCTTGTAGTAGAAAGTTGTAGTTGTGTTTGCTTTTGCTTGCAGGTCTTGATGTCTGATTTCGAGGATGATATCCTTTCAAGAAGGGGAGGATGACGCAGTCCAAACAAAGACAAGACATGTTTGTGAGCTGTGGAGGAGCGGGCAGCATGTTGCAAGGGTTAACGAGTAAGTTAGCAACCATGAAAGATGGAGGGGCGATGCTTTCTAGTGTTGGACGAGAGTTCAAGTGCTCAACGAGCACCTTGGCGAGCTAGTTTTAGCGTTGTGATGCTTTTCACATTTTGGGGCAGCAATGCATGCTCTCAACGAGTACCTAAACGAGCTCTTTTGTCTAGCGTTACATAGATAGTCTTTAATTTGAGTAATGGAACTTTATTGGCGCTACGTGGTCACTTTATATTTAGTCACTCTGAGGCTTTTACATTGACATAATAGGCAATTAGGCTACAACTATATAAGCATTGCCTTAGGCATTTATTTTCATTAGTTTTTCAGAATATTACAGAGAACATTAAAAACAAGCGTAGCTTGTGAAGAAGGTCTATAGCTTCCTTTTATCTCTTTAACATAGAACTCATGGAGATCATCCCTAGCATGTCTCCCATGTATGGTTCGTGTTTCTTTTCCCTATTAAGTTAATCTTTCATCTAGTGAAGTTTAATCCTTTCTTTCTTCTTATTTCTGTTCTTCCCAGCCTTGTTTCTTGTTGAATGCTTGATTCTTATCTTTATTTTATTCCGCCTAGTTTTTCTTGCATCAGGTGGCCGCCCTTAATTGGGCGACCACCTTTTCTTCTTTTCCAAGAGAGGGCGGTGCAGCCTTGTATCATGTGGACGTCTCTTTTTCACAACAGCTTCTCCTTGCAAAGTGTAATGGATGCCCGGCCCATGCATGGGCGGTCGCATCTTCACAAGTCTTCAAGTTCCTCAGCTTCCTTGCAAATGGCTGGGGCCTCGTCAGTCACCCAGTTTGATACTCATTAGGCTTTCACCTCAAGCAAGGGGCGGTCGCCCCTAGCATGGGCGGCCTCCACTATTATTTCTGCAGCCCTCTTGAACTTGATCACTCTTCCGAGGTAGTCTTGCTATTTTGGTCTCTTCCTTTCTTATAGGATCTAACATCTGAAACTAAGAAAAATTCATCAATATTTCCTATGGATTGGTCACTTTTGGACTCAAAGAAAAGTTTGAGCGAGTTAAAGTAAGCAAAATGCTCACGCATCAACTCCCCCAAACTTGAGTCTTTGCTTGTCCTTAAGAAAACCAATGTCTACCCAAGAGTAGTGAAGCACTTCCAAGACTAGCATAGAACGAAGTCAAGTTCCATTTTCAATCGTTCAAAAGCTTTTGACCTCATTTGGCACCAACACATACTCCCACTCATGAATACTAGACAAGTCACTTTGTGAACCACTTTACAAGTTTTACAATGGCCAAAGGATGACATAGAAGCGTGGATTTTTGGTTCATCAACCAACTTCACTTGTTTTTAAGCCTTGTCTCAAGCCAAGCTCTCACCTCTCATTTCACCACTTGCAATCCTCACCTCAAAAAAATATTCCTTATCTCACAATTAATTTCAAACTAAGGATTTCAAACAATTAAGCACTCACTCTCCAAAGAATGTTCACGAGTCAAGTCAAAGTACCATAGGCTTGCCCAAATTGTGACTCTCCACTAATGGAGAAGTGGCAAACATTGGATCAATTAGGACTTGATTAGGCTTGTAACGAAGGCTCGGGGCTAGGTATGATATAATTTGGGAACACAGTGACTACCATCCACTTCACCAACACATACACATTTCATTCCATCCTTCTCTCACCTCCTTTAACCCTTTTTCTACATTCCTTTTTCTTTAATTTCCTACTTCTTTCTTTTTGTAATTTTCTAAGTCAAAAAATTCTAATGCTTTTTATTTTCCTAGTCCACCCCTTATATTTATCAAAAGCTAGTGGGACAAGTTCTTTTCACCTTTTTTATCTTTTTGGATTTTTCACAATCTTTTTCTCTCTTTTCTCTTTTTTTTTTTTTTAACTTAGCAAATCAATAGGCCTCCTAGCACATGAAATATCCAATGGATTCCCCGAAACTTAGGCTTTTTCCTCAATCTAGAATATTCACTTGGAAAGGAAATTTACAATCACATAAGCACCAATGGATTACTCACATTCCAGGTTACCAAATGAAAAGCTAATAGGCTCAAAAAGGACGAATAGTGATATTTTTAGAGTAAGAGTATATAAAGAGGCTCAAAAAGGGTTCCAAAGAAAGCCTAAGATCATTTACAAGTTTGGCACAACTCAAATTTCGCCTTGAGCACAAGCCGGGCAAGTTCTAGACCTCCACTCAAATATGTGAACCCATCATCTATCCCCACACATGGGCAAGTGGATCAACTAAGATAAAAACTAAACTTTCAACAAGGCTCACAGACTTGTAAAGTCTTAATGGTTCACTAGGAACTATGTCAATGACTCCAAAGCAACACATATACCTAGAGTCATCAACCGAGACCAAATACTGACAAAGTGGATACTCCAGAACTTGTCTCATACCATAAGATTCAAATGACATGTTGGTACTTCATGAGACTTCCAAACCATAACTACAAGGCAATTTCATCAACTACTATGTGCACTACTTGGTTCAAACAACTAATTCCAGAAAGAACCAAGCAAAGAAAATCGAAAGCTTATTTAAAACGAATATTTTTTTTTGGAACTTAACAAAATATGCTAAAAATGAAAGTAACATGCATAATATACAATCAAAAATAGGGGTTCAAATTCAATCATGCAACCAAACTAACAATAGTATCAAGGTACATCACAAATGAATTTGAACCCCCTCTCCCAACCAAAACTCTACCATCGTCCCCAAATGCTAAGCAAGCACACAAATAAGCACAAGAGGGGGGTAAGAGGTGACTTCCTGATCATCTTCAAGCTATTTTCTTTCCTTTTCCTTCCACATGCAAAAGAGGAGGCTTTTCCTTGGATTTCTCTTTGTCATGCTTTGCTTTCACAATCTCCTCAATTGATGTATGCCTAGTCATTTGGACTTATGTTTCTTCCGGAGCAAAGTTGGGTCTATGTGGACAAAAATACGCCACCTATTATTACGGGGTTACAAGTCCAGCTGGCAAGACTAGACTTATCTCACAAGTCACCGGGCACGAAAGATATATGCCCGCTCCTGGAGCCAATGACCGTTCAGGCGGTACGGCCATAGGATGCAGGGTAAACATCCCGCAGCCTAGGATTTACAGTCTCCTAGTTAGGGTTTAGTATACCACCGCCTTGAGTTGTAGGCCTATAGCCTTATTAGTCTTTGTATTTTACCTTATTTAGGACTGGGTATCACTACTATAAATACCCCTCTCCTTATATTGTATTGCACAAGCGATTCACCACAGAATCCGACTATTCTCAAGGAATAAGAATTACTCTACCTTTTATTATTTATTTTTCCCTTATTTTACCTATCATTATTTGCATCGTATTTACTTGCTTTTCCATCGTAATTACCATATTGCTTGTGACCTCAATCATAATTAATTGTTTAACCTAAAGGTATAATTTTAGGCATAAACAGTTTGGCACCCACCGTGGGGCCCAAGAAATTGCAGGTATTCTACGAAGGAGAAGACGCAGTCATGTCAAGTCACAATGACGCCATGTGATACACTGATAACGAGATCCAATAGATAATCCATGACTCGGTCAGCACGACTAAAATTGTGAACTACTATCTAAGACCAAAATCCTGTTATCCGTTGTCGAGGCCAGGGTTATACCAGCGTATTGCCCTTCACCGATGAGCATAACCAGTGGTTAGAAGGCCCATCAATACGATCTTCGGGGGGCCCGGTTTCAGAAGCACCGAGACCAAAGCCATTATGGTCAGCGTGGCTCGCCAGCAGATAACTAAAAAGCCACGCCTCAAAACTATCGTGTTCAACAACGAAGACTCACGGCGAGCGCATTGCCCTCACGACGATGCCCTAATAATTACTCTACAGGTACATGATGCTAGAGTCAAGCGTGTGTTGGTGTATCCTAGCAGTGCAGTCAATATCATTCACTGGAAGGTTGTCTGTCAAATGGAGATGCAGAGTCAGCAATCCCTAACCCGTACACTATAACCAGCTTTAACAGCTCCAGCGAGAGATCTATAGGAGAGATACTCGTCCAGGTGCACCTACCAGGAGCAACGCGGTTGACGTCTTTCTATGTAATGACATGTGACCTCTCGTATAACATTATCCTTGGGAGATGGTGGATTCACGAAGTATGCGCAATGTCGTCTACACTTTACCAGATCCTCTGATACCCGACTCCTTGGGGGAAGTTGTCTCAGAGCTGTTACGTGACTACATTGATCGATACCACAAAAAAGGAGATGAAAAATCAAAAGAAGAAGCTAGATAAGTTTCTAGGCCCCACTCTAATCGCTAGCATACCCCTCGGACACGAGGTCCATGAGGTGACTGAATCCGAGGAACCAGCCATCATACCCTCGGACACAGAAAAGGAAGACAAGCCAACTACGGCCATAGTTGATGACCTTCATCCGGTGATCTTCCACGAGGAAGTTCCGGATAAGAAATTCTACGTAGGGGCTAAGGTCTCGGCTGAAGCCAAATAAGAGTACGTTAACTTCCTGTGCGCTCGGTCGGGCACTATTGCCTGGAAACACACTGACATGCCAAGAATATCAACTAGTGGTATCACGCATAATCTAAACGTCGATCCAAACTTCAAGCCAGTCAAGCAGAAGAAACGATTGATCAGCCGCAAAAAGGGACATGCAGTCCATGAAGAAGTCGAAAAACTACTGAATAATGGTAAGTGGAGGATGTGCATTGATTTCACAAATCTTAACAAGGCTTGCCCAAAGGATTCCTTCCTAGTGCCTAACATCGATCAACTCATCGATTCAACGGCAGGGCATAAGGCCTTGAGCTTTCTAGATGCATACTCAGGATACAATCAAATCCTTATGAACCTGGATGATTAAAAAAAAAGACGTCTTTCATCACAGATAGGGGGACTTATTGTTACAGGGTGATGCCTTTTGCGCGGGAAATGCAGGAGCAACTTATCAGAGGCTAGTGAACTTGATGTTCAAGGAGAAGATGGGCAAGACTATGGAAGTTTACATTGACGACATGCTGGTCAAGTCAGAATTCGCCAAAGATCACATCGGCCATCTGAAGATAGCATTCAATATCCTGGACAAGTTTGGAATGAAGCTCAACCCCGAGAAGTGTGCCTTTGGCGTATCCTCCAGGATGTTTGTTGGGTTAATTGTTTCGAACAAGGGCATAGAGGCAAATGCAGTGAAGATCGAAGCAATCAAGGCAACACTAGAAGTCCTGAAGAGTGAAGTTGAAGTTAAAAAGCTCAACGGCCGAATCGCGACACTCAGCCGGTTCATGTCGTGATCGTCTGAAAAGTGCCATCAATTTTTCAATGTCCTAAAAAAGAATAAAAGCTTTGAATGGACGGAGCAGTGCAGCAAGGCGATGAGGGAACTAAAATAATATCTGGCAAATCCCCATTTGCTTACCAAGCCACACGAGGGAGAACCATTATTGTTGTACCTAGCAGTATCTGAAGTCGCCGTTAGCACCATCTTGGTGCGAGAAGAAAAGGGGGTGCAGTCACCAGTAAATTATGTCAGCAAGTCTCTTCTAGACGTGGAAACTAGGTATCAGCACCTAAAGAAACTCGCACTTGCCTTAGTGATGGCAACAAGGAAGCTGTGGCCGTACTTTCAGAGTTACAACATTGTCATGGTTTCCTCTTTTCCATTACAGACTATACTACACAAACCCGAGCTATCAGGCAGGTTGGCAAAGTGGGCTGTCGAACTCGGCGAGTATGATATCATTTATTAGCTAAGAACGGCTATCAAGTCACAAGTACTCATGAACTTTGTTGCTGACTTCAGTACCGATTTGATGCCAGAGGCTGAGGCGGAACACAAGATAATAGGGGGCATTACCCCTGGAGAATGGGTGATCCATACCGACGGCGCCTTGAATGTAAAAGGGGTCGGGCTTGGTTTCGTGATCGAACCCCCAACGAAGAACGTGTTCAGAAAAGCTGTCAGTTTGTCCCAGATTTTGAACAATGAAGCAGAATATGAAGCATTAATTCAAGCCCAAGAATTAAATTACATATTAGGGGCCAGGGAGGTCAGCATCAATTGCGACTCTCAGCTCGTGGTAAATCAGGTAACCAGGGCATACACCACTAAAGATACCCGCATGCATGAAGTACCTGGATAGAGTTGAAAAATGCTTGAAGAATTTTCAAAAATAGAGGATTAATCAGATACCAAGAGAAGAAAACACGGAGACTGATGCCCTAGCCAGCCTAGCGGCCACTGCAGACTTAAACGCAGACAGCCCAGCTTCCACCATTGAGTTAACATACGCGAGTGTCAAGCGTCGCGAAGTCAACGCAGTGGGATCATCATGGGACTGGCGGCACCCGATCATTGAGTATTTGTACAAAGGAATGTTCCCGGTAGACAGAAAGGAGAGCAGAAGATTGAGAGCTCAAGTGACTCGCTACGTCTAGATCAACGGAGAGTTGTATCGGCGAATATTTAGTGGACCCTTGGCTAAATGTTTGGTCTTTCTTAAGTGGATTACACACTTAGAGAAATCCACGAGGGACAGTTTGGAAATAATTCGGGCGGTCGATCTCTAGCTCGAATGTTAATTAGGGTGGGCTATTTCTGGACTCGAATAGAAGACAACGCGAGCAAGTTTTCTCTGACATCTGACAATTGCCAGAGATTCTCCCGTGTACTTCATGAGCTGGCGGAGTTATTATACTCAGTAATAGCCCCTTGGCCTTTCATGAAATGGGGGATGGACACTGTAGGGCCCATGCCTAAAGCATCCGATGGTGTCAAGTTCGTGCTTATCATGATGTACTATTTCACCAAATGGGTCGAGGCGGACCGTATGCCCAATTTCGAGAGCAGGAAGTCATAGAGTTTATCTAGAAAAATATTATGTGCCAATTTGGGATTCCAGCAGAAATCAGCTCCAACAACGGTCCTCAATTCCTAGGCAACACGATCATTGCTTTTCTAAAAGAGTAGAAATTCAAGAGGATAACCTCTACTCCTTACCACCCTTCTGCCAAAGGCCAGGCTGAATCCTCAAACAAGACAATAGCAGAGAATCTGAAGAAGCGGCTCAAGGAGGCTAAGGGAAAGTGTCCTGAAGAACTGCCATGAGTCCTGTGGGCCTACCGAACTACATCCGAATTCAGCATTGGAGAAACACCGTTTTCACTAACGTATGGGACGGAAGCTATGATTCTGTTGGAGATTGGAGAGTCCAGCTTGCGGCGGTCCTTCACTGAGGAAGAATCCAACAGCGAAGCTTTGAAATCTTTCCTTGGTCTCGTGGACGAATGGCGAGAGATAGCGGCCATACGCCTTGCGGCCTAGAAGCAGCGAGTGGAGCAGTATTATAATGCAAGGGCAAATCCACGATCCTTTAACATCGGGGATCTAGTCCTCCGCAAAGTCACTCAGAATACCAAGCAAGTTGGCGCAGGAAAGCTCGCTCGGAATTTGGAAGGACCGTATAAAGTGCAGGATATTGCTGGAAAAGGTGTGTACGTTCTCGAAGACATGGAAGGGATAGCCATTCCAAATAACTGGAATATCACATAGCTGAAAAAGTACTACTCTTGAAAGGCTGACTAAGCCTGTATAATCGAGACATGTATTTTATCTCTTTCCATACCTCTTTGAAATTATTGTTATTATTTACAACGGGCTCTTGACCCCGTTCATTATTTCACAAGGCTTCACGCCTTATCAGCGAAACTAGTATTCTGATTAGTCAGTTTTACTCATATATTTAGATCCATCTACGATCCAACTATTTATAGCCCCGGCCAGACCCAAGTTGAAGTAATACACTCATTTTTCGCTACAAGAAAGTAGGGTACACTACTCGCTGAGAGCTAGACCACGTCTTGCTCAGCCACCAGCCATTTTTCATATGAACTCGTTAATTCAACAATTTCACCTACACGCCGATGGGGATGCCTATCTACGTAGTGCTAGAAAGTATTAAATACTCGAGTAACTAAGCAGAGACATTCGAAGTTAGACGCAAAAGTTCCTGTTACCACGCGAGCTAAAGTCATCCCATTATGGGCGCAAACAACCATCTGCTACGGATGCAACCTAGCCGTTGTCTATCAGTGCACAAAGGATGTAATTGCTCAAAAGAAGCATATTGATAAACGTTCTTAAATAATTAGAATATTCAGGACGACCGAAAACCATTTAATCTCTATGTGCACATACATACTGCTTGATTATTCATTAAGAAACACGTAATAACACAAGTACGTATAAGAGTATTGATGAAAAATTATTTCATTAATACCAAATAGACCGTAGGCTCATAATATACATTTATTTCTTCCTTAATACAATATTTGTTTATAATAATTGTAAGAAAACAAAACAAATAGAAGACTAAAAATTGCAAGTTCCTCTGAATTTGCACCCCTAGAGATTCTTCGTTTGGATTGTAGCTCTTGTATCGAAGTTTCTCCAAAGATTCGAAGGCAAAATTCCAACCTAATACCCTGAGCAGCAATACCATTTCAATGTTGTACTGTGGGGTGGGGAGAGGAAAATAAGCCTAAATGAGGAAGCCCTTAGTGGAAAGGCAGAGGTAGCAGAATGAGTATCAGGGGCTTCACTTAGATTCACTTGGAAAGACTCCAATGAGGAACCTCCGGTAACCTCAAGAATGCCTTATACTCCCTTTTCCCTCTAACGACTGGAAGATGATGCAATCTCCATCACCAAAGCACCAAGCAGAGCTATGAAATTACCCTTACTGCTAAGGATCTGGAGAAATTTTTCGTGCACCAACCGCCGGAAGAAGGAGAGCATATCCCAGGACTCACTCTTTGTTCAAATTGAGTTGCTTCCCAATGTAACTAAAAGATGAACGAGTAGAAGAAGCTTGAATGGGTTGGCATTCCTTTACTGCATCGCATGATAAGAAGAATCATCGAGCATGATGATGAAACACACCAGAATTGACGTGCCTACCATGATAAAGATCTTCCGGAAAGTGTCTCCATAAGGACTGCAGTTATACATCATAGCTCGGGGGACTATGTTCATTTCACCAAGGGTGGAGAAAAGAAGGGTAATGACTGGATATGAGTTTCCTCCTAAAATTCACTCACGCTTCGCCTGTTCAAAGCCAAGGTGAACTTTTTGGAATATCAAACTAGGGTCAAGGGAAAATATTTTTGAAAAAGAGAGATTTTCATAAGAAGGTTTCGCGAATATGAGTTTTTCTAAAGAAGATGAATGTTTTATGAAGAAATTTCTGATCTTTCCAACGTCATAAGGTCATTATTTATAGGCAGAAAAAGATAAGGATGGAGGACGAAATGGTCTAGCGTCATAATTTCTGGAGATATGAAAAGATTCGAAGCAGTTAATGGCGGTTCCTGAAAAGATGCACTGAATAGGCATTAGCTAATCAGATGAAAGCACACAAAGTTCTCGAAGAAATCAGTATCATTCTTGGTCAAAGAGACTGCGAGTCTTAAGAAGTCACTGAGATATCTTTTCACATCTACGTCGCTTTCACTTCCTGACTGCTTGCGTTAGCGCTCAGCAAGTGGGGGGACTGACTGTGTGGGCAAAACTACGCCACCTATTGTTACGATGATACAAGTCCAGCTGGCGAGACTAGACTTATCACACAAGTCACCGGGCACGGAGGATATACGTCCACTCCTGGAGCCAACGACCGTTCAGGCGGTACGACCGTAGGATGTAGGGTAAACATCCCGCCGCCTTGGGTTTACAGTCTCCTAGTTAGGGTTTAGTACACCACCGCCTTGAGTTATAGGCCCATACCCTTAATAGTCTTTTTATTTTAACTTATTTCTTACTGGGTATCACTACTATAAATACCCCTCTCCTTACATTGTATTGCACAAGCAATTCACCACAGAATCCGGCTATTCTGAAGGAATAAAAATTACACTACCTTTCATTACTTATTTTTGTCTTATTTTACCTGTCATTATTTGCATCATATTTACTTAGTTTTCCATCATAATTACCGTATTTCTTGTTACCTCAATCATAATTAATTGTTTAACCTAGACGTACAATTTTAGGCACAAACATAGTCAACTACGGAACCCTTTTCATCAAACTCAATGCACAGTATGGTACCCAAGTCTCTCTTCATCTCATTGATGTCTTCTTTGCGTTGTGATGCCTTCTTTCCCATTTCTTTCTCTTTGAAGAGTTCATTCAGTTTCTTTGCCATGTCTACAAGTGTCTTTGTCAAGAGCTTTATTGCCTTGTCCATCTTTTGCAATGCTTTCTTGTTGCTTGCAATGTACCTTGTGTTTGCATCCATGGCCTTTACAAGCTTGGCATATTGATCCATGCCAATGTTCCCATACGAAGCTAGTGTTGGTTGTGTTTGTGGTATGATAGAAAGTAGGGCTTTGAAGGCTTCTATTTTTCTGTCTAAACCTATCAATTCTTGAGTCAACTTTGTCAAAACAACATTTGTGTTTCTTGGGATCTGGGGATGTGGTGTTCTTGAGGTGGAGGGCCTGTCAAAATGTGCAGCAGTGTAAGTAGGGGCAGGGGCATGTGCAGCCTGTGCTGAAGCAGCTGAGGGATGGACTAGATTGCACACATCCTCAATGGCAAACAGATCAAACTTCTCAGAAGGGAATGCCTAGTTGTCATCAGCATGGTTTTCACATCCTTCATCCATCAAGTACTCCGTTAAGGTGTTCGAGTAGGGAAAATATAGCCATCAGATCTGGCTACCTCTATCATTGTCTTCAGCATCTCTGCCCCCAAGTTTACCTTGATCTCTGTCATAAGGCTCCCAATCATCACTGCTCTTTTTAAGCATATCAAGTAATACTCTTTAGTTGGCAAGATCCTGGAGCTAATGATTGAATACCATTATTTGGCCTCAAAGTTCAAGTCTGGCAAGTGATTTGCACTCCTGCCCTTCTCCATGCAGGGTTTTCTTCTCTACCAATGATATGAACTAGTCGTTCCTTTTGTGTTTCCTTATTCACTGCTTGCTTTGCCATATGCTCTTTAGGGATGACATTGGGAAGTCCCAAATGTTCATTCAAGGCTCTTGCAGAGATTTTCATACCAATTTCCCTTCACACTACTCTTCCCTCTTGCTTAGTTCTCTTCCCTAGCTTAGCATACAATTCCAGGATCATATCAGTATTGGCTGTAATGAGGTCTTTTGTGAACAACCGTGCCCATCCATTATTGATATATGCTTGGTGGAACTTAGGGCTGAATCTCCTTAACCTATCAAGTCCTATCACCCTATTACAGATGAGTAGGTTTGTAGATTCATCTTCAACCTTCTCCATAGAATTACCCTCATATGAAGTAATAGAAATAGAAGGTGAAGAGCTTCTCTTTGTCTTTTCGTTGATCCCTTTCTTCCTTTTGGAGGCATTGTTGCTGCAAAATAACTCAAGACTATAGTTAGTTGGGATAGGAAGTGCATAGCTGAAGTGAGCCTTGCAATCCTTATCATGATGTTAAGAAAAAGGGTAAAAGGGCGGGTGCATGACAAAAGGGCAGCCGCCTTTTAGTCAAACACTGAGAAATTTTTTAAATGTTGTGAGAAAGGGTGGCCATCACTGTAAGGGCGGTGACAAAGGGCGGAAAAAGTCCAAAGGACCTGTTTTCCATATATTTTTCAGTGTTCAAAAAACGGCGGCCGCCTAAATAAGGGGCGGCCTCCTTTTACCAAGGGGCGACGAACTCTGTAAGGGCAACCTCAAAGGGCGCCAAAGTCAAGAGGGGTTGCAATTTCATACTTAGCCAAATTTTTAGAAAGTTTAGAAGGGCGGCCACTCAATTAAGGGGCAGCCTCCAAAGACAACTCCCTTCAGTTCATGAATAAAATAGGCGACCAACTCTATAAGGGCGCCCAAACTTCAGAGAGTTGCCAATTCAACACTTAGAGAAAATTTTTGAGTTTAGACAAAGGGCGGCCGCCTACAGAAGAGGCCCCTGCCTGTTCTATGGCAATCTCTCTCTTGAGAGGTGTTCCGGTGAGACAATTTGGGTGGCCGCATAAATAAGATGCCGCCTTCGTCTCACCACCATCATGAGTTATGGAACCTTATGATTGAGCGGTCACTTAACACAGGGGCGATCACACTTTCTTGAACCTTCAGTATTTCAAAACTTAGAGTAGGAGGAGAGGGCGTTCGCCCAAAAAAGGGCGATAGCCCTTTCTTTGTCAGCAAACAGATGCAAGGGCACGATTCCCTAAGCACAACAAGGTTCACAACTGCCCACTTTGTTTCTCTCTCATGGTCAAAACACTCTAAATCTTTCAAGAACAAGGGTCAACAATCAGTTTCGTACAACCTTCCCACAACCATCCTAAGTCATGTTTTTCCTTTTTTTTTTTCAAGTTTAAAACCTACTCTATTTCCTACTTCTAAGAATTTTAAATCTATTCTAAGAAGTTTAAAAACAAAAATGAAATGAAAGGCTTACCAGATAAACTGTGCAATTAGGAAGATGGAGTGATGGTTTGTTGAGTAGGTGTGGGTGAGAATTTCCGTTGATTGGAATTAATGGAGGTAGCCGGCGAGTAGAGTTTAGAAGTTGGAAAACTAGAAGAGGGAAAGAGGTACCCTAGGGTTCCTTTTATACCACCGATGGGCCAGTTACCTTTTTAAGAAAGCGGCCCGCCTTTTACCAGGGTGGTCGCCTATGCATTGGCGTATAGCCATCTGTTCTTTTAAAAAAAAGGGCGGTCTCCTAATGCAAGGGTGACCGCCTGCTGGTTTCCATCCATCATACTTAGGACAAAGGGTGAAAAACACTACATGTGCACTCAAAAAGATCGCTTAAACTTCAGAGAGGTCCAAATTCAACACATAGCCAAAAAATTTAGGCTAAAGCAGTAGGGGCGGCCGCCTCATCAAGGGGCAGCCTCCATATCAAAAAAGGCCACCACCACTGCAGGTCCGTCCAAAAAGTGCGAGGAAAGTCTGAGAGCCTCACATTTGACACTTATAAAAAATTCAATCCCTTTGAAATGGGTGGTCTCCCTTTTGGAGAGGCGACCACATGTTCTTGGCTCTCTGAAAACTTCCTATTTCTGGGTTAACACACACACCAAAGGGCGGCCATCCAAACAAGAGGCGGACTCTCTGTTATCTGTAGGACCATATTCCGCACTTCCCCAATCCTGTTGCAACTCATCTTTTACACCTACAAAAGAACAACTAGTTAGCTAAAAACCTTAGATTGCCTCCCCAGAAGTATCTTAGTTACGTCGTGGCACGACGTCAACCCATTAGCTCAAGGATCAATCAAGAATACCAAGACCACCATCTTGGTACCTTCAACAACTCCCAAGTAATGGTTCGCCTAGTGCCCATTCACTCTAAAACTCTTACCATCATCACCTTCAAAATCAAAAGGGAGAAACACGAACAACCTTGAATGGGCCACTCCACTTTGAATTCAACTTTCTCAGAAACAATTGGAGACGGGAATTAAACAACAACACAAGATCTCCCACCTTGAATTTATGATTCTATATCTTCTTATCGTGCACATTCTTCATTCTCTCCATATACAACAAGACATTTTCATATGCATTGAGCCTCATCTTATCGAGTTCATTTAACGCCTCCATTCTAGACTTTGAGGCTAACTCCCAATCTAAGTTCAACTTTTTCAAAGCTCATAACGCCTTATACTCAAGCTCGATCAGGAGTTGACAAGCCTTACTAAACACCAAACGGTAAGCAGACATACCTATTGGAGTCTTATAAGCCATCCTTTAAGCCCAAAGTGCATCATCCAATTTTTTAGCCCAATCTTTCCGGTTGACACTTACGGTCTTGCCAAGATTTACTTGATTTTCCGGTTGGACACTTCAACTTGTCCACTAGTTTGTGGATGATAAATAGTTGTGACTTTGTGCTTGACTCCATACTTCTCAAGAAGTGAGTCAAACGCCTTGTTGCAAAAATGAGAGCCACCATCACTAATTATGGCTCTAAGAGTGCCAAACCGAGTGAAGATGCTCTTTTTCAAGAACGTCGTGACACTTCTTGCTTCATTGTTTGGTAAAGTTACCACTTATATCCATTTAGATACATAGTCAACGGCTACAAAAATATATTTCATCCCATAAGAGCTTATGAATGGGCCCATGAAATCAGTACCCCACACATCGAATAACTATACCTCCATGATAGGATTTTAACACATTTCATGTTTTCTAGACGCACCCCCGGCTCTTTGGCATCTATCACAACCTTTCACAAATGCATGAGCATCTTTATAGATTGTCGGCTAATAGAATCCACACTCCAAGATCTTTGAGGCGGTTCTAATGCCTCCATGATGCCACCTTATGATGAAGAATGGAATCCATTTATGATCTCCCATTGCTCAACATCTGGAACATATCTCCGAATCATCCCATCCGCACATATTATAAACAAATAAGGTTCATCCCAATAGTAATGACGAGCATCCTTCATGAGCTTTTTCCTTTGATTGTACGAATAGTTATCGAGCGAATCTCCACAAACCACAAAATTGGCAATCTCCATATATCATGGTCTTTTCTCCAAGGCTACCGCAAGTACCCTCTTATTCAAGAAACAATCATTAATTTCACCATCTTCATGAGGTCTCCCCCCTTCTTCCAATCTTTACAAATGGTACGCCACTTCATTTTCGGTGCCTTTTCTCTCCTTAACCTCAACAACAAACTCTTGAAGCAATAGTATCCAATGAATCAAGCGAGGTTTGGAGTCTTTCTTGCTCATCAAGTAATAAATAGCAGAGTGGTCGGTATGAACAACAACCTTGGACCCCCATCAAATAAGCTCAAAATTTCTCAAAAGCAAACACCACCTCTAAGAATTCTTTCTCGGTGAATGTATAGTTCAATTGGGCACCATTCATGATTTTATTGATGAAAGATCTTCTCAATACTTTGACACAACACGGCACCAAGAGCCACATCACTTGCATCACACATCAATTCAAAGGGAAATTCCCAATTAGGGCTTACAATTATGGGTGCGGTAGTGAGCCTTCTTCTCAATTCCTCAAATCCCTTGAGGCAATTATCATCAAACACAAATTTAGCCTCTTTTTCAAGTAACTTGCATAGGGGATGAGCAATCTTCGAGAAATCCTTGATGAATCTTCTATAAAAGCGCGCATACCCAAGGAAACTTCTCACTCCTTCACGGTGGTGGGAGGTGGAAGCTTAGAAATAACATCTATCTTGGCTTGATCTACCTCTATCCCCCGTTTGGACACCTTGTGCCCCAGAACACTTCCTTCTTCCACCAAGAAATGACATTTCTTCAAATTAAGCACTAAATTTATCTCATCACATCTTTCAAGCACCAAGTCTAGATTGTGTAAACAATCATCAAATGAATCCCCTACCACGAAAATATCATCCATGAATACTTCCAAGAAGTTCTTGACAATATCATAAAATAGAGCAAACATGCACCGTTGAAAGGTGGCGGGTGCATTACAAAGACCACAGGCATCTTGAAAGCAAATGTCCCATATGGACAAGTAAAGGTTGTATTTTCTTGATCTTTCGCTTCAATAGAGATTTGGTTGAACCCGGAATATCCATCCATGAAACAATAATAAGCTTTCCCGGACAACCCATCCAACATTTGATCAATGAATGGAAGAGGGAAGTAATCTTTTCTTGTAGCTTTGTTGAGCTTCGGATAGTCCATGCAAACTCTCCACCTGGACACGGTCCTAGTGGAAATTGCTTCACCTTTCTCATTATGCACAACCGTCATACCTCCCTTCTTAGGCACACATTGGACTAGTGAGACCCATTTAATATAAGATAAAGGCTCTACAACACCCGCATCCAACCACTTTATGATCTCCTTTTTGACAACTTCTTTCATGGCCAGATTCAACCACCTTTGATGCTCAATCGAAGGCTTGCAACCTTCTTTAAGAATAATTTTGTAGGTACACACTCCCGGATCAATGCCTCTAATGTCGGCCAATGTCCAACCAATAGCCTGAATTCTCTCTCTCACAACTTGCAAAAGCTTTTCCTCTTGGGATTGGTTTAAATGGGATGAAATGGTTATGGAAAGAGTGGAGTTAGGACAAAGGTAGGCATATCTCAAGTGATTTGGTAAAACTTTGAGTTCAAGAATTGGGGGTTCTTCAATGGAAGGCTTAATTGGTGAAACTTTTCGGTTCTCAAAATCAATAGAGTTTATTTGGAAAGTATGGCTTAGTACCATATCCTTCCAATGCAATGACACATTATTTCACACTTTCTTCATTATCAACATCCATATTCCATAACACGGATGCTAATGTATCAAATTTTCTTGTTAAGCTGTCCTTTTCTACCAATACATCCACAACTACATCAACATAAGAACAAGATACAACTGGTTGCCTCATTGATTTGCAAATATAGAACACTACCTTCTCGCCATTGAATCTAAATGTCAACTCCCCCTTCTCCAAATCACACAATGCTCTTCCCGTAGCCAAAAATGGTCTCCCAAGAATAATTGGTACGTCATAATCAACGGCACAATCTAAGATAACAAAATCCGCCAGGAAGATAAAGTGATCCACCTTCATAAACACGTTGTCAACCACCCTAATTTGCCTTTTCATGGATCGATCGGCAATTTGAAGATTTATTGAGGTTGGTCTTGGTTCTTTTCATCCCAATGTCTTGTAAACGGCATAGGGCATAAGATTGATGCTTGCCCACAAATCACATAATGCTTTCTCAAAGTGTCTTCCCCCTATGGTACGTGGTATAGTGAATGTACCGGGATCTTCCATCTTCATGGGTATCATATGAGACATAATGGCACTACATAGATAAGTGACTTTGACGGTCTCAAATTCTGAAAACCTCTTCTTTGTCACCAAATCTTTTAGAAACTTTGCTACATCCGGTATTTGCCCAAGAGCATCAACCGAAGGGAGGTTGATAGAAGTTGATGCAATCTTCTCCCAAGCTTTCTTGGCATGATCGGCTCTTCTCAATCTCTCATTTCTTTGTGTGAATGGTAGAGTGGGCTTTGGAATAGTGCTTTTGGTAGGAATGGCTTCTTTAGGTGGTGGGATTTGTTTGGTGGCTTTTTGGGTAGTAGTGGGTTTTGGTATTGGAGTTTCTTCTTCAAGAGAAATTTCTCACTCTTGGACAATTTTTGGCTCCACCTCTACTTGAATTTCATTCCCATCATCTACCTCATCAATCATGATCTTCCCTTCTTGTTCACCCGCTTCAAGCTCCATTTCTATATCATCACCTACCATCTTGGGATCATCCCAAGTCTTTCCACTTCTAGTCATGATGGCCATTACTTGATCTTTCCCATTCCTCTAAGGATTCACCACTGTATCACTCAGCAATGCTCTTTGTTGTCTTTGATTCACTTGGTGAGTGACTTGATAGAAGTTGAATGTGATTGCACGGTTTGCTTGATATCCTTTATGTCACCCGAATTGTGTTTTTGGAGTTTCAACATCTTCTCCATAATTCCTTCTAATCTTGAATTCTTCGGATTGCTTGAACTTTATTGAGACTTATTGGAACCTCTTTGATTGTCACTTTTCTCTCTCCCTTGGTTGGTACCATTCCATTTATGGGTGCTACCCCATTGGTTCCCTTGTTGATTGTATAGCCTTTATTGTCATTGAGCTTAATAACCTTGATTATATGGAGGTCTTTTGTCATGATAAGAATTGACATAATTGGCTTCCTCATCTTGCTCTTGACCACCTTGATTTGCATTTTGCCCTTCTTGACCTTGAGGTACAAACCCCATAGGAACACATCACATTGGAGCATAACCCATAGGATAGGATTGATATGAATATTGGGACCATGATGAATTTCTTCAGGAGGCATATCAACGACATTCACTTGCTTTGTGGGCTCTTGATTTTGCTTCAATTGGCTCTTTGCGAGCAACTCAACCATTATGACTAGTTGAGCCATTCTCTCTTCTTGAGATTCAGTTGCCTTTGTCATTGCATCATTGTTGGGATCATATGTACCTGGTCTTCTTACTTTTGACTTCCATGCTCTGGATTGCTCTGTGACCTTAATGATGAGGTCAGTTGCTTGTTGAAAAATACCCTTATTAAGCCTCCTTGAGCAACATGGTTTATGGTGGTTTGATTGTTGTCATCAAGACCTCTATATAATGTCTCCAAAAAACTCTATCCGAAAAATCATGACCGGAACAAGAATGATTGAGCTTGAGAAATCTATCTCATGCTTTGTGCAATGGCTCTCCCACTTGTTGAAAATAATAGATATCATCTCTCAAGTCCACAAATTTACCTGGTGGAAAGTACTCATCAAGCAATACCTTCACAACCTCATCCGAAGTGTGCATACTCCTCTTTGGCAATCCATCCAACCAAACTAGCTTTCCCTTTTAGAGAGAATGGGAAAAGCCTTAGAAGAAAAGCCTAAGGCGAAAAGCTTCATCGGTTACACCAGCATGCTTGTTAAGAGTTCAAATCTCAAGGAAAGCTTGGAGATGCTTGTAAGGATTCTCATATTCTTCTCTTCTAAACAACCCACGATTGTCAAGTGAATTCATAACGGCCGATGGCATTTAGAAGTTAGTCGTGGCTCTAATGGATTGAGGCACAATGGCTCCACAAAAGCCATCATCATTAGCTTGCTCCCTTCTTGCATTTCTCCTAGCTGCTCGACCTACTTGAGCTTGAACATCCGGTTGTGCTCCATCTCTATGCTCTCCATCACGTATATTAACATTGTCTTCAACACCAACATCCTCCACATTTTCATTAATCGGTGGAGGAGGAGGTGGTGGGTCATCTCCTTTGTTACACCTCGTATGTCCAAAGTGACGCATCATAATATGACCATATATGATGTTTATATTTTGAATATAAAGTTTGGGAAAAATTGGATTTAAGTTGCGGAAAAACCGACTAAGGAATTGCCTTGTAACGGAGCCTTTTCAGCAATTAATTTCGTGTAATATATGAGGTCTTTTGGGGACATATCATATACCACATTGAAGGTCTTGGAGTGTAGTATCCAACACATTTGACGGTTTGTTCATACAGTGTCTGGATAAAAAGATATGAGCATTAGAAGTCAGGCCAGAAAAAGGGACATAACCGCAAAGAGGGCTAAAACTGAAATGTTTCAAGTATAAAAGAGAAAATTCATCATTTTCTCGTCATTTTTCCAGAAACTTCAAGATAGAAACAGTGTTCTAATGAATAGTGAAGAAATTTTCAAGTTTTTGAAGGAAGGACGCCAATCGTAACTCGAAACTGAAGACAGATTGCGTCAAAATGCTCTACGCGATTAAGGTAACGTTATGCTACCTTCAATTTCGTCTATAGCTTGAGTTTTAGAATTACTTCATGGCTAAGTAAAGTACCTAAATGTTGTATTATAGCTTGTTTAAGCTTTAGAAGGTGTTGAATTCAAGGGAAACAAGGTTGAAAAGCAAGAAACATCAAAGGTATGTAAGGCTAAATCTTTCTTTTGGCAAGGCATGTATCTTGTAGCTTTTGAAGCTTTTCTTAGTTCTAAAATTTATGATTCTTGTGGGTAACTTGTATGGCATAAAGGTGAACGTATATGTGCTTAATTAGGTGCTATGAACCACGGCAAAAGATGTCCAAAACAGTAGCACAAAATGTTTCAAAATCTGAAAAAATTATTTTTATCTTCGTACAGCTGTTAGTATATTGATCATAACTCCTTGTAAAAAATTGATATTAAGATGCTTTAAGAATCCCTAGAATCCTAAGACATATATCTACAACTTTCATGAAGACCATGAAGTCTATATCTTTAATCTATACTCTGAAAATTAGGTCAAAAAGCAGGACAGTGGTGCTGTCCAGACATTCTATCAGCGGATTTGTTATGTCATCCAGTCGTCTCATCTTGTTATCCATTTAACATGTTTATGTTATAAGTTTATCTGGGTATCCATTCCCGTGTGTAGTATAGTGCTGGTTCTATTTTTGCGGATCATCCAGTTTCAGGGAAAACTCTGCCGAAAATTTTATGAAAATTCAAAGAGTTGGACAAATTCGGAGTTCTAGGTTGTGTCTATAATTCTATCCAGAGTTTTCCTTTCATTCCTTTGAGTCCACATCTACTGTTGCCACATGTGTTATGCCTCATACATGCTTATACTTATATTGTGATCATGTTATGTGTGATTTGGAGTCCCCCATAGAGGCTGGACATTGGACACACAGTCCGGTCGCGTGGGTATCAGGTTCCTAACCGGATTTCCCTAAGATGTGAGGAATGAAGCCTTTACCCTAAATTGATATATTTTTCTGCTTATTGAATAGAGTGGGATCGTTTGGCAAGGAAACAAAAGGATAAAGCGGTTGTTGATTAGCCATACTAACTGTTGGAAGAGGTAAGTGTTTATATCCATTTCTTTGGAGGCACCTGGCCTCGTGGATTTTCTACCACGTGTTCCTTACGTGTGTAGCTGCCGATAGGTGTACTCATTACTCCTTATCTTTGGATTTACATTGTATACTATATGTTATGTCCTGTTAATTGTATTGCATTGAGGATTTGAGCATTGCATTGAGGATTTGAGCATGGTACTTTGGCTGTGAGTTGACATACACTTCCCGGCTGTCGACGAGAGTCCCGCACCGGTGAAGGGTTATTATTGCATCATATTGCATTCATATGCATTACATTGCATTATATTGAGGGTAGGAGGATTCTGCCCTAAGAGCAGGAGGATTCCGCTCCATTGCATCATATTGAGGGTAGGAGGATTCCGCCCTCGGAGCAGGAGGATTCCGCTCCATTGCATCATATTGAGGGGTAGGAGGATTCCGCCCCAGGAGCAGGAGGATTCTGCTCCATTGCATCATATTAAGGGGTAGAAGGATTCCGCCCCAAGAGCAGGAGGATTCCGCTCCATTGCATCATATTGAGGGTAGGAGGATTCTGCCCTAGGAGCAGGAGGATTCCGCTCCATTGCATCATACGGAAGGCAGGAGGATTCCGCTCCATTCATTTTGCGGATGTGACCCTTTGCATCAGATTTCATTTCATTTCATACCATTGTCTGGACTTATGGTACATAACTACTGTTCTGCTTATACGTGCATTGATTATTTGTCTATATATTTCTGGCTCGTATTCTGGGTTGCGGGGATCGGGTTGCATGTTGCGAAAATATAAATATATGGATCGGGTTGCACGTCGCAGCGGTATAAATATATGGATCGGGTTGCACGCTGCGACAGTATGAATATATGGATCGGGTTGCACGCCACAACATGATGAATATATGGATCGGGTTGCACGCCGCAACAGGATGTGTTTCTGATTGTCGATGCGTTCGGGATACCTATATGTTTTGGTTATTTTACGTTCCTGGTTGTTGATGAGTTTGTCATCCTATACGTGTTTCTAGTTATTACCTGGCTCTTCCTTTTCATAATTTAAATAAGAGGAATTTGGTTTATCTGTTTCTTCTCCCTGGCTAGCTATCCTATTCTTTGAGGTGGCTAGTCTGCCCCACTTATTGATTCCTTTTGACTCACCCTTGTTTGTTGTTTGTTGTTTGTTTCTTGTCTATCTATTTCGTTTCGGCAGGTTCACTCCAGGATTGAGTTCGCCACGTTGTAAAGGAGCGAAGACGACTTCAGCTGTCAGGGTGAGCCAGCTTTTGTTCCGGATGGCAACTAGTTTATTGGTTGCTATTTCAATTGCATTTTGCTCCCTTCAGGAGGTATTTGTCTTCTTTTGTACTCTTAGATGTCTAGTCTGGATAGCCCTAAACCTAGCATGTTGGGTAGTCAGCTGTAATTTCTTTTGTACAGCTTAGAGATATCAGTATGTCTGTGTTTTTTTTAAGTCTTGTCCTTATTTGTGAATTGTTATATTTATTTTCCTGATTTAATTTGTAAGGGTTGGCCCGACGGGTCTAAGGAAATATGTCGGGTGCCCGCACGGCCTAACCGGATTCCGGGTCGTGTCAGTTGGTATCAAAGCCCTATTTAGAGTTTATCCTGACTTAGACAGTGTCTAATAGAGTCTCGCTGATGGGTACGTAGACGTCCGTACTTATCTACGAGAGGCTATGATGGCATTTAGGAAGTTTCACTTCCTTCATTTCTGATCGTGCGTCGGTCTAGGATGCAAAAGTATTTTCGTTAATTCCTTCGTGGTAATTGTGAAACCCTCATGTGACAAATCAGCAAACTGTATGAGTTCAAGACGAAGCAGTCTGGCCTGGGGTTAGTACTGACGAAGCCCTGAGAGTTTTGATCGTCCTGACGATCTAGTTACGGAGGTCCCAGCTGTACGAGCTCGCGATGGGCAAGGGAGCAGGGCCTTGTGGTTCCCCTGGCTCTCTACGATGCTTTTATGAGAATCTTGGCGAAGCAGATTCCGTAAGAACCTATTATTCTCTGGGCAGCCTATCAGGTGGCCGCATGTGCGGACGTTCAATCTCAGGGAGCTCCTATTCCGATTCTTAATATTGTTGCAGTAAATTATGTTTCGGAGACAGCATGTGTTGCGCCTCTAGTTATTCCGGCTGGTTAGTTAGCCTGAGTAATGGTTCGGTCCGAGTGTCCGAAGAGGTTGCATTATTTTACGCGGTTGAACATCCCGATATTCTTAAGCAATGCACCAGATAAACCTCGTGATTTTTTTTAAAATGAAATAATGTCCGTGTATCCTTCAGGCTCTTGATTATATCGAGAGGTATGGTGTTGATTATTCTTCTTTCCAGTTTCAGCGGTCCAGCCTTGAATTGGTGGGCCGCTCTCTTATTAGCTAATTTGGTTCGATCTTTCTTGGAAAAGTTCCTTTCGAGTAGCGAGTGAGATGAAAAGTGTTGCCAGTTTGAGTGGATTGGACAGGGTAGCCTGTCGATTAGCCTGTTTGTTTCAGAATATGAGATTAAATTCTATAGAATGGCTGGAAATGCATTAGAACTAGTCCATGAGCCTTTCGACGGATTCAAAGATTTATTGATGATCTTTATTTTTCCTTGAGATCCTGGATTGCTCGAGAGATTGAGGTCGGGATTTCATTTGATGTTGTTGTTGATATCGCTCGAAGGTACGAGGCATACCATAAGTTAGAGTGGGAAGAGTTAGAGCGGGAGAGCAAGAGATCCCGTGGCCCTAGTGGGCAACCATGGTACCTCATTTGGAGGTAAGAGTTCTGATTATTTTGGGAGGTCACCTGCCAGGTTATCTCAGCTTGTAGAGCGTGATTCTAAGAGTGCGCGGGTAGTTCATCAAGATTAGACTCAGCTTTCTCTTTGCAGCTTTCAACAATCTGTCCTGCTCCCATATTCAGCGAAAAGGTGTTATCATTGTCGTGAGTCTGATTATCCTTTGAGGAGTTTTCCTGTTATCATTCTCGTGAGTCTGGTTATCCTTTGAGGAGTTTTTCCTTACTCCGACAGGTAGGCAGTCGTCTTTTCTCTCGTCATCAGGCACCTGCACCGTCGCAGGGAATTTCATTTAGATCTATATCAGCAAAAGAAATTCCACCATCCAGTAGAGGTTGAGAGCGTGGTGGCAGTGGTTCTTCAGAAGGTGATTATCAGGGTAGTGGCTCAGCTCAGCTGCAGAGATAGATCTATGAACTGTTAGTCTGGCAGGATGTTAAGGTATCCGATGTAGTACACCCAAGTATTTCTAGCTCACTTATATGTGAGTAAGATTTAATTCTTCCGGTCGATCTAGAAATGGGGTGTCCTATCATGTTTCCATGGTTTCTTTTGATGTCAATTCCATTAAGAATCGGTTGCGGTGGAGGGGTGAGCTTCTGATATGATTTATTCCTGGCATTTATGATGACCCTACTAGTTTATCTGGTTTAAATGTGAGAGATTTGGGAGTGATTATCGGTATTGTCTGCTTGGCATTTTGTTGTGCCTCATTCTGTTATAATGTCAAGTTAGTCTACCTCTCTTTGGAACTCATTGTTGGTAGGATGATGGGATTCTTATTTGTCACCATCAGAATGTGTCATTGTTTCTTCCGGTGTAAAGTGGTTAGTAAGTAATACTCGATCTATGTGTCTCCTCTTGGTTCGAGACGCTAGTAGAGTCATGTTATTCTACAAGTTTGTCTCGGTCTAAAAGGGTTTTCTGGTAAATTGTCGGAGTTTCCTTTTTATAGGAAGGTTAAATTGACATAGATTTTGTTCCATAAAGCTCATTCAATGTCTATTTCTTCAATTGTGATTCTTCGGTTAACCTGACTCATAAATAGTCTAGCTCTGGTAGCCAAATAAATAAGAAGAAGAGATTCGTATAGCTCTAATTATTTCTATCCTCAGACTGTTTCCATCTCTTCATTGTTCGGCACTAGTAAGCTTAGGCGGTCAGTAGCCTCTTGTGATGTTCCCTGTGTTGAACCAGAGTGCGTGTCAAGGTGGCAGGGTAAGCACATGGTTGTTTTTCAAGGCTACTAAGGGTAATGAGAGGCGTCATTTGACCTTTGATTTGATCCATCAGGCGGTGGTGCTTATAGAAAATGTATAGAGTTGTGAACTCGAGAGTTGCAGCTGTTTGGCAACTCGAGAGAGTAATTTGGTAGCTCAGGTCTGAGCCGCGTTCTCTACTCAGCTAAGTCTTCCTTAATCCAGCAGGTTATGCGAGAATGACTATTTCTATTCAAATTATTTGTATAAGTTTATGCTCTAAGTGGAGGAGTCTTCCTCCAATTGATGCCGAATCATAATATTAAATCTCTAAGGCATTGCTGAAGCGTAAGCTAATTCTTTGTTTCATCGACCTGTTCTATATCGAAAGTATATCGACGAGGTGATTCGTTGGTGGAATCATGTTAGCCCATAAAGAGTTGCGTGTATCTTCATTTCGAAAATATAGAACTCTTCTCTCATGATCGAGAAAGGGTCAGCTTAGTCCGAATAAGTTGGGTAATGATGTTATCATATTATCCAGATATGTTTTATTCCAAGAGTTCGGTGTTCGTGTTATAATTTTGATTCTGCAATCATGAGATAATGTCCGTGGAGTAGCTTATGAAGGTCGTTAAAGTTCTTTTGTTATCTGTGCGGAATTTTCTTTAAACTTAGGCTCGTTCGAGGACGAACGAGAGTTTAAGTGGAGGAGAATGAAACGACCTCGGTTAGTCGTTTCGGAAGTTAGGACTCCGATTGGCGTGCCGATAATTTTAAAAAAAAACTTCGTAATGTCCATTAGGACCTGTCTGTAAAATTTGAGCTGAATCAGACCTCGTTTGGTAGGCATCGGAAGAAGGTTTCAGTTTTTATTGTCGATAAATACTAAAAAGAGATTTTCGAGCTCGGTTTTGGTGAACGAGCTCCGATTCAAAATCCGAAAGTGCCGTTAGGTTCGTATGATTATTTGTGACTTTTGTGCTTTTTCGAAAGTGAATTTCGAGGATGTTCGGCTAGCTTCCGCTAAAATGCCGAAAGTTAAATAAGTTGACCTTTCACATCTCTTCACTACTACAAGTATGTAACAGATCATTGCTTAATGCTTCTACGTACTTCATTTAACATTCGAGGACGAATGTTCCTAACAGGGGAAGATTGTTACACCCCGTATGTCAAAAGTGACGCATATCATTCTAATGATATGTTAAGAATTATTTAAGTGACTTTAAAGTCATAATATGACCATATATAATGTTTATATTTTAAATATAAAGTTTTGAAAAAATCGGATTTAAGTTGCGGAAAAACCGACTAAGGAATTGCCTTGTAACGGAGCCTTTTCAGCAATTAATTTCGTGTATTATATGAGATCTTTTAGGGACATATAATATACCATATTGAAGGTCTTGGAGTTTAATTTCAACCACTTCTTACGGTTTGTTCATACAATGTCTGGATAAAAAGATATGAGCATCAGAAGTCAGGCCAGAAAAAGGGAGATAAGCGCAAAGAGGACTAAAACTGAAATGTTTCAAGTATAAAAGAGAAAATTCATCATTTTCTCGTCATTTTCCAGCAACTTCAAGTTAGAAACAGTGCACTAATGAATAGTGAAGAAATTTTCAAGTTTTTGAAGGAAGGACGCCAATTGTAACTCGAAACCGAAGACAGATTGCGTCAAAATGCTCTACGCGATTAAGGTAACGTTATGCTACCTTCAATTTCGTCTATAGCTTGAGTTTTAGAATTACTTCATGGCTAAGTAAAGTACCTAAATGTTTTATTATAGCTTGTTTAAGCTTTAGAAGGTGTTGAATTCAAGGGAAACAAGGTTGAGAAGCAAGAAACATCGAAGGTATGTAAGGCTAAATCTTTCTTTTGGCAAGGCATGTATCTTGTAGCTTTTGAAGCTTTTCTTAGTTCCAAAATTGATGATTCTTGTGGGTAACTTGTATGGCATAAAGGTGAACGTATATGTGCTTAATTAGGTGCTATGAACCACGGCAAAAGATGTCCAAAACAATAGCATAAAATGTTTAAAAATCTGGAAAATTATTTTTATCTTCGAACAGCTGTTAGTATATTGATCATAACTCCTTGTAAAAAATTGATATTAAGATGCTTTAAGAATCTCTAGAATCCTAAGACATATATCTACAACTTTCATGAGATTATGAAGTCTATATCTTTAATATACACTCTGAAAATTAGGTCAAAAGGCAGGACAGTGGTGCTGTCCAGTCATTCTATCAGCGAATTTGTTATGTCATCCAGTCGTCTCATCTTGTTATCCATTTAACATGTTTATGTTATCAGTTTATCCGGGTATCTATTCCCATGTGTAGTATAGTGCTGGTTCTGTTTTTGCGGATCGTCCAGTTTCAGGGGAAACTCTGCCAAAAATTTTATGAAAATTCAAAGAGTTGGACAAATTCGGAGTTCTAGGTTGTGTCTATAATTCTATCCAGAGTTTTCCTTTCATTCCTTTGAGTCCATATCTACTGTTGCCACATGTGTTATGCCTCATACATTCTTATACTTATATTGTGATCATGTTATGTGTGATTTGGAGTCCCCCATAGAGGCTGGACATTGGACACACAGTCCTGTCGCGTGGGTATCAGGTTCCTAACCGGATTGCTCTAAGATGTGAGGAATGAAGCCTTTAGTCTAAATTGATATATTTTTCTGGTTATTGAATAGAGTGGGATCGTTTGGCAAGGAAACCAAAGGATAAAGCGGTTGTTGATTAGCCGTACTAACTGTTGGAAGAGGTAAGTGTTTATATCCATTTCTTTGGAGGCACCTGGCCTCGTGGATTTTCTACCACGTGTTCCTTACGTGTGTAGCTGCCGATAGGCGTACTCATTACGCCTTATCTTTGGATTTACATTATATACTATATGTTATGTCCTGTTATTGGTATTGCATTGAGGATCTGAGCATGGTACTTTGGCTGTGAGGTTACATACACTTCCCGGCTGTCGACGAGAGTCCCGCACCGGTGAAGGGTTATTATTGCATCATATTGCATTCATATGCATTACATTGCATTATATTGAGGGTAGGAGTATTCCGCCCTAGGAGCAGGAGGATTCCGCTCCATTGCATCATATTGAGGGTAGGAGGATTCCGCCCTCGGAGCAGGAGGATTCCGCTCCATTGCATCATATTGAGGGGTAGAAGGATTCCGCCCAGGAGCAGGAGGATTCCGCTTCATTGTATCATATTTAGGGTAGGAGGATTCCGCCCTAGGAGCAGGAGGATTCTGCTCCATTGTATCATACGGAAGGCAGGAGGATTCCGCTCCATTCATTTTGCGCATGTGACCCTTTGCATCAGATTTCATTTTATTTCATACCATTGTGTCATAACTAATGTTCTGCTTATACGTGCATTGCTTATTTGTCTATATATTTCTGGCTCGTATTCTGGGTTGCGGGGATCGGGTTGCACGCTGCAACGGAATAAATATATGGATCGGATTGCACGTCGCAGCAGTATAAATATATGGATCGGGTTGCACGCCGCGGCAGTATGAATATATGGATCGGGTTGCACGCCGCAACGTGATGAATATATGGATCGGGTTGCACGCCGCAACAGGATGTGTTTCTGATTTTTGATGTGTTCGGGATACCTATATGTTTTGGTTATTTTACGTTCCTGGTTGTTGATGAGTTTTTCATCCTATACGTGTTTCTAGTTATTATCTGGCTCTGCCTTTTCATAATTTAAATAAGAGGAATTTGGTTTATCTGTTTCTTCTCCCTGGCTAGCTATCCTATTCTTTGAGGTGGCTAGTCTGCCCCACTTATTGAGTCCTTTTGACTCACCCTTGTTTGTTGTTTATTTCTTGTCTATCTATTTCGTTCCGGCCGGTTCGCTCCAGGATTGAGTTCGCCACGATGTAAAGGAGCGAAGACGACTTCAGCTGTCTGGGTGAGCCAGCTTTTGTTCCGGATGGCAACTAGTTTATTGGTTGTTATTTCAGTTGCATTTTGCTCCCTTCAGTAGGTATTTGTCTTATTTTGTACTCTTAGATGTCTAGTCTGGATAGCCCTAAACCTAGCATGTTGGGTAGTCAGCTGAAATTTCTTTTGTACAGCTTAGAGGTATCAGTATGTCTGTATTTTTTTTAAGTCTTGTCCTTATTTGTGAATTGTTATATTTATTTTCCTGATTTAATTGGTAAGGGTTCGCCCGACGGGTCTAGGGAAAGATGTCGGGTGCCCGCACGGCCTAACAGGATTCCGGGTCGTGTCATCCTTGTGGGTTAGCCACACCTCGCACTTAGGTGCGAATGCTTGCCTTGGCGGAATTTTCGATAAATACCTACAAAGTCAAAGTAAACTAAAACCAAAAGTGAAAGGTGCTCGGATTAAGCTAACAAGAAGAAATTAAACTAATTCAACTAAATAGTCAACCGAAGTCCCGAGAAATGGCACTAATTTATGACACGTCCCGATTAAGGGTAGGGGTAACAAATGCCCTAGTCGAATTAGGGATCGAACGCAGGGACTGGAACGAGACTCAATGTAGTTTGATTTACTCAAGTTCAAAAATTTTAGCTGGTTAATCCTAGAAGTAAATGTAAATCTAGCGATTGCTAAGTAAAGGTAAATTAACGCTAAGTTGACAATTAAGGAAATATTAGGATACTAACCTCCCCTAGCCCACTAACCGAAAGGATTTAGTCCTAAGACTCTTCACATTAAGGTCACCCAATGGACCTTGCTCGCATATACCCAACTCACCCCTCTTGGTGATGAGTCGAGACTACCAACTCTTGTCTTCTCGGTACTAAGAGTTGATGCTTTGAGCGCTAGTAAGTAGTCCCAAGTAAGGTATACCCCCTCTCCGTGTTCAACCCGTTAACCCGGGGTAAATACAACACACATACCCCTGGTACCCTGTCTTTGCACTTTCCATTCATAGACTCACCCTCTCGGTGTAAGTCTAGTACTAGTTTGGTTCAACTTAAGTTGTTCACCTTAAGTTGTGGTAATGGAATCAAAAGTAGTGAAATGAGGTATTCCTAAGTGTTTAGAAGCTTATTATACTATACCCATTCAATTATTGGTCTAGGATTTAGTTAGCACCCCAGAGGATAATTTAGCTAAGCATACTAAGTAATGATTCAAGACTTGGAAGTAATGACATATACATTGAAATATTATAATAATGATTCTTACAAACAATGATGTTGTTCTTCACAATACAAGAAGGCTTGAAAAAGAGGTAATGGTATTTTGTCTCTATCTTGCCATTTAAGTAATGTAAAGTGTAAAATCTTCTTAAAAAACCTAGTTCTAGCTATATATAGTGTTTGCTAAAGTTAATTACAAAATTGTCATTCGTAGGTTGGGCTGGAGCCCTTTTGCTGAAAGGGCTGAGTTCTGGTGCTAAATCAAGTGAAAGGGCTGGTGCCTCTTGGACGTGGGCTAGCGCCCATTTTTGGGTAAGTATGAGAGGGCGGCCGCCCTTAATTAGGCGACTGTCTTTTCTTCTTTTCCAAGAGAGGGCGGTGCAGTCTTGCATCATGTGGTCGCATCTTCTTCACAGCAGCTTCTCCTTGAAAAGTGTAATGGATGCCTGCCCCATGCATGGGCAGTCGCATCTTCACAAGTCTTCAATTTCCTCAGCTTCCTTGCAAAGGGCTGGGGCCTCCTCAGTCGCCAGTTGGATACTCAGCAGGTTTTCACCTCCAAGGAAAGGGCGACCGCCCCTCGCATCGGCGGCCGCCACTTCATTGTTTCTGCAGCCTTCGTGAACTTGATCACTTTTCTTGGGTATTCTTACTCTTTTGATCTTTTCCTTTTTTTGTTGGATCTAACACCTGAAACCAAGTATAATTCATCAATGTTCCCCTACGTCACATTTGGCATTTAGTTCTTTTGTGAACATATGTCTCGCATATGCCATATTTATTTTGCCTCTGTAGTACTTCCCCAACTGATAAATTAGCTTAGTTCTTCTCCTTTTTGCCTTGGCCCGTCTTGAAAGTGCAAGCACTGGAAAACTTACCTCCTCAAGAGAGACCACCCATAATTCTTTTGGAAGAGTCTACATAGGCAAGGATTATCATATGAGGAGACTAAATTCACACTTAGCCAAAAACTTGACGTCAACTTGGGATGACAAAAGAAAATGTTCTAAGTCTTGCTAAATCATAAATTATTTTTTAAACCTTGTCTTAGCTCTAGCAGAACAAGGCAATAGGAACTAAGATATTTATACTAATCTATGAGTATATGATTAGTAAAACCATCGACAACATTAAATACAGAAACTTCTACTTCCACAATTCACCTAGCTCTGACAAGGTAGACTTTCCTTGAATTCTTGAATTTCATTTGCTGCATAAAGACCTATGTTTCCCATTTGTCAATACCAGCTACAAACCATTTTCGACAAACTGCGATGAAAATATATCAAATAATTTCTATAGTTCGACGAATAAAATGTATATTTGCTAAACATCATGAGAGAGATTCAAAACATCTGCCAGGATATTAGTAATATATCTCTTGATGTTCAAAACATCTCTCTAGATATTTGAAGCATCTTGCCTGTCAAGATGTTCGGAACATTTATAATGATGTTTAAGATGTTTGGAACATCCGTTATGATGTTTCGAACGTTACTCTGTCAGGATGTTCCGAGCATCCTATTAGATGTTCATCGCCCTGAGAAAAATTTCAGCATCCATTTTAGTCTAAAATTAACCACATTCAATCAAAATTAACTCAAAACAATATCAAATTTTATATTCAACCTCTCACTACTATTCCCAACAATTGTAAACAACAACCACTTGAAAATATTACAAAAAATTGGTTGATTTTTTAAAACCCATTTCAAAAACTTCAATATTTAATAGTGATGAACATTCACAAATCTTCTTAACGAAGAATAAAAAATGACTATGTGTTATATTTCGTTTAGGATTACTTAGATTGAAGAAACAAGAAGAATGATGCAAATAAGGATCTGAGAGGAAGAAGAATGAATGAGGAGAGGAAGAAGAAGGGAGGAGTGGTTCCTGAGTCATTTTTTCTTTACCTAATTTGGTACGAAAAAAACTTTCGTACTAGGGCCATTGTGTGACAAATCAAATTATGGGGTGGGAAAGGTTAGAAATTCGTATTTTCTAATAGGCAGAATACATAGATGGCCCCTTAAAGTTGTATCCAATTCCCATATAGACACTTCAACTTACCTAGTGATCAACTAGACACCTTATGTCGTCCTCAGTGTATCTCGTGAATCCCTCACGGTGACATGGCAAATCATGTGTATCTCACACAATTATAAGCGAGTAAGTTGTTTGCTTTTGTGTTTTTTTCTTTTTTTTATAGATAGATTATTTTTTATGTGGGTTCCATAATACAGTTTTCATTTCTTTCATAATATTTTAACTTTCTCCCCCCAATAAAAATATCTCCTCAACCAACACCAATAGCACTTTCACCTCCACCGTGAAACTCCCATTTTATCAAAACTCTACCATGCATTGCTCAACCCCTGAAACCTAATCTTTCTATTCCTTTCTTTCCATAGCAATGGCGATAACTCAGTACTTAGTACAAATCAGCTTTTTAAGTCATTAATAACGACAAACACAATTGTTGTTCTAGAAATATTCCTGGTCATCTAGCCGTCAACACTGCCTTGCGATTAAGGAATTTAACTTCCAACTTTTTTAGACAAATTTGACATCTCACCAATAAGATATTGATAACATATGAAATGAGTTTCGATTTTTACGCTATGTTTGTCACGGGTATTAGAGGTGTAGAATATGTAATGGGTTAATGGCAATTTGCTGTGGTGGAAAATAGTAATTAGGAAAATCTGTTTCAAAAGAACATGTCAAGTTTATGGAGGTGGGAAGAGAAAGTCGTGAATTAAATAAGATGACAACTAGGATTCCAAGAGCATATTCTCAAAAAATTACAGGACTTGAGGTGAAGAGAAAGCAGAAACCACCATTGAAGGGTTTTGGAAAAGCTTAGAAATCACACCGATTTAGATGATTTCTTGAGAGTTTTACTAAATTGGTTGCTGGTTTGATGTTAATTTTTCTCAAGAGTAGAAGGATAGTCATTAATTTTCTCGAGAGGGGGAGGGTGGCGGTGGCAAGTTTTGGCGAGGAAGAAGGCGAGAAGGGGGATGATGGCAGGTGATAATGCTAATGAAGAAGAAGAAGAGGGGTGGGGGGGGGCTGTGGTCCACTTTGTTCAAAGAATAGGAAGCAGTTTTTTGATTTATTTTTAAATATTTTTGTATATTTTGTTTCTAATTATAGGTGGAATTTGTTTTCACACGTGTCATCATCTTATTTGATCAATTAACACGTCAGCAGCGAGTGAGTTTCACGCAAATCATCTCACAGACACAAGTGTTTAAAAGATACACTTCTAACAATGTAAAGTGTCTAGTTGATCATTTGGTAAGTTGAGGTGTCTATATGGGAATTGGGTACAACTTTGAGGGGCTATCTATGTATTCTGCCTTTCTAATATCATTAACTAATAAAGGATCCTACACTACATTTTAAGACTTGAGTCTTTTTTCATTCAAAAAAGACTTGAGAGGCTCTGTCATGCCAATGCCCCCGTTAGTCCGCATTTTACTCGTTAATTGACTGAACTCGAGCCCCTTTTTTCTTCTTTTTTTCTTTCGTTCCAATTACATGGTTAAATTAATGATTTTAGTATAAATTTAATTTAACAACCCTGAGTTAAGTTTAGTAGAAGAATTAATTAACTTCGAATAGCCAAAGAGCCCACTGTCTTGAGAAATTTTATTACATGTCTCACATGCCACATCATATTTGTGTGAAGCTCTTAATTATTAGACAAGTGGACTAATGGGTTTCATCTTACTCATGGACACAAAAAAAATTAAAAACGGTAACTATTTAATCCACATTTATTGCTTTTAAGATTCTTAGTGGAAAGACTAAATAGTAATTATCTTAAAGAATATTCGGTAAAAAAGAACTGTAATGGCGAATTTGAAGAAGACAACTCCAAAAAGTTTCACCCCATGTACTCCCTAATCCCTGGTTATGTTCTTTTGTCCCCACTAAGAAATGATTTAGCAAAATGGCCTCCCACCCATTTTTAAACGTGTAAAAAGTCTATTTTTCCCCTGAACAAAACAAGCCCTAACTCTGTCCAATCCACCCCTTTTCTTCTTCTTCTTCTTCTTCTTCTTCTTCTCTCTCTCTCTCTCTCTCCCTTGCGAATTAGGGTTAGTTTCTTCTCTCTTTTTTTCTTTGTTTAGTTTGCTGCGAATTTGTCTTTTCCCTTAGTTGATGTTCATTATTTATCCAATTTTTCGTTTCGTGAATGTTTAAATTTTGTTTTTAATCAGTAATTTTTATATAATTTGTTACATTAAATTATTTTAATTAGGTAATTAATGTAATTTTTAGTAAAGCATTTTCGTTGCACTTTGATTTCCTTTAACTGTAGAAACTGTTTCCCACAGGGCAATGGTTGACACATAAATTATATTAATTATGTAGTTAATTTAATTTTTAGCAAAGTGTTGGTGTTTTAGTTTATTTTCCTTTAACTATAGAAAGTATTGCCCATAGGGGAACAATTGACATAAGATTCAAGTATAATCTTCCTTTTTTCTAGAAACTGTTGCCCTGTGGGCAACAGTTGACATTATAACATCAAGTATGAGTTGTGTTTTTTGTATAGACAGTGCTGCCTGTCAAGCTGCATTTTTCTTACTGCTGAGTGGTAGATAATTTCCTTTTTATTCTTATATTTTTGGATGTTGATATTGCATTTTTTTTATGGTACAGAGGAATTTGTTGGTGTGAGTTCATTATGGTGCGTCATAATGTATATTTTTTCATCTTTTTTTGTTAGTTATATTTTTATCTAAATATTAATTTTTTATGTTGCTTAAGTATATTTGTGATGTGTTGTGCCATAGGAAGGAGATCAATTGTTTAAGTTTGAGCATTGGTTTGATGCCAAGGATTGTTGGGGTGGTGATATCAAGTATAATAGTTTGGTTAGTACGTTTCTGTCCGAGCCTCGGAAGATGATGTTGAAATGAGGTGTTTTTGGAAAATTTATGGAGTTGGATGATGTGAATGTTTCTTGAAATGTTATTCATTGTATGATGCTTTCACAGATGTATCGCGCCAATGACATGTTGATTAGGTTTAGTGTATGCGGTCAACCATGTGTATTCAATTTGGATGCATTTCATTTGATTACAGGTTTAAGGATTTTCCCCGGTGATTTTACTGTGGTGTTTTCTCGGGAAAATTGTCTAGTAAATCATTATTTCCCAACTCGACACACACTTAAACTATTCTTACTGTTGATTCATCGAGCCGTGAGCAGTCATTTTGGGACAGTGATGGTGATGCTGTTAAGCTCACTGAAGTTTATATAGTTGGGAGGGTTTTATTAGGCGGTTCTGAAGATTGTGAGGTTAGCAATCATTTGATGAAAATTATTGATGATGATGATCTTCATTACAGTTATCCTTGGGGTCGTTTAATTTCAAGTGGTTGGTGGGGTCTCTTAGAAACTGTTTGCCGCGAATTAAATCTGAGCATCCAATGAATCAGAATTGGTACTGTTTAGTTGGGTTTCCTTTTGTATTGAATGTGTGGCCGTTGGAAGTGTTCCCAGCATTTCGAGCATATGTAGAAGCTAAGCCTCGCGTGTCTCCACGCATGCTTTGTTGGTGCAATCTGAGGCAGCCTCGTTTCTCAACCCTTATTGAGAAATACTTCAATGCATTCTCTGTATTTTACTGTTCTTGTTTCCTTTTGTCTTTTTCTTTAGATTTGATTGTTATATTTGTTTTGTATTGTAAACTATTTTATGCTTTTTATTTTGAAAATAGGGGTTTGGTTCGTTTAAAATTGATGCAGCCCAAATTGCATCGACACCTACACTTGGTCTGGGAGTCGCAGAATGGATGATATGAGCTCGGGAGACGACTTGAAGACCATGTATTGAAGCTCAATCAAAGTGGAAGCAGGGCTAAAACCAGTGCAGGAAACAGGGGAGCCACAACAGGGCAAAACAGGGCAGCATTTCCTGAGCTACTGCCTGGCACCAGACATCTTCTCTGCGCGATCGCGACCATACTCACGCGATCGCGAAGACCAGCTGCTTACCTTGCGCGATAGCGCTCACCATGACGCGATCGCGAGACTCTGAATATTAGTACCCTGCGCGATCGCATATCCTTGTGCGCGATCGCGAAGACCAGTGGAGCAGTGCGGACCAGAAACTTGGCAAATGTTGTAAGGGGAAACTATAAATACCCCATTTGTTCATTTATTGCTTTTTAACAAACCTTGAATGTAGAATGATATATTTCTTGAGTGAATCTCAATGAAGAACCCGTGAATGGGCATGATTTCACTTGGTGGATTCCAAGTTGAACATCGTAACCTCTTTCGATCATTCTATTTGCAAGAGCCGGGTGCCTCTTGAGGGTAGTTGCTTAGTATAGGTGATCCTTGACTTCACCCGGGGTGTATCGAAACGAGTTCCTCGGTGCTACTTAGGTAAACGTTCAAGCCTCGTCTTGCTTTTATCTCGATATCTTTATTCATATCGCCTATCTTGTTCTCGTTTCCGCATTTTGTATCGTCTTTTCGTTTCCGCGCATTCTAGATTGCATCAGTTGGTATCAGAGCACGGCTAGGCTTCGTTCTTACGAATCCTCGGTCTTGTTCTTGTTGTTGTTATCGTTGTGTTGTTTGTTGTTCTTATTTGAAGAAAAACAAAAAAAATCCAAAAATTTGAAAATCACTAAAAAATTGCTAGAAATCGTCGTTCGTTACGATTTTGTTGTTGTTTGTTACTGGGGATTGTTTGTTATCATATTCCCGTTGATTTGGTACCCTCGAAACACGATTTGAAGTCGTGAATCAAAATCTTGAAAACCAAATCTCAAAAGTTGAGAATTCGCACAATTTGCTAAAACTTGTTTTGTGTTGTGAATTCTTGGTCGTTTGGTATCGGGGATTGTTCTATATAGTTTTCCCGTCATTTTGATATCCCCATATCATCATTCGGAGTAGCGGAATGAAAATCGAACTTTGAAAATTTTGAAGTTCTTGAAAATTTGAAGAACTTACTCCGAATTCTTGAAAACGAGTTGTTTGTTCGTTGTTTGATTGGAAAAACCATTGGGGATTGTTTACTTCAATTGAAAACACCCTTTGGAAGCTTTAAAACTGAACAACAAGTTGAATTGGTGTGATTTGTGTGCCAAAAACTGATTTTGCAGTCGAGATTCTGGTTCTGGAACGCATGCCTGCGCGATCGCGCACAGCCTCACTCGAACGCGCCACATTTCCATTTTGTTCATCGCGATCGCGACTTACATCACGCGATCGCGAAGGGTTCTCATTTTGCAGAAATCCTGAACTGGGACAGATTGTTCGCAAAGCGTTCGTAACCGTTTCCGCTCACCAAAACTCCAATTGTATCATCTAATATGGTGAGTTTCTAGATCACAAACCCAAAATCATCCAATTCCGAATCCGTTTAGTGACGATTCGATCTTCGAACGTTTGATCGCGTCACTTCCGGTTAGTACTTTGAGGGTAACACTTCTACCTAATTAGTACTAATCCTTTGTGCGAATAGGGTACTCGTGCCTAGAAGGAGAGTAGAGCTCAAAGAAGACTCGTAGTATATTTCTTGGCTCAAGTGCTCACTTATAAAGCCGTTCGCCCATCGAGTCCCATCAATTCCACTCACCCCGAAGAGTATTTGGTTCTTGTGACTTGAGTGGTTATTGAGGTGGTTGTTCAACTACGAGGAAGCCTTTGAGATCAAGCTTGAGTGATAAATCCCCCGCCACTAAATTGAGTGTACCCGAGTGACACTTCAAAGGTGAGGGAGCGAGTGAGGGCTTTTACTCTAACCTCTTTCTTGTTTTGATTTTTGTAGGTACATGGCCGGAGACGTGTATGATACCGTTGAGGTCCCGGTAAGCACTTTGGCCTACCTCTTGACCGAGGTGAGATCTATAAGCTCGAGGTTTGATAACCTCAAAGAGGAATGGACCCCGAGTGTCCAAAGGGGTACCAAAGAAGGTACTAGTGATGAAATGTTGGGCATTACCCAACCGTTGGGCAATCCCCAACAAGTGGGCACTCCCCACAACTTGGGCATTCCCCAAGATAATGGTGAGCAAGGTGATGAGCTTAAAACGACACTTGTGGTACGGAGGAGTTTGGGTGCCATGAGTCATGAAGATCCGGAGCATGTGCAAAGGGAGAACCTCTTCCATGCTAGGTGTCGAGTGATGGGTCAAGTGTGCTCAATGATCATTGATTCGGGAAGTTGTGCTAACATAGTAAGTGAGACCTTGATTTCCCAATTGCAATTGCCTACTAGAACACATCCACATCCCTACCGTTTACAATGGTTGAGTGAGTGTGGAGAGTTGAGGGTGGTGAAGCAAGCTTTGGTTGAGTTTGGCATTGGCAACTATCGAGATAAGGTAATGTTCAATGTAGTCCCTATGCAAGCTTGCCATCTTTTGTTTGGAAGGCCATGGCAATATGATCGGAGCGTGGTACATGATGGTAGGACCAACTCTTACACGGTCTTGCACGGCTCTAGAAAGTATATACTCAAGCCCTTGACACCGAAGCAAGTAAGTAATGACTATAGGATTATGAGGGAGTTGAGGGAAGCGGCTAAAGCCAAGTCGCCCATGGTCCTTGAGCCCGGAACCAACAATCTTATGGTCATGCCCTTGCGAGTGGAGAGTGAAGCATCACCCGGACCTACAATTGGCCTTGAGTGAAGAATGAAGGAAGTGAGGGGAGAGGAAATCTCGAGTGAGAGTGAGGACATACCTTGTTCTAACCATGATTTATCTTCTTCTCTTTCTATTTGTTTTGGCTTGTGTGTAGGTACTCTTGGAGGCGAGCTAGTGGAGCCTCAACCGGTTGATGAGAACGAAAGACAAGAGGATGGAGCTCGACATTGTGAGTTTCATGAAGGAGTACTCAAACATGATACTTCAAACGATGTGAGTGCTCACGGAAGCGACTCCAATGTAAGTGTTACCTTTCCTTCTCATGAACATGTTGATCCCTTGTCTTGTGGAGACTCAAAACTAGTTGTTGCTTGTGATGCCTATATTGACCTAGCAACTAGTGAAGAGTCTAATGGTCAACGTGTGTTTGCATGTGACCTAGTAGAGAGGAGTGAAAGGCCGCATCATGATGTGAGCCCGGTATTCAAAGAACCTCTCTCTAGCGAAAGTGTGATAGTTGACCTTACTTGCGACCCTTGTTATGACACCCCGCCCATGTTTGATAAAAGGGACGATGAGTTATGTGACTCCACCCTTGTTGATATAATTGATTTTGGTGGACTTGTGTGTCGTAGTGAGGATGAAAGTGAACTTGAGGAGTCCAAGTTGCATGAATTGGACAAGGTTGACTATGATGACTCCTCAAGTGAGAGCGAAGAACCTAGCTTTGATACTTCACCTTTGTTCGGCCTAGAGAATGGGATGCGTACTTTTACAAATCCTTTGTTTGAAAGCATCCTTATTTGTGGTGGTGAGTTGTATCGAGCTAGAGTTGGGAATGAATTGGAACCTCCATGGTGTGAGGGATTTGATCCCATAGACAACTCCTTGTTTGAAGCTTCGAGTGAGGTAGATGATTCTTCTAGTGACCCTACTCTTGTTGATGCGGGTTATGATGATGAAGAGGCCGTTAGTAATGCCTTCCTTGGGAGCTTACCTTGTGAGGGGGGTTGTCTCGAGGATGAAATTGGAGGTGAGGAGGTACCTCTTAGTGTGAGTATGAGGGCTTTTAAGAAGGGGAGTGGGGTACTTGATGCTAATTGTGTATTGCACTACTTTGTCTATTCCCTCCCATATATTAACCACACTTTGAGACTTGAGTATGCCAAAACCGTTGTGCTACATTTTGAAAATATTGCCTTGAAGGTTTGGTATATTGATCATGAGCTTAGGGGTCATCGGAACTTTGATTGCTTGATCTTGAATGTTCTATGTTCTAATGATTCCCTTGCTTGTTATGGTTGTGAGTGCTTGACGCTATGGAGCCAAGAACTTGTTGTTCCCTTTGGGGACATGAGCTTCTTGATCGGTATTGACACTTGGCTCTATAACAAGAGCGAATTTTCCACCGTGCTTGCACTCACTCTTGTTGAACTTGCCTACTCGCGTAGTGGGAAGTCTTGTTGCACTAGCCTTGAACTTAGGGATCGTAGGGATTTTGATAGCTTAATCTTGCATTTACCATGCCCTATTAGTCTCTTTATTTGTTCTTGTGTTGGGAGCACTTTGTTGTCAAACCAAGTACTAGCTAGCTCCTTTGGGAGCATGAGCTTCTTTGTTGCCATTGATACTTGGTTGTACCACAAGAGTGTGTTTTCCCACACTTAGTGCACTAACCTACTCTTGTAGTAGGAGTTTTTGTTTTTGTTTGCCTTTTTGATGTAGCTGATGATCCCTTGGAGGAGGACGCCTTAATTTCGAGGACGAAATTTTCTCAAGAAGGGGAGGATGATGCAGCCCAAATTGCATCGACACCTACACTTGGTCTGGGAGTCGCGGCATGGATGATATGAGCTCGGGAGACGACTTGAAGACCATGTATTGAAGCTCAATCAAAGTGGAAGCAGGGCTGAAACCAGTGCAGGAAACAGGGGAGCCACAACAGGGCAAAACAGGGCAGCATTTCTTGAGCTACTGCCTGGCGCCAGACATCTTCTCTGCGCGATCGCGACCATACTCACGCGATCGCGAAGACCAGCTGCTTACCTTGCGCGATAGCGCTCACCATGACGCGATCGCGAGACTCTTAATATTAGTACCCTGCGCGATCGCATATCCTTGTGCGCGATCGCGAAGACCAGTGGAGCAGTGCGGACCAGAAACTTGGCAAATGTTGTAAGGGGAAACTATAAATACCCCATTTGTTCATTTATTGCTTTTTAACAAACCTTGAATGTAGAATGATATATTTCTTGAGTGAATCTCAATGAAGAACCCGTGAACGGGCATGATTTCACTTGGTGGATTCCAAGTTGAACATCGTAACCTCTTTCGATCATTCTATTTGCAAGAGCCGGGTGCCTCTTGAGGGCAGTTGCTTAGTATAGGTGATCCTTGACTTCACCCGGGGTGTATCGAGACGAGTTCCTCGGTGCTACTTAGGTAAACGTTCAAGCCTCGTCTTGCTTTTATCTCGATATCTTTATTGATATCGCCTATCTTGTTCTCGTTTCCGCATTTTGTATCGTCTTTTCGTTTCCGCGCATTTTAGATTGCATCAAAAATGGAGGCTCTTGCTGCTACGGATGAAGAAAGAAAGTGTTTGCCAGTGGATTTGCAATTTCCATGTGATGTTCCTATTGCTTCTTCATTAGTTTTTCCTTTTGATTTAGTAAATGTTATTGTTGAAGTAAGTAGTCGGTGCTTTTAGTGTTTATTGGTGTATTTTCCTTACTATTTTTTATTTTTAGTAATTTTATTTTCAATCTTTGTTATGCAAATATGATATGGCAGCGGGCAATAAATGATTTTAAGACATGCGTTGATGCCAATCTATATGCTCCCGTTATGCGTGCGACGGTACTATTTTATATTATTTTATGTATTTGTCTAATAGTATCGAATCATGGTTTGTGTAAGGGCACAAGGTTGAGCAGTACAACCATACGTCACCCCACAGACTTCGTTGTACCCTGCTTGTGGCTTTTGAATCTTATAATCTAATAACATTTTATTTTTCATTCTAGTCTTTGGATAGCAAGCTTGACTTTGTATTGCAGCATGTTTCATTGTCGAGGAAATCTTCTCAAGTGTTTTGTTACTATGATTTCATGTCAGAGTAAGATGTTGTCTGCCTGGCAGCAGTTTAAGACCTCAAAGTTGTATATAGTGGGGTAAACCAATGTCAAATGTTGCCTCTCTGTCAATACTTGTCTATAGAGAAGTCAGAGTAACATGTTATCTGCCTGGCTGCAGTTTAAGACCTCGTAGCTATATATAGTTGGGTAAACCTATGTCGAATGTTGCCTCTCTATCAATACTTATTAATAGAGAAGTCAGAGTAACATGTTGTCTGCCTGGCTGCAGTTTAAGACTTCAAAGTTGTATATAGTTGGGTAAACCTATGTCAAATGTTGCCTCTATGTGAATACTTGGGCTATCGTTGTACCCTGCCTGTGGCTTTTGAATCTTATAATCTAACAACATTTTGTTTTTCATTCTAGTCTTTGGATAGCAAGCTTGACTTGGTATTGCAACATGTTTCGTTGTCGAGGAAATCTTCTGAAGGTCGTGAAGTTAAAGAGGTTGATGGTAGTGTTGGATGTTCTCATTTGAATGTGGGAGTTGGAGGTATTCAATCACCTGATGTTGTGCTTGGAAAGGTAGAAGCTGTTGACGGTGCCCAAGGAGCAAGCAATGAAGTTGTTATTGAAATTGGTTCACAGATTATCGCTAAATTGCTGAGTGGGAGATTAGTGTTTTCACTCCAGAAGAACCATCTGGGAAAGGAGTATGCATCTTTATATGATATTTACATTCGTTATTTATTCTTCTTATTATTTTTCATGTGGTTTTCAATGTCGTACTTCATTTTTTCAGGTTATGGGTAGTAAGCCTTATGAATTGCAATCCATAGATGAGGTGCAAGACTTTATAAATCAACCAGCTGTTTATGAGGACGTCGTTGCTAGAAAATGGCAAAAATGTGGATTTGATTATGATTATGATATTCCATCATTCCATCTGTTGGACAACTCAAAAGATGATGTGTCTGTTACACCATCTAGTAATATTGGAGATCGAGACATTTTTTACGGCAGACGATTTAGAAAAAAGTATTGTTTAGATTCTGTGTAATTTTGTAATAGTATAACAGACTTTGACCTTGTTCTTGTTTTATTTTACATTTGAATTTGTGTTTTGTTGCACTATATTAATATTATTAATTATATATGTAGGCGCTATTACATGTATTCCAAATTTTTTTGATTTTATCTAGACTTTTAATCTTGTTGGATGTGAGGGAGGGAGGACTTGTTATTTGTCTAAGGGTTCGGTGAAGTGTTGTCCTTACTGAAGGGTGTTTGCGTTAGGAAATTTTGTTAGTTGTTGATATTTATGTGATGCCTGGGAGGCAATACTCCAAGGTTATTGTGTGAGATAGATTGTGGGAGGGTGAAGACAACATGCTTCTTGGGAGGCTGCACATCTTAAATCTATTGTCTAGTAGGTTTGGTTATGTTACCATGATTGGGAAGTGCTGCCTTGGAGGCAATACTAGGATATTGTGTGAGATATGTTATGGGATGGTGGAGGCAACTATTGCCTGGGAGGCTACACTTCTTAAATCTATTGTCTAGTAGGTTTGGTTATGTTACCAGGATTGAGAGGGTATTAAGTGAGATAGGTTGTGGGATAGTGAAGGCAACATGTTATCTGGTAGGCTGCACCTTAAAGCTATTTGTCAAGGTGATTTAGTTATGTGGTAAGGGTATGAAAGTGCTTATACGACAACATTTTCAATCCATTGTGTTGAATAATTTGTGATATATTGGAGGGTAAATATTGTATAGGTAACACTTTGTGGTTATTCAAATATGTTAAAAGGTGTGAAAAGTGCTACTTGGGAGACAACACTTTAGTGCTATTAGCTAGTAGAAATTGGGACATGGTGGAGAAAAATGATATCTATGCAATTAAATTCTTTTTTGAAATACCACTTGCACACCAGGGGAAAGTGCTGCCCCGGCAGCAGTTCATGGCAATAATTAGGAGAAGGTTTTGAGGAGTTGAATCCCCCCGGGCAACACTTTAGGGCAATTAGCCTGTGCAAAAGTGTGTAATGGGATTGGATAATTGTTGCCTATTTGCCCATAGTTCAAGGCATTTTAAGTGCAATGGGGGTGAAGGGGTTGAGGAGGAAACCGATGCTTATTTACCATACTTTCAATGCAAATCAGAGATCAAATAATTTTTAAAGTAAATGTATTCATGTAACAACAATGAGAATGACAAATAATTGTAATTACAACCAAAAAAATAAATATTTGTTAACGAATTCAATGCAAGTTCATAAAAAAATTCATGCCACAACTCTGTTTCTGTATCTTCTTGCATGTGGATATTGGAATGGAGTATAAAGACAACTTGTTCTTTAGTGTCCTAATCTTTTGCATCGCGAGCATCTGATCCTACTCTTGAGAAATTCTGCTCTTGAAACATATCTTTTTGTTTGTCTTCTTCTGAAAGCCGAATTTTTGTATCCGGTGGATGTATGATGAATTCCTTTATACTTTGTGGAACATCCCACGAGCTTGCACTTCCTACTAGAAGAATTTCTCCTTGATATGTTTGCATCCAAGTGCTTCTTGTGAACCGTTGTACACAATAAGTCGACTTGTTCAGGTTTCTTCTATCTATTGCTGCAATAGCGTGGGTGCATGGAATCTCGTCTGTTTAAAACTGCAAGCAGTCGCAAGACCTTTTTATTAAGTCTACGGTGAATTCATCGGGTCCATCTTTGACAACACATCTTGTGTCATTGATAGGATTTACCTGCGAGCAAAAGCAAGAATCAACTAAACAATACAGTCAAGAGTCTAATGTTATTGGGTTCTTTGATTGCTGAGCTAATAGTGAAGTATCTTTTGGCTGAAGAAGTGCTACTTAGTATCAGCCTAAAGACAGTAGCAATCTTGTCGTTCAGCTCTTGTTCGGCCCAATATAGATGCAATTTGTTGTCATTCAAACGCTGCACGAAATTAAATGGAAACACGAGTTTAAAGTTTGGTGAATAGATTAACTAGATAGAAGCAAACATCAATATTCCTTAGTTAAGTGGTACACATAGGCGGTGGAGGTCAAGTAGTAAAACGTTGTAAAGACTTTTCTATACCGATGCTTAAGTGTTGGGCTTCAGTGACAACTTATAAGAAAAATCACTACAAGTTATGGCAACTGTATGCAGAGATCGCACCACAGCTAAAGTGCTGCCTATTAGGCAACACATGTTGAGACTTCTCTACATGGTGTTTTGCACCAAACCTTTAATTGCTGCCCCTATTAGGCACCAGATGTAGAGTTTCTCACCAAGTGTTTGTTGCACCATAACTTAAAGTGTCACCCACAAGCAAGCGAATGCAGGGCAAACATTTGTCCTTGCACCATAACATAAAAGTATTGCCCATTACATACAATTGTAGAGATTCTCTAAAATTTATTGTAAGTCAATGTAGGGAAAACTGTTGCCTTTCCAACCAAATAAGAATACTGCCAATCGATCACTAAATTCTACAATCAACACAGATAAAAAATACTACAAAATTTTCTTCACTACGTGATAATCAATAGAACGTTAATTATTGGATATGTTGCAATAGTTTTAGATTCGTATCAACATAATTCACAGCTAGGTTTAGCTAATATGCAATATCAAAGATTTTGAAACAAAAAATATGAATTTTTAACGTAATTGAAGGAAATTTAATACAGAATTTACGTATAATGAATATGAATTTAAAGTGATTTACCTTTGAATTTTCAATTTCTTGAAATTTGAGATTTTTAGGGTTTGAATTGGTGAAATTGGTACGGAGAATCAAATGAATGGAGAAACGAAGGGAATGGTTATGGCCGGTCCTTTTATATGCTTTGCAGGGATATTTTGGTCAAAAAAAATTAACTTAAGTTGGGGAGGTCATTCTTGCTAAGCCACTCTTAGTGGGGTCAATTAGAAAAACCATTCACTATGGTGTCATAGTTTCGTAAATTCCCCAGACAACTCGGCTAACATTTGATTCGTAGGCTTAAATAATCAATTTCTCTGGCTTTGTTTTGATTTTGTGCTTCTACTTATGCCTTGGTTAATTTGATGATTTTTCCTGGTATTTTTTGTATGTTTAATTTGATTCAGGCTTGGAAATTGATACCAAATATTTACATTATCAAGTTTCCATTCATGATTAGTCTTTCCATTAAGAATCTTAAAAGTAATAAATATAGTTTAAAAGATTACCATTTTTAAAATATTAGACCTTGAGTAAGATGGAACCCATAAGTCCACTTATCAAATAATTAAGAGCCTCACACAAATATCTCATCATACTAATAATCAATGTATAATTTATAAATATCAAATAATATAAATTAGTGCACCTAAGTGATATTTATTATCATTAATATTTGTTATTTATCAAATATATCATGATTGATGTACACTAATATTACCTATATTCTAAAGTATCAAAATATATAGGTAATGTATATCACATTAATATTATATGATATATCACAACATAAGATATTTTTAATATTGTGCATGTAAATTATACTTTACACATCACTAATATTTGTTATATAATAGATATATTGTTACTGATATCTTAAAATTAATGATATTAGACATATCAAAAGTATAACAAATTTATAGCCATAACACGTGTATATATATATATATATATATATATATATATATATATATATATATATATATATATATATATTGTGTATTAAATATTTATTTAGTATCTTAACATAATATATTACTCTTGTATGTATGGTGTATTCAATATCAAATTATTGGTGACGAATGAAGGATGCGGAGTGATATGTCCTTTCATAAAAACGGACCAGCCATGAAGTATTTAAGAGACTCGTTAAGGAAAGGATAAGACAATCGATGAGAAAACAAGTCATGCAGTGAAGAAAGACAGATAAGAAGTGCAACAACAATCGTTTAACTAAGTCAAGAATGTGATGTGCGTTCAGGTAAGAACTAAGAACATTAAAGATTGTTGTTGTAACCTCACAATTCTTTCATGCATGCTAATGGCATATGTATGCTGTTAGATTTATGAGTCCACCTATAAAAGAATGCTCTTAAAGTCATTATAGGTAAAAAGATAAAGTTATCTAGTAGAGTCCTATAAAAGTACAACTACTATATTCTGTTATATATATAGAAATACACTGAGAAAAATAATAATACGTACTTTTCTCTAACGAGATTGCTCCGTTACTGTGACATTCACCGACGACCAGTGATTTCAGCCACGGTTCAAGATCTATTGCTTCCACTTTCTTTTTAAGGAGACAAGTAAGTTCTGGGTTTATGTTTTTGATTAATCTATTTAGTTGCATGATTATAATCCTACTTCATTGGTATCTGATGTTCTAGGATGATTTTTTTATGAATAAAATTCATACTATTGTTATATTTGTCAGTGTGAATATAAAGTGGCTAGTATTATAGTTCTTGTATGTCTGTTAACGCAATTGAGATGGTAAAAAATTAATATACACTGATTTAAAATATGTTATTCGATTAGATTAATTATTTTTATTGTATTTTTCATGCACTGTATTTTTTTTTTTTGGTCAAATAATTAAAATTTTATTCAACCAGCGAAGAATCACAAGCCCGCTAGCTCCTTTTGACTCTAGAGTTGGATCTATATGCAACCTCTCGCTAACTATCTAATAGCCTCCCTATCATCAACAAAAAAGCAACATATACAGTTTATAGGGGATAGCAATTCAATGTATCTAAGCAACTTCTTCATTTCTTCTACTGCCCTCTGATAGCATTCTTGATTGTGGTGGTGGTTTGTGTCAAGGTTTTAAAATATTTGAAAATCCATTGTTTATTGAAAATGAGTAAGATGAAGTATTGGAAGGTGATTTTAGTATTGACAATCCATTATTTGCTCAAAACGGTTCTTATGATGCTTGAGAGTGATAATTGTGTGGATGTTAGCAAGCTAATTCCCAAAATATTTGTTGAAAGCTTGTCTAATGTTTTCAAGTCCTCCAAAGGTGAAGATTGCTCCTTAAAGAATGAGGGAGGCACTAGTGATAGTAGTGGTAAAGTGGGAGATACTAACTTTAGTGTCAATTTCTTTACTTGTTGTATTCCTAGTTTTGAGCATGCATTTTGAGATAGACTTGGCTAAAGCTTCCAATACAAAGAATGCAAAATTGTCAATGGAGGCTTGGCATGGGTTGAATGAGCTTGAAAGTGAAAACTCTTTTGTGATTGAACTTGCTCATTGTTGCTTTTCTAGCCAAGTTTTTGATGTTGGAATTGGAAAAACATTCTTTATGGATGATTTTGATACTTGGCTATACCATAAGAGTGTGCACTTTGAGTATGAGTGTGTGATTTTTTTTCCATCCTCTTTGTTGTATACTGATTGGAAAACTGTTGAGTTGTTACTCATTTGCGTCATGCTTTTGCAAGGTACAAATTCGAGGACGAATTCCTTTGAAGAAGGAGAGAATGATGCAAACTGGATTGGCGCTCATAATATTGGTGGATTTAGACTCAATATCAAAAGCTTGGAGTGTTTCAAAAGGGCTTGGAAGCCAAGAATCAAGGCAAAAGATGGCCAAAGTGAACAAGTGAAGCTGTTGGAGCAAATATTGGAGGCAGCAGGGCTTGTTTACAAGCTTACTGCATCAGTCACAGGATCAGTTCATCACGATCGCGAGTGCAAGAACGCAATCACGCAAGGCTGTGAAACTGTTCAGCGCGATCGCGAAGCTACAGATGCGATTGTCCAAGCTGAAAAAGGATGACACAAAAGATGTTCTTCGCGATCGCGTGACCATAGCCGCGATCGCGAAGCTTTGGCTTCTCGATGGACGCGAACGCGTGGACTTGGGCGCAACAGCGCAGCGACGACAGTCAGGAACCTATTTTTAGTTTGGTGACTTTATGGCAGCCCACTTTAGGGGCAATTAAGGCAATATTATGTCATTATTAGTAGATATTATATAAGCTTCTTTATCTCATTATTCTAGGGTAGTTTTTGGATGATAATTATTGAGAGTAAACATTGCTAAGCATGTTGCTTGAACACTTTTCTTTCTTGATTTGCAATTGAATTCCAATTCAATTGAGGATCAAATAGTGTAGGTTCATTTGATTGTTGTCTTAAGGGGGGTGATTAGACCTCACCTCCTAACTTGTTTCCTTAATTCCAAATCAATTCCAAATGGGTCTTATTTTAATCTCTTTGATTTCTTGTTATTTTACCGTTTCATAGTGCTCTGATACCACAGTAGTACCCATTTCCTTAATTCTAAATCAATTCAACAGTAGTGCCCATATCCTCCTTGAGTAATCACAATAAAAAAAAAAAGGTGTTTCATTGTCTCTGCGACAGCATTCTTGCACAACACACAATCACTGGGAATAGAAATGCCCCATTTCAGCAGCCTATCAACTGTGGCAAGTTTTTGATGTAGAGCTAACCATATGATGAATTAATGTCTTGGCATAGCTGCTGATCCTAAGATTAAGCTTTTCCCTGGCACTTTTTGGTACTGTGGAGCAGCTTGCCAGTAGGTTTTCTTGATACTAAACTTCCCTCCATCACTGTACGTAGTAATATTTGATAGTGAATCCATTTGCTGAAACCAGTATCAAAGACCTTTCTCACCAGTCAACATGCCTATTTTGTGGTGGCCATTGATATTAGATCTTTTTTCTTTATATAGAGACTATGGATCCATTGGACCCAAAAGGTATCTTTCTTCTCACTGATTGCCCATAGGAGCTTGCACAAATCCTCTTTATTCCATGAATATAAATCAATGATGTAAAGGTCTCTAGCTGATCCAGGTGAGCATATCTTCTCCCATGCAATCAAAGCTTTCCTTGAGAGCCCATTACTTCCAGTCCACAAGAAAGTACTACAAGCAGTAGTTCTTGGGAAGAAGGAAGACCTGAGCCCAATACGTCTGCATTTCAAAGATGATACTTTTGCTTAATTGCATTTAGCCACTATATGAAAAGAATTTAGAGGTCCAACATTTGATTCTTGCAACTATCCTCTCAACTAGTGGCATGCACTAGTGTGTAAAGAGTCTTTTCGAGGACAATGGAACTCCTAGATACTTCAAAGGCAACTCCTCATGATAAAGTGCATCACATCTACAATCAGGTCTTTGAAAGCTGGGGAACGCATGCCACATAAAAAGAACTCTTCTCCATGTCGGCCTTAAACCCAAACACCTTAGAGAAATGGTTAAATGTTTGCATCAGTAGTATTATTGAGACTAGATCTTCTCTACAATACATGATTAGGTCGTCAGCAAAACATACATGAGTCAGGTTTAGGTTGGCACACCAAGGGTGAAAATTGAAATTAGGATTGTCTTTGAGTCTATTGAGCATTCTATTCAAATATTACATTGCCAAGACAAATAGAGAGGGAGACATGGGGTCTCCTTGTCTAAGCCCCTTCTTGTCCTGAAAGCTATTGGTCACAGCTCCACCGATCAGAAAAGGAGCACCTTACAGTGGTTACACAATGCATAACCAGCTGTAAAAATTTATAAGTCACGCAAAATTCAATTAACCATTCAAGTGAATCATTAGTATTTCTAAAGTCTAGTTTTATTAAGCACTGAGGGGATACTCCTTTCTGTTGTTGACACCCAATTTTGTCCCTCCTTTTCAGATTATTGGCTATATTTAACTTAAAGGTGCAATATTAGCTATTTGAGCAAAATTCGCATTAGAATACATGCATTTATATGTGTTATCCCCTATTTATACATTATATATATAATTGCGGCTATATTATGTAATTTCACATCATTTAGGCTATTTGTCAAAACTATGATTGTTTCAGCAATTTAGTGGATTTATAGCATTTAATAAATATTTGTGGCTATTTATACTTAATTAATTTAATTAGTATCCCAATTTCATTTTGATGTGTGCATTTTGCTTTTACTTCATTTCATTTAATACAATATATATAGTATTTATTTATTCTGCACCTTTAATTAAATATAGTACAATTAACATACTCAGTCTAATTTTCTCATCTTCCACCCACACCCACGTTAAAATTCAGATTCTTTTTAAATAATTTTTCAATCTTTACCAATATTTATATTTTCATTCATTTATTCATTTTTCATTTATCAAATTGCCTCCACTTTGAACCTAGACTAAATACCTAACCAAGTACATCCCCTAAATTTTGAAATTAACAAAATCCTTTTTTCCTCTCCCTCAATCCCTCTCTTCCATTTTGAGTCCACATATACCATTACCACTTAAGAAACTCCCCAAATCACTCCCAAAATAAGATCCCTTCACTCACTCATTCCCCAACTGCTTTTTTCTTAAATTGTGTTATATAATCCTTTGGAACAGATTACACAGACAGGGATACCAACCCCAGCTTTTTTCTTAAATTGTGTTATATAATCCTTTGGAACAGATTACACAGATAGGGATACCAACCCCCTTCGTCCTCTCCTTCGATTCATCACACAGTGGGATACATTCACGCCCACACACAGAGACCATACAAGGATAAGAACAGATACACTGCACACACACACCCTATCATCTTCTTCCTCAAATTTGCTCACGAGATCACAGGAACAGAGTATACACGCACATACACGACACATAAACACAGATCCGCATACGCACCAAAATACTCCCTTTGTCATCTCCTCTTTTTACGCCATTACATACATGGTTCACAAAAGCCATTCGCATACACGCACAATCGAACAAAAACAGAGGGGTATCAATCCCAATTCTTGATCGATACCACGGATCGGAAAACATAAAAACAAAAGGGGGTTCAAGGTGTGAAAACGCCACCACCAGCGTGGCGGCGACGCCGCAGTTTCATTGGAAGAGCTGCCGGCAGTCGCCCCCCTCTTTTCCTTTCGCTGTTGTCCCTGTTGGCGGGGTCTGGTCGAGTTCTAGCCATGGTATTTCGCCGATGCCTTTATCCTAAACATAGCTCATGCGGGCTCTGAATTTTTTGGCGTTTTCCCGCAGATCTGTTAGCGATTTGGAATCGCTTTGGCATTCGAGTTTGTTGCACTGTTATTTGTTTTGGTTGTTGCTTGCTTGTTTCTCGCAGGATCAGTTTATGAGATTTTGGAGGACTTTCGTCTTGTTCCTGTCACTACAATTGACTGTAGCGTTCTTGAATTTTCAAGATGTTCACTGACGCAGCCTTTGTTATTTTCTCGTTAACCGATTGGACTATATGATATACTTGTTCTGTGATAATGTGCATTTGTTGATACTCACAACTGCTGTACCATTCGATTAGCCTATGAAAAAATATTATATTTGAGGCACCTATACTAATTGGAACAGATATTAAACTGCCAATGACGTTTGTAGACCAATACAAGTTCTGTCCCATATTTACCGTCCCTTACGTGTTTCAAAAACAAAAAAAAGAGGCAATGATGATGAGTATCAACTTTGCAAAATAAGCATAAAGTGTGTAGGATCGGTACCTGGCATGGCAACATGGCCGACCACCGTTGTTTGCAGCCGTATCGATGTCCTTAAACCTCTATCTGATACGACGAAATCTGAGCCTAAAACCTTTACAAAAATCATTTCTTTTCTTTTTTTATTTTCTTATTATTATTATTATCATTATTATTATTATTAGTATTATATATTTACTTCTTCTCATTTTATTTTATTAATTATCTTACTCATTCATTTTAATATTTTTGCGAGGTACATCTCGGCGAAACTCGCTGAAGACGACGTTGTTGGAGAAGACAAGCCTTTAAAAATTGCTATTGTGTTTCCTTATTGCTTTATTTGTTTGGCTTTTATTAATGTTATTTTTATATATTTGGCATACTAACTAATTTATTTTACTTGCAAGGTATATTCGGACGAAGTTTTGAAGTTCATGGAAAATATTGAATATTGATTTATTTGTCGCTTATGCAATCATTTGTATTCAAATTATATATAACATAGTAAAAATTATTTTACTTGCTTTCAGTTATTATTTAATCTCAATTATTTAGTCCGGCCGGGAACCACACTTAGTGGAATTTGAGAGGTGCCTAACACCTTCCTTTTGTGTTAATTTGAACCTTTATTCAAAATTCTCGGTTCGTAGATCAAGTATCGGAGTTAACATTAAAATTGGCTAGAAACAAAGTAGGTTCCCTAATACGCCTAGTTAAAAAATATATTAGGTGGTGACTCCAAGTCTTACCCGTGAGTTTCAATAAGTCGAACCCTGTTTCGGACTGTAACCGGTTTGAAAAAAATGGGTGTCGACAGAATGACGACTCCGTTGGGGACTTCCGAGGTTCTAACCATAACAGACTTCTAATTGGGATAACAGGCTTCTAATTGGGATTCTTTGAATTTATTTTCTTTTTCTTGTTATTCTCGAGACTAATATTTCTTCATTTTCATTTTGCAGGATTTGAAGCTTAACTTTCTATTTCATTGGCGTTTTCTTTTAATTTATTATTTGTATTTCTTGTTTTGTTTATATTTTTTCCCACTCCTAGACCGTATTAAGATCATATATCATTTTTCATCATATTCTCCACTTTTGGCAAAGTTTACTTGTGCGCTATATTTGAAAGACGGTTGCATCGGTTTTACGACCGTTCTCACTCCTACAAAACACACCGTTTAAAAAACATTGGGATAGGTCGATTCCGTGGTACAACCGACGGTTCCAATTTTTTTCACATCCAAAATGTCTGTTTGGGAGAACCTTATCTAAACCTCACTCTTAGAAAACTCCATTAGAAGCATACATCGCATTCCATATTTTAAAATCTTTTTCACATCATCGTTTCAAATTATCTTGCTTGATTATCTCATTTTCAGAACTAACTTGTTTATTTTGCTTTTCCTTTTTCCTTCCTTTTTATTAAACTTATTTTATTTTAAAATGATTTTATTTCAACTTATGCATATTTTAAACTTGTGCATTTTTTGCTCATACGAAACTTCAAAATCGTGTGTTGAAATATGGTGGTTACGAGGATCTCGCGACCGCCTCTTTCCTCACAAAATGCCCTTTAGGGAGAATAACTTGAAATCTAGTTGGTCCGAGACGTTCCCGCTCCCGAGTTGTCCGCTTGGGAGGATAATAAAATTCGATCTAAGTTAACCCAGCTCTTAGTGGTGACTCTAGGACCATGCATCATTACATATCATTAGTCGACTTGTTCTCAAGTTAGATAGGCCAACATGTTCAAACAATCTGAACGGGTTTTGACCCCAAAAGAGCGTTGAACCTGATTTACTGGCATATACTTAAAGGATTGAACGTGCAAGTGTGGATCATTTATTAGAATTATTCTGCATTCAACGCCATTCAAAGGCACAAATGGTAACCGAAGCGGCATCAAAGCCCAAATTGAATCAGAAACGACTGTTTATTTCTGAGCGGCTAGACTCATTCTGTGTTCAATGTCATTCAAAGGCACTAAAGGTAACCGAAGAGGCATCAAAGCCCAAATTGAATCAGAAACGACTGTTTATTCCTAAGCGGTTGGAATCATTTTGTATTCAATGCTATTCAAACGCAAAAAAGGTAACCGAAAAGATATTAAATGCCCAATTTGAAGCAGAAATGACCGCTTGATAGATGGGATGACATATAACGCACATTTATCCTTTAGGAATTATATAAAGACTTTCCATTTGTGGCTTGTCAAAAGTCCACTAGCAACTTTCGTCTAAAGTGTCTAAAGGGTTCTTAACCAACAACGACACATCTCTTCATATTCTCTATTGCATTGTTTTCAAAAGCTTGTGCCACACGTTGATTATTTGTTTGCAATAAAGCGAATTTTAGGAATTTTCTTCTCCCTTTTCCTATCGTCCGTCACCTTTTCCAAAAGATCATGGCCACCAGAACATTTGACATGGTTGTTGCAATCCCTCAGTTGCTAAGAGATTGGTGGGAAAACCTAAGCATAGATCAACAAAATCAAGTAAAAATGGTGTTGGGGAATCCAATTTCACTAATAGAGCACACTGCAGTAAAAGGGATAGTAGAAGCAGCAGTACACTATTGGGATGCGGACCGAGAAGTTTTCTTTTTTTGGAAGTGTAGAGTTGACACTGTTGCTGGAAGAAATAGGCGGAGTGACTCAACTCCCATTTGATAGTAATGAGGTATTGATGCCTGAGAACATTACACCCGAGGAGTTCTTCGAAATGATAGGGTTTAAACCTGAATTATGCACAGACACCATGAGGCAGTCGGGAATCTCTTTGACTTTTCTCTACATAAAATTTGGATACGAAGAAGCATTTCAAGAATTCGAAGATAATTTCAGCATTAACTAGGCAGATTGGCAAGAGCGGAGGGTACCGCTTTCGTCACCAGCTTCTTAGGGGCTGTCGTATTTCCAGAACACAGAGGACGAGTTGACGTTTGCATGGTATCAATTGCTGGTGCCCTACTTAAAGACTTTGATAGGAAATATACTTTGCTACCTATAATTGTTGCAGAACTTTACCGAGCTTTAGAAAGATGCAAGAAAGGCGTCGGTTTCTTCGAAGATTGCAATTTGCTTTTACAAATTTGGTTGATGGAGCATTTGCAAAAGATGAATAGCACAGAGCAAGCTTTCCATTCCATACCAAGAAAACTACATCTTGACTCATACCGCCCGTATGGACAATGCTCTTGGAAAGTGGGACCGGCTAACAACTGGAAATGGCTGGCACCGCATATTCTGTCAGTTGGCACCCGAAAATGTGCAATGGATGTTTGACTACTTTCCTAGCACTATGGTGATCACACGGTCGGAAAAAGACTCATTTCTCATTTTAGTGGGCTTTAGAGGAGTTTACCCATACACTTCTTTAAGAGCACTAAGACAAGTGGGAAGAAAACAGATCGAACCCCAAATTGCAGACGTTAGAAGTTTCAAGGCAGAAATTCTTGGGGGTATAATACCATTCAAAGACAAGATATTTGAACTTTGGAAAGCAAAGCACCGAATGGAGTTTGATACTATTGGATGAGATAGGTTTGATGCAGGTTATGATGAAGATTACCCAGACTGGCTCAGGAAAGACATAGTAACGGCAGTTAAACCAACAGAAACAAGAAAAAGGAAAAGAAATGATGATGAAGTAGAATCTGAGTGCAAGAGGCTACACAAACAACTAGCAAAGGCACGAGAGAAAATAGTGAAAAAGAATAGTTTGGTCGAAGCAAAGAACAAATAAAAAGACAAATGGCGCAATAAGGCAGAACTCCTGAGAAAACACATAGAGTCTATCGGTGTATTAGCTAGCGAAAGAATGAACTCCGTGGCTGATAAAGGAATAGAGGAGAAAGGAAGGAAGGTTTGGGAAATGTTGAAAAACTTCACATTCAACATATGTCGGCTCTTAACTGACGCAGACAATATCATCTTCCAAGGAGACTCGTCAAGGGCAAGTTCGTCTAATGAAGATTCATCCGAAGAGGAAGAAGATGAATCTTCTGAGGATGGATCAACATAAAGAATGCCCACTCAGGCCATAATCTGATTTCCTAGAGATATTTAGTCCTTTCCTTCTCTTACGTTGTTTCAATATCAACCATTGTAATAAAGACTGTTGCACTTGGTGCACCTTCATAAGACACTAGAGGGGGGGTGAATAGTGTCCTTACCCGATTTTCAAATTCTAAAACTTGCTTTTAACTTTCTACGCCTAACTCACAAAGAACCAGATTCCTTGCAAGTTTCACTATCTCTGAAACTGAACAAATTGCGGAAACGTAAAGAACACAGAGATTTTCACGTGGAAAAATCCTTGCTCAAGGGATAAAAAACCACGACCCAAACTCTTGGGATTTAACTCTTCCACTAAAGGAAAACCCGAGCAAGTTTTAGACTACAACGTAATGTAATCAAGGAACTAGAACCCCCTAGTACCTAGACCTTCACAGCCACACGTTAGCTGGTAAGGCTACCTCTACTCAACCTCAAAAAGTAATCTCTAATAAATGCTTCCAAACAAGCGAATAGATTACAACTCAATAGCCTATGACAAAGAAACTAAAACAACAGACTTAACTATGAAACTGCTCCTTCAGAAGGTTCTGCTGCTTAGCATTTGTTCTTGCACACAAAGCTTCCCACGATCAGATTGTACTTGTATGCTCTGTTGAGATCTCTTTTGTGCATCTTGAATTTGGCCAAATTAACTTGTATATATAGGAGCTACACTTAGCCGGATCCAACTAAGTTTAGGAATCCTTTTTCTCTTTGAAATCAGTTTAAATAAGGTTACCCATATTTCCTTATTTAAAACCTAAGTTAATTTGCCTTATGTCCCAATCCATTTACGTTTAGGAACTGCATCCTTCTCAGCACCGCTTCTAGCTTCTTCGACTTCCGGTAGGATTGGAACTTTGACACCAGCTGTTCTTTTCTTTCCTTGTTCAGCTCTGACTTGAATATCTCGTTTGAACAGCTGACCTTCTCACTTCGACTGTGAACCTTTTCGTGGTCCACTTAGCACCAGGTCCTTTGTCATCTTCAAAACTCATCCTTCAACAAATTCCCCCTTTTTGATGATGACAAACCATGTTGTCTCACCGAGGGTTTATACTCTCAAGAACCTGTAAAAATCAAACACAAACCACGAACCAGGGTAATAACAGTTGACTCAAAAATTAGGTCACAAACATATAATGAACTAATCAACATCTAACTTCCCCCTTTTGGCATCATCGAAAAGTTTCACAGTTGTCAGAATCTGCTCAACTTTAATTAAGTCTAGTTGACTCTAGTGCCAAAGGCAGGAAGCCAACCTTTAAACGTCAGGAACCTATTTCAAACAATGAATACTAGCAAGCAGGATATTTATATCAACATAAGTGCCAAACCGGCTTAAATATCCAAAACAGCATACAAATATTACAGACCAAAATATAAGATTGTCTTAAAACAGGCCATAAAAGAACCAGGAGTGGACTAGGGAAAGGAACTGTTTCAGAATTGGGGAATATCAGGGATGTTAAAGTGAGCAAGCAACAAGGCGAGGCGAGGCGAGTTTCCTTCTCTTTCACGCTCCAGCTCTGCATCCAGCCTTGTGTTTTCAGCATTCATCCAGGCCAGCTCATCATTTTGTCTTTCAAGCTGCCTCCTAAACCCCTCAATTCTCCTGTCTACTCTGTTGTTCCTCCTTTCCTGAGCATCATCCTCAATAGGCTCTGGTTCATCAGCAGGTTCACCATCCAACACATAGTCACAGGCTTTAAGAATGTTCCTCCCAAACAAGTCATTATGGTCCGGCTCTGTCCACTTACCAGCAGGCACCCCAAAGAAATCAAATACCTTCCCCAGAAGAAACCCATAGACCAGCGTATGTTTGCCTAACCCCATATCAGCTACCCTACCTATGTGCTTGATCATTAATTCAGGCAGATTAATACGAACCTCTCGATCTAGCAGGTCCATATAGGTAATATCCAGAAAGTTGGCCTCACTCCTCCTTTCTGACCTCTGCAACAAGTTCTTCAGCACAAATTCAAAGAGCAACTGGTAGAAGGGTTGCATTGCCTTCTTCTTAACTTGTGTAGCCCTTGCCAGTCTTGGTCTCCCTACAAATTTTCGGGTCACCTCCAAAGCAGACATACCATCTCCTCTAGCCGGCCACGAGTTCCTCATATACTCGCTATAGCCCTGAGAGGGAACACCCAAAATCTCACCCAGTTCCACACTATCAAACGGGATTACTAGCCCCTTGACTATGGTTGTCACAATTCCTTCACTTACTGTGCAATTGGAATAAAATTCTCGAACCTCTTGCTCCCTAAGCTGTCTAGTACGATCACTGAACAAGTTCAGCCAACCTTGAGCTCTCAACTTAGCACCAAGTTGAGTCATACCCTCTAGCTCCAGGTCAGTTAGAATTTTACCCTTAACCATTGGTAGACCTCTGAAGTAGGCCACCCTTCTCTTCTTGTCTTCCTTGTCATCTCCAATCACCAGCTTTGATTTGGAACCTCTCCTACGAACCTCAGGTTCCTCCACAATCTTCTCCTGCTGTTCACTCATAGAACCACGAGTTGCAGGTCTTCTCGCATGACTCCCTATTTTTCTACTACTTTCTCCCATCCCCTCTGCATCTCCAGAACTACCCATTTTGGAACTACCTACAAATTCTCCTCCCTTCACTAACTTTCTTTTCTTCACTGTCTTTTTCTGTTCCTGAACCACAGGCCTTTTTCCCAACCTCCTCTGTTCCTCCACCACCACAACATCAGTCTCACTGGAGGAACCTTCACTAGCTTGAGGAGTGGGATTGGGCTCAGGAAACTCAACATCCAAAGGCTCAGTAAAACCTACACCTTCTACATACTCTTCCACATAATCATCAATATCTCTCAGATCTGCGTCATCACCTTCTACAGAACCAGAGAACGAACCAGGTTCTTTCTCAGGTTCCTTAGCAGGTTCAGCAGATTTTCCTTCTCTCTTGTCACTAACAGTCTTTTCCACCATAGGAACTGTCTCAGGAACAGGTTCCTCAACAGTTTTCTCAGTTTCTCTAGCAACAACTACTACAACCTCTGTTTTGTCAACTTTTTCAAGATTTTCTACAACTATTTCCTCCTTATCTCCTTCTACATTCACAGCATGTACTTCTAAATCTACAGGCATAGAGGGCACACTAGTATCGACAACTACAGTACCAGTAGGAGAACTAGGGTTTACCTTTTAACCTTCTTGAACAGTTTCTTGGACCGTCTCCATGATTCCATCCTCCATACCGGTATCTGGAACACTTTCCCCCTTACTAGTTGCTTCCTCCGTCAACTTCTTCTGTCTTAGTTTTGCAAACTTTCTCGCCATAGTCACAGAACGACTCACGGCTAGTTGCTTCACCTTTTGATTTAGTTTTGATATTTTGAGTTTAGGAGAAGAAAGTTGAGAATCGACTTTGGAACCGGTCGACATTTTTGTTTCTTGAACAGAGAATTGTGATTTTTAGAGAGAGAAAATAATTTGCGAGAGTTTTAACCTTCCAAACCGATAGAAACAATGTTTCTTTGACCAAGTAGTGGAAAAGAGAAGAGTTTAGGTTTATCGGGAAGGGGAACGGATTGATGGGATGCGAAAAAGCTGCTTTTAATTATGACGCATAGGAGCTGACGCCATCAAGGTTCAAAGAATTTAAATTTTAAAAGCTTACACTAATCAGGCGCCAAGTGATGGTGATTGGCAACAAATTAGGCCACGTAAGACAACGTTATATTCAGTAAGTGACATAGAATGTGTACCTGAATGTCCATGCACTAGTTTCTTCATTATATCCTAGATTTCAAAAATTTTGCCAGTATCTAAGTCATGAAAACAGGTTCCAAACAGGTTAGCAAGCAAAACAATTAAGTTTTCATAGTAGAATCAACTAAGCAAAGTTAAGCTAAGTAAAACAAGAAAACTTCACTAGCCAATCATTGGGAGAACCAGGTGCTGCATCGTTCATTGTATCTTGGTCATCCCTAGCTCAAGCTTGTTCTTTTCAAATGGTACCCTGTTCAATGCCTTGGTGAAGATATCAGCAATTTGGTCCTCAGTCCTGCAAAAGTTCATAGTAATTAGGCCTTTCTCAACGTTGTCCCTTAGAAAGTGATGCCTAATATCAATGTGCTTTGTTCTCTTGTGCTAGACCGGGTTCTTGGCAATGTTGACTGCACTGGTATTGTCACAAAAGATTGGAACTGGTCCACACTTGATTCCAAAGTCCTCCAGCTGCTGCTTGATCCATAATAGTTGTGAACAACATAAAGCAGCTGCTACATATTCAGCTTCAGCTGTGGATAATGCCACTGAGTTTTGTTTCTTTGTAGCCCATGAAACTAAACAAGGACCTAGGAAGTGTGTCATCCCAGATGTACTTTTCCTATCCACCAAGTGACCAGCATAGTCGGTATCTGCATACCCTATTAGATCAAAACTTCCACCTTTTGGATACCATAAGCCAAGATCTTGAGTTCCTTTCAAATATCTCAAGATTTTCTTGACTGCAGCTAAATGTGACTCCTTTGGTTTTGACTGGAACCTTGCACACAATCCCATAGTATAAACAATATCTGGACGACTTGCAGTTAAATACAGCAACGAACCAATCATTCCTCTGCACTTAGTTTCATCGATTGAAGCACCAGTTTCATCCAGATCTAACTTCGTTCCAAGAGCAATGGGTGCGCTCATATCCTTAGCAGACTTCATATCATACTTTCTTAACAGCTCTTTGATGTACTTCTGCTGGTGGATCATTGTGCCTTCCTGAGTTTGCTTGATTTGTAAGCCTAAGAAGAAATTCAGCTCACCCATCATACTCATCTCAAATTCACTTCCCATCAGGTCGGCAAACTCCTTGCAAAGTTTCTCATTAGTAGCACCAAAGATGATGTCGTCTACATACACCTGAACAATCAGCAGGTCCTTGGCTTTCTTCCTTAAAAACAAAGTATTGTCTATTTTACCTCTTGTAAATCCATTCTTCAATAAGAACCCAGACAACCTTTCATACCAAGCCCTAGGAGCCTGTTTCAATCCATACAGTGCCTTGTCAAGTTTGTAGACATGATCAGGAAACTCTGTACTTTCAAAGCCAGGTGGTTGAACCACATACACCTCTTCATTTAAATAACCATTAAGGAATGCACTCTTCACATCCATCTGGTACAGCTTAAACTCCATGTAAGCTGCAAAAGCAATAAGCATCCTAATGGTCTCCATTCTAGCAACAGGTGCAAAGGTTTCATCATAATCGATTCCTTCTTCTTGACTATAACCTTGAACCACCAATCTTGCCTTGTTCCTTGTTACTATGCTATGTTCATCCAGTTTGTTTCTAAAGACCCATTTAGTACCAATGATGGACCTGTCCGTTGGTCGAGGGACCAGGTGTCATACCTTGCTTCGTTCAAACTGATGAAGTTCCTCTTGCATAGCAATCACCCAGTCTGGATCCTCAAGTGCTTCACGTACATTCTTTGGTTCTATTGAGGACAGAAACGCAAAGAATGCATAGAAGTTCTTCAAAGCTCTTCTAGTAACAACTCCAGTGTTTAGATCAGACATGAGGTTCTCCAGTGGATGAGAACTTTGATATCTCCAAGGTTTAGGCTGAATCTGCTGAGTGTTGTTTTCATGAGGATCTGAGCTATCTAAGTCTACTTCATCTTGCTCTTTAGTTCCCCCTGTCTGATTGTCTTCTAGTTCCCCCTGAGTTTGATCCTTATCGTCCTGATTACTTTTAACTTCATTCAAATTCTCAGGGTCTTCAGCAGGTTCATTCCTTGCAAGACCAATCTCCTGATCATCATCTTCTTGTCTGTTTGTAACACTTTCAGATTCATCAAATACCACATGCACACTTTCTTCTACAGTCAAGGTCCTCTTGTTGAACACTTTATACGCTTTACTTTGTGAAGAATATCCCAAGAAGATGGCTTCATCACTTCTAGCATCAAACTTCCCTAGAGGTTCTTTCCCATTGTTATGCACGAAACACTTGCACCCAAAACCTCTGAGATGTGCAATATTAGGTTTCCTGCCTCTAATCAGCTCATAGGGAGTTTTCTCTAACAGAGGGCGGATAGAACAGCGATTCAGCAAGTAGCAAGCGGTGTTGACAGCTTCAGCCCAAAAGTTCTTCGATAGACCGCTTGACAACAACATAGTTCTAGCCATGTCCTCCAAGGACCTGTTCTTCCTTTCAACTACACCATTCTGCTAAGGGGTCCTTGGTGCAGATAAGTTGTGATCCACACCATATTTATTACAGTATTCTACAAACTTAGCATTCTCAAATTCTGTACCATGGTCAGACCTTATACTCACTAGTTGAACTCCCAGTTTTTTCTGATTGACTCTGACCCAGTCCTCGAACATATCATATGCTTCATCTTTAGATCTGAGGAACAAGGTCCATGTGTATCTGGAGTAGTCATCAACTATTACTACTACGAACCTCATACCTCCTCTGCTCCTTACCCTCATTGGTCCACACAAGTCCATGTGAACCAACTCAAGTGGTTTAGAAGTACTAACCACTTTCTTTGACTTGAATGAAGATCTTACATGTTTCCCCCTCACACAAGCATCGCAAATCTTGATGTCATTGAACCTCTTGCTTGGCATTCCACGAACCAGGTCCTTCGACACCAACTTATTCAATTGAGTCAAGCTTGCATGTCCTAGTCTCTTGTGCCACAACTGACTATCATTCTCCAGCACATTCAGACAAGTCAAATTATTCTCAGGAAGAGAACCTAATGTAGCCTTATACACATTGTTTGCTCGTTTCCCTTCCATTATCACTTCACCAGTCTGCAGGTTCTTCACAAAGCAACCTACATAGGTGAAACTCACTGAGTTTCCAATACCAATAATTTCACCGCTCTTGCCTCCTCCAAAAGCCACACTACACCCTTGAAACGCTGCGAGTGAGAGAAAGTTTATTCTATCTCCTGTCATGTGCCTGGAACACCCACTATCAAGAATCCAGCTTGGGTTGTTCCATCTCACTCCAGCCTGCAAAAGAAAATCAAGGGTTAGTAACAGGAACCCAGACAAGCTTGGGTCCCTTTTTGTTATCGAATGGATGAATTAAATCTTTTCTTGCCCAGTAAGGTAAAACTGATTTTTTATTCTTTACCACTGCTCCTTTTGCAACACTGCATTCATTCTTGATATGTCCAGTCTTACCACACAAGAAGCAGAGTTTGTTGCAAGGAAGTCCTACATATTTACTATTAGGGTTCCAAGCAGGTAAAGGTTTCCTGTGTCCTAATCCAGTTTTACCTCTATTATGATTTTCATGCAGCCAATTCAAAGCTTCAGAAGACTTGTTCCATTTAGTGAGTCAGGTTAGCTCAGAGTTAGCTTTTTCAACCTTTTCTTGAAGTACCCGGTTCTTCTCAGTTTCCTGAAGTAGAACCTGATTTTTCTTTTTAAGCTCAGCTTCAAGGTTGATTTGAGCCTCACTAACTCCTTCCTTACCAGACACTTCTTTCAATTTTTGATTCTCAAGTTCGAGTGCAGAACCTAGCTTCTTCTCAGAAAGCACCTGTTCCTTTAATTGAAGATTTCTAATTCAAAGGCTGAGACTTTCTGATTTAGTTCAAAAACTTGATTTTCACTAGCAGTTAATTCCTTTTTAAGATCAGATTTTGCTTTTTCCAAGTTTTTATTTCTCATTGTAAACTCAGACGCAACTGATATTAGTTGGTCCTTCTCAGAAAGTGCTTGTTCCTTCTCAGACCTCAAATTTTCAGTTTCTTCAATTAAAGTCAGGGCAAGCAAATTTAATTCCCTAGAAGAACAAGTATGAAGTCTAGTTTTTAGTTCATCGAGACTTACCTCAGGTGTATCATCAATCGAAGGTTCATTATCAGCCATCAGTGCCAATGGAGTGTCGTCTTCTGGTTCTTCTTCTTCTTCATCACTTTCGCTCTCAGAAGGTCCCCATGTTGCATAGAACGCCTCTTTCTTCTTTCTCCTTAATGCTCTGAAGTTGGGTGGACGTTTGCTCTTCTTAGGTTCATTCTCCTCTGAAGCTCCAGACCTTTACCACTCAATATCCCACAATGGGCAGTCCTTTATAGCATGATCCTTCTTATTACACTTAAAACACCCTGAGTAGTCAGGATTTTCAATTATGTTGTTCTTGGCAGGAGTGGCTTTGGTTCTTCTTCTTTCGAAGCCTAAGGTTTTTCGTACTGCATTGACTAAAGCCATCTCATGCTCAGATACTTCATACTTAGAACCTCCAGTTGCCTCTAGAGCTAGGTTCTTCTCCTTCTTGGGTTCCACCTTCATCCTTGACTGTTTCATAAGCTCATGGATTTTCAGACTACCAACGAGTTCATCTAGTTCAATCTTGTCCAGTTCCTTGGACTCTATGATAGCTGTAACCTTTGATTCCCATGAATCAGGTAGAATCCTGATCACTTTTTCAACCAAATCTTCATTAGTTAGAACCATACCTAGTGACTTCATCTCGTTCGTTATGATTATGAACCTAGTCATCATATCCTGGATAGATTCAAATTCACCCATAGCAAACAACTCGAACTTTCTTTTCAGCATCTGGATCCTTGACTTCTTTACACGTGAAGTTCCTTCATGAGCAATTTGTAGAGCATCCCAAATTTCTTTGGCAGTCTGGTATGAAGAAACTCTGTTGTATTCATCAGGACCAATTCGACATATGATGAGTCTCTTAGCTTTTGCATTCTTCTCCACCATCTTGAAATCAGCATCTGTGTATTCAGATATCTCCTTGGGAACAGCTTGCTCATTAGGTGGTTGTCCAACAGTTCTGCTAGGGACAAGAGGTCCATCCTTGGTGATGATCCATAGCTGAAAGTCTTCAGCTTGAATAAAGTCTTCCATTCTGCCTTTCCACCATCCATAGTATTGGCCATTGAATTGAGGAGGCCTGTTGACAGATTGTCCTTAGGTGATTATCGGTGGTGCACTTATTGTTCAGATCCTTCTCAAGATGTTAATCTTTTTCTGAGAGAACCTGCTCTGATACTACTTATTGCACTTGGTGCACCTTCGTAAGACACTAGGGGGGTGAATAGTGTCCTTACCCATTTTTCAAATTCTAAAACTTGCTTTTAACTTTTTGCGCCTAACTCACAAAGAACCAGATTCCTTGCAAGTTTCACCTATCTCTGAAACTGAACAAATTGCGGAAACGTAAAGAACACAGAGATTTTTACGTGGAAAAATCCTTGCTCAAGGGATAAAAAACCACGACCCAAACTCTTGGGATTTAACTCTTCCACTAAAAGAAAACCCGAGCAAGTTTTAGACTACAACGTAATGTAATCAAGGAACTAGAACCCCCTAGTACCTAGACCTTCACAGCCACACGTTAGCTGGTAAGGCTACCTCTACTCAACCTCAAAAAGTAATCTCTAATAAATGCTTCCAAACAAGCGAATAGATTACAACTCAATAGCCTATGACAAAGAAACTAAAACAACAGACTTAACTATGAAACTGCTCCTTCAGAAGGTTCTGCTGCTTAGCATTTGTTCTTGCACACAAAGCTTCCCACGATCAGATTGTACTTGTATGCTCTGTTGAGATCTCTTTTGTGCATCTTGAATTTGGCCAAATTAACTTGTATATATAGGAGCTACACTTAGCCGGATCCAACTAAGTTTAGGAATCCTTTTTCTCTTTGAAATCAGTTTAAATAAGGTTACCCATATTTCCTTATTTAAAACCTAAGTTAATTTGCCTTATGTCCCAATCCATTTACGTTTAGGAACTGCATCCTTCTCAGCACCGCTTCTAGCTTCTTCGACTTCCGGTAGGATTGGAACTTTGACACCAGCTGTTCTTTTCTTTCCTTGTTCAGCTCTGACTTGAATATCTCGTTTGAACAGCTGACCTTCTCACTTCGACTGTGAACCTTTTCGTGGTCCACTTAGCACCAGGTCCTTTGTCATCTTCAAAACTCATCCTTCAACAAATTCTGCTTATATATAGATTTGCTTATATATATAAAAATAAAGAACGCTTAGGACAAAATGTAGAATAGAACATTAGGACAACAATTGTAATGACACTAAATTCAAATTGAAATTCAAATTTAAAGATAAGTTAATAGATAGCCCACATATAAAGGACTTATTACTTATCTGAGTATATAAGATAAAGATGTTTAAATTTTTAAAATGAATAATGAAAGAATTCAAGCAAAGTTAAAATTTTAAAATACAAATAAATTTCAAATTTAAGAAATTTCTATTATTAAAGCTAAAACTCATCCTTTCATCTTAAATAAAAGATAATGATTATTATATTTTGTTAAATATGATTTTACATTAGCACAAGAAGAATAAAATAAAATTAAAGTTAGTTAGTAATGTGAAAAGAGTTTTGAAAAGAATGTAGTTACTTTTTTAATTTGAATTGAAAGATATTTGTTTTTAGAATTTTTTTTTTTTAAAAGCAATGGATAAGCAAATAAATCTTAGGAGTATCAGGTCCACGAAAGATAGATTAGATGGCAATTACATTAGTGCAGTTAGTTTTGGAATTTGAATTAGAAGATAAAGCATTTTTATTTGTATTTGAATTTGAATTGAAGGATAACTTTGAAAGTTAAAATCACTTTCCTATCTTAACTGCTTTAAAAGATAAAGATGAAAATAATATCAAATATTATCTTAAAAAACTGACATGATTTTTGAATTTAAATTTAAATGAAATTAGGGTTCAAATAAACCAATTATAATACCCCTCCTCCAGTGAAATATAAAGAGTTGACGGTGCATCTGAAATTTCATCACGGTTATAGCTACAAATCCAAATATATCTTTCCGACTTATAGAGATTAGAGAGTACTAATGTTATTGTCTGTTATTTTCAGGAATTGGTGCAAGGATTTGATAAAAAGACTTCTGATGTCGTATTGTCTAGATTAGCTTCTTACAAAATTAATGGAGTTGAAGGTATCTTCTTCAAACTATCATTTAGTTCTCTGCACAATTATTTTATATCACACTTTGCGTCTTCTCCATACCTCATGGCAGCCATTTTGTGAATACTTTTGAAATCTATGTCTATTTATATCAATATCCACATATGATTAATTAGAGTATATATAGTAGGCTTAGTCAGCACATTTAAAAAATTAAAGCCCATAGATGACAAAAGGATCTGTGTGATTGTATGATTTGTTTGCAAAAGGATTTTAGGATGGATTGAGGAATATGAGGCAGAAGGACAAAAAACAAAGAAACAGGCAGCGCTAAATTTTTTAATCCTTCATTTGTCTGGTAAGTCCATTGAAACATAGTTCTCTCTATTTTCTGCCTAATTTAATTGGAAATTGTCAAGAGAATAAAAAGAAATTAGACATTTCAGCTGTAAATTAAACAAATTCCTTTATAAAGAACTGTAACATTATCTCATAATTTTTTATTTGAAAGTAACAATTGATTGTTTTTAATTTTCAGCTATAAGTGTCATTGATATGGAGTCTCATTATTCAAGGAATATTTTGAGTACGACACTAGAAAAGAAAGGCCTCGAGTGAGAGTGGACGACAAGAGAAATTTGTGGTGACTATTTTGAAGAGAAATATTTCTTCTTCTTTCATTCTTCGTCATTGTGTTATTCTTACTGCTTTGTTTCATTGTGCAATAAATATATTTTTGGCTCTTCTTCTCTACATAATGCCTTGCGGATTGTTCAGTACAGAAAAAGTATCATTTAATCATTTTAGAGTTTTACATGTATTAAAATTGCACTTGCAGTTGCAACATGAGAGGTATCATATATAATCCTTTAAAAGTTTTCTTCTATATAATACTTTTGATTTGCAGGATGAAAAGGTATCCTATAATCGCTTTATTATTTTCATCTTCGTTTATCTATTTGAATACCTTTTAGAGTTAGTTGTAAATGCATGAATAGATTATTAATTATTCCGACATGTACGTACAATTTATTCTTCAAATGACTAAATAGAATTTGGATTATGGCGCAAAATTAGTAAATTACTAAAGATTTATGTACGTAGGGAGTTGAGTTTGAATGTCATGACTGTTTGATAACTTTGTTAGTGTTCAGATAGGGGAACAAATTTGTGGTGACTATTTTCAATGAGAACTTCAGGATAAGAATGTGTGATCTAACTGCATTAGTTATATTTCATGGCATATGTAGTTACTGCAACATTTTTTTTTTCACTTCTACTATACCAATATTTTTCTTGGAGGTATCCTCAATAGTTTTTTGTTTCTTTCATTTTGAAGTATTAAAATTTTTAATTAACAAGAAGTTTGTTTCTTTCACATAAAGATGCTACTATATAATACCACAGTAGAATTAGTTTTTGTTGGTTTTATAGATTTGACTTTTGTAATCATTGGTTTATCGAGTTTGACACTTTGACTTCATCTAATAGTAATTCTATATATAGCAATGGTTTCTTTCATTGATATAATATTTATGAATTGATAACTTTGTAAACTTTATTTTTTCGAATCCATGTTGAGAATTGAGCATAGGAATTAACTTACAAGATACGGAAGTAAACTTGGCAATAGGAGGTTGATTTTGATCAATAATTTAATTATTAGGTTTATTATTTAATTTAGATCATATTATATATTGTGTCACAAATTATATGAATATGATACTTCTATTTCATCTAAGAGTTATTTAATGATCATAACTCTGTTATATAGATCCTTTAATTTACTTTCATATAGATCTGGTTCACTTGGGTATATATTGCTAGAGAATACCTCAATTTTTTTACGATAGGTCAAGGTGTAGTTTGACGTTAACGTTACTACTCAACAAATAGAAGCTTGAGAGGATAGGATTGTTTAAAAAATAGAAGGATACGACTTATTAAATTAGAGTGGAGAAGTTTTATAAATTATTATAAGAAAACTCATTTTGTGGATAAGATCACATACTGAAGTCTTGATAGATAAAAGCCAAATAGCAAATATATTGAATATTAAAACAAATAAAGAAAATGTGAGAGTATTTATGCTTTGAATTAATGTGAAAAACAAGAAAGTAAATATTAAAAAGTACTCAAAATATTCATAAGTTAACCTAAACAATAAAAAAAAATTTCCAACCAACCGAATAAAAAAACATAAGATTTTTCTAGAGTAAATTTTTATGTAATACTATCAATCTATCTATATTACACTAAAGGAGTAGTGAAAAAAGGATTAAATCAATTGGCTGGCTAATGAGAAGCTACGTGACAATGTAATAGCGCTAAGAAGTGGGTAACGTATTAGCAGTATAAGGAACAGAAACAATAGAAAATAAATAAGAAACGAGATGACAACTGAAATTTTATTGGACAAAAGATGAGTTAATGTAAAAATGTTATGTACTTCGGGGTCGTTTAGTAGCACATTAGTTCCACGATACGCGCATTAAATGTTACATAAACCAATCTATTATTTGGTTGTCAAATGTTCTTCCTACATAAAATTCAGCATTAACTGTATCATGTTTGGTTCTTTATAAATAATACATGCATAAGTTAGGAAAAAATATGTACATTATTTTATGCGAAATAATATGTAGAATAAAAATGTGAGTATTAGTAATATACTCCCTCCGGTCCATATTATTTGATTTTTTGGTTATTTTCACGCAAATTAAGAAATTCACCTTTTAGCATTAATTAAGAAGGACATTTACTATATTAACCTTTGTCTCTTTCAAATTTACTTATCGAAATCGGTGAGGACTTTTAAAAAATATGATTAGATCATTTATTGAGAAGGGTATATCAAGAAAGAACCATTTAAAACTTTCTTAAACTTTGAACAAATCAATTATTTTGGACCAAAGAAAAAAGACCAAAAAATCAAATAAAGTGGACCGGAGGGAGTAAGTATTAAAATTTTAAAGTGACAAAACTATCCATCATAGTATATAGCGAGAATTATTTTTATTTGTTGAAGATAAAAAAATATTTTAAACTATACATTATATATTTATTTGTGATATATTTACGATGTAACGGAAACTTTACATCATAATTCATGTGCTACTTATCCCTATTTTATAGTCTATGCATATTTAATACACGCATGATTAATTTTTGTATTACTAATCTCCGCATTTCTAACCCTTATATTGTTAGTACCTGCTTAAAATTAATCCAACCAAACGACGCCTTAATGTACAATCATTTCTTTTAAGTGTTTGAAAATTTATTGTAGTATTGTGATCTAATATGCTAAAGAAAGCAAAATCATAGTAATTATATATGAATAATATTTATTGATACTGACCGCGCATCGCGCGGGTGATATACTAGTTATGATAGAAGGATAAATTAGTCCAGTTGTATATATGTTATATTAGTAATAAAAGGATTAAAACAATTATTACAAAAAAAATCAAAATAGGGGAGGTGGTCCTTATATTCTAAATTACGGAGGAGATAAGTGTAAGGGACTCATACCTGTAAAAAGGTTTTGGAAATTAGACCTAAAAAAAAAATTAGAAAAAAGTTTCCGCCCTCCCCCCTCCACGACTACGACTATATTTGTCCTAGTCCCTTTCACTAGATGTTTTTTTTTTTTTCTGGTCCAAATGATATTTACTATTATACATTACACAATATGTACAGGAGGGCCACTGAGAGGGGCTGATACAACAGGGTGGTGCATCGTGTTACCCGCAGCAACTACTCTATCTAACCCCTCAGCTAAGAATAGTAGCTCATTTTTGTGCCTATATATTTATTTATGAATGGGGAATATAAAATTTATCTCCTTTCCCCTTCCATTTCTCTTCTGCTGCTTCATGCTACTGCTCTTCGCTTTTCTTTTTTCAGTTCTCCCCAATCTTAACATATATATCCTTACACAGCAACATATATAGCCCTAAACTCTTCAACTACCTTTTACTACTCCTTCCGCCCTATAAAACAACTGATCGAGGAGCCACTGCTTAATTCATATATATATTTGCTCATATATGGTACTTTCTAAAATTTTGTTTGTTAAAACACTCTCTCTCTACTCCTTCGTGTTTGCTCGTGTTGCTTTATTTGGAATTTGTCTATTCTTGCAAATAAGAAACGAATGGACTAATTTGTTGGGTTTGAGAAAACGCTGGTGTAAAAAATTGCTTTGCTCATCTTTTATTATGTTTGTCTTTTATTATGTTTGTTAGGAGTTAAATGATACCTGCTATATTATTTTATCTGATCATAATTGACTAAGCATAAAATATTACTCCCTCCATTCCACAAAGAATGTCATAATTTGACTTGAATTGGAGTTTAAGCTCCCATTTGTCCATGGTTTTTTGGATAATTTTTTTAAAATAGTATTTTTTTTTTAATTATCATTTGACAGTTTTTGGATAGTTTTTTAAGATGAAGTTTTCAAGTGAGTGGCTTGGACCAAATTTTGAAAATTTTGAAGTTTCCACCCACAAAACTTGAATTTTTTTTCAAGTAATATGCATCTCCAACAACGTCAAAAATTATTTTTTAATTTAACTTCAAAAACTCACTTTTCAAGTTTCAGCCAAATTTATGTCCAAACGCTAGCTAAGATATGAATGAAGATTTTTAAAACTTGTGGTTTAAAATAAATTACAGATAAATGTGTGGCTATAAGGCATTTTATTAAGAGTAAAGTGGTAAGTTTTAAGTTATATCATTTCCAAATTTAAAATTGTGTTATTTTTTGTTTAACAAACTTATAATGAAATATTGTCAATCTTTTTGACAATATAGAGAAACTAGTAATGCACACTGATATATTAATTGACCACTTAATTATTGTAGCAACTCCATATTTAAAACGACTGAGCAGACATAATTACAAATATTAGATCCGCCACTAGTTTGATGTGTTTGTTAGAAGTAAGATATTTACATGAAATAATGGATTTACATTTTTGAGTTTATATTACGTCTTGTTCAAAATTTAATGATTGAAAGAGAATATTCTTTAATACGACGGCGTGGCAGCTGAAAAGTCATTACGTCTTATTGCATTGAAATGCATCTAATAGGATCGGAACATCACACTACTCCAATAATTAAAAAAATGATCAAAATAATAAAAGTCAAATACTCTTCTCAAATTATATTTTATATTATATATCTTTTCTTACCAGATGCTGGAAATCTCTTGTACCACATAAGTAAAGTAAAAAGTCAAAACATGAAAAGAGGGTTAGTTAGTCCTTAATGTTACCTAAAGAAGTTTTTTTTAGCAACGTCTAGCTTAATATACTTTCTCACCTAATTTCCTGCTTGTTTCTAGGAAATATCAAATTATGACTAATGATTGTGTTAAATTGTGCAGACATTTCACAGCATTAACAGAACGAAAGCTAATTTGTGAAAGAAATTCCGATCCAATGGATGTCCTTGTATTTTCTCTTTCTCTCTTCATTATCTTGTGTTTCACTTATTATTGTACATGGTACCTTAAAAGTAGATGGTTGAAAAGCTCAGTGCCGATAAATTGGCCTCTCTATTGTAAATAGTAAACACATGTAAATACATTATGGTAAATAGATTAGTTATGTAAATTGTATAGTGGGCCAAGCCCGTTAGGTTTACTTGGTCCCTAAGTTAGGTTTAGGGTTAGGATTTTCTCTAGGCTTCTTTTGTATAAATAGGGGACTCCCTACATCAATGAAAGCGAGAGTTTTCACCCAAATATTATATCTTCCTTGTGAGTGTGTTCGGTTTTTCATGGTATCAGAGCCATCGTGAAACTCTTCAAGTAGAAAAGTTATGGAGGCTCCAAAAGGTGATGTTGCAGCCGTACGGAAGACAATCTCTCCGTACGATATCACATCGAATGATAATCCTGGCTTGATTATCACACAGGTCCAGTTGACCAGTGAAAACTATGAGGAATGGGCGCGGTCGGTTAGAACCGCACTGCGTGCAAGAAAGAAGTTTGGGTTTGTCGACGGATCGATCAAGATGCCCGATGAAAAGTCGATCGATTATGAGGATTGGTGGACTATCAATTCTCTTCTGGTGTCGTGGATTAGGAATTCGATCGAGCCTACTCTTCGGACCACCATATCGCACATGGAAGTAGCGAAAGATCTGTGGGAGAGTATTCGAGAACGTTTCTCCGTGGGAAACGGACCTCGGATTCAGGAATTAAAAGCGGCTTTGGCCGGTTGTAAGCAAAGGGGATTAACCGTTGCTGCTTACTATGGAAAACTGGCTATGTTGTGGGAAGAACTAGGAAATTGTGATAAGTTTCCAACTTGCTCGTGTGGAAACTGCACTTGCAATCTAACGGTTGCACTGGAGAAGAAGAGGGAAGAAGATAGGGTTCACTTATTCCTTATGGGCCTGGATGAAAGTCTTTATGGGACTGTCCGTTCCAATCTCTTGGCTCAGGAGCCGTTGCCATCGATGAATCAAGTCTACCAGAAGGTAATCCAAGATGAACGGGTCAAAGGGATGGCGACTCAGGAAGGATCTATCAGATTTAATGAAGACATGGTTCTTCACGGAGTGTTATATGTGCCCGAGATGACTTGCAACTTGATTTCTGTGTCTCAATTAATTAATCAAGTTGGTTGCAATGTAAATTTCACTAATGATTTGTGTGTTATGCAGGACCGGGCTACGGGGAAGTTGATTGGAGCGGGTGAACAAAAGAACGGACTCTACTACTTTCGGACGATACCCGTGGTGAAAGCTGTGAAGGTCGATGTGGTAGACTTATGGCATCAAAGATTGGGACATCCTTCGATGCAAGTAACAAAATCTCTTTCAGTCTTAGAAGATAGTGGGAAAGGTAGCTTAGAAGAAAAAGCATGTGATGTATGCCTTAGGGCAAAACAAACTAAAAATGTATTTCCTTCGAGTAATAATAAAGCTGCTCAACCTTTTGATTTAATCCACTGTGACTTGTGGGGTCCTTATAGAACTGAGTCTTCGTGTGGTGCATCATATTTTTTAACTGTTGTTGATGATTGTTCACGAGGAGTATGGGTGTTCCTGTTAGTTGATAAGAAAGAGGTCGGACAAAAATTGAAGGGTTTCTTTGCAATGGTGGAGAGACAATTCAATAAACGGGTTAAGTGCGTTCGGAGTGATAATGGAACCGAATTTGTAAGTCTGAAAGGGTATTTTCTCGAACAAGGGATCTTGTTCCAAACTTCGTGTGTGGGGACACCCCAGCAAAACGGTAGAGTTGAACGGAAACATAGACATATCTTAAACGTGGCACGGGCGCTACGTTTTCAAGCTAATTTACCGATTGAGTTCTGGGGAGAATGTGTGATGACGGCATGTTATTTGATTAACCGGACACCCACTAAGTTGTTGAATGGGAAGACACCTTACGATATCTTGATGGGTGTGACACCGAATTATGATCATTTGAGGGTGTTCGGTTGCTTATGTTATGCTCGCAATCAAGGACGAACGAGTGACAAGTTTGAAAGTAGAAGTCGTCGATGTGTATTTTTGGGTTATCCAAATGGGAAGAAAGCGTGGAAAATGTATGATTTGGAGACAAAGGAGTTTGTGTTCTCGAGGGATGTGGTGTTTTACGAAAAGGAATTTCCATTTGCCTCCACGGAGACTGATGCCGAAAAACGGACACAAGATACGGCTTCTGTCACCGTTGCATTGGAGGAGGACGAGGAGAGTGTGCAAGGAAGGGGGGGTGTCGAACCCGAAGTCGTGACTCCGGTGATTGAACCCGAAGAGGTGACTCCGGAAGCTGAACCTGAGGTTGTTACCGAGGTTGAACCCGAAGAGTTGGGTCGGGGAAAACGAACTAAGAAAGAGAATATCTTGCTGAGAGACTTTGTTACTAATACGGTCCAAAAGATGAGTCACCGGGTATCGTCCTGTGTTCGAAAGTCTGCTTGTTCATCTGTTTCTCAACAACCCTCTGGTAAGCCCTATCCTCTAGCACACTATGTCAATTGTGATAATTTCTCTTCGAAACATGTGAGTTTTCTTGTAGCTATAATGCAAGGACATGAGCCTACCTCCTATTCGGAGGCGGTGAAAAGTGACAAATGGAGAACAGCCATGGGGGAAGAATTGAAGGCATTGGAAGCAAACAGAACCTGGGAGATAGTTCGCTTGCCTACCGGGAAGAAGGCCCTCGGATGTCGATGGGTATACAAGATAAAGTACAACTCGGATGGAACTGTTGAAAGGTACAAAGCAAGATTGGTGATTTTTGGAAATCACCAAATCGAAGGGGTTGATTATACGGAGACATTTGCACCGGTTGCAAAGATGGTGACTGTCCGAGTTTTTCTGGCCGTAGCAGCTGCCAAAAATTGGGAACTGCATCAGATGGATGTGCACAATGCATTCTTGCATGGTGATCTTCACGAAGAAGTATATATGAAATTGCCTCCAGGACATCGCATGACGGGGAGAGGAGCTGTGTGTCGCCTTCGAAAACCATTGTATGGATTAAAACAAGCTCCCCGATGTTGGTTTGCGAAGTTGTCTGCTGCACTTAAGCGATATGGGTTTCGACAATCATATTCGGATTACTCGTTATTTATGATGAAGAAGGGAAATGTGCATTTGAATGTGCTTGTCTATGTGGATGATCTGATTATATCTGGTAATGATTCGAAGGCAATTCGAATTTTTAAGTTATATCTCTCGAAATGTTTCCATATGAAGGATTTAGGTGCCTTGAAATACTTCTTGGGAGTTGAAGTGGCAAGGGCTCCGAAGGGAATCTTCCTGTGTCAGAGGAAGTATGCATTGGATATCATAACGGAAACAGGCTTGTTGGGGGCAAAACCGGTTGGTACACCGATAGAGCAAAACCATCGCTTGGCACTTGCGACTGGACGTTTTATCAAAGATCCTGAACGCTATCGACGACTGGTTGGAAGATTGATTTACTTGTGTTTTACACGACCGGATTTGTCCTATAGTGTGCATGTGTTGTCGCAATTCATGCAGAATCCCCGTATTGAGCATATGGAAGCGGCACTCAGGGTTGTTCGATACTTGAAAGGCTGTCCGGGACAAGGCATTGTATTTCATTCTCAGTGTGATCTGAGATTGCACGGGTGGTGTGACTCTGATTGGGCAGGCTGTCCGTTGACACGTCGATCGTTAACAGGTTGGTTTGTGTCGTTAGGGGACTCACCGATATCTTGGAGAACGAAGAAGCAACAGATCGTGTCGAGGTCCTCCGCTGAGGCCGAATATAGATCGATGGCGATGACTGTGTGTGAATTGAAGTGGTTGAAAGGGATTTTATGGAACCTTGGAATTGATCACGATTCTCCGATGAATTTGAAGTGTGACAGTCAAGCTGCGTTACATATTGCTCGGAATCCAGTCTTTCACGAACGCACTAAACATATCGAAGTCGACTGTCATTTTGTTCGGAATGAAATCATCGGAGGAGTCATTCGTCCCAGCTATGTGCCTACGACCACGCAACTGGCTGATATTTTTACAAAGGCGCTGGGACGCGCCCAGTTCGAATTCTTCCTTAACAAGTTGGGCATAAGGAACCCTCATGCTCCAACTTGAGGGGGGGTATTGTAAATAGTAAACACATGTAAATACATTATGGTAAATAGATTAGTTATGTAAATTGTATAGTGGGCCAAACCCGTTAGGTTTACTTGGTCCCTAAGTTAGGTTTAGGGTTAGGATTTTCTCTAGGCTTCTTTTGTATAAATAGGGGACTCCCTACATCAATGAAAGCGAGAGTTTTCACCCAAATATTATATCTTCCTTGTGAGTGTGTTCGGTTTTTCACTCTCGTTGGTATGTTCCCAGGGCTTATTCAAAATGCTCATCGTGTTCATGAATTTATAACTGCTCTGCTTATAGAAGCTGGGGGCACTTTTGATTTCCGTGGTCCAGTGCTTGCCAATATGAATATGTTAGTTACTAGTGATCCTGCTAATATACACTATATCCTTAGTAAAAATTTCTCAAACTATCCAAAGGGGTCTGAGTTTCCTAAAATATTTGATATATTGGGAAATGGGATCTTCAATGTTGATTCTGAATTATGGGAGATTCATAGGAAGACCACCATGTCCATAATGAGTCATCCCAAGTTCCAAACTTTGTTTGAGAGAAATACATGGGACATTATTGAGAAAGGGCTCCGGCCAGTACTTGATGCTTTTGCAGAACACGGCACGTCATTTGATTTGCAAGACATTTTTCATAGATTCACTTTTGATTCTATTTGCAAATTGTTACTTGACCATAATCCTGGAAGTTTATCAATCACTTTACCTCATGTGCCATGTGAAAAAGCATTTGACGATGCTGAGGAGGCAGTTCTGTATAGACACATTTTACCAGAAAGCTGCTGGAAATTGCAAAAATGGCTTCACGTCGGTAAAGAGAAGAAGCTTAGTCTAGCATGGAAAACTATTGATCAGTTCATACATTCTCGCATTTCACGTAAACGACAAGAGTTGTATAACGAAAATCCCGAAGATGAAGACTTTGACTCATTAGCTGCATATATCAAAACATTCAATCTGTGGAATAATGGAGATTCAGGAAATGTTCAAGAATTTCTCAGGGACACTTTCTTGAATTTGATGTTTGCTGGGAGAGACACCACAAGTGTATCTCTCACTTGGTTTTTTTGGCTCGTAGCTAAAAATCCCATAGTAGAGACAAGGATTAGGAAAGAGATCCGAGAACAAATGAATTTAAAAGAAGATGAAAACCTCAAGTATTTCAAGATTGAAGAAACAAGAGAACTGATATATCTACAAGCTGCTTTTTTTGAAGCCCTTCGGCTATTTCCACCAGTGGCCTTGAATCACAAAGTTCCACTTGAATTTGACATTCTTCCAAGCGGTCAGCGTGTCAGCCCAAGCACGAGAATGGTGCTATCATTCTATACAATGGGGAGAATGGAAACTATACGGGGGAATTAGATTGTTTGGACTTCAAGCCGAGTAAAATACTTAAAAGGTCACTCAACTTTGAAAATTGTGTGACTAAAGTCACTTTGCTTTGAATTGTACTAATAAAGTCACTCAACTTAAGGTAATTCTCACCAAAAGTCATTGTAACCGAATTTTGCACAGTCATCTCACCAGAAATCTGACATGACATTTTCATTTTTAATTATATATACATGTTGCACACTTTATTTTCCATGTAGGATTTTATAATTAGTTGATTAACCCAACTCTAGATCCATAACCCATTTCTCCTACCTATTTTTTCGGATCCGGCTCCCTTTTCAAAATGAATGGTCTAGATTTAATGAAGTAAAACTAAGTGTTTAACCATGATTAGAAACATATATCTTCCCATTTTAAATTCAAAGCATCTAACTTATCTTATAATTTAGCAACGAAGTTTATCCATCTTCCTAAATTATTTTTCGGTCTCCAAAATTTTTGTTCATTTATTTTTTTTTAATAAGACTTTGTTTTTGCTAATCCAATCTCAAAATATAGCAGAAACCAAAAATAGTTTTAAACTATTTGCAAGTGATAATATGGTAACAAATAGAATTAACAAGACAAGATTTAATAATGTCAATTTACTCAAATACAATATGCTAAGAAATTCTTTTCACACAATCACATCAGTTAAAACTAGTTACGAAGATAGTACCTAATATTCTGCTCATAGTTATTCACATTTTATCTTGGACAGAAACTTTCCAACCAATTCGTAATACTTATAGAATTCACATAGGTCTTCTATACTTCTATGTCTAAAATAAGATGAGTTTGTTTAACTATTAATATAATTTTTTATTTAAAATGCTTCTTAATTTTTTGAGTGCACAATGGAGACACTAGATAATGGAGAGGAGCCAAGTCTCATTTTTCCTATCCACCTATTATCTATTATATAAAATATATATTTAACTAATAGATTTGCAAAAAATAATGATTCTAACCGTAACTAATTAAAGAGTTAAGTAATTGAAAGAGTAGTAAAACTAATACTTCAACAGTACCTGTAGCAGTTTAGCTAGAATACAATATTCTATTATTGTGATAATTTAAAAGAACACTTTACAAATCCTTATAAAATAAATCAACTTATTATAAAATCCTATATGGAAAATAAAGTGTGCCACATGTATATATAATTAAAAATAAAAATGCCATGTCAGATTTCCTGTGGGATGACTGTGCAAAATTCGGTTACAATGACTTTTGGGGAGAATTACCTTAAGTTGAATGACTTTGTTAGTACAATTCAAAGCAAAGTGATTTTGGTCACACATTTCTCAAAGTTGAGTGACCTTTTAAGTATTTTACTCCTTCAAGCCAGAGAGATGGATTTCAGAGCGCAACGAGATCAAACATGTTCCATCTTTCAAAATTGCAGCGTTTAATGCAGGTCCAAGAACTTGTTTAGGGAAGGAAATGACACTTTTGCAGGTGAAAATGGTGGCAGCCACCATAATACATAATTACCATATCCAAGTGGTTGAAGGTCAAACTATTTCTCCAAGTGCTAAAATTGTCATTAAAATGAAACAAGGTTTGAAGGTTAGGATCGTAAAAAAGGTTGCTCTTTGATCCGGCGAAATCAACAATCTTCCACATGAAAGGTTTCTTGTTGAGTTTATCGCTATTCTAGAAAACTTCGGATCAATAGAGTGTAGTCTTTGCATAACTTAATACGTTCTCACTTTTAGTTGGCTTTGTTAAACTTCGAACTGATAACGCTTATGAAGTTCTATAAATTATGGGAGAACCTATGTATTATGTCGGATAAACGGGGTAATAAAAATCTATATATCATTATAGTACTTACTCCCTCTGTCCCATTTTGTTTGTCATACTTTCCTTTTTAGTCTGTCCTAAAAAGATTGTCATACTTCTAAATTTGGTAATAATTCAACTCCAAACTTACTTTTTGACTCATTTATAGCCACACAAATATCCATGGCTTATTTTAGACCACAAGTTTCAAAAGTCTTCCTTACTTTATTAAACTTTGTGCCAAGTCAAACTACGACAAACAAATAGGGACGGAGGGAGTATATATCATTGTAGTGTTGGCTATAGATGAGTGATGTGGCACCTCTCATAAGCCAGCATCTACATTTATCTTTTTTCTTGGTTTTTTGAAGTTTTTCCTTGTTTCTAAATTATTACTTGATTATTAAAATGCAATCTCTATATTCAAGTGTCCACATACATTGTCAATTAGAAACGGAAAGTAATTATGGTACTCAATTGAGACGGAATGGCATTTATGAAAAGGAATTAACTTCTCTCAGTTTTCCAAACCTTTCATTTACTAAAGGAAGACCAAGTACGGTTTTGTCCTCAAGATTTCCTACAGATAAATATCGTCTTGCCTACACTCTTTCTTGCCCTGAGAACATGATTGATTTTTACGGCAAAACGACTAGGAATACTTTAATTAAGGCTTTGTTTCTACAAATTTTATGGAACAATTGCTTCTGAATTTGTAAAGCTAACATATGGAGCGATTTGATTGTGAGTCCCAGTCTCAATTTTGCATCAAGAATTTATGCATCTCTAGCCTACAAGAGTTGCTCTTCTGCTCATGAGCTGAAAAATTGTTCAAACCCAAAACACCTGATTATCTCTACCCTACAGTTAATATTAATCTTTTACATGGTCAGAAAGTATCAATTGAAAACGATTGCATATCTCTATCATTTATACGTATCGGTCTTTTATCTCGATCAGAAAGCTTGGTGTAATATAAAAAGAAGCAGAACGTGGAGGACTGCATTCATTTCATTTCACAAGTTGAACACAACTATATATGATAGACATTTTGTTTAGCTTGAAAGACGATCTGATCCACATTCGTCTTTTGGGCAGTCCAAAGGGGCTAAGTAAGAGTTGTTTTCTTATAACATTTTCTCGTATGCTATACAATTGCTAACCCCACATTTTATTCTATTAGTATGTTGAGAAAAGGTTTTGAAGAATGACAAACACGAAGGACCCAGTAGGTTCCGGAGGAGAACCTGGTCCTTGCATAGAAGGGCACGACTGATCAAAAAGATCTGAGGGTTGCAAATCTCTGCGAAACTAGGAGTAGTGACGCGTGAACGAGTATGCGTCCTAGTCAGACTAAAAGAGGCGGTGCCCAGGCTGTGTCTTCGAAGTATGAATTCGAGTTGGATTTGAAGAAGGAAAGAGTCATAAGGAATCGTGTCTTACCATAATTACAAGGTTTCCTTGTGGGACTCAACTAGGGTTCTAAAGCTCATATAAATACGAGTAGTTGATACAACCGAAATCAGTTATTCACAGACAGAGAGTTGAGAGCACACAAAGGCAATCCAACAACTTTCAACGTGAGATAACTGAGAAAGACAACTGGTGGAGCTAAATTGGTTGAGTCTAGATATTCTGTCTAGGTTCTTGGTTTTGTAAGTTGTCTTGTTTTGTGAAATCATTGTCTTTACCTATTAGCTTATCATAGAAGCAATTGTATTAGGTGAATCTTTGAGGGATTACTTTGTAAAGCTAGAGTTTAGCTTTGTTGAGTGATTAGGGTCTAGAGTGTAGCCTCTTGGTTACAGAGTCTTGTAATCAGAAACTTGCTCTTTGTGTTAGTGGATTGAGTTCTAAAATCCCAGAGTGTGGGTCGTGGTTTTTCTCCCTTGAGCAAGGAGTTTTTCACGTAAAAATACCGTGTTCTTTGTGTCATTTATCTGTGTGTGTTGGGGTGTCGAATTGCAAAACTGTCGAGGCAAGAACAAGGTTCTTGACTCTGAAGAAGCACGTTCTTGAAACAAAAAATCGGTAGACACTATTCAACCCCCTCCCCCTTCTAGTGTCCTTAGGAGGTGCTTAGATTATAACAAGTGGTATCGGAGCAGGTCTTCTCGTGCTAGGTTAACACCTTGAGAAGGATCAGAATTATGAGTGCACCACCTACCATCACTGAAGGACAATCAGTTCAAAGGCCCCCACAGTTCAATGGGCAGTATTATGCTTGGTGGAAGAACAGGATGGAAAACTACATATGTGCTAAAGACTACCAACTGTGGTTGATAGTGTCTGAAGGGAACTTGACCCCTACTAAAGTAGTTGGTGAAGGAGCTGTTGCTAGAGAAGAGCCTAAGTTGAAAGAAGAGTACAATGAGGCAGACTATAAGATGATTGAAAAGAATCACAAAGCCAAACGTCTGGTAATTTGTGGTCTTGGCCCTAAGGAGTTCAATAGAGTATCATCTTACAAGACTGCAAAAGAAATCTAGGATGCCCTACAAGCTGCACATGAAGGACTCCAAGAGAAGGATGCTGAAGAGACAATTTGAGTTGTTCTTTATGGGAGAGAAGAAGTCAATCCAGGATATGATGACCAGGCTGACTATCATCACTAATGAGATGAGATCCCTAGATATGGAGTTTCCTGAAGTAGAGATGGTGGATAAAGTTTTGAATGTGCTACCTGAGGCTTGGGAACCTAAGATGACTGCTATCATTGAGTCTGAACCTCTAAGATCCATCAAGCTTGAAGAACTGGTTGGAAGTTTGAAAACACATGAGATGATGAAAGATTCAAAGACTAAACCAGCTCTCAAGAAGGACAAGACCCTAGCTCTCGAAGCAACTGATGAAACTGAGGACTACATAGATCTGCAATCAGTTGAAGCAGCAATGGTCAGTGCCTTGAGACAGAAGTTTAACTTGGGAAAGTTCAAAGGGTTCAGAAGAAACAACAAGGAGAACTCTGGAAGGAAGAACATAGTCGATAGCCCCGATTACTCAGGATGCTTCAAGTGCTTCAAGAAGGATCATGCTGTCATGGATTATCCTGTGTGGGAAGCAGAATGGATGAAAAACAGAGCAATAAAGGAAAAGGAGAAGGAGGCGTCAAAGGAGAAAGACAAAGAGAAGAAGAAGGTGAGACGACCTCCAAACTTCAGAGCAGAAAGAAGAAAGAGAAATGAAGCTTTCTACGCTACATGGGGACCTACTGACAGTGAATCTGATCATGAAAAGGAGTCTGGAGATGAATCCCCACTAGCACTGATGGGGTTGACTGATGTCAATTCAGATGAGGAAGATCCTCGGGAGTTCAGAGGAGGAAGAGATCCCTCAAAGCCACCTGTGTTTAATGGGACTAACTACAATTGCTGGAAGAAACAGATGAAAAACTTTCTTCAAGCAACGGATTACAGTCTCTGGTTGATTGTGGAAAGAGGACCTCATGCTCCTGTAAAGAGAGCATCAAACGGGATTCTAGTTCCCAAGAAGGTAGAAGAACAAGACCCTCAAGACCTAGATTGGTTGCAGGCAAATTCAAAAGTTGAATTGTACTTGAGGAGAGGGCTGACTACTGATGTGTTAGCAAGGATACTTGAATACAAATCCGCTAAAGAAGTGTGGGAAAAGCTGAAGGAAATGTACACAGAAGATGACCAAAAGAAGGACTCAGCTCTTATGGCAACTGATAGAGAAGAAGCTGCTCATTCAGCAGAGGTATGTCTATCTGATCTCAAAGAGAACTTACATACATACTCTACTGAGAATCTGATCTTAATCACTGCCACTTTGATTGAGGGTTATGAAAAGGAGAAAATTGAGAAAGATAAACTAACTGAAGAGTTAAGTGATCTTATAACTAAGCACAAGAGTCTTCAAGAACAAAACATTAAACTGGAAGAAGTCAATTCTGTTTTAAAAGGGCAGACCCTTGTGTCAAACTCTAAGACCACAGAACTGGAATTGGAAATTAATCAGTTAAAAGAGAGTATAAATGGTAAGCAAGTAATAAGTGAAGTTCAAACCTTTCTTGAAAATGAACTTAAAAGAACAAATGAGATTCTGTATCAAGAAACTGAAAAGAACAGGACTTTAAATCAAAAGGTTGAAAAAACTGAATATGAGCTTACCAGATCAATAAAGTGGAATAAATCTTCTGAGGCAATGAACTGGGTTCTTGAAATTCAGAACAAGGGAAAACAAGGGCTAGGATTCAAGAAACCATTGCCTCCATGTAATCCTAAGAGCAAGTATGTGGGTTTGCCTTGTAACATGTTGTGTACCTTCTGCGGTAAAACTGGACACTACAAACAAAGGTGCATGAATGCAATCAAGGCAAAGGCCAAGAATAAAAGAAGTGTTCTACCTAAATGGGCTAAACAAGATTTGATTTATCCATTTTCTCATAAGAAGGGACCCAAGCTTGTCTGGGTTCCTAAAGCTAAGCCTTAATCTGTTTTGCAGGCTGGAGTGAGGGAGAACAACCCAAGATGGATTCTTGATAGTGGTTGTTCAAGGCACATGACAGGAGATAGAAGAAACTTTCTCTCACTCGCAGCATTTCAAGGAGGCAGTGTAGCCTTCGGAGGAGGTAAAAGTGGTCAGATCGTAGGAATTGGAAAAGTTGGGAGAACTTTGGACCATGCAATTGAAAATGTATACTGTGTCGATGGTCTCAGACACAACTTGCTGAGTATCTCTCAACTGTGTGATAGAGGAAATGAAGTGAGCTTCTCTTCTGTAGGGTGCATTGTGAAGAACCTACAGAGTGGAGAAATTGTTATGGAAGGAAAAAGGGTGAACAATGTATACAAAGCATCACTGAAATCACTGCCTGAAAATAACTTAACATGTTTGAATGTGCAAGAAAGTGATTCTCAGTTGTGGCACAAAAGAATGGGTCATGCAAGTCTCTCACAACTCAACAACCTTGTATCAAAGGAACTAGTTCGTGGACTGCCTAGTAAGAGATTTGAAAATATAAAAATGTGTGATGCGTGTGTAAGGGGGAAGCATGTGAAATCATCCTTTAAATCAAAGAAGGTGGTAAGTACATCAAAACCACTGGAATTGATACATATGGATCTGTGTGGACCTATGAGAGTCAGGAACATGGGAGGAAAGATGTTTGTGTTCGTAATTGTTGATGACTACTCTAGGTACACATGGACCTTGTTCTTGGCGTCTAAAGATGAAACCTTTGATAGCTTCAAAGACTGGGCTAGTGTTGTGCAGAAAAGGTTAAGCCTTGAACTTATTAGCATTAGATCTGATCATGGAACAGAGTTTGAAAACTCAAAATTCTCTGAGTATTGTGCAAAGTACAGTATTGATCATAACTTCTCTGCACCAAGAACTCTACAGCAAAATGGAGTGGTTGAAAGGAAGAACAGGTCTCTGGAAGATATGGCAAGGACTATGCTGATGTCAAGTGGCCTTGCAAGAAACTTCTGGGCTGAAGCAATAAACACTGCTTGTTATTTTCTGAACAGATGCTCCATCAGAGCTATTCTTGACAAGACCCCTTATGAGCTTCTCAGAGGAAGGAAACCAAATATTGCTCATCTTAGACCATTTAGGTGTAAGTGTTTCATTCATAACAATGGCAAGGAACCTTTGGGAAAATTTGATGCAAGAAGTGATGAGGCTATATTCCTTGGCTATTCTACTCAAAGCAAAGCATACAAAGTGTTTAACAAAAGAACTCAAACAGTGGAGGAGAGTATGCATGTGGTATTTGATGAATCTGATAAAGCTGTTGATGAGAATGAAGTAGATGATCAATCCATTGGCCTTGCTTGAGAGAATGGTATAGTTGACTCTGAGGATCCAGAAGACAAGGAAGAATCATGTGAAGACTCAACTTCAAGAGAACAAAGAGTCAATATGACAAGGGGAACATCAAATGAGGTTGACGACTCAACGAGACAGGAAGTACCTACCCAAAGTGATGATGGAGGTCCTTCTCGTTAGGTTCAACCCAGGCCATGGAAGCACCAAAGTTCCCATCCTCTGGAGAATGTACTATCAGAGCTGGATACTGGAATCATGACCAGATCGGCCTTGAAGAATTTCTGTGCATTCTTTGCCTTTCTATCATCTCTGGAACTAAAGAATGTGAAAGAAGCCTTAGAAGATCCAGACTGGATTCTAGCCATGCATGATGAACTTCATCAGTTTGAAAGGAGCAAAGTATGGCACCTGGTTCCTAAGCCAAAGGACAGATTAATAATTGGAACAAAATGGGTGTTCAGAAATAAACTGGATGAGCATGGTATAGTGACAAGAAACAAGGCCAGATTAGTAGTTCAAGGATATAGTCAGGAAGAAGGAATTGACTATGATGAGACTTTTGCACCAGTAGCAAGGATGGAAGCCATTAGAATGTTAATTGCCTTTGCTACATACATGGAATTCACACTATATCAGATGGATGTCAAGAGTGCATTCTTGAATGGCTATCTAAATGAAGAAGTCTATGTAATACAGCCACCAGGTTTTGTGAACAATGAATTTCCTGATCATGTTTACAAACTGGACAAGGCACTCTATGGATTAAAGCAAGCTCCAAGAGCCTGGTATGAAAGACTATCAGGATTCCTACTGAAGAATGGTTTTTCAAGAGGAAAAATTAATAATACACTATTCCTGAAGAAGAAAGGAAAGGATCTATTGGTGGTTCAAGTATATGTTGATGATATCATTTTTGGAGCCACTAATGAGGAACTATGCAAGGGATTTGCTGATTTGATAGGCAGTGAATTTGAAATGAGCATGATGGGAGAACTCAATTTCTTTCTAGGACTGCAGATAAAACAGACACCTGAAGGAACCATGATTCATCAACAAAAATATGTCAAGGAACTTCTGAAGAAATTTGACATGGAAGGAGCAAAAGAAATGACTATACCCATTGCTCCTGGAACCAAGTTGGATATAGATGAACTAGGTCCATCTACTAATGAGACAAAATATAGAGGAATCATAGGATCGCTCCTCTATCTCACAGCCAGTCGACCTGACATCGTATACAGTATGGGACTGTGTGCTAGATTTCAGTCCAAGCCTAAGGAATCACATCTGACAGCAGTAAAGAGGATCTTGAGATATTTGAAAGGAACTCAGGATCTATGTCTATGGTACCCAAGGGGAGGTACTTTTGAACTAATTGGTTTTGCTGATGCAGATTATGCAGGTCAGTTGGTGGACAGGAAGAGCACTTCAGGAATGGCACATTTTCTTGGTCCTTGCTTAGTTTCTTGGGCAACAAAGAAGCAGAATTCAGTAGCCTTGTCTACTGCAGAAGCTGAGTATGTAGTAGCTGCATCATGCTGCTCACAATTATATTGCTATGGATCAAACAGTAGTTGGAGGACTTTGGAATTAAATGTGGAGCTGTGCCAATTTTCTGTGATAACACAAGTGCAGTCAATATTGCCGAGAACCCAGTCCAACATAAAAGAACAAAGCATATTGATATTAGACACCATTTTCTTAGAGATAATGTAGAAAAGGGTCTGATTACCATGAATTCTTGTAGGACTGAAGACCAAATTGCTGACATATTTACCAAAGCATTGAACAAAGTGCAGTTTGAGAGGAACAGGCTGGAGTTAGGGATGACCAAAATACACGGATGACCCAGCAGCTGTCCCTCAATGATTGGTTAGTTAAGTGTTCAGTAATTTGTTTGTAACTATTGTTATTATTGTCCAGTCTAATTTTGTACTTTATTAAGTATACTTGTTCAGCTGATGAGCACCAGGTTGGGCTAATGTGATCCCATGAAGAACCTACTAGTTATTTAGAAGGAACCAAACTAAGCATGAGGAATCATGTCCAGGTACAGTCACAAAGCCCTGCATGATAGGAGTCATAACTGAAATTAATTGTCAATTATATGTGTGTCAAGAGAGGCTTTCCATGTTCTAGAAATCGTCCTAAATTATAGGAACACATTCCTTTTTGGGTTAGACTTCTATTAGACTTTGAATGGACCCCACTATTTGAAAAGGCTTTAGTTGGGCGAGTCTAAGTAACCGTCCAATCTGTAACCCTTTCCTGGTTCTCAAAAAGTTCAAAAGGCTGCTTTTTCACTTTTCTGCCATCATTACTTTGTGTTTCCCAGAAAACTTCTCATCACCCTTACTCTTTCTCTCTTCCTTATTTGATAAAAAATATATACACTTGCAAATAATTTCTATTCACTCAACCTATTTTCTCTCTCTAAAAATCGAACCAAGAAACTTCGTCGTCCTAATTCATAACCCTAACCAGTTTCGCCATGTCTCAAGCACAGTCTTCATCAACATCACCTACCAAAACCTCCAAACCTCGCACATCAAAGAAATCTACACCAAAATCCCCTCCATCTACTCTTGTAGAAAGATTTGTTGTGGCTAGGACAAAGTTTTTCAAAAAGGGGGAAAAGAAATTAGTCAAGAAGATGATGGTCAGATCCTTGTCGACCATACCTACAGAACAAGTCTTATCTGAAAGATCGGTTGAGGTAATACTTGACTCTACTCTATCTACTTCTGCTGCATTAGAAGTTGTAAAGAGTCCTAAAAAAGCAAGTATTGAAATTTTGGTAAAAGGACTGGATGATTTAGTAGGAAAGGTAGAGTCTGGTGATACTTCTGGTAGGGGGAAGGTTGTTGAGGGGAAACAACAGGATGTTCAGGAGGAACCTAAGTCTAGTATACATATGCCTTTAGAAGCTGAGACTGTGTTGGAGGTTGATGTAGTGGAAAAAGTATTAGAAAAATTGAGAGAAGAGGATTCAGCTGAATCCCAAAAGGAATATGTTGGTGAACCCAGTTCTGGTGTTGTTCTTACTGAGAAAATTCAAGGGTTGTCTGTACTTGAAGGTCCAGTTGTTGGAGGACCTAGTTCTGCTGAGGCTTTACATGATTTGAGCAAAGAACCTGGTTCTTGCCCAGATCCTACAGAGGCTGATGACGCAAAACTCAAGTGGACAGACTCTGAAGAGAAGAAGGATGAGGAAGTTGTAGAAGAAAAAGGTGAAAGTAAGGAAATTGCAGAGAAAGTTGAAGAAACAAAGAAGAAAAGTGTGAAAAGAAGGTTTGGTGAAGAGGATGAAAGGCTGAGATGTGAAGGAGAGGAAGAAGAAGTAGTATTTGTGAGTGAGAACAAACTGGAACCTGACAAGAGAAGAAGATTGGTGAGAGGGGGAATTCCTGTACCTAAAAGCCGACTAGTAGATGAATTTAGTGAGGAGAGTGATGACAAAGTTGTGGCAGAGCCAGTGCCAAGAAGAGTAGGAACTAGGTCTGCTCTAAAACAACAGCTGGTGAAAGTGGGAAAGCTTGAAAAGACAGTTAAAAATGTGAGGGATAGAGAAGTGGAGAAACAGGAGAAGAATCAGAAAATGGCTGAGGAGGCCAAAGAAGAAAGTGATGAAGCCGGTAGCTATGTGGAGCCAAGTGACTCTGAGACTGATAGTGAGATGGAGATCAGGAAAAGAAGAAGAGGTTCTGAGGAAGAGGTTGACCGGGTGGCCTTCTTTGCCAAGCACCAGGTGCTTGCTGGCAGCATTCTGCATGATGAGAAGGAGCATTACATGAAACCCTTACTCAGGATGATCGGTGATCAAGGGTGGTTAAGCTTGTTTGGAAACAAAGACAGGATGTTGTTCTCTGATGAGATCAGGGAATTTTATACCAACTGCAGGGTTGTAGCCAGGAGAGTGTTCACAATGGTGAAGGGAGTTGAAATTGAGTTTGGAAGAACTGAGCTGGGAGTGATCCTTGATGTGCCTGCTGAAGGTTATTGCAGGTATATTAAGCTGAAATGGCCAAAGAGGACAGATGAGGTGACTCCTCTTAGTGTAGTAAAAAAAATTTTAGGAAAACCAAAGCTCAGAAAAGAGAGGAATGTGGACAAGAAGGAGATGGAACCAGCACATCAGCTGCTCTTTGAGTTTGTGCATCGGTTCCTACTGCCTAGCGGAGAAAGAAATAGTGAAGCCAGTGCTCTGGACTTAACCTATATGGACTTGCTGGATAGAGGGGTGAGAATCAACTTGCCTGGCCTAATAATCAGACATATCAAGAGGATTGCAGACACTGACCAAAAGCCACATTCATTAGTGCATTCCTACATCCTTCCGCAGGTTCTAGAGCATTTCGGGGTTCCATTGGAAGTAGGGAAGAAACCTACAATTCATCAAATGTTTGGGTATAATGTGCTTAAAAGCTGTGACTTTTTCAAAGAAAGGAGAGCTTCCAAGAAACCTATGCAGGTTAAGCAAGAGCAGTCTGAGGAAAGCGAGGATTATGGACCCGAGGAGGCCATTACAGCTGTGAAGGAAATGGAGAGCCATGTTCTTGAGGTAAACATAGAAAATGCTGAGCTTCGCAGAAAGCTGGAGTTGAAGGATCAAGAAATTGATCGTTTGAAGATAGACTGCCACAAGTATGAGGCCGAGCTGGTGATGGAGAGGGCCAAAAATACGAAGAGCCTTGAGGCACTTATCAAACACTTCAACTTAAAGCCCTGAGCTCTCCTGTCCTACCTCCCTGTCCTTTCTCCTAATCTCCCTTATCTCTTCATGCTCTCCCTTAATATATGGTGCTGTTTAAGATAATTTATTTTCTGTTGTGTACTTCTTAATGGGGTCGTGCTGCTGTCACACCCTGGATGATGATTTTAAATTTCTCTTATTTTTGGATTTGTTCTATGATATTTGGTTCTACTTGGGCCCTTGGCCTTATATCTGTGTGTCTGCATTTTGCTGACTTGTGGCCTTGTGCTCTAGACTGGATAGTACTAACTGGTTCATGCAGGTATTTGAATCTTTTCGATGATGCCAAAAGGGGGAAGAGGAAAATGTTGGGGTGTTTGTGACCTACCTCATCTGTTTTAAATTTTTCAAACTGTTATTCTTTTTTTGTGTTTTTTTTTTTGGAAATTTTGTCTATTCAGGTTCCTTGGCAACATTTGTTTGTCATCATCAAAAAGGGGGAATTTGTTGAGAAAAGGTTTTGAAGAATGACAAACACGAAGGACCCAGTAGGTTTCGGAGAAGAACCTGGTCCTTGCATAGAAGGGCACGACTGATCGAAAAGATCTGAGGCTTATAATTCCCTGCAGAACTAGGAGTAGTGGCGCGTGAAAGAGTATGCGTCTAGTCAGACTAAAAGAGGCGGTGCCCAGCCTGTGTCTTCGAAGTATGAATTCGAATTGGACTTGAAGAAGGAAAGAGTCACAAGGAATCTTGTCTTACCATAATTACAAGGTTTCCTTGTGGGACTCAACTAGTGTTCTAAAGCCCATATAAATACGAGTAGTTGATACAGCCGAAATCAATTATTCACAGACAGAGAGTTGAGAGCATACAAAGGCAATCCAACAACTTTCAACGTGAGATAACTGAGGAATACAACTGGTGGAGCTAAATTGGTTGAGTCTAGATATTCTGTCTAGGTTCTTGGTTTTGTAAGTTGTCTTGTTTTGTGAAATCATTGTCTTTACCTATTAGCTTATCATAGAAGCAATTGTGTTAGGTGAATCTTTGAGAGATTACTTTTTAAAGCTAGAGTTTAGATTTGTTGAGTGATTAGGGTCTAGAGTGTAGCCCCTTGGTTACAGAGTCTTATAATCAGAAACTTGCTCTTTGTGTTAGTGGATTGAGTTCTAAAATTTCAGAGTGTGAGTCGTGGTTTTTCTCCCTTGAGCAAGGATTTTTACGCGTAAAAACATCGTGTTCCTTGTGTCTGTTATCTGTGTGTGTTGGGGTGTCGAATAGCAAAACTGTCGAGGCAAGAACAAGGTTCTTGACTCTGAAAAAGCACGTTCTTGAAACAAAAAATCGGTAGACACTATTCAACACCCCCTTCTAGTGTCCTTAGGAGGTGCTTAGATTATAACAGTTTTCCTATAGAATTGGCTTGTTACCCTTAATCATATCCACTATAATTAAAGAATCCAGCTCCAGCATGACATTATCCAGTTGTGAGATTCATAGCTCAACTCCAAAGAAAACAGCTTCCAATTCTGCTACATTGTTAGTGAAGAAACGGATAGATTTAGCAAAAGCTATAAAAATCATACCATTTTTTTTCCCGACAATGCCCCCAATACCAACAACATTTTGATGAAGCATACTACTTCAATCAGTATTGAACTTCAGGATGTGTCCATTCGGTTTGTCCCAAACAACAGGCTTGGATGAGATACTTTGTCTGTATGAAACTGCATATTCATAAATTTGTTGCAAGAAACAAGTCGACTCTAGCTTTACCCCTTTACTCTTCAAGTACATTCTCACATGGAAAATGATCTCATTACCTAACCCACCTATGTTAGGTTTGATTGATTCAAATCTTGCTTTATACCTTGCTTTCCATATTTCCCAGCAAAATGAAGTTTGGCATGACCATTAGTAAACATCTGATCATAGCTTTCTTACTTCCAGCATTCCACCAAATTTGCACCAAAGTATGGCTTGGACCCCAAAAGGAACTCCAAGCAAATTCCAAATGTGATTAGCTACCTCACTAGTAACTAGAACATGATCAATAGTTTCATTTTTTTGTTGGTTACAACATGAGCATCTTGACAGTATGTTCTAACCAAACAATACTATCAACTCATCTACTGGTAATTTCCTCTTCAAGGCTCTCAAAAGGTTAAATGACATTTTGAAAGGTATATTTTTTTCAGATATTATATTGAACCACATTTCATGCTCCTCTCTCTTCTGTCTAACAGTTGACCAAGCTGATGTTAAAGTGAACTTACCATCATTATTTAACTTCCAACTGCTCAATCCGGAAGATTTCTATCACCAATAGACACTTCTGTAAATTGATGACATATGTCTGGAGGTACAATTGTTTCTCCCAAACGCACACACAAGTATACGTGGTCGACAAGTAATAAAGTGATAAGTTGAGTATCATTCCCACGAGGACTATTGTTACGACTGAATCCTAGCAAACAATTTTCTAAAAACTATTCAGGGATCTTTTTCGATGATTGTAGATTTTACTAACTAACGAGAATAATAATTAAAAAAAAATAAGAATTTGAAGTCAAGTAATCAAGAGCAGCTCGTAAGTTATTATCAATAAAGGAGAAACGGTCCAGTGTTAGAGCGACAAATAATCCAGTTGAGTTTTCTAGTTGATTCTACTTCCTGATTTGCAAGAATGCTAATTAACAGGTTAATTATACTCGTGAAAACCTGTCGATTCTTCATGACTCTATGCAAGCTACTTTAACGCCTACATGTCTATGGAACTAAATCACATGCATGCATTAAATAACTCTGTATTTAGGTAAGCAAGGCGAATAGGTATATGTCTATCCTACCCGCAAATCGATTCCCTGAAGCCCAGGTTCACAATCAAGCCCTATTCTTTCTTATTTGCGTTCACAAGTTCCCTCTGTCGAGTTCAACTTGTAAACCGTAGATAGTATTCAATCATCAGGCCTCAATAACCAAACAATTAGGTTCAAAAAAGAATAAACAATCTGTAGTGGTAAATTAATAGGTAGAAATCAACTTTCAAACATCAATTTTCATGTAATTGCCCTAACTCTAGAACGAAAAAACTATAAAATTAAAGAGAAGGATAAGAGAAAGAGAGAAAAATTCATTTAGAAGACATCTAGGGCTCCTCTGCTCTCCTCTCCGTCTCATCCCCTTTAAAAACGTGAGTGATAGGGTTTTTATATTGTTTACAAAGTGCTAGGATAAGTTAAACCATATCCTAAACTAGTTGGGAAAACTTGTTCTCGTCAGACTCAAAGCTTTCTTGGAAGCCCCGCTTTCAGTATAGCTTCCAAACTTAAAGCTATCTCTGAAGCTTTGCTCTCAAAACAGCTTCCAAATTCCAAGGCTTTCTTGGAAGCTTTGCCTTCAAAATAGCTTCTGATTTATCACTTTGGTCCAAGCCTTGCTTTTCAAAGTATTTTGCTCTATTTTGATTGTTCTTGCCTCGAATTCATCCAAACCAGTCCTACAATCACAAACACAATAAGTGAGCACAAGAATCGCAATTATCTCATATAATGAGCGCATTAAGTACCAAAATACAAGGAAATATTAAGGTAAATTAGGCAAATATTACCAAATATCACCACCCCCACACTTAGACCTTTGCTCGCCCCTATGGTAAGATGATACCGGCCATTAGACAATAGCATAAATACATACCATGTGACCCACAACATGCCAAAAATTCATCAAATATTAAAAACACTAGAACAACCAACTCGAGACATCTCAATTTCAAAAACCGACTCAATAAAACCAAGTTTTCACAAAATTACACTCATTCGCTCAACCAAGAAGTCAATAACTTCACCTATCTCGCACAAACCATGTGCCCTCACCAAAAATATTGAATCAAGAGAGCGTCCCAAATATCACACAAAGAATAAATTTCAAGAATAGATTAGGGACATGATATAGGAAGAATTCACTCACTCTCTCAAAGAAGTTCACGTGCCACACACGACGTACCATAGGCTTGCCCGTAGTGTAGGACTCCATTAATGTAGGCTCACTCCAATCGGGAGTAACTTGGACTTTAGGGGTTGTAATGTAGGCTAAAGGACGGATAGGATAAATATGGATAAAATAGTAACTACCTCCCTAAGCACTTTAATACATCACTTTCAATTTTTCCATAATTCTTCTCAAAACCAAGCACGGAACCACCCAAACATATACTCAAGAACTCCCTTTCAACTTTAAGCAATTTGCAATTTTACTTTTTGCACAACATTAGCAAGGATTGAGATTTCTTATTTTATTTTCTTTATTTTTCTCTTTTTCATTTTTTTTTCTTTTTTCCTTTTTTTTCACTTCAATTTTTTTTCAACCTTGCCAATGACTTTTTCTCCAAATTCACAATATTTTTTCTTCATTGGTTCCACTCAAAAATCATCCAATTTCTCCAACTACAACTCTACAAACAAAAGTATTTTTCAATTAAAGTGCTCTAAGGAGTAAGGGTTCAAAATGAAGGCAATTAAGAACAAAAGGGATAGTCAATAGACTCAAAAAAGCTAACTAAGGATAATATTAAAGGGTAGGCTAATCAAAGAAACGCCTGTATCATCTCCCAACTAGAGCAAACCTAGGATTTCGCTTTGCACACACACGGGGCAAGTTCTAAACATCAATATGCAAGTACGGAATGTAAGAAAGAATACCTCACATCACACATGACACCTAGTTCACTCAAGACGGTTTCATTCCAACTCTCGGTTTAAGCAAATAAGGCGCAGCTTTTGAAATTTAAGCACTAAGGCACAATGATTCACAAAAGAGTCAAGTAGTTGAACTTAAGCATCTCAAGAAGGTCGTTCAAATTTCTTTTTTCTAGGCATGCATCAATATTTTAAGACCAAAAGGGATTCACAAATAGCATATGCTCAAGTCCAAATCCACCGGTATCAAACAAACCAAAGGCACCTAGCATTCTACCATTTTTTCTAAAGATACTCTACTAACTAATACTATACTACTCCTAAAAATAAAAATTACCCGATTCAAAGGTCTACCCATGGAAAAGAACCGAGGCCATAAGAAAAACCACAGGCCGGATGACATGTACCGCTAATTAAAACTAAAAAGAAAATCTTTTTGAAATTTTTACGTTAGTTTTCTAAATTTTTTTATTTTTTTTATATATATTAAAGCAAGAAACAAATAAAAATAAAGTCAAGTGACAAAAATAAATTCCTAACATAAACTCCTAAGGTAAAGTCATCCATGACCTCAAAAAGAACGGAAGTTCCCCCACCCCACACTTAAAAAAAGCAATGTCCTCAGTGCGAATAAGTAAATGAATTCATATTACAAGTGGGTAAGAAAAACTCCCTGAAGGCCAAACTGACATGGCCCTTGACGCACGCATCCTCAAAGCTTCCATATAGCATGAGGTACTCAAACTTCCCCCATCAGGTCATCACTATTAGGCAGGGGTGAGGACACCCTACACTTAAACTCGACATTACATGAACCTGCAATCCAAAGAAGCACCCAAAGTAATATACAACCATTAGAAAGTAATATAATAAAAATAAAAGTAAAGCAAGAAAATTGGTTTGCCTTCCAAGAAGCCCTTGATTTAACGTCGCGGCACGACGAATACAACTTCACCACTTTTGTCTCCACCTTGAACTTATGAATTGAATCCCCAACTTTGCCTCAATCTTATGACTATGGTCCAGGGGTGGTGGTAAAAATACATAAGAACCAAGTAACCAATGTCGCATCTTTCACTTCTTGGCCTTTAAATGAGGGATGTCGTTTTGTCTCCTCGGCATCACAAACTTTAAAATATAGGCACCTTGTTCCTCCTCCTTTAGTTTTTTTATAGGCTTGAATGGCTCAATTTCCAAGTCACCATCCAAACACAATGTTGAAAAATGATTGGAATGAGGTCCAATGCTCTTCAATTCTAAAATTGCATTAATTTTGACACCCTCACTTGCACAAACACTAAAGTCCTCAAATATGATTTTTTTTCCTTAGCTTGACTCTAATGTAATTTTCTCAACCTCGGCATCATCAACTAATATTGGGTCGAATGATAGAAATTCCACTTTTTGCTCCTCAAATTGGCTTCTAAGCTCTTCTATCTCAAATCTACTATCCACGATAATTGATAATTGGGCTTCAGACACCTCAATCATATCACTCAAATTTGCCTCTAGATCATGAATAGGTAAGCCAAATTGATCAATCTCTTGTCTGAGCTCCACTCTTTCTTCTATAAACTATCTCGTCATATTTGTAAGGTCAATTCTGAAATCCTCATATGCTTCTAAAAGGTTGGCTTGCTCTGTTAGAAAATTTTGGCTCACAACCTGCAATTCTTCATTCCTGTCAGACTCACAAACATTGTTAAAAACATCACACACATTGATGGAGGAAGGAGTATGACACTTGGGACAAGAATTCCACAGACCACCACACAATTTGCAAAAATTCCAATCAAAGGTTGTAGAAAATTCACATAACCAGTCCCGCAGGGTTGAAAGACTTGGACAATTTTCCCACAAGTGAGTTCCTCCACAAAGTAGACAGAGATCATCAAAATTTGAGCCACCATTATTCGACTAATTTTCATTAAAAGTTTTCATGTTGACAAGTAACACAATAATAAACTAAATAAAAAATTAAATCTGAATAGAAAATAATAAATTGTTCAAAAAGAAAACAGACAATTGTTTAGTCCCCGGCAACGGCGCCAAAAACTTGTTACTTCCAAAAGCACACGCAAGTATACGTGGTCGAAAACTAATAAAATGATGAGTTGAGCATCGTTCCCACGAGGACTATTGTTACGACTGAATCCTGACAAACAATTTCCTAAAAATTATTCAGGAATCTTTTTCGATGATTGTAGATTTTACTAACTAACGAGAACAATAATTAAAAAAAAAAGAAATTGAAGTCAAGTAATCGAGAGCAGTTCTTAAGTTGTTATCAATAAAGAGAAACGGTCCAGTGTTAGAGCGACAAACAACCCAGTTGAGTTTTCTAGTTGATTCTACTTCCTGATATCCTAGATTGCTAATTAATAGGTTAATTATACTTGTGAAAACCTGTCGATTCTTCAAGACATTATGCAAGTTACTTTAACGCCTACATGTCTATGGACTTAAATCACATGCATGCATTAAAGAACTATGTATTTAGCTAAGCAACGTGAATAGGTATATGTCTATCCTACCCGCAAATCGATTCCCTGATGCCCAGGGTCACAATCAAGCCCTATTCGTTCTTATATGCGTTCACAAGTTCCCTCTGTCGAGTTCAACTTATAAACCGTAGATAGTGTTCAATTATCGGGCCTTAATAACCAAACAATTAGGCTCAAGAAAGAATAAACAATCTGTAATGGTAAAACAATAGGTAGAAATCAACTTTCAAACATCAACTTTCATGTAATTGCCCTAACTCTAGAACGAAAAAACTATAAAATTAAAGAGAAGGATAAGAGAAAGAGAGAGAAAACTCATTTAGAAGACATCTAGGGCTCCTCTGCTCTCCTCTCCGTCTCACCCCCTTCAAAAACGTGAGTGATAGGGTTTTTATATTGTTTACAAAGTGCTAGGATAAGTTAAACCAAATCCTAAACTAGTTGAGAAAACTTGTTCTCGCCAGACTTGAAGCTTTCTTAGAAGACTCGCTTCCAGTATAGCTTCCAAATTCAAAGCTATCTCTGAAGCTTTTCTCTCAAAACAGCTTCCAAATTCCAAGGCTTTCTTGGAAGATTTGCCTTCAAAATAGCTTCCGATTCATCACTTTGGTCCAAGCTTTGCTTTTCAAAGTATTTTTCTCTATTTTGATTGTCCTTGCCTCGAATTCATCCAAACCAGTCCTACAATTACAAACACAATAAGTGAGCACAAGAATCGCAATTATCTCATATAATGAGCTTATTAAGTACCAAAATGCAAGGAAATATTAAGGTAAATTAGGCCAATATTGCCAAACATCAACAATCTTAGATATGAATGCCACATCCTATTCACTCCCCATGACACAGTCATCAAGTGTTAATGCATTTGCCCTGCCCTGTGCCACATGCTCAGCTATAGGACAATCATCATGCCATCTGCCCCACCAAAAGGATATTTGAGCATCATTGATTTTCAAAAAAAAAAAAAAGTAAGGTTCTCCAACCTCTCTAATCTTGACAAGATCTCTCCAGCCTGCTGAATCTTTATGATTACACTTTCTAGTAACAAGATCTCTCCAGCCTGCTGAATCTTTATGATTACACTTTCTAGTAACAAGATGACTTCTCTGGAAATATTTTCCTTTCATAAATTTTGCCCACATATTGTTCTCAGCTCTGAATCTCTGCCACCTCTTGACAGAGAAAGACTTGGAAATATATGTTAACCTTTTAAAACCAGCACCTCCTTATAGATTAGAGTAAAACAAATATTCCATGAACTCCGATGGTATTTCCTCTTTTCTTCACTTGAACCCCAAAAGGAGTTAGCAAAATATCTTTCTAACTGCTTGTTCACTATTTTTGGAGGAGAAATTGCAGCTAGAGTGTAGATGGCTCGCGACTGAGGACATGATTAATCAAAGTTGCTCTTCCTCCAATTGAAATTAGTTTTCCTTACCACCGTCCAATCTTTTTCATGATTTTTTCTGCTATTTAATCTCCCAGGGTAAATTAGACACCCTAAGTACTTCAAAGGGAAATGCTGGTGATTATATCCAGTGATTTGAGCAATTCTTCTTCTCCTATAATCAAGTGAATAAGTTGTAGTGAGGAAGAAACTCTTCTCCATACTAATTACTTGCCCAGATAAAGCTCATATCTCTGAAGTTTGCTCATAATTTTCTTCAGGGACAATTTATCACCAGAGGTGAAAATAAGAAGATCATCAGCATATGCTACGTTTAATCGGAGGACCTCTATTTTGCATTTGAAAGCCAATGTATCTCTTCTTCTCATAGAGTTAGTTCAAAGAAATAGATAAAGTCTCAGCTACTAAAATAAATATACATGGTGACAAAAGGGTCACCTTGTTTTAAACCCCTAGTTGAATGGAAAAAACAAGATAGAATACCATACATCTTAAATGAGCCTAAATATTATATCAACAAAAATATCTGAGAAGCCTACATGTCTAAGCACACTAGTAAGAAAGAGCCAAGAAACTCTATCATATGACATAGCCATATCTCCCTTATTTTTCTTGTCAATCTCTTGAACAATCTCTTGAGCTAGGAGAATGTCCTCAGTGAACAATCTCCCTATCAATAAGCCTATTTGATTCTCTAATGTCAATTTTGGTAACAAACTAGCCATCCTGCTGGTGATGATTCTGGAATTGATTTTGTTCGAAAAGTTGCTTAGACTTAAGCTGAGAAAAATTCTCTGCTGCTTCCATTTTTGCTAACAAGACTATGCAAGTATGAGTTTCATGCTTACTCAATCTTTTACCTCCAAAGAAGTCAGTAACCATCTTGATAACATCATTAGAAATAATGTCCCAAGTTATCTGATAGAAATTTCCACTAAAGTCATCAGGTCCAGCAGCACTTTCAGAGCTAAGAGCAAATACTGCTTTCCTAATTTCCAAGCCTGTAGCAAACTCGGTCAGTTGTTCATTATCTTCACCTGTCACCTTAGGAACAATTCTTCTAATGAGTTTCTGATCAATAAGTTGGTTTGGTTGGGAAAAAAAAGAACTGAAGCCTAAAGTATTGGACAACAGCATCTGCTATTTCCTAGTTACCCTGCATTTAGACATCATCACCACTTTAAATTATGTGCAAATGAGCCATCTTTCTTCTTTGTCTGAGAATACTATGACAGTATTTGGAAATATTATAACCTTACTCTTCCCAATTAATCTTGGCCTTCTGTTTTAAGATTGACGCTTTCATGTTAGATCATTTTGTCTGCTCAGCATAAAGTTTATAGAGTTTGATCCTCTTCTTATCACTGCTATCATTGTCATAAATGTCGTCCATGTCCTCCACCTGATTTTTCAGTTCTTGAGTTTTGTCATGAATATTACCAATCTTCTCTTTTGACCAGATAGTAAGAGCATACGTTATTCTCTTTAGCTTCTGCTGTAGCACCCATATTTTATGTTTCCTTTTACCTGAGGTTCCCATGCATCCTGAACTACTTGCAAAAAATCAGGTTGATCTACCTAGAAATTCAAGAACTTAAAGTATTTGGCTGGACGTATATCATTCAATGCATAGTTCAACTATAATGCATTATGATCTGATCCAGTCCTAGGTAAATGTCTGACAGATACAGTTCGAAAGGTACTAAACCACTCATTATTATGCAAAACTCTGCCAAGTCATTCGGAAATCTTCTTTCTCTTTATTCTTGCATTAGTCCATGTGAATGGAGTGCCATTAAATCCTGCATCCATCGTATCACAGGATTCTATACAATTGATATAAACTAAGTATTCTTGTTTAATCTATGTCTTCTACCCCCATGTTTCTCATTAGATGGCATGATTACATTGAAGTCTCCAAAAGTAGCCCAAGCAAAATTAATACTTATATTAATCTGATCTAGACTTTTTTATAGTTCAGTTCTTTTTCTAGAGCTAGTCTTGGCCAACTGCTGCGATGAAGATATTAGTCATAGACACAATGTTTAATGGTTAGATGTTGAGAATAATCTGCTCCGACTATACAGTTATACATATCTTGGAAAAAAAGCCAAATCTTTCCTTTACAGTTTGAAACAACATCATGAATACCTATTTCATTTTTGTACTTTTTGTAACTTTGTCTTATGCCTCCTTCAATTGTGTACAAAAAAGTTTTTGTAAAGCAATAAAAGAAGCCTTCTATTCTTTGTTTAAGTGCATCAGTCTAACCAAAGCCCCCTTGGTTCTCACCCCCTAATGTTCAATATGATTGTATTAATCATATGAAAATTACTTTTGTTGTCTTGTTTTTTCCCTACCTTTGCCCCTTGATGCAGTAGTAGAGTTTTGCTTTGTTGATTTTTTATTGTTATCATGTTTACCTCTTGGAGATAAGCCTCCTTTGCCGATCACCTCTTGAAAAATTTTCTCAACTACATCATCTTGCGCTTCCCCACTGGGTGAAAATGCTTAAATTAGACTGTTTGCAACTTGATCATCCTTAGATTCATCTCTAATAGCCACCACCAATTTGATCCCTCAAGTTCTCCGTAGTGATCTCCAAAGTTTGTAGGTTGACTAGCAGCTTGTTCACCTTCCTGCACATTATTCTCTTGATTCTCCTAGGTTCTGTAGCTTGTTCAGGTTCAGCTGAACTTTCCACTACATCTTCCTGTTGGTTTTTTTCCTCAGCCTGCTCATCTAACTAGTTTTGCTTGAGAAATTCCTGCCTCTAGCACACCTCCCACTACATTTCCTTGTTCTGCTGATTCTATCTCTTCATGTAAATTTCTCCTATCATTTGAGGTTCCAGAGGTTTCATCAACCCCTTCCACCATCTGTTCAGCAACACTAGGCTTATTAGTCACCATTTGTTTCTTCCTGGTAGTTCCCCTTAAAGCAATTATCCTCCTCCCCGTTTTTCTCCTTATTTTTTCCTTTTGCTTTTTGTTAAAATGTTCTGCAATACCCTTAATTTCAACTATTTTAGTAGCTTGATCTTCAGCACATGTGATTCTCATTTCTCCCTCATTCTCATTATCAACCTTTTCTTGTTGTTCCTGTGTATTATTGTTTACGATCTCATTGTTTTGACTTGCATTTTCCTTCTCTTTTTCCACTAACTTTTATTTCTCCAAAGCTGTAGATATCTCTATAGAGTGTCTTATCATTCTGCAGTGATTACAGCATCTAGGAACATTTTCATACACAATTTTTTGGGTAAAACCTTTCAAAGTACTAGATTCATCCTCCCCACCAATCCAGACTTGACTAAGTTTAGGTTTAGATTAGTCAATTTTGACTCTCACTTTTGCCATACTAGTTCTAATTCTATATATAGCAGCATCCAAAGCAAAATATATGTGGGCAAAAATAAGTCACCTACTATTACGGGGATACGAGTCCAGCTGGCGGGACTAGACTTATCATACAAGTCACCAGGCACAGAGGATTCTGCTCCTCGAGTTACGATCGTTCAGGCAGCACGGCCGTAGGACGCAAGGCATAACTCCTGCTGCCTAAGGGTTTATAGTCTCCTAGTTAGGATTTTGTATATACCACCGCCTTGAGTTATAGGTCCAACGCCATATTAGTCTTTGTATTTTACCATAATTAGGAATGGGTAGATCTCCACTATAAATACCCCTTCTTACATTCTATTGTACATCAAGTGATTCACATTGAATCCGGCTATTCTCAAGGAATAATATTATTTACTTTCTTGCTTATCACTTTTCACTCAATTTATTTACTTTTTTCGGCGTATTTACCATATTGCTTGTGACCTTCTCATAAATTAATTATTTAACATAGACGTGCAATTTTAGGCATAAAGAGTTTGGCGCCCACCGTGGCGCCCAGGCAATCGTAGGTAATCTATAAAGGAAAAAAGCGCACTCATGTCAGACGACAACAATAACGTTCCCAAGAACACTACCGATGCAATAGTCGATTCTACACAGGGTCCTAGCGGCCCCATCGTATAGCCGAAGGATCCTACTAAGGAACCTGTCAATGTAGCCAGCGACGGTGATGGTGATCAACCACATGTAGGTAATTCCGATCTTAAAAGTTTCCTTGTTGATCTACTCAATACTTTGTCAGAACAAGCAGAACAGAACTCAGTCAATATGGTTGAGGGTATGGCCCAAAAGTTAGGAGCTATATTTGTCGGATCGTCTCAAAGACCACCATCCCCGCGAGGACCAACACATTCAGCTAGTATTCAAAAGAATGCTGGGGAAGGGACTAGTGTTGGTTCCACTATAAGATCGGACCAGTTTGTGGCGTTGGCTAACAAACAACGGGAAGCTAACCGAAATGCACGACTATTGGGAAATCCCCAAGCTTTGGGCAGTCCTTAAGGCAATGCACCACCACTTATGCAAGCCCGGAGAATTGTAGAACCTGTTGGGGATGATGGTCTTCCTTAACTCACAATAGGCAGCGCCTCCTACTCTTCTTCAATCAAAAAATTCAGCAACAACAAGATCAAAGCGACGTGTAGATGGCTAACAAATTCAAGATCAAACAAATTTATTTCAACCCCTACTCAAGAACAACAAGTTGCTGTTCAAGAATTAACAATTTCAGCCAAGAACATGCTTCAACAACCTCAAAACATGTTGCACTACTACTTCTTAAGGTTCTAATGTTTTCAAAATCTTTCCTTCAAGAACAATCAAGAACTCAAGTAAGAACGGTCTATAATTCAAGAAACACACCAAGAACTTCAAGAAACCCTTCAAGAATTGTTTAAAACTTCTAGATTCAAGCAACTCACTTCTTTAGTCAAGTTTTCTTGTAATCTAGGCGTGTATGATCATCAACGACAATAAACACAGCTGGTTTTTCTTCTTTTCATGTTTTCTTCTTCTTTTTTTTAAAAAAAATAAAAACTAAATTCAAAGGAAACCTAAAACTAAGAACCTAAAACTAAACCACGAATAACAGGATTAGGGTTGTAGAAAAAACCCTTTCCAAGCTCTGATTACCAACTGATGCAATATGATCTAAGGACAACAAGAAACAAGATAAAAAGATAGACACTCAATGATCTACCAAGAATTGCAAGTAGGAACTAGTCTACTTACCTTCTTGATGAAGCCAAGGAGGACCTAAACTAAATAAACAATCCTCAAGACAGCTAGGAATTGAAAATTGTAAGATCAAGCTTTGGAACAAGTGCAATTTTGATTCACCCAAAAAATTGGACAAGTTCACACGTTTTGTTATATAGAGCAAAAGCTGTGTTTTTCTTATGTCTAAAGGTGATAATGAAAATAATGACTAAGGCATGCTTATATAGGTGTAGATAAGCTGCCTATAATGTTACCGTAAAAGCCACAGGATGGCTATATTTAAAGTGACCACGCATGGCCAATAAAGTGTCATTCAGCTAACTAAGACTGTCTATGAAAAAATAACAAATAAGAGCTCGTTGAGTTCATTAAGTTGCTGCACGGATATTGAATTCCAATGCCCCAAATAATGAGCTCGTTGAGTAGCTCGTTGAGCTCCCCAAGTCTCGGTCTCAACTTGCTTCAATCGTCCCTCCTTCTCCAATGCTAATCAACGCCTCTCTTGTCACCTTCAACATGATGCCCACTTCTTCCATACTTGCACAATCATAGCTCTTCATCACCATCAAGTGGATATCATGAAGCTCCTTAGCTAGACTCCTCATGAACGGTCTCAAAGTCACGAACTCAGCTTGATCAGAGTGGATTGCATCACCCGGTATCGATCAACTTCCATCTTCATTATCCCTCCATAGTGTTCGGGTGCGAAGAGTGAGGAGTCCGACACTGGAAGACAAGTTTTGTTGCCTTCTTTTCCGAATTGCTTTCCTAAAATGAGGAAGCAAGGAAAAGAAACAGGGTTGACTTAAACATGAAGATCACGTTAGAATGTTTCGTCAGACTTATTGACCTAGAGTTCAGAGCATGAAAGGCTAATGTTTTCATGGGTGATGTGCGTCATCACTCGGTTCCAACTCATCACTCGGTTCCAACTGTGCCTATCATCTAAAAGTGTTAGCACCAAAAGCAATAATATATTTACCCGAATTGGAATGAAATTGAAATGGAATAAAAAAAGAACAGTTTAAAGTACAAAGTATAAGATACTAAGTACTTAGAAGTAATACTTCTTTAATTGTGTTATTTTCCAATTGAATGGAACCAGTTTTGAATTCAATGTGTCCAACCGACAGATTCCCTTACCGACCACTCTAACGACTTGGTAAGGTCCCTCCCAATTGTTTCCCAATTTGCCTTTGTTGGGTTCCCCTGGTTTGGGCATCTTCTTTTTCAACACATAATCACCTACATTGAAATTTTGACACCTGGCTTTTTTATTGAGGTAATTCTTCGTCCTTTGCTTTTGTACTGCTATCTAGATCAGGGCCATTTCTCTCTTGCCTTCCAGAAAATCTATCCCGATCAACATAGCTTTCTTTTTTGACTCTATGGTAGAATGGGCGAATTGAAGAATTGGTTCACCAACTTCCACCGGAATCAAAGCTTCAGACCCACAGTGTTCTTCAGACCAATAAGGGAGAATGAAGTCTCCCCAATACTGTTCTTCACTGTACTCCGGTGAGCCCACAATGCCGTCAGGAGTTCATCCGGCTAGTTGCCCTTTGGTTTGCCAACTTTTTCTTCAAGTACTCAATTACTGTCTTGTTGGAAGACTCTGCAGCCTGTTCGTTTGCACTTGGGTGATAAGGGGTTGATGTTATCCTCTTGATCCCCCATTTTGCAAAGAAACCTATTATCTGCCTCCCAACAAACTGCTTTCCATTGTCATAGGTGATCATCTTCCCAAACCGGCAGATGATGTTCTTCCATATAACATCGATGATTTCTTTCTCCCTTATTTGTAAGAGCAACTGCTTCCACCCACTTGAAAAAATAGTCAGTCAAAACCAAAATATATTTTACCTTACCAGGCGCAGTTCGAAGCAGCCCGACTAAATCCATCCCCCACTTATAAACGGCTAAGGGGAGGTGACCGAATGAAGGGGCACCACTTTCTAATGGAGAAGATTCCAAAAATGTTGGCACTTGTCGCATTTTTGGACGAAGGTTTTGGCGTCCTCCCTCATGGTCGGCCAATAATAGACGGTCCGATCAACCTCCGTACCAGAGACTTGCTCCCCGAGTAGTTGCCACACTCGCCTTTGTGAACCTCCCTCACCACGTAACCAGTCTGCCCAAGGCCCAAGCATTTTGCTGAAAGACCATTATACATCCCCCTACAGAGCTCGTTGTCCATGAGGCATTATCGGGCCGCTTTAGCTTTGCATAGGCAGCTTTCTTGTCTTTGGGAAGTGTACTTTCATGCAAGTAAGAAAGAAACTTGTCTTTCCAATCCAAAGTTCGGTTGACAGTGTTTACCTCATTTCAAGTTTGGTTAATAGCTGAACCGAACAAGTAAATAAATGATCCGTTGAGACTATTCTCTACTTCGCGATGACCCAAGCTTGGCCAGAGCATCGACCTCAACATTCTCTTCTGTTGGGATTTGCATTATCTCCCACTCCTGAAAAGGAGTTAGAATATTTTTATCTTTGCCAGGAATTGCTGCATTCTTGGTTCCCGAGCGAAAAATCTCCTTGGATCTGGTTCACAGCCAGTTGGGAGTCACTTTTGATTTCAAGTCTTTCGATTTTTAACTCATTGGCTAATTCAAGATCTGCAACTATGACCTTATATTCGGTCTCATTGTTAGTGGAAACATGTAATTTGATCGACTGCCTTAATTTATCACTTGTTGGCGCCACAAGTACGATGCCATGGCAAGCCCCTTCACATTGGAAGCGTCGTTCGTGTGGGGGGTCCAAATTACGGGGTCCGGGCCTTTCATCATCAACTCTTTTTTTTTGGCCTCTGAAAGGATGCTTGCACTAAAATCAGCTACAAAAGCAGCAAATACTTGTGATTTGATTGTAGTGCAAGGTTGATAAGGGATATCATATTCACTCAACTCGACCGCCCATTTCATTAGTCTTTCAGATAAATCTGGCATGTGTAAGACACTCCGAAGAGAGAAAGTAGTAATGACAAAAATAGAATGACACTGAAAATATGGTCTTAGCTTTCGTGCAACTATAACAAGTGTTAATGCCAATTTCACTAAGTGTAGATATCTAGTTTCTGCATCAATTAAAGTTTTACTGACATAAAAGATAGGAAATTGTTTACCTCCGTCCTCTAGGACAAGCACTGCACTTACAGCCACTTTTAAAATGGCAAGGTATATAAGCAAAACTTCCCCGTCCACTAGTTTTGAAAGCAACAGAGGGTATGATAGGTAATGCTTTAGATCCTTTAGAGCTTGCTTACACTCTAGTGTTCAATCAAAGATTGTGTTTTTCTTCAGGACAGATAAGAACTTATGGAACCGTCCAGATGACCTCGAGATGAAGCTGTTAAGATAAGCTACTCGACCGGTCAAGCGTTGCACTTCTTTCAACGTTGTCATCACATCGGGGATGTCATCGATAGCCTTGATCTTGTCTGGATTTACCTCAACTCCTCTTTGCGACACGATGAAACCTAAGAACTTGCCAGACCCAACTCTGAACGCACTACTCTGGGTTCGCTTCACGTTGAATCGCCTAAGTAACTCAAACGTTTCCTTCAGGTGACTCAAATGATCCTTTGCTTTCAAAGATTTCACTAACATATCATCGATATAAACCTTCATTCTCTTCCTAATCAAATATTTTAACATTTTGTGTCACCAACTATTGATAGCTAGCCCCAGAATTTTGAGGCGGAAAGGCATGATCGTATAACAGTAAGTTCCTTTGTCTGTAATAAATGACGTTTTTTCTTGGTCTTTAGGCTTCATTAGTATCTAACTATATCCCGAATACGCATCTAAAAAACTCAACATTTCGTGCCCTACTGTGGAATCGATCAACTGATTGATGTGAGGAAGCGGGAACAATCTTTTGGACGGGATTTGTTTAAGTCGGTATAGTACACACACCCTCCATTTTCCATTTTTCTTCGGGACTATGATCATGTTAGCCAGCCATTCCGCATACTTCAACTCTCTAATGAATCTATTTTTTTTAATAACTTAGTGACTTCTTCATCGATAACTTTTTCTTAAACCCTACATTTGCTCGTTACTTTTGTTTCACCAATAGATGTGAAGGATCGACGTTCAACTTGTGAGTAGTAACCTTCGAATCTATTCCCACCATGTCTGCAGAAGACCAAGCAAAACAATTTGAGTGTTCTTAAAAGAAGGAGATTATCATTGATTTTGATTCGTTTTCCAACTCGGACCCGACATATACTTTACGATCCGGCCGATCTTCAAACGAAACTACTTGTTCCAAATCCTCTATGGTCGAGTCTTCAGCTTTTTGCTTGTTTGGTTCTTTTATGCAAGCCAGAATCATGGCAAAGTCTTTATCTGTAGGACTTGGGTCCTCTTCATTTTGTTCAACCAAGGTTTCCGGTTGCTGTGATTGCTATTGTCAGGGGTCTGGATTGACTCAACATTTTCCTACCACCGAATAATATTCGCGAGCATTCTGCTGTTCAACTCTAATTTCGTGCACTCTTTGTGGATTCGAAAGCTTAACAACTTGATGTAAAGTGGATGGTACTGCCCCCATCGCGTGGATCTATGGCGGATCCAGAATGATATTGTAAGCCATGTCTCCACCCATCACCCGAAAAACGGTCTCATTCTTAACTCCCTCCGCGTATGTCTTTAATACGATCTCTCCTAAAATTGTCTCACTTGAGATGTCAAATCCCGAAAGCATAGTAGACTTGGTGTAATCTTATCGGACAATTGCAATTGTTCCACCACTCTAGACTGAATGATGTTAACCAAACTTCCAGCATCTATCAATACTCTCTTTACATATGCATCGTCAACTCTCATTGTTACTACCAAGGCATCATGATGGGGATGTATCCTCTCATCGAAGTCGAAATTATCGAACGCTATGTCATCATACATATCTTCGCACGTCTGTTGGTCTCATGTAAACGAAATCTTAGTAAATTTTTTGGCTATATAAGTTACTCCACACCATAAACTTGTGTCTCTATTGGCCGAGTTAGTATTCACCCCCAGGAAAATTTCACCACTTTTTTCGACCATTTCTCTCAACATAGTGACTAACATAATTTTTGAAATACAAAAGTGGTATTATGTGATCTTGCGAGGAAGTTGGTCCTTTGGAACCAAAGATGGACCCGACGGCTCCTTTTTTAGGTTGGCTTCGTGAACTTTCGGTCTCATATCCTCTTCCGGTCTAATGAGGGAATCCGTAGGGTTCAAATCGAGCCTTAGAATTTTGCCTATCAACTTCCACCCTTCGCGAGGACTCTGGGAGGCTAATACGTCTATTAATTGCAACTCTTCTTCCTCTATTCTCATTTTTGGGTCACATCACGACAAAGATTATCCCATGTGGTCAGAGTGCAGTCTCTCAATCTTTCTCTCAACTTTTTGCAAGACTCCAATGCATTGTTGTTCAAATTAATCATAAAGGCCAAACATGCCCATCTTTCCTCAACCTAAGGGATTGTCATCTTTTCCTTTTTAAAACGTCCATAAACTCTTTAATAGTTTCATTCAATCGCTACTTTATATTTAGTACGTCCTCTACTCTCCTCTCCACTTTCTTAGCCTCCGTATGTTCTCTGATGAATTTTGCTGCCATCTCATCAAAGCTTTCGTTCTCATTTTCGGGAAACTGCATATACTATGTTAAAGCTCCTTTTTTATGTGTTTCACAAAACTTCTTCAAACATACAGAATTGATTTCTTCATCTGTTAGGTTGTCTGCACTACTATCGCAAATAGGTCCTCGGATCAGTAGTGCCATCATATTTACACAAATATTCGAGCAACTTAAATTTTTTGGGAATTGGAAGTGGAGCGGCGCTTGCTTTAAACAACAGCTTTGAAAATGATTTGCCAGTCACATCCTTTGTTAGCATTGGAACCCCTAGAAGCTTTTCCATAAACAACTTCATCTCTTTAAACCTCTTATCCATCGAATCATTCAACCTCGTATGTAACGTAGCCTTCATCCTACCTTCTATCATGACAGTGGTCGGATCTCTCGTAGCCACAGCTGCCGTACCTGAAAATCCAGGAAGGCGTGCGCTCATTGACTTGCAGAGCCAGACAGAGCTGCTAACTGTTCACTTATCTACTCAAAGTGTCAGTCCTGCTTCTTAATATACTCTCTCAAAAAATTATATTAATATTAGTAGAAGTTGTTCCAACCACGGTTTCCTTATCGGGCCTCCGACCACAAGGCATATTCATCTGTGAACTGGCTATAGTGTGGTCTGGAGACTGATCTCGTTCTTGTTGTGATGTTTCACCGGTCGTTTCTCCGCCTGCTAGAACGTTGACCCCATTAGTTGGGTTGTGTGGCTACAGACCGTCGGTGTTGATTGGTGGCACGCGCCCGGTAGTGTTGCCTTGATCATCTGTCATTGCACACAAATGATTAAAACGTAAGTAAAATCAACAATGAATCTCGGAACAACCCTGCGGTGGGCGCTAAATGTATTTTCTAAAATTCAATTCATGTTTTTACAATTAAATTTTTATTTAGTTGAGCCACAGGCGACCCTTCGTATCGAGATTCACGATTTAATTATTAAACCTACGTTTATTGACGTGGCTATTTGTACAATTAATTGATAATGAAATAAATGGCGAGTAAATTGACTGATTGATTGATAATGATAACGATAGACATGTAAAAACCACAGATTGATAACAAGATTAAGCCTAACTAAACAAAACGATGGGAGTAATCAAAGAGTATGAATAAATGATGAGAATGATAGAATAAAGCAAATAAATCTTATTGATTGAGATGGCTCGGGCTCCGGTGAAGAGGACGAATGATTCCTTCCCCAAAGCAAAGCCAAAGTATTGATGCAATAGAACAATGATAGTGTATGTAGAGTAGTTATCAATGGATTTTACAGCATAGTATGAATGTAATATTTAATGTAACCTTTACAATGTGGGGGTAGGGGCCTATTTATAGATTGAGAGACCTAGCCCTAGTTGGACCCCACTTCTAGCACGCTTTTCCATGATTTGTTAGTGTTGCTATCCACTTCCAACCTCTTCCCCAAAAATAGAGGAGTCAGTTGGAGGTAAAGCTTATCTCCTGCTTATAACCGAACTTCTTGTCTCCAGAATAATTGTGTTCGGATTCTGAGCCGGCCAAGTTCATGTCTTCGGTGTTGTTTGGCTTTTCATAGTGAAATCTCTTCTGACTTGCCTCCGATATTCACGCCATGCTTGCCATGGTATCGGACACGTCACTGAGTGTCCAGACGAAATTTGGCCAATACAAGAATTAATGAGTATAATTTTGTTTTACAGAATTAATAAGGAGTATAGTTTTATTTTATCTGCAAAACCCAATGTACGTTTACCTAAGCTATTCATGACCAGTCTGCTTTTGTTTCTACATTCAGAATCTGCCTGTGGAAGAAGTCCATTTTACACTATTTTCACGCATGATTCCCACTCCACCTTTAGCAAAATAAAGAAGAACTTTGAATATGTTCTTTCATCCAGATCACTACGTACTGTAATATGCTTTATAATAAATGTGGTAACTTACATTCAGTATATACTGCTCTAGACAGAAAAATTTTCCAACAACGTAAGATGTACATTGGGAAGCCAACTTCTCAACTGATTTCCTGTCTCACTTGGCCTACTCCTTTGCCCCTGTGTCTATTTCCTTGCTGAACCTCCTCATGGTTTAGGCTCCTGGCTGCTTCATAACTCTATAGGAATCTCTTATATACGTTAGTCTTGTTGTCTTCATGGGTTCATGCCCACCTTTTCGTACCCAAAAAAAAAGGCCAACTCTAACAAATTGACATCTACTCATAGACCATTTTTCTTTCCAAGTTTTAATAAATCCTGATCCTGTAAGCTCTTGTTAAAAGCTCTCCACAAGCCCACACAGCTTGCAGTCTTTTGTAGTCTTCAAGTGCCAAGGCTACGAAAATAGTTTCAATGCAGAGTGATAGGCTAGCAGTATCACAAGGTATGCTAAGATGTAGCAGTGATCATTTATAGAGTTAATTTTCGGAACAGCTGATGATGTAGATGGTGTGATTGGTCCAGCACCGAATACTGTCGATCCACTTGCATTAGTTGTGTTCAAAATAGAGGCACTTGTGCTGCATATTTCCAAGATCAGTCAGCATTTTTCTGTGCTAACAGGGTTATGTTTAAAAATGATAACAATTAAATTTACCTTGTTGATGGATATTGACATGAACCACTACCTGCACACAAATAAGGGCTTAAATAACATATTATGAACAAAATATGACATGACTAATAACAAATGTAGCTTACTGGGATCAGTGTTGGTGGTAATAGCAGTGCCATCAAAATTGCAGCTATTTGGAATTGGGTTTTTCTGGTAGTAGCTGTTGAATGCATACGAAGCATGATCTTGGAGAGTGTTGGGATTGTAGCAGCTGCCACTAGGCTGAATTGCTGAGCAGTCAGCACCATTATAGCCACAAGCATAGTCTAAAGCAACCTGCAACAGTGGCGAATCCAGAATTTAAAGTCGGTGGATTATGTTCTTTATATATGTTCCAATTTTTTCACTCGCATACACATATAGAGTCTAGTCTAAATCCGCCACTGACCTGCAGGGCAATTTGAGAAGCAGCTTGGCTAGCAACACACCAGCTTGCTCCTGAAGACACTGATGAATTGGTTATCGCTGGTGTCATTACAGGATTGACCGGGCTACTGGAATTTGAATCAGGATTTGAGACAGTCGGATTCAGCACAGGGGTGGATGTGGTAGGATTTCCTGTTGGAACTGTTGTTATTGGGGTTGTAATATCTTTTTGGTGACTTGATATTGTGTTAGATGTCACTAATTTTTCATCGGTGTGGTATAACATTTTCTTCTGCTCTATGAATTGTCTTGGTGTTGCACTTGAACCTGGAAAGAGCAAAGGAGCTTCTACTGTCAAAATTTTTATGTACCTAAGATTCTACCTAGTTAAATAGTACTCATTTAAAGTTATAAATCTTTTCACAGACTTTTGCAAAGATTTTACAACTTAATGGAGGTAACATTCCTTATCTGTAAAGAAATGGACTTCAAGTTAACTCTAACTTGCCGGGATGAAGTTTCCCTTCATATAAATATGAATAATTTCTAACTTTAGACGATATAAGTTGCTGGACAGTAATTTTCTCTACAAGTAATGCATTTGTAAACACCTACCAACCCCAGAAGAGCTAGTGCGTTGAATGTCCAGTTATGTGTAAAATGTAAAAAGAAATCCGGAATGGTTCTGTAAAATACGCTAATATTTAGGAGAGTTAAGAAGTAGGCAAATTGATTTTAAGAAACTGAGCAGTAACAACTTCATCCATAGGTTGGCCTTCAATAGACCTACAAATGATTAAGGTGAAATTTGAAATGTGATCCTTAACTTACAACTTTCCCAGAGAATTTGACTTTCATGTCAATTGATTAAATATTGCAGCGCATAAAGAGACACACAAGCCATTCAAAATTTGAATGATGATAAAATCGGGCCCCGGGCCCACACACCCGGGCACAACAAACTCGAGTGCCCGTCACACGGGCACCCACACACACGGGCGCCCACATAAGCTTGGACCTAACTCACACCCCAAAAGCTAGCTCAAAGGATGGACATCTTGCCCCCTTTCTCTCACCGATGTGGGACTCTTCCCACATTCCAACACCCCAGGGTCTTTCCCTGGCTCTGATACCATGATAAAATCGGGCCCCGGGCCCACACACCCGGGCACAACAAACTCGAGTGCCCGTCACACGGGCACCCACACACACACGGGCGCCCACATAAGCTTGGACCTAACTCACACCCCAAAAGCTAGCTCAAAGGATGGAGGATTGTCCAAAGCTTATATGGACATCTTGCCCCCTTTCTCTCACCGATGTGGGACTCTTCCCACATTCCAACAAATGACCAGACCAAAACAGAATATGTTGTGCTGTATGCATGAAGGAAAGCTCTAAGGCAATAATGAACAAAGGAAAGGATTCAGAGTTCAGAAATAAAGCAAATCATCATTAACTCTCAACTTAAACTTGACATGCAAATTCTGTAAGTTGAAGATAGAGACTTAAAAACTTTGGGATCAATGCTTGTCTCTATGAAAATGAATAGAAAACTTCAAACGTAATGGACCACGGAAATACTAAAGAAAAAATTTCAATAATAAAGCAGAGGAATAATAGAAGAATAAGATGCACTATTGCAAGAGAAACTAATGCAGTCATAATTGGAGATGGGGTCTATGACAATTATGATGAAGAAGACAAAGTTCATTCACCTGAACAGATACAAAGAGAACCGAGTTGAAATATAAATATAAGACTGATGAGAATTGGTGTACTCATTGTTCCCAAGTTTCCAACTTCTTCTCCTTTTCCAATTCTGCTCTTAGTGTTCCTTGTAAGGGAGGAGGACAGACCAGCCCACGTCAAAACCAAGGGACCAAGGATCAATGATAACCTTCTTTGAGAGTAGATTATATAACAGGAGTATTTAGTTTACTTAGTGTACGTTAAAAAAAAAATAGCTTCAGCATATTTTAACATGTTATGATAAAAAGGGTTAGTAATTCTCTTTTTCAATATTAATAGACGGCTAGTGTAGTTATCATTTTAGTTGACAAGATAGTATAAAATATTTTTATGCTATTTGTTAATGTATAGAAGTTGAACCATAACTAATAGTAATGTGTTGGACTATATTTTTCTTTTTTCAGAAAAGGAGGTTGAGCCATAACATGGGTTTGAGCCTTGAGGGGTGGGGGTAGGAAGCAAGGAAAAGGAGGTGAAAAAAGGGGTAAAAAGTGGGAAGAGGAGAAGACATGAAAGTGAAAGAGGGAATTGTTTGGAATGTAACTGTGGTTTGTGGGTTGAAGTTAGTGGAGAGAAAAGAGGGGAAAGGTCCCCATAAGTTTCAATAGAAGGATAGGGGACAAGACCAAGTCAAAGGTAAATTAGTTTAAGTGTGGGTTGAAGTGTAGTCATTAACAACTTGTGGGCAAAAAAAATATTTTCGAATTTACAAAAACACCCCAATTTTCAAATTTTCAATCTCCCTCCTTCCCACCTATTTTTACACTCTCTCTCATATTTCAAAGTATTTCAAACTTTATTCTCCTACTTCTCTTCTTTCTCTCTCTCTTTTTCTTCTTCCTTCTTCTTCTTTCTTCTAGCTTTCTTTTTAAATTTTATTTCATCACCATCCATGTTATTTTTCTTTCTTGTTCTTCGTATCAATTTTACTATGGTAATGATGATGATGATGATATGTGCATTTTCACGTCTTTTTTGTGACATTACCTTTTTCACTGTTTCATAGGACCACATATAGCACCCAATAGTCAGATGTGGTGTGGAAAAACCAGGTTATGCTTCCATTTCTGACTTATTGTGCTCATCTCGTCTGCTCTCATGTATCCCTTCCAATTCTTTGTCCAAATTCCTTCAGTATGATTACTTCAAATAATAAATATTACCACAATCCTAAAATGGTTGTTTATCTTATTTTTCTTTTTCCTCTCAAGAAAAAGACACTTAAAACTTCAGCTATATGATTGTGTCAAACTTATCTCAAATCCAAATAAAAGAGAACATCGCAGTAGATTAATGATTAACTTAAAATAGTTAATTATGACGAAGCCGCTAACTTTATTTTTTACTAGAGAAAATGATATGTACACATATGAATTTGAAGGCAATAGAATATAAACAGACGATTCATGTAGTAGATTAGACTAACTAATTTGTGATTGTGTAGCATAGTTGATTGAGGTAGGTTCTGAATGTTTTAAAACAATTAAAGGAATATTACTAGAAACCCAGGAAGCCATATTACTTAATTTACTTCGAACTATATGTTAGTTTGGTTTTGTTGTGTGACCATGACCTTTGACTAGCAACTACAATGTGTAGGTAAATGATGTGAGTTTCTAACTTCCATTACTTCTTTGGGCATCTTTTCATATATTTCTTTTTTGCTACAGGTAGGAATCATCTTTGGAAGAAAATTGTTTCACCTTACATAATTATTTGAAGAAAAGTTTTTTAAAGTAGTAGTATATGTTATTCTGCATGATGGAACATGTCCTATACTAAAAGGAGGTTCTGGTGAACACTGGTCTATCTGATAACTGCTCTTGTGGGTTCTACCTTCTTGTTAGGACACTCGAATTCACACCCCTCTAGTTCTTGGCTTCTTGCTTTCTCATACAAAAACCCCACTTTGCTATCTATGGTAAACCGACCATTCACAGTCCCATGTGTTCTATATTTACATTGGAAAAAGTAGTTATAATGAACCCCCAATTTGTTTCTCCCTTGTTTATTTTTATTTGTCAACCTTTTAGTTTTTACACCATTAAGAAATTACGTATAAATGAACTAACTTTTTTTAAACTTATCCTTATTAACTATTCTTTGGAAATTTTAATTTACTATAGTTTGAGAAGATGATTGAAGAATATTATTAAATCGCTCTTGATTTGCTAATGATAAGTAAAAATTAGAATTTATTTTAGCAAAGTTGACAAGTGAGGGTGTATTGGATTTTACCAGTAGCGGATCCTTCCTTTTCGGGGTCCAATGATGCTTTTCAAGCATTCGTCGTTCGAACTCTGAAAGCTCTTCAGGCCCAACAAGCTGAGCAGATAATCATTAACTCTGAATTTCGTGCCTCGTTGGAGGCAAGAAATAATTCCACTCCAAATGGAACTCCACCCGTGGCTCTAAGTGGAGGCATCCCGATTTTCGTTCCTAAGGGCGAGACAAGAGAGGGTCCCAACGGGGCCACGTCTGGGGGTTCAGGCACAATGCCTGGTACAACGCCATACTTCGGAACGGTTTCCAATGTGGCTGTGACTAGCTCTTCGGTGGATGTTGAAAAATTGAGCAAAGAAATCGAGGCCTGAGTCGAGGCTCGAGTCGAGGCACGAGTGGAGAAACAGCTCGAAAGCGTCCCGGAGTGACGAAGACCCAAAAAATGCTCGATATAAAAAAGTACAGGCAATTTCCCTATAAGCCTGAGGCCGCTCCAGTGCCAATCCCCAAAACTTTTAAAATTCAGTTTTTGAAAAAATATGATGGAACCACTGACCCCGTTGAACATGTGACCAAGTTCATGTCGATGGTCTTGGGAAATGACTTATCAGAAATAGAAAAGGAGTCAATGTTCTTGAAGAAGTTTGGTGAATCTTTGGAGAAAGGAGCGCTACGTTGGTATATGTGTTTGCCCGCGGGGTCTATCTCCAATCTTGATGAATTGGTTGATGCATTCATCAAGGCTCACACCGAGGTGAAAAAAATCCTCCAAAGGAAGGAGGACATCTTCGAAGTCAAGCAGCGGCCCGGAAAGCCCATCAAAGATTTCCTCGAGCATTTTCACGCCGAGCAGATGGAGTTGCCTGCTATGGATGACACTTTGGCCATCATGGCATTCGAAAAGAACATCAATGTTCGTAACTCCGAGGCTGCCGTCGAATTAAGGAAGGAGCTTCAACAATACCAAACCCTGACGTGGGATGACTTGCATAATAGGGCATATGCCAAAATAAGGTTGGAAGAAGCTGAATGGAAGGCTACTGGTCGAAGCTCTAACTATAACAATCGATCTGAATCCTCATATCGCGCCGAGGCACCACGAGGAAATTCAAATGGTAGATATGAACCGCACACTTCTCCGAGGCAGCCTGTTAGCACAAGGAGATTTTACTCGTTGGTGTCAATTGGGGGGTGTGTGGACATTTGTTGCTCTCCACGGAGCTTTTGGCCCAAAGGCTTGGAAATTCGAACATGAGCCAACGGCTCGGTGGGAAAATCTATTCCAACACAAACCAAAGGAACACCTCGGCCCCAGCTCTGGTTTCCAAGAATAAGGAGTTACCTCGGATCCCAGATTATAATTTTAACATATCGACCTTGGAGTTAATGTCGTGAAGAGGACGGATGGAGTAAGGGTACCGAAGGACATGAGGACCCCCGCGGATAAAAGAGACCAAAATCTGCGTTGTGAGTTTCACCCGGACTACGGTCATTGCACCGAGGATTGCAAAGCTCTGCGTCTCGAGGTAGCGCATTTGTTGAAGAAGGGTTTGTTGGCGAAATTTCTCACGGATAAGGGAAAGGAAACTTATGCAAAGAACCAAGGTGATGGTCAACCATCGAGGGCACCACCCCCTAAAAGAGTTGTGAATGTAATTACTGGGGGATCGCAAGTGAATGGTGTGAACTTCACAGCTGCCAAGAAATTTGCAAAGTTGTCAAAAACAATGGAGAAGAGGACCCGAGTTGGAGGCTCGGGAAAAGAGATAGTGTTCGACGATGATGACTGTGATGGGATGATGTTTCCCATCACGATGCTTTGGTCATCATGCTGAGGATCAACGACTCAGACATCAAGTGGGTCTTGATCGACCCCGTTAGCACTGTCAACATAATCAGCTACGGGGCTGTCAAGAAAATATGGTTGAAGGGCGTGGTTATCCCAAAAGCAACCATACTGACTGGTTTCAACAACTAAACCGAAAAAATGTTGGCGAGATTACGGTCAACACATATGCCGAAGGGGTTGTTAAGGAAACATTGTTTCAAGTTATGCTCGAGGATGTGGCATACAATGTAATCCTCGAAAGACAATGGATCCATTCTATGGAAGCTGTTCCATCCACTCTCCGCCAAGTCATCCAATTCCCAACCCCATGGGGAATTCGTTCGATTAAGGAGAGAAACGAGTAACGAAGGAGTGCTATTCGGTTGCGTTAAAGAGTGGAGCCGTCCAGTCAAGACCAAAAAAATAGCAATCAACACAACTGAGATCTAACGAGAAGGGAGAGTCGTGTCCTCGAGATGATCCCCAAGGTGAAATTGAAAAAATCCCGGTGTGTATCCAAGAACCTTGGAAACAAAAAGCCGAGGATTCAACCATCGAGGATTTGAAGTCTTTCACGTTGTTGAAAGATTTCCCAAAAAGGAAAGTGTTCGTCGGCTCAGAGTTGGACCAGGAGTCAAAAAAAGCTATAATCGAAGTTTTGAAGTCCAATGATGATTGCTTTGCGTGGTTCTATTCAGACATAGTCGGTCTCGATGCGGAGATCATGACTCATAAAGTGAATGTGGATCCATGTTTTACCCTGCTAAAACAAAAGAAGAGGCCACACGCCGGCATAAAAAATAAAGCAATTGAAGATGAGACTATGAAGTTGCAAGAGAATGGCTTCATAAGAGAAGTTAAATACCCCGAATGGTTGGCCAATGTCGTAGTTGTGCCCAAGAAGAATGGCAAATGGAGAATGTGCGTGGATTACACAGATCTGAACAAGGCTTTCCCCAAAGATTCTTATCCTTTGCAACAAATAGACAGGTTAATAGACTCCACGGCATGACATAAACTATTAACCTTATTAGACGCTTATTCGGGGTATAATCAGATTCTCATGGACCCGAAGGATGAAGAAAAAACCTCGTTCATCACAGACCGAGGTACCTTTTGCTACAAGGTGATGCCCTTCGGGCTAAAGAACGCTGGGGCAACGTATCAACGATTAGTGTGTCGCATGTTCAGAGACTACATTGGAAAATCTATGGAAGTGTACATAGATGACATGCTGATTAAGTCTGTTTGGATGGAAGATCATTTGAGCCATTTAAGGGAAGCTTTCACTGTCTTAAGGCAGTACAACATGAAGCTGAATCCTGAGAAGTGCACCTTTGGCATAGTTTCGGGAAAATTTTTGGGGTTCATAGTCTCTGAACGAGCAATTGAGGCTAACCTAGAAAAAATCAAAGCAATTGAAGAAATCCCCGATGAGCTAACCGGGGTGAAAGAAGTTCAGCGCTTAACTGGCCGAGTCGCTGCCTTGAGTAGATTCATCTCGAGGTCATTAGAGCGACGCCACAAATTCTTCTCGGTTCTAAGGAAGAATAATTACTTCTAGTGGACACCGGAGTGTAGAGAAGCACTGAGGGAGTTGAAACGCTATTTGGCTAACGCGCCGCTGCTCGCCAAGCCAAAAGATGGAGAGACTTTGTTGGTTTATCTGGCCGTGTCCGAGGTGTCAGTGAGCGTTGTGTTGGTTCGAGAGGAGGATGGCAAGCAACAATCCATTTATTATGTAAGCAAGACGCTCCTCGATGCCTAAACCAGGTATCCACATTTTGAAAAGTTAGCACCTGCTTTAATTGTTACTGCTCGAAAACTACGATCTTATTTTCAATGCCACCCAATAGCAGTAGTTACCACATTTCCCTTAAGGAGTATATTGCACAAACCGGAGTTGTCAGAAAGGTTTCTAAATGGGCAGTAGAGTTAAGTGAGCATGATATTACCTACCAACCCCGAACAGCCATCAAGTCCCAAGTCTTGGCGGACTTCGTGGCTGACTTTAGCGTTTGAATCCTACCTGAAGTTGAAAGAGAGAATTCGATGTCGAAGGGATCGACTTTAGGAATATGGGTACTTTACACTGATGGGGCGACCAACTCTTAAGGCTCAGGGTAAGGAATAGTCTTGGTAGCATCAATCCGGGAGAAGGTTAGACATTCGGTTCAGTTCAAGAAGATAATGAACAACGAGGCTAAATATGAAGTAGCTTTAGCAGGCTTGGAACTGGCCAAAGAAATGGGGGTGGAAAGAATCAAGTTGAGATGTGATTCACAACTAGTGGTAAACCAAGTGCTCGAGAAATATTTGGCTCGTAAGCCCAGGATGCAGCAATTCTTAGCCCAAGCACAAAATATCTTAGCTCAATTCCAAGAGTGGAAAGTCAAACAAGTACCTCGAGAGGAAAACGCAGAGGCTGATGCCTTAGCTAACTTGGGTTCGGTTTGTGGAAGAAGGATGCTCGGGGACTGACTCAGTTGTTTGGTTTCTTTCTGCACAAATGAAGGAGATGAAACTGGAGGTCAACTCAGTGGACCACAAATGGGATTGGCGAAATAAGTTCATTTCTTATTTCAAATCGGGGACTCTTCCTCCCCCCTCCCCCCCCCCCCCCCCGGTAAGAGAGATGCGAGGAAATTGAGGATTCAAGCAGCTTCATACTCAATGCTTTTGGGAAAGCTATACAGAAGAATGTACAGCGGCTCGATGGCCAAATGCTTTGGTCCGGATGAAGACAGATATGTAATGATAGAGGTACACGAGGGAGAGTGTGGAAACCACTCGGGAGAAAAATCCTTAGTGCACAAGTTACTTCGAGCTGGGTATTATTGGCCCACTATCAGCCCAGATGCAAAAGCCTTCGTGAAAAAATATGATAAATGTCAGCGTCATGCCCGAATGATTCATCAACAGGCTGAACCTCTACATTCAGTCGTGTCACCTTGGCCCTTTATGAAATGGGAAATGGACATTATTGGCCCATTGCTGAAGGGCAAAGGCAGTGTTCGGTTTATACTTTTGTTGACCGATTACTTCACAAAATAGGTAGAAGCGGGGGCTTTCACTGAAGTTAAGCAGAAGGAGGTGATTGATTTCATCAAAAAGAACATCATCTACAGGTTCGGTGTCCCGAGGGAAATCACTTGGCCCACAATTCATGGGGGCGGCTATCACTGATTTTCTTAAACAGTGGGTATCAATCCCTTATAACACAAGGGCCAATGGTAGATCTGAATCCTCGAATAGAGTCATAATTGAGAATCTCAAGAAAAGGCTTAATAAAGCAAAAGGTCCTTGGCCCAAAGAGTTACCGAGGGTGTTATGGGCAATGCGAACTACGGAGAAGAATAGCATCGGTGAAACCCCATTCTCCCTCGCCTATGGCATGGACTCACTTATCCTTGTGGAGGTAGGCGAACCAAGCGTTCGGTACGCTTACGCCACTTAAGATGCAAATCAATAAGCCATGCGCATATAATTGGATTTACTTGAGGAAAAGAGGGAACTAGCCCTGGTTCGGCTAGCAGCACAAAAAAGAAAAATCGAAGCATATCTCAATAGAAAGGGCAAGCTTAAAGATTTTAAAGTTGGTGACTATGTATTAAAGGCTTCAAATCAATCGACCAAGGAGAAGAATGGTGGGAAACTCATTGCAAATTAGGAAGGACCATACAAGTTAAGGCAATTGTTGGAAAGGGGTCCTATCAAATTGAAGATTTGGAGGGCAAGCCCGAACCCTTAAATTAGAACATCTCCAATTTGAAGCGGTACTACTTATAACATCGAGGTAAGCATTCCTTGATCGATTAAAATTCACCTACAGCCCCGAGCCGAAAAGTGCTCGAAATGCTTTGGTCGAATAAATTTTACTTACTCCCCATTTTACTTTGCTTGACCTTTTCAGGAAGCGAATAAGACGATCTTCAGTACTCGGATCTTCATCAAGATTCACACCCGAACATTGGGGGAAGTGAGGAGTGGGATGCAGTCGAGGTCAGCTTCGAACCTCGGCCACCGAAGTCTATCTATTTGACAACCGGGGACTTACGCCCGAGGAGTAGATTATAGCTTTTTATTTTCGCCCGATAGTGGCATGTTTTTAACTTTTTCTTGCGCCTAGGTCCTGCTTAAACTAGGCCTTTTGTAAAGCCGTTTATGGCTCGATTGATATTATCAATGAAATAAAATTGATTCGATAACTCTTTATTTCTACATTTCATACCGAAGTACTTCTTGCATGCCGCAGCTCGGGAACGAGACGTCGTTCCAAGTTAGCATCGGTTTTATTTATAACAAAGTTTTACAAGCAAAATTATTCTAAGTGTTCAGTGCAAAAGTTCATAGAGCAAAAAAGCTAACACTTAAGCGCAAAAGGCAGATTCATTCATAAAAGGCCCGAGGGCCATGAAGTTATTTACATCAAAAGGCCCGAAGGCCTAACCAAAAATAAAAACTACTAAGGATAAAAATATATAAAGGACAAGCTAAGGCTAGGGACTATTCCCCCCCTCGGGATTCCCCTCTTCAGCGCTTTCCTCATCCTCTTCGGTGCTCTCCTCGCTACCTTTCTCATCTTCGGATTCACCATCATCCGAGCCCTCACATGATGGAAGCTCATCCACTATCTTTTGAGCTTCAGCGGCATCGTCCCACTCCTTGACAATATCCTCCTCGAGGAAAATCTTCCCAATCTTAGCTTGCTCCAATGTATCGAGCCTGGTCTTGACAACAACCCATGCATCCTCAAACTTCGCCCTTGTGGCTTTGACTTCGGCGCACTGCTTGATATCTACAATCGTCCCTCGAAGTCTGGTAACCTCGCTCCTAAGGGAGGGAACTTGATCCACTTGGCCTCGCAATCCGTTAAATTGAGTTGTGTATTCCTCCAACCTATCGCGATATTTTTCGCCAGCCTCAAGTACCTCAGCCTTAGCGCGAAACACTTCAGCTTCGAGTCGCTCAACTTCTAAGTTCATCCTCGAGCACTCTCCCACAAAGTCATCTCTCAAAGCCTGAAATCGTGCCTCAGAGGCGGCTTGAGCCTCATGCGCATCTGCCTCGGCTTTGGCGGCGACTTCACGAGCACGTCCCAACTCTTGGTTCAAAACAGTTAACTGCACCTCCAGTTCCGCGATCCTCGCCACATATCCCCTCTTCTGTTCTCCCCAAGTATTTTATACCGCTTGGATTTGTTCGGCTCGCTCATGCTCCAAATGAATAGCCTTTAACGCGAGGACCAAGCTCTGAAAAAGAAAAAATGAAGCAGTCAGTGCTAAGTATGGAAAAGTGATAAGAGCAATAGCATAGAAGTATAAATGTTGAGATGTGTGAAAGCTTACGCAAAGAGCAGAAGCAGCCGAGGTGCCCATCAAACCCATGGGGTTAAGCTTGTTAAGAACATGTTCCTCAGTGGGCCCAAGCAGCGCGTTAAGACCTAGGATATCAGCCTTGGTGCCCTCCAATAAGTTCGAGTCAACTAGGAGCTCCAAAATCTGAGGAGCAGTTGAAGGAGCTTGAACAGAATCACGAGCGGCTCGAACCACGTTTGAATTAGGCCTTCGCACACTTTTTCTTTGCCTTTCCTCTTGGCCGCCTCTTGGTCAGACTTCTCGACGTCGATCACCTCGGTCTCTTTAGGGACCTTGGGAACTGACTCAGGAGCTGCTTCAGGAGAAACCTCAGGCGTCTCTTCATCAGATTCATCAATTAAACCTCGGCGTTGTTCGATCACCACGTCAGGAGCTGGAACAATTGTCTCCTCAACACGAGGCTTCTTCACCTTGGTAGGCCTCTTTGAAACAGCCCTTTTTCTCTTTGAATCTGTGGAAGAACGAGGGGAAAGCTCATAGGTAAAAATCGAAGTAGGAGTTGAAATACTTTTAAACCGACCTACTAGGATGTCTTCACCTTTCGAAGTCCCTTAGCCCGGTGAGCCCTTGGAATTTTTCTCCTCAGCGCGTTGCCTGGCCAAGCTCGCCATCTGGCTGACGCCTTCTTTGGCGTCGATCACCTCTTTCTTCCTTTTTTTTCTCCTCTTTCTCTTTCTTCTTTTCTTTTTTCTCCTCTTTCTTCTTTTACTTCTTCTTCTCAGCTTCTCTCTCATCCCCCTCGGAATCCTTGACAGCTTTGTTGGAAAAAACTAAAAGGAAAAAGAAGGAAAATATTAAGAGATGATGGCTCGAAGCACATGCTAAAAGGGAAAGCTCAAACGTGACGAACAACTCACCATGTCTCTTGCACGCCCAACAATTTTCCTCCTCGGCAGCCATAATCATCCCCTGCTGAAGGGGACGCGTCCTCTATGCCATCACAACTGTAATCCACTCAAGCAAGTCCTTCGGTGGGTTAACAGGGACCTTGATAGCTACATACCACAAGTGTAACAGTGAGTAAAAGCGAGTTAAAATAACCGAAGAATGAAGCTAGAACAGGAGTACTTACGTTGAGCATTCCACTCCTCGGGAAAATCAGGATCGACCGATAATAACCTCATTGGGATAAGCACATAGCGATCACACTAACCTCGGTCACCGCGGTCTTCGCTTTTACTCAGAATGGCGTAAGATCAACGAGGCAAGAAAGCTACGACCCCGGCCTTATGGAAGTAAGGGTAATAGAGGGAAATCAAATGATGGAAAGTAAAAGGCAGCCCAGTTAGCCGACTTAAATACTCAAGGGCCTACACGACCCTCCAAACCCTGGGGGCCCAATTGAGCCAAGCATAAATTGTAAGATCAACAAAATGTGTCGATCATACGATAAACAGGTAAATTGAAGCCTATGGTGAGAGGGTATGTATAAACCAAAGAGTATCCTGGGACATGGGTAGAAACGGCGGTGTTCGAGGCTGGAATTCTTATCTCCACCTCGGGCCTCCATCGGCAATCTGCCCGAACAGTTTCTACCAGGTCTTCAGTTATCACACTCAGGGTAATGTGTACTGGTATGTTTCTATATAAACCACGTTGAGCATCGGTTTGAACCTGGACCTTAAGGTCTTTGTCGTTGCTGAAATCCGAAGGGATAACTAACCGAGGGTCAACCTCTTCATCGATGGGAATCTTCTTCCTAGACTTCTTCGAGGTAACAGCTTCGGTCTTAGACCCCTCTTTGCTGACCTTAGCATCGCCTCCTTGGCCACTAATTTCCTTGGCACTAGTGACGTCATCACCTTCAACATCATTCTTGACGCCAGCACGGCCATCACTCATGACATCATAATCGCCATCATCGTCTTCCCCTATGATAACGTGGCGGCGAGCGGTAGCTTTATGCCGCCTAGAGCCACCTGCTTGAGACGTAGCTTCTCCACCGTCGCCCGTCGACGCAATAACTGTAAGGGGCTCGTCGACGTTCACCAGCTCATCGCCGACGATCATGGTTGCAGAACCTGGGACTTTCTCCTCTGATCCGCTAAAATGTTAAATAGAGTTGGTTGCAGACATGGCGAAAATTTTTGAAAATGGAAGAAATCAGAAAAGGAATGGCTTGAACTTCTTAGCTTTCTTTGAAAGGATTAGTATTGTTGCTTAGATGTTCACAAATGGAGAGTGAACTGATCAAGTGGAGGTATTTATAGGGATTAAAATGGCTGCAAGTGGGAAGAGCCATCATTGTTGCAACGTTGGGAAGGCAAAAAAATCGGAGTGACCGTTCGGAAGCCAACGAACGGTCACCACTTATCGCTCAACAGTAATTTGAAGTGATAGGCGACGTTTTGAAACTCCTAGATAAGGTTAAGCCACGTCACTCTCCCACCTAAATTCATTCCACTCCTCGGTAACTCTGGAACTTGTCCGAGGAGTTTTACCGAGGAGTGGGGGACTATCTGTATTGGATAGAAATTGACTTGTATACGTGGTACTTCGGTGATATGGTCCTACATCAACCGAACGGATGCTTGCAAATCATGAATCGAGGGGGATGATTAGATTACCGAAGTCAATGACCAAAGACAGAGTTTGAATTGCACTTCGGCAAAATTCTGTGCCGGCTGGCTAACGAGTTCGTGTTACCGAGGTCTATGTTTTAGACCTCGGTGGATTACTTCAGTTTCAACGAGGCATGCTCCACTACTTCAGCCCACGAACCCCACTTCCTTGGTACGTGGGGTTATGGCGATTAGTGGGGATAATGGAGAAAATGGACAACTACATTGTACTTCTATAAATACTACTTCATTTTTGTACTAGATCATTCAGAAATACATACAGAAACTCTGCCAAATTTTACACTCAATCTCATATATTGAAATCTCGTTTACTTATTCACAATTTCGTTTGTTCTTGCTATTATTTCGACTTTAATACTTTGATTTGTTTGTATTCTCGATCCAAATTCGAGTTGCAGTCTATAATCAGTTTAGGCCAATACAGAGGGAGTATAAATTTTTATCTTCTTTATTTTCCTTTAGTATAAGGACCATCCAAGGTTATTTAGATGCTAAACGTGCAATTGTGCAAATTTTAAGTTCAAGCCTTATAATTCCACGTTGAAATTAAGATAAGAGCGCGGAATAAGAGAGGACAGCCAAACGATAGAAATACACAACTTAGACTAATCTGAAATATATAAATATGGATTTTCGCAGCAGTTGCGGCTCCGTTTATAGCTTTTCTGCTATTTGAAGAAGAATTTCATGCAAAAATATAAGTTTGCAACTGCTCAAACAGTTACTATATAAACTATAGAAGCTAGTGATGAGTATCTTACCAAATCCTAGCTAAAGGAAGTACTTTTGATCAATCAACTTCAAAGTCCTTAGGGTCCATGCATTAAAAAATTTATCTTTGTGGGGCTCCTTTGTAAGATGAAAATAAAGTGAGTCTTTTGGTGTCCCCCGGTATTAATCATTGTAAGTGGGGCATGCATTTGAAGGAGATCACAGATGAGTTTAGCAGTTTGGCCATAGATAGCAAAAACAAAACTGAAAAAGAGTTTTTGAAATGACTTGAGAGTTGAAATTGTGTTTGGCCATGAATTTTAATTTAAAAAAAGTTAAGTTTTATGAGTGAAAAGAATTTGTTTTTAAAAAAAATTTGAAAAAATGGTCAAAAGTACCTTTTATTTTTTCAAAACTGTTCCAATTTTTTTTGGAACAAAAGGTGAAATAATATTAATGGACAAACAGTAAATTTGGTTAAAACTCGAACAAGTAGTTGGTGTATTGACCAAAACTAGACCGAACACGTGTTGCCAAGTGTTCGATGGCACTGTTGGAATATAATTGAGAGACATGTCATTTTCTACTTAGTTCGAAGATAGAATGTTTGAGCACACTCGAACACAACTCATCAGTTCTATAAACGGACATCCAGACTTCAGGGGAGGCAGAACGAACACTTTACCAGATAAGGAACTAGCTCCAACGGCTTCCCCTATTTTTGGGAGTCGACGTAATCTCGTCTCAACGGCTCAACAGATCATGGAAAGACGTGGGGGGGTGGGGTTTCCAATGCATCTAGGGCTCTAAGCCTATAAATATTCCACTTCCCATTCATTTGTACACCTTAGTTACTCTCTACACACAAAACATTACTATATCTACATTGTTATTTTTCTCAACTACTGTTGTTATTATCATTTTTGTGGTAGCTTCCATTTCTCTCATTATTGATGCATCCACGGCTCCAAATCAATAAGATATTTCTTACTTATTTTTATTGCTATTTCGTTATCGTTATCTAGTGTTCAATTTTGATTACTTATCAATTGTCATCGCTTAATCTTCATTTTGCACATTAAATTATGTACAAAATTATAATTATACGCCTTAAATTTTGATATAAATGGTTGCTTGTGCCCGAAGCTACAAATTTAATTGTGTAACCTAAAATCAAAATTAAGGGAATACAATTTGGCACCTACTCTGGGGCCCAGGTAATCTATTTGTTCCAAAATTTACGGCTTAATAAATTCATATCTACTTAATTCATTTTTTATTTGTGTGAAATGGAAGATGACGCAGCTTAGCTTCCTGCGCTATCGCCACCGGCGGACTCATTCCGGAGACTGGAGATGCAGCTACCAGTGAAACCCAAAATCGAGAACTAGGTCACACTCCAGACAGCACTCTAGCTGATTCAAAGCAAAACTGGCCGAGGGCCCAAAGAGATGGAAATGGCATGGCTGACTCAGGATCCAGTGCCTGGGGGTCCATCCTTATAGATTATATTAAGAAGCAGCAAGAGGAGCAATAGAGGTTCTTCGCCAAGCAGGCGAGCATTAACGTCAAAATAAGTGCTCAGTTGGCATCTCTGTCTGGCAGTATGAATATAAGAGCACTCGTTCCCCACCCTCCCCCCACCCAATATTTTCCATAGGCACTCCAAACTCGGTTCCTCAGGGCGCAGTAATAAAGGGACTTATGGGGGGTCGGATCCGAAGGATCGGATATGGCCGCCATGGCTATGAGAGCTTCGACCGCCGTGGTAGCAGAATTAGGAGAGTTGCTTTCTTCAAAGAGTCGAAGGAGAAGAAATTCAAAGAAATTGTGATGTTTATGGAGAAGCTTCTGGGGGTACCTAACTTGTCAAAGAAAATCGATATTAAAAAGTATACGAAGTAGTCATATAAGCTAAGTGCTTCCCCTCTACTGATTCCAAAGAAGTTTGAATTGCCCGATTTGACAAAGTATGATGGGATAACTGACCCCACCGACCACATCCCCATATTTGTCACAACGATCAAGAGGGATGATCTTATGGAGGACGGAGTTGAATCAATGTTACTACTTTCTTTCCAATTTAAGTATCTACCATTGCTCTTTAGTCAGTCCCAAAAGGAAGGCCTCTTTCTATATTTGTTAACTCTTTAATTTCAAGTTTGTTTTGGACCACAATATTTTAAGGCACTGGCCCACATTACACATATCTTATATTTTAAATCACAAGATTTAAAAGTCTTCCTTATTTTCTTAAATTTACTGCCCAGTCAAACCCATACACTTAAAATGGGACGGAGGGAGTTGTGAAGAAGTATGCAGAAATGCTAACTAAGGGAGAGCTCGATCAGATGGCTAAAAAGCTTATCATGGCACTTACGAGGGCTCAAAATCTTGAAAAAAGAGTTGAAGATATTTTTGACATCAAGAAGCAACAGTTCGAATCTATAAAGGAGTTCATGGATAGTTTCCAGAGGGAACGAATGACTTTGACGTATATGGAAGCAAAATGGGCGGCCTTCACTAATAACTTAATCAGTAGTGTCTCGACAACTTAGAGGAGACTAAAGGAGCAGTTACGTGAGCATTCTCCAGAGACATGGGATGATGTATATCATTCATGTAATTCGATAAGATTGGAGGAGGAGGAATATAGATCCAATTATAGTAGCTGGCGCAGCAGCCGCTCGGAGACTTCAAGGAAAATCGAATCTGACAGGTGAAATTCAAATGAACGTTTTATACCCTATGATTTTTCCCGTCAAACAGATTGGGAAAGTGATAGAAAAGATCATAAAAGTTCAACTGAGAGAGGGATCATGGTCCTTTGTTGGTGCCTAAGGACCCACCGGTACCTAAGTTTTCAGAGTACAACTTCAATGTATCAACGAGTGAGCTTGTCAATGCTTTGAGGGCAATGGGTGAAAAAGTAGTAAAATTTTCAAAGGAGATGAAGACCAATCCAGCTAAGAGAGATCCTAATGTGTGGTGTGAGTTCCATGGTGATCACAATCTATGCTATGAGGTATCTCATTTACTTTAAAAGAGGATGTCGAAAGATTTGTTATCGAATAAGGTAGGCAGATATTTAATAGTACAACGAAGGGGAGCAGCCTTTGAAGGCTCCTACCCCGACGAGAACAGTGAATATAATTTTCGGAGGATCTGAAGTCAACGGGGTGACTTTACTTCCACAAAGAAGTATGCAAAGGTTTCTATTACTCATGAGAAACAGACACGTGACAATATCAAGATTGACACCACATAGCTTCTTTTTTTTTCAAAACAGTCCAGATTTGCTACATTGTAAATTTTCTGAAAAAGCTATATGAAACTATAAAGTTTTAAGTAGCAACTCTACCACTTATTTTTTCTGTCTTCTCTTCATACACTCCTGGCTTAAAGATAATATATGCATTTTAACAAAATATTTTATAGAAATGGCTTAACTTTTGATTAATGCAACAATATATTCATGACAAATTAAATAGATTTTCACCCTTTAAGCATGCTAATTCATACTCGAAAATAAAGCATACAAAGTTAATTTTTGTGTTTACCCATGATAAACGAGACCTTAGAGCTCGACAAAGTCGATCCATTAGCATAAACAAGATACGTACACAACAAAATACAACATCTGAATAGCCCTTAAAACCCTCTATTGAACCTTTAAAACTTCAAGATTTTATGCTCCAAATGACCTTTGATACGAAGTCTTTTGGTTCTAAATTTGTTTTTCAAACTTACTTTCTTTTCACTCTATTTTTATCTCAAGTATTTTGCTCATTCAATTTGTTTGTCAGCTAGTAGTTGTGTGTTAAATGATAAGTTAATGCCTCCTATTTATGCTAAAAATTGAAGGAAAAAAAGAGTGGAGTGTAGATTTGTAGAAAAGTACAAACCCACACCTCTTTAGAGTATTTTCAAAAATTACAAATGATAGAGCTGCATTAGACAGTGTTCCAGTCCATTCTAGTCAACTAAAAAGCTGAAATAGGTTGTCCTACTGAAGAGAAAGCCTCATAGGCTTGGCTGGTTGGTAATTGGACCTAGACTTACTAAAGTCCAGCCCAAAACCCATTAAAACTAATGCTAACAAATCAATTTTCAACCTTAAAACTAAAACAACCTACAACTTTTAACACAACTTACCTATTATGCCAGATTTAATTTTGAATTTGACCCCAACCTAAAACAAAACTTAAAACCAAACCAAAACTCACCATATCTCAAACAAGTCCAAGGAAAGAACAACCTCATAAAAACTAAACCTAGTGTTTCAAGTTTTCTTCAATCTATATCAAACTCATAAACACTCCATGTTTTTCATGAACTCCCTCCAATATGCATTAGATAGTTTTTTTCAGAATTGAGACATCCAAACCAATAAATCCATGCTAGCAGAAGCTAAATGACACATTACAAGTTCTAAAATCAATTTTTACAACTACACAATTGAGTGAGACATGTCAAACTCATGCTTGAACCAATGACCAGACCTCCAGACTTAAAGAAAATGGAAGCGAGAAAAACCTTCTTGAAATGCATCTACACTAACATAATCCATAGGGACACACGAATGTCATGCTTGTACTTGAACTCACAAGAACTTAAAACATTGGTCCGTCTAAAATGAAGGTTTAAAAACAAGACTTTAGTTTTAATGCTTGATGAATATATAACCAACACGACCAAAACTAATGAAAGCATAAAAACATGCATTTTAAACATCTTAACAGTACTAAACGTGAATAGGAAATGAAAAGTTTCTTCCAACGCCAAATATACTGGGTACCAATCACTAACATAAGCTAACATACTAGCTAAAGATGAAACTCACCATTTAATACTACACTAAAACACTAGGTTCAGATGAAAACATACGATTATCTTAAACAAACTAAACCAATATTTTCACTAAGACAAAGTGCGGATAGATTCATGCTCGAGCCAGCAGAAATATGAGTATAACATTATAACTATATGATAATCGAACACACACACAAATGCATATATTAAGCTTTAGCTAACAGGGAATAACCGAAGATATATACTCACTCAAAACTTGTACATACATGTATACACAACCATACATATGCTAAATTATGCATATTTTAACACACTGCCTTCACATACTCATCAACAAGGACTAGCTTCAAACTAACACGGCAAAACAGTAATCAACTACATTAAACTAAACTACGATTACATCTAAGCATACAATTGATCTTCAATTCAATACTAAATTGAAACAGGAAAAACATACAAAAGATAGGAAGGGGAAGGAAATTTCTTTCACCGTCGACGAGCAAATTCGACACCACCACAACATAAATTCCGCAGTGTCGTCACTAGCACCACTTCGGCTATGCTACCTCGCCTCCAACATGATAGTCGTAGCGTTGCTGTCACCATCGCAACTGCCTCGTCACCATTACTTCGGAAACAGCCTCACCAACACTGCTTTGTCTAGACGCCGTGCCAAAATCGCCATAAAGTAGGGCCTTTATCCCTCTTCATTTCAGGCCAGTGCCGAAATGGAGAAGGATAAAGGCCTTACTCGCGGCGTCGAAGAAAAGGACCCTAAACAAATGGAAAAAATCAAAAGATCCACTGAGTTATGTTTTCTCTAAGACTTAAAGTCCGATCTATTCTAAACAACTTGGATTTTGGTAAAAGTATTTTTGGGAATGGAAAGAGTGAGGTGAGAGGAGTTCGGGGATGTATTTTTGTAATTTTTCAACTACTGTGGAGAAGTGACGGGGCGATTTTTCTACCGCGGTGGAGAAATTTCTCCACAGTTTTCCCAGCCCCTAGAGGCTTGGAGAAAATGAGGAAAACATGAGGAGTTGAGGGTAATGTATAGGGGCATTGAGTACGAATAAGAACCATTGGATCAATTTGATCCAACAATAGAGATTGGGTGAAACGACCTCGGTCAGTCGTTTAAGAAGTTAGGACTCCGATTGGCGTGTCGATAATTTTAAAATATTCGTAATGTCCATTAGGACTTGTCTGTAAAATTTGATCTAAATCAGACCTCGTTTGGTAGGCATCGGAAGAAGGTTTCAGTTTTTATTGGCGATAAATATTTAAAAGAGATTTTCAAGCTCGGTTTTTTGCCGAATGAGCTCCGATTCGAAATCCGAAAGTGCCGTTAGGTTCATATGATTATTTGTGATTTTTGTAAACTTTTGAAAGTAAATTTCGATGTTGTTCGGCTAGTTTCCGCTAAAATGCCGAAAGTTAAATAATTTGATTTCTTTTCTATTTAAATTCGCATCTTGAGTTTCGGGAGTCCAATTTGAGATCCGCCTTCGCGAGTATGTTACATATATTTTTTATAACTCGTATGAAAAAGTTGGAATTATTTCGAATATCGTGGGGTACTATTTTAATTTTCGTTAAGAAAAGAAAATAAAATAAAAGAAAACAAAAAAAAAAGAGAAAAAGACAAAATTAAGGTTAGGCGGTGGGTCCTTAGCTTAAGCTAAGGACCAGGTAGTAGTAGTAGTAGTAATACGAAAACAGAAGCAGAGAAGCGAAACGAACAGAAATGGAGAAACGCGAGAATATACAGTGGAAAAATATCAGAAAATGAGAAAAGGAGCCGGAGGAAAATAGTATTTTTACCCCGAAACATTCAGGTAATGATCCTAATATATTATTTGAGTTTATTACGTACGTTTGAATATATTTTTACGGTAAAAATAGGGATATTAGACATCGCCCTAATGACGTAAATTGATAGTTTAAAGGGTCAAATGGACCCCGATAATGAAATTGATTATATATTCGTGCTCAGTAAGTTATGGGCAACATATAAATGTAATTTATTTAGGGTTTGGTCATGTGACCCTAAACCCTGTATATAGGCCTGACCTGCGTATTGCGTATGCGAATAGGGTATCAGGTTCTTAATCGGTTTGCCCTAAGATGTGAGGAATGAAGTCTTTAGCCTAATTTGATATATTTTTCTACTTATTGAATAGAGTGGGATCGTTTGGCAATGAAACCAAAGGACAAAGCGGTTATTGAGAGGCTGTGTTAACTTTTGGAAGAGGTAAGTGTTTATATCCATTTCTTTGGAGGCACCTGGCCTCGTGGATTTTCTACTACGTGTTCCTTACGTGTGTAGCTGCCGATAGGCGTACTCATTACGCCTTAGCTTTGGATTTACATTATACATTATATGTTATGTCCTGTTGTTGGTATTGCATTGAGGATCTGAACATTGTACTCTGGCTGTGAGTTGGTACACACTTTCCAGCTGTCAATGAGACTCCCGCGCTGGTGATGGGTTATTATTGCATCATGTTGCATTTGTATGCAAATTGCATCATATTGAGGGTAGGAGGATTCCGCCCTCGGAGCAGGAGGATTCCGCTCCATTGCATCATATTGAGGGTAGGAGGATTCCGCCCTCGGAGCAGGAGGATTCCGCTCCATTGCATCATATTGAGGGTAGGAGGATTCCGCCCTCGGAGCAGGAGGATTCCGCTCCATTGCATCATATTGAGGGTAGGAGGATTCCGCCCTCGGAGCAGGAGGATTCCGCTCCATTGCATCATATTGAGGGTAGGAGGATTCCGCCCTCGGAGCAGGAGGATTCCGCTCCATTGCATCATATTGAGGGTAGGAGGATTCTGCCCTCGGAGCAGGAGGATTCCGCTCCATCTATTTGGCACATGTGACACCATTGCATCATACTGCATTCATCCCATTTCATTGCATCGCGTGCTGACTATTGTGTGACTATCATGCTGTGTTTTGTGTAAGCAGTATGTATACCATATGGTGGACATATTTCAGTTTTCCTATATATTTCTGGCTTGTATTCTGAGTTGCGGGGATCGGGTTGCACGCCGCGACAGGATGAATATATGGATCGGGTTGCACGCCGCAACAGGAAGTATTTCTGATTGTTGATAGGTTCGGGATACCTATATGTTCTGGCTATCTTACGTTCCTGGTTTTAATGAGTTTGTGATGTGTTTCTAGTTATTAATTGGCTCTGCCTTTTCATAATTTAAATAAAAGGAATTTGGTTTATCTGTTTCTTCTCCCTGGCTAGCTATCCTATTCTTTGAGGTGGCTAGTCTGCCCCACTTATTGAGTCCTTTTGACTCACCCTTGTTTGTTGTTTGTTTCTTGTCTATCTATTTCGTTTCGGCAGGTTCGCTCTAGGATTGAGTTCGCCGCGTTGTTCAGGAGCGAAGACGACTTCAGCTGTCAGGGGTGAGCCATATTTATTCCGGATGGCCACCAGTTTATTGTTCATTATTTCAGTTGCATTTTGCTCCCTTAAAGAGGTATCTGTCTTCTTTTGTACTCTTAGATGTCTGGTCTGGATAGCCCTAAACCTAGCATGTTGGGTAGTCAGCTTTAATTTCTTTTGTACAGCTTAGGGGTATCAGTATGTCTGTGTTTTTATTTTAAGTTTTGTCCTTATTTGTAAATTGTTATATTTATTTTCCTGATTTAATTGGTAAGGGTTCGCCCGAAGGGTCTAGGGGAGGATGTCGGGTGCCCGCACGGCCTAACCGGATTCCGAGTCGTGTCATTGGGATGGGTCTCGGCGGAGTACATAGGGTCAAGGCGCGGGTCAATTTTGACCCGGCTTGGTCGCGGTTGTTCATCATTGAACGAAGGGCTTAGACTGAGCCACATTGCCTCTTCCTTTTTTAAAAATTGTTTTTTCTTTTTCCTTACATTTTTTTTAAATAAAAATTAACTAAAATTTAGTTACAAAGACAAATAAATTTTAAAAAAATTAGAATAAATTACATAAGGTGCAAAATACATAAAAATAATTTTTGATAATTTTTTGAATTTTTTTAATAATTAAATTAATTAAACAAAATAGAGGAAAAATACAAAAAAATGCATAAATTATAGAGGAAAATTTTTGAAAAATTAACTTAAGCTAAATAAGTGAACTAATTCTGAAAGTAGGTGATTACACCAGCTAGCCACTTTTTGGAGTGCCAAATGAGGAATAATAAATATTTGCAAAGTTTTATAAGAGTAGCTACAACCACTCAAAATCAGTATTTTTGCCTTGAATTTCAATTTAGAATCTCATGCTGAAGTTTGAAGTGAGAAATCTTAAATAGAAAAAAAATTGAAATTGTTAAACTCCAGTATTTCTTTTCCTAAAATTCAGAAAATCTCACTTTAAACTTTAGTATTTTGACATGAAATCTTGAGTTAAACTTCATGAATTTTTATGGAATTGGAGCAGTTGTGATTACTCTTCTGGAAATTTGAAATTTTTGACTATTACTCATTCAACGCTTTTTTTTAAAAAAAAAAAAAAAAATCATCAAAATTACCCGAAATTGTTCTATTCCCAGTCTCAAATACTTTTTGCTGATAAATTAAGAATGTTAATGGTTGTTGGATGCTGCATTTAGCTTTGTCACCCTTGAGAATTTTTTTGGAAGAATAAGAAATTATAATCTTAAGATTAAATTTTAATTAGGGAGAAGGGCCAAAATTGCCACTGGATTATACAAAAAGGTCAAGAAATACCACGCGTTAAAATTATGTTATTGACATGCCACAGCCATTATAGTTTGAGTTCAAAAATGTCATTATGTAAAAACAATGGCTCAAAAATATTATTTTTATAAACAGTAATTTACCTTTTTTATGTAAATCATAAAATTTAAAAAATAGACACGTTTCAATAAACTGCCCTCACCACAACTTATACTAGTGTAGTTGCCTTCGCTTTGCACAAGCATAAAAATATCAAATTTAAAGCATGAATTACTTTTGCACCAAAAGTCGATTTTTATAATATGCTCCATATATAATTCATTGATAAATAAGAAATCTCTGAGAAATATTAAAGAACACTATCACATATATTAACTTGACTAAAAAGAAATGAAAAGTGAAATATACCATGAAAAAAAAAGAAAGATGATAGGACTAATATAAAATCTGGCAATATGAACATGACATATTGCTTGCTCTTCTTCTTCTTCTTCTATGGCCCTTTTTAGAAGTATTTTGTTATTTTACTATGAATTGTGGATACTTGTGTTTCATAAATTTGATAAATTCTTTAAACTAAATTCAAAAAAAAAATAAGGAAAGGATACAAAGAAGGGAAATTTTTAAAAAGAAAAAAAAGCCATATGTTGTAAAACTAATGGTAAAGTAGAGCAAGAACAAGACAAAATATATGAGAGGAGAAGGAAGAACTTGTATTATTCTCAAAGTGTTTAAAGTGGGTCTTCCATAGAGCCAAATGTGCTCTATTTATAGGATACAAATACATAGGTTACAAATCAACCCAAAGGTTACAAGAATTAAGTAGTGACTTAATAAGGAATTAGTGGTCACTTAGTGGGGAGGAATTAAGTAGGAGAAAGTGGGGTAGTAAAACATATGTTACAATTGAATAATGGTGAGTAGTGGTCATCCACACAAAAAAATGAATTTATAACACTCCTCCTTGGATGACCATTTGGAAGGTAATGTGTCTCGTTAAAACTTTGCTAGGAAAAACCCTGTGGGAAAAAATCTAGTGAAGGAAAAAGAGTACACACATCCTGTAATACGCCTTTAGAGCTGCCTCATTAAAAACCTTACAAGTAAAACCCAAGTGAGATAAAACCTTGTTAAGGGAAAAAGAGTGCAGCGCGTACTTTACTCCCCCGATGAAAATATCATTCAATATCTTGAAGACGACACATTCCAATCTTGTAAATCAGCTTCTCAAATGTTGAGATTGGCAATGACTTAGTGGACAGATCCGCCAAACTATCACTGGAGTGAATTCTTCAGCATTAACTTCATCATTCTTTTGAAGATCACGACTGAAAAGGAATCTTGTTAAATATTTGTCTCCTTTAGTTGTATCTTCCTTTTAGCTGAACTATCCATGCAATATTTCTTATAATATTACTGGGATCCTCGTCTTCAAAGAAATACCACATTGCTGAATATGTTGAGTCCTTGATCTCAATCACCAATATTGTCGCATAGCTTCAAGCATGGCTATTATCTCTTCATAAATTGAAGATGTAGCAGCAACAGTTGATTTTATAAAATTTCATAATATAGGTATTCTACCACAATAAATAAATACAAAGTTGATATCGGGCTTTGTGGATCAAGTAAATACCATGTATTCTTTTGATGTCTTCGCATTGAGGAAGAACTAAATCTTACCAATAAGCTTATAACAAAAGCTATAACTAGTGGAGTATATTTGGTAAGATACTTCAACGTACCAATTGCATTAAAATATAATATTTCAATACCAAGAAGCTCGCAAACGCAATTTTACCACATGTGGTCGGATTGTTTTAATCCGTATAAATATTTATGAAACTTCACTGAATAGGTTTTCCGGGAACCTTTACATGCTTCAAGGATTTTGAATCCTTCAAGGATAAATATATTGTTGCTTAATGAGCCATATAAAAGGCTATTGCAACATTCATACGCATATCAAGTCTTTCATGCACTGCCAGACATACAACATACCTGAAGGTGATTGCATCCACCAAAGGAGAATATAGCTCCATATAATCAATGTCAGATCTTTGTGCCTCAAGTCGTACTTTATATTTAACGACTTATTATTATCAATATTTTTGCACAAAAATATCTTTGTACACCACTGGCTTTGAACCTTCAGGTGTTCGGACTATAGGTCCAAAAACTTCACGTCACTCGAGTGAAGCCAATTTTTGCTTGAATGTATTTTGCTATTTTTGGCCAATAATTTCATGTCTGTATTCCTAACAGACTTAAGCTCAATATCCTCATAATCATATAAATATTGAGCCTTATAATATATGTAAGAGATCGTCGAAGATAATTTCATATCTCGGTTCCCAATCCGACATAACATATTGAGATCTCTTCACATTCATAAATTTTCAGGTACCTGAACCTCTCCTGAGGAGGTTTTATGAAGTGTTATGTCGTGGACTCTTCTAGAGCCCCGCCTCCTTATTTGACCATCTCAAATATTTACTCCTTTACTTTTTCAAGGATTTATCTTTTGGAACTGAGTAGTCTACCACGCTTCAGGCGTGTCTTAGACTCATTTACATAAATATAATGTTTCACCAGGACATCAGGAGCATTAGCAGCTGGAATATAATATTTTTCTTTGGGTCAGTAATGCGTCTGGCAGTGACTTGCATTATCTTTATATGAGGATCATAATCAAATGATAATTTAATTTATTTATTCCTCGGCTGTTTTAATTTCTCCCCTTAATGTTAGCCAAACTAACATTCGTTCCCAACCTTATATGGGATCCATCTTTGTGCATTGCGGTGGAGTAATTGATAATATACCGCACATTAAAATTATTAGATGGAAAATATTCGGTTCCTGACCCTGAACCAATTATGAGGGGGAATTCATTTTGTGGCATATCGTGCACAAGTGCTGCTTTATAAATATACCATACCTCATACCTAATTTAGGTAACATTGTTCTCATATGCATGGTTTAGCAATTGGAGGCTTTCAATATATGAATCTGCTAAACCTGCTTGCCAACATTATCAAGATAACTTGTCTTGATTGCATAATCTAGAAATCTGCTCATAATAAAACTTATTTGAGCAAATACTTAACCTCGCAAGTACCATTGCTGGTTTGTAATAAAACGCACATGTGACCTTATCATAAATACATCTATTTATAATAATTATATAGTCCACATGGCAGGTGAACGGGCCCATATTCACCTTTTATACATTCCAGAAGTGTGGGGATCCTGATCCCAAATTTAGTTGGTCGAATAATTTATTTATCTTGAGAACAAGCAGTACAAAGAGAATTCTTGAAGAATCCTGATTCTTCGATATATACCCATGCAAATTCTCATTTATATATTTTGTGCATCATATTTGAACCGGGATGATCAAACCGGTCATGTCAACTCATAAAGTTATTCATCTAGTAAACTTCTGGTTTACTATAGCATGGGCTTTGTAACAATAAACTAGTGGCATACACATATTATTCTACCACACTTATATTTTGTGTAGTACAAACTTAAGAAAGAGACGGGGAGCTTTTCAAGCACATATATCTCACCCGATATTCCCATATTTATATGGTACAAACTGAAGGAAGAGACGGGTAACCCTTTATTATATACATATATCTTACCCGGTATGACTGTAGTAATATGGAGATATTAAATCTTCCCATATTTGTAGTCTCAATATGATAGCTATTTCGGAAAATATATTTGAAACTTAATAAGTTTCTTTGAGACATACTACAGTAAATATTTCATCAATCTCATTCCTCCAGGTAGTAATAATTTGGCTCTCTTAGAGCTCTATATTAGTTTTGTACTACCATATATTTGATGACACACCATCCTTATGGTGAATATCTCCTTCAAGGAGAAAATCATATAATTATTCTCATGGTCAAATTATTATATGCAAGATCAATTTCTTGCTTCCTTTGCTCTTATGTAAATAATAATACATAATTTCGACGTACATTCTGTACGAGAGCAATGACCATTCATGTCACAATATATAATAGTTCATTCTACTCGAACCCTCTTCTAGAGGTGAGTTTTGGTACTTTATCAACCACGCGCTGGCACGTCCGTATCATATCTTTTATCATATATTGCTACATTCACTTTCAGGAATGGGTCCACATTCATAATATTTATTATAAATTGTCTCATTCACTTTAGGAACGGACCATAATCATTTTTTGACGTGCCTCACATTCACATAACATATAGATGGCATTATTACATTTACCATTTGAACGGTTACTTTTGATAACCCTTATTGTTCTCTTATTAATTTCACAATGATGACAATTGCTTCATTCATTGACTCACCCACGACTATGGTCTATACCATGGTAAATACTTTGTCGTCTTTCAGACATAAAATATTGTGTCTTCTTTCAGACATAAAATTATTTTGCCATCTTTCAGACATAAAATATTGTGTCTTCTTTCAGACATAAAGATATTTTGCTTTCTTTCAGGCATATTATGTTGTGTCATCTTTCAGACATAATGATAATTTTCCTTCTTTCAGGCATATTATGTATTGCTACTACATTCACATCTGAGAATGGAGCATTATGTTGTGCTCCCACATTCACCTTATGGGGAGCCTATTTAGTGGACGTCCTTCATGATTTTTATCAAAAATACTTTATCTTTTTGATAATACTTTAGTTTGCCTCAATCATCATTATGCCATCAATATCTTATTATCGCAAAAGCGTGTTAGGCCATAATGCGTTGGGAGTTGAATATGATGTCTTACCCTTAACCAATAGCATAATAAGTCAAAGTGTGTACATATGATGCAATTTGAAGTACAATACTCAAAGGTACTCATGCTTCGTGTAATTGAAACATAGTACTATAATCATGTATCAATGATATAACACTAATATATCGGGTAAAGATCATAAAAAAAGTATTATTTCTCCGGTCTCCACTTACCAAGAGTATAAAAATTTATACCCAACTATAAATCAAAGAAGAATTCTTTAAAAGTTACAATATTTGTTTCATTCCATATATCCATGTGAGAGTAAAATATTAACCATATTACATAATCCATGTTTGCTCTCACAAGCAGTTTATCTAATGGAAGAAATGCATAAGATTTTGTTCACTTTATATACTCAACGAGTACAATTTTATAAGAGCAATTTATTTTCTAATGATGCTTAGTCATTCTGAATAAATCTAATTGCTAGATAAATAGGATAGAAATGCTTATCAAAGGATCGTGTCAATTACTTAAGATGATGATAAAGAGGCCCTTCTACACTTTTACACGAAAAATAATTGCTTACTAATTTATGTAAAACTTTTCGTGATAATTATACCACAACCATTAACACCATAATCTTATAAAACCTTTTTAAGTATGAGATGTATATTACTGTTACATGCATGTATTCCAATACATATCTTTATTTCCGAACAATGTTTAATAAAATAATTCTCTTTCCTTTTAAGATAATAAACTATGAAAGATAGAGTCATAAAGAGATTTGTGTACCTTGAAACATGAGTAGAACTGATCTACAATATCATGTTGCTAGGCCATGCACCCTTAAATTGTTGTCAAAGGATAGCTAAAAAATCAACCAAACAATGGAAGAATAGACAAAAGTTGTAGTCAGTGAAAGGTTTCTACAATTTAAAGTGCTATAAAACAAAATGAAAATAGGGTACTATTAATTTTGAGATTAACAAAAACCATAATATGAATGAATTTAGAAATAAAAAAACTTATCTTATGTTAGCAACAAGAACGTTGGCTTCTATCAATTGCATCATGATTTGCTTTTCATTTCTTCTAAATCGTGTAATAAAATAGAGACTCGTGCTGATAACGTGTTGCAAAAAACTAATGGTAAAGTAGAGCAAGAACAAGATAAAATATATGAGAGGAGAAGGAAGAACTTGTATTATTATCAAAGTGTTTAAAGTATGTCTTCCGTAGAGCCAAATGTGCTCTATTTATAGGATACAAATACATAAGTTACAAATCAACCCAAAGGTTACAAGAATTAAGTAGTGACTTAATAAGGAATTAGTGGTCACTTACTGAGGAGGAATTAAGTAGGAGAAAGTGGGGTAGTAAACCATATGTTATAATTGAATAATGGTGAGTAGTGGTCATCCACACAAATAAATAAATTTATAACACCATAAGATCTCATGGGGCCTCTATTTTATGGTTTATGTCGAGAAACAGTTTAGGTGGTAAATTTTTCCAACGACTTTCTTGAACCCATGTACATGAATAGAATAATATTTTCCAGGAACAATCGTCTCAACTTGCCTTTTCAGTTTCCTATCTACACCATCTCCTAGGCCCTCAAGCTAAAAAAATTTAATTCAGTGTGCCATTGTACTTTCCTTGATAATTTATTTTCATCATAAAAACGATCATATGGGCAAAAATACGTCACCTATTGCTACGGGGATACAAGTCCAGCTGGAGAGACTAGACTTATCCTACAAGTCACCGGGTACTGAGGATATACGCTAGCTCCTAGAGCCAACGACTGTTTAGACGGTTTAGTCATAGGGCGCAGGGCACACATCCCGCTGCCTAAGGTTTACTGTCTCCTAGTTAGGGTTTAGTGGTATACCGCCTTGAGTTGTAGGCTCATAGCCTTATTAGTACTTGTATTTTACCTTATTTATGACTAGTATCACTACTATAAATACCACTCCTTACATTGTATTGTATATATTCGCCATCGAACTCGGCTACTCTCAAGGAATAAGAATTACTTTATTTTCTCTATTTTTTCTTACTTAATTACATGTCTTTATTTTCATCGTATTTATTTACTTTTTCATCGTAATTTACCGTATTGCTTCTGACCTCATTCATAATTATTTGTTTAACCTAGACGTATAAATTTAGGCATAAACAGTTTGGCGTCCACCATTGGGCCCAAGCAATTGTAGGTATTCTACGAAGGAAAAGGCGCAATCATGTGTAACGGCAACAGCAACAATTAAAAGAACACCACGGATGCGGTAGACGAGTCTGCGAAGGATCTCAGTGATTCCAGCCTCCAACAAAAGGATCCTATCGAGCAGCCAAATGATTCTTCTCATGAACCAATCCTTATTGCTAGCGATGCTGAAGGCGATCAACCGCTAGGAGGTAATACAGAGTTCAGAGGCTTCCTCTTGGACATCCTCAGAACTGCGTCCGAGCGGAACTCGAACAGCATAGTTGAAGGGATATCCCAAAGATTGGGAGCAATGTTTGCTGGTTCATCTCAGAGACCATAGTCCCCTCGAGGACCGCCGCCCACGAAAAACTCGCCAGCATCAGTTCCCAATCGAAGGCTTAACATGGATGTTATTACAAGAGGCTCAGCAACAATCAAACACCAAGTTCTTAAGGGAGCCCTTGTCATTCAGGATCTCATAAAGGAGATGAAGGTCATCCATGACCGGATCGGTAACGTGCCGGGTGCTCCACCCCAGGTTACCACGGAAGATGAGCAAAAGTTCTACAAACATGCTTACAAAGCAAGCGCCGCGTAGCTCCGCATACCAAAGCACTTCTGCCTGTCAGATAACTTAAATTATGATGGAACGACCGATCCGGACGAGCACATCGCTACTTATTATACAGCTGTGAAGAGTAACGAGATTACTGAAGAAGAAATTCAGTCTACTCTGGTGAAGAGATTTGGATCGACTCTTACCAAATGAGCCCTTGCTTGGTACACTCAGCTACCAATGGGATCTATCGAATCATTTACTCAGATGCTAGACCTGGCCAAGAAAGCGCATTCTGGTGCCCGAAAGAGGGAGAAGCGCATGGAAGACATCTTAGAGATACGACAACGTGATTACGAGTTGATAAAGGATTACCTCGATACTTTTCAGAAGCAACGTATGAAGCTCCCTCATGTCCCTGATAACATCACTGGGGTAGCCTTAGGCAAAAGTTTGAATTCAAAGGGATCTTTAGCTACCCGAGAATTGCAGTGGAGTTTGACTCAACATCCAGTGTCCATATGCAGTGCGTTACATCAGAGGTATACTGAAAAACTTCGTTTGGAATCGGATCATTCTCATAACCCCGAGGATGAGCAAAGGAAGAGACCATAAAGCCCGTCCCGAGAAGGTGAGGGGGATGGCAGAAGAGTGAAGCCAAAGGTTCAGTATCAAGCGGGCGTCGAGCGGCAGAATAATTTTCGAGCATCTGGATCCCAGGAGAAGCTGGCTGAACCCCGAAATTTCAAAGACTTTTGTCTTCGTGTCACCGTTGTGGACCTAGTCGCCAATCACTTTGGTAAACTAGGCCCCAGAGACCGATGGCCATCTAACACGAAAGGGTCTACAGGAAGAAACACAATGCCCGATTGTGATTTTCATCGCAGCGGGGGCCATGCAACGGTCGATTGCAACGCGTTGATGATCGAGATTGAGCACTTACTAAAGGAAGGACATCTCAAAGAGCAGCTGGAAGAAGGGCCCTGTCGTTTTAAAGGTTTGGAGTCTGAGAACCTAAAAACCATCAATGTAATCTTCGTGGACGAATAGTCAGACACGGCCCCGGGGGACTACAACCACCAGGATAACATTCGGGTCCATCCGATTCAACCTGGAGGAGCAAGCACACCAATAAGGAGACCTCATTGTACCTGTGGAAGTATCCAGTGTACATATCCAGCGGGCTCTTATCGATCCGGGGAGTAGTGTTAGTATTATCCAGGGGGAGGTGTTGCACTAATTCAGCCATTGTCCTCAAATATCCTCAAGTACTCGGAACATAATGGGTTGCAACGAAATCCGGGAAGCATCTACTAGAGAACTAGCTCTACTGGTACACATACCGGGCATGACAAGCACAACCATTTTCCAGGTGATGAATTGCAATCTCCCGTACGATGTAATCCTGGGACGACCATGGATACACGACGTCAGGGGAGTGCCCTCAACACTTCATCAGGTCTTCAAGTACCTGACCCTATAAGAGGTTAACGACCTACGAGGTGAGCGGCCTCTCCTTGAGGAATGTCGCCTTACTTCAGACAGGATTACATACGTTGAGTTGGAAGTTATTGAGGCCATAGAGCAAGAGGTTAGAGAGGAACTCAGCGAACTGCGGGATCAACTGGCGGCAATGGATCAACTAGTCCTAAGAGCGACTGAATTGGTATGTGGTCTCTCTGAGGTATTGCGGAAGCAAGGAAGACCCCTGTGGCAGATACAATGTTATTTGACAATAGCTCAGACGAACATACAACTCATACAGATTCTAGTGATAACTGAACCAGGGATAGGTGAGCATCTACTGTTATACATTTCAATATCTGAGATAGCCTGGAATGCGGTCCTTGTACGAGAAAAGAACGGGCAGCAGTTTCCCGTAAAATACACCAGCAGGAAGCCGCAACGCATAAACAAGTTCTTGTCCTTGCTGCTCCAGTTCATAACAACCGTGGTAATGGCCACACGAGAGTTGCGCTCATACTTTCAGGAACCGGTCAGTTTAGTCTCTTCGACACCGGTACAAACCATTTTGTCTAAACTCGGTCTGACGAAAGATATGGAAAAGTGGGCTGAAGAGTTGGGAGAGTACGACGTCACCTAACCATGCTCAGATGTCAAGTCGCAGGCATTGGAAGGTTTTACCTTAGATTTTGCAGAAGAACTAGAACAGAAGGCTGAAAAGTTACTCAGAAATGAAGCAGTGATCGAGTACGGCCGTTGGGAAATTCACATGAGAATGAATCCCAATAGTGAAGATTAACCTGAAGAGGTTAATCTATGGATTAGAACGCTCTGGAATGGTCTACCATCAGGCCACGAAAGCCGATGACAATGAAGTAGAGTGTGAAGCCATAATTCAAGCTCTTGACTTAGCCTACACACTGGGGGCCAAGAAGATTAGCCTGTATAACAAATCTCAGCTGATGGTTGATCAACTAAGCAAAATCTTCGTAACTGAGGACATCTGCGAGCCAGATCGAAAGAAGAAAATCGGGGCAATCCTGAAAAATTTTCATGCGTGGGAATTAATCCACCAAGAAGAAATCTCAAGAGATGCCGAAGCATCCGAAGATTCGTACGATTGGCAGACGATAGTTGAGCTAACTCCCGCAAGCCTAATGAACCTTGAAGTTCCAGATACATGATCTTTCGCAGGGCAGTATGATGTGTTGGTCAACTATCTGAGCGGAGATCTTCCTGAAGACAAGTCAGAAAGCATTCACTTGCGGAAACAGGCAGTTCACTGTACTTGATCGGCGAGAGGTTGTACCACAGGGTCGTCAACGACCCGAGGGATGACTTTCAAGGCTCAACACCCTTAAACAGGGAAGTCCAACCAAATACACCGGAATCTTTCAAGGATCAAACATGAAGTACCTTTTCTTGAGAAGGCATTTACTTTGCTTATGTTATTTCCTTTTAAATTACAGTATTTTAATACTCTTTGGATATGTTACGAGTTTTCACCTACAACATCCTAGGCCCCGTGCCTTTATTAATAAAACTACTATCTTCTTTAGTCAGTTTTACTCATTTTTTAGATCCATCTACGATCCAACTATTCATAGCCCCGGCCAGACCTAAGTTTGAAGAAATATACTCACTTTTCGCTACAAAAAGTAGAGTACACTACTCGCTTAGAGCTATACCACAGGCACCTGGCATTAATCGAGCGTTGATCTCACCAAATCAACAGTTGCATCTACATGCCGATGGGGACGCCTGTCCGCGTAGCGCCAGAAAGTCTTAAATACTCGAGTACTAAGCAAAGACGTTCTGTCTCAGAATGCAAAAGGATCGTTTCAACACGGGCTAAAGTCGTCTCATTGTGGGCGCAAACAACCATCTGCTACAGATGCAACCTAGCTGATGTCTATCGGTGCACAACAGTCGTAATTGCTTAAGGCAAGCACACTGACACAAGTTCTTAAACAATTAGAACAGTCAGAACGACTGGAAGTCATCTAATATCTAGGTGCACAAACATGCTACTCGTTCGCACATTACAAAACGTGTAATAACACAAGTACGTATGAAATATTGATGAACATTCGTTTCATTAATAACAAACAGCCCGTAGGCTTATAATATACATTTAGTTCTTCCTGAATACAACATTTGGTTATAACAATTGTAGAAAAAAAAAGGAAAGGGAAGACTAAAAACAAAGAGCTCCTCAGGATTTACATGGCTAAAGATCCTTCATCTGGATTGCAGCTACCAGCCGTAAACAGTCCAGAGTTCTTCTTTTTTTTTTTTGCAGCTTAAGATATGTCGGCCCGAGCATTCCCTCGCAACATACGGCCGCTGAAACAGCCAAAGCCCGTTTGCTTGATTGATGCAATCTAAAATGTGGAAGCTAAAACATACGATATGCGGAAGCAAGTAAACGGGATAAACAAGAAATCGAGACTAGGAAGGCAAGAAATTAGAAGAAAGAATCGAATTCAATTCACACACATTGATTCAATTCAAAAGGGAGAAAGGGAAACTTGAACCTAACAATGGATTCAAACTAGGTGTCGAACTCCATAGGTTCCAAGTAAAGCGATACACGAAGCTTCAAGCTTCGAACTCGAAGGGCTCGGTCTCTTCAATGTTCTCTCTCAATTCTCTCTTCAATAATGACTGACTAACTAACTAATGAAATAAATGACCTAAGGGAGGTATTTATAGTCTCCCTTTACATGTTTGTAAAATGTCTAAAAGCCCATAAGAGGGGTAAAAACAATAAAGGCCACTTAGGGCTAAAATAGGAATTACACGCTTAAACTAGCAAAATCCAGTGTGCAATCCATCAAGGGTAGGCGGTCCGCCCACCCCCACTAGGCGGTCCGCCCACCCCCACTAGGCGGTCCGCCTCTCTCAAAGTCCAGAGAGTAAGCAGCCACCTAGGCGGTCCGCCCATGGCTTGAGGCGGTCCGCCTCTTCCTGAAGCTCCTTGAAATGCCTCCATATGTGCCTCGGACGCTCCTCCTTTGTAGCCTAGGTGGTCCTCCTTCCATGGCACTCCAATGCATGATCTTCAAGTTGCTTCCGGAGCCCTTGACTTGTATTCCTTATGCTCTCGAGCTTGGCTCTTGATGGTTGGGAACTAAGCCAATTTGGATTGCATCATTGATCAAAGCAAGGGATCCAAGAAGCACCTGAGTACAGGCCTAACCTTCCCCCATCTCGTCTATTGAACTTGAAGAGAAACTAGAAGACTAGTAGCAAAGCTTTACCATCCGCTTCAACCTCAACTGGCCAAAATGGAGTACACAGCCCCACAGATCTTCAAGTGCAAATAGGAGTTCGCCAAGAGCAGAAAGGCTTGAGCTGGGAACCTACCACAGGGGAGCCTCTTTCCTCGGGAATCCCACAACCAACGACCAATAGAGCGTTGCAATAGCGGTTCAGCTGAAGCAGATAACCAAGGAGAAAGCCATGAACCACGGAGTACTCCGAAGCTCAGTGACACCTTAGTCACTCGCTGCTGTATAGCTATATCCTCTTGCATGCCATGAAATGGAGCCAAGTGGTGGATCACCAGCCCGGTGCCATTGAATGAATGACCTGGACACACGAAGTATCCTGCCAGAGACGCCGTACGGAAGTTGAAAAGGCTAAGTGTCCTGACCCCGCATGACAAGAAGAATATCACAGCAACCACTGTGTTAGAAGATGAGTGCACCGTAATCAGTGCACGTGAAATATTGAAGACATCCCGAAGGACATCGTCAGAATTCCGATCAAACTTCATGGTTTGGGGGACTTCATCCGTTTTCTCATGGACAAAGAACGGAAAAGAGGTAATTACAGGCGAGTTTCCTCCTTCATGCAACATCCATTTGGAACGAAGAAGGTTTTCTGAGAGTATCAAACTAGGATCAAAGGCGAACTTTTTTAAGGAAAAGAAAGCTTCTCGTTATCATGAGAAATTGTTGAAGAAGTGAATTATTTTCTGAAGAAGAGTTTATGATTTTCCCACTGTCATGAAGTCACTGTTTATAGGCAAAAATGGATAAGGATGGAGCACGAAATGGTCAAGCGTCATTATTACTATAGATATGAGAAGATTCGGAGCAATTAATGGCAGTTGCTGAAAAGGTGCGTGAGATCAGTATCAGCCAATCAGAAGGAAGTATGCGAAGTTCTCAAAGAGATCAATATCATTTTTGGTCATAGAGACTGCGAGTCACGAGGAGTCAGTGAGATATCTTTTCACGTCACACCGCCTTCACTTCCTGACTGCTTGCGTCAACACTCAGCAAGTGGGGGGACTGACTGTATGGGCAAAAATACGCCACCTATAGTTACGGGGATACGAGTCTAGCTGGCGAGACTAGAGTTATCCTACAAGTCTCCAGGCACTGAGGATATACGCCCGCTCCTAGAGCCAATGACCGTTTCGGCAGTTTGGTCATAGAGCGCAGGGCACACATCCCGCTGCCTAGGGTTTACAGTCTCCTAGTTATGATTTAGTATACCACTGCCTTGAGTTTAAGACCATGGTCTTATAGTACTTGTATTTTACCTTATTTATGACTAATATCACTACTATAAATACCACTCCTTACATTGTATTGTATATATTCGCCATCGAACTCGGCTACTCTCAAGGAATATGAATTACTTTATTTTCTCTATTATTTCTTACTTAATTACATGTCTTTATTTTCATCGTATTTATTTACTTTTCCATCGTAATTTACCATATTGCTTGTGACCCCATTCATAATTAATTGTTTAACCTAGACGTATAAATTTAGGCATAAACAACGACGAAATATAAATTCATGAAAATTAAATACGTGAATCTATGACGCCATTTGTAATTAATTTTATTTTATTACATTAATTTTCAGAATGTTAGATATTAAAAAGAAAGTTTCCACATGCATCTAATTGCTTATCATACTATTCTAAAAGAGCCGATCCCTATAGCAAAAAGTAAATAAACATTTTGCCCCTGTAGCAATTAAATTCCTATTTTTACTTTTATAAAAAATAAAACTTTTCAAAATTTAGAAGAACTATTACGTATAGATTCATCTGTACTTTTTTGCTTGGGGTGCTTTTAGTATTCTCAATTAATTAAGTCTCAATTTAATTAGTGAAAACAATTGAACCTTAAAGTTATCATGTTTAATCCTTGCATTGAAAGTTTCAGAGAAATTACTACGGTACATATGTATGAAACCTTTACAAATTTTTCATCATTAGGCTCTTGAGATTCTTATACATGTATCATTTTTTTCAATTTTAAAAATAAAGGTACATAAAGTTGATTATTTCAAAATTTTGACATAAAGAAGAATAAGCTGCAACACTTGAGAATAGCTTGCACGGTGCATATCTCATTACCTCGCCTTAAAGAATCACAACCAATATTTTCATTGTTACCCAATGTTTGAAGAACTATAGTCAGGAAAATCAAGCTTATAGTCTCTTGCTTATTTTGGTTCGGTAATTACTTTTTGTACTTCATTCTTTTAATTTGTTAAAGATGGAAGATTAGTATTGTAGTGTTTAGACAGGTTAGTCCACTCAATATTTAATGGGTGCATCATAAATTTCTGTTTTCAATGACATGTTATGATCCTTCTCGGTTTTTTCGGTTTGTCAAGATTTTGCTAGCCATTTCATAATATCATTGAGGCGCATTAAAATAAATAGTATCTTCTCAACTTTTGAATTACGGTAATTTATTTGGGATAAATTTACCACAATAATATAAAAGGTCACGGGTTCTAACCGTGGAATCAGCCACTGATATTTGTATCAGGATAGGCTACTTACATTTTTCTATTGCGGGGTGTGGTCCTTCCCCATACAATGGTGATCGTGAGATGCTTCATGAAGCAGGTTGCCCTTTTAATGATTTTGCAACTGTAGTAATAATAGTCCCCAGATTTAACCATGCCTTTGTATTAAGTTTATATTTCCTGTTGAACAAAATAGGTTTATTGCTTGGCTGGCATCACAGGGGAAGCTACTAACCAAAGATAGAACACAATTCATGAATCTAGTAGTAGCGGATGCAGGTTGTTGCCCATGTGATGAAGGGCAGCTAGAATCACATCAACACATACTTGCTGACTACAACTGGATAGCTGGAGTGCGGGGTGCAGTAAGTCAATGGACAAAACATCAGTTCCCTGCACAAGGAGCCAAGCAGACTCTTATGTGGATCAAGAGGAAGCATTGGAAGAAGTTTAAAAAAGAAGTTCTGGCTGCAATATGGAATGCTATAGTTTACTATACTTGGAGAGCTAGGAATTGGAAATTGTACAGAGAAATATCTGTTAATAGCATTTTTGTAGTTACACAGATACAAAGAGAGAGTACGAATGTTACAGAGCTCAACTAGAGCTAATGGATGTAGGAGTTTTCTTCAAGCCTTATGCGCTTAGTTTGTTTGTGTGAGGCCTTATGTTCTTGGTGTAGCTAGCTGAGAAATAAGGTGCTCTTTAGGTTTATTGTTTTGCTGGTTGATGGTAATTTTTCACATTTTTACCCAAAAAAAAAAAAGTACTCCTCAGATTCAACCATGCCTTTGTGTGTAATATTTTATTTACTATTCAATGTCAACCTACTCAGTGGTTTGTGATCAAATGAAGCTGCAATTTTAAATATCTAGCTTATGAGTTGTTATGCTTTGGTTGTCCTTTTAAAAGCTTACAACAGAAAATTCGCTAAACTCGCTGTGCTTTAGCTAATGTGATGAGCATATAGAGTTTCTACGTGCATCTTGTAAGGCAGTTAAAGTTTCTAATTGAAAGACTGCCGAGCATAGTTATTTAAACACCATTTAGCTAATAGTATCAACAAAACTCATCATACATAAGAATTCATGCTATTTTTAATTTTTACTTTATGATGTAAACCCATTATTTTAAAATTAATGTGATTTAGAAATATTATACTTATTGATAAGGGTTTACACGAGCGCGTACCCAAAAACTACCTGAAAAAATGCAAATAAGTTGATGATAAGAACTAAATTGACCACTTATGCACATCAAATACAATATTAAAAATAAATGCAAAAAGAAGAAAATCTTTCTTCAAAACAAAAGAAAGAAGTCAAATTGTATCACGGGCAATAAAAAAGTTCTCATATTTCATGTTCTTTACTCATTGATGAACAATTACAGAGGTGCAAAGTGTGATAAAATTGGAGGCACAAATATTCCATAAAGCATGTGTCTAAGTAGATTTCGTAAAGCATAATACAAATAGAAGCAAAAACTTGAAAAACAAAGCCCAGTTAATTGTTAGTAGGTGAAGAATAATGATTCAGATAATTCTCTGCTGATCTCAACATTAAACATTACAAGAATGTTCATAACTGCATTTTTTACTTCATGGTAATATAAGGGATTTTTTGAATTTTGAAAATAAAGCTATAGCCTAAAGAATGTTACAACGACGAAATTGGATATTGCAAAATTACTCCTACGACAATTGCAATGCATAATTACCCATTAGCAAATCTGATTGGCGAATCTATGCAAAAAGACGAAAGATTAAAGAATGAATAAATGTTATTCATCATGCATGGCTTATAGGAATTTTCATGATGCTAGAAATACTTTTGAAAATGATATCTCAATCTGGAATAACACCATTTTTGGCAATATTTTTCAAAAAAAGAAAAAACTGCTTGCTAGAATAAATGGTGTCAAATCTTCTCCTAATTATTCTACAAGAATTTTTCTGCATGATTTAGAAATTAAATTAATTTCAGAATATAAAATATTATTAAAGAATGAAGAGGATTTTTGGCGCCTCAAGTCAAGAGTAGATTGGTTAAACTTTGGAGATGCAAATACAAAATTTTTTTAGGTTTTAACCCTTAATAGACGTAGGAAAAATGCTATTACTCATTTTCAAGATGAAAATGGCTCCATTATTTTTGAACAAGAGGCAGTGGCAAACCATGTTTTAAGCTACTTTGAAAATCTTTATTCCTCGGATCACATTAGTAGCCCCCTCAATTATATAGATCAAAATGCTAGTTGGTATTCAAGAGTGGATCTCTCTAGTCTTGATCATCCTTTAAATGACTCTGAAATAACTAAGGCTGTGTTTTCTTTTAGACCATATAAGGCCCCAGGTTCGGATGGACTCCATCCTTTTTTTTTCCAAAAATTCTGGAATATTATTGGTAATTCAGTTAAAAAAATTTTTCATCAAGTATTTGCTAGTAGTTCTCTTCCTAGTTACTCTAACACTACTTATCTGTGTCTCATTCCAAAATTTAAGAATGCAATTCATCTTAAAGACTTTCGTCCTATTGGTCTTTGCAATACTATCTACAAAATTATAACTAAAATCATAGCTAACCGTATCAAACACTTCCTTGACAAGATCATCAGTCCCAATCAAGCTAGTTTCCTTAAGAATAGGAGAGCCTCTGATAATGCTATTATCATTCAGGAATTTGTTAACAAATTTTCTAAAATGAAAGGTAAAAAGGATGAAATGCTTGTCAAGATTGATCTTGAAAAGGCATTTGATAGAAAAGAATGGTCTTTTATTAGATCTATGCTTGCTTTTTTTAAGTTCCCTCACAATATTTCTAAATTAATTCTGTCTTGCATTGCATCCTCCTCAATGGCTATTCTAGTCAATGGCTCTAAGACAAAAATTTTCAACCCCTCTAGAGGTATTAGACAAGGAGACCCAATGTCCCCCTACATCTTTATTTTGTGTCTTGAACTACTTTCAATTTATATAAATCACAAAGTCGACCTTAATATTTGGAACCCTATAAAACTCTCCCCTAAGGGTCCAGAATTCTCTCATCTTTTATTTGCCGATGACATCACTATCATGTCTAAAGCAACAGTAAATTCAGCAGTAGCTATTAAATCAACCCTTGACCTCTTTTGTAACTTATCTGGGGAGAGAGTTAGTCTGGCTAAATCTAAGATCATTTTTTCTAAAAATACTCCTACTTCCCTAACTTGTCATCTAAGTTCCATTCTTGATATCAAAGTAGGGCATAACTTTGGGAAATATCTAGGCTTCCCCATTTTAAATTTACAGCCTAAAGCCAAGGATTATCAATTCCTCTTAGATAATTTTCAATCTAAATTGGCAAACTGGAAGTCAAATTTCCTAAACTTAGCAGGGAGGTCAACCTTAGTAAAGTCAACCCTTAACACCCTTCCGAATCATATCATGCAATTCCATCTACTTCCTTCTAAAACCCTTAAAACTCTGGATAAAATCCAAAGGAATTTTATTTGGGGTACCTCAGAGTCCAAAAACAAATTGCACCTTCTATCTTGGAATGTCATTACAAAACCTAAGCAGCTTGGAGGGTTATCCATTACTAAAGCTAAAACCAAAAACATGGCCATGATCACTGGGTTAACCTGGAGACTAGTCTCAAACCCCACTTCTCTATTGGCCACTACTATTTCTAACAAATATCTTACTAAACCAGAGTCAAAATCTCATTCCTTTATTTGGAAAAATGTTTTTAAAGGTTGGCCTATATGTTATCACAATACCCAATGGATTGTAGGTAATGGTAGGAATATTTCTTTTTGGCATCATAACTGGATGGCTAGTAGGTACAACCTTAGAAGCTTGATTAGTGGCCCCCTCCGATTAGGAGAAGAAAATCTTAAACTAGCAGATCTCCTAGTTAATAACTCTCTAGACCTCTCTAAAATTTCTTATCATTTTCCAGAAAATCTTAGACATTCTATAATTGAATCCTTTTATCTTTCTAATTCTGAGGACTATCCTATTTGGAAGAACTCTAGTAATGGTATCTTCTCCCTAAAGTCCACCTACACCTCCATAGAGACTTTTATTAGCAGTGGAAAGGACTTTATTTGGATCTGGAGACTCAATACCCTTAATATTAGCAAGATTGGTATTAATATTAATCCAGTTTGTGCTATTTGTAATGGTGAGGAAGAATCCTTATACCATATCTTCCTAGGGTGTTACATAGCCAAAAATTTTTGGAATGATTGTTCTATTGTTTGTAGTCTACCTGACTCCCAAAATTGGCTTGATGATCTATGTAACCTCTCCCCAAATTTAGCTTCTCTTCACTTTAATTGGCTTGAATTTCTCTCCTTTGCTTTATGGAATCTTTGGCTAAATCGTAATAGAAATAATATTAATAATACGACAAATGACTTATCCTTTAGTAATGTTAAATCTAAAGTTATAGAGTATAAATTATTTACTTCAAAGGAGATTAGCCCTAACCATCTTGTTCACATCAATTCTAAATGGCATCCTCCTTCGTCAAACTTTATTAAGTTAAACACTGATGGCGCTTTCAACTCTTCTAATAAAAAGGCTAGTATTGGGGGTGTTTTTCGTAACTCTAATGGAGATTGGATTCTAGGCTACCATAAAAAAATTCAGGGCCTAAATCCTATGCATGTTGAATTAATGGCTTTACATTATGGTCTTACCTTAGCCACTAATCAGAATTATTCTCACCTTGAAGTGGAAACAGACTCCACAGATTTAATTCATCTTCTGGATAAACCTGACCCTACTTACTCTTCTATTGTGCTCAAATGCAGGTTAATGATGTGCTCCCTCCAAATAACCACAATCAGGCATAGCTTTCGGCAGGGCAACAAGGTTGCGCACCTTCTAGCGCAAGGAGCTCCGGGTATGTCCAAAAACTCAACTACCTATCACTATGCAGTGCCACCAAATTTTGTCCAACATGCTCTATGGGAAGATTGTGTGGGCACGACTTTTGTTTCTACAATATCGGATAGTAACCTTAAATATCTTGCTAAGTTAGGAAACCTAAATGTGCTTAATGCACTCTCTTCTAATTCCTATGCAAGTTTTTATATTAATGCGGGTCAACTTAATAGCCGCATGAACTCTCTTTGTAATCCTTCTTAGTCTTTGCTATATTAATGAAATCTTATTTTAACCAAAAAAAAAAAAGAATAAAAACCAGAAAAGTACTACTCACAAATATTTAGTTATCTAGTGATTGAAGCTTTGATTGGAGCCGTTGTAGATCCAATTCAATCACGAAACAGTTCATCTCTGCTGGGATGTTTTTATGCTGCACATATGAGAAAAGAAAAGAAGAGTAAAAAGATGAGGTGAAGGGTAGAGGCAATAGTTACTATATTCAGAACCACAGCTAAATAAGCTCCGTAACTTTTCATAGATGCTGCAACCAAGCTTAGTTTGCATTGGTAGTCAAAAGCGGATATAAAAATTTAAGTTTATGTGTTCTGGATTATAACCCTCCTCGCTTATTCAGTTCCGCATAGTTTATTTATTATATAAAGTGAATATTTTAACACGAATACAAAGTCTAGGAAAAAATTACTGGTTCCGCCGAACCCATAATCAGGTGGCTGGATCCGCCACTGTTGGTAGCTCTGTGGTTAAATATGTTTGGTGCTTCATATGCGACCATCCTACTTTAATGAAGGTTATATTGTGAATAGGTTAGATATGTAAATAGGTTAGTTATGTAAATTGTATATTGGGCCAAGCCCGTTAAGTTTACTTGGTCCCTAAGTTAGGTTTACTAGGTTTTCTCTTGTATAAATAGGGGACTCCCTTCATCAATGAAAGCAAGAGTTTTCACCCAAATCTTATTCTTCTCTTGTGTGAGTGTGTTCGGTTCCTTGGTGTGTTCGGTTTTTACACGGTATCAGAGCCATCGTGAAACTCTTCAAGTAGAAAAGTAATGGAGGCACCAAAAGGTGATGCTGCTGTCGTACGGAAGACAATCTCTCCGTACGATATCACCTCGAATGATAATCCTGGTTTGATTATCACACAGGTCCAGTTGACCAGTGAAAACTATGAGGAATGGGCGCGGTCGGTTAGAACGGCGCTGCGTGCAAGGAAGAAGTTTGGTTTTGTCGAAGGATCGATCAAGATGCCCGATGAAAAGTCGATCGATTATGAGGACTGGTGGACTATCAATTCTCTTCTGGTGTCGTGGATTAGGAATTCGATCGAGCCTACTCTTCGGACCACCATATCACACATGGAAGTGGCGAAAGATCTGTGGGAGAGTATTCAAGAACGTTTCTCCGTGGGAAACGGACCTCGGATTCAGGAATTGAAAGCGGCTTTGGCCTGTTGTAAGCAAAAGGGATTAACTATTGCTGCTTACTATGGAAAACTGGCTATGTTGTGGGAAGAACTAGGAAATTGTGATAAGTTTCCAACTTGTTCATGTGGAGACTGCACTTGCAATCTAACGGTTGCACTGGAGAAGAAAAGGGAAGATGATAGGGTTCACTTATTTCTTATGGGTCTGGATGAAAATCTTTATGGAACCGTCCGTTCCAATCTCTTGGCTCAGGATCCGTTGCCATCGATGAATCAATCTTATCAAAAGGTAATCCAAGATGAACGGGCCAAAGGGATGGCACGAACTCAGGAAGAACGAGGGGAGGTGACAGCGTTTGCTGCACAACGATCACAGCTACCGAAGACAGGCTATAAGGAGTGTCACTTGTGTGATCGAGGAGGACATCCTCCAGAACGCTGCTATGAAGTTATTGGTTATCCGGAGGGGTGGGTGCATTATCCGAAGCAAGGTTCTTCGAATGGAGGATATGGCAGAGGAAGAGCTGAAGGTAACAGAGGTGGAAGAGGTCGTGGATATCAACAGTTTGTTTCGAATGCTGGTCGAGGACGTGGCAATAATCGAGCAAATGCTGCTCAAGCTGAGTTCGAGAATGGAGAAAACGGACACATGAGTGTGCCCGGACAAACTAACTTGTCCGGAATAACAGGTGATCAGTTGCAGATGCTGTTCGATTTGCTGAAAAAGGAGAAGGCAAGCACAAGTGAACCATCGATTGGTAAGAAAATTCATCTTTCATGGATTATTGACACAGGGGCGTCAAATCACATGACTGGTCAGATAAGTGCTTTGGAGAATTTACGAACAATACCAAAGTGTCCGGTAGGTTTACCGAATGGAAGCAGTACGATGGCAACTCACGAAGGATCCATCAGATTTAACGAAGACATAGTTCTTCACGGAGTGTTATATGTGCCCGAAATGACTTGCAATTTGATTTCTGTGTCTCAATTAATTAATCAAGTTGGTTGCAATGTAAATTTCACTAATGATTTGTGTGTTATGCAGGACCGGGCTACGGGGAAGTTGATTGGAACGGGTGAACAAAAGAACGGACTCTACTACTTTCGGACGATACCCGTGGTGAAAGATGTGAAGGTCGATGTGGTAGATTTGTGGCATCAAAGGTTGGGACATCCTTCGATGCAAGTAACAAAATCTCTTTCAGTTTTAGAAGATAGTGGGAAAGGTAGCTTAGAAGAAAAAGCATGTGATGTATGCCTTAGGGCAAAGCAAACTAAAAATGTATTTCCTTCGAGTAATAATAAAGCTGCTGAACCTTTTGATTTAGTTCATTGTGACTTGTGGGGTCCTTATAGAACTGAGTCTTCGTGTGGTGCATCATATTTTTTTACTGTTGTTGATGATTGTTCACGAGGAATATGGGTATTCTTGTTAGTTGATAAGAGAGAGGTCGGACAAAAATTAAAAGGTTTCTTTGTAATGGTAGAAAGACAATTCAATAAACGGGTTAAGTGCGTCCGGAGTGATAATGGAACCGAATTTGTAAGTCTGAGAGGGTATTTTCTCGAACAAGGGATCTTGTTCCAAACTTCTTGTGTAGGGACACCCCAGCAAAATGGTAGATTTGAACGGAAACATAGACATATCTTAAACGAGGCACGGGCGCTACGTTTTCAAACCAATTTACCAATTGACTTCTGGGGAGAATGTGTGATGACGGCATGTTATTTGATTAACCGGACACCCACTAAGTTGTTGAATGGGAAGACACCTTACGATATCTTGATGGGTGTGACACCGAATTATGATCATTTAAGGGTGTTCGGTTGCTTATGTTATTCTCGCAATCAAGGACGAACAAGTGACAAGTTTGAAAGTAGGAGTCGTCGATGCGTTTTTTTGGGTTATCCAAATGGGAAGAAAGCGTTGAAAGTGTATTATTTGGAGGCAAAGGAGTTTGTGTTCTTAAGGGATGTGGTGTTTTACGAAAAGGAATTTCCGTTCGCATCCAAGGAGACTGAGGACGAAATACGGAGACAAGATACGGTTCCTGTCACCGTAGCATTGAAGGAGGAAGAGGAGAGTGTGCGAGGAAGGGGGGGTGTTGAACCCGAAGTCATGACTCCAGAAATTGAACCCGAAGTGATGACTCCGGAAGTTGAACCTGAAGTTGTTCCCGAAGTTGAACCCGAAGAGTTGGGTCGTGGAAAACGAACTAAGAAAGAGAATATCTTGCTGAGAGACTTTGTTACTAATACGGTCCAAAAAATGAGTCATCGGGTATCGTCCTGTGTTCGAAAGTCTGATTGTTCATCCGTTTCTCAACAACCCTCTGGTAAGCCCTATCCTCTAGCACACTATGTCAATTGTGATAATTTATCTTTGAAACATGTGAGTTTTCTTGCAGCTATAATGCAAGGACATGAGCCTACCTCCTATTCGGAGGCGGTGAAAAATGAAAAATGGAGAACAACCATGGGGGAAGAATTGAAGGCATTGGAAGCGAACAAAACTTGGGAGATAGTTCGCTTACCTACGGGGAAGAAGACCCTCGGATGCCGATGGGTATATAAGATAAAGTACAACTCGGATGGAACTGTTGAAAGGTACAAAGCAAGACTGGTGATATTTGAGAATCATCAAATCGAAGGAGTTGATTACACGGAGACATTTGCATCGGTTGCAAAGATGGTGACTGTCCGAGTTTTTCTGGCCATAGCAGCTGCCAAAAATTGGGAATTGCATCAGATGGATATGCACAATGCATTTTTGCATGGTGATCTTCACGAAGAAGTATATATGAAATTGCCTCCGGGACATCGCTTGACTGGGAGAGGAACTGTGTGTTGCCTTCGAAAATCATTGTATGGTTTAAAACAAGCTCCCAGGTGTTGGTTTGCGAAGTTGTCTGCTGCTCTTAAGCAATATGGGTTTCGACAATCATATTCGGATTACTCATTATTTACGATGAAGAAGGGAAATGCGCATTTGAATGTGCTTATTTATGTGGATGATCTAATCATATCTGGTAATGATTCGACGGCAATTCGAATTTTTAAATTGTATCTCTCGAAATGTTTCCATATGAAGGATTTAGGTGCCTTGAAATACTTCTTGGGAGTTGAAGTGGCAAGGGCTCCGACGGGAATCTTCTTGTGTCAGAGGAAATATGTATTGGATATCATATCGGAAGCAGGCTTGTTGGGGGCAAAACTGGTTGGTACACCGATAGAACAAAACCATCGCTTGGCACTTGCGACTGATCGTTTTATCAAAGATCCTGAACGCTATCGGCGACTGGTTGGAAGATTGATTTACTTGTGTTTTACACGACCGAATTTGTCCTATAGTGTGCATGTGTTGTCGCAATTCATGCAGAGTCCCCGTATTGAGCATATGGAAGCGGTACTTAGGGTTGTTCGATATTTGAAAGGCTGTCCGGGACAAGGCATCGTATTTAATTCTCAGTGTGATCTGAGATTGCACGAGTGGTGTGATTCCGATTGGGCAGGTTGTCCGTTGACACGTCGATCGTTAACAGGGTGGTATGTGTCGTTTGGGGACTCACCGATATCTTGGCGAACGAAGAAGCAACAGATCGTGTCGAGATCCTCCGCCGAGGCAGAGTATAGATCGATGGCGATGACTGTATGTGAATTGAAGTGGTTGAAAGGGATATTATGGAACTTTGGAGTCGATCACAATTCTCCGATGGATTTGAAGTGTGACAGTCAAGCAGCGTTACATATTGCTCGGAATCCTGTCTTTCACGAACGCACTAAACACATCTAAGTCGACTGTCACTTTGTTCGGAATGAAATTATCGGAGGAATCATTCGTCTCAACTATGTGCCTACGACCACACAACTTGCTGATATTTTTACGAAGGCGCTGGGACGTGCCCAGTTCGAGTACTTCCTTAACAAGTTGGGAATAAGGAACCCTCACGCTCCAACTTGAGGGGGGTAATGAAGGTTATATTGTGAATAGGTTAGATATGTAAATAGGTTAGTTATGTAAATTGTATATTGGGCCAAGCCCGTTAAGTTTACTTGGTCCTTAAGTTAGGTTTACTAGGTTTTCTCTTGTATAAATAGGGGACTCCCTTCATCAATGAAAGCAAGAGTTTTCACCCAAATCTTATTCTTCTCTTGTGTGAGTGTGTTCGGTTCCTTGGTGTGTTCTGTTTTTACATACTTCTCTTAATTAATGTTTTACCTTCTTCCTCTATATGTCCTTGGTTTAAAATCTCTTAACTGCAGTGATTAGCATTCTTCCATTACATAATAATTATACTTAATATTTAATATAAAGAATGAATTAGTAATTATTACGGTAGTTACTCTGTGTAGAATAGCTCAAATAAGGAAAGAAAAAGCACGAAATCATCAATTTAGAGGCTTTTTTATATTTTTTTAATTATTAAAAAGGCAAAAATTTGCGGAAAAAAAAAATGATATCCTTGGGTTTAGAGAATGCCAAGTCAGCTTTCCAATGGCCCTGCTTTATAAATGCAAAAAAAATGAAAAAAAAGATAATTAGAATTATTGGCCAAAGAGAGATGCCACATCATATATATATATATATATATACTAGATAGGCATTGTCATGTGCTAAGTCCGGGCCCGACATTTTGTTTGATAAAGTTTTTTTAAACCAAAATATGACAGTGTAAAGACTTACTCCCTCCATTATTGTAGAAATATTCTATTTCACTAACTAATTTTAGTTGTGATCAGTTCTAAACTACAACTTCAATTTCAAATCTAACAAGATTACAATCATTAATCTACCGAGAGTAAACTTAACATGCATGGTTCAAACTATAGTCATTTACCTGAGGTGTTATTGATAATTTTTCAGAACAAAAAATCATCTTAATTAATCAGTTGGAATTTCTAACATGTCTAGGGCGAATGAATTGATCAATTGAAAGTTAATATGCTTTCAAGAGAAACTGATATTTAGCAAGTTGCATTTTTATGTCTTTGAAACAGACAAAAAATTATTTGCTAAACTTTACTGTTTAATTCTAGCTTTTAAAATATTTTTTAAGCGATAACAAATGGCGATCAATTTTATAGCTTAGAATAGTATGTGCGTTTCGACAATGGTGATATGTGAATTTTAGAAGTAAAATTTTAAATTACGCACTGTTACACTTGTCAAATTTTAATACAAGGTTCACATAAGCAGTATTTATTAAGAGATCGTAGAGGATATCTCTTTATTCTTTGTGAAAATTTTACTTTTTCCAAATTTGTGTGAGGACTTGACCAAGGCTTACTTAACCACTTCTCTTATATCTAGCTACTTCCAACCCTCAGCGTCCCCCACTCTTAAAACTCTTCCTCCAAAAGCATCAGCCATGCCGTAGGTATTTCGACTATAATAGGTTCTTATTTTAGTTAATTAAATTTGTAATATAGTAGTTCTCATTTTCTCATGCATAAATCATTTTAAGTTATTATTTAATTATTGTGTTCCTTTCTTTCTTGGATTTATTTTGATTTTGTATCTTTTCTTGATTTACTGTTAAAAAAAGATGATCAAAGATAATTTATGGTGGAGCCACCTTATTCATATATATGTATTGCAAGTAAATAATAATAAAATACATCATAAATACAAGAGTTGAGTCCCTTAACTTGAAATAAAACGTTTGATCTCTATTATCTTATAATGAATTGTCACTTTTTAAAAGTAATGTAAAGAAGAAAGTAGCTTATTTCATGCTAGATGCTTGATGCAAACAAGCTCTATTTTTATTTTTATTTTCAAATTCTTGCAAGGATCTTCTATAAAATTTCATTACTATATATGACGGACTGAATAGTAAAATTTTTTACGACTCTTTACAGAAATATATAATATTGAGAAATATTTTTTCCTAAAGAATACTGTCATCTCATTTTATAAACCATACTAATATCTTTTTAACAACTATGTATACGTGAATAAAAATATATATATACATGCATATACAAATAATAAATATTCACCCTAAAGTTTATGTCCTATAATAAATTTTAAATACTATATCTTTGGCTTTGAAAATTATTTGAAGTAATTATAAATTGTGTAATAAATACTCCTAAAACATCTTTTAGCGTAAATATCTCAATATAATCAACGATGAAAGGCAAAGCGAAAGAGAAACGAATTGAATTGGGAAGTCTAGGGTCCCACAAAACTTGTCAAATATTGGAAGCCTGTATAAGTAAAATTTTCATAATTTGTAGTGGATCACTGTCACCTTTTGGTACATTTCCATGACATCATAATTTTGGTAACATTTAAGAAGCCCCGAAGTTGTCTAAATTTACTAAAAAGTGTGCAACCACATATCATAAAAATTTGGAATTAGGGGTAAATGTGTAACTACAGAAAGCACACCCCCAACTTTCTTTGTGAGGACGACAAAAGGTAGGATGTTCCCCTTTATTAATAGTAGTAATATATATATATATATATATATATTTGGTGGTTTCATACCCCAACCTTTTTAACCATTTTCTTTCCCCAAATTAACACCAAACCCTAAAAAACCTTCCTTCTCCAATTTCAAATTCAGCGTACATAATAATATGATTTCAGGAAATTAACCAAATTTTCGTGTGAGTTTGAAAATTGGTTAATCTCCCAGAAGGTTAGTAAAGCACGACGAATTTTTAAAATGGGGAGAAGGAATGATTTTAGTAAAGCATGTAAAATTAGAAAATTAGAGGAAGGAATGATTTTAGGGCTAGGTGTCAATTTCGAGAATGGCAAAGGTTAAAATAAAATGGAGAGTTGGGGGATTGGGGGTCTGAAATATAAGTTGGGGTGTGGGGGTGGGGTTATTGAAACGTGTTTTTTTTTTAGAGTTTATGGAGATTTACATAGGCAAAACTAGTTCCTTCTATTAAAAAAAGGTATTTTATGGAATTTTAAACTCAAACTATAACGACACTGACATGTTAATAGCATAGTTTTAACAAGAGATATTTTTAGACTTTTTTGTATAGTTCAGTGACAAATTTGGGCCTTTGTCCTTGAATTTTGTCATAGTTAGTTGGAAGAATAAAGTTGAGTATCATATGAAATAAAATTATAATTTTGAAATTATATATCTCATACCGTATATGCGATTAGGGGTGTTAATGGTTTTGGTTAAAAAATCGCTTCAAACTGAAAATTGAATCGATTAAAATAATTGATATTTTGTTAAGTTCGGTTTGTTTTGGTTTTAAGTTTAAAAACTGATAATATTTGATTTTGTTAGATTCTACTAAAAATAAAAAATAAAAAATAACCGAACCAAACCGATAATTTAGTACACAATTTCAATATTTGTATATATCAATATTAATTTTTTATAGTTTAATTTTAAATATTTTATATATTTTTCAAAAAATATTGTAAAAAGTTAAATGCTAATGGAATAAACTTTTCTTGCCTAACTCGTAAGGCAATTTTTTTTCCTTTTTTTTTTTAATAAAAAACTTATTATTCACTTCTTAGGTCACAAACACAACTCATATATATATACGACTAAAGCAAGTTGAAGCTATTTTTAAATTTCAAGTGCAAAAATTAGTAAGTATTCATACATTAGCTAAATTAAAAAGAATTGTCTTTATCATTTTTATTATATTTATTGCTATTTGATTGAAAACAAAAGATGAAACGCCAAACTGAATCAAAACCAAACCAACAACAATCGAATAAATGATTTAAGATTTAATTTAAAAATTGATTAAATTAATTTACCAAAAAGGTAAAAACCGACCAACGGAACCTTGAACACCCTATATGTATGGCTTAGAGAGAGAAGAAACGGTGGAGTACATAAATGAAATGAAATGAAATCCGCTTGTCATCAGCCAAATATACTTGCACGGTTGCACCCCAACTGACCCCTGACCTGCCTCTAACTCAATACCATGCACAAACGTTACTCTACATTGGACCACTTTACCTATAACATTATTTGTATTAGAATTCAAATCTTTTATCCATTTGAATCTTGGTCATTAAAATTCTGGAGTTCAAAGGAACAATTCTTGATCAGTGTTCACCCTCACTACTCGTAAGTTGTCTTAATCGTTTATGTTATTGAAATTAATTAGCCTGAATTCAGAAGAATGTATAATTTCAGCTAATTGGATAGTGTCATCATGAATCTTTTGAATGTTAAAGATTGATGTACATTCCATAAGTTGATAGGATTTGTTGAAAATGCTTTATAAAACATGTGTTCTAAGAATGTACTTTTGACTTTAAAAGCACGATATACATTCCAAAAAAAAGTACAGTCCAGTGCACATAGCATCCCACCTTCATGTGGGGAAGGCCGCGCCCCCCTTGGGTATTGATGTACGCACCCTACTACACTGAAGCATCGGTACCCTTATGCAAGCATCAGTGGTTGTTTCCACGGCTCAAACCCATGACTTATTGGTCATACCCGTGGCGGACATACAACCATGGAAGGGTACCAATTGATACCCCTACGTCGACAAATTGTATTTAAAAAACTGATTTTTATATTTACTTATATTTAAAACTGATTTTTATAAGGATATATACTAGTTTTGAGTCCCCTTAGCAACAAAAAATTATCTAGCCTAGTGGTGAAGGGGTATCAAGTTTACGAGTTAGGTCCTTACTTTGATTCTCATATACAACAACTTTATTTTTTGAGTCCCCTTGGCAAAATATTTGCGTCCGCCACTGGGTCACACGGAGACAACTTTACCAGTTGTTCCAAGTCTCCCCTCGTGATATACATAACACAAGTTGATAGGAATTACCTACTGAATTTTGAAATTTGTAATATTGGTTATCCACCATTTCGCGATAATCACGAATAGTTTGATGAATTCATTAGTGCATGGAGATTTATGCATAACTTTCCTACCATAAGTTTTGGTTAATATGTTATTCCTTGCTCTAAGGGCTTATTATGAACAAGAATTACCTTCATTTGCAGTTGTCTTGTCATCAGCTATAATAATTGGGAAAGATGGAAACTTTTTACAATGCATTTGTTTTTTCGGTTGCATTGAAGTGGTAGAGTAGTAAGTAGGTGTACAGTCTTTAACTTTCACAGCAGCATACGTTCCCTTGGTTTGTACCTTTAGTTGGTATTGAGGTGGTAGAGTGGTATCTTGGCATTCTGCTTTTGTCTTTCTTATCAGTGGCATTAGTTTCGTTGGTATTAATATTTTTTTCACTTCTTTTGGATAATATATATACTTATAGTTTTTCTTGGCATAATGGTATTACCTTTGGTTTTCTTAGAATCCATTGAGGAACTGCATGAACTTAAACTATTTGTTAGATGGTTTCATGACATTATGCTACAAATGTGACCTAGTCTTGGCAAATGTTAACATCACAATCTTCAGATAGTACTGATTATCTGTTATTCTATTATTGTTGTCTTCCTGTTATAAACATTTTTAACAAGCTTAGGTCCATCTATTGTTGAGTACTTGTCAGGAATGCTTGAAGTTGAAACGAAAAGGGGGAGCAATATGAGTAGTGTAACTCCTGAGAGTGGAGAACTGAGCAATGGCATAAAGAACCCAGAGAATCGTAAACAGCAACTGTCCAGAGATGTCATGCTGGGTAGTGAGTTATGGACAGATGGCCTGCTTTGTGCCTTTGAATTTGTCCGTGGCCAACAGAAGACGAATGGCTCAAGACCCACTTCTATAAACCACTCTGCACATAGTTATGCTTCCAGGGAACGTAAAAAGCCACCACTATTTAGACGTGGAGCGAGTAATTCTTTGCCCCAAGATGTTGATAAGGATCACTTTATAGATCCTTATTTTATAACAGAATCAGGATATGTTGACAGTGAGAATGCGGATGGCCAAAGTTATCAACATGACTATCCTATTCATCCCCGAGAAAGGTCTTCTGGTAATTACTGGATACCAATAGGCTGGGCTAGAATATCTGAGCTGCTTCAGACAGTGCATATAGATACTGGTTGGGCCTCTCAGCCTGTTGAGCTTACCGATGAGGAAGATGATGTCACTGTAGCAGATGTAGCAACTCCATACTGGGAACGCCCAGTTGGACCAACTTGGTGGTGTCATGTAGCTGCAGGTAACCCTTTCGTCAATGCATGGTTGAACAATGCTCAGTGGCTACATCCTGCCATAAGTATAGCCTTGCGAGATGAAAGCAAGCTGATTAGTGAACGTATGAAACACCTTCTCTACGAGGTACTTCTCTTCTATCAGTATAGACTTGAGCATCAATTACTGCTTTAACATTTTTGGGAAGACTAAAACTTTTTTTTTGCTCCTAGGAGCATCGTGATCTCTACGTATTGCATAGCGTACCAGGATATTGTGGTAGTTTTCCTTTCTGCTAGTCTTTGGGATGTAGGAGTTTATAAGGATCTACGAATACAACTATTGCTCCTTATAAAAGACCTAAGCTATATTTGACTCTTGATAATTGTGTAAAGCTTGGGCAAAAGAGATGCAGCTACTGGTGTTTTGTGTCATACATTATTTTTCTCACCAGCCACTTCTACTTCTAGACCTTCTGGAGGCTGCTCAATAGAAGCAGCAACAGATGCTTAGACAAGGCCAATGTTACCTGACTTCATTGGTTGGTTTGGCATATTTCTTTTAAATAATATTTCTTTCTGAAGTTGCAACAAGGAGAGGAGGGGAGGGATGAATATAGACAGTCAGTAAGTTGATCTTTTCTTGCTAAATGGCAAGCTTAAGCTGTTCACAAACCAATTTTATAGAAGACTATCAACGTTACAGCTTGTGTCTGTAAACTTAGTGACCGGTCATTTGATTTTGTAAATGGTTTCCGGTCCGCAGTTTGACCTGAGTTAATTGGTTGTTATTTATCTCGTGAAGACATCATTAAGAGCCACTTACTTCAACATCATCCCACAAAAGTATTTTATGTTGTCTCCAGGGTGAGAGCTTTGAGAGACTATAGCTTTTCCTAAAATATTTATTTTGATTTTTATGGATGCTCTTAGTTGAGGCCAAAAATTGAACCTGAAAATTCTGGTAAAGAGCATCATGGAGCGTTTGTCAAATGAATATTTCTGATAAAAGTGAAGGAGTAATCCATGCCAAATCATCAAAGGATATAATACTTATACAATTGTCTCTCAACTAAAGATGATAATTATATTTGTGTGTGAAAACTAAGAGACAAATTTGAGCTTCTAAAACCGGTCACTTCTTGTTGCTTTGGCCGCAGGTACCGGTTAGAGTTGCTGGTGGATTACTATTTGAGCTCTTGGGACAGTCAGTTGGTGATCCTTTTGCTCAAGAAGATGATATCCCAGTCGTTTTACGATCATGGCAGGCACATAACTTTTTGATAACTGCATTGCATGTTAAAGGATCTGCATCAAATATCAATGTGTTAGGTGTTGCTGAAGTCCAGGTTTGTCGGTGATTCTGTAGCAAGCTATCCTTCTGCGTATCTTGCATTTGACATTACGAGAGAGGAATAACAACCTTGAGGCTTATATTGAGACATCTCATATTTTAATGGTGTGGTGCATAGGAACTACTCGCTGCAGGCTCTTGTAATGTCCCACGAACAATTCATGAGGTTGTAGCACTCCTAACTTGTCGCCTAGCCCGGTGGGATGACAGGTGTCAATTTTCCCTTGTTTCATTTTCTATTATGCATAGGGTCAAATTTTGCTAAACATCTTTTTTTACCACATGCTCTAGCTACCCAGATGACCTCCTATTCATTATATCATAATTACCAAAATAATTTGAATTCGTTCTCCTTGTGTTAAAAAGAACTGTGCGGGGGGTGTTGAAAACATTAAAAAGTTGATGTGTGGGAGAGGGGTTTAATTTTTGTAGGTTAAGCCCCGCCTGCCTTCCTTAGCTGGATCTTAACAAATCATATCTTTTGTTCCTCCAATTCACCTTTTGATGAAGTCTCAGGGAAATGATGATTTTTCTTGTTATTTTCTTTCTTTAGATGGTATTGATTATATTACCATGTGTAAATGTAAGTAATCATGTTCATAACATAAATACTTGTACAAATTGTAGGTGAACTTTTACAATGCACTGCTAAACAGTGGCCATTATTTTGCTTTCTGTTTCACCAGGCTGACTCTTCTGTTTGACCATTATTTACATTTAATACAAATTAACCTTGTTAAAGTTGTAGATTTGATTGTTTGTTTCCAATTACTCAGTAGACCATAGGCACGATAGAGATTTATACAATACTGATTGCTTTTGAGTTTTGATTCTTCCCTTATGGTTCACCACTAAAATTACCTATAATTTTCTCACTTTGGATTAACGTCCCATGGTTCTCCAAATGTGAATTCAACTAATACACATTTGTTTTAGGTTATTTCGGAAGTATATTTTTGGGGCAGCTGATGAAGCTGAACTGAAGTTCATGAACAGGTTTCCGCCCTCATCATTATGGACTGCTTTTGCAATGAAATTGAAGTTCTGCTACCTTTGTTTTAGTTACATATATTATAAACCTACCCCTGTTGGACAGGAGAACCCATGAAGATATGCACTTATTCAGTATAATTTTGAATCAAGAGATCAGAAGGCTGTCAACGCAGGTACCTTAATTTAATGGTTGCAAGAAAATGCATTGTTAATACATAAAAACTGATTATTTCCAGTTGATGCCAGAGCCAATGTAAGAAAGTGAAGTGCAAAAAAGCAACTAATTGACATTTTAAGAAAGCTTGCAATAGGCTTTGAAGCTCTTTCTCCGAAGTCATATGCGAAACATTTCAGTTTATGAGAAAGTACAACAAAACCTTTTTGAACCTTTGAATGAAGTTAATACTACTATATATATCCTAGGTCTCTCCTATTGTTCCTGTGATTTGTGCACGTTTGGAAGTGTTGAAGAAAATGGATCTTAGGAATAATTCAACCTAAAAAGTTAGCTTGTATGGTGAGGATAGCCCTAGATCATATGAGAGAAAAGTCCATAGCCTTAACTAACGTGGGATGCTTTAACCACCCCCCCCCCCCCCCCGATGTACTTGGCATCTGTAAAATAAACAGTATAATATGGTGGTCGAACATTAGGTGAGCCAAGAATAGTGAAGACTTTAGCTCTATATTCCCTGTTAAGAAAATGAACTTTGGGTCATGAAGTGAGGGACACTGAACATAAAGTGATAAGGGGAAAACTACGGAAGCAATAAAAGTAAAGATAAAGCGAGACGCGACTTAAACATTTTACGAGGTAGCACCAAAGAACGATGTTTTGATACACCCTCGTTTGAGTCAAGTAGAACCTACGCTACGCAACTATCCTCAAGAGACACCCGGCCCTTGCAAATAGAATGATCAAAGAGGATTGAAGTTCAACTTGGATTCTTCCAATTGATTTCAAGCCAAACATTACAAGGTTTTAGAGAGCAAATCTCAAGTGTTTTGTATATTCAATGTAGGTTATGGCAATAAATGATGAAGGGGTGTATTTATAGCACCCCTTTACATGTTACGAAAAGTCTAAATAGCCCTCAAACTAGGTTAGAATACATTAAAACACTTAGGGCTAGAATAGGAAGTTCACACATGAAGTCTAGAAAATCAGCAAGTTAGGCGCTCCGCCTGGTAGAGCCGCTGACCAATGCAGTGTGTTGCTTAGGCGCTCCGCCTGGCCCTCGATCGTAGGTGTCCCTCCTTCAATTGAGCTCAAATGCATGATCTTCAAATCATCTCCGGAGCTCGTATCATCAATGCCCTTCCGAATTAAGTATAAGTGCGCATCATGGATTGCTTTGGCTTGGCTTCTAGTAAAGGGCCTTGTGGTGGTTTGCCCCGCATCATCCTCCCCTTCTTGAGAAGATTTCGTCATCGAAATTAAGGCGTCATCCTCCACGGCATCATCACCTACATCAAAAGGAGCCAAGTCACTAACACTGAAAGTATTTGACACATTGTACTCACCGGGTAAATCGTTCACATAGGCATTGTTGTTGATCTTGGAGAGCACTTGGAATGGCCCGTCTCCTCGGGGTGCCAACTTCCCTTTTCTAAGGTTTGGAAACCTCTCTTTGCGGAAGTGCACCCATACCTAATCTCCTTTCTTGAGTTCCAACTTCTTCCTTCCCTTGTTCTTCTTGGAGGCCACCTTTGCATAGGCTTCCTCCAAGCTCTTCCTTGCCTTAGCATGGATCTCAAGCATTGCCTTAGCTCGGCTTTTACCTTCAAAACTAACAACCATATCCTTGGACAAAGGGGTTAAGATCAAGTGGAATCAAAGGATTAAAACCATAAACGCACTCAAATGGAGTCATGCCAATCATGCTATGCAATGTACGGTCATATTCAAACTCCATAAGAGGCAACTTTTCAACCCCAAGTCCCGGCCTTACCTTGGATCATAGCTCTAAGTAGAGCACCCAAAGTTCGGTTCACCACCTCGGTTTGACCATCCGTTTGAGGGTAGTGGGACGTAGAGAACAACAACTTGGTGCCAAGAGCACCCTAAAGACACCTCCAAAAATGACTAAGGAACTTAAAGTCCCTATCACTTACAATGGTGTGAGGCACACCATGCAATTTTAATACATGATCAATGAACAAAGAAGCTACATGTTGTGCATCATGACTCTTTTTACAAGGAATAAAGTGAGCCATTTTGGAGAACCTATCCACGACAAAATAAATGCTATCATGTCCCCCCTTAGTCCGTGGCAATCCCATAACAAAATCCATAGAAATATCCATCCACGGGCTAGTAGGAATAGGAATGGGAGTATACAAACTATGGGGATTAGATTTGGACTTAGCATGCTTGCAATCCAAGCAAGTGTTGCAAAGTCGCTGAACTTGCAATCCCATCTTTGGCCAATGGAATTGCTCCATGAGAATGGCCAAGGTTTTGTTTCTCCCAAAGTGACCCATCAGGCCCCCACAATGTGCTTCACGAACAAGCAACTCCCTCCATGAGGACTCGGGCACACAAACTCTATCATTCTTAAAGATATAGCCATCAATCCATTGGTACTTCTCAACTCTTTCCCCCTTTTCAAGAGCTTCATGAATACTCTTTAGCTTAGGGTCTTAAGCATACATCAATTTAATACTCTCAAAACCCATGAGCTTGGAAGCAAGAGTGGTGGCAAGAGCAAACTTCCGAGAAAGTGCATCAGCCACAACATTGTCCTTCCCTTTCTTGAAATGAATCACATAGGAAAAGACTCAAGGAACTCCACCCATTTGGCATGCCTTTTGTTCAACTTCTCTAGGCCTCTAAGATGCTTGAGTGACTCATGGTCACTCTTGATCACAAATTTCCTAGGCTATAGATAGTGTTGCCAATGAGCTAGAGCTCTCACAAGGGCATACAACTCCTTGTCATACGTGGAGTAATTCAAGGTTGCACCGTTCAACTTTTCACTAAAGTAGGTAACGGGTTTCCCTTCTTGCATGAGAACACCCCCAATATCCACCCCCGAGGCATCACATTCAACCTCAAATGCCTTTCCGAAGTCGGGCAATTGCAACAAAGGGGCGGTACTCAACCTACTTTTCAACTCTTGGAAAGCCTTCTTATGAGGCTCTCCCCACACAAAGGGTTTGTCTTTCTTCACCAACTCAGTGAGTGGTGCGGCAATGGTACTAAAGTCCCTCACAAAGCGCCTATAGAAACTAGCAAGGCCATGGAAACTCCTAACGTGAGACATGGTAATAGGAGTGGGCCAATCTCTAATGGCTTCGACTTTGGACTCATCGACCTCTACGCCATTGGCACTAACAACAAAACCAAGAAAGACAACTTTTTCAACACAAAAGGCACACTTCTTAAAATTGGCATAGAGCTTTTCGGCTCTTAGCACTTCAAGGACTTGACTTAAGTGGCCAACATGATCATCTATTGATTTGCTATATATCAAGATATCATCAAAATAGACAACCGCAAATTTGTTGATAAACGGCTTCAAGACATGGTTCATCAACCTCATGAAATTGCTAGGTGCGTTGGAGAGGCCAAAAGGCATCACCAACCATTCATAGAGACCAAACATGGTCTTGAATGCGACCTTCCACTCATCACCCGGTTTCATTCGGATTTGGTGGTAGCCGGACCTAAGATCTATCTTTGTAAAGACACTAGAACCACTCAATTCATCAAGCATGTCATCAAGTCTAGGAATAGGATGACGATACTTTACCGTTATCTTGTTGACCGCACGGCAATCAACGCACATCCTCCATGTCCCGTCCTTCTTTGGCACAAGAATGATCGGTACGGCATGCGGACTCAAGCTTTTACGAACCAAGCCTTTGTTGAGCAACTCATCCACTTGCTTTTACAACTCCTTTGTGTCTTTGGGATTTCTCCTATAGGCCGGTTTGTTTGGGATTTGGGACCCCGGGACAAAATCAATTTGGTACTCAATTCCCCTCAATGGAGGAAGACCACTAGGCATATCTTCCGGGAACATGTCCTCAAATACCTTCAAAAAATTCTTAATAGCACTAGGCAAAGGGTTAGGGTTAGAAAAATAATCACAATCGGAATTTAAAACCATACCTTTGTGCACTAGGCAAATGAGCATTTTGGTGCCATCATTACATCTCAAGTACTCACCCGGTTGCATCATGGCACAAATGTTACCAGTAATAGATGGTGGAGTGGTAAGGCCCTCAGCCAAAGGCTTAGTCACCACGGGGACTTAGCTTTAGCCGCTTCTTTCAACTTCCTCATGCACCTATAGTCATCACTCACTTGCTTTGGCGTCAAGGGCTTGAGCACATATTTCTTGCCCTCATGTTTAGCCGTGTAAGTGTTGGCTCGGCCATCATGTACCACACTCCTATCATATTTCCAAGGCCTACCAAACAAGAGGTGGCAAGCTTGCATTGACACCACATCAAACATTAGCTCGTCTTGATAGTTCCCAATCTTGAACTTTATCAAGACTTGCTTCACCACCTTCAACTCCCCACATTCACTCAACCATTGTAATCGGTAGGGGCTTGGGTGTTTAAGGGTAGGCAATTTCAACTGTGAAATCAAGGATTGGCTCATCACATTAGCACAACTACCCGAATCAATAATCATGGAGCACACTTATTCCTTCACCCTACACCTAGCATGGAACAAGTTCTCCCTTTGCACATCTACCTCCTCCTCACTCATCATGACACTCAAACTACGACGAACCACCAAGAACATGTTAGGGTCATCACCCTCCGCCGCTTCCTCTTCTCCCTCAACGACCTCACTCCCCTCAACAACCTCACCCTCGGGCTCACTTTCTTCCTCATACACCAACCCATCATCCATGATTATCATTGTTTTTCGGGTGGGGCAATCTTTGGCAAAGTGGCCATAGCCTTTACATTTGTGATATTGAAAAGTAGAAGAAAAAAGAGTATTTAATTGAGTTCTAGAGTTACCTCCCACTTCTTTGAAGTCGCTTCTTGGAGCGACCTTCTCAAAAGGCTTCTTCACATCACGACTTCCGCTAGCCCCACTTGTGTTTGGGCTCTTCCATTCTTTCGATCGAGTCATGGGAGTAGAAGTAGTACTCCTATAGCGAGGAGCCTTCTCTTCCATGAGCCACTTTTCGGCTTCAACCGCGGCATCACAAACATCTTGAAGAGAATGAAAGATGTGTAACCTCAATTGAGAAGCAATCTCTCGGCTTAAGCCACTCTTGAATCGGATGATAGCTTGCTCCTCATCTTCGGTTTCCATGTTAAGGGCCATTCGGTTTCTTTCAAACTCGTTGAAGTACTCATCAATTGACTTGAAGCCTTGTTTCAACTCATAAAGCCTCTTGAGTTGTTCTTGTCGGTACTTGGGTGTCACATATTTGGTGCAATTCTTCCCAAGCAATGTTCACGGGCATCCCAACTCTTCTTCTTGACCTCTTGGCGGATTCCCACCACGTGGAAGCATATGACTCAAATGAAGCAATGGCATAAGTGGCTTTCTTCTCCTCGGACATGTCATTTGTATCAAACACCCGCTCCAATTGAACCTTTCACTCGAAGAACTTCTCCGGATCACTAGTCCCTTTGAAAGGTGGGATAGTGATCTTTACACTATTTAAATTGTTGTCACGACCCCCCACGGTTTGGTTCCGGTTGACCCCCGTAGTAGTCATCAACTTCTTCATACTCATGTCACGACCCGTTCTCTAAACGAGCTATGACCGGCACCCGGTACCTAACCTTGACCGAGCGAACCATCTACACCTGTCAATTACGTTATAATACTGAAAATACATGTAACTCAACAATTCTCTTGAACTCATACTCTGAAAATAGTAGCAAAACAATCTGGGAATAATAATAATTAATAGTAGCAACTCATCTTTAGTCTGCTTTTATGCAAAATAATGTAAGTAAGGACCACAACCCAAAAATACTAGACTGTCTATGAAGCCTCTACTGATAAACTGACGCACTGCTCAGGACATGAACTTCCTGGCAAGTTCCCAAGTTAACAACTAACTAAATAATGCTGACTCGAATGAAAATACTCCACGAACAAAAGCGGAGCTCACCAACAACGGAGGATGTGAGGGAGAATCCTAGCCTGTAGTCTGATCGCCTCTGTGACCTGCGTCTACGTTGACAAAGCCAACGTAGGTTCCAAGGAAAAGGAACGTGAGTAACGAATCGCTCGTCACCCAGTGAGTATCATTGACTCCCTCACTAAGACCGGAACGAGAGTTAATAAAACATGAATGCATAAACTTTACTTTAGGACAGCTGAAACATTAGATCAAAATAAACTCTTAAATATTGTAAAATAGCTTATACTTTCTTTCTTTAGGGAGTACCGCTCAAGTCTGACATCTTTTCTTTCTTTCTCTTTCCTATCCCCGTGGCGTCCCACAGTTCAAAGTCTGACATGCTAGCATTCATTGCCCGACTATGGCAATATAACATAGTGCCCGACTATGGCACAAACCTACCCTGTCAGGGTAGTTTCGGGGTAAAACGCAACCCGACTATGGTCACGCTCCGCAGCCCGACTATGGCTACGAACATGTTTACCCTTCTCAGAATTTAAGGTAGCTCCCAAAAATATTTCAAAAACATTGCTTGGCACCAGAGGCCTCAATTTGAACTTAACCTTTCATGTAAAATCTCATCATAACTTTATTAGCTTTCGAACACAACTAAATCTTCAAATCATTTCATAAAATAAGAGAAATAATCTCATGGAATCATACCCAAGCAAAGATATGTAATCGGGATGTAAAGGAAGCTATGGGACATAATTCTAGATACTTGATACTAAAGAACAATTTGGAAACATTAATGGATAATGAACGTTTGCCCGTTCCAATCAAACGTACATTAACTTCTCTAAAGCAATTTATCAAACACCTTAAATACATGCACTTTGTGAGAAAAGAACCTTAGAAAGGGTATATCTCAACTCACCTCGGTTACTCCTCGAGCCTAAATGCAGCTCCAATGAATGTACTTCACATTGCCAAACAACTACAACAACCATCAATTCATAAAATCAATACCAAAGTCCCCTATCTTTTTTTTCAATTCAAGAATCCCAATGTTTTATTAGATTTCTAAGTTTTGTATAGCACTTCAGTCCTCTGGTGTTCTCCACACCTTACACCGTTTATATACTTGTTAATCCATAACAATATTTATGTATAGAGTGAAGAGTTTACCTTCTTATAGTACAAAATCTTTAACTTCTCCCCTCTTTGTTGCTCTTAAATACTTCTTGATGTTGTTCACTTTGACCCGTTGGTGGCTTTGGATCCCAAACAGTTATGAAACCTTTATCAACGGCCTTAGAATCACATATTCACGTTGCCATATGAGTTCTCAAGAGGCTATGGCTGCTGCGTTTTTCTCCAAGAAATAAACAACCAAGAAGTTGATTTTCTTGTTAAAAGGGCATTAAATAAGACCACCTAAGGGCCCATCTTAAATGTCATGCGGCCAACCTTGAGCTCACGTGCAAAGGTTTATATAAAACCTATTTTTCATCCCATTCCAACTAATTCCTTCTTTTTTTTGTTTTTAATAGCTAAGAATTATTTTCATTAATCAAACATTACATATAGTCCCTGCCACCTTGATAACTTCGGACTTGAAAATTAAAATGCTATTTAAACTTTGGCCATAATAAGTTAACTTTTAACTTTTGGCTCTTTATAATTTCTTCTTTTATTTCCCACATATAATTAAATACTTGTACACCATTCAGAGTAAATATCGCAACATACTTTCACCATATACTTCATATCCGAGTCTCACGCTCATAAAACAAGCTTATATAGACTATTTTATATATCGACAAAGTCCTAAAACTTAAAAGAATTTGAGGAACGTCACATTCTTCACCCCTTAAAAACATTCGTCCTCGAATGTTGGCTGGACTTTATCCTAGCCCCCTTTTGACCCACTCTATCATACTTGAATTCAAGAGCTTACGTAATTTTTTTTTTCAAGTCGCTACATTCTCCCCCACTTAAGAACATTCGTCCTCGAATGTTGCTCGGGCCTTATTCCTTAATTACAAGTCGAGTAAGTTTTCTCATCTCGTTATTTAAACTCAAACTCAATCGCTCTTCACTATACCATATTCCCAATTGTAGATCTCAAGACACATATATCATATGTGATTAGCTCATCATAGAAGACTTGTAACCACAATTAAGGAACAATAAATTTCATACAACTTGTGGTAATTAAATTGAGCGACCAAATGTCAAAATCTCTTTAAACTTGATACTTTGCAGGGGACAACATTCTTCCCCAATTAAAACATCCGTCTCAAATGTTGACCAAGTAGTCCTTAAAGCTTCAAGAGGAACTTATGCCTTATTTCCACTTTCTTAATTTCCTTGAGAACTCAAAATTTGTCTATATCTCTATTTTTTTTTTATTTCAACAGAGTCTCCTCTGTAAATCGGACTATCCCAAAATTTCAGGCTACCAAATTTAATAAACCCCCTTTACTCAACAATTTATAATCAACTGTTGCCCCCACACAACCACTCAAAATTCATAAAACATTCAAAAAAACTCAAATTCTTTTCTTTTTTTTTTTCTTTTTTTTTTAAATACTATTAAAGGAAATACTTTGCAAACCAAAACGTACACATTTCTTTTGTTCTTTGGTTTGCTTCCCAGTAACACCACCATTCAATTCCATGATTTCATAGTCCAGTAGCTTCAAGTTACCAACTACTATAAAGATTACCAGCTAAAGGAATGTATTTTTTCCATCACCCTATTACTTTTTATGGGAACTCTTATCAGTTTCTCATCTCATTAAGAATAGTGATGGAATAAAAAGGAACTTTGCATATAAAACTAAATTTATTTTTTGTATTGCTTTACTCAATACGAGTAGTGAAGGTATCTCCTTCTGCTTCCCAAATGGTCCTTCCTAATCCTTTATGAAATATACTACATCACAAGAGCAATACAAGACCTAACTTTACATAACCATAATGTTCAAGACTCTAAAGGAGAGATAAAGAAAATCCTTGCAGTTATATTTCCGTAGTCTTGCTTGTAGCTTCCATAGGAATGAAGTCCTACCATAATCTTTCTCCACTTGAATCTCTTTCCGCTTAAACTCATAAATTTTATTTTTTTGCAATTTGACTTAGAAATATCTCATAATTCCAACTTTTTTCTACTATTCCTACATTGAAAGGCCAGGACAATATAGGTTGGGTTATGGGTTATGGGTTCCTTAATATCTAATGAAACTAAGACATTATCTCATTCTTCTTCTCAAAGTTCGTACAACAATTGTCATAAAGAAAGCCTCCAAAGAGTGTAATTTCCTCTCATGGATTCAATAATAAAACATTATTTGTCAATATGTATGACTCTTGGTAGTCTCAGATACAACTGTACCGGATCTCTTGTGAGGCCTAGCTCTAATGTCTGGACTTGTTAACAATGGTACCAGGCATGCCATTTCCATATATTTCATCAGATTTTACTCCACAACACCACCCAAACATACCACCAACACCAATTTATTAGTAGACTTGCTAGTTAACTCACTTGGTTTCTCCAGAGAAAAAGCTATTTCTACAAGCAATAAGGTAACTTGATTGAAATATTGCTTGTCTTCTCTGATTCCTACTTGTAACTAGGTGACTTGTCCCTTTGTCTATATGGCGCTTACCGGGTTTATCTGGAGACTTCGGATATCTATTTCCGCAAGTAATCAGCCCTTCCACCATCGTCATTAATTTTCTTTTTGTGGAACGTGCTAATCACATATTCTTGAACGTAAATGTCCCATTATGTCTAGTTACATAAAATTCCTTTGGTACTATCTCGTGGCTACGAGGACTACTACTTTTTCTTTCACCAAAGGTCGTTGTGACGGTCTAGGGTTCAAGATATGTATTGCATCATCATTTCTGTTTTTTTTTCCCGCCAAATACGAAGTTAGGACATCTTTTATGTGGTAGCTTCGTACCTAACTCTTTAATTTTCTTGATACATCTTAAATATTGTAGCGTAATGATATTCACATGCTAGCTCGCCTTTATATCCAGCTATGATATAAGAGTATCTTTAAACTTGGTGAACACACTTAATACAAGATTCTCTTATGGAACTTACCAGTTACCACTTTAACTCAAAGGTCTCTAGTGGACTAATTTCTTTCCGTCTCTGGGAGGAAAAATCTCCACTTGTTAGTACAGTCTTACACGAACTTTACTTATCACGACTCTTCTCTGAAGGGTTAAGTGAATTCATAACTTTTCGTCATGCTTCATAGTGTCTTTCCTTACGTGCAGACACCTCACTTCGACAACATGGTAATCATTCGCTAACTTCTTGAAGAAGCCACGTTCTTTCATGCATTCTCTTCTCATAGAGAAGCTTCCTTTGTTAAATTTAGCACTTACCTTGCTACAAAGCTTTTAATATACTGATTGGTAAGTCTAGATGCATCCTGGTATTGAAAATATATTCTCAAATATACATATATATGTATATCTATTGGACACTTGCTTAATTTCTTCCATAATATGCTAAACTTCTCAATATCTTGACTTTGTAGAGGAATCTATTCCCAATTCATTACTCACCTCCCTTATTACCACTAATTAGCAATTACCTCAACTAGTGCCACCTTTCTTGGTTCTCTCTCTTTACACCATGTCTTTTCTTCCACGCTCATATTCGTTCTATACTGCTTGACAACTGAATTGGATTCACTTGCTCGTTTTGGCCCCCTCTTTTTCTTTTCATGGTGTATCTGAATTTAACGGCACATCAAAACCTCTAACCTTATGCTTGATCACTATTTAGCACCATGCTTACTGTATTAGGTTACGCTTCATAACCAAACCTTATCGGTACCATTTATTGCAACTCTCTTAAATTATTCTATTTCTGAGTCTCTTAACTGAACTTAAGAAATCGAGGCTCCCCGAGAAATTTGGATACCGCTTGTGTAGAAGCTTTCAAAATCTGCAGCGATTTAATACAACCATCCACGTCCATAGAAGAAAATTTCCTCTTTTATAAACTCTTAAATTTGCTAAACTTATGTGTTCATGAAATTCGTTTTTTTTTTTCACTCTTCTTGCTTTTAAAACATTCCATGGCCATTCTAACACTCTGGAACTTACGCCAATATATAACATTTATAGCTTTTCATACGCCTTTTGGATTAAATTTTTCTCTTTTATAACATATGAAAGGTTTTAAATCCTTATGAGTCCTCTAATTTTGCTTCAATCTCAGCGTTGTAGAGTATATACTTAGCCTTTATTATCTTTCCTCCAACTCCGCATGGTCCGCTAACTAATCATACATGTGTTTGAAGAGCTTGGTGTTTTCATTCCATAACTGATCCCTTCTCTGGAAAAAGTTTATCTCATCTATGAACATCTTGAGGTCATGTCCTTTTTGTATATTTCTAGTTTAACCCATTCGCTTACTCGTAACCGTTACTTATATTACTCCATAAGTAACGTGTATTCCATGAGCTATCTGGTTTATTCTTACTGCCTTCGTCACTTAGGAAACTTTCTTTGACAGCAGTTGCATAGTATGCACCACGATATCTACTACCTCCCTTATTTGTCAAACTGGTCTTCTCTAGTTTGCTATCTTTCACATCAGGAGCTTGTGGACTATCATTCTAAATTGATCTTTTCGCAACTCACATTTCCTTTGGAAATAAATCTTTAGTCGTGTTGCTTCACACAAACATTTAATTTCAACTCATTCACCCATTTTCTGACATCTTTTTTTTTTTTTTTTTTTTTTTTTTTTTTTTTTTTTTTGGTCTTCATCTCATCTAGTTAACGGTGACCACTTACGTGATAGGCCTTCCTGGTATCCCAATTAAATCTGGCCTTTGCTTAGGTATATTGTCTTTTGACATACTCCTACTCATCCCGTTAGTTCTAACCCTCATGCGTTCCACTTCAACTTTTGTCGTGTTCGGCGAGATTTTCACCTCTTGTTTATTTTTTCCAAGTACACGTCTCAACATCTTCCTTAACAGTTCTAATCCATTGCAAACCCACTTCGGGCTGCCTCTGTTTTACCTCATCTATCATTAATTCATCTTAGTTCATTCGCAACCTTAGTCTTCCTCCTTTCCAACAGAAACAAAACCCTTGGATAACATATTTTTAGTAGTTGGTGACGTTCGACTAGCACTAATACTTGCATTCTCTGACCGCGTAGTTTATGTCAATAGTTCCAATGATCGATAAAAGTAGCTATCGGAGTTTCACTTTAGACTTTAACGCACGATCTAGAATAGAAAAAAAATGGAACTGTTCCTAAATGTCTATAGCCTCTTGTTTATAGATATGGGGCCCTCATACCGATAAACAAAACTCTACTGACACGACTTCATAAACCCCTAGGACACTCTAAACCTGGCTCTGATACCAAGTTTGTCACGACCCGTTCTCTAAACGAGCTATGACCGACACCCGGTACCTAACCTTGACCGAGCGAACCATCTACACCTGTCAATTACGTTATAATACTGAAAATACATGTAACTCAACAATTCTCTTGAACTCATGCTCTGAAAATAGTAAAAACTTCTCGAACGTACTTTTTCTAGTGAAATTAGGCGAAAATCTTCGAAATGAAGGTGTGCTCATTCCCCGAGAAAGGAAAGAGATAGATCACATCTTGGCCAAGCATTTCATCTACCTTGTGAGGTAGAGCAATTACTCGACTTCTCTTAATCTATTTCTTGTTAGTTGGGCAGGTTCGCCTAATCGAAGAGCCCCTACCTTACTTGTTCACCGTACTAGACCTCCATATCATATGTGTAAAGAGCCCACCTCGGATACGAAAGAAGGACAGGAGTGGTTCCACTAGCCGATGCTTAAGCGTCAGCCCTTGCTTCCACTTCAATGTTGCTAAACCGCTAGCCGCTTCCTATGCTGCATTGCTCACTGTTGAACTCATACTCTGAAAATAGTAGCAAAACAATCTGGGAATAATAATAATTAATAGTAGCAACTCATCTTTAGTCTGCTTTTATGCAAAATAATGTAAGTAAGGACCACAACCCAAAAATACTAGACTGTCTATGAAGCCTCTACTGATAAACTGACGCACTGCTCAGGACATGAACTTCCTGGCAAGTTCCCAAGGTAACAACTAACTAAATAATGCTGACTCGAATGAAAATACTCCACGAATAAAAGCGGAGCTCACCAACAACGGAGGATGTGAGGGAGAATCCTAGCCTGTAGTCTGATCGCCTCTGTGACCTGCGTCTACGTTGACAAAGCCAACGTAGGTTTCAAGGAAAAGGAACGTGAGTAACGAATCGCTCGTCACCCAGTGAGTATCATTGACTCCCTCACTAAGACCGGAACGAGAGTTAATAAAACATGAATGCATAAACTTTTCTTTAGGACAGCTGAAACATTAGATCAAAATAAACTCTTAAATATTGTAAAATAGCTTATACTTTCTTTCTTTAGGGAGTACCGCTCAAGTCTGACATCTTTTCTTTCTTTCTCTTTCCTATCCCCGTGGCGTCCCACAGTTCAAAGTCTGACATGCTAGCATTCATTGCCCGACTATGGCAATATAACATAGTGCCCGACTATGGCACAAACCTACCCTGTCAGGGTAGTTTCGGGGTAAAACGCAACCCGACTATGGTCACGCTCCGCAGTCCGACTATGGCTACGAACATGTTTACCCTTCTCAGAAGTTAAGGTAGCTCCCAAAAATATTTCAAAAACATTGCTTGGCACCAAAGGCCTCAATTTGAACTTAACCTTTCATGTAAAATCTCATCATAACTTTATTAGCTTTCGAACACAACTAAATCTTCAAATCATTTCATAAAATAAGAGAAATAATCTCATGGAATCATACCCAAGCAAAGATATGTAATCGGGATGTAAAGGAAGCTATGAGACATAATTCTAGATACTTGATACTAAAGAACAATTTGGAAACATTAATGGATAATGAACGTTTGCCCGTTCCAATCAAACGTACATTAACTTCTCTAAAGCAATTTATCAAACACCTTAAATACATGCACTTTGTGAGAAAAGAACCTTAGAAAGGGTATATCTCAACTCACCTCGGTTACTCCTCGAGCCTAAATGCAGCTCCAATGAATGTACTTCACATTGCCAAACAACTACAACAACCATCAATTCATAAAATCAATACCAAAGTCCCCTATCTTTTTTTTCAATTCAAGAATCCCAATGTTTTATTAGATTTCTAAGTTTTGTATAGCACTTCAGTCCTCTGGTGTTCTCCACACCTTACACCGTTTATATACTTGTTAATCCATAACAATATTTATGTATAGAGTGAAGAGTTTACCTTCTTATAGTACAAAATCTTTAACTTCTCCCCTCTTTGTTGCTCTTAAATACTTCTTGATGTTGTTCACTTTGACCCGTTGGTGGCTTTGGATCCCAAACAGTTATGAAACCTTTATCAACGGCCTTAGAATCACATATTCACGTTGCCATATGAGTTCTCAAGAGGCTATGGCTGCTGCGTTTTTCTCCAAGAAATAAACAACCAAGAAGTTGATTTTCTTGTTAAAAGGGCATTAAATAAGACCACCTAAGGGCCCATCTTAAATGTCATGCGGCCAACCTTGAGCTCACGTGCAAAGGTTTATATAAAACCTATTTTTCATCCCATTCCAACTAATTCCTTCTTTTTTTTGTTTTTAATAGCTAAGAATTATTTTCATTAATCAAACATTACATATAGTCCCTGCCACCTTGATAACTTCGGACTTGAAAATTAAAATGCTATTTAAACTTTGGCCATAATAAGTTAACTTTTAACTTTTAGCTCTTTATAATTTCTTCTTTTATTTCCCACATATAATTAAATACTTGTACACCATTCAGAGTAAATATCGCAACATACTTTCACCATATACTTCATATCCGAGTCCCACGCTCATAAAACAAGCTTATATAGACTATTTTATATATCGACAAAGTCCTAAAACTTAAAAGAATTTGAGGAACGTCGCAACTCACGCCTCAAGTTCCTCCCCACATAACCCCTTGGAGGTCCACGAGCTTGCCCACGACCTCTATCCATTCCCCGGCCTCCATTCATTGCCCTCCTATTTGGATAGGGAGCATCAAAGTCATCATAATTGTCACCAAGTCCGGGGCCCTCCCCTTCTTGAGCCTCAACAACTTGCTCAAGGGGTGCTGCATTTCTACGGGGCCTCATGAGTGGAACTTCACCTTGGGGATTGCCCAACATCCTTTCACGAACAAGAGCTTCTTCTTTCAACCGTTATTGACGAGCTAGCTCGACAAATTGATCCGGCTTCATGGTTGAGCCATCACTTGTGCCTTCCCCGGCATCTTTGTGGACACTCGGGGTCCTTTCTCTTTCAAAGATTTCCATTTTGAGGTTTAGAGACTTCACCTCGGCTAAGAGAGTAGCCAAGATGCTTGTTGGGACCTCAATGGTATCTTTTACTTGTTCTTCCGCCATGTACCTACAGGCAATCAAAAACAAGAAAAGAAATTAGAGTATAAGTCCTCACGCATTCCCTCACTTTTGAATGTCACTCGGGTACACTCAAGTTAGGGTAGGTTCACACAAGCTTAATCTCAATGGCCTCCTCGTAGTTGAACAACCTCCTCAATAACCAAACAAATTCACAAGAACCAAATACTCTTCGGGAAGAGTGGAGTTGATAGGACTCGATGAACGCTAGGCTATGTAGGTGCGCACTTGAAGCAAAAAATTATACTACGAGGCTTCTTTGAGTTCTACTCTCCTCTAAGTACGAGTATCCTAATCGCTCAATGAACTAGTACTAATTAAGTAGAAGTGTTACTCTCAAAGTACTAGCCGGAAGCAACGGAAACCAAAGAAACACGAAAACCTAAGAAATAAAACTACCCGGACCCGACACAGGGCTGAGTGTTCCGCCCAGGGTGTCAGGCGCTCCGCCTAGTTTTTGCAAAAATTCGGACAGTGTGCAAACCAGGCGCTCCACTGGAGCGCCTAGAATGGGGGGCTGGGACTGAGTTTCAGCTTTCTCAAAAATGGGTTTTGGCACCCAATTTTTTTAACGATTTCAAGATGTTTTTCAATTTAAATGATACCCAAAGGTATTTTCAACTATTACAAACAAACCCCAATAATTTATAACATCAAACAACCAATAATAAACTTGATTCAAGATTTGAAGCAAATTTTCCCAGGGTTTCAAGAATTTTTGAGATTTCAAAATTTCGATTTTCAATCTGCAACACCAAACGACGTAATGGGGTATCAAAACAATAGGTTAACATCATAGAGCAATCCCCGATAACAAACATCAACGAAATTGTCACAACCAACAAGACCTAGCAATTTTTGTAGTTTTCAAGATTTTGAATTTTTTTCTTCTTTTTCACAATAAGAACATCAAGAACAACTATAACAACAATAACAACGATACAGACACGACGAACAAGGAACGAGGGTTTGTAAGAAGAGTCTTGCTCTGATACCAACAGATAAGGGGAAAACTACGGAAGCGATAAAAGTAAAGATAAAGCGAGACGCGACTTAAACAACTTACGAGGTAGCACCAAAGAACGATGTTTTGATACACCCTCGTTTGAGTCGAGTAGAACCTACGCTACGCAACTATCCTCAAGAGACATCCGGCCCTTGCAAATAGAATGATCAAAGAGGATTGAAGTTCAACTTGGATTCTTCCAATTGATTTCAAGCCAAACATTACAAGGTTTTAGAGAGCAAATCTCAAGTGTTTTGTATATTCAATGTAGGTTATGGCAAATAAATGATGAAGGGGTGTATTTATAGCACCCCTTTACATGTTATGAAAAGTCTAAATAGCCCTCAAACTAGGTTAGAATACGTTAGAACACTTAGGGCTAGAATAGGAAGTTCACACAAAAAGTCTAGAAAATCAGCAAGTTAGGCGCTCGGCCTGGTAGAGCCACTGACCAATGCAGTGTGTTGCTTAGGCGCTCCGCCTGGTTGTCAGGCGCACCTCTTGGGCGCCTCATTGATCAAGGAGCTAGGCGCTCCTCCTGGGTCTAGGCTCTCCGCCTGGCCCTGAAGCATAGGTGTCCCTCCTTCAATTGAGCTCAAATGCATGATCTTCAAATCATCTCCGGAGCTTGTATCATCAATGCCCTTGTGAGCATCATGGGTTGCTTTGGCTTGGCTTCTAGTAAAGGGCCTTGTGGTGGTTTGCCCCGCATCATAAAGTGTCCATTAGCTAGCTTTGATATTTGGGAGGAGCTTGTGTTTGGGCCAAGTGTTTGCAAAGCATCTTATGTGTCAAACTTATACTGTCTGTGACCTTTCTCTTCAAGGTTATACGGGTAAAATGGTCTTTACATGCAAGAGAAGAAATTGTATTTGAACTTCTCCAACATCTGAGGGGAAACACCGCAAGGAGTTTGCTTCAAGGAATACTTAAAGCTACACGACAAATGATTGAAGAGCAAGAAGCGGTTCGTGGCCGCTTATTTACAATTCAAGATGTCATGCAGAGTACCGTCCGTGCATGGTTACAGGTGCAATAAGTGTGTTTTTATATAATAATCATAATGTGTCATTTTAAGTTTGAAGTTCCATTGCACACCTTGTCTAATGTCTATTTTCTTTTACGACTAAATGACCTTGATTATAAGGAAGTGATTAGCTATACTATATCAGTTTATTCTCATCACTCTAATAATGATGCAAAGCAATCACATCCAGATGCTCTTGAAATATATCCTTGAATTAAAACATCTATGTGGTTAGCCGGTAAAACTGGTGTCAGGTTCCCTTTGGAAATTAGATGCAAAGGAATGAACGTCAAAGTCAAAAGGCTTCACATAATTGATGCACGTCGGGGAAAAAAGACTATTACAGGAATAAGTAATTGAGTGGCACCGCCGACGTATAAAGAGATTTATTAGCTAGAGAAAAATACTAGGAGAAGACCTGAATAAAAGAGACTAAGTTTGTATGGTGATATGTCCATACATTCTTCTCATAACTAATTTCTATCAGTAGATTTGTGGATCAGGGAATCATGAATTTGTGGGGACAGTACACTCATTAACGGAGCAAACTTGAGGCTTGTAGGGTCTGGAATATACAAGTAAAATATGTAATAAATATAATACTTTACTGTAAGACTTAGTTGAGTTGAGAATGTGACCAAGTCATTACATATTTAGAGGGGTAGTTGTTAAAGTTTACTTTCCAATAGAAGAAGAAAAAATTGAATATGGATAGGTACTAGTTGTGTCCACCATTTGGCAACCATTAGTATGTCATTTATATTGTGTGAATACTTTGAATTCATTCAGTGAATCACTTTTTAGAAATTTTCATGACACTATAATTTGTCAAATAGGTCTAACACCAATCTTTATGCATATGACATTGTGTTCATTATCTTCAAGAACTTGCGCATTGGCATATTTATTTACTACAAATTGATTCATTTTAAACTATTAAATGTCTAGAACCTCCCGACTTAGGAAGTTGCCTAATTTTAAAGTTCAAAACCTTGAATTTGAAAATATATATATATATATATATATATATATATAGACATTTCTCGTTCAATCACTTAGAGTGATTCTCTTTGATTTTCAATTTTTCATATGCAGCGCCGAATGAAGCTGTTGCCATATGTTGTCTTATTTATTCATGGGAATATCAGTAGTAGAGATTTACTATAATTTCATAAAAGGGTGAGATAACCAAAATATTAGTGTATCACCAGAATTAACTGCACTCTTGACTACATCTTTATCAAAAAAGATACTAACTGTACTCTTGAGTACATTTTGCTAGATTAGAAGTATGGGAAAAGAAAGAAGAATAGTATGTTAATGGCTGTGAACAATGATGCTGAAAGCTACACACTTGGTTTTGTTCTTTATAAAAAATTAAACACTTGGTTTTGTTCATTTACACTCTGGAGGATCTTAGCATACCGGAAACTGTCCCAACTCAACAGACATCTCTGGGTTGTGGTGATGCTTACATCTTAGACATTTCCTCTGGCACTCATAATTAGGAGTATTCGTATTTATTTGACATATTGATGTGCTTCTATTGAGCTTCAACTCTGCTACTGCTCTTTAACTTCAGGATCGGAGTCTTCGGGTCCAACATAATCTAGGTGTATTTGGTGGTTGTGGACTTGTTCTTTCTATTATCACTGGGCTCTTTGGGATAAATGTGGATGGAATTCCTGGAAATGAGGGGTCCCCATATGCATTTGCCTTCTTCTCTCTCGCCCTTGTCATTCTAGGAGGTGTGTTAATTGCTATTGGATTGATCTATCTTGGATTAAAAAAACCATTCGTCGAGGAGCAGGTTGAGGTGAGAAGACTAGAGTTACAAGAACTCGTCAAAATGTTCCAGCAAGAGGCTGAATCGCATGCTCAGGTTCGAAAGGATGCTTCAGAGGCAAAGATGCCAGTTGGTGCTACAGGCATAATATCAGATGGAGACAAATATGTCTTAATTAGTTGATCAAAGTACCGAAATTGCAAGTTGTCTTCATCTACTGCACCATGACGAAAGCTAGACATTTTTTTGCATCTTGTCACAACAGGAAAAGGAAGAAGAGATTGCCTATTGTCAACTCGATTGACTTCTCCTTGAAGTTGGATAGAAAATTTCTGCTGCTTCATAAGTTGACATTTCACAGTTGTACAGGGGCATTCTTCATTATTTTCTCTGTTCTAGTTCATCTGTCAAAAAGTAGAAAAGAGACATAATTCCAAATTAAAATGACAGTGCAGCACTAAAATTTAGTACTCAATTACTATCTTAGTCATCTGCAATTAAAGGTTATGTAATTCTTGGATCTCTTTCGTGGTAATGGAGAAAAGAAAACTAATGAAATGGTGAATTTTTTTTCATCTGACAAATTACAGGATTGCGGAAAACAAAAATGTTGTAGTAACAACCCGATTGCAGCATCAGATAGTTACTTGTTGCATGTTATTCGAACATTTCCTATGTATTATGAACTTTGTAAATGGGAAGATGGTGGAGGTGACACTGTTAAATAATGCACGTAAACAGAATGATAGAAATTGCACGTAAACATTTGTTCTGCCTTTTTTCTTTTTCCTAGCTAGTAAGGACGGTTCATTCAACTCATAAAACTGTTGTAGTAACAATTCATTTGTCTGTTTATTCATAAAAGAACCGGATTTCTCATTGATTGTGCATATATAGCTTTCAATTTATTAAAACCATAACCATCTTATTGCATTGACTTGTAACTTTTATCGTTTCTTTTTCTTTTCTTTGAGCTTCCCATTCAGAACAGATTTCGTCTCCAAAATCACTTTTTCCTAATATTCACTGGAAACTAATCCAGATACACCTTTATGGATCAACTACTTTTCTCAGGACGATAGCCACACAAAATGCAAACAAGCCAGCATCAAAGAAAAACTATACCCTGTGAACCTCAACATCAACCCCTCATGGCAAAATTTCCCCAACAACGAACACCATAACAATGTGCAGTTGCTTATTAGCAAGCGTCTTTCTTATACTCCAAGAACAACAGGAGTCACCATGTAATCAAACTCCACCACCGTAATAACTGATGAAAAGCAGGTCAAAACATTATCCTTTAGACACTACGGTTTCCAGAAAGTCAACCCCTTTAAAAATTCAAAATCAAATTACAATCAAATTACTTAATGCCTTAACTGAAGTTCTATTAGTATTACTTTGCCACATCCACATTTACACATACGGGGAATTTACTTAAGATGAACCACATTTAATGTGAGAAAAGCTTAGGCAGAATATGTGTACAAAATCAATATGAGACTAAACAAAATTGAGAATATACCGTGTAGAATTTGAAGATTATTCAGTAAAGGGTATACAATGGATTCAGTATCTGAAACCAATAAAAGATCTTTTACAGGAGCTTCAGCAAGTGGGGTTCTGCACAGAGGTAGCCTCCGTAAGTCACAAGTCATACCAGTTCCCTGCTAAACTGATAAATGTTATCCAGTGAGAATGTTTTGCACCTATTTTACGCGATCAAATCGGCTGACAATTAAAGAATCTTGCATTCATATGTCTTATCCCCATACATTTCAGAACAAAAACTACCAAACCTTCATCAGCAACAGAATTGCAATACTAATCATATATCTAGCACATATACTACTCTGAGCGCACAACAATCTTGCTAAAAAATATTCTACTGCTGCAGTAAATGAGTGTACACCAATACACCATATCCAAGCTCAAGAAAGATGAGGAAATAACAAAAGATGACATGTAAAAATCAGGGATCAGTTTGATATCTTGGACATCAGCAACTACTGAAAACTAACTACTGCAGACCTCTTGCAGATGAATGGCTGATGACAAGTTAATTTCCCAGGTGGACGAACTGGGGAATATTGCTAGGTTATCCTTGCATAAGACCTTGCGACCTAGGAAAATTCACTCCAGCAGAATAGAGAAGAAATGCTTTCGTTCCTCTACTTTTGCTATAGAGGATAGTGCTGATAAGATATTTAAATAGCCAAGACTCATACGAACAAGAAAGATCCTGAATTTGACACCCCTATCTGGGTCCACCAAAATATCATCAGACTTGGTAAAGAATTTGGAGTTGATTTCCAAGGATGTGAAAAGGAGGCTCTACAACTATTCATGAAGATAGACAACCAGAGACAAGCTAACAAAATTGATTCAGGTGCACTGGTGAAAGCAACCACAAGAATTAAGGGAACCAAAGAGCTAAAAAGCTTGGACATAGGGAGTAACTTTAAAAGTAATGGTTCTAGAAGCAAGGGAGGTTACCAGATCAATCAAGATCAATGAAAGTAAACATTATATCCTGGAATGTAAGGGGGCTGAACAGAGCAAGGAAAAGAAGAATAATTAACAGCTGCATTAACTTATGGAAAGCTGATATATACTGTTTTCAAGAGACGAAAATAGAAGGGGACATCAAAGGTATTGTTAAAGATTTGTGGGCCAATAGATGGACAAAATTTGCTCAATTAGAAGCTAGCGGAACCAGGGGGGGTATTGTACTAATATGGGACTCTAGAGTATGGGAGGGTGAAATCAGCAGCCTAGGTTCATATTCCATAACATGCAAATTCACAGGGAAAACTCAGGATTTTTCATGGCATTTATCCAGCATTTATGCACCAAATGATCGGAAGGAGAGAGAGGAGCTATGGTGGGAAATAGGTGCAGCTAGGGGTCTTTTCAATGGCCCTTGGGTGGTGTGTGGGGACTTCAACACAGTCAGATTTCCCTCTGAAAAGAAGAATTGCAACAGATTTACCAGATCAATGTCTGAATTCTCTGATTTCATTCAGGACATGGGTCTGATGGATCCACAGCTTCATGGAGGCAAATTCACTTGGAAAAAAGGTGAAAGGCACGACACTGCAGGCAGATTAGACAGGTTCTTGATTTCTGATGACTGGGATGCAAGCTTCAGAAACATTAAACAATCAACTCTTAACAGAGTTACTTCTGATCACACCCCTTTACTACTTCAATGTGGAAGCTGGGAACCAACTAAGTCTTACTTCAAATTCGAAAACTGGTGGTTGCAAACAGAAGGATTCAAAGAGAGAATCAAACTTTGGTGGGACTCATTTTATTGTGAAGGCAGGCCTGACTATGTGCTAGCCTTCAAATTAAAAGCACTGAAGGAGAAACTTAGAGAATGGAGCAAGTCGATTCAAGGGAACCTGGAAATTCATAAGTTAAGTGTCCTACATCAATTGTCTGAATTGGACGAAATTCAGGATCTAAGGAGCTTAAATGAAGATGAAATTCTTACAAAAGCTGCTCTAACTGTGGAATTTGAGGAGATTGCAAGGCATGAAGAAGTGGCATGGAGACAGAGATCTAGGGCGCTATGGCTGAAACAAGGAGACAGGAACACCAAGTTTTTTCATAGAACTGCTAATGCCCACAAAAGATACAACAACATTGATCAGCTTGAAGTTGAAGGAACCATAGTTGAAAACCCTGCTGACATCAAGAAGGAAATTGTTACATTCTACCAGAAGCTATACGCAGAACCAGAGGAGTGGAGACCCCAGAGCAATCTTAGATCTTGCCCCATGATCTCAACAGAAGAGAATCAATCACTACAGAGTCCTTTTGAAGCCCAGGAAATATGGAACAGTGTCCAAGCTTGTGCAGGAGACAAAGCACCCGGTCCTGATGGCTATTCTATGGCCTTCTTTTCTCACTGTTGGGAAATTGTCAGCTCAGATATCATTGCTGCAGTACAAAACTTTTATGATCGAGGGGTCTTTGAAAGGAGCTTCAACGCCACCTATGTAGCTTTAATCCCCAAGAAGACTGGAGCTAAGGAACTAAAAGATTTCAGACCTATTAGTCTAATAGGTAGCATCTACAAAATTATCTCCAAATTGCTGACAGAAAGACTTAGAAAAGTGTTAGATAACCTGGTGGATGCTCAGCAAATGGCTTTTATCAAGAACAGACAGATTATGGATGCCATTCTTATAGCCAACGAGTGTGTAGATTCAAGAATCAAAAGCAAACTCCCAGGGATTCTGTGTAAGTTGGACATTCAAAAGGCTTTCGACCACTTGAACTGGAACTTTCTTCTTGGGTTACTTGAAAAGATGGGATTTGGGACCACATGGATCAATTGGATCAAATTTTGCATCAGCACAGTAAAATATTCCATTCTGATAAATGGTTCACCTGCTGGCTTCTTCTCCTCTCAGAGAGGACTGAGACAGGGTGATCCCTTGTCACCCTTTTTGTTCATCATAGCCATGGAAGGCTTGAATGACATGCTGAAAACTGCTCGAGTCAATAACTGGATCAGGGGTTTCAATGTTTCTTCTAGATCAGCACTCAACCTAGATATCACACACCTCCATTATGCAGATGACACTTTAATATTCTGTGATGCAAACAAAGGACAACTGAAGATATTGAGGGTGATCCTTATCCTCTTTGAAGCCATATCTGGGTTGCACATCAATTGGAGCAAGAGTTATCTATACCCAGTCAATGAGGTTGAGAACCTTCAGGAACTTGCTGATCTTCTTGGAGGTAGAATTGGAGAACTACCCACAGTATACCTTGGAATGCCCTTGGGAGCCAAAAGCAAATCCAAAGAGATATGGAATGGTGTACTAGAGAAATGTGAAAAGAAGTTAACCAACTGGAAAAGCCAATATCTTTCCCTAGGAGGTAGACTTACTCTCATTAACAGTGTTCTTGATGCACTACCAACATATATGATGTCACTATTCCCTATTCCAGTTAATATCGTAAAGAGATTAGATGTCTTGAGAAGAAATTTCCTCTGGCAAGGTAACAGTGACACTAAAAAATTGCATTTAGTCAGATGGGATTCTTTGACTCTATGCAAGAAGGTGGGGGGCCTGGGAATCAGACAACTGACCCAACTGAGAGTTCAGAATCATAGTTTAATGATGAAATGGCTATGGAGATTTACTTCTCATGAAAGTGCTCTATGGAAGGATGTAATCAGGGTGAAATATGGTATGGGTGGAAAGTGGACAACCAACCCCACTAGTTCTCCTCATGGGGTCAGTTTGTGGAAATCTATCAGGAATCTTTGGCCCAAACTCTTGAACAAATCCAGATTCAAAGCAGGGAATGGAGTGAAAATCTCATTCTGGGAAGACAAATGGTTGAGCGACACACCATTGAAACAACTATTCCCAGATATCTACAACTTGAATTTGCAACAAAGAGCAACTGTTAGTGAGGTATGGTCAAATCAAGGGTGGAATCTGAGTTATAGAAGGCTACTAAATGATTGGGAAATAGACAGAATCACAGAGCTTTATAGCACTCTTGAGCAGTTCAAAGGGACAACCACTTATGAAGACTCAATGCTTTGGCAAGGGGATAGGCAAGGAAGATTCTCAGTTAAGTCAGTCTATAAAGAGTTCAACACATCTAACAATCAGATAGACTCCTGGCCCTGGAAACATATTTGGAAAGTTAAAGTCCCTCTCAAAGTTTCTTGCTTTTCATGGCTGCTGTCCAAAGAAGCTGTCCTCACTCAGGACAATCTCACAAAAAGGGGCTTTCACCTATGCTCCAGATGCTACTTATGTGGAGAAGAGGAAGAGACAATCAACCATCTTTTTTTGCATTGCAACATAACCGCTCAGTTATGGAGGATTTTCATTAATTTGAAAGGGATTATGTGGGTAATGCCTAGGGGAATACTTGAAGTTCTAAGGTGTTGGAACAAATGTAGTAACACCTCCGGTCACAAAGAGAGATGGAAGATTGTCCCTGCTTGCATCTGGTGGTCAATTTGGGGTCAATTTGGAAAGAAAGAAATCAAAGATGCTTCGAAGACAAGTGCAGCTCCACCCAAAACTTGAAGATGCAGTGTTTAGCTCTTTTCTATTTTTGGTGTAAACAAGAGTATATGGAAGATCATGAAGCTCTAGTTGATGTCTTAGGTTCCTTGTAACAGATTAGAATCTATAATCTGATATAGTCCTCTGTAATAATGAATGACTGTATTATCCTTGATACAGTTATTATATATATATATACGCAAAACTTGTTACCTTCTCAAAAAAAAAAGACTCATACGAACAAAAGGAAGAGGGAGGTCCCAAAGAAAAATGAAGAAACAAACGCAGCAAACAAATACATCCTCCTTGATATAGATAAAAGCAGGAGTACTACGAAAGTACCATCTGAATAAGTGAAAAAAATGACCACATAAGTTCTGCATTGGATTTCCATCTTTGTCCTACTCAAAAAATAGTCAGTATCATTTTCTTCGACAAGCGGAGAAATCATACATCTGGCATATATACTGCTCGCACAGCACAGCAATCTTGTTAAGTAATATTCTACTCGACAGTGCATGAGAGTACATGACATCCAAGTTCAAGAAGATGAGCAAATAACAAAAGATCATATCTTGAAGATCAGCAACCAGTCTGATATCTTGGACATCATCAACTGTTGAAAACTTACAAGTGCAGACATCTTGCAGACGAATGGTTGAAGAAAAGTTAATTTCCCAGGCAGACGAACTGGGGAACATTTTGAGTTTGTCCTTGCAAGACCTTACAACCTTGGAAAAATTCACATTCAACAGAAAAGAGAAAAGGAAATGCCTATCATTCCTCTACTTTTGCTCTGGAGGACAAGGCTGATAACAGTTTTGAATAGCAAAGACTATATACGAACAAAAGGAAGAGGAGCGATCCCCACCCCCTTTCTCCTCCCAGAAAAAAAAGAAAAATAGAAACAGAAGCAGCAAACATAAACATCTGATATAGCTTAAAAGACACTAGATGGAAGCAGTAGTACCATAAAAGGATTGTCTGAACGAGTGAAGAAATTACCATATCAGTTCTGCATAGGATTTTCGTTTTGATAAGTCAGTTCTCCATAGGATTCTCATCTTTGCCCTTTCAAAATGTTATCAATGATCAGCTTGTTTAGGAAACATAAGCTCAAAAACAACTGGCCAGGTTTGATCATAAAGACATAAACAAAGTAACAGTCAAGATGCATAATAGGGAATTGAGACTTAACTTTGAGGAGATCATTGCATTTTCTGATAATATTCACTTAGGAGATAGAAAAACAATTGCCACCAGAATATTGAGTTTAAGAATCAAAGACAGCATTGGGATTTGGTTATTAGATGCACTTTGTAGAAAAACAAACTACTAAGCCTCAGTCCCAAACAAGTAGGGGTCGCTAAATGAAACCTCGATGATCATGCTTCTCCATTTAAATTCCTCTAAACTCCACATGTGTGAGCTTGCTCACATTGCCAAACCCAAGCGAGGGTAAAGGGAGGACTGCGGTAAGTTTGCAGCTAGTGTAAAACTAGCCAATTCATGATGAATCCTCAACTTTGTCAAAGCCCAACTTTAAAACTGAAACACCTCATATAACAGATAGTGACGCTAAAAGATACTTCAAATATGATTGCTTAATGTACAACCGAAAAAATAGAGACTTGACAGAGTTGGTAGAGTGCAGAAATATATTACAAAGAACAGGATGAATTTCATATCCACCAGTGAAAGAAGGCTGTGGATGTCTCCTGTTGTTCACAAAGCATCTATCTTATTATCTTACAGCAACTTGGTCCTCTAAGAGAGAGGTTAGGATCTTCGTGAAGTCCCACCACCAACAGGAACCACAAGAAATGAACTTTTGCCTTAAAATCTGCTGCTGCAGGAATTGCATATAGTGAAAGAAACCTTCAATGTACACCTGCTTTATTCTGCACCATGCTAGCAAGTCTGCAAAAAAGTTCAGATTCTATATCAGACAAAAAAGTGGAGCAACGAGAAGTAAACGTTCACTAGCTTCTGGATCTGCTTATACATTACCTCCCTCTAAGCTGATGAACACCCTCAAGAACGTCAACTGCTTGCTGTACCTTTGAGTTTTCTAGTTTCTCTTTGCATTCAAGTATTGATCTCAGAAATGTGATAAGTTCTGTTTCAATGTCTCTTAATTGTTGATCTACATGATCCAAATATGAAGATACCCCCTTTAAACTATTGATCCTGTCTGCTTCCTTCGACAAGTTCCCACTTGTTGATGACTCGAGACTTTTCAATTCATAATCAGCTATAAGATCTGCACTACCATCATTGGGAGCTTCAACTTCTTGGCTATCGTATAAAATTGTAGTTTCCTGGTCAAAGTCTTCATTTTCATCTGACTTATCTGGACTTTCATCCTTTGGAGATACTATTCGAACAGGACTTGGAGCATTATCTACAGCAATCTCAAGGTCTAAAGCAACATTTCCAATCAACTGCTCCTCCCTCATAGATATAGCCTGAAAATAGATGAAGTCATGAAAAGGTAGCAATATACATACATTTTTTTTATGAGGATAATTCATTAAGAAGAAGGCATCAAGAAAATGCAATAATACAAAAGTACGAAGTAAGCGAGAAAAAATGCAACAGTTAGCTCCTTAACCATATATCAAGCTATGACTAGGGAGCTAACAAAGTCCAAAAAGATGATCAGTGCTAATTACAGGGGTTAACTTTGTCCAACTAAAAAGATAAAGTGAACATCTAGCTTTGAGGGAGTGATTGGGAGTTGAGATTCCATCAAAACATCTTCGATTCCTTTCATTCCACAATACCCAAAAAATTGTTGCAGGGATCATTATCCAAATCTTCTTGATGGTTTTATCAACTCTCCATAGACTCCAACTAGTATTTGCCGCTTTCACATCATGATGCATGACCCAGTGAAGTCCAAAAATAGAGTAGAACATGCTCCATAGGTCAGCAGCACCGAACAGTGTAAGAAAAGATGATTGAGTGTCTCAGCGCTGTTTTGGCGCATATAGCATCTGCAAGCCAGCTGAAAGCCCCTTCTATTGAGGTTATCTTAAGTAAGACATCCTTCTGTTAAGGCAATCCAGGTGAAGCAGGTAACTTTGGGAGGTAATTTTGTTCTCCACTTAGCTTCCAAGGCCAAGAGTCGATTATCCCATTCTGAGAGATCATTGCATTTTCTGATAACCCTCACTTTGGAGATAGAAAAACAAATGCCACCAGAATATTGAGTCTAAGAATCAAAGACAGCATTGGGATTTGGTTATTAGATGCACTTTGTAGAAAAACAAACTACAAAGCCTCAGTCCCAAACAATATATATGTATATATATTAAGTGGCTTTTGAGAAAAATGCGGTCCTATGATTAGTGAGAATAGCTCTTTCACCTGAACTTTTTAATTAAAAACTTACTCATGTTGAACAGAAATTACACTTCATTTATCGTCTGGAATAACATTCAACTTACCAAACATAGACTCAGCTGGATTTCACATAACTGTCTCAAATAGTTGACCTTTTCCTAAACAAGACCAACTCCATTCAAGATCAAGCAGGCCAAATCACTAACCTAGATTTAACTGGATACAATGTTTCCAATTTTAGGCTTCATCCACATTTACTAGAGACACAGAGAGACGAGCTGAATTGAGCGAGGATATTAGAGATCCTGTTTCAGTCAAAATAAAACTTGGTACTGATCCTACTAGGATGTAGTTGATAACATCCTCAGTTTAATCAGAAATGGAAGAACGAAACATTAAAACAAAAGCAGCTCATTTAAAACATAAGTTAACATAAGATTTACTTCTATTTGCAGACAAGTGATAGCAAGTTCTGATGCAAACCTTAGTATCCTTTTATTCTAGATGCTTATCAAATTCAAATAACATGAAATAAAGCAGCTATCACATCACTCGCATATCATTGCATGAGAAAAAGGATTTCATAGTTATTCAAGTTTTCAAATACTCTGCTTGTCAACAACAAAAAAAATAAGGACAAGTACATTCAAGCAAACTGGCTCCTCACATTATTTTGAAAACCCAGGAAAGTTCTTAACACCAATGACCTTCTTGGGGTTGACTTTTTTCAGCAAGTATTCTTATCCTAAACTAATATGAGCATATACTTGAAGAAACATAAACTCTTTGCTGGAACACTTATGGCCAACATATTGACACCAAGAAAAACTTGAGTACGGCTGTATCTATTCTACTAAATCATAATAACATGACAAGATCAAAATCAAATTTTGCAGTATAACCAATAACCTTGCAGCTGCAAAAGTCTTGTTCATGATGGCAACTAGACATTTTTTATTATGTTAATCAATGAACAATTCACTTGTAACTTCCAATTTTCCCTACAATTTATTCATTTCACCATTCATTATGTTTACCGATAATTTCAGATGCTAAATCAATCAATCTTGAACCAAAAGCAAATCAAGCAATCCTCAAGTAGCCTATACTGCTCCGGTAACAAAGTATTTAGCAGTCAACCCGTCAGTTTATATTCCCGGCAATTAAAGCATGATGATATATGGGCACCTATAGAGGCAAATAAGCAATTGGGAGTGACCCTACATTATAAGTCCCTGCTATACTCGCAGGAAAATGAACTGCTTCTTCGGAATGGCCTGGTACATCTCCTATTTGGACTTTGAAGCATATTTTTCCAGTCTTTACAGTCAATTTGATGTGTCATTTTCATTTTATAAGCTGTTCAAAAAGTTGTTTCAGAACTTTCCGACTTTGAGGTCATTGATTTGTTTTAGTAATGTGGTATCTTGTTATATTAGGAAGATCTATAATCTATATAATGATTCTAAAATTTAATTCTAGAATGGTGATAGGCCAAAATATATGTGTATGCACATGAAGAAACTTCTTTTTAACTTTTCCTTTTTCTTCTCTCCAATTTTGAATAAAATGAGAGGAATGCCATAATTGAAAAAGTGTTATGGATTCTCTGAGTCCTGAGATGCAAACACATTTTTGGTTAGACATTAAAAGATATTTCTCGAGGATACGAATCTCCCTTATTTACTTAACCTTGATCAACCACAATTAAAAATGTTTTTTTATCAAATTAAAAATAGTTTTACAGGTGAAAGAAATTAGATTGATGGACCCCGAAACAAGAACTACCACGTCTAGGTTGTTCGTTGTTGGGGCTTCATGATTAGTTATATCTCTAATCCGTGACTAGGGATAGCAATCCTCACACCCATCATACACAAGACTATAGAATAATAAAATATTCAGAACTGATCTTTTCCGTCTCAGAGCAAGTCAGCAAGAAGAGAATAAAATAGAAAAACGAAGAAGCTGAACCCTTCAGTCTAAAGTCAGCTACAAAATATAAATAATATCCCTTCAGTTGTCCAATAGAGTAAGTAGCCTCATAATTATTGCCTTATGGAAAAGACAGCCCAATTGTTTAACTCTGTGCGTAATGTGATCAAAAGTATCGTCTCTATTACAGAGATTTCATTTGCATCACCAACATCCAGTAAACTAAAAAAGTAGCCCTCCCTGAAAAATTAATGACCAATTCTCCTTTGGTTATTCAGTGGAGCTGTCACAAGAGTTGAATTTGTGTCCTTACAAGGACAAGCAATATCTGTAATCAATGATCACATATCACAACCACAGAATCAAAGATGTGGGCCACTAAGAGGTGCTTCAAATTCTTGGGGGGGGGGGGGGGGGGTGTTAATGACCATAAGACCATTTTAATTGATAGATGTTTGAGCAAGTACATTGGAGAGAGAGAGGTGCCTAAGAAGGTTCTAGAACACAATCTTTAAAGCCTTTATTATGAGGAATGACGCCAATACACACAGAAAGGAATACCTCCGCTAGCAACCAGCTTCAGATCTCCTTAAGGCACCATATTGAGTAGGGATTTGAATCTATAAGTGTGGTAATGATTTCATTGTATTCTTGATAAGTGTCATAATGAGTATAGATCTTAGATACCATAACAACCTCGTCCGCTGAAGGAAAGCAGCTACACAAAGGGAAAAAGTAAAAGATAGTCAACCATACCTCATTAAGCTTAGCTGCAAGTTCATCAAGCAATTCAATGCGACTCTTTGACTTTTCCATGGCTTGCATAATCTTCTTCTTTTGAAAAAGTAGCTCCCTGGCAACATTCTCCTTTCCAGTTTGAACACTAATGGCTGCTTGTCGCCGAAATTTCTCTGCTGCTTCAGATAGCCGAAGTAACCTCGATCTTGCACTATTTGCTGGATAGCCAGGATTCTGATCAGTAAGAACTTAAACTGTTCAACAAACTCCTATGTTGTCCATAGAATCAATGAGTCAGTAACAAAAGGAAAAAAGAAACAGAGACACAATATCGGACAAATGTGATTCCAAGGAGAAACTGTTATAACGATGACATTTCGGCCTTCCACCTTTTCCATGTGAAATAGTAAGAGATATAAAAATCTAAAAGGAACCAAACCAGGAAGAACAGAGACAAGCATCTAAAACATAACAAAGAACAAAATTATCAGTAAAACTATAAATTAAGGAAATGTACATTACTGAGGGATCCATTACGCATTGCAGACGATTTCAGGAAGATTGCTTTAAAGGGTGCACTGCTTTTCCAAATATGCCTCCAATTCCATCTTTCAATGTGTTAGCAGTTCTTGGTTGTCACTAATAACAGGACTTCACTGTAACCATTGCTACTTCCATTTCATTTAAGAGAATTAGGTTCATCGAAAATGTGCTGGCTCCTTCAAGCTTTTTCAGAAGATAAGAAGATTCTTGTATTTCCCAATTGGTGGTTTCTCCCGAGGAATTCGAAGTCCATTACTAAGAGAAGTGGTGATCTCGACTTGTTTTCTGGTTGAGAGGAAGCTCTCCTAACATCTTGTGTTTAATCCTATCCCTGAATAGAGGTGGTATTACACCTCTGGGTAAGAAAACTGATGGTGCCCAGAGCTGCCACCAGACGGTCCTCTTGTTTGTTCTCTTCCAATTATCTTGTTCTTTTTGTGCCCCTTTTGAACAGTCCCCTTCGTAGCTTTCTACTGAGCCAGGGAAAGGACACAGGAGGATGATCAACAAATGATATTAACTTACTACAGAGTCTAAACGACAACATTGAAGAGGAGTCGGCTTTTCAAAGTTTTTTGTTTTATTCTGAGAAAAGTTATATTATAGCACCAAGGTGGAGCAGTCAAAAGTAATTACAATCTACCAAAAGTACATCCTTTCCTATTCTTAAAAGATATTCTATGAGATCCATCACTGCTTCAGCATCATTAACAAATTTCTTTTTTACACCACAAATAAAACAAAAGTAAACAAATCATTTTTGAACTGAATAGGGTTTCCTTTGTCCTCAAAGCATCTAGCATTTCTCTCCCTCCAAACTGTCCACCATATACAGGCAGGGTTAGTTTGCCACGACTTCTAATGTTCCAGCACTTGAGTAGCTCGCACGTTTGCCTTGACATAGTCCACTTAAGTCCCACCATATTGAGAAACAATAGTCATAGCTGATCAGCAATATGGCAATGCGAGAAAAGATGGCTAACAGTCTCTGGCTTCTAATCCAATAGGTAGCATTTCGATCACAACTGAAAACCTCTTTTCCAAAGATATTCCTGTGTCAAACAAGCATCTCTAGTTGCCAACCAAGAGAAAGATTCCACCTTGTCTCCACGTCTGCTTTTTCAGTGTTACTTCTTAGAAAATTATAAACCTTAAAAGGCCGTTCGTTGACTCTTTGATGTCAGAATTCATTAAAAAATAGAAACCACCACTAAATTTGTCACCCAAAAAGGAGAAATCAATCAAAGGCAGCAACATCTTACACTCCATGTCCATGTTTGTAAAATCTCACAAGTAAATTCTAAGATAAGTAGCACCCAAGGGTGTGGCCCGGTGGTAAATGAAATGGTTTAAGGTTCAGATCCCAGCATAGGCAAAAAACACTAGAGGTGATTTCTTTCCACCTATCCAAGCTTTGGTAGACAAAGATACCCGTTACCTATGGTGGTGGGACGTAGCAGGTACCTATGAAATTAGTTGAGGTGCACGCAAGCTGCCAGACACCACGGTTATCAAAAAAAAAAAAAAACTTGCAAAACATAAAGGCAAATTCAAACAGAATCTCCAAAGTTATAAACTTCACACCCAAGTTCTTGAAATCTCAATTATAAATCTCAGCTAATTAATTTGCATAACATAAAGAAAAGGGCAGATATTTCATTGCATTTACCAAAAGTATAAAGTAAAAAACCAAGAAAATACCTTTGTTTCTTGCGGTGTCTGCTTCCTTGTGAAGATGGTCAAGCTGTTCTCGTAGCTTTTCTGTGTTTAGAGTATTAGTATTAGTAGAAGCAGCCAAGCATGTTATTCTCTTTGGAGTCCTCCATTGAACTAACGCACAGTTCACTATCATTTTCTTCCACAAGGGCTAGTGGTAGTTGCTCCAACACACAATCTCTTCTTCTCTAAAACTAAAATAGGAAAAAAGGCAAAATTTACCCCTGAACTATTGAAAAACAACAACTTTGCCCTCCGATTGTAAAGTATCACTTGTATGCCCCTGTTGTTTGCAAAAAGCGCCACTCTTACCCTTAAATACTAACAGAAGGCCAAGTTGCTTTTCTTATTAAGTGAGTAGGAGAAAATGCCGATTTTGGTGTGGGAGAAACAATCATTTACAATGTTGCAAGAATCTAGTTCATCACATAATATCAAGCATCCAAGAAGATGCTATTGTGGATTGATTGCTCGTCATTTCACAGTTTCGACACTATCTAGTGCTGGAAGAAGGTTCTACAGATGTTCGAGACCAGAAGTAACCGGTAAGATTATTTCGTTTTTGATGAGTTTAGTAAACCATTGCTGAAATTAAATTGGTATGTTAAAAAGAACTTATTATTTATTTTATATTTTCTAATTGATATCTGAAATTGGATATACTTACTCATGTGGATATTGGGTTTGGCATGACGAAGAGATTCCTTCGAGAGCATTACTTGTGATAAATAATTTAAAATCACAGTTTGATAGAATAATCATTGAACAAGACTATTTGAAGTAGAAGGTTGATGAAGTTGAGGTCACTAATATTTTTTACGCTAATATTGTTTAAAGTTACAAAGTTAGTAATTTAGAGGATAAAGTTTAGTAGTTTATTTTAATTTCATGGGTTTTGTTAGTTGGAGTCCTCGTGGCAAAGTTGATATATTATTGATGTGAGTGTTGTTTAAGGTGCTTATTGTTGTAGTTCTTATTTTGAAATAGAAGCTACTATGTATTAGTATTGTATTGTTATTGTTATTGTTGGGCCGTCATTGTATCGTTTTTGTTATTAGAGTGGTGTTTATGATTTAACCTATTTTCTCCATCTTTGCAACTAGGGCCCTTTTGGGTAAGCTTAAAAAGCTACTTAAAAGTATATTTGTACCTTTAAGTAAAAAGTGGTTGTTTGGTAACTAAAAAAACAAAGTACTTATAAGTATTTTTAAACTTTAAAAAAGCCAAAAATAAAAAGTTAGGATTTCCTAACTTCTTAAAATTTACTTATAAGTAACTTTTTACTTTTAAGCTAATTAAAATAAGCCCACCCAAACGGGGCCTAGGATTATTTGATTAATTATTTGAGATAGCTAATGTGTTTAATTATCTTTGGCCGAAGTCTCGACTATAAGTAGATCAAATCTAAACAACATACATCATTACACCAAGTTTACTGCATATGTCTAGATTACAACTAACCAAATTGCATAAAAGTTGTCCAATCAAACTAAACAGTAGAAGGTTAATAAATCAAATAAAAGAACATGTCCAGATTTTTAATATTCTAACTACACAAAATATGTCCAAATTTCTAACAAAGAACTACGCAAAACTTGGCCAATTTTGGTTGTTAGAAACCCATCTTCATTCCACAGCCTTCAACTTCAAAATCTTCTGTTGTCTTTCAATCTAGGTGAGTATGACAGATTAGTTCGTTCATTGACACCATATTCATCTTCAGTGAAGTTGATCACCCTTATCCTGGATTGTCCAATTTATTCTCGTCTGCTTTTCATCCTTGCTTCTGCTTGATGGATGACTCAGGGCTTTATGTGTAGATCAAATTCATAGTCAATTGCTGGACCATAAGGCATGTGTTGCTCTCTTGAAAATCTTGGTGTATGCTAAAACACAAACTTACCATCCGCACTTGGATGACTTGGTGGAGGTGCAGAATAGTTAATATCTTCCTATTCAAGTGCAGAGAAATCAAGGTTGAGTCTCGACGTGCCATTTGAACATGTCAATGGTGATATAGATGCACCGAGAGACATGCCTACCTTTCATGTTGATGATGTTGACTTCACACCCCCAGCTCATCCTCAATATATAGAACAGCAGCCTAAATCGAGATATGATCCTTTTGTGAGTGATAGTCCTCTAGCGGAAGAAGTTAAGCAGTTGAAGGTTGGCCTTTGAGGGGTACTACACAACCTGATATTGTTTGTAGTTATTGGTTGTATTCTATACTTCCTAGTCGAGATGAGGTTACATCAGGGGTCAGCGCTTAGCCCATTTTATTTGCTCTAGTGATGGATGAATTAACACAAAGTATTCAAGAGGAGGTACCATGGTGTATATTCTTTGCAGATGACATGTTTTGGTTAACGAGACTCGTGGCAGAGTTAATTATAAGCTAAAAATTTGCAGAAAGACTTTAGAGTCTAAATGTTTCATGCTGAGCAGAAGAAAAACGGAGTACATGGAGTGCAAGTTTTGTGATGCATCAAATGAGTCAGACGTTCTTGGAATGTGAAAGTTTTATGATAAGATTAGGAATGAAGTGATTCGAGACAAGGTATGAGTGACCTCAATGGTGGGCAAGAATCGAGAAGTGAGATGCGATGGTTCAGGCATGTGAAAATGAGGAGCACAGATCCTCCATTGAGGAGGTGCGAGAGCATGGTAGTTCTGGGGTTATAGAGAGGTAAAGGTAGACCGGGGATGAATTGGGGAGAGGTGATTAGGCAGGAAATGACTCAGCTTCAGATTACTGAGTACTCGACCCTAGATAGAGGAGCATGGAGGCCAAGGATTAAGGTAGAAGATTAGAAGGTAGTTGAGTGCTTTCTCTCATCTCTGTGGGGAGCATGGTTCTAGTGTGAGGTCTTAGAGAACCTAATCTATATTATTGTTTCTATTTTTTTATTATTCTTTTCTTTTAATAGTACTATTTTTTTTAATCCTGGTTAGCTTTAATATTTTAATGATATTATTTTTCTTATCTTGGTGTTTCTAGCTTTGCATTTTATCATGTAACATCTTTCCTTTCCTTTTCAAAACCCGTTACCAAATGATTTTTCTTGAGTTGAGGGTTTATTTGAAACAACTTCTCTACTTTATTAGGCGTATGAGTAAGGTTTGTGTATATCTCACCCTCTAGAGACCCCACTTGTAGGATTATATTGGTATATTATTATTGTTATTATTGTTTGTATCCTACATACACATTCTTGTTTGTTTAATATTTTCTCTTTTTCCTTTTGTGTTATCTAGCTTACTAATCAAGTTATGGTTCTTAACAAGTTTGTGGTTGCTTCTTTTGGAAAAGTGTTATGAATTCTTGAATCTAAGGCAAGCATGAAAAGAGAGATGAGGTTCTTGGTTCAGATGTATAGTTTCCAAGTTTTAATCATTTTTAATGTAAAATCTAACATTTAACCTTATTCCTTTTGTTGCTTTTGGTTAGCGAACTCAAAATTATGTTGGTGATAATACCGATGGCATAGGAGGCGATGTTGGGTATTGAGAAGTTGGAATTTTACCAACTTACAGACCTTTTTTATAGGAACTTTATGTAGCTTTAAGTTAATTTTATGGCCATATATTATGTAATGTTGCATGATTCCAGGGTATTATTAATTACATAGTTTGAGGATAACAAAAGATCAAGAAAAGTGCAAAAATAAGCTTATCGGACTCAAGATTGCAATTGTTGCAAAAAAAGCTAAGTATCATGAGAAGAGCGCAGTGCCGCACAATCAAGAAAAGCGGACCTAAAAATTCAACCAAGTGTAGAAGACTGCGGACTGCACAAATATGTGTGGCTCCGCACAATCATTGAACAACAAGGAAAATTGCTAGGCACATAATTTTGTGCGGTCTAGCATCAGCCTCCATGAGACACACCTGGCTTGAAGTGGAAATGTGCGGCTTAGCACAATTTTGTGAGGTCATACAAATTACCAAGACTTGAAGATCTGAGGGATGCACAATGCAGTTGAAGACTAAAATGCTAAGTAAGACAAGCAGTTGTGCGGGTGTTGCATAACCAGTCGGAAAAAAAATTTGTGTAAAGTTTTCTAGCAATATAAATAGAACCTTATTAGGGTTTTGACATATTTTTACATTATTTTTTGTGCAAAAACATATTTCAAAGAGTTGAGTAGGTAATTTCATAATTTTGTTAGATCAACAACAAGTGGGTAACAATTTCTTTCTTAGATCTGTGAAAAATATGATGAATGTATCATGTGTGTGTTGTGTTCTTGAGTATTATGAGTAGCTAAGCTTATTTACTAGGACTGTAAACCAACCCTAAGTGTGTGCTTGATGGGCTGTTAGCAAAAATATTGTCTAACTGTCAGTTAAAATTTTCTAACTAGTTTTATGCTAAAATTCTAGGGTTGTGGCTGCAAACACTAACCTCATTCCCAATTCCCTTTGTATTCACTTAAGAAGGTAATTAAGGTTGGGTAACAACTAGTTAGCATGGATTTTGGTCCTAAAGAGATTTACAAACCAATCTAATAAAAGTGAACTAGAAATAAGAATCTTCTTATTTGGGCCACTAACACTTGTTCTTCACGTAATTCAAGAGAAGTCGAGAGATTTTTTAGGATTAGGCTTCCTAATAGTCAAGATATATTAGTAAGTGTTTATAAGTGTGACCATTAAAATAACCTATACCACAAGGCAAACTTAGTTGACAACCCCATTGAGTACATGCTTAGGTTAATGACACAACTTTAGTTCTCTTTACCCATTTAATTATTATCTTTAGTTGCTTTTACTAGTTTACATTGTTAATTCTACTTTATAGTGTTAATTTAAACAAAATTTAATTCAAGGAAGTGATAAACTAAGACCAAATCAGCAAAATCATAACTCAATTAATTAATTTAGCTCTCTGTGCATTCGACTCGCACTTAACAATCTGTTATATTTGCATCAACTCTGTCACTATCTTTTGAGGGTAAACTTTGAATGTGTCAAATTTTGGCGTCGTTTCCAGGGAACAATTGGCATATTATGATAGTTTTGAGGAAGTAAGCTAATTTACTTAGGCTCAAACATTGTGAATATTTGTTTATGTTGTTTTGAGTGTTGTGAATATATGTTTTGTGAGTTTAATACTATTTGTTGATTTTTGTGTGTCGTTATGTTCATTTGTATTAGTTTAGATCTATCTTCAAATACTTGTTCTAAAATGGCATCTCAGAGTCAAAATTGGTCAAACTGTGGATATTCATATGTTCATGATCATCGTCCTTATTGCGGAATCCCACTTTTGGCAAAATGTCAAAATATTCATGGGAGTGAGTTGTGTGCACCTTCTCAATCTTTTGGGTGGAACATGTGTATTGAGTGTGGTGGTCATAATGGCCATCGAAACGGTTGTCATAATAGTTTTCATTCTCTTATGAGAACTTCTTTCAATGATGCTAATGTTGCTAGAGATTTTGATAGACCAAATGAAGTGGGAAACATGAAACTTGATACTGAATGTAAAGAGATTCAAGAAAATTTTCAAGAAGACATGGATTTGTCTACCTCCAAAAAGGGGCTTAAACAGGGAAAACATGATTTATAGATCTCAATGGAGCTTAAATGCGGAACAAGAGGCAAGCATGAGGAGAATTTCAAATACGATTGAATGTCTTTTGAGGAGTCAAATTGAGAGAGGCTTGGTAGTAGAGCAAACTCGTTTGGCCATTCATAATATGGGGGTACAATTGAGCCAAATCCTTGAGGAGGTCAATGCGCAACTAGTTAAAATATTAGCTCACTCGCAAGACAACTCTCAAATTGAAAAAGAATTTGAGTCCCAACAATAGGAAAGTGATAATTGAAGAGGAAAAAATTTAGGAACAAATAGAAGGATTCCAATCATTTGACCAAATGTTAGTTGAAGATGCCAAGGGCTGTCATACCCGATTTTGGATTCAACTCGAGGCGAGTCGGGTTTCGAATTTGACTGGGTGAACTCGTTTGGAGTTGAGGTTTTGGAGTCGCCACCTAATATAGTTTCTAAGCTGTATTAGGTCACCAATTAATTTCTAATTCCATTTAAAGAATTAACTCCGAGTTGGTCTACTAGTCAAATATTCGGGTAAGTGTTTGAAATAACCTAGAAGGAAGGGGTTAGGCACCTCCTAGGTTCCACTAAACGTGGTTCCCGGCCGATTTCTATATTGGGTTTAACATATTGCTTATAAAAGGACGAAAGCTAAATAAAGTAAATAAGAGAGATATAGGGCGCAAAATAAGTAAACAAACAGTTTTAGAGCATTTGCATAAAACAATTTGAAATAATAATCATGTTGTACAAATAGCCACAAAATAATAAATAACTAATTCAATGTTTGAATAACCCTAGGTTTTATTATCCTATTCGGATCAGAACTCGGCTTTCGTAAGGGACGATAGTTTCAGAATCCACTATCAAATATAGCTCAGGTAGTTTCCATCATATCCGATGGGCTTAAATTACCCTTAACCCACATACCCTCTTTAAGTATTTAACTAAATCGCATACTAACATTTCAAAACGTCCTAAAAGCTTACTAGCGTCCCACTTAATATTTCGAAGGCCATTGAGACTACTAAATTAAATATCTAGACCCCTAAGTTTATTGAAGCCCCATAGCTAGACCATTAGGCGTCAAATAATGAACATTCATGTTAACACATAAGCAAATAGACACAATATTATAAAGTTAAAAGAAAGGTGGGCCTCCAAGTTAATAAATTGTAATAGGATTCAAACATGCTACGGTTAAGCTCAATTTGCATAAAGAAATCAACTCTTAGCATGGATTGTGACATTAGCTACTTTTTGAAAGTATAAACAGTTACGTTAAAAAAAAAGTCTTGGATTTGCAGAAATAGGCCACCTTTTAAATAAACCTGCAGCTCTAGCCACTTTAAAGAGAACGATACGCACTGTTATATTTCAGAGTATAATAATTGCAGAAATAACCCTATTTTAGACAATTTTGCAATTTTAGCCTATTAGCTGATATAGTCTAATTCTAGCACTTTCAAATTGCATAAATAGCCTAGATAAATATTAAACTTTCAGTTTAGAACATTCTCAACACTGTTGCAATTTTCCAGAAAATTATTTTGCACAAATAAGCCAGTTTTCAGTCTTTATGCAATTTTAGCCCTATTGTCTAATTTTCAGCAAAGCAATCTCTATTGTAATCTAATTTTAAAACCTGTTATGCATAATATACCATTTTCAGATTTAGCATACATATCACGTATTGCATAGATAATCCTATATTACACATAAGTAGGAAAGTGGGATTAGAAATGGCCCCTGTTAGCCGATTTAAATTATTGCTTTCCCAAGCAACTTTCATTGCCATGCCTGTTTTAATAAGTGCAAACCAAGGGGAACACCTAGCAAATACATAGAAGGGGTCTAGGGAAAAATAGGAGAAGGAAAGAAAGGAGTGCCCTGAGTGCACTTTGAATGAACTATTCAGCTCATGCGGCCTTGTTTCTTTAACAACAAATGACATAGTTGTTGCCAGAAAACACTACTGCCTCCCTGCAATTGAAAAGCTCAACAATGGTATAGCTTTTTAGCTATCCAGACAAATTTGACTTTATTAGAACCTGCAGAAAGGGTTAGTAGATGGACCAAAAGGTCCTAAACCAAAAGACAATCGTGTATGCATAGGCAGACTCAAGAAAAACCTTGTTCAAACCATAATCCATTCATACAATCTACTGCAGGTCACACTCAAGTCATAGGAATGTACCTTAGTACTCCCTTCGGTCCATATTATTTGATTTTTTAGGTGTTTTCAGGCATATTAAGAAAATCATCTTTTTAGCATTAATTAGCAATATAATTGACTATATTAGCTCTTATTCAAGCTATTATTACTTATCATTTTGTTTAAAATAATTTATTAGCAAGGGGTGACATTGTAAAATTGTGTCTTGATTTCCGAAAAGATCAAATATTGTGGACCAAAAAAAATAGGCTAAAAAATCAAATAAAATGGATCGGAGGGAGTAGCAGTTAACAAAGAGCAAACAAAGCGAATGGAAAGGCCGGTGATCCAAGACAAAAGAAGCAGTAAACTCAGGAACTTCACTTTGATTTCTTAAGCAGCCAAGCCCAAGAGGGATCAGTATAAACAAAAGACCTCTTTTCCTTAGGAAGAGAAATAGAGAGTACTCTGTGTATAAGTCAGGAAGAAAAGTGTATGAGAGGTGTCTGAAGGTGGTCTTCAGCCATGTATTTCAGTGTGTGCCAGTGCCTGTTGTTCTTGTTCAGAGGTGTAAAAGATGGCGTCTGATTCTGTCTGTAGGTTCTGTGTGTGTGTTGTGTATTCAGTGCCTAGGTTCTGGATGTGTGTGTGTAGATGTAGTCAAAGATGTATCAGTGTAGATGGAGGTCTGAAGGTGTAAGGTGTAAAAGAGTGTGTGTTTAGTGTCCTAGTGTTATTTTCACATGTGTAGACCAGTGTGTAGATTCTAGTGTGTGAGAGGTGAGGGGCTATCTTCAGCCTGTCCGGAGCGTCCAGAAAAGCTAGTATTTATAGTTAAAGAGAGGTCTTGGCAGTTCACAAGTTAAGGAAATGAGGAGTATTTTTATCCTCTAATCAAGGCACAAAAGATACAAGCTCTATATAAAGGAAATGCAATATCTGACTGCCCAAAATCAAGGATAACATTCAGTCCTCAATTAAAGGAGAGATAATTTTCAGTTGTGAATTAATAAGGAAAGTTTTCACAGTAAACATACAAGAAAAATAAGGAAATTGTATCAAAACACATACTATTGTATACTTCCTTATAACTTTAAATTCTGAGATCCATTCTATCAAACGAGATGATTTTACCAATAGAACCTAATGAACGTAAGAGTACAATACGAAATTCATAATAATTCAGCAATACTCAGTTTCAAAAGTGACTTGACATTATACTAATTCGAGCGATATGTCAAGCAAATAACTATTTCAAATGCCCCATAAACCAACAAGCTGAAGTATGAATAATCATGACAGTAATCAAGATTTCAAGAAACAAACACATGTATAGCTATACATCCTAGTGTATGTATTTAACACATCATGGATTTAGATTCAAGTAACTGACATGTTATCTTTAAAAGAATTTAATAAGCAAAGCAGTAAAAGAAAAAATAAAGAGGGAAAGGAGTTGCCCGTTTTGACATTCGAAGCGGGTCGGGTCATCTTGACCCATTTCAGCTTAATTCCAGTTCGAGTCTAGATTTTCTTGCTTTGTTTGTATGTGGATGTTGCGAATTCCATGATTCTCGTCTCGATTTGTTCGATCCATTCTCTCCCTTTTCGGTTTTCATAGAAAGAGGGATAAGAGAGATTTGTTTCCCCTTTTTTTCATGCGAAAACGACGAGAGAGAGAGAGAGAGAGAGGAATGCAAGATCGACGGAGATAGCGGAGTCTCGCCGGATTTGATGACGGGGGAGACGCGGTGGATTGGAATGGAGGGAAGGGGGGTGAGAGGAGAGAAGGTGGCGGCTGTGTTATGTTTGGGGAGAAAGGGAGTAATGTTTTAGGGTTTTAAGTGAGGGAGTGTGAGTGTATAGATGTAATGGGAAGATTTACTGTGGGCCGTTGGATCTGTGGAATGGAGGGCTGTGATTGTACCACGTAGGTGCGTGGGATGAGTGTATAAATTTTGTGTGAGTGCATATGCTGATATGTAAGGAAAAATGGGGCTTTGAGGGGTTGTACTGCGTGCAGAAGTGAGTTGTACACACGCCTAATGTGTGTGTACTTTGTGCTATAAGTGTATTTAGTGAGGTGTAGGCTTATGTGGAGCTTAGGTGGCATACACGTGGACAACAGTTAATGACGTGGACCGAATATAATAGAAATGAAATTGTAAAATAACAAAATGGCTAGTATTTAATTAAAATGCTTATAAATATAAATAATTAGTATAAAAATAGGAAATTTTGTAAAAATTATAAATAAATGTGTTTAGCTATAAATAAATATAGATGACCACAAATAATACTAATTAGATATAAATAGTTACAAATAATTATTAAATGATGTCGTAATGCGTTAAATTGCATAAAATAGCATACGCATTTTAGAAAATAGCCTAAATGAATGCAATTGCGTAATATAATCACAACTAAGTAAGAAATAATATAAATAGAGGATTAATAATAGTATCACGCACATAGATGCAGATTATCTAATACAATTTTGTTTGAAAAATCTCTATTACCGATTTTAATTAAATATAGCCAAATTGCGAAAAACGGAGGGACAAAATTGGGTGTCAACAAGGGCGAGACAAATACACTAGAGTCATGTGAGGGAATGGACAATGTAATAATTGATGACTCTAGCGTGTGAAAGTGATAATGTCATAGATGACAATATTTTTGAGTTTGAGTGTATTATGCCTCAATCTCTACACTTTTTCAATATTGCGTTTAGATTATCAAATAAAAATTGATATATCCAAGCCATTGAAGGAGTTGAGGCAAGGTGAACAAGGTGTCTTTATTCTTATTTGTCATGCCGAAGGGAGAAAATGATATGCTTCGAGTAAAAGCCAAGATATGCAGAATTAGTATTTAGGGACTTGGCTTACTTGGATTTGTATCACCTCATGAGTATGATCATAAGCTTTATTCCAATTGTGGAGACAATTCAAAATTTTCAAATGGAGAGAAAAGTGGTGTTTTTATAGTCGTCGTGCCTCGAAGTTAAACCAAGAGCTTCTTGGGAGGCAATCCAAAGTTACTTTCATGTCTTTTATTTTTACGCAATGATTAATAAAGTTCTTTATGATATTTCACTTAGTTTTAGTGTTGCAAGGATTCGTACAGGTGATTGGAGGCAAACGTCATTTCATTCTCAAGTCACCACTCATTCATCCTCACACTTGTACAACCTTGCTATGCCTCGCAAGGGAGTCCATTAATCCTTATTGTATTCCTTGTTCATTTATTGAGGACAATGAAATCTTTTAAGTTGGGGGCGATGTACGTAAAATTTAAAAAATGAGAAAAAAACAATTTTCATGTTTATGCTTATTCAAATAATATCCTTGATTTTCTTTGCTTTGGTTCTTTCTAAGAACGAATTCTTTTTTTAACCAAGCATTTTTAGGAGCGTTGATAATAGCTAGTAGTGGAATAAAGATTTTGAATTAGTTGGTCCCAACATACTTAGAAGTGTGTATTGAAAAGGAAAAATGCTTTAAATGAATTGGAATGATGGTGAGAATCAATTCGATTGTGAACCTTAGATTTATTTGGTAGCTCTTGTTGCAATATTGTTGATATTTGATAATTATCTTAAATTTAATTGAGGTTAGAACGAATCCATTCATATTGTTTCTTGTGCATAGTATGGTGAGCTTTAGATTGAGAATTCAATATTTATGGTTTGTTGATCTAGAACTTGACCCGAGTGTTTGTAGAGGCTATATTTTGGGTGATGCTTGGAGCGGATATGATAGTAGGCCTTTCTTAATTTGTTCGAGTCTTTTCGAGCCTTCTAAATGACATTGATCATTAGTGTCCTCATTTGAGCCAGTGACCTTTCTTTTAATAAACCACATTGCCTGCCATGGCTAATTCAAAGTGCTAAGGCACTAATCCTCTTTTGGTCTGATCTCCTTCAATGTATTGAAAACATGCAACATAGACAATCTAAGTTTGGGGGTGGTGATAGAGAAAAGTATTGTGAAGTGTAAAATTAGAAGATGAAGAGAAACAAGAAAAGAATATAGAGGAGAAATGAGAAATAAAAAAAGAAAGTAAAAGCCATGAAGAGAAACAATGAATAAATAGGGAGTTAGGTGTGATTGATGAAAAGAAAACAAGAAAGCAAGTAAGGAAGTGAAATAAACTATGAATGTTAGTGTAATGCTCAAGCAAATGAATATACTACCCGTCTCTAAACCTTCATTACAAGCCAAAAATAAATCCTACTTGATCCGAAACTGAGTGTTCTCATATTAGTGGATACTTACACGAAGGCCAAACTTATGTTATCATATATGCATTCATTGAATATCTTTGTGAATTTGAGTATGATTCATTTGTTTGGTTGTCCCTATATTTAAATATTTCATTTTGTATGATTCGGACATCGTTTATGGTGTGGGCACTTGAAACATTATGGATTAAATGAGTTCATACTCTTGATTGAAGTAGGATAAAACGTTTTTTGATGCTTTGGCATTCTTGAGGTACCACTGGAAGCTAAGGAATTACTTCTAATTTTATTTTGTTGTGCTGGAATGTAATTGGTTAAAAATTGATAGTGATTTCTATGCAAAATACTAATTGTTGGTACCAAGTAAACTCAAGATTTATTTTTGCGCTTTATAGTTTAAGTGGCTTAGTTTGATTTAAAAGAACATAGGACAAAACTTTGTTTTATTTGCTTGAGGACAAACAAATATTCAAGTTTGTTTTACCAACTTATGTATCTCTTTTACAAGAGCTTTTAATGTCTTTTAATATAAATTATATGCAAATCATATGTACTTTGCTTATTTTCAGGATTTGAAGTGTTTAAAAAAGAAACATCCAAAATAAACTAATAAATAGCAAAAAGATACAACTTGGAGAATTCAAGAAAATTTCGGGGTGTACTTTTGGCCGCACAACCATGCAGGGAATTAGGATAGTTCCTAGAAAAAAGTGTTGGCCATACTTTAAAGTGCTGTCGCACGTTTGACTGCACAACAAAAAAGGCAGAGGCTAAATTCTAAAGACATTTCACACAAATGGACATTTTGGGTAAAAGGAACAACATTTTCCTACGGTTCAATTCGCAAAAATATGACACCATAAGCAATTATTTGCTTTTTGCCCGTGCTAACAATGATTTTACAAAAATACCCTCGTTAAGTTTAATGTACAAATTCTGGACGGAAACGCCCCTGTCAAACTCTTGGCACGGGGCCAAGACTTATCTTTGACCCCTCTCAATTTGATGTAATGTAAATACGGAAGCGATAAAAGTAACGATAAAAGTGAGACACAACTTAAACAACTTACGAGGTAGCACCGAAGAACTATGTTTCGATACACCCTCGCTCGAGTCAAGAGGAACCTACACTATGCAACTATCCTCAAGAGACACCCGGCCCTTGCAAATAGAATGATCAAGGAGGATTGAAGGTCAACTTGGATTCTTCCAATTGATTTCAAGCCAAAACAATTACAAGGTTTTGAGAGTGTTTCTCTTCAATTTAGTGTATTCAATGTAAGCTAATGGCAATAAATGATGAAGGGGTGTATTTATAGTACCCCTTTACATGCTATGAAAAGTCTAAATAGCCCTTAAAGTAGTTTAGAATACATTAGAATAATTAGGGCTAAACTTGAAAATTCACACAAAAAGTTGTAGAATTCAGCATTCCGGGCGCTCGGCCTAAAGTTAGGTGCTCCGCCTGGAGGAGCCACTGATCAAGGCAGTGATTTGCTTGGGCGCTCCATCTGGGGTTGCCTTGGCTGAGGCGCTCCGCCTGGCTTCAGGCGCACCTCCTGGGCGCCAAGGAGCTAGGCGCTCCTCCTCAGTCTGGGCGCTTTGCCCTGGCCCTGAAGCATGGGGTTTCCTCCTTCGATTGAACTCCAATGCAAGGTCTTCATATCATCTCCGGAGGTCATATCATCAAGGCCCTTCCAAACCAAGTGTAAGTGAGCATCTTGGATCTCTTTGGCTTGACTTCGAGTGAATAGGCTCGATGTAATTTGGGTTGCATCATCCTCCCCTTCTTGAGAAGATTTTGTCCTCAAAATTAAGGCGTCATCCTCCAAGGTATCATCACCTACATCACAAAGAGTCAAGCCAGAAATATTGAACGTACTAGAGACGTTATACTCACCAGGCAAGTCGATCACATATGCATTGTTGTTGATCTTAGAGAGCACTTGGAATGGTATATCCCCTCGGGGTGCCAACTTCCCTTTCCGAATGTTTGGGAATCTCTCCTTGCGGAAGTGCACCCACACATAGTCTCCTTTCTCGAGCTCCACTTTCTTCCTTCCCTTATTCTTCTTGGTTGCGATCTTTTCATAGACCTCCTCCAAGTTCTTCTTCACCTTGGCATGAAGTTCAAGCAATGCCTTGGCACGAGTTTTACCTTTAAAATCAACAACCGCATCCCTTGGCAAAGGGGTAAGATCAAGTGAAATCAAAGGATTAAAACCATAAACACACTTAAATGGAGTCATGCCAATTATTCTATGCAAAGCGCGGTTATATGCAAACTCCATGAGTGGTAGCTTATCAATCCAAGTCCTGGCCTTACCTTTGGTCATGGCTCTAAGTAGAGCTCCCAAGGTTCAGTTCACCACCTCGGTTTGCCCATCGGTTTGAGGGTGGTGGGACGTAGAGAACAACAATTTGGTGCCAAGAGCACCCCACAAGCATTTCAAAAAATGGCTAAGGAACTTAGAGTCCCTATCACTAACAATAGTGCGAGGCACCCCATGAAACTTTAACACATTATCAATAAACAAAGAAGCTACATGTTGTGCATCATGACTCTTTTTGCACGGAATGAAGTGAGCCATTTTGGAGAACCTATCAACGACAACATAAATGCTATCGTGTCCTCCCCTAGTCCAATGCAAAGCCATAACAAAATCCATAGAAATATCAACCCACGGACTAGTAGGTACGGGCAAAGGAGTGTACAAGCCATGGGTGTTGGATCTAGACTTAGCCCTTTTGCAATCTAAACAAGCATTACAAAAGCGTTCCACAAGAGGCCTCATTTTCGGAAAATGGTATTGCACTTTTAGTATGGCCATAGTCTTATCCACCCCAAAGTGACCCATCAAGCCCCCACAATGTGCTTCTCGCACTAGCAATTCTCTCCAAGAGGACTCGGGGACACACACTCTCCCTTTCTTGAAAATGTAGCCATTTACCCACTGGTATTTCTCCACCCTCTCCCCACTCACTAGAGCATCATGAGTGCTCTTGAGCTTTGGGTCATGTTCATACAACAATTTTATACTTTCAAATCCCATAAGCCTAGAAGCAAGAGTGGTAGCGAGGGCGAACTTCCTAGAAAGTGCATCGGCTACAACATTGTCCTTTCCCTTCTTGTAATGAATTACATAGGGAAAAGACTCAATGAACTCCAACCATTTGGCATGCCTTTTGTTCAACTTCTCTTGGCCTCTAAGATACTTGAGTGACTCATGGTCACTCTTGATCACAAATTCCCTATGCCATAGATAGTGTTGCCAATGAGCTAGAGCTCTCACAAGGGCATACAACTCCTTGTCATACGTAGAGTAATTCAAGGTTGCACCCTTCAACTTTTCGCTAAAGTAGGCAACAGGTTTCCCTTCTTGCATGAGAACACCCCCAATACCCACCCCCGAGGCATCACATTCAACCTTAAATGCCTTTCCGAAGTCGGGCAATTGCAACAAAGGGGCGGTACTCAACCTACTTTTCAACTCTTGGAAAGCCTTCTCTTGAGGCTCTCCCCACGCAAAGGCCTTGTCTTTCTTCACCAACTCGGTGAGTGGTGCGGGAATGGTACTAAAGTCCCTCACAAAGCGCCTATAGAAACTAGCAAGGCCATGGAAACTTCTAAGATGAGAAACGGTAGTAGGAGTTGGCCAATCTCTAATGGCTTCAACTTTGGACTCATCGACCTCTACGCCATTGACACTAACAACAAAACAAAGAAAGACAACCTTTTCTACCCAAAAGGCGCACTTTTTAAAGTTGGCATAGAGCTTTTTGGCTCTTAGCACTTCAAGAACTTGACTCAAGTGGGCCACATGGTCATCTATTGATTTGCTATATATCAAGATATCATCAAAATAGACGACCACAAACTTGTTGATAAACGGCTTTAAGACATGGTTCATTAACTGCATGAAAGTGCTAGGTGCGTTGGAGAGGCCAAAAGGCATCACCAACAATTCATAGAGACCAAACTTGGTCTTGAATGCGGTTTTCCACTCATCACCCGGTTTCATCCGGATTTGGTGGTAGCCGGACCTAAGATCTATCTTGGTAAAGACACTTGAACCACTTAATTCATCAAGCATGTCATCAAGTATAGGAATGGGATGACGATACTTTACCGTTATCTTGTTGACCGCACGGCAATCAACACACATCCTCCATGTCCACTCCTTCTTTGGCACAAGAATGACCGGTACGGCACACAGACTCAAGCTTTTACGAACCAAGCCTTTGGTGAGCAACTCAACCACTTGCTTTTGCAACTCCTTTGTATCTTCGGGATTGCTCCTGTAGGCCGGCTTGTTTGGGATTTGGAATCCTGGGACAAAATTAATTTGGTGTTCAAACCCCTCAAAGGAGGAAGCCCACTTGGCATCTCTTCCGGGAACAGGTCCTCAAAAACCTTCAAGACATTCTCAATAGCACTAGGCAAAGGGTTAGAGTTAGAAAAATAATCATTATCAGAATTTAGAACCATACCTTTGTGCACTAGGCAAATGAGCATTTTGGTGCCATTATTACCTCTCAAGTACTCATCCGGTTGCATCACGGCAAAAATGCTACCGGGGATAGAAGATGGAGTGGTAGGGCCCTCGATCAAAGGCTTAGTCTCCACAACGGACTTAGCCTTAGCCGCTTCTCTCAACTCCATCATGCACCTATAGTCATCACTCACTTGCTTAGGCGTCAAGGGCTTGAGCACATATTTCTTACCCTCATGCTTGGCCGTGTAAGTGTTGGCTCGGCCATCATGTACCACACTCCTATCATATTGCCAAGGCCTACCAAACAAGAGGTGGCAAGCTTGCATTGGCACCACATCAAACATTAGCTCGTCTTGATAGTTCTCAATTTTGAACATTATCAAGACTTGCTTCACCACCTTCAACTCCCCACATTTACTCAACCATTGTAATCGATAGGGGCTTGGGTGTTTAAGGGTAGGCAATTTCAATTGTGATACCAAAGTTTGGCTCACCACATTAGCACAACTACCCGAATCTACAATCATGGAGCACACTTGTCCCTTCACCCTACATCTAGCATCGAACAAGTTCTCCCTTTGCACATCTATCTCCTCCTCACGCATCATGGCACTCAAACTACGACGTACCACCAAGAACATGCTAGGGTCATCACCCTCCGCCACATCCTCTTCTCCCTCAACTACCTCACCATTCTCGACAACCTCTCACTCGGGCTCACTTTCTTCCTCATACACCATCCCATCATCCATGATTATCATTTTTTTTGGGTGGGGCAATCTTTGGCAAAGCGGCCATAGCCTTTACACTTGTTACATTGAAAAGTAGAAGAAGGAGTATTTAATTGAGTTTTAGAGGTACTTCCCAATTCTTTGAAGTCGCTTCTTGGAGTGGCCTTCTCAAAAGGCTTCTTCACTTCACCGCTTCCACTAGCACCACTTGTGTTTGGGCTTTTCCAATCTTTTGGTCGAGTCATTGGAGTAGAAGTAGTACTCCTATAGCGAGGAGCTTTCTCTTCCTTAAGCCACTTTTCGGCTTCAACCGCGGCATCACCTATATCTTGAAGAGAGTGAAAGATGTGTAGCCTCAATTGAGAAACAATCTTCCGGCTCAAACCATTCTTGAATTGGATGATAACTTGCTCTCGATCTTTCATTTCAATATCAACGGCCATTTGGTTCTTCTCAAACTCGTTGAAGTACTCATCAACCGATTTAAAGCCTTACCGCAACTCATAAAGCCTCTTGAGTTGCTCTTGCCTATACTTGGGTGTCACATATTTGGTGCTCATCACTTCTTTCAATTCTTCCCAAGCAATATTCATGGGTATCCCAACTCGTCTTCTTGGCCTCTTGACGGATTCCCACCATGTGGAAGCATATGACTCAAATGAAGAAATGGCATAAGTGGCTTTCTTCTCCTCGGACATGTCATTTGTGTCAAATACCCGCTCCAATTGTACCTTCCACTCAAGAAACTTTTCCGGATCACTAGTCCCTTTGAAAAGTGGGATAGTGATCTTCACACTATTAAGGTTGTTGTCACGACCTCCATGGTTAGGTTCCGGTTGACTCCCATAGTAGTCATCAACATCCTCAAATTCTCGCCTCAAGTTCCTCCCCACAAAAGCCCTTGGAAGTCCACGACCTCGCCCACGACCTCCATCTAGTCCCCGGTCTCCATTCATTGCCCTCCTATTTGGATAGGGAGCATCAAAATCATCATAATTATCACCAAGTCCGGGGCCCTCCCCTTCTTGAGCATCAACAACTTGCTCAAGGGGTGCAACATTTGTACGGGGCTGCATGAGTGGAACTTCACCTTGAGGATTGCCCAACAATCTCTCATGAATAAGAGCTTCTTCTTTCAACAATTGTTGTTGAGCTAGCTCGGAAAATCGCTCCGGTCTCACGGTTGAACCATCACTTGTGCCTTCTCCGGCATCTTTGTGGACACTCAGGGTCCTCTCTCTTTTAAAAACCTCCATTTTAAGATTTAGAGCCTTCACCTCAGCCAATAGGTTAGCCAAGACGTCGGTTGGAATCTCAATGGTATCCTTTACTTTCTCTTCCGCCATCTACCTACAAGCAATCAAAAACAAGAAGAGAGATTAGAGCATAAGTCCTCACGCACTCCCTCACTTTTGATTGTTGCTCGGGTTCACTCAAGTTGGGGTAGGTTCACACAAGCTTGAGCTCAATGGCCTCCTCGTATTTGATCAACTTTCTCGATAACCAAACCAATTCACAAGAACCAAATACTCTTCGGGAAGAGTGGAGTTGATGGTAGTCGACGAACGCTAGGCTATTTAGTGCGCACTTGAAGCAAAAAGTAAACTACGAGGCTTCTTTGAGGTCTACTCTCCCCTAGGAATGAGTTCCCTAATCGCTCAATAAACTAGTACTAATTGAGTAGGAATGTTACGCTCAAAGTACTAGCCGGAAGCAACGGAAACCAAACAAACATGAAAACCTACGAAAAGAAGCTACCCGAACCCGTTCCAGGTCTGGGCGGTCTGCCTAGAAAATTGTGAATTTCGGACAGAAACTTGGTTGGGCGGAGTGCCTAGGGCTTGGGCGGTCCGTCTGAGCCTGGTGCTTCAGCTAGTCAAGAACACGAAATTTGACAATTTGCAACCAATTTTTCGAACGATTTCAAGGCATTTTTTTATTTAAATGATACCCAAAGGTGTTTTTTACTACTACAAACAAACCCCAATGATTTTTAACAACAATCAACCAACAACAATCTTGATTCAAGATTTTGAGCAAATTTTTCAAGGGTTTTCAAAAATTTTGAGATTCAAAAATTTCGATTTTCAAACTGCAACACCAAATGATGTAATAGGGGTATCAAAACGATGGGTTAACATCATAGAACAATCCCCAATATCAAACACCCAAGAAATCATTACAACAAGCAAGATCTAGCAAATTTTGTGATTTTCAACTTTTTGAATTTTTTTCTTCTTTTTCAATTTTTCAAGAACAAGAACATGTATAACAACAAGAACAAGATAAAAACACGTTGAACAAGGAATCAAGGATTTGTAGAAACAACACCCGAGCCTTGCTTTGATACCAACTGATGCAATGTAAACACAGAAGCGATAAAAGTAACGATAAAAGTGAGACGCAACTTAAACAACTTACGAGGTAGCACCGAAGAACGATGTTTTGATACACCGTCGCTCGAGTCAAAAGGAAACTAAACTATGCAACTATCCTCAAGAGACACCCGACCCTTGAAAATAAAATGATCAAGGAGGATTGAAGGTCAACTTGGATTCTTCCAATTGATTTCAAGCCAAAACAATTACAAGGTTTTGAGAGTGTTTCTCTTCAATTTAGTGTATTCAATGTAAGCTAATGGCAATAAATGATGAAGGGGCGTATTTATAGCACCCCTTTACATGCTATGAAAAGTCTAAATAGCCCTCAAAGTAGTTTAGAATACATTAGAACACTTAGGGCTAAACTTTGAAATTCACACAAAAAGTTGTAGAATTCAGCATTCCGGGCTCTCGGACTAAAGTTAGGCGCTCCGCCTGGAGGAGCCACTGACCAAGGCAGTGATTTGCTTGGGCGCTCCGCCTGGGGTTGCCTTGGCTAAGGCGCTCTGCCTGGCTTCAGGCGCACCTCCTGGGTGCCAAGGAGCTAGGCGCTCCTCCTCAGTCTGGGCACTCCGCCTGGCCTTGAAGCGTGGGGTTTCCTTCTTCGATTGAACGCTAATGCAAGGTCTTCAAATCATCTCCGGAGTTCATATCATCAAGGCTCTTCCAAACCAAGTGTAAGTGAGCATCTTGGATCTCTTTGGCTTGACTTCGAGTTAGTGGTCTCGATGCAATTTGGGTTGCATCATCCTCCCCTTCTTGAGAGGATGTCGTCCTCGAATTTAAGGCGTCATCCACCAATTCTTTAAAGTGCTGTCGCACGTTTGGCCGCACAACAAAGAAGGCAGAGGCTAAATTCGAAAGATATTTCACACAAATGGACATTTTGGGTAAAAGGAACAACATTTTCCTACGGTTCAATTCGCAACAATATGACACCATAAGCAATTGTTTGCCTTTTTGCCCGTGCTAATAATGATTTTGCAAAAATATCCTCGTTAAGTTTAATGTACAAATTCTGGACGGAAACGCCCCTGTCAAACTCTTGGCACGGGGCCAAGACTTACCTTTGACCCCTCTCAATTTGATGCAATGTAAACACGGAAGCGATAAAAGTAACGATAAAAGTGAGACGCAACTTAAACAACTTACGAGGTAGCACTGAAGAACGATGTTTCGATACACCCTCGCTCGATTCAAGAGGAACCTACACTATGCAACTATTCTCAAGAGACACCCGACCCTTGCAGATAGAATGATCAAGGAGGATTGAAGGTCAACTTCGATTCTTCCAATTGATTTCAAGCCAAAATAATTACAAGGTTTTGAGAGTGTTTCTTTTCAATTTAGTGTATTCAATGTAAGCTAATGGCAATAAATGATGAAGAGGTGTATTTATAGCACCCCTTTACATGCTATGAAAAGTCTAAATAGCCCTCAAAGTAGTTTAGAATACATTAGAATACTTATGGCTAAACTTGGAAGTTCACACAAAAAGTTGTAGAATTCAGCATTTCGGGCGCTCGACCTAAAGTTAGGCTCTCCGCCTGGAGGAGCCACTAAGCAAGGCAGTGATTTGTTTGGGCACTCCGCCTGGGGTTGCCTTGTCTGAGGCGCTCCTCCTGGCTTCAGGCGCACCTCCTGGGCGCCAAGGAGCTAGGCGCTCCTCCTCAGTCTGGGCGCTCCGCCTGGCCTTGAAGCGTGGGGTTTCCTTCTTCAATTGAACTCCAATGCAAGGTCTTCAAATCATCTCCGGAGCTCGTATCATCAAGGACCTTCCAAACCAAGTGTAAGTGAGCATCTTGGATCTCCTTGGCATGACTTTGAGTGAATGGTCTTGATGCAATTTGGGTTGCATCACAATTTGCCAATACTTGCCCCTACAAGTGTTGGCAAATGGCAACACTTGCCAGCACTTGATCGTAAGTGTTGACAAAAGGCCAAGACTTGCCTTTGACCTCTCTCTATTTTCCAACACTTACCCTTCAAGTGTTGGCAAAAGGTGACACTTGCCAGCACTTCGTGTAAGTGTTGGCAAAAGGCCAAGACTTACCCCTTCCAATCTATTCCTGCATTCTCGCCATATAACTTGAAGTGTTGGCAAGACAACACTTACCCTTGAAGTCTTGGCCCCATGCCAATACTTACAAATTTTTGCCTTAAAGTCTTGGCTCCATGACAACATAAGGGTATTTTGCTAAAACAATGCTTAATGGGGGGAATCTTGCAAAGCCACTCCTTATGGAGGGCACCCGGTAAATATTTTTATTTTTCTACACTATGTAATTAATTGGGAATAGTATAAACACTTAAATTTAGGGTTTAGAAATCATTATGGGCCTCTTCTAAGCTAGGAGCAAGCAGCAACAACTCTAAAACACCATGGGAATGAAAGATTTAAACTACCATATGAGCATTTCTTAACCTTTTGTTCTTTAATTTTCATTTCCTTGTTATGTATTGAATGTCTTTGGTGTATTTGGTTTATTTCACACTTAGAACATTATTTAGTAGAGATATTAATAGCTATAATTGTTATTCATTTCAAGTTGCTTTTGTATTAATTAAATCTTGATATTTATGAAATGGATCTTTCATTATTTAGTTATTGCCATGCTTGTTTAGAGAATTAGTAGTTGGAAACACTAATTTATGCCTTAATATTCTATTTCACACTTGAGAAGTTAGTTTTGGAATATTGTGAAATAGCTAATGGGGAATTTGGGTCATCAAGAGATTGATAAACTCGGATTAAAGGTGTTGAACTAGAGATAGGGATACTCCTACTTGGGCATATATCCATTGGGCTTATGCAACTCACTTAATATCGAGAGAATTAATGTGGGTTTGGCTAATTAGACACCGAAAGAGTCTAATTAGGTGAATTAGCTCGAGTGGCATAGTGATACCTAAGGATCAATTAATCAGATTAGTCAATTACATTAGATTAAGCTTGGGTGAATTGTTTTCTAGGTCCTAATTATCTTGTTTCCCATTGCTTGTGAATGCCATTGATCAGTTTATCCACTTTTCTAGTTAGTTTTTACTTTTATGAGTTTTTAACCTTATCAAAAGTTCAAAAAGAGTTTGCTTAGTTTAAATTGGTGGTAATTCCTCCACTAGATTAGTCACCCTTAAACTGTTCTCTGTGTGATCCAACCCCGACTCATAGTTGGGTAAGTTATATTGCTTCGACCGTTTATATTTGTTCTTTCTCTACCTGGAAATCGGAAATGGAAATGAATAAGTTGAAGATGTATTTTCTGCTATTAATACTATAGTTCTTTTTTTTTTTAATAAAAACTAAATTATGTGTCTGTTCATTGTAAAGTTTTTGCTGAATTTTGAATTCATGCATTTTCTCTACCTAGGGACTGTAGATGGTGTTGTTAATGAGGATAATTTTTGACCAAATTTAAGAAAGTGTTCCCTGCGATAAGTAATCCCATGATCTTGATTTATACACTAATTCCACCTCTATATGTCCATGAAGATGAATAAGCCACCAATGCTTTAGAAGAACAAAACCTCACCCCAAAATAGTTGTTTCGACAAAAGAAACCAGGAAATTTTACAAATCTCCATATGCTCTAGCTTTTGATTCAGGATTAGTACGACATCAGGATCAGCGGCCAGGCAGATTTTTGCTACCAAATATCTTTTTGTGGTTGCTGCAGATCTATTTGATCCTTTATTGCATTTGTTACAAGAGTTTTTTGTGCTTGTTGATATTGGGATGACTTCATCACAAAGGTAGCTTGATTGTTTTAGCTTTAATGGTATGTTTTATACAATTACCTGAATGTGCTGGCTTCTTTTAATTTTCATGATTTTAGAAGTGCCAAGAAGCTTTATGATGTTAACAAAATAAACTTGAGCAGCCTTTTATCTTTGGCTCGTGTTATGTGGACAATTGGTTTCACGCTCTTGCATACAATTGTCAACTTTTGTCTAACATGATTTTTGACGAAATTCTCTCTTAATATTTTTTTTTTAATTTCTATTGGAGCTTAATGCTTGTTTTAGAGATGGCTAAATATATTTTTTGCCAGGCAAGTGAGGTATAATCACTATACCCCATGCAAAGCCTCTTTAAGTTTACATAACATTGTAGATCTTTGTGTTGATAAAGTATAAGGTTGTATACAATTGTATAATCAAATTCTACTGTGTATATTTAGTGTCTACAACCTTTCAATGTTGGAGATTTTTGTTTTTTTTTTTGTGACAGGTTAAATGTGTTTTTTTTGTTCTATAATTATCCGAAGAATCACTCGATGAATGATCAATTATCATTAAATCAATATATTTATGTTTAATTGTCCGCAGTATCATTTAATAGATGATTGATTATCATTACATCAATATATAAATGCTTCACCATCCATACAATCACTCGTTAGATGATTGATTATCATCTAATCGGTATGTTAATGCTTAACCATCACTAGAATCAATTGATAGATGATCGATTATTATTAAAAAGTTAATATTTAACTATTCCAGAATTGCTCGATAGTTATTTGATAGTCAGTCAATCAATATATCAATGTTTAACTATTAGTAGAATCTATCAATAGATGTTACATACCATTAAATAAATATTTTAATATTTAACTATTCTTTAATCACTCAATAGATGATCAATTATGACACGAGCCGAATTTCTGGCTAGGTCGTGCGGGCACCCGACATCCTCCCCTAGACCCGTCGGACGAACTCTTTTGAATTGAATTTACAAAAATAAATAAAAAATCATTTATTGATAAAAAATAAGACTTAAAGAGATACGAACATAATTATACATAAGTTGTATAGAAGAAGTTACAGCTGACTACCCAATATACTAGGTTTAGGGCTATCCAGTCTAGACATCTAAGAGTGCAAAAAAATACATACACCTCCTGAAGGGAGCAAAACTAGACTATCTAAACAAAAACTAGCACTGGTGGCCGTTCTAGACCAGAATTGGCTCACCCTGACAGCTGATATCATCTCCGCCTCTCGAGCTACTCGGTCCAAGAGCGAAACCTGCCAAAATAAATAGACACAAAAAGAAATAAGCAAGGGTCAGTCGAAAGGACTCAATAAGTGGGGCTAGCCACCTCAAAGCATAGGTAAGCTAGTCAGGCAGAAGAGATAAGCAACTACTAACTAGAAACGTATAAGCAACTAGAAATATTTAAACAACTAGGGATGCAAGATAGCTAGGAACGTAGAGACAATCTCAAACATATCTACAACCAGATATACGTATCGCATACACAAAATAGAACATAACATTCAAACAATAATCAGTAGCTAGTGTAATGAAATGGGATGGATACAATATGAAGTGATGGGTCCACATGTGCCCGACACTTATCTCTGGTGTGGGACCCTCATCATCTACCAGAAGATATATGTAACAATAATCTTTCACCGGTGCGGGACCCTCATCGACTACCGGGAAGTACATAAATCAATATTAACCTGCCCCAGCTCGGGACACTCGTCGAGTCCGGTGGTTATATTATATAGTCCGAGCAGAAATACTCCTGCTCCTACGCCAATGCTCAGCCATGAATGTGGTATGCACTGCCATGCAATTTGAACCATAATACAATAACTAAGCCTTGCGACTCTATAAGGATTCCCACCCTAGAAGGACACTCTATCTCCCAATTCATACTCACAATCATACCCGAACTTCCATTCTAAATTCTATATTAAGCTTACAGTTCAATTAATAAGTACTCTTAACTATAGCAGAGCTTCTATCCTCAAATAACATTCATGTGTTATAGCCTAACCATTCAAGTTTACCTTACCAACAAGATAACTTTATTCTTGGCTCACAACGAGCCCAATATAATAAAGTAGTACATCCTAACACATATATCCGATTCCTTTCCTTGCTGACGCCTCTTGGAACCACCTTCCTCTAAGCCAAAGAAGAGAATTCGCATTTATAAGCGCTCACAAACTGAATTAGCTATTACGCGAAGATGAAAGAAAATTATGAAAATACCTCTGGGCGGGGCTTAATCAAACGCCCAAAAACCATATATTTCCTAACTCGTCAAATTCTTGAGAATTCAGCGATATTATTGGGTTACCATTTTGGGTTCAATTTTTATCAATTGCCCAATTTGAGATTTATAGGGTTCAAAACCCAACTTCCATTTACTAAATCCACTTGAATTCAAGATCCAAATGAACTTTGTAGGTTGATTTGGTACCAAGAATTTACCTTAGAACTGATTGGAATAGATGAAATTGTGAGAGAAATGAAAACATCAGACATGGGTCTATTTATACCCTTGAAATAGCGCGTTCGCGCAATCCAGGTCGCCGACGCGCCACCCCTTCATCGCGAACGTGTTTTCAAACACGCGGTTGCGCTTTGCAGCAGCACGGACCATCGTTCACACGCCCATATGTGCGCGATCGCGCAGGGCTAGCTCGAAGGTGCAGAATTTTGTGCCATTACCTGCTTGTGCTGCGGTTCGGGTCCGAAATTGACCCTACGAGATTCGGAATAACCTCAAATTTTGTACACAAGTCATATAATACTTGTGTGACATGTTCGCAAAGACGGAACTTGAATCGGATATCCGTAACTCAAAGTGGGTCCCACTAAAAGAGGTCAATTTCTTGACTTTCCGATCTTTAGTGAAATTTATACGAACGACCTTGGATTTCACTTTCGAAAGTTCCCACAAGTCACAAATGACCATACAAACCTAATAAAACCTTCGAAGTTTTAATTGGAGCTTATTTACTCAAATCAAGCTCGAAAATCTCTTTTAAGCTTTACGAACAACCAAAATAGAAACCTTCTTAGATTACCTACCCAACGAGGTCCGAATCAGGTCAAATTTTGTAGACAGGTCCTAATGGACCTTATGGAGATTTTAAGACTTTTGACACGCTAATCGAAGACTTAACTCCCGAAACAACTGACCGAGATCATTTTAGATTATCATTAAATCAATATGTTAATGGTTAACTATTCGTAGAATTACATCATAGATGATCGATTATTATTGAATCAATATGTTAATGTTTAATTATCTGTATAATCTCTTGATGAATGATCGATTATCATTACATCAGTATGTTAATATTTACCTATCCGTAGAATAACACGATAGATGATCCATTATCATTACATTAATATGTTAATGTTTAACTATCTGTATCATCACTCGATGGATGGTCGATTAACATTAAATTAATATATTAATGTTAAACTATCTTTATGATAAATGATTGATCAATCTGTTAATGTTTAACTATTTATAGAATCGCCTCAATAAATGTTTAATAATTATTAAATCAATATTTTTTCTAACTAGTCATTAAGATATATTATCATCAAATCATAATTTAACGTTTAACTACCCGTAAAATTATTCGACATCTAAATCAATATGTTCATGTCAACAATAAATAGTAGAAAAGCTTGATAGATGTTTAATTATCATTAAATCAACACATCAATAATCAACTATTTGAGGATTCTTTTGATAGATGTTTGATTATCATTTAATAATTATGTGAGCATTTAACTTTTTGTAAAATTGTTTGATAAATATTTGACTATCAGCAAATCAATATGTTAATAATTAACTATTTGTGAAAATAGGTATTTGATTATCATTAAATCTATATGTTAACATTTATCTATTCGTTAAATCGCTTAATAAATGTTCAATTATCATTGAAATCAATAAGTTAGTATTTTACTATACATAGAATTTCTCAGTAGATATTCCATATTATTAAATCGTAAGTTAATATTTTACTATTGACATATTACTTGATAAGTATTCGAATATCATTAAATCAATATTTCAGTGTCTAATAATTGAGAGTTAATCGCTCGATAGATATTCAACTATCATTAAATCACTAAGTCAATATTTAATTATTTATAAAATCAGTCAATAAATGTTCATTGATCATGTTCGGAACGTCATCTTAGTCCTAAGATGTTCAAAACATCATTGAGGATATTTGAAATATCTACTTTTTGGTCATATCTACAAAGATGTTAGCAATATCTACCAGATGCTCCGAACATTTGGCACAGATGTTCTGGAACGTCTTGGCAGATAGTCAAAGCATCTATCCAGATAATGAATTCTAACTTTTCTATATTATTAATTGAAGGTTTAGGCTTATAACATTCATGAATTTTGTGTAACTTTATTAGGTTGGAACCCTAACTATTGGGAATTAGGAATTCAGGTCAAATCAAGTCAGAACTTCAATCCAACAGTATAATTGGTACCGTGGGTTATGAGGAGTCTCGAAATGTAGCATTTCTTAATATTCATTGAATTAGGCCCAGGGGCAATTTGGGAGTTTCTTAATAAAGTTGCGCTATTGTTTGCTATCCTTCGTCTTGGCACTTATAAGTGCAATTCTACTTCAATGGCTCAGAGCGAGGTGATTCTAAAAGGATTCGGGAGGGGGAAAGACCGTTGAGTAGCGAGATTAGCTCATGACTTGAGGTAAGTCGTCCATCCAATTCTTTGACGGCCTTTGGCCTTATGGATGTTCTACCCACTTATTTTTTATGTTGTGGCTACCGATAGGGCGTAGTTACTACGTCGCAGGTTCGGATTGAATTTCATTGCATTGCATGCTCCATTTTTATGTTTGAGCTTGGTATCATACTTGTGTGGGCAAAAATATGCCACCTAGTTTTACGGGGATATGTGTCCAGCTGGTGAGACTAGACTTATCCTACAAGTCACCGGGCACTGAGGATATACGCCCGCTCCTTAGCCCAATTCTCTGACGTAGACCATTGACGAGTTCACAGTGTTCTAAAGGTACACCTTTGGTGACTTGACATATCTTTAAACTTGTCAAGTGGCAACTCCAAATCGCTTCTTAATGCTGTAGCTTTAAAATCCAGTCACAACCTTTAAAATAAAATATCTCTTGTTAAATTTTAGGGGGGTGACAGTAACACTAGGCTTCATGTAGCAATTTTCTCTTGTATGACCTTTAATTCAACAGTTATTACAAGTCACAATCACATGTGGTTTCCTTTGTCTCATTCTTTGTGGGCTACTAATAAGCATTGTCAAGGGTTTTCTAGCTTTGTTAACTACACCTAGTTCTTTGACTTTCTTCTTGAATAACAATTGCATATGACTGATTAATTGTAGGTAATGGTCTCTTCAACAAAATATCACTCCTCACATGACTAAAAGACTCAATCTGGCCCACTAAGAACTGTAATAAACGTTGTTGACTTGGATCCTTAAGATAGGGTTTTGATGCCTCACAATCACAAGAAGGTAATGGCACTAACACATTCAATTCATCTCGTAGGTCTTTCATTTTTTTGGTAAGAAGTGGATGAATCTGTACCTTGTGTTATCATAGCAATTTCTACCCACAATTGATATATTCTTGTCAAATTTTATCGATCAAATCTCTCCTTGAAGTCATTCCAAACTCTCTTTGCATTTGCACATTATACTACGCTTGCCATCAATTCACTTGACATAGTACTCCTACTCACAATCCATGGCAAAACTACTGCGTTGCACTTAACCTATAACAAAGCTTGAGTTCTTTTATACATACTTACTTTCCTTCCATAGGCCAAAGTTTTTAGACCCTATAAGTTTGATCGGAATTAGCACCACTCTCGGCACATCTGAAGCTCAAAGATATAGCAGATGGTTATGATTTATTACTGTTGTTTCACTTTTTACTGGTGCTGCCATTATTAAGGCTTCAAAGCGCTGTTAATGGAGGTCTGGGAATTGAGCTGAACAATCTGAAAGTGAAGTGGAATTGAAGTCCCTGCTTTTATACCATGATAAATTTAGCTAGATTGAGAAGAATAGAATTTGCTTAGGGATCAAGCTAAGAGAATCTAGCGAGAGAATTTTTGGAAGAAGATATTTTCATTTGCATTCTATATTGGATAATGTACAGTTGTTTAATGACTTAACTGTCATTGTCCAACCAATTCTGTTAACTACTTCTTGGCCTTTTTTTTTAGGCAAAGAGACAACTAGGCATTGCACCTAGCGACTAATTTTATAAATAATAAAAATACAAAGTAAGGAGAGCCAAACTATACCTTACATAATCCTATCAAGGGGGACTACCTAGCACCTAGCACGAGTGTAAAATATACGAACTAGCTGAAACGACCTCGGTTAGTCGTTTCAGAAGTTAGGACTCCGATTGGCGTGCCGATAATTTTAAAATATTCGTAATGTCCATTAGGACCTGTCTGTAAAATTTGAGCTAAATCAGGCCTCGTTTGGTAGCCATCGGAAGAAGGTTTCAGTTTTCATTGGCGATAAATATTAAAAAGAGATTTTTGAGCTCGGTTTTGGGCGAATGAGCTCTGATTCGAAATCCGAAAGCACCGTTAGGTTCGTATGATTATTTGTGACTTTTATGAACTTTCGAAAGTGAATTTCGATGTTGTTCGGCTAGTTTCCGCTAAAATGCCGAAAGTTAAATAATTTGACTTCTTTTCATTTAAATTCGCATCTTGAGTTTCGAGAGTCCGATTTGAGATCCGTCTTCGCGAGTATGTTACATATTTTTTGTATAACTTGTATGCAAAAGTTGGAATTATTTCGAATATCGTAGGGTACCGTTTTAATTTTTGTCACGAAAAGAAAAGAAAATAAAAAAGAAAAAAGAGAAAAAGACAAAATAGGAGAAAGAGAAAGAAATGAGTGGCGGTGTCATTATATGCTAAGAACGAAACATTAGAACAGAAACATTATATGCTAAGGTACAGATTCATTTAGAACAGAAGCAAAAAAATGACGCAGAGGCTGAGAAAAAATGCCAGAAAATGGGAAAAGGGGCCATAGAAAAGTAGATTTTTCACCCTGGAACATTCAGGTAATGATCCTAATATATTATTTGAGTTTATTACGTATGTTTGAATATATTTTTACGGTAAAAATAGGGATCTTAGACATCGCTCTAATGACGTAAATTGATAGTTTAAAGGGTCAAATGGACCCCAATAATGAAATTGATTATATATTCGTACTCAGTAAGTTATGGGCAACATATAAATATAATTTATTTAGGGTTTGGTCATGTGACCCTAAACCCTGTATATAGGCCTGGCCTGCGTATTGCGTATGCGAATAGGGTATCAGGTTCTTAATCGGTTTGCCCTAAGATGTGAGGAATGAAGTCTTTAGCCTAACATGATATATTTTTCTGCTTATTGAACACAGTGGGATCATTTGGCAATGGAACCAAAGGATAAAAGCGGTTATTGATTAGCAATGCTAACTTTTGGAAGGGGTAAGTGTTTATATCCATTTCTTTGGAGGCAAGTGGATTTTCTACCACGTGTTCCTTACGTGTGTAGCTGCCGATATGCGTACTCATTATGCCTTAGCATTGGATTTACATTGTATATTATATGTTATGTCCTATTGTTAGTATTGCAATGAGGATCTGAGTATTGTACCCTGGCTATAAGTTGGCATCTACTTCCCGGCTGTCGATGAGAGTCCCCCGCCGGTGAAAGGTTATTATTGCATCACATTGCATTCATATGCATTATATGTCATTCATATGTATTGCATTACATATCATATTGGGTGCAGGAGTATTCCGCCCCAGGAGCAGGAGTATTCCGCTCCATTGTATCATATTGAGGGCAGGAGTATTCCGCCCCAGGAGCCGGAGTATTCCGCTCCATTGTATCATATTGAGGGCAGGAGTATTCCGCCCCAGGAGCAGGAGTATTCCGCTCCATTGTACTATATCGGGTGCAGGAGTATTCCGCCCCAAGAGAGTGCAGGAGTATTCCGCCTCTGGTTTATATTATATCGGGTGCAGGAGTATTCCGCCCCAGGAGCAGGAGTATTCCGCTCCAGTTGGTTAGCAGATTGGATTTCCCTTGAGTGCAGGAGTATTCCGCTTCGGGATGGGATTATGGGCACATGTGACCCTTTGCATCATATCTCATTTCATTTCATTTCATTTCATCTCATTTCATTTCATTTTCATACCATTGCGTAGACTTGTGGTACATAACTACTGTTCTACTCATACGTGCATTGCTTATTTGTTGATATGTTTCTGGCTCGTATTCCTGGCTGAGTTTAAGGTTTCATACGTGTTTCTAGTTATTATCTGGCTCTGCCTTTTTGTAATTTAAATAAAAGGAATTTGGTTTATCTGTTTCTTCTCCCTGGCTAGCTATCCTATTCTTTGAGGTGGCTAGTCTGCCCCACTTATCGAGTCCTTTTGACTCACCCTTGTTTGTTGTTTGTTTCTTGTCTATCTGTTTCGTTTCGGCAGGTTCGCTCCAGGATTGAGTTCGCCGCGTTGTTCAGGAGCGAAGACGACTTCAGCTGTCAGGGTGAGCCAGATTTATTCCGGACGACCACCAGTTTATTGTTCATTATTTCAGTTGCATTTTTCTCCCTTCAGGAGGTATCTGTCTTGTTTTGTACTCTTAGATGTCTGGTCTGGATAGTCCTAAACCTTGTATGTTGGGTAGTCAGCTGTAATTTCTTTTGTACAGCTTAGAGGTATCAGTATGTCTGTGTTTTTTTTTTAAAAAAGTCTTGTCCTTATTTCTGAATTGTTATATTTATTTTCCTGATTTAATTGGTAAGGGTTCGCCCGACGGATCTAGGGGAGGATGTCGGGTGCCCGCACGGCCTAACCGGATTCCGGGTCGTGTCACTAGCCCAAACCAAATACGCTATGATCATCACAACATTTATAATACACTCTGTGATGATACTAATATAATGGAAAAATTTTAATGCTAGAAAGAAAGTGTTATGCAATCCGCAATTCCTTTTACAAGTGAAAAAATTAAAAATGTAAAAAGACCCTAAAATTCTAACTTGGTGAAGTATAACTAATGGTTCTCTATGTTAATCATATGCTTTTCATCATGCTTAGAACCTTTTGATTTTGAGCTCCGTGCAGGTTGTATTTTAGTAGGCTCAATAAGTCTTTGCCTCTTCGCTCGCTTTAAATATTTTTCCTTAATCTTCCTCGGTGACAAATCACCTTCACGAGCTACTTGAAGAAAATTGTGAGCCGTAGATTCCTTGTCTTCTTCTTCTTCATAACACAAATCTTGCTCGTCTTCTGAGAAATTATCTGGAATACCTGCATTGCCTTCAAGAGCCAAGGGAATATAATTCGGTGAAGAGCTTTGTCGCTCAAGAAGGCCCTTGGTATCATCTAAATCCATTTGATCAATCAGCTCCTTGTCAGAGAGTAGCTTCTTTGAATGAGAAAAACCTGCGCTAAGGACTTTGGCACAAATATAGGGGAATCCACATTCAAATAGGACTTACCAATAGGGAGAAATACCTTTACACAACTGTTCAAGTTGAGCCTTTGGTATGAGGGCATTCCCTCAGTAGTCTAACAAAGCCAAATTTCCAGCTTCAAAGTCCAAGCTATCTACCTGTGAATGAACACTTTGAGCCGCCTTATTCTCCTTACAAACAACTTTAATAACTCGTGCCAAATCAGCTGCATTAGAAGCAGCAACATCAACCTATGCCGCATCACACGTAGCCAAGGCCAACTCATTTTTTTGCTCGCTAAAAATTCAATATCTTGACAATTTTGATGTGCAGCACCAACTGTGTGGGGAAAAATATGCCAAATACTATTATGGGGATACGAGTCCAGCTAGCAAGACTAGACTTATCTTACAAGTCACCGGGCGCACAGGATACACGCCCGCTCCTGGAGCCAACGACCGTTTAGGTGGCAAGGCCATAGGATGCAGGGTATATATCCCGCCGCCTAGGGTTTACAGTCTCCTAGTTAGGGTTTAGTATTTACCACCGCCTTGAGTTATAGGCCCATAGCCTTATTAGTCTTTATATATTTTACCTTATTTAGGACTGAATATCACTACTATAAATACCCCTCCTTACATTGTACTCCCTCCGTTCCAAAATGGTTTTCATAGTTCAGATTTCGGGAGTCAAACGAGTTCATTTTGATCGTGAATTTAAATATATAATCTTTAAGTTTTTGTAACGATGTTTATATATTTAGAAACTACATAAAAAGTAATATAAGTCACAATAATTAATAATTCAAAATATTTAAAAGACATATGACAATATTACGGTCAAAGTTAAACTCGTTTGACTCTCGAAATCCGAACTATGACAACCATTTTGGAACAGAGGGAGTATTGTACATGAAGTGATTCACCACAGAATCCAGCTATTCTCAAGGAAAAAGAATTGCTTTACCTTTTCTTACTTATTTATTATTGTTTTCATCATATTTACTTACTTTTCCGTCATAATTACTGTATTTCTTATGACCCCAGCCATAATTAAGTTTAACCTAGACATACAATGTTAGGCACAAACAGTTTGGAACCCACCGTGGGGCCCAGACAATCGTAGGTATTCTACGAAGGAGAAGACACGATCATGTAAAGTCACGACAACAATGCCATACTTGGTGCCAGTAACGAGATCCAACATATTATTCATAACTCGGTCATCACGACTGAAACTGTGAACTACTATCTAAGATCAAAACCCAGTTACCCGTCATCATGGCTAGGATCTTACCAGAATATCACCCCTCATTACAAAACAATACCAGTAGTCAGAAGGCTCATCAATATGATCTTCTGGGGGCTCGAGATCGGAAGCACCAGAATGGAATCAAAGTCATTGTGGTCTGCAAGGCTCACCAACAAATGACCAAAAAACCACACATCAACACCATCGAGTTCAACGACGAGGACTCACGACGAGCCCGACACCCTTACTATAATGCTCTAATAATCACCTTGCAGGTACATGACGCTCGAGTCAAGCGTGTATTGGTGGATTCTGGCAGCACAATCAACATCATTCATTGGAAGGTTGTTTGCCAGATGGAGATACATGATCAAGTACACCTACCAAGAGCAACACGTGTGACCTTCTTCCAAATAATGATATGCGAACTCTCGTATAACATTATCCTTGGGAGGAACTGGATTCACAAAGTACACACAGTTCTATCTACGCTTCATCAAATCCTAAAGTACCGGACTTCTCGGGGGGTGAAAGAAATTCAGGGGGAACAGAAGTTATCCCGGAGCTGTTATGTAACTTCAGTGATAGATGCCACCAAAAAGGAGACAAAAATTAGAAGAGGAAGTTGGATAAGCTGCTTGGCCCTGATCTGATCTCCAGCGTACCTCTCGGATACGAGGTCCATGAGGTGGCCGAGTCTCGAGAGCCAGCCATCACGTCCTCCGACCCGGAGGAGGAAGACAAGCCAGCCAAAGCCACAGTCGATGATCTTGACCCAGTGATTTTCGACAAGGAGGTTCCAGATAAGAAATTTTATATGGGGGCTAAGCTCTAAGCCGAAGCCAAGCAAGAATACGCTAACTTCCTACGCGCTTAGCTGTACACCTTCGCCTTGACACACACCGACATGCCGAGGATATCAACTAGCATCATCACACATAATCTGAACATCGATCCAAATTTCAAGCCAGTCAAGCAGAAAAAACGACCGATTAGTCGCGAAAAAGGCCAGGCGGTCCATGAAGAGGTCAAAAAACTACTAAACAATGGTTCCATTCGCGAGGTTCAATACTCCGATTGGTTATCCAATGTCGTGGTAGTCCCCAAGAAAAATGATAAGTGGAGGATGTACATCGACTTCACAGATCTGAACAAAGCTTGCCCGAAGGATTCCTTCCCGCTGCCCAACATTGATCAACTCATCGATTCGACGGTAGGCCACAAAACCTTGAGTTTTCTAGACGTATACTCAGGATACAATCAGATCCTCATGAACCCGGATGATCAGGAAAAGACCTCCTTCATTACAGATATGGGGACTTATTGTTACAGGGTAATGCCTTTTGGACTAAAAAATACATGAGCAACTTATCAGAGGTTGGTGAACCTGATGTTCAAGGAGCAGATCGGCAAGACCATGGAAGTTTACATTGATGACATATTGGTCAAATCAGAATTCGCCAAAAATCATGTCAGCCATCTAGAGATAGCGTTTGACATCTTGGAATAATTTAGATTGAAGCTCAACCCCGAGAAGTGTTCCTTCAGCATATCCTCAGGGATGTTCCTTGGCATTATAGTTTCCAATAGGGGCATAGAAGCAAATCTCATGAAGATTGAAGTAATCGAGGCGATACAGGAAGTCCTAAAAAGTGAAGTTGAAGTTAAAAGGCTTAACGGCCGAATTGTAGCATCAGTCGGTTCATCTCACGATCATCAGAGAAGTGTCACCAGTTTTTCAATGTCCTGAAAAATAATAAAATCTTTGAATGGACGGAGCAGTGTAGCTAGGCACTGCAGGAACTAAAGCAATATCTGGCGAATCCCCCGTTGCTTAACAAGCCACGTGAGGGAGAACTGCTATTATTGTACCTAGCAGTGTCCAAAGTTGCCGTTAGTACTGTCTTGGTACGATAAGAGAAGGGAGTACAGTCCCCAGTCTATTACATCAGCAAGTCCCTTTTGGACGCGAAAACTAGGTATCAACACCTGGAGAAACTCGCACTTGCTTTAGTCATGGCAGCGAGGAAGTTGCGGCCATATTTTTTAGACTCACACCATTGTCGTGGTTTCCTCTTTTCCCTTATGGACTATTCTGCACAAACCCGAGCTGTCAGGCAGGCTAGCAAAATAGGCCATCGAACTTGGCAAATATGACATCATTTATCAGCCGCGTACGGCTATCAAATCACACGTACTAGTACTTTGTCGCAAACTTCATTACTGATTTGATGCCGGAGCTGAGGCAGAATGCAGGATGACGGAGGGCGTTACCCCTAGAGAATGGGTGATCCACACCGAGGGGCCTCGAACGTAAAAGGGGTCGGGCTTGGTATAGTGATCAAATCCCCAACAAAGAATGTGTTCATAAAAGCTGTTAGCTGCTCCCAGATGACGAACAACGAGGCAGAATATGAAGCAGTAATACAAGCTCTTGACTTAGCTTACATACTGGGGGCCAAAAAGATCACCCTCTTTAGCGGCTCCCAACTAATCGTCGATGAAGTTAAAGAAGTTTTTACCACAGAAGGCATCTGCACGTCAGATCGGCAAGAGAGAATGAAAGCACTCCTGAAAAATTATCAGACATGGGAGTTTGCCTATCGAGAAGGAGGCTCAAGAGAAGGCGAAGCGTCCGAGGATTCATACAACCAGCAGATAGTGGCTGAGTTAACCCCCATGGACCTGATGAACCTTGAAGTTCCAGATATAGGATCCGTCACAGACCAGCATCATTCGCTAGTCAACTACCTAAGCAAAGGTGATGTTTTGCATTTTATGCCTATATTTCCTCACGTTTGAGTATTTTATTCCCCCGTTTTCTAGTTTATGAATGTGGTTTTGCATTGATTTTATGTCGTGTGCATGTAGGTTGTTATGCAGTGCATATGAAGCTTTTAAGAGCATCATCGAGCAAGGAATGATTGGAAATTGATTGAGGATTGGATCGAGCACACGAAGGCACGACACGAGGCGAGTTGCGGAGCAAGGAAGAAGCTGATTTGCCTGGCGCTATGGGCCATGCGGCGCGCCTCCCAAAGCGCTCCACTGCTGGCGCATTATCCAATGCAGCGTGGAGCCAAAGCGCCTAATGTTCGACGTCTTCTGCTTGTCCAAGCGCGGGCGGGGGCGCGGGGCGCCACTTATAGCGCCCCTGGAGCGTGTTTTGACTTCCTATTTCGTCTAGGGTTAGGTGTAACTTATTACCAGGCCTTTGTAAACCCTATAAATACTATTTTACTTAGTTTTTGATGGAAGTTCAGACTTGGGAGAAATTTGAGAGCACCATACTTCATTGAGCAAGGGTTTATTCCTAATCTTTCATCTATTTAATCATTTACATCATTATTTCATCAATTCATTGCCTTGTGATTATGAATATGCGTGGCTAATTCTTACGTTCTAGGGTTAGAGTATTACATGAAAGTTGATGTTTGAAGATTGATTCCCATTAATTAAATCCCAAAACGGGTTGCTTATTCTTTCTTGATTTCACTTGCTTAATTATTAGAGCTCGATAATTATGCATTATCTATGGTTTTTAGATTGACCTCGAAAGAGGGAATTTAATTACGTAATAAGAAAGAGTAGGACTAGTTTGTGAACCTGGGCATCGGGGAACCAATTTGTGAGTAGGATAGACATATACTTGCTCGCCTAGTTTAACTAATTACAGAATTCGTTAATGCGTGCACGTGATTCAACCCATAGACATATAGGGATTGAAGTAGCCTGCATAGACTGTGAAGAATCGAAAGGTTTTCACAGGTACATTTACTCTGTTAGTTAGTAACCCGGGATTTACGAAGTGGAATCAATTGGAAAACTCAATTGGAGTGTTCGTAACTCTGACCCTGGACCATCGTCTTAAGATTGTTAACAACCAAAGTTTGCACCATTGTTTGACTACACTTCCAGCCTTTTAATTACTGCTCTTTAGTTACTAAAACTCTCACCATTGATGAAAAAGATCCCTGAATAGTTGTTAGAAATTGTTTGTTAAGTGTTAGTCTGAATAGTCCTCGTGGGAACGATACTCTACTTATCATTTTATTACTTGTCGACCACGTATACTTGCGTGTGCGTTTGGGAGCAACAAGTTTTTGGCGCCGTTACCGGGGACTAATTACTGACTAATTTCTTTTTGAATGATTACTTAATTTCTATTCAGGTTTAATTTTTTGTTGAGTTTCTTGTGCTGTTTCAGGCAACAGGTTTTGCATGCAAAGGAATAGAAAGGACGAACCACTCGCACCTTTTGATCCCGAGCCTGAAAGAACCTTGAGAAGGGTAAGAAGAGAAGCGAGAGACCGAAAAGCACTAGCAATTGTACTTGCTTCCTTACCCATTGAAATGGCAGAAGAACGAGCAGTAGCAGTGCGAGATGTTGCTCTTCCTAGCCTGGTGGGAGTAGCGTCGAGTATTGTGAAGCCCGCTATGAAGTGGGCAATATGCTGGATTACTTCATGAGGATCTGCAGCAACACATTCAGAATCTCCTGGAGATCAGTGATACTTATACACCAGCGGGAGTTCCTACTGATTATGTTCGCTTGACTTTGTTCCCGTTTTCAGTGATTGGGGCAGCAAGGAAGTGGTTAAAGGCTGAAAAGCCTGGGTCTATCACTACTTGGGAGGATTTGGCTAAGAAGTTCCTGGCTAAATTTTATCCGTCTGCCAAGACAGCCCGGCTGAGGAGTGAAATTATGTCCTTCGGACAGATAGAAGGAGAATCTTTGTATTCAGCCTGGGAGCAATTTAAAGCGCTATTGTGAGATTGTCCACACCACAACCAATCCAATGAGGTTATTGAACACACTTTTGTTGAGGGGTTGAATGCACACACTAAGATCATAGTAGATGCTGCTGCTGGAGGCCAAGTACTGGCCTTAAATTTTGACCAGATTTATGATTTACTTGACAAGTTTTCGCAGAGCAATCCTGATTGGCAGGGTGTTGGTAGAGCTACTGCGCAGAAATCTGCTGGGGTACTTCAATTGGATGCAGTTTCAGAGCTAAGGGCGAAAATGGATGCTATTTCCAATCAAATCAGCAAGCTAACTCTGCCGCAGACTCAACAACCAGCAGCTCCAGTGCAACAACTTCAAGTCTTTTGTGAGGTTTGTAGAGAGGATCATGCTACTGATGTCTGTCCATCTAATCCAGAGTCAGTGTATTATGTGGGTAATCAGAACAGGTCACAGGGTCAGAACAGAAATCAATATGGTAATAGCTATAACACCAGTTGGCGTAATCACCCAAATTTTTCTTGGAGAGATAATCGTGAGCAGCTTCAAGGCAATGAGAGACCCCAAAATAATCTTCAAAATGCACCACAGCAGGGGTCACAGTCGCAGACTCAGCCACATCAGTCTAATTCAGTTGAGGATATGCTTAGAAAAATTCTTGCAGGACAGCAAAAGCTCATGGATGATTCAGCAGCTCAGGCACAAACAATAAAAGATTTGAGCAATGCTCAGAAAGATCTTGAGAGACAAATGGGGCAGCTAGCTGGAGCACAAAATAATAGACCTCGGGGGTGCTTTGCCAAGTGATATAGAGAAAAATCCTAAAGAATTTGTGCAAGCAGTTACTTTGAGGAATGGAAGAGCTCTAGAAGAAGTTCCCTCAAAGCCAAAGAAGCCTGTTGGTGAGTTAGAGCCCAATGCTGATAGGGAAGTGGAGAAAGAAGCTGAGAAAGTGATAGAAAAGCAGCCCGAGCCTGCTATTGTGAGACCACTACCACCTTTCCCTCAGAGACTTCAGAAGCAGAAAGTTGATGCAGCATGCAAGAAATTCTTAGAGATCTTGAGTCAGATTCAGGTAAATATTCCTTTGGTGGAGCTTTTGCAGGATGTTCCCAAATATGCTAAATACATCAAGGACATTGTTGCTAACAAGAGAAGACTGACTGAGTTCGAGACAGTTGCACTCACCGAGGAGTGTAGTTCTAGAGTTAGAAGCAAGCTTCCTCAGAAATTGAAGGATCCTGGCAGTTTTACTATTCCCTTGAAAATTGGGGAACATGAGGTTGGATGAGCTTTATGTGACTTGGGTGCTAGTGTGAATTTAATGCCTTCATCAGTTTTCAGAAAGCTAGGCCTGGGTGAACCACGACCAACCACTGTGACTCTGCAGCTGGCTGAAAGATCTTCGACATGCCCCGAGGGGATTATTGAGGATGTGCTTGTACAAGTGGGTCAGTTTATATTGCATGTTGATTTTATTATTCTTGATTATGAGGCTGATCCTGAGGTTCCTCTCATATTGGGAAGAGGATTTTTGTCTACAGCTGATGCTGTTATTAGAGTTAGAGCTGGAAAGATGATCATGAAGGTAAATGGGGAAGAAGCTGTGTTTAATGTGTTCAGAGCTACCCAGCTTCCTTCACACTATGAAGAGTTGTCCATGGTAAAAGTGATAGATGATGAGTTGACTGCTGATGAGAGGTCATTCTTGGCTTCTAATGTTGATTCTCTGGAGAGGGCACTTTTATGTGATGATGATGATATCCTGAAGGATGATGACATTGAAGAATATTTGGAGGTTCTTAATATGCAGAGTAGATTCATCCCAGGGGTGGAAGAAATTTGAGGAGCTTGATAGACCGTTGACCTTAACTCCTGCTAAACCATCTATTGAGAAGGCTCCTACTCTTGAGCTCAAACCTTTACCTGCACATTTGCGTTATGCTTATTTGGGTGAGGGTAATACCTTGCCCGTGATCCTTTCTTCTTTGTTGTCTGATGTGCAGGTTGAAAAGGTGTTGAGGGTGTTGCGAGAGCGCAAGAGAGCTATTGGCTGGACTATTGCTGATATTAGAGGGATTAGTCCTTCTTTCTGCATGCACAAAATTCACTTGGAAGAAGACCATAAGCCATCCATAGAGCAGCACAGGAGGCTAAATCCAATTATGAAGGAGGTGGTGAAGAAAGAAATTATCAAGTGGCTGGATGCTGGTATTATTTTTCCTATCTCTGACAGCAAGTGGGTGAGTCCAGTGCAATGTGTTCCAAAGAAGGGGGGCATGACAGTGGTGAAGAATGAGCATAATGAGTTGATTCCTACAAGAACAGTCACAGGGTGGCGAATTTGCATTGATTATAGAAAGCTGAACAAGGCCACCAGGAAAGACCACTTCCCACTGCCTTTCATTGATCAGATGCTGGATAGACTTGCGGGGCACGAGTATTATTTTTTCTTGGATGGGTATTCGGGCTACAATCAGATTGTGATAGCTCCTGAAGATCAAGAGAAGACTACTTTTACTTGTCCATATGGCACCTATGCATTTAGGAGGATGCCGTTTGGGTTATGTAATGCCCCGGGGACTTTTCAGCGGTGCATGATGGCTATTTTCACCGACATGGTGGAAAAATTTGTGGAGGTATTCATGGATGATTTCTCAGTGGTTGGTGATTCCTTTGATGATTGCTTGAAAAATCTAGATGCTGTGCTGAGTCGTTGTGAAGAAACAAATCTGGTGCTGAATTGGGAAAAATGTCACTTTACGGTTCAAGAAGGCATAATACTTGGGCACAAGGTGTCAAAGCAAGGGATCGAGGTTGATAAAGCGAAGATTGAAGCTATTGAGAAATTGCCACCACCTATCTTTGTTAAGGGGGTGCGTAGTTTCTTGGGACATGCAGGGTTCTATAGACGTTTCATAAAGGACTTCTCCAAAATTTCTAATCCCATGTGCAAGTTGTTGGAGAAGGACGTGAAATTTGAGTTTAATGATGCTTGTCTCAAGGCATTTGAAGAGTTGAAGAAAAGGTTGGTGACAACACCAATCATCATTGCTCCTGACTGGTCTTTGCCATTTGAATTGATGTGTGATGCGAGTGATAATGCTATTGGGGCTGTTTTAGGCCAAAGAATTGGAAGAATCTTTCACTCCATCTATTATGCAAGCAAGGCTCTTGATGCAGCCCAATCAAACTATACCACCACTGAGAAGGAGTTGCTAGCCGTAGTGTATGCTTTTGATAAATTCAGATCTTATTTGGTTGGCACTCGTGTTGTTGTCTACACTGATCATGCCGCAATCCAGTATTTGTTTGAGAAGAAGGACTCCAAGCCTAGACTAGTTCGATGGGTTCTCCTATTGCAAGAGTTTGATGTTGAAATTCAAGATCGCAAGGGGACTGAGAATCAAGTAGCTGATCATTTGTCAAGGCTGGAGAATAGAGATCATGTAGATGAAGGGCCTGAGATTAAAGAGGTATTCCCTGATGAGCAGCTTTTTACTTTAGATGCAGCTGAGGTGCCTGGTATGCTGATATGGTGAACTTAATTGTGAGTAATGTGTATCCTCCTGGGGCTACAGCTGAGCAAACGCGTAAACTCTTTTATGAGAGCAGATTTTATGTGTGGGATGAGCCTTATTTGTACAAGATAGGCCCTGATCAACTAGCTAGGAGATGCATTCCAAGGGAAGAAGTTGAGCCTATTCTACAGAGCTGCCATTCCTCTCCTTATGGTGGCCATCTTGGTGGAGATAGAACAGCTGCAAAGGTACTTCAGTCTGGTTTCTTTTGGCCTACTTTATTTAAAGATGCTCATGCCTTAGTGAAGCAATGTGATCGTTGCCAAAGAACGGGTAGTATTTCTAGGCGTCACGAGATGCCTTTGAACAATATCCTAGAGATTGAGCTGTTTGATTGTTGGGGGATTGACTTTATGGGTCCATTCCCACCTTCCATGGGCCATAAATACATTCTCGTGGCGGTTGATTATGTGTCTAAATGGGTGGAGGCTGTTTCACTTCCAACAAATGATGCAAATGTGGTGGTGAAATTCGTGAAGAAAAATATTTTCACTCGTTTTGGGACACCGCGGGCTATAATCAGTGATGAAGGAACGCATTTTTGCAACCGGTTGTTCAATAAATTGTTGGCCAAGTATGGGGTTCGCCACAAGGTGGCCACTGCTTATCATCCCCAAACTAGTGGCCAAGTGGAAATATCTAATAGAGAGATCAAGCAAATCCTTGAGAAGACTGTGAATGCCTCGAGGAAGGATTGGGCTATGAAGTTAGATGATTCTCTCTGGGCCTATCGGACTGCATTTAAAACGCCTATTGGAACCTCTCCATATAGGTTTGTGTATGGTAAGGCCTGTCACCTACCCGTTGAGCTAGAGCATAAGGCATATTGGGCAATTCAAAAGCTCAACCTTGATATGGCCTTGGCGGGTGAGAAGAGAATGCTTCAATTGCATGAGCTTGAAGAGTTCCGTTTCCATGCTTATGAAAATGCTAAATTGTATAAGGAACGGACAAAGAAGTGGCATGACAAGCATATTGGGCGTTGTCAGTTTGAGCCCGGGCAGCTGGTGTTGTTGTTTAACTCGAGGTTGAAGTTATTTCCGGGCAAGTTGAAGTCTAGATGGTCGGGGCCGTTTGAAGTAGTTTGTGTTACCGCACATGGAGCGGTTGAATTGAAAGCCCCGGATTCGGAGAAAACATTCTTGGTAAATAGCCAAAGGGTGAAGCATTATTGGGGAGGTTCGGTGAATCATCGTACCTCCATTACTTTGAGGGACCCATGATTGATACTCGTCGTGCCACGACGTTAAATAAGGCGCTTCTCGGGAGGCAACCCGAGTTTGTACTTGTAATAGTTTACTTGTTTTGTGTTTTATAGTGTCATGTAGTTTTTGTTTTTGTGTGACGTTTTTGTAGGTATCGGGAGTGCTAAACGAGGTGCAGTTAATGTATTGAGGGGTACGGGATGCTTTGAGGCATGTCTCGCGCTTGGGTTCGCACTTGGAATCGAAATTTGGTGCGGAAAAATTTGTTCGGGCGCGTTTGGGAGTGCCCCGCGCCTCCCAACGCGAAAAATAGATACCTGAAGCAAAAGCCTTGGCGCATTTGGGAGCGCCTCGCGCCTCCCAATGCGCCTGGGCAAGCAGATTGTCCAGTTTTCCCACCGCAGTTGGGGCGCGCCGCGAGGGGTAAGGCGCCCGGCTAATTTTTTGGTAAAATCCGGGTCCAAACGGGTTTTAACCCGCGACCCGGATTCCCTCTCTCCTCTATACCTGATCCCTACTCCCTTTTCTTCATTATTTTCTCTCTAATCACTCCCTAAATCTCCCCCAAATCATCTCTAACTCTTGGAATCAATCACAAGTTTTTTTCAACTCATTCTAACATCTTCAAGTAAGTAAATTCTTACCCTCCTCTCTCCATTACATGTAAGATTAACAAGCTTTTTTCATGGTAATTTTTCTTAACTAGTTTGCAAGCTCATGCTTAGAAATTACTCTTAAATTGCTTAAATTGATCATTATGATTCATGGTTAGCTTGTGTAATTGTAAAAAGAGATCTCCCAACAATTTGGGAGGGTTAGCACATTACAAAAATCATTGAACTTGAAAGTTGAAAAGTGTGCACACCAAGTGTTTGTGAAAAAGCCTCAACCATGAAAATTGTCTAATATTGTGAATTCTTGAGTAGCAATGCAATCCTTAGGCTTATGATGAACATTAAGTGTTGCACACATATAAATATTGGCTATTTTGCACCCGCACTAGCTTGATCATGATAACCACAATCGTGGCACATTTTGTACAATGCTAGTTTTGGCTAAGTGTGGGGTTGCTTGTGCTATTGAGTTGAGTTGTTGATACATAGAGTGAGCGATAAGTGTGGGGTGGTGCCCTACTAATTGTGCTTGAATTGAATTTTTGTGCTTAATTTGACATCTCACATTGGTCTTCTTGTTTGTTGTAGGCACCATGGTTGTAACACCTCACAAACCAAGTTCTTCATCCGCCTCGGCCCCTAAGAAATCACTCCAAGCCGGGCCTTCTTCTAGCAAGCCAAAGGGCAAGGCACCGGCCAAGCCCAAGGCCAAGCCAAAGGCCAAAGCTAGAATCCCTAAAGACGCGGTGCCTATACCAAGGCCCGGGGCAAGACGCGATTTGGTCTCCCTTTTGTGAAGAAGGGTGAGTGCCAAGCTTGGTACAAGAGTGTGAAGCTTGCGGGGTACATTCCCGAGCAAGCCATTGACAAGAGGAGATTGATGCAAAGGTTTCGAGGTGTGGGTGATGCTATTCATGCCTTGCATTGGGACTCGGTCTTAGAGAGTCCGGGGCATGCCAACCTCGACCTAGTACAGGAACTCTATGCCAATTGGGATCCGGAAGAAGCATAGAGAGATGATGATATGGTTGCTATTAGGAGTGTGAAGGTGAGATTGGACCACACGGCGTTGAACGCTTTCTTGGGGGTTGAGGACCCCGAATATGACTAGCTGAGGGACTTTATCAAGAAGCCTGATTACAAGGCTATGCGAGAGACATTGTGTGGTGAGAACTCCACTCATACGTGGGCGCGAACTGAGACAGGAAGACACAAATTCATGTTCATTTCGCAATTTTTGAAGACAGCTCGAGTGTGGATAAGGTTGATCAATGCACGCATCATACCTTCGTCTCATTATTCCGAGGTCACCAAGACTCGGGCGTGCATGGCTTACTTTTTCATGACCGGGAGGCCGGTTAACATTGGCTAATACATGCTAAGGATGATGAGAGAGCAAAGGAAGTTGATGACATGTAGCCGATTGTATTTTGGGAACATTCTTACCCGGTATCTGGAGCAGGCTGGAGTCCCAATTGATGAGGTCGGGGATCGCATTGTCCCCGACATTGGGAAGCTGTGTGATATCGCCTCGGTGAAGGGGGTGACCACTACTGCACCAGTGCGCGTGACGGCAGACGAGTGGCGGGACACAGACGCCAACTTGTCTACACATCACTACTTGATGATGGAGCACATGGCCCGGCAGTCTGGCATGGATATGGCGGCTCTTGATCGCACAGTGCCTTTATTGGAGTCCTCGAGACGCCTGCTGGGCATGACTCAGGCAGCACAGATGCCCCCGGAGGAGGATGAGAATACTGATTCGGACATCGTTGCTAATGATCCTGACAGTGAGGCTGTGGAGACTGATGCTGAGGGAGGTACTACTGATGGGGAGGAGTAGGACTCGCACTCCAGCGCACCACCCAGTGTAGGCTAGCTGGCTTTCAGGGAAGTTTCCTTTACTCTTGCACTTTCTTCTTTGTCGCACTGAGGACACTGCTTGTTTTAAGTGTGGGGTGGGGAAACTCCCTTTATTTTTGAGGTTAGGGATGCATGTACCGTAGGATTTTCTTTTGTCACTTGACTTTATTTTGATTTGTTCTTGCTTTAATATATGAACAAAAATTAAAAAAAAATTAGAAAACCAATGAAAAATTCCAAAAAGATTTTCCTTTTAGTTCTTATTAGTGGTACATGTCATCCACCCCGTGGTTTTTCTTATGGCCTCGGTTCTTTTCCACGGGGAGACCTTTGAACCAGGTAGTTTTTATTTTTTAGGATTAGAATAGTTAGTATAGGTGACCCTAGACGAAGAAAATAGGTAGAATGCTAGGTGTCTTTGATTTGTTTGATACCGGTGGACTTGAACTTGTTGCATGTGCTATTTGTGGTGTCCTTGGGTTTTAAATTGTGATGCATGCCTAAAAAAAAATGGAACGACCCCCTTGAGATGTTTGAGCCCACTTGCTTGACCTTGTTGTGAACCTTTGTGCATTAGTGCTTAATTTTCCACAAGTTGCACTCTAAATGCTTGATTGAGAGTTGTTGATGGAGCCTTTTTGTGTGGATCGTGTGCAATGTGTGTGTGAGGCATATTCTTGTTTTCTCCATGTTTGCATATTGATGCCTAGAACTTGCCTCGTGTGTATGCAAAGCGAAATCCTAGGTTTGCTCTAGTCGGGAAATGATACAGGCCTTCTTTTGATTTGCCTACCCTTACATATACACCTTGGACTTGATTGTTGTGATTTCTTTGACCTTTTTGTTGGCACCCACACCCCAAGCCTACCCACTTGTTCTAAATTGTTCTCTTTTGGCCCATTACTCCTTAAGCACTTTAACTGATAATGTGATATTATTGTGGAGTTGTGGTTGAATATTGGGAGGTTTTTGAGTGGAACCAATGAGGGGAATACTTGAATGAATTGTGCAGTGGTTGTTATGAGCATTGGCAAGGTTGGAAAGTAATGAATAGAAAAGGAAAACAAATGAAAAAAAAGGAGCAAAGTTGAAAAGAAAATTTTTTGGAAAAAGAAATAAAGAGAGAAGAATATCCATTCCTTGCTAGTGTGTGCTTAAAAGAAAAAATTGCTACTTGTTGAGAAGGTGTGTGTGAAAGTTGTTGATTGGGTGGCTTTGATGAGAAGTGTGCTTAAATTAATTGTGATGTATTAAAGTGCTTAGGAAGGTAGTCACTATTACCCATATGTATCCTACCAGCCCCTTAGCCTACGTTACAAACTTTCTAAAGTCCTAGTTAATCCCGATTGGAGTGAGCTTACATTAGTGGAGTCCTACACTACGGGCAAACCTATGGTACATTGTGTGTGACATGTGAGACTTTCATGAGAGTGAGTGAATTCGTTCTATGTTATTGTCCCCGTTCTATTCACGATATTCATTGTTGTGTGTGATATTTGGGGGACACTCTCTTGCTTCATTTTGGTGAGGGCGCATGGTTTGCATGAAATGGGTGAAGTCGTGGCTTCTTGGTTGAGTAGATAGGTGTAATTTTGTGGGAGCATGGTTGCAATGGATTGAGTTTGTGCAGTTGAGCTATCTTGGGGTGGTTGTTCTCATGTTTTTGAGTTTGTTAAATTGTGGCATGTTGGTTGGACCCATAGTAGGCATGTGCGCATTTGTTCAATGATCGGTATCAACCATAGTCATAGGCAGACCTGTTCTACCTAGGTTGGGAAGTTATTTGTGATTGCTCGAGGGCGAGCAAAGGTTCAAGTGTGGGGTGGTGATGTTTAGCATTTTATGCCTATATTTCCTTAATATTTCCTCACGTTTGAGTATTTTATTCGCCCGTTTTCTAGTTTATGAATATGGTTTTGCACTGATTTTATGTCGTGTATATGTAGGTTGTTATGCAGTGCATATGGAGCTTTTAAGAGCATGATCGAGCAAGGAATGATTGGAAATTGATTGAGGATTGGATCGAGCACACGAAGGCACGACACGAGGCGAGTTGCGGAGCAAGGAAGAGGCTGATTTGCCTGGCGCTATGGGCCACGCGGCGCGCCTCCCAAAGTGCTCCACTGCTGGCGCGTTATCCAATACGGCGCGGAGCCAAAGCGCTTAATGTTCGACGTCTTCTGCTTGTCCAAGCGCGGGCGGGGGCGCGGGGCGCCACTTATAGCGCCCCTGGAGCGTGTTTTGACTTCCTATTTCGTCTAGGCTTTGGTGTAACTTATTACCAGGCCTTTGTAAACCCTATAAATACTATTTTACTTAGTTTTTGATGGAAGTTCAGACTTGGGAGCAATTTGAGAGCACCATACTTCATTGAGCAAGGGTTTATTCCTAATCTTTCATCTATTTAATCATTTACATCATTATTTCATCAATTCATTGCCTTGTGATTATGAATTTGCGTGGCTAATTCTTACGTTCTAGGGTTAGAGTATTACATGAAAGTTGATGTTTGAAGATTGATTCCCATTAATTAAATCCCATAACGGGTTGCTTATTCTTTCTTGATTTCACTTGCTTAATTATTAGAGCTCGATAATTATGCATGGTTTTTAGATTGAACTCGAAAGAGGGAATTTAATTACGTAATAAGAAAGAGTAGGACTAGTTTGTGAACCTGGGCATCGGGGAACCAATTTGTGAGTAGGATAGACATATACTTGCTCGCCTAGTTTAACTAATTACAGAATTCGTTAATGCGTGCACGTGATTCAACCCATAGACATATAGGGATTGAAGTAGCCTGCATAGACTGTGAAGAATCGAAATACATTTACTCTGTTAGTTAGTAACCCGGGATTTACGAAGTGGAATCAATTGGAAAACTCAACTGGAGTGTTCGTAACTCTGACCCTGGACCGTCGTCTTAAGATTGTTAACAACCAAAGTTTGCACCATTGTTTGACTACACTTCCAGCCTTTTAATTACTGCTCTTTAGTTACTAAAACTCTCACCATTGAATAAAAAGATCCCTGAATAGTTGTTAGAAATTGTTTGTTAAGTGTTAGTCTGAATAGTCCTCGTGGGAACGATACTCTACTTATCATTTTATTACTTGTCGACTGCGTATACTTGTGTGTGCGTTTGGGAGGCTCAAGCGAAGGCGAAGCGTCCGAGGATTCATACAACCAGCAGATAGTGGCTGAGTTAACCCCCATGGACCTGATGAACCTTGAAGTTCCAGATATAGGATCCGTCACAGGGCAGCATCATTCGCTGGTCAACTAACTAAGCAAAGGCATCCTCCCTGAAGACAAATCAGAAAGCAAACAACTGTGAAAGTAAGCCCTTCATTATTATTTGATTGGCATAGAGTTATACTATCGAGTTGTCCGCAGCCCAGAGGTAACATCTACAGGCTCAATACTCTCGAGCAGGCAAGCCCAAGCATACACCACCGAACCTTCCAAGGGTCGGGCATAAAGTTTCTTAAAAGCATTTATTTTATGTTTTTAACTTTGATCGCAATATTTTCATACTCGCCAATCATGATACGGGTTTTCACCCACAGCATCTCAGGCCTAGCGCCCCTTTATCAATAAAACAACTATTTTTACTTATTCAGTTTTATATACTTATTCAGATCCATCTACGATCTAACTATTCATAGCCCCGACCAGTCCTAAGTTGAAATAATGCACTTACTTTTCACTACAAAAAGTAGGGTACACTACTCGCTTAGAGCTAGACCACGTCTAGCTCAGCCACCAGGCATTAATTGTGGGTTGAACTCATTAATTCAACAACTTCTCCTGCACGCCGACGGGGACGCCTATTCGTGTAGTGCCAGAAAGTCTTAAATACTCGAGTAACTAAGCAGAGACGTTCGAAGTCGGACACAAAAGTGCCTGTTATCACACGGGCTAAAGTCGTCCCATTGTGGGCACAAATAGCCATCTCCTACATATGTAACATAGCCGCCAAATATTGGTGCACAACGGACGTAATTGCCCAAGGCAGGCTCACTGATAAACATTCTTAAATGATTAGAACATTCAGGACGACCGAAAGCCATCTAATCCTTAGGTGCACAAACATACTGCTTGACTATACATTACAAAATATGTAATAACACAAGTACGCATAAGAGTATTGATGAACGACCGTTTCATTAACAACAAATAGCCTGTAGGCTCATAATATACATTTAGTTCTTCCAGAATACAACATTTGTTCATAACAAATTGTAGAAAAAAGAAAAGAAAAAGGAAGACTAAAAACAAAGAGCTCCTCATGATTAACATGGCTGAAAATCCTTCATCTATATTGTAGCTACAAGTCGTAAACAGTCCAGAGTTCTTCTTTTCTTCTGGCAGCCCGAGATATGTCAGCCCGAGCATTCCTTCAAGGCACATGGTCGTTGGAGTAACCAAAGCTAGTTTGCTTGATCAAAGCAAGGGAACTCAAAAGCGTCTGAGTACAGGCCTTACCTTCCCCCATCTCGTCCGCTGAACTTAAAGAAAATCTTGAAGACTAGCAGCAAAGCTTGACCATCCGAGTCAACCTTAACTGGTCAAACCGGAGTGTACAACCCCGCAAATTATCAACCACAAACAGGAGTTCACCAGGGACGGAGAGGCTTGAGTTGGGAACCTACCACAAGGGAGCCTCTTCCCTCGAGTGTCCCACAACCAATGACCAATGAGGCGTTGCAGCAACAACACGACCGAACAACCAGAACTATGCGACAGCCCAGAGCCGTGAGCAGAGTTAGAACTTAGTGACTCGTCAATCCGCTCCTGACCCAAAGCTGTATCCTCTTGCCTGCCATGAAATGGAGTCAGACAAGCAGGCCTGAACCTTACTCCATTAAAGAGGCAACCTAAGTACCAGAGAAATCTTGGCGGAGAAGCCGCATGACAGCTGAAAGAGCTAAGCATCATGACCCCACATGATAAGAGGAATACCACAACAATCGCCATATTTTTATTTTAAGATGAGTACACCGTAATCAGTGCACATGGTGCAATGAAGACATCCCAAATGACGACGTTAGAATCCCGATCAAACTTTATGACTCGGGGGACTTCATTCATTCCTTCATGGATGAAGAAAGAAAAGAAGATAACTAAAGATGAGTTTCCTCCTATAATTCTCTCGGGCATCATCCATTCGAAACAAAAAAAGGTTTCTGAGAATATTGGACCAAGATTAAACGCAAACATTTTTTAGAAAGGGAGAATTTTTCATTGGGGCATTTCGCAAGTACAAGTTTTCTAAAAAGGGAGGAGCGTTTTCTGAAGAAGTCTGTGATCTTTCCGTTGTCACAAGGCCACTATTTATAGGCAAAAATGGATAAAGTTGGAGCATGAGACGGTCAAGCGTCATTATTGCTGGAGATATGAAACGATTCAGAGCAGTTAATGGCAGTTCTAAAAAGGTGCATGGGATCAGTATCAACCAATCAGACGGAAGCACGCGAAGTTCTCAAAGAAATCAATATCATTCTTGGTCATTGTGAGTCTCAAGGAGTCAGTGAGATGTCTTTTCATATCCACGCCGCTTTCACTTCTTGACTGCTTGCGTCAGCACTCAGCAAGTGGTGGGACTGACTTTGTGGGCAAAAATACACCACCTACTATTACGGGGATACGAGTCTAGCTGGCGAGACTAGACTTATCTTACAAGTCACCGGGCGCAAAGGATACACGTCCGCTCCTGGAGCCAACGACCATTTAGTCGGCATGGCCATAGGACACAGGGTATACATCCCGCCGCCTAAGGTTTACAGTCTCCTTGTTAGGGTTTAGTATGTACCACCGCCTTGAGTTATAGGCCCGTAGCCTTATTAGTCTTTGTATTTTTCCTTATTTAGGACTAGGTATCACTACCTATAAATACCCTTCCTTATATTGTATTGCACAAGAGACGATTCACCACATAATCCGTCTATTCTCAAGGAATAAGAATTACTTTACCTTTTCTTGCTTATTTATTAATGTTTTCATCATATTTACTTACTTTTCCGTCGTAATTACTGTATTGCTTGTGACCTCAATCATAATTAATTGTTTAACCTAGACGTAAAATTTTAGGCATAAACACTAACTTCTTTCCTTATTTCAGCAAGTGAAAAAGTAGCAGCTTGGCTACGTTTCCCCATTGAAGTAGGAATCTGAGGATCCTTATTCCCGGATTCACATAGCACGCTCCCAGGCAGTGTAGGACTAGACGCTGTTGCATCAATTTTCTCTTCAGTTTGTACCGCACTAACGTGACTAAATTTCCCAGCTTGACATGGAATATAGTCTGCCCCATTCTTCCTCTTTTCACTATGATTCCCAGTACTATTTCTTGCAGCAATTGCCTCTCCCCCAGTATTAATAACATTAACAACGCGATTAGAAGAAACATCTGCCTGCTGAATTAAAACTGCAGCGTCTTTCCTTGTTTCCTCAGTACTATGACAGACCCTATTTTGTAAATTAAAACCTGCAGCTAAACTCCAGCAGCCTGCAACGTCCCAGTTTGGTTAGGAGAACCAACTAACACCTCAGTTAAAGAGGCAGACTGATCAAAACTGTAGCGTCCTCTTTGTCCCCTACTTATGTATTACATATCTGATGTATAGCAGGTTTTTTACTTTTAAACACACCAAATGCTCACTCTTTAGTTGACTGAACAATTGCCTCAGGAACATGCTTTAAACTTTAAGTACTACCCTTCAAATCAGCAGGTCGTTCACCACAGCCCTGGCTATCAACATAATGCACAATGCCAGCTTCATGTTCCAGCAAGGCAGCATCCTTCTTCCCCTCACCATTAACCATTGCAGCAATAGTTCGACGATCCTTTTCAAGAGATGAGGCCAATGAAGCGGTTACTTTCCCAACTTCAGCATTGACTAGAACCAAAGCAGCGTTGTCTACTTCTTTAGCTTCATTAACAATAGACTCCTCCAAATTTTCCAACGCATCAAACTAATTTGTTGAATTTACTAGAACATTCTGAATTTTATTATTTCCATCTTTAGCAACAGATTGATTTCTAGCTTTACCATGAACAACCATCTTCTTGTTTGCACCATCATCACTCGTTGGCCTATTATTATCCTTCAACACATTCCATTCATGTCTTCCCTTATTTTTTTTGCAATATTCCCAACAACCTTTCCACTCTTTAAATCTTTGATAGGTGCTGGAGTTTTCTCAACAGATTCACTACCTTCATTAGCCATTTAATTTGGCGTTTAGCTCCTTCACTTTCTTTGGCCAAATCGAGATAAATGATCCGGCAGGCACTCCGTCTCCTTGTGACCTTGCAAACAACAGTGGGTACAATAACATGGCATATAATCATATTGAATATTCACCCACTTGGGCATGTTTGATTCGCTGTAGCCATGTCCACTTTCAATGGCATCTCTATTGCCTTAGCAAGAGAGAATAGCGCTGCCTTGTCAAACAAGTGTGGTGGCAAAGATGGAAACGAGATCCATAGAATAGAAATTGACGTCTCTTCATCGGGGTTAAACCAAGGAGACCACTTTAGGGTTCTCATAGGGAAGAACCTGTTCAAATACTTGATATCAAAAGCTGGCTTTGATGATAAATTCACGTAGTCTTCCATTAATGATAACTTAAACAACATATAGCGATTATCAATCCATCAAATACTGCAGTTCCTTTAATAGAACACTGCAAAGGAATTAATTTGCGCAAATCTTGCAAAAGAGGTCGTTCATAAGAGATCTTTCCAACTATCGCAAATTAAATATTTTGGCGCATAATAAAACGTTCCCACTCCTTATTTGTCCATGAAACTGAAGGTTCTCCATGTTTATAGACAACATGTTTCTCCTCAACTAGAGGAACCATCTCTTTTGGAGTAGATTTCACCATAGAAGCATAAAGAGTAGTGCAGGGGGGCGGGACAAACCCTGGGGGGAAGCTGCCTGCCTGTCGGATTAGCCATAATTGGCCTGAAAAGTGGTTGCCCTAGGGCAGAAGAGAATCGCCCACCTAGAGGGAAAACTAGGGCTTAAGCTAGAATAAAACACTATGTTATACTTCTTAGTCTTTAGAATATACAACTTGGTCCCTAAAGTATTCCAATATTAAGAAATAACTCAAACTGTGATTTTCACAATCTGCGGTAATTATATAGAGCCACTCAAACATAAATATGCATTTAAATTAGAGTTAACGAAATTTATAATATTTTACAAGAATCGTAGGTGACTAGTTACATTAAGACAACAAAGAATCCCCAAGGATGAGGCTCTGGAGTTTATTAAAGGAAAACAAGTAAACAACAAATTGATACATTGAGCCCCCAGCTCATTATTCATGAAAATATGACTATAAGTAACTCTAGAAGAAGTGCATAGGACTGAAACTAGAAACGAGTAATGACGCCACACGCTTTTTTCCTTGAAATTGAGTCATTTCTCATTTTGCGTTGACAGTCAACTTAAGATTCGAAGAGCAGTCATTCAACATAGAACAGGTGAAGTAGTGATCTCCAGAATTTCCTAACGAAATTCTAGTCGCGCCACTATCTTCAATGAACACACTATTGGTCAGATCGCAAGAGCTATAGCTTGCGGCGTCTACTAGAACAACATTGTGGAGTGTTCCATTGTAGTTAAACAATGCATGCATAGATTTTTCATCAGACGAAAAGGACAAAGATTATTAGTCAATATATAGACATTTTATTATCAAATTATTGAATGAATTGAATGGATTCATGAATCACGAAGTGATACGTAATAACTTACCAAGGGTGTCGTCAACCTTAAAGTTCTTTCCCTTAGCCCATGCAGAATAATCAACCCCCAAAGTCCAACCAAGGTGACCACCAATTTTATATTCTTTGGCCAAGTTGGGGCCAACAAGCATACTGATCACAATAAGAATCAGGCACAAGAACTTCATAGCTGAACCAGTAATTTCAAGTAAATTTTCTAGATGAATAAAGTTTGTGTGATAAGTGAAGATAAGAAGCACTAAGCTGGATGAGTTAAAATCTGAGCATTGGTGTTGCTCCCAATGCACACGCAAGTATACGTGGTCGACAAGTAATAAAGTGATAAGTAGAGTATCGTTCCCACGAGGACTATTCAGACTGGACTCCTAACAAACAATTTCATAACAACTATTCAGGGATCTTTTCCAATAGTGAGAATTTTATCAACTAAAGAACAGTAATTTAAATGGTGGAAATTCAGTCAAACAATGGGGCACACTTTGGTTGTAAACAATATTAATGAGACGGTCCAGGGTCAGAGCTACGACCAATCCAGTTGAGTTTTCCAATTGATTCCACTCCTCGAATCCTGGATTACTAACTAACAGGTTAAATGTACCCGTGAAAACCTTTCGATTCTTCATGGTCTATGCAGGCTACTCCAATCCCTATATATCTATGGGTTGAATCACGTGCACGCATTAACGAATTTTGTGATTAGTTAAGCTAGGCGAACAAGTATATGTCTATCCTACTCACAAATTGGTTCCCCGATGCCCAGGTTCACATCTAGCCCTACTCTTTCTTATTGCGTTCATAAATTCCCTCTTTCGAGTTCAATCTAAGAACCATAGATAATGCCTAATTATCGGGCCCTAATAATTAAACAAGTGAAATCAAGAAAGAATAAATAATCCGTTATGGGATTCAATATATGGAATTCAATCTTCAAACATCAACCTTCATGAAACGCTCTAACCCTAAACGAAATATTTAGCCACACATACTCATAATCACAAGACAATGATTTGATGAAATAATGATGAAATAATTAATAGATGAAAGAATAGGAATTAAACCCTTGTTCAATGAAGTATGGTGCTCTCAAATTTGCTCCAAAGTCTCAACCTCCCTCAAAAACTAAGTAGAAGAGTACTTATAATGTTTACAAAAGCCTAGCAAATAGTTACGCCTAAGCCTAGATGAAATAGGAAATCCAAAAACGCTCCAGGGGCGCTATAGCTGGCGCCCCGCGCCTCAAACCGCGTGGAACCAAGCAGAGGACGTCGAATCTTGCACGTAACGGCCATGCCCCGCGTCCCAAAACGCGGAAGAAAGTTGAGGGCGCCCCGCCCCTCAAACCGCGCTTAGACTGGGCGCTGTAGTGGGCGCCTCGCGCCACCAAATGCGCCAGGCTAATTCTATGCTTTCGTCGTTCGCATCTTTCTTCTTTCTGTGCCTTCGCATGCTCGATCCAATCCTCAATCCAAATTCAATCTTTTCTTGCTCGATTATGCTCTTCAAAGCTCCAATTGCACCTCACAATATCCTACAAGTCACACGATACTAAATCAGTGCAAAATCATGCTCATCAACTAGAAAACGTGCGAATAAAGTATCCAAACGTGAGGAAATATAGGCATAAAATGCCAAATATCACCACCCCACACTTGAACCTTTGCTCGCCCTCGAGCAGTCACAAATAACTTCCCAACCTAGGTAGAACAGGTCTGCCTATGACTATGGTTGATACCGACCATTGAACAAATGCATACATGACTACTATGGGTCCAACAAACATGCCAACAATATAACAAACTCAAAACATGAGAACAACCACCCCAAGACAACTCAAATGCACAAACTCGACTCATTGCAACCATGCTCCCACAAAGTCACACCTATCTGCTCAACCAAAAAGCCACGACTTCACCTATCTCATGCAAATCATATGCCCTCACCAAACAATGAAGCAAGAGAGTGTCCCCCAAATATCACACACAAAAATGAATATCAAGAATGGAATGGGGACAATAGCATAGAAAGAACTCGCTCACTCTCATGAAAAGTTCCCATGTCACACACGATGTACCATAGGCTTGCCCGTAGTGTAGGACTCCACTAATGTAAGCTCACTCCCGTCGGGATTAACTAGGACTTTACAGAGTTGTAATGTAGGCTAAGGGGTTGGTAGGATACATATGGATAATAGTGACTACCTCCCTAAGCACTTTAATACATCACATTCAATTTAAGCACACACTAGCAAGGATGGATATTCTTTTCCCTTTTCTTTTTTTTCTTTTTTCAATTTTTTCAGCTTTTTTTTTTCATTTGTTTTTTTTCTATTCAATTCTTTCCAAACCTTGCCAATGCTCCTTCAACTACTTCACAATTTATCAAGTATTCCCCTCATTGGTTCCACTCAAAAACCTCCCAATACTTCAACCACAAACTCCACAATAATATAAAATTATCAATTAAAGTGCTTAAGGAGTAAATGGTCAAAAGAAGGCAAATAGGAACAAGTGGGTAGGCTTGCGGTGTGGGTGCCAACAAAAGGTCAAAGGGGTCACAACAATCAAGGGTGCATATAAGGGTAGGAAAATCAAGGTAAAAGGCTTATCCAAGAAGGCCTGTATCATCTCCCGACTAGAGAAAACATAGGATTTCGCTTTGCACACACACGGGGCAAGTTCTAGACACCAATATGCAAACATGGAACACAATAGAATATGCCTCACATCACACATTGCACACAGTCCACACAAGATGATTCCATCACAACTCTCAATCAAACAAATAGGGTGCAATTTGTGAAATTTAAGCACTAATGCACAATAGTTCACAAAAGAGTCAAGTGAGTGGACTCAAGCGTCTCAAGGGGGTCATTCCATTTTTTCTAGGCATGCATCACAATTTAAAACCAAAAGACACCACAAATAGCACATGCTCAAGTCCATGTACATCGGTATCAAACAAATCAAAGGCACCTAGCATTCTACCTATTTCTTCCGTCTAGGGCCACCTATAACTAACTACTCTAATCCTAAAAAATAAAAAATAACCCGGTTCAAAGGCCTCCCCGTGGAAAAGAACCGAGGTCATAAGAAAAACCACTGAGTGGATGACATGTACCACTAACAAAGGCTAAAGAGAAAATCTTTTTGTAAATTTTTTTATACTAAAACAAAAGCAAATACTAAAAAGAAAAATAAAATGTCAAGTGACAAAAGAAAAATCCTAACGGTACATGCATCCCTAACCTCAAAAATAAAGGGGAGTTCCCCATCCCACACTTAAAACTAAGCAATGTCCTCAGTGCGACAAAAAATAAAGTACAAGAGGTAAAGGAACTTCCCTGGAGGCTCTAGCCCTTGGTGCTAGCATCCCCCAAGCTTCCGTATAGTATGAGGTACTCAGACTTCCCCCAACAGGTCATCAATATTAGGCAGGGGTGAGGATACCCCACACTTAAACTCGACATTACATGAACCTGCAATCCAAAGAATCACCCAAAGTAATATACAACCATAAAAGTAATAATAAAAATAAATAAAAGTAAAGCAAGCAAATTGGGTTGCCTTCCAAGAAGCGCTTGATTTAACGTCGCGGCACGACGAAGACAAGTTCATCACTTTTTTCTTCACCTTGAACTTATGAATTGAATCCCCAACTTTACCTCAAGCTTACGACTATGGTATTGGGGTGGTGGCAAAAATATAAAAGGACCAAGTAACCAATGTCGCATTTTACACTTCTTAGCCTTTAAATGAGGGATGTCTTTTTGTCTCCTCGATATCACAAACTTTAAAATATAGGCACCTTGTTCCTCCTCCTTTGGTTTCTTCATAGGCTCGGGTGGCTCAATTTTCATGTCACCATCCAAACACAATGTTGAAAAATGATTGGAATGAGGTCCAATGCGCTTCAATTCTAAAATTGCATTACTTTTGACACCCTTACTTGCACAAACACTAGAGTCCTCAAATATGATGTTTTCTTTTTCCTCACTTGACTCTAATGTAATTTTGTCAACTTCGACATCCTCAACTAATATTGGATCGAATGGTAGAAATTCTACTTTTTGCTCCTCAAGTTGGTTCCTAAGCTCTTCTATCTCAAATCTACTATTCACGACAATTGATAATTGGGCATTAGACACCTCAACTATATCACTCAAATTCGCATCCAAGTCATGAATAGCTAAACCAAATTGATCAATTTCTTGTGTAAGCTCCACTCTTTCTTCCATAAATTGCCTCGTCATATTTGTTATTTCCTTAGAGAAATCCTCATATGCTTCAAAGATTTTGGTGTGCTCCATTATCCAAGTTTCGCTAACAACCTGCACTTTATCACTCCTGTCAAACTCATAAATACTATTAGAATCATCACACCTATTGACTGGGGAAGGAGTATGATACTTAGGACAAGAATTCCACAGACCACCACACAATTTGCAAAAGTTCCAGTCAAAGGTTGTAGAAAATTCACATAACCAGTCCCGTAAGGTTGAGACTTGGACAATTTTTCCACAAGTGAGTTCCTCCACACAGTAAACAAAGATCATCAAACTTTGAGCAACTATCATTCGACCAGTTTTCATTAAAAGATGTCATGTGAACAAGTAACACAATAATAAACTAGACAAAAAATTAAACCTGAATAGAAAATAATAAATCGTTCAATAAGAAAACAGTCCATTATTTAGTCCCCGGCAATGGCGCCAAAAACTTATTGCTCCCAACGCACATGCAAGTATACGTGGTCGATAAGTAATAAAGTGATAAGTAGAGTATCGTTCTCACGAGGACTATTCAGACTGGACTCCTAACAAACAATTTCTTAACAACTATTCAGGGATCTTTTCCAATAGTGAAAATTTTATCAACTAAAGAACAGTAATTTAAATGGTGGAAATTCAGTCAAACAATGGGGCAAACTTTGGTTGTAAACAATATTAATGAGACGGTCCAGGGTCAGAGCTACGACCAATCCAGTTGAGTTTTCCAATTAATTCCACTCCTCGAATCCCGGATTACTAACTAACAGGTTAAATGTACCCGTGAAAACCTTTCGATTCTTCACAGTCTATGCAGGCTACTCCAATCCCTATATGTCTATGGGTTGAATCACGTGCACACATTAACGAATTCTGTGATTAGTTAAGCTAGGCGAGCAAGTATATGTCTATCCTACTCACAAATTGGTTCCCCGATGCCCAGTTCACAATCTAGCCCTACTCTTTCTTATTGCGTTCATAAATTCCCTCTTTCGAGTTCAATCTAAGAACCATAGATAATGCCTAATTATCGGGCCCTAATAATTAAACAAGTGAAATCAAGAAAGAATAAATAATCCGTTATGGGATTCAATATGTGGAATTCAATCTTCAAACATCAACCTTCATGAAACGCTCTAACCCTAGAACGAAAGATTTAGCCACACATACTCATAATCACAAGACAATGATTTGATGAAATAATGATGAAATAATTAATAGATAAAAGAATAGGAATTAAACCCTTGTTCAATGAAGTATGGTGCTCTCAAATTTGCTCCAAAGTCTCAACCCTCCTCAAAAACTAAGTAGAAGAGTATTTATAATGTTTACAAAAGCCTAGCAAATAGTTACGCCTAAGCCTAGACGAAATAGGAAATCCAAAAATGCTCCAGGGGCGCTATAGCTGGCGCCCCGCGCCTCAAACCGCGTGGAACCAAGCAGAGGACGTCGAATCTTGCACGTAACGGCCATGCCCCGCGTCCCAAAACGCGGAAGAAAGTTGGGCGCTCCAGTGGGCGCCCTGCGCCTCAAACCGCGCTCACACTGGGCGCTGTAGTGGGCGCCCCGCGCCACCAGACGCGCCAGGCTAATTCTCTGCTTTCGTCATTCGCAGCTTGCTTCGTTCCGTGCCTTCGCGTGCTCGATCCAATCCTCAATCCAAATTCAATCTTTTCTTGCTCGATTATGCTCTTCAAAGCTCCAATTGCACCTCACAACATCCTACAAGTCACACGACACCAAATCAGTGCAAAATCATGCTCATCAACTAGAAAACGTGCGAATAAAGTATCCAAACGTGAGGAAATATTAAGGAAATATAGGCATAAAATGCCAAACATCAATTGGGGTCTCTCATATAGAAGCTGAACTTGCCCTATGCTGTGTAGTATACGTAATTCCAATTTTGTATTATCTAGTTGGTCTACTTTATCCGTATCCTAGTTCTCGAGAATCCTTCCATTAAAAGCGTACGTTGAATGTGCAGCAATAAGCAACAATTTGGAGGGACTACTAGTAGTCGGGATTAATTATTTTAATTAGGCTGGCGACACAATGGGCTTTGTATAATGGCTATTAGCTGAATGTCATGAAATTTAGGTTGATATTTATTAGATAAAATTAAACAAGAAAGAAAAAATATGATAGTTGTCGGTTCCTGATCAATAATTCCACTTGCTATGCTAAACTACAGGGGAAGATGTCATTTTTCATTGCCTAACTGAAGTCTAAATTCTATCAATTTACATTTTTCAGTTTAATATATTTCAACCAGGACATGTTGAATATTGCACATGCATATCACTCTCTGACCCACAATAATCGCGCCTCGTATTTTTACTAAAGCAAGTCATTAACTAAACTAATAATAAATTAGCAAACTTAGTAAGTGGTCATTATGACACCTTGGATATTGTGTGGATAAAAATACACCATCTACAATTATGAAAATGCGAGTCCAGCTGGAAGAGATTAGACTTACTCAACAAGTTACCGGGCGCTGAGGATATACGTCTGCCCTATAGCCACGGCCGCTCATAAAGCACGAGCATAGGGCCGTAAGACACACATCCCGCGGCCTCAGATTACAGTCTCCTAGTTAGGGTTTGTTTGCTATCACCCCTTATGCAATCAGGCCCACGACCTATAGATATAGTATTTAACCATAATTAGGATTGAGGTAAACCTACAACTATATATACCCCTCTCCCCTATTATATTGGACATCTAGCGATTCTCCAAGAATCCGTCTACAGCAGTTTTTAGGCATAAACGGTTTCGTGAACAATGTGGGACCCAGGCAATTGTCAGTTTTTACGACAGAAGGTATGACCTTGTTGAACGGCAACGACGATCTCCCACACAACATAACTCATGCAGTTGATGACGCCTCAAAAGATCTCAGCGATCCCAATAGGCAAAAGAATGATACGTCCAAGGGACCACTCCCCGTTGAAAGTGACCAAGACGACTCACCACAGAGAAGCCCCATTAGGGCCAACAACAACAAGTCGAAGAGGCTTTCACTAGTTTTTTCAAGGCGCGGGAGGAGCAGATGGTTCAGAACTAGGTCACCATGGCTGAAACTCTAGCCAAACATCTGGAGGCACTCTTTCTCGGTTCAATCACATGGCCAGGATCTCCACGAGTATCAGAGCGAGTGGGTAATCCCTAGCTTCTTTGCCCAGACGAAGAATCAATTTGGAAACCACTCTAGGGAGTTCGACAGCGGAAAATAATCCAGGACTCGAGGAGGCACCTGTCATTTAGGGCATACTCAAGGAGTTAAAGGTGATCAATGATCAGATTGGTAACGTGCGAGGTGCACCACCTCAAGTTACAACTATTGGCAAGCAGAAGTTCTTCAAACATGAATACAAGGCAAGCATTGCACCAGTCCGCGTACCTAAGCACTTCTGTCTTCCGGATAACCTTAAGTACGACGGAACCACTGATCCTGACAAGCACATAGCCGCATATTATACGCCCATCAAGAACAACGAGATTACAGAAGAAGAGGCCCAGTTCGCCCTGGTAAAGAAGTTTTGTTCAACCCTAACAAAGGGGGCCCTGACATAGTACACCTAACTGCTTGTAGGGTTGATTGAATCATTCACCTAGATGCAAGATCTCTTCAAGAAGGTGCACTCCAATTCTCGAAAATGAGACAAAAGAACGGAGGACATCTTCGAGATCCGTCAGCGCGAAGGAGAATTATTGAAGGATACTTTGGAGAGGTTCCAAAGGGAGCGAATGGACCTCCCTCTTGTGCTCGATAGCATTTCCATGGTAGCATTTGGAAAAAGTCTAAATTCCCAAGGATTATTAGCCATGCACGAGTTGCAATGGAGTCTCCAAGAGCACCCGTTAACAACTTGGGTTGCATTATACCAACGGTATAACGATAAGCTCCTTATTGAGCCATATGCATCCTAGATGTTCGATGACAGTACCGAGAGGACCCGAAGGCGCAGTCCCATTCTAGAAGAAGACATTGGTAGTAGAAGGAGGAAAGGTGGAACACAATATCAGATGGATCCCATGAGATCCTCTAATAAGTGAATCGACATCCGAGGAGTGACTAACCATGAGAAAAGCTCCGAGTCCTAGAACATCAACGATTTCAGGTTGCGAGTGAGCTGGTAGAGCTAGTCATGAATCACCTCAGAAGACTAGGCTCGCGAGTACACTAGCCTCCAACTATCAGAAATAATTCTTGGAAGAATTCAGTGGCCTTTGAGAATTCCACCAAAGCACTGGCTATGATATGATCAACCATAAAGAACTCATGCTCGAGATAACCCAACTACAAATTACTCATGCTCGAGATAACCCACACTTGCTTATAGAAGAAAGAAGATGATCTGTCACTTCGGGTCAGGAGAACAAGCAAGGCATCCACACGATCTTTGAAGGACTGGGGGTCGGGATAGTCAAAGCCAAGGCACTGATGGTTTGTGAAGCTCGAGAAAAGGAAAGAAGAGGCCCCACATCAATGCAGTCAAGTTCAGCAGGGACGACGGGAGAGAACTCTATCACCCGCATCACGATGCTCTAATAATCACTCTCAGGGTACTCGATACACATAAGCGAGTGTTGGTGGACCGAGGAAGCGCCATTAATATCATCCGATGGGAAGTAATTTGTAGTATGGAGCTGCTAGGACTGATAGTCTCGAGCCCATACACAATAACTAGTTTGAATAGCTCGAGCAAGAAGTCGGTAGGAGAAATAGTCCTCCCAGTTCTTATTCTAGGAGTATTGGAGATAACGCCCTTCCAAGTGATGACATGCGATCTCTCGTATGATATCATATTAAGGAGACCTTGGATACACGAAGTAAGGGCGGTATCCTTAACACTTCACCAGGACCTTAAATACCTGACGTCATGAGGGGTAAGAGAGATTCGAGGAGAGCAGAAGTTGTCCAAAAGTTGCTACGTAGCTGCCGTCACATGCGCAGTAAAGAAGTAAAGAATCATCGGAAGCTGCTAGAGAAGTTACTTGGGCCTTGCCTAGTAACGGACATATCATTCAAGCTAGAGAAGTCGGAAAAAAAAGACACCCCAGGAAATGCCTGTCGTCGCACGAGACTTGGGCGGAGAGGAAGGAGTCACTAGGGCCACAGTGAACGATCTGGATCCACTGATCATTGACGAGAAGGTCCCAGACAAGAAATTCTACGTGGGTGCAAAACTTTCAACCGAAGCTAGATAGGAGTTTACTAACTTGCTATGGCATCAACTTTTGCTTGGACGCATAGAGACATGCCAGGTATATCCACTCAAGTGGTTACGCATAAGCTGAACGTAGATCTAGACTTCAAACCCGTCAAGTAGAAGAAACGACTAATTAGTCGCGAAAAAGGGCAAGCAGTCTATGAAGAGGTAGAGAAGATTTTAAACAAGGGATCCATTCGAGAGATCCACTACCCGGATTGGCTCTCTAACATAGTGGTTGTCTAAAAAAAGAATGGAAAATGGAGGATGTGCATCAACATCACTGACCTAAACAAACCGTGCTCGAAGGACTCTTTTCTACTGCCCAACATCAATCAACTCATTGATTCCAAGGCAGGACATGAGACACTCAGTTTTTTGGATGTGTATTCTATATATAATTAGATCCTAATAAATCCAAACAATCAAGAGAAAGCCTCTATCATTACGGACATGGGGACTTACTGTTGTCTTGTGATGCCTTTTAGTTTAAAGAATGCCCGAGCCAATTGTCATAGGTTGGTGAACATAATGTTCAAGGACCAAATCAGAAAGAATATGGAGGTATAAATCAATGATATGTTAGTCAAGTCAGAGTTTTCCAGGGACCACATCAAGCATTTAGAGAAAGTGTTCGACATATCAGACAAGTTCGGCGTGGAGAATGTACCTTCGGCATGTCATCAGGTATGTTTCTCAGGTTTATCATCTCGAACCAGGGGATAGAAGACAACCCAGTCAAGATTAAAGCCATCGAGGCCATACCCGAGGTATTGAAGAATGAGACGTAGGTGAAAAGACTCAACGGCCGCATAGCCGCACTTAGTCAATTCATCTCTCTATCCTTGGAGCGTTGCCACCAGTTCTTCAACATGCTGAAGAAAAAACAAAAGCTTCATATAGACAGTTTGGGACTTAAAGCAGTATCTTTCCTATCCTCTGTTGCTGAGTAAACCACACGAAGAAGAACAACTTTTATTGTATCTTGTAGTGTCAGAAGCAACAATAAGTGTCGTCCTCGTACGGGAAGAAAAAGGAGTACAGTTTCCCATATACTATGTCACCAAGTCTCCCATGGACGCAGAGACATGCTACCAACACTTAGAGAAGCTCGCGTTGGCATTAGTTGTCGCAACCCGAAAGCTACAACTATATTTTCAGAGTTAAAACTTTTGTTGTAGTCTCGTCTTTCCCACTATGAACCATTTTGCGCAAGCCCGAACTTTTCGGGAGGCTTGCAAAGTAGGTCGTGGAACTAGAGGAGTACGACATCATCTATCAGTCGCGAACAACCATCAAATATCAAGTCCTTATAGACTTCGTCGCAAATTTCAGCACCGACATGCTGCTAAAGACAGAAGACGAACTGAAGACAATAGGAGAAGTCACTCCCAGGGAAAGGATAGTTTACACGGATGGGGCGTCGAACGTCAAAGGAGCCAGGCTCGACCTGGTGATTAAGACTATGTCCGAAAAGGTATTCTGAAAGGCTTTCATCTGCCTGTTGATCACAAATAATGAAGAGAATATGAAGCCGTAATTGAAGCCCTTGAATTAGCCTACATATTGTAGGCTAGGGGGATCAATATTCATAGCGATTCGCAACTGGTGGTCAATCAAGTAAATAGGGTATTTGCGGCCAAAGATGCTCGCATGCAGGAGTACTTAGCTAAAAAGGAGGCACTCTTGAAAAAAATTCACAAATGGAAGTTTGCACAGGTACCGAGGGAGGAGAACACGGAAGATGACGCACTAACTAGCCTAGCAACACCCGTAGACATGAAAGCAGATACCCTAGAAGCGGTGATTGAACTAACACACTCAGACTTGAAGCGCCTCGAAGTTAACACCACCAGAATCGACTAGGACTGGCGCCACGTGCTGATTGAATACTCGGATAAGGGAACACTCTCTGATGACTAGTAGAAAAGAAAACAACTTAGGATGCAAGCGGCTCGCTATTGCCTGATCCTATGAGAGATGTACTATCGGATGTTCAACGGACCACTGGCTATATACTTAGGCCCAACACAAGCCAACTACGTACTGAAGGAGATTCATGAAGGGCATTGTGGAAACCATTATGGAGGAAGGGCCTTAGCCCGGAAGGTACTTAGAGCAGGCTATTATTGGCCCCGGATAGAAAGCGACGCCAGCAAACCTGTCAAAGCATGTGACAGCTATCAACGATTCTCCATGCATTTCATCAGCCAGCAGAGCCGTTACACTCATTAATTGTGCCTTGGCCTTTCATGAAATGGGGGATGAACATTGTAGGGCCGATGCCCAAAGTGCCCCCGAGACGTCAAATTCTTGCTCATTGTGTGGGCAAAAATACGCCACATATTGTTACGGGGATATGAGTCCAGCTGGTGAGACTAGACTTATCCTACAAGTCACCGGGCACTGAGGATATACGCTCTCTCCTAGAGGCAACGACTGTTTAGGTGGTTTGGTCATAGGGTGCAGGGCACACATCCCGCCGCCTAGGGTTTACAGTCTCCTAGCTAGGGTTTAGTATACCACTGCTTTGAGTTGTAGGCCCATGGCTTTATTAGTATTTTTGTTTTACCTTATTTAGGACTGGGTATTACTACTATAAATACCCCTTCCTTACATTGTATTGTAGACAATATACGATTCGCCACCAAACTCGGCTACTCTCAAGAAATAAGAATTACTTTGCTTTCTCCATTATTTCTTGCTTAATTGCTTGTCTTTATTTTCATCGTATTTATTTACTTTTCCATCGTAATTTAATGTATTGCTTGTGACCTTATTCATAATTAATTGTTTAACCTAGACAAACAAATTTAGGCATAAACGGTTTGGTGCCCACCGTAGGGCCCAGGCAATTGTAGGTACCCTACGAAGGAAAAGACACAGTCATGTCAGACGACAGTAGCAGCATCCAAAGAACACCACAGATGCAGTAGACAAGTCTGCAAAGGATCTCAACGATCTCAGCGTACAACAAAAGGATCCTGTCAAGCAACCAAGGGATTCCTCTCATGAACCAATCCCTATCGTTAGTGATGGTGAAGGAAATCAACCGCCAGGAGGTATTTCAGAGTTCAGAGACTTCCTCTTGGACATCCTCAAAACTGCATCCGAGCGGAACTCAAACAACATAGCTGAAGGGATATTCCATAGATTGGGAGCAATGTTTGGTGGTTCGTCTCAGAGGCCATTATCCCTACAAGGACTGATGCCCACGAACAACTCCCCAGCATTAGTTCCCAATCGTAGGCTTAACCTGTATGTTGTCCTTGGAGGTTCAGCAGCAATCAATAATCAAGATCTTAAGGGAGCCCCTGCCATTCAGGATCTCATAAAGGAGATGAAGGCCATCCACGGCCGAATCGGTAACGTGCCGGGTGCTCCACCCCATGTTACCACGGTAGATGAGCAGAAGTTTTACAAACATGCCTACAAAGCAAGTGCTGCACCACTCTGCATACCAAAGCACTTCCGCTTGTCGGATAACTTGAAGTATGACAGAACAACCGATCCGGATGAGCACATCGCTGCTTACTATACGGCTGCGAAGAGTAACGAGATTACTGAAGAAGAAATCCAATCTACTCTGGTGAAGAGATTTGGCTCAACTCTGACTAAAGGAGCCCTTGCTTGGTACACTAAGCTACCAATGAGATCCATCGAATCATTCACTCAGATGCAAGACCTATTCAAGAAAGCGCATTCTGGTGCCCGCAAGCGGGAGACGCGCATGGAAGACATCTTCGAGATACGACAACGTGATAACGAGTTGTTGAAGGACTACCTCGATAGATTTTAGAAGGAACGCATGGAGCTCCCTCCAGTCCCTGATAACATCATTGTGGTAGCCTTTGGAAAAAGTTTGAATTCAAAGGGATCTTTAGCTACCCAAGAGTTGCAGTGGAGTTTGACTCAAACACCCAGTATCCACATAGAATACGTTACATCAGAGATATACTGAGACATTTGGAAACAGATCATTCTCATAACCCCGAGGACGAGCGAAGGAAGATACCAGTAAACCCATCCCTAGAAGGTGAGGGGGATGGTAGAAGAGTGAAACCAAAGGTTTAAAATCAAGCATGCGCCGAGCGGTATAATAATTCTCGAGCATCCGAATCCCATGAGAAGTGGACTGAACCCCAGAATTTTAGGGACTTTGGTCTTCGTGTCAATGCTGTGGACCTAGTGGCCAATAACTTTGGAAAACTAGGCCCCAGGGTCCGATGGCTACCTAATGCGAAAGGATCCACAGGAAGAAACACAACGCCCTATTGCAATTTTCATCGCAGCGGGGGCCTATGCAACGGTCGATTGCAATGCCTTGATGATCGAGATCGAGCACTTACTAAAGAAAGGATATGTGGAGTCTGAGAACTTGAAGACCATCTACATAATCTTCGTAGAGGAACGATTGAACACGACCCGGGGGACTACAATGACCGGGATAACATCTGGGTCCATCCAATGCGACCTGGAGCAAGCAGACCAACAATCTGACCTCGTTGTACCTGTGGAAGTATTCGACATACATATCCAGTGGGCTCTTATCGATCCGGGAAGTAGCGCTATATAATCCGGGGGGAGGTGTTGCACAAATTCAGCCATTGTCCTCAAATATCCTCGAATACTCGAAACATAATGGGTTTCAATTGATGCCGGGAAGCATCTACTTGAGAACTAGCTCTATCAGTTCACATACCGGGCGTGACGGGCACAAGCACTTTCCAGGTGATGAATTACAGTCTCCCGTATGATGTAATCCTGGGACGGTCATGGATACACGACGTCAGGGGAGTGCCCTCAACACTTCATCAGGTCTTCAGGTACCCGACCTTGCACGGAGTCGCCGACCTATGAGGTGAGAGGCCTCTCCTTGAGAAATGTCACCCTACTTCAGACGAGGTTACATCTGTCAAGTTGGAACCCATTGAGGCCATAGAGCGAGAAGTCAGAGAGGAACTCAGTGAAATACGAAATCGGCTGGCGGTAATGGATCAACTAGTCCCGAGCGCAACTGAGTTGGTGTGTCATATATCTGAGGTGCTGCGGAAGCTGGGAGGACCCCTGTGGCTGATACAAAGTTATTTAACAATGGCTCGGACGAACATTCAACTCCTATAGATTCCAGTGATAACCAAACCAGAGACAGGTGAGCACCTAGTGTTATACATTTCAATATCTGAGAAAGCCTGGAATGCGGTCCTTGTACGAGAAAAGAATGGGCAGTAGTTTACCGTGAAATATGCCAGTAGGATGCCGCAATGCATAGACAAGTTCTTGCCCTTGTCCTGCCAGTTCATAGCAACTGCGGTAATGGCCACACGAGAGTTGCGCCCATATTTTCAAGAACGCTCGGTTGGTTTAGTCTCATCGACACTGGTACGAGCCATTTGTCTAAACCCAGCCTGTCGAAAGGTATGGCAAAGCGGGCTGAAGAGTTGGGAGACTACGACTTCATATATCAACTCCGTACAGATGTCAAGTCGCAGGCGTTGGAAGTTTTTACCTTAGATGTTGCAGAAGAACTGGAATAGAAGGCTGAAGAGTCACTCACGAATGAAGCAATGATCGAGTGCGGGCGTTGGGAGATTCGCACGAGAACGAATCCCAACGGGGAGGAGGTTGATCTGTGGATCAGAACATCGTCTGAAATAGTCTACCATAAGGCCACAAAAGCCCATAATTCAAGCTCTTGACCTAGCCTACATACTGGGGGCCAGGGAGATCAGCTTGTACAACAAATCTCAGCTGATAGTTAATCAACTAAGGGAAATCTTCGAAACTGAGGACATCTGCGAGCCAGATTGAAAGAAAAAAATCAGGGAAATCCTGAAAAACTTTCATGCGTGGGAATTCATCCACCAAGAAGAGATCTTAGGAGACACCGAAGCATCCGAAGATTCGTACGATTGGCAGACGATAGTTGAGCTAACCCCCGCAAGGTTGATGAAGCTTGAAGCTCCAGATACAGGATCTTTCGCAGGGCAGCGTGATGCACTGGTCAACTATCTAAGCAAAGAAAATCTTCCTGAAGACAAGTCGGAAAGCATCTACTTGTGGAAACAGGCAGTTCACTATTGCTTGATCGGCGAGGGGTTATACCACAGGGTCGTCAACGACCCGGGGGATAACTTTCAAGGCTCGGCACCCTTAAATAGGGAAGCCCAACCAAATGCCCCCCGAATATTTCAAGGATCAAACGTGAAGTAATTTTGCTTGAGAAGGCATTTACTTTGCTTATGTTATTTCGTTTTAGTTACGATATTTTTCAGACATGTTATGGGTTTTCACCCACAGCATCTCAGGCTCAGCACCTCTTTTATCAACAAAACTACTATTCAAATTAGTTAGTTTTACTCAATTATTTTAGATCCATCAACGATCCAACTATTCATATTCCCAGCCAGACCTAAGTTGAAGTAATACACTCACTTTTTTGTTACAAAAAGTAGAGTACACTACTCGCTTAGAGCTAGGCCACCAGGCATTAATCGAGCGTTGATCTCGTTAAATCAATAGTTGCACCTAGTGCTAGAAAGTCTTAAATACTCGATTAACTAAGTGAAAAACGTTTTGTTTCAAAATGCAAAAGGACCATTTCCACACGGGCTAAAGTCGTCCTATTGTGGGTGCAAACAGCCATCTGCTACGGATGCAACCTAGCTGCCGTCTATCGGTGCACAACGGACATAATTGCTCAAGGCATGCACAATGACACACGTTCTTAAATAACTAGAACAACCAGGATGACTGGAAGCCATCTAATATCTAGGTGCACAAACATACTACTTGGCCACACATTATGAAACACGTAAAAACACATATATGAAATATTGATGAACATTCATTTCATTAATAACAAACAGCCCGTAGGCTCATAATATACATTTACTTCTTCCTGAATACAATATTTATTTATAACTATTCTAGAAAAAAAAAAGGAAAGGAAAGACTAAAAACAAAAAGCTCCTCAGGATTCACATGGCTGAAGAATCCTTCACCTGGATTGTAGCTACAAGCCATAAACAATCCAGAGTTATTCTTTTTCTTTTTTACAGCTTACCCAAGCATTCCATCGATACATACGGCCACTGAAAACAGCTAAAGCCCATCTGCTTGATCAAAGCAAGGAATCCCGGAAGCGCCTGAGTATAAGCCTGACCTTCCCCCATCTCGTCCTTTGAACTTGAAGAGAAACTAGAAGACTAGCAACAAAGCTTAACCATCCGCTTCAACCTCAACTGGCCAAACCGGAGTGCACAGTCCCACAGATCTTCAATTACAAATAGGAGTTCATCAAGAGCAGAAAGGCTTGAGCACGGAACCTACCACAGGGGAGCCTCTTCCCTCGGGTATCCCACAGTCAACAGTCGACGAGGCATTGCAACACCGAAAAGACCGTACCAGCAGAACCAAGAGATGGCCTAGGACCATAGGTAGAGTTAGAGCTTGGTGATTCGTAAGTCCGCTCACGACCAAGAGCTCAATCTTCTTGCCTGCCATGAAACAGAGTTAGACAAGCCAACTTCAACCCTACTCCATCAAAGAAGCAACCTAAGCACCAGAGAAATCTTGGTGGAGAAGCCTCATGATAGCTGAAAGGGCTAAGCGTCCTGACCCTGCATGACAAGAAGAATATTATAGCAACCGCTGTGTTAGAAGATGAGCGCACCGTAATCAGTGCATGTGAAACAATGAAGACATCCCGAAGGACATCGTTAGAATACCTACCAAACTTCATGATTCGGGGGACTTCATCCATTTTCTCATGGACAAAGAAAGAAAAAGAGGTAATTGCAGGCGAGTTTCCTCTTTCATACAACATCTATTCGGAACGAAGAAGGTTTTCTGAAAGTGTTAAACCAGGATCAAAAGAGAACATTTTTAAGGGAAGGAAAGCTTCTCTCTATCATGAGAAATTGATGAAGAAGTGAATTATTTCTGAAAAAAGAGTTTATGATTTTCCCACTGTCATGAAGTCACTATTTATAGGCAGAAAGGGATAAGGATGGAGCACGAAACGATCAAGCATCATTATTACTAGAGATATAAAATGATTTGGAGCAACCATTAGCATTCTTTGGAAAGGTGCATGCCAATCAGAAGGAAGCACGCGAAGTTCTCGAAGAGATCAATATCATTCTTGGTCAAAGAAAATGCAAGTCTCGAGGAGTCAGTGAGATATTTTTTCACATCTGCGCCGCTTTCACTTCCTGACTGCTTGCGTTAGCACTCAGCACGTGGGGGGACTGACTGTATGGGTAAAAATACGCCACATATTGTTACGGGGATATGAGTCCAGCTGGCGAGACTAGACTTATCCTACAAGTCACCGGGCACTAAGGATATACGCCCCCTTCTAGAGACAACGACCGTTTAGGCAATTTGGTTATACGGCGCAGGGCATACATCCCGCCGCCTAGAGTTTACAGTCTCCTAGCTAGGGTTTGATATACCACCGCCTTGAGTTGTAGGCCCATGACCTTATTAGTATTTGTATTTTATCTTATTTAGGACTGGGTATCACTACTATAAATACCCCTCCTTACATTGTATTGTAGACAATATACGATTCGCCACCAAACTCGGCTACTCTCAAGGAATAAGAATTACTTTATTTTCTCTATTATTTCTTACTTAATTACTTGTCTTTATTTTCATCGTATTTATTTACTTTTCCATCGTAATTTATCGTATTGTTTGTGACCTCATTCATAAGTAATTGTTTAACCTAGACGTACAAATTTAGGCATAAACACTCATGATGATCGACTACTTCACCAAGTGGGTTGATGTGGCCCCTTACGCCCAGATCCAAGAGTTGGAGGTGATACAATTCATCTGAAAGAACTTCATATGTCGTTTCGGAGTTCCTACCGAGATCATCTGTGACAACAGACCTCAGTTCGTAGGAGCCAATGTCACGAAGTTCTAGAAGGAATGGAACGTCAAAAGGATAACCTCGACACCTTGCCATCTTTCGACAACTTGAAGAAGCAGCTCGAGGAAGCCAAAGGCAAGTGGCTGGAGGAGTAGCCATGAGTTTTGTGGGCCTATCTCATTACTGCAAAAGCAAGCACATGAGAGACACCTTTCTCGTTGACATACGGAGCATAGACTATGATCCCTGAGGAGATAGGCGAGTCTAATCTACGCCCATCATTTATAAAAGATCGACCCGACAACGAGGCCTTAACAGCAACACTCAATTTGCTGGACGAGCGCTGGGACCTAGCAGCAGTTAGCTTAGGGCCCAAAAGCAACGAGTTGAGCAGTATTATAATACAAAGACCAATTTATGTTCCTTCAATATAGGGGACCTGGTCCTCAGGAAAGTGTCTTAGAGTACCAAGGAAGCCAATGCAGGCAAATTAGCTTCGAATTGGGAAATGACGTGCTAAAATCCGAGCATCGTTAAGAAAGAAGCGTACAACAGCCATCCCAAACAACTGGAATATCATTTGGCTTATAAAGTATTATTCTTAAAAGGCCAGTAGGCCCGTATACTCAGGATATTTACTCTCTAACTTGTTTTCCTTATTCTTGAAGGGTATCTAGCCCCAAGCGATATTACCAGAGTTTATTAATTTTTTATTCGCCCCTTGCGGCCCCTTTACTTAGAAAAACTACTACTTCGTGACTAGTCGATTTTATCTCAGATCATCTAGATCCACTTATTATTATCCCTTGGCCATGTTCTGAGTTAAATTTAAACACTCGCTCAGGCTAGATTAGTTCTTGTTTAACCACCAGACATCATCATACGTTGAAATCATCATTTCAACACTTGCACCTACGTGAGGTGGGGACGCCCGCCTATACAATGCCGTAAAGACTTAAGCACTTGAGTGGGCAAGTATAACTATTCTCTATGGATGCAAAAATGCTTTGTTTCAATGTACTAAAGAAGTCCCTTTGTGGGTGCCAGCCATGCCTTACTCAAAGACGTCTACTATGGATGCATTCAAGCCATCATCTACTGATGCACAAAAAGCCTCTTTCTACGGGCGCACATACGTCATCAACATACATACGCCCGAATATGCGCATAATTCTACTTGACTATGTTCAAGTATAAAAGCAAGCATGCACAAAAACAAATATTGGGGAACATTCTTTTTCGTTTATATCAAAGGCCCGTAGGCTATGATGTACAATTGAATTTTGTATACAATGTTGTTTACAACATTTCATTCTAGCTATTACAAGGTCCCGGGGGACTCTATCTGAAAAGTCTTTTGGTCTTCACACAGCCGGAAAAGCATCACTTTGAACTACAACCCCACCGAGACGGCAAGCGGGATTGAGCATTCTCTTGGCATAGAGTTTTCATCACTTCTGGCGTCCGTACCACAGACATGAATCGATTACAGAATAATGCCCATTGGAAAGGACTTCGAAAGCGTCTAAATTAATAAAGGCCCTCATCGTGATAAAGGAACTCGAAGAAAGGTCGAGGCACGAATGCCCGCCAACCAGTCGAGGTTGGAGCCAATCTTCAAGCCCACTTAGGAGCTTACCGAAGAAGAGAGGGTTGAGAATGCGAACCTGCATAAGAGGGGAGATTCCTCCAAAAACAGCCCACAGTTACCAGCCGGGAAGACGTCACATAGGCAATTGTCCCGAATTGACCAAAAGAGAGGACGACCTTGAACCTTCAACAAACGTGCAGTTTAAGGCTCCTATAAATTGCTGATGGTGTAAGGCTGAATCCTCTTGTCGACCAAGGATCAGGGCAAGGCGGTTATTCCTGGACATTTCACCGTCAAAGGAGCCACCGGCGTGCTAAAGGCTACCTGAAGAAGAAGCCTTATGATAACTGAAAAGGCTAAGTGACCTGGCGCCACCTGACAAGAGAAATATCACAGCAACCACTGTGTTAGAAAATAAGCACACTGTAATCAGTGCACGTCACATGATGAAGACATTCCATGGAACACCATTATAATCCAGCTCAAGTCTCATGACTCGAGGGACTCCGTCCTTTTTAACAGAAACAAAAGTCAGAGGAAGAACACTACTATCGTCTTCTTGGTTTCAGTTTTCTCACACACCATCCACTCATGAGGAAGGTGATATTTTGAAAGAGACAAAGAGTCAGGATCAAAGATGAACATTTAGAAGAATTGAAGGCTGGTTTGTTTCTTACAAAGAAAAAACTCATCCGAAGAAAGTAGATATTTGGAAGATGAAGAACTTGTGGAGATAATCTCAAGAAGAAGGCCCTTTATATAGGCAAATAGAGATAGAGAAGAGCACGCAGTGGTCAAGGAGTCATTATGAAAAAATATATGAAACGATTCGGCGCAGTAAATGGTAGTTATTGGGAAAACGCAAAAGATCGGGGAAGCCAATCACGTAAGGGTGTTTGGAGATATGGGAAGTACGAAGCATCTGTTCTGGTTAAAATGGTTGCGAAATTCTGGGAATCAGTGAGATATCTTTTCACTTATCTCCCTCGCATGCATCTTGCACTTCCTGACTGCTTCCGCCAACGCTCAACAAGTGGGGGGACTGACTATATAGGTGAAAATATACCACCTATAATTACGGAGATACGAGTCCAACTGGAAGAGATTAAACATACTGTACAAGTCACCCGGTACTGAGGATATACATCTGCCCCATAGCCAGGGTCGCTCATCAGGCACGAGCCTAGGACCGTAAGGCACACATCCCGTCGCCTCAGGTTTACAGTCTCCTTGTTAGGATTTGTTTGCTATCACCGCCTTACGTAATATGGCCCACGGCCTATAGACATAGTATTTTATCATATTTAGGATTGGTGTAAAGGAACGACTATATACCCCTCTCCCCTATTGTATTGATCATCAAGCGAATTCTCCAAGAATTCGCGTACTCTCAAGGAATACAATCACTATTTCTCTTCTTTTCTATATTATTTCTTTGTATTTACTTTTTTGCATGTTACCCCCTTCTAAATTTATCTGTTTTACCGATACGACAGTTTTTAGGCATAAACAGATTTAACATCGAAGAAAATGTATGCAATGGATTATGTAAAGAAAGATGGCAAATTTAAAGAATTAGGATACTCTTTGTGCCACTGTCACATGTCTAGTTAAACTGTCTAAAAATATAGATACTATCTTACTTTATAGAACATAACCATATTGTTACAAATATATATATAGAGACACACACAACTTTGTATATCATTGTATGTAGTTAAAGGTGTATGTATATCCACGTGTGCATATCATTACTTATATATTCATGTATATACGAATCACATATATTTCCTAAAGTGCTACTTTTTATAATAAATTTGAAAGTTTTTTTATGTTTTGAAATCTTTTAAAAAATATCGATATATTATGTTCTAAAAATCCCTAAATCGTCTATTAGCGTTAACTTTTCATAAAGATTGGCGTCACTATTAAAGTAGGAGGGGGTGTCCACACTGCTATTATCCTTTTTTTCTAGTAAGGCCGAAGATAGGCCACTGGATATTTGAATTTTTTGTGCGAATTGAGCATATTCAGATCTGGTCTTGTAATATTGAGCACTTTTTTTATGGTATTGAATTTTTAAGCACATTAATTTTCTCGATTAGCTAGAAGACTCCTCTTTCTCTCTCTACACACACACTTTCTCTCTCTATAGACCAAACCCTAACCCCACCATGATTCCACGAACGCTACTAGCCGGAGTATATTCGGAACATTGACAAAGCATCTTTCCCTCGCGCGGAACCACCTACCACCAAATAAAGCAATTCTACAAACTCCTTTCCACCTCCTTTATCCATTTTCCATCTTATTTTCTTCAAATACTCCGCTATTACCGTAGATTTAGGTCCAAAAGAGTGTCAAACCTTAGCTCCAACTTCTCCCGTTAAAGCCTCCACCACCTTCCCCTTTGGAAAAAATACTTGAGATCCTAAGTTAAGTGTGGATAAAATATTTCATCCATTGTACCTCACTGATTATGATGGTAACCAACATTAGAATTGTTCTACAGCGAACATTTCCAAAAGTAATAAAGAGTGATTAATGGGAAAAGAGGAAATGGCAAAAAATATCTAAGGACCAATACAGCTGCCTGAGTACTCCAGCGCAATACGGTAAGAAAATTATTATATAAAATATTTATTGAACCCTGACTTCACCTCCCTTTTTTTTCATTCCTCTCTCTTTTGTATTTATAGACCTTCATTGCAACATATTCTCAGTTCTTCCCTACAAATTGAGTTTTCACTCCGTTGTTCGAATACCTGGAGACAACCATAAAGCGTAGATTTTTTCTTCCTTTCCTTTTTTCTTGTTTATGTTTTTCAATAGTGGATTGGCCTTATGTTATGTTTTCCTTTGGACTTTTGTATATGAGTGAATTGATGAATATTTGGTCTCTTTTTTGGTAAAATAGACGAAGTATTTTGGATATCTTATCAATAAATGCTATCATATTATCTTGATTTTATGTTTTCATATGTATTTTAATGGATGAATGAAGTGATGACGATTTTTCCTTATGTATTTGTAAAATGGAAGAGTGTTTTATTTAACACTATGAATAAATGATGTCGGATAGCCTTATATTGTATTTTGCTTTGATATTTGTATTTGAATGAAGTGATGATGATTTAGTCTCATTTATTAGTAAAATAGACAGAGTATTTTGGATAATTTATCATTAAATGCTACCGGATTATCTTGATTTTATATTTTTAGATGTAATTTATTGATGAAGTGATAACGATTTGGCCTCATGTATTTATAAAATGGAAAAATATTCTACTTAAAACTATGAATAAATGATGCTGGATTGGCCTTATGTTATGTTTTCCTCTGAATTTTTGTATAGGAGTAAAGTTATGAAGATTTGGTCTCATTTATTTGTAAAACAGACGGAGTCTTTTGGATTACTTATCAATAAATACTACCGGATTGTCTTGATTTTATGTTTTCATTTGTATTTTTATGGATGAATAAAGTTAAGAAGATTTGGCCTCATGTATTTAAAAAAAATGAAAGAGTATTTTACTTAACACTATGAATGAATGATGCCGAATTGGCCTTATATTATCTTTTGTTTTGATTTTTATGTATGAGTGAAGTGATGATGATTTGGCCTCATTTATTACTAAAAAAGACATGTATTTTGGATCACTTATCAATAAATGCTACCGGATTGTCTTGATTTTTTTTCAATTTCAAAGTCCATGAAAAATATCCTGAGATTTCAACTTCTCAAATGCAAAGCCCAGGATAAAATCCTGGGAATCCTGGGATTTTCAATTTTTCAATTAGAATTTTCACTTTACAAATTTTCGGGCCCTCTGTCTGGCGCTTGGTAGCCGTATTGGACCATTTGGCCAACGACGCCAAGTTAGAATTTACTTCCTGGCATATTCATGCCTTCTACTCTCCTCACCTTCACAAGGCAGGTGTGCTTACCTATAAGAGACGAGGGAGGAAGGGCATCATTTATAACAGCGAGGATTCCAAAGACCGTATGAAACGACATATCAGTCATTTCAGGAGTTAGCACTTCGATTGGTGTGTTGACAGTCTTAAAAGCTCTGTAGAGTCTACTTGGAAATATTTGTAAACTATAAAGCTGAATCAGATATCGCTTGATATGTCTTAGAAGACAATTTTACTTTCGAGCACTGGCGAAAATAAAAAGAGTTTTTCGAGCTCGATTTGAGTAAATGAGCTCCGATTCGAAATTCAAAAGTTGTGTTAGGTTTGTATAGTATTTTTTGACCTGTGAAAACTTTCAAAAGTGAAATCCGAGGTCGTTTGGATAGTTTTCTCTAAAGTTCTGAAAGTAAAGAAATCGATCTCTTCTCGTGGGATCCCTATCTTGAGTTTTGGGGATACGATTAGAGATCCGTATTTTTAAGCATGTAATACAAGTATTGTAAGACTTGTGTACAAAATATGGGATCATCTGAGTCTCATAGGGTCACGTTCGGACCTGAATCGCAGCACTAGTAGGTGCTGGTGCAGAATTTTGCACCTTCTAGACAGCCCTGCGCGATCATGCATGTGGGAGTGCGTGTGCGGTGGGTTTTTCTTCCCCGAAGTTCACCCACACCCTTGAAAATGCGAGTGCAAAGAAGGGGTGGCGTGTGGGCGCCTGGGGTGGTGCGAAGGCGTCGGTTTCAGGGTATAAAAGACCCATGTCGGCATATTTTGTTCCTTATTCATTTCTAGTTAATTCCAATCAGTTCCAAAGTGATATCTTGGTACCAATTCATTCCAATTGTTTAGGTATCAATTCTAATTCAATTTTAAATGTTAATTCAAGGATTAAAGTATCAATTTCATGAGTTGCGTTGGAAGGAATTGGGTTTAGAACCCTACACTTATAAAATTAGAGAAAATGGTCGAATTGAACTCGAAAATATAATCTAATAGTATATTTGGACTCGGAGATATAAAATTTGTGGGCGCTCGACTAAGCTCTTTTCGTAATCTTTGTCTACCTCCAGATAATAGCTAAATATTCAGTTTCTGCGCACTCATATATATAATTTCTTTTCTTTGGTTTAGAGGAAACCGATTCCAAGAGGCATCGGGAAGGAAAGGACTCTATTGAATAGTCAACTCAGCTTGAGAGTAAGCTAGCATTTGGACATAGATTTGGTTGAAACTTGAAAATTTGAGTTTTTGAGGTTGAGTTGAAAAATAGTTTTTGAAAGTTGAAGTTGTGTTTGAACATGCATTTTAATTGAAAAAAAAGTTGAAGTTTTGTTAGTGGAAAAAAATATTTTTACCAAAAACTGGTTAGTTTTTGGAAATTTGAAATCTTGGTTCCAAAATTTAACCAAATTTTATAAACAAATAGCTTTTTCAAAATATTTTTTCAAAAAGTGCCCCAAGTTTTTCCCAATGTTTTATGTCCAAACGGGTCCTATAAGATAAGTGGTTTCATCCTTTTTTGACGGCCTTTGGCCTTTATGGATGATCTACACACATATTCTTCAAGTGTGTAGTTGCCGATAAGGCGTACTTACTACGCCAAAACCTTGGGTATAAGTTGTATATTATATTATTAAGTCTTGAATTGGTATTGTGTATATGCGATTTGTACTCCGGTTTGTGAATTGCTATGTATGATTGTTGTTTGATTGCTTGGTGATGATGTGTAGTGTGCTAGGATCAAGATAAGGCCAGGATTAAGAGTGTTCCATTGTGATATGAATTGCTAGGTTTGATCGAAAAGTATTACAAAAAGGTTGAGGATTCTATACTCATGATAACAACATTCAAGGGGTTAGAACCACCTTAATAAGTTGAGGGTATTAACTGTTGAACTTTGAACATAAGATACTTATGATTGAGAAGGTCCTAAAGAGTTGGTAAATGTTTACTAAGGGATTACCTGTTGAGCTGCGTATGTGATACGGGGTAAAATAAGCGGAAGCAAATAACGATAAACGAGTGGAAGTAAGTAAAACGAGATAACGTGATATCCAAAGATATCGAGAAAATCAAGACTAGGAAGGCAAAAAATAGAAGAAAGAATGAATCAAACTTACTAACGTAAATTGATTGCAAGGGAGAACGAGAAACTTGATACAAATTCTGGATTCATACTAGGATGAAATCCTCAAGTTTCCAAGTCATAATGGATACACGAGCTTCAAGTTCCAACACGAAGGCCAAGCCTCTCGATGTTCTTTCTCTCAATTCTATGTTCAATGCTAGATAACTAATGAAATGGAAGACTAAGAAAGACATTTATAGTCTTCCTTTACATATTATGAAAGGTCCTAAATACCCCCAAAGTGGGTTAAAACAATAAAGGCCACTTAGGGCTAAAGTAGGAATTACACGCCGAAACACTCAAAATCTCGGATGGCTTGCAACAGGGGGAAGGCGCTCCACCCTCCCCTTCAGGGCGCCCGCCATTTGCCTTTATGCTGTGCTTGGGGCGCCCACCTCTGCAGAGGGGCACTCCGCCCTGCCAAAATCCATAGAGTGGACAATTCCACACTTAGCCAAAATTCAAGTAAAACGAGATAACGTGATATCCAAAGATATCAAGAAAATCAAGAATATGAAGGCAAGAAATAGAAGAAAGAATGAATCAAATGAAAAAGTTGAACCAAATCCCAGATTCATACTAGGATGAAATTCTCGGGTTTTCAAGTCATAATGGATACACGAGCTTCAAGCTCCAACACGAAGGCCAAGCCTCTCGATGTTCCTTCTCTCAATTCTATGTTCAATGCTAGATAACTAATGAAATGGAAGACTAAGAAAGACATTTATAGTCTTCCTTTACATATTATGAGAGGTCCTAAATACCCCCAAAGTGGGTTAAAACAATAAAGGCCACTTAGAGCTAAAGTAGGAATTACACGCCAAAACACTCAAAATCTCGGATGGCTTGCAACACGGGGGAGGCACTCCACCCTCCCCTTCAGGGCGCCCGCCCTTTGCCTTTGTACTGTGCTTGGGGCGCCCACCTCTGCAGAGGGGGCGCTCCGCCCTACCAAAATTCAGAGAGTGGACAATTCCACACTTAGCCAAAATTTGAGGATTTTGAAGGATGGGCGGTCCGCCCTCTTCCTGGGGTGCTCCACCTTCTTCTTGGGGTGCTCCACCTTTGTCTTGAGGTGCTCCACCCTCCACACCAATGGTAGCATGCGGCTTCAAATCACTCTCGAACCCTCCTCCGGAGCCCTTGACTTGTCTTCTTTGTGCTCTCAAGCTTGGCTCTTGATGGTTGGTGTCATGGCCCGATTTGCCCCGCATCATACACGGAAGACAATAACGATAAACGAGCGGAAGCAAGTAAAACGAGATAACGTGATATCCAAAGATATCGAGAAAATCAAGACTAAGAAGGCAAGAAATAGAAGAAAGAATGAATCAAACTTACTAACGTAGATTGATTCCAAGGGAGAACGAGAAACTTGAACCAAATTCCAGATTAATACTAGGATGAAATCCTCGGGTTTCCAAGTCATAATGGATACACGAGTTTCAAGCTCCAACACGAAGGCCAAGCCTCTCAATGTTCTTTCTCTCAATTCTATATTCAATGCTAGATAACTAATGAAATGGAAGACTAAGGAAGAAATTTTTAGTCTTCCTTTACATATTATGAAAGGTCCTAAATACCCCCAAAGTGAGTTAAAACAATAATCGCCAATTAGGGCTAAAGTAGGAATTATACTCCAAAACACTCAAAATCTTGGATGGCTTGCAACAGGGGGAGGCGTATCCACCCTCCCTTTTAGGGCACCCGCCCTTTGCCTTTGTGCTATACTTGGGGCGCCCGCCTCTGCAAAGGGGCGCTCCGCCCTACAAAAATCCAAAGAGTGGACAATTCCACACTTAGCCAAAATTCGAGGGTTTTGAAGGATGGGCGGTCCGCCCTCTTCCTGGGGTGCTCCGCCCTCTTCTTGGGGTGCTCCACCTTCATCTTGGGGTGCTCTACCTTTATCTTGGGGTGCTCCACCTTTGTCTTCGGGTGCTCCACCCTCCACACCAATGGTAGCATGCGGCTTCAAATCACTCTCGAACCCTCCTCCGCAGCCCTTGACTTGTCTTCTTTGTGCTCTCAAGCTTGGTTCTTGATGGTTGGTGTCTTGGCCCGATTTTCCCTGCATTATCCTCCCCTTCTTGAGAAGATTTCGTCCTCGAAATCAAACCATCAAGCCTACATTAAAAAACAAGCACAAATAAAGCTTCCCACTACAAGAGTAGGTTAGTGCCAAAAGTGTGGAAAATACATTCTTATGATAGAGCCGAGTATCAATAACAATTAAAAAGCTTATTGATATTTCCCACGATTACACCACTTTACTATTTTAAGGACCAGTTCCTTAAAATGTGTTCCTTTACTTTACGATATGCGGAATAAAAACTGTAAGTAATTGAACACCAGATTTTAGCGTGGAAAAACCCCTAGACACGGGATCAAAAAACCACGACCTACTTCTCAAGTAGGATTTCAACTTCACTATGTAAAAAGACCCACTTGGTTACAAGACTCACTCTTTCTAACCTAGGACTAACTCTAATCCTTTAGTGATCTTTCTCACGATCAGTGAAGTTGTGTCAAGTCCACGACTTGAATCAGACAGTTTACAACTCGATTTTTGCTTACTACAATTGAACTAAGATTTGAACTTTTACAAGACTCAATCTTAAGGAACAGGTTCTTACTTAGTTCTACTGTAGCTAACTGATTACACAAATAAGCTAATAATTCTTCTCAGCTTTTGCTCGATGCTCTCTGTATTTGTGTACATCTTCTATGGCTGAAATACTCCACGTTTTATAGCTTTCAACAGCCAAGAAGCCTTGAGCAATTAGAACTCCAAAGCTCCCATGAGTTTGAGTCCTAATTGGATTCTTCTCTTTAGAAATCTTCTATCCTTATCCTTGTGTTTATGCAATCTTTTCATATCCGTTTAGACCTGGATAATTATCAAGATAAACATTAGTTTTAGGATAATTAATAATATCTCAACTTAAACGATTTTGCATGAATTATCTATTTAGCTGCAGTGATTCAAAGGAACAGGTCCTTTGAATCCGTTCCTCAGTCATCAGTCAAAACTCCAAGCTTATCCAAGCTAACATTTTCCCCCTTTTTGATGATGACAAACTCATAAGCACAGCTGGACATCCTTAACATCCTGAAGTACATCTTAAGCTCAAAAAACCATCAAACAGTGGATAGGTTATCATTAGGAGATTAAGAAAGTTTATCATTAAGAAACAGATTTTCAATTAGGTATAACTTCATGCAAAATCAGACTTACTCTTCCCCCTTTTGGCATCATTGAAAAGGTTGCATATAAAATATAACTCAAGTGTTAGAATTAATCAGCACATGGCCATTGAGGCAATTCAAAATGCAAACATAAATCAGATTAAAGCAACTGCAAAACAATGATATTAGCCATCAAAGACAATTCATTAAACCAAAAAAGATGAAACCAGGGGATACAAGCAAGTATTACAGAATTATTCAAAGACTAAAGAAGAAAAAGGCTAAGGAACTAGACTAGGCTAAATCCCACTGGACAAAAGATGGCTAAAAGCTAAGGCTAAGGTGGTCAGGATGTGGAAGGACCAGGTCCCTGAGACTTGTTAAGCAACTCAAACATCTGCTTGAGCATTCCCTCATTGGTCTCCTTTGCTTTAGTGGCCTCTGCCTTCCAGTAATTCCTCTCCTCTTCCAACCTTGCTATCTCAGCAGCCTGCATAGCAACTTGTTGCCTAAGTGCCCTTACTTTGTTGTTCAGTGGCTGCCTCCCAACACCAGCCTGTGGAGGATCAGCCTGAACTGGCAAGTCACAGCTTATCAAAGTGGCACAACCAAACTTTTCCTTCTTTGTAGCCTTCACAACCCCTTCCTAGGGAATCTTCAACTTTGCAAACACGTCAGTCAGTATGAAACCAAATGGCAAGGAGTGCTTTCTTTTCCCAGCAATCACCCTTTTTATCAGGTGGATCATAAAGCTGGGCCAATTGATCTGCTTTTCAGTGTCCAGCAGTTCCATAAGGACCAGGTCCATGAAACTGGCAACTCCTCTTTTCTCTTGCCATGGCATCATAATTTTGTTCACAAACTCAAACAATACTTGGTGCTGTGGGTGCATCTCACTCTTCTGCACAGCCCTGGGTTTCTCTTCACCATCATGCTCAGCAAACTTCCTAGTGATCTCTAGATCAGTAGGCAAGTCTGTCAAGTCAGGCCAAACCTTCTTAACATCATGATGGTTTCTCTTCACCATCATGAGATAGATCCTCAACCTGCTCAGCAATGGATTCAGCCGTGGGAACTGGTCCTTCCCCCTGAATTTCAGGTTCAGGTATTTCTGGAATTTGTTCAGGAACTTCAGGGTTTGGGTCGATGATTTCCATGGGTGAAGGAGGGTTGAGATTTTGTGGTTGTTCAGCAGTGGGTGCTGTTGAAGAATTATCAGAAGCAAGAGACATTTTTGCAATTCGAATTAACAAATAATTGACTATTCTTTCTGAAATTTTGAGAATTTAATTGATGAACAAGGTAAAAGAATAATGTGGGAGAAGGTGATTATTTATAGAGTGATTTAGGTAGTGGAGTTTGAGTAAAAAACGATCAACTTACCTCAGCACAACATGCAACGGCTAAGGACTCTTGGGAGTCTCCCGGAGAAAAAGAGCCGTTAGGCTGTAGGTTACCTTTTCAGAATAGGAACAGTTCCTCCGATGGGACTCTTATTCAGTTTGGCTATGGTTAGGAGACTTAGTGAGATTTATCCTAATCACAAGTTACCTATAACCTTTACACTTCTAAATTAACTGAATAATAACGAGTACATACCTGATTTTAACACAAAAATTCAGTGTCCTTCCAATTTGCAACATTTTGATCATCTGAAATTCTAAGAGCATAAGGGTAACATCATTCAATTTTAGCAACTCTAAATAAGAGATATGGCATAAGAATATACATTTAAGTATTAAGCTGGACTGAATTATTCATAATGACTTGAATAAAATTCATTTTAAGTGCAATTTTCTAGCCAATTATGAAGTAAAGCATTGATGATTTTATGTGAATTTAATCATTCCTAATTCCAATCTATTTCTTTCAAAATCATCTCTACCTAGAGCTTTTGTAAAAATGTCAGCTATTTGTTTTTCAGTTGGACAAAATGCTATGGTGATCAAACCTTTTTCATAGTTGTCTCTTAGAAAATGATGTCTTATGTCAATGTGTTTAGTCCTTTTGTGATGCACCGGATTCTTTGTCATATTAATAGCACTAGTGTTATCACAATAAATAGGAACAGTTCCTACATCAACACCAAAATCCTGTAATTGTTGTTTGATCCATAACAATTGTGAACAACATGAAGCAGCTGCCACATATTCAGCTTCAGCAGTAGAAAGTGCCACTGAATTTTGTTTCTTAGTTCCCCAAGAAACCAAACACTCACCAAGAAAATGTGCCATACCTGAGGTGCTTTTTCTATCAACAAGGAAACCTGGATAGTCAGCATCAGTATATCCAACAAGATTAAAATTACCACCTTTTGGATACCAAAGTCCCAAGGGACCTGTTCCTTTCAGATACCTCAATATTCTTTTAACAGCTTTCAAATGAGATTCCTTAGGATCTGATTGGAACCTAGCACATAAACCAACACTGAACACTATATCAGGTCTACTAGCAGTTAGATAAAGTAGAGAACCTATCATGCCCCTACACAATTTTTGATCAACTGATATTCCATGTTCATCAAGATCCAATTTTGTGGCAGTGGCAATAGGTGTGTCAATTCCCTTAGCATTATCCATATCAAATCTTTTAAGTAATTCCTTAACATACTTTTGTTGATGAATCATAGTTCCATTTGAGGTTTCCTTAATTTGTAAACCCAAAAAGAAGTTGAGGTCACCCATCATGCTCATCTCAAATTCACTCCCCATCAAGTTTGCAAATTCATTACTTAAATTTTCACAAGTGGCACTAAAAATTATATCATCTACATAGATTTGAATAATTAAGAGATCCTTGCCTTTTTCTTTTAAGAACAAAGTACTATCAATTTTACCTCTCTTGTATCCATGCTGGAGTAGAAATTTTGATAGCCTCTCATACCATGCTCTTGGTGCCTGCTTGAGCCCATACAAGGCCTTGTCCAGCTTGTACACATGTTCAGGGAACTGTTCACTTTCAAAACCTGGAGGTTGCTTGACATATACTTCTTCTTTCAAGTAACCATTCAGAAATGCACTTTTGAAATCCATTTGATGTAGAGTGAAATCCATGTATGTAGCAAAGGCTATGAGAAGTCTTATTGCTTCCAATCTTGCAACTGGGCAAAAGTTTCATCATAGTCAATGCCCTCCTCTTGACTGTATCCCTGAACAACTAGCCTGGCCTTATTTCTTGTTACCATGCCATCCTCATCAAGTTTGTTTCTGAAAACCCACTTTGTTCCAATTATGGACCTGTTCCTTGGCTTGGGTTCCAGATGCCAAACTTGACTCCTTTGGAATTGATTCAGCTCTTCCTGCATAGCATTTATCCAATCTGCATCCTTCAGTGCTTCTTTCACATTTTTGGGTTCAACAAGAGATAAGAAAGCACTAAAGGCACACAGATTTTGATTTTTGACTGCTGATCTAGTTTGAATCCCAGCAGTCTTATCTGAGATTATTTGATCCACAGGATGTGACCCTTGATACTTGTAAGGCTTGGGTGTCAATCCATTGTTAGAGGTCCTCTGCCGAGGAACCGTTCCTGATAGAGTAGCATTCTCAGTTTGTGAGGTGGAACCAACACTTGTTCCCCCTGTTTCAGTGCTACTCTTCTCAGTTCTGTCCTGAGGAACAGTTCCTTGCAGTTCACTCCTCATATCCAGAATCTGCATTTGTGGATTAAGTTCAAACTCTTTCAGCATTCCAATTTCTTCATCCTCCTGTACCTGTTCTTGAGTGAGACTGTCAGTTTCATCAAATATAACATGCATGCTTTCTTCAATTTTCAAAGTTTTCTTGTTAAACACCCTATAAGATTTACTATTCAAAGAATAACCAACAAATATTCCCTCATCACTTCTAGGATCAAATTTTCCTAAGGCATCCTTCCCATTGTTGTGTATGAAACATTTGCAACCAAAAGCCCTAAGATGAGAAATATTTGGTTTTCTTCCTTTAAGCAATTCATATGGTGTCTTTTCTATTAAAAGTCTTGTCATACATCTATTTATTATGTAGCATGCAGTATTAATAGCTTCAGCCCAAAAGTTCTGTGGAAGATTTCAAGATATCAACATAGTCCTTGCCATTTCTTCTAGAGTTCTATTTTTCCTTTCCACTACACCATTTTGTTGTGGGGTTCTAGGTGAGGAAAAATTATGATTAATGCCATTCTCATTACAAAAATTTGAAAACATATGATTTTCAAATTCAGTTCCATGATCTTACCTAATAGCAACAATATGACTATCTAGAGTTCTTTGAGCTTTCTTAGCAAAAATTGAAAATACATTAAATGCTTCTTCTTTAGATGCAAGAAATATAGTCCATGTAAATCTAGAGTAATCATCCACCAATACCATAACATACTTCTTACCTCCACGACTCATAGTTCTCATTGGACCACACAAATCCATATGGACCAGTTCCAAAGGTTTAGTGGTACTTACCTGTTTCTTTGATTTGAAGGAGGATTTTACCTGCTTCCCCCTGGCACAAGCTTCACATACCTTTTCATCATTAAACTTGATGTTAGGAAGACCTATCACCAAGTCCTTTGACACAAGTTTGTTCAATTGTGAAAGACTAGCATGTCCTAGTCTTTTGTGCCATAGGAGGGGATCATTTTGCACCACACTTAAGCAGCTCAAGCTTCCATCAGATAGTGTCAGCAAGTCTACTTTGTAGATGTTTCCATGTCTGTTTCCCTGCAAAATAACCTCTCCAGAAGCTTGATTAGTCACAGTGCATGTAGTAGATGAGAAATTAACATTATTACCTTTGTCACACAATTGAGATATACTCAATAAGCAATGCTTCAGTCCATCTACTAGAAATACATTATCTATGCAGTGTGAGTCAGACTTACCTACCTTTCCAATTCCAATAATTTCCCCTTTCTTACCATTACCGAAGGAAACACTTCCTCCTTGGAAGGCTAAGAGTGAAAGGAACAGTTCCTTATGCCCTGTCATATGTCTTGAGCAACCACTGTCCATGTACCATTTGTGGTTTGTCTCCTTCACTCTAGCCTGCAAAAGAAAACTAGGGGTTAATTTTAAGAACCCAAACTAGTTTGGGTTCCTTTCCTTTTGAAAAAGGATGAATCAGATCTCTCCTAGCCCAAAATGGTAAAAGTTTCTTTGTGTGAACATCTTTCCTTTTTACAGAATGTTGAACAGGTTTGTAGGACCTATTCTTCTGTTTCACAGGATTTTGAACAGGTTTATAGGACCTGTTCCTCTGGGCAGCCATTTTTAAAGATTGACAATTTTCTTTCCGGTGACCAGTGTTCCCACAGTGAGTACATAACCCGTTTTCAGGAAATGATAAGTACTTACTCTTTGGATCCCATTTGGATGAACTTTGTGCCTTCATGAATCCAATACCTTTCCTGTTACTGCTATGATTTTCTTGTAACCATTCTAGTGCTTCAGAAGACTTGTTCCACTCTACAGTTTTTCTTAATTCCATTTTTGTTTTAACCAAGTCTTCTTCTAAAGATCTTATCTTTTCATCTTTCTTACACAGTTCAACAACTGTGTTTTTCAGTTTCTCTTCAGCAATGATCTGATGAGAATTAGCAATACCTTTACCTTTTACAACTGTTTCAACATTTTCTAATTCCTGAGCAGTTGTTTCAAGTGTGAGGACCTGTTCCTCAAGCATGTTAATCTTCCTTTCCAGAAAATCATTTTTAATTATTTCCTCTTTGCATTCTGTTTCTAAGCAGTCAACTTTATCATGCAGTTGGTGATTATCATCCCTCAGAGTTTTAAATTCATTTAGCACAATATGAAATACTTTAACCAACTTTTCTCTAGACATGCTTTTTACATCTTCCTTAAGTTTAGAAACAAATACCTCAGGATCCTCTTCATTCTCTGAATCTCCAAGTGCCATTAGAGCAAGATCCTCATCCAGATCATCATCAGTTATTTCGTCTTCACTGTCTTGCCATCCTGCAACCAGCGCTTTGGGATTTCCACTTCTCTTATGGACCTGTTCCCTAGCCTTCTTCCTTTCATCAATGAATTTATTTCTCCATTCTCCTTCCATAATTGGACATTTGCTGATGTAGTGTTCCGAGCTTCCACATTTGTGGCATTCTCTAGCCTGTTTCATGTTAGTAGACCTACCCTGTCCACTAATTTCTCTTTTCTTATTCAAATATTTCTGAACACTTTTAGCGATAAGGACCAGTTCCTTATCATCAATGATTTTATCGCCAGCAGTCAAGGCTAGGTTAGGTTCAGTTTTAACTGGTGCTCCTAAGTTTTTAACCTTTTTCCTTAGTTCATAAGTCTTTAGATTGCCTATAAGCTCATCTAATGATAAAGTGGTTAAATCTTTACTTTCAATGATAGCACAAGCTTTGATCTCCCAAGAGTCTGGAAGAACCCTAGTTAAAATCTTTTCTACCCTATCTTCCACAGTTAAAACCCTTCCCAAAGAGATAAGTTCAGAGGCAATGGCATTAAATCTAGTATACATTTCAGAGATTGATTCTTCTTCTTTCATTTTAAAGCTTTCATATTCAGCATAAAGAAGTGTACCTCTGGACCTTTTTACCTGACTTGTTCCTTCGTGTGCAACTTGTATAGTATCCCAAATCTCCTTTGCAGTGGCATACCCTCTGATCCTTGTGCATTCATCAGGACTAAGTCCACCAACCAGCCACCTCCTTGCCTTAGCATTCTTTTCCCATTGCTTTATGTCTTCAGCATTGCATTCCTTCCTGGTTTTGGGAACATCCTTTCCATCAGCATCCTTCTTCATTGGGATCATGGGACCTTCAGTTACTATGTCCCACAATTCGTAATCTTCTGCTTGAAGGTGATCACGCATCCTCTCTTTCCACCATGAATAGTATTTCCCATTGAAGTAAGGTGCTCTAACCATTGACTGGCCCTCACTGTTCTCTCGTGATGTACTCATCTAATCCTAGGTGTTAGCCTTTTCAAGGATAACCTGCTCTGATACCAATTGATATTTCCCACGATTACACCACTTTACTATTTTAAGGACCAGTTTCTTAAAATGTGTTCCTTTACTTTACGATATGCGGAATAAAAACTGTAAGTAATTGAACACCAGATTTTAGCGTAGAAAAACCCCTAGACACGGGATCAAAAAACCACGACCTACTTCTCAAGTAGGATTTCAACTTCACTATGTAAAAAGACCCACTTGGTTACAAGACTCACTCTTACTAACCTAGGACTAACTCTAATCCTTTAGTGATCTTTCTCACGATCAGTGAAGTTGTGTCAAGTCCACGACTTGAATCAGACATTTTACAACTCGATTTTTGCTTACTACAATTGAACTAAGATTTGAACTTTTACAAGACTCAATCTTAAGGAACAGGTTCTTACTTAGTTCTACTGTAGCTAACTGATTACACAAATAAGCTAATAATTCTTCTCAGCTTTTGCTCGATGCTCTCTGTATTTGTGTACATCTTCTATGGCTGAAATACTCCACGTTTTATAGCTTTCAACAGCCAAGAAGCCATGAGCAATTAGAACTCCAAAGCTCCCATGAGTTTGAGTCCTAATTGGATTCTTCTCTTTAGAAATCTTCTATCCTTATCCTTGTATTTATGCAATCTTTTCATATCCGTTTAGACCTGCATAATTATCAAGATAAACATTAGTTTTAGGATAATTAATAATATCTCAACTTAAACGATTTTGCATGAATTATCTATTTAGCTGCAGTGATTCAAAGGAACAGGTCCTTTAAATCCGTTCCTCAGTCATCAGTCAAAACTCCAAGCTTATCCAAGCTAACACTTATGTTTCCAAGGAAACAACAAGTACTTGACTCAAAAAGAACGTGCATCCAACACAAGAACAATTAAAGAGATCAATAGGACATGGAGCATGCAAGATATAGCAATCAATTTCCCTTTGACCCCTAAGCTTACTACCAACACACCAAGCCTTCAAATCAATATTTTCACAATGTGATACATTGGCTTTGGTATGCTCAACACTCAAGGTGTGATCAACATATGGGGTGGAGCAAACAAAATAGTTCATTTGACAACTAACATCAAATACTCCACTCCCCTTCTTAGAAGCACTCTTACACACACCGAGAGGTACCTCCTCACCTCCAAACTTACCTCCAAGACAATCCTCCTCGCTAGACAGACTCCCAAAGGAGGTCTCAAACAATGGATTATCTATAGAGTTAAGCATTCCAATCCATGGAGGTTCAAACTCACACTCTACCCTAGTTTGATTCAAATCACCATTTCCATTGAAGTTGCCATCATACAAAGGATTAGTATAGGCACACTTCTCAAAGTCACTAGCAAACAAAGGTGAAGTATTCAAACTAGCGACAACATTTACACTTAAGGAGTCATCGAACACATTTCGATCCATCTCATACACTAGAAACTCCTCAAGGTCACGATCACCTTCACTACAACACATGAGACCACCACAATCAAGTAAACAATCAAAGGGAAGAGTAGGATATTCATGCAATTCATCTTCTCTTTTATCAAATATGGGTGGGGTGTCATAACAAGGTTCACAAACAAGGTCAACCACAATATTTTCACTAAAGAGAGGTTCAATGAAAACTGGGCTCACATCATGATGTGGCTTATCAACCCTCTCAACTAGTGGTTCACAATCAAACACAAGTTGACCAACTGACTCTACACTAGTTGCAAACACATTGTAATCATACAAATCATCCACTAGTGTAGAGATATCACAAACACCATCACAAGACAAGGAAGTAACATGCTTAAGGGAAGATGGACTATCGCTTACATTTGAGTTGCATTCGTGCTCACTCAATGTACTTGAAGCACCATGGGTAGTTCCTTCACCTTGTAGCTCATATTTGAAATCATTTTCACCTTGTCTTTCCATCGTGGAACATGGTTGAGGCTCCATCGGTTTGCCTCCAAGAATTCCTACACAAGAATTCAAACAAGTAGAAGAAAAAGATAAAGGGTTAAGGTTAGAATAAGGAGTGTCCTCACTCTCAATGATTTTTTTCCCTCTCTCTTTTCCCTCATTTTTTCTTCAAGGTCGGGTGTAGATTCGGGTGGTGACAACCCACTCACATCACTCAACACAACCTCTCCTTTTTCCACTCGAGAGTTGTCACCGGTCACTCCCTTACTCCTCTCAATCTTTTGTCTCTCATATTCGGGCGAGTTGGGACGAGGCCCAAGAATACCCATAGCCGGAGTAGGTGGACTTTTAACATTAACCCAAAATCTAGGACTTGGAGACTCATCACTTGATGTCTCCTTTTTCTTCGTTGGTGAACCACTTGGCTTTGAAACTTGTAGTTTCGGGTTCACCTTGTTGACGCTTGTCAACCCTTCACTTGAACTAGTCCCACCATATCTTGTGATTATAGGACTCCTTGATTGCTCTTTTTCCACCATGGAATGAAGTTTTCGCTCCTTGTTCCTTTGCATAGCCAAAATAGGTGCACTAGTAGGCAATTGGCCTCTTGCCTGATAAGGTACAAAGTTATAAACCCTTTGCCCTATGCCCACAAGATACGCATCCTTCATAGTACTATATTACACCCTTTTGTCTTCCATCCATAGCTTACCTAGCCACACATCAACATGTTGCATTGGATATACATCACACCACACATAATATTTGTAATTTCTATGAGTTATGAGTACTCGAGCTTCCTTGGAAACCCACACTCCATTATACTCATAAGGATTCTCTAGCTCACGGCATGGTATCCTTAGCCTATCAACCAAAGAGGTGCTAATACAATTGGCATCGGTCTCTTCAATTTTGAGCAAGTTCCCTTCATAACCATTCACCTCAACAACGAACCTACTTCTACCCAAGTTTTGTAGAAATGCATCCAAGTGAGAACTTGAATGCCCACGAGCATCAACACCAACAACTTGGGTCTCTCTTATCCCTCCTCTACTAGCAACATTGCTAATGTAACTTTCATTTCCCGTCACTCTTCCAACATTAGAAGTGTTGTTGAAAGTCGATGAAGAAACCTTCCCATGGAACCCATAAGTGCCTCTCGCCTTGGTTCCATAGCCACTAGCACTACTCCTACTACAACTACCCATACCCTTCACGACATTGATAGAATAATACAAGCCTCTTGTAGCAAGAGCAAGGCCATCTCTCAAACCATCCTCCACATGGGAACTAGAAGCATTAGGTCGCTTAGCATACCTAGAAAATGTAAGCTTCTTCTTTCCCATGGAACAACCACCACCTCCTCCCATACTAATGAAAGGACCTCTACTACTCCCTTGCTCACATGCAATATTAAGAGATGAGGATGTACATGAATAATCTCTATAAGCAACTTCATCATCAATTCTCTCTATGTCACTATCAATATTTTCATATTCATCACAAGAAGAGTAAGTAGGAATATTGTACCTTGAAGCGTCACCATCTTCATATTCTTGACTAGAAGCATAAGGATCAACACATTCATCATCATAAGCTTCATAGCCTTCATCAACCTCACGATCATCATAGTGAACCGCTTCATCACCATAGGAGCCATGATTTCCTGAGTCATCATAGTAATGCCCATCATCATCATCATAGGAACCATAGTCTCCACCATCATCACACGAGTCATAACAATCTGCATCATCCCCACATGAGCCATAATCTCCACAATCATCATCCGACATAGTTGCACCAATAAGAGAAAGAACCTCACAAAATTCACTCCCTCACGTGTATCACTCAATCTATGAAAACTCAAGGGCAAGGCCTTAATCTCTTAGAAACCACGGTGATCACAACTAGTATGTCCAAGTATTGGTTCGGAGTGGAGTTAGTGGGACTCTACGGACGGACGGTTATTTAAAGTGCGCACTTGAGGCCAAAGAAAGTTCTACGACTCTTCTTTGAATTCTAATCTCCTCTACGCATGAATTTCCTAATACACTAAAGAGTTAGTGTCTTTCAAGTAGGCAAATTACCCTAGAAACACTAACCGAGAAGCCCGGAGGCAAAGAACAAGCGAAGGCCTAAGAAATCAACTACCCGGACCCCAAAACAGGGGCGGGCGCCCGCCCCGTCTCAGGGGGCGCTCTGCCATAAACTTAAGAGAGTTGGTTTTCTCTGAGGCAGTCCGCCCTGCTCCTGGGGCACCCGCCCTGGGCTGTTTTCAGCTTTCACAAAAACGGGTTTTTTGGTGATTTGCACCAAAAATTCCAACGATTTCAACCCGTTACTCAAATCCAATGATACCCAATGGTGTATTCAACTATTATAAACAATCCCCAATGGTTTTCCAACCCCAAACAACAACAATAAACTTCGATTCAAGTTCGAAGCGATTATTTAAAGGTTTTCAAAATTTTGAGATTTGATTTTTCAAATTTTTGATTCGCAACACCAAATTGTGATATTGGGTATCAAAACGACGAGAATACAATATAGAAAAATCCCCGATACTATTTAATACTTGGGGATTCGAGTTCAACCCGATCTATGCATTTTTTTAAGTTTTCAACTTTTTCTATTTTTTTCTTCTTTTTCTTTTCTCAAGAACAACAAACAACAAGAACACAATAAAGATACGATGAACAAGGAACGAGGGTTTGTAAGAACAACTTCCGAGCCTTGCTCGGATACCAAACTGATACGGGGTAAAATACACGGAAGCAAATAACGATGAACGAGCGGAAGCAGGTAAAATGAGATAACGTGATATCCAAAGATATCGAGAAAATCAAGACTAGGAAGGCAAGAAATAGAAGAAAGAATGAATCAAACTTACTAACGTAGATTGATTCTAAGGGAGAACGAGAAACTTGAACCAAATCCCAGATTCGTACTAGGATGAAATCCTCGGGTTTCCAAGTCATAATGGATATACGAGATTCAAGCTCCAACACGAAGGCCAAGCCTCTCGATGTTCTTTCTCTCAATTCTATGTTCAATGCTAGATAACTAATGAAATGGAAGACTAAGGAAGACTATAAATATTATGAAAGGTCCTAAATACCCCCAAAGTGGGTTAAAATAATAAAGGCCACTTAGAGCTAAAGTAGGAATTACACGCCAAAATACTCAAAATCTCGGATGGCTTGCAACAGGGGGGAGGCGCTCCACCCTTCCTTTCAGGGCGCCCGCCCTTTGCCTTTGTGTTGTGCTTGGGGCGCCCGCCTCTGCAGAGGGGCGCTCCGCCCTACCAAAATCCAGAGAGTTTTGCCAAAATACGAGGGTTTTGAAGGATGGGCGGTCCGCCCTCTTCCTGAGGTGCTCCGCCATCTTGCTGGGGTGCTCCGCCTTCATCTTGTGGTGCTCCACCTTTGTCTTGGGGTGCTCCACCTTCCACACCAATGGCAGCATGCGGCTTCAAATCATTCTCGAATCCTCCTCCGGAGCCCTTGACTTGTCTTCTTTGTGCTCTCAAGCTTGGTTCTTGATAGTTGGTGTCTTGGCCCGATTTTTCCCGTATCAGTATGTGTTCATCCTGGAGGATGGTTAGTGATCTTTTTGTCTATAACATTGATACTGCGAGCTATTTATTATATATGCATTGTGTTGCCTTACGTTATGGTTACTGAATTGATTGTTGTGATATAACGGGCGGGTCGCACGGTGCGACACTATGACTTGAGGGATCCGGCTGTGCGCCACACTAGCCATAGTTAATTTGGGATCGGACTGCACGCCGCAACACTATAATTATACGGATCGGGCTGTACGCCATAGTATCATAGTTAATAGGGAATGGGTTGCACGCTACAGTACTATGAGTATATGGGATCGGGTTGTTCACCTCAACCTCGTAGTTAAATGGATTAGTCTGTCAGCTGATAAAGTATGTGTATGTGCTTGTGTTGGACATTGTCCCGTGTACGGCTTATGTGCTTGATTTACAGCTTGAAGGTGTGTTGTTTTAGAGAAGGTGAGCATCTACTGGTGGTTGTATTAGTAGTCGGCTATATATGATTCTAAGTAGATTTGTTAGGAACATAAGATCACTCTGTGGTTGTTACTAGATACTTGTTTGCTATCCTTGTTTCTCCCCTGGTGAGGTATAAGTTGCTAAGTGTTGAGTGCTCATTTGATCTATTTTCTGGTGCATGATGCATTCTGGTTGTCGTGTGTTCCCAGTTGTTTTTAAGATTCTTGTTGCTTATGTGTTCTGGCTAATATCTGGCTCTGATATTTTTATACCTACAATAAGATGAATTCGGCTTTGCTTCTCTTCTCCCTTGCTAGCTTATCTGTTTCCTCGAGGTGGCCAGCCCGCCGCCACATACGAAGTCCTTTCGACTCACCCTCTATTTGTTTCTTGTCTATTTATTTCGTTTCGGCAGGTTTGCTCCAGGATTAGGTTCGTCGTGTGGTTGAGAAGCGAAGACGACTTGAGCTGTTAGGGTGAGCTAACTCTTGTTCAGGATGGCCACTAGATTTATGTCTATTATCTCTGTTGTATTTTGCTCCCTTCGAGAGATGTATGTAGTTCGTTTGTACTCTTAGATGTCTGTCTGGATAGCCTCAAACCTAAGTGTATTGGTTAGGCAGTTGTACCTCTTTCTAAACAACTTTATATATATATATAAAACATCCTTTGCCTTGGCTTTTCAGCAAATTTTGAATTATAAGAAGACTTTAATTTATTAATTTGATCATAAGTCAATTTAGGAAAATCATTATCAGAAAATTCATTATCACTTTCCTCTGTATTAATTAGAGGCTTTAGTGATAACTCTTTAAACTTTTCATTTAAAAATTTTTCTATATTAGATGCATCCGGTTTTACTTTAAAATTTTCAACCCAGGCGGAAGGTTAAATTCCAGAACCAAGGTTCTGTTGTTTGCCCGCTTAGCCGAGGATGGCGTTTAGGGCTGTTGTTGAACCTAACTTTGGGTTCAGCCACTCCTTGCCAGGGTTGGGTCACCAGTAAATCTTGTTATCCCCATGCTGCCTGTGATCCGTCTTAAATATATATATTATGTCTTTGAGTTTGGTTTCCTATTTTATATTTTTTTTATTGTTCACTAAGTTAATTGAGAAGGGTTCACCCGACAGATCTAGGGGAGGATGTTAGGTGTCCACATGGCCTAGTCAGAAATTCGGGTCGTGTCATTTTGTATCAGAGCTCGGTTTAGAGTTTATCTCGTGGCTAGGTACGAAGACGTTTGTACTTATCTACGAGAGACTATGGTGGCATTTAGGAAGTTTTGCTTCTTTCTTTCCTAATCGTGTGTCGATCTTCTTGTTTGAAGCTAAATTTTTTTCATTAATTCCTTTGAAGTAATGGTGAACCCTCGTGCGGTAAATCAGCATAGGGAAGGAGCTTAGGAGGCAGCAGCCCAGTCTGGAGCTAGAGCTGCCAAGGCTCCGAGAGTTGCGGATCGTGCTGACCAACCAGTTGCAGTGGCCCCAACTGTGCTAGCTCCTAGTGGGCAGGGGGAGGAGGGCCTTGCTGTTCCCCTGCTTCTCTATGATGCTTTCATGAGATTCTTGGTGGCGCAGACACCCCAAGGACCTATTATTCCTCAAGCTGCCGCAGATGCAAATGTTGGAGCTCAGGGAGACCCTATTCGTGTTCCTAATGGTGCTCCAGTAAATCATGATCCCGAGGCAGTAGGTGTTATGACTAAGACATTGTCTAGTAGAGTCTCGCTGATGGGTAAGAAAATATCCGTACTTATCTACGATAGGCTATGATGGTATTTAGGAAGTTTCTCTTCTTTCTTTCCTAATCGTGTGTCGATCTTCTTGTTGGAAGCCAAATCTTTTTTATTAATTCCTTTGCAGTAATGGTGAACCCTCGTGTGGTAAATCAACATAAGGCAGGAGCTCAAGGGCAACAGCCTAGCCTGGAGCTAGAGCTGCCGAGGCCCTGAGAGTTGCGGATCGTGCCGACGATCCAGTTGCAGCGGCCCCAGCTATGCCAGCTCCTGGTGGGCACGTGGGGTAGGGCCTTGTGGTTCCTCCGGCTCTCCATGATGCTTTCATGATATTCTTGGCGGCGTAGACACCCCGAGGACCTCATATCCCTCAGACTGCCGCAAATACAAATATTGGAGCTCAAGGAGCTCCTGTTCGTATTCCTGATGGTGCTCCAGTAAATCATGATCTCGAGGAAACAAGTGTTCTGCCTCCAGTTGAATTCTCAGTATTTTATCTTGGGATTTAAACATGAAAAGTTAGAGATCTCATGAATTTTTTCTGAGTTTTAAATTTACAAATTGAAAATTTCAGAGTAAAATTCAGATAAAGTGAACAAGAAGGAGAAGAAAATGAATTATCAACGACCTCATCTCCAAAAATCTCTGGCCAATGTGTGAGTAATTTCTCAAGAAAATAATTTTAAAGTTATGGTGATTTGTCTTGTTGGGTCTAGACTAAATATTTAGACTAATGGAACTCAGAGTTAATGACAACATCAACGCGAGCGGCGAAGATGCTAGGTTTAATGGGTTATATTGTCCTACTAAATATAAAGTGGCTAGGTTTCAATTACTTTTGGAACAGTGGCTGAGCTCCAATGGTCAGTGTAAATAATGGATTTTTATCAAAATCACACCCTCGGATTTCTTTTTATTTCTCTTTTAAACCTGTCCCTTTTGCTTGCAAAAAATTGCAGGATTTTTCTCCAGAGCTAAAATTAGTGTTCAAGAGGTATCAAAAAAATGGGAAGAGTCCTGAACCAAGTTACCCTCCTTAACGACTACATTTGATAGGAGCAAACTTCAAATCACCAAGAGAGATACAACCAAAAACATCAGCGTCAGAATCCAGGGGCCCCTTCTAAAATCAGAATTCTGATGTACAAAGAATTTCACTACATGTAACCCCTTCTTTGGTTATGGTTTTTTGCCCCCACTTAAGAATGATTTAGCAAAATGGCCTCGGTAGGCAACATTTCATGTTATAAATTTACAAGTGTTCCCTTGAGGGAAACACTTCAAGTATAAATTGCAAGTGTTGCCTGCAAGGCGGCACTTCAAGTTATCTGGCTTTGTAGGTAATACAAAGCCAAAAATATCAAATTGCAAATATAGACAAACATTGCAAAAATTAGCATGTTGTAGCAAAACTTCAAATTTTACAATTTCTTTTGGAAAATGACACTTTTGGCTTTATATTAACACAACATGCTGTATTTTGAGATTTATATAAAAAGTAAGCGTCATCAAATTAATTTCAAAAATACCGGGCCAAAATTAGTTGTCAACAGCATTCCAGTGGATGCCATCTGTGCTATGGCAACACCAGCTTGAAACTTTTCAACATTTATACTTTGACGGCACTTTTTGTAAGAACTCTTTGGTAGGGGAGCTTGGTTTGGTTGAAATGCCATAGACCTATAATGCAATGGGAAATTGAATGTAAATGGATTCAAATATCAGCTCGAGGGACCAGACTCTAAGAGATCTTATTGAAAGCTTGCTTGGCTACTGTTTTCTATGAGCTATAGACAGAACGGAACAACAAGCTTAATCAAAACAAGACCAAGTCTATGGACCTAATGCTACATGAAGTGAAAACAATAACTTGCATTAGAGTTAGAACTAATAGACGGTTATTTGATAGTATATATTCTATGTAGTTTAGTTGTTGTACTGGCTTAAGTGTTTTGATAGTTATTCTGTAGGATGTGAGGGAATAGGTAGGTTTTCCGTTCATATGATTTTTCACGCCTTTCGAAACCTCAAAGGCGCAATTCTTTTAGGAGTGAAATTGCGTTTTTTCTCTGTCAAGCTTCTGGTAGTGAGAGCACGACTACTTATAACCGACTTACATGATAATGCCTCCACCCTTTCTGACCTCTACTAATTGAGCGAGGATTCCTAGATGATTTTTTTTTTTTTTTTTTTTTTTTATATAAAACACTTTGGTGAGTAAATAAAAAAATATTTTAATTTCCAAACATTACAAAAAAATTATATTGAATTATTGAAATTTAAATGTTAAAAATGTCTTAGATTATTGATAAAGTTGGATTAAGTTACATTGTTACTCTATTAAAAATTTAATAACATCAAATAAAGATGTACAAAACTAGGAATTTATTACTGATTGAAATTTATAAACTAATCTATTTTACTTAATAATTGATCGTAATGAATAGCTTTTAGTTCATATATCTCAGTTTTTGTGTTATGATTATTGTAGTATTATTTGGAGAGACCATAAAATGAAATTTTGATCCCATTTTCTCTTACTTATTTTATAAACTGATTAGTGGAGGCGAAAAGTAACATATTTTGCCCAAAATGCCATTTGATGATAGTAGCAGTACTAGAGTATAGAGTGATCCGAAATTAAGCAGCAGTTGGGTGGGCGGAAAATCAATGGCATCTCCAGCAATCGAAAGATCAACACCCCCACCATCACCCCTTCAACGCCTCTCCACTTTCAAATCCACCACCACCCCTACACCCCATACCCCAAACACCTCCTCCCCTACCCAATCCCCACTCGACTCCTTCTCCTCCGATCCAATCTTCTCCTCCTTCCTCTCCTCCGATTTCGACTCCACCCGCTTCTCCTCCGCCGCCCTTTCCTCCGGTTCCGCCGCTTCCCGTATCGAGAAGCTTCAAGAAGGTCTCCGATCCCTCGACAATCAGCTCCGTAACGAAGTTCTCACACGTCATCATGACCTCATCAACCAGCTCACCTCACTCCGCGCTGCTGAATCCGCTTTATCCTCTCTCCGTTCATCCGTTGGATCATTACAATCCTCCCTCCGTCGCGCCCGCTCCGAGCTCTCCGATCCTCATAATTTGATTGCTGTCAAAACCCTACAGCTTGGGAATTTGCATTCTACTGTCGAGTTGCTTCAGTGTACTATTCGGATTCTGAAACTGTCCAAAAAGCTCCGGGATCTTATGGATTCCGGTCAGGATCCCGAAAAATTGGACCTTTCAAAGGCTGCACAGCTGCATTTTGAGATACTGTCGGTCTATAATGAGTATCATTTGTCTGGGATTGATGTGGTTGATTTGGAGATCAAGTGGGTTGTTGAAATCGGGCAGAAGTTACGGAGTGAGGGGATGAAGGTGTTGGAGAAGGGATTAGAGGGATTGAATCAAGCGGAAGTTGGGGCGGGGCTTCAGGTGTTTTATAATATGGGAGAGTTGAGGGGAACGGTTGATGGGTTGGTGAGTAAGTATAAGGGAATGGGAGTGAAGAGTATAACAATGGCGTTGGATATGAAGGCGATTTCGGTTGGTGGTGGATTTGGAGGGCCTGGCGGGGTGCAGAGAAGTGGGACACCACAGATTGGGGGAAGCGCTAAGGCGAAGGATGCGTTGTGGCAAAGGATGAGTGGTTGTATGGATCAGTTGCATTCTATTGTGGTTGCGGTTTGGCATTTGCAGAGGGTTTTGTCGAAGAAAAGAGATCCGTTTACACATGTCTTGCTGCTTGATGAGGTCATGCAGGTGTGTATATATATTTCTGATTTTGATATGAATTGCTTTAAATGAGTTATGCCTTTTTCATAGTGAGTTATTGTAGTCTAAAGTGTCGTGAATTCTTGACATTGAATCTGTTGCTTCGTGTTGGAAACTTAAGGATGGTGAAATTGGACTATTAACCTTATGGCAAGATAAAAACAACGGAAGACAAACTTTGAGCCACTTTAGGGGAATTAACAGCTTTAGTCACTTTGATAAAGAGGGCGGTTCTTAATTAAATGAATATAACTCGACGCAGGTACATTTAGGATATCTAAAAGCAATACCTTGTGGAAAACAATGATATTAGCTGAAATCATGGGAAGCACTGATAGACTGTAATTACTAGTATTCATGATGAAGTTGTGTTCTGATGATGCGGATCATACAAATCCACAGTAGCAACCGGATTCTGTCTTGAGGGTGACATGTGTTAATGAAGAGGAAAAGGTTGGTTATATCAAGTGTTATCTGTCTGTGAAAGGTTCAGTGTTACCAACATACTCAATACGGGCTCCATGAAGAAGTGGGTAGTAAAGGAGTTTTACACGTTTATCTCCAACATATAAATTAGATAATTTTGAAATTCAATTAGATTACTGTTATAGTTAAAATAATAAATTTAGTCAGACTCGTGGTAGACTTATACGTGAAATTGCCAAGAATGTGGAATTTGGAGGAGTTTGCTGGGCTTGATGAGAACAGAAATGAAGTGAAGGTTGAGAGGTGCTTGGAAAGTAGAACAAAAACAGAAAAAAGGGAGAAAATAATTAACTGATATCTTCTATTTTTCTGATCATCTTCTGGAGCAGTAATACAACACAAGCATTCATGTTAATTCATGCATGTGTCATGCATCAACTCTTATTGCAGTTAAAGGCAAGCAATGATGCAATGAAATGTGCATTTTATCCGATACCATGAATCCGGAAATCCTGTTATCAATTTTTATCTGTATATATAAAGAAAGACTTAACAGAATCAATCTTGCTTTCTGCTAGGTGTTAGAGAAATTGGGGGAAGATTGAGGTTTTCTCTCTCTTTTTTAGAAATCAGTGACGGAGTCATTTCTGGGTAGTAATACATAACTGAATTTTGCTTCTGATGGTTGTGGGAAAAATTCTCATAGGTCGTTCTGATTGTTGTATCATAGGACATAGGTTGTGTATAGATTCACAGAAGCAGTGGAAAACTTCAAGCAGTCTACAAATTTTACATGTTAATCATTAACTTTTTGAAGAAAGGTAATTTGAACATCTGGTTCATTAACTTAAGGTGATTAATACCCATCATAAGAATTTTATTGGTTTGGAAAATGTAGAACAGTATCAACTATAAGGAATCCACCCCTCTTATCTTTAGGTGGTTAAATTTCTGGCTCCATATTAGTTTCTAGTGACCCCACTAGTGGGATTATACTGGGTACGTTGTTGTTGTTGTTGCATATTAGTTTCTAGTGAGATTTGGTGATTTTTATGGTGTCAATCTTCATTTTTTTTAAGAAACCTGGATGAAAAAGTTACAGAGTGGCCTTCGGGCTCTGGTTAAGAACGCAATGATTTGTAGTTCAGGCACACCTAATGAGGTTCAAATCATTCCACTGTAGGGGTGGGCCCATTAACCACCGTTTATTTGGATCGTGCACAAGAAGTCCTCCATGATTTCTTGTTTATCAAGAAAATGAAAAGAAGTAACAAGGGGGTTGTCCTACTGCAACAATTACTGCCTCCCCCTTTCACTGTGCGAAGGTTCACTCATCTGTTACAAAAAGAATGGCCTCTAGCCACTAATTTGCTCAATAATGCACATACTAAGGATATGAGAGGAACTTTCTATATCTACTGAAACCCCATAAACTCAACGTCTGCTTAAGATCACTCTTCCCGTTTTCTTATGTATGCTACTATGTCTGGATTGCATGTGTGAGACTTGGCCTAATTAAGAAATATTCACATAATTTCATTTGGTGTTTCGGGATGATGATGCTGACATGGAAGCATAAGGAATCATCCTATAACTGCTTCAAAGATTCCATCACCCCATGTGCCAATTAGAAGTGATTATGCTCAATAACCCAATTTAATTTTACAAAGAGTGGAGTCAACAGCTGGAAATGTTTTTTGTGTGAACAATTTTATGTCTCACCCTTCGTCGAGTACACTTGAGTTCTTGGACAAGTACCTACTTTTGAACTGGATTTGTGTTTAGTTATACGTATCTAACTGTTTCAGTTTTCGTCAAACTTTATTGGGTACATAACTGCTGCCTCTCCTCTCCTCTTGCCAAATCCTCAGGAAATGGGGAAGCTTTATCTCAGGAAGCGCCTGCACCCCAAGCCATCTCCTCCCTTTCTCCCTAACCCTAAAAACCAGCCCTTAAAGAAAGAATTTAGTTCAGCTGAGGAGTAGCCTCCTATCCCTTGTTTCTTTTTGGTGCACCCATAAAATTCCTTCTTGTATAGAAGATTGGGTGATATTTGTAGAGAACCATCTTTTTTGTAGGTTCTCTTTTTTGGTTTACTACCTATATACAGAAACTTTTGTTTTGGGCCAACTTTTACATTAATAAAATTGTTTACCTTATGTTAAAAAAAAGTAAAAGAAAATCTGAAAATTCAAAAAGACAATCAAACAGCTTTTCATGATTATCCATTGCATATAAATTGATTTGTTGGTCGACTTCTGTGGGTGCTTACATTACTAAATATTTTGCAGGAAGGTGATCCGATATTGACAGATCGTGTTTGGGAGGCACTGGTTAAATCTTTTGCTAACCAAATGAAGTCCACTTTCACCACATCAAGCTTTGTTAAAGAGATATTCACTGTTGGGTATCCAAAACTCTTCTCTATGTTAGAAAACCTGCTGGAAAGAATTTCACGTGATACAGATGTCAAAGGAGTTCCACCCGCTCTGAGTTCAGAAGCAAAGGACCAAATGATATCCTCCATTGAAATTTTTCAGACTGCTTTTCTAACCCTCTGTCTGAGTCGTCTTTCAGAGCTTGTTAATAGTGTATTTCCAATGTCTAGTCGTGGAAGTATTCCCTCAAAAGAACATATCTCAAGGATTATATCACGAATTCAGGAAGAAATAGAAGCCGTCCAGATGGATGCTCGGTTAACTCTTCTTGTCCTACGTGAAATCAACAAAGTTCTGCTTCTGCTTTCAGAAAGAACAGAGTACCAGGTACATTCTTTGAGGAAAGCAGTGTGTATAAGCCAAACTCATGAGCTCACTTCCTATCATTTTCATGATTTATGTGATATCTGCAGTTTGGGTGTGTTGAGCATTTGAAAGGAGCCATTTTCAACTTAGATAATATATTTCTTTTTGTTTGTTGAGCGAGAATGAGAAAGAGTTGCCAGTTGTGATATGAAAATTGTAGAGATAGGTCTTCATTTCCAGGAACTTAGAATCAAGTACACTCATAAAGTAACTAGAAAGTGCTGCAATGAGGGAAAGGAGTTGGGAGGTCCTCTATTTAGCATGTAGCTAGCTAGATAGAGTAAAACTAGTACTCCCTCTGTCCCACTTTGTTTGTCTGGAATGAGTAGAATTACTTTTATGACGAACTGGAAATGGTTGATATTCTTTGAGTTTGTTAACAGAACTTTTGCACCACTGGTAAGTACATCTTTCTCTTTCTCTTTTAGGGGAAAGGTGGAAGTTTGCTAGGAGATTGTTGGGTGCAGTTCAGCCTCTCTACATTCCTTGACAGTAGTAGAAAATTATTTTCCCATGTTATCCCCCCCCCCCCCCCCCTCTTGTTGGGTTGTATTGGGGGTGGGTGGCTTGGGAGGGTTGGGTGATATCATTGATGTCTTTATCCTTGAAGAATTGCTACTTGACAGTTAAATATAAGAGCAATTCGGCTAGCTTACATAAAGGAATTCTGGATCTGGATACAAGCTTTTACTTGAATCTCATACAGTTAAATTTGTCTACAGATATCTACAGGGCCTGAGGCACGGCAAATAAGTGGTCCTGCAACTCCAGCACAGGTGAAGAACTTTGCATTATGCCAGCATCTGCAAGAAGTTCATACCCGCATATCATCTATGGTGGCAGGACTACCAGCTATTGCAACCGATATTCTTTCTCCTGCACTGGGAGCTATCTACGGGGTTGCAGGTGACTCAGTTACGTCACTATTCCAAGCAATGCTTGATCGATTGGAGTCATGCATCTTGCAAATTCATGATCAGAATTTTGGTAGTCTGGGGATGGATGCTGCTATGGATAATAATGCATCACCTTACATGGAAGAGTTGCAGAAGAGTATTCTCCATTTCCGTAGTGAATTCCTGTCCAGGCTGTTGCCTTCTTCGTCAAATAGTGTTACTAGAGGTTCAGAAACTATTTGTACTAGACTAGTGAGAAGCATGGCTTCTAGAGTTCTTATATTTTTCATCAGGCATGCTTCACTGGTTAGACCTCTCTCAGAATCAGGAAAGTTGAGATTGGCCAGGGACATGGCTGAACTTGAATTAGCAGTCGGCCAAAACTTGTTTCCAGTAGAACAGCTTGGTGCCCCATATCGAGCACTTAGAGCATTTCGGCCTGTTTTATTCCTGGAAACATCTCAACTTGCATCATCCCCCCTTCGTCAAGATCTACCACCAAGTGTCATACTGCACCATCTTTACTCCCGTGGGCCTGAAGAACTGCTGTCACCCTTGCAAAGAAATAGACTTACTCCGATGCAGTATTCACTGTGGATGGATTCACAAGGAGAGGACCAGATCTGGAAAGGCGTTAAAGCTACTTTGGATGATTATGCTGCTAAGGTACGGTCAAGAGGGGACAAGGAATTTAGTCCTGTCTATCCTTTGATGCTAGAAATTGGTTCCTCTTTATCTGGGAAGCATTAGAGTAACTTCGAGAGAATGCAGAACTCAAATCATCTCTCTTGGTTTATGCCCTTCGTCATATTTTTGTTAAAAAATAATGTGACAGATGAAAGCACAGCATACTATTATCTATGTTTCATTTCCGTTAGCGTTGTGCTTCTTGATAGTATATTAACTTCATTCAATTTATTGTCATTCACATTTGTAGTATTACCCTGATAGTTGTAAGATTCAAAGAGATGGATTGTAGTAGTCAATACCTCATTTTTTTATCCTTGTCAATGGCCCTCGCTGGCTGACTAGTCAAACATGAAGAATGTTGTATACTTGTATTGAACTTTTTGATCATGTTTTATTAATGTTTTGAGATGCTCTTACGTGGTATTCCTGGTCATTTGGTCTAGTCATATAATGACACTGCCCCGACTCTGCAATATATACAACGTAGCTTTCATTTTTTGTCTTTTTTCATCTCATTGATTGCCAAACACTAGATTCTCAAGAGAAGGCATCCTCCAAGTAATGACAATGATACAGTAAAACTTATGTACGAGTCTAATTTATGAACATTTTCCAAACAATCACACTAATGCTTCACTTCTAGCATTCTGGGTAAACAGTTAATTATCTAGCAGGGGCGTGTTGTACTTACATTGGCTTATTGTATTTCGAAACAACAATATAATTAAACTTTAAAATATGATTTGACGTTTAATTGTATGACAGTTGACTGATAATAATCATGCTAAGCCTCTTGGTTCTAGTGCTCAGTTGGACTAGAGATGGGTGTTTACCAGGACGACATCTTTATCATTTTGCCTAATGCTGCTAAGATTCAATGGTTATTGAATTGATCCCTTGTTTACAAAAGAAAACTTGTTTGTGCTCGATATTCAAAGTAACGTTAAAGTGACATGCATTTTCACTTCAAATTGTAACATTAATTGTTCAATATTTAATTTGGTGTGAGTATTGGAAGCAAATATTTTTGTTGGCACCAAATTTCCATATTTGAGGTTACTTCAAGCAGGAATGAGGACATTTGTGGCATTGTTTATTTATCTCAATGAAAGGAGAAAAACTTGTAAACAAACAATCCCATCCATTTAAATAATTGGAAAAGTTTACTCTCATATGTTTCTGTCAATATTTGAATGATTTAAGACGTATGATAAACCGTTCACACTTGACACACTCACACACACTCTCTGTTCGGACACACAATGCTCTCAAATTCGGAATCTCATCTATAACAATAATGTAATCTTGTATTGTGGAAAAGGCCCTGGACAGAATATCATTGATTTGTGTTGGTAAGAAATTTAAGATAAAGTTACAAGATTGACTTCACGTTCAACTCCATAAAAATCCAGCTTCTCGGCAACAACTTCTTTTGCCTTTTAAATTATTTTTGTTCTCCAACAATGGAGAAAAACACTACTATAGAATAGACTAATGTCTACATATAACGGTAGCATAATATGACAAAATTGAAATGTTTGCTGCGTGCCTTCATTGTTCTTCTAAGTGGTATACGACAGTATTATTCATTTAAAATTTCCCCTTCCACGAATATCTTTTTTCTTATGAAACCTATAGAATAGACTAACGTCTACATTTAACTGCCTAAAAATACTAAAGAAGTCCACCAATCCATGTAACTACAAGTATTGGAATATTCTTGAACAATTTACAGCTTGTGGTGACTAAAGGATAGAGATAGAGAGAGGATATATTGAGGCTGTGGAGTAGAATAGACTCTAATTTTCACACCTTAGTGTAGAGTGAAACATAGCATCTTTGTTGTCTTCCAAGCTTCTTGTTTGTGTAAATACCCATGTTCCTTCTTTCAAAAGCCTTCATATTAATACCCCTCTTAAGATCCCTTCGATAGGAGCAAAGAAAGTGAAAGCCAAAAGAGTTTCCTAGTTCTTATAGTTCTAGGCAAGAAACATGGGAAAAAGAGCCATTAATCAAGCCTTGCAATCACAAAAGATCTCCAAAAACAATAATTCTTGCAACAAGAAACAACTCAACAGCTTAATAAAGTTTTTGCGCCCTAAAGTTTATATTACAGACTCTTCAAACTTCAAGAACCTTGTTCAACAACTCACAGGCAATGAAACTCCAATCTCATCTACTCCTCCTCCTGATCATCAGCTGTTCTCATCTGTAAAAGAATCTAATTATCCAACACAAAACCTTACGCCAATGGATGGAATGACTCAGGACAATATGAGCCAAATTGGAAATGCTTACACAACCGATGAAGAGCAAGTGTGTTCTCTAACAGAATCACATCAAGAAAGTATTAGTCAAGAATTATCCGTAGATTCATTGGAAGGAAGTATGTCGTCATCTTTTACTGCACATGAGACTTCTATCCAAAAACCATTGCTTACAAGGTTGGATAGTAGTTCCAAAGCAAACCAAGAAATGGATTATTCTGCAGAATATAGGAAAATGGAGTCATGGCTATTGGAGATAGAGTCATGTTCCAATTATCACTATGAGGGTTACGTGCCCTTGGTTCAGGAACAGGTCTCTCTCTGCGATTATGATCCTTATTTGTCCAGTATTTTGCAATTCTAGATTGACAGTGGCGGATCTAGAATTTAGATATGTTTGGTCTAAGTTGACATCTAACTCTATCTATTACTTGCTTTCTCACACATATAGATAGGGTTCGATGTCAATTGAGTTCTACCAAAAACCACAAAGTCATAGTTAGATCTGCCACAGTTGCTTCAGACCCCTATCTTTCATACGAATCCATCAGAGGTAAAAAATCTCATGTGTGCATGATCAAGACTGTTTATGTTTAGCTATAAAAATTGTACATGGTTCATGTTAAGTTGTTATCTATTTTACCTTTTCCTTTCTCCGTCTCTCGAAATAAACAGAGAAATAGTAACAAATTGTAGAGTGATCAAGATGGATATGTACATTTTTGTTTATAAGAAAAGGCAATTATAGTACTTATTATTGTTGTATATGTTGGATTGTATTCATCTCATATACATCACTGTCCCTCGAATATCACTGCGTTTCTTATTATACTATTCTCTCTGTGTCTTATAATGTGAGTTGATGTTAGAAGTGAATAACTTGCGAAAATCCGCAATAAGGAGAAATATCATAGAAGTAAAAATCTATATATTCGAGGCAGTAAAGACACACCTACGGCTACAACCATAATAAGGATTTTTCTTTCTTTGATATTTTAAAAAGTAATGACCCCATAGTTTCAATTTCTTCATAGCTCTGCTAACCTTTGGCCATTATCAGTGCAATTTTTTTTTTTTTTTTTTTTGGGTACAACTTCATAGTTATCAAAAACCTGGAAAAGTCCTTTCATATGGATTTTTCTCATCATTCTCTAATAAGAAGTGAAACTTGTCTGTTCCTACTCCCGGGGCTAGTGCGAAAGCTAATATGTGCTAATAAAAATGGTAAAAATAACCAAATGTGACAAAGTGTATGCTGTGAAAAAATGTCCCATGTCGACAGTTAAATTATATATTTATTTCCTTGAATTTTCGGACCTAAAGGAAAAATGAGAATACTTGTTTCAAAATTCATGACAATTTGTAAGACTTGACTTGAAGAAGAGTTCTTATCAGTATTTCCCAACAACTAAATAAAATAAGCAAATGCTAAATAGAAGTGTAGAGCATATCCATCAATGTTAAAAGTTTCTTTAGCAAATAACCCGCAAAAGAATGTTTTGTATACTACCATGTTAACTCTAATTAGCAGTCCATGTTTAGCCGTGTGATTAATTAGAATGTCGACAAAGGAGTTATACAATGAAATGTCTAGTTATAGTGCAGAACCTGATGATAAACTGTTGCAGGCATGCAGCAAACTGAAAAACAAATTAGCATGAATAATATGAAAACTACCATCGAGATACAAACAAAGAAAGAAAAAAGAAAAACTCGTAAACAACTCCAATACTTCAGTCTACATGCTGTACAGACAAACTGACATATAATTGGAGAAATCTTGAAAGAAACCAAACGCAAAGGCTACGATAAGAGAATGAAGAAAAACAAGGGATGCGTGTGAGAGCATATCACGTGCGACTTGAATATACAGTATGTACCTAAAGGTGGCAACCGTTTGCGCGGGGAAGGCAACTTTTGGCATGAAGCTTGAAGCCTCTTCACTTGAAGCATTGTCAAACCCGTTGTGTTGTTATTTTCACATTTGTCCATCACATTGAATCTGTTGTCATCTCTTTGGCAACATACATTGAATCTGTTGTCATCTCTTTGGCTACACGAAATTGTGGCGCCGCACATGATTCATATAATGTTGATGAATTAATCTGCAGAAATTTGCTCGGCCTTCTTCTAAAGGTTCCATATACAGTGATGATAGTGGAACCAATCAATGTAATATGACTTCCCCACAACCCAATGAATCTTTGTAACTTTATAACCACTGATGTTTCAAACTAGCAAATGTTGCAACCAATGCATAGGCCAACTGTTTGAGCAGAAGGCAACTATTAGTGTGAAGGCACCTATTGGCGTGAACATTTAAGGCTTTTGGCTGAAATTAGCGTATAGGTGTTTGTTTTTTTTTTTTTTTAAAATGTTGGGTATATATATATAATAATAATAATAATAATAATAATAATAATAATAATAATTAGTACTAGAATATGATGATAATTAGTACTAGAATCTGTTTTGATCAAACATTCCAAATTAAACTTTGTTTAGTACTCCAGTATCATAGCATTTGTGTTTTGTCATATTATGTTTAGAAGTTTCGGGAAATTTTGATGCGTAGTCATTTTTTGACCCGCTCAATGAGTTTTATCCACCGTTTCAAAATTAATTGAGAAATAGCCAAAAATTCGCGCGCATACTTACGCTCCAATAGCGTTGGAAAACATCCCAGACTAGTCTCGGTATTTTATACTGGGACTTTGAACTAACATGTTCAAATTAAAGGTCCCATTATTTTGTTATGAGACTGAAGCTTTATATATAAAGTCCCATAATAAAATAATGGGACCTTGAACTAACATGTTCAAAGGTCCCATTATTTTGTTATGGGACGTTGAACTAACATGTTCAAAGGTCTCATTATTTTGTTATGGGACGTTTAACTAACATGTTCAAAGGTCCCATTATTTTGTTATGGGACTGAAGCTTTATATATAAAGTCCCATAACAAAATAATGGGACCTTGAAATAACATGTTCAAAGATCCCATTATTTTGTTATGGGACTGAAGCTTTATATAAAGTCCCATAATAAAATATTGGGACTTTGAACATATTTTATACTGGGGTTAGTTTACTGAAGCTTTATATAAAATCCCATAATAAAATACTGGGACTTTGAATATGTTTTGTTCAAAGCCCTAGTATTTTATACTGAGACTTATCCGAAGGTGGCTATTTCTCAGCGAATTTATTTTTGACGGCTACAAATCAATTAGCGCACGCCAAACAGCCCTTACGCGAAATTTTTACCAGAATTTCTCTTCTTGTTTTCTTATAATGGATCCGCATGAACAAAGATTCATAGGTAAGCCTTTGACGGACGTCATGTCATGCTCAAAAAGAGAATCCAACACCTTTTGACTATAATAATTATTCCATCCGTCCCAATTTATGTGACAATTTGAAATTTGAGAGTCAAATTTCTTTATTTTGACTGTAATTCAGACATATAATCTTAAATTTTTTTAAAAAAATAAATAATTTACATATTTAGAAACTATATAAAAGTATCATAGTTTGACTATGATTGGAGTTAGAGGAAGAAATAAAAACTTTTAAAAGTTATGACAAAAAATAAGACATAGATATTTGTGTGGTTATAAATTGAAGAAGAAGTAATAGGTAAGCTTAATTATTTGTGTCATTTCCGGAACTCATTACCTATTTTTGTTTTTCTTCTTTATTATTCCCCCATCGGAGTTGGGAGGGCCCAGAGGTGTTTTAATAAAGTTCCAATGTCTAAATAAACTCAAAACGGTTACAAGCTAATGTTTTTCGTTTCTCTGACCCTTCGTGTGAAAAGCATTTAGGAGTCGATGGTAGTTGATCTTATTTCTTCTTTGGCATCTAGATTGAGAAACATGGAAAAAGACTGGGAGAGGACTCCTGAGGAGAAAATAAGGGACTCATATTGAAAGGGTTTAATAAACTTATAACTAAGAACTTGAAATGACATCTCATGCACAAGTATCTTTCATCTTCATCTTTCTCACTTAGAAAAGGTTTAGCAATGACTTTAGCATAGAGTTGTCACGATCCGTTTTCCGAACGAGCTATGACCGGCACCTGGTACCTTATCTTGATCGAGCGAACCATTTATACATGTCTATCTTGTTCTAATGCTGAAAATACAAATAAGCACAACAATTCTCTTAAACATATACTCTGAAAATAGTAATAAATTAGTCTGAGAATAATATTAATAGTAGCAACTCATCTTTAATCTGCTTTCATGCAAAATAATGTAAAGAAGGGACCACAACCCAAAAATACGTGACTGTCTATGAAGCCTCTACTGATAAACTGCCGCACTGCTCAGGACATGAACTTCCTGGCTAGTTCCCAAAGTAACAACTAACTAAATAATGCTGACTCGAAATGAAAATACTCCACGAACAAAAGCGGAGCTCACCAACTACTGAGGATGTGAGGAAGAGTCCTAGCCTGTAGTCTGATCGCCTCTGTGACCTGCGTCTACGTTGACAAAGCCAACGTAGGTTGAAAAAAGAACGTGAGTAACGAATCGCTCGTCACCTAGTGAGTATCATCGACTCCCTCACTAAGGCCGGAACGAAAGTTAACAAAACATGAATGCATAACCTTTACTTTAAAACAGCTGAAGCATTAAATCATAATAAACTCTTAAACATTGAAAAATAGCTTATACTTTCTTTCTTTAGGGAGTACCACTCAAGTCTGACATCTTTTCTTTCTTTCTCTTTCCTATCCCTGTGGCATCCCACAGTTCAAGGTCTGACATGCTAGCATTCATTGCCCGACCATGGCAATATAACATAGTGCCCGACTATGGCACATACCTACCCTGTCAGGGTAGTTTCGGGTAAAACGTAACCCTACTATGGTCACGCTCCGCAGCCTGACTATGGCTATGAACAAGTTTACTCTTCTCAGAATCTAAGGTGACTCCCAACAACTTTTCAAAAATATTGCTTGGTACCAAAGACCTCTATTTGAACTTAACTTTTCATGTAAAATCTCATCATAGCTTCACCGGCTTTCAACACAAATAAATCTTGAAATCATTTCATAATAATCATAAAATAACAATAATAATCTCATGAAATCATACTCGAGTAAATATATTTAATCGGGATGTAAAGAAAACTATGGAACATATTTATCTAGATATTTGATACCAAAGAATGACTTGGAAACATTAATGGATAATGAACGCTTGCCCGCTCCAATCAAACGTGCATTAACTTCTCTAAAATAATTTATCAAACACCTTAAAAATATGCACTTTGTGAGAAAAGCACATTAAAAAGGGTATATCTCAACTCACCTCAAATCAACAGCTTTATTTCACCTCCTTGAATTATCTCGAGTGTCCAACCAACCACAATCTACAATTTAGATAGCTAAAGTCATTAATACATTCTTAACTAGTTCAATCCCCCGGGCCCACAATTTAACTAAGTCTTAGACTCTTGAAATAAATTATCTCAATTGTGGTCGTTGCTATTAAGAATTTTCAGATTTCGTATCCTATTAATTCATATGTATTTTACCCGCCTAGGTAGGATAATTCGGGAAATTAATAAAGGTAAATTCAATAAAACCATCTTCTCCACCAACTCATGTCAAAACCATTTATGGTTGCTTTTACTACCACAAATAATTTCATTACCATTGGATTCCATAATCATAGGATATTCCAATAACTATTAATTGAATAGTTTAAAGTATTGAGAATTACCTTTGGAAGAAATTCCTTGAATCCTAGCCTTTAAGTTCTTGATGAAATCTTGAAAATTGATGAAGTCTTGAACTAATAGCTCCTCGGACGTATAAGCTAATTGAAGGTCCTCCTGAGCAGGGGCGGATTTAAATGAGTAATGGCACCCGCTGCCTTCGATCGAGATTTTGTATATATAGGTATATTTATATAAAAATTCCTACAAATTAGTACAAATATAATAACTGGCACCCACAAGCATATGGCGCCCATGCTGCCACTGGTACAGGGGTAATGTTTTCTTCCTGAAGACGCGGGTTCGAATCCCCCCACATGAAATATTTAGTTCTTGGCTATGACTAATTTTGGGTTCCACAATACAATATAGTACTAGTCCCAGCCCTAGGCACTAGGCAGACATATCTTTTCGTTCATTTTCTTTTCTCCTTTTTCTTTTTTCTCTTTTATTTGCTAAATCTCTTTTTTTCTCTCTCTCTTTTTCTTCTTCTTCTTCCTCTTCTTTATTTCTTTTTCTTGTTAAATTTTCCCTAACCTGTTTCTAGCATAAAACCTTATCTTATGACCAATTTTTCCGGTAAATAAATTGAATTAATCCAGTGGCTTGACTTATAGATCTTTTGAGTGAATTTTTATAGATTTGAAATTTAAAATTATTTTTATGTAAAAAGTTGCTATAAAACTTAACAATTAAGATGAAAGTATTAACACAAGATTATTGAAGGTAAATTAATCTAGCCAATAAAAAAAATATAGTAATTGAGCTACTTTTAAGCAAATTTTCTAGTTGGGGCGCTCTTTCATGATTTTTTTTTTGTAATGATCTTCCGTAATAAAAAAAAAATAAAAATAAAGCGTAAAAATAGATAACTGAATTAAATCTAACTTCGACTAGGCGTCGAAATAACAAAACAATTACACGATCCGACCCGACCCGACCCACGCTTCCAATTCGATCTTTATTGCTAACGATAGATACACCGAGAGGCATCCACAATCTTCGGATCCTGGATCCGCCCCTGCTCCTAAGACTAGCAAAAATTGAAGTCGGAAAGCCAAGCTTCAAGTAGAAGCGTGAGTTGAGCTGCTGCTACTCTCCTTTGACGTTAATTGAATAGGAGATCAGCTTATTGGGCAGCTTGTAAAGCCTTGGTCTTGGGCCTTTACAATGATGTATTTTAACACATGGCCACTTATTGGGCTGTCCTCTCACATAGAATAACTATTTAATGCATTACTAGCCTAGTCATCTAATACCAATAAAGCTTCCTCCAAATATGTCAGCAACGTGCTAGGATAACTCATATCAAATCCTATTACTTAAGCACTTCATATGACGGACATTACCAAAATCAATAATAACTCAACTTATCATTTATATATCATGCTTTATGATTTATTTCGAACTCTAGCCCTATCAAAGCGGGCAAAAATGAATTTATTTAAAGTACTTTTCATATCAACATGGTTCTGGAACATACAAAGTTGAGGAACGCTGCAAGAGTATTTTGGAGGAGAATCATTGACCTTCCGATAAGAGGGCAGAGAGAGAGCGCGCGCGCTTGCTTCTTAATTTACTGGATGATGGTTATAGATATAGAATATAGCATGCTGAAAGATTGATTGAACTAAAAGAATTAGTCTATGAAGTAGAAGAAAGTGGAGTTTAATGCGGTTGAGAAAAGTTTGTTGGAAGAAATTATTATTATTATTATTATTATTATTATTATTATTATTATTATTATTATTATATAGCATGCGTTGTGTTCCATGGAACTACAAATTTCCTCCTCTTTTTTTTTTTTTTTTTTTTTTTTTTAAATTATATAAGGAGAAATGAAGGTGATATGAACCATTCATGCTTGAATTATTATATATATATGAAATTAAATATAATTTTGATGCTTATTAATAATAAATATCCTATTTTATCTGTTATACCTAGAATTACTTCAACTATGCTACACTAAATAATTGGATCATACTGATAACCTTTCTATGGTTATTTGAAGTATACAATTTTTGAGTAAAAATCTCAAATGGTCACTCAACTTTGGCAAATTAGTCACCAAAGTCACTTTGCTTTGGTTGGTCCCAAAAAGGTCACTCAACTTAGTGAAAATATCTACAAAAGTAACTTTGGCCGGTTTTTGCACAGTCACCCACCGGAAATCTGACGTGGCTTTTTAAAATATTTTTATATACTCGTGGGTCCCACTTTCTTTGCCATGTAGGATTTTTTTATTAGTTATAAAAAATACAAAATAGATGACCCTAAGTATATACATCATGGACTATGAAAGCAATAATAATTCGTGAAGATCCAGTTTGTCCGATAAAAGAAAGAAAAACAAAATAATTTGGTGAGTCAAGCAATTCGTTATCAAAGTTTTCAATTATTACTATCTGAAAGTATAAAATCTTCAAAAGAAAGATACCCATATGCTTATGTGAATATTATTCCTTTTCAATTTACACCAAATACACAAATAAAATCATCTAATGGACCACACATACACAAAATCATAGGTCAGCGACTATTAAGAAAACTCTAATCAGCTAATGAGTTTAGCAAACACACAAAGACTTACTCTGTTGCAATACTCAAAATGAAGAAAACAACTGTACTAAGAAGAGGATTTTATAGCGCACCATTACTTCATAACAAAATTCAATGATCCTTAACAAAAATAGCAGCGGCAACAAGACAAACTATTAACTCAAATAATTGTTTGCTATACTCCTAATTCTGAATGCACAAAAAAATACCAAGAAAAATTTCTACTTTTTTCTAGTATCTCGTCTTCCTTTTCTGAAGAGCAACAACAAACTCCTTCATAACTTTCTTCTTAAAGTGTCGGCCTCTCATAGAAATGGAAGAGGGTCTAGCAGCAATATCAGACCCTTCAGTAACGCTTTGTTCGCAATTCTTAGCACCAGTATCATCTTCAACAACTGTAGTACCCTTGAATGTTTCAACTCCAACAGGACCATGTCCTATATGATCTTCAGTTTCTCCCTTATGAACAAAAAGAAGAAAAAGGAATGAATTTACAGTGGACAGAGCATAAAATTACTATTAACTGATTTAAGTAAAATAAGTAATACCTCAGTTATAATTAATTGATTTGTCGAGTTGGACGCCTGGTTGTTATTATCCCACATTTCCGGATAAAATACACTGGAATGATCCTGGATATCTTCAAATTCAGCTTCTCGAAAACTTGAAGATGCTTTACTAGCTTTGACAAACTTCTGGTGTCCTCTTGCATTATGTCCATACATTTTGGCTCAAACTAAACTCTGCCTCCTCATCATCAACCTCTACACCATCTCCATTATCATCAATGCCCACATCAGTAATTTGGCTCAAAAATTGTTCAAAACGCAACAATGCCTCCTACAACAACATATGAAAAACTAAAATTGAGTGAAATAAACCAGAAAATAATGAATATTTAATGGGACTTCACTAATATTCCTAAAAGAATGAAAAAGATGGAGTAAAAAGGTTTAATATACAGTAACAAAACTGTTGTGCAGAATGAAAATGAAAAGGGTAAGAAAGTCTTAGACCCACACTAACTCAACAATTAATATCATAATCTAGCATAAAAGAACTAGATTAATTGAAAAAAAACGTGTTCTTTTACCTCGTTTTGAGATTGAATTGGTTTAATAAATTGGTGGTCCATTTGGTCGGCTTCAGAAGCTTGTGGGGGATTGGGGGACCATTCTTTATGTTCTTCCATTAAACTATTTCTCGAAGAGTGGGAGTTTGGGACTAAATATTTGGATTTTCCCTCTAAAACAAAGTCCTAGATATAGCAGACAGCCAGACATGTTTATGCGTATAAAGAATTGCAAGATGGGTTTTATTCTTAACCCATTTTGTTTGGTTGGGTCGGATCCATTTTTGTGTTCGGGTCATCTATTTTGTATTTTTTATAACTAATAAAAAAATCCTACATGAAAGTGGGACCCACGAGTATATAAAAATATTTTAAAAAAGCCACGTCAGATTTTCGGTGGGTGACTGTGCAAAAACCGGCCAAAGTTACTTTTGTAGATATTTTCACTAAGTTAGTGACCTTTTTGGGACCAACCAAAGCAAAGTGACTTTGGTGACTAATTTGCCAAAGTTGAGTCACCATTTGAGATTTTTACTCTACAATTTTTAAGAAAGTATCATGTTAACCACCAAGATAATGAGACCACTAACAAGATGGGCATATAGGACTCTGTGGCCCAATGGATAAGGCGCTGGTCTACGGAGCCAGAGATTCTGGGTTCGATCCCCAGCAGAGTCGATCTTGTTTCTTTTTTTTGCTTTGCTATTTCTAGAGTACAGGACAGGAGAAGTAGAAAACCAATCACGTCACTTGAATTTTCTTCTCTACAACACAATTTTTTGGGTGGACAAACTTTAACCAAACACCTTGTTGAGAAAAGGAAGGTGATGATAAGTTTCTAAGCTAGTGCTACATTTATATATAAAAATGTCCTATCACCCTGCATAAAGATACTAAAAAGATTGTGCTCTAGAATGAGAATTGAGCAATCATAGTAAGTTCCGCATTGAGGTTATTTATTACTCATCCTTGAGATATATTTCAAAACGTACATTCTTAATACAAGAGCAGGGGGAAAAAGAATATATGAATATAAAAGATGTACACAAACAAGGTGAAGTTGGAAAACAATGGGAATACACAAACAAGATGTACACAAAGATGTTCCGCATTGGCGCGCTTCACTTGTGTTACAAAGGGAGTGAATATGAGCTATGCGTTGGCGCGCTTCACTTGTGTTAATTGAGAAGCCGGCAAAGTGTACAAAGATTTCAACTGCTGACTAATAAGCTTGCTATTACTGATAGCCATTTGAAGTTCCAAATTATCAGACCACCATTGCTCCAATCCATGTGCTTCAAGAAACTTCTGTTTCCCTTTGGATGTCAAGAAAAGCTTTGCACCAACTAGGCCATTTGTTGGTTTTGCATTCTCCTTATCAGCTTGCTTGTCTTGTAAACCTTCTGGATCAGTGTAAGAGCAGCATATATAATCACTATTGTTAATGTACAAGTGTGGCACCCATTGCTTGAGACCTATCCGGAAAGATGATACACTATCCTCACGACAAGCTTGAACATCAGAATTTGAAGGGAGCATGGATTTGAACCTTTTCCAAGCTAATCCAGCTTTTTCTCCAATGTTTCTCAAACTCATAGCAAGTGAAACTGAGGGTGGATTGAATAAATGTGCCTCTACAAATATTCCTTCTTTCGCTAATGCTTTTCCCACTTGGAGAGCAAATCCAGCTCCAAGGGAATGGCCTACAATACATACATTATTGCTCCCAAACTTGCTGGCAATAGATTTCAGTGACTTCAGAGCTGCACTGAATCTCACAGAACCCTTCAAACTTTCCCAAGTTAGGAAGCGGAGATCATCTTCGATATCCCTTCTCATTGTTTGGCTTGTCAGAAGTGTTCCTCTTAAGGCCAAAACTGCCCTGGGTGCACCACTTGGTCTGATAAGAACAAAATCAGCCAAAGCTGCAGATCTGTCCCACTCCAGTATTGCACCGAAAATCGATCCATCTCTTTCGTCTTTTAGGGTCTCAACCAACTTGTACTTGAAGGGTATCAACCATTTTGGAGCAAGTGCAGTTTCTTCTGTCCTATTTTCTTGTCTGTCAATCTCAAGAAGATAAACTGCTTGGACAAAGCAGGCCATTACAGTTCTTTTATAGTTAGCATCCTTCCTGTCCAATTAAATTACTTATTTCGCGTCAGTCAAATCGTCTAGCAATTTTTATAGAGAAACAGATTAATATCATGATAATTAATGTAAGATTAGAAGCAGTATCAGAACTAGCTCGATAACATCAAGAAGGTAGCAGCTGCATATTAAGAATGAGGGCAAAAGGGCAGCCCGGTGCACAAAGCACCCCGTGTTTATGCAGGGGCCGCACCCCAACACGAAGACAACTTTAACCGTTGCTCCAAGCCTCCCCTTCCAGCAAATAAGAAAGAAAAAGGACAAAAGGATGATGCAAAAAATTTATGGACAACACAAGTGACACTTCCTCATTCTTGAGACTAAATAATGCATGTCTTGGCCCAACCACATGATATCAAGTGATGAGTTAACTATTATTGCAATCAACATACCAGTTAAATACAGAAATAAACAAGAAGGCATACATCAACAGTCACAAAGAATGACCATAACCGATTTTCCCCTATCAAGTATGAGTGAAGCAACAAGTACAGACGAACAGACTGGTATACAAATGATCTTAAAATTGCAAGCAATAATAAAGAATACCAAGAAACAATACCAATTTTGCACCTGTAATATAACTAATACACCGTGCTTTCACATATCAATGGTGAATTACGTATTAGCATCATGTTTATTACCTAAGGAGTGTTATAAGCAAGTTGACTATTTATCCACCTGCATATTCGGTCTCGCAAAAAAATAATTACCATGACATGAGTCATGACATGAAGAAGTCAACTACTACAGCCTTAGGCTAGAAAGAATTGTTGAAAGTATTATACTATTGGATCAACCTCACAGAAAAATTGTGCAATTCCATTATGACAATCTGTAAGAACTTACATCATCTAGCAATAGATTTGCTAAAGAATCAGTTACATTTGCTATAGCTTCACCTCTAAAACACCTACTTCATGCATAATGTGATGGCTCACTCTGGACTTATAATAACAACTAACAAGAGCTCTTAAAACGAGAACAATAAAATTAGAGCCCCTTTCCATGGAAGAGATAGAATTTAGACTGCTATACTAGCAATTAACACTACACAGCAGATAGATTCTGAGATCTTCAAGTGGTATCCTCTCTGAAACTTAAATTATCCTTAGTTAGAAAGAGGAGTAATTTAGCTAGTGGAGAAATGGGAGTAAACCATTTTCCGCGATTTCTACATTGAGCTTTTTGTGCCTTACTATTTAAAGGTTGACAAATTACCATAAGAGATATGATCCGTCAGATAGACAAAAAAGGGAGAGCGTCTATAATTTGTGACATAACAAGAGAATCAACTAGGTGTAGGGCTAGATTGCAAGGAGCCGCACCCAGTAGCTTTGGTCCAAATCGTGTATTTGTTTTAAGAAATTCGTTATGTGCAAATAATTAATTTAGAACCCTATACATTAAAAGGACTAGAACCTAAACCATGAATTTCAAATCCTAGCTCCACCTTTAACGGGGCGACACCTTTCTTTAACTTCAATTGGAAGCCTAAGCCAAGAATGTATATATGTAATACAAACAGAGCCAGGTGGAGCCTAAGGATTACTAAATTTCAACAAAAAATAAATTTTAAACTCATATTTCGAGGTGGAGGCTATCAAGTTTAAATTGTAGATCCGCAAGAACCCGGTCTTTAGATTAAGAATCAGCTTCAACTAGATTTCAATTAAATGAAAGGATGAACCAAATGACAATAAAGCACACTATTGTATCAGCTACAAGACTAAAGATTGGAACTTGGAAAAAAAAATAGAGAAGAAGATAAGCACTAACCAACTAGAGTTAATAAGGTCTCTCCAATTAGGAGAAGAAACATTGCGAGGTCCAGATACATGAAATGCATAAGGATGACATTCAACACCACCATTCATTTCCTTTGTTGTCTCTCCTTCAGCTGCCAAAATTTCATCCCTCATAACGCGGGATGCTTGTTGCACCTGGTTGCCCTTTTTTATCTCCTCTGCACTCCTCTTGGCCATCTTTGAAGAACCCACAAAGGAAATGAACAAAGTGTTTAAAAAACAATGTGTGATCAGTGAAATTTTCACCTGAACCTGATAGAGGAAAAGGGAAGTTAAGAGGATGGAGAACTGATGTGTGCTTTGCCTTTTTTGGCTTTGTTACATGGTATTAATGAGGAATCTAATTCTTGGATTGAAATGATCAGATAGTAATCATTATTAGTGGCAATATTTTGAATATATCTGGCTTTTGTTTAAGGCCTCTCTTAACGGTCATATTTTTCTCATCTTAGATTTCCTTCTTGCGTCACAGCTCAACGCATATTTTATTGGGGGTATATAAGGGGGAAGTGCACGTATAGCCACTTTTCGGCTCGCCTTTAGAGTTGGAGCTACTTTTTTTAAACTATTTAATTTTTAATCATTCTTTGGAATTTCAATTCTAGTGGGCGGAATTTCAGTCGCCAGCTGAACTTTTAGGTATAGAATGCGTAACTTCAGCCCTTGTGGGCTAAAGATGAACTCATAAGGACTGAAGTTCCAAAAATGGCTTCTTCTGCACAACTAAGGAAAAAATGGCCAGTGACAAAAGTGACCTCTAGAAGAAATTTTTATGGAATATAACCTCGTGTCTACCCCACATCCCTGGCCTTTTTGCCCGCGCTTAACAGAATTTTGTAAAAATGTCCCCGTTAAGTTTAATGAAAAAATTCTGGACAGGATTACTCATGTCAATCTCTTGGCACGGGGCCAATACTTGCCCTTTGACCCCTTTCTATTTGTCAACACTTGAAGTGTTGGCAAAAGGCAACACTTGCCAGCACTTGTTCGTAAGTGTTGGCAAAAGGCAACACTTTCCCCTTCCAATTTCATTCTGCATTCTCCCCATATAATTTGAATCGTTGGCAAGACAACACTTGCCCTTGACTTCTTGCCTAAAAGCGAACACTTGCACATTGTGCCTTGAAATCTTGGCCCCATGACGACATAAGGGTATTTTAAGTGTTAAACAGTGGAAAACTTGCAAAACCACTCCTTATAAAGAGCAACTGGTGAATTTTTTTGAATATCCCCTTTGAACACAAAATAAGGGGTGACGTGAACGAATAACTTATTTTAGGCGCTCCATTTAGATTTTAGACCGTCTTTAAGAATATTTTAGTTTTTCGCCATTAGTTTGAACTTCAAACTTTTGGGTCTTAACCTTAAATTTGAATGTTTGAAGTTCAAGATCTTTAGGTTTAAAGTTAGGCATAAGCAGGTTTGAAGTTCAATATAATGGCTAAAAGTTAAATAATTTTTAAAAGCTACCTAAAACCTAAATGACACACCTAAAATATGCTCCAAGAAAACTTTTTACCAAAATAAGAGTAATTTACATAAATAAGACATTTCCAATGCCTTGTCATGGTTTTGGCCCTCATAAGGAAGTCTTATATTTTTTGCCCTGTTACGAAAAGATTTTGGCAATCACCAGATCTTACTAGCATCAAGACCTGGTAATCATCAGAAGTTTTTCTTTGATGACTTCTAGAGATCGCCAGAAGTTTTTTCTGACAAGGCCAAAATTTAAAACTTTTCTTACGAGAGCCAAAACTGTGACAACAACACTAGATCTGTCAATTTCACGCAAAAATTGGACAAAATAATCACACTTTTTAAATGTTATACTATTTATATGCTTTGTGTCCTGATAACCACAAAATAACTCTATATGTTCTCTTCCACCCAACGATTTTTTCGTAAGAATATAATCAGTAGCCATTTTTGCAACTGCGAATTAAGGTATACCCAACATTTGCAAAGCAATTAAGAAATGGCCAGTTCTCCACAAAAAAGTATATACAAAAGAAAAAAATTTCCTTCGCTCTCCACTCCAATAAACTCAAGGGGAAAATCAAACTGTGCCTTACAGTTTGAATTTAATAAGTGATAGACCTCAAGACCGAATTCAAATATTGTCCTAGAGTTTGAACTTTAAAAGTTAGAATGCCAAACGTGTAGCGGGGGGGGGGGGGGGACTTGCTTGGGGACTGCTCTCCCCCCTCCTCGGGTTGCTCTTTTTCGCCGTGAACCCTCTCATTCTTTTGGTACGAAACAATGGATAGCGCCTTTGCAGAAGTATAGCCAGAAGCACCGGTCTTATATTTCTTCTTCTGGCTCTATGGCTTCAAAAGTTGTTGTTGAGCGCCATCACGCTTGGAGAGCAGAGCCCCAGGCTTATTCTAACCCTGTCTACACAAGATGAACGAACCTAAGTTACACCCTACAACGCTACTATAGCGAGATTCGAGATGGAAAGAAGAAATGCTACCGTGATTTTTTGGCTTCCACCCATTTTTAGATATGGTCTTACAAATTCTCTCCTCGATGGAGGAAACTCAGTGTATTGGGTAAAAATTGACGTGCTCGGTCATCACCCCGGAGTGATAGACCGAAGAGAATGCGAGCCGATGCTCCGAAGAGAGAGGGTTGAACTCGCGACAAAGTCACCGAAGTCGAGCTCCAACGCCGTCACCGAAGGCAAGTTGAGGGTTGAGCTTCGGTGATACGTCCTCTTATCCGAACAGTAAGGTCAGATAACCGAAGCCTTGCGACCAAGCTTCGGTAACCACCTCGGTTCTAGCGGCTTTGCAGCCCACTACTTTGCCCCACTAACTTCTCCATTTCACATCCAGATCGTGGGAAGTGCACTAGCTGATTGTGGAGAACGTGGGCAAGACTCTTAGGCCTATAAATAGAAGTTCATTTTGTATCATAGGCATCCAGAAATTTATACTGAAACTCTGCCAAAATCTGTACTCAAATCATATATTGAAATACAGCTGTTTACTCGCATTTACATCTCTTTCGCATATTTATTCAACTTTGATACGAAGAATTGCTTATATTCGAATCCAAATTCGATTTGTCGTCCCAAAACTGATTTAGGCCCATACAAATTGGCGCCGTCTGTGGGGATATAAGCAGTAACGCTTTGTTCCAAAGTTTCACATCCATTTTTCATCAAATTTTACGATTCAACCACGTTATGGCTGACAATAGCGGTAACAATAGCGAACGGGCTGACGTTCCGGTGAACCAACAGCCCATTTCGCCAATGACAACTGAAGAGTTCTAGATTTATGTTGTCACTACGTTAAGAGCTCTCCAAACTAGACAGGAATGAGCAAGCTAGCATTAACGCAGAGTTCCGCGCTTCGTTGGAAGCGAGGAACAGTGCCGCACCGAACAGCACCCAGCCTTCGGCTCTTGGAGGAGGCATCCCGCCCTTCGTTCCTACGGGCGCGATAACAGGGGGACCTCCCAACGGGGCCACGTCTGGGGGCTCGGGAAACGCACCAGCTACCACGCCACACTTCGGGACGGTTCCCACCGTGGCTGAGACAACGTCCTCGGTTGACGTTGAAAAGATGAGCAGGGAAATCGAGGCTCGCATCGAAGCGCGAGTGGAAAAGCACCTCGAGGGAGTGCCGGGGATAACAAAGGAGGAGGACAACCTCGATATCGATCAATACAGGGAGCTGCCCTTCAAGCCCGAAGCGGCTCCAGCCCCAACTCCTAAGGGCTTCAAACTCATATTCCTGAAGAAATACGATGGGACCACCGATCCCAAAGAGCACATAAGAGAATATATGGCAATGGTGAAGAGCAACGACTTAACGGCTATGCAGCTCGAGTCGATGTTCTTGAAGAAATTCGGTGAGTCATTAGAGAATGGGGCCCTACGTTTGTATATGTGCCTGCCAGCGGGGCCGATTTCCTCATTTAAGGAAATTTCAAGCGCCTTCGTCAAGGCGCACACCGGGGCTCAAAAGATCCTCCAAAGGAAGGAGGATATATGCGAAGTAAAACAACAGCCCGGTGAGCCACTAAAGGAATTTCTTGAGCGATTCCACGCCGAACACATGGAATTGCCTCGGATGGATGATACCTTGGCCATCATGGCATTTGAAAAAGGTATCAATGTTCGTAATTCTGACGTCGCCGCTGAATTGTGAAAGTAACTACAACAATATCAGGTCCTGACATGGGAGGATCTGCATAGGCGCACTTACTCCAAAATCAGATTGGAGGAAGCTGAATTCAAGAGCCGAGGTTATCATCAACGAAATCGAGGCGAATCTTCAAATCGCGCCGAGGCGCCGCGAAGTAACCCAAAGGGGAGGTATGAGCCATACACCTCGACGAGGCAGCATGTCAGCCAAAGGCTAGGGGACACCCTCGGTAGCTCATACCCAAATTCGCGCATAAGCCAAAGGCTCGGAGGGAAGGTTCAGCCCAATACGAACCAAAGAAACCCCTCAAGCTCCGCTTCGGCCCCAAAAAAGGATCTGCCTCGGATCCAAGACTATAACTTCAACATATCGACCTCGGAGCTGGTCAATATAGTCAAGGGGACTGCCGGGGTAAGGGTTCCCAAGGATATAAGGACCCCGGCGGATAAAAGAGATCATAATCTGCGCTGTGAATTCCATGCAGATTACGGCCATAGGACCGAGGACTGCAAAGCTCTGCGCCTCGAAGTAGCTCACTTGCTGAAGAAGGGAGTTTTGGCAGAGTTCCTTACTGACAAGGGGAAAGATAATTTCTCCAAGAACCGGGGTGATGGGCAACCACCTCGGGCTCCACCCCCGGAGAGAGTAGTGAATGTCATTACCGGGGGGTCAGAAGTGAACAGGGTGAACTTCGCGGCGGCAAAGAAGTTCGCCAAACTTTCAATCACGATGGAGAAGAGAACCCGAGTCGGAGGCTCGGGCAAAGACATTGTGTTTGACGACGATGACTGTGATGGGATGATGTTCCCCCATCACGACGCTCTAGTCATCATGCTAAGAATCAACGACTCTGACATCAAAAGAGTCTTGATCGACCCCGGTAGCTCAGTCAATATAATCAGCTACAGGGCTGTTAAGAAAATGTGGCTGAAAGGGGAAGTTGTCCCCAAATCAACGGTGTTAGCTGGCTTCAACAACTCCACGGAGAAGACGTTGGGTGAGATCACACTCAAGACATTTGCCGAGGGGGTTACCAAAGAAACACTGTTCCAAGTCATGCCCGAGGATCTAGCCTACAATGTGATCCTCGGGAGGCTGTGGATCCACTCCATGGAAGCTGTTCCCTCCACCCTACATCAGGTGATTAAATTCCCTACACCTTGGGGAGTTCGATCAATCAAAGGGGAGCAACGGGTAGCGAGGGAGTGCTACTCGGTGGCCCTAAAGAGTAGAGTCGCCCCGAGCGGGCCAGAGAAATAGCAACCAACGCAACCGGAGTCAAGCGAGGCGGACCTCCAAAGAGAGATAGAAAAGATCCCGGCATGCGTTCAAGAGCCTCGGAAGCAAAAAGCCGAGGACTCCACCATTGAAGAACTGGATTCTTTCACCCTGTTGAAAGACTTTCCAGAAAGAAAGGTATACATCGGCTCGGAGTTGGACCCAGAGTCGAAAAGGGCAATTATCGAAGTATTGAAGTCCAACAACGATTGCTTTGCTTGGTCACATTCAGACATGACTGGTATCGATTCGGAGATCATGACCCACAAGCTGAATGTGGACCCAAAGTTCACCCCGGTGAAGCAAAAGAAGAGACCTCACGCCGGGGTCAAAAAGAAAGCAATCGAAGATGAAACCACAAGACTGCAAGAAAATGGTTTCATAAGAGAGGTGAAATACCCCGAATGGCTGGCCAACGTGGTGGTTGTACCGAAGAAGAATGGTAAGTGGAGAATGTGCGTAGACTACACTGACTTAAACAAAGCTTGCCCCAAAGATTCATACCCATTGCCACAAATTGACAGGTTAATAGACTCCACGGCTGGACACAAACTATTGACCTTCTTGGATGCATATTCGGGCTATAATCAGATCCTCATGGACCCGAAGGACGAAGAGAAGACCTCGTTCATCACTGACCGAGGTACCTTCTGTTATAAGGTGGTGCCCTTCGGTCTGAAGAACGCCGGGGCGACCTACCAAAGGTTGGTATGTCGCATGTTTAAGGAATATATTGAAAAGTCCATGGAGGTCTACATAGATGATATGCTCATCAAATCGATTCGAATGGAGGAGCATTTGAATAACTTGAGGGAAGCCTTTGCCGTTCTGAGGCAATACGACATGAAGTTAAATCCTGAGAAGTGCGCCTTCGGCGTTGGGTCAGGCAAATTCTTGGGATTCATTGTCTCTGAACGAGGCATCGAGGCTAATCCTGATAAAATCAAAGCTATCGATGAGATCCCTGAGGAGTTGACCGGGGTGAAGGAGGTTCAACGCTTGACTGGCCGAGTCGCCGCCTTGAGTCGATTTATCTCAAGGTCCTCGGAGTGATGCCACAAATTCTTCTCCGTTTTGAGAAAAAACAATCACTTCGAGTGGACACCGGACTGTAAACAAGCGTTGAAAGATTTGAAGCAATACTTGGCTAACGCACCGTTGCTTGCCAAGCCAAAAGAAGGTGAAACCTTGTTGGTCTACTTGGCCGTGAGCGCTGTGCTGGTTCGAAAAGAAGATGGCAAGCAATAGCCCATCTACTATGTGAGCAAGACACTCCTCGACGCTGAAACCAGGTATCCACACTTGGAGAAATTAGCACTTGCTTTACTTGTTACTACTCGGAAACTACGATCCTATTTTCAATGTCACCCAATAGCGGTAGTTTCAACCTTCCCTTTAAGGAACATATTGCATAAACCGGAGTTATCGGGGAGGCTATCAAAATGGGTGGTAGAGTTAAGCGAGTATGACATCACCTATCAACCTCGGACTGCTATTAAGTCTCAAGTCTTGGCAGACTTCGTGGCCGATTTTAGTATTGGAATTTTGACCGAGGCTGAAAAGGAAAACTCCACGGCGAAGGGAGCCTCCCCGGGGCTATGGATACTTCACACCGATGGAGAAATAAACTCCAAAGGTTCAGGGTTAGGCATAGTCTTGAGAGCACCCACCGGGGAGAAAGTCAGGCACTCGGTTCGGTTCAAGAAAGTTACAAAAAACGAGGCAGAATATGAGGCAGCTTTAGCGGGTTTGGAGCTGGCTAAGGAAATGGGGGTTGAAAGAATCGAACTGAGGTGTGATTCGCAGTTGGTAGTGAACCAGGTCCTCGGTGATTATACGGCTCGTGAGCCCAGAATGCAATTATACTTGGATTGGGCACAAAGGATCTTGGCCCAATTCCAAGAATGGCAGGTTAAACAAGTACCTCGGGAGGAAAATACCGAGGCTGATGCTTTGGCGAATCTTGGTTCGGCGATCGATGAAGCTCACTCGGGGAATGACTCGGTGGTTCGGCTGTTGTCAGCACAAATGAGGGAGATGAAGTTGCAAGTCAACTCGGTGGACAACCGATGGGATTGGCGAAGTAAGTTCATCTCCTACTTCGACTCAGGGACTGTCCCCCAAGACAAAAAAGAAGCGAAAAAGTTAAGGACCCAAGCAGCCTCGTATCACCTGATCGACAAGTAAAAAGAGAACGCACACGCAAGTATACGTGGTCGACAAGTAATAAAGTGATAAATCGAGTATCGTTCCCACGAGGACTATTCAGACTGAATTCTAGCAAACAATTTATAGAAACTATTCAGGGATCTTTTTCTTCAATGGTGAGAGTTTTAGTAACTAAGAGCAGTAATTAAAAGGGTAAAAGTGAATTCAAATAATGGAGCAAAACCTGGTTGTTATTAGTAATAAGGAGACGGTCCAGGGTCAGAGTTACGAACAATCCAGTTGAGTTTTCCAATTGATTCCACTTCTCAAATCCCGTATTACTAATTGACAGATTAAATGTACCTGTGAAAACCTTTCGATTCTTCACAGTCTATGCAGGCTACTACAATCCCTATATGTCTATGGGTTGAATCACGTGCACGCATTAACGAATTCTGTAATTAGTTAAACTAGGCGAGCAAGTATATGTCTATCCTACTCACGAATTGGTTCTCCGATGCCCGGGTTCACAAACTAGTCCTATTCTTTCTTATTACGTAATTAAATTCCCTCTTTCGAGTTCAATCTAAAAACCATAGATAATGCGTAATAATCGGGCCCTGACAATTACACAAGTGAAATCAAGAAAGAATAAGCAATCCGTAATGGGATTCAATTAATGGAAATCAATCTTCAAATATCAACTTTCATGAAATACTCTAACCTAGAACTAGAGATTTAGCCACGCATACTCATAATAACAACACAAGAATTTGATGAAATAATGAAATAATGATGTAATAGATTAATTGAAGGAAGAAAAACCCTTGTTCTTGATGTTATGCGCTCTCCAATTGCTCCAAAGTCTGAACTCCTCTAAAAAAACTAAGTAAAAGAGTATTTATAAGGTTTACAAACACCTAGTAATAAGTTAGACCCAAGCCTAGACGAAATAGGAAGTAAAAATCCGCACAAGGGGCGCTATAACGGGCGCCCCGCGCCTCGTAACGCGCTACAACAACCAGAAGACGCCAAACTTTGGGCGCTTTTACCACGCGGCGCGCAAGGAATCGCGCTGGGAAGTGGGGCGCGGTGGGGGGCGCACCACGTGCCCTACAGCGCCAGGCCATTTTCGTGTTTTCTTGCTCCGCAGCTCGCTTCGTGTCGTGCCTTCGTGTGTTCAATCCAATCCTAAATCAAAATCCAATCTTTTCTTGCTCGATCATGCTCTTTAAAGCTCCAATGACACTGCATAACAACCTACATACACACGTCATAAAATTAGTACAAAACTACATTCATAAACTATAAAACGGGCGAATAAAGTATCCAAACGCAAAGAAATATTAAGGAAATATAGGCATAAAATGCCAAACATCACCACCCCACACTTGAACCTTTGCTCGCCCTCGAGCAATCACAAATAATTTCCCAACCTAGGTAGAACAGGTCTGCCTATGGCTATGGTTGATACCGATCATTGAACAAATGCACACATGACTACTATGGGTCCAACAAACATGCCAATAATTTAACAAACTCAAAAACATAAGAACAACCACCCCAAGATAGCTCAAATGCACCCAACTCAACTTATTGCAACCCTGCTCCCACAAAATCACACCTATCTACTCAACCAAGAAACCATCAACTTCACCTATTTCATGCAAACCATGTGCCCTCACCAATATGAAGCAAAAGAGTGTCCCCCAAAGATCACACACAACACTAAATATCATGAATAGAACGGGGACAATAACAAACGAATTCACTCACTCTCATGAAAGTCTCAGATGTCACACACAATGTACCATAGGCTTGCCCGTAGTGTAGGACTCCACTAATATAAGCTCACTCCAATCGGGATTAACTAGGACTTTAAAAAGGCTGTAATGTAGGCTAAGGGGCTGGTAGGATACATATGGGTAATAGTGACTACCTCCCTAAGCACTTTAATACATCACATTCAAATTAAGCACAATTCTCAACAAAGCCACCCAATCAACACTTCCACACATACACCTTCTCAACAAGTAGCATTTTTTTCTTTTAAGCACACACTAGCAAGGATGGACATTCTTTTTCTCTTTTTATTTCTTTTTTTTTTTCAATTTTTTTCTCTTTCTTTTCAACTTTGCTATTTTTTCTTTTTCAATTTTATTATCTTCCAACCTTGCCAATGCTTTTCACTACTTCATAATTTTAACAATTATTCCCCTTCATTAGCTCCACTCAAAAACCTCCCAATATCCAACCACAACTCCAAAATAACAACACAATATCAACTAAAGTGCTTAAAGAGTAAAGGGCCAAAAGAGACAATTTAGAACAAATGGGTAGGCTCGGGGTGTGGGTGCCAACAAAAAGGGTCAAAGAAATCACAACAATTTTTTTCAAGGTATATATGTAAGGGTAGGCAAATCAAAGAAGGCCTTGTATCATTTCCCGACTAGAGCAAACCTAGGATTTTGCTTTGCGCACACACGGGGCAAGTTCTAGACATTAATATGCAACATGGAGCAAACAAGAATATGCCTCATACACACATCGCACATGATCCACACAAAAAGGTTCCATCAACAACTCTCAATCAAGCATTTAGAATGCAACTTGTGGAAATTTAAGCACTAATGCACAAAGGTTCACAACAAGTCAAGCAAGTGGACTCAAGCATCTCAAGGGGGTCGTTCTATTTTTTCTCTAGACATGCATCACAATTTAAAACCAAAGGACACCACAAATAGCACATGCAACAAGTTCAAGTCCACCGGTATAAAACAAGCCAAAGGCACCTAGCATTCCACCTATTTCTTTCGTCTAGGGTCACCTATACTAACTAATCTAATCCTAAAAATAAAAACTACCCGGTTCAAAGGCCTCCCCGTGGAAAAGAACCGAGGCCATAAGAAAAACAACGGGGTGGATGACATGTACCACTAATAAAAACTAAAAGGAAATTTTTTTTTGAATTTTTCATTGGTTTTCTAATTTTTTTTTTCAAATTTCTTTTTCATATATTAAAGCAAGAAACAAATAAAAATAAAGTCAAGTGACAAAGGAAAAATCCTAACGGTACATGCATCCCTAACCTCAAAAATAAATAAAGGGTAGTTCCCCACCCCACACTTAAACTAAGAACTGTCCTCAGTGCTAAAAATAAGAAAGTGCAAGGTAAAAAAAACTTCCCTGAAGATTCTAGTCCTTGGTGCTTGCATCCTCCAAGCTTCCATATAGTATAAGGTACTCAGACTTCCCTCATCAGGTCATCAATATTAGGCAAGGGTGAGGACACCCACACTTAGCCTCGACATTACATGAACCTGCAATCCAAGGAAAAACAAAAACTACGTGACACTATAAATAAAATAATACAAGTACAAACTTGGGTTGCCTCCCGAGAAGCGCCTTAGTTAACGTCGTGGCACGACGATACTTTTAGCTCACTTCCAGCATTTACGTCTTCTCTTCTTACGACGAACTTTTGCTTTCTTCCTTTCTTTGAGAGAACCCCTCTTAAACTTCACATGTGGTTTACTTCCATTTTCTTTTCTGACACATTCGATCATAGAGCACTCTTCAACCTTAGCTATGTGCTCTTTCTCAGTATACACCTTGAAAGTAACCTTTTCGCCATGTGCTCTAACAGTCATCTCACCCAGCTCCATGTCAATAATTGCCTTCGAGGTGACTAAGAATGGTCTCCCCAAAATGATTGGAGCTTCTCGGTCCTCTTCATAATCTAGGACTACAAAATCAGCAGAGAATGTAAACTTACCAACTTTAAGCAACACATCCTCCAACTTACCATCAGGGTGAGTGAGTGATCCATCCGCCATCTTAAGAGTAACTGAAGAGGGTTGGATTGCTCCTAGTCCTAACTTTTTGCAAACAGACAGAGGCATGAGATTTATGCTCGCACCCAAATCACACAAGGCACCAGTGATATCATGCCCCCCAATGGTACAAGGAATAGTAAACCTCCCAGGATCTTGAAGTTTTGGAGGTAGCTTGCTCAAGATTGTGCTACACTCCTCAACTAACTCAACTGTATCTATCTCTTGAGGCTTTTTCTTCTTGACTAAAATCTCTTTTAAGAACTTCACAAAGGATGGTATCAATTCAAACACATCAGTCAAAAAAATATTAACTTGAAGTTCTTTCAACATACTCACAAATTTTTGATACTGGGCCAGATCCTTCGATGGTATAAGTCTCTGCGGGAATGGTGGAGGCGGCAGAGGTGCCTCCTTTCTCTCTTCTTTCTTCTTTACCTTCTCCACTTTTTCAACTTTTTCTATTTCAGCTCTCTCCTCGGACTTGGCCATCAGCTCTCTACCTTCAATTAAAGTCACTGCAAGACATTGTTCAGGCTCTTTTTTAACAGTACTTATTTCTCCCACCAACTGCCCCAACTGGTGCTCCAAGTTCTTGTGAGCATTGGCAAGATCTTGTATGGCCTGTGCATGGGCTGCCGTGTCAGCTATCATTCTCTGCTGGCCTGCCATTATCTGCTTTAGCATATCTTCAACTGAACTGCTAACCTGCTGTGGTGGAGCTGGAAGTGGGTGGTAATTATTCGGGGCTCTCGTATTGCCTTGATAATAAGCATTACCAAACTGATTTTGACCCTGCAGCCTGTTTTGATTACCCACGTAATAAACTGACTCTGGATTAGAGGAGCAAACCTCTGTAGCATGGTCTTGACCACAAACCTCACAAAAACTCTGGAGTTGTTGCACTGGAGCCACTGGTTGCTGAGTCTTTGGCAGAGCTAGCTTGCTAATTTGATTGGAAATAGCATCCATCCTCGCCCTTAGCTCTGAAACTGCATCTAACTAAAGTACTCCTGCAGATTTCTGTGTAATAGCTCTGCCATCTCCCTGCCAATCAGGATTGCTCTGCGAAAACTTATCTAGCAAATCATAGATCTGGTCAAAATTTAAGGCTAATACTTGGCCTCCAGCAGCAGCATCCACCACGATCTTAGTGTGCACATTCAACCCCTCAACAAAAGTATGTGCAACAACCTCATTGGATTGGTTTTGGTGTGGACAATCTCTCAATAAATCTTTAAATCGCTCCCAGGCTGAATACAAAAACTCTCCTTCTATATGTCTGAACGACATAATTTCACTCCTCAGCTGGGCTGTCTTGGCAGATGGATAAAATTTAGCCAAGAACTTCTTAGCCAAATCCTCCCAAGTAGTGATAGACCCAGGCTTTTCAGCCTTTAACCACTTCCTTGCTGCCCCGCTCAGTGAAAACGGGAACAATGTCAAACGAACATAATCAGTAGGAACTCCCTCTGGTGTATATGTATCACTGATCTCCAGGAAATTCTGAATGTGTTGCTGCGGATCTTCATGAAGTAATCCAGCATATTGTCCAGTCTTATGCAGCAACTAAATCATGCCGGACTTCATCTCAAAGTGCCCGGTGATAGCGGGCTTAACTATGCTAGACGCTACCCCCTCCAGGCTGGGGAGAGCAACATCTCGCACAGCTAAAGTTAGTTCTGCTGCCATTCCTGTAGGTAAAGATCAGGCAGGACCTAATACCTGAAACAACACAAAACTCAAAACAAAAATTAAACCTGAATAGAGAGTAATAAACTGTTCAAAAAGAAATCAGTCAATTATTTAGTCCCCGGCAACGGCGCCAAAAACTTGTTGCTCCCAACGCACACGCAAGTATACGTGGTCGACAAGTAATAAAGTGATAAATCGAGTATCGTTCCAACGAGGACTATTCAGATTGAATTCTAGCAAACAATTTATAGAAACTATTCAGGGATCTTTTTCTTCAATGGTGAGAGTTTTAGTAACTAAGAGCAGTAATTAAAAGGGTAAAAGTGAATTCAAACAATGGAGCAAAACCTGGTTGTTATCAGTAATAAGGAGACGGTCCAGGGTCAGAGTTACGAACAATCCAGTTGAGTTTTCCAATTGATTCCACTTGTCAAATCCCGGATTACTAACTGACAGATTAAATGTACTTGTGAAAACCTTTCGATTCTTCACAGTCTATGCAGGCTACTTCAATCCCTATATGTCTATGGGTTGAATCACGTGCACGCATTAACGAATTCTGTAATTAGTTAAACTAGGCGAGCAAGTATATGTCTATCCTACTCACGAATTGGTTCCCCGATGCCCGGGTTCACAAACTAGTCCTATTCTTTCTTATTACGTAATTAAATTCCCTCTTTCGAGTTCAATCTAAAAACCATAGATAATGCGTAATAATCGGGCCCTGACAATTACACAAGTGAAATCAAGAAAGAATAAGCAATCCGTAATGGGATTCAATTAATGGAAATCAATCTTCAAACATAAACTTTCATGAAATACTCTAACCCTAGAACTAGAGATTTAGCCACGCATACTCATAATAACAACACAAGAATTTGATGAAATAATGAAATAATGATGTAATAGATTAATGGAAGGAAGAAAAACACTTGTTCTTGATGTTATGCGCTCTCCAATTGCTCCAAAGTCTGAACTCCTCTAAAAAACTAAGTAAAAGAGTATTTATAAGGTTTACAAACACCTAGTAATAAGTTAGACCCAAGCCTAGACGAAATAGGAAGTAAAAATCCGCACAAGGGGCTCTATAACGGGCGCCCCGCGCCTCGTAACGCGCTACAACAACCAGAAGACGCCAAACTTTGGGCGCTTTTGCCACGCAGCGCGCAAGAAATCGCGCTGGGCAGTGGGGCGCGGTGGGGGGCGCGCCACGTGCCCTACAGCGCCAGGCCATTTTCGTGTTTTCTTGCTCCGCAGCTCGCTTCGTGTCGTGCCTTCGTGTGTTCAATCCAATCCTAAATCAAAATCAAATATTTTCTTGCTCGATCATGCTCTTTAAAGCTCCAATTGTACTACATAACAACCTACATACACACGTCATAAAATTAGTGCAAAACCACATTCATAAACTATAAAACGGGCGAATAAAGTATCCAAACGCAAAGAAATATTAAGGAAATATAGGCTTAAAATGCCAAACATCAAGGGTAATCTATACAAAAGGCTATATTGCGGCCCGATGGACAAGTGTTTGGGTCCCGATGAGGCAAGGTACGTTATGGCCGAAGTGCACGAAGGCGAGTGTGGCAACCACTCGGGGGGAAAGTCCTTAGTGCGTAAACTATTAAGAGCTGGGTATTCTTGGCCCACGATCAGTGCCGATGTGAAGGCCTTCGTGCAGAAATGTGATAAATGCCAACGCCATGGGCGAATGATCCACCAACAGGCTGAGCCTCTACATTCAGTGGTATCACCATGACCCTTCATGAAATGGGGAATGGACATTGTTGGACCATTGCCCAAGGGAAAGGGTGGTGTTCGTTTCATCTTAGTGTTAACCGATTACTTCACAAAATGGGTGGAAGCAGCGGCTCTCACCGAGGTAAAGCAAAAACAAGTAATTGACTTCATCAAAAAGAACATCATCTACAGGTTCGGCGTCCCAAGAGAAATTGCTTGTGACAACGGTAAACAATTCATGGGGGCAGCCATCACTGATTTCTTCAAGCAGTGGGGGATCAAAAGGATTGCCTCGACTCCTTATCACCCAAGTGCCAATGGCCAAGCTGAGTCTTCGAACAGAATCATAATTGAAAATCTCAAGAAAAGACTCGATGAGAAAAAAGGTCCTTGGCCTGAGGAGCTACCCGGGGTATTATGGGCCATGCGAACAACGGAGAAGAGCAGCACCGGTGAGACTCCTTTCTTACTAGCTTATGGCATGGATTCCCTCATCCCCCTAGAAGTGGGCGAGCCAAGCCTTCGGTACGCTTACACTACCAAGGACGCAAACCAAGAGGCAATGCGCATAGAGTTGGATCTGCTCGAGGAGAAAAGGGAATTAGCTTTGGTTCGGCTAGTCGCTCAAAAAAGGCAGATCGAGGCATACCTCAATAGAAAAGCCAAACTCAGAGACTTCAAAGTTGGTGACTACGTGTTAAAAACCACAAATCAATCAACAAAGGAAGACAATGGGGGAAAGCTTGTTGCGAATTGGGAAGGACCCTACAGAGTCAAGGCAATCGTGGGAAAGGGCTCTTATCAAATTGAAAATCTGTAAGGAGAGCCCGAACCTTTGAATTGGAATATCTCCAATCTGAAGCGGTACTGCTTCTAGTCGAGGTAAATACTTTTCAATCTTTTAAATTCATCCACAGCCCCGAGCCGAACAACGCTCCTATGGCATTGGTCGAAAATGTACTAACTTGCTCCTCGTTCCACCTTTTTGCTTAACCTTTTCAGGAAGCGAACCGAACGATTTCCAGTGCTCGGGCCTTCATCAAGATTCAAAACCGAACACTGGGGGGGAGTGAGAAGGGTTGACACCGAGGTCGATGTCGAGCCTCCCAACCGAAGCTTATCTTTCCGACAACCGGGGACTCACGCCCGGGGAATAGATTTAGTACATTGTAAATTAGCCCAGTAGCGGCATATTGTCAATTCGACTTGGTTTTATGTAATTAGCCGATTTCTGGCTCGTTGATATCAATGAATGACTTTGGCATTGTACCCATTTTTATCTGTTTAAAACTTGCACCCCGAAGTTGCACAGTGCATCGACTCGAGGACGAGACGTCGTTCTAAGTTTGCATCGGTTAAATTCATCTAAGTCTTGCAAGCAATTTATTTATTCTTAGCAAAGTGTTCGGTATTTACTAAGGCCAACACTCGACAAAAATACGAACGATCAGTTTCCATTAAAAGGCCCGAAGGCTGAAAAATATTTACATCAAAAGGACCCGAAGGTCCAAAACTATGCATACATAAAAGCCCGAAGGCCGATGTCTGAAAAGGCACGAAGGCCTAAAAACAATAAAAACATCAAAATGTTCATCATCAAACACTAATGCTGCGCCCCATCGGCATCTTCACTGCCCTCTTCGGCACTATCGCCTTCATCTTCGCCTTCGGGCCCGCCATCATCTGACCCCTCACTCGAAGGGAGCTCGTCCACGATCCTTTGAGCCCCGGCAGCAGCCTCCCTTGCCTTGGCGATCTCATCTTCAAGAACAATCTGCCCAGCCTGGACTTGTTCAAGTGCGCTAAGCCTGGTCTTGACAACGGCCCATGTTTCTTCAACCTTCGCCCTAGTTGCCCTAACCTCGGCCCGCTCATTAAGGTATGCAATCCTGCCCTCGAGCTTGGATATCTTGCCCCGAAGGGCTGGCACTTGGTCCACTTGGCTCTGCAGCTCGATGAGTTTAGCGTTGTACTCTCCAAGCTTACTGCGATATTTTTTGCCTGCTTCAAGCACTTCGGTTTTGGCCCTAAAAAGCTCAGCCTCAAGGCGAGCATTTTCAAGGCTCAACCTCGAACGCTCTCTGCAGTAAATTCATTCGTTGCAGCTTGGACTCGAGCTTCGGCAGACTCCACAGCCACCAGAAGATCAGCCTCGGCCTTCGCCGAGGCTGCATTGGCACGTTCCAGCTCCTCATTAAGAATTGCAAATCGAGACTCTAGCTCGGTAACTTGCCCCCTAAGAACCTTCTTCTGTTCATCCTAAGCGGCGGCAGCTGCTTGGATTTCTTTGGCTCGATCGCGCTCGAGATGAACAGCTTGCAACGCAAGAACCAAACTCTGCGTTTGAAACATAGTGTCAGTAGACGAAAAATGGCGGGATAAACTACGCAGAATGAACACTAGGACTTACCCGAAGGGCAGAAGCGGCGGACACGCCCATCAAACTTATTGGGCTGAGATTCCGAAGGGCATGAGCCTTGGCAGGGCCAATCACGCCATCAAGGGCCATGATATCCTCTTTTGTGGCATCCAGCAAATTCGCGTCGGGATATTTCTCCAAGGCCCGGGGTGCAGTGCTGGCAGGCTTCGGCGAAGCTCGGGAAGCTTTAACCATATTCTTAATCAGGCCTTCGCCCACTCTAGCTTTGCCTTTTCGCTTTGCAGCTTCTTGGTCAAACTCCTCTACGTTTATCACTTCAGTTGTCGCACCAACATCGGGCCTCGACTCTTGGACCGCCTCGGAGGCCAACTCTGTCCTTACCTCGGGAGCCAAGGGGTGAAGCTCTTCGTCACTGGGCTCATCGATAAGTCCCCGGCGCTACGTGGTCGATGCTTCGACAGTAGGAGCAGCAGTTTCCTCGACCCGAGGTCCCTTCGCCTTGGCCGCTCGCTTCAGCGCAATCCTCTTTCTTTTGGAACCTGGGGAAGGAAGGGAAGCAGTTCGTTTAATGTGAGGAGAAGTGGAAACGCATGAAAACCGACCTAAGAAAATTTCATCACCTTGTGAGGTCCCTTGGCTTGACAAACCTTTGGCTTTCTTTTCCTCAATCAACCGCTTCGCCAAATTCGCCATCTTGGCTACGCCCTTGGTGACGTCAGCCACCAACTTCTCCCTCTTCTTTGCCCTCTTACCTCCTTTCTCCTCTTCCCCTCCTTCAACCTCCACCTCGGCTTCTTCTTCCTCATCGGCGTCTCTCATAGCCTTGCTGGGAAGACCTGCATAAATAAAAAAAAAAGTCAGAACCTAAGGGCTCGAAGCGAACCTAAGGAGTCGAAGTCATCGGCGACTCACCGTGCCTCTTGCACGCCCATCGGTTCTCTTCCAAGACGGCCAGTACCATCCACTGCCGATCTGGGCGCGTCTTCACTTGTATAACCTCGGTAATCCACTCAAGCAAGTTCCTCGGTGGGTTAACTGGAACCTTCTCAGCTGCAAGCCAAAGATGAAAGGATAAGTAACGATTATGACAATCCAAAGCCGAAGGGAAAACAGAAGCAAGCACTTACGTTGAGCATTCCATACTTCCGGAAAGCCAGGTTCGACTGACAACAACCTCGTGGGGATGAGTACATACCGATCATTCCAACCTCGGTCCCCATGATCCTCGCCCTTACTCAAAATCGCGTAAGAACCCCGAGGCAGAAGAGCAACCACCCCGGCTTTGTGGAAGGAAAGATAGTAAAGAGAGATTAAGTGTTGGAAGGTGAAAGGCAACCCAGCTATGTCGCTCAAGTACTCGAGGGCTTGGACAACCTTCCAAACCCCGGGCCCAAGTTGGGCTAGACAGAGGTTATAGGATCTGCAAAACACGTCGATGATAGGATGTACTGGCAAATTGAACCCTATGGTAAAGGGGTAGGTGAAAACCGAAGAGTACCCCTCGACGTGCGTGGAAACAGCCGAGCCAGGCGCAGGGATCCTAATCTCCACCTCTGGACCCCAACGGCAGTCCGCCCGAACAGCCTCAAGCCTCTCCTCGGTGATGATGCTCGGGGTAACGTGGACGAGAATATTCCTCTTCTTTCCCTTTTGGGCATTAGATTGAGCGTGAACCTTTAAATCTTTGTCATTATTGAAACTCGAGGGGATGACCAACTGAGGATCGATCTCAACCTCGAGAGGAATCTTCCTCTTCGATTTCTTTGAAGGGCCAACTTCGGTTTCCCCCTTTTGCCCACTAGTCCCACTCACTTCGGCCCCGCCTACCGAGCCACCCGCCTCCTTGGCACTGGTGACATAATCACCCTCGACGTCATCCCCATCCTTGCAGCGATCGTCATCGCCCACGTCAGGGTTTACGTAGTCACTGACCTCCGCCGTACTGCGACCAGCCTTCACCTTACGTCTCAGAGGAGTGGGGGCTGCAGACGTGGCCTCGCCACCACCTCCCGCTTCAGCCACCTGCAATGGTGGCACAGAGACAGTGACTTCATCGTTCATGGCCATGGCGGCAAACCGCTCCGCCCTTTCGCCAGAATCACTTGAACCGTGACCGAAGTTTGTAGCAGACATGCTGATAATCAAACGGGAGAAGAAATCTAGATCAAAGAAATAAGTTTGGAGGTTGAAGAAATTTTTCTTCGCAGATTCTGAAGAGTGTCAAGGTTTTCAAGCGGAGTGGAAAGAGATGAAATGAGGTATTTATAGAAGAGGTGCACGTGCAAATAGGGGAAGCAATGATGACTGTAACGTTGGAGAAAACAAAAGACGGCGCGACCGTTCAGTGACCTATCAACAACCGCCACGTAACGCGAAACGGAAGCCCGAAAGATGTGCAGCTTTTTTGAAACCCTTGGATAGGGTTTCGCCACGTCGACTTCCCGCTCAAATTCATTCCACTCCTAGGCGACCTCGGCGTTCACCCGAGGAGTGGGAGGACTATCTGTATTAGGTAAAAATTAACGTGCTCGGTCATCACCTCGGAGTGATAGACCGAAGAGAATGCGAGCCGATGCTCCGAAGAGAGCGGGTTGAACTCGCGACTAAGTCACCGAAGTCGAGCTCCAACGCCGTCACCGAAGGCAAGTTGAGGGTTGAGCTTCGGTGATACGTCCTCTTATCCGAACAGTAAGGTCAGATAACCGAAGCCTTGCGACCAAGCTTCGGTAACCACCTCGGTTCCAGCGGCTTTGCAGCCCACTACTTTGCCCCACTAACTTCTCCATTTCACATCCAGATCGTGGGAAGTGCACTAGCTGATGGTGGAGAACGTGGGCAAGACTCTTAGGCCTATAAATAGAAGTTCATTTTGTATCATAGGTATCCAGAAATTTATACTGAAACTCTGCCAAAATCTGTACTCAAATCATATATTGAAATACAGCTGTTTACTCGCATTTACATCTATTTCGCATATTTATTCAACTTTGATACGAAGAATTGCTTATATTCGAATCCAAATTCGATTTGTCGTCCTAAAACTGATTTAGGCCCGTACACTCAGCATACCTACAACCTATTCCTTGATGTCCTTGACACTATTATTTTTCACCACGGAATTTGCAATTTAAAAGGACTTGGAAGGTAAAATTGGGAGGACATGAAAAGCCCTCGGATGTAGAGAGAAGTTGCGTTATGTATTCCATGCCTCCAGGAATAACAAATTTTTCGACAAGACCAGCTGACCAGTCAGCATGTAAACAAACCTCTCGCACCACCCGAGTCAATGTTGTCATCATTGCTGGTAATGGGAGTTTTCTTGCTTTGGGGGTCATTTGAAACACACCATCCCGGAAGAGTTTCGAGGAATAGAGGTATAGCAGGTATTGAAGAGAAAAACTTTGGTCTGCCATCTAGGCAAGGTTACTCAAGAAGACAATGAGTCCATACTTAAGGCCCAATATGGGATATGAGATATTGTACTCTCAGCACATCTCCTTTACCACTTTACCAATCCAGTGCTTAAACCAAGTTGTAACTGAGTATGTGTATACGAAAGAAAAATAAAAATGTTGGTTGGTGATCCGACTACTTTCCCCCATGGGGTAAACTATCTCATTATTTTTTCATTCATAATTCTTTCAGACTAAAGATGCTATCTTGGTTACCGATGAATTCTAGCCTTTGGTTTTGCTATATGCTTTATCGCAAACTTTATCGTATAAAGAGAAGTGTAGCATCGAGAGGACTATGTCAGCAACCGTCCTCACCAGGGTAGAGAGAACAGATGGAGAAGGATTGCTGGTGATATTTTTTCCATTTCGCACAAATGCCTTCATCTCCCCCTCATCTTCCTTTTCATCGGCAACGACTACTATATCTTGCCTCTCAACAGCACCAGAGTCCAAGGCGATGAAGCATTGATTGGTTGGACTGGTGGAACTTTAAAAAGTCATAATGAATTTGAGAAGAAAAAGTGATGAATATTTAAGATCAGAATATTAGGAAAGAATAAACTCAAGCAAAAATTGTAAAAACTGAAAGCAAGAATCTAAAAATGAGTGAAGTAGAGAATAAGAGATGAGAGGTTCCAAGCTAATACTTATATGCAATGAGTTATCATTTCCTTGGTAACCAGTGGTGATATCAGCTTCGATAAGAATTTTCTGCGTGTCCTGGATGTGATGGTGAAACGACATCTGTCCTTTTGGATTCAAAATTGTAATGATAATCACATCCTTTTTTTCTTGAAATTTTCACTTCTCGAACATCTTATGAGATCCACCTGGATAGTGTGGGAACTATCTGTATAGTAAAAAAATACATCAAAGACCTATTGACCTATACAAGCAAAGCACATTCTGAAGTCAAAGTCGACACTGAGTAAACTAGCTCCAAGTCACCGAAAATTGAAGAGCCATGAAAGCACATTATGCTTGAATCTTATATCATTATTCTGGTTACAATATTGTTAGTCATAAGATTTTCATTTTTTTAAAAAAAGGTTCCACAAAATCATAGTGAGAATAGTGTGTGCCTGAAGGAAGCATGTAAAAGAAAATAAAGGCTCTACCCAGCAGAAATAGAGTCTTAAGGAAACTAATGCAATTATAAAAACTAAAAATATATATTTGTCAATTTAAAAATTAGATGAAATTAATGTAATTTAATAAAGTAGTATATCTTAGTTTGTCTATTGACCTATTCTTATCTCACACCCTTGTACGGAAGAATCTTTCTTGAGAGAAAAGAGGTAAAATGACCTCTCTAAGTTTTAATAGAAGAAAATGGACAAAGACCAAATCAAAGATTGATTAGTTTAAGTGGGAACCAAAATGTAATGTTTAAAAACTTGTGCGTAAAAAAAAATTCTGAATTGTCAAAACCTCCAATTTTAGAAAAATTCAAAATTTCGATTTTCCTCATTCCCTCATTAGTCTACTCATTCCTCTTATTCAAATTCATTTGAAATTAAGTCTCTCTCTTCTCTTCTTTCTCGCTCTTTTTTCTTCTTTCTTCTTCTTTCAGTTTTCTTTTCTAATTTCAATTCATCACCACCATCTTATTTTTCTTTCTTTCTTTCCTCCTCCTCCTCCCCCTCCTCCTCCTCCTCCTCCTCCTCCTCCTCCTCCTCCTCCTCCTCCTCTTCTTCTTCTTCTTCTTCTTCTGCTTCTTCTGCTTTCTCTTTCTGCTCATTTTTCTACTATTTTGCAAAGATTTAGGAAGACTTATCGTACTTCTAACTATTTATTTTGATTTTTTCTATGATTTTACACATCACTCAAGATGTTTACACATCTCAATGATATTTAATTATGTCTCCCCAAAAGTTGAAATAGGTTTGGGGATGTTTTCAATATTTTAGGGAAATATTTACACATCTCATCAGATGTCTAAACATCTTGAGAGATGTGTACACCTTTCTTCACATGTGTAAACATATTTGAGAGATGTGTAAACATCCCGTGAGATATTGAAATATCCCAATATTAAAGTGGTAGAGGATGGTGGAGGGTGGTACATAGGGGTTTGGAGGGTGGTGGAGGATAGTATAGGCGTATGAAGGATGGTGGAGAAGTGGATGATGGTGGTGAAGAAGTAGTGAGGGGGAGATGAGGAGGTAGTCGCTTTCTCTGCTGTTTGATTAGTTGATGACTCGTTAACCTTACTGGACCTGATAATAGTCGACCTCATAATTATGCGTACGAAAGCTTATGTGGTTCTGTCAATAATTGAATTTCTTTGAGGGGAGATGTACGTTTATAAGTACCTGAAAATTTTAATTCATTTGCCTTAAGAAGTGCCACAAATGTATTGGTCAAAATCACCCCAGACACATAGACTTTTTGTTTGGCATCAGTAGAAGATAGAACCACGGTTAAGATAAAAAAATATCGTTAAAAAGAATATTTGATTTCTATAAAATGATATTACAATCTCTATATTCTCCTCTGATTTTTCACAAAGGAAATATGAACAATATTTGAACTTGATTTGAAATCTGATTGAAAAATTTGAAAAGCTTGTTCTTAAATCTTCGTCTTGAATTTGGATTATCTATCATGAACACCAATATGGTTGTCATGAATAATGAATTTTGATTCGACGCTATGAACAAATAACTTTACCTCAAACATGTTGTGAATCTTGATTTGCTTTGGACTTAGAACACCTTAAAGTTGTATGAACTTGCTTGAATACTAGAAGCTTACATAGAATTAGTAACTTCTAATCCACAAGCTCTCCCATTGATTCCAGTTATCAAAGTTTGGTGTTTTTTTGACCTTATGAGGACCCATATTTATAAGTGTAGGAATGGACAATTTATGCTGTTTCATTGGTCTTTTTGAACTGACTACTCACATTCATCCAGTGACAAGTCCTGCACACTTGGCTTAATTCTATTGGTTATTTAATTTGGCTTGGTATTCCACCTTTAATTTGACACATAGTATGATTTCATTGACTCATTTCTTTGACATAGATTGCCACGTTATTTGACACATAGCATGATATGGGCCATGTGGCGGGCTAACAGCAATTTGGGCGTTGGTCTAACAAAGTAGACTCATCATTTGTTACCCAATTAAATGAGCTAGCAAGTGCATTTGAATATCTTATCAAATTCATGTAAATGTTGGACTGAAATAACCACTTCAATTATATTAAGCCACAATCTTTATTCGGCTTTTTCTTGAATTAATTTAATCTAAATTGTTTTATAGATCGAAGTCGTTTAAATCTCAAATACCTACAAGTTCCCTCTACTTCAAACCTTGGTGAGTACCCATATGTTGAACTCAACGGACAAGATTTAAAGTATTATTTATCTTTTTCTAGTAGTTGGCATGAGATAGGAAGCTCAATATTTTTTATTGAATACTTTCTTGAATTACATAATTGTGCGAGACTTTCTTTATTATGTCAAACTTTCTACAAAAAGAATTATTTAAAAAGAATTATTTTGTTACGTACCTCTAAATGTTAATATTGTTTTCCACTTGAACCAGTTAATCCTTGCATGACTATAATATTTTTAAGGGAAACTTACATGGTAATTAACAGAAATAGGGCACTTCTGGGGACTCGTCACATATTTAGCCCTGATAAGAAAAGTCTTACAAAAATTACCACCGTAAAAAATATCTCGGTGATCACTAGCTCTTTCTGGTTAGCAACACATGGCGATCGCCAAGAACTTGTGGCAACAACAACAAATTACCTAATGGAGGCCATTTTTCTTACGGGGCCAACATTGTGATAGCAGCACCAGAAATATCCATTTTGCACACAAACTTCAACTTACACCCATAGACACCAAGCCCAACAAAATAACTCATATGATCCATATTTTAGAATCTTACTTGAAATTTTCCATTTGTGTCTATTTAAAAAAAATAACGCTAGTAACCCACATATAAAATCCTAGCCTTCAACCCTTCCTCATTTCTCCTTCACCTTCAAAGAAAGATTCCTATAACCCATCCTCTACCACCTCCGCCTCTCCTCGCAGGCGCCGTTGCATACCTGTTGTGTGTGTCGTCATTGTATTCTTCTGCCTTTTTTTTCTTTTTGAAGAAAATAGAGATAATTTATCGAAGCAAACTCCATCCAAAGCTCTAGTGAAAGTCCGGCTAGGTCTGTTATCGTGCTCCCTTTTTTTCTTTTCTTATTTCAAATATTTTTGTGAGATCTACTAGTTTTCTGTATACATGTGTACATAAAGGTGTATAAAGTTTCATATTTGCATATTATTAGGGATATATGTTTATATAACTTTTTAATTTTTTGTGAATCTGAAATAAACTTGGTTAGTCGTTTCGGGAGTTAGGACTCCGATTGGAGAGTCAATACTCGTAAAAGTTTCGTAACATCCATTAGGACCTATTTATGTAGTTTGAGCTGAATCAGGCATCGATTGGTAGATCTTGGAAGACAATTTTATTTTCTAGTGTCGGTAAAGCCGAAAAGAGGTTTGCGAGCTCGATTTCGATAAATGAGCTCCAATTCAAAATATGAAAGTGTCGTTAGGTTTGTATGGTCATTTATGACATGTGAAAACTTTCATAAATGAAATCTGAATTCATTCGAATAGTTTTTCCTAATGTTCCGAGGGTAGGAACTTAACCTCTTTTTGTTGAGACCTTATCTTATATTTCGGGGATCCGTTTTGAGATCTGTCTTTGCGAGTAGATCAATCATATGTCGTATGACTTGCATCTAAAGTTTGGGGTGGTTCTGAGCTTTGTAGAGTTTCGTTCAGACTCAAAATGCATCACCAACAGATGTTGGTGGCCTTCCAGACATTTACCCTACGCGATAGCGCCTAAAGCAGCGCTATAGCGTTGTGTCTCTTTGTCCTTCTGCGCGAAAGCTCTAGCCTAGGTGCAATCGCGAAGGCTTCTGGCGTGTTAGCACTGCCTTGGCATGAAAACGCAGGTCTAGAGTATAAGAAGGGGCTTTTGGTTGGCTAACTTCATTTCTAATCAAATTCATCCCTTTCAAGGTTGGTTTTAGTTCTTTCAAGACTACTAAATCATTAATATTGCTCAGGTATTGAACTTATTCCTTTCTAGTGTATCAATTCATGGTTTTAGGGTGAAATCTCATGAATTGTGCTGAAGAAAATTAGGGTTAGAAGTTCTAATAGTTAGATATCTCTTTTGTGAGCACTTATATATGCGATTGTGTTTCTTTGGCTCTGAGAGAGATAGTTTTGAAGGAGTAGGAAGGGAAAGGTCGTTTAGTAATTGATTGGCCCCAGACTTGAGGTATGTATTTTCATCATACTCTTTGACATCCTTTGGCCTATGGATGTTCTACTCACGTGTTTCCTACGAACCTAGCTGCCGCTACATGTACTTACTACGCCATGATTTTGTCTGCTTGATCCAGTATCTCTATGTTGTGTTATGATGTGTTGTATTGCATTCGGCTCAGTGTCGAGCCAAGAATAATGGTATTATGTGGTGGATATAAATAACCAGTGTTAGGCTATAACAAATGAGGGATTAAGTTTGATCAAAGCTCTGTTATTGTTATGGATATTAGTTATTAAGCTGTAAGCTTGAAGTTATATTGAGAATAAATGTTCTAAGATGAATATGACCGTCATTTGGGGGGAAAAAAGGAAATCGATTAAGTTGTGAATATTAACATATCATCTGCTTGACGATGAGAGTCTTTCACCAGTGATAGCTATTTTTTTTTTGCATGTAACCCGGCAGTCTACGTGGTCTCGTGCCGGTTACACCGGCAGTCGAGGTAATCCCGTACAAGTTTTCCCGACATCCGAGGTAGTACCGATGTCGGCTCTTTTCTGGTAGTCGATGGAGTCCTGATACAGAGACACCTGGACACATGTGATCCTATTTCATCATAATACATTCATCCTATTTCATTACTTAGATTGTTGAGTATGATGTGACTACTTATTCTTTATGTTGTACATATGACATATTTGTTTCTGGTTAGTATCGATGTCGGCTCTTTTCTGGTAGTCGATGGAGTCCTGATACAGAGAGACACCTAGACATGTGTGACCATATTTCATCATAATGCATTCATCCCATTTCATTGCACTGATTGGTGAGTATGATGTGACTGCTTGTTCTATGTGTTGTACATATGATATATGTTTCTGGTTATTATTTGTTTCTCTCTTCTCCCTAGCTAGTTTGTCTGCTTCTTTGAGGTGTCTAGCAAGCGCCCACTTGTTGAGTCCTTTCGACTCACCCTGTTGTTGTTATTTTGTGTCTATATATTTCGTTTCAGCAGGTTTCGCTCTAGGGCCAAGTTTGAGACATGATTGAAGAGCGAAGGTGACTTCAGCTTTCAGGGTGAGACAACTCTCATTCAGGATAGCCACTAGTTCTAGTTCTACTACGCTAGCATGAGAGGTATATATATTTCTTTGTACTCTTAGACATTTGGTCTGGATAGCCCTAAACCTAGTAAATTGGGTAGGCAGATGTACTTTTTTCTGAACAACTTATCTGTATTTATATGTGTTATGACTTTTGAGTTTTAATATGCATCTCTCTCTCTTTCTCAAGTTAGTTTTGTGCCTATTTCGTTAATTCAGTTAAAAAATGGTTCGCCCAACGGGTCAAGGGGAGGATGTCGGGTGTCTGCATTCCCTAGACAAAAATTTAGGCCATGTCAATTGGTATTAGAGACCGGTTTAGATTCTATCCAGACTAAGACAATGTCTTATAGAGTCTCGCTGATGGGTATAATGACATTCATACTTATCTACGAAAGGTTATGACGACATTTATGAGGTTTCTCTTATTTTTCTTCCTAATCGTGCGTCGATATTCTAATTGAAAATTAAATCTCATTCGTTAACTTATTTGCAGTAATGGTGAAGACTCGTGCGACAGCTCAACATAGAGTAGGCGCATCGGAGGCGGCACCCGTTATGCAAGCTGCACCGCGTGGTCAGGATAAACGTCATAAACGAGGCAGAGATGAAGCCCAGCCAGGCAACTGCCAAGCCTAGAGCTAGAGCTTCCCAAGCTCCGAGAGTTGTGGATTGTGGTAATGATCTGGTGGTTGGTGCCCAGCTAGAGGCTCCAGCAGTGCCAGTCCCAGAAGGGCAGGGTGGCCCGGGGTTTGTTGTTATCCCAGCATTTTAGGATGAGATGATGAGGCTAATAGGACTTATAGAGAGTCAGTTGCCTCATAGATCTTCTTCCATACGTCACGTAGGTTTTCAAGTTGCTGCAGAAGCAGGGGTTCAGACTTAGGGAGTTCAAGTTCCACCACAGAATATCGGTCCAACAGTTCGTATTCCAGAGGCTGTAGGTGTTGTGCTTCAGGGTGGTCAGGTTGGTCAGCTAGGTCAGGTGGTGGTTCTGTCTAAGAACCCAGAAAGATTATATTACTTCATCAGGTTACAACCGCCAATCTTTTCAGGTTGTTCGACAGATAATGCCTATGAGTTTTTAGACCGATTTTAGTGGATATTGGAAGCTCTGGGATATCTGGAGGAGCATGGCGTAGATTATACATCCTTCTAGTTTGAGGGTCCATCCTTAGCATGGTGGACTACGCTCATCTCGGTTAGGCAGGGATTGCCTAGGATGACATGGAATGAAGGTATTCGTGTTTGGATGAATTTTCTCGTAGGTTTATAGAGAATTTCCTTCCTCGTAGGGAGCTTGATGAGAATCGTCGCCAGTTCGAGATGATTGGACAACGCAACCTGTTGATTTCATAGTATGAGATCCTATTTTTAGATATGTAAAGATATGCTCCAGACTTAGTTCACGAGCCTTCCGAGAAAGTCAGGGGATTTATTGATGCGAATTTCCATCCTTGAGGTCTCGCATGGCTCAAGAGATCGAGGCTGGGACTTTATTTGATGTTGCCGTTAATATTGCCCGTAGATATGAATCCTATCAAAAGGTTGACCTAGAAGAGTCCGAGAGAGGAAGAAAGAGGCCTCGCGGTTCCAGTGACTGTCTTAGTACCTAATCTAGAGGTAAGGGTTATTATCGGAGAGGTCACCAGATAGATCAGCTCGGTCTTTGGCGCGTAGTTCTCAGAATGCGCTAGTGTGTCGGCAGGATTAGCCTCAGTCTCCTTCACATCAGTAGTCTTATCAGAGTCCGCCTATTATTGGGAGGTGTTTCCATTGTCTTGATCCTGGTCATATTAGGAAGGATTTTCCATTCATCAGTAGAGGGGTTGTCACACCCCCTTTTTTCACGAAAACCGCTTGGTTTCTCGGTTTATAGCGCATATGAGGTATTTTTGATTTTTTTGGGTACTATTTATTAAAGGATTTTCCATTTAAGGAAGTGACGGTGTTCGAAGGAACCAAATTATTATTATTTTTTTGGAGTCGCCACTTGACAAGTTCAATGGGTATGCTAAGTCACCAAAAGGTACCTTGGAACACCTATTGACTCGTCAAAGAACCTCGGTTGACTCTCAGGAAGGTATTAGGTATCCTCGAGTCCTGTGCCAAGCACAGTTACTTTTTATCACATTTTTGACTTTTAAAATATTTTGTTGTATTTTTTCCTTTACTTTGATTACACTTTGATACCTTTTATTTGTTGAACATGTGATGGCCTCAACATGAGAGCCTCCACTTATTTTGATTTTATATTATTATTATTATTATTATTATTATTATTATTATTATTATTATTATTATTATTATTATTATTATTATTATTATTTTTACGTTTTTGAAGGCCTAACGTGAGAGTCTATCTTTAAATTAAGCCATTTGTAGCAAAGCCTTATCATGGGTGGCACAACTTAAATATACCATTTGTTGCAGGATTTACATAGCTTACCCCATTCGAATTTTGTTTTCATTTTTGAGCGAATGGATCTATTTACGTCTATTATGATTTCTCAAGATTGTTGAGATTTTCTTGATTTTGTTAAACATGTGGAGACCTCAATGTGAGAGTCCACCACTTGCTTTTATTTTTATTTATTTTTACTTACCTTTCGTTTGGAGGCCTCAACGTGAGAGCCTATATTTAAACTAGGCCGTTTGGAAAAAGCCTTTATTATGGGGCCAATTTACATGTTATGTCAGTTGAAAGATTTACGCAACTGGTCCCTTTGATTTTTTTTGTTTCAAATTTAGCCCATAGATCTAGAAGTGTTATATTTGCCGTGTTTTCTCATTATACAGTTGGGGTATGACTGATTATTTTAAGCTCTAACACCTTCTTAACTTTTGAGGTTCGACTCTCTATGAAAACAAGCGTAGATTTAGGTTGAGGGCCAATTTTGAAATTGGGCTGGAATATTTTTGTAACTTTTGTTTTTGCAACCTTCACTGTCCGTTCTTTAGTTATATAGGTTGCATAAACAGCCTCTTTTTAATGTTGGCTTCATAGCTAGCCCTTTTTGACAAAATTTAGATACATATAACGTATACTGTGTGTTCTCCTCTCTAAACAAATATTTTGCACTACGCAGCCCTTTTTAATGCTAGCTTCAGATCTAGCCCTAGTGGTTACAATATGGGGTTATTATTAAGACATGTAACATACAATCAACATTTAACAAAAGATCTAAATATATTCATGAATAGCAACCACAACATGATACGTAAATAGGTTTTAAGTAAATCATTTCATATATGCTTGAAACATGGTCATAAACTAAATACATACAAGATTTGAGGAATACCTAATAGCAAAAATGGTGCTCCAAATTAACCAAATGAACAGCAACTCAGCCACAACCAGAAGAAACAACCAGCAACAAGACCTTAACTCAACTCCAAATTTCAGCTACAAACAAGAACTAGCCATTCCTTTCCTTCCTTTGTTCTTCTTTCCTACATTTTTCACTGTTTTTTTTTAAACTCTCAGATCTCTTTTTTAGGGGGGGGGGGGGGGGGTTGTTGAGGAGTAAATGTGATATTCAATGTGTGTTGAGCTGCCCTAAATGAAGAGTAAATACTCCCCTTTTATAGGAGAGAGACAAACACCAAAATAGGGGGGAAACTAAAGGGTGAAAATGATGTAAAGGGGTGGGAAAAAATGGTTGTTGGGTGCAAAGCTGAAAATTTCTATTTTTTGCTTCTTACTCCCTCACTAACCAAACAAACAAAAGCTAGAACATGCTATTTTTGGCTTACCAAATCTGCCTCATTAATGAGGCTGATTTCTTGTTTGATTTTCAACCTTTCAAATCTTTTCTTTTGTCCAGATTGAAATTTTTATTTTATTTCTAAAACCATTTCCAGATTTTACTTTAAAAGGTCCTAGACCAACCCAAATCCAATACTCCCATCAGACTCTGGACTAATCCTAAACATGACCCAAGATGACCCTATTATGACTTAAAACTTGACATACAAACACCAGGACTGGGCAGGATATTCATAACCTCCAAACCTTCATACTAGATAGCACATAAATAGTCAAATTACTTGACTAACCATCAGGATTCCAGGAAGAACATATGAGCTAAAAGATAGCACCCCACAAACTTGAACTAAACTTTCCGCTTACACTAGATGAAAGTGGTATAGATTGATACCATCAGAGAAATTTAACCCATGGGCAATGAGGATATATAGTCCTGATGCCTTAGCAAACAAGAACGAATTCCTACAAGCTTACAAACTGATATTCAATCACCAGTTAACATGTTTAAGTTAAGCCGTAAATTTACTTAAATGAACCAAACTACAAAGACAGATCTATTCCATGCTGATACTAAACTAACAATGAGATTCATGTTCAAAACAAGCAAACATATTCACTGGTGCTACATTGGACAAGATTTCTAACTATTTCCTTCTAGTTAACAAAATAACTGAGCTTACTCGTCCAGAACAAAACACAGCAATGCCAAAGCTTTATCAGAACAAAATCTTCCTAAATACAAGCTAATTAACAAAGTGAAGCAAGAAAATGGTGCTTACTACCCTGCCACTGCCCATTAATATGCCACCATCGAGCTAATTTCCTTGACACGTACAAATGTCACATACGCACTGCCCAAGCAGCATCACAGCGCCATCGACATCGTAGTTTTAACACCCCATTGATCAACCCCAATGCTGCCTCGACACAAACCAATTGACATGACATCAGATCAGTTTGAAATAACATCACCATGACAGTGTTTTCAAAAGCAAACAGAAACAGACCCACACACACATTAAGACATCGTCGCCACAGCTAGACGCCAAATCAACCACACCGCTTCACTATCGACATCACATCTCCAATCAGCCTCGACGACACGCCACTACTGCCTCATCGAGCCAACTTCCTACATAGTCACAGCCTTTGGAATACCAGTCATCATCAACGCTTCATCGACGCCAAAAGGTCGAAGCAAAAATTAAATCAAAACAGCCCGTCACCTATACACACACAATACACACGCTGCAAACTATCATCTCACCCTCTCCATCGTCTAACACCCAACCAAACAGCCCTGGTTCGTACTTAAACCACTCGGATCTGTTCCCTTCTTCTTCTAACAGAAACGATCCCATTTGGGGTCGTTTCAGCTAGAAAAAGGAAAGAACGGAAAGAGGAGAAAGCGAAACAGTGCTTACAAGTAAGAGCTCACCGGAGAAACGAAAGGGTCACCGAAAAAGCTTTGACTGTGAATTTCGAACTCCGATTTACCACGAATGGTTGAGAATTTGGATGATTCGAGGCCAGATCGGGACAGAGGGTTTCAAGTCGCATCTGATTACGTAAAGTTTGTTATTTCCTGGCGGCGGAGGGCCGGCAGTGGCGATTTCCGGTGGCCATCTCTAATTTGGAAAGGGTTTCACCGTTTCTAAAGGTGTGGGTGGGAAATGGATAAAAATAGCAAACTTTTGGCTTTTATATGAAGAGCCATTGGGCCCGGTCAATGAGGATGTTGGGTTGAATCTCAAAGGTGTGGGTTGGGCTATGCATAACATCATAGATAAATCATATGGCCCTATTTAATTATCATCTAATTAAACTAATTGAGTAATTTAAACAAAACACATTTTACAAATAAACACTGAGCAAATTATACTAACACACCATGTTACAAATATCACTCACAAATAAACGAATATTTTTGGCCCCTTTTTACTAATTTTTTCATAATTAATTTACTAATATTTTAGATAAAAAATTGACGTAAACTCTAGGAAAATTCTAAGAAAATTAGTACAACTATCTCGAGTAATTACCAATTTGGTGCCAAAATTAGGTGATTACAGGGGTGATCGTTCGTTCTTTCACCCCCAGGCATTTATGTGGTCTCAGGGCACTTCATCTAGATCTCAATCAGCTGGAGGCATGCCACTATTTGGCAGAGGCCGAGAGCATGTATGTGATGATTATTCCGGGGAAGAGTATTTGGGTAGCTACTCAGTTCAGCCGAAAAGGTAGTTCTATGCACTGCCAGTCAGGCAGGATGCTGAGGCATTGGATGCAGTAGACCAAGGTAATTCTTCTTTCCTTATCTGTAAATATGCTTTTATTCCTTAAATCGATTAGGATTCATCTATACTAATGTCTCTGTAGTTATAGGATTTCATCTCTATTAAGGATCTATCATGGTAGAGGGGTGAGTTCCTGGTGTGTTGTATTTCTAGGGGTTGTAAGACCTTGGTTATCTATCCGGTTTTGTGTATGAGAGATTTTGAAGTAAATACTGATGTTGTCTTCTTAGCATCATGTTGTGCCACCCTTAAATGTTGTGTCAAGTCGGTCTATCTCTCCTTTTGAATCTAGTGTTGTAGGGTGACGGAATCCTTATTCAATACCTTCAAGCGTATCATATCCTTTTTGTGTAAAGCAATTAATAAGTAAAGTCTGGTCCGCGTGTCTCTCTCCTTGGTTCGATATACTAGAATGATCATCTCATCTTATGAGCTTATCTTTTGTTATAAAAGGGTTCCTGATGTGTCCTCTGGCGATTAGTCAGAACCCCCATTTCTGGGTGGAAGATTGAGTGGCATGAATGTTGTGCCATAAACTCAGTTAATGTCTATTCTTCCAGTGTGATTCTCTGGCTTGCTTGAATTAGAAGATAGTAGCTTCAGTAACCAGACAAATGAAAGGTGAGCTTCCCGAAGCTCCAATTATTGCTAACCTCAGCTTAATGCCACCTTTTCCTTCTAGCACTAGGGAGTTCGTAGTTGCTCGTGATGTTTCCTGTGTTGGGCCGGAATACGTGTCAATGTAGCGAGGTGAGCATATTGCTTGTGTTTTAAGGCTGCTAAGAGTAATGGAAAGCATTGTCCGACTCATGAATTGAAGCCATCAAGCAGTGGCTTATTGTGAAGGTTCGGAAGTCATAAACCGGAGAGTTGTAGTTCCTTGGCAACTCGAGAGGATAATTTGGTAGCTCAGGTCCGAGTTGTGTTCTACTTATGTTATAGTTAAGTCTTCCTTAGTTGGGCGAATTGAGGGAGGATAACTTGAAAGGATACTATTTCAATCAATTATGTGAGTATATTCTAAATGGAGAAGTCTCCCTCCAATTATGGATGCTAATGGTAATCTTGAAAGCGTCGCCAGAGCGTAAGTTAGATCTCAAGTTTATCGATCTTTTCCATAAACAAGAAGTGTTCTCCAAATCTAAAAGGAATTAGTATTCCTGCTCTTAAAACTCTATCTTTTGGTTCGAGTCGACTTTTAATCATGGCTATTCTCTAAGTTGCTTATAAATAGAACACTTCTTCAATCATGAATGGATACTTTACTCGTTGAAAATTCTTGTAAACAAACAAAGAGCTGGATTGCTATCATTTCACATGTGAGCTTCTTTTTGGTCAAGGTATCATTTATTTTTCATAGCTTTATTCTTCTGACATTGTCTAGTGTTCCCAATCAAAGTTTGATTATATCCATGTAGTTGATGTGTCAAGCAGTTCTTCTGCAATGTATACCATGTTACTTTAATTGTATGGTTTTACACGTAATAGATATTGATGTTCTTCAATTAGTATAAAATGAAACTTTGACTTGCCTTTTTCCGTAGAAACACCATTAACTTCCACTATGAAGCTCTCCATGTGTTCAGATAATATTCAATCACCTGATGGTCTATATAACCAAGAGAGAGAGAGAGAAATAATAACTTTTTCTTGCTTTTTGTGTTATCAGTGACATTGTTTCACTATTATCCTGTAGTTAAAAAAAGAATTAACACACTTTGTATTTTTTTTTTTTACTGCAGACAACAGTACTTTAGCAAAGCCTGTAAAAATTTACCACTTTTGCCGCCCTTCTACGAATAACTTTGTTGCAAGAATATATCTCTATAAACTTCTTTACTATTGCTCCAGAAATATGAAACATGCCTAAGACAATTGTTTAATACAAGATCGGTCAAAAGTTTCTTTTTTCAATGCTACTATTCTTGGAATTTCCTTCTTTAATTTGTCAATTATCTGCAGTCAATGACGTTCCCTTCGTTTAGACAGTAGGTGCAAGAAGTTGTCTGGAAGCCTCAACATTGTGCCTCTTCCCCTTGAAAGGTAATTATTTTCCTTTTATTTTCTTTTGCTTACCCGATATTTTTTTTGAAGGAATTTACAAAGAGATGAGTCTCGATGAACCAATTGACTAGCAATATTTTCTGAAAGTTAAAAACTGTTATTTAAAGAATCATCATACTTGAACTATCAAGAGGCTATAATCAAAGGAACGGTTCCAACTTGATATTAGGGTGTGATGATGTGTTTAGTGTCCCCGCCTTAAGGTAAAAGTTAAAGACTTTATTAAGATGCCAAGGGTTTGACCATAAGGTGTGACTAGATATGTGTTGCATTTCTTCCATGAGATAATAAATTAAGGATCTCATCAAGCTACCAAGGATTTGATCATACGGTGTGATAGGATATGTTTAACATCTCCACCTTAATAGAAAAGATTAAAGATCTCATCAAGCAGCCAAGGATTTGATTTGTGTTGCTCCCAACGCACACGTAAGTATACATGGTCGACAAGTAATAAAGTGATAAGTAGAGTATCGTTCCCACGAGGACTATTCAGACTGAATCCTAGCAAACAATTTCTTAAAAACTATTCAGGGATCTTTTTCAATGATGGTTGTGAAAGTTACTAACTAAAGGAATTAATTAAAAGCAAGTAACTGAAATCAAGTATTCGAGAGCAAACTATAGTTGTTATCAATAAAGAAGAAACGGTCCAGAGTCAGAGCTACAAACAATACAAACAATCCAGTTGAGTTTTCCAGTTGATTCTACTTCTTGATTTCCTAGATTGCTAACTAACAGGTTAAATGTACCTGTGAAAACCTTTCGATTCTTCACGGTCTATGCAGGCTACTCCAATCCCTATATGTCTATGGGTTGAATCACGTGCACGCATTAACGAATTCTGTGATTAGTTAAGCTAGGCGAGCAAGTATATGTCTATCCTACTCACAAATTGGTTCCCCGATGCCCGGGTTCACAATCTAGCTCTACTCTTTCTTATTGCATTCATAAATTCCCTCTTTCGAGTTCAATCGAAAAACCATAGATAGTGTTCAATTATCAGGCCTCAATAACCAAACAATTATGATCAAGAAAGAATAAACAATCCGTAATAGTAAATCAATATATAGAAATCAACTTTCAACCATCAACTTCATGTATTTACTCTACCCCTAGAATGAACAAACTATAGAATTAAAGAGAAGAATAAGAGAAAGAGAGAAAGAACTTGTTTAGAAGACATCTAGGGCTCCTCCCCTCTCCTCCAAAACTTGCTCCAAAGTCTCAACTCCCTTCAAAAACGAAGTAAAAGAGTATTTATAGGGTTTACAAAATCCTAGTAATAAGTTACACCTAAGCCTAGAAGAAATAGAAAGTCCAAAAACGCTCCAGGGGCGCTGTAGCTGGCGCCCCGCGCCCCCGAACGCCCCATCCCAGGCAGAACCCGTCGAAACTTGGGCGCTTTTGGGGCGCCCCGCGCCACTCAAAGCGCCAGAAGGCTGGGCGCTTTTGGGGGCGCCCCGCGCCACTCAAAGCGCCAGGCCAAATTCCTGCCTCCTTCGTCTGCAGCTCGCTTCTTGTCGTGCCTTCGTATGTTCGATCCAATCCTCAATCCAAATCCAATCATTCCTTGCTCGATCATGCTCTTAAAAGCTCCATATACACTTCATAACAACCTACAATCATACGATACAAACTCAGTGCAAAATCACATTCATTAACTAGAAAACGCACGAATAAAGTATCCAAACGTGAGGAAATATTAAGGAAATATAGGCATAAAATGACAAGCATCATATGGTGTGACAGGATTGCTTTAACATCTCCATCTTATGATAAAAAATTAAGGATCTCATCAAGCTGTCAAGAATTCAATCATAAGGTATGATGGAATGTGTTTTACGTCTCTGCCTTAAGCATAAAAAGAAGATCTCTCATCAAGTTGTCAAGAATTTATTATAAGGTGTGAGGGATGTATTTAATGCGTCCGCCTTAAGGTCATCTTATGTCGAAGATTTCACTAATCAATGTCCCATATATGATTATGCCCTTTTCTATTTATGCTGATATAATTATCATTGTCAACATAAAGACTAATCAACCTTAATCTTGTTCTTGTAGCTTACATAATGGTTTACTCCAAGGAGAGTTGCACCGGGGAGAAAATATAACATTCAAAGTTGAATATCATTTCACATCGGGATATTGGGAAAAGATCTGAGTATGTCTTTAGTAGATGTGACCAAAGCTTGAGGAATGCAAAGATATACGATGTTGTCTTTGCTTCACTTCTCACCTATGATAGGAATTCAAATATTCTACAACCTTTTGTGAGGCTTGGTGTCCTTAGACGAATAGATAGCTGACATCACTCGGAGAATTATCTCTCTCTTTGGGATTTCTAAATTCTTGATGGACTGCCGATTGGAGGTTTCCCATACAAAGAAGTGGTGTCTGATGTTATTGAAACTTATAGACCTTGATGAAAAGAAGGATAGATTTGTTCATCATATATGAGAATATTTGTTTGCCCCATTAATCCATCATCTTTAAGAGGGGAAAAGAAATAATCCAAAAGTTCTTTCCAGTGAATGGACACGATTTTGGTACAACAAGTACGTTAAGTATAACCTTGCTCTAGCAAAACAGAGAAGAAGGCTCGTCGTCCATCTTCAATGGATTATCCAGTTGAAAACATAGTAGAAGCGGTCCAATGGTCAAGCACTGAAAAGGCGATACCTAGAGAACAAAATTTGTTGCGCAACTTATCTATCATGTTGGATATGTACATTTGTGTTTTCATTCGACGGGGAAAATTTTAAGATTACAAGTAAGATGGCAAGTGGATGAAAAGTTAGCCTCGTGGTTCTTGTTCGGGCGGTGTAAATCAGTTTTCATGTTCTTCACAGCTGGATCGCATCAAAGTTTATTTTTCCATCCACTATGTATACAGTTGAATGTCTTATTATTTCAGAACTTATTATGTACTTCCTAATCAAATATTTAACCCTCATATTGACATATTCTGGAGAGGGTACTACAAAATATTTTGAAAAAAAAAAGTGATAGGGAAATGTATTCATCGAGGAAAAAATGATGTGTGGAATGCATTCATACTTGACATGCCTCATCCAACTCATTTTGTAGATGACAACAATGCACCACAGTTTGAGTCCAATTATTTCACGAGCATCAATTTTATCTATATTTCTCTGAGGAATGGAGATAACATTATTGTTAAACCATATAGACCACATTGATTTTGTTATTAGTTTTGTTTTTCAATAATGTATCGTTGGTTATTTAGACAAGGATATTCGTGACTTTCCAGTTGATAAAAGGCTTAGATATTGAAGAATTTGTATAGTGTACAACACCATATCAAGGGCAACATTCCCTTCGATTGTATTTGCTACAAAGAAACTTCACTCCACTGATTATACATCTTGGTAGGAGAGTACATGGGAAGTTTCTTGAGGACAAAATTCAAGCTTTAGTGGATATTTTTAGGCCTAATTTTATCTCTCCTTTCGAGGATGAAGCTCAAGATGTTAATACATCTCCCTAGAAGGTTAATAATAAACATGCTTCAAATCCTATAGTGGTTCCGCACGTTAGAGCGAAAAGACTCGATTTACTAAAATCATTTCAAAGAAAGTGGTGCATGCTCCAACAAATACGATTCCAGAGAAATGCCTTCAAGCTTCTCAATCTAAAAAATGAGCTTTTTAGTACACAGCTAGAGCAGCAAAGTATCACATTTGGAAACGAAAAAGGCATGTTGTTTATAAAAAAGTTGTTGAGGTTCAAAGTGTTGGTAGTTCTTCAAGAACATTAACGGCCTTCAAAGAAAAGTAACCATAGACTTCATATTTTCATGTTATGATTACTGAATGACTTATTTAATCATTTTTTTTAATGATATTTTAGCAGCCATATATATATATATTTGAGCAAGCAATTGCATCGCTAAATGAAAAGAAGAAAGTCAGTGATGAATATATTGTGGGACCAGAGTTTAAAGCCAACATCCTCTTCACCCGCTGATTGTGAGCAAGAGACATCCTTTGTTACCAAGATAAAGGTTTAGCAAAGTCATCTTCTACTTTAAATGAGATCACTCATTACAGTCCGATGAAAAAAGCAGATGTGTCCATTTTTAAAGGAAGGGATTTTATCTTCAACTATATAAAGTCATTCATCTATGATCTTACAACGGAAACTTGAGCTAAATTTTCAAATTCTTCCCTAGACTTAATTTCGTCTCGTGAAGAGCAAGTCAAGTCGGCACTTGAGGATACGGAAAAAATGAATTTTGCTGACTTAACTTGCTCTTCACGAGACGAAATTGAGTGTAGGGAAATATTTGAAAGTTTAGCATAAGATGTCATTCAAAGGCAGTAGATGAATGACTTCTAATGGTTGAAGATAAAATCACTCTAATTAAAAATGGACACGTCTAAATTTTGCATTATAATGTAGTTAGGGATCTCATTTAAAGTAGAAGATGACTTTGCTAAACCTTTATCCTGAGGAACTGAGGATGTATCTTACTCAATCAGTAGCTGAAGTGAATTTCACAGACATTGGTCCCACAATAGATTCATCACTGACTTTCTTCCTTTCATTTAACGACACCATTGCTTGCTCAACATTATATGGTTGCTGAAATAACTTATAAAAAGGATTAGTAAAGTCATTCAGTAATCATGGCTTGAAAATAAAAGGTTTATGATTGTTACCTTTTCTTTGGAGGCTTTCAATGTCCTTGAAGAACCACCAATACTCTGAACCTCAACGACTTTTATATCAACATTATTGCCTTTTGCATTTTCAATTACGATCATCATTGCGACTCTTGCTTGTATCCTCAGAAGCTCGTTTTTCAAATTGACAAGCTTGAAGGCATTTCTATGCAACTGTATCTATTGGAGCATACACCGCTTTCTTCGAAGTTACTTTAGTAGATTGAGGCTTTTCATTCTAACGCATCGTAATAGGATTCAAAGAAGGTATATTAATAACTTTCTAGGGCATATTGTATTAACCACTTGAGCTTCATCCTCAAAAGAAGTGATAAAATTAGGCCCATAAATTTCCACCAAAGCTTGAATTCTGTCCTCAAAGATTTTCCCATGCACTTTCTCCTACCAAGATGTATAATCAATAGAGCAAAGTTTCTTTGCAACAGATATAGTAGAAAGAATTGTTGCCTTTGACATGGTGTTGCACAATATTCAAATTCTCCAATATTTAAGTCCTTCATCAAGTCGCATCATGAAGATCCTTGTCTAAATAACTAGGGATACATTGTTGACAACCATATCACAACAAAATCGATGTGGGCTATATTGTTCAACAATAAATTTGTCTCTTCAATGGAACATAGATAAAACTGAGGCTCATGAAATAATTAGACTCCATTTGAGGTGCATTGCTGTCATCCACATAATGAGTTTGATGAGGCATGTCAAGCATGAATGTATTCCACACATCGTTTTCTCGACAAATGCACTTCCTTATCTCTTCTTTGTCAAAATATTTTGCAGTACCCTCCCTAGAATATGTCACCATACGAGGGTTATATGTTTGACCGTTAAGTGCATAATGAGTCTTAAAATAATAAGTCATCCAACTATATACATAGTCGATAGAAAACAAACTTTGATGTGAAAAAATGTGAAATCTTATTTAGAATATTGAAGATGCTTGTCAGAACAGGAACTGTAAGACTAACTTTTCTTCTGCTTGCCATCATACTTATCATCTTAAAACTTCCAGGACGAATAAAGTTTGCGCGTAGCCAACATGATATAAAAGCTGCCAAAAAAGTTTGTTCTTCTGGTGTCTCACACTTCGCTTTTTCAGCGCTTGACCTAAGACCGCTTCTACTATTTTTTCAGCTGGATTATTTGTCAACGATGGACGAGGAGCCTTATTCTCTTTTCTTGATGGAGCAGGGGTATACTTGATGTCATTCTTAAATCAATATCGTATTTATTCACTGAAAGGAACTTTTGGATTATTGCATTTCTCCTCTTGAAGATGATGAAATGCGAAAAATAAATATTCACATGTACGATAAACAAACCTTTCCTTCTTTTCATCAACGCCTATAAGTTTCAATAGCATCAGGAACCATTTTCTCGTAAGGAAAACTTCCAATTGGTAGTCTGTCAAGAGTGTGCAAATCCCAAAGAGATGGATAATTCTCTGAGTGATGTCAGATATGTATTTGTCTGGGGACACAAGCCTCACAAAAGGCTTGTAGAATATTTTAGTTCTTATCATAGGTGAAGAGTGAAGAGAAGACAACATCATATATCTTTGCATTTTTTTAAGCTTTGGCTATATCTGCTAAGAACGTCATCGATTCGTTCCCAATATCCCGGGATGAAACGATATTCGCATTTGTATGTTATAATTTTTCCTACTGCAACTCTCATTGAACCATGTGACGACCTTAACATCAAAGAACACTTACAATATTTGTAAAGCGAAGATTGGCTACTCAAGATGCCATATTTTAGAAGGTCTATTTGATTTTTCTGGTTATATTGGTAGGTCCAATCTGCCATGTAGAGTGTGTTCCTCAAATATTGCCATATATTTACATAATGACCTACTAGGGATTTAAACCAGTAATTTGGTCTCCACCTCACCGACTTTTACTGCAATTACAAGATATCTGAGCTTGGAACTGGGAGAAGTGTAATCCTTGAAGTAAATAATTGTGTAGGCTAATTCCAAAGAGAAATGGAAAAGCTTCACATTTATATGCATACGTGGAGTTTACCCGTCAGCTACTTCCATCTTGGTGGGGTAAGATCTCCCCAGATCACACTTGTAGGATTACACTGGGTATGTTCTTGTTGTTGTTGTTGATGGTGTGACACAAGTAGATTATATGTTTGGATGACGAAAAAGTTAATGAAATAGTAAATCTAGATATTTGGCCGAAAAAATAAATATTCTAGTGATAAAAACTGAGGAAGCCAAGAACAGCAAGGTGATATTATTAATATTTGCACAATGCATATAAAATTATTGCTTGATCCAGACAAAAATGAAACATCTGTAGAGTTGGCTACCAAATCACTTTCACACTAATCCAGTAGGTACATGGAGGCCAAAGTTTGAAACATAAGGACAAATATCTATTTCTACATAAAAAGGTGCGAAGAGACAAACGTGACGTTTTTAAGTTCAATGTTGTTCAGGTAGACATAAAACTCAGGTGATGAGGAAAAAAACCAATATTCTTTTTAAAAACGTTGTGAAAGGAAATTAAACAAGAAAAAATGCATGATTCTACAAAAAATTTCTATATGACAGTAGTAAAATTTTGCGACATCAATATTACTTGAGAAGTTAAAATTCTATCTAGGTTGTACATAAACCAAGTGATGTGCAGTCATAGGAAAAGCTCGCATGAAAGGTTAAAGTCCTCTCTCTTAAAAGACAAGCTTCATGATAGAAAAGAAGCATATACCTTTGAAGTGCCAAACTGCCAAAATCTCTATTTTTAAGCCAAGTATTTGTATGTATCTTCAACAAATTAAGTATGTTCTCATGAACCAGAGAGATGCTCTATTTATAAACAACAGGGCGAGATAGGCACAATCACTTGCCGACTAGGAATGGAGTCTTTCCAAGAATGGAGTCTAAATCCAAATTTCCTTTAAATTTGGAGAAAACTTATCCCATGTTCCATATTATTATCAGGTTGAACTAATTGAGTGTAAATCTTATACTAATCTTGGATTTACAAGCTGGCACTTAAGGAGAAAAGGAGACAAATTCATCTAATAATATTTAATCTCTATTAGAGTTGGCGTCCGTGAGATCCGTGTCAACAATAGAGTCTAGGGTATCAATGGTTATTTATAAATTGATTATAACCGATCAAACCGTACCGAATCAATTATGAGGATTTTTTTTTTAAATCGTAGGTTTCAATTTAAAGTTATAATTGTACTGAGAATTAGGTTAGTTTTTTTTTTTAACAAAATAAACCAAACAAATACCAAACCGAACTGAATAAAATTATAGTATTCATAAAAGATATTTTATATATCAGATATCTATTTGTATAAATATATCTATATGTTTTCAATAAAGCTTTAAATTCAAAACGCTTTAAAATTTTTACCATTGGGCTTGAGCCTTAGGGTGGAATAAGTAACTCCACGGTTCGGTTGTATTACTATAAATACTACAATCAAAGTTAAAACTAAAGTATATTCGACAATTCTCAATTCCAATTTCCTTTAAATCTAGTTCCCATAAAGTAATAGATTTGTTTTGTAAGGTTTTTACGAGTTGCTTGCGTTGGTTTTATAAAGTTTTATTTTCACATTAAATGAAGGTTTTAATCTCAGTTATAAATTTATATAGGACAGTAGATGATAGTCAAATATCCATTTGAAAAAACGAATGAGCTTGAGTTTGACAATCGAAATAATCTCAATGTTTAGTATCGCCTTATTTTTGCTTATGCATCCGAACCCACTTTTTGAATCCCATATTATCTTGAATCCTGTTTAGGGACCCCTGATAAAATATACAACTGGAATATGATATCAGTATTAGTTTGTAATATTATTCTCTTTGTAGATGGAATTAATGTTTTTATTCAATAACTTGAACATATGATTTTTTTTAATGAAAATAATACATCTTTTTCAATGTTATAGATTTGTATGCAAGTATATATTTTTATTTATAAGTATTTTTAGATTACGTCTAAAAAAATCAAAATTAACCGAACCTTACCGAAATCGAAGAGTAACCGAGATGATTTAGACGGTTTCAAAAATTCAAATTTTAGCTACACAAATTAGAGTAACCGAATAATAAGTATGATACAAATTTTCAAACTGACCGACCAAACTGAATTATTGACACCTCTAATAGAGTCTCAGTTCCATAAGTAAAGACACGTCCTTACCTATTTGGATTTCATCATATAATAGAAGCTTTGGAGTCTTGACTATAAAAAATATTATAGTCATACAAGTTTTCTGACATGACCCAAATTTTTGGCTAAGCCGTACGGGCACCCGACTATCTCCCCTAGACCTATCGGACAAACCCTAACAACGAATCAATTCGAATGGTATGAAATTTACTTGAGAACAATAGAAAATGTGCAAACTAACAAGAATGATATAAGACCAATTCAAGATAACCAAAGATAGCCCATCGGAACATATATATATGATGGACATAAACACAAGTTGTCTGAATAAATACAGCTAACTACCTAATAACATAGATTAGAGGTTTCCAGATCCGATATCTAAGAGAATACAAAAATATATACACAACTCCCGAAGGGATCAAAATAAGCCATAACAAGAACACCTATAGCTGGTGGCCCTAATAAACAAGCTGGTTCACCATAGACAGCTGAGTCGCCACGCTCCTCACTCGCGATGCTGGCTGGGTCCGGGAAAAGAATCTGCTGAAATGAAAAGATACAACAAGGAAACAAAGGGGGAGTGTGTCATAAGGACTCAATAAGTGAGAAGTAACAAGTTATCTCGACGAATAGATAAGCTGGTCATGGGAACATAAATAACAACAACCAAATAGATAAGTCAAGCACAAATAATCGATGCAACAATTTAACCAGCAACACACAAATAAGGACATGAAATAAATGAATAGTGATGCAATGGGGTCACATGTGCTCGAAACCTATCTCCGGCACGGGACTCTCATCGACTACCAGGAGATACATGCAATAATAACCCTTTACCGGCTGAGGACTCTCATCGTCTACCGGAAAGTACATTTCATAGTCACAACTGGAGTATAACACTCTTACTTTTAATGAAATATAAAATCAGTGTCACAATATATGATGTACAATATAAACCCGAAGCTAAGACGTAAGAAGTACGCCTATCGGAAGCTACACACGTAAGGAACACGTGGTAGAATATCCACAAGGCCAAAGGCCACCTAATAAAATGGATATAATCACTTACCTCTTGCTGAAGAAGCAACCCACTACTTAAAAACCACTTTCCCCTTCCGAATCTTCTCCAAACGTTCTCGCTCTATTAAAGGAACGGATTACACTTATTATCGAAGCTTTTGGTTAAACATCCACAAACTTAAGCTAAAACGGTTAAGAAGTCAACTTAAAAGTTAACGCCAAGCTCACGGGGTCAAACCCAAAAATCAAACTCACAATCGTATTATCCAATAACACATAAGTCTATAGATATTAACAAGTACCTATTTAAGCTCTACAATCTTAATATTTTTAAAAGAAACTATGGAACATATTTAAGGTGAACCCAATTTGTGAAAATCCTCCAATATTTTAAAACAAAAATCTGGGAAGCAACATGCCTTGTTTTACAACCCTATTGCGTATGGTAGAAAGGAGAATTATGTCTTGCACTTAACAAGAAAGTTTTAGATCCATAAGTTTTTTTCCAGAAAATCTAGAATCACCTAAATTGGAGTTTCAAATCAAAAGTTATGCTCAAAATTCCCAAGAATGTACAGTGTAAAAATGGGACTTAAAACATGCAGTACCTTGGAGCTTATTTTCATCATAGTAAAATGTAGAATCAGACCTTTCAATAAACATGAATATTTTAGATATACAGGTTATCTTTTCAAAGAATATCAGATTACAAAAATCAGACATTCCTATTAAAAGTTATGTTCAAAATTGCAAGGGCTGTACAGTGTGAAAACAGAACAAAACATGCAGTGTCTTGAAGCTCACTTTCGACGTCGTAATTATAAAATTTATAGATCTATAAATTATCTTTCTACAATACTTTGAACCACCTAAATTGGACTTTTAAATAAAAAGTTATGCTGAAAATAACAAGGCTACAGAGTATGAAAACTGGAATTTAAAGAAAACTTACCACGAAACAAAGTACCCACTCTTGAATCAACCCAGATCAAGCCTATGTTGATGATCTAATGGAAGGCTAAAAGATTTCATGCATGATAGTTGAATTGTTTGAGAGAAGACAAGAAGGGTTTCATCTAAGGAGCTTGTTTCTAGCCAATAAGGAAGAAAATGGCAAGTAGATGAGTAGACTAGTGCACTTGTCTTTGTGCATGAAGCCATCTCGACAGATAGCTTCTCTTTGGACACTTAGCTTCTTGTATGGAATGACACCTAACTAGCATGCATATGATGTTATCATTATTATTATATTTTCATATTAGACATATTTAAATAGAGGTTGTAACATTCTCCTCCACTTAAATAAGTCTTCGAACTTGTTCCACCCAATACCAACAACCGATTTATACACATGTATCCAACATCAAATCGTATGCCACTCACAATCAAACTTCATAGAATCTCAAAATTTGGCTAAGTTTCAGAACTTCAAAAAAATTTCGTTAGAGTTTCCTTTGACAATTTGGACTATCCAAAAAGAAAATTCTTGTCTCAAATACCAACAACCACTAACCACATAACAGACCATATATAGACCCCAAACATAGCTTAAGATAATCACTATTACTCCGACAAGGAGATAACTAATCAAAAATATACTATGTCAAAGAGACAAACCACTTTAACGAATCACAGACACTCCGACAAGGAGCTAAATATGCAGCAGCTCGCAATTATCATATGAAATTTAAATGCAAGGACTTTAAAATTCATATACATGATGCCTCAAACAAGTGGGGATACATATCCCGCATGCTCGACTCGAGCTCCCAAGTATCCTCCTTGTGAGGACGATTGTTCCATCTCACTTTTACCATCAAAATTTCTTTAGAACACAGCTTCCGGATGTCTCTACCAACTATGGCAGCTGAAGACTCCTCATATGCTAGATTCACATCTAGCTGAGCTAGATCTATCTCGATTACCTCGGAAGGATCTCAGATGCACTTCCGAAGCATTGACACATGAAAAAATAGATGCACTGGCATAGATGCTGGCAAATCAAGCCGATAAGAAACCTTACCAATGCGCTTCTCGATTCGAAAAAGGGCCAATGAATCTGGGACTAAGCTTCCCTTTCTTCCCAAATCTCTTTACACCTCGCATCGGTGACACTTTCAGAAATACCATGCCGCCGATCTCAACTCTAACTCCCGGCTCCTCCTGTTCGAGTATGATATTTCCCTTCTCTGAGCATATCAGAGAACGACATCTATGCCCATATAAGGCCTCAAATGGAGCCATCTGGATGGAAGACTGATAGCTATTATTATAAGAAAACACTGCTAAGGCCAAATGATCATCCCAATGGCCTCCAAATCTAATGCACAAGCTCTCAGCATATCCTCCAGAACTTGAATAACCCGCTCGGACTGACCATCAGTCTGAGGATGGAATGTCATACTGAGCTGCACTTGGGTCCCCAATTCCCTCTGAAAAGACTGCCAAAACTGGAAAGTAAACTGGGAACCCCGATCTGAGATAATAGAAATAGGAGTACCATGCAGCCTAACCACATGCTTAATGAAAAATCGAGCCACTTCTGAGCTGAATCAGTAGTCTTCACAGGGATAAAGTGGGTTGATTTAGTCACTCTGTCGATACTAACCCAGACTGAATCATGGCGCCGCAGTGTCTTTGGTAGACCAACCACAAAATCCATCATGAACTACTCCCACTTCCACTTAGGAATGGGCAATGCATGAGCTAACCCTGCAGGTCTCCGATGCTTGAACTTAACATGCTGACAGTTCAAGCAACGAGACACATAATCGAACACATTTCTTTTCTCCCCTTCCACCAATATAGCTCTCAGAGGTCCTGGTAAAGTTAGTAATGCCAGGATGAATAGAATAGCGCGAGCTATGATCCTCATGGAGCACAGACTATCTCAGATCGCCCACATCAGGGACACAAAGTCGGCCATTAAATCGAAGAACACCATCCGAGTCAAGCTCAAAAGAGGGAACTCCTCCACTTAGAATACAAGCATGCAACTCCTGCAAATGAGGATCCTCAAACTGTCTTCCCTTAATCTAGATAACTAAGGAAGACTCAGCCACAATACATGCCAAGACTCGGCTAGAGTCTGGGCGAAGAAATCTCATGCCAGAGTCACTAAGGGATTGCAACTCTCGGGCCATAGGTCTCATGTCAGCATAAAGAAAAGCCAAGCTGCCCATAGACTTCCTGCTCAAAGCATCTGCTACCACATTCGCTTTCCTAAGATGATTACGGATTTTGAGATCATAATCTTTAATCAAATCAAGCCACCTTCACTGCCGGCCATTAAGATCCTTTTGAGATAAGAGATAATGCAAACTTTTGTGATTGATATACACCTCACAAGGCTTGTCGTAAAGATAATGCCTCATAATCTTCAGAACGAAGACCACAACTCCCAACTCTAGATCATGAGTCGGATAATTCTTCTCATTTGGCTTCAACTGCATGGAAGCATAAGCAATCACTTTCCCGTGCTGCCTAAGAATACATCCAAGACCTACACGGGACGCATCACAATAGACTACAAACCCACCTGCGCCCGAATGAAGAGATAGCACTGGAGCTGAAGTCAATAAGGCCTTGAGCTTTTAGAAGCTCGCCTCACTCATCGGACCATCAAAACTGAACCGTCTTCTGAGTTAAGCGAGTCAGGGGAGCTGTAATAGTGGAGAATTTCTCCACGAGTCTCCGATAATATCCTACCAATCCAAGGAAGCTACGGATCTCCGTCGAAGTGGTAGGACGAGGCCAATTCTGCACCGCCTCAATTTTCTTCGAGTCTACTTTAATACCTTCACTGGATATTACATGACCCAAGAATGCCACATAATCAAGCTAGAATTCTCATTTTGAGAACTTGGTATACAACTTATGCTCGCGGAGGGTCTGAAGAACCACCATCAAATAATAATCATGCTCCTCGCGACTACGAGAATATATGAGAATGTCATCGATGAAAAAAATGACAAAAGAATCAAGGAACTGCTTGAATACTCGGTTCATGAGATCCATAAAAGCTGCATGGGCATTAGTCAGTCAAAAAAATATAACAAAGATCCTAAATGTAGTCTTTGGAATATCTGACTCTCGAATCTTTAACTGATGATAACTAAACCGCAAATCAATCTTAGAAAAGAATCGCGCGCCATGAAACTGATCAAACAAATCATCAATATGAGGCAAGGGGTACTTGTTCTTGATGGTGACCTTATTTAGCTACCGATAATCAATACACATCTGCATGGTCCCATCCTTTTTCTTCACAAACAGATCAGGAGCGCCCCATGGAGAAACACACAGCCTAATAAATCCCTTATCAAGCAAAGCCTGCAACTGCTCCTTCAGCTTCTTCAATTTCGATGGAGCCATGCGATAGGGAGGGATAGAAATAGACTGAGTCCCTCGCACCACATCAGTGCAAAAATCGATCTCTAGATCTGGAGGAAGTCCTGGGAGATCATCTGGAAACACATCAGAGAACTCCCTAACAATAGGAACGCAATCGAGGGATGAAATCTCCATAGTGGTATCTCGAACCATGGCCAGATACGCCACACACCCCTTATTTATCATCCGCCTCGCCTAAATATATGAGATTATACACCCTGTAGGTGGCAACTGAGAACCCTCCCACACTACCGGCTCCGAACTAGGAAGAGACAAATGAATAGACTTGGCATGACAATCCAAGGAAGCATAACACGATTCCAACCAATCTATGCCGATGATAACATGAAAATCAACCATCTCTAGGATCAGAAGATCCACTAGGGTCTCACGACCCCCAAATGATATTTTATCGGCCGGATAGGCTCGATCTACTATAATAGAGTCTCCAACAGGAGTAGAAACACAAACTGGATCACGGAGACACATATAATCAACATGAAATCCCGCAGCAAAATAAGAAGAAACATAGGAATAGGTAGATCCTGGATCCACCAAAGAATATGCATCTCGACCTTAAATAGATAGAATACCTGTAATAACAGTTGGAGATAGCTCGCCATCCTGCCTGGTTGGCAATGCATAAAGCTGCCTCTGTGGCTGAGCTAGCCGCCACTCTGAGAACCACCACTGAAGGGATCACCAGTACCACGCCCACAACCTTTACCGGGTGGTGGTGTACCTCTAGCTGGCAGAGATGCTGAAGGAACACTCTGAAGCGACGTAAGTGCCGGAAGGCGAGGGAAAAGACATCTACCACCCTGCTGAAGATATGGGCAATCCTTCTTATGATGACTTCGATAACAACAATGAAAACACCCTGAACCATACTGGCGCTGCACGTATAGCTAGTGGTTACTAGAAGGAAACTGGGGCTAATCCTGCCGAGGCCCTGACGCACTCTGAGAACCACGCGCCATAGACTGAGCTGGCCTAACAGGTGCCCTACCCTGCTGTTGATAACTCTTACCTCCAGATAAGGTATTAGGATGCCCAGGACCACTGGATCTCTTACTATCTCGCTCTAGCTATTCCTGCTCCAGTTTATAATATGCCTCATACTCCGAGCAATATCAACAACAACATCAAATGGAGTCCTGGCCTCAATCTCACGAGCCATTTGGGACCAGAAATAAGGAGAAAGCCCATCGGTAAAACGTCTGACCCTCTCAGAGGGCTCCTGCACAAGATCTGGAGCATATGCAGACATCTCAGAGAACAAAAGCTTATACTCGGAGACTGATAGGTTACCCTGTCTAATCCTCTCAAACTGCCTCCTCTTCTCATCCTTTTGACTGCGAGAAAGAAACTTCTCCATGAATCGGTAGGATAACTCACTCTAGGTTAGCTTAGGCAAGCCCTGCCTAGGTGATCGAACTGTGGTCCACCAAGCTAAAGCTGGACCCTCAAACTGGAAGGTAGTATACTCAACTCCGTACTGCTCAAGATAACCAAGGGCCTTTAGAATATGCTGGTATCGATCTAGGAACTCACGAGGCTTGAGCTTATCTGATATATGACCAGAGAATTTTAGAGGATCAAGTCGGGTAAAATTATACAACCTTACTGGATCATCGGCCAGGTTTGCTACATGGGCTTGATAACCAACCTGAACAACCGGAGGCACAACACGCGCTGCCAGTGGAACATAACCACCTGGTGCTACATCTGGAGCGGGAATAGGGGCTCTCTGAACCTGATCACCAATATCTACCGCAGCCTGAGGAATATGAGCATCTACCATAGCCTGAGGCATGGGAGGTCCCTGGGGCAACTGCGTAGCCAAGAATATCATGAAAGGATAATGAAGTGGCGGGGGAATGAATAATCCTTGCTCTCCCTGCCTACCAGGAGCTGGCACTTTCGGAACCTCTACAACTGGATCAGCATGATCTGCCATCCTCGCGGTCCGGGCAGCTCTACCTCTGCCTCGACCACGACCTTTACCGCGGCCAACACCTCCACCTTGTGGAGCAGCAGGCACAGGGGCTGCCGCTGGCTCCTCCGTCTCTCGTTGAGCAGTCACGCGCAGTCTCACCATTTACTACTAAAGAATTAACAAATATATTTAACATCAGATAAGAAGACTCGCACATGATGGGGAAAGAAATAAAGAAAACTGCCTAAATACCACAATAGCCTCTCGTAGATAGGTACTGACATCTCCGCCGAATCAGTGAGACTCTATTAGACATTATCATGATCTGGAACGACTCTAAACAAGGCTTTGATAAAACCTGACACGACCCAAATATCTGGCTAGGCCATGTGGGTACCCGACTATCTCCCCTAGACCTGTCGGGCAAACCCTAACAACTGAATCAATTCGAATAGTATGAAATTTAATTGAGAACACTAGAAAATGTGCAAAATAACCAGAATGATATAAGACTAATTCAAGATAACACAAGATAGCACATTGGGACATATATATATATATATATATATGATGGACATAAACACAAGTTGTCTGAATAAACACAGCTAATTACCCAACAACATAGGTTTAGAGGTTTCTAGATTCGACATCTAAGAGAATCAAAAAATATATACACAACTCTCTAAGGGAGAAAAATAAGACATAACAAGAACACCTATAGCTGGTGACCCTAATGAACAAGCTGGCTCACCATAGACAGCTGAGATCGCCTCGCTCCTCACTCGCGATGTTGGCTGGGTCCTGGAGCAGAATCTGCCAAAAGACATAACAAGAAAACAAAAGGGGAATGAGTCATAAGGACACAACAAGTGATGATTAACTAGTTATCTCGACGGATAGATAAGCTGGTCATGGGAACATAAATAACAGCAACCAAACAGATAAGTCAAGCACAAATAATCGATGCAACAATTTCATAACCAGTAACACACAAATAAGGACATAAAATGAAGGAATCATGATGAAATGGGGTCACATGTGCCCGAAACCTATCTCTGGCATGGGGTTCTCATCGACTACCTGGAGATACATGTAATAATAACCCTTCACCGGCGTGGGACTCTCATCGTCTACCGACAAGTACATTTCATAGTCACAACTGGAGTATAACACTCATACTTCCAATGAAATATAAAATCAATGTCACAATATATGATGTATAACCTAAACCCAAAGCTAAGACGTAAGAAGTACGCCTATCAGAAGCTACACACGTAAGGAACATGTGGTAGAATATCCACAAGGCCAAAGGCCACCAAAAAAATAGATATAATCACTTACCTCTGGCTGAAGAAGAAACCCACTACTCAACAACTGCTTTCCCCTGCCGAATTTTATTCAAACGTTCTCGCTCTATTAAAGGAACGAATTACAATTAATATTGAATGTTTCGGTTAAACATTCTCAACCTTAAGCTAAAACGGTTAAGAAGCCAACTTAAAAGTTAACGCCGGGCTCTTGGGTCAAACCCCAACGTCAACTCACAATCGTGTTATCTAATAATACCTAAGTCTAAATATATCATCAAGTACCTATTTAAGCTCTACAATCTTAATATTTTAAAAATAAACTATGGAACATATTAAAAGTGACCCCAATTCGTGAAAATTCTCCAATATTTCAAAACAAAAATCTAGGCAGCAACATGCTCTGTTTTACAGCCCCTTTTTGGTATAGTGGAAAGGAGAATTATATCTTGCACGAAACAAGAAAGTTTTATATCCATAAGTTTTCTTTCCGAAAAATCTAAAATCACCTAAATTGAAGTTTCACATCAAAAGTTATGTTCAAAATTCCCAAAAATGTACAGTGTAAAAAGGGGACATAAACATGCAGTGCCTTGGAGCTTATTTTCATCATAGTAAAATATAGAATCAGATCTTCTAATAAACATGAATATTTTAGATATACATGTTATCAATTCAAAGAATATCAGATTACTAAAATCAGAGTTTTCTATTAAAAGTTATGTTCAAAATTGCAAGGGCTATACAATGTGAAAATGGAACCAAACATGCAGTGTGTTGAAGCTCACTTTCGACATCGTAAACATAAAAATTATAGATCTATAAATTATCTTTCTACAGAACTTTGAACCACCTAAATCAGACTTTTGAATAAAAAGTTATGCTAAAAATACCAAAACTGCAGAGTATAAAAACGAGAATTTAAAGAAAGCTTACCACGAAACAAAGTACGGACTCTTGAATCAACCCAAAGGAAGTCTATATTGATGATATAATGGAAGGCTAGAAGATTTTCATGCAAGATAGTTGAATAGTTTGAGTGAAGACAAGAAGGGTTTCATCTAAGGGGCTTGTTTCTAGCCAACAAGGAAGAGAATGACAAGTAGATGAGAAGACTAGTGCACTTGTCTTTATGCATGGAGTCATTTCGACACATGGCTTCTCTTTGGACACTTGACCTTTTGCATGGAATGACACCTAACTAGCATGCATAGGATGTTACCATTACTATTATATTTTTATATTAGACATTTAAATAGAGGTCGTAACATTTTGACAATTAAAACCTTATGTATTCCACTTTTTATTGCCATTACTCTCAATAAAAGACCTACCCGTTTAAATGCCTATTTTAGGGGGAGTGAAGAGTCGTGACAGGTTTTTAAGGTTATCTCACCTCATTAATTTTGAATATTAACCATTAATTTCATACACTCTCAATTATCTGCCAATTTTGAGCAAATAGATATACATAATTCCACTTTCACAGTTCCCACTTCACTAAACCGAGCGGTAAACCAAAAAGTTAAAAACATTTCAAAAGAGTAAATATTTAGTTCATATCACATCTCTCTCTACCAATTTGGAATCTAAATATCATTCTGAAGTGAAAAAGCTCTTCAATTCTTACCGTTTCTGCTTTAGCTTTACAATTTTGATTATGAGATTATAAGGAAGATATTTTTTAAAATAAAATAAAATTGAAAGCCGGAATCCATTTGAGATTTCCTTTTGTATTTCTTGATATTGGTGTAAAGTGAAGTGATCTTTACTCTGGTAGATGAAGACGGGGGATGGCTAAAGTGATGATGTTTCTGGCATCTACCCACTTAATATAGATTATACTTATAATTTAACGTATATCTTATGCATATTTTAAAAATGATTATTTAAAATTATTACAGTTTGTCTTTATTTCATGTATGCCGCGTGTGTACTGGTTGTATATATATATATTAGGTATTGATCACGGCCATAACTCGTCCTCAAAAAGGATAAGCAGTCGCTGCAAATATAATCTGGTTTTAATGTCCGGAGTCGATCCCACAGAGAGCAAACATCTACTGTTAACTCCTTTTAAATCGCTATATAAATAACTTTAACAATATCTAATGGTAACAATCTTAATTCAAGTTTGTGCTAAGAACTAAATAACACGATTAAATAAAGAGTGCAAATAAAATAACTAGATAAGAATTCAATAGAAAAAACTTAGGATACAGATTTTCCCAAATTATTGAGATGAATTACTGACAGATTTTCTATAATCTCCCAAAGTGGATGATTGACTCATTCCATACTAGAAATAAGTAAAGTAAAGAAATCCATAAAAAAGAAAATTGAATCTAATTAGGCTAATAGCTCACTGATCGAGCGCTCTTGCGCCGAAGATGAACGTGGCTAAAAAAAAATATAAATATATATATGGAAATAAATTGCGTCCAATAGGATTTGAACCTATACCAAAGGTTTAGAAGACCTATGGGTTTGAATCTAAGAGAAATTCTAGAGAATGTTTGCTATCCTGAAACGGGACTCTATCTTTATTCTCGTCCGATTAATCAGTACCCCAGAACAATACATTTTTGTTACCACGAGATATATTGGCAGCCGCCGATCATTTGATTGGGCAGGATTTTTCTACACCCCTTTCTTGTGTCGAAGACTAGGAAGACAAAAAATCCCTCCTAGAATTTTTTGTTCCCCGCATTTATCCCCCGCTTCCTTATGTCTAAGCTGTTTTCTTCCTATTGATCATGAGCTCTTTAGTTACCGTAAACATCCTCCGATCAATAACAGTAATTTTCTAAAATGTTATTCCTAACCTCGCTTTTAAATCTTCGCAATTTTCTTCCGGCCTCTTACTCAGAAGTGTTGTTGTTCAACAACTACCTAACCCTATATTCTTTTCCAAACAACATAAGGAATAAAGACACAATTAATTGATGGTCATCCAACTAATCACATGAAACATGTAGTTGAACAAATATGAAGGACAATAGTTCAATTATAGAAAAATATTGTCAATACATTCACTCAATAATTTGTTCCATCAATATCCTAGAAAAGGAATTTAGCTACTCATGTTTTTGATGAACACAAAATCTAATGTTAAAAAAACTCCATAGTAATAAACAATAAGAGAATGTTTAGAGAAATTCTGTAAATCTTCAGTTGGATGGACTGTGGCCTCTTCCAAGTACCAAAAATCTCCAACAATGGTGTTTCTTGCTCTTCCAAGCCAATATGGGGGTTGAAAATAGGTTAGAAAACCTTTTATACCTCATATGAAACTCATGGACAAGTTTGCCCCTCGCTACTTTTCGCCAGAAATTTTGCCTCATGGCTGGATCATGGCCTTACGATGGCTGGTCCGTGAGCTTTGAAAATTCTGCTTTCAACTTCATGGTTGTATCATAGTCTTATGATGGCTGGGCCGTGACTTCTTGTCTTCATATTTCCTTTCACGGTTAATCCAAGGCCTTGGCACCTAACAACGTTGCCCCTGTTTGGTTGATTTCTTTACAAATTCACTTCATTTTGTTCCAGATTATCAACCTTTAGCACTTTTTCATCCTACTTGATTCCTACACATTCAAACACCCAATATAAGCACAATATATTAATATTCATGCTAAAACCATCCACAAAAGCATCAAAACTTGAGGTAACTAACACTCAAATAAATGTATTTTTGGCTTAACATCAGGTATATTTCAAGAAACCATATATGCCATAACAACTTGATCATAAAAACAATAAAAGTAATATTGCTTCATAAAAATGTAATTTAAAACATACTATATGCATATGCTAATGCATTACACGGATACCCAATGATATTTTAAACATATATGTATTTTATTTTAAATATATATAGACTCGTGTACTAAAATCAGTGTTAAGTTATATTTATCCTAAAGATAACAAAGTTATATCCCATGCGTAACACATTAATATAAAAATGATATATACATCATATATGTCGTATATGGCATGGCATTATGTACTAAAAGTAGTGTTCAATATTAATTATACCCAATGTAGAAATGACATAATTGTAAAATAAAACATTATCTTATATGTAGAAAATATGCAAATATTTTTTGTATATCTTTAATGTTAAATTCTTACCCGCTTTTGTTGTATATTGAATAAATATGATAACATATTACATGTATACTTGGTGTTTTCTAATTAATGAATGTTTGAGGTATAAAATATGCATATTTTGTGCATAGCATAAATGTCTTAAACAAATTGTTTAAATCACTATTCAATTTTAAACACCAATTTATATCTAGTTTATACTTTATACCCAATGTATAAACGGAAAAGGGTCAAAAATACCCCTAACCTATTGAAAAAGGTTTAAAAATATCATTCGTTAATTTTTTGGGCCAGATATGCCTCTACCATTAACCTTTAGGTCCATAAATGCCCTCAACATTTTATTTAGGCTCAAAATTACCCTAAAAGCTAACGGAATTTTAAAAAAATAAAAAATAATTAAGAAAATAAAATAGTAGAGGATATTTCTTGCCCATAATATTAAAGAAGGGCATTTAAAACCCATTACCAATACATAAGGAGAAGTTTTGGCCCTTTTCTTTTAAAAATTAGCGCTTGACTTATCATCTGTTTAAATAAACTTTTGACAAAAGGTATTTACTACTCGCAGATGTATATACAAAATATAAAATAAATGGAGAGTACAACTAAGTACATATATAATGTATGCAATATCTACCGATTATAAAAGTCAATTGATCATTTCCCAAGAGTATATATAGTTAATATTTTTTTTTATGATTGCTAGATATTATACATTAATTATATATGTGTTTAAGTCGTACTCTATTTTTTAAAACATGCTTCTAATTTTTTTTAATTGATAGTCTATCGAAAACAGCCTCTCCACTTTGGTGGGGGTAAGGTCTGCGTACATCTCACTCCAGACCTCACTTATGAGATTATATTGGGTATGTTGTTGTTTAAGTTGTACTCTCTATTTTATTTTATATCGTGTATTTATATCTGCGAGTAGTAAATACCTTTTGTCAAAATATTTTAAACAGATGATAAGTCAAGCGCTAATTTTTAAAATCTACCTATAATTTTTTAAACGAAAAGGGCCAAAACTTCTCCTAATGTATTGGTAATGGGTTTGAAATGCCTTTCTTTAATATTATGGGCAAGAAATATCTCCTACTATTTTATTTTCTTAATTATTTTTTATTTTTAAAAGTCCGTTAGTTTTTAGGGTAATTTTGAGCCTAAATAAAACGTTGAGGGCATTTCTGGCCCAAAAGGTTAATGAAGAATATTTTTAAACCTTTTCCAATAGTATAGGGATATTTTTTGCCTTTTTCCGATGTATAAATGATTTAATTATACAATCGGCATTGATTAACATGTATACATTATGCATATTTTATGTTTAACATATATGTTTTGGACTTATTTATGGATGACATGTATATCTAATTTATAATTGACATAATCTTGCCATCTTTTATATTGTGTAGACATGATAACAAGTTACATGAATTTTTGATGTTTTTCAATTAATATGAATAAATTGTAAATATTTTATGAATAAAAGTTGGATCTTATGTGAAAGAGGTGAATACTGTCGAAGTAAAAACTCGAAAGCTTTTATGAATAAAAAGTTAATACTATATAAATAATGCAATATGAGTAAAGATGAATATTGTGTGAAGAAGAATATATATATCATTTATGAAATAACTACTAAACAAAAATAAAGAAAAAGAAAAGTTAGGAGTCCTTATGCAATTATGGAGGAATAGTTACTGACATGTTTAGGATTGTTTTTTTTCAATTTCGATTGATATCCGCAATAAATCATCTCTTCCGTAATTGTAGCTAGCTAACATTAGGGAAAGGACGCTGCTAAATGACCATATCTCCATGGACCTAAAATAGTCATATCCGGTGAAAAGTCCATAAAGTCTCTATTCAATTTTGGCTTCAATTACTATTATTTTCCCTCCAATAAGTTTCCCTCCACTATTCTTTTCCCTCCAATAAGTTTTCCTCTAAAAATATAATAATTTTAAATTAGCATATCCACCTTTTTATGGTTCCAATACATTGAATAATTAAATTAAATGTATTAGTATATTATTCTTAATATTGATATATAAGTACATTATTCTTAATATTGAATATATGAGTTTAATTTAAATGAGTACTGAATTTAATTGATTCAATTTTTTTTGCTTGTAGGGATTTTTCATTAAATATTCAAATTTTAGATGGCAACGTAAGTGACCAATTTTTATTGTAGTTAATTTATTAATATATTGAAATTGAACTCATTCGAATTATGGTAATTTAATTGACTATGTAATGAAAATACACACCCTATATATTAAATTATAATTCATATATTAGCATACACACTACTAAATAATACAACAAGAATTATGTGAGAACTAAAAAAAAAACAACTAGGAAATAAATTTGTTGTGGAAATACTATTATATATAAGACAATATATTATCAAGAATAAATATAGATATGACATCATTAATCAAATCACTAATTGACCATGCATTGTGTAAATCATCAGAAGTAGGAATAGGAGCAGTTGTTAGTGTGTCTCAACGCTCTTTATGTTGAACCTCTGGATAATCTCGCTTGCGGTGTCAACCAAGGCCATTTTAGTCTCATGTTCATATTTTTTGCCTTGTTTGATGGGTCAAGAAAGAATAGAATAAAAAAAGGACGAATGTTGTTGCTTGATGGGTCAACTAACGCCTTAGAAATTGAAGACAAGAATTTGTGTATTTAAGTATAGTTGGAGTGAACTTTTTGACAGATGAAGCTACTCCAGCATAATGGCTACTTGTGCGACATTGTAATCGAAGGTCAAAGGTTCGAACCTGGAAAAAGTGTGTCATCTAACCTATTTTTTCAATTACTTTATATTTAGTTACTCTTGCTATGTAGCCAAATTTTTTTATATCTTTTATATGTTATTACTGATACTAATGAATTTTGATTTGCTCTATTTGATCCTTTAATTACTCTTGCTATTAGCAAAATTTCTTGTATCTTCTATATGTTTTCACTGATAGTAATGAGTTTTGATTTGCCTTATCTGATCCTTCAATTACTGATAGTAATAAACAATTGAAGGCACCTTGGGGATATACAATCATATACAATAACATATACATAGAATATTTTCAATAAAATTGGGTATATTTTCCTCTATAAGAACATATATTTTTTGGTCAAACAATACAATTTTTTTTTCAACCAAATTAATAAGATAAATAAGGACATTATCTTGGTTCTAGATTAGATGTGTCACGACTAAGAATATTATTTCGAGCTTAAAATAAGATACTATTTCGCTATTTTTAAGTTAGTGACAATTCATGTAAAATTTTAATTTTGAGTTGTTTTTTCAATTATTTAAATTTAAATTACATGAATATGAAAAATTTTAAAAATTTATACTTTGTGCTTTGCACGAACTAGCCTATGCATATTACAAGTTTTTATGTATATTAATTAAATAAAATATTTTCCTCCATAGGTTATGGTGGGATTCGATTCAAAAAGTTTTATAAATTTCCTAACAAAAGATATTTTATTTTTCCAAAAGGTGGATTTCAAATAAATGCAAAAAATGAACAAACTAATTTTTTTTTTTAAAAATAGCTTTTAGCCTTTTTTTTTTCTCTAGAAAATACTTAGTTTTAGACATCAAGTTACAAAATCTTTTTTGTTAAATACTTTACAAAACTATTTTTTAAATTTTTTGTACTAAAAAGTGCCGTACCAGAAAGAAGAAAGCACAAAAATAATTATCATGAAATTAAAATTTTGTATATATTAAGAAAAATATGAAATATGTACTAAATAAGTTTTTTTTATATTATGAAAAAAATCAGAAAGTCACAAGTTGGTATTCAAATTTTTGAAAAAATATTATAAAAAAATATGCACAAAAAACGTAGTTTTTATACATTCTATGCATTGGGAATGTAAAATATAATAACTACAAAGAGAGAGAGAGAGAGAGAGAGAGAGAGAAATTCAAAATTTTAATTTTTTTTTCATGAAGAGTATAATGGGCACAAAAAAACGTAGGAAGTGTCTGTAATGCCCCCAATTCCCTAGTGAAATGACTTAATTATCCCCAGTATGGCCATTAGTGCCAAGAAAGGTATGGTCACATATCATTTTCCTTAAGGAAAAACTCAGCTAATTGCTTTTACTTGATATCAGCAAGGTTTACCCTTTTTTAGATGTGAAATTAGCTTATAATCATATTATCATTTGTTATGGTAGTTATTATAAGGTTAGCCTTTGTGAAAATTGCCCAACGGTTATTTAGATGTAAGGCTATTATACTACATGGCTAGATATGTTATTTTCCTTTTGTTAGCCCAAGGTCCAAATGTAAAAATTTCGCGTAGGGGCCTGTTTGGCGCATGTAATTGATCCGTAGCCGTCAAAAATAAATTCGCTGAGAAATAGCCATCTCCGGACAAGTCCCAGTATTTTTAAAGTCCCAGTATTTTATTATGGGACTTTATATAAAGCTTCAGTAAACTAACCCCAGTATAAAATAATGGGACCTTTGAACATGACAGTTCAAAGTCTCATTATTTTGTCATGGGGCTCTATATATAAAGCTTCAGTCTAGTATAAAATAATGAGACCTTTGTTGGCACTTGAGGAGTCAGGCGAATAAAGCTTCAGTCCAAATATTCGCTATCATAGACTGAAGTACCTCTAAACAATCTCGTCCATCAATCATGTCGGCATAGAACCAAGGCGGCTTTCGCTACATTTATATCGTAACTAAACCTTCCTTGATCACGTATACCAACATAATCGAATGACATAGATCAAGCATGGATGCGTAGCATGGAAATTACATGTAATGTGATCTAAACATGCCTATTTCCAACTGGTCCAACCGAAAAACAAGTCAGGGAGGGTAATAAACTGAATACTTTATTTCTGCAGAAATATTCCTAAAATATCCATACACTGAAAACCGTAAACCTGAACCAAAAACTGAAAACCACATTGTGTCTATGAATAGAACATTAAAAGTTACAAACTCCCACTAAAACTGAATATCCTCAGATGACATAACACCCATACGAGCAGTGTGCTCATGAAAGACATTGGGTGGTAGTCCCTTAGTAAGCAGATCCGCAACCATAGAGTTTGTATTAATATGCTCTATAGACAGCTCACCTCCCTGAACCTTTTGCTTAACAACCAAGAACTTTATGTCAACGTGTTTCTTTGACCTCTTATTGTTATTAGCAAACCTGACTGCCGTTTCATTGTCACAGAATATCTTAAGTGCTCTTTCAATTCCGTCTACAATTCGCAGCCCAGTGACAAAATCTAGCAGCCATGATGCACGTTCAGATGCCTCAAAACATGCTACATATTCAGCTGCAAATGTGGACGGAGTAACGAGTGACTGTTTAGCACTTCTCCAAGAGACAGCTCCTCCAGCAAGCAGAAATATGTAGCCTGAAGTAGATTTTAAACTATCTTGGCATCCCGCATAGTCGGAGTCTGAATATCCAATGATCTCCAACTTATCCGACCTTCTGTATGTGAGCATGTGCTCTTTTGTTCTCTGTAGATACCGTAAGACTCGTTTGGCTGCTTTCCAATGATCCATTCCCGGATTACTCAGGTATCTGCCCAACATGCCAACAATGAACACAATATCCGGACGCGTATAAACTTGAGCATACATTAGACTTCCTACTGCTGAAGCATAGGGAATCATCTCCATTTCCTTATGCTCAAATTGATTCTGAGGGCACTGTTCGAGACTGAACTTGTCTCCTTTAGCCACAGGGGTATCACCTGGTTTACAATTTTGCATGCCAAATCTCTTTAAAATCTTTTCAATATAGGCCTTTTATGATAATCCAAGAATACCTCGAGAGCGATCTCGATGTATCTGAATCCCTAATACAAAATTTGCATCACCAAGATCTTTCATCTCAAAATTCTTTCTCAGAAATTTCTTGGTATCATGCAGCAAGCCCATATCGTTTGTGGCAAGAAATATGTCATCGACATATAAAACCAGAAAAATATGCTTACTCCCACTGAACTTGTGGTATACACAATCTTCAACAAGATTCATCTCAAAACCGAATGAGGTGATAACTTGATGAAATTTGTGATTCCACTGACGAGACGCCTGTTTAAGCCCATAGATGGATTTCTTTAATTTGCAGACCATAGACTTTGCATCACCAGACACAAAGTTTTCAGGTTGCACCATATAAATTGTCTCATCAATGTCACCATTGAGAAACGCAGTCTTAACATCCATCGGATGTAGCTCAAGATCAAAATGTGCGACTAATGCCATTATAGTCCTGAAAGAGTCTTTCGATGAAACCGGAGAGAAAGTCTCTATATAATCGATGCCTTCTTTCTGGGTGAAGCCTTTAGCAACAAGACGTGCCTTGTACCTTTCCACATTGCCCTTCGAATCCTTCTTGGTTTTAAATATCCATTTGCAACCAATGGGTTTCGCACCTTCAGGCAATTGGACAAGCTCCCATACGTCATTGTCGTTCATAGACTTCATCTCCTCATTCATGGCATCAATCCACTTTTGAGAGTTAGAACTTTCCATGGCTTGACGGAAGCTGATTGGATCAGCTTCAGTCATTCCAATGTCATCTTCATGTTCTTGGAGAAACATAAAATAATCGTCTGGAATTGTATTTCTCTTCTCTCTCGTGGATTTCCTTAATGGCATTGGTTCTTGAGGCTGTAGAGTTTGTTCAATGATATTGTCTTGATCTGGAGTTGTTTCTCGAGCAATGTCAGGTATAAGAGACTGTTCCTGAGCATTGTCAATAGCAATTTGAGGAATATCAATATGCTCCTCTTCAAAGACAAAGTCATTTATTCTTTCTTTCCCCGCAAACTCAACATCCTCAAAGAACCGCGCATTATTCGTCTCAAAAATAGCCTTAGTTATGGGATCATAAAATTTGTAACCCCTGGATCTTTCAGAGTATCCAATAAAATAACAACTGATAGTCCTGGAGTCCAGTTTCTTTTTATTTGGCCTATAAGGCCTTGCCTCAGCTGGACATCCCCAAATGTGCAAATGATTTAAGCTAGGCTTTTTGCCTGTCCAAAGCTCATAAGGGGTCTTATCAGTTGCTTTAGTTGGAACTCTGTTGAGTATATATGCTGCGGTCTTTAATGCTTCTCCCCAGAGTGATTCAGGCAAGGTAGAATGACTAATCATACTTCTCACCATGTCTTTAAGCGTTCTGTTTCGTCTTTCAGCAACACCATTCATAGTGGGCGAACCCGGCATGGTGTACTGTGGGATGATACCGCATTCCTCTAGGAATTTCGCAAATGGTCCTGGACGTTGTTCACCTGATCCGTCATATCTACCATATTATTCACCACCACGGTCAGATCTAACGCTTTTAATATGTTTGCCAAGTTGATTTTCAACTTCAGCCTTAAAATTTTTGAACACATCCAGCGATTGCGATTTTTCATGAATGAGATATATATAGCCATATCTTGAAAAGTCGTCTATGAACGTTATGAAATACTGTTGACCATTCCAAGAAGCTGTAGGGAATGGTCCACAAATATCAGTATGTATTAGTTCTAAGACGTCAAGTTTCCTGTTGGCTCCAAATCTCCTACATTTGTTTGTTTCCCCTTTATACAATTCACACATACATCAAAATCTGAAAAATCAAGGGGATCGAGAATACCGTCTGACACAAGTCTCTCAATTCTCCTTTTGGAGATGTGACCTAATCTCTTGTGCCACAACGAAGTTGAATTCTCGCTGGTTAATTTGAGCTTTTTACCAATTATATTTACATGCAGGGATTTATTATACGAAGCAATTGTGTCTAGTAAATATAGATTATCATAGCCTGATAAAGAACAGAATCCAACCAATTTTGAATTATGAAAAAGACTAAATTTTCCATTTCCAAATGAACAACAATAACCAAATTTGTCCAAAGCTAAAATGGAAATCAAATTCCGTCTAAAAGACGGTACAACAAAAGTCTCATTCAAATCCAAATAAAAACCAGTTCTTAACAATAATCTAAAAGTTCCAATTGCTTCGACTTCCACCATCTTGCCATCACCTACGTAGATGTATCTTTCACCATCACTTGGCTTTCGGCAATTCAGGCAACCCTGCACAGACACACTGATGTGAGTTATTGCACCAGAATCTATCCACCACGTGTGTCTTGGCACTAAAGTCAAATTAACCTCTGAACAAACAAAATTAAGAAGCGTACCTTTCTTTGCACGCCAAGCGTGATAGTTGGTACACTGCTTCTTCTTATGCCCTGCAGCTCCACAAAAGAAACAACCATCATTATCTTTAGGTGGTTCCTTATGTTGCTTCTTTTGTGTTGCTGTATCCGCAGCTTCCTTATTCTTTCTTTTCTTGTCTTTCCTTTTGTCCTTTGGCACAACGGCTAAGTGAGCACTTTCTGTCATTTCTTGCTTCAATCTATCCTCTTCCTGAACACAGTGTGAGATGAGCTCATTCAGAGACCAAGTCTCTTTCTGACAGTTATAGCTCACCTTAAACTGGCTAAACTGTGGAGGAAGGGGTTTCAAAACCAGATGTACTAGCAAGTCCTCAGAGAGTTCCAGCTTAAGTGCTTTCAACTTTGAAGCAAGATGAGACATTTGCATAATGTACTCCCTGATGTTACCTTTTCCTTGGTACCTCATTGAAATCAGACTTGTCAAAAGTGTACCAATTTCAGCCTTTTCACTCTTGACAAAAACTTTTTCAATTTCAGCTATAAATTCCTTAGCCGTATTCACCTTATCATACATAGTGCCCCTGAATGTTTCTGGAATGGCTTTCTTCATGATCATCATACACATGCGATTTGATCTTTCCCACCTTTCCATCTCTTTCTTCTGTTCAGAAGTACTGTCATAAGTAAGAGGTGGTGGAGAATCAACCCTTAACGCAAGGTCGAGATCCATGACTCCGAGAACTATGTTGAGGTTCTCTTGCCACGATTTGAAGTTAGTGCCATTTAGCATAGGAATGGAATTGATGTTGGCAGTAATACTTGCAGGAGTAATTTCAGCTGAATCAGAGAACAATAACAAAATAAGCTCACATTAAATTTATACCAAAATTGAAAATAAATTTGAATAAAGGTAAACCCCATCTCAAGATACCGGGTACTCCATTAATATTTCATCTTTGGATAAAATATTAACTTGTAAGTGGTATCTTGTCGTAGTAATCAAACATTGATAATAAAACAACATGTCAAATAAAAAATCTTCCTTTGGGCCGATTTATTATTCACACGTAAAACCAAATAATCATCACGTATTTATTACTACAAAGATGTACATGCAATTCTGTTAAACATTGATCTTCCTTTGGGCCGATCAACATTCACATAGGTTACACGCACACAACCTTTTATATTTTAAAACAAAAAAAATCTCTACAAGAGAGGTCACTTTGGCGACATCGTGCTTCAAGTTATTCATCTTAAAATATATACAACCATACCAATATTCAAATTTAAATTCACCAAATGAACATATGAATTCTCAAGCCAAAACTAACTTGATGGTGGACCCAAAGAACACTCAGAAGTGCAGCCAGTATACCATTACCCGTAAAAAAAATGGAGTAATTATATTGCACCATAAAAGCAAAAATACAAAAAAATAGAAACACCTTAAGTGGCTATTCAGGCTCAATCACGCCACAAGTTTGGCATAGCAACCACAGATCCTTTAGTCCTAATCAACCTTTTGTAATTTTTTTTTAATTAGGACAAAATATCAGTTCATCCATAAAGATTAATATAATCACGTGAAGGATGTAAGCTTTTCTGGCGCAGAGAGAAATCCACCTTAAAATAACTAATATTCCATGCCCTATAACCGCAAACAACCAAAACCAATAGCTCAATAACAACAAGAATTAAATAGTTTGATTGTTTAAATCAAAAGATGCCTTTAAAGTAGAACTAAAAACCCCAAATTTCTGCGGCGGGTTACAGCAACTAACTTTGTGTCATACAAAACGACACCTTCAACCTTTGTTATCATTAACCAATTAAACCTTAAATTCCAAACTGTAATCAAACTATGTAATTTTTAAACCGAATAGTTACTGTAATTGCAACTAACAAAATTCTACCCAAAATATTTTGAAGATGTTCTTAGTATTTTTCCTCATGTATCATAAACAATTCTTAATAACTTAACATAATAGAGGCTCTTGATACCACTTGTTGTAACCTAAATTGTAGATTATACTACATCAGCCTCAGGATCTACTATGTCAAATCATCAAGAATTATAAACTTAAAGCGGAAGCGTACCTGAATCCATAGCAGCAGGTGTGATTCTTCAGTGCCTTGGTTTTTGGTCTTCCAAACCTAGACGTGAGCCGTTTTCTCTATTCAACTGATGATGGGATATCAGTTAATAAAACCTACGTCTGATTTGGGGACCATAACCCCTTTTTATACTAGAGTATAGTTTATGTAATTCTAGTTTAGCCCATCATTAAACTAGAATTACATCTGAGTATCTACACATTAGCCCCATACTTTACGAGGTGTCTAAATAGGTCCACATAACTTAAACCTTAGTAGATCACGTTTAATCTGGACCAACCTTTTAATGATAGCAACTGACATTTAATTATTTATGTATTTATATATGTGTAAGTCCATATAATCTTACAGATGAAACCAAAACTAGTTCTCTGTAGTTTTGTGAGTTTCAATAGATTGCTTTTTCCATTTACGTGAAATGGCCATCTACTATATACGTGCCGGTAGTAAATACAGAGAGCTTTCTAGAGAAACTATTTTCACAAATAAGCTTAAATGGAACGAGATAGACAATATTAAGGGTTTAGATAAACTTTCCAAGTTTATTTGGGATTGATGAGCAGTTGATGTTGCCATTTGTAGGTATTAGAAATTTTGTTCTTTGGTGTTGTTTCTTGTTCCAAATGATAACTTGAGTATCATTTCTGACAAGAGTTTAAAGTCAGTGCAGGAAACAAAACCAGCCTTGATTAGAGCATGGACGGATTTTCTCATGCATATTAGTCATTGACATAAAACAGGAGGTGCACTGAAAGTAGTTTTACGGAGGAATGTGATTGTTACTAAGTTTACAAATTAGGGAACTTGTTAGTCAGAATTTTTTTTCCTTTTAACAATTGGATATTATTTATTGAACTTTCTTAATCTGTTTCCATTTGAAAGTAAACTAAATGGAGGTCAATGATTAATATGCATAAAGAAACCCGTCATATGTCCTAATCCGGATAAATTAAGAAACTATCCGTTTTGTGCAACATATATACTTAATCGATTTGATTAAAAAAATATAAATTCTTTTGTATATTTGTTAAAATCGAATAACAGAAATTCAAATATAACCGACTGTTAGAATATGGAACGACAAACATAAAAGAAATATTGATTTATCGTTTGATTTTGTTTTTGTTAATATGTTGGTTTTTTAAGGTTGTGTCTAGACACCCTAGTAAAAAGCGGTGATTTGCAATAATGGCCTTCATAAAGGTGATCTTGATTTTTAGAAATTGATCGATGCTGCCCATCAGACATAAGTTGTGGGCATATATTAGTTTAAGAAAATAACACTACATATCCAACCAACGCTCTTCCTGTACTTTTTAACCCCTCTTTTTAGAAATAACTCAAATAAACATCAAACTACCCCTTCTAACTTTTTGTAGCCACTCATATTCTTAGATTTTTTAGTCTTCCCCTTCTTATTCTTCCCTTCTCTTTCACCACTGCTGCCGCCCTCCATCCGGCGCCGCACCTGCTTCCGTCACCGTCGGCTCTGCTCCAGTCACCACGCTGCTCGTCTGGTTTGTCTGCTTCATTGCAGATATGTCATTGCTTCACCGGAGTGCTTTGTTGTAGATCTGTCATCACTTCGTCGAATTGCTTCATCGCAGATCTGTAATCACTTCGCCGGACTGTTTCGCTGCAGATCTGTCATCACTTCGCGGAACCGTTGCTACTGCTTCGCCGGATTTCCTCTAACTCCTACTTCGCTGGATTGCTGCTGCTGTTTTGACAGAAAGTTATTGTTGCTTCGCCAGATTTCCTCATCTTCATTTTTTTTGAAGATTAGATTATACACAATTTTCTTATATTAAAATATATATACACGGTAAAAAAGTATGTATACATTGAATATAACTGAAAAAAGTGAATGTATACGTTGTGTATAGTTGATAAATTTAAACTTGGGTGTAAATGTTGTATATACGTGACTAGACCACTTGTATATACTTTGGCATTGTTTGTACACACTGTGTATACTAGCTATAAAAAGTAAGGGCTATTGAAAAGTAAGGGGAGGGAGTTGATTGGCTGTTTTAGTAATTATTCCTAATAGTTTTGCTATTGAGACATGAATTCAAGACATTTTAATAAGCTAGAGACAGCAAGCCTGCTAAATTAACAAAGATTTCTGCCTCATAAGAAAATATTGTTCACAAGTCAATACAACTAAAAATCATGTCCATCTAGGCAAGATATTACTTTATATTAATTATCTTTAACTCATAGATTTGTTGCGAACTTATGCCTCATAGGTAAAACTATCTTATACACATATTATAGCTAGAACTGCATTTTCTAAATTATAATTTTAGGTATAAAAATTAAACTTGTATTTAGTTGAGCCACATGCGATCCTTTTGTATTGAAATTCACCGGGCAATCGTTAAACTTACGTTTATGAATTATACTATTTAAGAAATATGACCGTAAAATGAGAAGTTAATTGATTAGACGGTGATGCTAGAAATATGAGGAATATTTTACTAGTAATCTCTCTAGACTGATCGGATGCGAACCGGAGTAACAATAATAAAGTGATAACAGTAAAGAGCAAACGTTAAGCAAGAAAATGGACAGTGAATGTCTTGACTAACTAGTTGGTTGTTATATTGTCTTAAATCAATACTATTACAAACGAATAATTAAATTGAAACCGGTTAAACAAGATATCAACAATAAGCAGTAAGACGACAGAAACGACAACAATGATTACAAGAAATAAGTAAATAAAGCAATAAATCTTATTGATTGATCGGGCGTTTATGTTCCAGTAAGGAAGGTGAACTTCGTCTTCTCCAAAGCAAAGCAAGGCAAGTCTAAGTTTCAACAATGCAATAGTACAATGGTGGAGAATGGAATGGCAACAAAAGTAATCTGTGATGGCTAGTAAGAGGTATTTAAGTGCTTAATAAGATTGAATTGCTTAGGAGAACGTAAAAATACAAAGGGGAGGGGTAAGTTCTATTTATAGCTGTGGAGTCCTAATCCAAGTGAGACTTCCATCTTTGCATATTCCTCCATCACATGTCAACATGTTTATCCACATCGAACAACCTTCCAAAAATACCAGGAATAGTTGGAGATAACTTATCTCCTGTTGTCGATCAGATACTTGTCTCCGTAATAGTTGTGACCGAATCATCGATCAATTGATCTTTTCAAGCCTCCTTTTCTATTCAACTCTTCGTGGGGAAGTCATTGCTTACTTGACTCCGATGTTTATAGTGTGTTCGCCATGTCACCGATCACATGCACCAAGTATGTGTCCAGATTTTGACCAATACAGATAATCCCCTGCTTGCTGAATGAGCGTCCATGTGAGATTGGCAAGTGGTCTGAAATTTTGGCGGGAAAACACGTAGTGCGCCCTTGACCGAGTACTTTAAACGCCGATTTTCACTTCAACTTTCCATCAAGGCCACGTGCACTGGTTCATGCAGTGGTTACTCTTCACTGGTTACCGAGGTAATGATTACCTCCTTTCCTATATAAAGCCATCATTTGTATTTCTTTGAATTTACAACCTTTTCAAGCTTTTCACTCTTTTTTCTGATTTAATCCATTTATTTCAGTCATTGCTCCATTTGAAAACCACCATCTTTTACAGAATACCTAAAAACTATTCTATTACCAAATGGCTTCTTGGGATATCACCTCATCGCATCATTCCGACGCCAGGGACACTGTTCCTGAGGCGGCTAAAGATGACGCCACCAGCGCGCCGTCACGCCGGACCGCTGCCGCAGCGGAGCTGTTGCAAGTCGGCGATAAGAAGAAGAAACTGCTAATCAAAAAGCCTACCCCCCGGCGAGATCTCACGAAATCATTCCCAAGGAATTAAAAACGGACAACGATTGCAGCATCTCAGTCCAAACACCTCACCAAGTGACCATTAAATTCAATGTTCCGGTTACTACGGTAACTTGTGCTGTTAGGCTCGAAAATATGGATAGGGTTAAAGATGACTGTGGATGGAAGGACATAGAGGTTATTTGTCCAGATATCGGAGCCAAGCTTCCAGATTACCAAGCTGGTTATTCCTCCATGCTAACCTATCCATTCACGATAGGGTTTTCACTTCCGGTTCACCCAGTCATAGAGTCTTTATGCCGATTGTACAACGTTTGCTTAGGGCAACTTGCACCGTCTGTTTGGAGAGCGGTAGCTATGATAGACTACTTTTTTTCGAAAACCAATCAGGGTTTCAACATTAATCATATCTTGAATTTTTACATCCCCAAGATATACAAAAAGGGAATCATGTATTTTGACAAAAGAGACGGTCGTGGGCTGATTTAAAAAAATGACGAAAATATCCGCCATTGGGACCATCGCTTTTATATATCCCCACGTGCTTGTTGGTGGCGGACAGATGTCCACCGTTACCGGAATGATGAAATCCTGCTCGTAAGTCTTATTTCTGTTTTCTTTTAGCTATCCTCATTTATTTTTTACTAATTTTCTTATTGCTTTGCTAAAATCAGCTGAAAAGTTGCTATCAAACCGGTCACCTACCTCATAGGTTGAGTGATCACTCAAAAATTTCCCTATTAGAAGAGAATGTGGAAGCACATTGCTTCCTTGAAGAATTATGTCGCATCCACCCACCATAAGCATCCGAATTTTCCTTTAACAAAATTTTTTTGTGAATCCATCTTAAAAAACAAAATCTTTTCCATTTGCAGTTATCAAGGGGGATGACGAAGAGCTGGTTGTGGCAGAGGAAGCTGATGAACTTGCGGTCATTGGAGGAGGTGAGGCGAGCAAGCCAAATCCTTGCTCCTCAAAAAAGAGAAGGCTAGCCAATGCTTTTAAGGCGGTTAGCAAGAATGCCCAAGCTCTGAGGGCTGGAAAAGTGGGACAAAAATGAGCCCTTGAGGCTGGGGCCAGCAAAGACGCGAATGTTGGGAGTGTGGCAGCGAACAATGATTCACAAGTGACCGGTGAGGAAGGTATGTTGGTAGTTTTTCGTTCCTCTGAACAAGATGCCGCCGAAGAGTCAGCCTCCGATCAGCCACTAAAGCGTGCTAAGCGGCTAAGGAGGGAGGGAGAGCAAGAGGAGGCAGAGCAACTAAGGTTGATTGACGAGGACCACTCTGCCCCGATCATGGAATTTATTTCGGAGGCGATCCCTCAAGATCAGTTGCCTCCGTTCCCTCAATCTCAACTGCCCCCTATCATAGAGGTTCTGTCAAGTGCTGAAAAAGGACTCTAACAAGAATGCCTCCAAAACCGACCCTCAACGCATCGCTTTCTTGGAAAAGAGGTATAAACTTCCTTTAGATCGGGAGGTTGAGCCATCCCGATCTAAGCATACTGAAAGTTCAGGCTCTTTATTTTTTTGCATCGGATCATGACAATCCAATCACTCCACTGCCCGGGGGGAAGATGTAGCTGCTTATGCTGCTTACAAAATATCTATGGCAACTGGTGGGGTAGGAGAATGGTGATCACGATAACGGTCCCTGGCGACACTGACTTACTTAGGGCTCCAAGGCTTCTTGCTGATCATCTTTATGATGTTACCAGGCTTATTGGGCCCGGATTAATTATTGTTGTGAGTTAAATCTTGCTTCCCATGTTACCTATGACGCCCTCCGGGTAAGGTCTGCTTCTTTTGCACCTCTCCTTTTAAGTGACTTAGTCCCATTGAATTACAAACTCTCTTCTATTTCAGACTACTATTTTGGCGATTGAATCGGTCGATCAAATTTGGCAGCTTCAGGCTACCATTCAAATGTGGAGAGACCAGTTTGATGTGGTGGTGACAGTCGGATGTGCCCTTTACTCCAACCTCGGGAAGGTAAAAGTCAAAGATGCTTTGCTGGTGGAGTAGTTTGATAAGCTATCACCGAGTCCAAAGTTCTATATGAATTGGACTTGGAGGCTCAGATTGCAATCTTGGAACAAATGGAGGTTGATGATAAGGCACAACTAGAAGCTGCTAAAGCCAAAATAGGGGTTACGGAGGCTAAGATTCTGTCCCTGAAGAAGGATCTTGAATTTTCAAAAAAAGGACCTTAAGGCAGCAAAGAACGAGAAAGATGATGCCGTAGCCAATGCCAAGGAGCTACTAACCAAGAATCAAACACTTGTCTTGGAGAACAACGACTTAGACAAAAAGTTGACTGACCTGAAGATTGAGTTCGACGGTCGCCAAAATCTTATGGTGGCAGAGGCTAGGCAAAATGCTCTTGTGGAGCTATTGGACAAGGGATACAATTTGGAAATGGAGCTGCTGGAAGCTGAGGAGACAGTGAAGAGTTATCGCGAGGACCTTGGTCTTTCACTTGAAACAGTCGTGTATGAAACTGAAGACGATGAAAAAGCCGGAGGAGAAAATAAGGGGGATGAGTATGTTGTCATCACCCGTTGTATTTTAATTATGGTTTTTGCGGCAGTGTTTCAGCCGTTTTTTAAATACTATGAGGCCATTGGCCATTTTTAATGAATTTCTTCCTTTTCATTAAGTCTTGATTTCCGAAGATAGAGTTTATGTTTTATCGTTTTGAAGTTTCAATGACTTTACTTGAGCATTGGTTTTTCAAAGATAAGCTATGTTTCCACTGGTCGAAGTTTCAATGACTTCGTTAGTTCTTAGAAAGGGCTTAAGGTAATCGAGCCCAATATAATAATGCATAGTGAAGAACGACGTCTCACTTTCATGTAGATGCATTTTCTGCGAACACTAAGTTCGAAATCAATGAATGGTATTTTACACTTAGCTAATTTGATTAGCATAAAGAATGATGTTGAACGCATTTAGACATGAAGTGTGTTTTATTGATAATGAATTCAGCGGCTATTGGACGCTTAATACAAGATGTCTTTAACCTCTAACATCGGTCGAGTACTATATCTAGTTGTTTGAGGCGTCTTAAGTGATACAATTTATATTCGGTCACTAACAGACTGTTTACATAGGAGCTACTTCTAGACGCGAGCAGTCCCCAGTGTGAGCGTTGAACTTTGATCGCAAAAATTTCCCATTTTTAAACGGTCTCTTAACAAATCATAGGCAGTCCCCAGTATCTAGGTAGCCTACGGGCAGTCCCCAGTCTTCGGGTGATCTACTATTTAGGCAGTCCCTAGTCTTAGGCGATCGACTATTTTCCTATCTTTTCCATCCCCCATTGTTCGGGCACAGGCATGAGGGGCCAGACACCGGACTATCAGCTTCGTTTTATGTTTCTTCGAGTTGCTTTCCTGAAACAGGGATGCAAAGAAGAAAAGCTCGGTTGACTTAAAGATGAAGACTGCGTTAGAGTGTTCGTCAGACTTATCACCCCAGAGTTTGGAGCGTCTAAAGCTCACATATTCGTGGGTGATGTTTGTCATCACTCGATTCCAACTATGCTTATCATCTAAAAATGTTAGTACCAAAAGCAATAATAAAATCGTCTGAATGGATATAATGAAAAATATAGTTAAGAGTTATGATACCGAGCATTTTTAGAAGTAATACTTCTTCAATTGGGTGATGTTCTAATAGAACTTGACTGGTTTCGAGTCCAATGTTTCCAACTGATAGGATCCTTTACCGACTGCTCTCTTGACTCAGTAAGGTCCCTCTCAGTTGGCTTCCAACTTGCCTTCGTTGGGCTCGTCCGATTTTGGCTGCTTCTTCTTCATGACATAATCACTTGCATTAAAACTTCGATACCTGACTTTTTGGTTGAGGTAGTTTTCTACCCTCTATTTTTGTGCTTGGATCCGGATCAAAGCAATCTCTCTTTTGCCTTCAAAGAAATCAAAATCTACTAGCATAGCTTCTTTGTTTGACTCATCGTTGGAGTGAGCGAACCGAAGGCTTGGTTCACCAAACTCCACTGGAATCAATGCTTCAGATCCATTGATAAGCGAGAATGGAGTCTCTCTAGTACTGTTCTTTACAATTGTTTGGTGAGCCCACAATGCGGTCGAGAGTTCATCCGGCCAATTGCCTGTCTTTTTCTTCAAGTATTCAATTATTGTCTTGTTGGAAGACTTAGCCTGTCAGTTTGCACTTGGGTGATAGGGAGTTGACACAATTCGTTTGATCCCCCATTTAGCAAATAAAGCTGTTATCTGCCTCCCGATGAATTGTTTACCGTTGTCACAAGTGATCTCCCTTGGGATCCCAAAACGGCAGATAATGTTCTTCCAAATGAATTTGATAATCTCTTTTTCTCGTATCTTTGCCGAAACAGCTGCTTCCACCCACTTAGGAAAATTGATGTTTGGCATTTTATGCATATATTTCCTTAATATTTCCTCACGTTTGGATACTTTATTCGCACGTTTTCTAGTTGAAGAATGTGATTTTGCACTGATTTTGTGTCGTATGATTGTAGGATGTTGTGAGGTGCAATTGGAGCTTTGAAGAGCATAATCGAGCAAGAAAAGATTGAATTTGGATTGAGGATTGGATCGAGCACGCGAAGGCACGGAACGAAGCAAGCTGCGGACGACGAAAAGCTGGAATTGGCCTGGTTCGGTTTGGGGCACGGCGCGCCTGCTGCAGTGCCCAGTGTTCTCCGCGTTTTGTGGCGCGGGGCATGGCCGTTACTTGCAAGATTCGACGTCCTCTGCTTGGTCCCACGCGGTTTGAGGCGCGTGGCGCCAGCTATGGCGCCCCTGGAGCAGTTTTAGAAGTCCTATTTCGTCTAGGCTTAGGCGTTACTAATTGCTAGGCTTTTGTAAACATTATAAATACTCTTCTTCTTTGTTTTTGAGAGAGGTTAAGACTTTGGAGCAATTATTGAGCGCCATACTTCATTGAACAAGGGTTTAATTCCTATTCTTTCATCTATTAATCATTTCATCATTATTTCATCAAATCATTGTCTTGTGATTATGAGTATGCGTGGCTAAATCTTTCGTTCTAGGGTTAGAGCGTTTCATGAAGGTTGATGTTGAAGATTGAGTTCCACATATTGAATCCCATAACGTATTATTTATTCTTTCTTGATTTCACTTGTTTAATTATTAGGGCCCGATAATTAGACATTATCTATGGTTCTTAGATTGAACTCGAAAGAGGGAATTTATGAACGCAATAATAAAGAGTAGGGCTAGGTTGTGAACCTGGGCATCGGGGGACCAATTTGTAAGTAGGATAGACATATACTTGCTCGCCTAGCTTAACTAATCATAGAATTCATTAATGCGTGCACGTGATTCAACCCATAGACATATAGGGATTGGAGTAGCCTGCATAGACCGTGAAGAATCGAAAGGTTTTCACGGGTACATTTAACCTGTTAGTTAGTAATTCAGGATTCGAGGAGTGGAACCAATTGGAAAACTCAACTGGATTGGTCGTAGTTCTGACCCTGGACCGTCTCATTAATATTGTTTACAACCAAAGTTTGCCCCCATTGTTTGACTGAATTTCCACCATTTTAATTACTATTTTTGTAGTTGATAATATTCTCACTATTGGAAAAGATCCCTGAATAGTTGTTAAGAAATTGTTTGTTAGGAGTCCAGTCTGTATAGTCCTCGTGGGAACGATACTCTACTTATCACTTTATTACTTGTCGACCACGTATACTTGCGTGTGCGTTGGGAGCAACAAGTTTTTGGCGCTGTTGCCGGGGACTAAATTATGGATTGTTTTCTTTTTGAACGATTTATTATTTTCTATTCAGGTTTATTTTTTTGTCTAATTTATTATTGTGTTACTTGTTAACATGACATCTTTTAATGAAAACTGGTCGAATGATAGTTGCTCAAAGTTTGATGATCTTTGTTTACTGTGTGGAGGAACTCACTTGTGGAAAAATTGTCCAAGTATTTCAACCCTGTGGGACTGGTTATGTGAATTTTCTACAACCTTTGACTGGAACTTTTGCAAATTATGTGGTGGTCTGTGGAATTCTTGTCCTAAGTGTCATACTCCTTCCCTAATCAATAGGTGTGATGATTCTAATAGTGTTTATGAGTTTGACAGGAGCGATAAAGTGCAGGTTGTTAGCGAAACTTGGATAATGGAGCACACCAAACTCTTTGAAGCATATGAGAATTTCTCTAAGGAAATAACAAATATGACGAGGCAATTTATGGAAGAAAGAGTGGAGCATACACAAGAAATTGATCAATTTGGTTTAGCTATTCACGACTTGGATGCGAATTTGAGTGATATGGTTGAGGTGTCTAATGCCTAATTATCAATTATCGTGAATAGTAGATTTGAGATAGAAGAGCTTAGGAACCAATTTGAGGAGCAAAAAGTGGAATTTCTACCATTCGATCAAATATTAGTTGAGGATGCCGAAGTTGACAAAATTACATTAAAGTCAAGTGAGGAAAAAGAAAACATCATATTTGAGGACTCTAGTGTTTGTGCAAGTGAGGGTGTCAAAAGTAATGCAATTTTAGAATCGAAGCGCATTGGACCTCATTCCAATCATTTTTCAACATTGTGTTTGGATGGTGACATGAACATTGAGCCACCCGAGCCTATGAAGAAACCAAAGGAGGAGGAACAAGGTGCCTATATTTTAAAGTTTGTGATGTCAAAGAGACAAAAAGATATCCCTCATTTAAAGGCTAAGAAGTGTAAAATGCGACATTGGTTACTTGGTCCTTTTATATTTTTGCCACCACCCCAATACCATAGTCGTAAGCTTGAGGTAAAGTTGGGGATACAATTCATAAGTTCAAGGTGGAGGAAAAAGTGATGAAGTTGTCTTCGTCGTGCCGCGACGTTAAATCAAGCGCTTCTTGGGAGGCAACCCAATTTTCTTGCTTTACTTTTATTTTTATTTTTTTTTACTTATTTTTATGGTTGTATATTACTTTGGGTGATTCTTTGGATTGCAGGTTCATATAATGTCGAGTTTAAGTATGGGGTGTCCTCACCCCTGCCTAATATTGATGACCTGTTGGGGGAAGTCTGAGTACCTCATGCTATATGGAAGATTGGAGGACGCTAGCACCAAGGGCTAGGCCATTCGGCTTGCAGGGAGTTTCTCTTACCCACTCATTTACTTGTTCGCACTGAGGACACTGCTTGATTTTAAGTGTGGGGTGGGGTAACTTCCAAAATTTTGAGGTTATGGATGATTGTACCGTTAGGAATTTAATTTTAGCAATTTTTAATTTTGTCACTTGACGTTATTTTTATTTGTTTCTTGCTTTAATATATAAAAAATGAGAAAAAATTAGAAACCTAATGAAAAATTCTAAAAAGATTTTTTTTTTAGTTTTTGTTAGTGGTACATGTCATCCACCCCGTCCCGTGGTTTTTCTTATGACCTCGGTTCTTTTCTACGGGGAGGCCTTTGAACCGGGTATTTTTTTATTTTCTTTCTTTTTAGGATTAGAGTAGTTAGTTGTTAGGTGGCCCTAGACGAAGAATTAGGTAGAATGCTAGGTGCCTTTGATTTGTTTGATACCGATGTACTTGGACTTATTGCATGTAATACTTGTGGTGTCTTTTCGTTTTAAATTGTGATGCATGCCTAGAAAAAATGGAATGACCCCATTGAGATGCTTGAGTCCACTCACTTGACTTTGTTGTGAACCTTTGTGCATTAGTGCTTAAATCCCACAAGTTACACCATATTTGCTTGATTGAGAGTTGTGATGGAGCCATTTTGTGTGGACTGTGTGCAATGTGTGTTGTGAGGCATATCCTTATTGTACTCCATGTTTGCATATTGGTGTCTAGAACTTGCCCCGTGTGTGTGGAAAGCAAAATCCTAGGTTTGTTCTAGTCTGGAGATGATACAGGCCTTCTTGGATAAGCCTTTTACCTTGATTTGGCTACCCTTATATGCACCCTTGATTGTTGTGATCCCTTTGACCTTTTGTTGGCACCCACACCGCAAGCCTACCCGCTTGTTCTAAATTGCTTTCTTTTGACCCTTTACTCCTTAAGCACTTTAATTGATAGTTTTATATTATTGTGGAGTTTGTGGTTGAAGTATTATGAGGTTTTTGAGTGGAACCAATGAGGGGAATACTTGATAAATTGTGAAGTAGTTGAAGGAGCATTGGCAAGGTTTGGAAAGAATTGAATAGAAAAAACAAATGAAAAAAAAGAGCTGAAAAAAATTGACAAAAAGGAAAAAGAAAAGAAATGAATATCCATCCTTGCTAGTGTTGTGCTTAAAAGAAAAATTGCTACTTGTTGAAAAAGGTGTGTGTGAAATTTGTTGGGTGGTGAATTGGGTGGCTTTGATGAGATATGTGCTTAAATTGAATGTGATGTATTAAAGTGCTTAGGGAGGTAGTCGCTATTATCCATATGTATCCTACCAGCCCCTTAGCCTACATTACAACCCTTTAAAGTCCTAGTTCATCCCGATTGGAGTGAGCCTACATTAGTGGAGTCCTACACTACGGGCAAGCCTATGGTACATCATGTGTGACATGTGAGCTTTTCATGAGAGTGAGTGAATTCTTTCTATGCTATTATCCCCATTCCATTCTTGATATTCATTGTTGTGTGTGATATTTGGGGGACACTCTCTTGTTTTATTGTTGGTCAGGGCACACAGTTTACATGAGATAGGTGAAGTCGTGGCTTCTTGGTTGAGTAGGTAGGGGTCACTTTATGGGAGCATGGTTGCAATGAGTCGAGTTTCTGCATTTGAGTTGTCTTGGGGTGGTTGTTCTCGTGTTTTGAGTTTGTTATATTGTTGGCATGTTCGTTTGACCCATAGTAGTCATGTATGCATTTATTCAATGGTCGGTATCAACCATAGTCACAGGCAGATCTGTTCTACCTAGGTTGGGGAGTTATTTGTGATTGCTCGAGGGCGAGCAAAGGTTCAAGTTTGGGGTGGTGATGTTTGGCATTTTATGCCTATATTTCCTCACGTTTGGATACTTTATTTGCAAGTTTTCTAGTTGATGAATGTGATTTTGCACTGATTTTGTGTCGTATGATTGTAGGATGTTGTGAGGTGCAATTGGAGCTTTAAAGAGCATAATCGAGCAAGAAAAGATTGAATTTGGATTGAGGATTAGATCGAGCACGCGAAGGCACGGAACGAAGCAAGCTGCGGACGAAGAAAAGCTGGAATTGGCCCGGCGCGTTTTGGGGCGCGGCGTGCCTGCTGCAGCGCCTAGTGTTCTCCGCGTTTTGTGGTGCGGGGCATGGCCGTTACGTGCAAGATTCGACGTCCTCTGCTTGGTCCCACGCAGTTTGAGGCGCGGGGCGCCAGCTATAGCGCCCCTGGAGCGTTTTTGGAAGTCCTATTTCTTCTAGACTTAGGCGTAACTAATTGCTAGGCTTTTGTAAACATTATAAATACTCTTCCTCTTAGTTTTTGAGAGAGGTTAAGACTTTGGAGCAATTGTTGAGCACCATACTTCATTGAACAAGGGTTTAATTCCTATTCTTTTATCTATTAATCATTTCATCATTATTTCATCAAATCATTGTCTTGTGATTATGAGTATGCATGGCTAAATCTTTCATTCTAGGGTTAGAGCATTTCATGAAGGTTGATGTTTGAAGATTGAGTTCCACATATTGAATCCCATAACGGATTATTTATTCTTTCTTGATTTCACTTGTTTAATTATTAGGGCCCGATAATTAGGCATTATCTATGGTTCTTAGATTGAACTCGAAAGAGGAAATTTATGAACGTAATAAGAAAGAGTAGGGCTAGATTGTGAACTTGGCCATCGGGGGACCAATTTGTGAGTAAGATAGACATATACTTGCTCGCCTAGCTTAACTAATCACAGAATTCGTTAATGCGTGCACGTGATTCAACCCATAGACATATAGGGATTGGAGTAGCCTGCATAGACCGTGAAGAATCGAAAGGTTTTCACGGGTACATTTAACCTGTTAGTTAGTAATCCGGGATTCGAGGAGTGGAATCAATTGGAAAACTCAACTGGATTGGTCGTAGTTCTGACCTTGGACCGTCTCATTAATATTGTTTACAACCAAAGTTTGCCCCCATTGTTTGACTGAATTTCTACCATTTTAATTACTATTTTTGTAGTTGATAATATTCTCACTATTGAAAAAGATCCCTGAATAGTTGTTAAGAAATTATTTGTTAAGAGTCCAGTCTGAATAGTCCTCGTGGGAACGATACTCTACTTATCACTTTATTACTTGTCGACCACGTATACTTGTGTGTGCGTTGGGAGCAACAAAAATAGTCAGTTAAAATTAAAATAAAATTTACCTTACCGAGCGCTTTAGGAAGCGGCCCGACCAAATCCATCTCCCATTTCATGAACGACCACGGTGACGTTACCAATTTAAGGGGCTCTGCTTGCTTATGGAAGAGATTAGCATACTGTTGACATTTGTCGCACTTTCAATCAAAGGTTTTGGCATCTCTTGATGCGGGGCATACTACCTGAAGGCCTTTTACTAGAAGTCAAGCCAAATTGATTCAAGACATTCATCTTCACTTGACGTTGAAGGACATGAAGGAAGACTCCGAGAGCGGCTTGAAGATCATGAATTGGAGTGCCATGGAAGGAGGATCGCCTAGGCTACTTGGAGAGGCATCCGGGACACATTTTGAGACATTCCAAGGAGCCGCAGGAGGAGGCGGACCGCTCACTTTACTAGGCGGACCGCCCCCTCAACTCTCTGAAGATTAAGGGGCGGACCACCCCTGTACAGAGGCGGGGCGCCTAGTACACTGTGAGACACAACCAGGCGGGGCGCCTACTTGGGGCGCCTACTTCACTGAAGCCCATGATGGGACATCTCATTTATTTGCTATGTTTTGACTATTATAGCCCTACGTGGCCTATGTTATTTAAACCCACTTTGGGGGTACTTTAGGGCTTTCATTATGTTTAGGTGAAGGCTATAAATACTTCATTAGTCTTCATTGAACCTTAGCTTACTTTGATTATTGATGAATGTTGAATAGAGTTGAACTGTTGAGTTATGAAGAAAACCCTTTTGTTGGCTTGAATTCACTAGCGGATCCTAGTTGATTATCGAACCGACACCCGATCATTCTACTTGCGGGTCCCGAGTACGACTCGAAGGTGGTTGCTTAGCGTAGGCTCTTCTTGACACCGATACGAAGGTTTCACGGAACAAGTTCTCCGTGGATACTTTGTAGGGAGTTCGAGACGCGTCTCGTTCCCTTTATCATTCTTTTTTGTCTTTTGATTTTCGATCCTTATCATCTTGGTATCAGAGCAAGGCTCGGATTTTGTTTCTACGAACCCCCGACCCCTGATTCTTCGTGCCTAGGTTGGTTTCTATCTTAGTTTTCTTGTTTGTTGTTGAAAAAAGAAGAAAAAACACAAAAAAAAAAAATAGAAAAAGTTGAAAAAAACCAAAAATTTGATCATGTGTTCTTGGATTGATGGACCCGTTGTGTGATTGATATTGGGGTTTGTTCCTTGTTGGAAACTCGTCATTTGGGTACCTAGAACTCTTGATTCGAAGTTGTTTTTCAAGATTTGAAAATTTGAAACCCTTTGAAAATTTGAAAATTTGAAACCCTAGCTATGAACTTGATGAACATAGTGAATTGTTTGTTTTTGATTGGGGTTTGATAAAAGTTATTGGGGTTTTATCCTTGTAGTTGAAAACACATTTGGGTACCTTCGGATTGCTAAAACAACGTGAGATTTGTTGGATTTTTGGGTGCTAAACCAAGAAAACACGAGTTTGAACTGTGCTGAAGAACATAGTAGGCGGACTGCCCGAATAGTAGGCGGACCTCCCACCAATCTCTCTGATTCTCAGCAGGCGGACCGCCCCTGTGTCTAGGCGGACTGCCCACTCTGAAACAGGTGGGGCGCCTGTTTTGCTGAAAGGTGTTCGGGTAGCTTTTCGTAGGATCTCTTGTTTCTTTGATTGCATAACATCTAACTAGTACTTATTTGAGTAACTTTCCTACTTGATTGGTGCTAGTCCTTTGAAGCTTTTAGGAAACTCAAACCTAGATAGGAGAGTAGAATTCGAAGAAGACTCGTAGTATCATTTGACTCAAGTCCTCACTTTAAAGAGCTTATCGTCCAATAGAGTCACATCAACTCCACTCACCCCGGAGTGCATTTGGCTTGTGAATCGATTGATTGAGTTGAGGTTTGTTGATCAACTTAGTGAAGCTTTTAGTCTTCAAGCTTGAGTGAAATATCCACCACTACTAAACGAGTGAACCGAGTGAAACACTAGTGAGGGTGTGAGTGAGGTTATTTCACTAACGTTTGCTCATTTTGTAGGTACGATGGCCAATAAAGGTGATGATTTCACAAAGAATGCCTTGGCTACTATCCTTGCCAAATTGGATAGTATGAACCTAAGGATTGAAAGTCTTGAGAAGGTGACATCAAGTGCCTTAGTTGAGCAAGGAACCTCAAGTGTCCAAGCGGAGAAAGGGACCCCGAGTGTCCAAGTTGAGAGAGGAGCCCCGAGTGTCCAAGTTGAAGCCGTTGAAGGTACAAGTAGTTCCACCTTCACCCCGAAACAAGTTGTTGAGTTGCTTAGGCAACAACAATGGGTAAAGGAAGATCGTGGTAGAAATGAACAAGTGTTGGACAATCTCCAACGAATGGGCATTCCCCAACTAATGGGCAATCCCCAAAGAAACATTCCACTTCCTGGACTTATTCGAAATATTCAACCTCTTGAGCAAGTTGATGAAGCTCAAGAAGGGGAGGAGGAAGAATATGGTGGTATTGACTATGGAGCTCCTAATCCAAATGGGAGAGCCATGAATTGGGGTCGTAATGTGGATAGGGGTAGAGGCCGAGGTCAAGGGCCACCCATGGGGTATGTTGGAGGGAATGCTAGGAGGGATTATGGTGGTTATGGAGACAACTTTGGAGGCCAACCGGAGCCTTACCAAGGGGGTCGTGATAACAACAATATTAATAGTGTGAAGCTCACTATTCCTTCATTCAAAGGGAGTAGTGACCCGGTTGAGTACATTGATTGGAAGTTGTCCATGGAGCGAATATTTGACACCAATGATATGCCCGAGGAGAAGATGGCCAAGTATGCAATATCTTCCCTTTAGTCCTTTGCTTCTACTTGGTGGGAGTCGATCAAGAGGAATAGAAGGAGGACGGGTATGGCTATCAATGTGACTTGGGGTGAATTGATTCGTGTGATGGATGAGAAGTATTTGACTCACCAATACCGTGTGGACCAATACAAACGTCTCTATGAGTTGAAGCAAGGTTACAAGACGGTTAGAGAGTACTTCAATGAATTTGAGCAAATCCGGATGACCTTAGACTTGGATGAGGAAGAGAATGAGTCGGCCTTGATTCGATTTAGAAGTGGTTTGAACCGAGACATAGCTTCACAATTGAAGTTTCACAAGTATGAAGACCACTATGAGCTATACAAAGATGCTGTTGAAGCCGAGAAATGGCTCAAAGAGGAGAAATCCATTCGCTACAAAAGTAGCACTACTACTCCCATGAGTAAGCCAAAGGAGTGGAAGACTCCTACTCCAAATGCAAGGTTCCCAAATGCAAGTGGTGCAATTGCTAGCAAAGATGTGAAGAAGCCTTATGAGAAGTCTACACCACATGTAGGAGGTAACTCTAAAACTCACTTGAGCAATCCTACTTCTACTTCTACTCAATGCTATAAATATAAGGGTTATGGACATATTGCCAAAGATTGCCCTACCCGAAAAACTATGGTTGTGGTGGGTGAATTGGTGTATGAACAAGATAGTGAGCCCGAGGATGGGGGAGTAGAGGGTGATGAGGAGGTTGATGTGGAGGAGGATGCAATTGAGGATGATGATCCTCATGCCTTCTTTGTTGTGAGGAGGAGTTTAGGTGCCATGTTTGTGGAGGATAGTGAGACTTTGCAAAGGAAAAACCTATTCCATGCTAGATACCGAGTCATGGGTATTGTGTGTTCCATGATTATTGACTCGGGGAGTTGTGCCAATGTTATTAGCCAAACACTAGTTTCCCAATTAAAGATACCCACCTTGAAACACCCCAATCCTTATCGTTTGCAATGGCTTAGCGAGTGTGGTGAATTGAAGGTGGTTAAGCAAGTCATGATTAAGTTCAAGATAGGGACCTATGTGGATGAACACATGTTTGATGTAGTACCTATGCAAGCATGCCACCTTCTATTTGGAAGGCCATGGCAATTTGTTAGACATGTCATTCATGATGGCCGTGCCAACACCTACACGGTCAAGCATGAGGGAAAGAAGTTTGTGCTTAAACCCTTGACTCCCAAGCAAGTAAGCGATGATTACAAGTGTATAAGGGAGTTAAGAGAGGCGGCAAAGGCTAAGTAGGTTGTTGAGACTAGTCCTTTGGCCGAGAGCTTGGTGGTGACTCCACCATCTTCTACCGGTAGCAATGTGCCATGATGCAACCGGGTGAGCTTTTGAAAGGAAATGATGGCAACAAACTACTCATTTGCCTAGTGCACAAAGGTATGATTCTTACATCCGAGCTTGATTATTCCACTAACCCTTTGCCTAGTGCTTTTGAAAATATTTTGAAAGATTTTGAGGATATGTTCCCGGATAAAATGCCAATTGGTCTACCTCCCTTGAGGGGTATTGAGCACCAAATCGACTTTGTCCCGGGATCCCAAATTCCAAACAAACCGGCTTATAGGAGCAATCCCAAAGATACGAAGGAGCTACAAAAGCAAGTGGATGAATTGCTTACTAAAGTCCTGGTGAGGGAGAGCTTGAGTCCTTGTGTCGTGCCCGTGATCCTTGTTCCAAAGAAGGATGGCACTTGGAGGATGTGTGTAGATTGTCGTGCGGTCAACAAGATCACGGTAAAGTATCGACATCCCATACCTCGCTTAGATGACATGCTCGATGAACTTAGTGGTTCTAGTATCTTTTCGAAGATAGACCTTAGGTCCGGTTACCATCAAATCCGGATGAAACCCGGGGATGAATGGAAAACCGCATTCAAGACCAAGTTTGGTCTATATGAATGGTTGGTGATGCCCTTTGGCCTCTCCAACGCACCTAGTACTTTCATGAGACTAATGAACCATGTGTTGAAGCCATTCATCAACAAGTTTGTGGTCGTCTACTTTGATGATATTTTGATCTATAGTAAATCAATAGACGACCATGTTGATCACTTAAGGCAAGTGCTTGAAGTGTTGAGAGCCGAAAAGCTCTATGCTAATTTTAAAAAGTGTGCCTTTGGTGTTGAGAAGGTAGTCTTCCTTGGGTTTGTTGTGAGTGCCCAAGGAGTGGAGGTGGATGAGTCCAAGGTAGAGGCCATTCGTGATTGGCCTACTCCTACTACCGTGACTCAAGTGAGGAGCTTTCATGGTCTTGCAAGTTTTTATAGACGATTTGTGAAAGACTTTAGCTCCATTGCCGCTCCACTCACCGAATTGGTGAAGAAGGACAAACCTTTTGTGTGGGGAGAGCCTCAAGAGAAGGCCTTCCAAGAATTGAAAAGTAGGTTGAGTACCGCCCTTCTATTGCAATTGCCCGACTTCGAAAAGGCATTTGAGGTTGAATGTGATGCCTCAGGGGTGGGAATTAGTGGTGTTTTAATGCAAGATGGAAAACCCATAGCCTACTTTAGTGAGAAATTGAAGGGTGCCTCCTTGAACTACTCTACGTATGACAAGGAGATGTATGCCCTAGTGAGAGCTCTTGCTCATTGGCAACATTATCTTTGGCCTAGGGAATTTGTGATTAAGAGTGATCATGAGTCAACTCAAACATCTTAGGGGCCAAGAGAAATTGAACAAGCGTCATGCCAAGTGGGTAGAGTTCATTGAGTCTTTTCCTTATGTCATTCAATACAAGAAAGGGAACGACAATGTTGTGGCGGATGCACTTTCTAGGAAGTTTGCTCTAGCCACGACTATTGCTTCCAAGCTCATGAGTTTTGTGAGCATTAAGTTGATGTATGCTCAAGACCCTAAGCTAAAGAGCATTCATGAAGCTCTTGAGAAGGGAGAAAGAGTTGAGAAATACCAATGGGTTGATGGCTATATCTTTAAAAATGGTAGAGTTTGTGTTCCTGAGTCCTCTTGGATGGAATTGCTTATTCGTGAAGCTCATTGTGGGGGCTTGATGGGACACTTTGGGAGAAACAAGACCTTGGCCATTCTCATGGAACAATTCCATTGGCCAAAGATGGGGGTACAAGTTGAAAAGCTTTGCAAAAATTGCCTTGAGTGCAAGCATGCTAAATCTAAAGCTAACCCCCATGGTTTGTATACTCCTCTCCACGTACCTACTAGCCCGTGGATAGATATTTCTATGAATTTTTTTATGGGATTGCCACGGTCTAGGGGAGGACATGATAGCATTTATGTTGTCGTGGATAGGTTTTCCAAAATGGCTCACTTCATTCCATGTAAAAAGTGTGATGATGCACAACATGTTGCTTCTTTGTTCATTGATAATGTGTTAAAGTTGCATGGTGTGCCTCAAACAATTGTGAGTGATAGGGACACCAAGTTCCTTAGCCATTTTTAGAGGAGCTTGTGGGGTGCTCTTGGAACCAAGCTATTGTTCTCTATGTCCCACCACCCTCAAACGGATGGGCAAACCGAGGTGGTGAACCGAACTTTGGGTGCTCTTGTAGGAGCTATGACCCGAGGTAAGGCCAGGACTTGGGTTGATAAGTTGCCTCTTATGGAGTTTGCCTATAATTGTACCTTGCATAGTTTGATTGGTATGACTCCATTTGAGTGTGTGTATGGCTTTAATCCTTTGATTCCACTTGATCTAACCCCATTACCAAAAGATTTTGTTGTGAGTTTTGAAGGTAAAAGCCGGGCAAAGGCTATGGTTGAGCTTCATGCTAAAGCAAAGAAGAACTTGGAGGAGGCCTATGCAAAGGTAGCTTCCAAAAAGAACAAGGGAAGGAAGAAGCTTGAGCTCAAGAAAGGTGATTGGGTGTGGGTGCACTTTTGCAAAGAAAGGTTTCCAAACCTTAGGAAAGGGAAGTTGGCACCCCGGAGAGATGGACCGTTTCAGGTGCTTTCCAAGATCAACAATAACGCCTATGTGATTGATCTACCCGGTAAGTATAATGTCTCAAATACTTTTAATGTGACTGACTTGACCCCTTTTGATGTAGGGATTGGTGATGCCGGAGAGGAGAAAGCCATGGTTTAGAGGACGAAACCTTCCCAAGAAGGGGAGGATTATGCGGGGCATACTACCTCAAGGCCTTTCACTAGAAGTCAAGCCAAATTGATTCAAGACATTCATCTTCACTTGACTTGGAAGGACATGGAAGAAGACTCCTAGAGCGGCTTGAAGATCATGAATTGGAGTGCCATGGAAGGAGGATCGCCTAGGCTACTTAGAGAGGCATCCGGGACACATTTTGAGACATTCCAAGGAGCCGCAGGAGGAGACGGACCGCCCCCTCAACTCTCTGAAGATTAAGGGGCGGACCGCCCCTGTACAGAGGCGGGGCGCCTAGTACACTGTGAGACACAACCAGGCGGGGCGCCTAGTATTCAGGCGGGGCGCCTACTTCACTGAAGCCCATGAGGGGACACCTCATTTATTTGCTATGTTTTGACTATTATAGCCCTACATGGCCTATGTTATTTAAATCCACTTTGGGGGTACTTTAGGGCTTTCATTATGTTTAGGTGAAGCCTATAAATACTTCATTAGTCTTCATTGAACCTTAGCTTACTTTGATTATTGATGAATGTTGAATAGAGTTGAACTCTTGAGTTATGAAGAAAACCCTTTTGTTGGCTTTAATTCACTAGCGGATCCTAGTTGATTATCGAACCGACACCCGATCATTCTACTTGCGGGTCCCGAGTGTGACTCGAGGGTGGTTGCTTAGCGTAGGCTCTTCTTGACACCGATACGAAGGTTTCATGGAACAAGTTCTCCGTGGATACTTTGTAGGGAGTTCGAGACGCGTCTCCTTCCCTTTATCGTTCTTTTTTGTCTTTTGATTTTCGATCCTTATCACTTCCCCAATTTCCGGCCAGTAGTAACTGGCTCTGATCAATCTTCGTACCAAAGATTTGCTTCCGGAGTAGTTACCACACTCGCCTTCGTGAATTTCCTCATTATGTAGTTTGTCTGCCCCGGGCCCATGCATTTTGCTAAAGGATCATTGTACATTCACCTATCGAGCATATTGTCCATGAAGCAATAACGGGCCGCTTTAGCTTTGAGTGCCCGGGCAGCTTTCTTGTCTTTGGGAAGGGTACCTGCCTGCAAATAAAAAAGAAATTCGCTTCTCCAATCCTAAGTTGTATTGACAGAATTTACCTCATTCCGAGTCTGATTGAGAGTCAATTTAAAGAAATGTACGATCGATCCGTTGAGCCTATTTTCAGTTACAACCGTTGAGCCAGGATTGGCTAGGGCATCGATCTCAACGTTTTCTTCCATTGGGATTTGCATTATCTTCCATTTCTTAAAGGAGAAATACATGAACAACCCCTTAAAGTTGGCGCCAATTGTCAGTTAGACAGTCCAACTTTCTAGATTACTTTTCAAGCACCTCATAGAGTGTATAAGTAAACGTTTTAAACACCTCAGTTCAGCCGATGTTGTACATGGTTTCCAATCGCAGGTGAGGTGGCAAAGTTAGTAATGAAAAATTGACATATGGAATTTAAAAGAAAAAAGAAAGAAAAATTAACACCTAAAAATTTATAAAAGAATACTACTATATTTGAAGGGAAAAAAACACAAAAAATAAAAATGGAAAATCATCATCTCCTTCCCGTCTTCTTCCTCACCTACCCCCCACCCCCATTCCATTTCATCTCCTTCAACAGAGAAGCTTTACCCAATCATTATCTCCTTACATCATCCGTTTTTCTTCTTTCTCACAACCCCCACCCCCTCAACCCCCGCGACCCACAATTCCATTTCAACAAATAAGCTCCTATAAACAAAATTAAACTTACCAACATTTTGACAGTCACTAATTGGTAATCAAAGTACCCCAATTTCAAATTGTTACACGGTACAGTAAGTGTCGCAATTTTCTTGAAATTTTTTGTGGGTTCATCCTTACAAGCATTCATGGTGTCACTTAATGTTCCCACACCATCCAAAACAAAAGTGAATCAATTCAAAGTGGACCTAAAATAGATCCCAACACCTTCAGACCATCAGAATCCGACCACCTCCACCACCTCTGGCGTCTTTATTTTTTTTATTTTTTTTAAATTTTCGAGCTTCCTTGAATTTGTCCATAATCTGGTGAATATGTGGAGTTCAATTGATTTGTCTATGACTGCGGCGGTTGCTGGGTCGGTGAAGCAAATTAGAAGTGGGATGGTACGAGGTAGTGGATAGGAGTTGTATACTTGTATTGACCATGGTTTGTAGAAGCTGAGAAATTTTTGCTTCATGGTTGTAACTGTGGTAATGCCAAGGCAGGATCTTGTTTGATAAAGAAGAAAGAAGGAATAAAATTAAATAAATCTAAAAAACTGTGGGGCCCACAAAACTTTATTAAAAATAGGGGATTAAACAAAATCTGAAAGCTTCATGCGCTGAAATTTGAGTGTATAATACTCATTTTGCCATGTCAGCGTGAGGGGCTGATGTCACATAGGGTGTGGTGAGAAGAGGTATCTGGAAAGTCACTTGAAAAGTTGGAGTGTCAAACTGACAACTGGCGCCAACTTTAGGAGGCTGTCTATGTATTTTGCCTTCCTGAAAAGAGATTAGAAGATTGTGTACCTTTACTAGCAATTGTTGCATTCTTGTGTCTCAAGCGTTGAAGTCCCCTTGGATTTGGTTTACCACTAGTTTGGAATCACTTTTTATTCCAGGTCATTTGATTTTCAACTTCTTGGCTATTTCCAGACCTACAGCGAGGGCCTCATATTCGGCCTCGTTGGTAGTTGAAGCATGTAATTTAATTGAATACCTTAACTTTTCACCCGTTGGTGCCATGAGTAAAATGCTAATGCCGGCCCCTTTTATGTTTGAAGCACCATCCGTGTAGAGGGTCCAGACTCCGAGGCCGAGATATTTCATCATCATTTCTTCTTTCTTCACCTCCAGAAGAATATTTGCATTAAAAACTACTACAAAATCAGCCAACACTTGTGATTTGATAGCGGTACGAGGCTGGTAAGTGATGTCATACTCACTCAGCTCGACCGCCTATTTCATTAATCTTTTAGATAAATCTGGTCGATGTAAAATACTCCGTAAAAGGAAAGTAGTAATGACATAAATAGCATGGCATTGAAAGTATAGTCTCAATTTTCGTGCAGCTATAACAAGTGTTAGTGCTAATTTCTCTAAGTGTGGGTACCTTGTTTCCGCATCAAGTCGAGTTTTACTAACATAATAGATAGGAAACTATTTACTTCCGTCCTCTCGGACGAGAACTGCATTTATAGCTACTTCTGAAACGGCGAGGTAAACAAGCAATACTTCCCCATCCACCGGTTTTGAAAGCAGCAGAAGGTTTGATAAGTATTACTTCAACTCTTTTAAGGCTTGTTTGCATTCTGGCGTCCAACCAAAGCTTGTGTTTTTCTTCAAAATGGAGAAGAACTTGTGACACTATTCGAACGACCTCGAGATAAACCTGCTAAGATAGGTTACTCGACCGGTCAGTCGTTGGACTTCCTTCACCATTTTGAGCATACCGGGAATGTTGTAAATTGCCTTGATCTTGTCCGCATTTGCTTCAATCCCTCTTTGTGACACGATGAATCCCAAGAAATTTTTGGACCCGATTCCGAACGCACACTTCTCCTGGTTCAGCCTCATGTTGAACTGCCTAAGTACTGTAAACGATTCTTTCAAATGATCCCTCACTTTCAATGATTTCACCAACATATCATCAATATATACTTACATTATCTTCCTGATCATGTCTTTGAACATTCTTGTGACCAACCATTGAAAGGTAGCACCAACATTTTTGTGATCGAAAGATGTGACTGTATAACAGTAAGTCCCCTTGTCCGTTATGAATAAAGTCTTTTCTTGATCCTTTGGTTCCATCAAAATCTAATTATATCCCAAATAGGAATCTAAAAAAGCACAATATTTCGTCTCCCGCAGTCGAATCGATCAACCGATCGATGTGAGGAAACGAGAATGAATCTTTCGAGCAAGCTTTGTTCAAATCGGTGTAGTCCACGCACACTCTCAATTTTCTGTTTTTCTTTGGGACTACGACCGTGTTAGCCACCCATTCTGAATATTTCACTTTTCTAATGAATTCGTTCTTCAACAACTTACTAACTTCATCATCGATCACTTTCTTTCTAAATCCCATGTTCGACCGTTTTTTCTGCTTCACCGGTCGATGCGTTGGATCGAAATTTAACTTATGAGTAGCAACTTTTGGGTCTATGAGAAAAACAATCAGATTTATCTCTAAGAAATAAAATGGCCATCGCTTTCATTTCAGGCGTTAACGCGGCCTCTATATACACTTTGCAATTAGGTTGATCTTCAAACAAAACAACTTTCTCCAAATCTTCTAGGGTCGAATCCTTAGCCTTTTGCTTATTGGGTTCTCTAATGCAGGCCCGAATCTTAGCAAAGTCTTTGTCCGTAGGATTGGGTTCCTGTTCGATCCGATCAACCAAGGATTCCGATTGCTGTAATTGCTATTGTTGGGCGTCCGAGCTGACACCGCTCTTTACTGCTATAAAATAACACTCACGAGCAATCCGCTGCTCTCCTCTAACTTTGCGAACTCCCCACGGAGTTGGAAACTTAACAACTTGATGCAAAGTAGACGACGCTGCTCCCATTGCATGGATCCATGGCGATCCCAAGCTGACATTGTAGGCCCTTTCTCCATCCATCACCATAAAAACGGTCTCATTAACACATTTTGTGTATGTTTTTATCATAATTTCTCCCAAAGTCGTTTCACTTGAATTATTGAATTCGAACAGCACAATAGACTTTGTTATGATCTTATCGGTCAATTGCAGCTGTTCTACCACCCTAGAATGGATGATATTAACAGAGCTGCTAGCATCTATCAAAACTCTCTTTACGTCTGCATCACCCACTCTCATTGTAACTACCAGTGCATCGTGATGGGGATGTATCCTCTCATCGAAATCAAAATCCCCGAACATGATTTCATCGTTCATACTTTCTCGCGTCCGTTTATCCCGTATGACTGTAACTTTAGCATATTTCTTTGTCGTATACCTTAATCAGTAGACCTCAGCCCCTCCAGAAATAACATTCACCATTTTCCTTGGGGCCAGGGGCTTTGGTGCCTGGGGTCCACCTCTATCTATATTTTTAGCGAAATTTTCCTTTCCTCTTTCAGTTAGATATTTTGTTAACTCACCCTTTTCAAGCAAATGCACTACCTCGTAATGCAATGCTTTACAATCCTCGATGGTGTGTCGATGATGGTGATGGAACACATACCAAAAACTTTCATCTCTGCTACTTGGACTGGTTTTCATGCGTCCGGGGAACTTTACCACTTTCTCGCCCTTTTCTCTCAATACATTCACCGGCCCGACCGTTGAGATGCAAAAGTTATACTCTGAGATCTTAGGAGGCAGTGGGTCCTTTGAAACCAAGAATGGACCCGGCTGCTTCCTTTTTGGCTGGCTCCTCAAACTACTAGCCTCGTGGCCGTTTCTGCTTTGACGAGGGGAACTGTAGGTCTCGAACATTTGAGCCCTGGAGTTTCGCCTGTCATTTTCCACCCTCCGTGGAGGAGCTGGCCGATCATATCGTCTGCTATAGAAAGCTAACTGCAATTCTTCCTTATCTGCTCTGATATTTGGATCACACTCGAGATGGAGATCATCAAAAGTGGTTGGGGTGATCTCCCTCAATCTCTCTCTCAAACTTCTTACATGTCTCTGATGTATGCATACTCAAATTGTTTATAAAATCCAAACAAGCCCATCTCTCCTCGACCTGAGGGATAGACATCTTCTCTTGGTTAAATCACTCCATAAAATTCTTTAATTGTTTCATTCGGTCGTTTTTTGATGTTCAATATGTCCTCCGCTCTCCTTTCAACTTTCTTAGCTCCTGTATACGCCCGGATGGATTTCGTGGCCATCTCATTGAAACTCATAATCTCATCTTCGGGCAATTGCATGTACCACTTCAAGGCTCCACCCCTAAGCTATCTCATAAAACTTCTTGAGACTCACCGAATTGATCTCCTCAGCTCTTAAATCATTCGCCTGCACTGCTATTGCGAACAAATCCACGTGATCCTTTAGATCAATGGTTCCATCATAGCGTAGATTCACTGGTAACTTAATCTTCTTAGGAATCGGCAACAGAGTGGCGCTCGCTAAGAACAGCCGCTTTGAAATTGACTTTGTTGCAGCATCTTCTGTAATTTTGGAACCCCAGTTAGCTTTTCCATAAACGATTTCATCTCTCCAAAACTCTTTTCCATTGAATCAGTCAACATTGTTTGCAATGTATCCATCATCTTTGCATCTGTCATGACAAAGGCCGGAGCTCCCGCAGCTACGGCGGCCGTCCCTGACCCTCCGGATCCAACTCCCGCTTCAAGTCCCCCTATTACTGCACCCTGAGGAACAGAGGTCAGAGTGCCTGCGGGGTGTTACCAGGAAGGCGGGCACTCTGTAACTTGTAGAGCCAGATAGAAGTACCAACTGCTCACTTATCCTCTCCATATGCATGTCCTGTTTCTTAAGAAACTCCACCAACAATGCGTTCATATCAACCGATGTAGCCTCGACCACAGTTTCCTTGTCGAGTCTCTGTACACGGGGCAAGTTCAACTGTGAACCAGCCACAGTGCGGTCCAAAGGTGGATCTTGTTCATGGTGGGATGATATACCGGTCACCTCTTGATAAGACCCAAATGGCCTCAAGACCTTTCACTCGGAGTCAAGCCAAGTTAATCCAAGATACTCATCTTCACTTGACATGGAAGAGCATAGAAGATAGCCCCAAGAGCAACTTGAAGACCATGCTTTGGTGTGCCATGGATGGAGGACCCTCGGGGACACTTGGAGAGGCTCAAGAGGCTCAAAATGAGACACCCCAAGGGGCTTCAGGAAGAGGCGGAGCGCCTCCCAGCTGAGGCGGGGCGCCTCCCAAAATCCAGAGAGCTGAAGTTCAGGAGGCGGAGCGCCTCAGGAGAATCCAGAGAGCAAGCTGCAGCTAGGCGGCCGCCTCCCCACCCTAGGCGGACCGCCTCCCCCTGTTACCCACATGCGGGATTTTTAAGACTTTTGCTAGAACTTCCTATTTTAGCCCTGCGCGGCCTTTATTTGTTTTAGCCCACTTTGGGGGTATTTTAGACCTTTTATTAGTCCTAAGTGAAGCCTATAAATACTTCACTTAGCCTCTTTCAAACCTACCTTACACTTTGATTATTATTGAATGAGAATTGAGTTGAACTCTTTTGGAAGAATCCTTTGTCTTTGGTTGCTTGAATTCACTAGTGTAACCTAGTTGAGTCTTGAACCGCTAACCCGACCATTCGACTTGCGAGTCCAGTGTTGTCTCGAGGGTCGTTGCATAGTGTAGGTCCTCCTTGACACCGATTCGAGGGTATCTCGGGACAAGTTCCCCGTGGTTACTTCGAAGGGAGTTTGAGAAGTGTCTCGCTCTTCTATCTTTTTGTTCCGCGTATTTGATTCCTATCATCTTGGTATCAGAGCAAGGCTCGGGTATCGTTTCTACGAACCCCCGACCCTTGATTCTTCGTGCCTAGGTTAGTTTCGTTTTTAGGTTCTTGTTTATTGCTTTTGAAAAGAAGAAAAAACACCAAAAAATTTTTTTTGATCATAGATTCTTGGATTGTTGCCTTTGTTGTTGAATTGTTATTGGGGTTTGTTCCTTATTGGAAACCCGTTCTTTTGGTACCCTATACGTTTGATTTGGAGTTGAAACACAAGAATTGGAAATTTTGAATCCCTTGAAAATTGAAAAGATTGAAACCCTAGCTATGAACATGGTAGATTGTTGAATTTTGATTGGGGTTTGATTAAAATTGATTGGGGTTCGTTCTTTGTGGTTGAAACAACATTGGGGTACCTTAGATTTGCTAAAACAACATTGGATAGTTGGATTTTTGGGTGCAAAGCCAAGAAATCGCGAAGAAAAACTGTGCTGGAAAGTTGCAGAGGCGGAGCGCCTAACATTGAGGCGGACCGCCTGAATTTTGTCCACTCTCTGGACTTTCTGAGGCGGAGCGCCTCCACCAAAGAGGCGGAGCGCCTCCCCCTGCAACCTGCACTGGGCGGACCGCCTGGTTTCTGAGGCGGGGCGCCTGATTCTGGAAGGGTTTGTTCCGGGTAGTTTTTCGTAGAACCTCTTATTTGTTTGATTGCATCGCATCTAGTTAGCACTTCTTTGAGTAATCTTGCCTACTTGAATTGTGCTAACCCTTTCTAAGCTATTAGGAAACTCAAGCCTAGACCGGAGATTAGAACTCAAAGAAGACTCGTAGTCTCTTTTGGCTCAAGTCCGCACTTAAAGAGCTATCGTTCCTATAGAGTTCTATTAACTCCACTCACCCCGGAGCTCATTGGACTTTGAGTTGAGTGATCTAGTTGAGGTTTACTATTCAACTTAGTGAAGCTTTTGAGTTCAAGCAAGAGTGAAAAATCCACCACCCACTATACGAGTGATCCGAGTGAAAACTTATGAGGGAGTGTGTGAGGTTGTTTTCGCTAACGTTTGTTACTTGTGCAGGTACAATGTCTACCGAAGGACAAGATTTCATAAAGGAGGCCTTGGCTAACCTTCTTGCCAAGGTGGACCTCATTAGCCAAAGAGTTGAGTCTCTTGAAAAGGGTGCCTCAAGCGCCCTAGTTGAGCAAGAGACTTCCAATGCTCAATCAGAGAAAGGGACCCCGAGTGTCCAAGCTGAGAAAGGGACCCCGAGTGTCCAAGTTGAAGTCTCGAGTAATCCAAACTTTACCCCGGAGCAGATGAGCCTTGTCATTGATATGTTCAGTCAACAACGGGTAAAGGAGGAACGAGAGAGAGTTGATCCAATGTTGGGCAATCCCCAACGAACGGGCATTCCCCGTATCTTAGACAACCCACCAAGAAACATTCCACTACCACAACCCATCCGAAATGTGCAACCTCTTGGGCAAGTTGATGAAGTCAAGAAGGGGAGGAAACTAATGATGGAGATGACATGTATGGGTTTGATGATCACTTTCAACCGAGGAGAGGTACGAATTGGGGTCGGAATGTAGATAGAGGTAGGGGCCGAGGTCGAGGGCACCCTATGGGGTATGTTGGGGGGGATGCTAGGAGAGACTATGGAGGTTATGGTGGTTATGGGGATCACTATGGGGGCCAACCGGAGCCTTTCCAAGGGGGTCGTGATAACAACAACAACCTCAATAGTGTGAAGCTCACTATTCCTTCTTTCAAAGGAAGTAGTGACCCGGTGGAGTACAAAAATTGGAAATTGGCTATGGAACGAATATTTGAAACGAATGACATGCCCGAGGTGAAGAAAACCAAGTATGCAATATCTTCCTTCGAATCTTTTGCTTCTACTTGGTGGGAGTCGGTGAAAAGAAATAGGAGGAGGACGGGAATGGCTATTAATCTTACTTGGGAAGAGTTGATCCGAGTAATGGATGAGAAATACTTGACTAATCAATACCGGGTTGAACAACAAAAGCGTCTCTATGAGCTGAAGCAAGGTTCCAATTCGGTTGGGGAGTACTTCAATGAATTCGAGCAAATCCGAATGAACCTTGACATAGATGATGAAGACCATGAGTTGGCCATGATCCGTTTCAAAGGGGGCTTGAACCGAGACATAGCCTCACAATTGAAGTTCCACAAATATGATGATCTCTACAAGCTATGTGAGGATGCGGTTGAAGCCGAGAAGTGGGTCAAAGAGGAGAAATCCTTCCGCTACAAGAGTAGCACTACTACTCCAACAAGCAATGCCAAGGGTTGGAAGCCTCCTACCACAAACACAAGGTCCCCAAGTGCTAGTGGGACGAGTGGTGCCAATGCAAGCAAGGATGTGAAGAAGCCATTTGAGAAGCACACACCCAATGTGGGAGGTAATTCTAAAACCCAATTAAATACTCCTACTTCTTCTTCCATTCAATGTCACAAGTGCAAGGGCTATGGACACTTTTCTAGGGAATGTCCCACGAAGAGGACCATGGTTGTTGTGGGCAATGATGTTTATGAAAAGGAGAGTGAATCGGAGGATGAGGGGGTAGAGGGAGTAGAGGGAGATGAGGGAGTAGTGGGGGATGGTGAAGATGACACGGTGGAGGATGAGGAACCTCATACTTTTCTAGTAGTGAGGAGGAGCTTAGGAGCTATGATTGCGGAGGACGGTGAAACCTTGCAAAGGGAGAACCTCTTCCATGCTAGGTGTCGTGTTAAGGGTGTAGTGTGCTCTATGATCATTGATTCCGGGAGTTGTACTAATGTGGTAAGTCAATCTCTCATAACTCAATTGAAGTTGCCTACCATGAAGCATCCCAAGCCCTACCGGTTACAATGGCTTAGTGAATGTGGGGAGCTCAAGGTAGTGAAACAAGCAATGATCAAGTTTAAAATGGGGAGTTATGTTGATGAACACTTGTTCGACGTTGTGCCCATGCAAGCTTGCCACCTTCTCTTTGGAAGGCCTTGGCAATTTGACCGGCAAGTGGTTCACAATGGACGTGTTAACACTTACACGCTCCAACATGAAGGAAGAAGGTTTGTGTTGAAACCCCTAACTCCTAAACAAGTGAGTGATGACTACAATCGAATGAAGGAGTTGAGTGAAGCGGCAAAGGCCAAGTCAATCATTGAGACTAGCCCGTTGCCCAAAAACATGGTGGCAATCCCACCTACTTCATCCACCGGTGGCATATGTGCCATGATGCAACCGGGCGAGCTCCTAAGAGGTAATGATGGCAACAAGTTTCTCCTATGCTTAGTGCACAAAGGTATGGCTCTTAACTCTAATCATGGTGTTTCTTCTAGTCCTTTACCTAGTGCTTTGAAAAATGTTTTGGAGAACTTTGGGGACATGTTCCCGGATGAGATGCCCGATGGCTTACCTCCCTTGAGAGGTATTGAACATCAAATTGATTTTATTCCGGGCTCTCAAATCCCAAATAAGCCGGCCTATAGAAGCAATCCCGAGGATACGAGGGAGTTGCAAAAACAAGTTGATGACTTGCTTTCAAAGGGCTTGGTGAGGGAAAGTTTGAGTCCTTGTGCCGTACCGGTCATTCTTGTCCCAAAGAAAGACGGCACTTGGAGAATGTGTGTAGATTGCCGAGCCGTGAATAAGATAACGATCAAGTATCGTCACCCTATTCCACGGCTTGATGATATGTTGGATGAATTGAGTGGGTCGCGTGTCTTTTCTAAAATCGACCTTAGGTCCGGCTACCATCAAATCCGGATGAAACCCGGGGATGAATGGAAAACCGCATTCAAGACCAAATTCGGTCTCTATGAATGGTTGGTAATGCCCTTCGGGCTTTCCAACGCACCTAGCACCTTCATGCGACTCATGAATCATGTTTTGAAGCCTTTTATCAACAAGTTTGTCGTTGTCTATTTTGATGATATTTTGATCTATAGTAGGACAATTGATGAGCATGTTGACCACCTTAGGCAAGTGCTTGAAACTTTGAGAGCCGAAAAGCTCTATGCTAATTTCAAAAAGTGTGCCTTTGGTGTAGAGAAGGTTGTCTTTCTTGGGTTTGTTGTGAGTGCCCAAGGAGTGGAGGTGGATGAGTCTAAGGTAGAGGCCATACGTGATTGGCCTACTCCTACTACCGTGACTCAAGTGAGGAGCTTTCATGGTCTTGCTAGCTTTTATAGACGATTTGTGAGAGACTTTAGCTCCATAGCCGCTCCACTCACCGAATTGGTCAAGAAAGACCAACCCTTTGTTTGGGGAGAGCCGCAAGAGAAGGCTTTCCAAGAGTTGAAAAGTAGGTTGAGTACCGCCCCTTTATTACAATTGCCCGACTTTGGGAAAGCATTTGAGGTTGAGTGTGATGCCTCGGGGGTGGGAATCGGTGGTGTGTTAATGCAAGGTAGTAAACCCATCGCCTACTTTAGTGAAAAGTTGAAAGGGGCCTCCTTGAATTATTCTACATATGACAAGGAGTTGTATGCCCTTGTGAGAGCCCTTGCCCATTGGCAACATTACCTTTGGCCTCGTGAGTTTGTAATCAAGAGTGACCATGAGTCACTCAAGCATTTGAGAGGCCAAGAGAAGCTCAATAAGAGACATGCCAAGTGGGTTGAGTTTATTGAGTCCTTTCCCTATGTGATCCAATACAAGAAAGGGAAGGACAATGTTGTGGCGGACGCGCTTTCAAGAAAGTTCGCTCTTGCCACCACTCTCACCTCTAAGCTCATGGGATTCGAGAGCATCAAATTGATGTATGCTCAAGATCCTAAGCTAAAGAGTGTCTATGATGCTCTAGAGAAAGGGGAGAGAGTTGCAAAATACCAATGGTCTAATGGATTCATCTTTAAAAATGGTAGAGTGTGCATACCCGAGTCCTCATGGAGGGAATTGCTTGTGCAAGAGGCACATTGTGGGGGACTCATGGGTCATTTTGGGGTAAGCACAATTCTATTGGCCGAAGATGAGGGTGCATGTGGAGAAGTTTTGCACTAATTGCCTTGAGTGCAAGCGTGCCAAATCTCAGTCCCACCCTCATGGGTTATACACCCCACTCCCCATACCTACTAGTCCGTGGTTGGATATATCAATGGACTTTGTCATGGGATTACCAAGGACTAGGGGGGGCCACGATAGCATCTTCGTTGTTGTAGATAGGTTCTCAAAGATGGCTCATTTCATTCCGTGCAAAAAATGTGATGACGCCCAGCATGTAGCTTCCTTGTTTGTTAAAAATGTTTTGAAGCTACATGGTGTGCCTCAAACGATAGTGAGTGATAGGGATACTAAGTTCCTAAGCCATTTTTGGCGAAGTTTATGGGGTGCTTTAGGCACCAAGCTCTTGTTTTCTACGTCCCACCACCCACAAACCGATGGTCAAACCGAAGTGGTAAACCGGACTTTGGGTGCTCTTCTTAGGGCCATGACCCGAGGTAAGGCCGGGACGTGGATTGATAGATTGCCTATGATGGAGTTTGCCTACAATCGTACATTGCATAGCACTATTGGCATGACTCCTTTTGAATGTGTTTATGGCTTTAACCCCTTGATTCCCCTTGATCTAACCCCTTTGCCAAGGGAAATGGTTGTTAATTTTGAAGGTAAAGCTCGAGCCAAGGCTTTGATGGAGCTACATGCTAAGGCGAAGAAGAACTTGGAGGAATCCTATGCTAAGGTTGCCTCTAAGAAGAACAAGGGACGAAAGAAGGTGGAACTCAAGAAGGGTGATTATGTGTGGGTGCACTTCCGGAAAGAGAGGTTTCCAAACCTTAGGAAAGGGAAGTTGGCACCCCGGGGAGATGGTCCATTCCAAGTGCTCTCGAAGATAAACAACAATGCTTATGTGGTCGACTTGCCAAGTGAGTATCAAGTTTCTAATACTTTCAATGTTAGTGACTTGGTTCCTTTGAATGTAGGTAATGACGAGGTCGTGAATGATGATGAAGAGGTCGTGAATGATGCTTCGATTTCGAGGACGAAATCCTCTCAAGAAGGGGAGGATGATAAGACCCAAATGGCCTCAAGACCTTTCACTCGGAGTCAAGCCAAGTTAATCCAAGATACTCATCTTCACTTGACATGGAAGAGCATAGAAGATAGCCCCAAGAGCAACTTGAAGACCATGCTTTGGTGTGCCATGGATGGAGGACCCTCGGGGACACTTGGAGAGGCTCAAGAGGCTCAAAATGAGACACCCCAAGGGGCTTCAGGAAGAGGCGGAGCGCCTCCCAGCTGAGGCGGGGCGCCTCCCAAAATCCAGAGAGCTGAAGTTCAGGAGGCGGAGCGCCTCAGACAAGAGGCGGAGCGCCTCAGGAGAATCCAGAGAGCAAGCTGCAGCTAGGCGGCCGCCTCCCCACCCTAGGCGGACCGCCTCCCCCTGTTACCCACATGCGGGATTTTTAAGACTTTTGCTAGAACTTCCTATTTTAGCCCTGCGCGGCCTTTATTTGTTTTAGCCCACTTTGGGGGTATTTTAGACCTTTTATTAGTCCTAAGTGAAGCCTATAAATACTTCACTTAGCCTCTTTCAAACCTACCTTACACTTTGATTATTATTGAATGAGAATTGAGTTGAACTCTTTTGGAAGAATCCTTTGTCTTTGATTGCTTGAATTCACTAGTGTAACCTAGTTGAGTCTTGAACCGCTAACCCGACCATTCGACTTGCGAGTCCAGTGTTGTCTCGAGGGTCGTTGCATAGTGTAGGTCCTCCTTGACACCGATTCGAGGGTATCTCGGGACAAGTTCCCCGTGGTTACTTCGAAGGGAGTTCGAGAAGTGTCTCGCTCTTCTATCTTTTTGTTCCGCGTATTTGATTCCTATCACCTCTTCAGCGACTGGAACCTGGGCCCCTTCAATAGTGTTAGGTTGTAGCACGCCATCACGACCAATGGTGTTGGCTAGTACCACGAGGTTGGCGTTGTTGCCTTGATCGTCTGCCATTACACACAAAAAGAATAAACGTAAGTAAAATCAACAACGAATCTCAGAACAAATCGATTGCCTGGGCCTCATGGTGGGGCGCCAAATTGTATTTTCTAAAATATAATTTCAGCTTTTACAATTAAAGTTGTATTTAGTTGAGCCGCAGGCAATTCTTTTGTATCGAAATTTACTGGTCAATCATTAAACTTATGTTTGCGAATTAGATTATTTAAGAAATATGATAGTAAAATGGGTGGTCAACTGATTAAATGGTGATGCTAGAAATATGAGGACAATTTTACTAGTAATCTTGTTAGACTGATCAAATGCAATACGGACTAACAATAATAAAGTAATAACTGTAAAGAACAAACGTTGAGCAAGAAAACGGACACTGAATGTCTTGACTAACTAGTTGGTTGTTATACTATCGTAAATTAACGTTATTACGAACGGATAACTAAATTGAAGCCGATTAAACAAGATATCAACAATAAGCAGTAGAATGACAGAAATGACAACGATGATCAAAAGCAATAAGTAAATAAATCAATCAATCTTATTGATTGATCGGGTTTTTATGTTCCAGTAAGGAAGGTGAACTTCGTCTCCTCCAAAGAAAAGCAAGATCAAGTTTCAACAATGCAATAGTACAATAGTTGAGAATAGAATGACATCAAAAGTAATCTGTGATGGTTAGTAAAAGGTATTTAAGTGCTTAATAAGATTGAATTGCTCAAGAGAACGTAAAAATACAAAGGGGAGGGGGGTAAGTTCTATTTATAGCTGTGGATTCCTAACACAAGTGAGACTCCCTTCTTTGCACGTTCGTCCATCACCTGTCAGCATGTTTATCCAGAATAGCAGAAACAGTTGGAGATAAAACTTATATCCTGCTATCGATCGGATACTTGTCTCCGTAATAGTTGCGACCGAATCATCAATCGGTTGATCTTCTTCGGCCTCCGTTGTTATTCAACTCTTTGTGGGGAAGTCGTTGCTGACTTGACTCCGATGTTTACGCTATGTTCGCCATTGCACTTGTCACGTGCATCAAGTGTGCGTCCGGATTTATACCAATACAAGAACTTATAGTTGATGGGTAACCGATTAATATATTTGAAGTTTTTGCACGAAATAAACAGATTTGGCAACAGAGTTTCACCCCCATAATAAAACTCTTATATTTTCGGGAAGTTTACATAAATATCCGCCCATCAACAAATATTTACTTTTAATAGCCCATAACTTTTTCTATCCAAAAATTTAATACATAAATATATATCCAAAATATTTAAAATACATTAAATATATATCCAAAATATATATTGAATATATACTAAATATATATTCGAAATATATAATATTAAATATATATCCAAAATATTTAAAATATATTTTAAAAAGGGAAATGAAAATAAAGAAACAACAAAAGGTGGACAAAAACGGTAATTATTCTTTCCCAATGGTTATGTGGCGTAATTTTTCCTATATATATTTTTAGTCCCTGTCAAGAAAAGCTTCGGGTGATAGCCAGAAGTCATAGGGGAAGCTCCTGGTGATCGCCAGGTTTTGCTGCTAATAAGATGTGGTAATCATTAGGAGCTTTTCTTACGGTGTAAAAAATGTACAACTTTTCTTATGAAGGCTAAAAATTGCGACGAGTGCAAGAAGTATCTCGTTAATATTGAAAGATTTTGTCAACGGATGACCAAAAGTTTGTGCAATTTGTTTCCGCGAAGAGACTCATTTAACCGAACCACGTCTTTTAGTTTTCTAAAATAGGAATAGGAAAGCAGTAACTGTCAACGTAAATATTCTTTTTTTTTCTTGAAAGCTGAGTTGCATCAACATAAAATAGATGTCAACATTACATACGAGTTAGTAGCCTCGGACCTAACCCATATAGGAAAGGTAGCGGACCATGAGACTTCATTTACGAGGGACAAAGCAAATTTAGCTAACTTATGACTACAAGTATTAAACTTCCTACTAATATGCACAAATACTACATCATCTAGGTAATCTCTAAGATGATCAATGTCTTCACAAACAATATTCACATCCCATATAGATACTGCCCTTCTATTAATCATTTGAACCATACTTCTTGAATCCGATAAGATGACAATTTTTTTCCAACAATACTTCACAGCAAGATGTAACGCCTCACGAATTGCCAACGCTTCAGCTATTAATGGTTTCTTAACATACTGAATAGGGGTACCATAGGTATGAAGCAGATCACCGCTAGCCTTAAAGGCTACAACACCAATACTTGCTTTTTGAGAGTTCTTATCCAAGCCTGTATCAACAAAAAGCAGCAAAGTTTCTGGAGAAAAATTAAGTGCAATCGAGTCAGAATCATTTCTTTTAGATTTATTCATACATTTGAGCACATTTGAATATTCATTAAATTCAAACAATGCTTTTGATAGAATTTCAGCTTCATTCCATGAGGAAGAATTAAAAACCCAGTCATTCCTCGTCTTCCAAATACACCACATAATAAGATTCAATAAAGTTTTAGATTCAGGGAATGTTTTTGTATCTAAAAATATCTTGAACCACCATGAAGAAAAATCAAAAATCTGGTGTACATCAGACCAAATAACAGGGCTCAATTTCCATACATTAATGGATCTTGAACATTTAAAAAATAAATGCTCTAAAGATTCAGGCTCCATCCACAGACAGGGCAAATGGCATCACATGAAGGAACTCTTTTAGCAATTATAGATTTAACAGGCAAAGTATTTAATATACACTTTCTCAAAAAATGCTTCAGCTTTTTTAATTTCCAAAGACCATAGTTGATTCCAGAAAGATTTAGGAAATACTTGAGAACTTATACCTGGAATATTATCCACACTTCTATCATTAGCTAAGATTAATTTTGCAAGATGACATCTTGATTTCACTTCATACTTGCCTGATTTTGTGTAATGCCAAATGAGCCTATCATTACTCCCTGTAGAAGATAAAGGAATTGACAATATACATAGCACCTCATTGGTGATACCGGTACATAAAAAGTGCATCTTATTAATATATTTTTTGTAATTTCGTTGCCTGCCTATGCTAATTTAATTGTGTTTGTACTTGGTGTAATTGTTTTACATGATTATTTGCATCTGATTACTAGGTTATCTTATGTAATTTGATACCAGCATCTTTGTGTACTCTGATACCATGATTTGAATTGTGTTTGACTATCTCATCTACAAGCGTGACGGTAAGAAAGAGCACAGTTTATTTATTTATAAGTAGTTAGTATTCATTCCGGATATGGATAAACAACTGCAAGGTTCTGCTTTGGACTTCATCTCTATTATTTGTGTTGCATCACTCATGACTTAGTACACAATCACTATTAGTAGTAATCTAGTCGGCTTTGAGGTTGGGTTAGTTTGTAGTTGTTTCATTTATTAAGTCTTTGACTTTTTTTTTTGAGAAAAAGAAGGAATTTTGCTTTTAGCTTGTGTGGAACTGATGATAGCAAACCTATGAATTTTATGTTCTAAAACTCATTGCCTTAAGGTGAATTACACATGATTTATGGTGAAATGATTATTCACACATAGGGCCCCAAGATCTACGCGTTCAGATTCTACATTCTTGATTGCCTCTACATGAGAATTATGCTATGATTTTCAATATTTTATTACTATTAGTGTCTTCACCGTATGCCACTTCGTAATATTTTATTGTGCCATGTATGAGTGCACAGTCCTCGTCCTCGTCCACGCCCCCACCCTGGCTACACTCGCACACACAAATATTCCTTATACTTCCTACAATATGTTGGTACATGTTTCTTATCCCCATGAATTCGTTGCTAAAGTCCTGTATGAGACATACATACATACATACATACATACATACATACATACATACATACATACACACACACACACATACACATACACATACACATACACATACATACATACATACATACATACATACATGCATGCATGCATGGTTATAATATGTTGTTGTACAGGAGTTGGAAAATCATGTCTTCTTTGCAATTTACGGACAAACAATTTCAACCGGTGCATGACCTGACCATTGGAGTCAAATTTTGGGCTAGAATGATCACAATTAACAACAGACCAATAAAACTACAAATTTGGGACACGGTTTGTGACACAAATTTTCTCTCTTACTCTTTCTTTAAAGTAGTCCACAATGTTGTTGTATCTTCTTCTTTTTATTATCAGAAACTTAAGTCTATATATCTATGCACGTTCCTCCTAGTTCTTGTCACCTTTGACTTTGAATGTCCAACCATTAATGGCTAGCTTCAAGATTCTAAGGAATGCTCTCCATTTCAGGCTGGTCAAGAGTCATTCAGATCCATCACAAGGTCATATGATAGAGGTGTTGCTAGGGTACTACTTGTTTATGATATTACAAGGTAGCACGAATCTTTGACTCTTTCTATAATTACATGTCCAGGTTACCAGACGCAATTTTCTCACTTAGAGGAGGGTTGCTTCTTGATATGTTCTTTAATGATTATGTTCCATAACTTTTTCCTTTACATGATCTTGTTTCTAGATATTTCATTTAAAGCCAATGTGAAAAACAAATTTATTCAATTTTATAACATCTCACCGGAGTCTTTTAACTTCATAATTGTAGAATACATCGATTGAATTCTAATTTTGATAGCTAGTAGGTCGTCAGCTAAGGAGAGTGAAATGTTGCTAAAGCGAATGATAACCATTGAACTTCTGAAGCAGCATCTATCAGTTATGAGCTAGTTGCTAGTATAGTTTTAAGGCCTTCTGGTTCCTATATTTCTCTGCTGCTACTGAGCATAATTAACTATATATGCTTCTCTGCCAATTGAAACTTTGTGATGTTTATTGACCCATCTATTTCTCGATACACATGTTTAATTTCATTTGCCCACACTATATTAATAACAAGGTGTTGGATCTTTTCTCCCAAAAAAATATAGGAGGGAAACATTTAATCACCTTGCTAGTTGGTTGGAAGATGCAAGGCAGCATGCAAATGCAAAACATGTCCATAATGCTGATAGGAAACAAGTGTGATTTGGCTCACAGAAAGGCTGTAAGAACAGAGGAAAGTGAGTAGTTTGCTAAAGAACATGGCTTGATATTCATGGAGGCCTCTGCTAAAATAGTTCAAAATGTTGAAAAGTTTAGAAATTCTCTGATCTGACATTTATTTTGAGGCTTTATCTGCTCTGGGCCACCATGGGCGTTGTCCCTAATCAGAATGAGATTTGGTTGTTAACCAGATGCTACCTTTTCTGCATTATTCAGGCTTTTATCAGAACAACTTCAACAATCTATAAGAAAATACAGGATGGTGTGTTTGATGTCTCAAATGAGGTATGCCCCTGTGATTGTTGATGCCTTTTGCTAAATTGTTCTGTTATTGTCATGAAATGATACTTATTATTTGAGAAGAAGTAACTTTCGCTATGATGTGTATATACATAAAGGCATCTTGGTCAGAGAATTTGGTAAAGTAGTGGGAATTGGGAATATATGTCTGGCATCCCATTAGGCAGACTGCATGATATCTGATTCATTCCTGTTACCAAATTGTATATACTAAAAACTGATTTCAGGTATTACAATTAAATTTATATTTAGTTGAGCCTTAGGCGACCATTTATATCTTGATTCGATCGGTTGATAATCAATTTACGTTAACAAGTGATCGATTTAACAAATGCTATACCGATGATGACGTGAAAACAGTAAATTCGATAGAGCAGATGACAATGAATTCGATAGCACAGTATAACAAGTTCGATTCGAAGATAGATATGATCGAATAAATGAAGACAAGCAACAGATTTATCGATTACGGTGATACGACTATTTAATCACAAACGATCGATTCTTACTGATTTCGAATGAATGAATTACGAGCAGGATAAACAACTATTGATTTGTCAAACACGTGCTTTAAATATCAAATTACTTTGTATTAAGCAGATAATTTAAACTAGAATTCGATGAAGGATGCTGCGATAGAATTACGATGACAACAACGAGGAGTAGCTAAGATAATACGGATTAACTGACGATATGCTTAGTTAAAACGATGCAGTTATGATTTATGGATTTCACAGTACTCTTCCTAAGCCAGTATTACGATCAAAGCGATGACAAGTAATTAATAAGATCGATGATGATAAACAGACACGTCAAACAATGAAAACAACAAGCAAACGATAGATGAAATAATAAATCAATCAATGAAAGCAGTAAAGCTTATTGTATTGATTGGTTGAAGGTTGGCGCTTCGTTGAAAGAGAAGAATCCTCCTTCAGAGTTGAACCAAGCAACGATTTGCACTAATATAATGATTGTAATGGTGGCGGTGTAATAATAGTAATGGTTGAGATATGGCAGTAAAATAAAAAGGGGTTGCTTTTCAGTAAAACGTAAGCTTACAAATGGAGAAAATAGGGGGATATTTATAGGACAAGAAATGTGGAGTCTCCAATCCTAGAAGGACTCCACTCTCCCACGTCTCTCCATCAGTTACGCAACAGTAGTTGCCCACGTTTAACCGACTCCGCTGAATTCGTTCCGACAAAAGCGGGATAAGATCAATAATCATTATCTGGCAAAGCAACTGTCTTCAAAATCATCCGGTCACGATTCAATTCAATCGATCACACTCTATCGATCAATGCTATCCCACTCCGATCTCGATTTATGCTGCCTTCGATAATTGCTCTTATCTTGCCACGTAGTTGGCCACGTGTCACTTGCGTGATCGTATAAAATCCGACCAATACACAAATATTGCTATTATTGATAATTTGAAGAACATAATTGGGAAATGATAAAGAGGATCATCTTTCCTGTAAAAGTATTAGCATTTATGCACAATTAACCAGGCGAACTAGCCAACACTGCGAACAAACTAATATCAACCACTAGGTAACCCCTCCTCCAGACATGTTATGTCCTGCTTTGCTATTACAGCTTCTGTGATCCCCTATTATCTGAAATGCTTGTGAGGAAATACAATTACCTGATTAAGGAGGTCCTGAAACAAATAGAGACACTCATAAACGGCTCCTCAGTTTATCGAACTTTTGACTACTAGAACCACTTTTTTGGGATTGTGGATGGTGAAATTACTTGATTGAGACCCCTATTCCAGCTCACACAACCGATGAGTAACATTCTATATTAGTAGGGTAAGGATGAGTAACATTCTATATTAGTAGGGTAAGGAAAATAAACTTGATGGAAGTCATGGAAGATTATAGATGAGATGATTTACTAGCCATACGAAGAGGACTGCCTAATGGATATAACTTGTTTTCTTCTACTCTTTAAGTAGCTGCTAGGATCCAATCAAGGGTACCAGCAGTTGAGCATTTTTTTAATTACGTAGGTCCTTGCTTAGTGATGTATGCGTTTGGTAGTGATGACAGCATATATAAAAAAATGTAGTTGATGATGGTTGTTGATGACTGATATCACTGTTTTGAGATCAATAAGCAGAAACTGCCTTAAGCCTGCTAAATGCTTCTGTTCCATTGAGATTAAATTATCATTTTATGTAAAACTAGAGAGGCTAGCTCAAGCGGAAAGCACCTCCACCACCAACCTTAAGGTTATGGATTCAAGTCACCAGGCGAGCAAATTACCATAAAAAAGCCTATTTTATATTATTCATGTCTAACTCTTGATGCCTTTGCAGTCGTATGGAATAAAAGTTGGATATGGAGGCACTCCTGGGCCATCAGGTGGAAGAGATGGGGCTGCTTCTCAAGGAGGGGGTTGTTGCAGTTGAAAGTGGCTAATTATTCTTCAAATTTGATCATGTACTTATCATCTATATGTTGTCTTCATGGTTCTTTTCTTCTTATCTTCATAGGTTCCTTTCATTCGTTGTAATGATGTTTTCTGTGCAAAAATAGGTAACTTCAGGAATTTTGGGACAGAATTGAAAAAAGAAAAATTGTAAAAATGGGATAGTGCATTTGTGCACTCCACGTGTATCATATTTGACATTATCAAATGTTAATAGAATTCCCTATATCTTGTGTGCTTTTTTCAATGAGAAATTTTGAACTCCACTTGCCCTTCCACCAAAAGAAGGAATATCTATTGATGTGGGACATGAGTAAATGTAGGGCTTTGTCTTAGGACCATAACTGACTTATATATTAAATTGAATTCAGGTTTAGCAGATGTGTGAATACACATTGATATATCTGGAATTTGATTTTGGAGGGAACATGTAAACAACCGAGGTAACAGTAATGAAGCAACCAACTTCAGCTAGTATTTCTGTTTTGCTCTCTTAAAGATGAAGAAGCAACTGAGCTTTACAAAAGAGAGTAACACACATTTTTCTTACAGAAAAATATACATCTCCAAAACGGTGCAAGTATCACTGATATTCAAGGTTTTCAGAGGGGTTGTATCTTTGGTGTCCATTTTCTTCTTCTTGTCCAATACCTTAACAAAAGGTAAAAGCAACACCAGTAATTGAGAAATATTAGCCTTAACTGATCCAATGGACAAGACAACATTATATTCAACGAAATCATTCATAAAAATTGATTATCTTTGAAGAATATTATTGTGGGGGTGTGATGAGAATTTTTGAACACTTAAAAGGATTAAGATTTCTTTTACCATTTAAGTTTAGCCCACTCTATCCCATGATAAATTTGAATTTGGCTACATATTTGACGGAGACAATTTTGTGGTTGGATTTGAAACATTATCTTGCCCTTTTAACTGACAGCATCATGACAAATGTTAATCAGTAATCACTCTTTGAGTCCTAACCCCCTCCCCCTCCCCCTCCCAACCCCAAGCTTGGTATTCGTATTTTTATTGGCTTGTTGTAACGGAAGAACATGCAGAAATAGCCTATCTGAGCAGTGCTATTGAAGGCCCAGCGGCTTCTGAACACACTTTGCAAGCCTGGTTACATTTTAATAATCAGCCTCACTAACTTCAGAACCTGGACCTGATGTTGAGGCTAACTTCAGTCTCCAGAACTGAAGTTCAGGTTTGAATTTCTTTTTTTTGTCCAAGTTAGTCTCAACTTCAATCATTGTGACTTAAGTTTGGCTCAAGTTCAAACTTCTTCCCTGAAGTTGAGCGAACCTTAGTCCATGAGCCTGAAGTAGAGTTGTACAGTTGCAAAACGTTTTGTAAAAGTGACATCACTTATGTCGATGTAAAAAACAGGCATCATCCTTAAATTTTTACTGTGACAACTGCCATGAATTGGAAGCAAGGGACTGTAATAATTGCTAAGGAAGTGGTACGGATAAATAAAAGAAATGTAAACAGTGGCGTATTAGACTTGTACCATGGCTTTCACTCACAAGTCACAGCTTTGAGATAGAGGTGGATGTTAGTGCACGTACAACACATGTAGCTGTGAGTAAATCCACTTCCTTTAGTTTAACTTATATACTAAACTTTCAAAAGTTATACTAAGCACTTGTACTTCTCTTGTTCACAGTCATAACAACATATTATATGAATGACCTATTGACTTGTAATTAAACGTATTTGCTTGAGAATGAAGTGAAGGTGTTTGCTTTAACACCAATTACTTGCAGAAGAGTCACGGTTTGACGTGGTATCTACTCTTATAAATTAAAATTCTAGTTTACTCCTAATTATGATGGACTAGCCATTTTGACTCGACAGAAAATTTAAGAAAAAACTAAGACTTTGAAATTTTTTTATCTTATTAAAATATATTATAACAACTTGACTATAAATACTTTGAATCTTGTGGACGTAAAAACAAATTTTCAAAATGAATTATTTACACATTTAAAAAAGGTTCATTTCATTACGGATTTTTTTTGTTTCATAATTGGTGTCCAGTACCCTAAGTACATTCGATCTAATAAGTACTTTGTTTTAGAAAAGAGAAATTCATTGGAGCTCTTACTAATCAGGATTCACGCCACGTAAAACTTATTTCTGGTTGGAGCTATGATTAATCAGGATTAGCGCCACGTAAGGCCTATTTCTAGGGGAAGCGCTCCCTTCAAAATGTTTTTCATTCACTGGGATCAAATTCGAGATCCCTAGTTAAGGGTAGAGAGATCCTATCCCTCCCACCACAATCCTTGGTGGTCATTTTATTACGGATTAAAAGAATATAGGTTGATATAAATTGAAATAATTAAGGTATTAAGATGTACTAGGAGTTGTGCTCCATATGTGACAATATTATTGTAAAAATTCTGCACACAGGCTACTTTTGCCAGTGGTCTTTGGTTTGAGGCCACTTTTTTTATTGATTTTGTAAGAGAGACAAATTTTTGGAACTTCAATCCTTGTAGGGTGAACTTTACACCACAAGAATTGAAGTTCAACTTCAACCCACCACAAGGGCTGAATTGCAAAAATATGCTACCGGAAGCAATGGTTTTCCAAAATGCCCTCACTAACAGATGTTTAGCAAAAATTTCCTCATTAGTTTAATGAAACTTTTTTCGGACCAAAATACCTCTACAAACCAATAAAAAGGCGCGCCTAGTCACACCCCTTCCTTTTCACTAGTCACGCGATCACATCAACCCTAAAAACCCATTCCTTTTAGAGATTGCTCCGTTCAAGCAAAGGTTCACTTTAAGATTTCTTCAAATTGCTATTGAATTTTACTAACAATTTGATTAATTTCTTTATAATTTTATTTATATTATGCTTAACTTTGATTAAATATCTATATAAACCAAACGAGATATGGTTTTTATTCATAATAATTAAAAAACACATGACATTAGATTGATTACAGTAATTGTAATATGCACTTTCATTAAAAAAAATCTATCAATTCTGGAAAAGTCTTGCCTATTGCCAAGACTTTGCCTTGCGAACTTGCAGAGAAAATCTCTAAATGTCTTGGCCATTGCCAAGGCTTCCCGATCTGCTGCAATTAGCACATGTCACAGACTGTTGCTTATTGTCTAGACTCTTTGCCTTGTTGCAAGGGTAAAGTTCTCTGCAAGTCTTGGCTTATTGACAATAGTTTAAGCTCTGGTGCAATGGGAGGCTTGTACAACATTATTGCCTATTGCTAAGACTTTCAACCCTATTACAATGAGGGGCTATAGCCAAGACTTGCAGCTCTGATGCAATGGGGTCCTTGTAGACACTTCTTCCCTATTGCCAAGACTTACAGACCTGTTGCAATGGGGTACTTACAGACAAATTCTCTATAGCCAAGACTTGTAGCTCTGGTTCAATAAGCACAAAGGAGAGACTTCTTGGCTATTGCCAAGACTTTCAGACCTGTTGCTATGGGGGACTTACAGACAAAGTCTCTGCAAGTCTTGGCTATTGCCAAGAGTTGCAACTCTTGTGGAATAATCACCTAGGAGAAACTTCTTGGCTATTGCCAAGACTTTCAGACTGTTACTAAGAGGGGCATGCACACAAAATCTATGCAAGTCTTGGCTATTGCCAAGAGTTGCAGCTCTGGTGCAATAGGTGCCTAGGAGAGACTTCTTGCCTATTGCCAACACTTAAAGACTGTTACTATGGGGGGCTTGCAGACAAAGTCTCTCCAAGTCTTGGCTATTTCTAAGAGTTACAGCTCTGGTGCAATAGGCACCTAAGAGAGACTTCTTTGCAAGACCTTAAGCCCAAAAAAGGGCAACACTTTTACCCATGATCCTACTTCTATTAAAGCGATCTGAGTACGAAATTCTAATCATATTATTTGTCTTGATTATGTGCAGGATTACCACTATGGCGACTCGCTGCATTTATATAGCTTATAATGGGAATTGGGATGCAAACAACAAATACATCAACTATGATATAAAGTTGATACTTGTCAAAGACGGTATAAGCTACCATACATTTAGAAAAGAAATTTGTAATGCTCTAACCATCAACACTGCTGAAATTGAAGTAAAGATAAGGTTTGACACAAATTCGAAAGGTGCAGATGAATGATGGTAACAAATGATCAAGAACTTACGACTTGCATGTTTCTGCTGAAAAATGATGAGAATTTCAAAAAATCCTGCTTCATAGTAGAAGTAATTAAAAGGACTGACCTCTCAAGTAACAACACCACCACCCCAACTACATGTGAAATCTTTGTGAATGAAGCAGACCACACCAGGGTATTGAATAAAAAGGAAGGGCAATTGATTGACCTCATAGACCAAAATGAGGATGTAATCTCCCTGACTGACCAAGAAAGTGATGATGCACAGCATGAATGTTGACACCCAATTTTGTCCCAAATTTTTTAGTTAATGCTAATTATTTAAATAAAAGTCAATTTAAAAATTTTAAAAGTGAATTAATGAAATTTGGAAGAAAGGCTAAGTTTCGCAAAGCATAGCTCAATTTCAGGCTACCTGTGCAACCCCTCCAATTACCAATTAATCCTTAAATAGGGCTAATTTCGTTCCTGGTTCCTAAAATTAGTCTATCTGTGCAAACAGTATATAAGATATACACCTCCCCAATTCATTTCAGTTGACACACAAATTCCCAAAATTCCCCAATTTTTGACCCGAAACCTTGATCCCTATACCCGATTCCCTTTCCAGTTTTCCCCTCAAAAGCCGATCTGAATCACGCAACAGTCCAAAATTCTTGTACTCTCTGGTCCCCATATCCTCCACATCACCTTCCCCGTACAAAATGAGGTGTTTCAATCCCAGCCGTGGTTTCGAACTCAAATTCAATCCGAGCCCTTGGCATCGATCGTAACGGGAATTTTCTTGTTTAGATGAGGAATAAAATTGTACTACCTTGAGGGGTGAGACAGTTTTAACCCTTGTCTAACAAGGAATTATGATCTAGGCCTGAATTCAAATCTTTGGAGCCAAAAATCCAAAACCCTAGCAGCGACTATATAAAGGTAATTTTTTCTCATTTTGGGGTTCCAGTTCTAGGGTAGAGAGGGAGAGAAAAAGAGGCAGAACCTATTGGCATATATTTTCAGTTTTAATCTTTAAAAGAAAAAGACAGTTAGCATTTTGGTTTCTGTTTGGGATTCAAACATCGGTTTCGTGTTTGTTATCGCTTCACTTTGCGTATCGCTTCTTCCATATCTGATTCGTCGACCTTGTTCGCATGGTCGCTTTCATTCAAGTCGCATTCTTCAGTCCTTAGCCCCGGTTCCTGCTCCAAAAATGGTATAGTTTTCATTTTTTTTATGCTTTGCTTATGATGAACTTAAGGTTATGATTTTCTGGTTCTGAATGCGATTAGTAAGATATAATATCTAGAATGTGTTTCCCTGTTCATAGTTTGGGATTTCCATTGGTCCATTTAATCACCCATTTGATTGGTTTGTTTAGTAACAAAATCAGTTAAAGTTAAGTTAACTTTTTTTTTTAATCTTTGCACCCAAAAGAATAAATCAATTTTATTTTCCTAGTCTCAGTTTGTCTTGGCCAGTGAGTGTATGTTCTCTATTTAGCACCTGCTTGTAATGAAGTTGTTTGGTTCCTGTGAGATGAGAGGAGTGTGTAGGTGTGTATGCAGGTTGTAAAGGTATTCAGGGGGTCCAGGTGAGTTTGCAATGGTCTGTTATGGTTGCATAGAAGGAGTAGAGGGTGTTAGTGATGTGCAGGTGGAATTGTTTCAGGAAAAAGTGCATTAGAGATTGTTTTAGGGCTGCAGGCAGTGGGAAAAGTAGGTGAAGGAGTGCAGTTTGGTTCTTGGTTGCAGGTCATGGCAGGGTGTTCAGTTTATGGTGTGGTTTCTAGGCAGTGAAGGGTTCAGGGGTTGTGTTTAGTGTGAGTCAGGTGTGACTGGGCTGTGGGGGAGCTGTATGCAGTTCTGGTTTGCTTTAGGAGCCTAGACTTTGTCCAGGTAAGTAGAAAAGAGATGCTGCAGATAGTGAGGGAGGTCTATAGGCAAGGTGCAGGTTGATTCTAGAGTGTAGGTACTGCAGGATGTTTGGAGAGAGTATAGGTGTTTTAGTTGTTCTCTTGTAGCTGTTTCAGGTTCTTTGATTTGAAAGAGAGTTCTGTTCATGGAGAAGTTATTCTCTTAGGTTCTGAGTTATGTATTGGAGCAGGGGTGGCTTTGTGGGGCTTGTATCAAGTGATGTTGCGGCTGTAGTTTCAGGGAATTGGTGCTGGTGGGGGATTGTGTCCAGGTGTGTGTGCTGCTCTGTTTCTAGTAGTGTTAGTTGTCCAGATATTGAGTAGAAGTATAGGAGCAGTAGGAGTTCAGGTTTTAGTGCAGTCATGGAGATATGCAGAGGTGTGTGAGGTGTGCAGGGTGTTTGGGGTTTGCTCAGGTCCCATGTTGTCTCTGGAGGCTGTTAGAAGTTATGCGGAGTTGCCAGGTTAAGAGAGGGGTTCTGGAAGGTATTGAAGGGTCTATAGTGTGTTTGTGGGTTATTTCTATTTTGAAGGATTATTAAGTGCTTTCTTAAGCTCTTTTTCCTTAGTTCCAGTTTTCTGCATGTCCTGAACAATACTATTGTGCCTCTGAATCTATTCTTTACTAGTTTATTGTCTGATTATTGGATGACCTTTCTCACATGCATCATTATATAACTTTTGCATCAAAATGTTGACTATTGTGGTAGCCGTGGCAAAGTTGTAAAGGCACAACGATTGTAATAATAGCATTGGTCAACGCGTAGTAGTGCAAAGCCTATCTGCAGCTGGTAAAAGTGACGGTTAATGAGTGAACCCTGTCTGGTCTTATTTGAAACAGTTACATAATAGGGAATCTGCGCTCTTCCCCATCTGTCACTCTAATGATTTTGTCAAGTTCTTATTAAAGTTCAGTTGGTCTTTTATCATGTTTGGTATTCCATAGTTCAATTCTCTTGCTTTCCAGTTCATTTCTTTTGGGATTTTGTAATGGTCTGTAGAAATACATTTAGGCCGTGATCCTTGCAATATTATACTGGTTCTGTTCACTCTTGTTTGGAAGGTAGTTCAAAAATTAAAATGAAGAGTTTCCTTCTAGATTGTTAGTACCTGCATGTTTGGTCTAATCTCCTGCATAAATATACTTTACCAAGGAATATACTTGTCTTGCTTTGTGGAAGTTGCTTGAATGCATTTAATCTCGACTCCCTGTACAACTAGATGTGTTAAAAGGCTAAATAATGTATGTACTTTTAGTCTTTCACCTAAAAACACTTCTATTAATTAAATGTAAACAAACTAGCCATTTCAAACTTATGAAAGCCTACTGCTATTGTTTTTCATCCATAATATTAATATCCAACATGCTTACTTTCATTTTTTTGAGACATAAAATCATAAATCTGCTAGAATGGTTTGATCTGCATTTGGCATTAACATTTTAGTTACTTTATTTACTTCTTTGTTATGTTCGGTTCATTTCCTTGTGTGTTTGCATTCCGTCTACTGCTTTGAGTGGTTACTAATTCCTTTTCTCATCTTACTTTTTGGCATGATCTACCCTTTGGGAACGAGTTGATTTAAAACTCGCAAATTGGGATCGCCTAATTGGCATTGGAGCCGTTTTGGGTCAAGTTCGGATCTCAAATTGACAACTTGATATTCAAGGCTCGTTTTGCGAGTTGCTATTTCCGGGTTGTATTCCTTTTACTCTATCTTTCCCCGCTCCCTTAGAAAATGCATGTTGTATAGGACTTCTCCGTAGACCGGACTAGGAGCCCTGTAGGATAGAAATTGTATCGAATTATGGTTAATTAATGTGAATTATTTAAATTGCTTTGTCTTATGAATGCCTTGTTTATTTTCCTTGCAAATTGCCAACTAATTTATGACATTAAGAACCATTCGTCAATTAATGAGTGCAAATCAACATACAATTAAAATTGTACCCTTTTTTTATTTTTTTTATTTTTTATGAATTATTTATCTATCTATTTATCGAATATTTAATTGTTTATTTAATTAAATTAATCTATTTAATCAATCAATTATAATTATTTATGTATTTATCTATTTATTTTTAATTCATTATTTATTTACCTATTCGTTTACTTAAATCTAATTTATTTAATTAAATTGATTAGTAAAATTATTCATTTATTAATTTAATCAATTTTAATTAATGGATTATTTATTTATTTAATTAATCAACTATTATCGTTTATTTAATCATTTAAATAATCCTCTAATAGTTTATTACCTATTATTTATCTACCATTGGTTATTTATTACCCTTATTCGATTTTATTATCCGTCATTTATTTTACTATCATTCATTTATTATCCCTTATCTATTTAGTATTCCTTATTTATTTATTCTTATTTATCATCCATTATTTATTTATTTTTTCTAAATAATCTATAAATTTCCAAATTCGTGAAAACCGCCGGATTAACCGCTTTTAGCGGATTTTCAAAAGTGCTCCCGCAAAGGACCTTCTTTCGAATTTAATAGAACCACTTACTCAGAATCTCTGATTTTAATAAATTCCTTTTAAGTGAAGGAATAATTGCACTCTTTAATTAACGTTAGGTTCCTAATAATCCTTAAATTAGGTGGCGACTCCAAAGAAAGTCCTTTGGAGTCCCATTTTGTTGAAGTCAAATCCCGATGCATACTTGTGTGCATTTTTTGGGAGGGTTCAACAGCGTCGCGACTCTGCTGGGGAGAGCAAATGGTTCTAACCATAAGGCTTTCACGAATTTGTTTGTTTGTATTGTTTGAAATTGTATGTCGATACTAGTATGCGTAGCTTATTTAATTATTGCGTTGTATGTTGAAATTAGCATGATTATATCTATTGTTTATTTGCGAGCATGCTTAGTTAATTTAATTGATTGTTGTGTGTCACGAAAGCATGTCACTACACCCTTATTTATGCACATATATAAACTGGCATTCCGTTCATATTTCCCCTACTCCTGGGAACCTCTTGCATTCTCACTTCAAATATCCGCGAGGTGTGTGCATACGCACCCGCACTTTCTTCCACTAAAGAACTCTTTGACGAGTTGGTGTACCGGCGGATTGTCGTGGGAGTAATTCGACCACGAAGCCGCCTGCCACTCACCTGTTAGCCTCAACCGTTAACCCACTCTTAGAATGAGCTTTAGGAGCATGCATGCATTTACACCTTAGTCTGGACCCGGTCCTTGGTACCGCCTCCATAGTCAGGAAACCACCCTCACGTCAGCGGGTTCTTGAAACCCAACGACAATGCATATTATGTGCTATGTGATAACGAATCCTCAGTCCTAACCATGTTTTGAGCAAAACCAGATTTAGAATTTTGTCTCCTATGTTGTCTTTTAGGTTAGAAATGGAAGAATTTAGCGGAATTGAGATCATAGACAGAATTGCAGTCTGGGGGAAAGTTAGGCAGTTTTGGTTGGTTTGTGTATTGGAGATGGCCTGATGTAGTGAGATCTAAGAGGCGAAGCCCCTGGTGTCTTTAAAAGGATTAGTGGGGTCCCTCTCGTGAATGGCTTTGCGTGTGTGCGTGCATATGTTAATTGACCAGCTGCAACTTTATGAAAATTGAAGTATGTTTGTCGCATACTAGGAGAGTGAAGCCCCTGTGTCCTTGAATGACCAGTGGGGCCCCTCATTGAAGACCAGTGAGGTCTTGGCTACCTAGGGAACTGAGAGGCCTGATTAAAGTCGAGGACCAGTGAGGAGCCCTATGAACAAGGTCTGTGAGCCTTGCAAAACCTAGGAAGCTGAGAGGCTTGTCCAAAGCCAAGGACCAGTGAGGTTTTATTTATAAAGGTCAATTGGAACCTTTTATGATTTGCAGTCTGGTGTTGTGAAGGCAGTTGGAAATTTTACCCCTGGATGTTGTAAAATAATTGGGAGTTGTGCCTGGAGGAGTGTAGATGTTTGCAAAAAGTATGGAGGATTGTTTCTGGTTTAGGCATTTGGGTTCAAAGTTTGGTAAAAATGTTGTGGAGAACATGAGGTGTGTTAGAATTTCGAGTTGACGACAACTTTTGGAAGTTTAGTTGGGATAATGGAATTGCAATGTCAAGGCGGAGAGCTGATTGTTATCAATTATTGTTATTTTTTATTACTTACTCTAAATCTGAGTTGCTCAGAACTGGCATGGACTATTTTTCGTTACCACTTATTTGCGCGATTAGGCTTACCTCTAGCACAAAGAGGCACCTTATAGGGTAGGACGCGCTTGCATATTTATTTACGCTCGACTACATGTGATTGCCACATGCCAATTTATTGTTATATCTTCCATGTTCAAACTGCCAAAGCGCTACTTGACGCGCGCTATGTGCTTGTATGCAACCTCGTAAATAACATGTAAACTAACCTAGTTACCTTTGAACTTTTCGTTTTGTTGTGTTTACTCCCTTCCCCGCAGAGGTCTGATTTGTGTTGACTTTGAAATGGCTGACTTTGCAAAATCTAAAGCAATAAAAGGAGATTCTCTTCCAGTCGTGATCATCAAAAAGGAAAAGACAGTGTCTGGTCCAACTTTAGAAGAAAGCGCAAAGAATAATGAAAGGACTCTCATTGATCTTACCATGGAAGATGAACAATCAGAAACAAAGCAAACATCTAATCTGAATGAGTGGTACTATTGGCAAAAACAGGAGAAGTCTAACAGATATCAGGTGTCGAATTTGAAAAAGATGCCAACTGAGACCTTTAGGAAATATGCGGTACGTTGGACAGATGAAGCTGCTAAGGTCCAACCACCTTACACAGAAAATGAAGCAATTGCATGTTTCGTATCATCTCTGGACAGTGAGCTCTATTACCAAATCTGTCACCAGATAATGGACACATCGGAAACAACATTTGCCAACATTGTCAAGATGGGGGAAACCATTGAAATTAAAATGATGCTTGAATCAACTGCTCCAAAAGCCACTAATGTAAAGGCCCAGTTTACCAATGATGAAAAGAAAGGAAAAGAAGTGCATGCTCTGAGTCATCCAAACCAACTTCACAAGCTTCCTAGCCAAAGCACATAAACTTCCAATCATAATAGTCACTACCAAGCTCCTATTGCACCAAAGCCTGATCTTAACCCTTCCTACAACACGCATGGTTTTCAGCCTTACCCACCACCGCATGTTTATCAAGCACCCCCAAGCTATTTACCACCCTCAAAGTACTACCTATCTCCAAGTCATCAGCCTGAGACTTCTGCTCGCCAAGATCGCCCAATCATGGCAAGACCTCACAAAAAAGTGGTCAAAACTTTCACGCCTTTGCCTGAGCCTATTGGCCAATTATTTGAAAAACTGAAATTAGCTGGGTTGATCCATCCTATTGCAGATAGGACACCTTATCCTCGTCCTGCTTGGTTTGACATAACAAAGAATTGTGCGTATCATTCTGGGGCTCCAGGGCACGACACTGCAAATTGCCATTCATTGAAGGAAAAAATTGAAGCATTGATCAAAGCAGGGGTGATTCAAATCCCAATGATTCCTCCCTATTCCCAATCTGTCAAAGGGATTGGATTTAACTCCAACAATCAAGAGAAGCAAACCCGAAAGTTCACATTTCTAATTGAAGTCCAAGAGGGTTTATATGAACATTAAAAAAAGAAAGGACTTCTGAAGCCACTCGTGGGAGAGGAATCGTATAACCCGTCGTCTACCGTGACCGAAGGAGTGAAATATTGTGCTTATCATGCAGAGTATTGTAATCATGATACCAAGAGCTGCATTACTTTGAGGCACAAAATTCAAGATTTGATTGATGGTGGAGTACTCCAGCTTGCTTACAACGATGCAACTCAGAAATGAAGATGTGATCTTTAGGTTCATGCCCTTCTGAGAGGAACTTGGCAATTGAGCTCAATAGTTTCTTTTTGCATCACAATTCAAATTGAGGCCCTAAATTGTGTTTTTTCTTTAAATTATGTCTTTTGAAAGTAACTTTTAACTTCTGTCTTTGCATGTCTGCCATGTTATGCCTCTTTAAGTTAGGATGTGAATAAATTATACGTTGCATTCTCACTATGTTATTATACTATATTCACTTTATGGTATGCTTTTGATTAAGTATTCATTTCTATTTTTATTTTATAATTATCAAACCTGCCAAAACATTGCTTGTGACTAACAACGAAACAACTGAACAATTTGAGAATGATGCACTGAAAAGTAATATGTTGCACTCTTGAAGTGTCACACTGTCGTTAGAGCTTTAACTGGGGCAGATTTTATTTGTTGGCATACGACGTGGAAGTAGTTTTATCTACGTTCTTTCTTTGAGGAGTGCTTAAAATGATGAGTTGAAGATGCAAAATTCGTGAAGTTGACAAAGTCTTTATGTGGTTCATCGTGTCCTATTTGGAGGAACACTGGTGTTTACAAAGTGGATGTTCAAGTTTGGCTGAAAATTGAACACAAATGTCTTCATAAGACACTATATTTGAAGGAGCCGCAAGTTAGTATTGTTGAATGTAATCTTTATTGTAATGCGAACTACGCGTGACCTGATTCCCAAGGCGGGATACGTAGGCAACTCACGTAGAGTTCGGTTGCACTAGCATAGAATTTCCCCCCAACATCCTCTTTTATGTATTTTGAACTACTTCTGACCTGATTCCTGTAATGGCGACAGGATAAGTAGGCAATCCCAATCGGATTCGGTCAAAGTATTGTAACACATTAGGCTTGTTTATCTTTTATGATGTAATTCCGAACTATGCATCTGGGCAGATGTGTAGGTTTTCCAACTCAGATGCGGTTTCATACTTAGATTGCCATACTCCCCCAAAATCTTTATGTAAGCAGAACTACGCACAGTCTGATTCCCGTGGAGGGATACGTAGGCGCTCTTAACGGGCTCGATTCTATAATATTAAAATTTTCAGTTTCCCCTAAAGTAAGAAACTGGGGCAAATTTTGTAAGACAAATTGAAGATATAGAAGATAGAAACTTGGGCAAATTTTTCAAGATAAGTTGAAGATTCAGAAGACCATAATTGGGGAAAATTTTGCAAGGCAAGTTGAAGATTTAGAGAGGTCATAACTGGGGCAAAATTTTGCAAGAATCAACGTTGACTATCAAAAGACGAGCTGGGAAGATCTTGGGAATTGGCTAGATGAATAGTGCCAACTCTAAGAAAAGGATGTTCAGTTTGTTTTAAGATATGTCACAAGCTTATGTCAAGGCAGAAATTTCATAAAATGCATCTTACTTTCATGAAATATTTGCATGGTTACTTTATTTACTTTATTACCAAAACTACTTTTACTTTGCCTCTATTATCAAAACATTCATGCTATTGAGTTCATGAGCCAAGTCTCCGAGTATGATTCACAAATCCAAGTCCGAGGAAAACATGGGAGCAGAAGCGACATCAAGAAGATTGAGATCAAGTCAGCACAAATCAAACGCTCCCCTCTCCCTCCCAAAACTAACAATTTTTCTTTGAGAGCAGGGACATTAACGCCCGCATCAGAAGATAAATGTCTTAGCAAGACAATCTTGAAGATTCTCATCGCTTGGATTGAAATGATATTTGGATAAAGCTCGATGCTTTCTCACTTTGCCGAAAAGGTGGCATTTCTATTTCCTATAACTTTTGCAAATTGTTAAGCATATCTGTTTCATTTCTCTTTCTTCGTATGAGAACACTCACTAAAGTTCTGCTTTACAACTGACAGATATTGCCAAGTCTGAGAGGTTCCCTTTGCATTGTGGCCAAGACCATTCCTCCGTAGAAGGATTCGGAGATATAAACTTATTTGACAATATGACTACTTTGGATGGGTTCCTACCTTCTGGTTGGGGTACAACCCAAGACTGAATTGAAAGCGTCCTTTTCATGATCTGGAGCATTGTGCTTTCTCATGGTTTATTGCAGAAAGGCGGCATTTCTATTTCCTATAATTCTTGCAAATTGTTAAACATATCCGTTTCATCTCTATTTTGCTTTATCCGAACATTTACTGAAATTTCATTTTTTGTGATTTGCAGATATTGATAAATTTGGAGAAGTACCTGCTTTAATGAGCTTTGTATCTTTTGCTTTACTTTAATTTTTTTTGTTTAGTTCGTCTTGCAGATGAACATCTCGGGTCCTTCCACCCACATATAGGATATCTCGGGTCCTTCCACCCACAAATAGGATATCTCAGGTTTCTCAACCCACAAATAGGATATCTCGGGTCTTTCCACCCACGAATAGAATATCTCGGGTCCTTCCACCCACAAATAGGATATCTCGGGTTCTTCCACCCATAAATAGGATATCTCGGGTCCCTCCACCCACAAATAGGATATCTCGGGTCCTTCCACCCACAAATAGGATATTCGGGTCCTTCCACCAACAAATAGGATATCTCGGGTCTTTCCACCCACAAATAGGATATTCGGGTCCTTCCACCCACAGATAGGATATCTCGGGTTCTTCCACCCACAAATAGGATATGCAGGTTTCTTTCAAGTTGCATTGAGACATTGGATGCTTCAAGACCGGACGTCTCATTTGTTTTGTCAAGTGATTGAAACACAATACAAGATTGCATTGTAAACTGCCTCTTCATGAATTAAGACATTATGCTTATCATGGTTTGTTGCCGAACAGGCGGCATTTCTATCTTTATGATTCTTATTTCAAAATAAACATTATTCTGAAACTTGCGTAGATGATAGTCTAAGACAAGTCGGCTAAAGCACCGCTTTCGGAGTATTTCGCGATGTCGGTTGTCTTGCAATATTGACATGTTATATTTAAAATAGATTGATAGTTTAAGACAAGTCGGCTGAAGCACCGCTTTCGGAGTGTTTCGCGATGTCGGTTATCTTGCAATTTTGACATGTTATATTTAAAATAGATTGATAGTTTAAGACAAGTCGGCTGAAGCACCGCTTTCGGAGTGTTTCGCGATGTCGGTTTTCTTGCAATTTTGACATGTTATATTTAAAATAGATTGATAGTTTAAGACAAGTCGGCTGAAGCACCGCTTTCGGAGTGTTTCGCGATGTCGGTTGTCTTGCAATTTTGGCATGTTATATTTAAAATAGATTGATAGTCTAAGACAAGTCGGCTGAAGCACAGCTTTCGGAGTGTTTCGCGATGTCGGTTGTGTTGCAATATTGACATGTTATATTTAAAATAGATTGGTAGTCTAAGACAAGTCGGCTTGAGACGCCACTTTCGGAGTGTTTCGCGATATCGGTTGTCTTGCAATATTGGCACGATACATTTGAAGTAGATGATAGTAATGGACAAGTTGACTTGAGGCACCACTTTTGGAGTGTCTCGCGATGTTGGTTGTCTTGCAATATTGACATATTATATTTGAAGAAGATGATAAAGATAGGCAATTCGACTTGAGACATCATGTCTCGTTAGTCGACTTAACTTATGAAAGCATTGCATTCTACAATTCGTTCTCACTTTACTTATTGTTTTACTTTACTGTTTCAGAATAATGATCAGCCTAGAGGTTTACCGGGCGGAGCGCCTCATCAGTTGATCGAAAGAAGAACTTTTGATGATATCACAACGCGCATTTACAATTTTATGTTATCACTCTTTTTATTTCTCATTCCAATTATTATAGTTTATTAGCAGCTGCTCGCTTACCGTTTGTCAAGTTTATTATAGGATTTTAGCAACATCGCAGCAGCATTTGGAGCATAACGTGGAACTCTTTCTTAGCAGTGAACTGGGGCAATCGTTGATATGAGCTAGACTCGTCAACGAGGATCTGAAGAATTGCACTCGAACAAGAAAGTCTTGCCTAGTCTTTCATTCCAGATTAGGGATCAGTCTGAATTCTTTCCTATTCGTGCGTCCTTTTGTGTCAATCGTGCGAGTTTTCGTGTCTAAGTGTCGTTGAACTACATATGGCCTGATTCACTTTCAGCCCGAGATATGTAGGCAACTCGAAAACCGGAGTTCGGCCATATCAATAAGCCTCGCCTTTTGGTCTTTGGAAATCAAAAGTCTTGGTTTTATCGTGACAAAATTGGTTTCTCGTCAACTTTTTTACCCTAAAAACTCTTTCATCCTTTTCCGGGTAAAGAGGGGCAGCTGTTGACACCCAGTTTTGTCCAAAATTTTTTAGTTAATGCTAATTATTTAAATAAAAGTCAATTTCAAAATTTTAAAAGTGAATTAATGAAATTTGGAAGAAAGGCTAAGTTTCGCAAAGCATAGCTCAATTTCAGGCTACCCGTGCAACCCCTCCAATTACCAATTAATCCTTAAATAGGGCTAATTTCGCTACTGGTTCCTAAAATTAGGCTATCTGTGCAAACAGTATATAAGATATACACCTCCCCAATTCATATCAGTTGACATAAATTCCCAAAATTCCCCAATTTTGACCCGAAACCTTGATCCCCATACACGATTCCCTTTCCAGTTTTCCCCCCAAAAGCCGATCTGAATCACGCAACAGTCCAAAATTCTTGTACTCTCTGGTCCCCATATCCTCCACATCACCTTCCCCTTACAAACTGAGGTGTTTCAATCCCAGCCGTAGTTTCGAACTCAAATTCAATCCGAGCCCTTGGCTTCGATCCTAACGGGAATTTTCTTGTTTAGATGAGGATTAAAATATTACTACCTTGAGGGGTGAGACAATTTTAACCTTTGTCTAACAAGGAATTACAATCTAGGCCTGAATTCAAATCTTTGGAGCCAAAAATCCAAAACCCTAGCAGCGACTATATAAAGGTAATGTTTTCTCATTTTGGGGGTTCCAGTTCTAGGGTAGAGAGGGAGAGAAAAAGAGGCAGAACCAATAGGCATATATTTTCAGTTTTAATCTTTAAAAGAAAAAGACAGTTAGCATTTTGGTTTCTGTTTGGGATTCAAACATCGGTTTCGTGTTTGTTATTGCTTCACTTTGCGTATCGCTTCTTCCATATCTGAGTCGTCGACCTTGTTCGCGTGGTCGCTTTCATTCGAGTCGCATTCTTCAGTCCTTAGCCCCGGTTCCTGCTCCAAAAAAGGTATAGTATTCATTTTTTTTATGCTTTGCTTATGATGAACTTAAGGTTATGATTTTCTGGTTCTGAATGCGATTAGTAAGTTATAATATCTAGAATGTGTTTCCCTGTACATAGTTTGGGATTTCCATTGGTCCATTTAATCACCCATTTGATTGGTTTGTTTAGTAACAAAATCAGTTAAAGTTAAGTTAAATCTTTTTTTTTTAATCTTTGCACCCTAAAGAATAAATCAATTTTATTTTCCTAGTCTAAGTTTGTCTTGGCCAGTGAGTGTATGTTCTCTGTTTAGCACCTGCTTGTAATAAAGTTGTTTGGTTCCTGTGAGATGAGAGGAGTGTGTAGGTGTGTATGCAGGTTGTAAAGGAATTCAGGGGGTCCAGGTGAGTTTGCAATGGTCTGTTATGGTTGCATAGAAGGAGTAGAGGGTGTTAGTGATGTGCAGGTGGAATTGTTTCAGGAAAAAGTGCATTAGTGATTGTTTTAGGGCTGCAGGCAGTGAGAAAAGTAGGTGAAGGAGTGCAGTTTGGTTCTTGGTTGCAGGTCATGGCAGGGTGTTCAGTTTATGGTGTGGTTTCTAGGCAGTGAAGGGTTCAGGGGTTGTGTTTAGTGTGAGTCAGGTGTGTCTGGGCAGTGGGGGAGCTGTATGCAGTTCTGGTTTGCTTTAGGAGCTAGGACTTTGTCCAGGCAAGTAAAAAAAAGATGCTGCAGATAGTGAGGGAGGTCTATAGGCAAGGTGCAGGTTGATTCTAGAGTGTAGGTAGTGCAGGATGTTTGGAGAGAGTATAGGTGTTTTAGTTGTTCTCTTGTAGCTGTTTCAGGTTCTTTGATTTGAAAGAGAGTTCTGTTCATGGAGAAGTTATTCTCTTAGGATCTGAGTTATGTATTGGAGTAAGGGTGGCTTTGTGGGGCTTGTATCAAGTGATGTTGCGGCTGTAGTTTCAGGGAATTGGTGCAGGTGTGGGATTGTGTCTAGGTGTGTGTGCTGCTCTGTTTCTAGTAGTGTTAGTTGTCCAGATAGTGAGTAGAAGTATAGGAGCAGTAGGAGTTCAGGTTTTGGTGCAGTCATGGAGATATGCAGAGGTGTGTGAGGTGTGCAGGGTGTTTGGGGTTTGCTCAGGTCCCATGTTGTCTCTGGAAGCTGTTAGAAGTTATGAGGAGTTGCCAGGTCTTGTAAGGGTTAGTTCAGGTTAAGAGAGGGGTTCTGGAAGGTATTGAAGGGTCTATAGAGTGTTTGTGAGTTATTTCTGTTTTGAAGGATTATTAAGTGCTTTCTTAAGCTCTTTTTCCTTAGTTCCAGTTTTCTGCATGTCCTGAACAATACCATTGTGCCTCTGAATCTATTCTTTACTAGTTGATTGTCTGATTATTGGATGACCTTTCTCACATGCATAATTATATAACTTTTGCATCAAAATGTTGACTATTGTGGTAGCCGTGGCAAAGTTGTAAAGGCACAACGATTGTAATTATAGCATTGGTCAACGCGTAGTAGTGCAAAGCCTATCTGCAGCTGGTAAAAGTGACGGTTAATGAGTGAACCCTGTCTGTTCTTATTTGAAACGGTTACATAATAAGGAATCTGCGCTCTTCCCCATCTATCACTCTAATGATTTCGTCAAGTTCTTATTAAAGTTCAGTTGGTCTTTTATCATGTTTGGTATTCCATAGTTCAATTCTCTTGCTTTCCAGATCAGTTCTTTTGGGATTTTGTAATGGTATGTAGAAATACATTTAGGCCGTGATCCTTCCAATATTATACTGGTTCTATTCACTTTTGTTTGGAAGGTAGTTCAAAGATTAAAATGAAGAGTTTCCTTCTAGATTGTTAGTACCTGCATGTTTGGTCTAATCTCCTGCATAAATATACTTTACCAAGGATTATACTTGTCTTGCTTTGTGGAAGTTGCTTGAATGCATTTAATCTCGACTCCCTGTGCAACTAAATGTGTTAAAAGGCTAAATAAAGTATGTACTTTTAGTCTTTCACCTAAAAACACTTCTATTAATTAAATGCAAACAAACTAGCCATTTCAAACTTATGAAAGCCTACTGCTATTGTTTTTCATCCATAATAATAATATCCAACATGCTTACTTTCATTTTGTTGAGACATAAAATCATAAATCTGCTAGAATGGTTTGATCTGCATTTGGCATTAACATTTTAGTTACTTTATTTTCTTCTTTGTTATGTTCGGTTCATTTCCTTGTGTGTTTGCATTCCGTCTACTGCTTTGAGCGGTTACTAATTCCTTTTCTCATCTTATTTTTTGGCATGATCTACCCTTTGGGAACGAGTTGATTTAAAACTCGCAAATTGGGATCGCCTAATTGGCATTGGAGCCGTTTTGGGTCAAGTTCGGATCTCAAATTGACAACTTGCTATTCAAGGCTTGTTTTGCGAGTTGCTATTTCCGGGTTCTATTCCTTTTACTCTATCTTTTCCCGCTCCCTTAGAAAATGCATGTTGTATAGGACTTCCCCGTAGACCGGACTAGGAGCTCTGTAGGATAGAAATTGTATCGAATTATGGTTAATTAATGTGAATTATTTAACTTGCTTTGTCTTATGAATGCCTTGTTTATTTTCCTTGCAAATTGCCAACTAATTTATGACATTAAGAACCATTCGTCAATTAATGAGTGCAAATCAACATACAGTTAAAATTGTACCCTTTTTTTATTTTTTTTATTTTTTATGAATTATTTATCTATCTATTTATCGAATATTTAATTGTTTATTTAATTAAATTAATCTATTTAATCAATCAATTATAATTATTTATGTATTTATTTTTAATTCATTATTTATTTATCTATTCGTTTACTTAAATCTAATTTATTTAATAAAATTGATTAGTAAAATTATTCATTTATTAATTTAATCAATTTTAATTAATGGATTATTCATTTATTTAATTAATCAACTATTATCGTTTATTTAATTATTTAAATAATCCTCTAATAGTTTATTACCTATTATTTATCTACTATTGGTTATTTATTACCCTTATTCGATTTTATTATCCGTCATTTATTTTACTATCATTCATTTATTATCCCTTATGTATTTATCATTCCTTATTTATTTATCCTTATTTATCATCCATTATTTATTTATTTTTTCTAAATAATCTATAAATTTTCAAATTCGTGAAAACCGCCGGATTAACCGCTTTTAGCGAATTTTCGAAAGTGCTCCCGCAAAGGACCTTCTTTCGAATTTAATAGAACGACTTACTCGGAATCTCTGATTTTAATAAATTCTTTTTAAGTGAAGGGAATAATTGCACTCTTTAATTAACGTTAGGTTCCTAATAATCCTTAAATTCGGTGGCGACTCCAAAGAAAGCCCTTTGGAGTCCCATTTTATTGAAGTCAAATCCCGATGCATACTTGTGTGCATTTTTTGGGAGGGTTCAACAATGAACAAGGAGAAACCAATGATGAGGTCACCAGATGCAGAGCTTTAGTGATACACACTGAACCACAAACAATCATCACCGACCAGTCGACAAGAATAGACATTGAATCAATCACTCCTCCACCAACAATGGAAGAAACAGGAGAGCCAACCATGGTAAACAGGGCAAAGAGAAAGAGAAAACTTGACATTAAAACAACCATTCTAGGGAGTGATGCATCTGTGGATGACATAACTGAAAAATCTGTCTTCCAAGACAAACAGAGTATGAAGAAGTCTATGTCTATCATTGCAATTACAAAAAAATACAGTTCAAGGTTGCTAAATCATGCAAGACAAGATATTGGTTGAGGTGTGTCATACCAATTGCACTTGGTGTTTCCATGCATCAAAGATACCAAATTTTATGCTTTTCAAGGTGGACAGCTTTGAAAAGACACACACATGCTCCATTGACTTCATTAAATCTGACTAGAGGAATCCAACATGAAAAATGATAAATGACTACATTGTGGAGCTCAGACGGCAAAACGATAATGTCATCACACCTAAATTTGTGGTACAGGATATGAGATGGAAATTTGGAATTACAATCAGCTACCACAAGGGATGGCGCTCAATACAACATGCTTATTCTGTGTTGAGAGGGACACCTGAAGAGAATAACATTATGCTGACTTCCTATCTACATATAATGAAATAAAACAACCCTGGCATGTACGTCAACATCAACACGGACGGCGAGAACAGGTATGCACAGTCTAAAACACTGCACATACAATTAAATTTTCATCTATTGGCAATAAGCCAAGACTTTCTTAGATTCACACACATACCACACATATCACTTTCCTTGAAATATTGGCATTTGACAATACTTTCCCTCCCCTCTGCCACATAGCTCCAACACTTCACTAATAAATCTTCTGCTTCCCCCATCCAGGTTTTAGTATGCATTCTTTGCGTACGACGCTTCAATACAAGGTTGGAGACACTGCAGGCCAGTAATAATGGTAGACGCAACATTCTTGCAGGGAAAATACCGTGGTATTCTCATAGTAGCAGTCTCTAAAGATGGCAACAACAACATCTTTCCTTTGGCGTTTGGGATTGCAGATTCAGAAAACAACAAAGCCTACAACTGGTTCTTCCTGCAGTTGAGAATTGCGATAGGGACACATGAACAACTCTCCATCCTATCAGACCGCCACCCCTCCATTGCAGATGCCATCGCTAGCGTCTATCCAGAATGCCAGCATGGCATATGCATTTAGCACATGGAGAAGAATCTAAGGAGCAGATTCTACTCTGATGCGGTGATCTCATATTTTTCCAATGCATCAACTACTTACAATCGCACAGATTTTGATACGTATATGACTGAGATTGAAAATCTTGACAAAAATGCTGCAAAATACATAAATGAGGAGCCACCAGAAAGATGGGCACGTTCGTTCCACCACCAACAGAAGATACAACATGCTAACAACAAACAATCTTGAGACTATGAATAGCGTGCTTGCAAAAGCCAGAAAACTGCCAATAATGGGGTTAATTGACTACATCCAAAACAAGCTACAGAGTTTGTTTTTCGAGAGAAAAAGTGAGACACAAGGAACGTATCATGAGCTCACAAGTTGGGCAGAACAAGAGCTGACCAGAAAGATTCCATTTGCGTACAGGATGATAGTAAGTAATATTTCTTATGAAAACTTTCAGAAACAAAAATCTATAGAATCAACATTTGCTTATTACATGCTTATTGACTTCATTCACTGGTTGATCCTATTAGTGACACAAGATTTACAGTAGCAGATGGAGACGATAAGTTTACGGTCGACTTAAAAGAGAGAACCTGCAAGTGCTTGCAATATCAAACAAACGAGCTACCATGCACCCACGCCATTGCAGCAATAGATAGGAGAAATCTACAGAAGTCTAGCTACTTCGCACAGTGGTTCAAAAGCATGCTTGGCAAGAAACTTACAAGGGGGAAATTCTACCAGTGGGAAGTTCAAAATCGTGGGATGTCCCACAAACGGTCAAGGATTTCATCACAAAACCACCCAACACAAAAATTAAGCGGGGAAGAAGGAAAACAAAGAGATATGTTTCAAGAGGAGAGTTTCTAAAGGCTAGAGCTCAATGTTCAAGATGCAAAAGGACAGGACACAATAGAACCAGCTGTGTCTACACTCCAGTACTCAATCCACATGCAAGAAAATACAGAAAGAAAGTTACACCATGATTCATTTTAATTACTCCTATGAATTACAATTTTATATGTTAAACATTACTTATAATTTGCACAACTGGTGAACTTAATGTCCTCAATAAAGCTTAATTTCAAATTTTGATTGTCCAACCCCCCTCCCACTTTATCAGAAAATATCCTGTCAGGTATTGCCAATCGCCAATACTTTCAACACGTTTTCAATGAGGACTTCTAGACAATATCCCTAAGAGTCTTGGCAATAGGTCTGTACTTAACTGAAAGACCACGCAAAGAGCTAACCCACTGCTAAGCCCAATAAATGAATTCTCTCAAATATTTGCAATTGCCAAGACTTTAAACACACTTGAAAATACAACAATAGAGACTGACTCCAAAAGTCTTGGCAATTGCCATTACTTTGCGCTTGACTGCAGCTATAGGCAATGTATGAATTCTCTCAAGTCTTGCCTATTTCCAAGAACTTACAAATACTAGCAATTACCAATACTTTCAACATGTTTCCAATGCACACTCGAAGAAAAAATCCCTAAGAGTCTTGGCTATTGTCAAGACTTTAAGGTCTGAACATTTGTAATTTGCTGAAAGTCCAGGTAACGAGGTAACCCTCTCCTAAGCTCTATTGGCAATTGCCAAGAGTTTAAATACATTTGAGATGCGGGCTTGAAGACAAGGACTCCAAAAAATCTTGGCAGTTGCCACAACTTTGTGCCTGGCTGCAACTATAGCCAAATATATGAATTCTCTAAAATCTTGCCAATTGCCAAGAATTTACAAATATTTGTATTTCATACTTAGATAGAAGGTCTCCGAAAGTCTTGCTAATTGACAAGACTTCAAGGTGTAGTGCAATAACAAATGGCACTGGTTCTCTTTGCTATTGCCAAGAGTTTAAGCCCTATTAGAAAGGAGAAACTTCTCTGCAATTCTTCACTTACTTACATATAAAATGCCTTGAAGTCTTGGCAAAACCAACACTTGCAATTGACCACTTCAACAGCTAAATAAAAGAGCAATCCCAAAAAAAAAAAAAAAAACGTATTACACACCCACCAGCAAACACTAATAAATAAAAAAATAATACATAGAAAGAGGACAGACAATTCATTCATTCACCTAAAATATAAAGAGTTGTAGGCATACACATTATAAAATAAAGTTTCATCCTTACACTAACAACATGGTAATTAAACAAAAGTATTGTCAATCATTCATACAACTACAACATGATCAATTGTGTCCAGGAAGAAATGGTGCACCAATCGGACGTGGTCAGGTCTACACATTACGTTCATGGTAATCGTGTCCTACAATCTCTGGGGAGTCTCATAGCCATCAATGACCTTCGAAGTGGCATGACACCACAGATTGGTAGCAAAGTCGATCCAATACTGCCTAAGCTAGCTGAACTTGTACTTTGAAACATTCTTCCCATCAATCAACAGGTCAGCAAATCTTATCACAAAAGCACCACAATCATAACTGCACCAAAATTAAACACAAAACCTGAATAACAATAATGAAAATAAAACAACAAGGAAAATAATAATAAAAATAATAATAATCAATTAATATAAAAAATTCCAAGTCAAAGAATGCATACACGTTGGCCTGCTTGGGGCATTTTACCCACTTGACCTCCAATGGCTCATACACGTCTCCATATGATGGTCGATAATGGTGAAAATTGATCAATTCAAGCAATGATGGAATTATCTTAGAATAGCTATCGACATGCTCCATCACCCTTGGGTCGCGCTCCCCATAAACAGAGTCATATATTTCAAGAAGATGCTCATCCACTGAGAAAACTCCAAGCATAAAATGGGTAGTTTCTGTGCTTTCATCACCCAGCCGAATAGGAAAAAAGACACGATCAGCAAGCTCCCAAGACATCCCACCCTTAACGTCCTTTGAAACTATACTATCAATAAAAAGCTCATAATTTGGATCAGCTCCCCAAGAATAATTCCCATTATTAGATTCAAACTGTCTGCATGTCGCCATAAACCAACGATCGAAGACAAGAGATGTGCTTGCATATTTCAACTGACCATCAAAAGGATGGTACAAGCACCGCTTCTTCAAATAATACAAACAGACTTCCACATGCTGCACAAACAAACAATAAAATAAAGACCTGTAAAATGGACAAGTAACAGAAGAAGTCTATGCAAGTCTTGGCTGTTGCCAACACACAGACTTCTTGGCTATTGACAACACTTCAAGCAATGTAGAAAGGACAGTTTGAACAGAAAAACTCTGCAAATATTGGCTATTGTCAAGAGTTAAAGCTGGAAACTAAAACTACTATATAAAACAAGAAAACACAAGAATGAAAGAAAGTTACAAACCTCATCAGTGAGGGTTAACTTATCACACAACAGCTCGAGAAACCAACTTCGGTTAGAAATGGAAGCAGAACCGAGTTTATAAGTATGAGGCGCAACATTCTCGCCATCAGCATAAACACTTTTTTTAGACGTGCATGAAGCACACACCATAAAGCAAAGTACTTATAATAAATAGCAAAAGAGACAACTCAATCAAACGTACACTATCTTGAAGAATACTTAAGGAGTAAGGTTGTTTGGATTGATGAAGAGTCTGAAATTTGGGACATTTGGCAGAATACCGGCATAATGAAATGGGCATCTACATCTGTAGTTACATTTCCAATCACTAACAGACTTCCCATGATTACGACCATAATCTTGAAAAGGAGATAACAAAGCCCAGCTTGGCTTTGGAATCGTTTTGGGTCTTCCCTGCTCATCCAACTCATCAGCAACAGCCAGAGCACCCTTCATCGCTCGTGCCTAATTAATATCACCAAGACCTGCGTCATCAACCTTTCTCTTACAAACAGCTTTGGTTCTCAAAGAAACAAGTGAAACATCAAAACTATCAGCTTCACCACCATCCTATAAAAAAATAAAATAAAATCAATTCTCCTTAATACAACAAGGAAGGTCTAGTCTATACAGATCTTGGCTATAGTCAAGACTTTCACCTCTGTTGCAAGGGTCTCTGTAAGTCTTGCCTATAGCCAAGAGTTTAAGCTCTAGTGGAGGTCCCATATGCAGGGAATGCATCTCCAAATCTTGGCAATGGCCAGAACTTTTCATTGTGGAGCAAGGCCAACTATAAAATGTGCCAACGTACAAAATGATCTAAACAAAAAATACTTTCACAATACACGACACTTACCAATACCTCTAGCTCAGCAGCAACAAGTGTTGAAAAAGCATCGCCTTGAACATTCAAATCTGCAAGGACATTGCTAACCATAGCACGAGCTAATTGCTCAGAATCACCATCTCCTACAACTGCAACACCATGCTCTTCACACTCAATTTGCTTATCACTCACGCCAACTTCAACACCAATAGAATCTCCTCATACACCACCATCGAATTGTACATCAGCAACAGCTTCATCGGCAAGATCACTCAACCGTCCACAACTGACCAATGCATCCATCTTAGGATTATTCGAAACAACAACTTCAACTGGCTTTGGTACTCGACCTACCTCCTCATCACCACCAATATCTATCTGCCTTTCTTCATTGTTCGAAATATCCAACAACCTATCATCATCACCCCTGACATCCCTATCCTGAGCATCACCAACTTTCTCTGCACTCATATCAACATCCATTAACTGCAAAAACTGCTCTTCTTCCTGCCTAACCGAAACACCTTCAACTCTAGCACCAAATGACACTCCACGAGACGGGGACACAGCTTCCCTACCACCGATGGACACGGGAGATGCATAAATAGGAGACCGTTCACAAGCTTGGCTATATTCTCCAGCCGATCTACCAACTCTCCCTTTCTTCACCAAATCAACAAGCTCACCAAGCTGTTGCTAGATCGAACACTGCTCCTTCAAAATACAATTCAAAGACTTTTGCCATCTCTTCTCCATTTTCTGCAGAAAAGGAGAAATATCCAAAACCATCAAAACATATAGAAAACAAGTTCTTACGTTTTTTTAATGAATTGAACAAAACAGGTAAGAAAGACATACGTCAAGACGCTCGCTCAAAGCATCATAATGACCTCCAGCATCACCAGCAACAGAAGAAGGGCTTGGAAGATCCCTCTTTGGCAGCTCATTGACAAGAGTGAAAGGCTCGACAGGAGCTTTAGGTTTCTATCAATTAAATAAAAGAATAGAACTACTATAAAAAAAAGAAAACATTTCCAAAAATCACAAACTTAAAAACAAAAATAAAAAAAAACAAGACTTACAGATTTCAAATGCTTCGGCACAAACATTGACATGACAGACTCGAACTGAGGGTGCCACAAGTCCTGTAGTACACCATTAGAGGATGCTTTCTCTGGGAATGTATTTCAACGAACGATTTTCTGTATGAAGGGAAAATATCCCAACCCCAGACAGTAAAAGCAAAGGGGAATCCGATAAGCTGAAACAATGAATTTGGACGTTTAGTACCATTAGCAAACATATTCTTCAATGAAGACACAGTTTCTTCATAAGCTATCGACCCCCATCCAAACTTAGAGACAAGGCTTCTGTCCTCAAGCAACCTAACATACTTGGTTTGTACAACTTTTGAAGGCCTACCACCTAATAACACACGGCCAACTATGTATATCTCAGCAAGTGCAACAGGATCCATCTCATTAATCCACCCAGTCTTCTTTCCATTCGCCAACAACTCCTCAAAATCAGACATCAATATCCCCTTTCTTCGATACAATTCCTCTCCATCATCACCAGCAAAATAGTCACTAATCAGACGACTATCTAGTTCCTTCATAGCTGCATCGACAGCAACCCTATCAACACTAGAAGTCTGCAACTGAAACGACCTCGGTTAGTCGTTTCGAAAGTTAGGACTCCGATTGGCGTGCCGATAAATTTTAAAATATTCGTAAGGTCCATTGAGACTTATCTGTAAAATTTGAGCTAAATCAGACCTCGTTTGGTACGTATCGGAAGAAGGTTTCAGTTTTTATTGTCAATAAGTATTAAAAAGAGATTTTCGAGCTGGGTTTTGGCGAATGAACTCCGATTTGAAATTCGAGAGAGCCGTTGGGTTCGTATGATTATTTGTGACTTTTGTTAACTTTCGAAAGTGAATTTCGATGTTGTTCAGCTAGTTTCCTCTAAAATGCCGAAAGTTAAATAATTTGACTTTTTTCTATTTAAATTCGCATCTTGAGTTTCGGGAATCCGATTTGAGATCCGCCTTCGCGAGTATGCTATACATATTTTATATAACTTGTATGCAAAAGTTGGAATTATTTCAAATATCGTAGGGTACCATTTTAATTTTTATCGCGAAAAGAAAATAAAAGAAAAGAAAAGGAGAAAAAGACAAAAGAAAGAAAAGAGGAAAAGGACAATATGTATATATAGGGACGGTGGGGGATATAAATCCCCTACTTAAAGAGAATTTGAAAAACAGAAATATGAGAAGATACGAACACAGTAACGAGAAACTGAGGAGGACTCCGCGAAAAATACCAGAAAATGAGAAAAGAGCCGGAGAAAAGATAGAATTTTCACCCTGAAACATTCAGGTAATGATCCTAATATATTATTTGAGTTTATTACGTGTGTTTGAATATATTTTAACGGTAAAACTTGGAATATTAGACATCGTTTTAATTAGTTCAATAAATAGTTTAAGGGGTCAATTGGACCCCGATAATGAAATTAATTATATATTCGTACTCAGTGAGTTACGGGCAACATATAAATGTAATTTATTTAGGGTTTGGTTATGTGACCTTAAACTCTTTACATAGGCCTGGCCTGCGTATTGCGTATGCGAATAGGGTATCAGGTTCCTACCTGGATTGCCCTAAAATGTGAGGAATGAAGCCTTTAGCCTAATTTGATATATTTTTCTGCTTAATGAATAGAGTGGGATCGTTTGGTAATGAAACCAAAGGATAAAGCGGTTGTTGATTAGCAATGCCAACTTTTGGAAGAGGTAAGTGTTTATATCCATTTCTTTGGAGGCACTTGGCCTCGTGGATTTTCTACCACAGGTTCTTTACGTGTGTAGCTGCCGATAGGCGTACTCATTACGCCTTAGCATTGAATTTACATTGTATATTATATGTTATGTTCTGTTGCTGGTATTGCATTGAGTATCTGAGCATTGTACTCTGGCTGTCATTATTGCATATACTTCCCGGTAATCGATGAGAGTCCCGAGCCGGTGAAGGGTCATTATTACATGTACTTCCCGGTTGGCGATGAGAGTCCCGCACCGGTGAAGGGTCATTATTGCATATACTTCCCGGTTGGCGATGAGAGTCCCGCACCGGTGAAGGGTCATTATTGCATATACTTCCCAGTTGGCGATGAGAGTTCCGCACCGGGGAAGGGTCATTATTGCATATACTTCCCGGTTGGCGATGAGAGTCCCGCACCTGGGAAGGGTCATTATTGCATATACTTCCCGGTTGGCGATGAGAGTCCCGCACCGGTGAAGGGTCATTATTGCATATACTTCCCGGTAATCGATGAGAGTCCCGCGCCGGTGAAGGGTCATCATTGCATATACTTCCCGGTAATCGATGAGAGTCCCGAGCCAGTGAAGGGTCATCATTGCATATACTTCCCGGTAATCGATGAGAGTCCCGAGCCGATGAAGGATCATTATTGCATATATCTCCTGGTAGACGATGAGAGTCCCGCGCCGGAGATAGGTATCAGGCATATGCGACTGCATTGCATCGTACCGCATTCATCCCATCTCATTGCACCGCATACTGACTATTGTGTATATTGTATTGTGTTTTATGTATGCGGTATGTATACTATGTCGTGGACATATCTCAGTTTGCCTATATATTTCCGGCTCGTATTCTGGGTTGCGGGGATCGGGTTGCACGCCGCAACGGTATAAATATATGGATCCGATTGCACGCCGCAACGGTATGAATATATGGATCGGGTTGCACGCCGCAACAGGATGTATTTTGCTGATTGTTGATGTGTTCGGGATACCTATATGTTTTGGTTATCTTACGTTCCTGGTTGTTGATGAGTTTGTCATTCCATATGTGTTTCTAGTTATTACTTTTTATAATTTAAATAAGAGGAATTTGGTTTATCTGTTTCTTTTCTCCCTGGCTAGCTATCCTATTTTTTGAGGTGGCTAGTCTGCCCCACTTATTGAGTCCTTTTGACTCACCCTTGTTTGTTGTTTGTTTCTTGTCTATCTATTTCGTTTCGGAAGGTTCGCTCCAGGATTGAGTTCGCCACGTTGTGAAGGAGCGAAGACGACTTCAGCTGTCAGGGTGAGCCAGCTTTTATTCCGGATGGCCACCAGTTTATTGGTTATTATTTCTGTTGCATTTTGATCCCTTCAGGAGGTATTTGTCTTCTTTTGTACTCTTAGATGTCTAGTCTGGATAGCCCTAAACCTAGTATGTTGGGTAGTCAGCTGTAATTTCTTTTGTACGGCTTAGAGGTATCAGTATGTCAGTGTTTTTTTAAGTCTTGTTCTTATTTATGAATTGAATTGTATTTATTTTCCTAATTTAATTGGTAAGGGTTCGCCCGACGGGTCTAGGGGAGGATGTCGGGTACCCGCACGGCCTAGCCGAATTTCGGGTCGTGTCAGCAACCCAGTCACAGCACCAAATATATCGGCATCAAAATAAACTTCATATCCGTGTATTGAAAATGCCATTGCATCTCGTCTCCTTGATTCAACTTCAGACAATAACATACAATTCAAAAAATTACCCGACAGGTTTGTTATATCTATCTTCATAAACCTCCCAAACACACCATTTTTTAATTCTGCAAGCTGCTTAGTAGTTAAACCTCTCGTTATAACATCCTGAAAGTGAGGATTACCTCTCCAAGCTGCTTGCACATGGTACCAATTAGCATAATCAATAAAAGCTTCCCTGAGCCAGCCATCTTGTATAAAAATCTACAGAATAAACAAGATACATATGAATCAAGCTTCTTGACTAGAAATAAAACAAGTTAAATCATATATCTCTACAAATCTTGACTGTACTGAAGAGTTTAAAATATAAATCGATAAGACACCCACATTTAACTGCAAATAAACCAACACACTATTGGCAATTGCCAATACTTTTACATCTACCTCACTGAACAACTTGCACACCAAAGTCTACAACTCTTGGCAATAACCAATACTCTAAGGTCTGGTGGAAACAACACCTTGTAGGGAACATCTCGACAACTATTGCCAATAGCCAACACTTTAAACTACTGCAGTAACCAACTTACGGACAAAGTCTATGCAGCTCTTGGCTATAGGAAAGACTTTCGTGCCTAACTCAAGCACAAACACAAAAAACTATACAAGTATTGCCTATAGACAAGACTTTCCTACTAACACCAGTCCACAAAAAAAAAAATACAGAAAATATAGTACCCTTACATCCAAATACGCTTACATGCAAATAAATCAACATAATACACAAATAATAACCGATGAAATCAACATATTTCGTAAATTTTAACAAAAAAATAACAAAACACAAACTATACATAACATATTCCATAAATATACACTAAACTTACTCATAAATAATAAATTTAATACCGCACACACTGTAAACCCTTAATAAACTTCATAAAAATAAAAAATAACAAAGCGAACTAACTTACAAAACGCAAATGTGACTCGTAAATGATTGAAAATGCAAACTTTGTTTGTTAAACTTTACGTAGCTTTCGATTGAAAAGTTGTAAGATAATAATAGAGCATAAAAAGAGAGACAAAACTGCTTTTGATATGAGTTTAACTTTTGATATGATGTGCGCACTGATAGAGGAGAAGAAGGGAGAGAAACTTTTTCTGGAAATGAAAAGACGTCTCTAGTTTAAGTATATCTAATTAAAAAAAACTGTAAATAAAACCGTCTGGGCGGTTTAAGTTCCAAATTTTTTTAAAAACCAAATGTATTTAATATATGAAAAAACTTAATATTTCATAAAAATTGAAGTCTTGGCAATAGCCAAGATTTAGAACTCATATAGTTCAACACTTCGATATCAAAAGAACACAAAGTATTGTCTAAAGCCAAGACTTCCTAACAAATACAACAAGCTTTCTAATTTTTAAAGTAATGATAACTAAAAACTAATAAAACTATATAATTAAAATAATCTTGCCAAAAAAAGTTATTTATCAAATATTTTAAAATATTAACTTCACGAATAATAAATATTTTTAATTTTAAAAATCAAAATGTCATATGAAATTTAATATTACATATAACTAAAGTGTTGGGAATGGCCAAGACTATACACTCAAACTATTAACCACATCGGTTTCCTTTCGCATAAAATATGGGCAATTAACAAGACATTAGTGAGTGGAGAGTTCATATTATCAATACGTTCAACTAATGGAAATAGCCAAGACTTCACACACATAAAAGTTAAACTTTTAAATTTAAAATTACACAAAGTATTGGCAAAAGGCAAGACTTCCTAACAAATACCACAACCTTTATAATTTTTAAAGTAATAATAACTCAAAACTAATAAAGCTATAGAATTAAAAAAATCTTGTTAATAACATTTATTTATCATATTTTCAAATATTAACGTCACAAATAATAAATATTTTTAAAAATGAAAATGTGCTATGAAAGATATACCTGAAGTATTGGCAATAGCCAAGACTCTACACTCAACCTATTCAGAACTTCGGTTTCTTGTCGCACAAAATATTGGCAACTACCAAGACTTCAGTGATTGGAAAGTTCATATTATCAAAACGTTCAACTCATGGCAATAGCCAAGACTTTACACATATACAAAAAACAAATTCAATTGATATTGACGCAAGAGTATTGTCAAAAGGCAACACTTGCCAACACTTGAAACTCATCCAATTGAAAACAACCAAAATATTCAAATTAACAAAAATATAAAAACATCCAAGTGTACTTGTTTACATAAACATAAGAACCAAAAAAATACAAAAATAAATATTATCAGTAGACTAAACTCTTGGAAATAGCCAACACTTTACAGTCAAACTGGTAACCAGTTCAATTTAACTTGACCCAAAAGTATTGTCAACAGCTAAGAATTCCTACCAAACCTATAAAAATGGTTTCTAACTCTCAGTGGATTTCTCTAACTCTTTTGCAGTACTAAAAGTATCATTTGGACTACTACAAGAAAGATCACATGCACCATCTTCTTGCAACGGAGATAACAAACGGAAATTTGGAAGTTCATCAACTAGATCACATCTTTGCCTCTTCCTACCACCTTCATCAGAAGATACTGGCTGACTTATAAAATCATCCACAGAGTCTATATGAACATTATATTGATCACAACACTCAATATCAGTTACCTGCAAAATATGAAAAAACAACATTGACAACACATAACAACAAATAAATCAAACAAATAAAGGGAAAACCATATACAAACATACTTCTTTGCCACTCGGCACTTCAACATCTCCTAGTTGGAAAAAGATAAGAATCTCTCCACTTTGCAGTTTAGCAATAATCTGAGAAGCAGTTTCTACAACAACATCAGCACCTTCTCCTTGAGAGCCTTTTATACCAGCATTGGATGAAACCAATTTTGCAACTCCCAAATTACTTTCATTGATTCCAATGCACCCAGAATCTCTTTTGTATACACCGCCTTCAAAACCTTTCTTAAACATAGCAAGATGCTCCAAGACCGAGTCGACCTTGGAATCCAGACACTAAACAGGAATAAAATGAAGTCAAAATTAATATTAAAAGGAGACAATCAGAAAATTCAAAGTATGAACAAAATAGAAAACATATATTACTGTCACACGTGCCACCAAATTAGAGAAGTCGTCATCTAGTCGCTTGTTTAAAGTACCAATAACACACTGCACAACATTTACATAAAATTATAAAATATAATTAGAATTTAATAAACAATAAAAGCAACTATTACTTACATCAACAACCAGATTCACTAAACCAAAAAGGAAATGTTGAAGAACTATCAGCACCAACGTCACAGGGAAACTACAACTGAACAAGCAAATATTTTCTCTCTTCATCAGTAGCAACAAGTGGCTCCATCTTAAACGAATCAAATACCTAATTCAATAAAGACATAAAAAAACAGTAAATTACATACATATAAAATATAAAAAAATGAATGATCAAACCAAACACAAAGCAATAAGAAATTACATAAAACACATGGAAATACTTCTCAACAAGAGTTGAGAACCGAGGTTGCCTCAAATTACACCAAGAAAGCATCCAAGGAAATGTCTGAGCCTTAGCTTTTGCATATGCTCGAAATACAGGGAACACTTCCAACACCCACACATTGAACGCAAAGGGGAAACCGACTAAACAATACCAGCTCTCATTTTCCAAAAGCTCTGACTTAATTTGTTGAAGACAGTTTCTAAGAGAACCAACCAACCACTTGAAACTCAAAGTACCCCAAGGGTAACTGTAACGAAGCTCATCATCATCAATCACTTTCATCAAGTGACTACTGAGCTCACAATCCTCAGACCGACCCAATAAAACCCTCTCAACAATGTAAACTTCAGCAAGCTTAACAACATCACCATCATTGTCCCAAAAAGGCTGCAAACGACTGCATGCATCAGTGCTAAGAAATCTCTTCAGATCAGACAATTTGATTGTGCGATAACTTGGGAAATAACGATTTAAAAGACGATTTGGACGAGAAGATACAATACTAAAATCACCAGAAGAAACACCTAAACCCGTAATCAAGATAAAACCATCCAAGTCAAATACACATTGATGCCCACACACACTAAACCTAATAACCATATCATCAGCACAATAAGTCTGTGAAAGCATCATGCAATGCACGACATTCCAAGAAAAATTCACATCACTCAACTCCATAAATTTGCCGAAAACTCCACCTTTCAGCAACATCAACTGCCGCTCCGTCAAAAATTCACTAACCAAACTAACATACTTCTCATCACCACCCCATGAATCTTTGGCATCAAACCAGTGCTCAAACTTAAAAATTTAATCTCCTTCATATGGCAACAAAAAATAAAATCTACATATTCAACAACACTATTAGAAATATGATAACAAAACAGAAAGAAACAGACAAGGGAACATACATTATGATGTGCCATCATGAACTCACAATGAGTATGCAGAAAAATTCCTGTGACATCACAAATAATTCATAGTCAACACGCCAAAAACAAACACAACTAAAAAATACAGAAACACCTACAGAACAAGCAAATTAACTCCAACTACTGCCAATAGCCAACACCTTAAACTCTAGCAGAAAGGTCAAATTGTACACATAGTCTCCGCAAGTATTGCCTATAGCCAAGAATTTAATTTCTGATGCAAAGTGAAACTTACACTAAAAATCTCTAAAAGTATTGGCAATAGCCAAGACTTTAAACTCTACTGCAGTAACACACTTCAGGAGAAAATCTATGAAAGTCTTGGCAATAGCCAAGACTTTCAGTTCTGGTGCAAGGGAACACATACACTGAAAATATCTAAACATATTGGCAATAGCCAAGACTTTAAACTTTATTGCAATAACCAATTTAGAAAAGTCTATGCAACTCTTGGCAATAGCCAAGACTTTACGCTCTACTGAAAATGGGACCTTACACTGAAAAATCTCTAGAGTATTGGCTATTGCCAATACTTTAAACTCTACTGCAATAACCAATTTAGAAAAAGTCTATACAACTCTTGGCAATAGCCAAGACTGTACGTTATATGAAATTTGAAGCTTCAAATCACTGGAATCAAACAAACACAACCAAAAGAATCTACAAAAACCTCAAACATAAATCAAAATGGAAATAACTGACAAATAAATATATAAACAGCCACAATAAGTATACAAATAAAATTGCAGGTGAAAAAATTTGCAGATAAATGATTAGGCTTAGTAAAAATAACAATTTAAATAAAAAAAAATACAACAAACACACGAAAATAGAGAAAACGAACCCTAAATCTCCAGCACAAAATGAAGAAAGAAGGAAAACAGACCAGGAACGTCGAAAGAGAGAAAGAGAAACCCTTTCAGCGTGAATTATGTTAGTCGAGGGCAAAATAGTACTTTCACAGGGGGTTATGACGTGGAGAGCATTTAGTTAAAACATTTCTAAGTAGGGGCAATTAGGTAAGACCACCTCTTATTGAGGGTACTAGGTGAAATTTTTTGAAGTTTACGCATCTATGCCTAAAAGTTCAGCTACTGCGGGCTGAAGTTGAACTTCATACTTTAGGCATGAAAATTCAGCCCACAAGGATTGAAGTTCCCAAAAGTGGTCTCTCATGCAAAACTAGTAAAAAAATGACCTTAAACCAAAGATTACTGGCAAAAGTGGCTATTCGTGGACTTCCCCCAATATTATTATTTCATGGGATTTTTACACAAATATACAAATTTTCATCCATAATTACAAAAAAATAGCAATATTTTACTAATTACAACACATAGCAATATTCTTTTAGCACATTTTACAATAAATAAAACAAATCAGAAAAAGAAAAACAAAGCTAGCAAACCCCCATTTCTCAACCCCACCCCACCACAGCTACCCTCCCTCAAATCGCCTCAGTCATTACTATTCTACAGCCGCCAGCTTAATAATGATTATGCCGCCGCTGCCGCCGATCATTCAACTTGTTTCTTGACACAATCCAATCAAGCACTTGCAAATTCCTTCAGATCTCTAATTGTCTTCACTTCTTCACCGATTACTGTTTGTGATGAAGACGCTATTTGATAACCTTATCACTGTTTCTGCTAGTGCTATGCACTGTCAACAAATAACTATGGAAGTTTGACATTGATATACTCATATAACTGGGCAGGGTGCACATTTGCCATCCTCAGTCAACTGACAGTGATTTGATACAGATCTAACTTAGCTCGGTGGGCATTAGCTATCCTCAGCAACTAATATTGTAATTCTTCTTATGCTACGGATTTATCTGGAGAAAAGAGGAAAAGGAATAATTATAGTATCTGGGTTTAGTGAAGAAGATCTAGTGGGAAGAGTGATGTAACGTTAATGAGGAAATTATGTTCTGTTGTTAATGGCAAAATTTAGAAATGGTTTATGTTGTCAGTTTACTGCACCCGTTTGATAAAAATTGTATTTTTGTACTCTAGTACATAATTAATTGCTCACTGTTTCATGCATTTGCTCAGTTTGATAAGCAGATTCAATTTGCTAGTATGGTTTTTAATAGCGGTGGATTAGTTCGATATGGTTTGAAGAATTTTTTTTTTTTTTTTGTATTGAAACGACGTAGAAACAGTCTGAAACGGTGTTGAAACAGTTAGATACGGTGCTGCAGAAACAGTTTGAAACGGTGTTGAAACAGTTAGATACGGTACTGCAGAAACAGTTGAAACGGTGCAGAAACAGTTGAGATACGGTGCTGCAGAAACAGTTAGATACGGTGCTGCAGAAACAGTTGAAACGGTGCAGAAACAGTTGAGATACGGTGCTGCAGAAACAGTTAGATACGGTGCTGCGAAAATAGTTGAAACGGTGCAGAAACAGTTGAGATACGGTGCTGCAGAAACAGTTAGATACGGTGCTGCAGAAACAGTTGAAACGGTGCAGAAACAGTTGAGATACGGTGCTGCAGAAACAGTTGAAACGGTGTAGAAACCGTTGAGATACGGTGCTGAAATAGTTGATACGGTGCTGAAATAGTGAGATTCAACGAGATACATTGAGGATGGATGAAGAAAAGTGAAATTGGGGAAAATGAGAGGAGTAAAAGTGAAATTGGGGGGGGGGGGGGGGAAATGGTGGGAGGAAAAGTGAAATAGGGAGAAATAGGAGGAGCAAAAGTGATAGTTTGGGAAATATAAGAAAGAATGTAAGGGTTTGGTATGTTATGGGAAAATATTGCTATATTTTTGCTATGTTTGTAATTATCTTGTGTTTTCCTCTATATAGGGTAATTTTACTAAAATGTTGCTATGTTTGGTAATTAAGCTCTAAAACTTGTACTTTTATGTAAAAAATCCTTGTTTCATCGACTTCCTTGCTTTGTCCTCTCTGGACAATTCAATAACTAACTCTTTCCGCGTATACCGACCAACTGCCACATTATCTCACAACTACACCGCAAACTACGCCTAGCAACAAAGAAACTATCAAGGGAAAAAAAAGATGTTGACAAAAGAAACAAAATTTTTGTAAATAATACTGAAGAATTCTAATTTTCTATTCTTTGAAAATTCTCCTAATCATATTTCTTCTTTAGTTGACTACCAAAAGATGACATGCATGTGAACAATATAGTTTTCTGGCAACAGTAGTTGACTTTCATCATTTCCACGAAGGTCACTCTTTTATTGAGAGATGGACATGACCCTTAATTATAGTAGGAATATATTTGATGGTTGTAATGTGTAATGCAAACTTATACTAGGATTCTTGTTTTCTCCGAAGTGTAACATTCCTAGTACTTTCATCTGCTGATATTTTGGAAACTTTTGTGTATTCATTTGCTAAAGTTTGGTTGGACAAGTGAGCCTGTGGTGGCAGATGGAAAACTGCCTTCTTTCCTCAGAAGAACAGAACCATTAGGATATGGTTAATAATTCCCATTCTTCAGGGGCCAAGTCCCATCTTGAAGTAAGCTTCTATTCTCTTTATGTATCTAACTCCCTTTGTAATCTGGCATTATCCTCCCACTGCATCAGTAATGGCACCCTCGGAACAGAAGGCGGAGCCAGGATTTAAAGCTTATGGATTTAGATTTCTAGTCTTATTAAGTAACACGATTCTAATACTCTAGCCACGCTGTGCATACCACATTCTTGAAGGCTATAATACACCCAAAATTACGAACAATCAATCAATTAATCCTTAAATAAAAACTATCTGGAGTTGGCTATGTGAATCCTTTGCAAGCATTCCGCTCTATTTAGGTCATACCTATTATTGTATTTAGATTAATAATTGGGAGAACCAGTGAACAACTGTAGTTATGAGAAAAAAAAAACAAATTGACTTTGCTAGCTAGAATCTAGCATACGAGGAATGGTACATTCTTAATTTTGTCAGGCAGAACACTATGTATGCAACTCTAATGGGATAGAAGTTAGCATTAGTTATAACTCATTTCCTCCACAACTTTCCTTTCCCTTTTTGAATAGATTCTTATTGAACATCACTCGGAAAAGTTGATCGAGAAGATCAGTTAAGTTTGTAAGTTTTACACGAGGTGATGATGGGCTAAATAAAGACTGCCATTAGTTTACCTCTTTGTATAGAAATAATATCAAGTTTCTTTTTATCAGTTTTTGCATTGAACTAAACCATGCTACGTGAAGTTCTTTGCCACTCCAGTCATTGTTCATATTACTACCTTTGCCTCCTGTGGACATTGATAGTGTAATTTAAAATAACTTCTTCGATGAGGTTGACTTAAGGAACTTTTGTCTTGCCTATCGGAAAACTTTATTTTTTGTCTATTGTTGTGGTTGTCTGCTCTGTAGTGTCTGGAAACTTTTTTAGGCCACAATTTGTCATTCTTTATTCAAATCTAATTAGGGACACTGGCTAAACAGATGGGATCATTAGAGGGGAGAGCAGTACTTCAGCTAGAGGATGACAATCTTGCCAGCAGTAAACATATAGATAGAAAGATGGTTGCTTCGGATGCCATCCCTCAGAGATGTGACGCTGATGCAGATGATACCAGTTGTAGATGTATATTTAGTAACCTACTAAGGAACTTTCAAATAGTTTTCTTCTCCCAGAAGTTGAGCATACTTGTACCGTGTGGCCCTTTAGCCATACTTGTGGATGAGTTAACTGATCATCATGTAAGTTGCAAAATTTTTTTCCTGTCCAATATCTTGTCTTCTTTATATGAGGTCACTGACTTTTTCTTGTGTTCCTTTTTACTGACTATTTCAGGGATGGGTCTTCTTACTTAGCTTGTTAGGCATCATACCGCTAGCGGAGCGTTTAGGTTGGGCAACAGAGTAATCCTCTAGACCCATTTTTTTATAATATGTTGTATGAGAAAATCATAATATGTTGTATGAGGAGATCAAAAAGGATCACGGGGAACTAAATTTATGATTGCCAAAGACCTACAAGCAATTTTTGACATGTTCAAGCCTTGGCATTGGTTTGTGACAGTGAAATGGAAGATAGCTGAGCTAGATTGCATTCAGACTTATTCATGCTCCTCTAGTTTATTTATGGATAATATTATAGCTATTTAATGCTCTCCTATGAAAACATGTGTTTGGAAACATAAGATATAGCATAACCTTTTTAAAAGAGATTCCTCAGTGCTGTGCATTTTCGAAAGTAACTAACAAGCTTTTGGTTTTATTCTTTATGTAGGCAACTGGCTTTCTATACTGGACCTACAGGTAGTCTTGTTATTGCTTCCATTTCTGTTAATGTACACGATATTTTTGTGCAATGGACAATGGTCTGCTATTGAGTTTTCTGTTAATTATTTTTCTTGGAGTTAATTTTATATGAGAGGTAGCAAATTTCTGTATCACTTTATTCATCTTAATTTCTAAGTTTACGATTTACAAAGATTTCACTCTATTCATCTTGGACTGTTAATTGTCTTTCAGAATGCAATGTGTATGCATTGTAACATATGTTAAGGAGAACAAAAGATCAAAAGCAGTTCATTTGCTATGTGCACACTCATGGTAGAAGACATGAACAAAGCTTTTAATGTCACCTCAGGGGGAATTAAAATTTGTATCACATCGTTTCTATATTTGAGATATGAAGTTGTGGTATCACTAGAAATTGACATAATCATCCCAATTTATGAGATCTACACCTTCGAACCTCTAACTACAAGAAGTTTCATGCTGTTCCACTTTTAGTTTATTTTGTCATGCGCTCGTGTTCTACTTGATCTAGACATCACCACCTTTTTTCAAGATAACTGAGTCTTTTGTTTAGGTTTACATTGCTCGTATTACGTTGTACATTAACACTAATCTTAATAGATATCTACCTATATAAAGTGAGTACATACGCTATTTGGCCGATTAGTGCAACACAACTATTTCCCTATTATCATTACTATCCATTTGAATTGAAAAATCTTCCCACAAAAATTACTCACCTTCTTTTGTGCTCGCAGTTAATCGATTTATGCACCTGATATGCTTACTATTTTAGACTTTCCAAAGCTACTAGTTTGAGTTGTGTTCGGATCTCTGTATTCAGATTACTTAATAACTTAGTTTCTTAGACGTAGTTAAATTGTATATAGGGCATAAAACAGAGACCTAGCAATCTGCATGGTTAACTTCATACAAGTGTAGTAATGGTGATGAACTTTTCCATCTTGTACTTGACTATCTAGTAAACTTTATATCAACTGGATTAACGTGAAGTTAAAATTTGCAGTTGGAGGCCTTTTAAATGCCACTTTTGGAAATGCAACGGAGTTAATAATATCAATGTATGCGCTGAAAAGTGGAATGATTCGTGTGGTTCAGCAGTCCCTGCTGGGCTCAATTTTGTCTAATACATTACTAGTGCTTGGATGTGCATTTTTTAGTGGTGGAATTGTTCACTCCAATAAAGAGCAGGCCTTTGACAAGGTACATTGATCTCTCTAATTTTTTATGCTTTTGGAACATCAATTTCCAGTAAGTAGTATCTCATGCATCATGTAAGACATTAGAATATCAGATTTCTTCAATTTTCTTGGCCAGGGAAATGCAGTGATGAACTCAGGGTTACTTTTAATGGCAGTGATGGGCTTACTACTCCCTGCTGTCCTCCATGTTACACACACTGAGGTGCACTTTGGCGAGTCAGAGCTGGCGCTTTCCAGGTTTAGCAGCTGTGTTATGCTTGTAGCATATGGTGCATATCTATTTTTTCAGCTGACAGTGGAAAAGAATCTTTACGTGCCAGTTGGTGAGGTTGGCGTCCTCCATTTTCCAGCACTGTTATGTATACAATGTTGCTGATTCCTGGATAAGGAACTGGTTATTATTTGCTTATCCTCTCTTTTTGTAACACTAGGTTATTTGTAATATCAAAGGGAGTACTGAAAAGAAAGGGGAAGACACAAAGAAAATAAGGGCCAAAATAGTTAAATGAAGGGAATCTGCATACCTAGTTCTCCTTTTTGGTTTTCTGGTTCCACTCTCATAATTTTGCCATAAGATACCACGTTATCTCTTAATCGTAAAGTAAAAAAAGTTATCACTTTCTTAGGATGTTTCTTAGTGGACTTGGGATCATTCTTTTTGTTTGTAACCTTCCAAAAAGTTTGGAGCATCAGATCTTTTTATCACTTTTCTTAATCTTTTCATCCTCGAACCTATGTTGGCAAGCTTATACTTCCCTTGATTTCGCTTCTAAGTTCACTAAAATTTCAGGATGGGGGTCAGAATGATGGGAGCTCAGATGATGAAGAAGATCCTGAGATATCAAAATGGGGGTCGATTGTATGGCTCTTGATAATGACATTGTGGATAGCCGTCTTGTCAGAGTACCTAGTTAATGCCATAGAGGTAACAAAGCCTTACTAACCTATTTATTCTTTTTGGTTCACTTGGGCTTTCTCTCAGTAGAATCATCTAGTTTTTCAGGATTAAGTATCTTCCTTTTCTCTTTCGGCATTCCTTTGCAACTTACTGCTAGGCAATTGGTTTGAGTGACCGATCTAGCTTTTACTCCTTAACAAAGACAAATATTCAGTTTTGAATATTTTGTCATGCATATATAGGAACTGAAACACAAAGCTCAACAGTTTGTTTCTTCTTTGAGTCTCTCTACTAACATGACACCATTTTCAGGGGGCCTCTGTTGCAATGAGTATTCCCGTGGCATTTATAAGTGTCATACTGCTCCCAATTGTTGGAAATGCAGCTGAACATGCTGGTGCTATCATGTTTGCTGTCAAAGACAAGCTTGTAGGTTCTTTGACTCCCTGTTCCTATCAAAATTATGAAATATCGTCACTTGTCCTCATTTGCTTTTGGCATGTGTAGGACATCTCTTTGGGAGTGGCAATTGGATCATCAACGCAGATAGCCATGTTTGGGGTAATTAAGTAATATGTTTGATTTTTTATGCCAAAGGGAAAGTATAATCCGTGGGTTGCTGTTTGAAAGCTGCTTTCTTCTTAAATTTTTCTCTCTTATCCATGTTTTTCATTCTGTGTTGCCAAGATATGAATGTATCACCATGTGTTGCTGTACTGCAGTATCTTGGAAGCAGGACAGCTTACCTGGGAAATTTTACCCCAGTAAAGACTAAAACACATTTTTCCATTTAATTCTTTGAGCTTACATGATAACATCCACAAAAAGTAATTTCTCATATCATATACAACATAATTGTACCATAAGGCTAACTGTTATTCTGTTCTAACGAACTTTTTCCATTTTGTTCCAAACTTATGAAAAGTAACCTTTAGCATCTATAACGTTTTCCCTTCTACGTTTAAGTGGTACACATTTTAATTGTTGCCCTTCTAGCTTGATTATACCCTGCCAGAGTGATTCAACTCAGTCTGCTTGAAGTTTCTATCATCGATGTCTTTCTCTTCCAAGATTTCCTCCCTGTTTTGTTCCTTTTATATGTATATTTTCTAAAGACTTATTGGTTTTCTAGATTATTATTGATATATGCTTTCAAAAATTATTCTCTTATCTTAACATTTTCTGCATGTGTTTTTACTTTGACTGTTATCTGCACAATACTTAGTGGTTTACACCTCATTTTTTAACGTATTGCTGCTGCAGATCCCATTCTGTGTGGTAGTTGGATGGATAATGGGGCGTCCAATGGACTTGAACTTCCAACTCTTTGAAACAGCCACACTTTTCATGAGTGTCCTTGTAGTAGCATTCATGTTGCAGGTATGCTATTGTACTAGATCTTTATTGGTATTGCTATTGTGGTGAATGTTTCCATCCTCTCATTGGTTCCCACCACCTCCATCATTTTAGAGGTTCAGGGTTGAGTCAAATTGGATATAACTGTTAGTTTTCAAAAATTGCTTGAAGACAAAACTGAAATAGTGGGACTTTTTGGCTTGTAAATGGCAAGGTTGGTTAAACTATTGCACCTTTGCGACAAAGATTGATGCGGCTTTGGAAAAAAATTCCGAGTCTCGTTTTGCCTCATCCTCCTTTTTATAATCTTTTCTTTTACCTCATTTCTGTGATAGAAGGGGGGCATGAGAAAAAAATATTCACAAGCATAGCTGAGCTGTTTAACTAAATTTTGTTCTTGCAGGATGGAACTTCGAATTACTTCAAAGGACTGATGCTCCTTCTCTGCTATCTGATAGTTGCTGCAAGTTTCTTTGTACATATAGATCCAAAGTCAATACGTGAGTTGCTGCACTCTCTTTGTGCAATTATTTTATGGCTTGTCATGAGCTTGATTGTCATTAGATTTTCTATATGATCACGGATAATATCTATTCGTTGGATTGCTATTTTAATGTGCTTTTTTTTCCCTACTTGTGTCAGCTGACTGTTGAGCACTTGTTCACTGGTTCAGTCAAACAGCTAGTTAAACATGCCTACTCTTGTTATATCACACTATTCTGTTATAATTAAAAAGTACCACCTAGTAATTGGAAAGTAAGCTTTACAATAAAGTATTGAAGCTATGCCTTATAAGATGATATAGAACATGACTGAAAGAATTTCAGGAAAAACTCAAATGCCAAGTTTTGGGAAGTATCAGGATTGTCTAGTATCATTAAGAAATGAATCCCATCCGCAAACACAACTATCAAACTTGACGATGTTGGTTTTTTGATATTATATGTATGTTCATCAAATAATATAGGCCTATGATATGCACCTATTTGAGGTTTAGTTGCAACTTTTCTTTGTTCTATTAATTGATTAATTTACTGGATGCAATATTCGGCTCTGTTTTTATTTTAATCTTGTATTTCGTAACATGGATCTGCAGAGGACAAGCCCAAAATACATAACAGGTAAACGTGGTAGTTTCATGATGGAGACCTGCTAAAGCTGAAAGCGGACATACAGCGCTACTAGAGTTGCATATAGAAGAGCTATCTACAGCTAAGGAAATGCTGAGCGGTGGATTTGATTGAGAAATAACCTACTTCATCAGTTTTGACTTGTGTGGTTGTGTTCTTTGGTTCAAATGGTGCAGCTGCTGGTGAATTCTTCATGTAAAGTAGTGTTTGTGTTAGGATTAGGCAAATGTAAATTCATTTTTTCCAGCTTACAGCAGAATATATTATTTTCGTTCCTTGAGCAGAGTGATGATTATCACTTACCTGTATTATACGTACTGCTAAAATGTTATATGGAGGCTGCTGCCAGGACTATCCCGCTCTGTATTTGTGAATATTTTTCAACAATAGCAACATGCCAAAAACAGTTGAGTTGTAGTTATGCACAAAAAGAAACACGAGAGAGCCTTCGTATGCTTCAAACTTTTGTTAGACCAAGTGGACTAAATATCTTTTCACAGTATGTGAGTGAGAGTTTTTCAAGATGTCGAATGTATTCTGTTAGAATATTTTTTGCTAGGATTGAGCATGGTTGCCTTTGCAACTCACACGAAGACAACTTTACCGGCTGCTCCAAGGCTCCCCTTCAATCAGCTTATGTTGCTAATTTGTTTGTGTTGGATTTATCTAAATAAAAGAGTCCGCCCAGAAAGTATGTGCTTGAAGAGCAAGAGGCTCTGGAGGCAATTAACATTGTCATGGATGAGCCTGAGGAAGGCACCACGGCTCAGCATAGGCGTGACCGTGCGGCTTATGACGCTTGGAAAAAGAAAGACTCCTTGGCTCGCATTACGTTGCTGAGCACCTTAGATGATGATATCTTAAGGGAATTTAAGGATCACCAAAGAGCTATGAGTCTTTGGGTTGCTTTGAAGAATAGGTTTGGTACCTGTTCTATTGAAAGGCTAAGATCCTTAACAATCAAGTTTGATTCTTATAAGAAGCGCCCAGAACATTCAGTGAGAACTCATCTGAGGTTTATGACAAACATGATTGGGGAGTTAAAAGATTCTGGTCATGTGTTGACCGATGAGCAACAAGTTCAAGCTGTCATACGGTCCTTACCTAATTTTTGGGATCATATGAAGATGCATTTGACCCACAATCAGCTAATCAAGACTTTGGAAGATGTCCGGAGATCTCTTGAGCTAGAAGAGGATCGGCTTGAGGCTGCTAAGCCAACAGCTGAGTTGCATATGGCAACATCCTCTACGGCCAAAGGTGGCTCAAAGAAAAAGAATTGGGTTAAGAAAAAAGGACCAACTCAGTCTCAGCCTGCTAAAAGAGCAAGGTCAGAACAAGGCAATAACAAACGTCCCAAACGTGTCAATGTTGCAAAGGTGAAATGCTTTAACTGTGACAAAAAGGGTCACTATGCTAAGGATTGCTCTGAGCCTCCTAGAAAGGTATTTCACAAAACTCAAACTAGTGAACTTTGTGTTTCTAGTTCAGTGTTTTTTGACTGAATCTAATCCTTTGTGGATTGTAGACTCGGGAGCAACGGATCACATGATGCAATGGAAAATACGCGGAAGCGACAAACGACACGAAAATGCGGAAGCTAAAACAAGATAGGCGATATCGATAACGATATCGAGATAGAAAGCAAGACGAGGCTTGAAACGTTTACCTAAGTAGCACCGAGGAACTTGTCTCGATACACCCCGGGTGAAGTCAAGGATCACCTATACTACGCAACTACCCTCAAGAGACACCCGGCTCTTGCAAATAGAATGATCAAAGAGGTTTCGATGTTCAACTTGGAATCCACCAAGTGAAATCATGCCCGCTCACGGGTTCTTCATTGAGATTCACTCAAGAAATACATCATTCTACATTCAAGGTTTGTTAAAAATGCAATAAATGAATGAGGGGTCTATTTATAGAACCCCATTACAAGGTTTGTCAAGTTTCTGGTCCGCACTGCGCAAGTCCTCTTCGCGATCGCGCACAAGGATATGCGATCGCGAGGAACACTCAGGCATCAAGCCATCGCGATCGCGTGAAGGCCAGCGCTGTCGCGCAGAGCAAAAGAATCCCCTTCGCGATCGCGTTAGTATGGGCGCGATCGCGAAGAACAAGAGTTCTTCGTCAGGCAGTAAGCTCAGCAGGTGTTCCTCTGTTTTGCCCTGTTTTGCTCTCCTGCTTCCTGCACTGTTTCTAGCCCTGCTTCCACTTTGATTGAGCTCCAATGCATGGTCTTCAAGTCGTCTCTCGAGCTCGTGTCATCCATGCCTTGACTTCTAAGTGTAAGTGTCGATGCAATTTGGGTTGCATCACCACATAAGGAGGGAACGCAATTCTTTTGTGTAGTTTTGGCGTATTTCACGTGGAACAAAGTGGATTTATGTGGGCAACAACAATAAGGTTGCTGTTGAAGGGATCGGTACATGCAAGTTAGTCTTGCGTGGTGGTCGACACCTACTACTACATGATGTCCTCTATGCTCCAGGAATTCGCCAGAATATTATTTCTGTTATTGTCTTGCTTAGGCTTGGCTTTAGCTTGTTTTTCCATGACAATTCTGTCAAATTGTCTTTAGGTTCAACTTTATTTGGTTTTGGTCATGTGACCGGAGGTTTTATTATTATGTATTTGGATTATGATTCATTTAATAATAATGCTAGTTTTTCTATGTTTTCTTCCTCACATAAATATGATAGTGATGTAAACATATGGCATGCTAGACTTGGTCATATTGGCCAACAAAAAATGCAAAGATTAGCAAAACAAGGTTTTCTTACTGGCATTGAACATGTGGAATTGTCCACTTGTGAAAGTTGTCTAGCAGGAAAATCTGCAAGAAAACCCTTCGGTAAAGCGACTAGAGCTGAATATCCCTTGCACTTAGTCCGTTCGGATATCTGTGGGCCTATGAATATCAGGGCTAGGCATGGAGCGTACTATTTCATCACATTTATAGATGACTACACTCGTTTCGGTTATGTCTATTTAATTTCCCACAAATCAGAAGCAATAAGTTGTTTCCAACGCTATATGAGCTTAGTGGAAAATCAATTAGACAAGAAGATAAAAGTTCTTCGAACTGACCGAGGTCGAGAGTACTTGTCAACTCAATTTAACGAGTTATGTGATGGAAAGGGAATTGTTCATCAGTTGACTATCCCAAATACTCCACAACAAAATAGTGTTGCGGAGAGAAGAAATAGGACGCTTCTAGAAATGGTTAGGTCAATGATGGCACAAGCTAACCTCCCAATTAGTTATTGGGGTGATGCATTGCTTACTGCTACCTATGTACTTAACCGAGTGCCTACAAAGTCAGTTGCAACCACTCCATATGAGTTATGGACTGGAAGAGCACCCAACCTAAGAGTATTAAGACCTTGGGATTGCGCTGCCTATACACATGATTCTTCTCACAAACATGGAAAATTAGGCCCGAGAGGAAAGAAAAGTATCTTTATAAGATACTCAGAAACCTCTAAGGGTTATGTGTTTATAGGTCAGCAAGACAGTGGGAGCGTAACTGAGTTTGAATCACGAGATGTCACATTCTTAGAGGATGAGTTTCCTAAAAAGGGAGAGGTAGGTCAAGACCTAACCTTGTTTGAGATAGAGGATCAAGATGTACAAAGATCACTTCATTCGAGTGAGAGAAATTTAACTGATGATGAATTAGTTTCACATCAACAACCTTCTTCATCATCGGATGCGAATGTAAGTAATCATTTGACATCAAATAGTGACCAAATGGATCTTATTCCAAGTGGGAGCGAGATGGTCACTGATCTTGTTCCAAGTGGGAGCAGGATAGATGTTCTTGATCCAAGTGGGAGCAATGTTGATCCAAATGGGAACAACGAAGAAGAATCAGAAAAAGGACGTGGTTTATGTAAAAAGATTCCCCCCCGACGATTTGATGTCGAAGGTGCTGAACTTTTATGTTGTTCTTACAAGTAGAAAACGAGCCTAAAAATGCAAAAGAGGCTCTCTCATGCCCTTATAAGGAAAAATGGATAACAGCAATGGAAGATGAAATGGAGTCAATGAGAGTCAACAAAGTCTGGGAACTAGTTGATCTCCCAAAAGAACGCAGAGCTATTGTGTCACGACCCAATTTTCGGGGCCGTGATGGCACCTAAGTATTACATCCTTAGGCGAACCACGAATAATTAAACTGACTCATAATGATAATTTAGATAGAAATATTTCAATAAAATGTAGGTGTAGACATCCACCCGAAATACAATGTCAATAGAGCATCTACGAATTCTGACATCTGATATATATATATATAATACAAGATGTAGGAAACGTCTAAACACTAAGGTGGATCAGACGGTATGCCACCGCGAACCATGCGGTTGGCTCACCTCAAGCAAAAATAGCCACAGCCTCGAACGGATCAGATAAGTCCAGCTGTCTGACTAGTAGAAGGATCTACTCATTTAAACAGTAAGTTATGAGCCAAAGCCCAGTAAGATCATCGACAGGCCCGCTAAATTACCCTTTCGGGACAAGTCTTTGATAATGCATAAGCAGATAACGGAAGTACAATCGACACCTTTACAGTAATCCATAAACATTACATACGATAATATAATTATACAACAACACAAGCAATAATACGCGAATACATAACATGGTCAATAATATAAAGATACATAATATAGGCAGCATATACAATATTATATTGATACTATGGCATAAGCAATAATATAATTAACACACAGCATGGCGATGATATATCTCGCATACCACATAGGTAATGATATACCTAGCACATAGCATAAGCACACACCCGGTGCGGCTTTGTTTATAGGTCATAACGCACCACAGACCTCTTTCCCTATAAACAACTTTACTTATAGGTCATAACGCACCACAAGCCTCTGTCCCTTTAAGTCTCCACATCTAGGTCATAACGCACCACCGGCCTCTGTCCCTAGATGGAATTTCGCTTCTAGGTCATAACGCACCAACGGCCTCTGTCCCTAGAGCATATCAATAATACACCGGCACACAACATCGACTATACACAAGTCACGTTTGTGCTTTCTCCTTTTTGTATAATTATAACGAGTAGTACATAATACTATCTACTAGACAATGCTAGTCAATTAAGTACTCGACATCTTACTTAGCAAGATTAAATCTTATTCGCAAGCAAAATAGAGGTCAAGTCTCACTTACCTCAAAATCGGCTCAAGTGGCTAAGGAAAGACCTCCTTTCCCAAACGATGTGCCTCCGTAAGACTCCTCTCTGAGCCAAAGAAATAGTGTCGCACTCGTAAGCATGTGAGGAAAGGATTCTAAGCCCTTACGCAATTTAAGAGGCAATTTACCAAAATACCCCCGGGTCGGACGTACCCAAAAACCCCGTAAAATTTATGTTTCCGGACTCCCCATACTCCCACGAGTCCAAAAGTACCATTATTGTACATACCCGAGTCCAACTCGGTCATTTTTCCCATTTCACAAATCTAGGGTTCAAACCCTCTTTCCAAGGATCGTCACTTTGATCCTCGGATTAAAGCGTTAAAAATGGGTAAGAATAGTTACCTTGTGTTTAGGAATGATTTTGGTACTTCAAATTCCCCTTGGAATTACTTTTAGAAGCTCAAAACATGAAAATAAAAATGAATGCCCGCCCTAGTATATATAGCAGCCCGCAACTTTAAAGAGTTGTACCGCATGCTGTCCAAATTGTACCTCACTGGATATCTTTCAGTAAAATGCTCATAACTTTTCATAGAAATGTCCAAATGATACGAGGTTAGTGGCATTAGAACCAAAACTCAAAGAGCTATAACTTTCATGTTTTGACTCTTTTCCAATTCTTTATGGATTGATCTGAAAAATCGATTTCTTTCCGGCTGAACAGCAAAAAACAGAATTCAGCAGCTTTTTTGGCTTTGCACCAGGTCAGCCACTGTTTTTGGGTCCAAACGGGACCCTATAAAGCTCAGAATGACCCCAAATTTGGTACACAAGTCATACAAGACTTGTGTGACATGCTCGTTAAGACGAAACTCAATTCGGATCTCTTGAACTCAAAAAGTGGGTCCCACGAGAAAGGGTCAAATTTCGACTTTCGCCAAAATAGCGAATTTTAATCAAACGACCCCGGAATCCAAATTCGAAAGTTGCTACGAGTCACAAATGACGATACGAACCTAACAAAACCCTCAGATCTCTCATCGGAGTTCGTTTACTCAAATTGAGCTCCAAAATCTCTTTTAGCCTTAACGAATATCCGAAACGGATGTCTTTCTCCGATACCTATCTAACAAAGTTCGTTTTAGCTAAAAATTTTCAGGCATGTCATAATGGACCTTATGGAGCTTTTGGGATTATCGACACGTAAATCGAGGTCCCGATTCCTGAAACGACTATTTGAGGTCGTTACAATCTCCCCCACTTAGACTCTCGTTCGTCCTCGGACGAGCCCGAGTCTAAGGTAAGATTCATATTTTCACGAAAATAATTACACGGATTTCGAGGACTCTCGCTACCACCCGAAATCATAAATAACAACATAACTTTCAGGCTTTAGAGATTGAAATCATACCCGAAGTATCGAAAAGGCGAGGATACTTCTCCTTCATGTCGGACTCGAGTTCCTAAGTGGCCTCTTCGCTAGGACGATTCTTCCATAGCACTTTAACCAACGGGATCTCTTTCGACCTTAGCTTACGGATCTCTCTAGCCGCAATAGCAATCGGCTCCTCCAAATAAGCCAAGTCTTCGTCGATCTCGATAGAAGCCATATCAATCACATGGGATGGATCATGAACATACTTTCGGAGCATAGATACGTGGAATACCGGATGAACTGACAGAGATGGAGTCAAAGCAAGCCTATATGCAACAGCGCCAATGCGCTCCAAGACCTCAAAAGGACCAATGAACCTCGGACTAAGCTTGCCCTTTTCCCGAATCTCATAACACCCTTCATCGGCGATACTTTAAGAAACACCCGGTCACCTACCATAAACACCAAATCTCTCCTCCTCCGATCCGCATAAGATATCTATCGACTCTGAGCTGTGCGGAGCCGATCCTGAATGATTCGGACCTTATCTAAGGTCTGCTGAACTAGATCCGGACCCAACACCTTCACCTCTCCAGGTTCAAACCAACCAACTGGAGAACGACGTCGGCGGCCATATAATGCCTCAAACGGAGCCATCTGGATAGAAGACTGATAACTGTTATTATAGGCAAATTCCGCCAAAGGCAAATAACTGTCCCAATGGCCTCCAAAGTCAATAGCAGAAGCCCTCAGCATATCGTCAAGAATCTGGATGGTCCTCTCGGACTGACCATCAGTCTGAGGATGAAATGCGGTGCTAAGATCCACTCGGGTACCCAGCTCCTTCTGAAATGATCTCCAGAACTGAGCTGTGAACTGAGTACCACGATCTGATATAATAGAGACTGGAGCACCATGCAATCTCACAATCTGCTCTATAAAGATACGAGCTAAGCGCTCCGATGAATAAGTAGTCCTCACGGGGATGAAATGAGCTGACTTGGTGAGACGATCCACCACTACCCATACTGAATCATGCTTGCCCAAGGTCAAAGGCAATCCAACCACAAAGTCCATAGTAATATGCTCCCATTTCCATTCCGGAATCGGCATGGACTGAGTCACCCCGACTGGTCTTCTATGCTCATACTTTACCTGCTCACAATTTAAGCACCGAGACACATGATCAACAACATCTCTCTTCATTCCCTTCCACCAATATAACTCCCGAAGATCTTGATACATCTTCGTAATACCAGGATGAATAGAATACCGAGAACTGTGTGCCTCTGCCAATATCAGCTGCCTCAACTCCCCAACATCCGGAACACACAACCGACCGTTGAGCCGCAGTACACCATCATCTCCGATCATAAATGAGGTCACTCCTCCACTTAAAACTCTATCTCGAATATCACGCAAATATGAATCATCAAATTGATTTTCCTTGATCTGGGAAGCTAGGGATGACTGAGTCCCTATATAAGCAAAAACTCGGTCTGGCACAGAATCATCAAATCGCACTCCACTAATGGACAAGGCCTGCAACTCTCGAGCTAGTGGTCTCATATCAACATCAAGATAGGCAAGGCTACCCATAGACTTCCTGCTCAGAGCATCAGCCACAACATTAGCTTTCCCGGGATGATACCGAATAGCGATGTCATAATCCTTAAGCAAGTCCAACCATCAGCGTTGTCTCCCGTTCAAGTCCTTCTGGGTGAACAGATACTGGAGACTCTTATGATCAGTGAAAATCTCACAAGGCTCACCATATAAATAATGCCTCCACAACTTCAATGCAAATACCACCGCCAATAACTCTAGATCGTGGACAGGGTAGTTCTTCTCATGCACTTTCAGTTGTCTCGAGGCATAAGCTATCACCCTGCCATTCTGCATCAAAACACCACCTAAGCCAATACCAGAAGCATCACAATAGACTGTGAATCCCCCGGATCCACTAGGCAAGGCCAATACAGGTGCTGTAGTCAAGACAGTCTTGAGCCTCTGAAAGCTAGACTCACAAGCAGCAGACCATAGAAAAGGAACATTCTTCTGCGTCAATTTAGTCGGTGGTGCTGATATGGAAGAAAATCACTCCACGAATCGCCGATAATAACCTGCCAAGCCTAAGAAACTCCGAATCTCTGTAGGAGAAGTAGGCCTAGGCCAATTCTGAATGACCTCCACTTTCTTAGGATCAACACTGATACCGTCCTTGGTCACCACGTGACCCAGGAATGACACGGTATCCAGCCAGAAGTCACATTTAGAGAATTTAGCATACAATTCATGGTCTCTCAAGGTCTGAAGGATAATCTTCAAGTGATGCTCATGCTCCCCTCGGCTCCTTGAATATATAAGGATGTCATCAATGAACACAATAACAAAAGAATCAAGATATGGCTTGAACACACGGTTCATAAGATCCATAAAGGCGGCCGGAGCATTTGTAAGCCCAAATGACATGGCAAGAAACTCATAGTGCCCATATCTCGTACGGAAAGCAGTCTTAGAAATATCCTCAGACCGAATCCTCAACTGATGATACCCCGATCTCAAGTCAATCTTGGAAAAATGAGTAGCACCCTGAAGCTGATCAAATAAATCATCTATACGCGGTAAAGGATACCTGTTCTTCATAGTCACTTTGTTCAAGTGCCGATAATCAATACACATGCGCATAGAACCATCCTTCTTCTTTACAAAAAGAACCGGAGCATCCCAAGGAGACACACTGGGTCTAATGAAACCCTTATCAAGCAAATCTTGAATTTGCTCCTTCAATTCCCTCAACTCAGCAGGAGCCATACGATATGGAGGAATAGATATAGGCTGAGTACCTGGCAATATATCAATACAGAACTCAATCTCCCGCATAGGAGGCAAACCCGGCAAGTCATCCGGAAAGACCTCCGGATACTCGCATACTACCGGTACTCGATCAATAGATACCTCCTCCACTCGAACATCTCGAATAGAAGCAATATACCCTCCGCACCCGCGAGCTATCATCTTCTGAGCCTTCATGAATGATATGATCTTGTTCCTCGGAGAAGACCTGGAACCCTTCCAAATAGCCTTAGGCTCACCTTCGGCACCTATAGTCACGGACTTGGCATGGCAATCCAACGTCGTGTGACAGGATGCCAACCAATCCATGCCCATGATCACATCAAATTCCACCATATCTAGCAACATCAAGTCTACTAGAGACTCAACACCACAAATAGAAATTACACACTCCCGATACCTTTTATCTACACATATAGGATCTCCGACAGGCGTTGCCACCATAAATGGAGCATCAATAAAAACCAGATCCTTGCTCAAGCAAGGTGAAAATCCAGGAGACACATAAGAGAAAGTAGATCCCGGATCTATAAGGGCAAAGGCACTGCGGCCACAAACAGAAAGTGTACCTATGATCACATCATTGGATGCCTCGGCATCCTGGCGTGTCATAGCAAAAACCTGAGCTGAACCTCCAGGACCAGGAGCTCTCTGAACCGGCTACCTAGGAGGAACCTGAGTGACAGGCCTAGCTGCCTGAGGAGAAGACAGAACCATAGCAGCAGAACTCTGATGTCCCGCGGAGGTAGTTCCAAATGAAGTAACATAGGGGCAATCCCTAACAAAGTGCCTGGGATCCCCACACTGGTAACAAGCCTTACTACCGCCTCCTCCGCGTCCACCTCCAGGCCTGCACCACCCATAGTGCCTCTGACGGCATCTCCCACAAACAGGTGGAACAGACTGAGATGAATCCCCATGCCTCTGAGACGGCTGAGGCATCTGAACACCCGACGAAGTTCCCTGAGATGATAAAGCAGCGGCCTGAGGAAGTCTAGGCTGAGTATGACCACGGGAACCCTGGCCTCCATGCGAAGGACAACTAGAAATACCAGGATATTGTGACCTCTTGCTCGCTCGCTCTGCATCTGCCCTGACATGAATATCATCCATACGCCTCGCAATATCAACCACCTCATAATAAGACTTGCTGCCCATATTAGGGGCAACATCTATCTGAAGACGAGGATGAAGACCCTCAACAAATCTAAGGACCTTGTCCCTCTCCAGCCCAACCATAGCAGGCGCAAACTGGGATAACTCTAAGAATCCGGTATCATAAGCAGACACGGACATGTCTCCCTGCCTCAACCTCTCAAACTCGCGCCTCTGGGCATCATGGTGGCTCTGAGGCATAAATCTACTCATAAACATGGCAACGAACTCGACCCAAGACAAAGGAGGAAGATCAGTGGACCTTTGTCTCATCACAGAAACCCACCACGTCTCGGCATCACCGGACAATCAGAAAGAAGCACATCGCACCCCAAGGGTGTCTCTAGTACCTAGCACCGAAAATATCTTCTCACACTTCTGAATATATCTCTGAGCAGAACAAGTAGCTGGTGTACTATCGAACTCGGGAGGCTTGAGCTTTATGAAGGACTCAATCCTCCGAGCTACCTCCTCGTCACTCATAGAAAGAGCAGGAATAGAATGACCCAACTGAATACCCGACTGAGGAGCCAAAGTGGAAGGCTGAGCAATAGGACTAATAACTGGAGTAGATCGAGGAATCACCGGAGTAGCCTCAAGAGTCGGCGTACTCATAGCTGGAGTAGCTGGCTGGGGTACCGCAGAAGGTACTGGCATATAGCCCATAGGCGAGGCCTGAGATCCAAGTATGCCCATCATCCGCAATAGAACATCTGCGGGAATAGATACCGTTGTGCCCGGCACAAGAGAAGGCATAGTCGATGGGACATGTGCGACGGGTATCTCAGAAGACACCGGTGGCACTGTACTAGCCTGTGTGGCAGCAAGAGGTCTGCCCACAGAAGCTCTGGTAGTAGCGGCTCTCGGCTGAGTAGGTGCCCGTCTGTGTGCTACGCACAGCTCTCCCACGGACCGACTCAGTCAGTGCGTCACCAGCTCCTGAAGCAGAGGACGATCACGTTCTCACCATCTGTCATAATCACATTAAAGGATTAGCACCTATGTAAGCATCATAGCACGAGAAGAGATGAAATGAAGGGAAACAACTCTTCCTAAAATGCCTTTGCAGCCTCTCGCTTATAAGTATGGTCGACAACATACCCATAAACAAGACTCTGCTCGGACACTGCTCCATTGACTCCCTAAGACTCGAGATACAACCTAGGGCTCTGATACCAATTTGTCACGACCCAATTTTCTGGGCCGTGATGGCACCTAAGTATTACATCCTTAGGCGAACCACGAATAATTAAACTGACTCATAATGATAATTTAGATAGAAATATTTTAATAAAATGTAGGTGTAGACATCCACCCGAAATACAGTGTCGATAGAGCATCTACGAATTCTGACATCTGATATATATATATAATACAAGATGTAGGAAACGTCTAAACATTAAGGTGGATCAGACGGTATGCCACCGCGAACCATGCGGTTGGCTCACCTCAAGCAAAAATAGCCACAGCCTCGAACGGATCAGATAAGTCCAGCTGTCTGACTAGTAGAAGGATCTGCTCATTTAAACAGTAAGTTATGAGCCAAAGCCCAGTAAGATCATCGACAGGCCCGCTAAATTACCCTTTCGGGACAAGTCTTTGATAATTCATAAGCAGATAACGGAAGTACAATCCACACCTTTACAGTAACCCATAAACATTACATACGATAATATAATTATACAACAACACAAGCAATAATACGCGAATACATAACATGGTCAATAATATAAAGATACATAATATAGGCAGCATATACAATATTATATTGATACTATGGCATAAGCATTAATATAATTAACACACAGCATGGCGATGATATATCTCGCATACCACATTGGTAATGATATACCTAGCACATAGCATAAGCACACACCCGGTGTGGCTTTGTTTATAGGTCATAACGCACCACAGGCCTCTGTCCCTATAAACAACTTTACTTATAGGTCATAACGCACCACAAGCCTCTGTCCCTATAAGTCTCCACATCTAGGTCATAACGCACCACCGGCCTCTGTCCCTAGATGGAATTTCGCTTCTAGGTCATAACGCACCAACGGCCTCTGTCCCTAGAGCATATCAATAATACACCGGCATACAACATCGACTATACACAAGTCACGTTTGTGCTTTCTCCTTTTTGTATAATTATAACGAGTAGTACATAATACTATCTACTAGACAATGCTAGTCAATTAAGTACTCGACATCTTACTTAGCAAGATCAAATCTTATCTGCAAGCAAAATAGAGGTCAAGTCTCACTTACCTCAAAATCGGCTCAAGTGGCTAAGGAACGACCTCATTTCCCAAACGATGTGCCTCCGTAAGACTCCTCCCCATACTCCAACGAGTCCAAAAGTACCATTATTGTACATACTCGAGTCCAACTCGATCATTTTTCCCATTTCACAAATCTAGGGTTCAAACCCTCTTTCCAAGGATCGTCACTTTGATCCTCGGATTAAAGCGTTAAAAATGGGTAAGAATAGTTACCTTGCGTTTAGGAATGATTTTGGTACTTCAAATTCCCCTTGGAATCACTTTTAGAAGCTCAAAACATGAAAATAAAAATGAATGCCCGCCCTAGTATATTAAGCAGCCCGCAGCTTTAAAGAGTTGTACCACATGCTGTCCAAATTGTACCTCATTGGATAGCTTTCAGTAAAATACCCATAACTTTTTATATAAATGTCGAAATGATACGAGGTTGGTGGCATTAGAACCATAACTCAAAGAGATAAAACTTTCATGTTTTGACGTTTTTCCAGTTCCTTATGGATTGATCTGAAAAATTGATTTCTTTCCGGCTGAACAAAAAAAAACAGAATTCAGCAGCTTTTTTTGGCTTTGCACCAGGTCAGCCACTGTTTTTGGGTCCAAACGGGACCCTATGAAGCTCGGAATGACCCCAAATTTGGTACACAAGTCATACAAGACTTGTGTGACATGTTCGTCAAGACGAAATTCAATTCGGATCTCTAGAACTCAAAAAGTGGGTCCTACGGGAAAGGGTCAAATTTCGACTTTCGCCAAAATAGCGAATTTTAATCAAACGACCCCGGAATCCAAATTCAAAAGTTGCTACAAGTCACAAATGACGATACGAACCTAACGGAACCCTCAGATCTCTCATCGGAGTTCGTTTACTCAAATCGAGCTCCGAAACCTCTTTTAGCCTTAACGAATATCCGAAACGGATGTCTTTCTTCGATACCTATCTAACAAAGTTCGTTTTAGCTAAAAACTTTTAGGCATGTCATAATGGACATTATGGAGCTTTTGAGATTGTCGACACACAAATCGAGGTCCCGATTCCCAAAACGATTATTTGAGGTCGTTACATATTGGGAGCAAATGGGTTCTCAAGATTAAGCTCAAGGCTGATGGCACAGTTGAGAGATATAAGGCTCGACTGGTGGCGAAAGGTTATACACAACAGGAAGGAATAGACTACGAAGAGACTTTCTCACCTGTTGTGTGATTTAACTCAATTCGCCTGATTCTAGCTATAGTAGCAAGTTTAGATCTTGAATTACATCAGATGGATGTAAAGACTGCCTTTCTCAATGGAGAATTAGATGAAGAAATTTATATGGAACAACCCGAATGTTTCATTGAAAAAGGTCACGAACAAAAGGTTTGTAGACTTCTGAAGTCTATTTATGGCCTCAAACAATCTTCAAGGCAGTGGTATATACTATTTCAAAATGTGATCATATCCAATGGTTTTACTATGGTTGATGAAGTCCATTGTGTTTATACCAAGAGATCAAGAAATAAGCTTGTAATTCTGACATTGTATGTCGATGATATACTTATAGCTGGAATTGATAAGGAGTTATTAAACGAGGTAAAGGCCTGGTTTTCGTCTCAATTTGAGATGAAAGGTATGGGTGAAGCTGCATATATTCTTGGAATCAAGATTTCAAGAGATCGTCCTAAGAAACTATTGTATCTCTCTCAAGAGAATTACATTAAGAAAATTCTTGAACGATTTAATATGCAGAATAGCAACCCAATTGACACTCCTATCAGCAAAGGACATAACTTGGGAAATCATTTGTGTCCTCAGACTCCTGAAGAGACAGAAAAGATGAAGCGAGTGCCTTATAGAAGTGCAGTCGGATGTATGCTATGGTGTGTACTAGACCTGATATTTATCAAGCAGTTGGCTTGGTAAGTAGAGATCAATCCGATCCAGGTCCAGCACATTGGCAAGTAGTAAAGAGGATCATGAGATATCTGAGAGGAACAGCTGACTACGCACTTTGTTATCAAGGCAGCAAAGATTTGCGATTAGTTGGATACACTGATGCTGATCATGGAGGAGATTTAGACAAGAGGAAGTCTACCTCAAGATATGTCTTCTTACTTAGTAATGGTGCCATATCATGGAAGAGTAAGAAGCAATCATGTGTAGCACTATCCACGATGGAAGCCGAATATGTGGCTCTGTCAAAAGCAACAAAAGAAGCTGTTTGGTTGAATAGGCTCTTCAAAAGCTTGTTGGGTAACACTGATGATGAACCAGTGTTGGTCTACTGTGATAGTAAGGCTGTAGTTGATGCAACCAAGAATCCTAAACATCATTGTGATACTAAGCACATAGATATCAAGTATGACTATGCAAGAGACATGTATAAACGCAAGAGGTTGAACCTGGTGAAAATATCTACAGAAGATATGGTAGCAGACCCATTGACCAAGCCTTTAGCTAGAGATGCATTTGTGAGACACACTACGTCTCAAGGCTTGTGTAGACTTTGAGTGATTTTGTATTATTCTTTGTTTTTCCAGCTGTTCACAAAACTATGTTCTTTGGATAATCAATAAAGTTGATTTACTTACATACATATTCATGATTTATTGAGTGTTTAGTACATTCTTCAATTATATTAATAGTATGTCGGGTAGACAAGAGGTTGGCCTTCTCATACAGGCAACCGCCTCATTATCTTAGTGATAAGTGGAGATGAGACTTGATTTTAAGAAAAATTAACAAATGGATAATTTGAGAGCGATATGCTTAAAATCAATACAGTCGTTTAAATAATAACATAAGGTTGTTAAGGTGAAAGGATGTTCACCTAGTCTACTTAGTGAGCTAGATGTGAGTTTAAGAAACTCGAATTTAGATACATATGGTGTGTAAATTTCATCTATATAATATTATTTATAAAGACATACACTCCTTAAGGAAAGGAGAAAAATGTTGTAGCACATGTTTCATACCATGTGTGCTAATGTCGACCTTGGGTTAACATAAGTTTGATCTCAACTTACTGTTGCGTGAGACCCAGAGCCTTTATGCTGGCTCAAATTATGTACCCTCAGTAACTCCGATCAGATACTTGAGACTTAGTCTAATGTTAGCTATCTTAGTGTGTTTCCAAAAGACCATGAAAATGGATACGGTCTGGCGGGACATATCTAGAAAAGCAGTTGAGCTAATGTTAAAAGAATCGTGAGAAGAGGAAGATCATTAATGGAATCTCATTAATTTTGTATTCACAGGTGCACCAGTTATAACTTATGAGTTATAATTGTGAATACATAAAAATGATATTTGAGATTTTGAGAGGATATCAAAATGTGATTCATATGATCTAGGGTATTGCATACTTTATAATCTTCTTGCAGGTTTGCACTCGACGAGAGGCTATATACTCCTAACAGATGTATAGCACGTAGCTCTCATAGTATGCTGGTCACACGGTCTATTTCACTGTATAAATATTTGTAGAGATGAGATGAGAATATGTTTCTCACATTATAAGAGCACTCCCATTATGTTTGAGTGGGAGATATTGGATTTATCTGAATAAAAGAGTCCACCCATAAAGGGGTGCTCTTAATGTCTATCCAGGTAAAAAGATAAGTTACCTGATAGAGTCCTACAAGAGGACAACTACTGTATTATACAATTATAAATACAGTAGTAATAGGCTCAGATAAACACACTGATTTCTCTACTACTCTTCCTATCTCTCTCTCAAATAAACTAGTGTTTAGACTGTGGATAAAGGGGTTGATCCGTCAAGCACGTGACAACTACCGACGGCCAATAATTCCAGCCACGGTTCAAGATCCTTCCGCTTCCGCTTACGAGAACAACAAGTAAGTTCTTGGTTTATGTTTAAACAATCTATTTAGTATAGATTTGTTGTTATATGAATGTATATATCCCTTCAGTTTGTAACTATCAGGATTTCGCTACTTTAATCTTTTGAACTAGGTAAGTCTTGGCAGTTCCACCCATAAGGGATGTTCTTAAATCTCATTCGGGTAAAGTATAATTTAAGTAATTACTATAGCCCTAATGCATTTATCCTATATATAAGTACATCTACGATATACATTGAAGAAAGTCAGAAAAACATCACACTCGGTTTTTCTAGCTCTGCAATTCTCTACACAAAAACTAGTAGGGTTTAGACTGCGGTATAGGGGATTGATCCGACACACTGTTATGTGCCATTGCAAGGTATGAGACTTGAGTCCCACATCGGCCAAATGGGGATTGATGTGGGGCTTATATAGCCTTGGGCTCTCCCACCTTAATAGCTAGTTTTTGGGGTGTGGTTCTCCCAAGGTTGTATCAATGGTATCAAAGCCACCCACCACCCTCCGTGCCAGTTGACGGTGACGCTGGTATTGCAGTGTTCGGCCGGGGCTAGAAAATTGTCGTTCGCCCATGGGGCTAGAAATTTGTCTAGCACACAGCCGTCGGGGACGACGGATGTGGAGCGTGGTGGTTTGTTATGTGCCATTGCAAGGTATGGGACTTGAGTCCCACATCGGCCAAATGGGGTTGATGTGGGGCTTATATAGCCTTGGGCTCTCCCACCTTAATAGCTAGCTTTTGGGGTGTGGTTCTCCCAAGGTTGTATCAATGGTATCAGAGCCACCCACCACCCTCCGTGCCCGTTGACGGTGACGCCGGTATTGCAGTGTTCGGCCGGGGCTAGAAAATTATCGTTCGCCCACGGGGCTAGAAATTTGTCTAGCACACAGCTGTCGGGGATGATGGATGCGGAGCGTGGTGGTTTGTTATGTGTCATTGCAAGGTATGGGACTTGAGTCCCACATCCGCCAAATGGGGGTTGATGTGGGACTTATATAGCCTTGGGCTCTCCCACCTTAATAGCTAGCTTTTGGAGTGTGGTTCTCCCAATGTTGTATCACACACCTTGACAACCACCGCTGTCAAGTGATTCTAGCCTCGGTTCAAGTTTTTCTGTTTACGCTTCTGCGAGAACACGCAAGCTCTCGGTTATATTTACGCGCGATATATTTCGAATAGGTCCACTCTGGGCTTTCCTTCAAGCTGCCATTGGGATTACATTACCACTGATTAATTGCCATGTTAGAGCCCCCATCAGATGTGGGTTATTTTATCGCTTTATATGGTCTTGGGCAATCCACTTCTTGAACTCACTTTTGGGGTTGAATCACATCCAAGTTCCATTTTATTATCATGCCATCATTGTGGCTTGATTTTGTTTAATCTGAAACGCTACTTGTGAGGACCTTGCCGTTTGTAACATCCAATTAAAGTTAACCTTTGGCTAAAGCATGCTTGATCTATTTAACAAATTCTGCCAGGAGCAAGGCCTTAAATAGAAAATAGGCAACTCTGAAGGAGCTATATATTACATACATCTTGAATTTTCATACTAGTAATAGGACGTTGTTAAGATTCAATGACGATACTTTTTATGGTTGTACGACGAATAATGGCCTTTTCTGCATGAGGTCCTAATTGTTACGAACTACCTGAACTCTGTGGTGTACACCTTAGTTAGAGGGGAATACCATGTCAATTAAAAAAAAATTTACTATTGTTACTGTAAGTCTAAGGATAAGAGTTAATTAGGTGTCCAAACTCTGTGCTCTTAATTGTTTTCAGGCTCTCCACTGAAAAAGTTTGATTTTAGTGCCGTAAGATTCTGTTTTTAGTCTTGTACTGCTTCTGTATTCGAAATTTCCTTCAACTCAGAGCATTAAGGTCGGGTTTGATGCAGTGACTCATGAATGATTTCAGCAGGACTCATTACTAAAAACTAGTAAAAGATATATAAGGCTTTTAAAATCACATGTCCCGTTTAGCATTACATATGACATACAAAATATCTGCACATAATGTTACACATCTTTTAGGAGGAAGATGGAAGAAAAGGTAGCTTAATGGAACTTGAGGCTGGTCAAGATGTTGTTGTTTACAGGATCAGCCAAATGGTCAAGAAGGTTTTGGTAGGGACCAACTCCAGTTACCAAAGCTTGGATGAAGTAACCCAAAACAGCCAACATAGCAAGCCTTCCATTCTTAACTTCCTTGAGTTTCAACTCCTTCATAGACTTTTCATCTTTTCCAAATCCAAGAGGGTTAAAGAATGGTCCACCAGGGTATGCAGGTTCACCAGAGCCTCCTAAGCCTTTCTCTAGGCCCAAGAAGTACTGTTTTCCCATAGAACCTGGCTTATACCAGTCCTGAAATCTCCTGTGCTCAGCAAAGCCCATGAGTGCCATCTCCAACACAAACAAAGTGTAATTGTCAGCCCAATAGTTGTATGTTCCAGCTGGTGGGATAACTCCAGTTTGGAACCATGGAAGAGCTGTCTCGGCTGGGATGAGACCAGCTTTTCCAAGAATCTCTGGTGCTATAGCTCCTGCTGCTCCCAACATTGCAAATCGTCCGTTGATGATTTCACCGTATGCTAGCCATTTTGGCTCAATAAAACCTCCGGTACCTTCGGGGTCTGAGAGTCCGAGGGGATCGAATCCAAAGTCACCAGGAAGGCTGTGGATCACATACAAGTGAATTTTCTTAAATAACTGGACTTAAGATAGCATTTCTTGATTTATTAACATGTGAATTAAGTTAGCAAAAGGATTACTAAAAGGAATATATTAAGTCACCCTTCATCTTACCTGCCATCCAAGTAGGAAAGGCTTTGCTTGGATGCAAACCACAGAGGCCTATTTGCTCCTTGCTGTAAAGTGGAAAGTGGATCAATACATCTTGTAGTTTCAAAAGTTTTCATCCATTATTGAACCATACTGAGTATACATAAATCTTTAAGACTTCCTATTTATGTAACTCTTTAAATGCTAAACGTTACCATTACTCTAAGAGTTGAACTCCTATACATTGACCATTTCACACTACTGTCATCTAAAAAATAACAAAAGGTATGTGTCCATAATTCAACAATTCTTTTACGTTGTCAATATTTAGAAGTTAAATCCTTTCTTTAATATTACTTCATTACGTAGGATTGATAAAAAGTCAGTTTACCATCTTAAACTTTTGTTTCTACTTAAACACCATCATATAAAACGAAGGAGATAGAGTATTATTCACATGGAGAGGCTGAAGAGAGAAAGATACCTTAACAGGTGGAGTAGAAGCAGCCCTTACAACAAAGGAAGCTTTCCTGGAAGGAGATTGGGAAGGTACTCTTCCTCCTAGAATCTGTCTAGCTGCCTCAGCTGAGGAGGTAATTGATGATGAAGAGATCAATGCTTGAGTTGCCATCTTTTACGTTTTGGTTTAACTGATGATGGTCTTGAAGTTGGATGCTATGGAGAAGTAGAATGAGCTCCTAGCTAGCTCCTCAAGAATAAACAAAAGGTGGCAAATAAGAGACAAACTAGAGGCCACCAAGTATTTTGTGGGGCTACGGGAAAACAATGAAGTTGTGGTGAATATAGCAACTGCTGAATACGAAGATAAAGTTCGGATCTTGTTGCCAAATGAAATGTGACCATGTGGATTCATTACTCAGATAAGAGATTCTCTACCCTCCCTGGTCGTGGAAATGATATCTCAGATATTCTAGTTGTCATGGGGTAGTACATTGGTTAAGTGTACAGGTGGCAAGATCAATAAATCCATCTTTTTAGTAACTTGTCCAATTCATGGGCGAAGTGCACAAATAGCCACATTTGCATGCACTATTACAGCTTCAGCAACTTATAGGCGTACCTTTGCAGAGGTTGGCCACATTGCCTATCTGCAGACTATTGAGGTTAAATTTCAAGCCAAGTTACGCAAACTCCAACTCTTTTGATCTGAAGTAAAAATCTGCTATTTTCTTTTTCCCTTTCTTGCTCAACTTCAAATCAAAAGGTTTGAATTTGATTCGAAGTTGAGCTCAACTTCACATTTTTAGTTTAAATTTAGTTTCTTCTCAAACCAAAAAATTTAAGCTGCATGCACTTCAAACTATGGATATTCAACTTCAACACTAATGGTTTGACAGTTGGTGGCTATACTTACTAATAATTTGTAAAAAGATGGTTAAAACTAAATTACATGAGTAAAACTGACTGCCTAATTAAATTTTTACCCAATTCATCTAAGTTTAACGAGTTGAGTTATGCAAAAAATTTTACCGGGTGGCCTCCATAAGAAATGGTTTAGCAAGAGTGTCCTCATTTAACAACGTTTTTGCAAAATATCCTTATGTTGGCACGGGGCCAAGACTTCAAGGCAGAAATTTGTAAGTATTGGCATGAGGCCAAGACTTCAAGGGCAAGTATTGTCTTGCCAACACTTCATGTTATATGGCGAGAATGCAGGAAGAGATTAGAAGGGGCAAGTGTTGCCTTTTCCAAATACATACGACCAAGTGTTGGCAAGTGTTATATTTTGCCACCACTTAAAGGGGCAAGTGTTGGCAAATAGAGAAGAGTCTAAGGCAAGCCTTGGCCCTGTGCTAAGAGATTGACAGGGGTGTTCCGTCCAAAATTTTTTCATTAAACTTAATGACAATGCTCAACACACACCTCGTCTTGAGGTATGAACGGTCATCGCAATACAATTTACCCAACTAGGAGTCGGGGTCGAATCCACAAGGAACAAAGTGATACGATCAAAGTAGTAGAGGAACTAAACCTATTTGACAAAGCCAAACTAGGATAACAAGGTGATGGAATGATATTAACAACTACAAACTACACTAGGAAAGCAAGTAAATGTGATCAATGGCCTTCTCACAACCAAGGAAGACAAGTTTTAGCCTAGGACGCAATTACAGCACGGTGTTTATATATTATGGCCGAGTCGTTCTAATGTAATCCCTAGAATCCTTCCGGCCTAGAAGGGATTTACCTCAACGGCGCTCGTCAAAGCCATGGTTGAGCATATAAAGCACTACCCATTACCCGAGGAAAGAAGACCTCTTCCGAGCGTAACTTCTTTTAGATGAGTTAGTCTATGAAATAGCCTATCAACCCAAATCCTCGCTAGCTTCACTATTCTATGCTAACTAATCTCTCCCGAGTCTTTAATTAGCAAAGTAGACATGTAACTTTAGTGTCATGAACATTAAAGTTAAGCAACCAAAATAATAGAAGCTAGATAATCAAAACCCACATATATAAAATCAAATCCTATTCATGAATCATTCATATAATCATGTCCAAAAATTACATCAACTATCCAAATGTAGCAATACAAATCAAAAAAAATAAAGAAAGAGATAAAGAATTGCTCATTAACGTGCACCCAATCTTCTATCTCCAAGGATTGTTGATGATTCTTGCTCCCAAGTTGGAAAAGTAGCCAAAGATATGTAAACTATGATAAAACTATCTATTTATAGTCCCAAAAGTAATTACAATATTTTTCCCAAAATTATCCCTAAGTTAAAACAATAAAATAGCTGAATTTTCATCCCGTAGCCACCTTGGTACGAACGTTCACCAGATAGCCTTTTTTTCGCAGCTCAGCTTAGTCACTGTTTCACTCATAGCCATTTTTCTGCTGCGTTTTTGACAGACTAGCTAGTTTTCTTCTTTTTCTTCAACTTGATTTCTTTTTGACTTGTTTTTTCCATAACTCTTCTCCAACATATTCAACCTATAAAATGAAACAAAACCATGATTGTATTGGATAAAAGCTGATTGGACTTGCAAAGGTGACACGTGTCTCCCACCTGGCACGAACAGACATTTCAATGGATAGACATCTAATGGACAGACACTTCTCACGAGCAGACCTAAGAAAGTTACGGAACACTTCAACGGTCAACACGGTTTAAATGAGCAATTATTAGCATTATTATCCACGATCATCCATTTAACGGTCATTAAGGCAATCATTACAGCCCAAACGGTTATGACTTCGCTGAATAAGTGCCCAGCAGTTACTTATCCAGTCGGATCCACGCCCAGCGGTTACAAAATCCCAACGGGTGCCTATCAGGCCTATAAATAGCATTCGCCTTAATCGATTGTAACGAAAACTTTACCTCTTGTCTACACTATCAATAAGAATACTCTCTCACTCTTGCTCAGATATTCTCTTTGCTCATATTTTGATTACTATTTTAATTGTCTGAAGCGTGGTTGGTATCAAACAGCTCTCCCCGGAGACAAGCGATACGATACGGTTACTTCTCCTTGTTTCTATTTGTGCTTTATTATTTAATATTTATATTTCGTCCTCGCGTTATCATCATCTTAACTCGCCGTATAAACTCTTAATCTCAACTGTTGGCCGTGACCCCGCAAATATAAATTTAATTATTAATTGGCCTAAAATCGGAACACGGTTAAACAATTTGGCGACCACAGTGGGAGCCGGTCAATAGCTTTCGTAGGTTAAAAGCCTATCTTTGATATTGTATCTATTTCCGTCTATCTTTTTTCTCTATAACTAACATGGCAGAAAACAGTTCTCAACGAACTATCGTAGGCGGACAACAGGTAAATACTCCTCCACTCAGTCCTAATTATTCTCCTGATTATTCTCCCGATTATTCGTCCGACGGGCAGCAACAATCTTCCCAAGGACCGGTCAGCCAGCGATATAGGCCTATGCACTCTCAGAGCACTACTCCAGCCAGGAGACGACGTCATAGGAGTCTCTCCCCTGGCCAAGGGAACCTCCAGGAAACACTCTTTGCTTTTATGCAGGAAGAGGCAGAAGTAAATCGAGGGATAAACGAGGCACTTACCTCTCTCTGGAGAAGTAACCCTTCAACTGCAAGGGCTGACGCTGCAACACCTGACTCCAATGCACCTTCTTCACATACTTCGAGGCAAGGAGGAGAGCGCAACAATGGTGGCACTGCATATCCGACGACCCAAGCCAATCAGAATCCGAACGGAGGGTCTATGGCGCCTACGGATATGAGCCTTGTCGTGGAAGCTCTCACCAAACAATTTAAAGAAAGCCAAGAAGCACTTCAAAAATCTCTTCATGAGAGGATCGATCAAATACCGGGCGCTCCACCTACGCTGAAGAAAGTCGACGTCCAGCGCTATTCACAGCGACCCTAGAAGAAGGAGGCAGCTCCAAAAGCGATACCTAAGACGTTCAAAATGCCAAATATTCCAAGGTATCGCGGAACATCTGATCCCATCGATCACCTCATGATGTTCAGCAACTTTATAAAGGCCAGTGACCTCACCGACGAGGAGATAGAATGATGCAGCCCGAACACGCGCTGATCAAGTATTTGATCCATCGAGGAGATCGATGACACGAAGTCAAGCCAAGCTACTGCACGATGTGCACATTCACTTAGCCTGGCCGAAGGAAAACCAGTGCTACGAAGCTAAGTGGCCGGGCTCAAGGACCGAAGGCGTTATCTTCAGATTTGAGCCCGAAGACAAAGTGACCGAGGACATTGAGCTCGAAGACAAGTGAGCATCCGAGGACAATGAGTTCGAGCAAGCAACCACGCACCGAAGTCAAGGCTGCCGAACACACATTTAGCTCAGCCCTGCGTGGCTTGTTTTTATTGGTCACTTGTGACTATTTACTACTTTATCCTTAGCATAGTCTATAAATAGTCCATTTCCATTTCATTGTAAGGATCCAGTTTTTAGTATATGAAAAACATAGCAAGTGCTATTGTGAGTCTCCGATGGAGCCGAACCCCGACGTGGGCTTTTAAAGAACTTGTGTCAATCGGTGTTATTCGTTTGAACAAATTCTTCTTGATCATGCGTGTTGTGTTTAGCATTTCCTTCGGGTTTGCTTGCACCATCTTGGTATCAGAGCAAGGTTTGAGTTTGTTCTTACAACCTCAAATCCTGTTCGTTAAAAATGGTGCTTGTTTCTTCAGTTTCAGCTTTCTTCCGTGTGTTTGATTGTTGTTGCTGAGCGTTATAAAAAAAAAAGTAGAAAAACAAAATTCAGAAATCGTGTTTGATTGTTGGTTGTTTGGATCAAACAACCCTAGATTCTTGTTCACTATCGATTCCTGATTCCAACAAGTACCCGACGTACCATTTTCGTGACTAGGGTTTCTTGGTGAAATTTGGACTGTTTTGGAAGTTTGTTGGTGACTGGAACTCGAACCCCGTCGTGTTTGGTTGAAACCGATGAAGATTGGTGGTTCTTGAGTGATTTGGGTTTGTTTTGTGCTTAAAACTCGAAGTTCTGTGTTTGAACTGTTGTCCGTATGCCGAAAAATTGTTACAAGTTGTAACAGTGTACGACACGAAGGAGCTGAAATCTTAGCTCAAGAACTTTGTTTGATTTCCTCCGTTGTTGTTAGCTACCGGAGTCGAAAAACAACTCAGATTCTGTTGTTACTTGTGGTCAGTGAATCGAAGCTAAATTGTCCGTACGCCGGAGCTAAAACATCAATGTTCCATTGAAGAAGAAAAGGGTAAAGTGTGGACATCAAAACCCCAGGTGAAAAGTTGTCGGCTGAGAAAGGGAAATTGGATAAGGTAAAACCCTATCCGTACCAAGGAGGGACCACTCTTGTACGGACAAGAGTTGGTGTGTTCTAAAAGATTCCAAAAGGGAATCAAAAGGGTAGATTCTCCTAGGTTTTCACTTTCTTCTGTTCGAAAATTCTAGTTAGTGGATCTTTTTGAGTAACCTTCCTACTCGAGGTCGTACTAACTCATTTGAGCTAATAGGAACTCGTGCGTGGGAGACCGAAGTCCAACTTCGTAGAAATTTCTTTGACTTCCGAAGCGCAAGAGTAAATAGCTGTCCGTTCCGATCGAGTAGAATCAACTCACACTTCCCGAAGTAAGACATCGTAACTTGTCAAATTCGAAGGAATTGAGAGAAGTTGATCAACCGAGGAAGCCATTGGCTGCAAGTTCTTGATTGACCAAAAACCGAACACATAAATTGAGTGGACCCGAGTGCCACCCATCAAAGGTGAGGGAGTGTGTGAGGTGATTTCTAACCTTTAACATTTGTTTGGTCTTTGATTTATGCAGGTACCATGGCTGGGAATGGAGGAAATGGCAAAGGCATTGAGAAGCCCGAAATGTCGTTAGCCGATCTCATGGCTGCAATACAAGGCATCAGTGCCGAAGTAAAAGGAGTGAGTGCTCGAGTAGCTAACCTCGAGCAAGGGAGTGCGTCCGTGGCCATGCATGGGTCCGGCGCTGGAACGAGTAGCTCCACTCCGATGAAACCTGAGCTGGATGCTGAGCTTGTTCGACAACATCAGTTGACAAGTGAAGCAATTCGAAGAGAACTAAACTTGGGCAATCCCCAAGCGCAACAAAACTTGGGCAATCCCCAAGCTGATTATCAAAACTTGGGCATTCCCCGAGGAGAGAGGTTACCACTTCCAAAGGCCCGAAGAGACCTTGGAGCTGAAGCCAAAGAGGTTGATGAAGAGGAATTTCCCGAGGATGCATACGAGCAAGAGCCGCCATTCGCTCAACGAAGGCAAGCTCACCGAGGTCGTGGAAATTTCCGAGGTTGAGGCCGAGGCGCAAATGTTGAAAGAAATATTGAGCGTGAGGCTGATGATCGTGGTGATGAGTATCCAGAACAGGTTCATGGTGTTCGAGACTCAAATTTGAGCAGTGTCAAGATCACTATTCCACCCTTTAAAGGAACTAGTGATCCAGATGAATATCTTGAATGGAAGCTTAAAATGGAGCGGATCTTCGAAACCAATGAGATGACCGATGAGAGAAAAGCTGCCCATGCCATTGCTTCGTTCGAAGCCTATGCATCTATGTGGTGGGAAGCTGACAAAAGGCATAGACGAAGGAATGCCTATCCCGAAGTCATTACTTGGCCACAATTGAAGAGAGCAATGGATGCTAAATATTTGAGTGCCAAGTGCAGGAAAACTCAGATGCAAAAGCTCTATGAGCTAAAGCAAGGGTCCAAGTCCGTCTAAGAGTACCATGATGAGTTCGAAAAGGTTCGATTGAATCTTGATCTGGTTGAAGACGAAGAGCAAGCCATCATCCGATTCAAAAATGGCTTGGCTAGGGATGTGTCATCTCAATTGAGGCTACACGTGTACCACACGTTGGAAGATCTGTTCGATGCTGCCACCGAAGCTGAAAAATTGGTGAAGGACGATAAGGCAAACCGGTATCGAGGAGTCACTTATTCTACTCCTTTGAACCGAGGTAAAGAATGGAAGAATCTGAACCAAACAAGTGCCAACACTGTTCGAGATCCGAAGAGACCCTTCGAAAGGGGTGTGACCGGTAACCAATCAAGGGAAGTGGGAGGTAAAGTTCAACTAAACTCGCCTAGTGCTTCAAATATTCAGTGTCATAAATGCAAGGGTTATGGTCACATGGCAAAAGAGTGTCCAACTCGCAAAGTTATGCTTCTGCTCGAAGATGGAACCGTCCATGAGCAAGCGAGTGACACCGAGGAGGAATTTATCGAGGAGGCTGACCGAGCTGAAGGTGATGATGATCATGAAGCTGCCGAAGCTGATCATCCAGAAATGTTTCTTGTGGTTCGAAGGAATTTGAGCTGCATGACTCTTGAAGAAGAGGACAACCAAAGAGAAAATCTCTTCCATGCCCGATGTCGAGTGAGGGGAAAGGTGTGTTCGATGATCATTGACTCTGGTAGTTGTGCAAATGTGGTGAGCCAAACCTTGGTTTCACAAATGGGACTATCTACGATGAAGCATCCCCACCCTTACAAATTATAATGGCTGAATGAGTGTGGAGAGTTGAGGGTTGTCAAACAAGTGTGGATCAAGTTTAGAATTGGCGAGTATCAAGATGAAATGATATTCGATGTGGTGCCCATGCAAGCTTGTCATTTGCTATTGGGAAGACCGTGGCAGTATGACCGGTCAGTTGTTCACAATGGGAGATCCAACACTTACACTGTCAAGCTCGAAGGGAAGAGTTTCATACTCAAACCCTTGTCTCCAAAGCAAGTCACCGAGGACTATAAACGGATGAAAGAATTGAAAGAAGCGGCCAAAGCTAAGCTTCCGATGGGAGCAAAATTGGGGGCCGAAGACGCAAACTCACCGTCTGAAGTGAAAGGAATCTGTGCAATCATGCAACCGGGTGAGTTTCTTCGAGGCAACGACAACAATCAGATGATGATTTGCCTCGTGCACAAGGGTATTTTTCTAAACTCTAATGATAATTTTTCTAACCACCCTTTGCCTAGTGCTGTACAAAGTGTTTTGCAGGACTTCGGAGACATGTTTCCCGAGGAAATGCCAGGTGGATTACCTCCGTTGAGAGGAATCGAGCACCAAATTGACTTCGTATCGGGGTCTCAAATCCCCAACAAACCTGCATACCGGTGTAATTCCGAAGACACCAAAGAGCTCCAAAGGCAGGTTTATGAGTTGCTGAACAAGGGCCTCGTTCGAGAGAGCTTGAGTCCTTGCGTCGTTCCCGTTATTCTTGTCCCGAAGAAGGATGGAACATGGCGAATGTGCGTTGACTGTCGAGCAGCCAACAAAATAACGGTAAAGTATCGTCATCCTATTCCTCGACTAGATGACATGCTAGATGAATTAAGTGGTTCTTCATGCTTTACAAAGATTGACCTCAGGTCCGGTTATCATCAGATCCGAATGAAACCCGGAGACGAGTGGAAAACCGCATTCAAGACCAAATTCGGTCTCTATGAATGGTTGGTAATGCCCTTTGGCTTATCCAATGCCCCGAGCACATACATGCGACTGATGAACCATGTGCTCAAACCGTTCATAAACAAGTTTGTTGTCGTTTATTTCAATGACATGCTTGTTTCTAGCCGAACCATGGATGAACATGTCGAACACCTAAGGCTTGTGCTTGATAAGCTTCGAGAAGAGAAGTTATATGCTAACTTCAAGAAGTGTGCCTTTGGTGTCGAGCGTGTGGTCTTTCTAGGATTCGTTGTCAGTGCTAATTGTGTCGAAGTCGACGAGTCAAAAGTCGAAGCCATCAAAGATTGGCCAACTCCAACCTTGGTATCACAAGTTCGTAGCTTCCATGGCTTAGCTAGCTTTTACCGAAGGTTTGTTCGTGACTTTAGCACCGTGGCAGCTCCTTTAACCGAGCTGGTTAAGAAAGATCATCCATTTGTGTGGTGAGAGTCCCAAGAAAGGGCTTTCCAAGAGTTGAAACGGAGGCTTTGCTCTGCCCCGTTGTTGCAACTCCCTGACTTCGGCAAAGCATTCGAAGTCGAGTGCGATGCATCCGGAGTTAGGATCGGAGGAGTGCTGATGCAAGAATCGAAGCCAATCGCTTACTTTAGCGAAAAGCTTAAAGGTGCAACCTTGAACTACTCTACGTATGACAAGGAGTTGTATGCCCTCGTTCGAGCACTCGCCCATTGGCAGCATTATTTGTGGCCTCAAGAGTTTGTGATCAAAAGTGATCATGAGTCCTTGAAGCATCTCCGAGGACAGGAGAAATTGAACCGAAGACATGCCAAGTGGGTTGAATTCATTGAGAGCTTTCCCTATGTAATTCATTACAAAAAGGGTAAAAACAATGTTGTGGCCGATGCGCTATCAAGGAAATTTGCCTTAGCGACCACTCTCGCCTCTAGGCTCATGGGATTTGAAAGCATCAAGTCGATGTACGAAGACGATCCCAAGATGAAATGCGTTTGTGACGCAATCTTGAGTGGCCGAAGGGTTGAGAAATATCAGTGGCACGATGGCTACCTCTTCAAGAATGGGAGGGTTTGTGTGCCAGTGTCATCGTGGAGAGAGCTCTTAGTTCGAGAAGCTCGCTCCGGTGGACTGATGGGGCACTTCGGTGTCGACAAAACTCTCGGTATCTTGACCGAGCAGTTCCATTGGCCTAAAATGCGACGAGATGTGGAAAAGCTTTGCAACGCTTGTCTCGCTTGCAAGAAAGCTAAATCGAAGTCCAACCCTCATGGTTTGTAAACCCCGTTGCCTGTGCCTGATCGACCTTAGGTTGATATATCCATGGACTTTGTCTTGGGGTTACCGAGGTCGGGAGGAGGACATGATAGCATCTTTGTTGTGGTTGATCGTTTTTCAAAAATGGTTTACTTTATTCCTTGCAAAAAGTGTGATGATGCACAGCATGTAGCTACATTGTTTGTTTCTAATGTGTTGAAATTGCATGGTGTGCCTCGTACTATTGTGAGTGCTCGAGACTCAAAATTCTTGAGTCATTTTTGGAAGTGTTTGTGGGGTGCCCTCGGCACCAAGCTACTATTCTCGACGTCTCACCATCCTCAGACTGATGGACAGACCGAGGTAGTTAACCGAACCTTGGGATCTTTGCTTCGAGCAATGACCAAAGGCAAGGTTGGAAGCTGGGCTGATCGTTTGCCCATGATGGAGTTTGCATACAATCGAATGGTGCATAGAATGATCAATATGACCACGTTTGAATGTGTGTATGGTTTTAATCCTTTGATTCCACTTGATTTAACCCCCTTACCTCGAGATACTGTTCTTGATTTTGAAGGTACTCGACGAGCAGCTGCTTTGATCGAATTACATGCAAAGGTTGCCGTAAAGAAAAACAAGGGGCGTAAAATGCTGGAATTAAAGAAGGGAGATTGGGTTTGGGTTCACTTCTGAAAGGAACGTTTTCCGAACCAAAGAAAAGGGAAGTTGGCTCCTCGAGGGGATGGTCCATTTCAAGTGTTGACAAAGATCAACAACAATGCTTACGTGATCGACCTCCCTGGTGAGTATAACGTGTCAAACACCTTTAATGTTCCTGACTTAGTTCCTTGTGTTGTAGGTCAAACTTCGGAGGATGAGGAGGGCTCGATTTCGAGGATGAAATCTTCTCAAGAAGGGGAGGATGATGCAGCCCGAACACGCGCTGATCAAGTGTTCGATCCACCGAGGAGATAGATGACACGAAGTCAAGCCAAGCTGCTGCACGATGTGCACATTCACTTAGCTTGGCCGAAGGAAAACCAGTGCTCCGAAGCTGAGTGGCCGGGCTTAAGGACCGTAGGCGTTATCTTCAGATTTGAGCCCGAAGACAAAGTGACCGAGGACATTGAGCTCGAAGACAAGTGAGCATCCGAGGACAATGAGTTCGAGCAAGCAACCATGCACCGAAGTCAAGGCTGCCGAACACACATTTAGCTCAGCCCTGCGTGGCTTGTTTTTATTGGTCACTTGTGACTATTTACTACTTTATCCTTAGCATAGTCTATAAATAGTCCATTTCTATTTCATTGTAAGGATCCAGTTTTTAGTATATGAAAAACATAGCAAGTGCTATTGTGAGTCTCCGATGGAGCCGATCCCCGACGTGGGCTTTTAAAGAACTTATGTCAATCGGTGTTATTCGTTTGAACAAATTCTTCTTGATCATTCAATTTGAAAGAAGCAGGTCTTTCTTGAGGATTGTTGCATAGTATAGGTGCGTCTTGATTTCCCTTCGATCGAGCTTTGACAAAGGTTCCTCACTGTTCTTTCGAATCGAAGCAAGATTTGTCTTGCTTCTATCTTTACTTTTTCTGTTGTTTTTTCTTCCGCGTGTTGTGTTTAGCATTTCCTTCGGGTTTGCTTGCACCATAGAATCTGTTCAATTGAAGAAGTTCGTGGAAACCCTAGCAGATGGAGCTTTACGGTGGTACTCAATGTTGCCGCCCAACTCCATTGGATCTTTCACAGAAATGGCTGAATTGTTCGTGAAGGCACACACAGGCGCTCAGAAGACGGAGACTCGCGTAGAGGACATCTTTGAAATCAAGCAAAGACCCGACGAGTCACTCCGCAAGTACGTGGATCGTTTCTAGAGAGAGCGTATGATGCTCCCCAAAGTACCAGATAGATGGGCAGCAATCGCGTTCACCAACAGCTTGGATAGCAGGAGCTCAGAGGCCATGCGTAGACTTTATAAGTCTCTTCGCGAGTTCCCAGCAGCCAGTTGGTCAGACGTCTACAACCGTTACAATTCCAAGGTACGTATTGATGAAGATAAATTGATTGGAACAGGTACTCGAGGAAGGACTAAGACACACAGCAGCGGATCCGGCGGAAAAGTAGAAACGGAGAAGTCAGACTCACGCTACGAGCCGTACCCTGACCAATCACGTAACAATTCCAAAGGACGCAGCCGCAACAGTAACAGAGGGTTGTCTCGGAGAGAAGATTTCGAATCGAATCTCCGTGGAGCCCCAAGCCTGCCAAGCTTCAATGTCGAAATGACTGAAGTCATGGCGGTGCTCAAAGATATGGGAGAAAAAGTCAAGTGGCCAAAAGACATGAAAACTGATCCCAGCAAGCGAAACCAAGACCTATATTGCGAGTTCCACCGCGACCATGGGCACACCACCGAAGACTGCAAAGCTTTAAGGTATGAAATTGCTCATTTGTTGAAACAGGGATTCTTGAAGGAGTTCCTGACTGAGAAGGGAAAGCAAACTCACGTGAAGGCTCAGCAGAACAAATCTGGCCCACCACGTGCATCCTCCCCGAAACGAACAGTCAATGTTATTTCGGGTGGGATCGAGGTAGATTCCGTTACCTTCACAGCGAAGAAGTACGCAAAGGTATCCATCACGAACAACAAGCGCCCTCGGTCAGAAGAAGTAATCACCTTTGAGGAATCTGATGCTGATGGCTCACAGTTCCCGCATGCTGATGCGTTAGTCATAATGTTACGCGTAGCGGAGTTCGACATGAGGAGAGTGCTCATTGATGCGGGCAGTTCTGCAAATATTATCCAATCACGAGTTGTAATAGAAATGCAGCTAGCAGATAAGATTGTGCCAGTATCTCGAGTTCTTTCCGGCTTCAACAACTCTAGTGTGAAGACCCTTGGAGAGATTACCCTGACGACTCTTGCTGAAGGGGTAGCGAAGGAGACAACTGTTCATGTTGTCGATGCGGATCTGGCCTACAACATCATTCTGGCCTTGGATCCACGACATGCAAGCTGTTCCTTCTACTTATCATCAGGTGTTGAAATTCCCATCTGAATGGGGAATACGTGAGGTCCGAGGAGAGCAACGCTCTGCACGAGATTGCTACTCGGTAGCCCTCAAACTACCCGAGGAAAGCAAATAGCAATTACAGCAACCGGGGCCAGATATTCCACCTGAAGAGGTTAAGTACGAGGTCCCGGAGTTCATCACGAAGATGGACGAAAGAGAAAAGCATATGCCAACCATAGAAGCTCTGGAACCCGAAGAGCTGTTCGCCGATAAGCCAGAGCGGAAGGTGTATTTAGGGACTGAGTTGAGCGAACTCCTACGGGGAGACATCCTCCAGTTCCTCAAGGAGCGGCATACAACATTCGCCTGGTCCCATGCAGATATGATAGGTATTTCTCCTGATATCATTACTCACAGGTTGAACGTTGGTCCATACCACCGCCAGGTGAAACAGAAGACACGCCAGCAAGGAGCTTTTCGAAACCAGGTAATCAATGACGAGGTCGATCGGCTGTTGAAGATCGGTTCAGTACGTGAAGTCAAATACCCAGACTGGTTAGCCAATGTGGTTGTCGTACCTAAAAAGAACGGCAAGTGGCGAGTCTGCATTGACTTCACAGATCTGAACAAAGCCTGTCCGAAGGATTCATATCCTCTTCCCAGAATAGATCAGTTAATCGACGCAACAGCCGGACACGAGGTGCTAACCTTCCTCGACGCGTACTCCGGATATAACTAGATATTGATGGATCCTAAAGACCAGGAGAAGACGGCGTTCATAACCTGTCGAGGTACGTACTGTTACAAAGTTATGCCATTTGGGTTAAAAAATGCAGGTGCAACCTATCAACATCTAGTCAATCGGATGTTCCATGACCATATCGGAAAAACTATGGAAGTATACATCGATGACATGCTGATCAAATCCAAGCGAGCAGAAGACCATCTGCCACATCTGAAAGAAGCTTTCTGAATCTTGGATCAGTACAGCATGAAACTGAATCCGGAGAAATGCGCTTTCGGAGTCGGATCGGGGAAGTTTCTGGGGTTCATTGTTTCTCAGCGAGGCATTGAAGTCAATCCCGCTCAGATTAAAGCTATTGAATCAATCCCAGATGTACTTCGCGATAGGAAAGAGGTCATGAGACTGACGGGGAGAGTGGCAGCTCTACGCAGATTCATTTCCCGGTCATCTGACCGTTGCAAGAGTTTCTTCGATGTCTTAAAGCAGAACAAGGAGTTCGAATGGACTCCCGAATGTCAACAGGCGTTGAGAGATCTGAAAAAATATCTATCCAATCCTCCACTGCTTTCCACACCTGTGGAGGGTGAGCAGCTGCTAATCTATCTGGCGGTCTCGAAGTCATCGGTAAGCGTTGTACTAGTTCGGGAAGAAAAAGGTAAACAACTTCCTATCTATTACATTAGCAAAGCTCTAATTGATGCAGAAACCCACTATCAACCTTTAGAAAAATTGGCATTGGCCCTAGTAACCGCTGCTCGTAAGTTATGCCCTTATTTTCAAAGTCATTCGATAGTTGTGGTTACTACTTTTCCTTTACGAAATGTCCTGCACAAACCGGAATTCTCAGGAAGGTTGGTAAAATGGGCTATAGAATTATCTGAATTTGATATCACTTATCAGCCCAGGGTAGCAATAAAGTCACAAGTCCTGGCAGACTTCGTAGCAGACTTCAGCATTAATATATACCCTGAGGCAAAGAAAGAAGCTATTCTTTATGCAGGGCAGACTCCTGGCACCTGGACCCTTCATACAGACGGCTCCTCGAGTGTCAAAGGGTCGGGACTCGGATTGGTCCTCATTGCTCCATCCGGTAAAATGGTAAGGCAAGCTATCAAGTGCCCATTTATTACTAACAATGAGGCCGAATATGAGGCCGTTATTGCAGGATTAGAACTAGCCCGAAGCTATGGGGCAACCATCGTCAAACTAAAAAGCGACTCTCAACTAGTGATCAATCAGATCAGTGGAGGTTTCACTGCACGTGAATCCAGAATGCAAGTGTACCTCGCCCGAGTCAAAGAGCTCTTGGCACAGTTTGACGAATGGGAAGCAGTTCAGATTCCGCGGGAAGAGAACCATGAAGCTGATGCTCTTGCAAACATGGGATCAGCAGCAGAAATAGGGGCAGCTAGCTCTTCAGCTGTTGTCCAACTTCTCTACACGACCATGGACAGAGAAAAGTTCGAAGTCAACACCGTCAGCACTACTTGGGACTGGAGGAATGAGATAACAAATTATCTTATCCATGGAACTCTACCCGCAGATGCAAAAGCTGCTCGCAAACTCCGAGTGAAAACTGCTCGATATACAATTCTCAATGGCGAGCTTTACCAAAGGATGTTCGCAGGACCTCTCGCAAAATATCTCGGACCAAATCAGACTAACTATGTGATGAGAGAAGTCCATGAAGGCTGTTGCGGAAATCATTCCGGAGGTAAGTCATTGACCCGGAAGCTGATTCATGCAGGTTATTATTGGGATAAAATGGAGAAAGATGCAAACGAATTCGTCAGGAAATGCGACAAATTCCAGAGGTTCGCCCATCTTCTCCATCAGCTAGCGGAACCACTTCATTCAATAATCTCTCCGTGGTCCTTCATGAAATGGGGGATGGACATTGTTGGTCCTCTTCCCACGGCACCAAAAGGGATGCGCTTTTTATTGATCATCATTGATTATTTCAAAAAGTGGGTTGAAGCGGCAGCATACTCAAGAATACGCCAAATGGAAGTCGTCGACTTCCTCTGGCGCTTTGTCGTATGTCGCTTTGGGGCACCCAAGGAAATAGTCATGGACAATGGCCCACAATTCATCGGCCAGAAAGTGACTAGGTTCCTCGACGATCTGCATATCAAGAGGATCACTTCCTCTCCGTATCATCCTGTCGCCAATGGACAGGCAGAATCTACCAACAAAATCATCGTTGAATCTCTTAAAAAGTGCCTCGAGCAGGCAAAGGGATGTTGGGTAGAAGAGCTACCTGGGGTATTATGGGCTTATCGCACAACAATAAAAATGAGTACCGGAGAGACTCCTTACTCATTGGTATACGGCGCAGATGCTCTAATCCCAGTTGAGATAGGAGAACCCAGTCTGCGATACGCATATGCCACTGAGGAGTCAAACTCAGTCAATCTATCTGAAGAACTGGATCTCCTCGAAGAACGCAAAGAACTGGCCCTCGTGCGTGTGGTCGCCCAAAAAGAACGAATTGAGAAGTATTACAATCAGGGACTACGCGTACGAAGCTTCCAAGTCGGGGACTTTGTACTCAGAAAAGTTTCCCAGAGCACACAAGAGACAAACTCAGGGAAGCTTGGCCCTAATTGGGAAGGCCCCTACAAGGTAATTGCTTCAGTCGGCAAGGGATCTTATCGCTTGGCACGACCAGACGGCTCAACTGTCCCGAACAGTTGGAACGTGGTTCACCTCAAAAGATATCAGTTTTAAGTGATAAAACGGTTAGTTATACTTACCTTTTATCTTTGCAAAAGTTCTTACTTTTATTATATATCTTCTCTAAATGGTACTAACGACCTAAACAAGGTCAGATCCGTTTAGCTCAACTGGTAGAGCTCGAAGTTCTTCAACTTCGCGGCTGTGGGTTCGAATCCCACAACGGACACACTCCTCGTTTGGTCATATGTGTTCAATATGCAACTCACCGAAAACACTTTTCATGTTATCACTTTACGTGCTCCAACATAAAAACAAGGGGGTGGTAAGAGGCCCCTGTAGGCCAGATAAGACCTTCATACATGCGAAAGACCTTATCGAAAGGCGAAAGACCTTATCGAAAGGCGAATTTCTAAAGTTTTTTTCAAAAAACTTTAAACGTGATAGAGACTTCCACGGCAAATAAGAGGAGTCATTCACAAGACAAAAACTTTTACGTGAAAAAACTTCCACGATAAATAAGAGGGGTCATTCACAAAGCAAAACCTTTATGTGACAAGGCTTCCACGAAAATAAGAGAAGTCGTTCACAAGGCCAGTGAACTCGGCCAGAGCCAATCTACAAAGCCATGCAACAACTTTCAACTATTAAAACGATAAGCAAAGTTATACGCATAGAGCAATGATTCGGCCAAAAACGACCATGACTTTGTCAAATTACTCACAACTTACGACCTCATCCTAACGAAAGGCTAAGTTAAAAACATTTGGGCAGATTTTTTGGAAATACGAACTTAATAAAGTTCAGAATTCAAAAAAAAAAATTCCCAATCATGAGGCGCGAAGGCCACAACACATGCAAACGAAAAGATCAAGAGTTCAAACTAAATATAGTCACTGAACAGATCTAAAAGTAGCATATATACATTATCCTGTAAATTGATAAAATGCCGAAAATAGCTGACAGAAATTTGCAGAGTGTTCAAAGGCTAAATGAAACCAGCCATACAAAGGACCAGACAGTCTCTATTAGACTCTTGTCCACCAACAAACAAGTCCAGCTCTCACCAGACAATAAAAAATACCTCAATCACAGATTGAGAAAGATCATCAACATTTAGGGCTACGACCAGAACTCGAAGCACCAGCTCCGTCAGTTCTGCCATCGTCCCCTGAAATTTCGCCGTCATCTTCATCTTCATCTTCATCATCATCTTCGCCTTCAGACTCTTCAGGAGAGAGATTCAATGCTTGTCTTATTCTACGAACAGCGCCCTTTGTGGTCTGCAGCATCTCCTCGACATTAACTTGTCCAGCCTGAATCTGCACGAGCAATGTACGCTTAGCTTCAAGAGCAGCAAGCTTGGCTTTAATTTCAGACTGATCGCGCAGGTTGGCCAAGTCCTTAGTTAATGCGGTCTGAGCACTCGTTAACTGACCGACCTGATCCTTGGCAGCCTGAAGATCAGCCCTGGCTTTGACAGATCCCTCATTAGCTCTCTGCAGATCCATCTCAAGGGATGCACGATCTTCAATAGCCCTGTTCAAAGAAGTTCGACAATCTTCAAGCAGTCTCTCCAAACCCTGAGCGGAGCGTGCGAACCATTCCTTCTCTTCGAAAAGAATGTCCTTTTCCCTAGTGAGTGCGTTGATTTGCTCAAGTCGTTCATTGTTGACATCCGTCAACCGACTAACCTCATCACGAAGGAAACCACACTGCTCTATCAGAGTTTTGTTCTCCTTCAGAGCTTCCAGCAACTCTTTTTTTATCGCAACCACTTGATCGACGTTGTTAAGCCTGGAGCGAAACATGAGCTCAGCAGCCAGCATACTTGACTGAAAGAGCAAAATAAGTCAAAGTTAGAAGTCCGAGGTTAAAGTTACTCCCAACTCAAAAACGAGGAATACTTACTCGGGCAGAGTCAGCAGCAATCTGAAAGGCTAAATCCTCATCGCTTAACTCCCTCAGCACCCATTCTTCACGGGGGCCGATGAGCGAGGAGACCGCCTTAGCCAAGCCGCTTGGCCCTGTTATGAAGTTAACATCAGGGGGAAGTTTAAAAGTATGCTTCCTCTCACAGTACTTGGGTTCCCAAGCCTGTTCAGAAGGATAATTTGGCCCAAACTTGTAATGAATACCCCTCATATCCTTCAACTCAGTCTGACCACCGATAACTGACCGCCAGACGAATCTTGACAATGAAAGGTTAGAGTTACCCTCCACTCCAGGGTTTATCGTCTCGCACTCGCGAAGACTAACAGGCGTTGCTCCCTCAGTAACCACATTCTCCAGGTCCTCGAAACGAAAAACACGAGGACCCCGGCTATCCTCTTGGGGATCTTCTTCTCTAAATTCCTCTTTCACCTCTTCTTTTTCTTCTTCTTCCTCGCCTACCTTTCTTTTCCCCTTGTCTACACGAGAAGGACCTGCTTCCGCCCCGTCATCAACTCGGGGACTCCTCTGCGGAGTACGGACAGCCTCCTCCTCAGCCCTTCTTCTGTCGCTTCGAAGATGAGGTCTTCGCCTAAGAGGAACATCAACTTCGGCCTCAGTGTCCGAAAGATAGATAACCTCCTTGGCTAAACCCTATCCCCGTACAGACTCGGGGACTTCAGCAGCAGTGTTGGCATTCTTTTCTACAGGCTCCGGCACACTGACCCTAGAGGAAAGATTACGACCAGTCGACGAGGTTTGCCCGGCAGCCACGGGGGTCTTACGAGCAGACTTCTTCCGTGCTCCACCTTCTCCCTGGCTCTTCTTCTTTCTTTTCAGGGAGTCCAGCCCACCAGACTGGAATTCTTCGCCCCCACCCTACTGTGCAGTGCGTCCACCGAAGCTAGTATAGCCTCAGCTTCAGCGACTGGATCAGCAACAGGCTCGGAAGGCCCGTCTTGAGGGGGAGCAGGAAAGAAATCTCCTGAAGTGCCCAAACCTACAGAAAGGGAAAACAGTCAGACACGGAGAACTTTCGAAGAGGAAAAACGATCATGGAGGCAGAAATATTCTCACCATGGTGTTTCACAGTCAAACTGTTGAGAGCAGCAAAATACGCCCACTCTCTTTTATCCGGACCAAACTTCTTCAAAATCGGCTCAACCCACGCCGTCATCTCATCGACAGATATGAGCCCGTCGTAAGGCTGCTTGGCCGCTGCACAAAGAAGTTTGAACGAAGTTAGCGGAAGGAGAAAGGAGGACGTAAAAAAAAAAGAACTCGGGGACTCACGCGTCTTATTCCAGACTTCTGGAAGATGAGTCTTATCATCAAAAGTCAAGGCCGAGGAGCGCACGAACAGATACCGGTGCACCCAGCCTCGGTCACTGGTATCCTCAGAACTGCGCACCGAGCCCTTGCTTCCGTGCATCCTGGCATTTACATAGCCATCTTTTAAAATTTGTACACTATACAAAGAAATAAAATGCTTGTAGTCGAAAGATTGATCGGTTTCTGTCGCAAACCAATCTAAAAGCGTAACTATCCTATATATACTGGGGCTCAATTGCCCCGGGCAGAGAAGATACTCCAGGCAAAGCCTCTCCAGCACAGGGTGCAGGGGTAACCTACATCCCACCGTGAAAGGGTAGGTGCACATAGCTGTCCACCCCGCCCTGTGGGAAGTAATATTCTCTCCCTCGGAGACCGGAAAGAGAGGAAATTCGTCGCCCCAGTTACAGTCTATTCTCACATGTGGGATCATCTCCTTCGTGATCCCAGACTTAAACCTATACGCTGGCCAGTTGCGCGTATCTCCCTCTCTATTGTGAAAGGACTTAATGTTACAGTCCGCCTCAAGTTCACCCCATTTCTTGGAGATTATTTCTGTAGCAGTAGCTTGGGTAGCCCGGGGCCTGGGAGTGGCCGCCGAGGAACTACCAGCAATATCAGTGCTTTGACTTTTCCTAGACCTTGAAGTCATGATTTCAGGAAAAATATGAAGTTATCAAAAGAAGAACTCAAAAGCTAGTTCAAAGGTTTTCAAAGAACAGCGGAGAAGAAATAAAGGCAAGTAAAAAGTTTCTCATCAAGCAAACCCCTATTTATAGGAACAAAAATTCAGCCCCACAACTTCCCTCGAGACACGTAGAGGTCATCAGAGAAACTACGATCAGATCTGGCCGTCGAAGGAAAAAATAGGGTTCATCAACACTTTATAGTATCATCATTATCCTGAAGAGCAGCGGTCACCTCGCAATCAACCGGCGACGTGTGCACGTGACTGAAGCGGTTAAAATCATTACTTTTACCCTTGAGGCACGGGATAGCCACTTCAGAATGGACTGCGGTTCTGCAGGCGTGCCAGCTGCAGTTACTTTTTTATACGGCGCATTTAATGCGCACGTCATAAGGGCTTGTCACTTAGCTGATAGGGTTCATATGTCATCAAGAGACATCACACGAAGACAAAAAATTTTACAAAAACTCCCGCCAGAATTCTTATCCACTCCTCGGAAAGATACTCTGCCCGAGAAGTGCTGGAACTATCTGTATTGGATAAAAGCTGATTGGACTTGAAAAGGTGACACGTGTCTCCCACCTGGCACGAACAGACATTTCAACGGATAGACATCCAATGGACAGACACTTCTCAAGAGCAGACCTAAGAAAGTTACGGAACACTTCAACGGTCAACACGGTTTAAATGAGCAATTATTAGCATTATTATCCACGATCATCCATTTAATGGTCATTAAGGCAATCATTACAGCCCAGCGGTTATGACTTCGCTGAATAAGTGCCCAGCAGTTACTTATCCAGTCGGATCCACGCCCAGCAGTTACAAAATCCCAACGGGTGCCTATCAGGCCTATAAATAGCATTCGCCTTAATCGATTGTAACGACAACTTTACCTCCTGTCTACACTATCAATAAGAATACTCTCTCACTCTTGCTCAGATATTCTCTTTGCTCATATTTTGATTACTATTTTAATTGTCTGAAGCGTGGTTGGTATCAAACAGCTCTCCCCGGAGACAAGCGATACGATACAGTTACTTCTCCTTGTTTCCATTTGTGCTTTATTATTTAATATTTATATTTCGTCCTCGTGTTATCATCATCTTGACTCGCCGTATAAACTCTTAATCTCAACTGTTGACCGTGACCCCGCAAACACAAATTTAATTGTTAAATGGCCTAAAATCGGAACACGGTTAAACAATGATAAGTACACTTATTTCATCAATTTAACACAACAATAGCTCAAGTACAAGTATGTAATGTGTGGTATTTTAGCCACACATCACACCCCCAAACTTAAACTATTGCTTGTCCTCAAGCAAAATACACATCAATAGAAACCAAGTTGCAATTCATCTATTCATGCATTTTTCATTAAAGCCACAACAAGCCAAAACTCGATTCAAGTTCAACAACTAATGACATTGGTTGGTGCCAACAATTAAGCCAAGTCATGTGAGCATAACTTTCATATATACAAATGAAACGACCTCGGTCAGTCGTTTCTGAAGTTAGGACTCCGATTGGCGTGCTGATAATTTTAAAATATTCGTAAGGTCCATTAGGACTTGTCTGTAAAATTGGAGCTAAATCAGACCTCGTTTGATAGGCATCGGAAGAAGGTTTCAGTTTTTATTGTCAATAAATATTAAAAAGAGATTTTTGAGCTCGGTTTGGGCGAATGAGCTCCGATTCAAAATCCGAAAGCACCGTTAGGTTCGTATGATTATTTGTGACTTTTATAATTTTTCGAAAGTGAATTTCGATGTTGTTCGGCTAGTTCCGCAAAAATGCCGAAAGTTAAATAAATTGACCTTTTTCCTTTAAATTCGCATCTTGAGTTTCGGGTGTCGGATTTGAGATCCGTCTTCGCGAGTATGTTACATATATTTTATATAACTTACTTGAAAAATTTGGGATCATTTCGACTTCTCTAGGGTTCCATTTTAATTTTTATCGTCGTAGCGAATTTATTATAAAAAATAAAAAAAATAAAAAAAAAATAAAATGGAAAAGTCGGTGGCTAGGGGATTTAATCCCCCTAGCAGAATGTAATTACGATATGCATCAGAAACATTCGAACCAAAGCAGAAAGAGGAAAATTAGAAAAGATGGAGGAAAAAAGGGAAAACGGAGTAGAAAAATAGTGGAATTTCTACCCCAAATCTTCAGGTAATGATGTTAACTCATTATCTTAGCTTATTACGTGTGTTTGAATATATTTTTACGGTAAAAATAGGGATATTAGACATCGCCCTAATGACGTAAATTGATAGTTTAACGGGTCAATTGGACCCCGATGATGGAAATGATTATATATTCGCACTCAGTAAGTTATGGGTAACATATAAATATAATTTATTTAGAGTTTGGTTATGGGACTTTGAACCCTGTATATAGGTCTGGCCCGCGTATTGCGTATGCGAATAGGGTATCAGGTTCCTAACTGGATTGCCCTAAAACATAAGGAATGAAGCCTTTAGCTTTATCTGATATAATTTTTCTGCTTATCGAATAGAAAGAGATCGTTTGGCGGTTAATCCAAAGGAAAAAGCAGTGGTTGAGTATCAGGGCTAGCTTTGGGATACGGTAAGTGATTATATCCATTTCTTTGGAGGCACCTGGCCTCGTGGATTTTCTACCACGTGTTTCTTACGTGTGTAGCTGCCGATAGGCGTACTCATTACGCCTTAGCTTTGAATTTACGTTGTATATTATATGTTATGTCCTGTTGCTGGTATTGCATTGAGTATCTGAGTATTGTACTTTGGCCATCATTACTGCATATACTTCCCGGTAATCGATGAGAGTCCCGAGCCGGTGAAGGGTCATTACTGTATATACTTCCCGGTAGTCGATGAGAGTCCCGCGCCGGTGAAAGATCATTATGGTATATATCTCCTGGTAGACGATGAGAGTCCCGCGCCGGAGATAGGTTTCGGGCACATGTGACCCCATTGCATCATGACACATCATTGCATATCTTTATATGCATTTTTTTTAGCTGTATAGATTTATTGCATTAATTATCTATGAATGATTTATCTGGTTGATTGCTATGGCTTCTGTTTCCCTGACTAGCGTATCTATTTTTTTGAGGTTGCTAGTTTGTTCACACTTATTGAGTCCTCATGACTCACCCCCCTATTTGTCCTTGTGTTTTCTTTTCGTTCGGCAGATTCTGCTCCAGGACCCAGCCAGTCGCGCCGTGATTGAGGAGTAGTACGTTCTCAGCTGTCTACGGTGAGCCATCCTGTTCATTGCGGCCACCCACTTCAGATATTACAGTTTTTCTTACTTTTGCTCCGTTCTGGAGATGTGTATATCTTTTGGCCTTCTTAGATGTCTGATCTGGAAACCTTTAAACTTGTGTATTCTGGGTAGTTAGTTGTTTTGTCTAGACAGTTTGTATATATGTCTATCCTTGAGAGTTATTTTATGTTGTTAAGGTCATGTTTAATTTCATTTTCAAGGTAATTGTGTGCCGTTTTTATCGATTCAGTCAATAGGGTTCGCCCGACAGGTTGAGGGGAGGTGGTCGGGTGCCCGCACGGCCTAACCGAGAATTCGGGTCGTGTCAGTTGGTATCAGAGCGAGGTTTAGAGTCTTTCCAGATTATGACAGTGTCTAATAGAGTCTCGCTGATCGGCCGGAGACGTCCGTACCTATCTACGAGAGGCTATGATGGCATTTAGGCAGTTTCCCTTCTTTTTTCCCTGTCGTGCGTGAGTCTTCTTATCTGAAGTTAAATATTTTTAATTTTCCGCAGTATGGTGAGAACGCGCGCGAATGTTCGGCGAGAGGCGGAGGAGCCAGCGGTCGCCCCTATGCCTGCTGCTCCGCGAGGTCGCGGTGTTGGCCGCGGTAGAGGTCGTGGTCGAGGCAGAGGTAGAGTTGCCCAGGCCGCGAGGATGGTGGATCGTGTTGATCCTGCTGCAGAGGTTCCGGTAGTGCCAGCTTTTGCCGGGCAGGGGGAGCAGGGCTTATTCGTCCCCCCCGCACTTCATGACGCTTTTATGAGATTCTTAGCGACGCAGATGCCCCAGGGACCTCCTATTCCTCAGGCTGCCGTAGATGCTCATATTCCTCAGGCTGCTGTGGATGCTCCTATTCCTCAGGTTATCGTAGATGCTCCTATCCCTCTGGCAGCGGTAGATATTGGTTCTCAGGTTCAGGAAGCCCCCATTCCAGCTCCACAGGTAGCCCCAGCAGTTCATGTTCCAGGTGGTCATGTTCCAGAGGTGGCGGGTGTTATACCTCCAGTTGTTCAGGCTGGTCAGCCAGTCCAGGTAGCAGGTCAGGTTGATGACCCGGCAAGGTTGCATTATTTTACCCGACTTAATCCTCCGAAGTTCTCTGGTCAGAAATCAGATAAGCTTAAGCCTCGTGAGTTTCTTGATCAATGTCAGCGTATCTTAGAGGCCCTTGGATATCTTGAGCAGTATGGAGCTGATTATACTGCTTTCCAGCTTGAGGGTCCAGCTTTACCTTGGTGGACCGCGCTCCAATCAGCTAGGCAGGGCTTACCTAAGCTGAGCTGGAGTGAGTTCTCTCATCGATTCATGGAGAAGTTTTTCCCTCGTAGTCAGCAGGATGAGAAGAGGAGACAGTTTGAGAGGATTGGACAGGGTAACCTGTCAGTCACGGAGTACGAGCTTTTATTTTCAGAGATGTCCAGCTATGCTCCAGATCTTGTGCAGGAGCCCTCTGAGAGGGTCAGACGTTTTATTGATGGACTTTCTCCTCATTTGCGGTCCCAGATGGCTCGTGAGATTGAGGCTGGTACTCTATTTGATGTCGCTGTTGATATTGCCAGGAGGTATGAGGCCTATCATAGATTGGAGATGGAGGAGTTAGAGCGGGAGAGTAAGAGATCTCGTGGTCCAGGGCATTCTAGTACCTCACATGGAGGTAGGAGTTATCAGCAGCAGAGTAGGCCTCCTGTCAGACCAGCTCAGTTTCCAGCGCATGGTTCTCAGAACGTGCCTACTTCTTCTCAGGGTCAGTTTGGGTTTCGCCCGCGAGATCAGTCTCAGTTTGATCAGCGTAGATTTTCTCCAGGGTGCTTTATCTGTCAGGATCTAGGGCATCATAAGAAGGATTGTCCTTATCTCCTTCAGCAGGGTAGTGGCCGCCCTTTCCCTCGCCTTCCAGCGCCTATGCAGCAGCAGCCTCAGGGTGCCCCTTCAGGGTCTCAGCCAGCTAGAGGTGCACCACCATCTGGTAGAGGTCGTGGGCGTGGTCCTAGTGGTCCCTCTAGAGGTGGTCGTCAGGGTAGCGGCTCAGCTCAGCCGCAGAGACAGCTATATGCACTGCCGGCCAGGCAGGATGCCGAGGCATCCCCAGCTGTTGTTACAGGTATTTTATCTGTTTGTGGTCGAGATGCATATTCTTTGGTGGATCCGGGGTCTACATATTCATATGTATCTCCTTATTTTGCTTCGGGTTTTCATGTTGATTAAATGCATCTTCGTGATCCATTCTGTGTTTCTACTCCTATTGGAGACATTATCATTGTGGATCGAGTTTATCCGGCTTGTACCATATCTTTTGGGGGTCGTGAGACACTAGTAGATCTTCTAATTCTAGATATGGTTGACTTTGATGTCATTATTGGCATGGATTGGTTGGCGTCGTGTCATGCCACATTAGATTGTCATGCCAAGTCTCTTCAGTTGTCTCTTCCTTGTTCAGCACCAGTGGTGTGGCAGGGTTCTTATTTGCCACCCAGGGGGCATGTTATTTCTTTCCTGAAGGCAAAACGGATGATGGATAAAGGATGTTTAGCGTATCTTGCCATGGTTCGAGATACCACTGTGGAGATTCCATCTCTTGATTCTATTCCTGTCGTTAGGGATTTCCCTGATGTGTTTCCAGATGATTTGCCAGGACTTCCTCCTGATCGAGAGATCGAGTTTGGCATTGATACAGTGCTAGGAACTCAGCCTATTTCTATCCCTCCTTATCGTATGGCCCCATCAGAGTTGAAGGAGCTGAAGGAGCAGTTGCAAGATTTGCTTGATAAGGGGTTCGTCAGGCCGAGTATTTCTCCGTGGGGTGCTCCTGTTCTATTCGTGAAAAAGAAAGATGGGACTATGCGGATGTGTATTGATTATCGTCAGCTAAATAAGGTCACCATCAAGAATAAGTATCCCTTGCCTCGCATTGATGATTTGTTTGATCAGTTGCAGGGTGCCAAGTTCTTTTCGAAGATCGATTTGCGATCTGGTTATCATCAGCTAAAGATTCGTGAATCAGATATCTCGAAGTCTGCTTTTAGGACTCGTTACGGCCATTATGAGTTCCTAGTTATGTCTTTTGGGCTGACTAATGCCCCTGCAGCCTTTATGGATCTCATGAACCGGGTGTTTAAGCCATTCCTTGATTCCTTTGTCATTATCTTCATTGATGATATTCTTATTTATTCTCGTAGCAGCGAGGAGCATGATTATCATCTGAGGGTGGTTCTTCAGACCCTCCGTGATCGTAAGTTGTATGCCAAGTTCTCCAAATGTGAGTTTTGGCTTGATTCAGTAGCATTTTTGGGTCACGTAGTATCTAGTGAAGGTATCAAGGTTGATCCGAAGAAGATTGAAGCAGTGCAGAAATGGCCTCGTCCTACCACTCCGACGGAGATTCGCAGCTTCCTTGGATTGGCAGGTTATTATCGGAGGTTTGTGGAAAAGTTCTCTACTATTGCAGCTCCCCTGACTCGCTTGACGCAGAAGGCGGTTCAGTTTCGATGGTCCGATGAGTGTGAGGCCAGCTTCCAGAAGCTTAAGGCCTTATTGACTTCAGCTCCAGTGTTATCCCTTCCTTCGGGTACCGGTGGATTTGTAGTGTATTGTGACGCATCTTGTGTGGGCCTTGGTTGTGTTCTTATGCAGCACGGGAAGGTAATTGCTTATGCTTCCAGACAGTTGAAGCCGAATGAGAAGAATTATCCGACTCACGATTTAGAATTGGCAGCTGTGGTCTTTGCTTTGAAGATATGGAGGCATTACCTTTATGGCGAGCCGTGTGAGGTGTATACGGATCATAAGAGTCTGCAGTATCTTCTCTCTCAGAAAGATCTTAACGGCCGACAACGGAGATGGCTTGAATTGATTAAAGATTATGATCTCACTATCCATTATCATCCTGGGAAGGCGAACGTGGTAGCAGATGCTTTGAGCAGGAAGTCAATGGGCAGCATGGCTTTTCTTTGTGCTGATATGAGACCATTGGCTCGAGAATTGCAGTCCCTTGGCGACTTTGGCGTGAGATTTCTTATCCCAGACTCCAGTCGAGTCTTAGCGTGTATTGCAGCTCAGTCTTCCTTAGTCAGTCAGATTAAGGGAAGACAGTTCGAGGATCCTCATCTGCAGGAGTTGCGTGGTCGTGTCCTAAGTGGAGGAGTTCCCTCCTTCGAGCTTGACTCAGATGGAATTCTTCGGTTTAATGGTCGACTCTGTGTTCCTGATGTTGGGGATTTGAGGCAGTCAGTGCTCGGTGAAGCTCATAGCTCGCGTTATTCTATTCATCCTGGTATCACAAAAATGTATCAGGACCTCCGAGAGCTATACTGGTGGAAGGGGATGAAGAAAGATGTATTTGATTATGTATCTCGTTGCTTGAACTGTCAGCAGGTTAAGTTCGAGCACCGGAGACCAGCAGGGTTAGCTCAGGCATTGCCCATTCCCGAGTGGAAGTGGGAGCACATCACGATGGATTTTATAGTTGGTCTGCCAAAGACCCTGCGGCGCCATGATTCAGTCTGGGTCATTGTCGACCGACTGACTAAATCAGCTCACTTTATCCCTGTAAAGACAACTGATTCAGCTCGGAGACTGGCGCGGATTTTCATTGAGCAAGTGGTTAGGCTGCATGGTACTCCTGTATCCATTATCTCAGATCGTGGTTCCCAGTTTACTTCTCAGTTCTGGCAGTCTTTTCAGAGAGAGTTGGGGACCCAGGTGCAGCTTAGTACAGCATTCCATCCTCAGACTGACGGTCAGTCCGAGCGGGTTATTCAAGTTCTGGAGGACATGTTGAGAGCTTGTGCACTTGATTTTGGGGGTTACTGGGATGATCATTTGGCGTTAGCAGAGTTCTCTTATAATAATAGCTACCAGTCTTCTATTCAGATGGCTCCATTTGAGGCCTTATACGGTCGTCGATGTCGTTCTCCTATTGGCTGGTTTGAGTCTCGAGATGTCGAGGTGATGAGTTCAGATATGGTTCGTCAGACTCTTGAGGTTGTTCGTGTTATTCAGGATCGTTTACGGACCGCCCAGAGCAGGCAGATTTCATATTCGAACCGGAGGAGCCGAGAGTTAGAGTTCGAGGTCGGGGATATGGTATTTTTGAAAGTGTCACCGATGCGAGGTGTAAAGAGATTTGGCAGGAAAGGAAAGCTTAGTCCCAGGTTCATTGGCCCTTTCCGTATCGAGAAGCGTATTGGTAAGGTAGCTTATCGGCTCGACTTGCCAGCTTCTATGCCAGTTCACCCAGTTTTCCATGTATCGATGCTCCGGAAGTGTATCCGAGATCCTTCCAAAGTGATCGAATTAGACCCTGCTCAGCTAGATGTGAATCTGGCTTACGAGGAGTTCCCAGTTGCTATAGTAGCGCGTGATGTCCGGAAGCTTCGTTCGAAGCAGATTCCGATGGTTCGAGTGCGATGGAATAATCGTCCACATGAGGAGGACACTTGGGAGCTTGAGTCCAGTATGCGTGAGAAGTATCCTTACCTCTTCGACGATTCAGGTTTGAACTTGATCTTTAAAGCCTAAAAGTTCTAATCATTGTATATGATTTTGGTTTCGTAATAAATGTCATTGAAAATTCGTGTAAGCATTCTCATTAGAGGTGTGAAATCTATTTTAGACTCTTGCTCGTTCGAGGACGAACGAGAGTCTAAGTGGAGGAGAATGAAACGACCTCGGTCAGTCGTTTCTGAAGTTAGGACTCCGATTGGCGTGCTGATAATTTTAAAATATTCGTAAGGTCCATTAGGACTTGTCTGTAAAATTGGAGCTAAATCAGACCTCGTTTGATAGGCATCGGAAGAAGGTTTCAGTTTTTATTGTCAATAAATATTAAAAAGAGATTTTTGAGCTCGGTTTGGGCGAATGAGCTCCGATTCAAAATCCGAAAGCACCGTTAGGTTCGTATGATTATTTGTGACTTTTATAATTTTTCGAAAGTGAATTTCGATGTTGTTCGGCTAGTTCCGCAAAAATGCCGAAAGTTAAATAAATTGACCTTTTTCCTTTAAATTCGCATCTTGAGTTTCGGGAGTCGGATTTGAGATCCGTCTTCGCGAGTATGTTACATATATTTTGTATAACTTACTTGAAAAATTTGGGATCATTTCGACTTCTCTAGGGTTCCATTTTAATTTTTATCGTCGTAGCGAATTTATTATAAAAAATAAAAAAAATAAAAATAAAATAAAATGGAAAAGTCGGTGGCTAGGGGATTTAATCCCCCTAGCAGAATGTAATTACGATATGCATCAGAAACATTCGAACCAAAGCAGAAAGAGGAAAATTAGAAAAGATGGAGGAAAAAAGGGAAAACGGAGTAGAAAAATAGTGGAATTTCTACCCCAAATCTTCAGGTAATGATGTTAACTCATTATCTTAGCTTATTACGTGTGTTTGAATATATTTTTACGGTAAAAATAGGGATATTAGACATCCCCTAATGACGTAAATTGATAGTTTAACGGGTCAATTGGACCCCGATGATGGAAATGATTATATATTCGCACTCAGTAAGTTATGGGTAACATATAAATATAATTTATTTAGAGTTTGGTTATGGGACTTTGAACTCTGTATATAGGTCTGGCCCGCGTATTGCGTATGCGAATAGGGTATCAGGTTCCTAACTGGATTGCCCTAAAACATAAGGAATGAAGCCTTTAGCTTTATCTGATATAATTTTTCTGCTTATCGAATAGAAAGAGATCGTTTGGCGGTTAATCCAAAGGAAAAAGCAGTGGTTGAGTATCAGGGCTAGCTTTGGGATACGGTAAGTGATTATATCCATTTCTTTGGAGGCACCTGGCCTCGTGGATTTTCTACCACGTGTTTCTTACGTGTGTAGCTGCCGATAGGCGTACTCATTACGCCTTAGCTTTGAATTTACGTTGTATATTATATGTTATGTCCTGGTTCTGGTATTGCATTGAGTATCTGAGTATTGTACTTTGGCCATCATTACTGCATATACTTCCCGGTAATCGATGAGAGTCCCGAGCCGGTGAAGGGTCATTACTGTATATACTTCCCGGTAGTCGATGAGAGTCCCGCGCCGGTGAAAGATCATTATGGTATATATCTCCTGGTAGACGATGAGAGTCCCGCGCCGGAGATAGGTTTCGGGCACATGTGACCCCATTGCATCATGACACATCATTGCATATCTTTATATGCATTTTTTTTAGCTGTATAGATTTATTGCATTAATTATCTATGAATGATTTATCTGGTTGATTGCTATGGCTTCTGTTTCCCTGACTAGCGTATCTATTTTTTTGAGGTTGCTAGTTTGTTCACACTTATTGAGTCCTCATGACTCACCCCCCTATTTGTCCTTGTGTTTTCTTTTCGTTCGGCAGATTCTGCTCCAGGACCCAGCCAGTCGCGCCGTGATTGAGGAGTAGTACGTTCTCAGCTGTCTACGGTGAGCCATCCTGTTCATTGCGGCCACCCACTTCAGATATTACAGTTTTTCTTACTTTTGCTCCGTTCGGGAGATGTGTATATCTTTTGGCCTTCTTAGATGTCTGATCTGGAAACCTTTAAACTTGTGTATTCTGGGTAGTTAGTTGTTTTGTCTAGACAGTTTGTATATATGTCTATCCTTGAGAGTTATTTTATGTTGTTAAGGTCATGTTTAATTTCATTTTCAAGGTAATTGTGTGCCGTTTTTATCGATTCAGTCAATAGGGTTCGCCCGACAGGTTGAGGGGAGGTGGTCGGGTGCCCGCACGGCCTAACCGAGAATTCGGGTCGTGTCAACAAAACACCAAAGAAGGCATACATGCCATGACACAAGATTTTCAAAGTTTGTCTCTTCATCACAAGAGTTCACCTCTTTGCTTGCTCACCTCAAGTGGAGAGTGAAACACAAATCTTCAACTCAACTTTACAAGTGCCCTCACCACTCTAGAGAATATCCCAACCACAAAAATGCAATGACAACACAAATGGGATTAATGATAGGAAGAATTCACTCACTCTCTCAAAAGAAGTTCATCATGCACACTAAAGATCCATAGGCTTGCCCTTTGTGTACCTCTCCACTAATGTAGGAATACTTGACCCAAAATCAATTAGGACTTTGTTAGGGTTGTAATGTAGGCTTTTGGTTAAAGGTGGGGTAAAATTTGGGCAAATAGTGACTACACACCTCCTTGAGCACTACACCATACAAAAATTTAAGGCACACTTCATTTTTCTTGCACTTACATCTTGCTAAATCGAGGTTTATACACTAGTCTTTCCCCTCTTTCTTCATCAATTCTCTTTTTCTTCTTTTTCTTTCTTTTCTTTCACTTACTTCTTTTTCTTTCTTTTCTCTTTCCTTTCTTTTTCTCTTTTTTTTTTATTCAACTCACTTTTGTTGCTCTTTCTTTTCTTTTCTTTTCTTTTCTTTTGATTTTCATTAACTTCCACACTTTCACCATAACTCGTGCCACCCCCAAACTTAGGCTTTTGCCTAAGTTGCACGTCTTTCAATGCACTCAAGGAGGTAGGACCAAAAAGAGGGGTAGTGCTTTAAGCACTTAGAATTGGTCTGGGTTAATAATGTGGTTGCCAAAAGAAAGGATATTACGCTCAAAGGGGTTGACTAAGGTTATAATGCAAGGGTAGGCTTTTTAGGTTACTAGCGGGCCAAAGAAAGCCTAAAATCATTTTTCAAGTCAAGCACCACCTAGGATTTCGCCTCGAAGCATACTTAGGGCAAGTTCTAGATCAAGAAGCACACACATGAACACACCAAAACCTCACCACACATGGCACAAGTAAAGCAAGGAAAACAAGTATATTCAAGTCCCAATCAAGGCAATTAAGCATCCAAAGTTTACTCATAGCCTTATGAGAGCTAATTAGTGACATAAGAGTCAAAAGTTGAACTTAAAGATCATAGTACAATTCACCAACTAAATTTTTCTATCCATTTTTCAAAACAAGCTCACATGACAAGGATTAAATAATGGTGGAACCAAACATGCCAAAAATTGGTCAAGGGGCAAAAGGCCACAACTACTACTATACTACTATTACTATTAATTAAATCCTAACGATGCCCGGTTCAACACAATTACTTCCTTGAAAAAGAACCATGGCAAAGAAAAACCAAGGAGGTTATTTCAAATTTTTTGTACAAAAATGGTATTTACAATGAAAAGGGTTGTTTGGACCCAAATGAGGCTTTCGCACCCAAGTGGGATGCCTACGTATCACACAAAGGTGAATCTGATAAAAAGAAGCAACATCCCAAGCGTAGTTCATGGGAGTACTTTTGTTTTTGAAAGTTTTTCTCATTTTCCATTTTTTTTTCTTTTTCTTATAACATAATAGTAATAAACAAGAATGAAATGTTACTATCAAAAGCATACTATTATAGAATGAAAAATGCTCAAAAGAGAGATTAATTCTACAAAATTCATCAAGTTAAAGTAATCTAATTATCACAATCTAGAGGTCATATCACTCCTAAACAAATAAGCTCCTCCCCCCAACTCAAAGTGTTGCCTTGCCCTCAAGGGAACTAAACAATGAAAAATAAAGTTGAAGGGGCTCCCTGGAACGTGTCTCTGAGTATTTGTCTTGCTTTGACTTCTTCTTGACTTATCCCAGACGACTGCCTAGTTTCTTTGTACTTGACCTGCTTCAAAATTCAATTTCCTCGGTTTCCATTGATTCCTTACTTTGTCACTCTCCTCTTCTTGCTTTTCTACTTTCGAGTTTGTATCGCTTGTCATATTAATGCACCAGTAATCTGAAAAGATAAGAACAGAGTGCACACATTCCAAGCTGATCACTCAACAACAAAATCATAGGCAAACTCATTTTACACACTTGAGTTCAGAAGATTAAATGTTAGAAAGAATACTTTATGTAGGTAATTTATTGACCAGCTTCAGGGCATCAGTTAAAACTCATTCTTTTTTAACATGGGTACTCAGATTTCTCCATATTTTTCAACACAATTTAACACACAGAAAATATAGCCCAAGCTCTTTTTATCCACTCCAATAATCAAGATTCACTCATTATAACAGATTAATTACCATATAAAGCAAACCTCAACTAAAACTTTTAAGAACAAGCAGTACAAGTTCAAGCCCAGTACAAAACATTTTGAAACTCATTAGGGACAAGAGCTAATTCTATATAACAGTGAACCACTCTTCCTAACACCAAGAACAAATTCTACAACAGTGAATCGCAAGAAAATGACCACAGATTTGCAATCAAAATTCAGCCCACAGTAGCTTCCAATTTTTCAGATATGACCAAACACATTTAAACACTTAATCATGGATGACTTTCAGATTTTAGTTAACTTACAGTGAAAAGTCCAATTTTTCAGTTAAACAGATATGTCACAGAGAAATCCTCTCGCTCAAATAACTCTCAAACACAAGCTAACACTCTCAATCAAAGCCAACACATATGCATATTCATAAACCAGGCAGCCAACTATAAATCCCAGAAGAGATAAGAGCAGAGTACACACAGATAAACTATTCAACACCGATTTCACAGATAAACTCATTATCACACACATTGGTCTAAAAAATGATGGTGAAAAGGTCTTTCTAGAGACGCTACAGTTGAATAATTCACTAAACACAAGACCAGGAGTGATTTCATCAAAGAATTTCGGCACAAAAAAAAATAGCAGGTTTTTTAGAGGACGGTTTCTAACCCTAGGGAATGCAAAAACACTAAAACACTGATCACTCTTCTCGAAAAATGATTCCAGCTAGATTCACTCCAACACTTGCAAACAAAAGAGCGCACACAAGGAAAACTCTCAATCAGGCCTCACCAAAATGTAGCTCACAGATCCCAAAACATAGAGAAGACGTTCACCGGTTTTCGATTAAAGAGCACAATTACAGAGGTGTGAGCATTAAGCTTCTATTCAAGATACTTCAAAGTTTCAACAATATTTTCAGCTTGTTTTAACCATTAAACACGCATGCAAAGTAATTCAATTAAAGATAATCAAATTTCCCCAAGAAATGAAAGTATTACAGTGACATGATCAAAGAATAAGCATCTCCTTAATTCAGAAAAGCACACTAAGAATCGATATCAAAATAAGTACTACAGCCTTTGGCTACAACACAATGAAACAAGCATGGCAATGCAGCTACTTTAATCAATTGGAAATCCAAAACAGTAGCTAGACTTGGTGGAAAAATCAAAAACAGTTAAGCACATTTCTAGCAATATTCCTAGCCAAATTTTTATTGAGGCATTCTGTCGAACAACTTATGGGCAGCATAAACTCCATTTGAATCCACCACTTGCGCTACATCAAGAGTTCTCCAATTTTTCTGAACAAAACCAACACTCATATTAACAACTCTCAAACCAATTCCTGACCGATTCAACAACCAGAACTTCACCAAATGATTAGAATTAATTGAGGGGAATCAAAGGACTTCAGGGGATGGGATTTTGTGATAGGGGCAGAAACATCAGCCAGCGAGAAGGCGAGTAGAGACAGAGAATTACCTTGGCGTCGACACGACTGGTGGCGATTGGTGGTGCATCACACGGTGAAAGGCAGCGGCCTGTGAAAATTTATTGGATTTGGGCATGGGATGAGAAAACTTGAGTAGAAAAAGAAATGAGAAGCCATACCTGAGTCGCCTGGAGGTGAAATGTGGCTGTTTCCGGCGACATCGTCGTGGTGATTAGAGGTGCGGCAGTGGTGAGGGGTATCGGGACAGTGAGGAATTGGGAATTGGGGATGGGAGAAATTGATAGGAACAGAGGAGAGAGAAGACAGATTAGAGAGGAGAGCTTACCTGATCGCCGGTGTGGGGTGGACAGTGGTCGGAGCTGATGGTGAGAGGATGGAGAAGAAAAGTGGCCACTGGTGAGGGGAATCGGGACAGTGGTAAGTGGTGAGTGTGTGTGTATTGTCTACCGTGGAATTGAGTGTGTTTTTGACTTTCCTGAGAGTAAAATTAATGTACAGAGTGAGGCGGGCCGCCCTTTGTGTAAGGCGAGCCGCCCGTTTCAATTTCCTGAGAGTTGATGCCAATTTTGTGCAACTTTTTGCACTGCTGTGACTGTCCAACCACTGGATTCCTGTCCAAATAAAGTCCAAAAACTATGAAACTTGGTAGAATGATCAAAAACAATAATTGAAACTAATCTATAAGTATAAAATGTAGTAATTTAAAATGCTCGGGTTGCCTCCCGAGAAGCGCCGTTTTTAACGTCGTGGCACGACGAGTACAAAAATTACACTTTTCTCTCCATTTTGTAAATGTGAATTGTCTCCCCAACTTTGAATTAAGCTTTTCATGTGCTTTCGGGGTGGTGGTACGAATTTCAAAGTTCCAAAGGCCGAATAATTCATTTTGCACTTCTTGGCCTTCAAGTGACGGATGTCGTTTTGTTTCCTCGCCGTGGCAAATTCAACAATGTACCCATTTTTCTCATCAACACCAAAATCATCCAAAGGTGTTTGTTCTTCCATTCCCATTGCCTCATCCACACATAGAGTTGAAAAATGAAGTGAATGAGGTCTAACCCTTTTCAACACCGATTGGGCACCAAGCTTGACATTCTCCTCTTCAATTATGCTAGAGTCTTCATCACAAAAGTTCTTCATTTCCGCTCTAGACTCCAACACAAATTTCTTGTTCACGGCATCATTACCAAATATCTTGAAGATGTGATCACTTCCATGAGTTCCCATGATTTGACTTGTGCTCTCTTCCACAAATTCGCTCATTTCTAGCATATCATTCACTATTTCTTCATGTTGAGCCGTGGAAGCTTCAACTATTTCATGCACTAGAATTTTCAAAACACGAGCTTCAAGATCAAATTGGTTCACTCTTTGTCCTAGTTCTTCTTTTTCATGTTCGAGATCCCAACCATCTACATTTAAGTCATGAAGGCATGCTTCATGGACTTTCATTTTTCGAGCTTGATCTCGGAGCCAAGCTCGGCTCACAATTTCTTCTTCATCCCAATTGTGCTCTTCTTCAACAATTCTTTCTTGGCATTCAAGCACATCTTCCATGGAGGATTCTTCTTGGAACTCAACCTCATCTTCCATATAAAGCCTTTGTTGAAATTTGGCAACACCCTTAGCTTGTTGATCATTGAAAGTGTCACCCAATTGGCTCAATTGAGTCTCCAAGTTGTGAATTGCTAAGCCATTTTGATGGATCGTTTCTTTCATCTCATTGAAGGCTTCGGCATTCTCACAATGGTGTTCAAGTATCCGCTCCATCAAATATTCCAATCTTTCATTTTCATTGCATTCATCTTGTGAAGTCGATAGGTCCATCTTTTCTTGAAACTTCTCTTGGATGCCTTGCCACTCGGGTTCAAGCTCCATGTTCATGTTTGCATTAGACCTATCAAACTCATAAGAATCATTAGCATCTTTATAAAAATCATTGCAAGAAGAACAAAGAATATTAGGACAACCGTCCCAATGGCTATTTTGACCCCCACACTCATGACATATGTCCCACTCAAAGGGTTGAGAAGGTGCACACAACTCGCCTCCGGAAACAATTTGACAATCTTGCCAATAGTGAGGTCCGCCACAATAAGGACAAGGATCACTCATGTATGGATTTTCAATATCGGACCAATTTTGGTTCCATGATGCCATTTCAAGATAATTATCACTAATCTAAACTAACTAACTAATGCAAGTAAACACTATACACAAACAAATATTTACAATTTACAAAGAACATTACTACTATTCACAATTTATATTACAATGGTTCATAAAGTTTGGAACTAAGCCAACTAGCTCAACTCCTCACACTACTCTAATACGCCAATTGTTCCCCGGCAAGGGCGCCAATTTTGATAACGCTCAACACACACCTTGTCTTGAGGTATGAACGGTCATCGCAATACAATTTACTCAACTAGGAGTCGGGGTCGAATCCACAAGGAACAAAGTGATGCGATCAAAGTAGTGGAGGAACTAAACCTATTTGACAAAGCCAAACTAGGATAACAAGGTGATGGAATGATATTAACAACTAAAAACTACACTAGGAAAGCAAGTAAATGTGATCAATGGCCTTCTCACAACTAAGGAAGTCAAGTTTTGAGCCTAGGACGCAATTATAGCACGGGGTTTATATATTATGGCCGAGTCGTTCTAATGTAATCCCTAGAATCCTTCCGGCCTAGAAGGGATTTACCTCAACGGTGCTCGTCAAAGCCACAGTTGAGCTTATAAACACTACCCATTACACGAGGAAAGAAGACCTCTTCCGAGCGTAACTTCTTTTAGATGAGTTAGTCTATGAAATAGCCTATCAACCCAAATCCTCGCTAGCTTCACTATTCTATGCTAACTAATCTCTCCCGAGTCTTTAATTAGCAAAGTAGACATGTAACTTTAGTGTCATGAACATTAAAGTTAAGCAACCAAAACAATAGAAGCTAGATAATCAAAACCCACATTTATAAAATCAAATCCTATTCATGAATCATTCATATAATCATGTCTAAAAATTACATCAACTATCCAAATGTAGCAATACAAATCAAAGAAATAAAGAAAGGGATAAAGAATTGCTCATTAACGTGCACCCAATCTTCTATCTCGAAGGATTGTTGATGATTCTTGCTCCCAAGTTTAAAAAGTAGCCAAAGACATGTAAACTATGATAAAACTATCTATTTGTAGTCCCAAAAGTAATTACAATATTTTTCCCAAAATTATCCCTAAGTTAAAACAATAAAATAGCTGAATTTTCATCCCGTAGCCACCCTGGTACGAACGTTCACCAGATAGCCACTTTTTCGTAGCTCAGCTTAGTCACTGTTTCACTCATAGCCATTGTTCTGCTGCGTTTTTGACAGACTCGCCAGTTTTCTTCTTTTTCTTCAACTTGATTCCTTTTTGACTTGTTTCTTCCATAACTCTTCTCTAACATATTCAACTTACAAAATGCAACAAAATCATGATAAGTACACTTATTTCATCAATTTAACACAACAATAGCTCAAGTACAAATATGTAATGTGTGGTATTTTAGCCACACATCACTTAACAGGGGATTTTTTCAAAACCCTGTTAAGCATGGGCAAAAAGGCAAACAATTGTTTATGGTGTCATATTTCTGCAAAAAGACCTGAGTTATGATTGTTAGTTGACTTGATATAATGAATTGAACTCGATATCACCAATCAAATTGTTAGAACTCATTGGGTTAAAAAGATATAGTTCGGTGGGTCAAAAGTCAAACTTAAGAGTATTCATAGTTTAGTTTGAGTCGGTTTTTATTCAAAATATAACTAAATCAATCAAGTCGATTTTCAAATACTTAATCCAAACTAAATAAATTAAATCAATTTTTTCATCTATTTGATTTTTTTTCGGTTTTGTCGGTTATTTCGATTTGTTCAGTTTTTTAGTCATTTTTTTCTGTCTAAATATGTGACATACATCTCCAAGGTTCAAGCACATATTCTAGCGACTATGTTCCACCATAATACACTCAATCCAAGTACACTTTCAAAAAAAGAATAAACTATATATGTAATCAAAATACATACATAGCTTCACCCGAAAATCGTATGATTGACTAAGCATTTAACCATTTTAAAAGAACTTAATCAAACTTCTTACAATGAACTTTTTCTTGTGCGAAAATTGAAGAGCTATCCTTTACCAAGATATCCTGATGATATAAAATTTTTAACATGACATAGATTATTTGACCTGTCAAAATAAAGACTAGAAATCAAACTAGCTAGAATACAAAGGCAAAGACTATAAACGTGAGGAATTAGAGTAGAATTTGAGGGTTCAAAAGATCAATATACAGTGAAAATTTTAAAATTTTGACATAAAGAACACATAATTATAATTTTTCAATAAGGAGTGAATCAAATCGGTTTGGTTCGGTTATTTCGGTTATCTTTTGCTTAAAACCAAAAAAATATAAATCTAAAAAGTATCAATTTTTTCTTTCAGTTTGGTTCGATTTCCCATGAACATTCACACTCAAACCTAAGACTAAAAAAAACCAAATTTGTAGTATGAAAATAGTTAATAACTTGGGTAGATTTTAGAAATGGAACATCAGTGCAATTAGTTTGTCTATTTGACCTCCATTATTGTCGTTTGGAAAAAATGATCTTCCTTAGTTTAATGAATAAATTTTGGATAGAAATATTCCCATGAATCTTACAAAATAATGTGTGGTATCCCATCTGATGCGATCAAATTTATAATAGATAAGAATCAATCAAACAACAAGAAAATATGACTAGGAAGAACATAAATTAGAAGAAAGAACGGAATTACACTTACAATATTTGAAAGGTTAATCCCATGAGAGGAATAAAACTTGAACCAGCTATGTATTTCATAGTAGTGATGATTTTCATGAGTTCTAAGTACAAGAGATAGGTGGAAGCTAGAAAGCTTCTCCAAAAGGCAATGCCTCTTTTTTCTAAGTTTTGTATGTTCTAAAAAACTATGGGAAAACGCTAAGGACTAGCCTTATATAGGTTCAGCCAAATCACCTAGATTGTCAACAAAACAACCTTTAATTGGCTAAGTTTAAAGTGATCACACAGGGCCAATATAGTAACATTATTTGTAACTAGCCTATCTATGCAATGTAAGTAAAGAGCTCGTTGAGTTGCTCATTGAGAGCAACAACATTCTGCATGTTCCTTCCAAGCATCTCAACGCCCAAAATCAGCTCGTCCCCTAGCTCGTTGAGCTCTTCAACTTTCGGCCTCAACTTCCAAGCAATGCCCATCCATCTTCCACGCTTGCTAGCTTACTCGTTAACCCTTGCAACACGCTGCCCACTCCTCCAAAGCTCACGAACATTTCTGGTCTCAGTTGGACTACATCATCCTCCTCTTCTTGAAAGGATTTCTTCCTCGAAATTACACCATCAACCCCTGCAAGCATAGGAAAACATAACCACAACATCCTACTATAAGGACTGATTAGCTTAATGAAGATTAGAACATGATGTGTGAAAAATACATTCTTATCATATAGCCAAGCTTCTATGACTCTCATGAAGTCCAAGTCCTCAAAATGGACAATAAGTTCTTAGCTCATCAAAGGAACATACCCAAAGAAACAACAAACAGAGAGATCAATAGGCCTCATAAAACATACAATCTCAAACAACCAAGGAACCTATCATCTCTAAATTCATGACTATTACACCAAATGCCCAATGTATTGCTCTTATGATTTGGTATCTTGGTTTCGACATGCTTACTATCCAAGGTGTGATCAACATATGGGATAGAGAAGGTAAAATAGTTCAACCTAGTACTAACATCAACTAATTAACTCCCCTTCTTAGGTTCACTCTTACTCACACCAAGAGATAACTCCTCACTGATACATTCGCCTCTAAGACAGTCCTCCTCAATAGACAAACTCCCAAGAAAGGATTCAATAATGGCTTCTTCATCATCAGAGCCCACACAATCAAGATTATGACTACTCGAAGATGTATCATCACAGTCAACACCAAGGGCACTCTATCCACTTGGAAATTCAAGTAAAGGATTATCTACAGAGTCAAATTTCCTACACCATAGAGGTTCAATCCCACACTCTACTCTAGTTTGATACAAGTCACCACCTACTTTAAAAATGCCCTCAAATAAAGGGTTAGTAAAAGCAAGCATCTCAAGTTCATTATCTAACAAGAGTGAAGTATCAAAACCAGATTCATCATCATCTAGGGACTCCCCAGAACAAGTATCAACCTCACTAAGACACGCAAGATCACCAACATTAAATATGTTTAAAAAAAACAGGATGATCAAACAATTCATCTTTCCCTCTATCAAAGATGGGTGGTGTGTCACAACAAAACTCACTAACATGATCAACGATATTTTCATAACTAAAAAAAGGTTCATTAAACAAAATTTTCACATTATCATGCGACTTAAAAACTCCCTCAATTAGCGATTCATGCTTACTCACAAGTTGACAATTAGACTCTATATGAAAACACATTATATTATGCAAATCATCAACTAGTAGACTATTACTAATACTCTCACAAGACAAGGAATTATTAAGCTCAAAGAGAGATAAGCCTTCACTTACACTCAAGTTTCTGCCTTGACCACTCGAAGCACATTAAGTGTCATGACAAGCTCTTTTACCATATAGCTCACTCCGAAGATCTTCATCACCTTGCCTTTCCACCTTAGAACGTGATTGAGGCTCCATCGGCTTGCCTCAAAGAATTCCTGAACAATAGCTAGAAAAAGGAGACGAAGAGTTAGCGTTAGAACAAGGGGTGCCTTCACACTAAATTATTCTTTTTCCCTCTCTCTTCACCTTTATTTTTCTTTCAAGGTCGATTTTTGATTGAGGTGACAACCACTCACATATCCACACATCCTCTCCTTTTTCCACTCGAGTTGTCACCGGTTGCTCCCCTACTCTTCTCGATCTTTTGTCTCTCATGTTCGGGAAAGTTGGAATGAGTCCTAAGAATATCCTTAGCCGGAGTAGGCGGACTCTTCACATCAACATAAAATTGTGGACTTAGAGAAACATCAGTTGATGTCATCTTATTCTTAGGTGAACTACTTGACTTTGAGTCATGCAGTTGCGGGCTCACCTTTATGGTGGTTCTCTCCACACTTTCCTTTTGATTAGGCCAAGAGTGTTCACTAGTCGATGTAATCAAACTTATGATAGATAAGAATCAATCAAACAACAAGAAAATAAGACTAGGAAGAACAGAAATTAGAAGAAAGAATGCAATTTAACTTACAATACTTGAAAGGTTAATCCCATGTGAGGAATGAAATTTGAAGCAGCTAAGTGATGATTTCCATGAGTTATAAGTATAAGATATAGGTTGAAGCTAGAAAGCTTCTCCAAAAGGCAGCGCCTCTTCTTTCTAAGTTCTGTATGTTATGAAAACTAAGGAAAACGCTAAGGACTAGGCTTATATAGGTTCAGCCAAATCGACTAGAATGTCAACAAAACAACCCCTAATTGGCTAAGTTTAAAGTGACCACGCAGGGCCAATAAAGTCACATTGTTTGTAACTAGCCTATCTATGCAATGTAAGATAAAAGAGCTCGTTGAGTCGCTTATTGAGAGAAACAACATTCTGCCGGTCCTTCAAAGAATCTCAATACCCAAAATTAGCTCATCCCCTAGCTCGTTGAGCTCTTCAACTTTCGGCCTCAACTTCCAAGCAATGCCTATCCATCTTCCATACTTGCTAGCTTGCTCGTTGACCCTTGCAACATGCTGCCCGCTCCTCCAAAGCTCACGAACATGTATGGTATCCATTTGGAATGCATCACCCTCCCTCCCTTTTCTCCATTCCATATGAATTTTGCCCTCAACTCATCCCCAACCTCCTAGATAATTTTCTAAAAGTCTAGCCTAGGTAGCAAAATCCCTCCATCTATTCCCACATTCTATCAGCTAGTTTTTTTGAAGTCTTGGCTAGAAAACACTTGCCTTGACCCCTTCCTCCAATCTCCTTCCTAATTGCCTTAAAGTCCAACCTAGACAGTGATGTGTGGGAAAAATGCCACAAATTACCTTCTATTTACATGAGATTTTATTGTGTATTGTGGATTATATTCGTGTACTTATTATGTTTTAGTTGCATATTGCAGGATATTGGCGCTGTGGTGATGAATAGATGGAAAACAAGTCAAAACAAGCTAAATTTTGAAGTTTTTGATCCTGACTGAAAAACTGCTTATCGCGATCGCACAGGAAGATTTGATAGGCTAGCACGACAGCACCGTGTCGGACGCGATCGCGAGGATGCAAAAGAATTATTCAGCACGATTGCGCTTGTTGTGACGCGCGCAAGAGCGCGTCTGGGCTGCACTGGACAGTTTTGGTATTTCCCACCAGTTGAATTGGAAACACATAAATAGGCCCTTGGACGACCTAGGGCAGATTTTTTGGCCAATTTTCCAATCTTGGAGCAGGATCCATTAACAAGACCACCAAGAGAGTGAAGATTTGGGGCAAACCATTGAGAAATTCTCAATCCTTTGTACTCCTTTCGTTACTTTCATGCTTTGCATTGAATATATTTGGTGTTGTTGATGTTATTGAAGAATTGATTTTGTGAATATATTTCATGACTATTCATATTGTTAGGTTGTATGATTTTCGACATGGTTATATGAATGAATCATGACTCGGAATTTATATTTGTGGGTTTTAGCTTCTATTGCTTTGGTCATGACACTTAAGTTACATGTCTACTTTGCTAGTTAAAGACTTGGGAGAGATTAGTTAGCGTAGAATAGTGAAGCTAGTGAGGATTTGGGTTGATAGGCTATTTCATAGACTAACCCATCTAAAAGAAGTTACGCTCGGGAGAGGCTTCTTTCCTCGGGTTATGGGTAGCGCTATATATGCTCAACCATGGCTTTGACGAGCGCCGTTGAGGTAAATCCCTTCTAGGCCGGGAGGATTCTAGGGATTACATTTGAACGACTCGACCATAATACATAAAATCGTGCTATAATTGCATCCTAAGCTCAAAACTTGTCTTCCTTGGTTGTGAGAAGGCCATTGATCACCTTTACTTGCTTTCTTAGTATAGTTTGTAGGTTTTAATATCGTTTCATCACCTTGTTATCCTAGTGTGGCTTAGTCAAATAGGTTTATTTCCTCCATTACTTTGATCACATCACATTGTTCCTTGTGGATTCGACCTTCACTCCTAGTTGGGTAAATTATATTGCGACGACCGTTCATATCTCAATTCGAGGTGTGTGTTGAGTGTTTTCAAAATTGGTGCCGTTGCCAGGGAATAATTGGCGTATTAGAGTAGTTTGAGGATTTGAGCTAGTTGGCTTAGACCCAAACTTTGTGAATTGTAAAAATTTGTTGTGTTCTTTGTGAGTTGTAAATATTTACTTGCATGTAGTGTTTACTCGCTTATTTAGTTAGTTTAGCTTAGTGGTAATTATCTTGAAATGGCATCATGGAACCAAAATTGGTCAAATATTGAAAATCCATACATGAGTGATTGTTGTCCTTATTGTGATGGACCTCACTATTAGAAAGATTGTCAAATTGTTTCCGATGGCGAGTTGTGCGCACCTTCTCACCACTTTGAGTGGAACATATGTCATGAGTGTGGGGGCCAAAATGGCCATTGGGACGGTTGTCCTAATAGTCTTTATTCTTCTCCTAATGATTTTTATAATGGTGTTAATGATGCTTACGAGTTTGATAGGTCCAATGCAAACATGGATATGGAACTTGAACCCTAATGGTGAGGCATCCAAGAAAATTTTCAAGAAGAGATTGACTTATCCACTTCACAAGAAGAATGCACTCAAAATGAGAGATGTGAATACTTGATGGAGCTGGTACTTGAAAAATATTATGAGAATGCTGAAACCCTCAAGGAGATGAAAGAAATGAAAGAGAAAGTTCACCAAAACGACTTAGCCCTACAACACTTGGGGGAGAAAATGAAGTAATTGATTGAAGCCTTTAATGCTCAAGAGGCTAAAGATGTGTCTAGTTTTCAAGAAGAACCCTCCATTGAAGATGTACTTGAATGTCAATAAAGAATTGTTAAAGAAGAGCTCGTTTGGGATGAAGAAGAAATTGTGAGCCGAGCTTAGCTCCGAAATCAAGCTCGAAGAATGAAAGTCTATGAATCAGGCCTTCAAGACTTATATATAGATGGTTGGGATCTCGAACACGAAAGAGAAGAACTAGGACAAAAAGTGAACCAATTTGATCTTAAAGCTCGTATCTTGAAAATTCTAGTGCATGAAATGGTTGAAGCTTCTGAGGCTCAACATAAAGAAATCGTGAATGATATGCTAGAAGTGGGCAAATTTGTGGAAGAGAGCACAAGTCAAATCATGGAAACTCATGGAAGTGATCATATCTTCAAGCTATTTGGTAATGATACTATAAGCAAGTAAGTTTTGTTGGAGTCTAGGGTGAAAATGAAGAACTCTTGTGATGAAGACTCTAACACCATCGAAGAGGAGCATGTCATGCTTGATGCCCAATCGGTGTTGAAAAGAGTTAGACCTCATTCACTCAACTTCTCAAATATTTGTGTGGATGATGCAATGGAAGTGGAAGAACAAGCACCTTTGGATGATTTTGGCATTGATGAGAAAAATGGATATATTGTTGAATTTGCCACATTAAGGAGACAAAATGACATCCCTCACTTGAAGGCGAAAAAGTGCGAGATGAAGAATCCGGCTTTACAAGCTCGGAAATATGTCCCCCCACCTAAGGAGCACAACAAAGAACATGAAGCCATATTGGGGAGGAAATTCACCTTCACCAAGTGGGGAGAAAAGCATGATGGATACCGTCTAGCCAAGACGTTAAATAAAGCGCTTGTCGGGAAGCAACCCGAATTTCTTTAAAATTTTAGTTGTTTATTATTGCATATTAGGTTAGATTAGTTTCTGTTATAGTTTCTGTTATTGTTTTTTATCATCTCACATATATCCCACATGTTTTAGTTGCTAGGATGCATGGTCAAGGGTCCAATATGTAGAAAAAGGATCACACCTGGGCGCAGGGCGGACCACCCACTGAAATTTCACTATCTGAATCTCATGAGGCGGACCGCCTAATGTTTAGGGCGGACCGCCCAGTGAATTCTCACTCACTGAATTACTTACAAAAATCTGTTTAGCGCTATCGCGTCACTTCACGTGTGATCGCACCTTACTGCGAGACAACCATGCGTGATCGCTTTCATATACACACAGTCGCGTGGGTTTGCTCAGCAGCAGAGCATGATACCACTTTAGTTAACGCGAATGCGCTGGTAGCGGTTCAGGCATTTAAAGAGCTGTGAAGTGGCCAAACGGCCTACTTCTTCAAAACACTCATTTTCTCTAATCCCCTTCCCCAATTCTTACATCCCAACTGATTCACTCGATTCTTCATTCCATTCTCAAGCATTCCATCTCCAACATCAAGGTATGTTCTTCAATTTTTATCTCAAATCTGGTTAGCAAAAGCATGTGTAAGCACTCTTCCTCTCTTGATTCTAATGTTGGTTGTATAAATGGGAAAACAAAGAGATTGTAATAGAACATAGAGGGAAGTTTGTTGTACCCTTATTATTGATTTGTGTGTGAAGAAAATGGGTTAGGTTACAAGTTTGTTAATGCCCAATTGAACTAAACCCTAGTATTGATTTTGAGAACTTGAAGAAAAAATTTGTGTGTTTCTCGTTAAAACTATGGGTGTATACTTTGATTGATGTTTAGAACATGTTGAATTCTGGGTGTTGTAGCTGAGGTCAGTCTTTTCCTGTTGGAGAAGATGACCTCGCGATCGCGTGAAGACCTGCGCGAATGTGCTGAGTAGTCAAGTTCTCTCCTTCGCGATCGCGTCAGACGTGACGCGATTGCGCCTTTCATTGCGCGATCGCGCAGTGTTCCATTTTCTGGCAGAAATAGTAAGCTTGCACAGCCCACTGCTGGGAAATTTTTGGCTTCAATCTTTGGCTCATGAGCTTTATTAATGTATGTATTGAGTACCCAATTCTTATTTTGACAATGGTGATCTTTGTAGGTACTCTTTCTTATATAATGGCCGAAGAAGACAACCAATACAACTTAACTTAACGAAAGAGGGAGAGGAAGAATATGACTCCACCATATTCTTGTCCGCATCATGCTATAATAAATGGTTGAGGAATTAAACTTCATCAAGGAAAGAGGGATCCACATGGAACAGGTGGACGAGAAACTCCCCAACTTCTTCCAAAAGCTTGAAAATAGTGGATGGAGTTGTTTTGCCCAAACACCTGAGAGGGCGAACGCTTCCATAGGAAGGGAATTTTACGCTAATGCCACTCAAACAAACTTTAGAGGTGAGTTGGTGACCACCATGAGAGGCAAGTTAGTGTGGTTTGATGCAGCTACAATCAATGCAGTTTATGGGCTAGAAAATGTTGATAATGCTTTATACAAGGCTCGTGCTTCAGAAGGAGGTGTGCAGTGGCTGGTTGATATGCTTCAAGAGGGTAAGCCCTCAAGTTAGTCCACATTCAGACAAAAGATTGTTTCCGCCTACTTCACCACCGAGGCCCGCATTTGGTTCTCCATTATTTGCAGCAGAGTAATGCCTTCGAGTAACGAGAGTGATCTTACTCAAGAAAAAGCTCGACTGATTGAAGCACTAATTGATGGTTTCAAAGTCAATGTTGGAGAGATAATTGTGGGAGAGATTGAGAAGGTGGTGCGAGAGAGAACAAGGAGCTTATTCTTCCCAAGCTTGATTCACCAGCTATGAAAGAATGCCAGAGTAGAAGCGCGTAGTGGTGATAAATGTGTAAGTGCTGCCAAGCCTATCTATCAGAAAGGACCAGGAAGAGTGACTCAAGGCAAGAAAAGAAAAGTTGAAGTATCTTCTCAGGTTGATGTTGATGATCCAGCATTTGGGTAGTTCTCAGCCACTTCTACTGCTACTGCACCAGGGAGTTCTTACACTTCGATTCCACCACTTACATCAGGAGCGTCCAACTTGAGGTACCTTTCATCTCAGATTTCTTCAGTTGATGCTCACATTACACCGTTGGTAGCAGGCCTTCCTTCAAGCCCACATGGAAAGGGTTCTTCCTCCAGGCCTTCAGGTACTATATCGGTAGAGACATTGGCAGCTGAGCACTAGGAGCTCAAAGCCATGATGGGCAAGATGGAGAAGAAGCATAAGCAGTTCGGTAAGAGGACAAGCAAATTGCTAAACAAGATGATGAGCAAGCTGAACTCGCTATGCAGTTCCAATGAGAACACAAAAGAGGAGAGTGATGATGAGCTTAGCAACCCCAACACTGACAGTGAAGATTGATCTTCTAGTCAGGGAGTTCCTTACGCCCTTTATATTACGTTGTTAGTTGCACTGAGGACAGTGCATAGTTTATGTTTGGGGGTGTATTTGGGTTTTAGGTGTAGTATCGATATTGCTCATGTTACTTGATGTTTATGACATGTTTGCCTTTTCTTTTCTTTGTTTTTGAACAAATTGTTGAAACTTTGTGGATAATCATTTTTCTTTTATATTAGTATGAGTAGTTATTGTAGTATTGTGTTGATAGCTTGTTCATATTGAGTAGTTAGTTAGAGCTATATATATACTAGTTTTTCGTACGCGCTTTGCACGTGTACCCTCAGTAAGGATTATCTAAAAGTAAATGGATTGATCTAACTTGGCCGATGATATCGACCCTTTTATTGCAGGAGCTCTTCTTTTTTATACTGGCTCTTTTGTTGCAGGAGCTCTTTTGTGCATCACATAATGGAAAAAATCTAACCGTGTATGTATTTAAAACTTTCATTGGGCATAAAATAGAAGACTTAGCTCCCGTTTGGACATAGTTTTTGGAGAGATTTTTTGGGAGTTGTTGGGCCAAAAAGTGTTGTTTAAGTTTTTTGAGCAAAACTTGTCCCAAAAACTGGCCTTGAGCTGTTTTTGGGCCAAAAACTAACATTTACACATCAAAAAGTATGTCCAAATACTTTTTCATTTTCATATCAAACTTCACCCAAAAATTGTTTCCCAAAAAATATTTGAGAATCTATGTCCAAACGCTAGCTTAGTCTTTGAATGGATAATACAAGCGATGCTTACCAATTTTGTGATGCCTAATACATACCATTATTATATCTGGTACAACTTGTATATACCCAAGCTATAAATTTATGTGTGTAAAAACATTCATTTGTGGTGTCCCAGTGAAAGGTGCTATATTGTGCTACTTGAACAAAAAATACCAACGTCCTGTATATTACACTTCCTTATAGCATCTATGTATATTCACTTTTTTTCCTATTCCTTTGCAAAATGTACTCACTTGTAGAAATGGATGATGCTTCCATTCCTTCTGCCACTGACCGACGTGAATCCAAGAAAAGAAAGTAATTATTCTAGTTATTCAACAAATTGACTTCCGTTGAATATCAAATGCAATTATTATACATCTCAACTGACGATCTTCTCTGTTTCAATAAGAAGAAAAAAATTATGATCTTTTACCTCTGTAATTCATAACTCGTAATTCGTTATTTTTTCCTTTCTGATCCATTTTCTTTATGATTAAAAGATAAGGAAAAAAACAATGATTGTTGAATAAGCTCAATAAAAAGAAACTATACGTAATTTAGGCGTAACACAGAAAATCGTAGGAATACAACATTAGAAAATGTCTATCCAAAAAATAAAGAAGGGCACTCACACAATGATTTATGCAGGGAAGTTGATATGATGGGCTCTATCGGTCCACCTACTAAAAAAATAGACTTTAGTTAAAACAAAGTAGTGAAGCTGATGATCAGAAAAGAAGTAAACATAACTAAGCTATGACATAGTGCTGACAAGCACAAGAATAAAATGTGATATAAATCCTTTCAAAAAGTTTATATGGATTGTTTATATAATATCTAGCTCAAAAGTTACTTTTAGTCAGTTCTCCCTATGTGTTCCATTGCAATTGCGTGTCTGGATCAGGGTATAAATACATAGGAAGAATTTGAGAAGTCATAGGTTGAGGAAGGAGACGAAGAGATATAAATTATGAGAAGTGCAAAAGTTGGCATTTGAAGATGGGATACAGGTACAAAAACTTGAAAACATTAACTATTCAATACGTGTAAGTTTAGCGGCACCGAATGTCGTAAGTCAATGGATCCAACGCAAGTATTATGTTTCTTGCAAATTTTATAATTAATTAACTTTTAACGGTATTTTTGTCTTTCACTTTTTACTTTAAGGATTACCACTTTTAATATTATATATATCAATGAACTACGTGTGGGATGTTGCTTCTTTTTATCTGATTCACCATTGTGTAATACGTAGGCATCCCACTTGGGTGCAAAAGCTTCATTTGGGCCCAAACAACCATTTTCATTGTAAATACTATTTTTGTATAAAATTTTTGACATAACTTCCTTGGTTTTTCTTTGCTATGGTTCTTTTCCGAGGGATCAATTTTTGTGAACCGGGCATTCTTAGGGTTTAGTTAGTAGTAATAGTAGTATAGTAGTAGTTGTGGATTTTTGTCCCTTAGCCAACTTTTGGTATGTTTCCATCATTATTTAATCCTTGTCATGTGAGCTTGTTTTAAAAAATAGATAGAAAAATTTAGTTGGTGAATTGTGCTATGATCTTTAAGTTCAACTTTTGACTCTTGTATTCACTAATTAGCTCTCATTAGGCTATGAGTAAACTTTTGATGCTTAATTTCCTTTGATTGGGACTTGAATATACCCGTCTTCCTTACTTTACTTGTGCCATGTGTGGTGAGGTGGTGTGTTCATGTGTGTACTTCTTGATCTAGAACTTGCCCTAAGTGTGCTTCGAGGCGAAATCCTAGGTGATGCTTGACTTGAAAAATAATTTTAGGCCTTCCTTGGCCCGCTAGTGACCTAAAAATGACTACCCTTGTATTATGATCTTAGTCAACCCCTTTGCACTTAATATCCTTTCTTTTGGCAACCATAATATTAGCCTGGACCAATTCTAAGGGCTTAAAGCACTAACCCTCTTTTGGCCCTACCTTTTTGTGTGCATTCAAAGACGTGCAACTTAGGCAAAAGTCTAAGTTTGGGGGTGGCACAAGTTATGGTGAAAGCGTGGAAGTCAATGAAAATCAAAAGAAGGAAAAGAGCAATAGAAATGAAATGTTGAAAAGACAAGATTTTGAAAGAAAGTGAAAAGAAAGAGAAAAAGAAAGAAAATGAACAAAAAGAAAAGAAGAAAAAAAATAGATGTGATGAATAAAAAGGGAAAGACTAGTGCCTAAACTCCAAATAGCAAGGTGTAATTACAAATAAAAAAAGAAAGTGTGCTTTGAAATTTTGTGTGTGGTGCTCAAGGAGGTGTGTAGACACTCATTGCTTAAATTTTACCCCACCTTTGACCAAAAGCCTATATTATAACCTTAGCTAAGTCCTAATTAATTTCAGGTCAAGTATTCTTACATTAGTGGAGAGGTACACGAAGGGCAAACTTATGGATCTTTAGTGTGCATGATGAACTTTGGTTGAGAGAGCGAGTGAATTCTTCCTATCGTTAATCCCATTTGTGTTGTCATTGTATTTTTGTGATTGAAATATTCTCTTGAGTGGTGAGGGCACTTGTGAAGTTGAGTTGACGACTTGTGTTTCACTTCCCAATTGATGTAGGCAAGCAAAGAGGTGAACTCTTGTGATGAAGAGGCAAACTTTGAAAGTTTTGTGTCATGGCATGTTGGCCTTCTTTTGTTGTTGATCTTTGCAAGTGGTGCTCACATGGCTTGGCTTAATTTTTGGCACCAACCAGTGTCATTTGTTGTTGAACTTTAAACGAGTTTAGACTTATTGTGGCCTTTATGAAAAATGCATGAATAGATGGATTGCAACTTGGTTTCTATTGAAGTGTGCTTTGCTTGAGGATAAGTAATAGTTTAAGTTTGGGGGTGTGATGTATGGACAAAATGCCACACATTACCTTCTATTTACTTGAGCTTTTGTTGTATATTATGGATTATATACGTGCACTTATTATATTTTAGTTGCATATTGCAGGATATTGGCGCTGTGGTGATGAATAGATGGAAAACAAGTCAGAACAAGCTAAATTGTGAAGTTTCTGATCCTGACTGGAAAACTGCTTATCGTGATTGCGAAGAATGCCACCCGATCACACAGGAAGATTTGATAGGCTAGCGTGACAGCACCATGTTGGACGCGATCGCGAGGATGCAAAAGAATTATTCAGCGTGATTGCGCTTGTTGTGACGCGATCGCGCAAGAGCGCTTCTAGGCTGCACTGGACAGTTATGGTATTTTACACCAGCTGAATTGGAACACACAAATAGGCCCTTGGACGACCTAGGGCAGATCTTTTGGCCAATTTTCCAATCTTGGAGCAAGGATCCATTAACAAGAACACCAAGAGGGTGAAGATTTGGAGCAACCCATTGAGAAATTCTCAACCCTTTATACTCCTTTTTTTACTTTCATGCTTTGTATTGAATATATTTGTTGTTATTGATGTTATTGAAGACTTGATTTTGTAAATATATTTCATGACTATTCACATTGTTAGTTGGTATGATTTTGGACATGGTTATATGAATGAATCATGACTAGGAATTTATATTTGTGGGTTTTGATTGTATAGCTTCTATTGTTTTGGTTGCTTGACTTTTGAGCTCATGACACTTAAGTTACATGTCTACTTTGCTAATTAAAGACTCGGGAGAGATTTGTTAGCGTAGAATAGTGAAGCTAGTGAGGAGTTGGGTTGATAGGCTATTTCATAGACTAACCCATCTAAAAGAAGCTACGCTCGGGAGAGGTCTTCTTTCCTCGGGTTATGGGTAGTGCTTTATATGCTCAACCATGGCTTTGACAAGCACCGTTGAGTTAAATCCCTTCTAGGCCGAGAGAATTCTAGGGATTACATTAGAACGACTCGATCATAATATATAAACCCTGTGTTATAATTGCATCCTAGGCTCAAAACTTGTCTTCCTTGGTTGTGAGAAGGTCATTTATCACCTTACTTACTTTCCTAGTGTAATTTGTAGTTGTTAAAATTGTTTCATCACCTTGATATCCTAGTTTGGCTTCGTCAAATAGGTTTAGTTCCTCCACTACTTTGATTGCATCACATTGTTCCTTGTGGATTCGACCCCAACTCCTAGTTGGGTAAATTATATTGCGATGACCGTTCATATCTCGATTTGAGGAGTGTATTGAGCGTTGTCAGACATCACTTACCATCAACCCATTCCCTCAATCTCCCAGCTAGTTGCCTTGAAGAAGGTGTTCATGGAAAATCAAAAAATTGAACCAAGCCGAAAACCGGATCAAACCAAAAGAAAAAAATTAAATTTTATTAATTTAGTTTGGTTTTCAAACTCAAAAATCGATAAATTTTGGTTTGGTTTTGATTTTAAACATATAACAAATTAACATATTTGAACCAAACCGATTAGGTAAATACCTATCTAAAAATTATAGTCACATATATAGTTATGTGTATTTTTATGTAAAATTTTAAGAATTCACACTATATGTTAATTTTTTGTATCTTAAAGTCTAGTCCAATTCCTTACCATTAGAGTTTATGCATTTGTATTCAAGTTTAAATTCTAGTCTTTATTTTGATAAGTCAAATAATCTATTTCGTTTTAAAAATAATTTGTCCTGTAGCTCATCACTCATTCATCGTTGGTTAATTCAATATCATCAAGATATCTTGGTAAACGATAGCTCTTCAATTTTTCGCACAAGAAAAAACTGTTGTAAGAAGTTCTTTTAATTTTCTTTGAAATGATTAAATGCTTAGACAATTATATGATTTATGGATGAAGCTCTGTATGTAACTTGATTACGTATTTAGTTTCTTAATTTCTAGAGAGTATTTGACTTCGGTGTGTTATGATGGAATATCATTGTTAGAATATGTGTTTGATCCTTGGAAATGTATATCACATATTTGGAGAGAGAAAAAATCAACAAAATACCTAATAAATTGAAATAATCAACAAAAATGGAACCTGTAAAAAGTTGACTGACTTGGTTTGATTTGGTTTAAATATTTGAAATTCTGGAATAAACGACTCAAACCAAACCATGAACACCCCTACCTTGAAGTATAGCCTATGCAGCACTTGTCATCGACCCTTTTCCCCAATATCTCAGCTAATTGCCTTAAGTCCTCGACCCCTTCCCACATTCTCCCAGCTAATTGCCTTGAAGCCTTTGTTAGGTAACACTTGCCTTCAACTGATTCCCCAAATCTTCCAACTAATTGCAGTCTAGACTAGCCCCTTCCCACATTCTCCTAGATAATTGCGTTGAATTCTTCCTTAGGAAACACTTCCAAAAAAAATTGAATAAACGAAAGAGGAACAAACCAGAGAAGATCAAATCAGACTAACACTAAGGCTAAAAGAACGAAAGAAGAAACAAACAAAGAGGACGTAGGCGAGGAAACGATCTATTTCTATATTACTCTTTTCATATATTAAAAAATAATTTGGTGGCCATTTGCTAAAGTCATGAAAAATGGAGACAAACACTCATAATCAGTCAAAATATGGTACATGGGTGAATTTCTTAGAATAACTTAAGCTAATAATTTTAAAATACATTAGTTTAAAAAAATCATTTTGACACACCATCACTCCTTCTCCTTTAAGGCTTCCACAACCATATCAACATAAGAGCAAGTTGCCTCCTCCATTGGTTGCTTATTGACTTACACACTTAGAAAGACAACTTTTTCAAATTTAAACGAAATGTCAACTCTCCTTTTTTCCCATCACATAAAGCTCTTCTAGTAGCAAGGAAAGGTCATCCAAGAATGATTGGACCATCAAAGTCCACTGCACAATCCAAAATCAAAAAATCCGCCCTGAAGCTAAATCATTCCACCTTGACTAGAACATCATTCACTATACCAATAGGCCTCTTCACCGTTCATCTGCAATTGAAGTTCCATAGTAGTGGGTTTGGGGTTCTCAAGTCCCAAAGTCTTGTAAACAGAATAGGGCATAAGGTTGATGCTAGACCCAAATCACACAAGGCTCCCTCAAAACTTCTTCCACCAATGGTGCATGGAATTGTGAATGCTCCCGGATCTTTCACTTTTAGATCCATGGTAGTGGAAATAATCGCACTACATTGATGGATCACTTTGATTGTTTCAAAATTGGAAAACTTCTTATTTGTGACCATGTCCTTCATGATCTTGGCTATATCTAGAATTTGGCCTAAAGCACCAACAAATGAAGGTTTATAGATGTGTTAGCTATCTTCTCCTAAATATTCTTTGCATGATTAGGTTTATAGATGTGTTAGCTATCTTCTCCTAAATATTCTTTGCATGATTAGCTTGCCTCAACTTGGCATTTCTTTTAGGGAAATGAGGGTTAGTCTTTTGATAGGTGTAGGGTTAGGAATGGTGTCTTTGTGTGGTGGAGTTTGTTTGGTGGATTTTTGGGTTGTAGTGGTCTTTTGGATGGGTCTTTCTTCTTCATGTAGCCTTTGTTGTTAAACATAATCTTGAGTTTCCTCACTATCAATCCCTTCATTTTTGCCTCACCTCCACATCTTTATCAACCTCTTTAAGTATCACTTCATTCTCTTCCCAACAATCTTTTGATCTTCACAAGTTTTACCACTTCTTGTGGTTATAGCCATGACTTGATCTTTTCCATTTCTCTTGGGGTTTATTACTATGTCACTTGGTAATGCCCCTTTAGGTCTTTGATTGACTTGGTGGGACAATAGACTATATTGAGATTCAAATGCCACGATGGATGTTGAGTGAGAATTCATTGTTTATTTGATATCCTTGATGTCTCCCGAATTTCCTTCTTGAAGTTTCAATATTCTTTCCATCATATCTTCCAACTTTGAATTATTTGGATTGCTTGAACTTTGTTGTAGCCCGTTGGGACCTATTTGATTATCTTGAGTATCTGATGCAGGGCAAAACACGCGGAAGCTAACTAAACGATAAACGAGTGAAAGTAAGTAAATTTGATAACGTGATATCAAAGATATCGAGAAATTTAAGACTAGAAAGACAAGAATTAGAAGAAAGAACGGATAAACAATTCAAACAAGAATTTATATATTCAAAGGGAGAAAGTGAAACTCGAACCTTACAAGGAATTCACACTAGCGATGAATCTCCACAGGTTCCAAGTCGAGACATACACGAAGCCTCGGGCTTCAACAAAGAAAGGCTCGGCCTCTTCTTAGTTCTCTCTACTCTCTATTCAATGTCTAAAAATTAACTAATGAAGAAAATGGCTAAGAGGTGTATTTATAGTTTTTCCTAACCCCTTGTGAAATGCCTAAAAAGCCCTCAAATGTCATAAAAGCAATACAAGCCTCGTAGGGCCAAAATAGGAATTATACATGGAATTCCCGTCCAAGCAAAACAACTAGGCGCCCCGCCCAGTGGGAGCAGGCGGTCCGCCCATTTCCCTCCACTGCAGAGTGGCCGGCCCAAGCTAAAAAAGTAGGCGGTCCGCCCCTGTGTGTAGGTGGTCCGCCCCTTCCTGTAGGCTCTTGAGGCTCTTCAATTTGTGTCCCTCGAGCCTCTCCTTAGGGGGCGGCCCAAAGTCCAGAGGCCTAACTTCAACTAGGCGGTCCGCCTCTGTGTGTAGGCGGTCCGCCCCTTCCTGTAGGCTCTTCAATTTGTGTCCCTCGAGCCTCTCCTTTGGTGCCTATGTGCTCCTCCTTCTTTGGCGCTCCAATGCATGATTTTCAACACGTTTCCGGAGGCTTTGACTCGTATTCCTTGTGCTCTCGAGCATGGCTCTTGATGGTTGAGAACTAAGCCAATTTGGACTGCATCATCCTCCCCTTCTTGAAAGGATTTCGTCCTCGAAATCAAACCATCAACGCCTACATTCAAAACAAGCACAAACAAAGTTTCCTACTTCACAAGTAGGTTAGCTCAACAAGAAATAGTGCAAGTAATGTGGAAAACACACTCTTGTAATAGAGCCAAGCATCAATACCAATTAAAAAGTGTATGTTCCCAAAGGAAACAATAAATTCTTGGCTCAACAAGTACAAGCACTCATAATCAAAACAAACGAAGAGATCAAGGTCATGCAATATGTAGCAATCAAACTCCCTATAATCCCTAAGCTTATGACCAACACACCAAGCCTTCAAATCAATTTTATCATAAGGTGACACATCGGCTTTGGTATGCTCAACACTCAAGGTGTGCTCAACATATAGGATGGAGTAAGTAAAATAGTTCAACTCACAACTAACATCGAATACTCCACTCCCTTTCTTAGAAGCACTCTTACACACACCGACAGGTACCTCCTCACCTCCAAAGTCACCTCCAAGACAATCCTCCTCAATAGACAAACTCCAAAGGAAGGTCTCCAAAATAGGTTCTTCATCATTATAGTCCACACAATGAAGGGTAGGACTACTAGAAGATAAGTCAACACGACCAATATCAAGACCACTCTTCTCACTTGGAGTTCCAAACGATGGATCATCCATAGAGCCTAACTTTACAAACCATGGAGGTTCGATTCTACTTCCGTCCATAGTCCGATACAATTCACGACCACAAATGAGATTGCCTTCAAACAATAGAAATGTAAAAGCATGCACCTCAAATTCATGGTTAAACAAAAGCATAGTATCAAGACTAGGTTCTTCACTCTCACTCGGGGAGTCATCAAAAATAAATCTATCCATCTCATACTCTAGAGACTCCTCAAGGTCACAACCCTCCTCACTACGACATAAGAGACCACCACTAGCAAGTAAGCAATCAAAGGGAAGAATAGGATAATCATGCAATTCATCTTCTCCTTTATCAAATATGGGTGGGGTGTCATAACAAGGTTCACAAACAAGGTCAACTTCAACATTTTCACTAAAGAGAGGTTCAATGAAAATCGAGGTCACATCATGATGTGGCTTTTCAACCCTCTCAACTAGTGGTTCATTTGCACACACAAGTTGACCCAATGGCTCTACACTAGTTGCAAACACATTGTATGTATACGAATCATCAACTAGCATAGAGTTTTCACAAACATCATCACAAGACAAGGAAGTTTCATGCTTAAGGGAAGAAGGACTATCACTTACATTTGAGTTGCATCCGGGCTCACTCAATGTACTTGAAGCATCACGAGTAGTTCCTTTACCTTGTAGCTCGCATTTGGACTCTCCTTCACCTTGCCTTTCCATTTTGGAACATGGTTGAGGCTCCATCGGTTTGCCTCCAAGAATACCTACACAAGTACTCACACAAGTAGAAGAAAAAGATAAAGGGTTAATGTTAGAATAAGGGGTGTCCTCACTCTCAATTTTTCTTTTTCCCTCTTTTTTTTCCCTCATTTTCTTTTCAAGGTCGGGTGTAGATTCGGGTGGTGACATCCCACTCACATCACTCATCACATTCTCTTCTTTTTCCACTCGAGGAATGTCACCGGTCACTCCCTTACTCATCTCTATCTTTTGTCTCTCAAATTCGAGTGAGTTGGGACGAGGCCCAAGAATACCCATAGCTGGAGTAGGTGGACTTTTTACATCAACCCGGAATCTAGGACTTGGAGACTCATCACTTGATGTCTCCTTCTTCTTCGTTGGTGAACCACTCGGCTTTGGAAGTGGCTTCGGGCTCACCTTGTTGACATTTGTCAACTCTTTTGTAGCACTTGTCCCACCATTTCTTGTGATTGTAGGACTTCTTGATTGCTCAATCTTGCCCATGGAATGAAGTTCTCGCTCCTTTCTACTTTGCCTATCCAAAGAAGGTGTACTAGTAGGCAATTGGTCCCTTGCCCAATAAGGCACAAAGTCATAAACCCTTTGCCCTATGCCCACAAGATACGCATCTTTCACCACACTATATTGCACCCTCTTGACTTGCAACCATGGCTCACCTAGCCAAATATCAACATGTTGAATTGGATACACATCACACCACACATATCTTCTATAATTCCTATGAGATAGAAATACCCGAGCTTCCTTGGAAACCCACACTCCCTCATACTCATAAGGATCCTCTAGCTTACGGCATGGTATCCTCAATTTATCAACCAAAGACGTGCTAATAAAATTGGCATCGGTTTCACCAATCTTGAGCAAGTATCCTCCAATACCATCTACCTCAACCACAAACCTACGTCTACCTAAGTTTCATAGAGATGCATCCAAGGAAGAACTTGGATGCCCACGACTATCAACACCAACAAATTGGGTCTTCCTTATCCCTCCACTAGCGGCAACACTACTAGAGTAACCTCCATTTCCCGTCACTCTTCCAACATTAGAAATGTTGTTGTAAGTCGAGGAAGGACCCTTGCCATGGAACCCATAAGTGCCTCTCGCCTTGGTTCCATAGCCCATAGTACTACTCCTACTACAACTACCCATACCTTTCACGGCATTGATAGAACAATACAATCTCTTTGTAGCAAAAGCAACACCATCTCTCAAACCACCCTCCACATGGGAATTAGAAGCATTAGGTCGCTTAGCGTACCTAGAAGATGCAAGCTTCTTCTTCCCATGGAACAACCACCACCTCCTCCCATACTAATGGAAGGACCTCTACTACTCTTTTGCACATTAGTAGAAATACCAAGAGAAGATTTCAACCTCAACATCAATCCTCTCAATGTCACTATCTACATGTTCAAATTCATCACAAGAAGAGTAAGTAGGAACATTATACCTTGAAGCGTTACCATCTTCGATTTCTTGACTTGAAGCATAAGAATCATCAAATTCATCTTCATAAGCTTCATAGTATTCTTGCATCTCATGATCATCATAGTAACCCGCTTCATCACCATACAAGCCATAGTTCCCCGATTCATCATAGCAATACCCATCATCACCCTCGTAGGAACCATAGTTTCCCTCGTCTCCACACGAGCCATAATCTCCACAATCTTCACAATCTTCATCCGACATAGTTGCACCAACAAAAGAAAGAACCTCACAAAAATCACTCCCTCACGTGTATCACTCAATATATGAACACTCAAGGGCGAGGCCTTAACAACTTAGAAACTACGGTGATCAAAACTAGCATGTCCAAGTATTAGTTCGGAGTGGAATTAATAGGACTCTATGGACGGACGGCTATTTAAGTGCGCACTTGAGGCCAAGAAAAATCTACGACTCTTCTTTAAATTCTAATCTCCTCTACGCATGAGTGTCCTAATACACTCAAGTGTTAATGTCAATGGAGTAGGCCAATTACCCTAGAAACACTAACCAAGAAGTTAGGAAACAAACGGAACATAAAAACTTTGAAACAGAAACAATTCGGAACCGTCTCAGGGGTGGGCGCTTCGCCCAGAGGGGGAGGCGCTCTGCCCAGTTGGTGGAGGCGATCCACCTGACTGGCAGGCGCTCCACCTGGCTGGGAATCTGCCCAAGAAGCTAGGCGGTCTGCCCAAGGTCAGGCTCTCCGCCTGGGACGCGATTCAGCAGACTCAAAGAATGGGTTTTGGCAATTTTTGGCCAACTTTTTCGGACGATTTCAACCCGATACACAAAACCAACGATACCCAAAGGTGTATACAACTATAATAACCAATCCCCAATGGTTTTCAATTCCAAACAAACAACAACAAGCTTCGATTCAAGATTTTTTTTTCTAAACGAATATCACTAAGCTTGAAGCTTAGTGACAAATTTTATTAATAAAAACAAAACATAAATAAGTCTTTACAATCTACAAAAATAACAAACAACTTGTGGAAACTAAATAAAGTAACTAGTGCACTCTTATGTACTTGCACTTGTGAACTATATCCCCAATTGGGTTGAACATGATAACATGTTAATACCACCAATATGAAGACATATTTTACAAGAACAAAGTACTTAATACAATGTGCACTAGATGCTAAAAATGAGTTGTAAATGATTAATCCTAGGTAGATAAGTACTTGGCAATCAATGCATATTGTTTTCAAATGAGAATGTAGCTCGTGCAATTGATAAGCAGCAAACATGAAAGGTCTTCAATCGTATAAGCAACCTGCGCCAACGTGGAGCAATGGCACACAATCAGCACCCTTCTCAATCCTTTGAACCAGCCCACTGCACAAGCAAACAAATAAAGCAAAACCCAAGACCAACATGCACCAATGTATGAGCCAAAGCATTGAAGAGCAAATGTGCTCCACCATAATTACGCACAGCCTTGTACTAGACATGACAACACTGTCCAAGAGCATCCAAAATCCATTCCATACACTGTAGTTCATTAGATTAAGATGTAGGAAATTGGATCCGTCCCAGTAAGAAGTAAACCATGAGCAGGCAGCTTCGTCCATTACGTGAAAGAAGCAAGTCGTCACGATCAAATACACCAATGACCCAGGCTTGCACGCGACGTCCAATAAGACAAGTGATACCATCTGTACAACGATAGGAGCTGATGCCATGAAGCTGCACCAATGTATAGCAATGAAGAGCAATAGTTCATAATCTCTAAAGAGCACTGGAAAAACAGCTTGGACCAAAATAAAACGCAAGAAAATTTTCAGGCGCACGCGATGGGTCACGCGGCGCATGCCAAATGCGGACAGGAAATTGAGCAAACTGTTTGGTCTGGCGCGATAAGGGACGTGGCGCGCCAACCATGGCGCGAGAAACACCTGCCTTGTACGCGACGCATCCCATACAGCGGCCAGCACCTTCATCATACCACACTGCCTTGTAACTTCAGCTGCGTCAAGTTCCACTAAGCTGAAATGAATGCCAAATACAACTTTGTCAAGCCTGCAAAATGAACAAACAACATTAGCAAAAAACGTAACTCCTGCCTCCTTACGACCTTGTAACTCCACTCTTGATAAGCTTGGAACGATACATTGGGATTTGAGCTTTGTCCCAATTCAAAATCCTCCTCCAAATTACATTCAAATCTGTGAAGCTAAAGAGCTCTACATCATCCATCTCATACGCCAAATTTGCAAAATAATCTGCCAACCTATTCCCCTCACGAAACACATGAGCAAAACTAAAATTACCTCGACTCCGCAAACCCACAATTTCATCAATCACCTCAGCTATGCTCCAAGGAACATCCCACAAACCTTCAATAATGTTTTTGAGGAGCAAACAGTCTGTCTCAATAATGATAGGCGAACCAACATGTTGTAAGCAATATTTCATAGCCTCACAAATAGCAAAAGCATCCGCCCTCACATTAGAACCTTCCCCAATCAGTTTTGCCTTTGCATATACCAAGTTTCCTTCATCATCGATTCAAGATTGAAGCGATTTCAAGAGTTTTTAAAATTTTGAGAATTTGATTTTCGAACTTTTGAATCGTAACACCAAAACACGATATATGGGTATCAAAACGACGGGAATATTATATAGAACAAACCCCAATACTTTTTAACACTTGGGGATTTGAATTTAACCCGATCTACCAATTTTTTTTCAACTTTTCAACTTTTTTTCAATTTTTTTGTTTTCTTCTTTTTCAAGAACAACACAACAACGATACTGACATAAGAAACAAGGAACGGGGGTTTGTAAGAACATAACCTGAGTCTTGCTCTGATACCAACTGATGCAATGTAAAATACGCGAAAGCAAACAATGATATAAAAGTGCGAAAGCTATAAAGTAAGATACGTGATATCAATGAAGATATCGGGAAACAAGGATTGGGGAGACAAGAAACGATAAGAAAGAACGGATAATTGGATTCAAGACATGAATTTAATTATCCAAAAGGGAGAAATGAAACTCAAACCTTACAAGGAATTCACACTAGCGATGAATCTCCATAGGTTCCAACTCCTACAAGATTCACGAAGTGATCCGCTTCGGACTAGAAAGGCTCAGCCTTCTCTAAATTCTCTCTTCTCAAATATTCATACAAGCTAAGTTGTTAAATGAAATGCTAAATCTCCTATTTATAGTTTTTCACAAGACAAAGTGAAATGTCTAAAATGCCTTCAAGCCAAATTAAGGCAATACATAACACTTAGGGGCATAATAGGAACTTCAAGCCAAAAGCAGAGGTCTTCAGCGTTTGGAGCGCTCCGCCCACTTGGTCTACTGACCAAGCAGTGTAGCAGCTAGGCGCTCCGCCTAGAATTGGGGCGCTCCGCCAGGACCAAGTGTTGTCTGGGCGGTCCGCCTCAGCCTTGGGCGCTCCTCCTGCTTACCTGGGTGCTTCTCCTTGCTTCTTGTGGCCTTCGACTCGTCTCCGAAGCTCTTGCCCTTGCATCCTCGCACCCTTCTTGCTTGGCTCTTGATGGTTGGGTCCTAATCCCAATTTGGATTGCATCAGTTTTGGCTCTTTGTTTCCTTGCTTCTTCAAAGTGTCTTTAACACCTGAAATCAAGCATAAATGTATCAGTTTTACTCAAAATTATTCATTTTAAGGCTCAAAGACAAAAGTAAATGGAAGTATAAAGTTGAAAAAATGTCAACTAAACACATATATTGTGTAATCTCACAAGTGGGGTATGGGGAGGCTGAGATGTACGCAGACCTTACCCCCACCAAGGTGGAGAGGTTGTTTCTAATAGACCCTCGACTAAATAAAAATATTTAAAAAATATGTTTGAAAAAAAAAAGATGAAAATTTCATGATAAAGGAAATAATGCCATAGAAACTAATGATAATAAAGGTAAACAAAAAATACTGACACCAATAAACACACAAAATACGATAGAATAGTATATATAAGAATAATATAGATGCCAATACGATCGAAATTGCTCGACTTCCCTCATCCTCGATCTTCTTGCTTTCCTAAATAGGGTCATGTCCTCGGAGATCTGTAGGTGAGTTATATCCTGAGTTATTACCTCGTCGCAATTGTTCTTCGGTATACTCTGTCTTTCCATAGACCCTAGCACTGTCAACCCTTCGTACCTTCTCACTAGAGCATCTGTACTCCTCATTTTCATATGTCTGAACTATCGCAACCTCGGTTCTCACAACAACAAATGGGGGATATTTACAGAACTATGACAATGGAGCAACTGGATTGCCTTTTGGACATCCATTACAGTGTTTTAGCAAGAAATGCCTCCTTTAGGTTAATGAATAAATTTCGGACAGTAATACCTTATGAATCTTATAAAATGACGCGCGGTATGCCCTCTTTCACTTTTCTCCCTTCCATCAGAATTCTGCCCTCCACCCATTCTCCAATCTCCCAACTAATTGTTCAAAAGTTTGGCTTAGGCAGTACTTGCCTTAACCCCTTCCCACGTTTTACTGGATGATTGCGTTGAAGTCTTGGCTAGGAACACTTTCCCTCGACCGCTTCACCTAATCTCCAACAAATCTCCTTAAAGCCTAGCTTAGGCAGCACATGCCCCCGACCTTTTCCCCTAATCTCCCAGTTAATTGCCTTGACGTCTAGCCTAGGTAGCAATTTCCCTCGACCTCTTCCCTCAATCTGCCTAGGCAACACTTGCTCTCCACCCCTTCCCACATTATCATAGCTAATTGCATTGAAGTCTTTGCTAGGAAACACTAGCCCTCGACTCCTTTCCCCAATCTCCAGATAATTGCAGTCTAGCCTAGGCAACACTTGTCCTCGACGCCTTCCCACATTCTTCCAACTAATTGCCTTGAAGTCTTGGCTAGGCAACACTTCAAAGAGAATGAAGGACAAAGAGGAACATACCCAGAAGAGACGAAATTAGACTAATCCTAATGTTGGAGGAACGAAAAAAGACGATGACGGCAGGGAAAAAAAATCTGTTGTTAAGTTACTCAAGGGAAAAAAGGCCTCTTCATATATTAAAAATATAAGCTGGAAGCCATTTAGCTAAAACTATGAAAAGTAAGGACAAACACTCATAACAAGTCAAAACGAGGTACACTAGGTGAAATTTCTTGCATCAAAAGATAGTCAAACTAAATTTAATCTTTGTCTTGTCATAAAAAAATTTTGAGAGATTTAAAACACCATTAAGAGCGGTCTTGAACTATCCATCTTAACAAAATTATTAAGTGGGTATGTAGAATAAGTTAGGTTTGCATGTGAGACAGGTGTTCCATATATATCAAAATGTTATGTCAATGAAGATTGTGTTGTCTATTTGACAATAGTTTCAGTTGTATTGACTAGTAATCAGTTGAAAAATTAAATACTACTAACTTATTAAAATTTTCGAATTCCCATCTCTTAAACAATACCAATGAAGCTCGTTTGGGTAAACTTATTTTAAGTAGCTTAAAAGTCAAAAGTTTCTTATAAGCCACTTTTTATTTTTGGCTTATTTTAAGTACAAAAGTGCATATATGTACTTTTAAGCCACTTTTAAGTTTACCCAAGGCCCGAAAAAGCCAACAAAGTCTTTTAAATTTTTTTTTTCAAACAAGACAGAAAGTAGACAACAATAAAAACTTAACCTCAATCCCAAACAAGTTGAGTCAAGTATTTAAATTGTTGTGAAAATAAAAGCTGCAAAGTAAATCAAATAGAGATACTATATAGAGAGAGACTGATATCTTATTTCATTTCAAACTGATGTACATAATAAACTGAAATGACTTCCTATTTATAGAAGAAAAGAAGCTGCTGCATAAGCTGCTTGTAAGCTATCTGCTTGTAAGCTCCTTGTAAGCTACCTGCTTGTAAGCTACTTGTAAGCTGCTTTGCAAGCTACCTGCTTGTAAGCTACTTGTAAGCTGCTTTGCAAGCTAGCTGCTTGTAAGCTACCTGCTTGTAAGCTACTTGTAAGCTGCTTGTAGATCAAGCTTCTTCAGGAAGCTATGGGAGTCATGGACATTCACAATACAACATATTCATAACACTCCCCCTTGGATGTTCATTAATAGATAATGTGCCTCGTTAAAACCTTACTAAGAAAAAACCCTGTAGGAAAAAAAGTCTTAGTGAAGGAAAAAGAGTACACTTGTCTTGTAATACGCATTATCAGTTGCCTCATTAAAAACCTTGCCAAGAAAACCCAGTGGGAAAAAACATGGTTAAGGGAAAAAGAGTACAATGCGTATTTTGCTCCCCCTAATGAAAACGTCGATCTAGGTGTCTAAGTTTCCTCATTCCAATGTTGTATACCATCTTTTCAAAAGTTGCAGGCGGTAAAGATTTAGTGAAAAAATCTGCCAGATTATCACATGAACATATTTGTTGCACGTCAATTTCACCATCCTTTTGGAGATCATGTGTGAAGAAGAACTTTGGTGAAATGTGCTTTGTTCTATCTCCTTTAATAAATCCTTCTTTCAATTGGTTTATGCATGAAGTATTGTCCTCGTATAAGATCGTGGGTATTTTGATATCATACTTCAGACCACATCTTTCTCGAATGAAATGTATCACTGATCTCAACCATACGCATTCCCTACTTACTTCATCAATAGCTATTAACTCAGCATGATTTGGAGAAGTAGCACACATTGATTGTTTAGTAGATCGCCATGATATGGCAGTACCTCCACATGTGAAGAGGCAACTAGTTTGAGATCGACCCCTATGTGGATCGGATAAATACCCTGCATCTGCATAATCAACAAGATCTGCACCATAGTTGTTCGAATAAAACAAACCCATATCAACATATCCTTTCAGATATCGCAATACCTGTTTGATACCTTTCCAATGTCGATGTGTAGAAACAGAACTAAATCTTGCTAGAACATTAACAGAAAATGCTATATCAGGTCTTGTAGAGTTAGCAAGATACATAAGTGCGCCAATTGCACTTAGATATGGTACTTCAGGACCAAGAAGTTCCTCATCCTCTTCTTGAGGCCGGAACGTATCTTTATCCACTTCAAGGGATCGAACAATCATTGGAGTACTTAATGGATGTGCTTTATCCAAGTAAAATTGTTTCAAGACCTTTTCTGTATAGGCAGATTGATGAATAAAGATTCTGCCTACTAAATATTCAATTTGTAGACCAAGATAAAGTTTTGTCTTTCCAAGATCTTTCATCTCAAATTCTCTCTTTAAATAATCAATTGTCTTTTGGAGCTCTTCTGGAGTTCCAATGAGATTTATGTCATCAACATAAACAGCAAGTATAACAAACTGTGATGCTGTTTTCTTTATGAATATACATGGACATTTGACATTGTTTATATATTCTTCCTTTAGCAAGTACTCACTAAGGCGATTATACCACATGCGCCCTGATTGTTTTAAGCCATACAAAGATCTTTGTAATCTGATTGAGTACATTTCCCGAGACATTGAATTATATACTTCAGGCATTTTAAATCCTTTAGGGATTTTCATATAAATTTCATTATCAAATGAGCCTTATAGGTATGCTATAACTACATCCATCAGGTCTATTTCAAGTTTTTCATGTACAGCTAAACTGATGAGATATCGAAATGTTATCTCATCCATAACAGGTGAATATTTTTCTTCATAATCCACACCAGGTCTTTGTGAGAATCCTTGTGCAACAAGGCGTGCTTTATATCTTATGATTTCACCTTTCTCATTTCGTTTACGCACAAAGACCCATTTAAAGCCAACTGGTTTTACGCCATTAGGTGTTTGGACTACAGGTCCAAAAACATCACGTTTGGCAAGTGAGCTCAATTCTGCTTGAATTGCCTCTTGCCATTTTGGCCAATCACTTCTTTGTCGACATTGTTGAATAGATTGAGATTCAAAATCCTCATTATCTTGCATAATATTAAGTGCAACACTATATGCAAAAACATCATCCACCTCTATTTCTGATCGATTCAATTTATTCCATCACCAGTGGAATATATTAAATATTCCTCACTCACTTGAGTCTCAGGTTCATTAATTTCTTCAGGAAATTTAGGATTAATAAGATCTTGGTTCTCTTCAAGAGATTCTTTCACTGTGTCATCCTGATCATTTGTTATTTTTCTTTTTCTAGGATTTCGATCTTTGGAATCCAGTGGTCTACCACGCTTCAGGCGTGCTTTAGGTTCACTGACTATGACACTACTAGATGGTCCTGCTGGGATATCCATCCGAATTGGTACATTCTCTGCAGGGATATGTGATTTAGTAATCCTTTTCAAATCAGTAAATGCATCAGGCATTTGATTTGCTATATTTTGCAAATGAACGATCTTCTAGACCACTTTTTCACATATGGGGGCACGTGGATCAAAGTGAGATAATGATGGAACTTTCCACACAATTTCTCTATTTATATCCTTTTTCTCTCCCCTTAATTCTGGGAAAGTTGTCTCATCAAATCGACAATCTGCAAATCGAGCAGTGAATAAATCTCCCGTCAATGGCTCAAGATACCGAATAATAGAGGGTGACTTAAACCCAACATATATTCCCAGCCTTCTCTGGGGTCCCATCTTAGTGCGCTGTGGTAGTGCTACTGGCACATATACAGCACATCCAAATATTCGTAGATGAGAAATATTCGGTTCATGGCCAAAAACTAATTGTGACGGGGAGAATTCATGATAATGTGTCAGTCTGAGACGAACAAGTGATGCTGCATGTAAAATAGCATGACTCCAAGCAGTAGTGGGCAATATTGTTTTCATTAATAGCGCTCTTGCTATCGATTGCAGTCGTTTAATAAATGACTCTGCAAGGCCATTTTGAGTATGAACATAAGCTACAGGATGTTCAACTCTTATTCGGACTGATAAAAATAATCATTAAAAGCTTGGGATGAAAATTCTGCAGCATTATCAAGGCGAATAGGTTTAATAGGATTATCAGGGAGTTGTGCCCTTAATCGAATTATTTGTGCCAACAATTTCGCAAACGGCAGGTTGCGAGATGATAATAGGCACACATGAGACCATCTTGAAGATGTATCAATTAGGACCATAAAATATCTAAACAATCCACTAGGTGGATGAATAGGTCCACATATATCCCCATGGATAGGTTCTAAAAGCCTAGGGGATTCAATCCCAACCTTTGTTGGTGATGATCTAGTGATTAACTTTCCCTGATAACAAGCAGTACAAGAAAATTCATCACTTTTAAGAATCTTCAAGTTCTTAAGTGAATGCCTACTAGAATTTTCAATGACTCGCCTCATCATTATTGATCCAGGATGACCCAAACGGTCATGCCAAAGCACAAAATTATTTAAATCAGTAAACTTCTGGTTTACGACAGTGTGCTTCAACTGTACTAATCTTTGTACAGTATAAGCCAGAAAATAAAGCTGGCAACTTTTCTAAAACATATTTCTGGCCAGAGACATTCTTTGTAATACAAAGATATTCATCATTCATTTCATTTATTGTCTCAATATGATATCCATTTCGGCGGATATCTTTAAAACTTAACAAGTTTCTTCTGGACTTGGAAGAGAACAATGCATCATCAATAATAAGTTTTGTTCCCTTAGGCAGAAATATAGTTGCTCTTCCGGAGCCTTCAATTAAATTAGTATTACCAGAAATAGTATAAACATTTGCCTTTCTCATTATCAAGTGTGAAAAATATTTTCGATCTTTGAATATGGCATGTGTTGTTCCACTATCAATTACACAAATGTCTTGAAAATTGATCTTTGATCCAAATAAAGTTTGAAGGATATCCATGTATTCTTCAAAATAAAATAACATAAAAACAGACATCATTAATACATGCTTTATTATTAAAACAAAACTTTACTAGTATTACTACAATAATATTAAACATACAAACTATTACAAATGACATAACTTAAAATATATTTAAGTCTCTTTGGCTACAGATCCATCACCAATCAGATGATCTATTTGTCCTTCAGGGATCTGTCCTTCAGGGAACTGTCCTTCAGGGATCTCAAAGAAATCTGCTATGTCCAAATGCGTGAAGTCCACATTATCTTCAGACACAAAGTTGGCTTCAGCATTATTTTCTTTCTTTTTTAGAGATGCTTGATAGAGATCAACTAGGTACTTTGGCGTACGACAGGTACGTGACCAGTGTCCTTTTGCTCCACAACGGTAGCAACTATTCTCTGAATATTTCGTTTGCACTGCTTCATGCTTTTTATCCTTTCATTTCCACTGCTGGTGGTCAGGGGATTTTGGTGCATAATGATCATCATGATAGGAGTTTCTTCCTCGACCACGACCACGACCGCGGCCACGACGGGGGCCACGCCACTTTCCACGTTTTGGGTGGAAATTCGTCTCATTTACTTCTGGGAATGGAGCAGAACCAGTGGGTCGACTTTCATGATTTTTCATCAATAATCCGTTATGTTGTTCAGCAACAAGCAGATGTGAAATTAACTCAGAATATTTATTAAATTTCATCTCTCGATATTGCTGCTGCAGGAGCACATTCGAGGCATGAAAAGTGGAGAATGTTTTCTCAAGCATATCACTATCAGTGATATTTTCTCCACATAATTTCAACTGAGAAATAATTCTAAACATAGCAGAATTATATTCACTGATGGTTTTAAAATCTTGTAGCCTCAGATGGATCCAGTCATAACGTGCTTGTGGATGTATGACCATCTTCAGGTGGTCATATCTGTCTTTTAAGTTATTCCACAACATGAGTGGATCTTTAACCGTGAGATATTCCATCTTTAAACCTTCATCAAGATGATGACGCAGGAATATCATTGCTTTAGCACGATTTTGATTAGATGCTTGATTATTATTCTTGATGGTGTCTCCAAGACCCATCGCATCTAAATGGATTTCAGCATCTAAAATCCATGAAAGATAACTTTTGCCCGATATATCCAGGGCATTAAATTCAATCTTAGAAATATTAGCCATATATTTAGAAAGTAAAATCATTACCTTATACTTTCTCCAGATAGCAGAGCCTTGTGCTGATAACGTGTTGTGAAAATAAAAGCTGCAAAGTAAATCAAACAGAGATACTATATAGAGAGAGACTGATATCTTATTTCATTTCAAACTGATGTACATAATAAACTGAAATGACTTCCTATTTATAGAAGAAAAAAGCTGCTGCATAAGCTACTTGTAAGCTATCTGTTTGTAAGCTCTTGTAAACTTTGTAAGCTGCTTATAAGCTACTTGCTTGTAAGCTACTTGTAAGCTGCTTGTAAGCTACTTGTAAGCTACCTGCTTGTAAGCTGCTTGTAGATCAAGCTTCTTCAAGAAGCTATGGGGTAATGGACATCCACAATACAACATATTCATAACATAAATCATCAAAGATCATATTCTTCATTTAAACTCAATATAGTTAAGTTTTTAAGGCTCAATTCTTTTTATAAAGCAAGGTGAAAGTTGAGAAGATTGGGCCAAAAGACCCTCTCAAGTCTTTATTAAATAAAAGGGGACGCGCGTGGAGCGTAACAAAACATGCGCGTTTAACTTTAAAACATGGCCCAGATTAGAAACAACAAAACTTTCGGGCCTTCATTAAAAACTTTTTGGACTGAATTAACAATCCCAAAATTTTTTTAATCAAAAGGTGGGAAATGAACCGAACGGACATCAGTGCAATCATTTAAAACATCAAACCCCAAAATCTTCTCTTACACACTTCTCAAGTCGTCTCTTCTACAGTCTTCTATGCAGCCTTCTAAACATCATCGTCGCCGACCATCTACATTTCTCCGGTAACATCTAAAGGTAAATTTTGAACAATATTGATGTTTTTCAAGTGAATCGGGGTTTATTTTTTGCTATTTTGCTATTTTGAAAAAACTATAGTTTTTACGCCTTTTTACTGTACTGGAAGGAAGTTCTTGTGAAAATCTTTGTTTTTGTTGATTTTTTTGTCAAATAGTGCTATGTTCTTGTACAAATAGTGAAGCTTTTGCATGTTTATGTTATATTACCATGTTAAGAGCATACTCCTTCGCAGTGTCAAACATTGTGAGACAGTGTTCTAAACGTGTGATAGGATGTTTGAAGTTGGTGATGCATTTTAGATGATTTTTATTAAAATAAATTAGGGTTTTATAAAATAAATATGCTAAAGGTTGAAAAAATGTTGTACAAATAGTCAAGATTTTGCATTTTATGTTTGTGCTTGCATGTTTAAAGTTCTGGAACATTTGAGACAGTGCTCCGACCGTGCGAGAGGATGATAATGTTTAATGATGACTTTACTTGAATTAAATTTCCTTTTTAAAAAATTCTGGTTTGATAAAACATATGTATATTATGTTTTACACACCCATATTGCATGTTTGTACATCTTTAATTAATGAATATACTTGTGATTTGCAGCTACAATGGTTTCTACGCGTGGAATGATTTTTTGTTCTCCAATTAAGAGGAAGGAGACTACTCCTCCTAGTAAACAGCCTCCTAGGAAGAGGAGAACTATATTGGAGGACGAAGAGGAGGGGTCCCTAGACTATGATGTAAATGTAGGGCCACAAGAAGTTGTGAGGGGGCCAGATGATGGTAATTTATCAGAAGAAATAGAAGCACTATTTGGTGATGATGAGTGGGATGAAGAGGGAAACAAAAAAGAGAGCCTTTTAAATATGGCAGAAGAAGAAGAGGTGGGAAGGCTTGTAAATAATCTTGCTGGAGAATTTGCAGGAGTTGCAAATGTTCAAGAAGTAGATGATGTACAAGAAGTTATAGAGGTTGTAGATGTTCAAGCTGGTGAAGGAGGTAGGAATGAAAGGGAAGAAGAAGAGGTTGAGAGATGCGAAGGAGAAGGTCGGAGGAAGTTCATAGACGACATGGGAGCTGATTCTGCAGAGCCACCTAGAGAGGTATAGTTGTTGTCTATAACATACATGAAGTTGTTCTTCACTTTACAGTAGAATGTTCAATATTTTGTTATGTGATTTGAGAACATTCGCTTACATGATCAGATCAACCTTAAAAATGTTCAAAGTATTTTTTTGTAGTTCCTTGGAACATTTCAAGGGATGTTTCATGCATCTGATATTATGTTCTTGCTACCGTGGTGATTCTTTAAACTAACAAATTTCAAAACATTGTGCAGCCTGAGTACGTTACCAGTGTCATTCCACCAATGGTGCTGAAGACTTACTTGGATGATCATGAGCATTTTCAATCCAAGATAACTGTCTGTTCGTCGCTTATTAGACGAATGCGTGATTTCAGGATTGTGCTGCGTACAAGTGGTTTGTATGAAAAGTTCAAAAATTGTATCTTTAGCCATTTCTTGGACTTGCCGGAGGAGCCATCGTTTCCAACCATGTTGGTGCACAATATTCTGTTAAGAAGAGTTTTCTGCAATAAAGAAAAAGAAGCTTGGTTCAATTTCAGTGGAGTGCCTGTTCGTTTTGGCATCCAAGAGTTTTCTTTGATGACAAAGCTGAGATGCCAAGCCTGTCCAAGTGTCCAATGGGAGGCTGCGATGAAAGAGAGGGGCAGGGAGATGTGGGAGTATATTTCAACGGCATGGGAGGATGGGAAAGCAAGGGCAGTTACTGCTTCCCGGTTGCTGTGTTTGATAGAAAATGAGGAAGTTCCTGAACGGTACAAGTTTGGGCTTGCCATGGCTTGGTTTGTTCACTCAATATTGTGCGCCAAGGACAAAAAAGCTTGTATTGAGGAATTAGTGGTCTGCCTTGCATATCTTCCAAGTGAATTTGTAAAGTATCCTTGGGGGCGAAAAAGCTTCGAGCTAACCATTGAGTACCTGACGAAGCCAATGGCTGATCCTGCAGCAAGCAAGGCTAAGGACGGGCCAAATTACAATCTCTATAGGTTTGTTGGGCATTTGTGGGTTGGGTATTTGAAGCAATACCTGCGCTTCGTCCCAGAGATTTTCCCAAGGAGAGGACCATGCCAAGGATGCACAGGTGGATCACTGAAAAGAATGAAAGAGACTCCCGAAGGCTGTTTGAGAACGTTGCAAAGCCTGTAAGTACTTGACCTACAATTTTCTAAAAGTTGGAACTTATGTCGTGAAAATCATTGCTATTAATGTTAAGAACATCTTTTCAGATGCTCGATCACGACAGATATGATGTTCCATTTTTACTAGTGTTAAATGCCGAATAGTAATAAGGATGTTCTGACCACTCTTTGTGATGTTAAGGTTTATTTCTCTTATAAATTGTATTCTTAACAAATATTTATGGTATGTAGGTGGTGCACCCTTTCATTGACCCTATCGATGGAGCTGGAAGATGATACCTTTCAGAATATTGAGCCATTTGTTGATGGGGGCGATGAGCTAATTGATGAGCTTGTTGTGATGTTGGAGGGGGCTAGCTCGATAGTTGGTGGTGATCGAGTGACAGTTTTTAGGAATTGCCCGAGGACCCCTCCAAGAGAGGTAATTGATGGTCCAAGAGAAGGACAAGTTGGTGAAGAATTTGGTAGTGGAGGAGTTGGTAGATGTGAAACACAAGTTGGTGATGAGATTGGTGGTAGGGCTAGTCATTTTACTGGTGGTCTTTTAAGTGGTAGGGGTTTGTTCGAAGTTGGAGAAAGCTCTAGGAGGAGAGAACCTGAGAATGTGCCATGTCTGCAGTTGCAAGTGCCACGACTGCCTTCAATGGCGACAGGGAGTGGATCAAAAGCTTGATGTGATCCAGTTGTCCCAAGCTAATTTTGTAGCGTCGTCGTCAAAGAAGGAGAAGCAGCAGCAGTGACCAAAGAGGCATATTTTGTTGTCCAGGATGCTTCAGGCAAAAAAGAAACGAGGAAAGAAGTAAATGACTGCAGCCAGAATGGCAAGGTTAGTAAAACATCCAATTAGGTGCGTTGAACATAAATGTGACGTTCTTCTATTAAATTTAGAGATTTTTTCAAATTTTTTTTTTTTTGGAAATTTAGAGAGAGAGCTCAAGTCGGGCTCCAATAGAGATTGCCAGTGACACTGTACAAGGCACTAGACATTCACAAGAAAGCTGCATTTGACGCTTTCATGGAGGATAAGAAGAAAGAAAAGACTGCCTTCCTGTGTCATGAGTTTAATTACTTAGATTTTCTGAACTTCCTGGACGTGAAAGAGTGGATGTGGGATAGTGTAAGTGCATCTCTTTACTTCTATTGTTTTGTTATCATTTGGTTTTTATCGAAGAACGAACATTTTTTCTCTGTTCTGAACCTGATGGCATGTTTGTTGAACATTTCACTGGCTGGTCCAAACATCAAATAGTATGTGTCGATATAGTTTTATTCACAACTTCTAATTTGTTTTATTCTGCAGTTTATGGATGAGTACTTGGCCTTGATGCGTGTGAGGCATAAGGCTTACCCCCGGCATTATGATAGCTCTGATCTTATCCTCAATCTTTCATTCTTGACCAACTTGTGCGTACGATACAATGTGGCTGAAGAGGAAGCGAAGGGTTTTGATGTCAGCCTTGACAAATACCTAGCAGAATATAAGTTTGAGGATACATTCCTTGATTATGCTAGAGGCAAGTCTCCATATCCGGGTGGAAGGAAGTGGGATGGTGTGAAAAGACTCTTTGTCGTGTATAATATTGAAACCACGCATTATGTTACATGCGTCTTTCATTTAGAGGAGGCAAGGATCGATGTCTACGACTGCAACATTGGGTTGTACAATGAAGACCGCTTTTATTCAATAATGGAGCCAGTAATGTACATGTTCCCAATATACATCCGGCAGTCGGGGAAATTCAACCACCTCCATCCTGAAATCCAATCTATGAAAATGTGGCCGTATGAGCGCATCGAAGGCCTTCCAAGGAATTTGACTGGCACTGCCTGTGGAGCGTATGCCATCATGTTCCTCAAACATTTTTTGACCAACACCCCGATGGATTTGCTGTGTGACAATGTGATAGAAGACTGTCTAGTTCAATTTGCTGTGGAAATATTCCATGGCAAATTAGTCCCTTAGTATGGGTTGTAAAATTTGGATAATTATGTTTATGTTTTTGATGGGTGTAATATATGGATGATTACCCATTTTTTGATGATATATATATGGCAAAAGACGAATATTATTTTGCATTACACTGAACATCGAGTTTACATTATTAGAACATCTGTATGATGATCAGATTGACTTAAAAACATTAAAAATTATAGACTATTGGAACAACATTAGTTATTTTCGGAACATTAAGTTGTACGTTCAAATAGTTTTTAAATTAATGGATATTTGATGTTCAATAACTAGTAAATAGGGAAACAACAACAGATGTTCTGAACATTAAAGTTTATATATTGATAATCAAGAAACAAGCAAAAACATTCTTGATTGTTCAAAGATTCAGCGCTTTACAAAAGTATGCTAATTATATTAGCATTTTAGACGTTACATAATAAACAGTCATATTAACATCCTGGTCAGAAACCCAAAATAAGTGTTTACACTTCTACGCGATGCAGTCCCTACTTGTTTCAAGGTTGCTATCTGGAGCATGGTCTTTATCCTCTTTATTTCTTTGTACATCTTTTTGACGTCCCTATTGTAGTATTCGAAGAATTCCTCAAATTTGAACTTCCAACCCCAAACTTCAACCCGAAGTTGTTCCAAAATATCATTTGCACGTTCTTCTTGTTATTCAGAAGTGTTTCGACTTGTTCTTCCTCCTCTTAGCTTGGCTGATCCTCTTCCCGTTTTTCCTTCTTTTTGCTTGGCTGATCCTCGTCCCGTTCTTCCTTCTTTTTGTTTGGCTGATCCTCCACCAGTTCTTCCTTCTTTTTGCTTGGTTGATCCTCCACCACTTCGTCCTTCTTTTTGCTTTGCTGATCCTCTTCCCGTTCTTCCTTCTTTTTGCTTGGCTTCTCCTCTTCCCGTTGTTGCTCCTTTTGTCGTGGATGCTACTCTTGACATCGATGCTCTTGTATTGGTTGCTCCTGTTCTTGTGGTAGCAACTATTGAGGAGGAAGGTCGGCGAACCATTTTGTTATATATATATATATATATATATATATATATTGAAGATCTATAGTGATTGTTGTATAGAGCTTTTTGAACGGTTTGATAGAGTATTTATAGGAGAAAAAGAGGTAACCGACTTAAGTGTATTGTAGCCACTTGCCAAATCTAGCCGTTATGTATTTTTTTCATTTTTTGAAGTGACGCATTCGTTGTTTGCTTTAGATTTGAATTGAAGGGGCTAGCCGTTAAGTGTATTATGATGATTAGTTTAAAAAATAATAGACTACTGGAATGGCATAAATAATTTTCAAACATTAATAATAGAACATCTGTATGATGATCAATTTGAACTATAAACGTCAAAAATCAATAGACTAATGGAACGAGTATACGATGATTCGTATCGCCATGAAGATGTTCTGACTTCCCCGGCAAGGATTAGGCACCTCCTGGCAGAATTAAAACACGTGTACTAACCCCAACCATTCAATATGTATAGGCACCTCTTCAAATAATCACATATGCAACTGAAAAGGCACCAAGCCTGGCTTCTATAAATGCTAAACATCTGCACAACAATATCTGGGACAACAACAACAACAACAACAAGGTGAAACAACAATAATGCCTCGCAGAGTAAGGCACCCAAGAGCACCAGAACATGATAGTGGAGTGCCAAGTGATAGTAGGTTCACTGAAATCGATCCTGTCCGTGAAGATGTTGCATCCTTGACTTCAGATGTTGATCAGTTGGCAGTATATATAAGAAATGTGGAGGATGAAGTGATGCGATTAAGGACTAGATTCGATGAATTCTGTGAGGATATGAATCTTATTAAGCGTATGCTTCGTGGTATTCAAGCTGAACTCAAGATTGACCCCCAGAACTACCCTTCACCACCACGTCCTCCAGCGGCACACATGTGAAATGAAGAAATAATCTCCCTTTAAGTCTAGTTATTTAAGAAAAAATTTCAGTTTGTTTTGAATGTCGTGTTTTGAAGTGTTGTCCTTTAATTTTCAGTACAATTTAAGCATATTATGAATATTTATGAATATTGTTTTGCATTAGTCTGAACATCCCGTTTGCAATATTAGAACATCCGTATGATGATCAATTTGAATTATATACGACAAAAATACTGGACTGTTGGAACGCCACTGATAAATGCTCGAAACATTAAGTTAAACGTTCAAATATATAAACAATTGGTATCAAATAAACCTAGCTACTATGAAACCAAAAAAAAATGCCCAAGACAATAAGAAATACATCTTCCACCGTTGCAATTTAGACTCTAACTTAGTAATCTTCAATAAATTTGTAGCATTACAAGCCCCTAATTTGTCCACTTCCTTCACCAAATTGGCCCTTTCTTCACAAACTTCATCCAGTGAAATTTTCAACTTATTTAAAACCAATGTAGTAGGCTGGGGATACTCCTCATCACACCATTCCCAAAATCCACAATTGCTAATACTCTTGCGGGGACACTTGCAAAATTTTCGTCCATCATTCGACTGTGTGCCCACCGTGAATTGAATCGCAGGTAAGCCACACCAACATCGACGATGTTGAGAGGAGCTGTGAGAACAAGTTGATCCTTGAGACATGGTATGGTACTTTGTTGGTTGAGTTAAAAAGAAGAAGAGGTAGATGGGGTAGAAGACATAACTTGAAACCTAACTTATATTTAAATAATGGGGTAAAAAGACATAATTAATTGAATGGTTGGGGTTAGTCCACGTGTTTTAAGGTAGTAATTCTGTTCGGAGCAGGTTAATAGAACGGGTTGGATTAATGTAAGTTGTGGAGCAGGTCGCTCCACGTATTTAAAACGGGTTGCTCCATGTATTTTAGCATTAGAAAACCATGTTTGGCACGTACAAGAGATTGTTCTAATATCTTTATTGAGTAATCACTTTATAAATTTCCTATTATTAATGCAAACAACATCTAATTTACGTCACGAACAAGGGTTTGTATATTCAGTTCATAATAGGTGCCTAATTTTATATGTAGTGTTATAACATTTAATATGATTGTAATAAGAAACTATATAACATGACTAGATTAATAAGACTTTATATTTAAGGTTAAATCATCATTATATAGATTATCCACTTAGTTAGAACAACATATAATGAAATCTTCAATAACTTAGTAATTGCTTTCATTAGATATAACTAGGTAATCGCTTTCAATAGATATAAATGAGTATTCAATCTAATAGAAATTTTATGAGTAAACACTTCCAATAGACATACTATTGAGTAGTCACCTTATATACACATACTATTGAGTAATCTCTTTGAATAAACATAAATATCCTAATATTAATGCAAACAACATCTAATTTACGTCACGAACGTGGGTTTGTATGTTCAGTTCATAATAGGTGCCTAATTTAATATGTAGTGTTCTAACCTTTAATATGATTGTAATAAGAAACTATATAACATGACTAGATTAATAAGGCTTTATATTTAAGGTTAAATCATCATTATATAGATTATCTACTTAGTTAGAACAACATATAATGAAATCCTCAATAACTTAGTAATTGCTTTCATTAGATATAACTAGGTAATCGCTTTCAATAGATATAAATGAGTATTCAATCTAATAGAAATTTTATGAGTAAACACTTTCAATAGACATACTATTGAGTAGTCACCTTAAATACACATAAATGATGTATCACAATCAATACTTGTATGATTTAAAGTCTTAGATGTGGAAGATACACGAAGAATGTATGTAATTTGTAAATGAAATTGTATATTTGTTCAAATCGATTAGTAATGTGTATATCTAGTGGATATAACGTCCAATCTATGCTACAATTCATTAGAATACACTTCTTAATGATTAAAATTGTTAATTGAGCTAGAATCAACCCTACACTCCTTATCCAAATAACTTAATAATTACATTTTGGTATAATTAACGACATATATTTTGGTTTACTTACACATAGCATGTTTTGGAATCTTAATAAACTACTAGGTCATTGTTTATGCATTTTAAATGATCCTTATATTAGTATTTCTCAACCAATCCTTAACGGGATAGAAAGAACATCCGTGTCCAGAACAGTCTAGCGACGTTCGGGAAGATTGAATGTTCTTAAAATGTTCGGAATATTTGTTGTTTGGGGTTTGGGGTTTGAGGTTAGGGTTAGGTTTTGGGGTTCAGGGTTAGGCGTAGGGTTCAAACATCTTTTTCTATGTTCTAACCGTGAAAAAAATACCTTTTATTTTTTAGGAAACACGTTTCATTTTGAACGAACTATTTAATAGATAACTATGTTTGGCACATTCAAAAGAACGTTCTAATATCTCAAAAAGAAATGTAACCCCCCCTTCCCCCCCCCCCCCCCCCCGCTATATTTTATACAAAAAAGGGACGCGCGTGGAAGTCGGAACAAAAAAAAAAGGTGGGGCCTTAATGACAACCCCAAAAGTTAAGTTTTAATTAACAATGCGGCTGATCAGTCTTATCAATTCCATCATTTCAAACATCGAACACCCGCCCCTTTCTTCTCTTACACACTTCTCAAGTCTTCTTCTCGAGTCTTCTATTTCGTCGCCGGCCATCTACATTTCTCCGGTAACATCTAAAGGTAAATTTTGTACTATATTGATATTTTTCAAATGAATCGGGGTTTATTTTTTTGCTATTTGGCTATTTCGATAAAGCTAGGATTTTTACGCCTTCTTTCTGGTTCTGGACTGAAATTCTCGTGAAAATCTCTATTTTTTGTTGATTTTTTCGTCAAATAGTTCTGTGTTGTTGTACACATAGTGAAGCTTTTGCATGTTTGTGTTAATAACGATTTTAAGGCCATACTCCTTCTGCTATGTCAAACATCTTCATACAGTGCTCTGAACTTTTGTTAGGATGTTTCAAGTTGCTGATGCATTTTAGATGGATGTTGTTAAAATATATGCTAGCATGTTTACGTTAATAACGATGTCAAACATCTTCATACGGTGCTTGGAACGTGTGTTAGAATTTTTCAAGTTGCTGATGAAGTTTAGGCGTTCACTACATAATCTGATAATTTTCATTCATACTTAAGGAAACAAAATACATATACAAAAGTACTTGACATAATGCTTAGACAAAAGTACTAGATATAATGCTTAGACAAAAGTACTAGATATAATGCTTAAACAAAAGTACTAGTTGTCAGCATTGGGAGAATTTGGAGGAGTATCAAACTGCTCCGGATTCATCCCTTGTTGGAGAAGGAGTCCTAAAAGCATTCTTTCAATACGCTCCGTGCGCTGAATTAACACTTGCCTTATACTCCATACATCAGCAGATAAGCGGTCCACAGCATGGTTGATTGCAGTGATGTCAGTTTGTATACCGGCAATATCCCAGGCGATGTTTCCATAGTATTCGTTATGGTCAGGTTGCGCTGGGGCATAGTGGCCATTAGCGACAACTTCGTTTTGGTTATTTTCCATTTGTGTTTGTTGTCTATGAAGATATTTTGATAATTCAAGTAGGAGGATAATTGTGTGTATGGCGGAACAAGAAAATGTATGTATTTATAGATGAATTTAACATAAAAAACACCAAAAGGCGTGATATGAACATTAAAAAGACGTTCACTATTCTCTAGGTGATGTATCTGGATTAAGTAATGCCTTTTTTCGTATGCAGGTTTTGAGGGATGCTTTCACACCTTTTAATTGCACAAGGCAACCCTTCGCTTGAATCAGCATGACTATTGGGAACAACGCAACCCTTCGCTTGAATCTGTATTATGATCAATTTGAATTATATACTACAAAAATAATAGGAATTTGGAACGCCATTGATAAATGCTCGAAACATTAAGTTAAACGTTCAAATATATAAATATATAAAACATGTAAATTGTTCAAGATTAAAATTCAAAAAGCAACACTTTGAGTTTGGGAGGATTGTCCACTATCCACTCGTTTTGGGCAAGTAGTTCTTTTGTGGCCTGACCTTTTGCAGATGCTACATTTGTTTCTCCTACTTGAAAATACTTCACCAACTGATGGTATCCACTTTTTCCTTCGTCTACCCTTACCCATGTCGATGAAAGGAGGCAATATTCGTCTCTCAAGCAGCTCAGGAGGAACATTCTTAAATTCTTCCGGGGGAACAGCGTTGATCGGTTCTGCATAGGCAAGTATATATGACTCTAACTTGTAATATGCAGAAGTGAAGTCATAGACGCACGCTCCATAGTCTTCTGGACGCAGCATTCTGATAGCCGCCATAGCATGTTTACAGGGTATTAAGTCAATTTGATACTCTCTGCTCGTACAAGTTCTGTTGAGTAAATCGACTTCTGCTCCCTGGCCTGGACTGATGATGGTGAAACCATACGTACCTTTTCGACTAATTGCGAGCTTAGCCCCTTCCTCCAGGTTGAATCTTATTTTTCCTTCTATTGAAGGGACACATATGGTTGACGAGCTCTGGAAGTATAGAATTTTATGCTCGTACTCTGTCAAATTATAGTATAGTTTAAGATATTGTCCCACAGAGATTGGAACCACCTAGGCTACAGATTTATATTGTCTTTGTCACTATTTGAGAGAATCAATTTGGTGATATGAGAGTTATTTAATAGTCCTAAAAATTTAAATAACAGTAGAGTAAATATTTTATGAATTTTTAAAGTAAATAAAAGATAATTAAGATAAAGGTTGGGATACTTTGAATCAGCAAAATAAAATTTTTATAATAAAATCAAAATTTCATTATTTCTTCTCTGTTTAATGACATGGTCGCTTATTTCTAATACAACCAAATCACATAAAAGTAACCAATTAATAACACCTCTTTCGGTTAATGTAGTTAATCGATTGACAGTGAAACAGAGACCTTGTTCAAAGAATGATCATTTATTTCTAATACAACCACTTCACTTAACCACAATATATTAATAGCACCACTCGCGCTTATACTATTAATTTATTGATAGTCAGTGACATTAAATAATAATTGATTAGTAACACCTCTTTCGATTAGTGTAGTTAACCGACTAAAGTAATGATTTAAACAAGAAGAATCTTAGTTGAGTACACCAAGTGAGCAAAAATCTCTTTCAAATAGCTTTTACTAAATCAATAATCTTATTTGAGTCAACTCCTCCGTGAGAATTAGAATTGAAAGAAATAAGATAAAGATTATGGTTAATCCTGGTGTATAAAGATGATAAAGAGAAAACCCCAACATAAAAATATAACAAAATCAAGACTTCCATTATAAAAACTTTATTAAGCTTCAACTAATATCCCAACCAAAGAAAATTACTCCATTATGGAGAAAAAAAATAATATTTCTACAAAGAAGAAATAATTTATAAAACTAAAACAAAGCCAATAGGAAAACATGTTTTTACACAGCAGATGGGATGCTTGTTCACCGTAGAAGACGATCTATTTATAGGGGTTGAACTTAAGCAAAAACCGTAGTAATGCCATTACTAAATTAGTAATGCCATTACTGGAACAATGATGCCATCTCTGGATTAATAATGCCATTACTGGAACAATGATGCCATCTCTGGATTAGTAATGCCATTACTGAGCCAATATCCCCATTTCTAGAACAATGATGCCATCTATGGGTTTCAATTTTGCATGTGTTGTCTTCCTTTTCCACGGTGGATGTTCTCAATTCTTCTATGCCTACTTGTTCTTCTATTTCCTTCATTCTCTTTACCTGCAATATGTTTTAGAAATATTTGCACATATTTGAAGATAATACCATATATTTTATTTAAAAATATTAATATATATAATAATTTATGTATTTAAAAATATATAAAATATATAACCCACACTTAAATATTTGCTCGTCCTCGAGTAAAGGACACAACATAAAGTAGCAGCTGAAAACATTAAGAAGAATGAGAATTTTCGGCAAACAAGAATCAACTAAGACCAAACTTCAAGTTCAAATGATCTTTATCCGTATTCATGTTCACCGATTGAGAATTAAAATCACAATATTTTCTAATCCCAATGTGTCTCAGCAAATGAAGAGAGATGCCCATGAATCACACATTATATAATATAAAAGAATAAGGGCATAGATAGAAAAATTCTCACTCTCAACAAAGAAGTATCTCTAGCTATTGAAAATTACCATAGGCTTGTATATCATGTGGCTCTCCACTAATGTAGGAATCTTTGAGTTTAGATCATGTAGGTCTTTTCTTTTGGTTGTAATGTAGGCTTAGGGACAGGTATGATATATATTAATATGAGTGACTCGAGTCCTTATAGACAACACAATACATTGACATTCAAGTATCACTTTGTCTTCCCTTTTCTGAAACAATCAACATTTTTTTTTTCATATTTTTTTTTATCAGACCCCATATCTCTCAATCTTTCCTTTTCTTTTCATGATGGAGCTATCACAAATTTTCTTTGTAGCACTTTTGTTTTCTTTTCATTCTTTTTTTTTTTTTTTTGAACTGATTGCATTATCAATAATGAATAAGCTCAGCAATAACAATTTTGCCGTATTCTTTCACAACTACCCCCTCATAGTTTATTTTTGTATTAAAAAATATATCCCTGATATTTTTTTTTGTAAGTGCCAAAAAGGGAATATGGTGAATAAATAGATGTGACAACAAAAATTAGGCGAAGTGTTAAAGTTTGGTAATCAAGAAAAATAAGGGATAATTCATTTAGGCTCAACAAAGCCGACTAGGGATAAAAATATTATGGTAGGTTAATTTTGGTCATGGTTTAGGAAGGAAGGCCTACTTTCATCTCACAACTCAAAAATCTACCTAGAATTTCGCCTCAAACCACATTCAAGGCAAGTTCTGGATTTCCAAATAAGCAAGAGAACTGATAATAACCTGACAACACAATACACTTGGGATTAGCAAAAATTATAATTTTAATCACCAATAAACAAAAATGAGTTTGGAAAGATATTCTTAGAACTCAAGAATGGTACCCAATCAAATCTGTTTTTCCAAAATCTCATTCTATGAAAAATCATGTTTTTAGCTGATTTATTTATTGAAAATCCTAAAAGATGTTCAGTTCAAAATATTACGACCATGGCAAAGAACTGAACAAAGAAATCCATGGAAGTATACGAAAGAAGTTATGCTAATTTTATTTTTTTTTTACAAAAGAAAAACACATTAAAAAAATAAAAAGATTATATATACAAATTTATATATAAAAAGTAAATCAATAAAAGGTTTAAAAGAAAAAAACACACAAAAAATTGAAAACACACACATATTTACACACACAAAAATATATATTCCTCTACCCCCACGCTTAAAATATTGTCAAGTCCTCGTGACAAATAATTTAAATGAAAAAGGAGGTAAAGGGGCTCCCCAAATTTTTATTTCTTTTTTCGCCTGGAGCTTGTGAACTCCAAACCAAATTTTGAATCAATTTTTCTTTTTCGCTCCATAGGGTTACTTTTGGAGCTCACTTGGCCAAGAACAACATAAAATAGTTTCTTTATACGCACATCCCGCTCTTTCTTAGCCTTTTCTCGAGCGGGCACTTCTTCATACATGTGGACCCCAAATTGAATTTTGTATTTTTTGAGGGGATCACTCCATGTATTTTCCTGAAAATCTCCAACAACAAAATCCAAAGAATTGTAAGTAGAATAGGAAGATAAAGGAAAATGGTCAATTGTATATTTTGTTTCTTTTTGATAATCAAAGGCCATTTTTTCCTCAATCTCTTCTATATCATGTTGAGTTGGTGGACAATTGGAGGATATTGTGAACTCTTCTTCATTTAATTCAAAACCAGTCAAATCATTATCATTATCCATCTCCACTAGATCAAGTTTTTCTTCTTGAGTAGTAGATTCATTCTCACAAGATTCATCTTTTTGAGTTGGTCCATCCTCACAAGATGTAATTCCATTTACAGGTTCACCACAAAAATCTAAGGAGATTGCCATATTTATTAATTGATTCACATGCATTGTTAGGTTCGTAATGGCTGTTTGGTTCTGTGTAAATTTCTCGTCAATAATTTTCGTGAAATTATACACAGTTTCTTTTAAGCACTCATTCTCCCTTTGTGGTGGTTGACACATGTTCCAATTCTCACCAGAATATTGGTTACACTCCGGATTGTAACCATATTCATTAGAATCAATGTACCTGTGACTCTGAGGACTAGAAACAACGTAAGATTCTTCATAAGATGAACAAAAGAAATAAGAGTTACCTGCTTCACATTCATGGATGAGGTGATTTCCACCGCAATATTCACAAGTAATAGACCTTTGGCTAACTTTATTAATTATTTGTTCAAGGTCTTTGATTCTCCCAGAATTTACATAGGTGAATGTGTTACTTGTTGGACATTCAAATCTTTGGTGGTTGTCTCCACAATACTCACAGATAATATCTTTCGGACAATATTTTTCTACCAACTCAACAAGACTTTCATTTGGCTGGTTAAAATTCATTTTCAGAGTGTTGGAAGAGAATTCATATTCAGGTTTTTTTTTTTCATTTTTTTTGTCAACTTTTGTTTCCTAGCACTTGTCAGATACTAGGAAGCAAAATACTTGAAGAAAAAGAAAAAAAATCTCAAAGTAGTAATAAGACAATTAATCTGAAGTAGATGCTTACCAATCTCCGGCAACGGCGCCAAAAATTTGACGAGCTTTGAGAGTATAAGATTTTATGCTCGTACTCTGTCAAATTATAGTATAGTTTAAGATATCGTCCCACAGAGATTGGAACCACCTAGGCTACAGATTTATATTGTCTTTGTCACTATTTGAGAGAATCAATTTGGTGATATGAGAGTTATTTAAAAGTCCTAAAAATTTAAATAACAGTAGAGTAAATATTTTATGAATTTTTAAAGTAAATAAAAGATAATAAAGATAATGGTTGGGATACTTTGAATCAGCAAAATAAAACTTTTATAATAAAATCAAAATTTCATTATTTCTTCTCTGTTTAATGACATGGTCGCTTATTTCTAATACAACCAAATCACATAAAAGTAACCAATTAATAACACCTCTTTCGGTTAATGTAGTTAATCGATTGACAGTGAAACAGAGACCTTGTTCAAAGAATGATCATTTATTTCTAATACAACCACTTCACTTAACCACAATATATTAATAGCACCACTCGCGCTTATACTATTAATTTATTGATAGTCAGTGACATTAAATAATAATTGATTAGTAACACCTCTTTCGATTAGTGTAGTTAACCGACTAAAGTAATGATTTAAACAAGAAGCATCTTAGTTGAGTACACCAAGTGAGCAAAAACCTCTTTCGATTAGCTTTTACTAAATCAATAATCTTATTTGAGTCAACTCCTCCGTGAGAATTAGAACTGAAAGAAATAAGATAAAGATTATGGTTAATCCTGGTGTATAAAGATGATAAAGAGAAAACCCCAACATAAGAATATAATAAAATCAAGACTTCCATTATAAAAACTTTATTAAGCTTCAACTAATATCCCAACCAAAGAAAATTACTCCATTATGGAGAAAAAAAAATAATATTTCTACAAAGAAGAAATAATTTATAAAACTAAAACAAAGCCAATAGGAAAACATGTTTTTACACAGAAGATGGGATGCTTGTTCACCGTAGAAGACGATCTATTTATAGGGGTTGAACTTAGGCAAAAACCGCAGTAATGCCATTACTAAATTAGTAATGCCATTACTGGAACAATGATGCCATCTCTGGATTAATAATGCCATTACTGGAACAATGATGCCATCTCTGGATTACTAATGCCATTACTGGAACAATGATGCCATCTCTGGATTAGTAATGCCATTACTGAGCCAATATCCCCATTTCTAGAACAATGATGCCATCTATGGGTTTCAATTTTGCATGTGTTGTGTTCCTTTTCCACGGTGGATGTTCTCAATTCTTCTATGCTTACTTGTTCTTCTATTTCCTTCATTCTCTTTACCTGTAATATGTTTTAGAAATATTTGCACATATTTGAAGATAATACCATATATTTTATTTAAAAATATTAATATATATAATAATTTATGTATTTAAAAATATATAACTATCAATGGTTGAAACCTCGAGGAACTCCGTAGCTCTCACGTGAAATTTTTCACCAAATGTCCGATTGATATGATTTAATAGGGCAACAATAGGATATTCTCTTTCATCCCTCAGCATTGCATTTGTGGACTCAGAAATGTTCGAGGTCATCACTGCAAATCTGAAATTGTAACAAACAAACAAAGACCTTAATGCTAAATACGTCTAATCTAAGTGCGAACATTAAGCATGCGATCGGAACAGCAATAATTACGTTATACACATCATTGGTACTATTTTGAACGTCAGTTAGAATGTTCTCGACTTAATTGCCATGTAAACATAGAACATTCCAACGCAAGGTTCAGAGCATTTGGTATGAATGTTCATACTCGTGTACCTGTGCCCAGGGAAAAAACATCTGCTCCATTTATGGAACCCCACGTCATCTTGAAGATATCTGGCAACCCTTGGATCGTTGTCTTCGATTTGCTTAAAGTGCGTTCTGAAATCCTCCACATGATATGCATCTGCTGCCAAGTAATAGGACCCCAGGTGGTCTCCAAACTGAAACTTTGTACGGATATTTTGAGCAAGGTGCCTCGTGCAAACTCCGTAGTGAGCTTGGGGAAACCACTTGGCAACTGATTTTGCTATGCTTTTATGCCTGTCTGAAATGACGCTCAACTCATCATTGTACTGGGCTATGTCAACCAATTGTTCCAAAAAAAAATCATAAGAAGCATCACATTCTTTGTCCACAACGCAGAATGCAACAGGGAATAAGTGCTTCTCTGCATCCTGGGCAATGGCAGACAACAACACCCCGCTGTAATTGCCTGACAAATGAGTCCCATCAATAGCAAGGACTTTCCTCATATACAGAAAACTCCTAATCCAAGATCCGTAAGATATAAAAAAATACGTAAACCTCCCACAACTATCAAGCTTCAAAGCTGTCTTGCTTCCAATATTATGGGACCTTACCATATAACTGTATGCCTCCAAAATTTCATAACTGTGTTCATGTGTGCCTCTTGCTATTGCCTTTGCAATCTCACATCCCTTCAAACTTTTCCAATAACTAATGTTGTATCCCAATTCTCTGTTAAATGCAACTCTGATGTCTTTTGGTGCTATTCCTTTCCTCTCAATGTACCTATCCTTAATGTATTCACCAACAACATCAGCTGTGGCATGTGTATGGTAGCTTTGCAGGTGCTGCACACCGCACGTGTGCTCGCCATTGTAGATTGTAATATAACATGTATCACTACTATGATACCTCAATGCTCGAAGCCACCACTTGCAATTTGCATCAACACATCGGGCATAAAACAACTTTTTTGTATTCTTCACAGCTTTGAAAGAAAAAGGCTTCCTCACTGCAGCAAGCCTAAACTTCACCACTAATTCTCGCTTGTTCTTGAAAGTCATACCCTTTACAAAACCTGTGTCGTCTTGTCCAAAAAAATCGTTGCGGCTGCTCTGTGATGGTACTCTTACTGAAGGATTACCAACTACTTCTCCACCTTCTTCACCTTCTTCGTCTGCCTCTCCACCTTGTTTTAATTCATCTTCATCCATCTCAACATGCATATCTTGTTCATTTGAACTTGAAATTCCTTCAGGCCTTGGAATCACACTAACCCTTAGTGTTGGCCTAGCCCCAGCTGGGTCTACATCAGCTATATAAAGCTGAACATCATCATCAGTCCTAATTTTAGATGGAGCGGTCTTTTGCTTTGCGGCAACACTCAGCATATATGAAATGCAAAGATCCCTAGGATCATCACTTACCCCCAACTGCGTATGATTTTTTGTTGACAAGTTCATCATATGTAACATTCCTACTCACAAGGATATGGCTTGTCTCTTTCAACTTAGGAATCCAAGCATAGCATTTCGAGCGCTCAACCCATTCACCGAGAAAATCAACTCCTAGTAGTATGTTGTCCCCCATTACTTTAACGATATCTGCAAGATAGGATAAACATTCATCAAATGTGGTCCAGGTAGCAAAGGATACTGGAACATCGAAAAATAGATCCGAACATGCCAAAGGATGTTTAAGAATACAAGCGTACCGATGTGTAACATCTATACATCAGTTCCGACCATCTACAAAAATGTTCCTACATTATGAATAGCATTTACTGAACATGCTGTAAGATTATTCGGGCAACCAAAATTATGTTCCGTAACTCTGACTAGCACAATAGGAACATCAAAAGGATTGTCCTGACCATCTAATACAATGTTCCATAATTGTGACTACGTTGTACGAGCATTTGTAGAACAATCTATAGGATGTTGCGATCGTCACGGTAAGATGTTTCAAAACAACAACATACTGTTTAAAAGGGTTTTTACAAAAATTAGAATAGTAGAGATTAGCAAGACGGGGGTTTACACTTACAGGAGATATGGGACTTGTCAAGCTTTCCAGTTTGAAGTAATGCCCAACGTTATTCAAACAATTCCAATGACAAGCTTTCCAATTTGAAGTAATGGCCAACCAGTAAACATTATTCAAAGCATTTCAACATCAAGCAGACCAAATAAAAGTAATGCCAACCAGAAATTGTTATTCAAAGAATTGCAGCGTATTTTTCCCAAATTATTTTTTCAATTAGAGTCAATAATACCTAATTAACCGAAAAGGATTTAGATCTGACAATATTTTGTGTTTGGGAGAGTTGGAATGCAAGAATAATAGCGAAAATGAAGAGAGATTGAAGAAAGAAGATGCGCAGCAGCTATGGTGTTTTCAGGCCGCGAGGGAGAAGAGAAAGGAGGAGAGAGAGAGAGAAAGGAGGGAATAAACGAAGGGAAAAATATTTCCCTAATTTGACAAATTTTATTTTTTATATACATGAGGACCAAAGTGTAAGAAATAAAACTTTAAGGTGAAGAGGAGTGAAGAAAAAAATTATGTTTAAATGCCTTAATCAAGTGTCTCTTTTGCCTATTTGCACTCTTGAGTGTCCTTTTGACCAAATGTCCCGTCAAAGTTGAACATACATGAATTGGTCTTTAACACTTTACTTGATCCAACCACAACTCACAATCGACCGAACCAGAAATGACGTTGCGGTTATTGAAGCCAACGAATGGTGTATGGCGCCGATGGATTAGCAGCGCTTCTCATAGCAAAACAACGGTAATGAGCTTTGGTGATGGAAGCCACGGTGCTTTGGGCCTGCCGTCGTCCATCTTGGGTTTGGGCTCCGACGCTTACGAGCCCACTCCTATTCCGGGCCTCCCTCCCGACGTCGTTTCGGTCACTGCAGGTCACTTCCATTCCCTTGCCGTTACTTCTGAGGGCCATGTTTGGGCTTGGGGCCGTAACAGTGAAGCCCAACTTGGCCGCGATTCTCTTTCTCCCAGGTCTATCCCCTACCCTATTGACATTTTGTGATTACACTGAGCATGGAGTTAAAGAAATAAATTATTGACTTTTGAAATATGTGGTCTAAATATTCTGTAAGATTAAGTTCAAGTTACATTATTTATTTCTAACTTTTAAAATGTGTCAATTCTTTTTTTCGGACGAGTTGTTTTTTTGAGCTGAAGGAGTAGCAAAGCCACCCTTTGCCACTCCTTTGCTCGAAAATTACACCGTGTTCATTGGTAAACATTTTTTTATATGTGAATATACGTGCAGTTCCCTTGATTTTTTTTATGTGTTTAATTCTTTATATTTTAATACCCCTCAGTAAAAATCCTAGCTCCCGCGCTACTGAGCTTCATGCTAAGTACTACCTAATGACATTTGCTAGTCTAATATCTTTAGTCCACATCCATGTTTTTACCTCAGTTATAAGGAAAGATTATTGATAAACTAATTTCAATAGGAACGAATTAGCAAAAGCTATGTGTATACAGATGAAGGATAGCTGCGGGAAGGAGGGTATCCATCTACAAGTATTTAGAGGTCCTTTGAGTCCCTTTTTTATTGGTATAGGTTGTTTGACAGTTTGAGTCCTTACTCTCATTGAATTAAATGATTTAGAATACTTTCAGAAGGGTTACTTTGTAAAGTAATTAACATGCTTTGTTTCTGAGGACACTATAGAACTCTAACAATTGCTGCTTATTATATCTAGATGACTAACATTCCAAGAAACATCGTCATCCTTCCGAAAGATGATACTAACAAACCTGATGTATCGAAATCATCAGTTCCTTTAAGTTCTGGCTATAGAAAAATTGTAACAGCAGTAGACAAGTTGTTTGGTCAATCAGAAAACCACAACCTAGTTCAAGAGTACCTATTAAAGTATGTTGCATGATAACACTGACGAAAGCAGATTGCTTATATGCACAAAAATAGAGTTTATTTTTCTTGGTGTCTTAATTCTTTCTTCCTTTAGGTTTCAGTTGTGCTAGAATTCTTGTGATATCCTGACTTATCTTTATTTCTATGTCTCTATGAATATCTATTTGTTTTTTTCTCTCTTTTCTTTTCTGCGAATTAGAATTTTTTATAATCAGGCTCCTCGATTCTGTTTGCTGTCTTGGTTGATAAGAAACTAATCCCTCTTCATCATTTTCTTGGTAGCCTGATGAATTTACTTTTTATATATTGCATACATTTCCTCCTCTATCATGTTTAAATCCTTTCTTCTTCTTTTACCATTTTAAGTAGGTGGAGGGTGGGTGGTTCATGGTTGGTGTGTTTGTATGACTAAAATGGAAATCCTCTTTGTCGACCTGTTCAGAGAATCGTGGAACGAGCCTAAAAGAGTAGAAGGATTAAATAAAGTGAGAGTTCAAGCCGCATTTGCATCGGGTGCCATTTCTGCCGCCATTGGAGACGATGGATCTCTGTGGGTTTGGGGAAGTTCCAAGCGCGGGCAGCTTGGTCTTGGCAAAGGAATCACCAAAGCTGCTTTACCTTCCAGAGTTGAAACACTTTCTGGAGAACAGATAGTTAAGGTGGTCATCCAATCACGTTTAAGGTAGAAGAAGTTCTACTTGTCAAAAGAATAGGTAGAAAAGGTTTAACTGAAAGCACATAATGATATGATGCGCAAAAATAGTAACCAAGTTAAGTAGATTGTTCATAGTGTCCGAACTGTTTAAAAGATAATTTTTGTAAGCTCATCCATGTTGTCAATTCAATGGTATTGACAGGTCTCATTAGGTTGGGGGCATGCTCTCGCATTGGCTAAAGGTGGGAATCTGTTTGGGTGGGGATATTATGCAGATGGCAGAATAGGCAAGATAGGTAGAGAGTTGGAGATATCTCCACTAGAGTCAAATAATACTAAATTAAGATCAAGAGAAGAACCCTCTGCAATTGAAACGGCTGAGAAGTTAGTCATGGAAGCCATGGAGAAGGAAAAGGATATGCCTATAATTTGGGAGCCTGGTACAGTTGAGGAACTACAAGGGTTAGAAGTTGCAGATATGGCTTGCGGACTTGATCATTCTTTAGTCCTTTCCTGTAAGTCACATTCTTGATATTAGATATTTTAGATGTGTGCTAATCTGTTTTGATGGTTGTTTTTATATTTTCTTATTTAAGGTGATGGGACACTATTTAGTGGTGGAAGCGATGTGTATGGCCAGTTAGGAAGAGTGAACAGAAACTTGGGAATGCAACAAGTTGATATACCCTTCCGTCCTATTTCCATAGCTTCAGGTTTAGGGCATTCTTTAGCAGTTTGCAGGGGTCCTTCATCTGAAGCAACAGGAGATGCAACAAGTGTTGTAACATGGGGATGGAATCGAAGTTGTCAACTTGGGAGGGAAGGTCCAGACAACATTCCTCAGGTTGTTGAAGGGCTGGCTGGCGAGACACCTATTTCTGTATCCGGAGGTCGGGCACATTCCCTTGCGTTGACAGCTAAGAAAGAGGTTTGGGCTTGGGGCTGTGGGAAGAATGGGAGGCTTGGGTTGGGCAGCTCTGCTGATGAAGTAGAACCAATGTTGGTTGACTATCTGGAAGGTTCTGAAGTTATTCAAGCTGTTGCAGGTTTGGATCACAGTCTAGTTCTTGTTGCCGAATAATGCAGAGTTGAGAGTACATTCTTGTAATTCTTCCTGTGATCTCTTAATTCTGTTTGTTTTAGCTTCAGTTGCTTTATTTCAATAAAGTGATAGAACTACTTGCATTTGCCATCTAAATCAGCTTTAAAATTGTCATTTGCCACAAAGAGAGTGTAGAGAGCCCTTGTAATAAATGTAGAAAAATTATGAAATATCGTTATCCTTTTCCAGTGGAGAACCTATTCATTCTTAATTACTACCAAACTAGTTTTCTATGAATTCTTGCTATTGCAAGCATCAAAACAGATGATGCAATGTCAAAATGATTGCCCTTGTTTGACTGCTTCAATGTGGTTGGCTAGTACTGTCTGACGAGGAAACAGATAATGAATAACAAGCTCAAGGATGCCATGGCTGTTGACAGTTTGAGATTTTATGGATACTTGCTTTCTTCTGTTAGAGGATTCTTTTCTGCAGGCATAAAGCGATTTGACTTCTAGGCAGATGAAGTGGCAAATTGTTTAATCATGAAGAGAACTTCCTTTACTTTTTTATTCCTTAACATATCTGCTCTTGCCAATTTTGGGATTAATATTCCTCCACTGTCCATCATCTATGTTTCTTTCTGTTTTGTTATCTTTAAGATAAGATAAATCCATCAAGCTGAAGACTTTGATCTTAGTAAAAATTTAGAAACACCATCAAGAATAAACGTGTGCTTTCAAAAGATGAAAGAAGTAAGCTTTGGGAAATTGTATCATTAGTGTCTTTCTGCTGAATGGCAAAAAGGATCCTGCTAATGGAGAGAAGTGGATATCATCTACAAAACTAGTGCTTAGACCTTAAAAGTTTGCAGGGCTGTCATCTAACTGTTTCTCATCTTCTATATCCACCTCCAAGATTTCCTGAAAATAAAAGAATAAATACAAAGAAAAGTCCTTGCTTAAAAAGTCACAGAGATGAAAGAACTAAGCACCAGCTAAACTACAATTAGTAGTGCTATTTTTTGTACCGACAATGTATATAAGTTAAATCCCAAGAAATGCTTACCGGGATTCTCTGCTTCAAGTAATTGCCAAGTCTTGCTACAACAGTAGAACGTGTATGCCAAAACTTGCCACTTAGTCTAAGCTTCACATAAGGGCCATCCACATCTGCAAGTTCAGCTTTCCCTGTACATTAAATTTCCTTTGTCAATAAAAAAAAAAGGAAGACAATTTCCTAAATTCCTTTGATGAGAAATCACCTGTTATCCCAACTGTAGTATCAAAAAGCTGTGCCAACTGCAAAACCCAATAATAAACAAATAAATAAGTAGATAAGATTCTACAACTGAATCAATTTCACTATTCACAAAACAAAATGGTGTACCTCAGTCTTTGCATCTTCTAAGACCTGAATGATGTTGTCTTCAGTCAAATCAAGAGGTGAAAGTGAGGCTGATATTGTAGAGAATATAGGCCTTGTTTTCCTTATCCTTGATGACAACCGTAGGTTTTTTACCCTTGTTGTAATGGCTCCATTCTTTAGCTTTGAGGCTGACACAATCTGAAGATGTGATAGCAACAGAGAAGCAGAGGTGAATTTAGATGGTGATGAAGATAATTGTTGTAGATGGCAGTGGTGAAGCTGCAGTGTCATCTTTTGATGTTATCCCTTCTCTTTCTTGCCGAGGGAATTTGTGGCTATTGACTAAGTAGAGACTTTTCTCAGAAAATCAAAAATAGAAAAACGGAAAAGGGTAAAAAATGCAGCTATGATAAATGCATTTTTGTCTTCCTTCCACTTATCAAAAGATTTCACTACATATACCCCCTTATTCTTGGTTATATTTTTTTGTACCCACTTAAGAATGATTTAGCAAATTGACCTCGGTAGGCAACACTTCACGTTATAGATCTACAAGTGTTCCATCGGGAGAAACACTTCAAGTATAAATTGCAAGTGTTGTCTGCAAGGCAGCACTTCAAGTTATCTAGGTAGAATATTGACAGAGATAAAAGGTCAAGTGCTGATATAGGGGCAGCACTTGTCATTTTATACTTGAAGTGCTGCCCCCGTGGGTGCACTTGTCAAGTTTAAAACTTGAAGTGTTGCCCCGAGAGAGTACTTACTTAAAATTAGCGAGGTCATTCTTGTAAAACCACTTTAAGCGAGATCAATAAGGCAAACTATTGCCTAAGATGTCATAGTTTTGTAAATTACAGTCCACTTATTGACTTAAAAGGGATTTTTTTACTTATATACAATTTTACATACTTTATTATAAAAAATAGCAATATTATCGATATTACATGACATATCTTTATATACAAGTTGCTACAAACAATTAAAAAAAAAATTCTAGCCTTCACTTCACATCCCTCCCCCCTGTTGCCCCCCCTGTTGCCTGCTGTTCCCATTGCACCGTTGGTCTGCCGCCGCCGGTCTGCAGAAACAGTCTGAAACTGTACAAAAACTATGCAGAAACGCAAAAATAGTGTAGAATTAGGCAGAAATAATGCAAAAAAATAGTGCAAAAACTGTGTAGAAATTATTCAAGCAAAAAAGTAAATAAACGCAGAAATGGTGGAGAAATGCAGAAACAATGCAAAAATGCAGAAATAGTTAGATACAATGCAGAAACAGTAAAAATACAGTGGGATACAACAAAATAAAAAAAGATGAAAAAATATCAAATCTAGCCAAGAAATACTAGATCCGAACGAAAAATATAAAAAATGATCGAAAAATATAAGCTAGATATAGAGAAAAAAAGAGAAAGAAAAATAATGGAAATAATAAAGATGCGGACAAAAAAAAAAGAATAGAAAAGAAAAAGGAAATAAAGTAAACTAAGAAAGTAAATAGAATCTGAAAGCAGGGGGGATTTAATATAGGGAATCAAGGTATGAGAGGTAATGAAGCAAGGTGAGAGGATACGAAATATGTAAAAACTTACCAACAAAGTGACATGGTGATTGTAGTTTGGTGTTGGCCAAAATTTTGAAGCTAGATCTACACCGATTTCACGAGAATCTGGAAAAAGTAATAGCGAAAATGGAAAGAGAGTATAGAGAGGAATCCAAAAATGTATTTTTTTTTAATTTTACGGCGGTGGTCCATCGGCGAAGCAGCGGTTGTAGATATTTTTCGGTGTGGGAGGAGGAGCAGTAGTGAGAGGGAGAGAAGACGGGAGGGAAGAAGTGGGAGAAGGAGGCTTAGGTTTTTTCTCTTTTGCTATATTTTGTAATAAAGTCCTTATTTCCTTTATATTTTCTAATTTGCACCAAAATTTCTCTATATTTTATAAAAAGGTCCCCAAATTGCACTTTTGTGTAATTTTTCGCTTAAAAAAAGTCTCCTCTTATAGTCGAGCAGTGCTCACTAATCAAGTTGGGAAGGCCCAGCGAACAATGTTAATTTTGGCTCATTTGTAGAAATATGACACCATAAGCAATGGTTTGCTTTTTTGCCCATGCTAACAGTGGTTTTGCGAAAATGCTCCCGTTAAGTTTAATGAAAAAATTATGGACGGAAACACACATGTCAAACTCTTGGTACGAGGCCAAGACTTACCTTTGACCGCTCTCTATTTGCCAACACTTGCTCCTTGAAGTGTTGGTAAAAGGCAACACTTGCCAGCACTTGGTCGTAAGTGTTGGAAAAATGCCAAGACTTGCCTTTGTCCCCTCTCTATTTGCCAACACTTGCCCATCAAGTGTTGGTAAAAGGCAATACTTGCCGCACTTGGTCATAAGTGTTGGCAAAAGGCCAAGACTTTCTCCTTTCGATTTCTTCCTGTATTCTCGCCATATGAAGTGTTGGCAAGACAAAACTTTCCCTTGAAGTCTTGGCCCCGTACCAATACTTATAAATTTTTGCCTTGAAATCTTGGTTTCGTGCCAATATAAGGGTATTTTGCTAAAATATTGTTAAATGGGGGAAATCTTGCAAAACCACTCCTTATGGAGGGCATCCGGTGAAATTTTTTTGCTTAATTTTCGAGGAAGATTTTGATGACTAGCTGGTTTTTGAAATGCTCAAAGAGAAACAACCAACAACTACAAACTTTTGAAAAAGTAGTCATATTATAAGAACTCGTTTTTTTAAAGACTAGCTACAGGAAAAATTATGAGAATTTGAACTAAACTCTAGGAAAATTTCCTGGGATTTAGTTCAAATTTCAAGGAAATGCTCATGGAGCTTCATATTTGAATTCCCAGAAAATTTTGCTAGGACGTTTGAACTAAAATTTTCAAAGTCTCAGGAAAATTTCCTGGGACTTTATATTTAGCTCTCCCCAGGAATTTTCTTGGGATTTAAAAAATTTTAGAGTAAAATCCCAAGAAAATTGTTTAATTTTATATGTGTTTCTTAAATATAGTAATTCATCTAAAAACTTTCAAACGTTGGCTATTTCTCATCCAGCGTGTTACTAACGAGCTACAAGATCAAATTTTTGCTCTCATCTGATCTTTTTAGATGGAAAAATGATGTGCCTATGGGTGGGGCAACATGCGGTCATTACTTAGGGGAATTTACATCACATGCCCATAAAAACAACTTATTTATCCTTTTATGCCCATTAAAAATTATTTTTCACTCACTAGTACACATACAATCCATCTTATTTACAGTCTTTGCCCATTAGGCCCAATTTATTTACAACAACTATGCTATATTTCTTAAATTAGTCTAAAGCAGATCAAAACATGCATTATATACAGCTACAGTATACTGAATTTATGTATTTTAAAGCAGCAGTGAAATAAGCACTGTATACCCCGTAGAGTATACTGAAAACAGGTGCCAAATAATCACTGTATAACCCCCTAGAGTATATTGAATACAACAATATACCTCTATGGTATACACTGCTCGAATAGGTTGGAATGTACTAAAACAGCGCCACATATGCACTATATACCGCCTGCAGTATATTTCATTCAGCAGTATACCCCTATGGTATACTGTTAAAATTTAAGTCGATATATACAAACACAGTTGTCAAATAAGCACCGTATACCCCTCTACAGTATACTGCATTCAGCAGTATACCCCTATGGTATACTGTTAAAATTTATGTTGGTACCAACTATTTGATGTTTTACATTATCGTCAATAGGAGGTTTTTTTGCAATTCGTTTGAAATCCATAAATCAAGATTTTGAAATAATTGGCACAACCGACGACAAATCAAAGTATAATTGGCAATACCAAGCAAAATTGTTGCGTCTTTGTCCTAATCATGCTAATCAAAGTACACTACCGGAAAGAGATGCAGAATAATTGACAAGTCATGTGGTTTCCTTGTGTTCTATAACAGTAGCATTAGTAATAGATTTGTGTGGTGAAATGGTCATTTCTGTTCTACTTATTAAAAATGTGGCTATTTTTAGTTTGGATGTCATCTTACTGTAGATATAGCCTAAATATTTCAAACTATTTTTTGTCAAATTATTCACAATACTGATGCATACGGTAAGCTCATGATGTCGTTTATGATATACAGGTGCATATCTTTTGAGACTGTAAATGTTCATTTCGGACTAAATATGATGTTATGTTGCTCTAAACACTTTAGCAATATAGTTAAAGTAGTATACCAACAAACTAAACTGTACACTAAAGCGTATCAAGGTACTTCAAGGTATCAGCCAGAGATTCAATGCCAATCGACCTGCAAAACACACAAAACTTGTCCATCTGCTTCTAGAGTCTAAGGAGACACAAACATGACAAGTATTGATGGTGAACGTAAATGCTGGAGAGATCTAGGGTTAAGGGTATGATATTGTGAATGTGAAATGTTGAAGAGAACTAGGATTTTCTAAGAGTAAAATAGAAAGTCTAGTTATTAAGGGGCGTATACCTAGTTGCACAAGTCAAAACAGTATACCATTAGGGTATACTGCATACTAGAAAGGTATACAAAATGATATTTGTATACTGCCGTAAGCTGACAATCTTCAATTCACGTATACCTTTGTAATATTCAGTATACCTTTCTGGTATACTTCTTTAATTTTGTCCCAGTATACCCTGGTGGTATACAGTCACATATTTTTATAAGCCATAAAGCCATAAAACTGGTTTTCAAACATAATAAGCAAACTTAAATAAACAATAATGTTTAATTAAAGCATAATACAAGTCGTTAAAGTACAAAAGAGAACCATCATGGCTACACTAAATAGTGACATTGATAACAGCCATATTAACCAAAAAAATTCAACAGGATTTAAAAACTAATGCCTAGACAGTACATTACTAGTTAAATATTCTAATCAGCTAGGGTAGAGTCTTCATTAACACATTTCTACTTCTTGCATTTTGTTTCATAGACCATCTGTAATCTTGCAGCATTTTGCACAGGATCCTCAGAATTGCTAGGCTCTATTCAGGATCACTTTCTTCGTGGTTTATAGTTTTTTTAGAGCCATACTCCCACAAAAGTGCAGCATATCTATACCGAAATCGCTCAATGTTAAAATCATTAGCTTTAATAGGGATTTTCTCTATGAGGTGCTCTGCAAAACTAGCTACAAACGCTCCACAATCCCTGCACACACATACATTACACAGAATGTCAAAACACAAACCTGAATAACATATTAACTAATGTGAATAATATACATGGGAGAAAGAGTCCTTACGCTAATGACTGGCTTGGAAGATTTTCAACAAATACAACTTTATACGGCTTTGTCAACGTCTGGCCAATGTGTAAGCCATCGTGCAAAACAATATCTTTCCTCTTATCATAAAACCCAATTTTGCATAGAAACAAAGGAACTACAAAGGCATAAGCATTGACCATCTCTTCAACAGCTTTAGATTTCCACCTAGACTGCATGGAGTCATATACAAGGATGGTCCTAGTTCGTAGTGACAATATCAATAGAATCCAATGCGAATTTTTCTGGACATGACCAAAACTGAGCACAACATCAACATTATACCATGGAGTGTTGCAATTCAAACAACAACCAGTCATGTACTGCTCAATTATATGTCATCCCTCCAGCATTTCTATAGATACTGCTCCTCTCAACTGCTGATAAACATTTTGAACGGTGTTGTGAAAATCATAATCAGTAGTTGTAAACTTTGCTTCAAGACTATGCTTCATCTTCTTCCGCAGATAGTAGAAGATGACATCTAGATGCTGAATATGGTTTGATGAGTTAACACACAAAATGAGAAGCGACAACAATATAGTGACAGTTATACAATTAATTAAAAACACAAGAAAATTCTGGAAAAATAAAATCACATACCCGAGAAGACAATGGGCTCCTATTAGTGTTTAACGCCCGGAACCAATCCTTATCGTTAATCTTGGCAACCACAAAATCAAGAGGTGGATTAAGAATATCATCTTTTTTCTTGCTGTCAAATCAGCAATACATAAAATAAGAAAGACAAAATATAAAAAAGTAAACCACAAAGTGAGCAAATTCGTATACCAGTAAAGTATAATGTATACTTAAAGGTATACTAACTAAGTAATAAAATGACCAAATTTGTAAAACAAAGTAAATTTGGTATACCAGTAAAGGTATACCAACTAAGTACAAATACTTACTGTCCCTTGCGCTTGTGCATTGCTTTAGTCAATGCAACCAAAGGTTCGTCATCACAGTCCGTTGTAATAGACATTTCAAATGGAACCGTCCAGTCACAATTTGTTTCTTCTTCTTCGAGAAGTTGCAAGATGAATCTTGGACTGGTGGATCTTTTCTCTTTCCTTAGATAGCAGTGCAAATTTGGACTTCTACTTTCTCAGTTCGATTTCCATAATTCAAAAGCTGAAGTTGAGAATCACTCCAATCTGCAATATCAAAAGGAATATCCTTTGACTCGGGACAGGCACTAGTTGTGTGAATACTCTTGGGTGGTGCCTTCTCATTAGGTCTACCCGAAGTGAGACGGTGGCACTGAGACTCTGTCAAACTCATGTCAGCAATATCATGTGGATGAACTGCTGATTTGGGGGAAGCAATACGTGTATCAGTAGGGAGGACTTGACCAATTTCTTCATTAACCAATTTCTTGATAGCATCCGCGTCCTAGAAATAAACAGAAAGCCGATTCTATAAGAATCTGGAAATATACTATACCAAAATAAGAAAAACTACCTTTGAATCTGCCACATGCTTATAACCCGCAACCAAATCAATTGCTTTCAGCACCTCTGCAATTCTCACATCAACATATTGCTTAATATCAACAACATCAGTCTTTAAGGAAGTAAATTGATCTTGCACCTAAAATAAACAAAAAAAAATGTAAAAAACATGTAAAACAACCCCCTGCCCTCCCACCCCTCCCCCCCCCCCCCCCCCCCCCCAAAAAAAAAAGGAAAAAAACTAATGAGCATACCATTTGCTTTAAATCAGCAAAAGGATCATTTCCAACACCACTGCTTGATCGACAAGGCTCTTTTGTACTGCCCTGTCTACCTTTTGGCTTCATGAACAGAAAGGCAAGAATATATTCAAGTATAATAAATAGAAATATACTAGTTATTTATTAAATTAAATTATAAGTATACAAATGGAACCTCTTCAGCCAGTGGTTGTTGTGTTCTAGTACCAACATCACTAGCTTCAGGAACTGCTTGCGCATTGTGTTGCTCAGCAACATAAGTACCTTGTGAAAGAGTTTGCTCATTCTGTGATTTCCCAGCAACAGTAGGCAACTCTTGTTCAGCATCACCACTAATTTTTGCTCATTTTGTGTTTGTGCACCAGCAGCAGGCAAGTCTTGCTCAGGAACATCAATAAATTCAATACCATCTACATCTAGCGCTCCCCGCTCAGCATCAGTTGGGACCATGTTTATTACATTCAACTATTGCAAACGTATTAAAATATGTAAAACTAAACTACATAAAACTTAAATAGATGTATACTGCAAAAGTATTCTGCAAAATTAGAACAGGTATACCATTAATGTTTAATTTAAATAAAAAGTATCCTTTTTGTGAAAAATAGACCTGTAATATTCTATACTAATAATATAAAAGTACATATTCAAAGTAGTATACTAATACAGCGAACTAACATGATATAACACAAACAATATATAGCAACTTTAAAATCAAACAAAAATTTACCTTTACCTTAGTTGCATCTTCACTATTTTGGGTTATAGGGCTATCACTCGAAAATAAGGAGAATTTACATCACATGCCCATAAAAACAACTTATTTACCCTTTTATGCCCATTAAAAATTACTTTTCACCCACTACACATACAATCCATCTTATTTATAGTCTATGCCATTAGGCCCAATTTATTTACAACAATACCCATCTGGCCCATCTCACTTCTCCCCTTCCCCAATTCCCGCTCAATTCAATCCCACAGCCGCTATTTCTCTTAAGCTCGCTGTGAACCACCGTCCTCCACCGCAGAACCACCGTCCGCCGCCACCTAAAAATTCACAAAATACATGTTCAGGACCGTCTCACACTCCTCTTTCTTCTCAAACTAGGGTAATTCAAAATCTAGGGTTTCACGTTATGGAGCGTAAAATAAGGTCTTCAGCTAATTTTTCAAGTTTTCGTATTGATCAAGAGATGGATTCGCCTTTATTTTCGGGGGCATTTACAAAAATACCCAAGTAACCCTAAATATTTACATCACAATACCCATTACATTTTTGCCCACTACTTTATTTACATCCTATGCCCATTCCATAAAACAGACTCTCTCTTCTTCCCCTGTTACCCGCTATTTTCTCTCTGTTTCACAGGTTCCCTTCTTCAATTTTTTCTCCACTTTTCACACGATTTTTTCAAAAACTGCTCAAATTGTCGCAATTTTTTCATGATTTCAAATTTTTTCATCAGATTTTTCTTTTAATCGTCCTAAATCACTAATTCAAAATCGTGTTTTTATGAAATTTAGGTAAATTTTGCATTATACAGCATATCGTTTGCCAATGGATGATGAATATTGCTACATTTAGTTCAACATAGCGGAAATTGGACTGAAAATCATGTATATCAAAATTTTCATGTTGAAGCATTATCGATCAGATCATCATCTAATTTTTTGGAATTTCATAACACAATCCGACAAATTCCTCTCCTATCTGTTGCTAACGGATTGCTTGATATCAAATATTCCGTGAAGCAAGGTATTCCGCCTATCACAGTATACAACGATATGGGAGTTGCTGTGTATTTTGGATTGAAGAAAAAGAAATTGGATATAACTGATTATCCTCTCTGCGTGTCGTTCGATGTTAACAATTTGATTGCAACTAGTTCAACTACTAATGTTGCTACTGCATCAGCAAGTGTAATACCAGTGCAACAGTATACTGAAGAAGTTGCTGATGGCGCCTTTACTGAAGGCTGCTGGAGAAGATGAACGGTGGTGGTGGGACCGTGACGGAGGCTGCTGATCGCTGAAAAAGATGAAAAGGAAAAAGAAAAGAAAAAAAAGGAAAACAAATGATAAATGAAACCAATTATTATTAGGTGAGAGAAAATAAAAATAGCATTAAAAAGACAATTACGTGGCAGATTTTGGTTCGTGCGTGTCATACACTATTTTTGTGGAAGCTGGTGTTGGTTAGATAGGATGGTATTTATCTCACTTCAAACAAGTATAGGGGGGTCATAGGACCCCCGTAAAGTTTAGGTGTTCAAATAAGAAAAGCGGACAAGTTCAATGGGGTACTTATGAATTTTGCCATTCTAATATTACAAATCTCATTGTTTATTTAAATTATTTATAAACTATTTACAAGAGAGCTGAAGTATGCAACTATACTATATTTCTTAAATTAGTCTACAGTAGACCAAAACATGCATTATATACAACTATAGTATACTGAATTTATGTATTTTAAAATAGCAGTGAAATAAGCACTGTATACCCCGTAGAGTATACTGAAAACAGGTGCCAAATAATCACTGTATAACCCCCTAGAGTATATCGAATACAACAATATACCTCTATGGTATACACTGCTCGAATAGGTTGGAATGTACCAAAACAGCGCCACATATGCACTATATACCGCCTGCAGTATATTTCATTCAGCAGTATACCCCTATGGTATACTGTTAAAATTTAAGTCGATATATACAAACACAGTTGTCAAATAAGCACCGTATACCCCTCTACAGTATACTGCATTCAGCAGTATACCCCTATGGTATACTGTTAAAATTTATGTTGATCTATACAATAGCAGTGGTCAAATAAGCACTGTATATCCCATATAGCATACTGATGACAGCAGTATACCTCTATGGTATACACTGCTCAAATTAGTAATTTAGATATAAATCCTACAACAAAAACACAGGATTTACTTACCTTTTTGAGCACGATTTATGAACTTTAAATTGAAATTTCTTATGAATTGCATAACGCTTTACAATTGTGCTCAATATTTCCTTTTCCACGAAAATTTGTCGTATTGCAATTTTCTGATGAAAAGGATTGTAAATTATTTCATCTTCACTAATAAGAGTGCTTATTGCTGTCGCATTCTCGCAAAACTGTATACTGTCAGCAACTTCTTTAGTATACTGTTTCACTGGTATTACACTTGCTGATGCAGTAGCAACATTAGTAGTTGAACTAGTCGCAATCAAATTGTTAACATCGAACGACACGCATAGAGGATAATCAGTTATATCCGATTTCTTTTTCTTCAATCCAAAATACACAGCAACTCCCATATCGTTGTGTACTGTGATAGGCCGAATACCTTGCTTCACGGAATATTTGATATCAAGCAATCCGTTAGCAACAGATAGGAGAGGAATTTGTCGGATTGTGTTATGAAATTCCAAAAAATTAGATGACGATCTGATCGATAATGCTTCAACATGAAAATTTTGATATACATGATTTTTAGTCCAATTTCCGCTATGTTGAACTAAAATGTAGCAATATTCATCATCCATTGGCAAACGATATGCTGTATAATGAAAAATTTACCTAAATTTCAGAAAAACATGATTTTGAATTAGTGATTTAGGACGATTAAAAGGAAAATCTGATGAAAAAATTTGAAATCATGAAAAAATTGCGACAATTTGAGTAGTTGATTTTGAAAAAATAGTGTGAAAAGTGGAGAAAAAATTGAAGAAGGGAACCTGTGAAACAGAGAGAAAATAGCGGGTAACAGGGAAAGAATAGAGAGTCTGTTTTATGGAATGCGCATAGGATGTAAATAAAGTAGTGGGCAAAATTGTAATGGGTATTGTGAGGTAAATATTTAGGGTTCCTTGGGTATTTTTACATCACATGCCCATAAAAACAACTTATTTACCCTTTTATGCCCATTAAAAATTACTTTTCACCCACTACACATACAATCCATCTTATTTACAGTCTATGCCCATTAGGCCCAATTTATTTACAGCAGTACCCATCTGGCCCATCTCACTTCCCCCCTTCCCCAATTCCCTCTCAATTCAATCCCACAGCTGCTATTTCTCTTAAGCTCGCTGTGAACCACCGTCCTCCATCGCAGAACCACCGTCCGCCGCCACATGAAAATTCATAAAATACATGTTCAGGACCGTCTCACACTCATCTTTCTTCTCAAACTAGGGTAATTCAAAATCTAGGGTTTCACGTTATGGAGCGTAAAATAAGGTCTTCCGCTAAGTTTCTAAGTTTTCGTATTGATCAAGAGATGGATTCGCTTTTATTTTTGAGTGATAGCCATATAACCCAAAATAGTGAAGATGCAACTAAGGTAAAGGTAAATTTTTGTTTGATTTTAAAGTTGCTATATATTGTTTGCGTTATATCATGTTAGTTCGCTGTATTAGTATACTACTTTGAATATGTACTTTTATATTATTAGTATAGAATATTACAGGTCTATTTTTCACAAAAAAGATACTTTTGATTTAAATTAAACATTAATGGTATACCTGTTCTAATTTTGCAGTATACTTTTGCAGTATACATCTATTTAAGTTTTATGTAGTTTAGTTTTACTTATTTCATTACGTTTGCAACAGTTGAATGTAATAAATATGGTCCCAACTGATGCTGAGCGGGGAGCGCTAGATGTAGATGGTATTGAATTTGTTGATGTTCCTGAGCAAGACTTGCCTGCTGCTGGTGCACAAACACAAAATGAGCAACCTGTTCCTAAAATTAGTGGTGATGCTGAACAAGAGTTGCCTACTGTTGCTGGGAAATCACAGAATGAGCAAACTCTTCCACAAGGTACTTATGTTGTTGAGCAAGACAATGCGCAAGCAGTTCCTGAAGCTAGTGATGTTGGTACTAGAACACAACAACCACTGACTGAAGAGGTTCCATTTATATACTTATAATTTAATTTAATAAATAACTAGTATATCTCTATTTATTATACTTGAATATATTCTTGCCTTTCTGTTCATGAAGCCAAAAGGTAAACAGGGCAGTACAGAAGGGCCTTATCAATCAGTGGTGTTGGAAATGATCCTTTTGCTGATTTAAAGCAAATGATATGCTCATTAGTTTTTTTCCTTTTTTGGGGGGAGGGGGGAGGGAGGGCAGGGGGTTGTTTTAGATGTTTTTTTACATTTTTTTTTGTTTATTTTAGGTGCAAGATCAATTTACTTCCTTAAAGACTGATGTTGTTGATATTAAGCAATATGTTGATGTGAGAATTGCAGAGGTGCTTAAAGCAATTGATTTGGTTGCGGGTTATAAGCATGTGGCAGATGCAAAGGTAGTTTTTCTTATTTTGGTATAGTATATTTCCAGATTCTTATAGAATCGGCTTTCTGTTTATTTCTAGGACGCGGATGCTATCAAGAAATTGGTTAATGAATAAATTGGTCAAGTCCTCCCTACTGATACACGTATTGCTTCCCCCAAATCAGCAGTTCATCCACATGATATTGCTGACATGAGTTTGGCAGAGTCTCAGTGCCACCGTCTCACTTCGGGTAGTCCTAATGAGAAGGCACCACCCAAGAGTATTCACACAACTAGTGCCTGTCCCGAGTCAAAGGATATTCCTTTTGATATTGCATATTGGAGTGATTCTCAACTTCTGCTTTTGAATTATGGAAATCGAACTGAGAAAGTAGAAGTCCAAATTTGCACTGCTATCCAAGGAAAGAGAAAAGATCCACCAGTCCAAGATTCATCTTGCAACTTCTCGAAGAAGAAGAAACAAATTGTGACTGGACGGTTTCCATTTGAAATGTCTATTACAGTGAACTGTGATGACGAGCCTTTGGTTGCATTGACTGAAGCAATGCACAAGCGCATGGGACATTAAGTATTTGTAGTTAGTTGGTATACCTTTACTGGTATACCAAATTTACTTTGTTTTACAAATTTTGCCATTTTATTACTTAGTTAGTATACCTTTAAGTATACATTATACTTTAGTGGTATGTGAATTTGCTCAATTTGTGGTTTACTTTTTTATATTTTGTCTTTCTTATTTTATGTATTGCTGATTTGACAGCAAGAAAACAGATGATATTCTTGATCCACCTCTTGATTTTGTGGTTGCCAAGATTAACGATAATTATTGGTTCCGGGCATTAAACACTAATGGGAGCCCATTGTCTTCTCAGGTATGTGATTTTATTTTTCTAGAATTTTCTTGTATTTTTAATTAATTGTATGTTATGTCACTATATTGTTGTCGCTTCTCATTTTGTGTGTTAACTCATCAAATCATATTCAGCATCTAGATGTCATCTTCTACTATCTGCGGAAGAAGATGAAGCATAGTCTTGAAGCAAAGTTTACAACTACTGATTATGATTTTCACAACACCGTTCAAAATGTTTATCAGCAGTTGAGAGGAGCAGTATCTATGGAAATGCTGGAGGGACGACATGTAATTGAGCAGTACATGACTGGTTGTTATTTGAATTGCAACACTCCATGGTATAATGTTGATGATGTGCTCAGCTTTGATCATGTCTAGGAAAAGTCGCATTGGATTCTATTGATATTGTCACTACGAACTAGGACCATCCTTGTATATGACTCAATGCAGTCTAGGTGGAAATCTAAAGCTGTTGAAGAGATGGTCCAGGCTTATGGCTTTGTAGTTCCTTTGTTTCTATGCAAAATTGGGTTTTATGATAAGAGGAAAGATATTGTTTTGCACGATGGCTTACACATTGGCTAGACGTTGACAAAGCCGTATAAAGTTGTATTTGTTGAAAATCTTCCAAGCCAGTCATTAGCGTAAGGACTCTTTCTCCCATGTATAGTATTCACATTAGTTAATTTGTTATTCAGGTTTGTGTTTTGACATTCTATGTAATGTATGTGTGTGCAGGGATTGTGGAGCATTTGTAGCTAGTTTTGCAGAGCACCTCATAGAGAAAATCCTTATTAAAGCTAATGATTTTACCATTGAGCGATTTCGGTATAGATATGCTGCACTTTTGTGGGAGTATGGCTCTAACAAAACTATGAACCACGAAGAAAGTGATCCTGAATAGAGCCTCGCAATTCTGAGGATCCTGTTCAGAATGCTGCAAGATTACAGATGGTCTATGAAACAAAACGCAAGAAGTAGAAATGTGTTAATGAAAACTCTACCCTAGCTGATTAGAATATTTAACTAGTAATGTACTGTCTAGGCGTTAGTTTTTAAATCCTGTTGAATGTGTTTGGTTAATATGGCTGTTATCAATGTCACTATTTAGTGTAGCCCTGATGGTTCTCTTTTGTACTTTAACAACTTGTATTATGCTTTAATTAAACATTGTTGTTTATTTAAGTTTGCTTATTATGTTTGAAAATCAGTTTTATGGCTTTATGGCTTATAAATTATGTGACTGTATACCACCAGGGTATACTGGGACAAAATTAAAGAAGTATACCAGAAAGGTATACTGGATATTACAAAGGTATACGTGAATTGAAGATTGTCAACTTACGGCAGTATACAAATATCGTTCGGTATACCTTTCTAGTATGCAGTATACCCTAACGGTATACTGTTTTGACTTGTGCAACTAGGTATACGCCCCCTAATAACTAGACTCTCTATTTTACTCTTAGAAAATCCTAGTTCTCTTCAACATTTCACATTCACAATATCATACCCTTAACCCTAGATCTCTCCAGCATTTACGTTCACCATCAATACTTGTCATGTTTGTGTCTCCTTAGACTCTAGAAGCAGATGGACAAGTTTCGTGTGTTTTGCTGGTCGATTGGCATTGAATCTCTGGCTGATACCTTGAAGTACCTTGATACGTTTTAGTGTACAGTTTAGTTTGTTGGTATACTACTTTAACTATATTGCTAAAGTGTTTAGAGCAACATAACATCATATTTAGTCCGAAATGAACATTTACAACCTCAAAAGATATGCACCTGTATATCATAAACGACATCATGAGCCTACCGTATGCATCAGTATTGTGAATAATTTGACAAAACATAGTTTGGAATATTCAGGCTATATCTACAGTAAGATGACATCTAAACTAAAAATAGCCACATTTTTAATACGTAGAACAAAAATGACCATTTCACCACACAAATCTATTACTAATGCTACTGTTATAGAACACAAGGAAACCACGTGACTTGTCAATTATTCTGCATTTCTTTCCGGTAGTGTACTTTGATTAGCATGATTAGGACAAAGACGCAACAATTTTGCTTGGTATGGCCAATTTTACTTTGATTTGTCGTCGGTTGTGGCCAATTATTTCAAAATCTTGATTTATGGATTTCAAACAAATTGCAAAAAACCCTCCTGTTGACGATAATGGAAAAGATCAAATAGTTGGTGCCAATGTCAATGTTGGAGAAATTAAGAAACTTGTATGTTTATAAATTTTATTTTTGATAATTAACATTTCCTACATTATTTACTGATTGCATTTTTGCTACTTACTTCATCAGATAGCAAGTGGGTCTCAATCTATAAAGAAAGAATTGGAAAACTTAAAGTAACATGTTGCTATAAAATTTGATGACATGCTTGCAGCTGTTGCTTTACTTGGGAAACCTAAATTTCTGCCGTATCCAGAGGTACTTTCTGTTTTGGTTTATTATCTACACTTGTATACCATTTTACTATGTTGTATACGTCAACGGTATACTACCTTAACATTTCTAGGTCCATTTTTGGAAAAAAAAAAACAAATTCTTATTTTCTTACTGTATACCATTGTAGTAGTCTGTATACCATAAAAGTGTACTTGTTTAACTGTTTTGCAACAAGACAAAAAATTTTCTCTAAGTGTTTACCAGATTCTTTTAGGGCACAATACTTAGGTTTGCTACTTTTTTTTTAAGGATTTGACTAGAGATGATCGCAAGGATAATGATGAATGTAATTGTTCTGCCGATGGGATGAATAGAGATCAACGCTGTTTTGCCCAGTATGACAATAATGTATACCCATTCTCGAGTTCCGACTGTGTGAATTTAACTGATTCAATTGATCCCAGTGATTTGGAGCAATCTTCTGTAGATCCACTATCAAGTTCTGAGTACTTGGATTTCAGTGAAGATTCAATTGATATTACTTGTTTGGAGCAATCTACTATGGATCCACTTTCAAGTTTGACTATGTGCATACAAGTACTCCTAGCACCCAACCAGCCTACAATGCAAGTGGTATTGCTTGTGATGCTGCTGCTTTGAATATAGTAGTACCTGCAATAGTGAAGTACGCAGCACCGAGTACAGTGTCGTCTGAAACAATGGGTATTGCTCCTTCAAGGATACCAAAAGTTATACCTCTGATACAGTCACCTCGTATTTCAGAATGGGGATCTGGTATACGTGTTCGACGAGCAACTAAAGGGAGTATTGTGTATGGACGCTACCCATTTGAAGAAAGTATTAGTACTGCTTCTATTTACACTATTGTGACGAAAATAAACAAGGACCTGAATAGAAATCGGGAGGACGACATGCTCAAGCCAGCATACAGCTTTGAGGTAGCTACAATAGAAGATAAAGAGTGGTTTTGGCAGTTAAAAAGCAGTGCTGCTTCTTTTTCTCCTGTGGTGTGTATACTTTTGTTTATTGTTATTATTGTATACCTTTATCATATACAGTATACTCAATATAGTATACTGTTTGGCTGGCTTGAACATTTATTGATTTCCTGGGTTTATTCCCACTATTGTATACTTTTTTGGTATATAGTTTGCCTTACATTTATACTGGTTTATTCAGTTTATGATGAATTATCTTCATAGGGTTAACTGATGAGAATATGAACTGTCTTGCAACGTGTGATCATTCTCCCTTGATCAATCCATTCATAATAAAATTAGAAAAACTAAAAAATACTACTGCTTCGTTTCTTTATTAATAATGTATAATATTATGTTAGAATGTATACTCATGGAGTATAGTTCTCTTCCAGCACATAGATGTCATTTTCTACTACCTTCGAAAGAAGGCAAAGTATGGAGTTAAAGCAAAGATGACAACAACAGACAGTTATTTTGACAATGCCATTCAAAGTCTGTATAAGAAGTCCATAGGTTTGGAAGGGAATCAGAGACTAGCTGCAACAAAACTTGCTTTGAAGGAGTATATCCTTGGTCACAGGCTGTTATGTAACACACCATGGAAGAATGTTGATGAGGTCCTCCTTCCTATGCATGTGTTAGTGGAATGGCATTGGATGCTAGGGAGGGTTTCGTTTCGTGATAGGTGCATATATGTATATGGCTTTGATCAAAACACAGATGCTGCTCAAGAAGTTAAGTAAGTAGTAATGGCATATGCTTTCCAATTACCTTTGTTGTTAAATGCAACTAACTTTTATGCTGAGAGGGATGACATCATCTTGCAAGATGGATTGCACAATGGACATGCTTTAATAGATCCGTTTAATATTATGTATATTCTTGATGTTCCCAAAGAGAAAACTACGTAAGGACTCTTTTTCTAATATATTGTAACATTTTGTTTAAGGTTTTATACACTACTATTTCACTAAAAATCCTAAGTATTTCTATTCTTACAGGGACTGCGGAGCCTTTGTTGATGTTTATGCAGAGTATCTGATTGAAAACATCCCAATTGATTATGAGAAAATTTGTATACAGGCATGCCGAGCGAGATATTCTCTTAAACGGTGGAAATATGGTAAGCACAAAGTTGAGCAGAATGAGTGTAGTGATTTTGACGAACCTGGAATGGTTGATGAAGTTGTTGCGGCAAAGCAGCGGAAGAAGATGGTAGTCTCCAAAAACTAGTCATTTTATAAAGATGTCTGTTTTTTGTGTATGCAAGACCGTTTTATTTTCATATGAAATTCTATCACAGAAGACGATGTCCAAACAGTATTCTTTAAATGTTAAATGAAATATTAGTTGTGAATTTCAGTTTCATTGTGTTTTTATGACATTCTACCTATTTGAATACTATATACATTAGGAGTTTTATCACTGGTATACGTTTCTAGTATACTATATACCCTAATTCCAACAGTGTACCATGATTGGTCTCATTAGCACTTTAAGATGTTGTACTTTTATCACTGGTATACGTTTCTAGTATACTATATACCCTAATAGTTTATAATTAGTTAAACTCATATAAACTGCTTTCTTCTATACTGCTTTACATTCACTGCAGTATTAGAACTGTCAAATTACAACAGTATAGGACTTTTGTTCTATATACCTTCTTTACTAATTTTGTGCTACAAGCCTTGGTATATATAAGTTATAAAATATAACACAACAAAAAATTGAAATACTGAACACAACTTTTATAATCTTAAAGGCAAAAAAAAAAAAAAAAAGAATACAGTTGAAACATAAATCTAGATATAAAGTTACACAGAATACCTAGAACTACCTATCATTATAAAAAAATTACTAATATGTGAAAGAACAACAATAGATAATATATAAAATTAAAACCTTGTTTATTCTCCATAATTCCTAAACACTGGCTCCCCTGGCCCTCCATTGTGCAATTGCAGGGGATCTGCCATTACCTTAAGCAATTCCATCAGTTTTTCGTAATATTGACGCTGCGTGTACCTTAAATTCCACAACTCATCTTCACATTTCTTTCTGAATTCGTTCAAGGATTCCACCTCATTCTTCAGATGTTCAAAACGCCAACAGAGGTGTCTTGGTATTGAAGGTAAGTTCGTAACATGCCTTTGAGTTGATGGTCCATGACCATTCTGGAAAACCTGTCTTCCATTAGATGGTCCATGGCCATTGGATGGTCCGTGGCCATTTGATGGTCCGTGGCTATTCTTCATAGGTACTTTTTTATCAGATAGTATATTTGACACAATATTTTTTTTTGGTTCAATAACAAAAATAACAGATTGGGTGGGAATTTATAGACATTCGCATCTGTTTGTAAGAGTCACTTCTGCAAATTCTGAAAAGGTATAATGTTTACAATGGGTCACACTGTTTTTTAACAGGTTTTTGAATTAGTTATATTGACAGATTGGGACATTGCCATCTGTGCGTGCAGTTATATTAATAGATTTAACTGTCAGTTTTTTTTCATTAACTGTAATATTATTTTAAATTTGAATTAGTGTATCCCGTGCAGTTGAATTGAGGGTTTTTACTGTCAGTTTTTTTCATTAACTGTGCTATTATTTTTAATATAATGTAAAATTCATTTTAACTGCACGAAATTGGCAGTTTTGAGATGTGAAACAAGGGGGAGGGACAATCTGCAGAAAACTTCTGAAAGAGGAAAGAACTTAACAATCAACCAGCCATCACATGGAAATTCAGTCACCACAGATAAAACCCGTCTAATCACGCATGGTACCCTGCTTATACTGTATACCTTTCTAGTATACTATATAAATCCAATGTTATACAACTAAAAAAAAAACATCTCGCAATTTGATACCTTTCTAATATATGATATTACTCCAATGGTATACGACTTTTCCAAAGGTAACTGCCATTGCCTTAACATTATTGTCCCTACTAACAAAAAGAATACCATTTTCAATTATATACTTTTCTAGTAAACACTATACCACTGGTATACAGATTTGATTTGTCACAGTATACTTTTTATTAATAGAAAATCATGGCACAATTGTATACCTTTGTAGTATACAGGATAGCCCCAATGGTATCTACATTTGTTTTTTCAGAACATACTTCCCTATTAATTATAAGGAATTATGTTGCAAGTGTGTACCTTTCTACTCAACAGTATACCTAAAAAGGTATACCTTTTTACTTTGTTTTTGCACCTGACTTGCTTTTGGGTAACAAAAAATTTTCTATCTATTGTATACCATGTTGGTATAGTTATATCCCAGCTGAAAGGTATATAACAGTATAGCACAATGGTATACGGATTTGATTAGTCACAGTATACTTTTTATTAAAAGAAAATCATGGTACAGTTGTATACCTTTGTAGTATACAGGATAGCCCGAATCGTATACACATTTGTTTTGTCAGAACATACTTCCCTTTTAATTATAAGGAATTATGTTGCAAGTGTATACCTTTTTACTCAACAGTATACCTAAAAAGGTATCCGGGTGGGGATCACTTCACTTCTCCTGAAATGCACCTCAACGAGATTGCAGTAGCCCTTTCTCCTGCTGAAATAGCCCAATTGCATGGGGAGACTGAAGAGAATGCCGCCCAGTGTGGCAGCCTCTTGCAAGAAATCTGTGTGCGGGGCAAAAGAAGTTGCCCGTCAGGCACGAGTGCAGGACAAACTCAAGCTGGAAAAACTTGTCGACGCCGTCAAGTTTCTTGCTAACGTGGACGAGTTGGATGAAAAGGACCGAATCTTCTTCTACTCCCTTCCCGGAAGATAGAGGGAACTTAGCCTTACCTTTTTACTTTGTTTTGCACCTGAGTTGCTTTTGGGTAACACAAATTTTCTTTCTATTGTATAAAATGTTGGTATAGTTATATCCCAGGTGCAAGGTATACTATGTGAAAATGAAACAACACAATCTGCTTTGGATTACAACGAGCAAATGAAATAAAATTCATCATTTATAAATGCTAAAAAGCTGAATGTAATTCAACAGTGAAGGTGGTAGTTCACAATATTTTACTTTCTAAAATGTAAACATATACATTTCATATGACCAAAAAAAAAAGTGAGCCCTAAAGTGTTTTCACTAATTGCTAGTCACTATTTTCTGACAACCATTGCCATGCATTTTTTAGGATATTCAGAATCAGTTTCTTCATTTTGTGCGATTTTCTGACAACCGTGCTCCCACAAAAGTGCAGCATATCTTGAACGAAATTCGTGTATATCAAAACCATGTAATTTGATGGCGATCCCCTCAAAATGTGCTCTGCAAAAGTAGCAACAAATGCTCCACAATCGCTGTACACACACATAAATTGCACAGATCATTAAAGAAGAAATATGAAAAAAATAATAAGTTCTGGTAAAAGTATATGTGCAGAAAGGCTACTTACGCTAAATTCTGCTTAGGAAGTTAATCGATATATTCAACGTCATATCGCTCTGTCAAAGTCTTCCCATTATGTAATCCATTTTGCATAACAAGGTCATCCCTGTTAGTATAAAACCAAGTATGGCACAAAAGCAAAGGGATAACTACAGCACAAGTATTCACCGCATCTTCAATATCTTTAATTATCCGTCGAGTGGGCATCGGGTCGTATACAGAGATAACCCCGGTCCGTAGCAACAATCTCAAGAGAATCCAATGGGACTTTTTGTCGATATAAACAAAAGATAGAACCTCGTCAACATAATGCCATGGAATGTTGCAGCAGAGACGATAACCAAGCATATACTCCTCAATTTCATTTGCTCCCCTCAGCGTGTCCACTCGTGCTCCTCTTTTCATTAATTGGTAAACAGCTTGAATGGTGTTGTCAAAATAATGATCAGTAGTTGTAATCTTCACTTCAAGATGGTACTTTATCTTCTTTCTAAGGTAGTAGAAGATAACATCTAGATGCTAAAAGAAATGTGTTTGCACGAATTAACATAAGTTGATAAACAAAATTAAAAACAACACTATACTTCCAATGAATGATACCGAAAGCTAAACAATAAAAAAGTTCAAAAAGAAGTTGATATACCTCAGAAGACATTAGAGCACCATAGGTTTGTAATACGCGATACCAATCCTTAGTTGTAATCTCAGCGACCCCAAAATCAATAACTGGATCAAGAACATCATCCGCTTCCTTACTGTGCAATCGAGAAGACATAAAATCACCAAGCCAAATACATAAAAGTAAACCATTAAAATAAAAGTACAGAATATAAAAAACTCAAAAACCACCAAGAGTCGATACCTACTGTCCCTTAGGCTTATACATGGCTTTCTTCAATGCAGTCAGACAGTCACAGCCACAATCCTTTGAAATAGATTTTTCAAATGGCGACCGTCCAAACAATATCTTTTACTTCTTCTTTGGCAATACACTGACAACACTAGTGCCAAAATCATATTCAGTTATTCTTTTGGTTTGACGAGGACCCGAGATTGGAGAGATTTGAGCCTTTCTTTTAGGACGACGCTTGACAGGAGAAATTTCATTTCTTGTAGAGACACTGGGATGTACACATTCATAATTCACATCTACATGTTTTAATCCCTGATTGACAACTGATGTTCCACCAAACAAACACTGGTAAGTAGCCAATCTGGACAGGTATAACAAAGTGCAGCTATAGGAAATTCCAAACCTGCAGTAAGACTGGGACCTCTACCATCTACAAATACTGCTTTCTCAGGACTCTTCTGCTGAAAGTTGATATCATCTATATCCGTTCGACCAGCGTCGCCATGATTTCCCATACCATCAGAAACTTCAGTCATTGCAGAGACACTGGGGAAAAAAGTTTCATGATTTACATCTCCATCTTCTAATCCCTGATTGTGAACAACTGTTGCACGGAACAAAGACTGCTAAGTAGACAATCTGAACAGGTACGACAAAGTGTGCCTATAGGAAATTGGATACCTGAATAAATATTCGGACTGGTACTACCTACAAATGCTGCTTGCTCAGAACTGTTTTCTTCAAACCTGATAAAATCTCTATTCCTTCGACCAGCTCTACCACCAGTTTCCATATTATCAGACTGATCAGCTCTGGTCGCATCCTAGGAATAAAGAAAAAATTAACCTTTAACAATCTGGAAATATACAAAAACTAAACAAGAAAATTACCTTATTATCTGGCAAATATTTATCAACAATTGAAGCAATATCATCTAGCTCGTTCGCAATCTTGTCATCAACATACTGCTTAACCTATTAAATTAATAAAGTATATAAGATGCAGGCAAATTTCGCCTAATATAATACTAGGGAAAAAAGAAAGACAGATACAGGGGAAAAACAAAAGACAAATACAGTATACCCATTTCATTAAATAGGGAGAGGAATCATTGGCAGCAGCAATACTTCCCTGAGAAGGGTCTTCCCTAAATGCTGCATGTTCAGAACTTTTTACTTCAAATCTGATAAAATCTCTTTTCCTTTGACCAGCTCTACCACCAGTTTCCATACCGTCAGCCAGAGCAGGTCTGGTCCCATCCTAGAAATAAAGAAAAAAATGATCTTTAACAATCTGGAAATATACAATAACAAAAAAAGAAAATTACCTTATTATTTGGAAAATGTTTATCAATAATTGAAGCAATTGCATTTAGCACATCCGCAATCTTGTTATCAACATACTGCTTAACCTGTTAAATTAATAAACTATATAAGATGCAGGAAAATTTCACCCAACAAAATAAGCCACTATAATACTAGGGGAAAAAGAAAGACAACTACAGTAATACCCATTTCATTAAATCGGGATAGGAATCATTGGCAGCAGCACTACTTTCTTGAGAACGGTCTTTCCTACTCTTCTGCGTACAGTTTGGCTTTATAATCAGAAAGGCAACAACATAATATATTAAGAAATCACACTTAATCATCACATTAAAATATTAGCATATAAACTGAACCTCTTTGGTCAGTGGCTCTTGCATTCGAGCAGCAACATTGCTAGCTTCAGGAACAGATCCTTGATTATGAGTTTGCCCACCATCAGCACCCAAGTCTTCTTTACCAACATCACTAGCTTCAGGAGCTGGTCCCCTTTTTTGTGTTTGCCCAACAGTGGAACTCAAGTCTTTTTTAGCAACATCAACAAATTGAAAACCATCTAGGTCTAACTGTTCGCGCTCAGCATTAGTTGGTAGTATGTTTCTTTTGTTTAACTGTTCAACAAGTATTGAAATAAGTAAAAGGAAAGAACAAAAAATAAGCATAATTATAGATGTATACTGTAAAGGTATACTGCAATAAATAAGTATAGCTTCACAGTTTCCTTCAAAATATAAAGAATCCTTGTGCAAACAAAACTGCATTGTATACTAATTACACAAAAGTATACCTTCAAAGTATAGAAGTGTAGAAAACTAACCTGTTCAACCGAGTTAGCAAATATGCCGAGCAGTTGAGAATTAGAAGCAGCATGCCTGTCATCTCCGCTCCAATTCAGAAGGCGTGGTATCTTTGAACCACCTACAGATAAAATCCGGGAAGCAATCACTCCCGCAATTGGTGGACAAGTCTCACACAACCATGCTTGAATTGCAAGTGTAAAACCAAGAAGTTTATAACTACTTGGCCTTGGAAGAAGCTTCTTGTCTATTGACGCTTTTGTTATCTTGAAAACATCAACACCCCAAGGATAGTTGTCAAATCTCCCTTCTCAACAATATCAACGTATTTCATGTCAACATAGCCATGATCTTTCCGTGTAGCAAATAAAAAAGTGCAAATAAAATACAGCGTTGCTATCTTCAACGCATCTGCGTCATTGTTTTTCCAACATTTCTTACTGAAACAAGTAGTTAAATCAGACCGGTAAAGACGCACATTTCCACCAAAATACTTTTTCATCAAATGATTGCTCGCAGGAGGTGTGTTCTGTCCCACATCACTTGTACACTTCAACCCAGTGACCAAACGAAACTCGCCCAACCCAAAATGAAGATGATGACCATTCACATCAAACCACAAATCATCACCAGATGCAGGCTTGATTTGCCTCATCATTAACCAATGAAGAACTACATTATGACGAATTTGTTGTGGCATATCCAAAAACTATCCAAAACATGTCCTACGAAACATCTGAAGTTGACACTCTGTCAAGTTGTCAGTTAACTCTTTAACGATGTTAACATTGAGATCATTGTTGATTTTCGGAGTATACCGATCATAGCTAGAAGGTGCAGCATAATAATCCCAATCCTAGAAAACACATAAGAAACAACAGAATAGTAATTACTTCCTATACATTACTTTGGTATAAACCACACATATAGAAAGCCACTTTTAAGCGCACCCAAACGGGCTCTTAGTCAACTACATCGCTTCTATGGTACCACTTCCACAGCACGATTAACTTCATTAAAACTCGTATCCTCAAGTAAATGTTGAAACGAGAACAATGAAAGTTGAGGATCGAATTTAAACTCGGTGCAAATATATAAATAATCAACTCAGGAAATTTCCAAAACTAACCTAATGTAAAGCCTTTTCCTTACACTACCTCTTCATCCTCACTTCCTCGTGACACAGATTGTACATGTGATATGAATCTAGAAAATTCAAAATAGTAGTGATAGCAAATAGAGTCATACATATACATACAATAAAATTGGTGTGATAGCAAAACTCACGTGACTTGCACCCCATATGCATCCTAGCGTAGGCAGCAGCCGCTGCCGCCATCTGGACCGCAGCGTTCCGTTTTTTTGGGGGGTTGTCCCCACTGGTTTGCGAAAGCGGTTCTTCGGTCTCCGCTTTTGGGGGCGGGAGTGCTTGGTCGCTGGGGTTTCCTTTTCCCCAACCAATTCGGTTGTGTCAGCCCTGAGATTGGTCTAACATTTTGTTATGAGCTGGCCAGTAGAAGGGACGACTTTGTCTCCCCGGAAGAAGAATAGCCCCGCTCTCTAGCCGACTAGTGCTTGAGGAGTTAGTGTGTTTAGATTGAGTTCCCACGAGCGGGGTCGGTTGATAACCCACAGCGGAAGGCATTCTACCCAATAAGGCCGATACTTCGAGACCTGAAAAACACCCCAAATCAGTGTTTGCCCTTAATTTTCATCTACCCTCCATAAACCCTTGTTCCTCAATTCACTTTTTGCACCATTGAACTTATCTCTTAGCCAAACACATATACTTTTACAGGTATACCACAAAAAATTACTTACTATATACACTAGCAAAAATTTAATTTATGCATGTACTAAAATCTGTTGACTAATACGAATTTGGCCATAACAAATGAAAACTTACCTTATCTTTAGCATCATCAACGCGACTGCCACAACTATTAATCTGTTCACTATTACAAATTTTTTGACTTAATGTACGACCCATTAGTGCGTATCAAACACAAGAAAGAAATTCATCCAATTGAACGATTAAACAGTAAATTACTAAGGAAGTTAAAGGGAGAGAAATCTACGACCCATTATGCAAATGCACACTTTTGGCGTGGAAGAAAGAAAGGAAGTACATGGAAGAGATACAATAAACAGTTAAATTAAAAGAAAGGAAGTACGTGGAAGAGACGTTGGACGTGGCTCTAGAAAATGTTGTGTAATATATTTTTGACAAATATATTGTTTTGTAATACATTTTTTGACAATTAACTGATTTTTTAATATATTTTTGTAATCTGATTTAAAATACATTTTAGCATAGAAGACTTCAGTATAACAACAGTGTATATAGTATACTTAAAATGGTCAACACACTTGTCTCTATTATATACTAGTGTGGTATACAAGTTTTATTTATCTCAGTATAATTTTGTAGTAGTAGAAAACCATACTTCTATTTTGTATACCTTTGTAATATATTGGTATACACGAAAGCATGGTTCATTTGTATACCTTTTTAGTGCATGATATACCCCGATGGTGTAGAAAAGAGCATACTAGTATACTTCTATGGTATAAAGAGCACTAAAATAGCATACAGTAGCAAAACAGATGATCACTTTTGCACAAAAGAATACTAGTTTATGTAAAAATTAAATCGACTGAAATACATAGATTTACACGTTGAAACCCCATGTGTCTGTATACAACAAGAGTATCTTAGAGAGAAAAAATGCTTTCGCTCAACAGTATATCACTTAAAAGCATATGTATACCATTAGAATACATGAATTAGAAACGACAAAGTCAAGTACTAATATCCATAAGTACTAAACAAATTAGTACTGATATCCATAAACATAAGAAATTTCGAATAACATTGCAAGACAGTAATGTCTAAGATATTGCAGTTTCACCAGTAAGATGTTTAAGATTTTACTCCTCATTTTACAACATATAATCCTAATCTGTTTCTTGCGCTTCTTTCCTCGACGATGTTTACCCTGACTTTCAGGATTTCGACCAGGATCCTCAAAGTCGCTTTGTTCTTTGCGATCCTGTTTGTCCTTTCCACACTTCCACAACAAAACTGCAAATCTTGCTCTGCATGAGTGTACATCAAATTTGGGAATGTCTACACCTTAAATGATATACTCTGCAAAGCTTGCAACAAAGGCCCCACAATCGCTATATCACAGGCACTAGCAAAATGTGAGAAACTAACATATACATTAATTATAAATGTTAAGTAAATGAAAGAGCAATGAATTCAATTCTTACATGGCATCCTGTGTAGGGAGATTACGAATATATTCAATTGTGTATGGATCTGCCAACTCTCTACCCTTATGCCTACCACCTTGTAACTCAATATCATCCCTCTTCTCATAAAAATTAATCGTCATCAGAAATAGTGGCACCAACACAGAATATGGTTGTAATGACTTCTTGACAAAAATTTCACCACTTGGATCCCCCCAGTGAATCATACACATATATACATCTATCTACAAGCGATATTCTAGCCAAGATCCAGTGCCACCCAGTTAGGTCATGAACAGGACATAGAACCTAATCAACATCATACCATGCAGTGTTGCAAAACATAGTAAAACCAAGCATATAGTCAATCACATCATCATACTTATCTATGTTAAATTTGTTTTCTCCATTTCCAGTTAAATCTTCATAAGCCTCTGTGAGGATCTTATGAAAGTTGTAATCTGTTGTTGTCATCTTCAATTTAAGAGCGTATTTAGCTTTCTTCCTCAGATAGTAGAAAATGACATCTAGATGCTGGAAAAAAAATAAAAATATCAGTATACTGTCTATGTATACAAACAGAAAAACAGCTCCAAAAAAAAATAAAAATTTCAAAGTGTACATACCAAAGTAGTCAAATCTTTTCTAGGAGTATATAAGGTACGAAACCAACTCTTACTGCTGATCTCACCAACTTCAAATTCAAATAATTTGTCAAGCTTCTCGGATTCCCTAATTTGAATTGAATAAAACCAAAATCAAGAACACAACCAATACATATTTAAACTCAAATATCACACTTCTAACACAGTAATGAAAAATCTCATTAAACTCACCCCTTTTTCTTCTTCACAAAATTGTTGAATTAACACTGAAGATTGAAATCAACATGCTGTGTTATACTTCCAATGAATGGAAACTTCTTGGATACAACCTTTTTTGGTGACGATGCTGCATTTACATTTCCCTCAGATATTGAAATAACGCTTGCACCGGAATTCCATGTAGAGACATAACAAGACTCTTTAACTGCTGCAGTACGTCTGCATCTTTTACGAACCATAGGTGTCTTCTCAATACTACGTCTTTTCACAGCAGATGCAACATCATTGTCACCTTTTTCTAACACATCATCATCATGAGATTCAGTGTTATAATCTTTGCAATCATCTTTACTCGAAAGCTGCAGCTAAATAAATACAAATAACGTTATTATATCGAAGTAAAATGAATGCCAATATACCTGCAACATAAGTGTCTAACATTAAAGTATACATTCTAGTTAAAAGTAAAGGTATACCAATAATAAACTTGAAAAAATCACCTTTGAATATGTCGCCGGCAACGCAATGAGTGCAATACGAGTGTAAGATTCTGACCCGCTGGTTTCCAGCTCGGACCCTGAGCTGCAGTTACTGGTAAAAAAAAGGTAATTAGATATTATAAAATTTCTATTCAAAGATGAACAAATTAAAAAGTGCATACCTGAGGTTTTATCTGCAACATCATATGTTGCTTGACGTGCAATACCACCAACTAATTCATTAAGTTGAGACTCAGTCATTTCAAGTTCACGACCCCATTGAGGGTCTGCAAGTGATTTATCACAAGAAATAGCACAATTGACTCCAGGTAAGACATCAACGCTACCATGTACAGCAGAATCTGAAAAAGGGTGCAAAAAACAGAAACTTGAATAACTCCAAAACTTGCAAAAGAATAACACCAATCTCATTGTTAATTTGACACTCACTGATTTCCAACTGACGCCCTGATATGCATCTACAAGTAATTTCAAGTAATTAGATATTAGCTAATTTTTATTCAAAGATAGACAACTTATACAAAACCAAAAAGTATATACCTGAAATTTTATTCTCAATATGAACTATTGTTTCACAGGCAATCTCACCAACTAATGCATTAGGGTGAGCTGCAGTGATTTTAACTTCATCTACAAATGATTTCTCAAAAGAAGCAGCATAATTGACCCCAGTTAACACATCACGACTATCATGCATAGCAGAATCTGAAAGGAGGTGGAAAATTTTGAAAGAACTATAAAATTTACAAAAGAATGATAATTTATAAATAAAAAACTGCTAAGTAGCCAATCTGAACGAGTACAAAAACTTAAGAGCATAGAAAGTTGCATACCTGCAGTAGCATTGACACTGGTAACCCCTACCGATGTTGCAAGTTCAAGACTGTTCTGTTCGAAGGTAATATCATTTCTTTCCTTTCGACCAGCGTCACCATCATTTTCCATTCCAGCAGAGAGTTCAGTTATTCTTCCTTCAGTTGTTGCAGAGAGGGTAGGACGAAAAGGTTCATGATTTATATCGCCATCTGCTAATATCTGATCATCCACTGCTGTTGCGCCAAACAAACACTGGTGAGTATCCCAATCCAAACCAGAAGACCAAGGGTATAAATCAGACTGAAAAAGGAGCCATACCTGCACTAACATTCGGACTGCTAAGACGTACAAATGCTACTTGTTCAGGACTGTTTTGTTCAAACCTGATAGGATCGCTATTCAATCGACCAGTGCTACCATTATTTTCCATCACATTAGCCTGATGACCTTTGGTACCATCCTAGAAATAAAGAAAAAAGTCTTCATGGTAACATCAAATTACTAAAGGAAAAAAATAGTATACCATTCAGGTATACTATAATTCAGTGTATAGCCTTTTACAATGATGTATACTACAATGGTATACCAGGCTTAATAATACTAAAACACTTCTTTTTCTATTTGTATGCTCATTATGTTAGACTGTACACCCATAAAAGTATACTACTTTAACTAAAAACTACCCACCTTTTCTGTTTTTAATTAAGTTAACTGAATTACATACATTTAAGAATCTAGAAATATAGAACAACAAAAGAAAAAGATTACTGTATATTCGGGGACACGCTTATCAGCAACTAAAGCAATTGCATTTTCCATTCCATCAGAGAGTTCAGTTATTCTTCCTTCAGTTGTTGCAGTGACAGTGGGATGAAAAAGTTCATGATTTATATCGACATCTTCTAATGTCTGATCATCAACTACTGTTGCGCCAAACAAACACTGGTGAGTATCCCAATCCAAACCAGAAGGCCAAGGGTATAATTCAAACTGAAAAAGGAGCCATACCTGCAGTAACATTCGGACTGCTAAGATGTACAAATGCTGCTTGTTCAGGACTGTTTTGTTCAAACCTGATAGGATCGCTATTCAATCGACCAGTGCTACCATCATTTTCCATCACATTAGCCTGATGACCTTTGGTACCATCCTAGAAATAAAGAAAAAAGTCTTCATGGTAACATCAAATTAGAAAAGGAAAAAAATAGTATACCATTCAGGTATACTATAATTCAGTGTAAAGCCATTTACAATGATATATACTACAATGGTATACCAGGCTTAATAATACTAAAACACTTCTTTTTCTATTTGTATGCTCATTATGCTAGACTGTACACCCACAAAAGTATACTACTTTAACTAAAAACTACCCACCTTTTTTGTTTTTAATTAAGTTAACTGAATTACATACATTTAAGAATCTAGAAATATAGAACAACAAAAGAAAAAGATTACCGTATATTCAGGGACACGCTTATCAGCAACTAAAGCAATTGCATTTTCCATTCCATCAGAGAGTTCAGTTATTCTTCCTTCAGTTGTTGCAGAGACAGTGGGACGAAAAAGTTCATGATTTATATCGGCATCTTCTAATGTCTGATTATCAACTACTGTTGCGCCAAACAAACACTGGTAAGTATCCTAATCCAAACCAGAAGGCCAAGGGTATAATTCAGACTGAAAAAGGAGCCATACCTGCAGTAACATTCGGACTTCTAAGACCTACAAATGCTGCATGTTCAGGACTGTTTTGTTCAAACCTTATAGGATCGCTATTCAATCGACCAATGCTACCATTATTTTCCATCACATCAGCCTGATGACCTTTGGCACCATCCTAGAAATACAGAAAAAAGTATTCATGGTAACATCTAATTAGAAAAGGAAAAAAATAGTATACCATTCAGGTATACTATTATTCAGTGTATAGTCTTTTACCATGATGTATACTACAATAGTATACTAGGATTAATAATACTAAAAAAACTCCCTTTTCTATTGTATGCTCATTATGCTACACTGTATACCCACAAAAGTATACTACTTTAACTAAAAACTACCTCCCTTTTTTTATTTTTAATTAAGTTAATTGAATTACATACATTTAAGAATCTAGATATATAGAATAACAAAGGAAGAAGATTATCGTATATTCGGGCACACGTTTATCAGCAACTAAAGCAATTGCGTTTAGCAGCTCGGTCAACTTGCCATTGATCTGTTCCTTGAAATCATCAAATTCTTTCTTCCCCTAAATTAGATGAACAAATGTATAAAGTCCTATAGATCATGGAAACACATAAAAAGTAGAAAAAACACAATGAACCTCTATAAATTTGGTATCAACGTAAGTCTTCAAAGACTGAAAGCCACTATCAACATAATAAAAAAAATGTCAGAAATATGAACACTTTAAAAATACTGTAGAGTAACTGATAGTAAGTAAAACAGAAATGATTAAACATACCACTTTCTTGAATTCTGCGAGGTTTTCATTCGTATCAACAGCCCTTGTTTGAGAAGGAACTGATGTTGAAGCAGCAAATGTCCTAGCTGCCTTGCTAGCTTTTACTGTTGCAGTAAAGTCTTCATTCAGTCCTTGTTGAATCTGACATGTTCCAATATCACCTTGCTTACTTTGCTGTTTATTCTTAGTATGCTCAATGACAATGAAACGATGGTCCTGATACTCATTGGGTATGCCAAATTCTAAACCATCCAACTCTAATTCTGCCCACTCAGCGTCACTTGGAGTAATTTTACTAGGCTTCAACTGTTGAATTATAGTGCAACATGTAAAAGCAAAACAAAAACAAAAATGTCAAGGTATACTTTAAAAGAATAATAACAGAAAGTAGTATACTGACATGACATATTCTGTAAAATAACATATTCTATAAAAGTGACACTACACGTACCGTTTCAACCGGCAAATAAAAAACATCCAACTAAGAACTATTAGCTACAAGTCGCTTCTTTCCTTCCCAATTGAGCATACAGGGAACCTTGGTGCCAACCCGAGTAGCAACTTTTCCCCCAATCAATGGACATCACTCACAAAATCAAATCTGAAAAGCATGCGTTAACCCAGCATGCCTTGCAAATGTAGGGTCATCTAACAGCTTTTTATGAAGTGATTCCCTTGTAACTTTAAATATGTCAATGCCCCATGGGTAATCATTAAAGTTACCATTATCAACTAAGTCAACATAACACCGAGCAAGGCATGCAGTTTTTAGTGGTAGAAAAAGAAATGAAGAAAGATAATGCAAAACAGCAATCTTCACCGTATCAGTGTCAGAATTTCCCCAACATTTCGTTTCAAAACGATGTGCTATCTCCTGTCGGGTAACATTGGCAGACCCATTAAAATACATGCGCAATAGGTTATTGTCTTCACGATAAACCAACTCCTGGACACCCGTACATTTTAAACGTGTGACTAATGCAAACTCACCAAGTCCAAAACGTAATTGACAGCCATGCAAATCAAACCATATAACGTCTGGTGAATCATGATGGACCTGCCTACTCATAAAATACTGCACAAACCGAGTCTGCTTTGTTTGCTTTGGCATATCCAAGAAATATCCAAAGCAAGTTTTCCGAAATAGCTGGAGTTGTGTCGGGGTCAAGTTTGTCTTCAAATCGTCAATAATATTTAGATTGGCATCATACGCAATCTTTGGGAAGTACGTTTCATGTAAAGGCAAATAAAAATCCCAAACCTACAAAAAATAGGGAGATTGACATCATAAGCACTACAATACATATGACAAAGTTCAAAAACTGCCTACTTCGTGCAGTTAAAACTGTCAATACGTAAACTATCAACATAACTGTCACTAAATTGTAAATATACTTCTTTTTTAATTAAAGAAGTATACCATTAGGGTATACTGCATAATAAAAAGGTATACAGAACAAAACTTGTCACACTAAAACTTGTATACCTTTGAGGTAAACCAAATACTACAGAAGTATATACAAAGCAATTATACAGAATCAATACCAGTACAATAAAGCAAAATAATAGGGATATTGACATCATAAAGTACCTTCGGCTCATTCGCACTAACAGTAACGATTTCCATATTGTTTGCAATCGCTAGAGAACTAGAGGATTTAGGACGGTTAGCACGTTTATGTTGGTAAACGTGCTGCAAGCTCAATTTTGAACTAGCGTTTATCATTTTTTTAGTAGAAAGGGTTGAAATCAATTAAAGCAGGGATTTGAATCATGGATTTGGGGGATGTAATCAGATGGGAAAATGGGGGAAACAGGTCAATTTTTGTGGAAATGGGACAAACGGAATGTGGAAATGGGGGAAATGATCGATTTTAGAGAAAAACTTAATACTGTTTGGAGGGAAACAGGGAAATGGGTTGAGGGTGTAAATATTATTAAATATATGGGTACAAAGAATTGGTTTGGCTATGTGCGGTAATTAGTTTCATGCATCGTCAGACTGTAAATTTCATTGTGTTGTATTTATGAAATAAATGAAAACATAGCGCAACTTTTATATATGTGGTAAAATAAAACAACACAGTTATGAAAAGTAATATATTATCATATATTACAAAGGTATCAAATAGCAAGACCTTTTTTTTTATTTGTATACGATGAGGGTATGACACGACCCAGAATCCGGCGAGGCCGTGCGGGCACCCGACATCCTCCCCTAGACCCGTCGGGCGAACCCTTACCAATTAAATTAGGAAAATAAATATAATAATTCATAAATCAGGACTAGACTTAAAACAAAAACACAGACATACTGATACCTCTAGCTGTACAAAAGAAATTACAGCTGACTACCCAACATACTAGGTTTAGGGCTATCCAGACAAGACATCTAAGAGTACAAAAGAAGACAAATACCTCCTGAAGGGAGCAAAATGCAATTGAAATAATAACCAATAAACTGGTGGCCATCCGGAATAAAAGCTGGCTCACCCTGACAGTTGAAGTCGTCTTCGCTCCTACACAACGTGGCGAACTCAATCCTGGAGCGAACCTGCCGAAACGAAATAGATAGACAAGAAACAAACAAAAAACAAGGGTGAGTCAAAAGGACTCAATAAGTGGGGCAGACTAGACACCTCAAATAATAGGATAGCTAGCCAGGGAGAAAAAACAGATAAACAAAATTCCTCTTATTTAAATTATGAAAAGGCAGAGCCAATTAATAACTAGAAACACGTATGGGATCACAAACACATTAAAACCAGGAACGTAAGATAGCCAGAACATATAGGTATCCCGAACATATAAACAATTAGAAATACTTCCTGTTGCGGCGTGCAACCCGATCCATATATTCATCCTGTCGCGGCGTGCAACCCGATCCATATATTTATACCGTTGCGGCGTACAACTCGATCCCCGCAACCCAGAATACAAGCCAGAAATATATAGGCAAACTGAAATATGTCCATAATATGGTATACATACCGCATACACAAAACACAGCATGATAGTCACACAATAGTCAGCACGCGATGCAATGAAATGGAATGACTGCAGTATGATGCAATGGTGTCACATGTGTCAAATAGATGGAGCGGAATCCTCCTGCTCCGAGGGCGGAATCCTCCTACACTCAATATGATACAATGGAGCGGAATCCTCCTGCTCCGAGGGCGGAATCCTCCTACCCTCAATATGATGCAATGGAGCGGAATCCTCCTGCTCCGAGGGCGGAATCTTCCTACCCTCAATATGATGCAATGGAGCGGAATCCTCCTGCTCCGAGGGCGGAATCCTCCTACCCTCAATATGATGCAATGGAGCGGAATCCTCCTGCTCCGAGGGCGGAATCCTCCAACCCTCAATATGATGCAATGGAGCGGAATCCTCCTGCTCCGAGGGCAGAATCCTCCTACCCTCAATATGATGCAATGGAGCGGAATCCTCCTGCTCCGAGGGCGGAATCCTCCTACCCTCAATATGATGCAATGCATAACCAGAAAATGTAATACATACGAATACAATATGATGCAATAATAACCCTTCACCAGCGCGGGACTCGCATCGACAGCTGGGAAGTATATATCAACTCACAGCCAGGGTACAATGCTCAGATCCTCAATGCAATACCAACAATAGGACATAACATATAATATACAATATAAATCCAAAGCTAAGGCGTAATGAGTACGCCTATCGGCAGCTACACACGTAAGGAATACGTGGTAGAAAATCCACGAGGCCAGGTGCCTCCAAAGAAATGGATATAAACACTTACCTTGTTACAAAGTTAGCACAGCCACTCAATAACCGCTTTGTCCTTTGGTTTCATTGGCAAACGATCCCACTCTATTCAATAAGTAGAAAAATATATCAAATTAGGCTAAAGGCTTCATTCCTCACATCTTAGGGCAATTCGGTTAGGAACCTGATACCCTATTGGCATACGCAATACGCAGGCCAGGCCTATATACAGGGTTTAAGGCCACATAACCAAACTCCAAATAAATTATATTTATAAGTTGCTCATAACTCACTGAGTACGAATATATAATCAATTTCATTATCGGGGTCCATTTGACCCATTAAACTATCAATTTACGTCATTAGGGCGATGTCTAATATCCCTATTTTTACCGTAAAAATATATTCAAACATACGTAATAAACTCAAATAATATATTAAGATCATTACCTGAATATTCTGGGGTGAAAATACTATTTTTCTCTGGCCCCTTTTCTCATTTTCTGGCATTTTTCCACTGCGTGTTTTCTATTTTTGGTTTCTCTGTTTCGCGTTCAATTTTGCTCTGTTTCTGTATGTTCCCCACAACTAATCCGTCCTTAGCTTTTAAGCTTAAGGACCCACCGCCAACTTATTTCTTATTTTCCTTTTTTTTGTTTTATTTTATTTATTTTCTTTTCTTAACGAAAATTAAAATAGTACCCTACGATATTCGAAATAATTCCAACTTTTGCATACAAGTTATACAAAATATATATAACATACTCGTGAAGGCGGATCTCAAATTGGACTCTCGAAACTCACGATGCGAATTTAAATGAAAAAAAGTCAAATTATTTAACTTTCGGCATTTTAGCGGAAACTAGCCGAACAATATCGAAATTCACTTTCGAAAGTTTACAAAAATCACAAATAATCATACGAACCTAACGGCGCTTTCGGATTTTGAATTGGAGCTCATTCGGCAAAAATCGAGCTCGAAAATCTCTTTTTAATATTTATCGTCAATAAAAACTGAAACCTTCTTCCGATGCCTACCAAACGAGGTCTGATTCAGCTCAAATTTTACAGACAGGTCCTAATGGACATTACGAGTATTTTAAAATTACCGGCATGCCAATCGGAGTACTAACTTCCGAAACGACTAACCGAGGTCGTTTCATTCTCCTCCACTTAAACTCTCGTTCGTCCTCGAACGAGCCTAAGTCTAAAGCAAGATTTACGCAGATAGCAAGAGAACTTACACAACTTTCATAAACTATTCCACGGATATTATCTCATGATTACAGAATTAGAATTATGACACGCACGTCAAACCCTTGGATAAAAACATAGTTGGATAATATCATAACGCCATTGCCCAACTTATTCTGACTAAACCGATCCTTCCTCGATCACGAGAGGAGAATTCTACATTTTAGAAGCAAAGATATACGAAACTCTGGGTGGACTAACATGATTCAGCCGAGAATCACCTTTTCGATATACCTTTCGATATAGAACAGGTCGCTAAAATTAAGAATTAGCTCACGCTTGATGCAATAGGGGGAGCTTTTGAAGTACCTTGTCACTACACACTATAGAAGATTTGATGCAAGCTATATTATTTTTACGAACGCACTATACAACATCTCAGTTGATTTAGTATTACCATTCAGTATTTGGAGGAAGCTCCTCCACTTAAAGCACAAACTCATGCAGCCATTTGTATAGGAATAACCATCCTCGCACAGTCTGCTGGACTAAAGAAGATTTAGCTAAAAGATGAACATAGGCAGACCTAAGCTACCAACTACCCTTTCGAGTTGCCAAACAGCCGCAACTCTCAAGTTCACAACTCCATACCTTTGCCGTAAACACCACCGCCTGATGGATGGTACTTCTATATAAAAGTTTCGGCAGAGTTTCCCCTGAAACTGGATGATCCGCAAAAACAGAACCAGCACTATACTATACATGGAAATGGATACTCGGATAAACTGATATCCAAAATAATAATATGCTTACCCGGCTACAATAACACGTACTCTGGCTCAACACAGGGAACGTCACAAGCGGCTACCAATCGCCCAAGCTCACTAGTGCCGGACGAAGAAGAAATGGAAATGGACCGAGGATAGAAATAATTAGAGCTTCAGGAAGCTCATCTTCTTATTTCTTGGCTACCAGAGCTAGACTACTTCCGAGTCAGGCTAACCCAAAATTCGCAATTGAAGAAATAGACATTAATGAACTTTATGGAAAAACATCCACACCAATTTAACCTCCCAATAAGAAGGAAATTCTGACAATTTACCAGAAACCCTGTTATAATCGAGACAAGCTCATAGAATAACATGACTCTGCTAGCGCCTTGAACCATGAAGAGATACGTAGATCGGGTATTGCTTACCAATCACTCTACACCAGAAGAAACAATAATGCATTCTGATGGTGATGGGTAAGAATCCCATCATCCTACTAACACAGAATTTCAAAAAGAGAGGTAGATTGACTTGACATTATAACAGAATGAGGCATAAAAAAATGCAAAGCAAACAATACCGATACTCACTCACAAATCTCTCGCATTTAAACCAGATAAACTAGTAGGGTCTCATAAATGCCAGGAATAAATCGTATCAGAAACTCACCCCTCTACCGCAACCGATTCTTAATAGAAACAATATCCAAGGAAGCCATGGAAACATGGTAAAAGAAACGAAGTTCAGACCGATCGGAAGAATCAAATCTTACTCACATACAATGAAAGAAGAATTACATGGGTGTACTTCATCGGATGCCTCAGCATTCTGCCAGACTGGCAGTTCATAAAACTGCCTCTGCGGCTGAACTAAGCCGCTACACTGATAATTACCTTATGAAGAACCACTGCCACCACGCTCTATACCTCTACTGGATTGTGGCATTTCTCTGGCTGATTAATATTTAAATAAAATTTCCTACGACTGTACAGGTGCCTGATGACAAGAGAAAAGATGACTGCCTACTTACCGGAGTAAGGAAAAACTCCTCAAAGGATAACCAGACTCACGATAATGATAACACCTTTTTTCTGAGAATGGAAGCTGGACAGATTGTTGAAAGCTATAAAGAGAAGACTGAATCTGATCTTGATGAGCTACTAGCGCACTTTAAGAATCAAGTGACACAAGCTGAGATAACCTGGAAGGTGACCTCCCAAAATAATCATAACTTTTACCTCCATATGAGGTAATATGGTTGCCCACTAGGGCCACGGAATCTCTTACTTTCCCGCTCTAACTCATGGTATGCCTCGAACCTTCGAGCAATATTAACAACAACATCAAATAAAATCCGGACCTCAATTTCTCGAGCCATCTGGGATTTCAAGGAAAAATAAAGGTCATCAATAAATCTCTGAATCTCTCGAAAGGCTCATGAACTAGTTCTAATGCATATTCAGCCATTCTATAAAATTCAATCTCATATTCTGAAACACCAACCGGCTAACCGACAGGCTACCCTGTCTAATTCACTCAAATTGACAACACTTTTCATCTCGCTCGCTACTCGAAAGGAAATTTTCCACGAATCTAAAAGAAAAACCGAACCAAGTCAACTAATAAGAGAGCGGCCCACCAATTCAATGTTGGACCTAAAACTGGAAAAAAGAATAATCAACACCATACCGCTCGATATAATCAAGAACCTGAAAGATATGCTGACATCATTTTATTTTAAAAAGAATCACGAGGTTTATAAGATATATTGCTTAAGAATATCGGAAGGTTCAACCGCGTAAAATAATATAATCTCTTTGGGCACTCGGACCCAATAATTACCTCCGCTGGCTAACCAGCCAGAATATTTGGTGGCGCAACACATGCTGCTTCCAAAACTTACTTTACTGCGGTAATATTAAGAACTGGAATAGAAGCTCCCTGAGACTGAACATCTGCATCTGCGACAACCTGATAAGCTGCTTAGCGAATAATAGGTTCTTACGGTATTTGCGTCACCAAGATTCTCGTAAAAGCATCGTAGAGAGCCAAGGGAACTACAAGGCCCTGCTCCCTTGCCCATCGCAAACTCGTACAACTGGGACTTCCGTAACTAGATCGTCAATACGATCAAAACTCTCGGGCTTCGTCAGTGCTAGCCCCAGGCTAGACTGCTTCGTCTTGAACTCATACCATTTACTGATTTGTCGCACGAGGGTTCACAATTACCACAAAGAAATTAACGAATTAATGAAAATACTTTTGAATCCTAGATCGACGCACGATCAGAAATGAAGGAAGTGAAACTTCCTAAATGCCATCATAGCCTCTCGTAGATAAGTACGGACGTCTACGTACCCATCAGCGAGACTCTACTAGACACTGTCTTAGTCTGGATAGACTCTAAACCGGGCTCTAATACCAACTGACACGACCCAGAATCCGGCTAGGCCGTGAGGGCACCCGACATCCTCCCCTAGACCCGTCGGGCGAACCCTTACCAATTAAATTAGGAAAATAAATATAATAATTCATAAATCAGGACTAGACTTAAAACAAAAACACAGACATACTGATACCTCTAGCTGTACAAAAGAAATTACAGCTGACTACCCAACATACTAGGTTTAGGGCTATCCAGACAAGACATCTAAGAGTACAAAAGAAGACAAATACCTCCTGAAGGGAGCAAAATGCAATTGAAATAATAACCAATAAACTGGTGGCCATCCGGAATAAAAGCTGGCTCACCCTGACAGTTGAAGTCGTCTTCGCTCCTACACAACGTGGCGAACTCAATCCTGGAGCGAACCTGCCGAAACGAAATAGATAGACAAGAAACAAACAACAAACAAGGGTGAGTCAAAAGGACTCAATAAGTGGGGCAGACTAGACACCTCAAATAATAGGATAGCTAGCCAGGGAGAAGAAACAGATAAACAAAATTCTTCTTATTTAAATTATGAAAAGGCAGAGCCAATTAATAACTAGAAACACGTATGGGATCACAAACACATTAAAACCAGGAACGTAAGATAGCCAGAACATATAGGTATCCCGAACATATCAACAATAAGAAATACTTCCTGTTGCGGCGTGCAACCCGATCCATATATTCATCCTGTCGCGGCGTGAAACCCGATCCATATATTTATACCGTTGCGGCATACAACTCGATCCCCGCAACCAAGAATACAAGCCAGAAATATATAGGCAAACTGAAATATGTCCATAATATGGTATACATACCGCATACACAAAACACAGCATGATAGTCACACAATAGTCAGCACGCGATGCAATGAAATGGGATGACTGCAGTATGATGCAATGGTGTCACATGTGTCAAATAGATGGAGCGGAATCCTCCTGCTCCGAGGGCGGAATCCTCCTACCCTCAATATGATGCAATGGAGCGGAATCCTCCTGCTCCGAGGGCGGAATCCTCCTACCCTCAATATGATGCAATGGAGCGGAATCCTCCTGCTCCGATGGTGGAATCTTCCTACCCTCAATATGATGCAATGGAGCGGAATCCTCCTGCTCCGAGGGCGGAATCCTCCTACCCTCAATATGATGCAATGGAGCGGAATCCTCCTGCTCCGAGGGCGGAATCCTCCTACCCTCAATATGATGCAATGGAGCGGAATCCTCCTGCTCCGAGGGCGGAATCCTCCTACCCTCAATATGATGCAATGGAGCGGAATCCTCCTGCTCCGAGGGCGGAATCCTCCTACCCTCAATATGATGCAATGCATAACCAGAAAATGTAATACATACGAATACAATATGATGCAATAATAACCCTTCACCAGCGCGGGACTCGCATCGACAGCTGGGAAGTATATATCAACTCACAGCCAGGGTACAATGCTCAGATCCTCAATGCAATACCAACAATAGGACATAACATATAATATACAATATAAATCCAAAGCTAAGGCGTAATGAGTACGCCTATCGGCAGCTACACACGTAAGGAATACGTGGTAGAAAATCCACGAGGCCAGGTGCCTCCAAAGAAATGGATATAAACACTTACCTTGTTACAAAGTTAGCACAGCCACTCAATAACCGCTTTGTCCTTTGGTTTCATTGGCAAACGATCCCACTCTATTCAATAAGTAGAAAAATATATCAAATTAGGCTAAAGGCTTCATTCCTCACATCTTAGGGCAATTCGGTTAGGAACCTGATACCCTATTGGCATACGCAATACGCAGGCCAGGCCTATATACAGGGTTTAAGGCCACATAACCAAACTCCAAATAAATTATATTTATAAGTTGCTCATAACTCACTGAGTACGAATATATAATCAATTTCATTATCGGGGTCCATTTGACCCTTTAAACTATCAATTTACGTCATTAGGGCGATGTCTAATATCCCTATTTTTACCGTAAAAATATATTCAAACATACGTAATAAACTCAAATAATATATTTAGATCATTACCTGAATATTCTGGGGTGAAAATACTATTTTTCTCCGGCCCCTTTTCTCATTTTCTGGCATTTTCCCACTGCGTGTTTTCTATTTTTGGTTTCTCTGTTTCGCGTTCCATTTTGCTCTGTTTCTGTATGTTCCCCACAACTAATCCGTCCTTTGCTTTTAAGCTTAAGGACCCACCGCCAACTTATTTCTTATTTTCCTTTTTTTTTTGTTTTATTTTATTTTATTTTCTTTTCTTAACGAAAATTAAAATAGTACCCTACGATATTCGAAATAATTCCAACTTTTGCATACAAGTTATACAAAATATATATAACATACTCGCGAAGGCGGATCTCAAATCGGACTTCCGAAACTCAAGATGCGAATTTAAATGAAAAAAAGTCAAATTATTTAACTTTCGGCATTTTAGCGGAAACTAGCCGAACAATATCGAAATTCACTTTCGAAAGTTTACAAAAATCACAAATAATCATACGAACCTAACGGCACTTTAGGATTTCGAATCGGAGCTCATTCGGCAAAAACCGAGCTCGAAAATCTCTTTTTAATATTTATCGTCAATAAAAACTGAAACCTTCTTCCGATGCCTACCAAACGAGGTCTGATTCAGCTCAAATTTTACAGACAGGTCCTAATGGACATTACGAGTATTTTAAAATTACCGGCATGCCAATCGGAGTCCTAACTTCCGAAACGACTAACCGAGGTCGTTTCAGGGTATATCATATAAAATGCATTATTATATTTTTAGTTGAAGTAGTATGCTTTTCTAATTAGTATACCTGTATTTTATACTGCTGTATAGAAATAAAAAATAAGTTTATTATAAACAATCAAGGCTGGTATACTATTTGTGTGACATTTTTCAAGTTGTATACCATTTGGCATATACCTAATATCATAAAGCTGTATATCATTTGGAGTATACAGTATTTTGGGAAGGTATACATTAGAAACATGCATAGTAGATTGACATTTGAATAAAGGTATACGATGACATCAGAGATCTTCTATAACTACTCTATGAACAGTATACATGACAATAAAAATACAAGACAATAAAAGCTACGCATGCAACATAAACAGGCTACTTAACTCAAACAAACATGATAGAACACAACAAACCATAAAACATTTCACATAAAACAGAAAATTATGTTTGGAGTCTATTGTATACCTTTATATTTGTCTACATGTATAACTATGTTTTTTATATAAGTCACAAGTTTTACTAGATATAATAAGACCCCATTTCCTTTAACACACAATTTTTAACAATTTTCTTCAATAATATTTTATAAAATAGTAATATTTCTTCAGTAATACACCTTCTAGTAATATTTTATATTTTTATAAAGTAGTGTACTAGAAACACACACGTATAACCTCACCTTTCCACTCTTTCTTTATTTAAGTATTGAGGAAAAAGAGTCACGCATAATTTACCGCTCGGTTGTGTGCATTTCCATCAATTGGGTGAATCACTTTCTAGGATTTGATACGCACTAATGGGTCGTACACCCAGGTCTTCAGTAGCAACTCCACGAATTCGTAGTAATCAACAGGTTGATACGCGTTTGTTTTCGAGTGGAAGTCGCGTTGCTGTTGGTAAAGATGAGGTGAAGGTAATTTTTCATTTGTTATTGGCAAACTTCAATTACACAGTGGGTTTTTTAATGTTATTGTGCATGCATAAATTCATTTTTGCTAAACTGTATATAGTAGTTAATTTATGGTAGATTGAATATAGTAGTTAATTTCTAGTAGTATACTTGCATTGTATATGGTCTTTATCAGTGTATACACGTCCGTATATTGCTTTTGTAATGTATAGCAAGTAATTAGAAAAAGTGTGAAGGAGTTGTTGAGTTGAGACAGAGGGAAATAATCAAATATTTCGGACATTTCCAATTTTATTGGTGTTGTATCCGCTCTTGAAAGTAGAAAAAGGGCAATCTTGTACTTGGAGACTCCCTACTTTGATTGAGAAGACTGAAGTATTATATTAGATCCACTAACATTGATTGATCTGGTCTCACTTCGTAGAACATGTAATAAAAATTAACTAAAACAGTTTTTGTTATATGTGCTGTGTATACCAAAGTAATGTGTAGCAAGTAATTATTATTGTTTTGTTTTGTATGTATTTTCTAGGCTTGGGATTTCTTTGTTGCTCCTTCTACGTATGATCGGTATACTCCAAAAATCAATAATGATGTCAATGTTATAATTGTTGAAGAGTTAACTGCCAACTTGACAAAGCGTACTTCAGATGTTTCGTCATACATGTTTTGGATATTTTTTGGATATGCCGAAACAAATTCGTCATAATGCACTTCTTCATTGGTTGATGATGAGACAGATAAAGCCTGCATCTGGTGATGATTTGTGGTTTGATGTGAATTGTTATCACCTTCATTTTGTGCTGGCCGAGTTTGGTTTGGTCACTGGGTTGAAGTGTACTGGTGCTGCAGAGGAAAATAGACTTGCTGGGAAGAATCGTTTGATGCAAAAGTATTTTGGTGGACAGTCTAGTCTTTACCGGTTTCATTTAAGTAGTTGTTTCCACAGTAAATGTTGGAAGAATAATGACGCACATGCGTTGAAGATAGCAATGCTCTATTTTATTTGCACTTTTTTATTTGCTACACCAACAAGAAAAGATATAGGCTGTCTTGACATGAAGTATGTTGATGTTGTTGAGAAGGGAGAGTATGACCACTACCCTTGGGGTGTTGATATTTTCAACATTACAAAAGCGTCACTAGACAAGAAGATTGTTCATAAGCCAAGTAGTTATAGACATTCTGTGTTTACACTTGCAATTCAAGCATGGTTGTGTGAGACTTGTCTAGCAATTGCGGGAGTAATTGCTTCACGAGTTCCTTCTGTATGTGATTCAAAGGTACCATGCATTCTGAATTGGAGCGGAGATGACATGCAGCCTATTTCTAATTCTCAGCTGCTTGACATATTTGCTAATTCAGTTGAACAGGTTAGTATTCTGCATTTATGTACTTTGAAAGTATACTTCTGTGTAATTAGTATACAGTACAGTTCTGTTTGCACAAGGATAATTTTCATTTGAAATAAACTGTGAACTTATACTTATTTATTCCAGTATACCTTTACAGTGTACATCTATAATTATGCTTGTTTTTTGTTCTTTTCTTTTACTTATTTTAATACTTTTTGAATAGTTAAATATAAGAAACATACTCCCAACTGATGTTGAGGGTGAAGAGCTAGTCGTAGATGGTATTGCCGTTGATATTGCTGAAAAAGATTTGAGTGCTACTAATGGGCAAACACAGAACCGGCAAGTTGCTCCTGAAGCTAGTGATGTTGCTGAAGAAGACTTGGGTGCTGATGGTGGTCAAAGTCATTATCAGGAAGCTGTTCCTGAAGCTAGTGATGTTGGTGAAGAACACTTGGTTGCTGATTGTGTGCAAAGTCATAATAAGGGAGGTGTTCCTGAAGCTAGTGATGTTGGTGAAGAACACTTGGTTGGTGATGGTGTGCAAAGTCATAATGAGGGAGTTGTTCCTGACGCTAGTAATGTTGCTGCTCGAATGCAAGAGCCAGTTTGCAAAGAGGTTTAAATTTATACGCTTATATTTTAATTTGATGAGTAAGTGTTATTTGTTAATTTATTTTGCTTTAAGATGTTGTTGCCTATCTGTTTTTGAAGCCAAACTCTACACAACAGAGTAGGAAAGACCTTTCTCAGCGAAGTAGTGGTGCTTCCAATAATTCCAAAGCTGATTTAATGAAATTGGTATACTGTATTTGTCTTTTTTTTTCCGTAAGGATTAGAATTTACTTTGATATATATTTATCTTTTGCTTTTTTATTTGTTTTAGGTGCGAGATGAACTTGCTTATTTTAAGACTGATGTTAAAGAAAAGGTAATTTCATTTTACCTACAATTATTATGTTGACTTCTTCTGTGATATTATTTGTGTATATTTGTCGACTTTGTTGTGGTAGTATCATTAGTTTACTTCTTTCATTTTTATTTGTTTGGTGGTTGTTACCCAAATCACATTCCTTTTCTGTTAGTGTTTTTTTCCTGGTAATTTTCTCATTGTATACTTTTCTCCATTATAGTATACCCCCTTTAGTATATTACTTTTTATAGAATTGTATACACTATAGCTTTTTAGTATACAGTATGACCTTTTATTTCTATACCCTAGTATTATACTGGGTTCTTTTGCTCACCGACATTTGTCTGCATCTTATATATTTTATTAATTTACTAGTTTGAGCAATACATTGATGTCAAGATAGGAGAGGTACTAAACGGAATTGCTTCAATTATTGACAAACATGTGCCAGATTATAAGGTAATCTTTTTATTCTCTTATTGTATATTTCCAGATTGTTAAAGGTTCAACTTTTTCTTTATTTCTAGGATGGGACCAGAGGTGATCAGGCCCATGCTATGAAAAATGATGGTAGCGCTGGTCGAGTTAATAGAGATGATATCATGGTTGAACAAAACAGTCATGAAGATGCAGCATTTGTAGGTCGTACCAGTCCAAATGATAGTGCAGGCATGCAACTTTCTATAATCATACTTTGTTGTAGTTGTTCAGATCGTGTACTTAGCAGTCTTTGTTTACTGCAACAGCAGTTCATAATCAGGCATTAGAAGATGGAGATTTGAATCATGAACCTTTTCATCCTACTGTCTGTGCAACGACTGAACTTTCTGATGGCAACCATACTGTTCAAAGAAAAGCTAAACTCTCTGATGCTATGGGAAATCATGACTACACTGGTAGAACAAATAAAGATGATATCAACTTTGAGCAGAAAATTGCTGAAAATGCAACATTTGTAGATGGTAGCACTCCCAATGTTACTGCAGGTTTGCAACTTCCTAAGTCATACTTTGTCGTAGTTGTTTGGATTGGGTACTTAGCAGTGTTTGGTTGGTCCAACAACAGTTCTTAATGAGGGATTAGAAGATGGAGATTTGAATCATGAAGCTATACGTCCCACTGTTTCTACAAGAATAGAAGTTTCTCCTGTCAAGCGTGGTCATAAAAGAAAAGCTCAAGGCTCTCCAAACTGCACTGCTCATCGAAGCAAAAGAATAGCTAAATCTGTCCAGCATCTATCTTTATCATTGAATATGATTCTGCCAGTAGTGATGCCGGTGCATTGCCGAAGAAGATGAAGAAGATAGTCTCTGGACGATTCCCTTTTCAGAAATCTATTTCAAAGGATTGTGGGAACGACTGTCTGAATGCATTAATTCAAGCTATGCACAAGCCTAGGGGACAGTGAGTATCTACACTTGCCAATTTTTGAGTTTTTTGTATTATTTAGTTGTATTTTAATGGTTTACTTTTTTGTATTTGGTCTTGCTTATTTTATGTCTTACTGATTGGACAGTAAGAAAGCGGATGATCTTCTTGATCCAGCTATTGATTTTGGGGTTGCCGAGATTGCAACTAAGGATTGGTTTCGGGAGTTACAAACCTGTGGTGCTCTAGTGACTTCTAATGTATATCAACTTCTTTTGAAAATTTTTTATTGTTTAATTTTTTGGTATCATTTCAAGTATAGTGTTGTTGCTTCTGATTTTTGTTTGTCAAGTTATGTTAATTCATGCAAACACGTTTCTTTCAGCATCTCGATGTTATCTTCTACTACCTTAGAAAGAAGATAAAGCACGATCTTAAAGTGAAGATTACAATGACCGATCATCACTTTGACGACACCATTCAAGTTGTTTACCAGTTAATGAAAAGAGAAGCATGTATGGAAACGCTGAAGGGACGAATTGAAATTGAGGAGTATATGCTTGGTTATCGTCTCTGCTGCAACACTCCGTGGTATGATGTTGACGAGGTCCTCTCTTTTGTTTATATTGACAAGAAGTCGCATTGGATTCTGTTGAGATTTTTTGCTATGGACCAAAGATATCTTTGTATACGACTCGATGCGCACTCGACGGGTAAATAAAGATATTGATGATGTGGTGAATTCTTATGCTGTATTGGTCCCTTTGCTTTTGGACCGTTCTGGGTTTTATACTAACAGGGATGACCTTGTTCTGAAAAATGGCTTACATAATGGGAAGACTTTGACAGAGCCATACAACATTGTATATGTTGACAAACTTCCCAGGCAGAGATTAGCGTAAGCACTCTTTCTGCAGATATACTTTTTCCATACTTTATTGTTTTATTTATATTTGTTCTTTGATGTTGTTTGCAATTTATGCGTCTGTACAGGGATTGTGGAGCATATGTGGCTACTTTTGCAGAGCACATCATTGAGCAAATTGCTATTAAACAGAAGGGTTATGATATTCACAAATTTCGTTTGAGATATGCTGCACTTTTGTGGCAGTATGCTTGTCAGAAAATCACTAACAATGAAGAAAGTGATTCCGAATATCCTGGTAAATGCATGGCGGGGCTTCTTAGAAAATAGTGGCTACCAATTACTAAAGAAATGTATAGGTTTATATTGTGTGAAGTAGTTTTGTGCAACTACCAGTTAAACTGTTGAATTGCATTCTTTTGTGGCAACTCTTTATAATTGAAGACATTCATTATGTTTTCAATTTATATTTCTTTCTTTCATTTGCCGGATATAACTCAAAGCGGACATATTGTGTTGGTATTGGTGCAATTTATGAACTTTTTGTCATAGTATACCTTTCTGAGTATACTGTATAACTAGGGTATACAGTAGAAAGAAAATTTATGTTACCGAAAAGCAAATCAGGTGGAACAAAGTAAAATAGATCATTTGGGTATAGTGTCGAGTAGAAAGGTATATAGTAGCAATATAGTTTGCTTGTATTTAACAGGAAATATGTTGTGACAAAACAAAGTTATACCATATAGGGTATACTATATAATACTAGAAAGGTATAAAATTAAAGGATGGTTTTCTCTTAATAGAAAAATATATTGTGACAAACTAAAGTTGTCTATCATTGCGATATACCATATACTAGAAAAGAGTATAATAGAAAATGGGTTTCTTTTAGTTAGTAGACACATATGTTGACGAAAAGCAAAGCCTTGTACCTTTGACAAAGTTGTATAACATTGGAGTAATATCGTATATTAGAATGAATAGCAATATTAATATTTTTTAATTGTATACCATTAGGGTATACCATATAGCAGAAAGGTATACAATAGAAGCAAGGTTTAATTGTAGTTTATAGGCAAAAATGGTTAGGCAATTTAAAGTAGTATACCATTGGGTGTATACCCTATACTTTAAAGGTATACAATAGAAGCATGGTCTTCAAAGGTATATGTTATACAAAAAGGTATATAATACTGCTAAAGTTCATTTAGTAGAAAGGTATACCATCTGGGGGTATAGTGTATACTACAAAGGTATACACAAGCAACATTGTTTCCTTTTAGTTAATAATAATACCCAAATATGTTTGTGACAAAAGAAACTTGTATACCATTTTGGGTATACCTAAATTAAAAAGGTATACAATGCAAAGACAGTTTTGTATTAATTAGTACAGATATATGTTGTGACAAAACAAAGTGGTATACCAATTGAGGTATATTGTATACTACAAAGGTATACATTAGAAACATGCACACACTACATTAAATATTAATGATGATTCAGTTTTGAATAAAGATACAGGAGAACAACAATCATAGAACAACAATCACAGATCTTTATAACGGCTCAAACAACAACATACATAAGAATAAAATAAAAAAACGACACTTTAAACATAAAAAGGCTACTTTAGTTAAACACAGAGTATAGAACGGAATCTGACATAGAACATAAAATACTAGTTAAATTGACTACTTGACAGAAACTTCAAATTTCTGGAGAAGTATAGTAGTCAGCAGGGTCCATTTTATGATCTGCAAGAAGACCATGAAGCATTTTCTTCATCCGACGAACATCCTTCTTGTACTGTTCAAGAAATTCCTCAAAACTAGCCTTAAAAGTTGCAAGTTCATCTCTTAATTGCTCCACCGCCATCTTTATTGTTGGTGCAGAAGAAGAGCTTGCATTGCTTGGTCTACGAGCCATTCTCTGTGTGTGTGTGTGTGTGTGTGTTTGGGCAATCTTTTTTCTGAAGATGAAAGAACTGTGCTAATTTGATTTGAAGAATAAAAGAGCAATAATAAACCCTTTTTTATAGGTGAGGTTTCATAGAAAAACTGCAACACATTACATACCTAAAATAAAGGAAAGTGCACATCTGCACCTTTACACGTTTGCATCTAACAAAAACTGCCAACTTCGTGCAGTTAAAATGATTTTTTAATTAATTCAAAAAATTCCATTACACAGTAACTGAAAAAACTGATAGTAAAAAACTATCAATATAACTGGATGTAGACAGTAATTCAAACTTTAAAATAACACCACAGTTAATGAAAAAAACTGACATTAAAATTTTTTGCTGCGTTATATTTTATTTGTTATATAGCAAGGCTTGTAGGACAAAATTAAAATCTTGTATTTCTACTATACAGTATACCCCACTGGTATACTTCTGGTGTATACAGCTATATAAAAGTATAACAATTTTTGGTAGCTAATAACAGGCAAGCCTAGTTCTAGAAGTTAAAGCAGTATACCATTGTGGTATACTGTATACTACAAAGGTATACAAAAGAATGGATTTTAATGCAGTTTACTAATCAGGTAGGTCGGAGTTAAACAGAATTCTACTTCCTGCGTTTCTTTCCTTGATTAATAAGATATAGTGTATACTAAAAATGTATACAGTCACCAAATTTGCAGAATATCTTAATAATACCAAGTCTCACATGAGGCCAACATCCCGGAACACAACCAACCAACAATACAATAATAATATTCAGTATAACATATAAAAAGTACTATTTGGACATCTTCCTTCATCAACAAGTGCATATATATGAAAATCAAACTCTCAAACTTACAGAACAAACAGACATCATAAAAAACAGCACCTCTACAAAATGACTCTACCACGTGGTGTGTTGTATACCACAAAGATATGCAGAAAAAAGGTTTTAAGCTAAGTAATAGAACACTTTCAAGAATAATCCAGTAACAATGTAATTAATAAGCAACTCAACAGAACTAAAACATCTAGAAATGTGTTGCATCCTTAAACTTCCAATCAAGATTAATTGCACTATGTATAATCGAACAATAGAACTATAACTAACAGAAAAACATATCTCAATCCTAGGGAATATTTTTGCATGTCTTGCGGCTGTGCCCTTTCTGCCCACACTGTCCACAGTGATTTTTATTTCTAGTAGCAGGTTTCTCCCATGAAGATTTGAATCTGGTTTTGGTTGGCCTTCCTCGTTTGGATCTTCCCCTTGGCGGTAGAACTGTCTGTGCTAGCACTTCCTGAGGAATCTACCATGTAGCTTCACCTGGGATAGGACAAACTGGTATCTCATATGTTTTACGAAAGTTTTTTGTTGTGTAGAACTCAGAGCAGTATTTATAAGCAGATACATGAACTCTATCCAGAACAGCCAACACATGTGAACATGGAATGTCCTCCATTTGAAACATCCCACAAGTGCATTTTCTTTCAGGCATGGATACGACATGTTTCTCTCCAGCACCAACTACTTCGTGCTTGAAATCTCTTGAAGGCATCACCTGAATTTCAAGAACTTAAATTAGTAGCTGCACATAGATTTTTAAATATATGATAAACTGAAAGAACAATAGTGTATCTTACTGTCATGCTTTGTGACGCAATAGTGCTGGCTGTCAATAACTCTTCATACTTGTCAGTCAACTCTCTAAATGTGCCCATTGCTTCTTCACCATTATTATTATTCCATTCCTGTACGATATGCATCATAGAGTCTAGATAGTGAACAACTGGGAGACCTTTTGAATGTCTTGCTTTTGAATTCACCGACTCAGCAATATTTGAAGTCATGTTGAAGGTTCTATTTGCAGTGCAATATGCGCGGGACTATTTCTGGTATCCAAGAGCTGCCAAATATTGTTTTACCCTGTAATCAACTCCTCCTATATTGTCTATTTGCTTGGTGAACTCGGGAATAGTGTACGCTCTCGCTGCTGCAAAGTATACTTTTGAAATTTTCTTTGTAACCTTCTTGAACTTGGTTTTTATGTTATTCCACAAATGGAACATGCAAAAGCAATGCGGAACCACAGGATAAACTATAGGCACTGCCCTTATTATGCTATCATGCCTATCTGAAACTATACACATCCCCTCTCGTTCCCAGAAAGCTTCTCTGAAACATGAAAAAAACCATTCCCATGAAGCATCATTTTCCGAATCAACCACTGCATATGCAAGTGGTAGAATATGTCATGTACAAAAAATTTTATATGTTTAGGAAGAATTCAGTTTGTAATTTACATATGGTGTGGAGCAAATGGTTTACCTTTCTTATTGCTCTATCGATAATAATACATTATAAATCAATAAACATTAGTAATCAATAATACTGACCTGTTGCATCTTGTGTGCAAGCAATGATATATGTGCCATTATATGCTGAATTCAGATGACTTCCATCAACCACTACTGTCGGCCTGCAATATATCCACCCTTTAATCGATGCATTAAGTGCAACAAATGCGTACAGGAAACGTCCTTCTGCTGTGGCTTGTAGTTTTACCACCGACCCTGGGTTTGTATGCTGCAACATATATAGATAGCTTGGTAATTTATGATATGCTTCCTTTGGCTTTCCTCTTAATATTTCTAACGCCTTTTCTTTCTACCTCAAAGCTTTCATGTAATTCAATTCCACACTAAAATCTTTTTTCATATCTCTCTTTATATCTGCTGGTGTGTATACCGTTTTAGGATCAGTTAACTTATCTTTTATCAACCCACCAACTATAACAGAGGTGGCTTGTCTCTGTTCGCCAAATCTTTTGTCAATTTCACAATTGTGCTCATCATACAAACTTGTTACTCTAAAAAGTTTTGTTTGTCCAACGCTGTAAGCCTTAAGATTCCAATGGCACTGGTCATCAACACAACCAAGGCAATACCTGATTTCAAAATAAGATTTGTATGTTATTTCAGCTATGCCAAAGCTGCAATAAATTAATCACTATATACGCCCCTACAGTATAGTGAATTCAGAAGTATGCAACTATGCTATATTTCTTAAATTAGTCTAAAGCAGACCAAAACATGCATTATATACAACTACAGTATACTGAATTTATGTATTTTAAAACAGCAGTGAAATAAGCACCGTATACCCCGTAGAGTATAATGAAAACAGGTGCCAAATAATCACTGTATAACCCCCTAGAGTATATTGAATATAGCAATATACCTTTATGGTATACACTGCTCGAATAGGTTGGAATGTACCAAAACAGCGCCACATATGCACTGTATACCTCCTACAGTATATTTCATTCAGCAGTGTACCCCTATGGTATACTGTTAAAATTTAAGTTGATATATACAAATGCAGTTGTCAAATAAGCATTGTATACCCCTCTACAGCATACTGCATTCAACAGTATACCCCTATGGTATACTGTTAAAATTTATGTTGATCTATACAATAACAGTGGTCAAATAAGCACTGTATATCCCATAGAGTATACTAATGACAGCAGTATACATCTATGGTATACACTGCTCAAATTAGTAATTTAGATATAAATCCTACAACAAAAACACAGAATTTACTTACCTTTTTTAGCACGATTTATAAACTTTAAATTGAAATTTCTTATGAATTGCATAACGCTTTACAACTGTGCTCAATATTTCCTTTTCCACGAAAATTTGTCCTATTGCAATTGTCTGATGAAAAGGATTGTAAATTATTTCATCTTCGCTAATAAGAGTGCTTATTGCTGTCACATTCTCGTAAAATTGTATACTGTCAGCAACTTCTTCAGTATACTGTTGCACTGGTATTACACTTGCTGATGCAGTAGCAACATTAGTAGTTGAACTACTCACAATCAAATTGTTAACATCGAACGACACGCAAAGAGGATAATCAGTTATATCCGATTTTTTTTTCTTCAATCCAAAATACACAGCAACTCCCATATCGTTGTATACTGTGATAGGCGGAATACCTTGCTTCACGGAATATTTGATATCAAGCAATCCGTTAGCAACAGATATGAGAGGAATTTGTCGGATTGTGTTATGAAATTCCAAAAAATTAGATGACGATCTGATCGATAATGCTTCAACAAAAAAATTTTGATATATATGATTTTCAGTCCAATTTCCACTATGTTGAACTAAAATTTAGCAATATTCATCATCCATTGGCAAACGATATGCTGTATAATGCAAAAGTTACCTAAATTTCAGAAAAACACAATTTTGAATTAGTGATTTAGGACGATTAAAAGGAACATTTGATGAAAAAATTTGAAATCATAAAAAAATTGCGACAATTTGAGCAGTTGATTCTGAAAAAATCATGTGAAAAGTGGAGAAAAAATTGAAGAAGGGAACCAGTGAAATAGAGAGAAAATAGCGGGTAACAGGGGAAGAAGAGAGAGTCTGTTTTATGGAATGGGCATAGGGTGTAAATAAAGTAGTGGGCAAAAATGTAATGGGTATTGTGATGTAAATATTTAGGGTTCCTTGGGTATTTTTATAAATGCCCCCATTACTTATTCGTCCAAGTAGATTAATAACCCAAAGACTCTCACGACTCATAAGACTCCCCTAGATCCGAACCTAAACCCCCCATCTAGACCACCAACTCATGAGACTCCCACAGTTTTCGAAGCCAACATCTCCGGCCAAATTCCAGCAGCCTCGACAGTCTCCCCTATCTTTGAAATTTTGCTCACTGGACCGGTTCCTCAATTAGTTGTCGGGGTAACGAATATGAAATATTAAAACTCAGGGTGTGTTTGGTATGAAAGAAAAATAATTTTAACTTTTCATGTTTGATTGGCTTAAAAGTTTTGGAAAATATTTTTCATAACAACTCAAATTTCTGTAATTGGACGAAAATGTTTTTCCTTATGAAAGTAGGGAAAATAATTTTCAAATGTGATAATTCACACTCACTGTTTCCTTCCACTACCCAATCCCACCTCCTACCCGACCCCCACCCCACCAATCCCCTTCAGCACCCCACCCCTACTTCTACCCCTACCTCTACCCCTGCCTCCCACCCGACCTACCGCCACCTCCCCCTATCCAACCTCACCTCCTCCTCCTCTACCTGTCCCTATCCCCATCAAAAACCCCACCCTGCCCCTTATTAGAAGGTTAGAAATTATTTTATTCTTTGGCAACTAAATATCAGAAAATGAGCTTAAAAAACACTTATTTTCCAAGAAAACACTAAAAATATTTTCCATGAAAAATATTTTCCTTCATACATGAAACGACCTCGGTTAGTCGTTTCGAAAGTTAGGACTCCGATTGGCGTGCCGATAATTTTAAAATATTTGTAATGTCCATTAGGACATGTCTTTAAAATTTGAGCTAAATCAGACCTCGTTTGGTAGGCATAGGAAGAAGATTTCAGTTTTTATTGGCAATAAATATTAAAAAGAGATTTTCGAGCTCGGTTTTGCCGAATGAGCTCCGATTCGAAATCCGAAAGTGCCGTTAGGTTCGTATGATTATTTGTGATTTTTTTAAACTTTCGAAAGTGAATTTCGATGTTGTTCGGCTAGTTTCCGCTAAAATGCCGAAAGTTAAATAATTTGACTTCTTTTCATTTAGATTCGCATCTTGAGTTTCGGGAGTCCGATTTGAGATTCGTCTTCGCGAGTATGTTACATATATTTTGTATAACTGGTATGCAAAAGTTGAAATTATTTCGAATATCGTAGAGTACTATTTTAATTTTCGTTAAGAAAAAGAAAATATAAAAGTAAAAGAAAAGAAAAAAATAAAAGAAAAAGGAAAAGGATAAGTAAGAAAGAAAAGTCAAAGGACGGTGGCATGGCTGAGGATATAATCCTTAGCCTTGCAGCAAATGAGCAGAAACAGAAACAGGAAAATGCGAAAAGGAACTCAGCGGAAAATGTCAGAAAAAAATGCCAGAAAATGAGAAAAGGAACCCGAAAAAAATAGAATTTTCACCCTGAAATATTCAGGTAACGATCCTAATATATTATTTGGGTTTATTACGTGTGCTTGAATATGTTTTAACGGTAAAACTTGGAATATTATACATCGTTTTAATAAATTCAATTAATATTTTAAAGGGTCAAATGGACCCCGATAATGAAATTGATTATATATTCGTACTCAGTGAGTTATGAGCAACTTATAAATGTAATTTATTTAGGGTTTTGTTATGTGACCTTAAACCCTGTATATAGGCCTGGCCTGAGTATTGCGTATGCGAATAGGGTATCAGGTTCCTACCTGGATTGCCCTAGATGTGAGGAATGAAGCCTTTAGCCTAATGTGATATATTTTTCTGCTTATTGAACACAGTGGGATCGTTTGGCAATGAATCCAAAAGAATAAAGCGGTTGTTGGGCAGCGGTGTTAACTTTGGAACGAGGTAAGTGTTTATATCCATTTCTTTGGAGGCCCTTGGCCTTGTGGATATTCTACCACGTGTTCCTTGCGTGTGTAGCTGCCGATAGGCGTACTCATTACGCCTTAGCTTTGAATTTACATTGTATATTATATGTTATGCCCTGTTGTTGGTATTGCATTGAGCATATGAGCATTGCACTCTGGTTTTGAGTATTGCATGTACTTCCCGGTTGGCGATGAAAGTCCCGCACCGGTGAAGGTTCATCATTGCATATACTTCCCGGTAATCGATGAGAGTCCCGAGCCGGTGAAGGATCATTATTGCATATACTTCCCGGTAATCGATGAGAGTCCCGAGCCGGTGAAGGATCATCATTGCATATACTTCCCGGTTGGCTATGAGAGGTCATTATTACATATACTTCCCGGTTGGCGATGAGAGTCCCGCACCGGTGAAGGGTCATCATTGCATATACTTCCCGGTAATCGATGAGAGTCCCGAGCCGGTGAAGGGTCATTATTGCATATATCTCCCGGTAGACGATGAGAGTCCCGCGCCGGAGATTGGTATCAGGCATATGTGACTGCATTGCATCGTACCGCATTCATCCCATCTCATTGCACCGCATACTGACTATTGTGTGTATTGTGTTGTGTTTTATGTATGCGGTATGTATACTATGTCGTAGACACATCTCATTTTACCTATATATTTCTGGTTTGTATTCTGGGTTGCGGGGATCGGGTTGCATGCTGCAATGGTATAAATATATGGATCGGGTTGCACGCCGCGACATGATGAATATATGGATCGGGTTGCACGCCGCAACATGATGAATATATGGATCGGGTTTCTCGCCGCAACAGGATGAATATATGGATCGGGTTGCACGCCGCCACAGGATGTATTTCTGATTGTTGATGTGTTCGGGATACCTATATGTTTTGGTTATCTTACGTTCCTGGTTGTCGATGAGTTTGTCATTACATACGTGTTTCCGGTTATTATCTGGCTCTGCCTTTTTATAATTTAAATAAGAGAAATTTGGTTTATCTGTTTCATCTCCCTGACTAGCTATCCTATTCTTTGAGGTGGTTAGTCTGCCCCACTTATTGAGTCCTTATGAGTCACCCTTGTTTGTTGTTTGTTTTTGTTTATCTATTTCGTTTCGGCAGGTTCGCTCCAGGATTGAGTTCGCCGCGTTGTTCAGGAGCGAAGACGACTTCAGCTATCGGGGTGAGCCAGCTTTTATTCCGGATGGCCACCAGTTTATTGGTTGTTATTTCAGTTGCATATTGCTCCCTTCAGGAGGTATTTGTCTTCTTTTGTACTCTTAGATGTCTAGTCTGGATAGCCCTAAACCTAGTATGTTAGGTAGTCAGCTGTAATTTCTTTTGTACAGCTTAGAGGTATCAATATGTCTGTAATTTTTTTAAGTTTTGTCCTTATTTGTGAATTGTTATATTTATTTTCCTGATTTAATTGGTAAGGGTCCGCCCGACGGGTCTAGGGGAGGATGTCGGGTGCCCGCACGGCCTAACCGGATTCCGGGTCGTGTCAATACAAAACACACCCTCAAGTTTCACAAATCTCACTGGCTCTGAAAAATAATGCTTTTGCTACGAAACATGAACCAACTGATGCCTTTTAAACAAGTATAATGTTTCAACTTGTAGTACAATTTGTAATACGATTTGTAATACATAGTGCAAATTGTAATCCGATATGGGAGACATTATTTTCTATAAATAGAAACCTTAGCATTTTGAAGAACTTGAAAAGAGAATAACAATATCTACTTTCTCTAATACTGCTAAAACAACAAAATAGGAAGGAATTTGTGGGGTGAAATCTCACCTTTTCTACTAATGAATAATTCTATATGTACAAGTGAAAATAGAAAATCTAACTTGGTCCCTAAGTAACTTCTAATGGGCTTGGGCCAATGTACAATTAGTCTAGACTACACTACAATTTACATAAATGAACCTGATTACAATAATAACCTTCATAACCTCCCTCAAGTTTGAGCATGAGGGGTTCCAGATGCCCAACTTGCACAAAAAATAGTCAAAATGCGCGTGTCCCAGCGCCTTCATAAAGATATCGGCCAATTGTGAGGTCGTTGGGACATGCCCCGGTCATATGGTGCCCTCGATAATCTCATCATGGACAAAATGACAATCAACTTCAATGTGCTTGGTCTGTTCATGAAACACAGGGTTTCGAGCAATGTGAAAAGCTGCTTGACTATCACAATTTAATTGAGCCGGATACTGATGGGATATTCCAAAAATCCATTATACCCCTTTTAACCACTTTAATTCATAAACGGTCATGGCCATCGACCGATATTCAGCTTCAGCGGACAAGCGAAACACAATATGTTGTTTTTCCGTCCACCAAGAAATAGGCGTATCGCCGAGGGAAATATACTGACCTATGAGAGATCTGCGAGTCAACGGACACCCCGCCTAATCAGAATCACACCATCCTTATAAACGGAGATCACATTGGGAACTCATCACAATACCTTATCCCGGAAACCCTTTCAAATAGCGCAGTACCCGAAGAGCTGCATCACAATGCTCAATCCGCGGTCGTTGCATAAACAAAGATAACACATGCACACAATAAGATAATCCAAATGCGTAAAACAAAAATAGCTCAGACGATTAACTAGTCGTTGATATTATTCGGGGTCATCAATATACCATCTGGTGCCAAGAGCCAAACGATGATTCTGCTTGATAAGAGTACCGATCGGATAGGCTCCCAGTAACGCGACCTTAGAAATATATCCAAGGCAAATTTTCGTTGACATAGAAAAATTCCTTTAGGATGTCTAGCCACTTCGACACCCAGAAAATATTTGGGGAAACCCAAATCTTTCATATGAAAGCAAGTGGAGAGATACAACTTAAAGAGACGAATAGCTTCTGAATCGTTGCCCACAATAATCAAATCATCCACATACTCTAGCACTCTTAAGTTGATGGTCCCTTTACGAAGTGTAAAAAGTGAATAATCTGAATAAGATTGTCGAAATCATAGGTCTTCAAAGCGGCCGATAGCTTTGCATACCAACATCTTTGAGCCTCTTTCAAACCATACAATGACTTACAGAGATGGAAAATATTACTATAACCGTGCAACTTCATATAAACTTCTTCATGAAGATCACCATGAAAAAATACATTATGAACATCCATTTGATGCAACTCCCAATTATTGGTTGTAGCAACCGCTAGAAATATCCGCACGGTCACCATTTTGGCGACCGGAGAAAGTTTCTCCGTATAATCAATACCTTCGACCTGATGATTGCAAAAAATAACCAAACGGTCCTTGTATCGTTCCACTGATCCATCAGAATTGTATTTGATCTGATACACCCAACGACATCCGAGTGCTTTCTTCTCCGGTGGTAAATGTGACAATTCACGCTCATTGTTTCCTTCCACTACCCAAGTTTTGTTATCTTCCAAGGCCTGCAACTCTTGTTGCATAGATTATCTCCATTTTTCATCTTTCACGGCCTTAGAGAAAGAGGTCGGTTCACGATCCTCTGTAATTTCTACAAGACAACTTAAATATTTCGAAGAAAAATTGTCACAATTAACATAGTATGTAAGAGGATAAGGTGCATCTGGGGCTTGTTGTGGCTTGGATGAGCGACCGGTTGTTTGGATATAGCCTGGTGATTAACCTACGGACTGAATCGGTAACAAAATCTCGGAGAATAACACTTTCTTTCTTAGCTCGCTTTCCACGGCCCAATTCCTCCACTATATCAACACTAGAATTTTGGGCACTACTTCTGCGACCGGATCACCCATGTCCGGTGCAAATGTCTCTATGTTCTGTTACGCTAGAATATCATTTATCTCATCCTCGTGGGTGCTTGACGGATTCGGGGGCTCAATTCCGCCTTACTCCAATAGCGTCATCCTCGTCAAGCGCTCCTGAACTCTGAATCAATGATGGTTTTGGGGGCTCAATACCTTTAGTATGTGGCGCGAAAGGAAATTCAGTCTCATAAAATGTAACATCCTGAGAGATCAAACATTCTTTAGTGTCTAAGTCATATAACTTCCAAGCTTTCTTTCCATATGGGTATCCAACAAACACACACCTTCTACTCCAACTTTCAAACTTATCCCTTAAGCGTCCGTTGTTTGTGAGCATAACAAAGATAACCGAACACTTTTAAATTATTTGGTGTCACACCAAATAAAATATCATAAGGAGTTTTCCCACGTAAAACGGATGAGGGCGTCCGATTAATCAAGTAACAAGCTGTCAAAACACACTCCCCCCAAAATTCAATTGGAAAGTGTGCTTGAAATCTAAGTGCTCGGGCAATGTTTAAGATGTGTCTATGTTTCCTCTCAACTCTCTCATTCTGTTGTGGTGTACCGGCACAAGATGTTTGGAACACAATTTCCTGTTAACTGAAGTAAGTTCTCATGCTTGTGAATTCTGTTCCGTTATCACTCCGGACGGTCTTAACCTTTTTATTAAATTGGCGTTCCACCATAGCAAAGAAAATTTTTCAACATCTGGCTCGTTTCTTTCTTATTTATTAACAGGAACACCCACACCGCCCGGAACAATCATAAACAATTGTCAAAAAATATGATGCACCACATGGAGATTTAACTCTATACGGATCCCATAAATCACAATGTACTAAATCAAAAACCGCAGAAGCTTTATTATCACTTAAAGGAAATACACCTCTTGTCTGTTTTGCCCTATAGCATACATCACAAGACTTTTCATTTAAATTACTACTCTATTTCTTACATCTTGAACTGGAAGAGATTTTGTTACTTGAACCGAAGGGTTCCCTAACATCTGGTGCCAATAATTTTAACACGTCCACTCTTAAAGCCTTCAATTGAGGTACATTTCGAAAGTAATAAAGTCCATCCTTTCGCTCACCCGCACCAATCAACGTCCCTGTGGTCCGGTCTTGCATAGCACACAAGTTATGAGTAAACTTTACGTTGTAATTAAATTGATTGATTAAGTGAGAAATAGAAATCAAGTTGCAAGTCATCTCGGGCACATAATGAACTTCTCAGAGAGTCAAACACTCATTCATTTTGACAAATCCCTATCCTGTAGCGAATGAGCTGCTTCCATCAGGTAGACCCACCGGACAATGTGGTATCTTTTTTAGATTTCTCAATATATTTATTTCTTCGATCATGTGATTTGAAGCTCCCGTGTCAATTATCCACGAGGAACCAATGATCTTACTATTGACTCAGTCAATAGCGCCTGGTTATGCTTACTTCAGCAGTCCAACAAATATCTACCACTGCTCACTACTTAATCTGGGGATACTTGACTGCCCGGATTACATTAGCTCGAGGGGTACCACGTCCACGACCAGCGCCATTATGTTTTTATGGTTGTCCTCTTCCCTTACCAGCATTATCATTCACCACATCCTCCTTGTTTGTTATCAAATTTAGGGAAGTGAATCCACCAATCTAGATATCTCTTGACCTCATAACAATCGGTGACCATAACGATCATAGTGTGGGGCACTTCGGTCCTTTATCTCCGGCTTACAAATTTTTATGGGAAGCGGAGTCAGCCTGTGCAACAAAGGCCACCATTTCCTGTTTCTCTTCTTGTCCCCCGTGCAACCCCCTTTACTCTTTCATCCTGCACCAACTTCTGATATGCCTTACTCAACGAAGGCAATGGATCTTTAGCCAACAAATTCGAACGCACTGTTCTGAACACATCCTCATCCAATTTTTGATTAGAAAAAGATGACTTTATCTTCTTCTTTCTTCTTGTCCAAAGCAGCCCCCAGATTGCACGTACACTTCCCACACGAGCAGGTGGGAAACTGATCATAATTCCCGAGCACTTCCCAAAGGGATTTCAGTTTTCCATAGTAATTCACTATAGAAATTTTCTTCTGTTTGCAGCCTACCAGTGCTGCTTTTAATTTCTGAATTCTGGGTCTGTTTCCAACGGAAAATCGTTCCCTGATACTCTCCCAGTACAAATTTAGTTCTGAATCCAAGAGACCAACAGAGAATTAATAGTCCACCAATCCTCTAGATCCGGTGAATCTTCAGCTAGTTGCTTCAAGGTTCCATCGATGAAACCAAATTTCTTCCGTGCACGTAAGGCCGTTCTTAGAGACCTTTCCCACTCATCATAATTTCTCCGGTCAAAATCATCTGAGTGATTATGTGGCCGGGATTATCATAGGAAGTAATATCATAAAGAGATATTGTCCTCCTTACAGGGGCTCCATTAGCGGTTGTGCCGTTTCTGGGCAGCGCTGATGTCATATGTTTATGCCTAAAATTATACGTCTTGGTTAAATAATTAATTATGGTGGGGTCACAAGCAATACAGTAATTACGACGGAAAAGTAATTAAATACACTTAAAACAGTAATGAATAAACAAGACAAAATAAGTAAGAGAAGGTAGAGTAATTCTTATTCCTTGAGAATAGCCGGATTCGGTAGTGAACCACATTATGTACAATACAATGTAAGGAGGGGTATATGTAGTAGTGATACCCAGTCCTAAATAAGGTAAAATAAAAAGACTAATAAAGCTATGGACCTATAAATCAAGGCGGTATTATATACTAAATCCTAATTAGGAGACTGTAAACCCTAGGTGGCAGGATGTATACCCTGCGTCCTATGGCAGTGCTGCCTAAACGGTCGTTGACTCCAGAAGCGGGCGTGTATCCTCTGAGCCCGGTGACTTGTAAGATAAGTCTAGTCTCGCCATCTTGACTTGTATCCCCGTAATAGTAGGTGTCCTATTTTTGTCCACACAGTCAGTCCCCCTGATTACTCCCAACTACGTCCTACAAAAACAACTAAGCGGTCGCAGCAAATATAGCTCGGTACTTAAAGTTCTGAGGTCGAATCCCACAGAGAACACTCGAAATCTGGTTTCTAATCTAATTAACTTATCTAATCAATTAACTTCTAAAGTTTATATTTTTATGATGGTTTCGATGTAACAACTAATTAACAATACAGTAAATAGCAAAGTAGTAAGAAATAGATTAGATCAACGGTTTAGAAGCCTAGGATTGATCTACCCAACTCCTACTTATGTGTTAGAACAATGAATTAATGGATTCAACTGGCTTCTTCCTATTGAACAATTGCTCTGAATTCACAACTATTCACTCCCGTGTAATAATTGTATCTTTCACTGAACAATTTTACAATTAATTAATGAAGATATGTAGAAGTACAAATATGGTTCACAATCGAGGTCAATGGTCACAAATCACCTTTTTGACAACCTAAGTAATGTCTTTGTTTTAGATTGAAATATTGCTAAGTGTTTAACCCTAACTCATGAATATATCGCTAGATGCTCAAGATCAAAGGGCACAATCAATTGGGAGCTCTACCAATCAATAGCATACAAATCATAACCACTTAGATAGAAAGATTAACAAGTTTCATTCATTAAAGCAATAATTCATAACACATAAGTTTTGGAGTGGTTCAATCAACCCTAGAATGTGTAACTTAGCCACTTATGTTTATCACAATCATGTCAAGATAATTCATGAATGAATAAATTACAAAAAGAAAGAAATAATTAAAGAAAAACTCTTGTTTTGTTGAAGTCTCCAAAGCTCTAGCCTCCTTTTTCTCCTTCCCAGGTCAAAAGTTCTATTGTGGGGCATGTTTTTGATGCAGTCCAAATTGAGCTTAAAACACTTACCATCAAGAGCCGAGATTGGAGGATGCAAGGGACGAGAGGTCAAGAGCGTCTGGAAGATTTGAAGGCACATTCCAAAGATTCGACGAAGGGTGAAGCGTCCAAGGCCAAGGGATAGCATCACAAGGCCAAGGAGGAGGGCACCAAGGCAACCCAGAAAGAGACGGACCACCCACAGCAAGAGGCGGACCGCCTACTCAAGACCCAGCTCTCAGGATCTCAAGGAGGCGGACCGCCCACCCTGCAGAGGCGGACCGCCCACTCTCCAATGAGGCAGCATGAGGCGGAGCGCCTAGCTCCATGGGCGGACCGCCCACTTTTGTGACAAGCATGACGGGATTTTGTGTAAACTACCTATTTTGACCCTACGTGGTCTTTTATGTCTTAGCCCACTTTGGGGGCCTTTTAGTCATTTTGCAAGGGGTTAGGAAAAACTCTAAATACATCCCTTAGCCATTTCATTCATTAGCTAGCCATTATAGAAGATAGAATTGAGAGAGAACATTGAAGAGGCCGAGCCATTCGAGTTCGAAGCTTGAAGCTTCGTGTATGACTTTACTTGGAACCTATGGAGTTCGACGCCTAGTTTAAATCCATTGTAAGGTTCAAGTTCCCCTTTCTCCCTTTTGATTTCAATCAACGTATGTGAGTTGAATTCGATTCTTTCTTCTAAATTCTTGCCTTCCTAGTCTCGATTTCTTGTTATCTCGTTTACTTGCTTCCACGTATTGTGTATTTTAGCTTCCGCGTATTTTAGCTTCCGAAAATGTTGGATTTTGAGTGCAAAACGAGCAAAAAATGCGTTTTGCACAGCTGCAGGAAGTAGTGGTAGCGGACCGCCCACCTGGTTGGCTGCTCTCTGGACTTTTGCCAGGCGGACCGCCCCTGTTCTGAAGTGGGGCGCCTCTTTTGCTGAAGGGTCCTAGGGTAGTTTTTCGTAGGTTTTCACTTGTTAATCACCTACGGGCTTCTTGGTTAGTGTTTCTAGGGTACTTGGCCTACTCGAAGGACACTAACTTTATAGCGTATTAGGACACTCGTGCGTAGAGGAGACTAGAACTCAAAGAAGAGTCGTAGAATTCTCTTTGGCCTCAAGTGCGCACTTTAAATAGTCGTCCGTACATCGAGTCTCATTAACTCCATTCCGAACTTTAACTTGGACATACTAGTTGTGATCACCTTGGTTCCCAAGTTTTTAAAGCCTCACTCTTGAGTGTTCATAAATTGAGTGATACACGTGAGGGAGTGACTTTTAGGAGGTTTGTCTTTTGGTGTTGCAACAATGTCGGATGTTGATTGTGGATATTATGGCTCATGTGGGGATGATTCGAGTTGCTATGGCTCGCATGGTGATGATGGAGACTATGGTTCCTATGATGATGATGATGGCCATTACTATGATGAATCGGGAAACCATGGCTCCCATGGTGATGAAGCGGTTCACTATGATGATGGTGAAGTTGAAGAAGACTATGAAGCTTATGATGATGAATTTGTTGATCCTTATTCTTCTAGTTAAGAACATGAAGATGGTGACGCTTCAAGGTACATTGATCCTACTTATTCTTCTTGTGACGACTATGAAAATGTTGGTAGTGACATAGAGGGAGTTGATGTTGAAATTGATTATACGCGTTATTCATTTGCATCTTCTCTTGGTGTTGCTAGTGGTATACAAGGGAGTAGTGGAGGTCCTTCCATTAGTATGGGAGGAGGTGGTGGTTGTTCCATGGGAAAGAAGAAGCTTGCACCTTCTAGGTACGCTAAGCGGCCTAATGCTTCTAATTCCCATGTGGAGGATGGTTTGAGATATGGTGTTGTTTTTGCTACAAAGGGGTTATATGCCGTGAGGGGCGTGGATGGTTGTAGTAGGATTAGTACTATGGGCTATGGAACCAAGGCGAGAGGCACTTATGGATTCCATGGCAAGGTTCCTTCCTCGACTTCCAACAACATTTCTAATGTTGGAAGAGTGACGGGAAGTGGAGGTTATTCTAGTGGTGTTGCCACTAGTGGAGGGATAAGAAAGACCCAAGTTGCCGGTGTTGACACTCATGGGCGTTCATGTTTTCACTTGGAGGCCACTCTACAAAACTTGGGTAGAAGAAGGTTCGTTGTTGAGGTAAATGGTATTGGAGGATACTTGCTCAAGATTGGTGATACCAATGCCAATTGCATTAGCACCTCTTTGGTTGATAGGCTAAGGATACCATGCCATGCGCAAGAACATCCTTATGAGTATGATGGAGTGTGGGTTTCTAAGGAGGCTCGAGTACTCATATCTCATAGGAACTATAAATAATATGTGTGGTGTGATGTATATCCCATGCGTCATGTTGATGTGTGGATATGTGAGCTGTGGTTGGAGGGCAAGAGTGTGCAATATAGTGTGATGAAGGATGCGTATCTTGTAGGGCAAAGGATTTATGACTTTGTTCCTTATCGGGAAAGGGGCCTGAAAAGACCTCGGTCAGTCGTTTCAGAAGTTAGGACTCCGATTGGCGTGCCGATAATTTTAAAATATTTGTAATGTCCATTAGGACCTGTCTGTAAAATTTGTGCTAAATCAGACCTCGTTTGGCAGGCATCGGAAGAAGGTTTCAGTTTTTATTGTCGATAAATACTAAAAAGAGATTTTTGAGCTCGGTTTTGGCGAACGAACTCCGATTCGAAATCCAAAAGCGCCGTTAGGTTCGTATGATTATTTGTGACTTTTGTAAACTTTCGAAAGTAAATTTCGATGTTGTTCGGCTAGTTTCCGCTAAAATGCCGAAAGTTAAATAATTTGACTTTTTCTATTTAAATTCGCATCTTGAGTTTCGGGAGTCCAATTTGAGATCCGTCTTCGCGAGTATGTTACATATATTTTGTGTAACTTGTATACAAAAGTTGAAATTATTTCGAATATCGCAGGGTACCATTTTAATTTTTGTCGCGAAAAGAAAAAAAAAGAAAAAAAAAAGAGAAAAGGACAAAAAAGAAAGAAAGAAACAAAATGCGGGCAGTGGGTTGTCCTTAGCTGGTATTAGTAGTACCTAGAATCAGAAGCAAAATGAGCAACGTGAATAGAACATGAGCAAAGAACAAAACAGAGAAAATTATCAGAAAAATGCCAGAAAATGAGAAAAGAGCCGGGAAAATAGTAGAATTTTTACCCCGAAACATTCAGGTAATGATCCTTATATATTATTTGAGTTTATTATGTGTGTTTGAATTTATTTTAACGGTAAAACTTGAAATATTAGACATCGTTCTAATAAGTTCAATTAATAGTTTAAAGGGTCAAATGGACCCTGATAATGAAATTGATTATATATTCATACTCAGGGAGTTATAAGCAACTTATAAATGTAATTTATTTAGGGTTTGGTTATGTGACCATAAACCCTGTACATAGGCCTGGCATGCGTATTGCATATGCGAATAGGGTATCAGGTTCCTAATCGGATTGCCCTAAGATGTGAGGAATGAAGCCTTTAGCCTAAATTGATATATTTTTCTACTTATTGAATAGAGTGGGATCGCTTGGCAAGGAAACCAAAGAATAAAGCGGTTGTTGATTAGCCGTACTTACTTTTGGAAGAGGTAAATGTTTGTATCCATTTCTTTGGAGGCCCTTGGCCTCGCGGATATTCTACCACCTGTTCCTTGCGTGTTGTAGCTGCCGATAGGCGTACTCATTACACCTTAGCTTTGAATTTACATTGTATATTATATGTTATGCCCTGTTGTTGGTATTGCATTGAGAATATGAGCATTGCACTCTGGTTTTGAGCATTGCATATACTTCCCGGTTGGCGATGAGAGTCCCGCACCGGTGAAGGGTCCTCATTTCATATACTTCCCAAGTAATCGATGAGAGTCCCGAGCCGGTGAAGGATCATCATTGCATATACTTCCCGGTTGGCGATGAGAGTCCCGCACCGGTGAAGGGTCATCATTGCATATACTTCCCGGTAATCGATGAGAGTCCCGAGCCGGTGAAGGATTATTATTGCATATACTTCGCGGTTGGCGATGAGAGTCCCGCACCGGTGAAGGGTCATCATTGCATATACTTCCCGGTTGGCGATGAGAGTCCCGCACCGGTGAAGGGTCATCATTGCATATACTTCCCGGTTGGCGATGAGAGTCCCGCACCGGTGAAGGGTCATCATTGCATATACTTCCTGGTAATCGATGAGAGTCCCGAGCCGGTGAAGGTTCATTATTGCATATATCTCCTGGTAGACGATGAGAGTCCCGCGCCGGAGATAGGTATCAGGCATATGTGATTGCATTGCATCGTACCGCATTCATCCCATCTCATTCATATGTGACTGCATCTCATTGCACCGTATTCATCCCGTCTCATTGCACCGCATACTGACTATTGTGTGTATTGTGTTGTGTTTTATGTATGCGGTATATATACTATGTCGTGGACATATCTCAGTTTGCCTATATATTTCTGGCTCGTATTCTGGGTTGCGGGGATCGGGTTGCACGCTGCAACGGTATAAATATATGGATCGGGTTGCACGCCGCAACGATATAAATATATGGATCGGGTTGCACGCCGCAACGTTATAAATATATTGATCGGGTTTAACACCGCGATGGTATGATGTATTTCTGATTGTTGATATGTTTGGGATACATATATGTTCTGGCTATCTTACGTTCCTGGTATTTAATGAGTTTGTGAATCCATACGTATTTCCAGTTATTATCTGGCTCTGCCTTTTCATAATTTAAAAAAGAGGAATTTGGTTCATCTGTTTTTTTCTCCCTAGCTAGCTATCCTATTCTTTGAGGTGGCTAGTCTGCCCCACTTATTGAGTCCTTTTGACTCACCCTTGTTTGTTGTTTGTTTTTGTCTATCTATTTCATTTCGGCAGGTTCGCTCAGGATTGAGTTCGCCACGTTGTGAAGGAGCGAAGACGACTTCAGCTGTCAGGGTGAGCCAGCTTTTATTCCGGATGGCCACCAGTTTATTAGTTTTTATTTCAGTTGGAATTTTGTTCCCTTCAGGAGGTATCTGTCTTCTTTTGTACTCTTAGATATCTAGTCTGGATAGCCCTAAACCTAGTATGTTGGGTAGTCAGCTGTAATTTCTTTTGTACAGCTTATAGGTATCAGTATGTCTGTGTTTTTTTTTAAGTCTTGTTCTAATTTATGAATTGAATTATATTTATTTTCCTAATTTAATTGGTAAGGGTTCGCCCGACGGGCTTAGGGGAGGATGTCGGGGTGCCCACACGGCATAGCCGGATTCCGGGTCGTGTCCGAAGAGGTTGCATTATTTTACGTGGTTAAACCTTCCGATATTCTAAAGCAATGCATCAGATAAACCTCGTGATTCTGTTTATAAAATAAAATGATGTCAACATATCCTTCAAGCTCTTGATTATATCGAGCGGTATGGTGTTGATTATTCTGCTTTCCAGTTTCAGGGGTCCAGCGTTGAATTGGTGGACCGCTCTCTTATTAGCTAACTTGGTTCGATTTTTCTTCTAGGTTCGTGGAAAAGTTCCTTTCGAGTAGTGAACGAGATGAAAAGTGTTGCCAGTTTGAGTGGATTGGACAGGGTAGCCTGTCGGTTAGCCCGTTGGTGTTTCAGAATAGGTGATTGAATTTTATAAAATGGCTGAATATGCATCAGAACTAGTCCATGAGCCTTTCGAGAGATTAAAAGATTTATTGATGACCTTTCTCCTTCCTTGAGATCCTAGATGGCTCGAGAGATTGAGGTCGAGATTTCAGTTGATGTTGTTGTTAATATTGCTCAGAGGTACGAGGCATACCATAAGTTAGAGCGGGAAGAATTAGAGCGGGAGAGCAAGAGATTCCGTGGCCCTGGTGGGCACCATGGTACCTCATTTGGAGGTAAAAGTTCTGATTATTTTGGGAGGTCACCTTCCAGGTTATCTCAGCTTGTGTTACGTGATTCTTAGAGTGCGCCAGTAGTTTGTCAAGATCAGAATCAATCTTCTCTTTATAGCTATCAACAATTTTTCCAGCTTCCACTTTTCAGCGAAAAGGTGGTATCATTGTAGTGAGTCTGGCTATTCTTTGAGGATTTTTCCTTACTCCGACAAGTAGGCAGTCGTATTTTCTCTCATTATTAGGCATCTGTGCAGTCGCAGGGGATTTCATTTAGATCTCAGATTCTCAATCAGCCAGAGAAATACCACCATCCAGTAGAGGTTGAGAGCGTGGTGGCAGTGGTTCTTCAGAAGGTGATTACCAGGGTAGTGGCTCAGCTCAGCTATAGAGGTAGTTCTAAGAATTACCAGTCTGGCAGGATGTTGAGGTATTTGATGTAGTACACCCATGTATTTCTTCTTCCCTTATATGTGAGCAAGATTTGATTCTTCAGATCGATTTGGAAATGGTTGTCTTATTCTATTAAGAATCGGTTGCGGTAGAGGGGTGAGCTTCTTGTATGATTTATTCCTGGCATTTATGATGACCCTACTAGTTTATCTAGTTTAAATGCGAGAGATTTGTAAGTGAGCATCGGTATTGTTTGCTTGGCATTTTGTTATGCCTCATTCTGTTATAATGTCAAGTCAGTTTACCTCTCTTCTCGGAATTTCGTGTTGGTAGGATAATGGGATCCTAATTCTTCACCATCAGCAAGTGTATTGTTTCTTCTGGTGTAAAGTGATCAGTAAGTAATACTTGATTTACGTGTCTCCTCTTGGTTCGAGATGCTAGTAGAGTCATGTTATTCCATGAGCTTGTCTCGGCATAAAAGGGTTTTCTGGTAAATTTTCGGAGTTTTCTTTTATAGGAAGGTTAAATTGTTATAGATGTCATTCCATAAAGCTTATTTAATGTCTATTTCCTCAATTTCAATTCTTTGGTTAGCCTGACTCGGAAGTAGTTTAGCTCTGGTAGCAAAGCAAATAAGAAGATGAGCTTCCTAAAGATCTAATTATTTCTATCCTCAGTCCATTTCCATTTCTTCTTCGTCCGGCACTAGTGAGCTTGGGCGATTGGTAGCCGCTTGTGACGTTCCCTGTGTTGAGCCAAAGTACGTGTTATTGTAGCCGGGTAAGCATATTATTGTTTTGGATATAAGTTTATCCGGGTATCCATTCCCATGTATAGTATAGTGCTGGTTCTGTTTTTGTGGATCATCCAGTTTCAGGGGAAACTCTGCCGAAATTTTTATATAGAAGTACCATCCATCAGGCGGTGGTGTTTACGGCAAAGGTATGGAGTTGTGAACCTGAGAGTTGCAGTTGTTTGGCAACTCAAAAGGGTAGTTGGTAGCTTAGGTCTGCCTATGTTCAGCTTTTAGCTAAATCTTCTTTAGTCTAGCAGACTGTGCGAGGATGGTTATTTCTATTCAAATAGCTGCATGAGTTTGTGCTTTAAGTGGAGGAGTCTTTTTTCAAATACTGAATATAAATATTAAATCTCTAAGGTGTTGTGAGAGCGTAAGCTACTACTTAGTTCCATCGACCTATTCTATATCGAAAGGTATATCAAAGAGGTGATTATCGGCTGAATCATGTTAATCTATTCAAAGTTCCGTGTATCTTTGCTTCGAAAATGTAGAACTCTCCTCTCGTGATTGAGGAAAGATCATCTTAGTCAGAATAATCCGGGCAATGGTGTTATCATATTATCCAGATATGTTTTATTCCAAAAAAGTTCGATATGTGTGTTATAATTCTGATCCTATAATCTGGAAATAATGCCCGTGGAGTAGCTCAAGAAGGTCTTGCAAGTTTTCTTGTTATCTGTGCGAATTTTTACTTTAGACTTAGGCTCGTTCGAGGACGAACGAGAGTTTAAGTGGAGGAGAATGAAAGGACCTCGGTCAGTCGTTTTGGAAGTTAGGACTCCGATTGGCGTGCCGATAATTTTAAAATATTTGTAATGTCCATTAGGACCTGTCTGTAAAATTTGTGCTAAATCAGACCTCGTTTGGTAGGCATCGGAAGAAGGTTTCAGTTTTTATTGTCAATAAATACTAAAAATAGATTTTTGAGCTCAGTTTTGGCGAACGAACTCTGATTCGAAATCCAAAAGCGTCGTTAGGTTCGTATGAGTATTTGTGACTTTTGTGAACTTTCGAAAGTAAATTTCGATGTTGTTCGGCTAGTTTCCGCTAAAATGCCGAAAGTTAAATAATTTGACTTTTTCTATTTAAATTCGCATCTTGAGTTTCGGGAGTCCAATTTGAGATCCACCTTCGCGAGTATGTTACATATACTTTGTGTAACTTGTATGCAAAATTTGAAATTATTTCGAATATCGCAGGGTACCGTTTTAATTTTTGTCGCGAAAAAAAAAAAAGAAAACGAAAAAAGAGAAAAGGACAAAAAAGAAAGAAAGAAACAAAATGTGGGCGGTGGGTTGTCCTTAGCTGGTATTAGTAGTACCTAGAATCAGAAGCAAAATGAGCAACGTGAACAGAACATGAGCAAGGAACAAAACAGAGAAAATTATCAGAAAAATGCCAGAAAATGAGAAAAGAGCCGGGAAAATAGCAGAATTTTTACCCCAAAATATTCAGGTAATGATCCTTATATATTAATTGAGTTTATTATGTGTGTTTGAATATATTTTAATGGTAAAACTTGAAATATTAGACATCGTTTTAATAAGTTCAATTAATCGTTTAACGGGTCAAATGGACCCTGATAATGAAATTGATTATATATTCGTACTCAGGGAGTTATGGGCAACTTATAAATATAATTTATTTAGGGTTTGGTTATGTGACCATAAACCATGTACATAGGCCTGGCCTGCGTATTGCATATGCGAATAGGGTATCAGGTTCCTAATTGGATTGCCCTAAGATGTGAGGAATGAAGCCTTTAGCCTAAATTGATATATTTTTCTACTTATTGAATAGACTGGGATCGCTTGGCAAGGAAACCAAAGGATAAAGCGGTTGTTGATTAGCCGTACTAACTTTTGGGAGAGGTAAGTGTTTGTATCCATTTCTTTGGAGGCCCATGGCCTCGTGGATATTCTACCACGTGTTCCTTGTGTGTGTAGCCGCCGATAGGCGTACTCATTACGCCTTAGCTTTGAATTTACATTGTATATTATATGTTATGCCCTGTTGTTGGTATTGCATTGAGCATATGAGCATTGCACTCTGGTTTTGAGCATTGCATATACTTCCCGGTTGGCGATGAGAGTCCCTGACACGACCCGAAATCCGGCTAGGCCGTGCGGGCACCCGACATCCTCCCCTAGACCCGTCGGGCGAACCCTTATCAACTAAATTAGGAAAATAAATATAATTCAATTCATAAATAAGAACAAGACTTTAAAAAAAAACACTGACATACTGATACCTCTAAGCTGTACAAAAGAAATTACAGCTGATTACCCAACATACTAGGTTTATGGCTATCCAGACTAGACATCTAAGAGTACAAAAGAAGACAGATACCTCTTGAAGGGAGCAAAATGCAACTGAAATGATAACCAATAAACTGGTTGCTATCCGGAATAAAAGCTGGCTCACCCTGACAGCTGAAGTCGTCTTCGCTCCTTTACAACGTGGCGAACTCAATCCTGGAGCGAACCTGCCGAAATGAAATAGATAGACAAGAAACAAACAACAAACAAGGGTGAGTCAAAAAGACTCAATAAGTGGGGCAAACTAGCCACCTCAAAGAATAGGATAGCTAGCCAGGGAGGAGAAACAGATAAACAAAATTCTTCTTATTTAAATTATAAAAAGGCAGAGCCAGATAATAACTAGAAACACGTATGGAATGACAAACTCATCAACAACCAGGAACGTAAGATAACCAAAACATATAGGTATCCCGAACACATCAACAATCAAAAATACATCCTGTTGCGGCGTGCAACTCGATCCATATATTCATCCTGTTGCGGCGTGCAACCCGATCCATATATTTATACCGTTGCGGCGTGCAACCCCATCCATATATTTATACCGTTGCGGCGTGCAACCCGATCCCCGCAACCCAGAATACGAGCCAGAAATATATAGGCAAATAAGCAATGCACGTAGAAGCAGAACAGTAGTTATGTACCACAAGTCTACACAATGAGATGAGATGAAATGAAATGAAATATGATGCAAAGGGTCACATATGCCAAATGAATGGAGCGGAATCCTCCTGCTCCGAGGGCGGAATCCTCCTACCCTCAATATGATGCAATGGAGCGGAATCCTCCTACCATCAATATGATGAAATGGACCGCATATGATTGACATATAATACATATGAATGCGAATAATATATTAAGATCATTACCTGAATGTTTCGGGGTAAAAATTCTACTATTTTCCCGACTCTTTTCTCATTTTCTGGTATTTTTTCCTTCTCCGCGTTTTCTGTTTCATTTCCTTATTCTCGTTGTTATGTTTCTGCTTTGCAATTAGCATATATGCTGAGAGCATATATGCCACCGCCTCTTGTCCTTTGTTTATCTTCTTTGATTTTGTCTTTTTCCTTTTTTTTTTTGTTTTCTTTCACTTTATTTTCTTTTCTTTTCTTGAAGAAAATTAAAACGTTACTCTACGATATTTGAAATAATTCCAGCTTTTGCATACCAGTTATACAAAATATATGTAATATACTCGCGAAGGCGGATCTCAAATTGGACTCCCGAAACTCAAGATGCGAATATAAATAAAAAAAGTTAAATTATTTAACTTTCGGCATTTTAGCGGAAACTAGCCGAACAACATCGAAATTCACTTTCGAAAGTTTACAAAAATCACAAATAATCATACGAACCTAACGGCGCTTTCGGATTTCGAATCGGAGCTCATTCGGCAAAACCGAGCTCGAATTTTACAGACAGGTCCTAATGGAAATTACGAATATTTTAAAATTATCGGCACGCCAATCGGAGTCCTAACTTCCGAAACGACTGACCGAGGTCGTTTCATTCTCATCCACTTAAACTCTCGTTCGTCCTCGAACGAGCCTAAGTCTAAAGAAAAATTTGCACAGATAACAAGAGAACTTGCACGACCTTCACGAACTACCCCACGGACATTATTTTCTAATTACAGAGTAAGAATTATAACACGCATATTGAACTTTTCGGATACAATATATCTGGATAATATGATGACACTATTGCACAACTTATTCTGACTAAGCTGATCCTTCCTCAATCACAAGAGGAGAGCTTTACATTTCCGGAACAAAGATACACGTAACTCTGGATGGATTAACATGATTCCGCCGACAAATCACCTCGTCAATATTCTTTACGATATAGAACAAGTCGATGGAACTAAGAATTAGCTTACGTTTGATGCAATAGGGGCGGCTTTTGAAGTACCTCTTCACTACACACTATAGAAGATTTGATGCAGGCTATATCATTTCTACGAACGCACTATGCAACACTTCAGAGATTTAATATTACCATTCAGTATTTGGAGGAAGACTCCTCCACTTAAAGCACAAACTCATGCAGCCATTTGAATAGGAATAACCATCCTCGCACAGTCTGCTCGACTAAAGAAGATTTAGCTAAAAGTTGAACGTAGGCAGACCTAAGCTACCAACTACCCTTCTGAGTTGCCAAACAGCTGCAACTCTCAGGTCCACAACTCCGTACCTTTGCCGTAAACACCACCGCCTGATGGATGGTACTTCTATATAAAAATTTCGGCAGAGTTTCCCCTGAAACTGGATGATCCGCAAAAATAAAACCAGCACTATACTATACATGGGAATTGATACCCGGATAAACTGATATCCAAAACAATAATATGCTTACCCGGCTACAATAACAAGTACTCTGGCTCAACACAGGGAACATCACAAGCGGCTACCAATCGCCCAAGCTCACTAGTTTCGGACGAAGAAGAAATGGAAATGGATCGAGGATAGAAATAATTAGAGCTTCAGGATGTTCTTCTTCTTATTTGCTTGACTACCAGAGCTAGACTACTTCAGGCTAACCAAAGAATTGAAATTGAAGAAATAGACATTAAATGAGATCTATGGAGCAACACCCATATCCATTTAACCTACCAATAAGAAGGAAACTCTGACAATTTACCAGAAAATCCTTTTATAACCCAGATAAGCTCATGGGATAACATGACTGTACTAGCGTCTCGAACCAAGAGGAGACACATAAATCGAGTATTACTTACTGATCACTTTACACAAAAAGAAACAATACACTTGCTGATGGTGAAGAATTAGGATCCCATTATCCTACCAACACGAAATTCCGAGAAGAGAGGTAAACTGACTTGACATTATGAATGAGGCATAACAAAATGCCAAGTAAACAATACCGATACTCACTCACAAATCTCTCGCATTTAAACCAGATAAACTACTAGGGTCATCATAAATGCTAGGAATAAATCATACAAGAAGCTCACCCCTCTACCGCAACCGATTCTTAATAGAATAAGACAACCATTTCCAAATCGATCGGAAGAATCAAATCTTACTCACATATAAGGGAAGAAGAAATACATGGGTGTACTACATCAAATACCTCAACATCCTGCCAGACTGGTAATTCTTAGGACCGTCTCTGCGGCTGAGCCGAGCCGCTACTCTGATAATTACTTCTAGAAGAACCACTACCACCACACCCTCGACCTCTTCTGGATGGTGGCATTTTTCTGATTGATTAAAATTTAAATGAAATTCCTGCGACTGTGCAGGTGCCTAAGGGCAAGAAGAAGGACGATTGTCTACCTGCTGGAGTAAGGAAAAACTCCTCAAAGGATAACCAGACTCATGACAATGATAACAGGAAAACTCTTCAAAGGATAATCAGACTCACAACAATGATAACATCTTTTCGCTGAATATGGGAACTGGGCAGGTTGTTGATAGTTGTAAAGAAAAGACTGAATCTGATCTTAACGAGCTACTGGCGCACTCTAAGAATTAAGTGACACAAGCTGAGATAACCTGGAAGGTGACCTCCCAAAATAATCAGAACTTTTACCTCCAAATGAGGTACCATGGTTACCCGCCAGGGCCGTGGGATCTCTTACTTTCCCGCTCTAACTCTTTCCGCTCTCACTTATGGTATGCCTCGAACCTTCGGGCAATATTAACAACAACATCAAATAAAATCCAGACCTCAATTTCTCGAGCCATCTGGGATTTCAAGGAAAAATAAAGGTCATCAATAAATCTCTGAATCCCTCGAAAGGCCCATGAACTAGTTCTAATGCATATCCAGCCATTCTATAGAATTCAATCTCATATTCTGAAACACCAACAGGCTAACCGACAGGCTACCCTGTCCAATCCACTCAAACTGGCAACACTTTTTATCTCGTTCACTACTCGAAAGGAACTTTTCCACGAATCTAGAAGAAAAACCGAATCAAGTTAGCTAATAAGAGAGCGGCCCACCAATTCAAGGCTGGACCCCTGAAACTGGAAAGCAGAATAATCAACACCATACCGCTCGATATAATCAAAAGCTTGAAGGATACGTTGACATCATTTTATTTTTAAAAAGAATCACGAGGTTTATCTGATGCATTGGTTAAGAATATCGGAAGGTTCAACCGCGTAAAATAATGTAACCTCTTCGGACGCTCAGACCGAGCCATTACTCAGGCTAACTAACCAGCCAGAATAAGTAGAGGCACAACACATGCTGTCTCCGGAACATACTTTACTACGGCAATATTAAGAACTAGAATAGGAGCTCCCTGAGACCGAACATCTGCATCTGCGGCAACCTGATAAGCTGCCTAGCGAATAATAGGTTCTTGCGGTATCTGCGTCGCCAAAATTCTCGTAAAAGCATCGCAGAGAGCCAAGGGAACCACAAGGCCCTGCTCCCATACCCATCACGAGCTCGTACAGCTGGGACCTCCGTAACTAGATTGTCAGCACAATCGGGGCTTCATCAGTACTAACCCCAGGCCAGACTGCTTCGTCTTGAACTCATACAGTTTGCTGATTTATCGCACGAGGACTCACAATTACCACGAACGAAATAACGAAAATACTTTAGCATCCTAGACCGACGCACGATCAGAAATGAAGGAAGTGAAACTTCCTAAATGCCATCATAGCCTCTCGTAGATAAGTACGGACGTCTACGTACCCATCAGCGAGACTCTACTAGACACTGTCTTAGTCTGGATAGACTCTAAACTGGGCTCTGATACCAACTGACACGACCCGAAATCCGGCTAGGCCGTGCAGGCACCCGGCATCCTCCCCTAGACCCGTCGGGCGAACCCTTATCAACTAAATTAGGAAAATAAATATAATTCAATTCATAAATAAGAACAAGACTTTAAAAAAAACACTGACATACTGATACCTCTAAGCTGTACAAAAGAAATTCCAGCTGATTACCCAACATACTAGGTTTAGGGCTATCCAGACTAGACATCTAAGAGTACAAAAGAAGACAGATACCTCTTGAAGGGAGCAAAATGCAACTGAAATGATAACCAATAAACTGGTGGCTATCCGGAATAAAAGCTGGCTCACCCTGACAGCTGAAGTCGTCTTCGCTCCTTTACAACGTGGCGAACTCAATCCTGGAGCGAACCTGCCGAAACGAAATAGATAGACAAGAAACAAACAACAAACAAGGGTGAGTCAAAAGGACTTAATAAGTGGGGCAAACTAGCCACCTCAAAGAATAGGATAGCTAGCCAGGGAGGAGAAACAGATAAACAAAATTCTTCTTTTTTAACTTATAAAAAGGCAGAGCCAGATAATAACTAGAAACACGTATGGAATGACAAACTCATCAACAACCATGAACGTAAGATAACCAAAACATATAGGTATCCCGAACACATCAACAATCAAAAATACATCATGTTGCGGCGTGCAACCCGATCCATTTATTCATCCTGTTGCGGCGTGCAAGCCGATCCATATATTTATACCGTTGCGGCGTGCAACCCCATCCATATATTTATACCGTTGCGGCGTGCAACCCGATCCCCGCAACCCAGAATACGAGCCAGAAATATATAGGCAAATAAGCAATGCACGTAGAAGCAGAACAGTAGTTATGTACTACAAGTCTACTCAATGAGATGAGATGAAATGAAATGAAATATGATGCAAAGGGTCACATATGCAAAATGAATGGAGCGGAATCCTCCTGCTCCGAGGGCGGAATCCTCCTACCCTCAATATGATGCAATGGAGCGGAATCCTCCTGCTCCGAGGGCGGAATCCTCCTACCCTCAATATGATGCAATGGACCGCATATGAATGACATATAATGCATATGAATGCAATGTGATGCAATAATAACCCTTCACCGGCACGGGACTCTCATCGACGTCGGGAAGTAGATGCCAACTCACAACCAGGGTACAATGCTCAGATCCGCAATGCAATACCAACAATAGGACATAACATATAATATACAATGTAAATCCAAAGCTAAGGCGTAATGAGTACGCCTATCGGCAGCTACACACGTAAGGAATACGTGGTAGAAAATCCATGAGGCCAGGTGCCTCCAAAGAAATGGATATAAACACTTACCTCGTTACAAAGTTAGTACGATTAATCAACAACCGCTTCATCCTTTGGTTTCCTTGCCAAACGATCTCACTCTATTCAATAAGCAGAAAAATATATCAATTTAGGCTAAAGGCTTCATTCCTTACATCTTAGGGCAATCCGGTTAGGAACCTGATACCCTATTCGCATACGCAATACGCAGGCCAGGCCTATGTATAAGGTTTAAGGCCACATAACCAAACCCCAAATAAATTACATTTATATTTTGCCCATAACTCACTGAGTACGAATATATAATCAATTTCATTATCGGGGTCCATTTGACCCTTTAAACTATCAATTTACGTCATTAGGGCGATGTCTAAGATCCCTATTTTTACCGTAAAAATATATTCAAACATACGTAATAAACTCAAATAATATATTAAGATCATTACCTGAATGTTTTGGTCTACTATTTTCCCGACTCTTTTCTCATTTTCTGGTATTTTTTCCTTCTCTGCGTTTTCTGTTTCATTTCCTTATTCTCGTTGTTATGTTTCTGCTTTGCAATTAGCATATATGCTGAGAGCATATATGCCACCGCCTCTTGTCCTTTGTTTATCTTCTTTAATTTTGTCTTTTTCCTTTTTTTTTTTTTGTTTTCTTTCACTTTATTTTCTTTTCTTTTCTTGAAGAAAATTAAAACGGTACTCTACGATATTTGAAATAATTCCAGCTTTTGCATACCAGTTATACAAAATATATGTAATATACTCGCGAAGGAGGATCTCAAATTGGACTCCCGAAACTCAAGATGCGAATTTAAATAAAAAAAGTTAAATTATTTAACTTTCGGCATTTTAGCGGAAACTAGCCGAACAACATCGAAATTCACTTTCGAAAGTTTACAAAAATCACAAATAATCATACGAACCTAACGGCGCTTTCGGATTTCGAATCGGAGCTCATTCGGCAAAACCGAGCTCGAAAATCTCTTTTTAATATTTATCGCCAATAAAAACTGAAACCTTCTTCAGATACCTACCAAACGAGGTCTGATTTAGCTCAAATTTTACAGACAGGTCCTAATGGATATTATAAATATTTTAAAATTATCGGCACGCCAATCGGAGTCCTAACTTCCGAAAGGACTGACCGAAGTCGTTTCAGTCCCGCACCGGTGAAGGGTCATCATTGCATATACTTCTCGGTAATCTATGAGAGTCCCGAGCCGGTGAAGGATCATTATTGCATATACTTCCCAGTTGGCGATGAGAGTCCCGCACCGGTTAAGGGTCATCATTGCATATACTTCCCGGTAATCGATGAGAGTCCCGAGCCGGTGAAGGATCATTATTGCATATACTTCCCGGTTGGCGATGGGAGTCCCGCACCGGTGAAGGGTCATCATTGCATATACTTCCCGGTTGGCGATGAGAGTCCCGCACCGGTGAAGGGTCATCATTGCATATACTTCCTGGTAATCGATGAGAGTCCCGATCCGGTGAAGGATCATTATTGCATATATCTCCTTGTAGACGATGAGAGTCCCGCGCCGGAGATAGGTATAAGGCATATGTGATTGCATTGCATCGTACCGCATTCATCCCATCTCATTCATATGTGACTGCATTGCATTGCACCGCATTCATCCCATCTCATTGCACCGCATACTGACTATTGTGTGTATTGTGTTGTGTTTTATGTATGCGGTATGTATACTATGTCGTGGATATATCTCAGTTTGCCTATATATTTCTGGCTCGTATTCTGGGTTGCGGGGATCGGGTTGCACGCTGCAACGGTATAAATATATGGATCGGGTTGCACGCCGCAACGATATAAATATATGGATCGGGTTGCACGCCGCAACGTTATAAATATATTGATCGGGTTTAACACCGCGATGGTATGATGTATTTCTGATTGTTGATATGTTTGGGATACCTATATGTTCTGGCTATCTTACGTTCCTGGTTGTTAATGAGTTTGTGAATCCATACGTATTTCCAGTTATTATATGGCTCTGCCTTTTCATAATTTAAATAAGAGGAATTTGGTTCATCTGTTTCTTTCTCCCTGGCTAGCCATCCTATTCTTTGAGGTGGCTAGTCTGCCCCACTTATTGAGTCCTTTTGACTCACCCTTGTTTGTTGTTTGTTTTTGTCTATCTATTTCATTTCGGCAGGTTCGCTCCAGGATTGAGTTCGCCACGTTGTGAAGGAGCGAAGACGACTTCAGCTGTCAGGGTGAGCCAGCTTTTATTCCGGATGGCCACCAGTTTATTGGTTGTTATTTTAGTTGGAATTTTGTTCCCTTCAGGAGGTATCTGTCTTCTTTTGTACTCTTAGATGTCTAGTCTGGATAGCCCTAAACCTAGTATGTTGGGTAGTCAGCTCTAATTTCTTTTGTACAGCTTAGAGGTATCAGTATGTCTGTGTTTTTTTAAGTCTTGTTCTTATTTATGAATTGAATTATATTTATTTTCCTAATTTAATTGGTAAGGGTTCGTCCGACGGGCCTAGGGAAGGATGTCGGGTGCCCGCACGGCCTAGCCAGATTCCGGGTCGTGTCAGGGCAAATTGCCTACTAGTACCCCTTCTTTGGCTATGCAAAGAAGCAAGGAGCAAGAACTTCATTCCATGGTTGAAAGGGTGCGAACAAGAAGTCCTACAACTACAAGAAGTGGTGGGACAAGTGCTAGAAAAGAGTTGATGAAAGTCAACAAGGTGAACCAACCACAAGTTGCAAAACCAAGTGGTTCACCAATGAAGAAGAAGGAGACATCAAGTGATGAGTCTCCAAGTCCTAGATTCCGGGTTGATGTAAAAAGTCCACCTACTCCGGCTATGGGTATTCTTGGGCCTCATCCCAACTCACCCGAATTTGAGAGACAACAGATAGAGAGGAGTAAGGGAGAGACCGGTGACATTCCTCGAGTGGAAAAAGGAGAGGATGTGTTGAGTGATGTGAGTGGGATGTCACCACCTGAATCTACACCCGACCTTGAAAAGAAAATGAGGGAAAAAAAAAGAGGGAAAAAGAAAAATTGAGAGTGAGGACACCCCTTATTCTAACATTAATCCGTTATCTTTTTCTTCAACTTATGTGAGTACTTGTGAGGCATTCCTGGAGGCAAACCGATGGAGCCTTAACCATGTTCCAAGATGAAAAGACAAGGTGAAGGTGATGCCAAATGTGAGCTACAAGGTGGAGAAACTATTCATGACACTCCTAGTGCATTGATTGAGCAAGATGGCCACTCAACGGTATGTGTTAGTTCTTCTTCCCTTGAGCATATTAATTCCTTGTCTTGTGATATTGTTTGTGAAAACTCTATGCTAGTTGATGATTTGCATGAATACAATGTGTTTGCAACTAGTGTAGAGCCTTTGGGTCAACTTGTGTGTGAAAATGAACCACTAGTTGAGAGGGTTGAAAAGCCACATCATGATGTGAGCTCAGTTTTCATTGAACCTCTCTTTAGTGAGAATATTGTGGTTGACCTTGTATATGAACCTTGTTATGACACCCCACCCATATTTGATAAAGGAGAAGATGAATTGCATGATTATCCTATTCTTCCCTTTGATTGCTTAATTGATAGCGGTGGTATCTTGTGTCGTAGTGAGGATGGTTGTGACCTTGAGAAGTCTCTAGAGTATGAGATGGATCGATTTTTTTTTTGATGACTCCTCGAGTGAGAGTGAAGGACCTAGTCTTGATACTATGCTTTTGTTTAACCATGAATTTGAGGTGCATGCTTTTACATTTCTATTGTTTGAAGGAAATCTCATTTATGGTTGTGAATTGTATCGGACTAGGGACGGAAGTAGAATCGAACCTCCATAGTTTGTAAAGTTAGGCTCTATGGATGATCCATCGTTTGGAACTCCAAGTGAGAAGAGTGGTCTTGATATTGGTCGTGTTGACCTATCTTCTAGTAGTCCTAGCCTTCATTGTGTGGACTATAATGATGAAGAACCTATTTTGGAGACCTTCCTTTGGAGTTTGTTTAATGAGGAGGATTGTCTTGGAGGTGACTTTGGAGGTGAGGAGGTACCTCTCGGTATGTGTAAGAGTGCTTCTAAGAAGGGGAGTGGAGTATTCGATGTTAGTTGTGAATTGAACTATTTTACTTACTCTATCCCATATGTTGAGCACACCTTGAGTGTTAAGCATGCCAAAGCCGATATGTCACCTTATGATAAAATTGATTTGAAGGCTTGGTGTGTTGGTCATAAGCTTAGGGGTTGTAGGGAACTTGATTGCTATGTGTTGCATGTTCCTTACCCTATTGATCTCTTTGCTTGTCTTTGTGTTAGACACACTTTCTTCTTGAGTCAAGTACTTGTCGTCTCCTTTGCAGACATGAGCTTTTTTATTAGTATTGATACTTGGCTCTGCTATAAGAGTCTGTTTTCCACACTTTGGGAACTAACCTACTCTTGTAGTGGGAAGTTTGTTGTTTGTGCTTGTTTTGGATGTAGGCTTGATGGTTTGATTTCGAGGACGAAATCCTTTCAAGAAGGGGAGGACGATGCAGTCTAAATTGAGCTTAAAACACTTACCATCAAGAGCCGAGATTGGAGGATGCAAGGGACGAGAGGTCAAGAGCGTCGGGAAGATTTGAAGGCACATTCAAAAGATTCGACGAAGGGTGAAGCGTCCAAGGCTAAGGGAGAGCATCACAAGGCCAAGGAGGAGTGCACCAAGGAAACCCAGAAAGAGGCGGACCGCCTACAGCAAGAGGCGGACTGCCTACTCAAGACCCAGCTCTCAGGATCTCAAGGAGGCGGACCGCCCACCCTGTAGAGGCGGACCGCCCACTCTCCAATGAGGCAGCATGAGGCGGAGCTCCTAGCTCCATGGGCGGACCGCCCACTTTTGTGACAAGCATGACGAGATTTTGTGTAAACTACCTATTTTGACCCTACGTGGTCTTTTATGTCTTAGCCCACTTTGGGGGCCTTTTAGTCATTTTGCAAGGGGTTAGGAAAAACTATAAATACATCCCTTAGCCATTTCATTCATTAGCTAGCCATTATAGAAGATAGAATTGAGAGAGAACACTGAAGAGGCCGAGCCCTTCGAGTTCGAAGCTTGAAGCTTCGTGTTTGACTTTACTTGGAACCTATGGAGTTCGACACCTAGTTTGAATCCATTGTAAGGTTCAAGTTCCCCTTTCTCCCTTTTGAATTCAATCAACGTATGTGAGTTGAATTCGATTCTTTCTTCTAAATTCTTGCCTTCCTAGTCTCGATTTCTTGTTATCTCGTTTACTTGCTTCCGCGTATCGTGTATTTTAGCTTCCGCGTGTTTTACCCTGCATCAGTTTTAGGGCTTTTATACCGTCCCTATAGATCCACACAAGTAAGGAATCCACAATAAAGTCGAAATTAAAACGTCAGGATTTTAAACCTACCGTGTCTCGCAGCACATTGTGTATCGCTGTGCGATAGGGCAAAATCTGCTGGTTTTACGAAATTCCCATTTCTCTGAATCTTACCCCTGTCGCGTCGCGCAGCGCAGCGCAACGCCCAGTGTGGAGCGACATGCATATTTTACTGCTTGTTCATTTTTTTATTTTTTTCGATCCATGTCTTGGGTCCCAGTCGAGTCTCGAGCTTCTAGTCAGAGTTCAAAGCTCCATTTCTTCTCATTTCAGCTCCAGATCCATCAATTTTCTCCAAGTGCATTCCTACACGATTGCAAACACGTAATAAGCTCAAGAACACTAAGATATCAACTCATTCAATGCGCAAAGGCCACAAATATGAGGCAAAACAAGACTTTAAACATGCATTTCTTGCCGAATATCAATACCCCACACTTGAATCTTTGATCGTCCTCGAGCAAACCTAGACCTTGAACTTAAGAAACACCAAAATAACTCATACAATGACTTGGGTTTATATTGGCACTTAACAAGTTGCATATGAACTAATCATGCTTTATTCTCATGGAATCCAAGCAAAGAATATTTAAAAACAACTAAGTGCATCAAATCAACCTCCCAATCACACATCAAATCCAGACTCACCCAATAAGTCATGCAAGTACTCACTCTATCCAAGAGACTAATAAAAGAGCTCGCTTCTTATAAATTATGTGCCCTCACAATTAAATAAAATATTAGAGATGGAATTCACTCAAGAAAATGGTCATGAACAAAAAGTTCACATATATATGAAACAATCACTCTCAGAAAAGAACTCACATGCAACGCAAGACGTACTATAAGTTCGCCCTTAGTATAGGACTCGACTAATGTCCATCTACTCAGCTAAGATCAATAAGGACTTCTTTTAATTGTAATGTAGGCAATGGGATGGGTAGGATACATATAGGTAATAGTGACCAACCACCCCAAGAAATTTAATACACCACAATTAATTCAAGTATTTCTCATCTCAACCAATCTTTTTTTACCCGCACAGAGTCAACCTTCATCAACCTTCTTCTTTAAGCAAATGTAGGAGCTAATGATAGGGACTACTCACTTTTTTTTTTTCTTTCTTCCTAATTTTTTTTTTCAATACATATTTCAATTACTGCACAATATTTTAAGCTTTCAGTTTTTTTTCTTAGTAAATCCCTCCAATAGCATCCTCCTAAATACTTTTTGTCATCTTCCAACAACCACAAGTTTCCTACTTTAATAACTAGCCTTTTAGGCTCATAACACCACAAGTAAAACTCACAGGTATTTAGCACAAGAAATAGGAATCCCAATAGCTATCAAAGAAAAGGCTACAGGCTCAAAAAGGTTAACTAAGGTCAAATTTCACTGGTAAACATCTAATTCTGAGACTTCAAACAAATTGGCTATAAAAGGAATGCCTATATCACTTCCTAACCGAGCAAACTTCTCATTTCGCTTTGCGTACACACCGGGCAAATTCTAGACATCAAGTATTAAACATGGAGAAAACAAAATCCTCACTCAGTCATGGCACATAACCTACTCAAAATGACTCAATTCGCGCTCTCAAACAAAGCAAACATAAGCAAACTCTTAAGCAAATCTAGAGCCAATATCATGATCATAGGCTTCAAATAATACACTCAATGTTTTTCAAGGCAACTAGAACCTGACAGAATACATTCATGAAGTCCACACTTCCCAAATCAAGTATCTATATAAAATTAGTCAAAGTGGAGCCAAGACTCTCCCATCCATTTACTACACCCTAATCCTAAAAAAAAAAAAATCTACCTATACCTGGTTCAAACTACTTCCTTTGGCAAAGAACCGATGTTTAAAAGGGATTATTAGCACAAAAAAGAAGAATCTCCCACCCTACACTTAAAATCATGCATTGCCCTCGATGTATTAAAAATAAAACTATGGGTGATACAGAAACTCCCTGGGGCTCTAAGCCCGAAGAACATCCTTGTGAGCTTTTTTAGAGCACGAGGTACTCAGACTTCCCCCAAACAGGACTTCGTCTTTAAGCATGATGGGTTTGCAGATACCCCACACTTAGACTCCAAACCAGTCGAAACCTGCAAAACAAAGTAAATAACCAAGTAAAATCCTTCAAAATGATATTTTTTATTATGTTTTTCATTTTTGTTCCTTTTTTTTTTTACTTGTATACAATTACAATCACGGGTTGCCTCCCGAGAAACACCTTAGTTATAGTCATGATATGACTTCAATCCGCTTAACCCATGGCTCATTCAGGCTCACATGCATCCAAACACAAACAATTAACATCATCACAATGTCTCTTTAGCAATTTTCCAATAACAACCTTTATTTCTTCATCATACAACTTCAAGATCATCTTCCCCTTGTCAATATCAATCACTGCTCTACCAATAGTCAAGAATGGGCGGCCTAAGTTCTTTATCAACGGGGCAGTCAAGAACCACAAAATCGACTGGAAAGATAAAATTACCTACATGCACAAGTACATCCTCAACTATTCCAACAGGGTGCTTTTGCCTCCTATCTGTCAGCTGGATTCGCATTAAAGTCTCTCTCATACCAGTCAAACCCAGCTTGTTATACTAGCCCATCAAATTAATACTTGCACCAGAATCACATAAGGCCTTACCAATTGTGAGATCACCAATAAAGCAAGGGACTGTAAAACTACCAGGATCTTGCTTCTTTTTAGCTTCAAGCTTTGTGATGACAACACTACACACCTTATTTAACTCGACCATCTCTACCTCATGAAAGTCAACCTTCTTAGACAGAAGATCTTTTAATAATTTAGCATATCCAGGTATCTCTCGCATAATCTCCATGAAAGGTATAGTAAGCTTCAATTGTTTCAACAAATCAAAAAGCTTATTAAATTTCAAACCTTTTGTTGCTTTGCCAATCTTTGAGGGAAAGACGGTGGTGGTGTTTTCTTCTTGGAGTTCTATTCCCTTTATACTTTACCTTGTTCAACCACCTTCTCAGCTTCTTTATCATGTTTTTTGGAAATTACCTTCTTAGTACCAAGAACAGGTTTTGGAGTGGTCTTTTTCTCAGCATGATTATTGACAGCCAGTTTGGTAGAGTTACCAACAGGCTCAATGTTTGGCATAGTGGGTAGTTCTCATTTTTCTAATTCTTGCTCCTTGTCCAAGTCTCTGCCATTCCTCAAAGTGACTGTCATCAATTAATAAGGATTTGAATCCTTAGGATTCACTAGAGTGTCACCCGATAAAGCACCTTGAGGTCTATTATGTAAAGCATGCAACAATGTCCCAACTTGGGCTCTATACCCTTTATAACAGTGTCATGTGTTGCAACTTGGTCTTGAAGCTTCTTATTAAATCACATCATAGCCTGCACCATAGTCTTAGTCTTAGCTATATCATTCGCCTGCTTGCGGGGTAAAGTTGCTTGTTGTTGTACTGGCCTAAATTGACCCTGTTGATTGTATTACTGGTGCTGCCCATAATTCACGAAGTTCATACCTTCAGTATAAGCAAGCAAATCAGTATCAGAAAAATTACTAGGATCGGAAACTTGAGTCTGAGCCCGTGAGTCCACTTGGTTAACAGGTCTCAACATGTTCCCATTGAATTGTTTTATGGCAACATCCAGCGTAGTTTTCAACTTTGACATTGTTCTTCCATCCCAGAAGTAATACCAGTAGTTAAAGCCCCCGTACCTGAGCCAGTAGATGCATCTCTTCTCGGCCAGACTGAGTTTTGAGCCATAGTGCCTAGCAGAGTTTTCGCTTCCTCAAACGTCTTGCTCAAGAATGCTCCTCCAGCTACTGCATCTAGATTACCTTTGATTTGGTCTCCCATACCCATGTAGATCCTTTGCCCCAGCATTTGGTCAGGAATACCATGATGAGGACACTTTCTCAAATAACTTTTACATCTCTCCCAAGCTTCTGGCAAAGTTTCTAACAGGTTCTGCCTAAACATGAGTATTTCATCAAATAGCTTGCGCAGTCTTATTGGGTGGAAATAAATTCTTCATGAACTTTATCACCAAGTCATCCCACGACGTAATGTAATTAACCAGCAACGAGTCCAACCAATCACTGGCATCTTCTGCTAGCGAGAACGGGAACAACATCAACTTCACAACCTTTGTTGGCACTCGAGCCTATTTTTGAGTTTCACAAATCCTTATGAACTTTTTCAAGTGCTTTTAAGGATCATCAGTAGTTCTACCTGCAAATAAACCAGTATTAGCATGCAAAGCCACCATCGTCTGGGTGATGTAAAAAATTTCTGCCTCGAATGTTGGAAGCTGAATAGCAAACACCAGATTCCCAGTAAAAGGTTGCGCGAAGGCATTAACACCCAAATCTTGAGCCATCATGAATTCTTCGGGATCTGAACTTGTAATTGTAAACACAAAAAAAAACGAGATCAAGATTACAAGAGTGAAGTTAATAGAAAAATAAACTAGATATCTTAACAACTAAATAACACTGTGTTTCCCGGTAGTGGCGCCAAAATTTGATCATACCCGACTACGCCCTAGAAAAGGGACTAATCGGTCGCGGCAAATATAGCTCGACACTTAAAGTCCCAAGGTCGAATCACACAGAGAACACTCGAAAGATAGTTGCTAATCTAACTAACTTATCTAATCAATTAACTTCGAAGGTTTATATTTTTATGATGGTTTCAATATAACGACTAATTAACAATACAGTAAATAGGAAAGTAGTAAGAAATAGATTAGATCAAAGGTTTAGAAGCCTAGGATTGATCTACCCAACTCCTACTCATGTGTTAGAACAACGAATTAATGGATTCAACTGGCTTCTTCCTATTGAACAATTGCTCTGAATTCACAACTATTCACTCCCGTGTAATAATTGTAACTTTTACTGACCAATTTTCCAATTAATTAATAAAGATATGTAGGACTATAAGTATGGTTCACAATCAGGGTCAATGGTCACAAATCACCTTTTTGACAACCTAAGTAATGCCTTTGTTTTACATTGATATATTGCTAAGTATTTAACCCTAACTCATGAATCTATCCCTAGATGCTCAAGAACAAAGGGCACAATCAATTGGGAGCTCTACCCATCAATAGCATACGAATCATAAACACTTAGATTGAAAGATTAACAAGTTTCATTCATTAAAGCAATAATTCGTAACAAATAAGTTTTGGAGTGGTTTAATCAACCCTAGAATGAGTAACTTAGCCACTCATGTCTATCACAATCATGCTAAGATAATTCATGAATGAATAAATTACAAAAAGAAAGGAAGAATTTAAGAAAAACTCTTGTGTTCTTGAAGTCTCCAAAACTCTAGCCTTCTTTTGCTCCTTCCCAGGTCAAAAGTTCTGTTTGGAGCGTGTTTTAGGGCTTTTATACCATCCCCATATACCCACACAAGTCGGGAATCCAAAATAAATCCGGAATTAAAACGTCAAGATTTTAAACCTACCTCGTCGCGTATCGCATTGCGTAGCACGGTGCGGTAGGGCAAAATCTGCTGGTTTTTCGAAATTCCTATTTCTCTGAATCTCTCCCCTGTCAAGTAGCGCAGCGCAACGCCCAGTGCGGCGCGATAGGCATATTTTACTGCTTGTCCATTTTTTATTATTTTCCATCCACGCCTTTCTTTCCGGTCGAGTCTCAGGCTTCTACCCAGACTTTGAAGCTTCATTTCTTCTCATTTCAGCTTCAGATCCATCAATTTTCTCTAAGTGCATCCTACATGATTACAAACATGCAATAAGCTCAAGAACACTAAGATATCAACTCATTCAATGCACAAAGGTCACAAATATGACGCAAAACAAGACTTTGAACATGTGTTTCTCGCCGAATATCACCCCCCACTTGCTGAGTGCTGGCGCAAGCAGTTAGAAAGTGAAAGAAGCGTGATAGCAGACATAAAGGTGCGACGGTACTGATGCCTGCCTCCTTGCCTTTTTTGCATGCATCGCATTAAATTCAAATTCCTTGGTACAACAACGTGTATTCCTTCGATTGTAGGGATTTTCCGCGTATCTTCCTAATGCTGCTACATGCTCTATTCATATCCCGTAATTATGGGAATGCATATCACTTGAAGTAACAGTAATCATAATTACGATCCCACGTGATTGAGATCATTCAACTTCCCCTTCAAGTTATCCGCATAGACGTGTATATATACGTCGTAAGTGCGAAAGTTCATTCATAATTTTCTAAAGAATTCCAAGAACTTCTCCAAAGATAATATTTTTCCAATCTTAACAATATTTTCACCATGGCTCAAGGACCAAGTTTCATTCCTGCAAATTTTAGAGCGCAAGATTATCTTACCGTATCCTTCAATTTTAAGAGTGATGGCCGCATGCTGGGCTAGACCCCTAAATAAGAGGGTGAAAACAACAACATTTTCCATAGAATTCTACCCTTCCCCGATTACGAGGGATGACTTGATATGTATCAGGCATGAATATCAATGGCCTAAGTTTGTTAACATCATCGCTCCTGAAGCTGAGGAAAGAATTTCTTCTCACAGGGCTGGTTACTCTAATGTCCATACATATCCTTTCACGCTTAACCTTAATAAACGTTTCCACTTGGTTGTCGAGGACATATGTCGCCGCTACAATATCTGCTTAGGCCAGATCAGCCCTTCTATTTGGTGTTTAGTGGTCGTGCTGGATCACTTGGCCAACTATGTCCAAGTTGTCTTCTCCTTTAACTATCTTCTCGCTTTTTACTCTTCTCGTCTTCATAAAGAGGGCATGCTGATGTTCATAAAGTGGGGAAAGAAAAGTGTAGTCCCCAATAGTGAGGATTCAAAAGACCGTAACTGGGTGTACAGGTACGTCGCTGTGCGGACAGCTGACATAGTTTCCTCTCTTCCTTTTCCAGAGGTCTTCAATAGAAAGAGTAAGCCTTCATGGAATTACCTTTATACTTTTCCTCCAGTTGCTTCGAAATGATCTGCTTCTTCTTCTCTTTTTTTTTTAAGTAAACATAGTGTCTGACATCTCCTTGACCCATAATGAGTTGATGATGTGGATCCCTACCATTTTTATGAGAAACCCTCCTGATTAACTGACATTCACAGCGTTGGCTAATGCAAACGGCTGGCGGGCAAGAGATCATGGTAAGTCATTACTGTCAGACCCCCTTCTTTGCCCAAACTCTTGATTTCTGCACTTAACTTGCTACTGCCTCAGGATTTTCGTCGTGAAATGCCCCCGTCGAGGGAGATCAAGATTGTTGCCCCGTATATTGTTTTGTTGCGTGATGTCTAGGTATCTAGAGGGAGAATACTTGAGAGGGCAAGTAGTTCTCGTCCCTTGAAGAGAAGAAGATCTTCTAGATCTACTAGCGTGGTAACTGCTAGTGAGACCTTGATAATTTCTGATAGCGATGGTGAAGTCCCGTGAGTTCTCGCGCCTGATGCCGTTGAGAAACCCCAACTGCTGCTGCTGAATCTGGTCCGTCCACGCGAAAGCATAGGCATTTGATTGAAGACGCCCCCGTAGCTGAGGAAAAAGCTAGCGTTGAAGATGATGCGGTGCTTCCCGCCATTTCTTTCGACCCCGTTTTCCAGGTTAGACCTTCGCCTTTATAATATGCTTTCCTTGTGCGCTTTTAAATATTGATATATCCTACTTGCACTCAGAACCCTTGCGACAACTCCGGCCCCTGAAACCTCTGATTCTTTCTGGAGTCAGCCTAGCAAATAAGTGGTCATAGATGTTGTGCTTGAACCCATGGGTGGAGCCTGGGAGGTTGTGATCCCTATTGATGCAGGGGTTAAGCTGATGAAGACTCCAAGGGTTGTGATAGATCATACCGCCGAATTTGTTGGCCCTTCTGAACATGAACACCTTTCTAGCTATAACTGTCGCGAGCTGCTTGAAGTCGCCACTGGATTGTCTCTTAGGGTAAGCTTTCCTTTCTAATTTTGAAAATCATAACGTTGTTTCTCTCCATTTACTATTTTCTTTGCTCGTTCCCCAAGGGTTGATGGTGTACCATGAGATACTCCATCGGGGTGGCCAGAAGGAAAATCTTTCTGAAGAGGTCGATGCCTTGCGCGGACAAATTGCTAGCCTACAACCCTTTGTAGAAAAGGTTGAAGATTTGAAGGGTGAACTCCAGACCACTCGTGATGCTTATCGAGCAGAAGCCTTGAAGAGCAGGAAATTTGAGAATGCACTAGCCAGCGAGATTCGTAAGTGAAGGCAGACCGGGGAGGTCCTCAAGTCTTCCCTCACAGATGCCAAGGGTTTAGAGCAGCTTCATCTCAGCAATGTGAATCACCTGGAAGGAGTCGTGGAAGACATGCAGCGACGATTATCAGGTATGTAGGAAAAGATGAATGCTGCCAAGAAATATATATGCCTCGGATGCCCAGGGTCTCTCCACCTTCCTCCAAGATGAGAATGACAGGTTGAAGGGCAAAGTGGCGTCTCTTGAGCGAATCCGTGATAAGTTCAGTGATGATGGTCATTTGAAGGACCAATAGATGAACGCTATAAATGCTCATTGCATTGTAGAGGTTGATCGTGCCAACGTCGTAGCTATACTTGCCACGCTCCTTCGAGTTCGTGACGACCCTAACTTGGACCTAGCTGCTGAGATTGCCTCGTATACCGAACTTGTCACTCAGGCAGATGCTCAGCTTGGGCTTGGGCTTGAAGAAGGCTCTGAAGAGGGGAGTGGAGAAGGAGATGAGACGCTGAATGGTGAACCTGCAGCAGGTGAAGCAGGACCTTCGTGGGGTGTTACCAACGAAGGGAGTCCTCCGCCCTTCCCCCTTTTGATGCTAATATTTTTTTTCTTGCATCTTCGTTGTGAACAATTGCCCATGTTTTTCGGGCGTAATGAGATAATTTTGGGCCCTTTTAAGGCATTTTAACTTGACTTACTTGTTTGTGACGCTTTTTAATTTTCGCCGTAAACAATAAGGAATGTTAAGTTGCACCTTTGTGGGCGTGTGCACCTGAAGATTTGATGTCTTCCAGTCGTTCTGAATGTTCTAATTTTTAGAACATTTATCGGTGAGCCTGCTTTGGGCAATTACGTCCGTTGTGCACCAATATTTGGCGGCTACGTTACATATGTAGGAGATGGTTGTTTGCGCCTACAATGGGACGACTTTAGCCTGTGTGATAACAGGAACCTTTGCATCCGACTTTGAATGTCTCTGCTTAGTTACTCAAGTATTTAAGACTTTCTGGTACTACGCGAACAGGCGTCCCTGTCGGCATGTAGGTGCAGTTGTTGAATTAATGAGTTCAACTTACGAATAATGTCTGGTGGCTGAGCTAGACATGATCTAGCTCTAAGCGAGTAGTGTACCCTACTTTTGTCACAAAAAGTGGGTACATTACTTCAACTTGTATTTAGCCTGGGCTTTGAATATTTAGATCGTAGATGGATCTTAATTTGTAAAGACAACTGACTACATGAATAGTAGTTTATTAATAAAGGTGTGGAGCCTAGAATGTTGTGAGTGAAAACCCGTAACATGTCAATGGTGAGTTATTCTTTCAACCAATATTTTATCTGGTTTAGTTTCTCCGGGTTACCGTGTTTCAGTGTATCATTGTCTCTTCTTTGTTGTAGGTCTCCCAAAGAGGGCGATCACCGCGCCGAAGGAGAAAAAATGAAAGAAAGAGAGAAAGGATAAGAAGGAGGAAGTTCTCGAGGTTGGAGATGCCTTAAGTTCCCTTCAAGATTTGATTGGGATCCTCTCGAAGGGGAAAGGGGAAAAAGGAAAAGAAGAGGGGAAGAAAGGGACAGCCCCCGAGGGGTCACGAGACCTCGGGGCCAAAACAGGTTGAGTGTCTTCCCTCTTGATTTTATCTTTTGTTTCGTTTTTCCGTCAATCACTCTTTCTCCTTTTCCTTTCAGTTTTGAAAAAGAAGGAGTTATTCTCGGGAAAAACTCCGGAAGTAAAATGGGCTAGATTAGAGCCTGTCCCTTTTCCCGAGCTCAAACCTTCCGATGAGGCGAAGAAAGGTCAGGAAGAGGTTGTGATTCCTTCTACTCACGAGCCTGAACCGGTTCAGGTTGCAGATAAAGACATGATGGGAGTTCAACCTCCTTCTATGGTGGCAGTGGGAGTGGATGATGCTCGGCTGTCTCGAGTGGGAGACAAGACTCCTCGAGCTGCTTCCGAGCCTTCTCCTGATGCATCTTCTTGGAGACAGTTCCATTATATTAAGATTCCTTCCGAGCTCTTTCTCCAAGAAGGCAATATCTAGGTCCCGATCGTCTTCCATGGACTCTTGGGCCTTAAGGAACGCAATCGCCTTAAGGAGTCCCATATTTATGATTTGATGGTTGATGCTGCTCAGCATTCCATTCATGTACGCTCCTTTTAGTTTTTCCTTTTTAGCTTTGCATTTGCTTCTTTCCTGACTCTTTAGATTTTTCCTTCGTAGTGCTACATCAATTCCATCAGGGCTGCCGAGATCGAATGCCACCGAGATGTAAATCTTTGGCAGTTGAAGGCAGGATGGAGGCGAGAGCGAGCAAGTCTTGAGGCCCAAATGAGTGGTCTTGAGAAAGAGCTATTGAGTGCGACGCTCGAGTTGGACCAAGCTAAAAATGCTGTCAATAAATCTGACCTCGAGATGATCAAAGCCCTCGAGACTAAATCTATTGTTGAGAAGAGGATGGCCTGTTTGAATGAACTTTGTGACGCCGAGCTGAAGAGGGTGAGAACCGAGGCTCAGTCAGCTATTAACGAGAGGGCCAAAAAATTCCATGCTGACTTGAAGCAAAAACTACTTAATATGAATGAAATGGCTGGGGAGAAAGAGCAATTGGCCAAGGTGAAAGATCAACTCGAAAGTGAGATTAAGTTTTTGAGAGGTAAGGTTGGTTCTTTCTCCTCGAGGTAGGGAATGAGGAGGACTCGGGCCAAAGTTGGTAAGAACTGGGCCGCTATTCAAACGAGGCTGAAGACTCTGAAGGAGTATCGCGGCGGGGTTGACCTTAATGCCGAGATCGCCAAGGCCGAGAGGATGCTACCGTGGCCCGAAAGCTGATGGAAAATCTCCCTTTCGAGCAGCGAGAGCTCAGATGAGGGGGTGATGACTCCGAAGCATAGGCTTAGAGTGGTTCTTTTGTTTCTTTTTTATTTACGTTCGGTTAAGGCTTTCGTGCCGCTTATTTTGTAAATACTTGGGCCTCTGAGCCATTTTATTAATGGAAATTCCCTCTGTGGAAATATTGAATTTGCTTGCAAGACTTTTAGTACTTTTCATTGTTTCGAGCTAGCTTAGGACGACGTCTCGCCCTCGAGCCGTAGGCTTAACTTATGATTGGCTATGCATATCAAATGATAATAAAATGATGTTGAATCAAAGATTATTTCATTGATCAGATGCGTCTGCATGCCTTCATTACAATAAATGCCTGGTTATAACAAGAATTAGATGAAGAAGCTATAAGATCAGAATAGCATGAATTTAATTGAGCAAGTCCCCAAGGGTGATCCTTGGTGAGGTAATTGCTCGTTCTCTGAGGGCTTTACTGGGTGAAGTCCCCGGTTGCTGAGTCTTCATTTGTCACTATTTTCTTGTCCCGATCGGGGCGACTGCACTCTTCATTGCAATTGAATAACATTCTGGTACTATTCGTTGTGCTCTTCGGATGGCTCTTACTCCCCATGGAGTTGGAAACTTGATCACTTGATGCAGGGTTGATGGCACAGCCTCCATTTCGTGGATCCAAGGCCTTCCGAGAATGATGTTGTAGGCCATATAGCCATCACTTAGAAAGTGGTTTGCTTGTTTACCCTTTCTGCAGTAGTTGTGAGGGTTATTTCCCCAAAAGTCTTTTCAGTGGAATTGTTGAATCCTGTCAATATGGTTGTCTTTGGGACGACTAGGTCTTTCAACCACATTTTCTTGATTGCTCTGTAGTTGATGATGTTCACCGAGCTGCCAGGATCAACCAGAGCTCGTTTGACATCACAGTCATTGATCCTGAGTGTGATCACTAGTGCGTCATGGTGGGGGAACATCATCCCATCGCAATCTTCTTTACTGAAAATCATCTCTTTACTTGATTCACCAACTCTTGTTCTCTTCTCTGCGGTACTCGATGATTTCACAATTTTCTTTACACCGGAAAAGTTTATTCTATTTAGCTCCGAGCCCCCAGTGATGACATTCAGTACCCTCTTTGGTGACTGTGATCGAGGCGGTTGCTCTTCTCTTCTATTCTTCGAGTAGTTGTGTTTTCCTTTGTCAGTCAGATATTCAGCTAGCACTCCCTTCTTGAGCAGATGTGCCACCTCGAGACGCAACGCTTTATAATCCTCAGTTGTGTGCCCGTAATCCATGTGGAATTCACAATGTTGAGTTTGGTCTCTCTTACTTGGGTGTGTCCTCATGTCTTTGGGTAATCTCACACCTTGGTCAGTCAACCCTTTGATCGCATTCACCAGCTCGAAGGTTGATATGTTGAAATTGTACTCAGAAATTCGAGGCAAATCTTTCTCCTTAGATACCAGAGACGTGCCCGAGGATTTTTGATTGGAGGATGATCCAGATTTTACTCCAAGCCTCTGGCTCATGTGTTGATGCCCCCCGAGGCACTGACTCACCTGCTGCTTTTGAGCTCCTTTGTATGGTTCATATCGATTTTTCGAGTTCCCTCATGGCGCATCGGCGCGTCGAGAGGACTCCGATCGGCTCGGCAGGAGTGGCTCTGTCCTTTCCTTCTCCACTCTGCTTCCTCGAGCCTGATCTTGCTGTGGCTTGGTCATGCAATTCATCCCAAGTTCGAGCTTGCCACTGCTGGAGCTCTTTCTTTAACTTAGCCACAGCCTCTGAATTACCCACATTAAGGTTCTTCCCGAAAGCCATGACTGCCAAACTGTCATCCATCTTTGGTAGGTCCATTTTCTCAGCCTGAAAGCGTTCGAGGTAATCCTTGATTTGCTCGAGGTACCCTTATTTTACGTCGAAGATATCCGCCTTTCTCTTGAGAATCTTTTGGATCCCTGTGTGAGCTTTGATGAACATATCAGCCAATTCGTCGAAGCCGGAAATGGACTCGGAGGGGAGGAGCATGTACCAACGTAACGCCCCTTTTTCCAAGGTGTCGGCGAATTTCTTCAAGAACATGGATTCTTTTTCAATTAGGGTTAAATCGTTACTTATAACCATGGCCATATATTCTGTTATATGGTCGACTGGATCTGTCATCTCGTCATATTTCTTCAAAATTTGTAATTTGAAATGTTTTGGGACGGGTGCCGGAGTAGCTTCAGGCTTGAAGGGTAGTTGGCGACATTTTTCGATGTCCAGCACTCGTTGAGGTTTTCGAACCCCTGGCACATTTTCAACCGTTTTTCCATGCTAGCCTCGAATTCCTTCTTCCACTTTTCAAAGTCGGATACTATGCTTGTTTGGGACATTATGGGGACCATAGTCCCCGAGACCCCGGACGCAATCCCATTTGGGAGACCTCCCATGTTGGTGCCGATGGGAGTAGCGTTGGGGTTCCCTCCATTAAACATCACGAAGGGAGTATCACCAAGGTTGGGATGGACTCTTCCATTCCCAGCGAAAGCTTGCAAGGAGATCCAAAATTGTTCATTAAACTGAGCCTGCGTGGCTGCCTGTTCTCGCATTTGTTGTAGGGAATTTACCATGAACTGTTGGAAAGGGTCACCAGAATTTGAGGAGGTTGGATCGGCTGAAAATGCTCCTACGGGAGGTGTTCGGCCGATCGGGGGGTGTTAACCCCATCAACGAAGCTGAATTATTCATTGGGATGGGGCTAACAGGCGGTGTCGAGCCAGATGGGAGTGTTGGGAACCCCCCATTGGCCTCGGTAGCTCCAATTGTCTGATCTGGCACTTGGATAGACATGTTATCATTAACAGTATCGAACATTTTTATTATTTGTGGAAAATCAAAACTGCAGACTTTGGAACAAGCGTTATTACCAAGTCTCCACAGACGACGCTAATTTGTGTTGGCCTAAATCGGGATAGGACAACAAATCAAATTTGTATTGATTTTAACTAGTAATTTGCTTGTGTCAAAGTGGTGCTCGAGCTGAGATTAAATTCAAACTAGATAAAAGCTTGAAGAAGTAAGCGAGACAGTGAGTAAGCAGAGTGATAAACGAGATAGTGAATAAAAGTATAAGTTGAATATTGTATTTCTTCTGTCTTGTCTTTTTACAAATGAATCATCTTTATAATCATGGGAAAGAATAACGTTATGAACATAATAACTATGCCTTTATGGCCATTACTTTACGTTTGATCATGGTTGGCTCTCTATCTTACCCTTAAATGCTAGAGCAACGGTCGACGGTTATGAAGATTAGGCCTCGTTTGACGAGGCGTTGCATCCGCTCAGGGATCATGCTGTTATGGTGGTCTCTCCGAGCTCGATGCCTCGAGCTTAGTTTTCCGCATTTCCTGAGATGATTTATCAAGGCGAAGAATCATGTTTGCTCCCCTTGCTGGTTTACCTCACGGAGTGTGCTCGTGTTAGGTCTCGGGACACTGCTCGGGACCTCGGTGATTTTTCATCCAGTATACCAGCGAGTGTGTAGAAACTCAGTACAATTCTGTCCTCGACCCCCCACTGCCTGTAGTGTATCCCATCTGATGATGTTTATGGAGCTACCGGTGTCGACTAAGACGCGTTTGACGTCCGTATCTTCCATCCTGAGCGTTATAACCAAGGCATCATGGTGCGGAGCATTGCAACCGATGCTATCCTCATCGCTAAACATAATCGTCTCATCTTGAGCGCAATCCTTGGGCCTCCAAATATGATGTTTGTTGACCTTTTAGGGTCAGGTAGATCTGGCGATCCATCTTGGCTCTGGTTTTTTATGAAGGTCTGTTTTTCTTTGTCAGTGAGAAGGTCTTTGAGATAACCCTTATTCAACAGACTCATGACTTCCAAGATTAATGCTCTATATCCGGTCGTATCGTGCCCGTGGTCCCTATGAAAATTGAAATAAAGATTCTTATTTCTTCCACCCAGTTCGGCCCTCAAATTTCTTGCCCAACGTATTTAGGCGTCCTTCACATGATCCTTTACGAACTCTACGGCATTGACTCACAATCCCAACTCTTAGAACCGATCAGGAACCTACTCTACGCTGAGTGACCTCTTGGTTGACGGAGCAGAGGCTCTACCACTATCTTCCCATTTTGGGAAATCATCTCTATAATCTCTTCTATTTCGCTTTCCTTTGTCTCCCGCTAGAGGCTCCTCCACATATCCCTGTTTCTGTCCTTGGCGGAAGATGTCTTGGATGGCTGGTTGAATTTCCTCGGGGGCAGATGATTCTCCGGGCTCAAGGCGAAGCTTCTCAGTGTACATCTATTGCAAAGCGCTCCATGTGGTCACTGGGTGCTGGGTTAAATTCCACTGCAACTCCCTGGTGGCCAATGATCCTTTTGAATTCAAACTCTTGCCAAAGGCTACCACAACGATGTTGTCAGGGACTTGAGGAAGCTCCATGTGTTCCTTCTGAAATCAGTCAAGGTAGTTCTTTAGCAGCTTGTTGTCCCGCTGACGTATCTCGAAGATATCTTCCATGCGCTTCTCCCGCTTGCGGCCACAATAATGTGCTTTCTTAAACAAGTCCTGCGTCTGAGTGAATGATTCGATATATCCCATTGGTAGCTGAGTGTACCAAGCGAGGGCCCCTTTAGTCAGGGTCCATTGGTAGGTGAGTGCACCAAGCGAGGGCCCCTTTAGTCAGGGTCGAGCAAAACTTCTTCACCAGAGCAGACTGGATTTCTTCCTCGGTGATCTCGTTACTCTTCACAGCCGTGTAATACGCAACAATATGCTCGTTCGGGTGAGTCGTTACGTCATACTTCAAGTTATCCGGAAACCAAAAGTGCTTTGGTATGCATACCGGGTGAGTCGTTACGTCATACTGTTCATTTATCGTGGTAATTTGGGTTGGAGCACCCAGCACATTACCAATTCGGTCGTGGATGACCTTCATCTCCTTTATAAGGTTCTGAATGACATGAGCTCCTTTGAGGTCTTGGTTGTTGATTGTTGACAAGCCTCTAGGGGCAGCATCCATGTTGAGCCTCCGGCTAGGAACGGATGCTGGTGAATTCTTCATGGCTGTTGGTCCTCTCAGGGATGCTGGCCTCTGAGACAATCCAACAAACATTGCTCCTAGCTTTCGAGATACCCCTTCGATCACATTGTTCGAGTTCTGTTCTGCCTGTTCTAACATAGTTTTGAGGAGATTAACAATGAATGTTCTGAACTCGGGATTCCCTTCCAGTGATCGGTCTCCTTCTCTATTACTGACAACAAGGATCGGTTCTAGGAAAGAATCTTTCGGTTGCCCGGCGGAATCTTTAGGTTGGACGCTGTGATCATCGAGATCCTTCACTGAATCATCTATTGCGTCTGCAGTATTCTTTGGAATGCTATCGCCGTCAGACATGATTGCGCCTTTTCCTTCATAGAATACCTATAATGGCATGGGCCCCACGATGGGCGCCAAACTGTTTATGCCTAAAATTGTACGTTTAGGTTAAACAATTAATTATGGTTGGGTCACAAGCAATACAGTAATTACGACAGAAAAGTAATTAAATACGGGAAAACAATAATGAATAAACAAGACAACATAAGTAAGAGAATGTAGAGTAATTCTTATTCCTTGAGAATAACCGGAACATTATGTACAATACAATGTAAGGAGAGGTATTTATAGTAGTAATACCCAGTCCTAATTAAGGTAAAATACAAAGACTAATAAGGCTATGAGCCTATAACTCAAGGCAGTAGTATGTACTAAACCCTAACTAGGAGACTGTAAACCTTAGGTGTCGGGATGTATACCATGTGTCCTATGGCCGTGCTGCCTAAATAGTCGTTGGCTCCAGGAGTGGGCGTGTATCCTCTGTAAGATAAGTCTAGTCTCGTCAGCTGGACTCATATCCCCATAATAGTAGGCGGCGTATTTTTACCCACACACCATGATTAAAACACTTGATTGAAATGGAGAATTTCACAAAACTTGATTCAAGGATCGAACGTAGGCTCTAATACTATGCTTAAACAAGAAACAAAAAAGCAATTTGTGGGGTGAAATCTCACATTTTTCATTAAAGAATAACTCTATACATACAAGTAAAAATAAAAAACCTAACTTGATCCCTAAGTAACTACTAATGGGCTTGACCCAAAATTTAGCCCACATGCCACTTTTGCCACTGGTGTTTGGTTTGAAGCCATGTTTTTTATTAGTTTTACTTGAGAAGCCACTTTTTAGAACTTCAATCTTTGTGGGCTGAAGTTCAAACCTTTTGGGTTGAGTTATGAAGTTCAACTTCATGCCTAAGTTATGAAGTTCAACTTCATGCCTAAGTTATGAAGTTCAACTTCAATTCGTAAGGGCTGAACTTTTAGGCATAGAACCGTAAACTTCAACTCTTATGGACTGAAGTTGAACTTCAACCCTTGTGGTGGGCTGAAGTTGAACTTCAACCTTTGTGGGCTGAACTTGTGTGAAGTTCAACCCACAAGGATTGAAGTTCCAAAAAGTAGCCTCTCATGCAAAACCAATAAACAAAGTGGCCTCAAACCAAAGACCACTGGCAAAAGTGGCTATTCGTGCACTTTTAGTCTAGACTACACTACAATTTATATAAATGAATCTAATTATAATAATGTGAGATTTCACCTTTTCCGTTAATGAATAATTCTATATATACAAGTGAAAATAGAATATCTAACTTGGTCCCTAAGTAACTCTTAATGGACTTAGCCCAATATACAATTAGAGCCCGTTTGAGTAAGCTTATTATAAGTAGCTTATCAGTCATAAGTTGCTTATAAGCTACTTTTATGAAGTTATGATTTTCTAACTTCTCACTTTTGACTTATTTTAAGTACATAAGTGTTTATAAGCTCATGATTTTTTGAGTTACCAAACACTCATTAATGAGCTTATAAGTACATATGTGCTTTTAAGCTACTTTTAAGCTTACTAAACGGATTATTAGTTTAGACTACACTACAATTTATATAAATAAACCTACTTACAATAATAATCTTCATTAAATATGTTTGGGCTTTTAGTTTTATTTATAGGGATTTTTACACCACATGCCCATACTTTAAAAAATATTACATGTTTTTACCCATTTTAATCTTCATTTCACTCCATGCCCATTTTGACATAAATATTTATGTGTTTGCCCATTTTAACATAAGTATTTACATGTCAACCCACTTAAACCAAAAACCCTCTCAAATCCCTCATTTTACTAATGTCACATGGACTTAGCCAAACCCTAGCCAATTATTCCCAGGCCGCCCGAAAATAATCACAGCTCTGTCGTCGCTCCGCCACCGCCCACCGCCAGCTGGCCGTTGCAAAATACAGAACTTACCCTCCCGAACTCGTATTGACCCCCTCTTCCTATTCCACTATATTATTTTCTCCAAATTCTTAGCCAAAATCCGTAGATCTAGCCGACATTTGAGAGAAAGATAGGGTTTTTCTCCTTTCTTCACAATTTCTCTTAGCTTTTAGCCCTTTCTTTCCCTTCCTGACTTGAAAGTGCCATTAACTTGACCATCTCAGTCAAGGAATGGAAAGATGGTGGTTGAGGCTAAGGTGAAGATGAAACAACTACGACGGTGATGCGATTGGGGCTGTTTGGAAGCCAAAGAGGCAGCAGCGAAAGGAATAGCAAGCTGAGGCATGCGTTTGGTTGTTGAAGCTACGGTGGCTGGTGGTGTTGGAAATGACGAGTGATAGTAGCGTTATGGAAAAGCAACATCGGCAATAGTGGAGACGGGCAGCAGCGGAGGTGAGTCATCTAGGCAGACGCAACTCGGGACAGTGGAATAGTAGAAATTGTGGCAAAGCAGTCACGGTTTTGGTGCATTTACCTCGCTGACGGTTAGATCAGAAAAAAAACTATAGTTTCCTTTGCTCTTTCTTTGTTGTCTAATCCACATATTTAGATTTGGTTTAGTGATTGAACTAATGTTTACTTAGTTCTAGCATGAATTCACCCGTGTATGTTTGTTTTTGTTAGTTAATCTCAAGCTCGTCTTGTTCCATTAGATGTTTAGTCAAGTAGAATCTTGTACTAGTTTAGGATTGGTATAAGGTATATCGTGTATGTGAGTGTCATTTTACCTGGTTGGTTTACTATAAGGTATACTAGTTTAGAATCTTGTAATAGGTCCTTCAAGGTCTTAGCTTTGTGTCTGGAGATCATCTTAAAGTAGGTTGTTGTTAGTTCCTACTTCTAATGACAGGTTGATAGCAGCATTCGTTAGAAATCTATGAGTAATCACTATTCACTACTCTGTCATAGTAACTGTTGTAGTTGTTCTAGCTTAACTTTATTCTCTTTTTTCGGAGCACAAAAAAACTAATCTTATACTATTTATGTTACTAAAAATCTTTATTTAGTCTTTACATTTAAAAATATTTTAGGAGATCTTGATGAAACGAGCTGATGCTCTTTTCTAGAACGAATCGGCGAATTGGAAATAATTTTTGTACTACTACTACTATGTTCCTGCTTCTGCTTCTTATAGGCCATGAACTAAGTAACAAAGATTTGTTGTAATTTTCATTGCATTGACTTTTGATGATTAAGACTCTCTTGATTGTGTAATATTCAGGAAAAAGTAGAAAGTATAATAGGAAGTTGAGTGCCTTGAAGACAAAGAAATGCACTGCACAGCAAGACTATCTGAAATGCTTGATCAATAGTCTTTACAGCTGTACTCCAAGAATTTTGAGGAAAAAGAAGACTTCTTGATGGAAGAGATTATGGTTTTACAGAAAAACTAAAGGGATCTAACTTACAATCAATTATTAACTGCATTTTAGGAACAAGGTTCTTGATGTGAAGAAAGAAAGTCCAAACATGATAGGGAAAATGATTTGGAAGGAGAAAGAAATATATTTGCTTGTAGCAAATGATAGTGAAGCTAACAAAATTCTGATGGAGCAAATGATGGATTCTAATTATGATGGTAGCATGTTGGAAAATTTACTTACGAGTTATGAGCTCAAGTTTATAACAGTTTTGGAAGTTTTGTATTCGAAAATCATGTTGAGATTAGTATCATGTATGCATTTGTTGTTTGCCTCTGTAGTTCCATGATGGTCATTGATTGAAAGAAAAGATTTTATTATGTATACTTTTTTTAGTATACAGTATACCCTAATGGTACACTTCTTTAATTTGTTCTATAATTTAACAAATTTTTTTTATAGACCTTCTACATATACAGTACACATCACTTGTATACTTGTGTCACCAAATGTATGTGTGCACCCTTAAAAATTCTAACCAACATTAATTTGTACTATGCATATTCAAATGATATGATATGACTCTAACTGAATTAAAAATTGAATGAAAAGATTTTATTATGTATACTTTTCTAGTATATAATATACCCTTATGGTATACTTCTTTAATTTGTTCTATAACTTAACAAATAACTTTTTCTTTTATATACTTTTTTCTAGTAAGTGGTACACACCACTGGTATACTCATGTTACCAAGCTTACCTGTTATTATTACTTAACAAAAAATTGAAACGCTAACATATTGTATACTTTTATAGTATTTCAATTTTTGCTGTTTTAAAGAAATTATACCTTTTTTGGTATACTATATACTGTTTTGGTATACCACGTTATGTTCGGATTGAAGTGCGAGATGTTACAGAATACATAAATATTTTAATTTTTATTATTTTTAAAGAAGTATACCCTTTTGCTATACTGTATATTCTTCCGGTATATCCTTATGTGTTTGTATCAAAGTGTGCGATGCTACCGAGTGAAATACAGTTTTTGATGTTTTGAACAAAGTATACCCTTTCGGTATACTGTATACTCTTCCGGTATACCCTTTTGTATTTGAATCAAAGTGTGCGATGCTACTGAGCGAATAAATATTTCAGCTTTTGTTGTTTTGAACAAAGTATACGCTTTTGGTATATTGTATACTCTTCCAGTATACCCTTTTATATTTGGATCAAAGTGTCCGATGCTACCGAGCGAATAAATATTTCAGTTTTTGTTGTTTTGAATCAAGTATACCTTTTTGGTATATTGTACTCTTTTGGTATTTCCATTTGTGTTTGGATCAAAGTGTGAGATGCTACCGAGCGAATAAATATTTCAGCTTTTGTTGTTTTGAACAAAGTATACCCTTTTGGTATACTAGATACTCTTTTGGTATACCTTTTTGTGTTTAAATCAAAGTGTGCGATGCTACCGAGCGAATAAATATTTCAATTTTTGTTGTTTGAAACAAAGTATACCCTTTTGCTATACTGTATACTCTTCCGGTATACCCTTCTGTGTTTGGATCAAACCTAGCGATGCTACCAAGCGAATAAATATTTCAGTTTTTGTTGTTTTGAACAAAGTATACCCTTTTGGTATACTGTATACTCTTTTGGTATACCCTTTTGCGTTTGCTTTTGGATCAAAGTGTGCGATGCTACCGAGCGAATAAATGTTTCAATTTTTGTTGTCTGGAACAAAGTATACCCTTTTGGTATACTGTATACTATTCCGGGATACCCTTTTGTGTTTGGATCAAAGTGTGCGATGCTACTGAGCGAATAAATATTTCAGTTTTTATTATTTTTGAACAAAGTATACCCTTTTGGTATACTGTATACTCTTCCGATATATCCTTTTGTGTTTGGATCAAAGTGCGGGATGCTACCGAGCTAATATATTTCAATTTTTGGGTTTTTGAACAAAGTATACCCTTTTGGTATACTGTATACTCTTCCAGTATACCCTTTTGTGTTTGGATCAAAGTGTGTGATGCTACCGAATGAATAAATATTTCAGTGTTTGTTTTTTTGAAAAAATATACCCTTTTGGTATACTGTATACTCTTTCGGTATACCTTGTTATGTTTGTATCGAAGTGCGAGATGTTTCAGAGCACATAGATATTTTAATTTTTATAATTTTTAAAGAAGTATATCTTTTTTTTATATCATATACTCCTTTGGTATACCATTTTATGTTCGGATAAAAGTGTGGGATACTATCGAGCAAATAAAGTATTTCACTTTTTGTGTTTGTGAACAAAGTATGCCTTTTTGGAGAAAGAAAAAAAAAAGAGTATAATAAGATTACGGAGAAAGAAAATAAAAAAAAATTGGGAGACATGAATAGTGCTAGAAACAGGAGAAAGAATATAGAAAGAAAAAAGAACAAAAAATGGAAAAAAAAAATGAAGAATAGTGAAAACGGAGAAGGAGAAAAAAATAATAAATGAATGACAAAAAAAAGGAGAAAAAAATAATACAAGATATGAGGAGAGAGGAACTTGAGTTACTTGTTTTATGCCTCAAAATAAGAAGTTAATTAGCTAATGAATATAGAGTGTAAATAAGTTATGAGTATAAATATAATGGGTAGAAGCATATAAATAAAATATAATGTATGTGTATTTTCGTAAATTGCTATTCATTGTTGTAAAGAGGTATTCAATTTAATCAAATAGATCTTGAATAGTCACTGACATATAATCCTCATGTTCTTGCAATTTCGAAGACTAGTGCAATACGAAAAGCATATAAACCAAGTGACCTGTAACAAGCAGAGGAGGTCTTTAATTAATTAATCATAAATTTCATGAAATCAACTTTAATATTCACATATGTTATGGTAATTTGTCGCTCTCATTTATTTGTTTGTTATTTGTTAATAAATTCTTCTTGGACATGCATTTCCTTCTTTTATTTGTGTAAGATAGTTATAAATATTTTTTTAACCCTTTTTAATTTATGCTAGAAAGTATAGGAATACTTTTTTTTTTAAAAAAAAAAATTATTTTAAAAAAACTGTTTTCAATCCATGCACCAGGTGCATATCTAAAAACTAGTACTACATCCGTTCCACAATGGATGACATGTTTCGGATTTCGAGAGTCAAACGAGTTTATCTTTGACCGTAATATTTTCATATATTTTTTAAATATTTTGAATTATTAATTATTGTGACTTATAGTACTTTTTATGTAGTTTCTAAATATATAAATATCGTTCCAAAAAACTTAAAGATTATATGTTCAAATTCACGGTCAAAATGAACTCGTTGGACTTTCGAAATCCGAAACATGTCATCCTTTTTAGAACAGAGGGAGTAGTAACATATAAATACACATCACTATGGGTGTAAGGGTGTTGGAATATATACATATTTCATCAAGATATGACAATCAAGGTAACTACTTCCTTGCATCACGAAATTATATTATGAAAACTCTTCAGTACTTTGGCGTAGTATGTACCACGAAATTTCCTTATTACTAATTTGTCTGCACAATTTTCTGCTAGTGGTAACTTATTAAAGTTTGATTCAACGTCATCCTTTAACCATATATATGAGCATTCCTTATATGTCAAAGTATGTAATTTAGTCCTCCAAATAATGTTCTCCTTCTAGAAATAAAAAGTTGTTCCATTAATTCCACTGCCTATATATAGAAAGGTGCTTATTCAACATTGAATTAACGTTTCAATAAATCAGAGCTGATCACGTAACTCCCTCTCCTAGTTGAAAAATTGGTGAAGAGTAGTGACCAAGTTCTCTAGGACTGAACTCCTCACTGCCAATAAAATGCAGGCTGTGAATGATAGAGCTCACCCAAAAAAAAATCAAAAGAAAAGAAGGAAAAACAAAAGAAAAGGAACAACATCCTTTTCTCCAGATTGAATGAACTAGGCACTTGCTGCTGTTTTAAAATACTAGCAGTGCTTTATTTTCTTCCAGACAATGGCAGTTGGTAAGGCTACAGTCTAGTAACCTAAGATACACCCTCCGAGGTACCTGTCTTGTTCAAGTTTTCTGTCCAGAGAAGATGAAATGGTTGATACATAAGCTTCTTCTTCATTGATGGTGTCCAACTTTTTGGAAGGTATACACTTTGGCACAGAGATAAACTTTGGTGGAGCAACTTCTGTTGAAAACCTCATTTTAGATACTATGGCCATTGTAATATTGCAATTGCTTGTTCAACAAACCAGAAACTGAAAGTTGTTCAGAAGATTATTAAGAAGGGGAAAGAGGTATTAGAAGTTCAAAAAAGTGGTACTAGGTAAGTTGCAGACAAGAATAACACTTATGATCAGCTTATTGAATTTATAGGAAAATGTATCTTTGTATCGTGTGTAATACGTTATTGCTTTTACATAAAACATCAAATTATACAGCCGTCCACTTCTTTTTGCATTAATTGCATGAAAATGATTTCTTCGGTAGAAACTGTCCAAACAGCCAAACAACGTATAAATTCGACAGTCGTACCTCACGCCTGTCTTTCTAACTAGGGGGACCAGAAATCTTAACAAGATTTCCTCAGTTTCAAAAGTTGTTCTGGCCTTTCTTCATCTTTAATTTTATTCTGTGTTTGAACTTTTACTGGGTAACTTCCTCTAATTACTACGTACGTAAGAGCTAAGCTAATATCTAAGGGATTTTGAAGAGAATTATATAACCAAAGTTCAATTAAATCGTAGGAAAAAACATGCAATCTAATTATATACGATGAACCAAATCAGGCTAGTCTGCTCATCAAGTGCAAGTTTCATATAGCAAGTAGCTAAAGTGATCCTTTAAATATTACTACCTCCGTCCCAATTTATGTGGCGGTGTTTGACTTGGCACGGAGTTTAAGAAATAGAAGTTGACTTTGTAAATGTTCAAATTTACCCTTGAAAAAGTAAGAGAGAGAAGATTGGAGTAATCAAAAAGTTGTTGGTAGCTTTTAAAGTAAGTAGGGCCCAATAAGGGTAAAATAGAGATAGTACATTAAATAGTTGACAAATAAGGAAATGTGACATTCTTTTTGGGACAGACCAAAAAGGAAAGAGTGACACATAAATTGGGACAGAGGGAGTACTTACTAGTATTAAGTGTCTCCCGCCATAGGCTTTTGAACAAATTTGGTATTTTAGCTCAACTATTCGAGAAATCATCAGGTTATTAGGCCTTTCCATTAATATCTATACAAGCAAAATTTGATAAATCTCCATTCAACTTCCTTTGTAATTAATACTAACTTGACATTATTCAACGAATCGGCCACAACACCGTTGTAGGTCATAGCAGCTTCAAGTTTAATATTTTGGTGATGGCAGCTTCTCTATGCTAAGAACCTCCCTCCGGCCGAGATTCTCTTTGCTAGATCATATTAGATCTACTAATAGCTGCACTCTAATTTGTTCTTCTCATGTTGAGACCCTTCATCATCTCTTTATCGAGAGTATGCATGTTACTTACATTTGGACCAACCTTCACATCCAGTTGGATGTTCAAAATTTTGGCCACGCAATTAAGAAAGCTTGCTCAAAATCCAACACTAGTTCCACAAATGGTAATGGGTATCCTTTCCAACTAACATTCTTATCCGGGTTTTTCTTTTGAACATCTGGATCAACAGAATGTGAATATTTTTAACAAATCCTCAAACTTAGTCTCAATCAAATGTATCATCAAGGAAGCTCATGATTTTTTTTTCCTTACAAATGTTGTAACTTCCTCTCCTTGTACCGCCATCATTCCTGTCAAGTTGAAAGTGCCTCTTGATGATGTTATTAAGCTTAATATAGATAGCGCTTATGCTAGTAACACTGAAAAAGGAGGAATATGGGGTGCTTTTAGAAATTATTATTGGGTTCTTGGTTTTTCGAAACACCTTACTTCTACCTCAATCATCTAAGCAGAATTGTTTGCATTGTTACATGGATTACAACTGGCATAGGAATTGAACATCACCTCTATGCATATTGAAATAGACTCCTAAGCAATTTGATATGTGATTAGTGGAGTAAATGATAAATACTCATATATTCTTATTAAATGCAGATTATTGCGTTATGAACTTGCAGCGCCCCGCCTGTGCAACATACCTTCTGAGAAGCCAACACAGTGGCTGATATATTTGCTAAATTTATGGTATAGTATCAATGCTACTATATCCTGCTATACTTTACTGTACCACCTCTGTTTCTGTATGATTATTAAGTAAATGTCCCTTTAAATCAAGCAATGAAGAGAAAGGTCATATATTATAACGGTTAGTTAGTAGTATACATTATATGCTCTCTTCAATTAAAAAAAAAACAAAACAAGAAAGGTGGGCATTAAGGTTGTCTAATAGTTTCGTTTGAGCGGGACCGGACCAAACCGGAACGAACCGTGGTCCCTGTCCTGACCCATCACGTTGCCTTTGGACCGGACAGACCAGATCATTTTGAACCAGGACTGGACCGGACCGGATCGAATGAAGAAAAAAAAAAGAAAATATGCTATGCAACTACGTTGGCAACGACTACTGCGACACTACAGCTGTTGGCCAACGACCAAAAATGGCTAGTTACATTTGGCCTGCCCCACCCCCGGTGCCCCATACCCCCTCCCAACCTATTTTTTTCATTAAATACCCCCATTATTTCATCAAATTTTTCAAAATTCTACATTTTCTCTCTAATTCTCTCTCATTCTCTTTAATATTACTATCAAAGGGTATTTGCTAAATTGCTATCAATTAAAAGTTTTATATTGCATAATATATATTGTTTGGAGTGAAGTGGAAACTAGTCAATTAGCCACATCAAATTTTAACTTTCACCTCTTACGCTTCTATTGGTAAACTCGTTCCTACCCTGTCTTTTCAGACTTTGCAATTATATTTTTAGCATATATTATTATTTTTCTTAAAATTATAATGTCTGGAATTTATAAAATATTTACTGAGTGTAATAGATCATGTGGTAACCGGTGTGGGGATGATAGACGTGGTCGAAAGGATAAAGGTAAAAGAACAATTGGTAGTTCTAGGTGCACCTACTAATATAGATGATTTTACCTAGGTAGATGGATCGCAATATTATCATGATATTGACATCTTTAATGAACCACTAGATAATGAATCCTTAGAGGCGCAATATCAAGTATTTGGTAGCACCCAAGGGGTTAATTAAGATGAACCCCTACTAGTCACTTTTAACCTAGTCCACCTGATGAAACTTATTCTAAATTGCCACTCATGCCTCCTAGTAGAGCCCCAGTACAACGACAAGAAAGAACTGAAGTATGACAATTTATGACAAAAAAATTTGAATCTCGGACCGCTAAATATAATATTTATAATAAAGTTTGAGATTTAAAGTTGGGGCCCATCATGGTGGGACATGGAAGTTTCAAACACACTTAGAAGGCAGCATAAGAAAGAATGAGCTACTAGGTTAGGGGGCATACATTTAAAAAGTAAAATGACCCCATCATAAGATAATGAAATTCAACAAAAAATTAACCCAGTAGTGGGGAGCTTATTCGATATGATAAGAAAAAACATAGGGAAAGTACTGCAAATATTGTTGCGATAGTGGCTTTTCCGTTTACATCTCCTTCTTGTATTGGTTTTTTTTTTGTTATATTCAAACCGTATATAATCCATCTTTTGAAGAATTTCCATAAACTACTGTTAGAAGTGATATTATTAAATTTAAAAATGAATATAGACAGTATTTACACTATATGTTTTATCACTTTGAAACTAGAGTTTGTATTACTACTGATATGGGTCGTGGTGTCAATAGGTCTGAGTATTTAACACTCATATGTCATTGGATAGATCCTAATTGGGTAATGCAGAAACTTTTTTAGCATATAACTATGTTGATGAACCACATAAGGGAACATTTATTTCTCGGGAAGTAAATAATATTTGTAAGACGTATTTTATTAATGATAAAATTCTAATATAAGTGTAGATAATGCTACAAACAATGATTATGAAATTAGAATTTTAAGATCAAAGATGAACCCCCTTTTTGCTGAATTATTTCATGTTAGATGTGCATGTCATATATATTATTTAGTTATACAAGATAGCCTTAACTTATTTGGTGATATTATTGAAAAGACCAAACGAGCTATTAGTTATATTTTCAAATCAAAAAAACCGGAAACATATAAGAAAATTCAGGAAGAGCGTTGAAAAGAAGACGTTAAAGATAGAAGTGTTCCAAGAGAAGTTACAACTAGGTGGAAAACTGTATATGATTATTTGTATGTTGCTTACCTATTCCGAAAACATATATCTAACATGTTTGATGCTAATACGAGTGAAGAGTATCACCTTAATGAAACGGATTTGAGAGCTTGTGCTCCATCTTCTTACGTTGTTAGAAAACTTTTGACTTGTTCCTACCATGTTATCTTATATAGCTGGAATAGTAGAATTACTTAAAGAATATAAAAATGTGCCAGGTTATCAAGCTGCTGTCAGTCAAATGATTGAGAAATTTAAAAAATATGTTTTCCCTATTCTACCACTTTTTTACATTGCTTATATATTACATCCTCGTTTTAAACGGTTTTAATACCGAACTGCTTATTAGAGACGTTTATCGAGCATTAAAAATTACTACTGATAAAAAACCATATGTAGAAGAAGCATGTCAACAGGTATTTCCACATTGCGAGCAGATTTATGAAAGGTATGAGAGTGCAGTTGGCGATGTTGTTCCAAGTGCACCTCCACCTTCAACCGGTTTAAGTTCAACTCAATTGAGTAAAAGATTATTAGGGCTGGGCATTTTTTCCATTCTTAATCAGAAGCTTTCTAGCAACCAATCAAATGGGGTGTCGTTCAACGTACGCATTTGATGTTTATTTACTTAACACCCCCAAAGAATATTGAACAATTTGGAAGTGATCAACTACTGCAATACTGGAAGGATCAACAAGCACTACTTCCAGTTCTATAAAAAATGGCGCGAAATATTTTAACTTATCAAGCATCACAAGTTGGCTCAGAAAGCGCTTTTAGCTAAGGAAGATTACAAATCAAATACCAATTGAGACATTAATATGGGTAAAATAGTTAATAATTCCTCCTCAGTAATGTTTTTTTAAGGGGTGTGTAAAAGTAAAAGAGGAAAAAAAAAAGACGGAGGAGTACATAATTTTTTATACATTTTCTGAAATTTTCTACTCTAAAGTCCCAATTCCCAAAGATTAAAAAAAGAAAACTTTTATTTATATATCACAAGCGGACATGAACCAACCAGTTCGGATCGGTACCAGACCGAACTGTTGGAGCCAGTCCCGGTTTCGATTCGGCACTGCCTTATTTGATGGGTAGATCGGCCCAATAAGCACCAAAAAACCGACGATCCCAATTTTTTTAAGGGCCGAAAATCGGAACCTATAAGAAAAACCGGAACCGAAACGGGGGCATTGGACAGTTATAGTGGGTATACTGTACGCAAATAACCTCGTGGTCATGGAAGCAAGTGGTCCGCCTTCTAATGCCAAAAGCCACAACTTTCTTTGTTTTTTCAAATGAAAGGTACATTAGTCGAGACAGTCCGATATTGTACCAGCAGTTTCATGGCTCCGCATCTTCCCGTAGATCTTTTTATTTTGTACACATCTCCTCATCAATGACTCCTCTTTTAGGTAATATAATTGTATAGTCATACTACCTCTTCGTTTCAACTAGAATGTCATATATTTAATTTTGTAAACCATTTATTTTGAACTTCCATTTTACACTAAATGAGAAGTTATAATAAATACACAAATATTATGATATGTTACGGATTACGAGTTTCAAAAATCTTATATTGATGCTTATTTCAGACAACAATTTCTGAATATATTTTCCTTAAGCATCCAAGTCAAAATATATCTCATAAATTATTGGAATGTACGAGAAATATATAATGAGGGCATTAGCGTGAAAAAAGAAGGTGGCATGGGAAAATATGCTTTACTTTGTGTGCTTCTTTTCCAATGCTAGTCTCCATACAATAATTTACAAGCAATAAATGGCAATTCTTCTGCCAGATCACCTGCTCATTATGTTGACATTTCATAGAATGCCTTCCAATAGAAGGTAAGAGGTATTAATTACCTTTCAAAGAGGTAAACTTCGGTAGGTACACTTTCTTTTGGTGGACAGAGACAGTGAGATCTACTACTTATTCACTATCAAGCCAACTCAATCTACTGTAAAAAGTTAATTTCTATATCATAGTTTTTTAGTTCCAGTGTCTATGAACTCCATATTTTGTTACGTTTAAAGTGGCCTGAGTTAATCGAAGCATATGCTTCAAGGAAAACGAATTAAGAGCTAAATCAGGCTTGTGATTGTGGCACAAGAAGTGAAACGTGAGAAAAATTAAAGGGGATTATAGATTTGAAGAAGTGCTGCTCTCTGCTACTTCAAATGGACTTGTAATTAAAAACCAAGAAAGGTTTTGCTATACCTCCCCTTGATTACTAGTATTTTCACATGACACGGCCGAGGCGTAAGCTCCGAGGCGCTGATAACTAATGTTTTCACATGACACGGGCCGAGGCGTAAACTCTGAGGCGCTGGCCGAAAGTTCCACGGATCTTTATTTTTAATAATCTATAAAATAATATAATTTAAATAAATAATTAAAACAATACCTAAATCACCAACAAATGTAATATATATTACAGGTAAATTTAGGAAATTCAAAAAAATATGAAATGTGCATATAGAACTTAATCATCATAACAAGTCTAAAGAAAAAAGAAAAGGTAAACAAAAAAAAAGTCATTCATAATTACATCAATATTTATTTGGGAACAAAATAAAAAATTCAACCTTTAGCAATTAATAAAATATTTTTCACTCTTTTTTACATGTAATTAGAAGTTTAAAAGCGTCCAACCAACTCAAAATTAAAGTCACCGTTTTTTAAAAGGACGAGATCTCATCGCGATTGGAGAATTTACTAAGAAAGCTACAACTCAGTGTTGATGTGGTACCCGTATTCTGAAGTCCTGAGTCGTGAAAACTTACATGAGTTATCTACCACATGTTGATGGTCCTCTATGTAGCTACCTACTTCCTATGAAATTTTTGGGAAAAGGCATAAAGACCCCTTGAATTTGAGTCAAATTGTCAGTTACACACCCAATCTTTGATAAGGTCCTATCACCCCCTATACTATTTTAAAATGAAATAAATTCACCCCTAAGACACTAAGGGGTCGTTCGGTTCAACAAAGGATTATCCCGGGATTAATAATGATGGGATTATAATACCGGGATTAATAATGACGGGATTATTTAGTGGATATACTTTTATGGGTAAATGTTTGGTTCATTGGAATAATAATGGGATATAAAGTGGGATAAACATTTATTTCCATATTTAACCTTGACTTTCTTAAAAACCATTGGAAGAAGAGCTTAGAAGAAGGACAAATGTGTCTTTTGGTACTTAATCCCGGGATTAGTAATCCCGGGATTAGCAATCCCACATGAAGTATGGGATAGAAATAATACCACAATTGTGGTATAAGCAATCCAGGGATTAATAATCCCAATTTTAAAATTCCTACCAAACATGGGATAACTTAATCCTATATTTTATCCCGGGATTGATAATACTAATCCCATGTACCGAACGACCCCTAAGGTCAGATCTGTTTGAGCAAATGACTTGCACGCAACTGTGTTAAGTTTGCTGGGTTTGATCACAACTTGAAGCTTAAGCTACGAGTGAATGACCTAGAGAGAGAAATATTTGGAGTAATTTGTTATATATTGTCTTAGCTCAAATAAGCAAGTGCAGTCCCTATTTATAGAAAATATCTAACCTATTAACTAACTCGATTAACCAATTAACTAATTCCACTAACTACTAATTATACTAACTGACATAATTAGCATGTACAACTAACTCTAACACCCTAACTAACTCTAGTTAATTATCAACTGCCGCAGTACACTTCTTCACACCCCTTCCCTACCCCTCCCCCCCCCCAAATCTAGGATCTATGAAGATGTTCTTCATTCCGAGCTTGGAGAGAAGATATGAATGTTGTAGATGAGTGAGGCCTTTAGTCAAGAGGTCTGCTGGTTGTTTAGCTGTGCACAGATATAGAGTATTCATCAGACCTCTTTGAATTTTGTCTCGAATGAAATGACAATCGATGTCAATGTATTTTGTTCGTTCATAGAAAATAGGATTGGCTGCAATTTGAATGGCTGATTTGCTGTCAATGTACATAGGAACAAGAAGCTGAAGAGAAAATCCCAATTAGTAATACAACCCAACCAACCATACAATGTCAGCAACAGTAGATGCTAGGCTTCTATATTCAGCCTCTACTGAGCTTGTAGAAACTGTGACCTGCTTCTTAGACTTCCAAGAGATGAGTGACTCTCCAAATTTGACAAAGTACCCAATGATGGACCTCCTTGTGTCGATGCATGATGCCCAGTCTACATTACAGTAAGCACTGAGCTGAGCTGAGCTGAACTGGAAGAGTACATGAGTATACCAAGACCTGGTGTGGACTTGACATATCTGACCACTCGAATAGCAGTTTCCATATGAGAGGTCTTTGGCTGGTGCATAAACTGACTCAAAAGTTTAACTGCAAATGAGGTGTCTGGCCTAGGTATAGTCAAGTGCAAATAAGGATCACTATGATGTGACCCATGGACCTCTTAATGAACAGTGAATGGTCATATTGGCTTTGTTTAAAACCAGAAGATAGCAGAGCAGATGTGAGTTAAATGTTCCATTGCCTGGAGGCCTGCTTTAGGCGATAGAGTGATTTAATCAACCTGCAGACTTGCGTCCTATTTGTTGAACCAGTAAAGCCTTGTGGTAACTGTATATAGACCTCTTCATGTAGGTCCCCTTGCAGAAATGCATTATCAACATCCATCTGTTGAATATTCTAGTTTCTAGCTACTGCTATAGCTAATATTACTCTGACTATCACCATTTTTACAATAGGAAAGAAGGTCTCCTGGTAATCTATTCCTTTCTTCTGGTTGTATCTTTTGGCTACCAGTCGAGCCTTGAACCTCTCCGTATCACTTGAGGCTTTGTATTTAATTTTATAAACCTACTTACACCCTATTTCTTTCTTCCCTCTACGCAATTGAGTAAGTTCCCAGGTTTTATTATTCTATAGAGCTCGAATCTCAGCTCTCATTGTTGCAGTCCATCTAGGATCCTTTCTAGCTTCACGATAAGTTTTTGGTTCAACATCAATGGAGAACTTGGATAGACAACTTTGGTATTTAGGTGTAAGGGTGTAATATTGTATTATTGCGGAGAGAGGATTTAAGTATGATGAAGCAGCTGGATGTTTGTCTTGATCAGGTCTAACATAGTCCATCAGTTAGCATAGTGATCAGATCCCGCTGCTCTACCTGATCCTCCTGTGAACCCTTGATTTGTCCATTCTTGACCCTGATAGTCATTCCATTCTCCTCCAGCAACATTAGAATTCTGATTCTTAGTGACTGCATTAGCCTTTTTCTTGCCTTTAAAATTAGTTGGATATCCATTCAGTACATAGTAGTTTTCTTTTAGGTTTCCTTTGAGACCACAGTGATCACATTTGATCAGCTTGAAACAATTGTCCCTTGAATGACCTTTGCTATTGCAATGATCACAGAACAAGTTATAGTTCTTTCTTGATTTTTGACCTGCACCCCTTGAGGCGTACAAAACAGTTGGCTCTACACATTCAGTCCCAGTGCATATGCCCTTTTGATTCTCATCTTGGATAATCAATGAGTAAACTTGATTTACACTAGGAGTAGGTGACATCATCAAGATCTGACTCTTTGCCTGATTATAACCGTCATTAAACCCCATTAGAAACTGTAATAGCCTCTATTTTTCTATGTGATCCACAAAATCCTTGGACATTTCACAGTTGCATGATGGTGGTGGGATCAATGAGTCGTACTCATCCTAGAGATCTTTATGTTTTGAGACCAAATCTTTCTCTCAAATCCTTCCAGACTAAATGAGCATCACCACGAAATAAAATTCCACTTTTCAACTCATGACTAACATTATTCGTCATCCATGAAATGACTAAGGCATTACACTCTTCTCATTGTTGTTGTAACCCTAATTCCTAATTTTTGTTCACTAAAGTACCATCAATAAATCCTATTTTTTTTTTTTTGGTTAAGAGAGCTACCTTAATTGCTCTGCTCCAAAGACTGTAATTCTCCATTCCTTTCTGTTGGATTCCCACTTGAACTGCACTGGGAGTATCTGATGGGTGAAGATAACGCAGGTTATTGTGATCGATCTCCGCCCTTCCACCACCACGTGTAGCTCCGCGGTCGCTGTTTCTGCGACTGGATCATTGCTAACAGTCGACATTGTAAAGTAACTTGTAGAAGATTCAACATAAATGAAAAGAAAATTTTACAAACTACTTGATTTCTTCACAAAATTGACGAAATGAAACCCTTGATTTGGTTAAAATGCTCTGATACCATGTCAAGTTTTCTGGATTTGATCACAGCTTGAAGCTGGAGCTAAGAGGGAAATACCTAGAGAGAGAAATATTTAGGGAAATGTTACACCCCGTATGTCCAAAGTGACGTGTATCATTCTAATGACATGTTAAGAATGATTTAAGTGAGTTTAAAGTCATAATATTACCATATAAGATGTTTATATATTGAATATAAAGTTTGGGAAAAATCAGATTTAAGTTTCGGAAAAACCGACTAAGGAATTGCCTTGTAACGGAGCCTTTTCAGCAATTAATTTTGTGTATTATATGAGGTTTTTTGGGGACATATCATATACCAAATTGAAGGTCTTGGAGTGTAGTTTCCAAAACTTTTGACGGTTTGTTCATACAATATTTTGATAAGAAGATATGAGCATAAGAAGTCAGGCCAGAAAAAGGGACATAAACGCAAAAGAGGACTAAAACTGAAATATTTCAAGTATAAAAGGAAAACATGTCTTCCTTTTCGTTATTCCCAGAAAATACACGATTGAAACAGTGCTTCATTGAAAGGTTAAGCCACTTTTATGATTTCGAAGGAAGGACGCCAATCGTAACTCGAAATTGAAGACAGACGCGTCAAAACGCTCTACGCGATTAAGGTAACGTTATGCTACCTTCAATTTCGTCTATAGCTTGAGTTTTAGAATTACTTCATGGCTAAGTAAAGTACCCAAATACTGAATTATAGCTTGTTTAAGTTTTAGAAGGTGTTGAATTCAAGAGAAACAAGGTTTAGAAGCAAGAAGCATCAAAGGTATGTAAGACTAAACCTTTCTTTTGGCAACGCATGTATCTTTTAGCTTTTGAAACTTTTTTTAGTTCTAAACTTAGTGTTCATTGTGAAAAACTTGTATGGTATCAAGGAAACCTGGTATATACTTAATTTGGTACTAAAATCCAAGGTGAAAGACGTCCGAATCAGCAAGACAAAATATTTCAAAATCTGGAAAATCATTTTGATCTTTGAACAGCTGTTAGTATATTGATCATAACTCCTTGTACAAAATTGATATTAAGATGCTTTAAGAATCCCCAGAATCCTAAGACATATACCTACAACTTTTATGAAGATTATGAAGTCTATATCTTTAATCTATACTCTGAAAATTAGGTCGAAAGGCAGGACAGTGGTGCTGTCTAGACATTCTATCAGCGGATTTGTTATGTCATCCAGTCGTCTCATCTTGTTATCCATTTAACATGTTTATGTTATCAGTTTATCCAGGTATCCATTCCCGTGTGTAGTATAGTACTGACTCTATTTTTGTGGATCATCCAGTTTCAGGGGAAACTCTGCCGAAAATTTTATGGAAATTCAAAGAGTTGGACAAATTCTGAGTTCTAGGTTGTGTCTATAATTCTATCAAGAGTTTTCTTCTCATTCCTTTGAGTCCATATCTATTGTTGCCACATGTGTTATGCCTCATACATGCTTATGCTTATATTGTGATCATGTTACGTGTGATTTGGAGTCCCCCGTAGAGGCTGGACATTGGACACACAGTCCGATCGCGTGGGTATCAGGTTCCTAACCGGATTGCCCTAAGATGTGAGGAATGAATCCTTTAGCCTAAATTGATATATTTTTCTGCTTATTGAATAGAGTGGGATCGTTTGGCAATGAAACCAAAAGATAAAGTGGTTGTTGATTAGCAGAGCTAACTTTTGGAAGAGGTAAGTGTTTATATCCATTTCTTTGGAGGCACATGGCCTCGTGGATTTTCTACCATGTGTTCCTTACGTGTGTAGCTGCCGATAGGCGTACTCATTACGCCTTAGCTTTGGATTTACATTATGTATTATATGTTATGTCCTATTGTTGGTATTGCATCGAGGATCTGAGCATGGTACTCTGGCTGTGAGTTGCCATCTACTTCCCGGCTGTCGGTGAGAGTCCCGCGCCGGTGAAGGGTTATTATTGCATCACATTGCATTCATATGCATTATATGTCATTCATGTGCATTACATTGCATATCATATTGTGTGTAGGAGTATTCCGCCCCAGGAGCAGGAGTATTCCGCTCCATTGGTAGGAGGATTCCGCCCCAGGAGCAGGAGTATTCCGCTCCATTGTATCATATTGAGGGTGAGACGATTCCGCCCCAGGAGAGTGCAGGAGTATTCCGCCTCAGCTTTACATTATATCGGGTGCAGGAGTATTCCGCCCCAAGAGAGTGCAGGAGTATTCCGCCTCTGGTTTATATTATATCGGGTGCAGGAGTATTCCGCCCCAGGAGCAGGAGTATTCCGCTCCAGTTGGTTATCAGATTGGATTCCCCTCGAATGCAGAAGTATTCCGCTTCGAGATGGGATGACGGGCACATGTGACCCTTTGCATCAGATTTCATTTCATTTTATTTCATCTCATTTCATTTCTTTTTTTTCATACCATTGTGTAGACTTGTGGTACATAACTACTGTCCTGCTAATACGTGCATTGCTTATTTGTGGATATGTTTCTGGCTCGTATTCCTGGCTGATTTTATGGTTTCATACGTGTTTCCGGTTATTATCTGGCTTCGCCTTTTTATAATTTAAATAAGAGGAATTTGGTTTATCTGTTTCTTCTCCCTGGCTAGCTATCATATTCTTTAAGGTGGCTAGTCTGCCCCACTTATTGAGTCCTTTTGACTCACCCTTGTTTGTTGTTTGTTTCTTATCTATCTATTTCGTTTCGGCAGGTTCGCTCCAGGATTGAGTTCGCCGCGTTGTCCAGGAGCGAAGATGACTTCAGCTGTCAGGATGAGCCAGCTTTATTCCGGATGGCCACCTGTTTATTGTTTATTATTTCAGTTGCATTTTGCTCCCTTCAAGAGGTATCTATTTTCTTTTGTACTCTTAGATGTCTCGTCTGGATAACCCTACACATAGTATGTTGGGTAGTCAGCTGTAATTTCTTTTGTACAGCTTAGAGGTATCAGTATGTCTGTATTTTTTTCCAAGTATTGTTCTTATTTATAAATTGAATTATATTTATTTTCCTAATTTAAATTGTAAGGGGTCGCCCGACGGGTCTAGGGGAGTATGTCGGGTGCCCGCACGGCCTAACCGGATTTTGGGTCGTGTCAGTTGGTATCAGAGCCTAGTTTAGAGTCTATCCAGACTAAGACAGTGTCTAGTAGAGTCTCGCTGATGGGTACGTAGACGTCCGTACTTATCTACGAAAGGCTATGATGGCATTTAGGAAGTTTCACTTCCTTCTTTTCTGATCGTGCGTCGGTCTAGGATTCAAAAGTATTTTCGTTAATCCGTTAATTCCTTCGTGATAATTTTGAACCCTCGTGCGACAATCAGCAGACGACATGAGTTCAAGACGAAGCAGTCTAGCCGGGGGCTAGAGCTACTCAAGCTCCGAGTGTTTTGATCGTGCTGACGATCTAGTTGCGCAGGTCCCAGCTGTACGAGCTCGCGATGGGCAAGGGAGGATGGCCTTGTGGTTCCCTTGGCTCTTTACGATGTTTTTACGAGAATCTTGGCGACGCAGATACCGCAAGAACCTATTATTCGCTAGGCAGCTTATCAGGTTGCCGCATGTGCAGACGTTCAGTGTCAGGGAGCTTCTATTCCAGTTCTTAATATTGCCGCAGTAAAGTATGTTCCGGAGGCAGCATGTGTTGTGCCTCTAGTTATTCTGGCTAGTTAGCTAGCCCGAGTAATGGCTCGGTCTGAGTATCTAAAAAGGCTGCATTATTTTACCCAATCGAACCTTCCGATATTCCTAAGCCATGTATCAGATAAACCTCGTGATTCTTTTTAAAATAAATTGATGTCAGCATATCCTTCAGGCTCTTGTTATATCGAGCGGTGTGGTGTCGATTATTCTGTTTTCCAGTTTCAGGGGTCCAGCGTTAAATTTGTGGACCGCTCTTTATTAGCCAACTTGGTTCCATTTTTCTTCTATATTCGTGGAAAAGTTCCTTTCGAGTAGCGAACGAGATGAAAAGTGTTGCCAGTTCGAGTGGATTGGACAGGGTAGCCTGTCAGGCAGCCTGTTGGTTTCAGAATATGAGATTGAATTCTATAGAATGGCTGAATATGCATTAGAACTAGTCCATGAGCCTTTCGAGAGATTCAAAGATTTATCGGTGACCTTTCCCCTTCCTTGAGATCCCAGATGGCTCGAAAAAATTGAGGATGGGACTTTATTTGATGTCGTTGTTGATATTGCTCAAAGGTATTAGGCATACCATAAGTTAGATCGGGAAGAGTTAGAGCGGGAGAATAAGAGATCTCGTGGCCCTAATGGGCAAACATGGTACCTCATTTGGAGGTAAGAGTTTTGATTGTTACACCCGTATGTCCAAAGTGACGTGTATCATTCATATGATATGTTAAGAATGATTTAAGTGAGTTTAAAGTCATAATATTACCATATAAGATGTTTATATATTGAATATAAATTCTGGGAAAAATCGGATTTAAGTTTCGGAAAAACCGACTAAGGAATTGCCTTGTAACGGAGCCTTTTCAGCAATTAATTTTATGTATTATATGAGGTCTTTTGGGGAGATATCATATACCAAATTGAAGGTCTTGGAGTGTAGTTTCCAAAACTTTTGACGGTTTGTTCATACAATATTTTGATAAGAAGATATGAGCATAAGAAGTCAGGCCAGAAAAAGGGACATAAACGCAAAAGAGGACTAAAACTGAAATATTTCAAGTATAAAAGGAAAACATGTCTTCCTTTTCGTTATTCCCAGAAAATACATGATTGAAACAGTGCTTCATTGAAAGGTTAAGCCACTTTTATGATTTCGAAGGAAGGACGCCAATCGTAACTCGAAATTGAAGACAGACGCGTCAAAACGCTCTACGCGATTAAGGTAACGTTATGCTACCTTCAATTTCGTCTATAGCTTGAGTTTTAGAATTACTTCATGGCTAAGTAAAGTACCCAAATACTGAATTATAGCTTGTTTAAGTTTTAGAAGGTGTTGAATTCAAGAGAAACAAGGTTTAGAAGCAAGAAGCATCAAAGGTATGTAAGACTAAACCTTTCTTTTGGCAACGCATGTATCTTTTAGCTTTTGAAGCTTTTTTTAGTTCTAAACTTAGTGTTCATTGTGAAAAACTTGTATGGTATCAAGGAAACCTGGTATATACTTAATTTGGTACTAAAATCCAAGGTGAAAGACGTCCGAATCAGCAAGACAAAACGTTTCAAAATCTGAAAAATCATTTTGATCTTTGAACAGCTGTTAGTATATTGATCATAACTCCTTGTATGAAATTGATATTAAGATGCTTTAAAAATCTCCAGAATTTTAAGACATATATCTACAACTTTCATGAAGACCATAAAGTCTATATCTTTAATCTACACTCTGAAAATTAGGTCGAAAGGCAGGACAATGGTGCTGTCCAGACATTCTATCAGCGGATTTGTTATGTCATCCAGTCGTCTCATCTTGTTATCCATTTAACATGTTTATGTTATCAGTTTATCCGGGCATCTATTTCCGTGTGTAGTATAGTGCTGGTTCTATTTTTGCGGATCATCCAGTTTCAGGGGAAACTCTGCCGAAAATTTTATGGAAATTCAAAGAGTTGGACAAATTCTGAGTTCTAGGTTGTGTCTATAATTCTATCAAGAGTTTTCTTCTCATTCCTTTGAGTCCATATCTATTGTTGCCACATGTGTTATGCCTCATACATGCTTATGCTTATATTGTTATCATGTTATGTGTGATTTGGAGTCCCCCGTAGAGGCTGGGCATTGGACACACAGTCCGGTCGCGTGGGTATCAGGTTCCTAACCGGATTGTCCTAAGATGTGAGGAATGAAGCCTTTAGCCTAAATTGATATATTTTCCTGCTTATTGAATATAGTGGGATCGTTTGGCAATGAAACCAAAAGATAAAGTGGTTGTTGATTAGCAGAGCTAACTTTTGGAAGAGGTAAGTGTTTATATCCATTTCTTTGGAGGCACCTGGCCTTGTGGATTTTCTACCATGTGTTCCTTACGTGTGTAGCTGCCGATAGGCGTACTCATTACGCCTTAGCTTTGGATTTACATTATATATTATATGTTATGTCCTATTGTTGGTATTGCATCAAGGGTCTGCGCATGGTACTCTGGCTGTGAGTTGTCATCTACTTCCCGGCTGTCGATGAGAGTCCCGCGCCGGTGAAGGGTTATTAATGCATCACATTGCATTCATATGCATTATATGTCATTCATGTGCATTACATTGCATATCATATTGGGTGCAGGAGTATTCCGCCCCAGGAGCAGGAGTATTCCGCTCCATTGGTAGGAGGATTCCGCACCAAGAGAATGCAGGAGTATTCCGCCTCTGGCTTATATTATATCGGGTGCAGGAATATTCCGCCCCAGGAGCAGGAGTATTCCGCTCCAGTTGGTTATCAGATTGGATTCCCCTCGAATGCAGGAGTATTCCGCTTCGAGATGGGATGACGGGCACATGTGACCCTTTGCATCAGATTTCATTTCATTTTATTTCATCTCATTTCATATAATTTCTTTACATACCATTGTGTAGACTTGTGGTACATAACTACTTTCCTGCTTATACATGCATTGCTTATTTGTTGATATGTTTCTGGCTCGTATTCCTGGCTGAGTTTATGGTTTCATATGTGTTTCCGGTTATTATCTGGCTTCGCCTTTTTATAATTTAAATAAGAGGAATTTGGTTTATCTGTTTCTTCTCCCTGGCTAGCTATCCTATTCTTTGAGGTGGCTAGTCTGCCCTACTTATTGAGTCCTTTTGACTCACCCTTGTTTGTTGTTTGTTTCTGGTCTATCTATTTCGTTTCGACAGGTTCGCTCCAGGATTGAGTTCGCCGCGTTGTTCAGTAGCGAAGACGACTTCAGCTGTCAGGGTGAGCCAGCTTTATTCCGGATGGCCACCAGTTTATTGTTTATTATTTCAGTTGCATTTTGCTCCCTTCAAGAGGTATCTGTTTTCTTTTGTACTCTTAGATGTCTATTCTGGATAACCCTAAACCTAGTATGTTGGGTAGTCAGCTGTAATTTTTTTTGTACAGCTTAGAGGTATCAGTATGTCTGTATTTTTTCTAAGTATTGTTCTTATTTATAAATTGAATTATATTTATTTTCCTAATTTAATTGGTAAGGGTTCGTCCGACGGGTCTAGGGGAGTATGTCGGGTGCCCGCACGGCCTAACCGAATTTCGGGTCGTGTCAGAAAATTTGTTATATATTGTCTTAGCTCGAATGAGCAAGTACAGTTCTTATTTATAGAAAATATCTTACCTTTTAACTAACTACTCAACTAACCATTTAACTAATTCCACTAACTACTCCCTCCGTTCCACTTTAGAGACTTTTGAAACTTGTGGTCTAAAATAAGTTATAGATATTTGTGTGGCTACAAATCATCTAGGGATGAGTAAAAGTGAATATTTCTTTCCAAATTTAGAAAGAGGTCATTCTTTTTGAAACAGACTAAAAAGGAAATAGGTTCATCCTTTTTGAAACGGATGGAGTACTAATTACACTAACTGACATAATTAGCTTGTACAACTAACTCTAACATTCTAACTAACTCTAGTTAATCATCTAACTGCTGCAGTACACTTCTTCACAAACTGGCATATATGCATTATCATTTTCCCCCTTTTCTCCTTATTTTATTTCATTTCACATTGTTTTGTCTTTCCTTTACCCTTTTTAGGTTCTCTTTCTTCCACCTTTATGCTTCACCTACCTAATCTCAGGAATAATTGGGCACGCCGCTTCACCATCTCGCAGTCACCGATTCCCTCCGCCTTACTGAATATCACATTCCATACACCACCACTTTTCCATCAACAACCTCCATTGCCATCCCTTCAACCTTCATCAGTCACCTCGATTCACCATCACATTTTTTCTTTGATAAAGCCTCTTGTAGTCCAACATAAATATTGAAAAAGGTTCAAATAAAAGAAGTGCGTCTTATTCGCTCAAATTTTAATTTGTAATTCTTCAATCTCTATTTAAGATGAAATCAGCGCTAAATCTGAGGCTTATCAACATCAATTTGTTGGGTTTATCAAGAGCCATATAGGTCAGAGTATGCTTTACTTGAATTCATTTGAAAAGTTGTGTCAACAAATTTTTAAAATTCCACAAAGTAAATATTTTTTTGTTCGGCTGAACATGGAAGATGGGTTATACTAGTATTGTATGTTTTGGTGACCAATTGTGGGGATGGAGAATTTAAGTGATAAGATACAGGTAAATCTTCACGGTTTAATTTTATTGAGGGTCGTAATGTTGGTTCTTGCAGCGTCGGGTGGTGAAGTAAACAGAAAAAGGAAAGAAAATGATAATAATTTGAGTTATAATAATATTTAATTAGATGTAATTAATTATACAGTATCCAATAAGAAAATAACAAGTGTATGTTAATTATATTTAAATCTCCTTTTTGCCTCCCACATGCCTCTAGGAGAGTGAGGACACTACTATGCCACCTCATCATTTAAGTGTGAATTTATTCCGTTTTGAAATAGTCTGGGGGTGATAGGACCTCATCAAAGGTCGGGTGTGTAACTAACTAGCTTTTCATCTATCATAAAACATATCTCAGGCTTCTTTTTCGACGGTCTAAATCTCCTTAAAAAGATTGAGTGGACCAATCGTCCATTAAAACTTCAATTTCTAGACATATTCAAGAAATAATCAAAACAACTATTCCTTAACATAGGCAACTTCAATTCTTTCAACAAACTGTTAAATTCATAAAAAATGTTTATACTTGATCTTACTAAGATCTTTGCAGGAAAATGATCAAATTTATCTAACCAAGTCCTGAAACGATATGTTCGTACATCGATTTCATAGACACATACATGAATTGAAAGCATATCCAGCTGATGTACACCTTCCTCAAAATTCTCTTCTTCCTCAATATTCTCTTCCTCAACATTCTCTTTTTCCTCCACATTCTTTTCTTCAGTTTATTTTTCTTCATTTCCAACTTTGTCGTCTTTGCCTTCACCTGAATCTTCTATTGTACAACATAATCTCCATTACTTTCATGTTCTTGGCCAACTTAAGATGATTCATAAGAATCAATCTGATAAAAGAGTATCAGACAATACTATATTAGTCTTGACCAACTAAACTTTCTACCGTGTCTACTACTTCACCTCCAATATTAGCCAATAGATTTAATTTATAGTCTTCTTCTTTTGTTAAAATTGCTACAGGAATTCGAAGCCTCCCAAGCGTCTTGCGCTTTCCAAATGAACCTGTATTGGTCGATTTCTATTCGATCACGTTAGAAACAGAATTGGCCGTGTAACAAGACGTCGATTAACTTCGAATGTGCTGAGATCGGAAAGAAGCTGCTTCGATTTGGTTTCGTTCGGTTGTGCAGTGTTGTGATCGGATAAAATCGAAGACAACGCCATAACGGATAAGTTTTTAACTGATCCTCATCTCTAAAATATCGGAACAGATTGGGCAAGTTTAGCGGAATGGATGACGACGTGCAATAGTGGGAAGAGAAACGTGGAAAGGTGGAAGTCTGCTAGGGTTTTGGATTCTCCTCCATTTCAACCTATAAATAGGACCTCATATTTTCATTTGAGGACACGTTCATCTGAGCAATATTACTCTATTCTTTAAAGCCATCACTCTCTTGTCAAGAAACTAGTCTCTTTGTTTTCATTACCTTGTCAACTTGTTACATCAGAGATAATCATTGTATTCAAAGTTTCGATCGTGGCTTGATTCAAACGTGGAGGGAAATCTGTTCTTTCCATTGAAGCAACATCCATCGATCCCTCAAATACAATAAGCCTTTACTGCTTTGATTATATATTCATTGCTTATTTCGTTTAAATCTACATTTATCTTGATCGTAACATCTTTTGCTTGTTATTTGCGTTCAGTTTAAGTAACTTGTCATTGTCACTCATTAAACGATTCATCGGCTTGCTCACCATTACTTTGCATCGGATTCATTGTTGTTGCATCGTATTATTCTGTTGAATATATTTATTCGCCATCGTGTTACGTTTATTCATCATCATATTGCACTGGTTCATCATCGTATTGCTATCATCTTCATCGAATCGAGTATCGTTATCGTATTTAATTAACTGTGCATCTTGATAAAACGAAGTCACTTCATCGTATATCACTAGTCTCTCATTTAAGTCAAACTTGTTTGCTGGTATTTGCATTTCAGCTTGACGTTGAACCTATTTGACATCGATTTTAGAATTGCTTCCGAGTCAAAACTCTTAAAATCAATCAACTCGCTTACGTAAACTACTTATCAAACGATCAGATTGAGATATAAAACGGTCGCCTTAGACTCAACTAAATATAAATTTAATTGTAAAACCTGATATATTTTTGGGACATACAGTTTGGCGCCCACCGTGGGGTCTAGGCAATCGATTTATTCCGAAATTTGAATAGCTTGATACTACTTACGTTTGTTTCCTTGTCTTGAAATGGCAGATGAACGTAACATCGACGCTCTAAACGGTCAACAGCAGCTCAATCCCAATGACGGGGTTCATGTTTCGACCAACGCTGAAGCGGTCGATGAGTCTACCAACAACGAGCAGGATCCAACTCACGACAACATTCCTTCCGGTTCACAGTTGAACGCGCGCCAAGCGCGGTGTTCGAGCAAGGAGCCCGCAGTCGAAACTGAATCAGGAGGCGCAAACGCAGCACTGTTTACATATTTGAGGCGGCATGATGCTCAGTTCGAAATGATACAAGAACAGTTGAAGGCACTATCTAATTCAATCGGGAATAAAGCACCCACTTCTCCGATCGCACCCTCAGCAAGCATTCCGACTTCGGTTCCTCAGGGCGCCGTAATAGGGGGACTTGCAGCGGGGGTCGGATCTGGAGGATCGGGCACGGCCGCCGAAGCTATGGGAGCTCCGGCGTCGGAAGTAAGAATGATGGCTACGATGCAAACCTTGTTGAATGACACAGTCGATAAGAAGTTCGGTGAAATCAAGTCGTTTATGGAGAAATTACCAGGAGTTCCGAAGTTAACTGACGAAGGCACTAAAAAATCAATATCAAAGCGTCATTTCCCAGCAAGTGCAGCCCCACTACCTATACCAAAGACGTTCAAATTACCATAAAGCTTGAGATACGATGGAACCACAGATCCAAGGGATCACATTGATATGTTTTTGGTTGCAGTTCAGGCTAACGATTTGACTTCGGAGGAAATCAATTCGGTCAGCCTTAAAAAGTTTTGTGAGACATTGAAGGGAGCAGTACTGAAATGGTATTTGCAGCTGCCCGAAAACGAAATTTTAAGTTTCGACGACATGTCGGCGAAATTTATTCGATCACATACTGGAGCAAAAAAGATAGCGCCAAGGGTGGAGGACATCTTGAACGTTAGGCAGCGGCCCGGAGAAACTATCAAACAGTTTGTGAAACGGTTCAATGATGAAAAGATTCATATCCCAAATCTCGAAGAAAGGTGGGCTTGTTTAACCTTTGCCAATAACTTGCGCACTGATTCGATAGAAGCATGGAAGTTGAAGGATCGTCTCAGAGAGATCGACGCATGGACTTTCGATGCGTTGTATCGTGAATGTGAACCAAGGATCAGGGCTGAGGAGGAAGAATTGCAGCTAGCCCGAAATAATTATCATTATGATCGGCCAGCAAGAAGAGTTGATAACGACAGAAGAGACTACAGGGACCAACGATGGGGGCCCTACAGTTTCCATCGAATGGGGAGCAACAACCACGAAGCTGGTAGCTCCAAAAATCAGTCAAAGAAGGCCCAGCCCAGCACATCCTCGGCTCCGAAAGATCGACCACTACCTCCAAAAGTGACGGAGTACAACTTTTGCATATCGACACCAAATCTAGTGAATCATTTGAAAGGGATGGGTGATAAAGTTGTAAAATTCCCAGGTCGCATAAAGTCAAATCCAAATACCAGGGATGAAACTCTATGGTGTGCATTTCACCATGACTTCGGCCATACAACGGAAGAATGCAAGGCATTGAGATACGAAGTGGCCAGCCTTTTAGAAAAAGGTCACTTGGTCGAATTCTTGACTGAGAGAGGACGAAACAATTTTAATAAGAAGAAAGATGATGAGCCGCCAAAGCCTCCTGCCCCTAGGAAAATGGTAAATGTCATTACCGGAGGAGATGGTGTTTGTGGGGTAACCTACACGACAAAGAAGTATGCAAAAGTCTCTTTCACACGAGACAAGCGAACTCGAGATGACATGGCCGATGAGATTGTGTTCGGGGATTCCGACTTCGATGGAAGGATTCATCCCCATCACGACGCACTTGTTGTAACGACAAGGATCGATGACGCCGATGTAAAAAGGGTATTGATCGACGCTGGCAGTTCGGTTAACATCATACATGCAAGGGTGGTTGAACAGTTGCAGTTGAGTGATAAGATTGTGCCTCGCTCAACGGTCTTGTCAGGTTTCAACAATTCAAGTGAAGTGACCGTTGGAGAAATTACGATCAAGACCTATGCAGAAGGAGTGGAGAGTGAAACATCATTTCAGGTGATGAAAGGCGAGATGGCATACAACGTGATTTTGGGTCGACCATGGATCCACGCTATGGGAGCAGTTCCATCGACTTTGCATCAAGTTGTGAAATTCCCTACTCCATGGGGAATTCGCGAGATCAGGGGCGAGCAATAGGCTTCACGAGACTGTTACTCAGTAGCTGTCATGGAAGGCTTTCGATTGTAGCAATCACAGTTAGTGGAACCCGTGGCCGGAAGCTTCACTTCGGTTCCATCGTGCGATCCAACGCAGCTACCGGAATCCGAAGTCGAAGGCGACTTCGCACAGGTTTCACCATGCAAACTAGTGGGACCCGTGATCGGAAGCTTCACTTCGGTTCCGTCGTGCGCCTTAACGCAGCTACCGGAATCCGAGGTCGAAGGCGACTTCGCACAGGTTCCACCATATGTGAGAGAACCGTATAAGCAAAAAGCTGGAGACTCTACGATTGAAGAATTGGAAGAAGTAATGTTATTTGATGACAAGCCTGATGGGAAAGTCTATGTTGGAGCTGAACTGGACAACGAAGTAAAAGCAAAAATCATATCCTTCCTCAAGGATAATTCTGATTGCTTTGCTTGGTCCCACGCAGATATGGTGGGAATCGATCCAAAGATTGCCTCGCACAAGTTAAATGTTAATCCAAAATATCGGCCGGTGAAGCAAAAGAAATGGCCGAATGGAGGATTCCGAAGGAAGGTGATCAACGATGAAGTAGAAAGGCTGCTAACAAATGGGTTCATTAAAGAGGTGAAATATCCAGAATGGCTTGCAAATACAGTTGTGGTACCCAAGAAAAACGGCAAGTGGAGGGTATGCGTTGATTATACCGACCTCAACAAAGCCTGCCCAAAAGATTCGTTCCCATTGCCTCACATCGATAGACTGATCGATTCCACGGCAGGGCATGAAATGTTGAGTTTCTTGGATGCCTACTCAGGTTATAATCAAATTTCGATGGACCCGTTAGATCAGGAGAAGACATCGTTTATCACAGACATGGGGACTTATTGCTACACAGTCATGCCCTTCGGTCTTAAGAATGCCGGCGCTACTTATCAGCGTCTGGTCACCACTATGTTCAAAGATTTGATCGGGAAAACCATGGAAGTTTATATCGATGACATGCTGGTCAAATCTCTTGAGAAGGGAAATCATTTAATTCATTTGGAGGAAACTTTTACAATACTGAGGCGGTTCAACATGAGATTGAACCCGGAGAAATGTGCGTTCGGGGTTGGATCCGGTAAGTTCTTGGGATTCATCGTATCGCAAAGAGGAATCGAAGCAAATCCAGATAAGATCAAGGCGATCGAAAGCATCCCTGAGGACTTGACAACGGAAAAAGAAGTTCAACAGCTGACCGGTCGAGTAGCCTATCTCAGCAGGTTCATCTCGAGGTCATCTGAATGATGTCACAAGTTCTTTTCAGTGCTGAGAAAGAGCAAAGGCTTCGAATGGACACCAGAATGCAAAAAGGCTCTTCGGGAACTGAAGCAATACCTTTCCAATCCAGCACTTTTGTCAAAACCGATCGAAGGGGAAATGCTGTTGATCTACTTGGCCGTTTCCGACGTCGCTGTAAGTGCTGTCCTCGTTCGTGAAGATGGAGGTAACCAATTTCCTATCTATTATGTTAGTAAAACATTGTTAGATGCCGAAACAAGGTACCCACACCTAGAGAAACTAGAACTTGCACTAGTCACTGCTGCACGAAAATTGAGGCCTTATTTCCAATGTCATTCAATATCTGTTATAACTACATTTCCATTGCAAAATATTCTGCATTGGCCAGATCTCTCTAGTCGATTAATGAAATGGGCGGTCGAGCTGAGTGAGTACGATATCACTTACCAGCCTCGTACCGCCATAAAATCTCAAGTTTTAGCTGATTTTGTAGCAGACTTTAGCGCTAATATTTTACCGGAGGCAAAGAAGGAAGAGTTGATGATGAGAGATCCAGACCCCGGAGTTTGGATAATGTATACCGATGGAGCCTCCAACGTAAAAGGAACTGGCCTCGGAATCCTGCTGATAGCACCTACCGGTGAAAAGCTCAGGTACGCGATCAAATTACATGCAAAAACTAACAACGAGGCCGAATATGAGGCCCTCGCTGCAGATTTAAAGATCGCAAAGGACTTGAAAGTCGAACGAATAGACATCAAAAGAGATTCTCAACTGGTGGTAAATCAAATCCAAGGCGATTTCTGTGTTCGAGATCCGAGGATGCAACAATTGCTTGAAAAGGTACAAAACTTTCTAACTTCTTTTCAGGAGTGGAAAATAGCTCAGATACCGAGGGAAGAGAACATCGAAGCAGACGCTTTAGCAAACCTTGGATCTGCAGCAGCCATCGATGAAAAACTCGATGAGACAGTGGTTCACTTGTTCGAATCTCCACTGTGTCGAAGCATCAAAGAGGTAAACAATGTTAATCATACTTGGGATTGGAGAAGCAAATATTTGTCTTATTTGCAAGCAGGTACCCTTCCCAGTGACAAAAAGTCTGCCCGATCACTTAAAGCCAAAGCCGCGTGATATTGCCTCCTAGAAAATCAACTCTACAGGAGAATGTTTGGTGGCCCTTTGGCAAAGTGTGTGGGGCCGGACGGAACAAATTATGTGCTAAAAGAGGTTCACGAAGGCGAGTGCGGCAACCACTCCGGCAGCAAGTCATTGGTTCGAAAGATCATAAGAGCTGGATATTATTGGCCAACGATCGCAGATGATGCCAAGGAATTCGTCCGCAAATGTGCAAGTGCCAACGATTTGGAAATCTCATACACCAACAGGCAGAACCACTTCATTCGGTCATGTCACCGTGGCCATTCATGAAGTGGGGAATGGACTTGGTCGGGCCGCTTCCGACAGCGCCCGGTGGGGTAAAATTTATCTTGATTCTTACGGATTATTTTTCTAAATGGGTGGAAGCTATTGCTTTGGCTAAAATTCGTGAACAGGAAATTATCAAATTCATTCACCAGAATATAATCTGTCGTTTTGGGATCCCGAAAGAGATCACATTCGACAATGGTAAGCAGTTTGTGGGGAGACGAATCACAGCTTTCTTTGAAAAGTGGGGGATCAAGCGAATTGCATCAACACCTTATCACCCCAGTGCAAATGGACAGGCTGAGTCTTCCAACAAAACAATACTTGAGTACTTGAAGAAAAGGATGGATGATTCAAAGGGCAATTGGCCGAACGAACTCCCCGGAGCATTGTGGGCTCATCGGACAACGGTGAAACACAGTATCGGGGAGACACCGTTCTCACTTGTCTACGGAGCAGAAGCGCTGATACCGGTGGAAGTGGGAGAGCCCAGCCTTCGGTTCGCCCACTCCACCGAGGAAGCTAACAAAGAGGCCATGCTGATAGATCTGAACCTGGTCGAAGCAAAAAGGGATTTGGCATTTGTTCGAATACAAGCACAAAAGCAAAGGGCAGAAAACTACATCAACAAAAAACTCAGGTATCGATCTTTTAATGTAGGTGATTATGTGCTGAAAATCAAAAGACCAAAGAAGGACGAGCCCAACGAAGGAAAGCTAGGAGCAAATTGGGAGGGGCCTTTCCGTGTCAAGGCAGTGATCGGTAAAGGTTCATACCAACTCGAAACAATGGACTCCAAACCGGTGGACTTCAATTGGAATATCACACAATTGAAGAAATATTATTTTTGAGGTTCTGCGGTATCAACCTTTACCCTTAATCTTTTACTTTCAACAATTTTCATTTTTTCTCCGTCGAAGGAAGTTGCTTAATCGATTATTTGATACTAACATTTTTAGATGATAGGCATAGTTGGAATCGAATGATGACAAACATCACCCACGAACACTTGAGCTCAAAACGCTCCGATCGGGGTCGATAAGTCTGACGAACACTCTAACGTGGTCTTCATCTATAACGGGTTTCTTGGTTTTTGTCTCCCAATGACTCCGTTTCAGGTGTCCAAGTCGAGCCAGTGTTCGCCTACTCATTCTTCGCACCCAAACACTGGGGGGATGAAGTTAGCATGAGGGTTATCGGCAAATACTGGGACTGCCCTAGGACCGGGGACTTCCTACCGGAAAATGAAACGAAGTCGATTGAGGACAGCACTGGGGACTCGTTCAAAGTTCGACAGAAGTTCCAACGTTCACTCGAACTAGGGACTCGTTCAGAATTCGATAGAAGTTCCAACGTTCACTCGAACTGGGGACTCGTTCGAAAATCTTCAAGAGATCGAAATTTCACCCAAAACCGGGGACTCAACAGTCCAAAACCACGACGTTTTATCCGAAGTCGGGAGTTATCAGTTAAAACTCTTTTATGCAAACGATCCAATAGTGATCAAAAAGTCTGTGCCTTACGGCCGCATCTTGTAGTCGATCGAATCATACGATCCAGAATGTATCAAAGACCCATTAGCGGTCTACTTCAATAATACACAACACTTTGCTCATTCTTTACATTTGTTCGATTTATGCGGTCGTTCCAAATATTAACCAGATTTTACATCTAAGTTTTCTCACCAAGTGTTAAATTTTTCATTCCGAACTCATGAAAATGTTCAAAGAGTGCATTACGTGAAAATGAGACGTCATTCCTTACTACGCACTAAGACATTGGGTCCCAATCACTTCATTCGACGAATATCGTTGAACTTCAAATTTTTCGAACGATTAAAATATCTTCGAGAAGCAAAAACAGTACAGCAATAATAAAAACTGTTTCATTCATAAAAAGTCATATGTACATGGATGGATCTTCCAACTTCAAAAACGATAATACAAAGAGAGCAAATCATTCATCAGCATCTCCATCAGAGCCTTCATCGGAGGAACTCGCTGGGAGACCAAGATCTTCGCGAGCCAATCTCACGATGGCAACTGCCTCATTCAACTAGGTGGGAACATCGACAGTTCGGTCTAACATCTCCCTTAGGACATCGCGCCTCGATTCGGCAAGGATTAAATCCTTTTTCTTGTCAAACTCTTCTTCGAGGTCGCGCTTTAAGATGGTAGACTCCTTCTGAAGTAGCAAGTTCCTCTCCTTTAAACTGTCAGCTTCAGCCTTTAGTTCGTCATTACTTCTACGGAGGGCAACCAACTCTACGAACTGATCAGCCAGCTCTCTGTCTTTGCTCTCTAGAATGGAGTTGAGTTCGGCCATTTTCAGATCAGAGTTGGCTTCGTGATCAATCAGTTGTGTGTTCAGAGCCTGGATCTGAGATTCCAACTCCGATTGGCGAAGAGCATGTTCGTTCGTGCTCTTGTCGAAGTTGGCTGAAAGTTCAGCATTCTTGGCCTCTGCTACCTTGAGCTTCCGATGTAACTCTTCCCCCGCCGAAGTTAGATGGACGATCTGCTCATTCAAGACTTTGGCCCCATCTTGAAGTTGGCGGATCCGATCGGCAGTCTCGATCGCCATTATGCAATTCTGAAGAAAGTCACAGTTTGAAAGTTTATGAAATCTGTCAAGGAATTTCTAAGCAAAGAAGTTCTAAAGCAAAGAAGTTTTAAAAATAGAGTTTACCCTAAAGGCACCGAAGGAAATTTGGGAAGGCAAACTCAGGTCCTCGTGTGTATTCAGCCGAGCTTGCTCCATCGGACCCATGACATCAAAGAAATAGTTTGCCAGCTTCCTTGGGCATCTAAGCAAATCAACGTTGGCTGGCACTTCAATCGTGAGCGATCTAACGCCCCTCTTCTCAGATTCGCCCAAGGCAGCAAAAACGGCAGCCTCTTCGCCCCTAGGAAGAGGCACAATTGGATCGGCATGGTCCACGCTAAAAAATGATGACCCAGTCTCCTCATCGTATTTGGACTTTGCCGTCTCAATCGACCAGTCCAAAACTGGTGCTTTCCCCTTTGCTGGGTCCCTCTCCTCAAGTTCCCGATCAAGGGCCTCGATCATCCCCTCTTGATTTTCAAGGGCAGCGCCTAGGGAGACAAGAGCACCTTCCCTACTAGGCAAGCCTCCCGAACCTGAATTAGCGTCTTCGGCGATGGGGGGAAGGTGATAGTCATCCACAGAAAGATCTCCTTGTTCGGCCACTTTAAGCTGAATGGCCGTTTCTTGGAGCCTTTCTTTAGCTGGCCTCTTAGGACGCTTCACCAGCTGATCAGACCCCGACTCCTCCCCAGCTTCCTCCCCCTCGATGTCAATAATCGGGGTCACTCCCTCGGCAGCCTTCGCCGCTGCGATCGCTGAACTCGTTCCAGCGATCACATCCTCTATGGTTTGTGATGCGGCCGATGAACTGCCCCCTTGCCCTTTTTCAACCACTATCTTGGGCAAATATTTGTTCCTCAATTCCTGGAACGACTTCTTCTTTTTCTTCGGGGGAGGAGCGTCATCGGATTTTTCTCCGCCTTCGGGCTCAGCCTCCTCTTCGCTTGGCTCGCCCCCGGCACCGGTGATACCTGAGGAAAAATTTTCTAAGTATCGAAAGGCACCAACGAAGACAGAAATCATAAATACAAAGGCAATTCAAAGTTACCATGATTTTTAGCTTTGAGTGTTTTCAAAGCTGCGACCGGCTTCCAAGCTCATTTGTCATTGGTCGTCTTGTCAAGTACCCTTATCAGCCAGGGTATGATGTCGGCAACTTGATCGAACTCAACCGCCTCAGCTGAAGATTTTTCGAAAAAACTTTGAGATTGTGTTACCAGACTCACTCAAAAAGAAAATGAATGAACAAAATACTTACGAGTTCGATTCCAAACACTCGGCAGCAATTCCTTTCCAGGGTCGGTTAGCTGTTCCCTAGGAATGAATACGAAACGTTGATCCCAGCCACGGAGATCATCATCATTGTCAGATATCAAGGCCCGTTGACTTCGTTTGGCCAAATTTATCACCCCTCCTTTGTAAACCCGAGGGGAGTATATGTTGAGAATATGGCGAAGTGTCAGCTCCACTTCCGCCTCTTGTGCGATGTATCGCATGATTATGATCGTTCTCCATATCATCGGAGAAATCTGTCCCAAGCAAACTTTGTACATCCTGCAAAATTCTTCGATAATATTATCGACCGGGAGAGAGAATCCGATCGTGAAGGGGTAAGTCAACACCACTGAGTGGCCCTCAACGTGAGTCGCCAACGTTGATTTCCTCAGAGGGCACATCACATCGATCTCACCTGTTTTCCAACAACAGTCTTCTCGAACTCGTGGTATCGATTCCGGTGTGATTGTACAGAACACCGAATCGATCGGGATATTCTTCTTCTTCCCCTGCTCCGCCTCACTGATTTTACAGTCGTTCTCATACGTGAATTTCTTCGGAAGGATTTCCGACCACGACTTCTTGGGGCCGTAATCTTTCACCTTCCTTTCCTTTCGCTTCTTTCCCTTCTTATCTACTGAAGGGCCAGCAGTGGTAGAAGCTTGTTCCACCACTGCGCTGGACTGCGGCGGGGCTGTGGCGGCAACTGCCATGGTAGAAACGGTTTCAGCGTCAACTCCAGGTTGTGAAGAGGAAGACATTGTCGCAAAATAGTATCAGAATGTGAAATCAATTCAAACAAAGTTAAAAAACCTAGGTTAAGATCAGCGAGATTCAACAAATTGCAGATTTACTTGAAGAATTGGAAAGTTTTAGAAGATTCAGAAGTTATGAAAGATTCAGAAAGTTGTGATGAGAGTGTTGAAGTGGGTATTTATAAGGCAGAAAGCCATCATTGCCTTGGGAACCGTCGAAAATTGCTGCCCGCACGATTTCTGACACGTGTAGCGATGGGAAGTTGAGGCGACGTTTTGAAGTTTCAAAATGAAGGGACACAAACGTGCCACGTAATTTCCCGCTAAAAATTCAAAGCCACTTGCCAAAAGCTTTACGAACACACTTGGCAAGTGGGGGGGACTATCTGTGTTGGTCGATTTCTGTTCGATCACGCTAGAAACAGAATTGGCCGTGTAACAAGAAGTCGATTAATTTCGAAGGTGCTGAGATCGGAAAGAAGCTGCTTCGGTTTGGTTTCGTTCGGTTGTGCAGTGTTGTGATCGGATAAAATCGAAGACAACGCCATAACGGATAAGTTTTTAACTGATCCTCATCTCTAAAATATCGGAACAGATTGGGCAAGTTTAGCGGAATGGATGACGACGTGCAATAGTGGGAAGAGAAACGTGGAAAGGTGGAAGTCTGCTAGGGTTTTGGATTCTCCTCCATTTCAACCTATAAATAGGACCTCATATTTTCATTTGAGGACACGTTCATCTGAGCAATATTACTCTATTCTTTAAAGCCATCACTCTCTTGTCAAGAAACTAGTCTCTTTGTTTTCATTACCTTGTCAACTTGTTACATCAGAGATAATCATTGTATTCAAAGTTTCGATCGTGGCTTGATTCAAACGTGGAGGGAAATCTGCTCTTTCCATTGAAGCAACATCCATCGATCCCTCAAATACAATAAGCCTTTACTGCTTTGATTATATATTCATTGCTTATTTCGTTTAAATCTACATTTATCTTGATCGTAACATCTTTTGCTTGTTATTTGCGTTCAGTTTAAGTAACTTGTCATTGTCACTCATTAAACGATTCATCGGCTTGCTCACCATTACTTTGCATCGGATTCATTGTTGTTGCATCGTATTATTCTGTTGAATATATTTATTCGCCATCGTGTTACGTTTATTCATCATCATATTGCACTGGTTCATCATCGTATTGCTATCATCTTCATCGAATCGAGTATCGTTATCGTATTTAATTAACTGTGCATCTTGATAAAACGAAGTCACTTCATCGTATATCACTAGTCTCTCATTTAAGTCAAACTTGTTTGCTGGTATTTGCATTTCAGCTTGACGTTGAACCTATTTGACATCGATTTTAGAATTGCTTCCGAGTCAAAACTCTTAAAATCAATCAACTCGCTTACGTAAACTACTTATCAAACAATCAGATTGAGATATAAAACGGTCGCCTTAGACTCAACTAAATATAAATTTAATTGTAAAACCTGATATATTTTTGGGAAATACAGAACCAACGACCCAGACGATTTTTAACAACCATATGTATTCGAGGCATGGACACAACTATACATATAACGAAACAAAAAACCAATTAGTCGAGTACATGAAATTGAGGAAGAACATAAAAAATACTTAAACCCTCTATGACCCATCTCTAATAGACGGCGTATATAGAGGTGTATATCCTAAAAATCGATTTTAGGTAGTACAATTACATTTATATTTTGTTGAGCCTTAGACGACCGTTTATATCTTGATTCGATCGATTGATAAGCAGTTTACATTAACAGATTATCGATTTAATGAATACTCTACCGATGTTTCTATGCAAATTATAGATTCAATGGCACAAATGACAATGGATTTGACAGTACGCAGAACAACATACTTGACTCGAAGACAAAGATATGACCGAATTAACGAGGACAAATAGCAAGTTTATCGATTACGATAGTGCAGCTATTTGACCGTAAGCGATTGATTCTTACTGATTCCGAATAAATGAATTACGAGCAAGGCAAATAGGTATTAATTTATTGAACACGTGTTTAACTATCATATGACTTCGTATCGAGCAGATGATTTAAACTAGAATTCGATGAAAGATGTCGCGATAGAATTACGATGACAGCAGTGATAAATGAATAAGATAATACGAATCTAATGACAGTAATTTGGTTAAAACGAAGAAAGTGTGACTTAGGGATCGAGCAATAATCTTGTTTAATCAGTATTACAATCAAAACGATAGTAACCAATCAACAAGATCAACGAATGTTAAACCATGGAAACAACAAGTAAAAAATTGAATAAATAACAAATAAATAGACGAAAGCAGTAAAGCTTATTGTATTGATTGATCGAAGGCTTGTGCTCTGTTGAAAGAGAAGAGTCCTCCTTCTAGAGTTGGACCAAGCAGCGGTTGCACAAATACACTGATTGTAATAATGGCGGCGTAATGATGATGATATTGATAGTGATATAGCAGTAAAGTAGAAAGGGGTTGTTTTGTTCAAAAGAACGTAAGTTTACAAATGGGGAAATAAGGGGTATATTTATAGGACGAGAAATGTGGAGTCTCCAACCCTAAAAGGACTCCACTCTCTCACATTTCTCCATCAGTCACGCAGTTGTAGCTGCCCACGTCTAACAGACTCTGCTGAATTCGGTCCGACAAAAGCGGGATAAGATCAACCATCCTTATCTAACACAGCAATTGTCTTCGAAGTCCTCCAACCACGATCCAGTCGAATCGATCACACTCTATCGATCAACGCTATCCCACTCCGATCTCGCTTTATGCTGTCTCCGATAATTGCTCCCATCTTGCCACGTAGTTGACTACGTGTCACTTCTATGGTCGGACAAAATCCGACCAATACAAATAGTCCCCACACTTGCCAAGTAAATGTTCGGAAAACTTGGCAAGTGACTTGAAACTTAAGGCGGGAAAACACGTGGAGCGCTGGTGGCCCTTTATTTTGAAACGCCAAACCGTCATTTCAACTTCCCATCATTGCACGTGTCGGACATCGTGCGAACGATGGTTTTTCACCGATTACCGAGGCAATGATGACTCTTGCCTTATAAATATCACTCTCAGACCAAATTCCCAAACTTTTCAACTTCTTCATCAAACAACTCTCTAAAACTCTCGTATTGTTCTTCAAATTCTTAGTGCAAATCCTCTATCCTGAAGCTTTGATCTTTGTTACCACTGCTTTCTTAAGTTAATCTTGCTCAAAATGTCTTCTACTTCATCTGCTCAAGATATTACTGACGTTACTTTTTCCACCACTCTTGCAGTCGTAGCGCCACCGCAGTCTGCTACAATGGTGGAACGAGTTGCTGCCGCCATCGGCCCTTTTGAAGATAAAAAGGGCAAAAAGCAAAAGGAGAGAAAACAAAAGAATTTTTGCCCAAAAAAGCTTTATTCAGAGATTCTTTTGAAGAAGTTTAATTTCGACAATAATTGCAAGGTCAACATTCAAAACGACGCAAAGAAGAGGAAGAAGGAAAACATCCCCATCGACTCTGTGTATAGTGCAATTACTCCTGATTCGATGCCAAGAGCTCGGGAGGACTGTGGTTGGAAAGCAGATATGGTCGATGTGGTATGTCCTCCGAGGAAATCTACATTGGCCACTCACCACGAAGGTCATTCGTTGGTGTTGACTTATCCATTTACAATCGACTTCACTCTTCCGATCGATCCTTTGATCGAGGAGTTCTGTCGAATGTACAACGTATGCATTAGACAACTTTCTCTGTCGATATGGAGAACAATGGTGATAATGCATTTTATTGCAAGGAAGACTGAAGTGGAGCTGACACTTCGCCACATTCTCAACATTTATTCCCCCCGAGTCTATAAAGCGGGGGTGATTACTCTTGCTAAACGAGGTCAAAAGGCTTTGATCTCTGATAATGACGACGATCTCCGAGGATGGGATCAACGTTTTATTTTCATCCTACGGATCAGTTGACTGCCCCCGGAGTAGAGCTACTTCCTTGCGTGTGGAACTGAGCTCGTAAGTATTCGATCACTTTGCGCTTTTTTAAATCATCCAACCTCCTAATGAAACTTAAGGTTTTGTTCGATCTGGTTCCCGACGTCAAACAATGGTTGATAAAAGTCTTGGATAAGACAACCAACAACGAAAGAGCCTGGAAACTGATCGCGGCTCTGTTAACATTGAAAGCCAAAAACCATGGTATGCTTCGCTCTTTCAAAACTGCATTTGGATTATTCCTTCTACTAATATGAGTCTCCGCAGGCATTACGGGCACCGGAGGCGAGCCCAGTGACGAAGAGGATGACATTGAGGAGGAAGAGAAAATCGATGACGTTCCTCCTCATCCTCCTCCTCCTCCGAAGAAGTCCTTCAATGATTTAAAGAGCAAGTACCTTCCAAGGACTATGGAAAAGGAGCAAGGGGGTGGCTTGCCGACCAAACCCCAATCTTTCGAGGAAGTGATTGCTGGGACGACTTGAACTATTGCAGCGGCAAGGGCTGCCGAAGAAGTGGCGCCGGCTTGCGTTGCCCTCGGTGATGAGGCAGCAGAGGAATCGGGGTCTGACAAGTTAGTAAGGCGCCCCAAGAAACCGGTGAAAGAGAGGCTCCAAGAGATAGCTATCCAACTTAGAGTGGCTGAGCAAGTCAAAGACTCTTCAGCTGACCTTGGGGGCGAAGGTCGTCCTCATTTGTCTCCGATAGCTGAAGGTCTAGAGGTCACTTCGGGATTTGGGGGTTTGCCCAGCAGAGATGGTGCCATCATTTCTTTAGGCATTGTTCTCGAAATCGGGGAGACAATGATCGAAGAGATGGATCAAAGCCTCGAGGAGAGGGATCCGATGAAAGGAAAGATGCCGGCTCTAGATCAGCCAATGGTCACGATAAAGTCTAAACACGATGAAAGTAAAGGTTCATCATTTTTTGTCGTAGATCATGCTGATCCAATAGTTCCTCTTCCTCGAGATGAGGATGCTGCAGCCTTTGCCGCTTTAGGTGCCTCGGAGGAGTTGGGTGACAGGTCGGTCACAGTGACCGTGCCTCGCAATGTTGATATGCTTAGGTGTCCAAAACGCCTTGCCGACTATCTCTTCGAAGTGATGGGCTCGATGGAGCAAGCTCGGTTGAATGTGCATAGTGATTTGAGTCTTCCTTCACAGATTGCTTCTGCTGACTTCAGGGTAATTTCTCGACTTCCTTCTATTCCTTTCGAATATAATTCACTTATTAAATCCAACCATGGTTTGCTTTCATAACACAATAATGGCCATCGAAATAGCTGATCGAATTTGTCAACTCCAAGAGGGAGCCAAAGTGTTGAACAAGCAAATTGCCCAGCTTACCTCGGCTGGGGAGGAGTGGCATAGAAAATTGAAGCCTTCGAAGGCAGAGCACGCTGAGCTTGTAGCTGATTTTGACAAGAACACGAAGGAACACGCTCTTCGTGAATCTGATTTGGAATCTCAAATTCAAGCCTTGAACGATCAGCTCAGTTAGCACGAGGCCAGTATGGAAAGCAAGTGCGTCGAACTCAATTCTGTCTTAGAGAGCAAAGATCGAGAGCTTGTTAAAGTATGTGAAGAACTCCAAACTCTTCTTTGGAGCAATGAAGATCTGAATGCTCAAGTCAATAGCTTAACGGAGAGGATTCGGGTTCTTCAACGAGAGTCGGTCACTTTAAGGCGCGACCTCGAAGGGGAATTTGAGAAAAAGAAGGATTTGATCCTTGCTGAATCGTGGCGCGATGTGCTGAGGGAGATGCTCGATCGCAGTGTTGATGTTCCTGCTGAGTTGGACGAAGCCACAACCATTGTGAGGCTTTCTTGTGAAGACCTCGGCCTCCCCCCAAGCTCCTCCGATGAAGGTTCTGACGGAGATGATGAATGAGCATCAATTTAGTTCTTTGGTTTTCTATAGCTTTTTCGACCAGTAGTTCGGTCGCTTTTGTATTTGAAACGATGAGGCCGTTGGCCGACTAATGTAAATATTTTATTCGAATGAACGAATTGTGATTTATGAATTTTCCTTTATCGCTTCAAGTATCATTTTTTGAAGATAGAATTTTGTCCTGTTTTTTCGAAAGACAAGTTGGTTCAGTCGTTCGAAGTTCTAACGTTTTAGCGATAGTTGTCGAAAAAAGATGAAATGATTGGGGCCCAATATACTTAGCGCGTAGTGAAGAATGACGTCTCATTTTCACGTAGTGCACTCTTCGAACATTTCAAGTTCAAAAATTTGCGATTGAACACTTAGTCAGAAATTGAAATTGTAAAATTTAATAGTGCAAAGATCGATAAGATAGAATGACAAAAGTGTTGTATTTCATTGAAGTATTGGCCGTTGTCGGGCGCTTGATACATCATTCGATCAATTAATTGACTGATTACATAATGTGGCCGTTTAAAGGCGCTGATACTTAAAAAGATTCCTTGATCGCTAGTGAACCGTTTACATTTTATCTATGTTTGATCTAAACGAACAGTCCCCAGTGTGAGTGAAAACATTGGGGCTTAAACTTTTCAATCGGATTCGAACGAGTCCCCAGTTTGAGTGAAAACATTGGGCTTGAACTTTTCCATCAGATTCGAACGAGTCCCCAGTTTCTTCTTCAAACGATCACGACTTCATCTTCGAAAGAAGTCCCCGGTTTCTGGGCAGTCCCCAGTCCTCAAGTGTGCAATCATCTTACTACCTGCATCCCCCCAGTGTTTGGGTGCGAAGTATGAGCAATCCAACACTGGACTTTGTTTTACGATATCTGAAACGAACACGTTGAAAGAAAGAAACAATAGGGAGAAACCTTAGAGATGAAGACCACGTTAGAGTATTTGTCAGACTTATCGACCCTGATTGGAGCGTTTCGACTTCAAGTATTCGTGGGTGATGTTTGTCATCATTCGATTCCAACTATGCCTATCATCTAAAAGTGTTAGTACCAATAATCAATAATCAGATGTGCCCGATAGAGGGAAAATGAAATCTATGTAAAAGAGGAAGTAAAATTCGGTCATACGATACCGTGGAGTTTTCAGAAATAATACTTCTTTAATTGTGTGATGTTCCAATTGAAGTCGACTGGCTTTGAGACTACTATTTTGTGCTGATATGAGCCCTTTCTGACCACTGCTTTGACCCGATAGGGTCCCTCCCAATTTGCTCCCAGTTTGCCTTCGTTGGGTTTGTCCTTCTTTGGTCTTTTGATATTTAACACATAATCACCTACATTAAAAGCTCGATACCTGAATTTTTTGTTGAGGTAGTTTTCTGCCCTTTGTTTTTGTGCTTGTATCCGTACTAGTGCCATATCTCTCTTTGCCTCGATCAAATCCAAATCTATCAGCATGGCCTCATTGTTTGATTCATCGGTGGAATGAGCGAACCGAAGGCTAGGTTCGCCGACTTCCACCGGAATCAATGCTTCTGCTCCATAGACAAGTGAGAATGGAATCTCTCCCATGCTGTTTTTCACCGTTGTTCGATGAGCCCACAACGCACTTAGCAGTTCGTCCGGCCAGTTGCCTTTTGATTCATCCATCCTTTTCTTTAAGTATTCGATTATTATCTTATTGGAAGTCTCAGCTTGTCCGTTTGTGCTGGGGTTATAAGGTGTTGATGCAATCCGCTTGATCCCCCACTTTTTGAAAAAGGCTGTGATTCGACTCCCCACGAACTGTTTACCGTTGTCGCATGTGATCTCTTTTGGGATCCTAAAACGGCATATGATATTCTAATGAATGAACTTGATAACTTCCTGTTCACGGATTTTAGCCAAAGCAATTGCTGCACCGGGTGCTGTTGGAAGCGGCCCGACTAAATCCATCCCCCACTTCATGAACGGCCACGGTGAGGTGACCGAATGAACGGGCTCCGCTTGTTGGTGAATAAAGTTGTCGTGCCTTTTGACAGTTGTCGCATTTTTGAACGAAGTCCTTTGCATCATCTCCCATCGTTGGCCAGTAGTAGCCAGCTCTTATTAGCTTCCGTACAAACGACTTGCTTCCGGAATGATTGCCACATTCACCTTCGTGAATTTCCCTCATCACATAACTCGTGTCATTTTGCCCAAAACACTTTGCTAAAAGGCCACTGAACATTCGCCTAGAGATTTGGTTTTTTAAAAGGCAATATCTGGCCGCTTTAGCTTTGAGTGATCGGGCAGCTTTTTTGTCTTCGGGTAGAACACCTGCCTGCAAATAAGACAAATATTTGTTTCTCCAATCCCAAGTGTGATTGACATTGTTTACCTCTTTAATGCTCCGACAGAGTGGAGATTCGAACAAGTGCACAACTGTTTCATCGAGTTCTCCTTCGATGGCTGTTGCAGAGCCGAGTTTAGCCAAGGCATCTGCTTCGATGTTCTCTTCCCTCGGGATTTGAGATATCTTCCACTCCTAAAAAGAAGCTAAAAGACTTTGTACCTTGTTGAGAAATTGTTGCATCCTTGTGTCCCGAACACTAAAGTCTCCTTTGATTTGATTCACCACTAGTTGGGAATCGCTTTTGATGTCCAACCATTCGATTTTCAAGTCCTTCGCAATCTTTAGACATGCAGCGAGGGCCTCATATTCGGCCTCGTTATTAGTTTTGGCATGTAGTTTGATCGCATACCTTAGTTTTTCACCGGTTGGTCCTATCAGCAAGACTCCGAGGCCAGTTCCTTTAACGTTTGAAGCTCCATCGGTATACATCATCCAGACTTCAGGGTCTGGATCCCTCATCATAAGTTCTTCCTTTTTTGCCTCCGGAAAAATGTTAGCACTAAAATCTGCTACAAAATCAGCCAAAACTTGTGATTTGATGGCAGTGCGAGGCTGGTAAGTGATATCGTACTCACTCAGCTCGACCGCCCATTTCATCAATCATCTGGAGAGATCCGGCCGATGTAAAATACTTCGTAAAGGAAAAGTATTTGCGACAGATATAGCATGACATTGAAAATATGGTCTCAGTTTTCGTGCTGCTATAACTAGTGCAAGTGCAAGTTTTTCTAAGTCTGGATATCTTGTTTCCGCATCAAGTAATGTTTTGCTAACATAGTAAATAGGAAATTGATTACTTACGTCCTCGCAAACGACGACAACACTCACAGCTACTTCGGAAATAGCCAAGTATATCAGCAACACTTCTTCTTCAATCACTTTTGAAAGCAATGGAGGATTGGACAAGTATTGCTTCAATTCTTTGAGGGCTTGCTTGCATTCCGGCATCCAATCAAAGCTAGTATTTTTCCTCAGCACTGAGAAGAATTTGTGACATTGTTCAGATGACCTCGAGATGAAACTGCTGAGATAGGCTACTTGACCAGTCATTTGTTGAACTTCCTTCACCGTTGTCAACTCTTGGGGTATGCTCTCTATTGCTTTGATCTTGTCCGGAGTGGCTTCGATCCCTCTCTGCGATACGATGAACCCCAAGAACTTGCCGGATCTGACCCCAAACGCACATTTCTCCAGGTTCAGCCTTATGTTAAACTGCCTCAATATCGTAAATGTTTCTTTTAAGTGACTCAGATGATCCTTTCCCTTCAACGATTTAACAAACATGTCATCAATGTATACTTCCATCATTTTTCCGATCAAATCCTCAAACATGGTGGTCACCAACCGTTGATAGGTAGCCCCGGCGTTCTTGAGACCGACGGGCATGGCTGTATAATAGTAAGTCCCCATGTCTGTGATAAAAGAAGTCTTTTCCTGGTCTGCTGGGTCCATCGAGATCTGATTGTAGCCTGAATAGGCATCCAAAAAGCTTAACATTTCGTGTCCTGCCGTCGAATCGATCAGTCTATCGATGTGAGGCAATGGAAATGAATCTTTCGGGCAAGCTTTGTTAAGATCGGTGTAATCGACGCACACTCTCCACTTTCCATTCTTCTTCGGTACAACAAAAGTGTTTTCCAACCACTCCGGATACTTAACTTCCTTGATAAATCCATTCATCAACAACTTATCTACTTCATCATTGATAACTTTCCTTCGAAAACCACCATTCGATCGCTTCTTTTGCTTCACCAGCTGATGTTTTGGATCGACGTTCAACTTATGCGTAGCAACTTTGGGATCGATTCCTATCATGTCCGCGTGGGGCCAAGCAAAACAATCAGAATTATTTTTGAGAAAAGATATGATTTTTATTTTCATTTCGGGATCTAACTCTGCCCCGACATATACTTTTTGATCTGGCTTATCATCGAATAACACTACTTCCTCCAACTCCTCTATCGTAGAATCTCATGCGTTCTATTTTTTTGGTTCCCTAACGCATGCCGTAATCGTGGCGAAGTCCTTACCCGTTGGACTTGGCTCCGTTTCGTCATCTTCGACCACAGATTCCGGTAACTGTGATTGCTATTTCTAAGCGTCGTCCTTGACGGCCACTGAGTAACAATCTCGAGAAGTCTGTTGTTCACCTCTAATTTCACGCACTCCCCATGGAGTAGGAAATTTCACAACTTAGTGCAAAGTCGATGGAACTGCTCCCATAGCATGGATCCATGGTTGACCAAGTATCACGTTGTAAACCATATCTCCTTTCATCACTTGGAACAAAGTACCATTTTCGACGCCTTCCGTGTATGTTTTCATCGTAATTTCTCTGATGGTTACTTTGCTCGAATTATTGAATCCCGATAAGACCGTTCATCGAGGTATGATCTTATCGTTCAGCTGCAACTGCTCCACTACCCTAGAGTGAATTATGTTGACCGAACTGCCTGTGTCGATCAACACTCTTCTTACATAGGCATCATCAACTCTCATTGTAACTACTAAGACATCATGATGGGGATGAATCTTTTCGTCAAAATTGAAATCCCCGAACACGATCTCATCGTTCATATCTTCTCGCGTCCTCTTATCTCGTGTAAACGAAACATTTGCATATTTCTTTGTGGTATAAGTTACTCCACAAACATCATCTCCTCCAGTGATGAAATTCACCGTCTTCCTCGGAGCAGGAGGTTTTAGTGGCTAATCATCTTTCTTTTTGTTGAAATTATTCCATCCCCTTTCGGTCAAGAGATCCACCAAATGCCCCTTTTCCAACAAACAAGCTACCTCATATTGCAGTGCTTTACACTCTTCGGTCGTATGATTGAAATCATGATAAAAAGAACGCCATAGATTTTCATCTCTTGTGTTCGGATTCGTTTTTATGCGGCTGGGGAATTTCACAACTTTCTCACCCTTTCCCCTCAAATGATTCACCAGATTAGCTGTTGACACACAAAAATTATACTCGGAAACTTTAGGAGGCAGTGGTCGATCTTTTGGAGCTAAGGATGGACCCGAGTGCTCCTTCTTTGGTTGACTCCTCGAACTACCAGCTTCGTGGTTATTTCTTCCCATTCAAGGGAAACTGTAGGTTTTCCATCGTTGATCCCTATAGTTTTGTCTATCATTTTCGACTCTCTGTGGTGGTCGTTCGTACAGACGATTATATCGGGCTAACTGCAACTCTTTTTCCTCAGCCCTGATCTTTGGCTCACATTCACGATGCAAATCATAGAAGGTCCATGGAGTTACCTCCCTCAACCGATCTTTCAACTTTGCGCATGCCTCCGTTGACTCAGATTGTTTGCAAAAGGCAAATAAGCCCACCTATCCTCGACGTTTGGGATATTAATCTTTTCATCGTTAAACCGTTTCAAAAATTGTTTGATCGTTTCATTGGGCCTTTGCTTAGTGTTCAAAATATCCTCCACTTTTGGTTCTATCTTTTTAGCTCCAGTATGTGCTCGAAATAATTTAGCTGACATATCATCGAAATACGATATCCCGTTTTTGGGTAACTGCATATACAATTTCAACGCTCCTCCCCTCAGCGTTTCTCAGAACTTTTTCAAATTGACTGAGTTGATTTCATCCGATGTCAGATCGTTCGACTGGACTGCAATCGAGAACATGTCGATGTGGTCCCTCAGATCTGTAATTCCATCGTACCTCAAACTCTCCGGTAGCTTGAAAGTTTTCGGAATTGGTAATGGGGCTGCACTTGGGGAAAATGGCTGCTTTCAGATCGATTTTTTAGCGACGTTGTCCGTTAATATTGGAACTCCTTTCAATTTCTCCATAAACGATTTCATCTCATTGAATTTCTTCTCCACTGTATCATTCAAAAACGTTTGCATTGTAGCCAATATCCTTGCCTCTGTCAGGACGGAGGCTAGAGTTTCCTTAGCCACGGCGGCCATACTTGATCCTCCGAATCCAACCCATGCTGCAGGTCCCTATGTTACGGCGCCCTGAGGAACTGAAGTCGGAATGCCTGCGGGAGGTATGATCGGGGAGGTAGGCGCTCCATTTTCGATAGAGCCAGACAAAATCTTCAATTGCCTGTGAATCATTTCGAACTGTGCATCATGTCTCTTCAAATATTCCATCAACGCCATACTGGTATCCACCGATGTAACTTCGACCGCGGGTTCCTTGCCGGGTCGACGTCCTTGAGGCGCATTCAACCGTGAACCAGCAGGAACGTGGTCGTGAGGCGAATCCTGCTCGTGCTAGATTGATTCACCAACCGCTTCTTCAGCCGCCGGAACTTGAACGCCGCCATCGGGATTAAGCTGTTGTTGGCCGTTAAAAGCGGTGGTAGCATCAACATTGTGTTCATCTGCCATTGCAAAATAAGAAAACAAACGTAAGTAGTATCAACGATCAGATCTCGGAACAAATCGATTGCCTAGGCCCCATTGTGGGAGCTAAATTGTATATCCTAAAAATCGATTTCAAGTGCTACAATTAAATTTATATTTAGTTGAGCCTTAGGTGACCGTTTATATCTTGATTCGATTGATTGATAAGCAGTTTACATTAACAGATGATCGGTTTAATGAATACTCTACCGATGTTGCTATGCAAATTATAGATTCGATGGCACAAATGACAATGGATTCGACAGTACGCAGAACAACAAACTTGACTCGAAGACAAAGATATGACCAAATTAACAAGGACAAATAGCAAGTTTATCGATTACGATAGTGCAGCTATTTGACCGTAAACGATTGATTCTTACTGATTCCAAATAAATGAACTACGAGTAAGGCAAATAGGTATTAATTTATCGAACACGTGTTTAACTATCAAATGACTTCGTATCGAGCAGATGATTTAAACTAGAATTCGCCGAAAGATGTCGCGATAGAATTACGATGACAACAGTGATAAATGAATAAGATAATACGAATCTAATGACAGTATTTTGGTTAAAACGACGAAAGTTTGACTTAGGGATCTAGCAATAATTTTGTTTAATCAGTATTACGATCAAAATAATTGTAAGCAATCAACAAGATCAACGATGATAAATGAATGTTAAACAATGGAAACAACAAATAAACAATTGAATAAATACCAAATAAATAGACGAAAGCAGTAAAGCTTATTGTATTGATTGATCGAAGGCTTGTGCTCGGTTGAAAGAGAAGAGTCCTCCTTCCAGAGTTGGACCAAGCAGCGATTGCACAAATACACTGATTATAATAATGGCGGCATAATGATGATGATATTGATAGTGATATAGCAGTAAAGTAGAAAAGGGTTTCTTTGTTCAATAGAACGTAAGTTTAGAAATAGGGAAATAGGGGTATATTTATAAGACGATAAATGTGGAGTCTCCAACCCTAGAAGGACTCCACTCTCCCACCCTAGAAGGACTCCACTCTCCCACGTTTCTCCATCAGTCACGCAGTTGTAGCTGCCCACGTCTAACGGACTCCGCTAAATTCGGTCCGACAAAAGCGGGATAAGATCAACCATCCTTATCTGACACAACAATTGTCTTCGAAGTCCTCCGACCACGATCCAGCCGAATCGATCACACTCTATCGATCAACGCTATCCCACTGCGATCTCGCTTTATGTTGTCTCCGATAATTGCTCCCATCTTGCCACGTAGTTGACTACGCAGCACTTGTCTAATCGGACAAAATCTGACCAATACAAGAGGTTGCTGGAAAACAAAACCCAACCCAACACACTATAGCCAAAAATTTTCAAAATCATTATTAATGTTAAAAGAAAAGAACTTCGCGTTCAAACTTCACAAAAAAAGGATTTTTTTTTTTTGGAAAAACTAGGATTTACCTTCTCAAGTTCTTCAACTATGACACAAGAAAAATGTAAGCGTAGTGCTAATGGGGGTCGATGTCCTTCAAACTACTTCAAAACCCTAAGGAAATTGTCGGAACAAAAGGTCGATTTGCTCATTCGAACGAGAGAAACAAGAAAACGAATTGGACCCATGTTAAATTCAAATAATTTGAAACTTCTTTCACTTTATACCCACAAGTTTTAAATTATTACTAAACATTTCCTCTCCCCAAATATGATTGGACAAGAAATTAGAGGGTCCTTCTCTTTATGTGGAGACTTGAGTAGTCCTTTCAGCAGCTAAGAAGACAATTGGTAAAAATACTAAAAAATTTGTTAAAGCTAAGACTCGAACAAAGGACCTAAGCAAAAACCTTTGAGACCCTTTGACCCCTGGACTGGGACATCATTTCTTGTTATTGGGTTTCAAGATTAATACATATACCTATATGAACGATTTTTAACTTATATACAAAGTAATTTTTTCCTGAGCAACTCCCTTTTGCCTTTTTTTAAAAGACTCATATCCAACAACAATTGTTTCCACATCTCTTTTAGTAGGGGTGTTCATGGGTAGGTACGGTTCGAGTTTTAGCTTATCGATAGAAATATATCGATTAACGGTAATGTATTTTTATTAAATCAATACCGTACCAATAAGCTATCGGTATATCAGTTATTGGTTCTTAACAGGTTGGTAGTTAATGATTCGGTAATCGATATAACTTGTACCACCGAAGTAATGCGCGAATTCTCAATGGTCGTATTAGTATACCGCTGCACAATAGACTTCTAAGCAACCACCAAATAGTACGTAACAATAACAATTACAAGCTGTTACTAAAGCACTAAGATCCACTTACATTTTCCACATTGACAAATTTTCAATGCCTAACGTCGTTAATTATCACCATCATTGGTATTCTTCCACCATTGATACCATCAAAGTTGTTCCCTCTATAGTGGATAGATTCTACTCTGCTCGTAAACTTATTTATGCTTATACAATGCAAGATTAACTCATATTGGAGACATTTAAACTCTTCAACCATGCCAGAGGTCTTCACTACTTTCACACTGGCTATGCTAAAGCAGTAATACATCGTGATGTCAAGTCTGCAAACATATTGGTTTGATGAGAGTTTCATGATCAAAGTTGCAGATTTTGGGCTGTCTAAGGCAGCGGTGAGCTTGATCAAACCCATGTTAGCACATCCGTGAAAGGAAGTTTTGGTTATCTAGATCCTGAATACTCTTAACAACTTCCATCGAAATCTGATGTTTATTCCACCATTTTAAAGGATTAATGTATAAAAATACCTTATCAGTTATCAGTACGGTAACGGTAAAGACATGTAGATACTGTTACCGTACTGATATCTTATGGGTATTAGAAATCAATACCATTACCGAACTGATATACCGTTATATACCGATATCATTATGCTTATCGGCAGCGATAGCAGTTCGGCTATCGGTGTCGATTCGGTTCGCACATCTCTACCTTTTAGAACATTCCAATCCCATTAAATATGGATAAGATTTAAAAACCCACCTCGCTTGATAAAAGTGTGCGATCTTTCTACCTTCTCTCTCCTACATATTTAGCCCTCTTATAACTATTCTGCTTCTTCGATTATCTTTAACTAGTTTATATGCCCGCGCGTTGCGTGGTAATACAATTTTTTTTTTAAATATTGAAATCATAATCTTTCTAAATAACAGTTTTTCGTGATTCTTTAATTATTAAGTTCTATAACAAAGATAATCTAGAAGGAACTTTTCAAGATAAATATGAAAGAGTATTTAAAGAAGAGTAAGAATATGTTGAGCTTGAATAGCTGAAAACAAAGCAAAGCAATTAAAAAAGATAATGATCATAATAGAAATTTTGAGATTTACTGAGGTGTCACCGCATTTTTCTTCTTTATACAAATAATTCTTGCTTCATTCCTCTCAAATAACGAAAGTAAACAAAATTAAAGAGATAGAAAAAGAAAAATTAAAGTGAAGAAACATCCATTCATTATATGTTCTCTGAATTCTATATCCTTGCAATTATTTACTTTATTTCTTTCCCTTCTCTTTTTATCCTTTTTTCTTTGCCGTGTTCCTATTATTTCAATTATTTGTCGATGATTGTTCATGAACAATTTTACTGTAGGTAAACATTTTTTAAAGTGTCTCAGTATTTCAATAATTTTAAATGTCTTTAATTACTAAGTAAATAAAAAGAACAAAAAAACTGAAAGGGGACAAAGAAGAATTAAAGAAAATGACTTTAAGACCAAAATAGTCAATATCCATTTGTTTCTTCCGTCATTGTTCATATGAGCTTTCTCTTCTCTTATTCTTTCTCTTTTCTAACTTCTTTCTGCAAAAATTAAAATGTTACATCTCTTTAAAATACACCGTACGAAAAGAAAATTAGAGGGACAATGATTTTTCAACTATTTTTTTTTTTTGGTGCAAAAATAAACTTTCATCTTTGTCTAAACACATCTGATATATTCCCTGATAACAGTTCTAAAACTATCTACAGACGAATAGATGACAATAATGAAAACAAATAATTATATTCTCGATTGGAGTACAAAACTTACCAAAACTCACATGTGGGTTTAAACCTACCAAAACTCACATGTGGGTTTTCTTCCTTTGTGTTGATGTATTTCATTTTTCATCGAGAAGATCATAAAGCATATGGAAGAAAAAAATATCTTTCTACCACAATGTTACAAAATAAAGCTGACACAAGGATATTTATGTGTGTGTATATGTAAACTACAATGAAAATAAACTTATCGTTAATCCACATACAGTCACTACCCAATTTATGCCAATATTGTTTTTGTTTAATCTACTATTTCAAATTGTATGCTAATGAAACGACGTCGATCAGTCGTTTCGGAAGTTAGGACTCCGATTGGCGTGCCGATAATTTTAAAATATTCGTAATGTCCATTAGAACCTGTCTATAAAATTTGAGCTAAATCAGACCTCGTTTGGTAGGCATCGGAAGAAGGTTTCAGTTTTTATTGGCAATAAATATTAAAAAGAGATTTTCGAGCTCGGTTTTTGCCGAATGAGCTCCGATTCGAAATCCGAAAGCGCCGTTAGGTTCGTATGATTATTTGTGATTTTTGTAAGCTTTCGAAATTGAATTTCGATGTTGTTCGGCTAGTTTCCGCTAAAATGCCGAAAGTTAAATAATTTGACTTCTTTTTATTTAAATTCGCATCTTGAGTTTCGGGAGTCCAATTTGAGATCCGTCTTCGCGAGTATGCTACATATATTTTGTATAACTTGTATGCAAAATTTGGGATTATTTCGAATATCGTAGGGTACCATTTTAATTGTCGCCGTGAAAACGAAAAGAAAATAAAATAAAAAAAAAGAAAAAAAAAAAGTAAAAGGTCGGTTGGTCCTTAGCTTTTAAGCTAAGGACGAAGTTAATAGATTCAGAAACAGTGGCATTCACAATATGAAATACAGAGGAAACAAAATGACGGGGAGGAAGAAAAAATGCCAGAAAATGAGAAAAGGGGCCGGAGAAAAATAGTATTTTCACCCCAGAATATTCAGGTAATGATCCTAATATATTATTTGAGTTTATTACGTATGTTTGAATATATTTTTACGGTAAAAATAGGGATATTAGACATCGCCCTAATGACGTAAATTGATAGTTTAAAGGGTCAAATGGACCCCGACAATGAAATTAATTATGTATTCGTGCTCAGTGAGTTATGGGCAACTTATAAATGTAATTTATTTGGGATTTGGTTATGTGGCCTTAAACCCTGTATATAGGCCTGGCCTGCGTATTGCGTATGCGAATAGGGTATCAGGTTCCTACCTGGATTACCCTAAAATGTGAGGAATGAAGTCTTTAGCCTAATGTGATATATTTTTCTGCTTATTGATCACAGTGGGATCGTTTGGCAATAAAACCAAAGGACAAGCGGTTTTTGAGTGGTTTTTCTAACTTTGTAACAAGGTAAGTGTTTATATCCATTTCTTTGGAGGCACCTGGCCTCGTGGATTTTCTACCACGTATTCCTCACGTGTGTAGCTGCCGATAGGCGTACTCATTATGCCTTAGCTTTGGATTTACATTGTATATTATCTGTCATGTCCTATTGTTGGTATTGCATTGAGGATTTGAGTATTGTACCCTGGCTGTAAGTTGGCATCTACTTCTCGGTTGTCGATGAGAGTCCCGCGCCGGTGAAGGGTTATTATTGCATAACATTGCACTCATATGCATTATATGTCATTCATATGCATTACATTGCATATCATTTTGAGGGCAGGAGTATTCCGCCCCAGGAGCAGGAGTATTCCGCTCCATTGTATCATATTGAGGGCAGGAGTATTCCGCCCCAGGAGCAGGAGTATTCCGCTCCATTGTATTATATCGGGTGCAGGAGTATTCCGCTCCAAGAGAGTGCAGGAGTATTCCGCCTCTGATTTTGGTGTATATTATATCGGGTGCAGGAGTATTCCGCCACAGGAGCAGGAGTATTCCGCTCCAGTTGGTTATCAGATTGGATTCCCCTCGAATGCAGGAGTATTCCGCTTCGAGATGGGAGGACGGGCACATGTGACCCTTTGCATCAGATTTCATTTCATTTCATTGCATCTCATTTCATTTCATTTTCATATCATTGCGTAGACTTGTGGTACATAACTACTGTTCTGCTCATACGTGCATTGCTTATTTGTTGATATGTTTCTGGCTCGTATTCTTGGCTGATTTTAAGGTTTCATACGTGTTTCTAGTTATTATCTGGCTCTGCCTTTTTGTAATTTAAATAAGAGGAATTGGGTTTATCTATTTCTTTTCTCCCTGGCTAGCTATCCTATTCTTTGAGGTGGCTAGTCTGCCCCACTTATTGAGTCCTTTTGACTCACCCTTGTTTGTTGTTTGTTTTTGTCTATCTATTTCGTTTCGGCAGGTTCGCTCCAGGATTGAGTTCGCCACGTTGTAAAGGAGCGAAGACGACTTCAGCTGTCAGGGTGAGCCAGCTTTTATTCCGGATGGCCACCAGTTTATTGTTCATTATTTCAGTTGCATTTTGCTCCCTTCAGGAGGTATGTGTCTTCTTTTGTACTCTTAGATGTCTGGTCTGGATAGCCCTAAACCTAGCATTTTGGGTAGTCAGCTGTAATTTCTTTTGTACAGCTTAGAGGTATCAGTATGTCCGTGTTTTTATTTTAAGTCTTGTCCTTATTTGTAAATTGTTATTTTTATTTTCCTGATTTAATTGGTAAGGGTTCGCCCGACGGGTCTAGGGGAGGATGTCGGGTGCCCGCACGGCCTAACCGGATTCCGGGTCGTGTCAGTTGGTATCAGAGCCCGGTTTAGAGTCTATCCAGTCTAAGACAGTGTCTAGTAGAGTCTCGCTGATGGGTACGTAGACGTCCGTACTTATCTACGAGGGGCTATGATGGCATTTAGGAAGTTTCACTTCCTTCTTTTCTGATCGTGCGTCGGACTAGGATGCAAAAGTATTTTTGTTAATTCCTTCGTGGTAATTGTGAACCCTCGTGCGATAAATCAGCAAACAGTATGAGTTCAAGACGAAGCTGTCTGGCCTGGGGTTAGCACTGACGAAACCCCGAGAGTTTTTGATCGTGCTGACGATCTAGTTGCGGAGGTCCCAGCTGTACAAGCTCGCGATGGGCAAGGGAGCAGGGCCTTGTAGTTCCCCTTGGCTCTCTACGATGCTTTACGAGAATTTTGGCGATGCAGATACCGTAAGAACCTATTATTCGATGGGCAGCCTATCAGGTTACCGTATGTGCAGACTTTCGATCTCAGGGAGCTCATTTTCCGGTTCTTAATATTGCCGCAGTAAAATATGTTCCAAATGCAGCATGTGTTGTGCCACCAATTGTTCTGGCTGGTTAGCTAGCCGAGGTATCAGTTCGGTCCGAGTGTCTGAAGAGGTTGCATTATTTTACGCGGTTAAACCTTTCGATATTCTTAAGCCATGCATCAAATAATCCCTGCGTAAATTTTTAAAATAAAATGATGTCAGCGTATCCTTCAGGCTTTTGATTATATCGAGCGGTATGGTGTTGATTATTCTTCTTTCCAGTTTCAGGGTCCAGCCTTGAATTGGTGGGCCGCTCCCTTATTAGTTAACTTGGTTCAGTTTTTCTTTTAGATTCGTGGAAGGTTCCTTTCGAGTAGCGAGCGAGATGAAAAGTGTTTCCAGTTTGAGTGGATTAGACAGGGTAGCCTGTTGGTTAGTCTGTTGGTTTCAGAATATGAGATTGAATTCTATAGAATATGCATTAGAACTAGTCCATGAGCCTTTCGAGAGATTCGGAGATTTATTGGTGACCTTTCTCCTTCCTTGAGGTCCCAGATGGCTCGAAAAATTGAGGTTGGGACTTTATTTGATGTCGTTGTTGATATTTCTCAGAGGTATGAGGCATACCATAAGTTAGAGCGGGAAGAGTTAGAGCGGGAAAGTAAGAGATCCCACGGCCCTGGTGGGTAACCATGGTACCTCATTTGGAGGTAAGAGTTTTGATTATTTTGGGAGGTCACCTTCCAGGTTATGTCAGCTTATGTCACGTAATTCTTAGAGTGCGCTAGTAGCTCATCAAGATCAGATTCAGTCTTTTCTTTACAACTATCAGCAATCTGCCCAGTTCCTATATTCAGCGAAAGGGTGTTATCATTGTCGTGAGTCTGGTTATCCTCTGAGGAGTTTTTCCTTGTTCCGGTAAGTAGGTCGTCGTCTTTTCTCATGGCCTCAGGCACCTGCACAGTCGCAGGGAATTTTATTTAGATCTCAATCAACCAGAGAAATACCACGATCCAGTAACGGTTGAGAACGTGGTTGCAGCTATTCTTCAGAAGGTAATTATCAGTGTAGCGGCTTAGTTCAGCCGCAGAGGCAATTTTATGAACTGCCAGTCTGGCAGGATGCTGAGGCATCCGATGTAGTAGACCCAAGTATTTCTTCTTCCCTTATCTGTAAGTAAGATTTATCTTTCCGATCGATCTAGAAATGGTATGTCTTATCATGTTTCGACGGTTTCCTTGGATATTGTCGTAATTAAGAATCGGTTGCGGTAGAGGGGTGAGTTTCTGATACGATTTATTCCTGGCATTTGTGAGGACCCTACTAGTTTATCTAGTTTAAATGTGAGAGATTTGGGAGTGAGTGTCGGTATCGTCTGCCTGGCATCTTGTTGTGCCACATTTTATTATTATATTAAATTAGTATACCTCTCTTCTCGGAATTCCGTGTTGGTAGGATGATGGAATTCTTATTCGTCACCATCAGGAAGTGTCGTTTTTTTCCGGTGTAAAGTGGCTGGTAAGTAATGCTCGATCTAGGTTTCTCCTCTTGGTTTTAAATTCTAGTTGAGTCATGTTATTTTATGAGCTTGTCTTAATTATAAAAGGGTATTCTGGTAAATTGTCAGAGTTACCTTCTTATTGGGAGGTTAAGATTGGTATGGATGTTTTTCCATAAAGCTTATTTAATGTCTATTTCTTCAATTGCGGTTCTTTGGCTAGCTTAACTCGGAAGTAATCTAGCTCTGGTGGCCAAGGAAATAAGAAGATGAGCTACTCGAAGTTCTAATTATTTCTATCCTCGATCCATTTCCATTTCTTCTTCGTCCGGCACTAGTGAGCTTGGGCGGTTGGTAGCCGTTTGTGATGTTCCCTGTGTTGAGCCAGAGTACGTGTTATTGTGGCCGGGTAAGCATATTATTGTTTTGGAAGCATATTATTGTTTTGGTCCAGTTGTCTCATCTTGCTATCCGTTTAACATGTTTATGTTATCAGTTTATCTGGGTATCCATTCCCATGTATAGTATAGTGCTGGTTCTGTTTTTGCGGATCATCCAGTTTCAGGGGAAACTCTGCCGAAATTTTTATATAGAAGTACCATTCATCAGGCGGTGGTGTTTACGGCAAAGGTATGGAGTTGTGAACTTGAGAGTTGCAGCTGTTTGGCAACTCAAAAGGGGTAGTTGGTAGCTTAGGTCTGCCTACGTTCAGCTTTTAGCTAAATCTTCTTTAGTCCAGCAGACTGTGCGAGGATGGTTATTCCTATTCAAATGACTGCATGAGTTTGTGCTTTAAGTGGAGGAGTCTTCCTCCAAATACTGAATTAATATTAAATTTCTGAGGTGTTGATACCACTTTTCTCACGACCCAAAGCAAGGCCACGACAGAAACCTACAATGAGTATCGATCATTGCTAAACCTGCTAACAATCTATTAATGACAGAGATAAGCTGGCAACCTGATCATATATACGTACCTATCTGCTGAAAGCATAAAGTCTGGAAAGATGACACGACTTTAACTTGCTGACAATTAGAACACTGAGCCACAAATTCTGCTATGTCGCACTTCATTCCGTCCCACCAATAAATCTTCTTAAGATCATGGTATATCTTAGTCGAACTTGGATGAACAGTGTATTTGGAATAATGTGCCTCTATCATAATCTGTCCATGTAAATCTGCAACATCAGGGACACAAAGTTTATCTTTATACATGGGAACACCGTCAGTAGTAACTCTGTGTGGTGACTTCAGTTTTCTTCTGGCTATCTGTATGTATTTAACTGGAACTGGATCCTCATAATGACGATGTTTTACTTCATGAAAATTACAGTTAAAGGTCTAGTGCAGCTTATCGTCAATCCATCATTGATATGTATATCTCTTTCACACCTCAACTCTTTGAGAAGTTACTTTAGTGTTATAAGTGAACATGTAATCAACTTTGTTGCTGGTATTCTGCCTCAGCTCATGGTCCAACTACATGTATCTTTTATTTTTTTTTCAAGTTATAATATTTCCAATCCAAAGACAATACCCTGAAGCAGATGTTCAGTCTGAAGATCATTCTTGGTCTGCATCATACTATCCAGTAATATTTGCATGATCCTTATCCTTATATGATAGACCCTGTTCAGATAAACCTTTGGCATACATTAGAATATGAGTAACTACATTTCCACGAGGAGCTTGCGGAACAACACTAAGATCAACTGAGATGTTGCATAGTGCGTTCGTAAAAATAATATAGCTTGCATCAAATCTTCTAGAGTGTGTAGTGACAAGGTACTTTAAAATCATCCCCTATTGTATCAAGCGTGAGCTAATTCTTAGTTCCATCGACCTGTTTTATATCGAAAGGTATATCGAAATGGTGATTATCGCCTGAATCATGTTAACCTATTCAAATTCCGTGTATCTTTATTTTAAAAATGTAGAACTCTCCTCTCGTGATCGAGGAAGGATCATCTTAGTCAGAATAATCCGCGCAATGGTGTTATCATATTATCCAGATATATTTTATTTTAAAAGTTCAATATGCGTGTTATAATTCTGATCCTGTAATCAAGAGATAAGGTCTATGGAGTAGCTTATGAAGGTCGTGCAAGTTCTTTTGTTATCTGTGCGAATTTTTCTTTAGACTTAGGCTCGTTCGAGGACGAACGAGAGTTTAAGTGGAGGAAAATGAAACGACCTCGATCAGTCGTTTCGGAAGTTAGGACTCCGATTGGCGTGCCGATAATTTTAAAATATTCGTAATGTCTATTAGAACCTGTTTGTAAAATTTGAGCTAAATCAGACCTCGTTTGGTAGGCATCGGAAGAAGGTTTCAGTTTTTATTGGCAATAAATATTAAAAAGAGATTTTCGAGCTCGGTTTTTGCCGAATGAGCTCCGATTCGAAATCCGAAAGCGCCGTTAGGTTCGTATGATTATTTGTGATTTTTGTAAGCTTTCGAAATTGAATTTCGATGTTGTTCGGCTAGTTTCCGCTAAAATGCCGAAAGTTAAATAATTTGACTTCTTTTTATTTAAATTCGCATCTTGAGTTTCGGGAGTCCAATTTGAGATCCATCTTCGCGAGTATGCTACATATATTTTGTATAACTTGTATGCAAAATTTGGGATTATTTCGAATATCGTAGGGTACCATTTTAATTGTCGCCGCGAAAACGAAAAGAAAATAAAATAAAAAAAAAGAAAAAAAAAAGGAAAAGGTCGGTTGGTCCTTAGCTTAAATGCTAAGGACGAAGTTAATAGATTCAGAAACAGTGGCATTCACAATATGAAATACAGAGAAAACAAAATGACGGGGAGGAAGAAAAAATGCCAGAAAATGAGAAAAGGGGCCGGAGAAAAATAGTATTTTCACCCCAGAATATTCAGGTAATGATCCTAATATATTATTTGAGTTTATTACGTATGTTTGAATATATTTTTACGGTAAAAATAGGGATATTAGACATCGCCCTAATGACGTAAATTGATAGTTTAAAGGGTCAAATGGACCCCGACAATGAAATTAATTATGTATTCGTGCTCAGTGAGTTATGGGCAACTTATAAATGTAATTTATTTGGGATTTGGTTATGTGGCCTTAAACCCTGTATATAGGCCTGGCCTGCGTATTGCGTATGCGAATAGGGTATCAGGTTCCTACCTGGATTACCCTAAAATGTGAGGAATGAAGTCTTTAGCCTAATGTGATATATTTTTCTGCTTATTGATCACAGTGGGATCGTTTGGCAATAAAACCAAAGGACAAGCGGTTTTTGAGTGGTTTTTCTAACTTTGTAACAAGGTAAGTGTTTATATCCATTTCTTTGGAGGCACCTGGCCTCGTGGATTTTCTACCACGTATTCCTCACGTGTGTAGCTGCCGATAGGCGTACTCATTATGCCTTAGCTTTGGATTTACATTGTATATTATCTGTCATGTCCTATTGTTGGTATTGCATTGAGGATTTGAGTATTGTACCCTGGCTGTAAGTTGGCATCTACTTCTCGGTTGTCGATGAGAGTCCCGCGCCGGTGAAGGGTTATTATTGCATAACATTGCACTCATATGCATTATATGTCATTCATATGCATTACATTGCATATCATTTTGAGGGCAGGAGTATTCCGCCCCAGGAGCAGGAGTATTCCGCTCCATTGTATCATATTGAGGGCAGGAGTATTCCGCCCCAGGAGCAGGAGTATTCCGCTCCATTGTATTATATCGGGTGCAGGAGTATTCCGCCCCAAGAGAGTGCAGGAGTATTCCGCCTCTGATTTTGGTGTATATTATATCGGGTGCAGGAGTATTCCGCCACAGGAGCAGGAGTATTCCGCTCCAGTTGGTTATCAGATTGGATTCCCCTCGAATGCAGGAGTATTCCGCTTCGAGATGGGAGGACGGGCACATGTGACCCTTTGCATCAGATTTCATTTCATTTCATTTCATCTCATTTCATTTCATTTTCATATCATTGCGTAGACTTGTGGTACATAACTACTGTTCTGCTCATACGTGCATTGCTTATTTGTTGATATGTTTCTGGCTCGTATTCTTGGCTGATTTTAAGGTTTCATACGTGTTTCTAGTTATTATCTGGCTCTGCCTTTTTGTAATTTAAATAAGAGGAATTGGGTTTATCTATTTCTTTTCTCCCTGGCTAGCTATCCTATTCTTTGAGGTGGCTAGTCTGCCCCACTTATTGAGTCCTTTTGACTCACCCTTGTTTGTTGTTTGTTTTTGTCTATCTATTTCGTTTCGGCAGGTTCGCTCCAGGATTGAGTTCGCCACGTTGTAAAGGAGCGAAGACGACTTCAGCTGTCAGGGTGAGCCAGCTTTTATTCCGGATGGCCACCAGTTTATTGTTCATTATTTCAGTTGCATTTTGCTCCCTTCAGGAGGTATGTGTCTTCTTTTGTACTCTTAGATGTCTGGTCTGGATAGCCCTAAACCTAGCATTTTGGGTAGTCAGCTGTAATTTCTTTTGTACAGCTTAGAGGTATCAGTATGTCCGTGTTTTTATTTTAAGTCTTGTCCTTATTTGTAAATTGTTATTTTTATTTTCCTGATTTAATTGGTAAGGGTTCGCCCGACGGGTCTAGGGGAGGATGTCGGGTGCCCGCACGGCCTAACCGGATTTCGGGTCGTGTCAGCTAATCTCCAGCACCAGGTTCATCTTAAAACAATGTCATCACTTATTATGTTTTCCTCTAAAATTTAAAGTGCTTTAATGGTTTTTAGAAAGAGAGAGATTAGAGAATGTTGAGGTGAATGTTTTGAAGAATGACAAACGAAGGATCCAGTGGTTCTGGAGGAGAACCTGGTCCTTATGAAGAAGGGCACGACTGATCGAAAAGATTAAGGGTTATAAATCCTTGCAGAATTAGGAAGAGTAGCGCGTGAACGAATATGCATCCTAGTCAGCTAATAGAGGTTGTGCCGTGGCTGTGTCTTTGAAGTATGAATAAGAGTTGGAGTTAAACAAGAAAATAGAAGCAGGAAATCTTGTCTTACTAAAATTACAAGGTTTCCTTGTGGAATGCGACTACGCTTTTGAAGCCCTTATAAAAGCTAGTATTTGAGACAGCCAATATTCAGTTATTCACAAAGAGAGTTGAGAGCAATACAAAGGCGATCCAATAACTTTCAAAGTGACTTAACTGGAGAAGACAACTGTTGACGGCTACATAGTTAAACTTACATATTCTGTCACGGTTCTTGTTTTGAAGTTGTCGTAGTTTGTGCTATCATTGTTTTACCTACATGCTTTCTTTAAAAGCAACTGTATTAGGTGAACCATTGTGAGATTACTTTGTAAAGCTAGAGTTTAGCTTTGTTGAGTGATTAGGGTCTAGAGTGTAGCCCCTTGGTTACAGAGTTTTGTAATCTAAAACTTGCTCTTTGTGTTAGTGGATTGGTTCAAAAATCCCAGTGTGGGTCGTGGTTTTTTTCCCTTGAGCAAGGAGTTTTCCACGTAAAAACACCATGTTCCGTGAGTTTACAATTTGTGTGTGTTGTGATGTTTGCAGTGGAAAACTGTTGCGACAAGAACAAGGTTCATGACAGTAAGAGTCTGGTTCTTCGAAGAAAATTGGAGGACACTATTCAATCCCCCCTTCTAGTGTCCATAGGAGGTGCTTAGATTATAACAAGTGGTATCAGAGCAGGTCTTCTCGTGCCAGGTTAACACCTTGAGAAGGATCAAAATCATGAGTGCACCACCTACTATCACTGATGGACAGTCGGTTCTGAGGCCCCCACAGTTCAATGGGCAGTACTACGCTTGGTGGAAGAACAGAATGGAGAACTATATTTGTGCTGAGGATTATCAACTTTGGCTTATAGTATCTGAAGGAAACTTAATTCCGACCAAAGTAGTTGGGGAAGGAGCTGCTGCTCGAGAAGAACCTAAGTCAAAAGAGGAGTTCAATGAGGCTGACTATAAGATGGTTGAAATGAACCACAAAGCCAAATATTTGGTAATTTGTGGGCTTGGTCCTGAGGAGTTAAATAGAGTTTCATCTTATAAGACGGCTAAGGAAATTTTGGATGCCCTGGAAGTCGCACATGAAGGAACTACTAAAGTGAAGGATTCCAAGAGAAGAATGCTGAAAAGACAATTTGAGTTGTTCACCATGGGAGAGAAGGAATCAATACAAGACATGATGAAGAGGTTGACTATCATCACAAAAGAGATGAGGTCTCTGGATATGGAGTTTCCAGAAGTAGAAATGGTGGACAAGGTTCTAAATGTACTTCCTGATGCCTGGGAACCCAAGATGACTGCTATCATTGAGTCCAAACCTCTTAGATCCATCAAACTTGAGGAACTGGTTGGAAGCTTGAAAACACATGAGATGATGAAGGAATCAAAAAGTAAACCAGCACCCAAGAAGGACAAGACTCTTGCACTTGAAGCAACTGATGAATCTGAGGAATATGTTGACTTGCAATCAGTTGAAGCCGCTATAGTCAGTGCTTTGAGACAGAAGTTCAATCTGGGAAAGTTCAAGGGATTCAAATGAAACAACAAAGAAAGCTCGGGAAGAAAGAACATTGTTGACAACCCAGACTACTCAGGATGCTTTAAATGTTTCAAGAAGGACCATGCAGTTGTGGATTGTCCAATGTGGGAAGTCGAGTAGATGAAGAATAGAGCTACAAAAGAGAAGGAGAAGGAGATATCAAAAGATACTGACAAAGACAAGAAGAAGTTCAGACGACCTCCAAACTTCAGAGTAGAAAGAAGGAAGAGGAAGGAAGCCTTTTATGCTACATCGGGACCTACATCTGACCAAGAAAAGGAATCTGAGGATGAGTGTCCACTAGCATTGATGGGAGTGTCAAGTGAAAGTTCAGATGAGGAGGATCCACGGGAGTTCAGAGGAGGAAGAGATCCCTCCAAGCCACATGTGTTCAATGGAACAAGTTACAAATGGTGGAAGAAACAAATGAAGATCTTCCTTCAAGCGATAGACTACAGTCTCTGGTTAATTGTAAAATGAGGACCTCATGTACCTGTGAGGAGAGTAGCAAATGGATCCTTGGTTCCAAAGTTGGTAGAAGAACTTGATCCTCAAGGCTTAGATTGGCTGCAAGCAAATGCCAAAGCTGTGTTATACTTGATAAAAGGGCTGACGACTGATGTGCTAACGAAGGTACTTGAATACAAGTCTGCCAAAGAAATTTAGGAAAAGCTGAAAGAGATGTACACAGAAGATGACCAGAAGAAGGACTCGGCCCTTATGGCAATTGATGGAGAAGAAGCTGCTCATTGAGCAGAGGTATGTCTTTCTGAACTAAAAGAAAATTTGCATACATACTCTACTGAAAACTTGATCTTAATAACTGCCACCTTAATTGAGGGTTATGAAAAGGTAAAGGCTGAGAAAGATAAATTGACTGAAGATATGAGTGATCTTAGAACAAAACACAAGAGTCTTCAAGAACAAAATATTGAGCTGGAAAAAATTAATGTTGTTCTGAAAGGACAGGCTCTTGTGTCAAACTCTAAGATCTCAGAATTAGAAATGGAATTGAATAAGTTAAAGGAGAGTATTAATGGTAAGCAAGTAATGAGTGAAGTTCAAACATTTCTTGAAGATGAGCTTAAAAGAACAAATGAGATTTTGTATCAGGAAACTGAGAAAACAGGATTCTAAAACAAAAGGTTGAAAATACTAACTACGAGCTTATCAGATTAACAAAATGGAACAAATCCTCTGAGGCAATGAATTGGGTTCTTGAAAACCAGAACAAAGGAAAACAAGGGATAGGATTCAAGAGACCACTCTCCCCATATAATCCTAAAAGCAAATATGTGGGTTTGATTTGTAACATGTTGTGCACCTTCTGTGGTGAAACTGGGCATTACAGACAAAGGTGCATGAATGCAAGCAAGGCGAAGACCAAAAATAAGAGGAGTATTTTACCTGAATGGGCTAAGAAAGATTTGATTTATCCATTTTCTCATAAGAAGGGACCCAAGCTTGTCTGGGTTCTTAAAGCTAACCCGTGATTTGTTTTGCAGGCTGGAGTGAGAGTGAACAACCCAAGCTGGATTCTTGACAGTGGTTGTTCAATACATACGACAGGAGACAGAAGAAACTTTCTTTCACTCGCAGCATTTCAAGGAGGCAGTGTAGCCTTCGGAGGAGGAAAAAGTGGTCAGATCGTGGGAATCGAAAAAGTTGGGAGAACTCTAGATCATGCCATTGAAAATGTATACTGTGTTGATGGTCATAGACACAATTTGCTGAGTATCTCTCAACTATGTGATAGAGGAAACGAAGTGAGGTTCTCCGCTGTAGGGTGTATTGTGAAGAACCTAAAGAGTGGAGAGATTGTCATGGAAGGAAAAAGGGTGAATAACGTATATAAAGCATCACTGAAATCACTACCTGAAAACAACTTACCATGCCTGAATGTTCAAGAAAGTGATTCTCAACTGTGGCACAAAAGAATAGGACATGCTAGTCTGTCATAGCTCAACAAGTTAGTATCGAAGGAGCTGGTTCGTGGATTGCCAAATAAGCATTTTGAAAACATAAAAATGTGTGATGCCTGTGTTAAGGGAAAACATGTGAGATCATCCTTTAAATCCAAAAAGGTGGTGAGCACATCAAAGCCATTGGAGTTGATACATATGGATCTTTGTGGACCCATGAGAGTCAGGAGCAGAGGAGGAAAGAGGTTCTTGTTTGTAATTATTGATGATTACTCAAGGTATACGTGGACCCTGTTCTTGGCAACCAAAGATGAAGCCTTTGATAGCTTCAAGGATTGGGCTGGAGTTGTGCAGATTAGGTTGAGCCTGGAACTGGTCAGGATCAGATCCGACCATGGCACAGAGTTTGAAAACATAAAATTCTCTGAGTATTGTGCCAAACACAGCATTGATCATAATTTTTCTGCACCAACAACTCCACAGGAGAATGGAGTAATTGAAAGGAAGAACAGGTCTCTGGAGGATATGGCAAGAACCATGTTGTTATCAAGTGGTCTTGCAAGGAACTTCTGGGCTGAAGCTATAAACACTGCATGTTACTTGTTGAACAGGTGCTCCATAAGAGCTATTCTTGATAAGACTCCATATGAACTTCTTAGAAGAAGGAAATGGAATATTGCATATCTGAGGCCCTTTGGGTGTAAATGTTTTGTTCACAACAACGGCAAGGAACCATTGGAAAAATTTGATGCAAGAAGTGATGAGGCAATATTTCTTGGGTACTCTACTCAAAGCAAGGCATACAAAGTGTTTAACAAAAGAACACAAATAGTAGAGGAGAGCATGCATGTGGTATTTGATGAATCAGATAAGGAAATTGATGAAAAAGAAGTAGATGATCAGGCCATTGGTCTTGCTCGAGATGATGGTACAGTTAACTCTGAGAATCCAGAAGAAAAGAAGGAAAGATGTGAGCAAAATGAAGATTCAGCTCAAAGGGAAAAAGGACTCAACATGTCAGGGGGAACAGCAGATGAAGTTGATGATTCAAATAACCAGGAAGAACCCACTCTAGATGTTGCTGAAGGTTCTTCTCATCATATACAACCCCCACCATGGAAACATCAGAGTTCTCATCCTCTGGAGAATGTGCTATCTGAACTGGATACTGGAATTATGACTAGATCTGCCTTGAAGAACTTCTGTGCATTCTTTGCCTTCTTATCATCTATGGAACCAAAGAATGTAAAAGAAGCCTTGGAAGATCCTGATTGGGTCCTAGCCATGCAGGATGAATTACATCATTTTGAAAGAACCAAAGTCTGGCATCTGGTTCCTAAGCCAAAGGACAGGTCAATTATTGGTACAAAGTGGGTGTTCAGAAATAAATTGGATGAGCATGGTATAGTGACAAGAAACAAAGCTAGATTGGTAGTCCAAGGATACAGCCAAGAGGAAGGAATCGACTATGATGAGACCTTAGCACCAGTAGCTAGGATGGAAGCCATAAGAATGTTGATTGCCTTTGCTACATACATGGAGTTTACACTGTATTAGATGGATGTGAAGAGTGCCTTCTTAAATGGTTACCTTAATGAAGAAGTCTATGTAATACAGCCTCCAGGTTTCGTGTACAGTGAATTTTCTGATCATGTTTACAAACTTGATAAGGCACTCTATGGATTGAAGCAAGCCCCTAGAGCCTGGCATGAGAGATTATCAGGATTCTTGCTTAAGAATGGGTTTTCAAGAGGAAAGATTGACAACACATTTTTCTTGAAGAAGAAAGGAAAGGATCTATTGGTGGTTCAGGTATATGTTGATGACATTATCTTTGGTGCCACTGATGAGGAATTATGCAAGGGATTTGCTGAGTTGATGGGCAGTGAATTCGAAATGAGCATGATGGGAGAACTCAATTTCTTCCTAGGATTGCAAATTAAGCAGACCGCTGGAGGAACTATGATTCACCAACAGAAATATGTCAAGGAACTTCTAAAAAAGTTCGACATGGAAGGAGCAAAAGAAATGTCCACACCTATTGCTCCTGGAACAAAGCTGGATATGGACGAACTAGGTCCTTCTACAAATGAGACAAATATAGAGGAATTATAGGTTCACTCCTCTATCTCACAGCTAGTCGACTTGATATTGTATACAGTGTGGGACTGTGTGCTAGATTTCAGTCCAAGCCTAAGAAATCACATTTAACAGTTGTGAAGAGAATCTTGAGATATTTGAAAGAAATTATGGATTTATGTCTATGGTACCCAATGGGAGGTACTTTTGAACTAATTGGCTTTGCTGATGCTGATTATGCAGGTCATCTGGTGGACAGGAAAAGCACTTTAGGGATGGCACACTTTCTTGGTCCTTGCCTAGTTTCTTGGGCTACAAAGAAGCAGAACTCAGTAGTCTTGTCTACTGCAGAAGCAGAGTATGTAGCAGCCGCATCATGCTGCTCACAATTGCTATGGATCAAACAGCAGTTGGAGGACTTTGGAATTAAATGTGGAGCTCTGCCGATCTTCTGTGATAACACAAGTGCAGTGAACATTGCCAAGAACCCAGTCCGACATAAAAGAACAAAGCACATTGATATTAGACACCATTTTCTTAGAGATAATGTGGAGAAGGGTCTAATCACCATGAATTCTTGCAGGACTGAGGATCAAATTGCTGACATCTTTACCAAAGAACTGAGCAAAGTTCAATTTTGAGAGGAACAGGTTGGAGTTACGGATGACCAAAATACACAGATGACTCATCATTTGTTCCCCAAGGATTGGTTAGTTAAGTGTTCATTATTTTGTTTGTAACTGTAGTTGCTATTGGCAAGTCTAATTTTGTACTTTATTTAAGTATACTTGTTCAACTGAGTACCATTAAAGTATGCTAATGTGCTCCCATAAAAGAACCTACACGATACGTAGAAGGAACCAAGAAAGGCATGAGGAACCATGTCCAGGTACATCTACATAGCTATTTATGTTAAGTGTCATAACTGAAATTGATTGTTTGATGAACGTGCATCAAGGAAACCTTCCGTTTCTGTGTAACCGCCCATAATTATAGGAACAATCCTTTTGTGGTTATACTTCTATAAGACTCCAACTGACCCTCTATTCTAGAAGCCTTAAATGGGTAAGCTTAAATAACCGTCAAATCCTACACTTTCCCGGTTACCCAAATCTTCAAAAAGCTGATTCCCTTTACATCACCATCATTACTACCTATTCCCTAGAGAAGCCCCAACCCACCGTTACTCTTTCTCACACTTTTCATCGGAAGGAATAGAAAGAGAAACACTCACCAAACCTTTCTCTACTTTGTTCTCTCTCTAACCTCAAAAATAAGAAAATAAACTCTCTCTCTAAACCCTAACCAGAAATTCACAAAATATCTCAGGCACAATCGACATCCGCCTCTCCGGCAAAGACCTCAGAAACCCACACCTCTAAAGAGTCCACTCTCAAACCCCGTGCTTCTACTCTTGCTGAAAGAATCATCAAAGCAAGGGTGAAATTCCTCAACAGAGCGGGAAAGAAGGGTCTCAAGAAAATCGTTGCAAAATCCTCACCTCCGACATCGGCATCACCAGTCTCCGTTGAAAAATCAGTTGAGGTAAGACCTGACTCAACCCTAACTAGTTCTAATGCTTTAGATGTGATTAAAAGCCCTGGGATGTTGAGCACTGAAAATCTAGTTAAAGAGCTAGATGAAATTGTAGAAACATTAGAGCCTAGTGGTACAACTGACAGGGGGAATGCTAGTGAGGAAAATTTGCACAATGTGAACCTTGTTCCTGGGAGTGGTTTTCACGTTCCCTTAGTGACTAACAAAGTAGTGTAGGTTAATGTAGTTGAAAATATGTTGGAGAGATTGAGAGAGGAGGACTATTGAGTCTCAAAAAGGCCCAGTCAACAAACCTAGTTCGGAGGCTGCTCCTATGGAAAATGTTAATGTGGTGGCTGAGTTGGAAGGTCCAGTAGGTGGAGGACCCAGTTCTGTTGAGGCTACAAAGGAAGTGAGTCAAGAACCTGGCTCTTGCTCAGTTCCTGAAATAGCTGAGGATGCAGAACTTGACTGGACTGACTCTGAGGGAGACGAAGATGAAAAAATTCAGGATGTTGATGGTAGAAGTGAAAAAGATGTGGAGAAACAAAAGAAGAGTGTAAAGAGAAAATTTGGTGAAGAGGACGAGAAGCTAATGGGAGATGAGGAAGAAGAGGAGGTAGTGTTTGTAAGTGAAACAAAGCCAGAAACAGATAAGAGAAAAAGGTTGTTAAAAGGGGGAAAAGCTGCGTCAAAAAGCAGACTGGTAGATAAAAATGATGATAACTCTCAGGGTGAAAATGGAAGTGATGAAAAGCCTACTGCTCAGACAGCACCTAGGAGGGTGGCTACTAGGTCTGCTCTGAAACAGCAGGTAGAGAAGATGGCAAATCTTGAGAAAAAGCAGGGTAAAAAGGTGGTAGATGAGAAGCAGGTGAAGAGTGTTGTTAAAGCAAAGGGGGAGAGTGATGAATATGGGAGTTATGTTGACCCTAGTGACTGATACTGATAGTGAGGCAGAGAGCAAGAAGAAAAGGAAAGATACTGATGAGGAGATTGACAGGGGAGCCTTCTTTGCTGCTACACCCCGTATGTCTAAAGTGACGTATATCATTCTAATGACATATTAAGAATGATTTAAGTGAGTTTAAAGTCATAATATGATCATATATGATGTTTATATATTGAATATAAAGTTTGGAAAATATCGGATTTAAGTTGCGGATAAACCGACTAAGGAATTGCCTTGTAACGAAGCTTTTTTAGCAATTAATTCAATGTATTATATGAGATCTTTTGGGGACATATCATATACCAAATTGACGGTCTTGGTGCGTAGTTTCCAATACTTTTGACGGTTTGTTCATACAATGTTCGGATAAAAAGGTATGAGCATCAAAAGTCAGGTCAGAAAAAGGGACATAAGCGCAAAAGAGGACTAAAACTGAAATGTTTCAAGGATAAAAGGAAAATTCCTCTCATATCTAGTCACTTGAAAAAATCAAGATAGTAACAGTGTGTTCTTGAGTATTGAAGCCACTAATATGGTTTTGAAGGATGGACGTCAATCTTAACTCGAAATTGAAGACAGATTGCGTCAAAATACTCTACGCGATTAAGATAACGTTATGCTATCTTCAATTTCGTCTATAGCTTGAGTTTTAGAATTACTTCCTGGCTAAGTAAAGTACCTAAATGCTGTATTATAGCTTGTTTAAGCTTTAGAAGGTGTGGAATCCAAGGGAAACAAGGTTTAGAAGCGGGAAACAAGGTTTAGAAGCAAGAAACATCAAAGGTATGTAAGGCTAAACCTTTCTTTTGGCAAGGCATGTATCTTGAAGCTTTTCTTAATTCAAAAATTGATGATACTTGTGGGTAACTTGTATGGCATAAGGGTGACCGTATATGTGCTTAATTTGGTGCTAAGAACTACGGTAAAAGATGACCAAAACAGTAGCACAAAATGTTTCAAAATCTGGAAAATTATTTTTATCTTCAGACAGCTGTTAGTAGTTTGAGCATAACTTCTACACTCTGAAAATTAGGTCGAAAGGCAGGACAGTGGTGCTGTCCAGACATTCTATCTGCGGATTTGTTATGTCATCCAGTCGTCTCATCTTGTTATCCATTTAACATGTTTATGTTATCAGTTTATCCGGGTATCCATTCCCGTGTATAGTATAGTGTCGGTTCTGTTTTTGCGGATCATCCAGTTTTAGGGTTAACTCTGCCGAAAATTTTATTGAAATTCATCGAGTTGGACAAATTCTGAGTTCTAGGTTGTGTCTATAACTCTATCAAGAATTTTATTATCATTCCTTTTTGTCCATATCTATTGTTGCCACATGTGTTATGCCTCATACATACTTATGCTTATATTGTGATCATGTTATGTGTGATTTGGAGTCCCCCTGATGCGGGGCAAATTGGAGCAAAAGCGCCAACCATCAAGAGCCAAGCGTGAGAGCACAAAGGATCCAAGATAAGGGCACTGGAGGAGGGTACGAGAGTGATTTTGAGTCATGGACTTGAGCGCCATCGAGGGAGGACCGGCTACGGACCAAGGAGGAACACTTAGAGTCTATTTTGAGCCGTTTCCCAGCCTCCCAGGAAGGGGGCGGACCGCCAATTGGACTAGGCGAACCGCCTAGTTGACTGCACACTCTCTGGACTTTGGGCCGCCCACATTTTGGGCGGACCGCCTACTTTCAAGTGTGGGGCGCCTACTCTGCTATTTGGGGTGCCTGTTTTGCCTAGTTTTTGACAGGTACCAGTTCAGATAACAGTCCAGTTTTAGCTCAGTACCAGTTATCAGTTCTCAGTTATCAGCCACCAGTTCTTAGTGTCAGTATCAGTTGACAGCTATCAGTTTCAGTTTCTACTTACCAGTTATAAGTCATATTACAGTTATTTATCAGTATAGTTCAGTTCAATCTTCAGTTTAAGATTCAGCTAGACTTCCGTTTATATTCAGATCATGTTTAGTAGGTTCTTCAGATTTCTACCTACATTGCTATGCTCCAGCTCATATTTACATATTTATATTCCAGTCTTACAGTTTCTTTCAGCTGTGATATATTATATGCTCATGCCTTACATACTTGGTACATATCATACTCACGCCCTTTTATGGGGCGCTGCGTTTCATGCCGCGCAGGTACAGATAGATCAGCGCTTGAGCCACATTAGTAAGCCATCTACCAGCTATTGGAGTCACTCCGCTTACTTTCGGAGTTCACTACTTTTGGTATGTTGTACAGATGTCGAGTAGGTATGGCGGGGCCTTGTCCCGTCCTTTGTATATTCAGTTCAGCACTCTTAGAGGCCTGTAGATATGTCCCTGTGTGGTTCTGTCAGTATGTTATGTATGTCAGCTTATGTTAGCCTTGTCAGCTTTTCGCATTGCATAATTCTTATCAGCTAGGTTTATGCTTTTTCCATTTATCAGTTATACTCATGGTTAGCAAATTATTAGTAGGATTAGTGAGGATCGAAACTTAGTGTTGGTCATCCGTTGCGACCCTAAGTTGGGTCGTGACAATTGCTAGGCACCAAGTATTGGCTGGAAGCATCTTGAGTGACCTAAATGAGCATAACATGAAACCTCTGTTAAGGAAGGTAGAAGATCAAGGGTCGTTGAACCTCTTTGCTAAGGAGAACAGATTTCTGTATGATGAGGAGATCAGGGATTTCTACATAAATTGTAGAGTAGCTGCAAGAAGAGTGTTCACAGTTGTCAAAAGAGTGGAAATAGAGTTTGGAAGAAAGGAGTTGGGAGTAATTCTTGAGGTCCCAAACGAAGGTTATTGCAGGTACATCAAGTGGAAATGGCCAAAGAGAACTGATGGTGTAACTCCTCTGAGTATTGTGAGGAAATTCTCTAGAAAGACTAAACTCAGAAAGGAAAGAAAAGTTGAGAAGAAGGAGATGGAACCTGACATCAGTTGCTCTTTGAATTTGTTCATAGGTTTCTGTTTCCTAGAGGGGAAAGGAACGTGAGGCTTGTGCTCTTGACTTGACCTATATGGACCTGTTGGATAGAGGAACAAGGATCAATTTGCCTGGTTTGATCATCAAACACATAAAGAGGACTGCTGATACTGATCAAAAGCCACATTCTTTGGTGCATTCCTACATCCTGCAGCAGGTCTTTGAGTACTTTGGGGTGCCCTTGGAAGATGGGAAGAAGCCAACTCTACATCAGATGTTTGGCCAAAATGTGCTGAAAAACTATGACTTCTTCAAGGAGAAGAGGTCATCCAAGAGGCCAGTGCAAGTCAAGTAAGAGCAGCCTGAGGAAAGTGAAGACTTTGGTCCTGATGAAGCAATTACAGCAGTGAAGGAATTGAAGCAGCATGTATTGGAAGTAGATGAAGAGAATGCTAAATGGAAAAGGCAGTTGAAGGAGAAGGATCAATAAATTGATCGCTTGAAGATTGAGTGTCACAAGCATAAGGCCGAGCTGGTGGTAGAAAGGGCCAAAAATTCAAGGAATATTGAGGCACTTGTCAAGCACTTCAACCAGGAGACTTAAGTCCTTCCCACTTCCTTCCATGGCCTTGTCCAATTCCCTGCTTTCCAGCCTTACAGTTTCATTCAGCTATGATATATTATATGCTCATGTCTAACATACTTGGTACATATCGTACTCACGTCCTTTTCTGGGGCGTTGTGTTTCATGCCGCGCAGGTACAGATAGATCAGCGCTTGAGCCACGTTAATAAGCCATCTACCAGCTATTGAAGTCACTCCGCTTACTTCTAGAGTTTACTACTTTTGATATGTTGTACAAATGTCGAGTAGGTATGGCGGGGCCTTGTCCCGTCCTTTGTATATTCAGTTCAGCATTCTTAGAGGCCTGTAGATATGTCCCTATGTGGTTCTTTCAGTATGTTATGTATGTCAGCTTATGTTACCCTTGTCAGCTTTTCGCATTGCATAATTCTTATCAGCTAGGTTTATGCTTATTCCGTTTATCAGTTATACTCATGGTTAGCAAATTATCAGCAGGATTAGTGATGATCGAAACTTAGTGTTGGTCATCCGTCGCGACCTTAAGTTGGGTCGTGACAAAAGTGGTATCAGAGCAGTTCAGTCTTAGGGTGTCTACAGGCAGTGTCTAGTATAGTCTTGTTCAAGAGTATGTTGCGCCCCATACTTTTGAACAGGAGGCTACAAGGCACTTCAGGATAGTTGTCTTTCTTTCTTCTCTAGATCGTGTGATAGAGCCATGATTATAGAATTCAGCCCTCAAACAATAGTGTTTTCAGTAAAGCGATGCCGCCGAAGAAACTAACAGCTATCCAGAAGGGCAAGGCCATTGCCGGCTAGGGTAATAGTAGAGTGCCACCTGAGGTGGATGAGAGTGAGGAGTCCAGATCTAAGGCTCCATCTGAGGCCTCACAGATCCCTTCAGTTCAGGGCGATATTAGAGGTACTACAGCTGCCATACCTCCAGCTCCTCAGCCTGATAGTTAGGGACATAAAGTGAGGGATGCCATCAGATTATTGACCAGTGTTGTAGCTGCTCAGACTATACGGCACAGTGCAGATGCCCAGGGAGATGTTGGATCCAGGATTAGGGATTTTATCAGACTAGAGCCTCCAGTCTTTACTTGGTCCCTTACATAAGAGGGGCAGATTTTCTAGTTCATTTGGAGAGATGTCTAGAGCCAGTAGGCATCAGAGTGTTAGACAGCCACCAGCTAGTATACCTCCAAAGTCTCGTGGCCTAAGATCTGATAGACCTCCTCAGTCCAGATCTAGTAACGCATCACAGACTTCAGGATTTAAGCGTTGTGGTACTTCTGTACAGGCTGGTCAGACATATCCCAGATGTCCAAATTATGGTAGACGCCACTTGGGACCATGTTAGTTAGGAGTTGATACTTGTTATATTTGTCGAGAGACAGGACATTTCATGAGAGATTGCCCGACTAGGACTGGTAGTGGTGCAGCTCAGCCAGCTAGATCAGCAGTAGCTTCCTTAGCACCAGCACGCCCTCAGAGGCAAGTTCCTCAGGCACCAGCAGGTCGTGGTAGAGGTCGAGCTCCTACAGCACGCGGTACTCAGAATCGCACCTATTCTCTTATTGGTCGACAGGACCAAGAGGCTTCACTAAATGTAGTCACAAGTATTATGTGAGTAAATTCTGTCGATGTATATGTGTTGGTAGATCCCGATTCTACACTATCGTATGTTACTCCCTTTGTTGCTACGAAATTTAAAATAGAACCTATTAGACCTTTCGAGGTAGCCACGCATATTGGTGATTCAGTAGTAGCTAGGCATGTTTATAGAGGTTGCACAGTGATGATTGGTGACTGTAGCACTACAGCTGACTTAATTGAGCTAGAAATAGTTGATTTTGAGGTTATTCTCAGTATGGATTGGCTGTCTTCTTTTTATGCTAACGTTGATTGTAGAGTGAAGACATTCCAGTTTCACTTTCTAGGAGAATTAGCTATAGAGTGGCAGGGTGTCTGCATCGCCAAAGGGTCTGTTTATTTCTTACCTTAAGGCAAGGAAGCTAATCGCAAAAGGCTGCTTATATCATATTGTTCGTGTTCGAGACTCAGAGAAGGAGACATCGACTCTTGAGTCAGCTCTTGTAGTGAATGAGTTCTCCGATGTATTTCCAGATGAGTTACCTGGTCTTCCTCCAGAGTGAGAGATTGATTTTCCTATTAATGTAGTACCAGGTACGCAGCCCATATCCATTCCTCCCTATAGGATGGTACCAGCAGAACTGAATGAACATAAGGAGCAACTAAAGGATTTGTTAGATAAAGGCCTCGTCAGACCTAGCATTTCCCCGTAGGGAGCCCCAGTATTATTTGTGAAAACGAAAGACGGCTCTCTACGCATGTGCATAGATTACAGACACCTGAATAAAGTCACAATCAAGAATAAATACCCTCTGCCCAAGATTGATGACTTGTTCGACCAACTTCAGGGTGCCAAGTGCTTCTCGAATATAGATTTGCGATCGGGCTATAATCAGGTTAGAGTTGGAGAATGTGATATACCTAAGACTGCATTCAGGATCAGGTATGGCCATTATGAGTTTTAGTGATGTTGTTTGGACTAACTAATGCCCCTGCAGTATTTATGGATCTGATGAACAGCGTATTCAGGTCTTATCTGGATTTATTTGTAATTGTATTTATGGATGATATTCTCGTCTATTCAAAGTTTGAATTAAAGCATGCGGAGCATGTACGCATATTATTGGGTACTCTTTGAGACCAACAATTATATGCTATGTTTTCAAAGTGTGAATTCTAGTTAGATTCAGTGGCATTTCTTGGCCACATAGTTTCAGCAGAAGGAATTAAAGTAGATGGCCAGAAGATCGAGGCTGTGAAGAATTGGCCAGATCTACGACGCCAACAGAGGTACATAGTTTTCTGGGTTTGGCAGGTTATTGCAGAAGGTTCGTAGAGGGTTTTCCTCCCTTGCAGCTCCACTGACCAAATTGACCCAGAAAGCAGCCAAATTTCAGTGGTCAGACTCTTGTGAGCACCAAGAACTATAGAACAGGTTGATAACAACTCCAGTACTTACACTTCCAAGAGGATCTGAGGGCTATGTCATTTACTATCAGATTGGTCTTGGTTGTGTATTGATGCAGCACGGAAAAGTTATGCTTAGGCTTCAGACGCCTGAAAAAGCACGAGCAGAACTACCCTACTCATGATTTAGAGCTTGCAACAGTCATTCATGCATTGAAGATTTGGAGACATTATTTTTATTCATGTTGATATTTATACAAATCACAAGAGCCTCCAATATGTATTTAAGCAGAAGCAGCTAAACCTACGACAGAGGCGGTGGCTAGAGTTGTTAAAGGACTACGACATGGACATTCTTTATCATCAAGGTAAAGCAAATATTGTTGCTGATGCCCTTAGTCGTAAGTCTATGGGTAGTCTATCTTATTTACAGCCACAGAAAAGAGAGTTAGCTCATGCACTCCACCAGTTGGCCAGCATGGGAGTCGGATTAATAGATTCAGAGGACGCAGAAGTTACAGTTCAAAACGCAACTACTACTTGGCTAGTGATAGAAGTAAAACAACGTCAGTATGAGGATCCAGTTCTAGTTGAATACAGACAGATAGCCAGAAGAAAACCGGAGTCACCATATAGGGTTACTAGTGACGGGGTTCTCATGTATAAAGATAGACTTTCTGTTCCTGATATTGCAGATTTACGTGGACAGATTATAATTGAGGCACACTATTCCAAGTACACTGTTCATCCAGGTTCGACTAAGATGTATCATGACCTTAAGCAGGTTTACTGGTGGGACAGAATGAAGCGTGACATAGCAAAATTTGTGGCTCGGTGTCCTAACTGCCAGCAGGTTAAGGTCGAGCATCAAAAACCTAGTGGCTTGTTACAGGAAATCGAGATTCCATCATGGAAATGGGAAGCAGTGAATATGGACTTCATTACAGACTTGCCCCATATGCGGAGCAGGTATGACTCTATTTGGGTTATAGTTGACATGCTTACTAAATCAGCTCATTTCTTGCATGTTAGAACTACATGTACAGCAGAAGATTATGCTAGATTTTATATCAAAGAGACAGTGTGCCTACACGGTATTCTAGTATCTATCATTTCAGACAGGGGCGCACAGCTTACAACTAATTTCTGGCGATCATTCCAGACAGGTTTAGGGACACAGGTGAATCTGAGTACAACACTTCATCCACAGACAGACAGACATGCTGAGCGGACCATTCAGACATTAGAAGATATGCTTAGAGCTTGCGTGTTAGATTTTGGAGGCAGCTGGAGTGATCATCTACCGTTGATAGAGTTTGCATATAATAATAGCTTTCATTCTAACATACTGATAGCGCCATATGATGCTTTGTATGGGCGCAAATGAAGGTCTCCTATAGGATGGTTCGAGGTTGGCGAGTCTCAACTGATAGATCCAGATTTAATCCAACAAGCAATTGATAAAGTTAAGTTGATCAGGTAAAGATTATTAGCAACGCAGAGCAGACAGAAGTCCTATGCAGATAACGGCGTCGAGATTTAGAATTTCAGATTGGCGATTGGGTATTTCTGAAAGTATCACCTATGAAAGGCGTTATGAGATTTGGAAAGAAGGGGAAGCTTAGCCCTAGATTTATTGGTCCATATCAGGTTATCAGGCGAGTTGGGTGTGTAGCCTACGAGTTAGACCTTCCAGCAGACCTTCAGGAGGTACATCCAGTATTCCATATTTCTATGCTTAGAAAATATGTCGGAGATCCTTCTAGAGTTGTAGCAGTAGATGATGTATAGATCATAGAGCAATTAACTTATGTAGAGGTGCCAGTTTCAATTTTAGATAGGCAGATTCGTCGACTAAGGACGAAAGACATTCCTTCAGTTAAGGTGCTATGGCGAAGCAATAACGTAGAGGAAATGACTTGGGAAGCTAAAAATGACATGAGAGCCAAATATCAACATCTCTTCACTACTTCAAGTATGTAACAGATCGTTGCTTAATGCTTCTACATACTTCATTTAACATTCGAGGATGAATGTTCCTAAGGGGGGAGTGGAGATTGTTACACCCCGTATGTCTAAAGTGACGTATATCATTCTAATGATATGTTAAGAATTATTTGAGTGAGTTTAAAGTCATAATATGACCATATATGATGTTTATATGTTGAATATAAAGTTTGACAAAAATCGGATTTAAGTTGCGGAAAAACCGACTAAGGAATTGCCTTGTAACGAAGCTTTTTCAACAATAAATTCTGTGTGTTATATGAGGTCCTTTGGGGACATATCATATATCAAATTGAAGATCTTGGAGTGTAGTTTCCAACACTTTTAACAGTTTGTTCATACAATATCCGGATAAAAAGATATGAGCATCAAACATCAGGCCAGGAAAAGGGACATAAGCGCAAAAGAGGACTAAAACTGAAATGTTTCAAGTATTTCCTCTCATGTCTCGTCACTTCCAGAAAAATCAAGAGAGTAATAGTGTGTTCTTGAGTATTGAAGCCACTAATATGGTTTTGAAGGATGGACGTCAATCTTAACTCGAAATTAAAGACAGATTGCGTCAAAATGCTCTACGCGATTAAGGTAACATTATGCTACCTTCAATTTCGTCTATAGCTTGAGTTTTAGAATTACTTCCAGGCTAAGTAAAGTACCTAAATGTTGTATTATAGCTTGTTTAAGCTTTAGAAGGTTTGTTTAAGCTTTAGAAGGTGTGGAATCCAAGGGAAACAAGGTTTAGAAGCAAGAAACATCAAAGGTATGTAAGGCTAAACCTTTCTTTTGGCAAGGCATGTATCTTGAAGATTTTGAATCTTTCCTTAATTCAAAAATTGATGATTCTTGCGGGTAAATTGTATGGCATAAGGGTGACCGTATATGTGCTTAATTTGGTGCTAAGAACTACGGTAAAAGATGTCTAAAAAAGTAGCACAAAATGTTTCAAAATCTAGAAAATTATTTTTATCTTCGGACAGCTGTTAGTAGTTTTAGCATAACTTCTACACTCTGAAAATTAGGTCGAAAGGCAGGACAGCGGTGCTGTCCAGATATTCTATCTGCGGATTTGTTTTGTCATCCAGTCGTCTCATCCTGTTATCCATTTAACATGTTTATGCTATCAATTTATCCGGGTATCCATTCCCGTGTATAGTATAGTGTTGGTTCCGTTTTTGCGGATCATCCAGTTTTAGCGAAAACTCTGCCGAAAATTTTGTAGAAATTCAAAAAGTTGGACAAATTTTGACTTCTAGGTTGTGTCTATAACTCTATCAAGAATTTTCTTATCATTCCTTTGAGTCCATATCTATTGTTGCCACATGTGTTATACCTCATACATGCTTATGCTTATATTGTGATCATGTTATGTGTGATTTGGAGTCCCCTATAGAGGCTGGACATTGGACACACAGTCCGGTCGCGTGTGATACTACCTGTCTGGGGGATACAGCCCCTCTGGTCCAGGCGGGAGTTGAAACGCCTAGTGTGATCAGGTGTCATTCACACACTCTGACCAGATAGACTAGATATTACTGGCTGGGGAGGATATAGCCCATAACACCCGCCAGGTTTGTTATATACATGTATATAGTCACAGTATGCACTGCATGATTATACATGAGGCTAGTTCAGGTTTTCAGTTACCTGATTTGGGGGGATACAACCCATAACAAAAGATAGGTACTAGTTCAGATATTCAGCTACCTGTTTTGGGGGGGGGGGGGATATAGCCCATAACACCAGACAGGTACCAGTTCAGATAACAGTCCAATTTTAGCTCAGTACCAGTTATCAGTTCTCAGTTATCAGCCACCAGTTCTTAGCGTCAGTATCAGTTAACAGCTATCAGTTTAAGTTTCTAGTTACCAGTTAACAGTCATATTACAGTTATTTATCAGTATAGTTCAGTTCAGTCTTCAGTTTCAGATTCAGCTAGACTTCCGTTTATAATCAGATCATGTTTAGTACATTCTTCAGATTTCCACCTACATTGCTATGCTCCAGCTCATATTTACATATTTATATTCCAGCCTTACAGTTTCATTCAGCTGTGATATATTATATGCTCATGCCTTACATACTTGGTACATATCATACTCACGCCCTTTTATGGGGCGCTGCGTTTCATGCCGCGCAGGTACAGATAGATCAGCGCTTGAGCCACATTAGTAAGCCATCTACCAGCTATTGGAGTCACTCCGCTTACTTTCGGAGTTCACTACTTTTGGTATGTTGTACAGATGTCGAGTAGGTATGGCGGGGCCTTGTCCCGTCCTTTGTATATTCAGTTCAGCACTCTTAGAGGCCTGTAGATATGTCCCTGTGTGGTTCTGTCAGTATGTTATGTATGTCAGCTTATGTTAGCCTTGTCAGCTTTTCGCATTGCATAATTCTTATCAGCTAGGTTTATGTTTTTCTCGTTTATTAGTTATACTCATGGTTAGCAAATTATCAGCAGGATTAGTAAGGATTGAAACTTAGTGTTGGTCATCCGTCGCGACCCTCAGTTGGGTCGTGATATTTGTAGGCACCAAGTATTGGCTAGAAGCATCTTGAGTGACCTAAATGAGCATAACATGAAACCTCTGTTAAGGAAGGTAGAAGATCAAGGGTGGTTGAACCTCTTTGCAAAGGAGAACATATTTCTGTATGATGAGGAGATCAGGGATTTCTACATAAATTGTAGAATAGCTGCAAGAAGAGTGTTCTCAGTTGTCAAAGGAGTGGAAATAAAGTTTGGAAGAAAGGAGTTGGGAGTAATTCTTGAGGTCCCTGCTAAAGGTTATTGCAGGTACATCAAGTGGAAATGGCCAAAGAGAACTGATTGTGTAACTCCTCTGAGTGTTGTGAAGAAATTCTCTGGAAAGACTAAACTCAAAAAGGAAAGAAAAGTTGAGAAGAAGGAGATGGAACCTGCACATCAGTTGCTCTTTGAATTTGTTCATAGGTTTCTGTTTCCTAGAGGGGAAAGGAAAATTGAGGCTTGTGCTCTTGACTTGACCTATATGGACCTGTTGGATAGAGGAACAAGGATCAATCTGCCTGGTCTGATCATCAGACACATAAAGAGGATTGCTGATACTGATCAAAAGCCACATTCTTTGGTGCATTCCTACATCCTGCAGCTGGTCTTTGAGCACTTTGGGGTGCCGTTGGAAGATGGGAAGAAGCCAACTCTACATCAGATGTTTGGCCAAAATGTGCTGAAAAACTGTGACTTCTTCAAGCAGAAGAGGTCATCCAAGAGGCCAGTGCAAGTCAAGCAAGAGCAGCCTGAGGAAAGTGAAGACTTTGGTCCTAATGAAGCAATTGCAGCAGTGAAGGAATTGAAGCAGCATGTATTGGAAGTAGATGAAGAGAATGATAAATGGAAAAGGTAGTTGAAGGTGAAGGATCAAGAAATTGATCGCTTGAAGGTCGAGTGTCACAAGCAAGAGGCCGAGCTGGTGGTAGAAAGGGCCAAGAATTCAAGGAATATTGAGGCACTTGTCAAGCACTTCAACCTGGAGACCTAAGTCCTTCCCACTTCCTTCCATGGCCTTGTCCAATTCCCTGCTTTCCTTCCCTATATATCCCCTCTTGATGTGTGTTTCTTAAGACGATTATTTGATGTTGTGTACTTAATTGGGCTGTGCGTTTGTCACGCCCTGGATAATTGGTTTTATGTTTTTTTTGTTTGAATTGGGTCTGATCTATAATATATCTGGTTCTGGTTGGGCCCTTAGCCTTATTCATGTGTGCTTCAGTTGACTTGATTGCCTTGTGCTCTAGACTGGATGATACTGACTTGTTCTTGCAGGATTATGAATCTTTTCGATGATGCCAAAAGAGGGAAGAAGGAAATAATGGGGTGTTTGTGACCTAACTCATCTATTTTAAATTTTTCAAATGTATTTTTGCTTCTGTGCTTTTGGGGTTTTTTGTATGTCCAGGTTCTTTGGCAACATTTATTTGTCATCATCAAAAAGGGGGAATTTGTTGAGGTGAATGTTTTGAAGAATGACAAACGAAGGACCCATTGGTTCTGGAGGAGAACCTAGTCCTTATGAAGAAGGGCACGACTGATCGAAAAGATTAAGGGTTGTAAATCCTTGCAGAACTAGGAAGAGTGGCGCGTGAACGAGTATGCATCCTAGTCAGCTAAAAGAGGTTGTGCCGTGGCTGTGTCTTTGAAGTATGAATAAGAGTTGAAGTTAAACAAGGAAAGAGACAAAGGAAATCTTGTCTTACCAAAATTACAAGGTTTTCTTTTGGAATGCGACTAGGGTTTTGAAAAGCCATTATAAAAGCTAGTAATTGAGGCAGCCGATATTCAGTTATTTACAAAGAGAGTTGAGAACAATACAAAGGTGATCCAATAACTTTCAAAGTGACTTAACTGGAGAAGACAACTTTTGACGGCTACATAGTTAAACTTAGATATTCTGTCTAGGTTCTTGTTTTGAAGTTGTCGTAGTTTGTCCTATCATTGTTTTACCTAAATGCTTTCTTTAGAATCAACTGCATTAGGTGAACTATTGTGGGATTACTTTGTAAAGCTAGAGTTTAGCTTTGTTGAGTGATTAGGATCTAGAGTGTAGCCCCTTGGTTACAGAGTTTTGTAATCTAAAATTTGCTCTTTGTGTTAGTGGATTGGTTCAAAAATCCCAGAGTGTGGATTGTGGTTTTTCTCCTTTGAGCAAGGAGTTTTCCACGTAAAAATATTGTGTTCCGTGAGTTTGCAATTTGTGTGTGTTGTGGTGTTTGTAGTGGAAAACTGTTGCGACAAGAACAAGGTTCGTGACAGTTAGAGTCTGGTTCTTCAAAGAAAATTGGAGGACACTATTCAACCCCCCTCCCTTCTAGTGTCCATAGGAGGTGCTTAGATTATAACAGAGAATAAACTACGTTTACAATTCACATAACAATACATCTTCAATAAACAAAATCAGATTGGTTGTCTTTACAAAACTTCTCAACCTTGCCTCTTTCTTCTTCTTTGCTTCACCTGTGATATGAAAGCTTGATAACCCCTCAGCAAAAACCTGCTTAATCATCTTGTTATATTCATGTGACGGACGTTTGGTGTCTTGGAGAGTACTGACGCAAGAGTTATTCATATGATGCGCTAATCCAATTAGTAGTGCTTGTTTTGATTGTTGATGCCACTGTTTCTTGATGTTATTCATAATATGCTTCGAACCTATTTCTGATCCAAACTGCAAAAAGTGCAGATTTTGTATGTTGAATTCTCCATTGATGAAGCTAAGAAGCTTCCAGATCAGTGGAGCTAAGAAGAGCAGCTAAGAAGAGCAGGAAGAGAGAAAAGTAGTTTTAGAGAGAGAAATTTTCTTAGCTGGAAATGAGCATACAAAGTCCAAAATAGTAACTACCTTTTCTAACTACTTCTACTTATACATCACTAACCGACCTATCAACTAACTATTTAATAATTAATTCAACTCCTCACAACTCTCCTACCTATACACTTTAGTCCCCTAATCTATTTACAATGCTATATTTCAACACCTCCTTTCAAGCTAGGTGGTGGTGTGAAAATATTCAACCGCCCTAGCTTGGAAATCAGATAATGATGTTGTGCTCCTCCAAGTGCTTTTGTCATTAAATCTGCTTCTTGCTCACTGCTGGTCACATACTGGGGATACACCATTCTTTTCATCACCTTTTTCCTTATGAAATGGAAATCAATTTCTATATGTTTGGTCCTTTCATGAAAAACTGGATTGTTTGCAATTGTATGGATGCTTTGCTATCACTATAGAGATATATAGGTGTAGAAACTTCTACATTCAGATCCTTGAATAATCCTAGTAGCCACATCAACTCAGCAACAGTTGAAGTCATGCTTCTGTATTCAGCTTCAACTGAACTCCTTGCCACTGTCGGTTGTTTCTTTGACTTCTAAGAAATCAGTGATCCACCAAACTTTACTATATACCCTGTGATTGATCTCCTTGAATTTGGACAGCTTGCCCAGTCTGTATCACGACATGCCACAATTTGCCTCTACGAACCTTCATGAGTACTCCATGTCCTGGCTCATTCTTCACATACCTTACTATTCTATGAGCTGCTTCCAGATGTGACCTCTTTGGTGCTTACATGAATTGACTCAGAGTTTGCACACTGTATGCAATATCTGGTCTTGTTACTGTCAGATATAAAAGTTTTCCAATATGTCTTTGGTATCCTTTGACATCTCCCAGCTCTTCATCATTAGTCACTCTAAAAAGTTTATCCAATTCAACACATGTCAGCTTCTAATTTTGTTCTAAGAGAGTGAGAGCAGTTTTGGCTCCTGCTAAGCCCAGTTCAGCAATAATCTCCAGTGCATACTTCCTTTGACACAGTAGAATGCCCTTTTGTGATCTACACACCTCAATGCCAAGGAAATATTTCAGGGTCCCTAAGTCTTTGATCTTGAATGCCTTATGCAGTGAATCTTTGGCATCTTGAATAATCTTTGCATCATTGCCTGTTATCAATAAATCATCTACATAAACCAGAATAATGACTCGTTTTTGACCCCTTTGCAATGTGAACAATGAGTAATCGTGTTGACTCTGTACAAAACTAGCCTTGAGTAATGCCTCAGTGAGCTTCAAGTTCCACTGTCGAGAAGCTTGTTTGAGGCCATAAAGGGAGACTACACCATGTTCCCCTCTTGACTACCAAAACCTGGAGGCATTTGCATATATACTTCCTCATCCAAGTCACCTTGGGGGAAAGTATTATAAACATCCATTTGGTAAAGATTCCAATGATGCATAGCAGCTAAAGCCATGACAGCTCGCACAGTTACCATCTTCACAACAGGGGAAAAAGTTTTTTGATAATCTAGGCCTACTTGTTGGCTGTAACCTTTTGCCACAAGCCTAGCCTTATATCTTTCAACTTCTCCATTAGATTTGTACTTGATTTTATATACCCACTTGCACCCTATAGGTGTCTTGCTTTTGGGAATATTAACTACCTGCCAGGTTTGATTTTCAACCAATGCAGAAATTTCTGCCTTCATGGCATCCACCCACTGTGGGTCCTTCATAGCCTCTTCATAGTTCCTAGTCTCCACTTCATGTAAAGCAGCAGCTAGATATGACTTGTAACCAGAAGAAAGAGAACTGTAGCCAATGAAATTGGACAAAGGATACAAACAGGTAGAAGCCTTAGCTAGCAAAGTAGGACACACATAGTCTTGTGTCCATATAGGTGGAGCTGATTTTCTAATTGACTTCCTGACAACTGGCTCAGGTTGCTGTGAATGTTGAACTTCATCATGAACACCTGAAATGCCATTTTCCGCAGAACTGGGCATGTTGTCATCTCCATTATGCAGCATGTCTGCATCAGGAATAGGAAATTCATGGTCTAGGTCACCTGCATCCATTGTTTCATGCTGGCCATGATCTGCATTTTGTATCTCTTCTGCATTGCTTGTGGGAGAATGATACTGAGAAACATCAAGTCCTCCTTGAAGATCAAAGAAGAGTGGGAGAGCATGCCCTTGTTTGAGTAGTTTGAAAGGAAATATACTCTCCATGAATGTGACATCTCTACTTACAAAAAACTTCCTATCATGAATAGCATACAACCTATATGCCTTTTGAGTTGAAGAATACCCCATATGAACAGCTGCAATTGCCCTTGGAGAAAATTTATCAGTCCTTTCGGTAACAGTTGCAAAAGATAAACAACCTAAGTTCCTTAAATGTTGCAATGAAGGAGATTGTTTGTGAAATATTTCATATGGTGATTTCCACCCAAGAACTGAAGAAGGCAGCCTATTACTGATATGCACAGCTGTAAGTACACAGTCTTCCTAGCAATGCAGGGGAATATGACCCTGAAACCTTAATGCTCTAGCCATCTCCAAAATATGCCTATGCCTCCTCTCCACCACTCCATTTTGCTGGGGAGTGTGAGGACAACTACTCTGGTGCACAATGCCATTCTCTATGAGAAAAGTGCTACACTCAGTACTAAAAAATTTAGCTCCATTATCAGTTCTGAGAATTTTGATTGATTTCCTAAACTGTACAGACACCATTTTCATGAATCCTTTCAAAAGAATACTAGCATCACTCTTCAATTTCATCAAATACACCCAGATCATTTTAGAACAATCATCAAAAAGAGTTATAAAATATCTATTTCCATTGTAAGTTTGCACCTTGAAAGGACCCCAGATGTCTACATGTATCAAATCAAACACATCTTTTGGCTTATTTCTACTTAGCTCAAAAGGCTTTCTAGTCTGCCTAGCAAGAGGGCACACTGTACAATTATTAAAAGAGCAATCTTTATTCCTAGTAATGTCATTCTGCAATTGTGTTATTTTCTTCATTACTCCAGCAGGTACATGTCCTAACCTCCTGTGCCAAGTATGACTATCTACTGACTTCTCTTTTTGTGCCAGACAGGACTTTATTTGTGGATGCTTCTTGATATCAGGACCCTTAGGGAGTAGGAGATACAGACCATTTCTTTCTTCACCAATCTCCTTCACCCTCCTAGTGTACAGGTCCTGGAAAACATAAAATTTTGGAAAAAATGTCACTGAACAATTTTAGTTCCTATGTCAACTTAGACACTGACAGCAAATCGTACTTGAATTCTGGCACACATAGGACATTACTTATAAATTCTCCTACTGAAACAACATACTCTCCTTTATGTGTAACTGGAACAGTCTTACCATTAGGTAGATGCACCTTATCTTTGATGCAATCACTTACCTTACTGACATGAGTCAACATGTGATGATTTGAGGCCATATGACTTGTTGCCCCTGTGTCTATTATCCAAGAACCATTACAATGATTTTTTGTCATACATAAAGTAATGTTACCTGCTATATTGGCGGCTGGATCCTCTTCTTTCTGCTTCCCCATCATCCTTAGGAGATGGCCATACTGCTCCTCTGATAATAGATTTTTTCCAGATTGGGATGCATAATTGCCTTCAACTTTGTTATTGCTCTGTGAGTTACCAATATCAGCTTGTTTATACCCTTGAGAATAATAGCTAGGACCAGGAGCATATAGATTTATGTGAGGATGATAACCAGTGTTTGGTGCAAACTAATAGCCATTCTGACTGTAGTTTGAATCAGGTCTGCTATAGCCTTGACTATAACCTTCTCTCATGATTCCTCATTCATAATCAGCAGTATTTGATAAATTGAACCTGCTACTATTCTGATAATATCCATGTCTTCTCCTTGAATTGTTCTCAAAGGCAGAGCCATTGGACTGTTGATCAGGAACTTGTCGATGTAGCTTATGTCCAGGTGGATAACCATTCAATTTATAGCAACGGTCCCTCACATGGCCTTTGATCCTACAGCGATCACACTTAACATTCTCATTTCTCCTAGAGTTCTGATATTTGTTTCTCATACTTAACAAAGTAGTTGTTCCATCACTTTCACTTGTCACATTAACATTATTTACTATCTTTCTCTGACTTTCTTCATGAATAACCATAGAAAAATCTTTACCCACAGTTGGTAATGGTGTCATCAGTAAAATCTGGCTTCTCGTGGCACTATATGACTCATTCAGCCCCATGAGAAAATGAAAAAGTTTGTGTTGTTCTAAATGTTCTATGAAATCCTTAGATTTGTCACATGTACAGCTAGGTGGAGGTACTAAAGATGCATATTCATCCCATAACAATCTCAGCTTTGAATGATAAGTGGAGACAGAAGATATACCATGACAAATTGTGGCTATTTCACGATGAAGGTGATAGATGCGGCTTCCATTCACTTTATCGAACCTATCTTTCAGATCTTCCCAAACAACACGCGCATCTTCAGCATAAGCAATGCCACTCAACAATTCCTTTGTCACGGTATTCATGATCCAAGCTAGTACAAAAGCATTACATATTTTCCATTCATCTGCTAATTCCCCTTCGTATTGATCCTTAGTGCAGGATCCATCTATAAACCCTAATTTTTTCTTAGCTCGCAATGAAATTCGCATTGCTCTACTCTAAACTGCATATTTCTCTGCTCCAATTAACTGAACAGAAACCAGCATCAACCCAGGTGAATCTGAAGGTAGCAAATATAAAGGGTGACGGTGATCAATTGACACGACCCGGAATCCGGCTAGGCCGTGCGGCCACCCGACATCCTCCCCTAGACCCGTCGGGCGAACCCTTACCAGTTAAATTAGGAAAATAAATATAATCCAATTCATAAATAAAAACAAGACTTAGAAAAAGTACAGACATACTGATACCTCTAAGCTGTACAAAAGAAATTACAGCTGACTACCCAACATACTAGGTTTAGGGCTATCCAGACTAGACATCTAAGAGTACAAAAGAAGAAAAATGCCTTCTGAAGGGAGCAAAATACAACTGAAATAATAAACATATATCTGGTGGTCATCCGGAATAAAAGCTGGCTCACCCTGACAGCTGAAGTCGTCTTCGCTCCTTCACAACGTGGCGAACTCAATCCTAGAGCGAACCTGCCGAAACGAAACAGATAGACAAGAAACAAACAACAAATAAGGGTGAGTCAAAAGGACTCAATAAGTGGGGCAGACTAGCCACCTCAAAGTATAGGATAACTAGCCAGGGAGAAAAGAAACAGATAAACCAAATTCATCTTATTTAAATTATGAAAAGCCAGAGCCAGATAATAACTGGAAACACGTATGGAATCATAAATTCATTAACAACCAGGAACATAAGATAGCCAGAACATATAGGTATCCCGAACATATCAACAATCAGAAATACATCCTGTTGCGGCGTGCAACCCCATCCATATATTCATCCTGGTGCGGCGTGCAACCCGATCCATATATTTATACCGTTACAGCGTGCAACCCGATCAATATATTTATACTGTCGCGGCGTGCGACCCGATCCATATGTTTATATGTCGCGGCGTGTGACCTAGAATACGAGCCAGAAATATATAGGCAAACTGAAATATGTCCATAACATGGTATACATACCGCATACATAAAACACAACCAATACACACAATAGTCAGTATGCAGTGTAATGAGATGGGATGAATGCGGTACAATGCAATGCAGTCATATATGCCTGATACCTATATCCGGTGCGGGACTCTCATCGTCTACCAGGAGATATATGCAAAGATGACCCTTTACCGGCTCGGGACTCTCATCGATTACCAGGAAGTATATGCAATGATGACCCTTCACCAGCTCGGGACTCTCATCGATTACCGAGAAGTATATGCAATGATGACCCTTCTCCAGCTCGGGACTCTCATCGATTACCGGGAAGTATATGCAATGATGACCCTTTACCGGTACGGGACTCTCATCGCCAACCGGGAAGTATATGCAATAATGACCCTTCACCGGTGCGGGACTCTCATCGCCAACCGGGAAGTATAAGCAATAGTGACCCTTCACCGGTGCAGGACTCTCATCGCCAACCAGGAAGTATATGCAATAATGACCCTTCACCGGTGCGTGACTCTCATCGCCAACCGGGAAGTATATGCAACAATGACCTCTCCCCGGCTCGGGACTCTCATCGATTACCGGGAGGTATATGCAATGCTCAAAACCAGAGTGCAATGCTCATATGCTCAATTCAATACCAACAACAGGGCATAAAATATAATATACAATGTAAATTCAAAGCTAAGGCGTAATGAGTACGCCTATCGGCAGCTACACACGTAAGGAATACGTGGTAGAAAATTCACGAGGCCAAGTGCCTCCAAAGAAATGGATATAAACACTTACCTCGTTCCAAAGTTAACACTGCTACCCAACAACCGCTTTATCCTTTTGGATTCATTGCCAAACGATCATGCTGTATTCAATAAGCAGAAAAATATATCAAATTAGGCGAAAGGCTTCATTCCTCACATCTTAGGGCAATCCGGTTAGGAACCTGATACCCTATTCGCATACGGAATACGCAGGCCAGGCTTATGTACAGGGTTTAAGGTCACATAACCAAACCCTAAATAAATTACATTTATATGTTGCTCATAACTCACTGAGTATGAATATATAATCAATTCCATTATCGGGGTCCAATTGACCCTTTAAACTATCAGTTGAACTCATTAAAACGATGTCTAATATCCCAATTTTTACCGTCAAAATATATTCAAACACACATAATAAACTCAAATAATGCATTAAGATAATTACCTGAATGTTTCAAGGTAAAAATTCTACTTTTCTCCGGCTTTTTTTCTCATTTTCTGGCATTTTTCTGTTTCATTTCGTCATTCTCGTTTTCTTTCTGTTGCTATCGTTCAACTCTCTATATTTCTCTATATGCTAAAGTTCGTCTTTAGCTAAGGACCCACCACCTTATTTCCCATTTTCTTTCTTTCTTTTGTCTTTTTCTATTTATTTTATTTTCTATTTTATTTTATTTTCGTATTAAAATTAAAATGCAGTCCTACGAAATTCGGAATATTCCCAAATTTCGCATATAAGTTATACAAAATATATGTAACATATTCGCTAAGGCGGATCTCAAATCGAATTCCAGAAACTCAAAATACAAATTAAATGGAAAAAGGTCAAATTATTTAACTTTCGACATTTTAGCGGAAACTAGCCGAACAACATCGAAATTCACTTTCGAAAGTTCACAAAAGTCACAAATAATCATACGAACCTAACGGCGCTTTCGGATTTCGAATCGGAGCTCATTCGCCAAAACCGAGCTCGAAAATCTCTTTTTAATATTTATCGACATTAAAAACTGAAACCTTTTTCCGATGCCTACCAAACGAGGTCTGATTTAGCTCAAATTTTATAGACAGGTCCTAATGGACATGACAAATATTTTAAAATTATCGGCACGCCAATCGGTGTCCTCACTTCCGAAACGACTGACCGAGGTCGTTTCATTCTCCTCCACTTATACTCTCGTTCGTCCTCGAACGAGCCTAAGTTTAAAGCAAGATTCACGCAGATAACAAGAGAACTTACACAACTTTCATAAACTATTCCACGGATATTATCTCATGATTACAGAATCAGAATTATGGCACGCACATCAAACCCTTGGATAATAACATAGCTGGATAATATCATAATGCCATTGCCCAGCTTATTCTGACTAAGCTGATCCTTCCTCGATCACGAGATGAGAGTTCTACATTTTCGAAACAAAGATACACGAAACTCTGTATGAATTAATATGATTCTGCCGGTGAATCACCTCGTCGATATACTTTTCGATATAGAACAAGTCGATGCAACAAAGAATTAGCTTACGCTTCAGCAACGCCTTAGAGATTTAATATTATGATTCGGTATCAGTTGGAGGAAGACTCCTCCGCTTAGAGCATAAACTCATACAACTAACTTGAATAGAAATAGTCATCCTCGCACAACCTGCTGGATTAAGGAAGACTTGGCTAAATAGAGAATGCGGCTCAGACCTGAGCTACCAAATTACTCTCTCGAGTTGCCAAACAGCTGCAACTCTCGAGTTCATAACTCCATACATTTTCTATAAGCACCACCGCCTGATGGATCAAATCAAACGTCAAATGACTCCTCTCATTACCCTTAGTAGCTTTAAAACACAACAATGTGCTGATACGGCTACCTTGACCCGCACTCTGGCTCAACACGAGGAACATCACAAGCAGCTACTAACTGCCCGTGCTCATTAGTGCCGGACGAAGAAGAGATGGCAATGGACTAAGGATAAGAATAATTAGAGCTTCAGAAAGCTCATCTTTTTATTTTCTTGGCTGCTAGAGCTAGACTACTTCCGACTCAGGCTAGCCAAAGAATCAGAATTGAAGAAATAGATATTAAATGAAGTTTATGGAAAAACATCCATGCCAATTTAACCTCCCAATAAGAAGGAAACTCTGACAATTTAGCAGAAACCCTTTTTATACCGAGACAAAATTATAGAATAACATGACTCTACTAGCTCCTCGAACCATGAGGAGATACGTAGATCGAGTATTACTTACTAATCACTTTACACTGGAAGAAACAATGATGCATTCTATTGGTGACGGGTAAGAATCCCATCATCCTATCGACAGTGAATTCTAAAGAGAGATATATTGACTTGACATAATAAGAGAAAGTGGTACAACAGGGTGCCAAGCAGACAACACCGACACTTTCTCAAATTTCTCATATTTGAACTAGATCAACTAGAAGGATCTCAGAAATGCCAGGAATAAATCATACAAGAAGCTCACCCCTCTACCGCAACCGATTCTTAATAGAAACGACATCCAAGGAAACCATCGAAACATGATAAGACACACCATTTCCAGATCGATCGAAAGAATCCAATCTTACTCACATTTAAGGGAAGAAGAAATACATGGGTCTACTACATCGGATGCCTCAGCATCCTGCCAAATTGGCAGTTCATAGAACTGCCTCTACAGCTGAGCTGAGCCGCTATCCTGATAATTACTTCTAGAAGAACTACTGCCACCATGCTCTCGACCTCTACTGGATGGTGGCATTTCTCTGGCGGATTGAGATCTAAATCAACTCCCCTGCGACTGCGCGACGAGAGAAAAGGCGACTGCCTACTTGTCGTAGTAAGGGAAAACTCCTCAAAGGATAACCAGACTCATGACAATGATAACACCTTTCCGCTGAAAATGGAAACTGGACAGATTATTGCTAGCTACAAAGAAAAAACTGAGTCTATCTTGATGAACTACTAGCGCACTTTAAGAATTACGCTCTACAAGCTGAGATAACCTGGCAGGTGACTTCCCGAAATAATCAGAACTCTTACCTCTAAATGTGGTACCATGGTGCCCACCAAGGCCGTAGGATCTCTTGCTCTCCCACTCTAAGTTATGGTACGCCTAATACCTTTGAGCAATATAAACAACAACATAATAAAGTCCCGACCTTAATCCCTCGAGCCATCTGGGACCTCACGGGAATGGGAAAGGTCATCAATAAATCATTGAACATTCTCGGAAGGTCCATGGACTAGTTCTAGTGCATATCCAGCCATCCTAAAGAATTTAATCTCATATTATAAAATCCGACAAGCTACCCATCCAATCAACTCAAATTACCGACTCGTTTCATCTCGTTCGCTACGCGAAAGGAACTTTTCCACGAATCTAGAAGAAAAATCGAACCAAGTAAGCTAATAAGAGAGCGGTCCACCAATTCAACGCTGGACCCCTGAAACTGGAAAGTAGAATAATCAACACCATACCGCTCGATATAATCAAAAGCCTGAAGGATACGCTGACATCATTTTATTTTTAATAAAAAAACTTGCAACGGGATTATTTGATGCATGGCCTAAGAACATCGGAAGGTTCAATTGGGTAAAATAATACAACCTCTTCGGACACTCGGACTGAGCTATTACCTGGGCTAGCTAACCAGCCAGAATATTAAGAGGCACAACATATGCTGCCTCCGGAACATAATTTACTACGAAAACATCAAGAACTGAATCAGGAGCTCCCTGAGACCGAATTCTCTGCATTTGCGGCAACCTGATAAGCTGCCTAGAGAATAATAGGTTCTTGCGGTATCTGTGTCACCAAGATTCTCGTAAAAGCATCGTAGAAAGAGCCAAGGGAACCACAAGGCCCTGTTCCCTTGCCCATCGCGAGCTCGTACGGCTGGAACCTCTGTAACTAGATCGTCAGTACAATCAAAACACTCGGGGCTTCGTCAGTGCTAACCCCAGGCCAGACTGCTTCGTCTTGAACTCATACCGTTTGCTGATTCATCGCACGAGGGTTCACAATTACCACGAAGGAATTAACGAATTTACGAAAATACTTTTGAACCCTAGACCGACGCACGATCAAAAATGAAGGAAGTGAAACATCCTAAATGCCATCATAGCCTCCCGTAGATAAGTACGGACATCTACGTACCCATCAGCGAGACTCTACTAGACATTGACTTAGTCTGGATAGACTCTAAACCGGGCTCTGATACCAACTGACACGACCTGGAATCCGGCTAGGCCGTGCGGGCACCCACATCCTCCCCTAGACCCGTCGGGCGAACCCTTACCAATTAAATTAGGAAAATAAATATAATCCAATTCATAAATAAAAACAAGACTTAAAAAAAGCACAGACATACTGATACCTCTAAGCTGTACAAAAGAAATTACAGCTGACTACCCAACATACTAGGTTTAGGGCTATCCAGACTAGACATCTAAGAGTACAAAAGAAGAAAGATACCTTCTGAAGGGAGCAAAATACAACTGAAATAATAAACATAAATCTGGTGGCCATCCGGAATAAAAGCTGGCTCACCCTGACAGCTGAAGTCGTCTTCGCTCCTTAACAACATGGCGAACTCAATCCTGGAGCGAACCTGCCGAAACGAAACAGATAGACAAGAAACAAACAACAAACAAGGGTGAGTCAAAAGGACTCAATAAGTGGGGTAGACTAGCCACTTCAAAGAATAGGATAACTAGCCAGGGAGAAAAGAAACATATAAACCAAATTTCTCTTATTTAAATTATGAAAAGGCAGAGCCAGATAATAACTGGAAACACATATGGAATCATAAATTCATTAACAACCAGGAACATAAGATAGCCAGAACATATAGGTATCCCGAACATATCAACAATCAGAAATACATCCTGTTGCGGCGTGCAACCCGATCCATATATTCATCCTGCTGCGGCGTGCAACCCGATCCATATATTTATACCGTTGCGGCGTGCAACCCGATCAATATATTTATACTGTCGCGGCGTGCGACCCGATCCATATGTTTATATGTCGCGGCGTGCGACCTAGAATACGAGCCAGAAATATATAGGCAAACTGAAATATGTCCACAACATGGTATACATACCGCATACATAAAACACAACCAATACACACAATAGTCAGTATGCGGTGCAATGAGATGGGATGAATGCGGTACAATGGAATGCAGTCATATATGCCTGATACCTATCTCCGGTGCGGGACTCTCATCGTCTACCAGGAGATATATGCAAAGATGACCCTTTACCGGCTCGAGACTCTCATCGATTACCGGGAAGTATATGCAATGATGACCCTTCACCGGCTCGGGACTCTCATCGATTACCGGGAAGTATATGCAATGATTACCCTTCACCGGCTCGGGACTCTCATCGATTACCGGGAAGTATATGCAATGACGACCCTTCACCGGTGCGGGACTCTCATCGCCAACCGGGAAGTATATGCAATAATGACCTTTCACCGGTGCGGGACTCTCATCGCCACCGGGAAGTATATGCAATAGTGACCCTTCACCGGTGCGAGACTCTCATCGCCAACCGGGAAGTATAGGCAAAAATGACCCTTCACCGGTGCGTGACTCTCATCGCCAACCGGGAAGTATATGCAATAATGACCCTTCACCGGCTCGGGACTCTCATCGATTACCGGGAGGTATATGCAATGCTCAAAACCAGAGTGTAATGCTCATATGCTTAATGCAATACCAACAACAGGGCATTACATATAATATACAATGTAAATTCAAAGCTAAGGCGTAATGAGTACGCCTATCGGCAGCTACACACGTAAGGAATACGTGGTAGAAAATTCACGAGGCCAAGTGCTTCCAAAGAAATGGATATAAACACTTACCTCGTTCCAAAGTTAACACTGCTTCCCAACAACCGCTTTATCCTTTTGGATTCATTGCCAAACGATCATGCTGTATTCAATAAGCAGAAAAATATATCAAATTAGGCGAAAGGCTTCATTCCTCACATCTTCGGGCAATCGGGTTAGGAACCTGTTACCCTATTCGCATACGCAATACGCAGGTCAGGCTTATGTACAGGGTTTAAGGTCACATAACCAAACCCTAGATACATTACATTTATATGTTTTTCATAACTCACTGAGTACGAATATATAATCAATTCCATTATCGGGGTCCAATTGACCCTTTAAACTATCAGTTGAACTCATTAAAACGATATCTAATATCCCAATTTTTACCGTTAAAATATATTCAAACACACGTAATAAACTCAAATAATGCCTTAAGATAATTACCTGAATGTTTCAGGATAAAAATTCTACTTTTCTCCGACTTTTTTTCTCATTTTCTGGCATTTTTCTGTTTCATTTCGTCATTCTCGTTTTCTTTCTGTTCCTATCGTTCAACTCTCTCTGTTTCTCTATATGCTAAAGTTCGTCCTTAGCTAAGCTAAGGACCCACCACCTTATTTCCCATTTTCTTTTTTTCTTTATTTTGTCTTTTTTTTTAATTTTATTTTCTATTTTATTTTATTTTCGTATTAAAATTAAAATGCAGTCCTACGAAATTCAGAGTATTCCCAAATTTTGCATACAAGTTATACAAAATACATGTAACATACTCGCTAAGGCGGATCTCAAATCGAATTCCAGAAACTCAAAATACAAATTAAATGGAAAAAGGTCAAATTATTTAACTTTCGGCATTTTAGCGGAAACTAGCCGAACAATATCGAAATTCACTTTCGAAAGTTTATAAAAGTCACAAATAATCATACGAACCTAACGGCGCTTTCGGATTTCGAATCGGAGCTCATTCGCCAAAACCGAGCTCGAAAATCTCTTTTTAATATTTATCGACATTAAAAATTGAAACCTTCTTCCGATGCCTACCAAACGAGGTCTGATTTAGCTCAAATTTTACAGACAGGTCCTAATGGACATTACAAATATTTTAAAATTATCGGCACGCCAATCGGTGTCCTCACTTCCGAAACGACTTACCGAGGTCGTTTCATCAATAATGTTCACAGTACTTGAAGAACTTGGTGCATTCGCCATTTTTTGATTTCAATAAGCTTTGAAAAAATTTATGTAAATTGATAGAAAATTGGGTATAGAAAGGGAAATTTTCACAGAGAAAAAGAGATTCGAGGATTTTTCAGATAATTCGATAAAATGTAATGGATTCGCCTTAAATTTCACAATCCTAGCTCTTATACCATGTTGAATTCTCCATTGATGAAGCTAAGAAGCTTCCATATCAGTGGAGCTAAGAAGAACAGCAAGAGAGAAAAGTAGTTTTAGAGAGAGAAATTTTCTTAGCTGGAAATGAGCATAGAAAGTCCAAAGTAGTAACTACCTTTACTAACTACTTCTACTTATACATCACTAACCAACCTATCAACTAACTATTTAATAATTAATTTAACTCCTCACAACTCTCCTACCTATACACTTTAGTCCCCTAATCTATTTACAATGCTATATTTCAACATTGTACATGAAAGAGTGAGATGATGAATGCATATGTTGAGTGTGTTTATATAGGTGTTTACTATTAAATGGAGAAAAAACCTTTTCAAATTCTACAATTAAGTGAGCTATTTACAAACTTGTAACTGATAAGAATTAAAGAAAGAGGAGTCATTGACTCTTAAAACGTGTGAATTGATTTTATAACGGAAACATCAAGTATCTATATCTATATATATATTAAAAGGAGTGTTGTAGCCAATCATGTTTAGCCAAGTGTCAAAGCTTGATTGGAACACCTATTGTTAGTTAGGACAATAATTAGTTATTAGTTAATGTTAGTTTGTTTAATCAATTTCAAAATTTGAATTTAAAATCTAATTTAAAATTTATTATTAATTAATCTAATTTAAACCTAAACACTTTCTCCTCAAAAAATTAAATTTAAATTAAAGAAAAAAATAAGAACAAATTGTATATTTAGGAAAACTCCTTCCTTTCGGTTGAGCAGTTTTGCCCACGTTATAGTCCTCCTATCCGATTTTCAACACATGATAATGCTACAAGTTTTAAACAAACTAAAATCAATGATAAGATTTGAATAGCAGTTATAAAAAAGAAAGCAATCATCTATGTGAAAACTACTTCCTTTGCACGACGTGGTGCAGTTTTATCCACATCTTCCTAAAATTCTCTTAAAACTGCTCCCTTCATGAATGTGGCTTCTTGTCTCTAGGTAGTTTTCTCCTTTCAGTTTACGTGATCATTATATTTAAAGGAGAGTAATAAAATTCACTGGAATCGATGAAGAGGGGTTGAAGTCGATATAGGAGGCCATCAACAACATGATTTGACCCATTGGCTCTGGCATAATAATCTTTGTCTCATTTTCTGAACATAAAAACTAGCCCTTCGAGGAAGCAGCTTTACTAATTATTTTAAGTAGAGCAATTTCTTGAATGCAATTTCCATAAGGAGTTACAGCTCTGTAAGTGGGTTGAACTTTAATTTTGATTTAGTATGATATAGTTATGTGATGTTTTAGAATTATTTTCGAGGTAGTAGTGTTTTCATTAGTTTCAAAAAGAGTACTAGAAAGTATCAGGACTGTTTTCTAGATTATAAGGAGGTAGTATCAAAATATTATTTAAAAGAGGATGTAAAAACTTTGGATTGCAGTGTTAGAACTTCAGTCTTATGCACAAGCCATCAATGTGCTCTCATTTATCTCGAAAGTTGGTTTTAATGTAGTCATATTAATAAAATTTTAATAGCACACACTAATATTTTCTTACGAGTATGAACATTGATGTCAAACCAATTGAGTAAGTGATTGGAGAAAACAGTCAGAGTTAGCCATAGCTAATGAGAGCAACTTTTGTAGCAGTAGTTGCTTCGAATTTGAAGAACTTCACCGCTTCCGTTCTTCTACGTTTCTGCTTTTCTTTTCTCCTTTTTATGCTCCAAGTTATTTGTATTATGGTGCTTTCAAAATTGTGACGAGCTTAATTATGCAAAATTTTCGATATGTTGAAGTATCTATCAAGAAAAAAGCTTTCGATCCACTCTACCAAAAAAATTTCGTATTGATTGTTCTATGTGATAGTCATGTATTATATTTGAACGAAGCTTTTGATTTGGTACAGTTTTATCTTCTTTGAGTTTTCCTTATATGCTTATGTCTTTTTATTTCAAGAAGCTTCTTAATGGTTTTTTCATATTTTTTAAGGGTTAAAACTTAGAATTTGATATACATTTTTTTGTTGGAATGTGTTTTTGTTACTAAGAGGAAAAGAGCAGGAGAATATTTTTGGATCGTTTAGTTTTACATAGGCAATTCTATTAGGGGAATAAGCTGAAGGAGATGGGCTAACAATATACAAGATACATATACTGCAAGTACAAGGGTGATTTTTGCAATATGCGTATGTAGAGATAGTGCTATTATCAACTATTACAAAACCAGATGTTATTTTGGTGAATTCTTAGCGTCCGTGCTATCTTTGATTAGCTAAAGCAATATGTAAGGTATATTATTTCGTCCACCCAATTTTGAAATATTTATGTGAGTTGTTCCTATTACTTTTTTTTTTTTTTGCCTTATCAGTATTTATATTGTTGGTTGATTAACATTAACATTTATGAATGTCTTTTCCTCAATTGGCGTTGCAGATTTTAGAATTGAGATGTGGTATGTTTCTAAAGAAAATATACCCGCACAAGGAGATTTTTAAGAAGACAATGGGCATAGAGAGATAAGACAGTTGTTTTGAAGCAAAATGCTACTCAATTCATTAGCTGAATGATTCATACCTTCTAATTGGATTAGCTTGAGACGGAAGATAATATAAAGAGTATATGTTAAGTTGTATCCTCTCCAAGGTTGAGGAAAATAAAAAAGGAGTAGGCAAATATTGTTCAAGGTAGAGAAATATGATAGAACAATGAAGAGATACGAAATATATATTTATAATTGAAGAAGCATCTTTACTTTCGTTCTTTTTCTTTTTTAAAAAGTTCTTTTCTCTTCTCATTTTCCTACTTCATCCTTACATTGGGTAATTTTAGGGAGGGGCGTAAAGAGCTTCCATGGTTCTTTACTAATTTCTCTCTTCATATGCTCACAAATTGTAAATATCGTTATATATCTTCATAATATTTCTTACTAATCAAAATACTGAAATTTGCGTGCAGCTAGATTTCTTTCCTAGCCATTAGCACTGACTTAAAGTAGTGATTCTGGTGCACATATGATTAAGTTATGTGCTATTTACAACTTTTGATACTGTAGTACCACTAATTTATGCCGACAATGTAAATGTAGGAAATAAAAAGTATCTTCTGTTAGACGTTTAAAAGTTCTGACTGTTTTAATGACATTTAAGGTAAGACTTGAAATTATGTGAACGGGAAAACATCAAAATTGTATGAGTGAGATCAAATTCATCAGTTGTATCTTTTCAATTACGTATATAGAAAGAAGAGTTGTCAATATGCTTTTGCCAAGTGACATGTTCCTAAATATCCAAATTACAATTTTTGAAAATTGTTAATAAGAAATGTTACAACTTTAATTAACAATACACACAGGGAAGACAATTTAGATTTTACTTTCTTTATATGTAATGAGTTAAAAATGAAATAATTGATTTACTAGAATAATATAATAGAATTAACAAAGACAGATGTAACAATATAAAAATCAGAACACTAATAATTGATTTTATGTGTGCAAATTTATGATGAATTTATCTAAAAATATAGTAAAAAAGAGGAATATAACACTACAAATCCAAATAAATGTATCATATGTGTATATATGTCTAAGGTGCTTCTCAGAAAATGAATGAGAGATGGGTCTAATAATTAGTCCTCCAAACTTCGGAACTAAAAAATTTAAGACAATAGTGAAGAAGTTGTTAGCTTTACTAGACTTGAGATGTGTCTATCTTCCGCAATCGATGATTAGAACAGTTCTACAATGGAAGTAGAATTGCAAATTCAAAAATAGCTAAATATGAAGTTGAGAAACCAATATTTACACATGAAAAATGTTGTGATGCTTTTTCATGGGTGACAAGTTGAAAGAGGCTTGAGATCTTATTTTAAGATGATGATGGTCAAATAACAAATGAACCTTGAATGCATGTAGCATTATGTGTTTCCACAATTTCTTATTGTGGCATTGTTTACGAGTGTGTTTAATTCCGTGCAAAGAGGAAAACAATTAGGGAATCACAATGAAAATACGAAACATCATATCAAAATTTTATAATGTTACGTTGATTAACCGCGCATCGCGCGGGTACTATACTAGTAAAGATTTAAATGAGGGAAGGGAATTAATTAGAGAGAATGGAAAGATAGAAAGAAATGGTGAAAATCTTAGAAAAAAAATAAATGTGAATGAAGGCCAAAGAGAGCCGATAGTACAGTTCAAGGTGCCGATAATTCATCGGAAAAGACGAGCTAGTGGCATTTATGCCAGACCAGAGCGTGCCACATCACCCTTTTTGAGCCCAACATTATATAATATATAAATTGAAAAATTAAAACAATGTGAAAAATGACAAGTATAAATGAACAGTAATTTTCCGTTTTGGAAGAAAGATATATGATGAAAAGATACTATAAAAATCGACTATAATAGCGGGGGAGGAGAGAAAATAGGTGAAACTAAAGAAAAAAATGAACTTAAAGAAAAAGAGGGTTAAAATAAAATGATCATCATACTGTAACATTTTGGGAGGATAATATCATATGCTCCATTTGTTGCCTTTGTTGCGTCGCGATACCCTTAATTATCGTCTTTGTGGAGATTTGCTATGATTGAAGAGAGTTATATGGTATTTTCTAGAAAAGTTGCGTCTCCTTTTCAGCTAGTGCTTGCTGTCGCGTCATTTTTAATCTGAATATTTCTAACTATTAGTTGGACGAACTTACGTAATTGTATAAGACTAGTTGTAATTGATCTGCATCTTATTCAAATAAAATTAGACTATGAATAATTAAATATTCTAGGACAGATCAGATACCCATAAAATTAGATTGAGATTAGTGAGTTCTTTTTCTTTAATGCTCGATTTGATTCATTTTTTAAAATGAAATCAAATTAATATCATGTCAATTAGCTAACTACTCCTATTATATTCAAACCAAATTATTTTACACTCCAATTAAGAAATGGGTTAAGCATATAATATTCAGTTTTGCTCAGTTTCTTTATTCGAATATAATGTTAACCAAAAAGTTGTTTAATGAGTTAATGTCACATATTTGAGTCTTTTATTACTATTAAAAACTCCTACATGATAATTAAAGTGGGATCCCAAGAATATAAAAATATTTTAAAAAGCTACCTCACATTTTCAATGAGTGGCGGTGTAAAAATAGGTTAGAATTACTTTTTGAAATAATTTTCCTAAGTTGAGTGACCTTTTAGGACCAACCAAACTAAAATCTATCTATATCTATATATATATATATAAAAACAAAAAATGCTTAGGACAACATGTAGAATAGGACATTAGGACAACAATTAATGTAATAACATTTGATTTAAATTCAAATGGGATGATAAGATTAAGTATTTTTAATTTGAATGAAGACATAGTAAATATTTTTGAAAATATAACCAACTACCTTATCTTAATCTTATCTCCAAATAGCAGTTTAAGGATTTTGTTTTCGTTTTGAATTTTCAAAATGAGATAGATAACTACCTTATCCCGTGGTTATTAAGCAAGTATTTGAATTGAGATAACTATCTATTTTTTTCGTATTTTATCATTATCTAAAAGAAGTTACTCAAAATTACTCAAAATGAACCACTACACGCAGTTAAATAGTAGTGGCATGAAGCAGTTTTTGTGTGGACTAGAACTTCTTTTTACTTTGTGATACGTCAACTAATCTTCTGCAGTGTTTGGCAAAACAAAAAAAAAAAATCTTCTTCTCACAGTTGCACTGATACAATAAAGTGATTTAGTTTTTTCTCTATATCTTCTTTCTCACCTTTTTTTCTTTTCTACAGGTTGACTCATCAAAGTTAGAATTCCCTATTAATAGAATTTGAGGGTTTGAGTTGTGCGACTTGAATTGTTTCTCTATTCTAGATGTATTATATAATCTTCTTAGTATTAGTTCTACATGTATCTTTACATTTTTTTACATGGTAATTGAAATTTGATAAACGGGATGATACAACTTCATATGGGGGAATAATGGGATCTATATGTGTGTATTTGCTTAGGATTCATAACTGTTGGAACATGGAGAAAGCGATGTAGTGTTTTTCTTGTTTATATCCTAACTATCCTAATAATTTTTTTTACAGTTTATTTTAGATAGAGTTGGAAATTTTATTAGTCCTATAGGGCTTCAACAACTAATAATTCATTAGCTATCCTTGAATAGCTATTACTGTATTAATGGTTGATTTATATCAAAATTAAAAGTTGGTAGCTTTTTTAGCAAATTTATAAAATAACTTCTCCATTTCTATTTTAAATTAATTCAAAATCACAACTCATATTTCAGGTTGTTTGTGTCACTAACCGTCAAAATAAGAAAAATCACAACGTAATTGATACAAAAGAATCCCTTGATATGTTGTTAGCTCTTCTCCGCGCATCGCGTGGGTGCTATACTAGTCTATATATATATAAAAACAAAGAACGCTTAGGACAACATGTAGAATAGGACATTAGGACAACAATTAATGTAATAACATTTGATTTAAATTCAAATGGGATGATAAGATTAAGTATTTTTAATTTGAATGAAGACATAGTAAATATTTTTGAAAATATAACCAACTACCTTATCTTAATCTTATCTCCAAATAGCAGTTTAAGGATTTTGTTTTCGTTTTGAATTTTCAAAATGAGATAGATAACTACCTTATCCCGTGGTTATTAAGCAAGTATTTGAATTGAGATAACTATCTATTTTTTTCGTATTTTATCATTATCTAAAAGAAGTTACTCAAAATTACTCAAAATGAACCACTACACGCAGTTAAATAGTAGTGGCATGAAGCAGTTTTTGTGTGGACTAGAAATTCTTTTTACTTTGTGATACGTCAACTAATCTTCTGAAGTGTTTGGCAAAACAAAAAAAAAATCTTCTTCTCACAGTTGCACTGAAACAATAAAGTGATTTAGTTTTTTCTCTATATCTTCTTTCTCACCTTTTTTTCTTTTCTACAGATTGACTCACCAAAGTTAGAATTCCCTATTGATAGAATTTGAGGGTTTAAGTTGTGCGACTTGAATTGTTTCTCTATTCTAGATGTATTATATAATCTTCTTAGTATTAGTTCTACATGTATCTTTACATTTTTTTACATGGTAATTGAAATTTGATAAACGGGATGATACAACTTCATATGGGGGAATAATGTGATCTATATGTGTGTATTTTCTTAGGATTCATAACTGTTGGAACATGGAGAAAGCGATGTAGTGTTTTTCTTGTTTATATCTGACACAACCCGAAATCTAGTTAGGCCGTGCGGGTACCCGACATCTTCCCCTAGACCCGTCGGGCGAACCCTTACCAATTAAATCAGGAAAATAAATATAATAATTCATAAATAAGGACAAGACTTTAAAAAAAATTTACAGACATACTGATACCTCTAAGCTGTACAACAGAAATTACAGCTGACTACCCAACATGCTAGGTTTAGGGCTATCCAGACTAGACATCTAAGAGTACAAAAGAAGACAAATACCTCCTGAAGGGAGCAAAATGCAACTGAAATAAATAACCAATAAACTGGTGGCCATCCGGAATAAAAGCTGGCTCACCCTGACAGCTGAAGTCGTCTTCGCTCCTTCACAACGTGGAAAACTCAATCCTGGAGCGAACCTGCCGAAACGAAATTGATAGACAAGAAACAAACAACAAACAAGGGTGAGTCAAAAGGACTCAATAAGTGGGGCAGACTAGCCACCTCAAAGAATAGGATAGCTAGCCAGGGAGAAGAAAAACAGATAAACTAAATCCATCTTATTTGAACTACAAATAAACCAGATTCCTCTTATTTAAATTATGAAAAGGGCAGAGCCAAATAATAACTGAAAACACGTATGGGATCATAAACAGCCAGGGACGTAAGGTAGACAGAACATATAGATATCCTGAACATGTCGACAATCAGAAATACATCCTGTTGCGGCGTGCGACTCGATCCATATATTCATACTGTTGCGGTGTGCAACCCGATTCGTATATTTATGCTATTTCGGCGTGCAACCCGATCCGATCCATGTATTTATATTGTCGCGACGTGCAACCCGGGATACGAGCCAGAAATATATAGGCAAACTGAGATACAGTATACATACCGCATATAATAAACACAACACGATAGTCACACAATAGTCAGCACGCGGTGCAATGAAATGGGATGAATGAAGTATGATGCAATGGTGTCACATGTGCCAAATAGATGGAGCGGAATCCTCCTGCTCCGGGGGCGGAATCCTCCTACCCTCAATATGATGCAATGGAGCGGAATCCTCCTGCTCCGAGGGCGGAATCCTCCTACCCTCAATATGATGCAATGGAGCGGAATCCTCCTGCTCCGAGGGCGGAATCCTCCTACCCTCAATATGATGCAATGGAGCGGAATCCTCCTGCTCCGAGGGCGGAATCCTCCTACCCTCAATATGATGCAATGGAGCGGAATCCTCCTGCTCCGAGGGCGGAATCCTCCTACCCTCAATATGATGCAATGGAGCGGAATCCTCCTGCTCCGAGGGCGGAATCCTCCTACCCTCAATATGATGCAATGGAGCGGAATCCTCCTGCTCCGAGGGCGGAATCCTCCTACCCTCAATATGATGCAATGGAGCGGAATCCTCCTGCTCCGAGGGCGGAATCCTCCTACCCTCAATATGATGCAATGGGCATACGAATGCAACATGATGCAATAATAATCCATCACCAGCACGGGAGTCTCATTGACAGCTGGAAAGTGTATACCAACTCACAGCCAGAGTACAATGTTCAGATCCTCAATGCAATACCAACAACAGGACATAACATATAATGTATAATGTAAATCCAAAGCTAAGGCGTAATGAGTACGCCTATCGGCAGCTACACACGTAAGGAACACGTTGTAGAAAATCCACGAGGCCAGGTGCCTCCAAAGAAATGGATATAAATACTTACCTCTTCCAAAAGTTAACACAGCCTCTCAATAACCGCTTTGTCCTTTGGTTTCATTGCCAAACGATCCCACTCTATTCAATAAGTAGAAAAATATATCAAATTAGGCTAAAGACTTCATTCCTCACATCTTAGGGCAAACCGATTAAGAACCTGATACCCTATTCGCATATGCAATACGCAGGCCAGGCCTATATACAGGGGTTAGGGTCACATGACCAAACCCTAAATAAATTACATTTATATGTTGCCCATAACTTACTGAGCACGAATATATAATCAATTTCATTATCGGGGTCCATTTGACCCTTTAAACTATTAATTGAACTTATTAAAACGATGTCTAATATCCAAATTTTTACCGTAAAAATATATTCAAACACACGTAATAAACTAAGATAATGAGTTAACATTATTACCTGGATATTTTGGGGTGAAAATACTACTTTTCTCCGGCCCCTTTTTTCATTTTCTGGCATTTTTTTTTCCATTTCTGCGCTTTCTTTCCGTCTCAGCGTTCTCTGTTCATTTTTGTTTCTGTATGTATGTACTTATGTTTCTCTCAAAAAACGTTGAAATGCACAGGGATACATATCCCACAACCACCGCCCACTTTTTTAATCTTTTGCTTTCCTTTTTGTATTTTGTCTTTTCTCCTTTTTTTTTCTTTTTTTTTTCTTTAAAATTCGCTACTACGTTAAAAATTAAAACGGTACCCTACGATAGTCGAAATAATTCTAAATTTTGCATACAAGTTATACAAAATATATGTAACCTACTCGCGAAGACGGATCTCAAATTGGACTCCCGAAACTCAAAATGCGAATTTAAATGAAAAAGGTCAAATTATTTAACTTTCGGCATTTTAGCGGAAACTTGCCGAACAACATCGAAATTCACTTTCGAAAGTTCACAATGGTCATAAATAATCATACGAACCCAACGGCGCTTTCGAATTTCGAATCGGAGCTCATTCGGTAAAACCGAGCTCGAAAATCTCTTTTTAATATTTATCGCCAATAAAAACTGAAACCTTCTTCCGATGCCTACCAAACGAGGTCTGATTTAGCTCAAATTTTACAGACAGGTCCTAATGGACATTACGAATATTTTAAAATTATCGGCACGCCAATCGGAGTCCTAACTTCCAAAACGACTGACCAAGGTCGTTTCATTCTCCTCCACTTAAACTCTCGTTCGTCCTCGAACGAGCCTAAGTCTAAAGAGAAATTTGCACGGATAACAAGAAAGCTTGCCCGACCTTCATGAGCTACTTTACGGGCATTATTTCCTGATTACAGGATCAGAATTATAACACGCATATCGTACTTTTGAAATAAATTATATCTGGATAATATGATAACATCATTGCCCAACTTATTCGGACTAAATTGACCCTTCCTCGATCACGAGAGGAGATTTTTCCTTTTTCGAAACAAAGATACATGAAACCTTAAATGGGTTAACACGATTCAGTCGATAATCACCTTTTCGATATACTTTTCAATATAGAACAAGTCGATGAAACAAAGAATTAGCTTACGCTTCAGCAACGCCTTAGAGATTTAATATTACGATTCGGTATTTTGGAGGAAAACTGCTCCACTTAAAGCACAAACTCATGCAGCTATTTGAATAGGAATAATCATCCCCGCACAACCTGCTGGACTAAAGAAGATTTAGCTAAAAGCTGAACGTAGGCAGACCCAAGCTACCAACTACCCTTTCGAGTTGCCAAACAGCTGCAACTCTCAAGTTCACAATTCCATACCTTTGCCGTAAACACCACCGCCTGATGGATGGTACTTCGATATAAAAATTTCGGCAGAGTTTCCCCTGAAACTGGATGATCCGCAAAAACAGAACCAGCACTATACTATACATGGGAATAGATACCCGGATAAACTGATATCCAAAACAATAATATGCTTACCTGGCTACAATAACACGTACTCTGGCTCAACACAGGGAACGTCACAAGCGGCTACCAATCGCCCAAGCTCACTAGTGCCGGACGAAGAAGAAATGGAAATGGATCGAGGATAGAAATAATTAGAACTTCAGGAAGTTCATCTTCTTATTTGCTTGACTACCAAAGCTAGACTACTTCCGCGTCAGGCGAGCCAAAAAAATCGCAATTGAAGAGATAGACATTAAATAAGCTTTATGGAAAAACATCCATACCAATTTTAACCTTCCAATAAGAAGGAAATTCTGACAATTTACCATAACCCTTTTATAACCCAGATAAGCTCATGGGATAACATGACTCTACAAACATCTTGAACCATGGAAGACACATAGATCAAATATTACTTACTAACCACTTTACACCGGAAGAAACGATAACACTTTCTGATGGTGACGAATTGGGATCTCATTATCCTACCAACACGGAATTCCGAGAAGAAAGGTATACTAATTTGATATAATAATAAAATGTGGCACAACAAGATGCCAGGCAGACGATACCGATACTCACTCCCAAATCTCTCACATTTAGACCAAATAAATTAGTAGGGTCATCATAGATGCCAGGAATAAATCATATCAGAAACTCACCCCTCTACCGCAACCGATTCTTAATAGAAACGACATCCAAGGAAACCATCAAAACATGATGAGACACATCATTTCCAGATCGATCGAAAGAATCAAATCTTACTCACATTTAAGAGAAGAAAAAAATCTCAGGGTTTACTATATCGGACACCTCAGTATCCCGCCAGACAAGCAGTTCATAAAACTGCCTCTGCGGCTGAACTAAGCAACTACTCTGATAATCACCTTCTGAAGAACCACTGCCACCACACTCTCAACCTCTACCGGATGGTGGCATTTCTTTTGCTGATTGAGGTCTAAATAAAATCCCATACGACTGCGCAGATACCTGATGACGAAAGAAAAGACAACTGCTAACTTGTCGGAGTAAGGGAAAACTCCTCAAAGGATAGTCAGACTCACAACAATGATAACACCTTTTCGGTGAAAATAGAAACTGGACAGATTATTGATAGCTACAAAGAGAAAACTGACTCTGATCTTGACGAACTACCTGCACACTTTGAGAATTACGCTCTACAAGCTGAGATAATATGGCAGGTGACCTCCCAAAACAATCAGAACTCTTACCTCCAAATGAGGTACCATAGTTGCCCACCAGGGCTGTGGGATCTCTTGCTTTCCCGCTCTAACTCTTCCCGCTCTAACTTATGGTATGCCTCGAACCTTCGGGCAATATTAACAACAACATCAAATGAAATCCAGACCTCAATTTCTCGAACCATCTGGGATTTCAAGGAAAAATAAAGGTCATCAATAAATTTTTGAATCTCTCAAAAGACTCATGAACTAGTTCTAATGCATATCCAGCCATTCTATAGAATTCAATCTCATATTCTGAAACACCAACAGGCAAACCGACAGGCTACCCTTACCAATCCACTCAAACTGGAAACACTTTTCATCTCGCTCGCTACTCGAAAGGAACTTTCCACGAATCTAGAAGAAAAACCGAACCAAGTTAGCTAATAAGAGAGCGGCCCACCAATTCAAGGCTGGACCCTGAAACTGGAAAGCAGAATAGTACACAGCATATTGCTCGAGATAACCAACAGCCTGAAGGATATGCTGACATCATTTTATTTTAAAAATTTACGCAGGGATTAACTGATGCATGGCTTAAGAATATCGGAAGGTTCAACCGCGTGACATGATGCAACCTCTTTAGGCACTCGGACCGAACTGATACCTCGGCTAGCTAATCAGCCAGAACAATTAGAGGTACAACACATACTACCTCCGGAATATAATTTACTGCAGCAATATTAAGAACCATAAAAGGAGCTCCCTGAGATCGAACGTCTGCACATGCGGCACCCTGATAGGCTGCCCCGCGAATAATAGGTTTTTGCGGTATCAGCGTCGCCAAAATTCTCGTAAAAGCATCGTGGAGAGCCAAGGGAACCACAAGGCCCTGCTCCCTTACCCATTGCGAGCTCGTACAACTGGGGCCTCCGTAACTAGGTCGTCAGCATGATAAAAACTCTCGGGGCTTCGTCAGTTCTAGCCCCACACTAGACTGCTTCGTCTTGAACTCATACCATTTGCTGATTTGTCGCACGAGGGTTCACAATTACCACGAAGGGATTAACGAAAAATACTTTTGACTCCTAGACCGACGCACGATCAGAAAGAAGGAAGTGAAACTTCCTAAATGCCATCATAGCCCCTCGTAGATAAGTACGGACGTCTACGTACCCATCAGCGAGACTCTACTAGACACTGTCTTAGTCTGGATAGACTCTAAACTGGGCTCTGATACCAACTGACACAACCCGAAATCTAGTTAGGCCGTGCGGGTACCCGACATCTTCCCCTAGACCCGTCGGGCGAACCCTTACCAATTAAATCAGGAAAATAAATATAATAATTCATAAATAAGGACAAGACTTTAAAAAAATTTACAGACATACTGATACCTCTAAGCTGTACAACAGAAATTACAGCTGACTACCCAACATGCTAGGTTTAGGGCTATCCAGACTAGACATCTAAGAGTACAAAAGAAGACAAATACCTCCTGAAGGGAGCAAAATGCAACTGAAATAAATAACCAATAAACTGGTGGCCATCCGGAATAAAAGCTGGCTCACCCTGACAGCTGAAGTCGTCTTCGCTCCTTCACAACGTGGAAAACTCAATCCTGAAGCGAACCTGCCGAAACGAAATTGATAGACAAGAAACAAACAACAAACAAGGGTGAGTCAAAAGGACTCAATAAGTGGGGCAGACTAGCCACCTCAAAGAATAGGATAGCTAGCCAGGGAGAAGAAAAACAGATAAACTAAATCCATCTTATTTGAACTACAAATAAACCAGATTCCTCTTATTTAAATTATGAAAAGGGCAGAGCCAAATAATAACTGAAAACACGTATGGGATCATAAACAGCCAGGGACGTAAGGTAGACAGAACATATAGATATCCTGAACATGTCGACAATCAGAAATACATCCTGTTGCGGCGTGCGACTCGATCCATATATTCATACTGTGGCGGTGTGCAACCCGATTCGTATATTTATGCTATTTCGGCGTGCAACCCGATCCGATCCATGTATTTATATTGTCGCGACGTGCAACCCGGGATACGAGCCAGAAATATATAGGCAAACTGAGATACAGTATACATACCGCATATAATAAACACAACACGATAGTCACACAATAGTCAGCACGCGGTGCAATGAAATGGGATGAATGAAGTATGATGCAATGGTGTCACATGTGCCAAATAGATGGAGCGGAATCCTCCTGCTCCGGGGGCGGAATCCTCCTACCCTCAATATGATGCAATGGAGCGGAATCCTCCTGCTCCGAGGGCGGAATCCTCCTACCCTCAATATGATGCAATGGAGCGGAATCCTCCTGCTCCGAGGGCGGAATCCTCCTACCCTCAATATGATGCAATGGAGCGGAATCCTCCTGCTCCGAGGGCGGAATCCTCCTACCCTCAATATGATGCAATGGAGCGGAATCCTCCTGCTCCGAGGGCGGAATCCTCCTACCCTCAATATGATGCAATGGAGCGGAATCCTCCTGCTCCGAGGGCGGAATCCTCCTACCCTCAATATGATGCAATGGAGCGGAATCCTCCTGCTCCGAGGGCGGAATCCTCCTACCCTCAATATGATGCAATGGGCATACGAATGCAACATGATGCAATAATAATCCATCACCAGCACGGGAGTCTCATTGACAGCTGGAAAGTGTATACCAACTCACAGCCAGAGTACAATGTTCAGATCCTCAATGCAATACCAACAACAGGACATAACATATAATGTATAATGTAAATCCAAAGCTAAGGCGTAATGAGTACGCCTATCGGCAGCTACACACGTAAGGAACACGTTGTAGAAAATCCACGAGGCCAGGTGCCTCCAAAGAAACGGATATAAACACTTACCTCTTCCAAAAGTTAACACAGCCGCTCAATAACCGCTTTGTCCTTTGGTTTCATTGCCAAACGATCCCACTCTATTCAATAAGTAGAAAAATATATCAAATTAGGCTAAAGACTTCATTCCTCACATCTTAGGGCAAACCGATTAAGAACCTGATACCCTATTCGCATATGCAATACGCAGGCCAGGCCTATATACAGGGTTTAGGGTCACATGACCAAACCCTAAATAAATTACATTTATATGTTGCCCATAACTTACTGAGCACGAATATATAATCAATTTCATTATCGGGGTCCATTTGACCCTTTAAACTATTAATTGAACTTATTAAAACGATGTCTAATATCCAAATTTTTACCGTAAAAATATATTCAAACACACGTAATAAACTAAGATAATGAGTTAACATCATTACCTGGATGTTTTGGGGTGAAAATACTACTTTTCTCCGGCCCCTTTTTTCATTTTCTGGCATTTTCTTTTCCATTTCTGCGCTTTCTTTCCGTGTCAGCGTTCTCTGTTCATTTTTGTTTCTGTATGTATGTACTTATGTTTCTCTCAAAAAACGTTGAAATGCACAGGGATACATATCCCACAACCACCGCCCACTTTTTTAATCTTTTGCTTTCCTTTTTGTATTTTGTCTTTTCTCCTTTTTTTTTTTTTTTTTTTCTTTAAAATTTGCTACTACGTTAAAAATTAAAACGGTACCCTACGATAGTCGAAATAATTCCAACTTTTGCATACAAGTTATACAAAATATATGTAACCTACTCGCGAAGACGGATCTCAAATTGGACTCCCGAAACTCAAAATGCGAATTTAAATGAAAAAGGTCAAATTATTTAACTTTCGGCATTTTAGCGGAAACTTGCCGAACAACATCGAAATTCACTTTCGAAGGTTCACAATGGTCATAAATAATCATACGAACCCAACGGCGCTTTCGGATTTCGAATCGGAGCTCATTCGGTAAAACCGAGCTCGAAAATCTCTTTTTAATATTTATCGCCAATAAAAACTGAAACCTTCTTCCGATGCCTACCAAACGAGGTCTGATTTAGCTCAAATTTTACAGACAGGTCCTAATGGACATTACGAATATTTTAAAATTATCGGCACGCCAATCGGAGTCCTAACTTCCGAAACGACTGACCGAGGTCGTTTCAATATCCTAACTATCCTAATAATTTTTTTTACAGTTTATTTTAGATAGAGTTGGAAATTTTATTAGTCCTATAGGGCTTCAACAACTAATAATTCATTAGCTATCCTTGAATAGTTATTACTGTATTAATGGTTTATTTATATCAAAATTAAAAGTTGGTAGCTTTTTTAGCAAATTTATAAAATAACTTCTCCATTTCTATTTTAAATTAATTCAAAATCACAACTCATATTTCAGGTTGTTTGTGTCACTAACCGTCAAAATAAGAAAAATCACAACGTAATTGATACAAAAGAATCCCTTGATATGTTGTTAGCTCTTCTCTGCGCATCGCGTGGGTGCTATACTAGTATATATAAAAGGAGAGTAGTAGTTGTATTAGTTAGCATAGTAGTTAGAAAAATAGTTAGGACAAAATTTGAAATGTTATGTAATAACATTACTTCAAAGTGAAAGATAAGTTTTTTAAGTTAAATGTGGTTAATCTTTTTATATTTTTAGATGTCACAGTTAAGTCAATTGTTTAATTTGAATAATTTTATAAAGATTTTATTGGATTGAGTTTAGTCAGTTCAAAAATTTGAATCTATATCTATATCTATCTATATATATATATATATATAAAAACAAAGAACGCTTAGGACAAAATGTAGAATAAGACATTAGGACAACAATTGTAATGACACAAAATTCAAATTTGTGTAGAATAGGACATTTGATTTAAATTTAAATTTAAAGATAAGTGTTTTATTTTTTAAATTTTAAATAAAAACATAAACATGCTATCTTCTCTTATAACTATGAAAAGCACCTGTAGGTTTATATCGCATTCTCAAATTTAAATTGGCAAGGTCTTATCTCTAAATTTGTTTCCAAGACTTATCTCTAAATTTAAAAATAAAATAATAAGGATAAGATAATTTTTAAAACTTTTATCATATAAGTAGTTACACAATGGAGTCTTTTTTAAAACTAAAGAAGGTTTTCGAGGACTCCTCCTTTATTTGAATTTGAACGAGAGTATAAGAATTAAGATTGCTTTCAAGGATTTAAATTCTGACTAGATTTATCCAAAATCTTAAGCACGCCCTCTATTACAGCATATAAATCTTCTCAAAGATAAACATTGGACTCTATAAAAATTCTTAGAGATATTCATCCAAACTAATTAAAATCTATATAGATAAAATAAATTTTAGTTTTTGAGATATATATAAATATAGATACATTTGGAGAACCCTACCCGTTCTGATCTTCTACCTTTATGTTTTGTTCCTTTTGTGGTCTGCTTTATTTGCATTCTGCTGCCTTTAAAATTGTTCTGAGCTTATTTTTTTTTATTGCAGGACTTTCAACATCTTGGCTAAATTTTTTGTTGTAATTGATTTGGTCTATGTGATAATGGAAGAGTATATTTTTGGAATATTACTTCTTTAAAATCTATCTGATTGAACTAGCAAAGCTCCAGTTATTTACTGAATTAGATTATTATTAAGGTTTTCTGTGGTATTTTTAAAATCATTTATTATATTTCTGCTTATTTATCTCATAGCTTATTCTGTTTACCTTGGTTCTATATTTTATAGGATTGTGGTCATGGATTACAAATGCACTCATCTTTCGGTGGAGAGAATTTCCTTAAAAAAAAAATTGTAGGTGAGTGTTGTAATGTATTCATACGGTGGGCACATGCTATTAAGGTACTTCTTCATTTCTTTTACTAATACATTAAAATTTTAACTTACATTTGGCAATAATATATAATACTAAAAAGTGAATGTTGTATAGCAAGGAATTGTTGAAATCTATATATATATATATATATATATATATATATATATATATATATATATATATATATATATATATATATATAAACAAAGAACGCTTAGGACAAAATGTAGAATACGACATTAGGACAACAATTGTCATGACATTTGATTCAAATTCAAATTCAATTTAGAAGATAAGTGTTTAAAAAGATAGCTATTCCTCTATATATAATAGGATATTAGTTATCTATGCAATTTAAAATGCAGGATAAGATATATTTAAAAATTGTGTAGATAATTACTTTTTTTGAAAAACTATAAGAAAAGTCATTGAAATTCAATAGAATCAAGAGATGAATGCAAATTCAAAGGTTTCATGACTGCAAATTTGAGCCAAATACTGAATTTGCAGTCATGAAACCTTCATTCATCATAATTATTACACGGGGTTTCATTTAGCTGAATCAATTTCTACGTATGATGAGCAGTCTTTTTTTTTCTTATGAATATATACGCTATTTGTTAATTTGCATATCTTGCTCAATCATTCATATTTCATATTTGAGAATTGAGATGATGTCTTCCAATGAGAGAAAGATATTGACAAGGATATTCTCAAAACGAGAATTGTCCTCATCATGTGGTTTGGATATAGATCGGTACATTTTATGGGTATTTTGAAGAGATAAAATAATTTTTTTAAAGGATGAAATTACTCTATTCATCAGCTAAACTATTTCTTCACGATTTTTTTTTGGTTATCTCTATAGATATTTGTAACTAGCTTCCAACAGTGAGCCAACATGTGTTGATTTGTGAATGAATCATCATGTATGTAACTACTTTGTTTTTCAACATCAGAATATTAAATTTAATAAAACGTGCAGCTTTAGGTTAGTAACAATTGATATTATTGTGTGAGATTTTATAGAGATATTAAATATACCGTATAAATTTTTTGTTGTAATTATTTAAATCATAAAAGATCTATTCCAAATTTAATAATTATATGGTATTATACAATTTAATATCGTACACTTTTTTTCTTGGTACATCAATTGTTTCAACGATGTAATTGTTAAAATTTCAAATTAAATTAAATTTGTTCAAATAAATTATAAATTAAATGATCATGCTAGATTTTCATTAGCTTATTGCCAAACATTCATATGTTTCTTTTTAACTTATGTATTTAGATTAATTAATAAATCTACTACATTATATGACAAAATCCTTTAGTTTTGACCTGTTTTGTGAAACTCTAAGTCCCGTAAATTCATGATAGTATCTAGGAATTAGGAGTACAGAGATTGCTTGGATATAGGAAGTTTCAATCAATTTCTATCAAATGGGAGGCAACAATTTTTCGCACAAAATCGAAGAAACAAAGTAGAGGAAATTAGATCATGTATTCAGCTTGCCTCCACTCTTGAAAAACCGTAAACATAGTAAAATAGATCTAACATGTAGAAAAAGAAAAATGCAAAGATTTATATACTCGGCAAAGAGCTTTCCCGTAAGAATATACTTGCAACCGATCAAATTCTATCAGCATCACTAATGGATATACTCTTTCTTTAATTAATTATATGTGTTTTAAAATGCACACGAATCAGTTCATTGTCAATATAACTTTTCTGAAAATTTGGAGCTCATGGGTTTCAAGGAAACAATTTCTTAATCAAGGACTTTATGATTAATGATGTTCTACTTCAATCTTTATTATGACTTTACTTATAATATTTAAGTAACCCCTAACATTTACTCTTTTTCATGCTCAAAATATGTTGAAATGTAGTAAATAAAGTATTCTTATTTCAAGTTGATCATTTGATTTCCTTTAATTTCATGGGTTTTTTACTATTAATGAAAAATAGAAATTTTATTAACACAATATGATATAATATGCTAAAACAAGCTAACTTACATTTTAACATGATTAATATTCTTTTATTTGATGTAATTAAACTAACCAAATACTATAGTTTAATTATTTTTTTGGTAATTTCCGCGCATCGCGCAGGTGCTATACTAGTATATATAAAACGAGAGTAGTAGTTATATTAGTTGTTAGGAATGAACTAGGACAAAGTTAGTTATTAATATTGTAATAAGACTTTTGAAAAGAATGTAGTTAATTTTTAAATTTAAATAGGAAGATATTGAAAGCTTAAGTTTTCAAATTTGAACTTAAAGATAATATAAAGATTTTTTATTTGTATTGTATTATATTGTTTTTTGAATTTGAAAAGAAAGTCTTCTAGATGTGGATCACGTAAATGAAGTAGTAATAGATATATAGAGCCAAAAATAAAAATATAGAGTAATTTTTATTCTGTTGAGCGAAACATGGAACATGTATTTTGAGTTTGATAAACCATCCGCTTATCTATGTCCATACATAAAAGGAGAATATTTAAAAGAATGTAGCTACTTTTTAAATAGATTGGATGATTAAGTTTTTTATAAAATTTAAAAAGAACAATGGATATGCAAATAATAAGTGTTTAAAATAAAATGTCCGTATTAGTTACTAATCTTGAATTTGAATTTTAAACTACGGAAGTCCAATTAAGCTATTATCTAAACAAATAGAAAGAGAAACGACAAGAAATAAATAGCAAACTTAGTAGACGAACAAAATGAACCACTACACGCAGTTAAATAGTAGTGGCATGAAGCAGTTTTTGTGTGGACTAGAACTTCTTTTTACTTTGTGATACGTCAACTAATCTTCTGCAGTGTTTGACAAAACAAAAAAAAAAAAATCTTCTTCTCACAGTTGCACTGAAATAATAAAGTGATTTAGTTTTTTCTCTATATCTTCTTTCTCACCTTTTTTTCTTTTCTACAGGTTGACTCATCAAAGTTAGAATTCCCTATTAATAGAATTTGAGGGTTTGAGTTGTGCGACTTGAATTGTTTCTCTATTCTAGATGTATTATATAATCTTCTTAGTATTAGTTCTACATGTATCTTTACATTTTTTTACATGGTAATTGAAATTTGATAAACGGGATGATACAACTTCATATGGGGGAATAATGTGATCTATATGTGTGTATTTTCTTAGGATTCATAACTGTTGGAACATGGAGAAAGCGATGTAGTATTTTTCTTGTTTATATCCTAACTATCTTAATTATTTTTTTTACAGTTTATTTTAGATAGAGTTGGAAATTTTATTAGTCCTATAGGACTTCAACAACTAATAATTCATTAGCTATCCTTGAATAGCTATTACTGTATTAATGGTTGATTTATATCAAAATTAAAAGTTGGTAGCTTTTTTAGCAAATTTATAAAATAACTTCTCCATTTCTATTTTAAATTAATTCAAAATCACAACTCATATTTCAGGTTGTTTGTGTCACTAACCGTCAAAATAAGAAAAATCACAACGTAATTGATACAAAAGAATCCCTTGATATGTTGTTAGCTCTTCTCCGCGCATCGCGTGGGTGCTATACTAGTCTATATCTATCTACATATTATTAAAAACAAAGAACGCTTAGGACAAAATGTAGATTAAGACATTAGGACAATAATTGTAATGACACTAAATTTAAATTCAAATTAAAAGATAAATTTTTAATATAATGTTATTAGTTGTTAATCTTTAATTTGAATTTTATATTACCCTATGTTAACTAATCTAAAAGATTAAAAGATAAATATGAAAGTCCAATTACAGTATTATCTAAACAAATGGAAAAAGAAACACAAGGAAATATAAAACCAATGCATTACTAAAAAGAGGATATAAAAAGAAAAGGATAAGAAATAAAGGAGGCAAGATAAGCATGAATCTGGGAAACCATTTGCTTATAAATATGTTATCCGTATAAAAGAAAAGAAAAAGTTTAAAATGGAAGCCAGTAAGATTAGGAGTCTTTAAAATTTGAAAAGAGCAAAGGATAAGTACAATTTTAAACAAAATGAGAGACCAAGAATTTCGCTTAGCTATGATAAAGAGTATTTGTAACTTGGAAAGACATCTCTTATTTGAATTGAAAGAAAATTTTGAATTAAAAGATTTAACTTTTGAATTTGGTTTGAAAGATAACATAAAATTTGATCTCACTCTCTCATTTTCCTATTTAATCCCTTCAAACTCAAAATAGTGTCAGACATTCACAAAATTCATTGTTTTCATTATTTTGAGTTTTGCCGCTTATAATTCTTTTTTCCTTCTTTGTCTTATGTTAGGCCCTTTTTTCATTCACATGTACATGTTCGTATTTTTGTAAAATTTACGCTAAACATTTCTTTACATTATCTTTATTTGTGGACAGAAATACTGCTGCTTGAAAATTCAACATTGTTGGATGTCATCACTTCTGTCATGTTCTGTTCGCCAGATAAAGCCTATCAATATTCTGATTTAACTGTATTTTTCATGTTTCGACATGTTAAAAAAACTATTGAAATAAGATCTTTCAAGGTAAAGCAACTAATCTACTTCACTGGAACTTTTTTGTTTATTTTTTAATTGTTGATTTGATCTATGTGACAGTGGAGAAATAAATCTTTTATCATGGATTAAAAATACACCTCTCTTTCGTGGAAACAATGGTATTAGGAAGAGAACTAGAGGTATGTGCCATGGTGAATCCAACACTTTAGTTGTTTGTTTGGTTTCTCATCTCTTTTGGTATCCAACTTTTTCTCATTCATCGTGTAATCTCATTTCCTCTTGGTTTTGTTTAAAGGTTTAGTTTCATTATGTCATTCGATAAAGTTGATTATGTATGAATTTATTCATTAATAATTTAAGTGCCTACTTTAAAACATTTCTTTTAGATTTAGTATGTTTATATTTTTTTCATTTTTTCCTTTATCTGCTTACGTACGTATTTTCGATTTCAACATATGCTTCTATCTGATTTCTATCTGTAAGAGTTTAAACTTGGAATCTGTATATTCTTTTGTTAGAGTGTGTATTTGATGTTAGATGAGAAAGAGCAACAAGAAGAAGCTTCTTAGGTATATTAATCGATTAAACGATATTAGTAAAGTTCGGTTCTCATTCATTGCCACAAAAAAGCAATCGAAGGTTGGAATTCTATAAGTCAAGCATCAAGAATGGCTACTCCGTAAGCATCCTGTTTATTGTCTTATAGGTTTCTCTTATTAGTCCTAAATGTTTACATAGCACTTATATTATATTTTCAACTATAAAAAAAAAAGTTACTCAAAATATATCAGATTTTGTGTGGGATTATAACTTCTTTTTTACTTTTTGCTGCATGCACTGTTCTTCTCCAGAGGCATGAACAAAAGTTAATATTCACTCCATTCTTCTCTGATTTACTTCAATAACTGTATAGAAGAAACGATAATTGGTTCATGGATAGATTACGTTTCTAACAGATCAAAGTCTACTTGGGGCGACTTTGTTGGTAGAGTTTTTCTACGTAATACGCTACATTAATACGTTTGTAGTTATAATGTTATGTTTGTGTTACTGCATATAATTTATTTCAAACAATAGGTTTCATTTCAAGGTTTAAACTTCAAATTTGTTTTCTTTTAAAGTTACAATTTTTTTTATCTTTCATTCATTAAAAAAATATTTTTTTGTTAGAGATAATCTCGATTTATTCTCTTTAGTCATGTATTATTGCAGTCTTTGGTGTCTTTACAAAGTGGAGGCTCACATTGAAGTTATATCATGGCGATGAAAGTGATATATCTATCACCAATAACAATGAAATCATGGAAAATTTAGTACCCGTGCGAAGGTATATATGCTGCTACTCTTATTTCTGGTATTTTAATTTGGTTTGAAAATTACATTTAGAGTCTGGCTAATAAATTATTTCTGGAGATAAGATTAATTGGTCATAAACCTAACTTATCATGTCTCTTATTTTCACCATTAAATATAGAATATAGATTATTTAGCAGTTCAAAAAAAAAATCTATTTGACAGCCCATCTAAGGGAATCTAAAAAGAATTAAGTTCAAATTTAACCGGCCAACACTACGATACTATTTTAAAAATTATATCTAATCCATTTTTAACAATCTTCTTAATTTTTCTATTTTTTTATTTTCAATAAGAGATAGGATTATCATTTTCATGACATTCTCAGTGTTTGCTGAGCTGGTCGAAATTGATTTATTAAGAGATTTGATCTTAGTATCAACATATATATATATATATATATATGTCATAAGTGAATTTATACATTAGCATATCAACTTATTAATAACTCTATAATTTTAATATTTGGATTTTAAGGATGGTGGATGGTGCCAAAATTTTAATCATGTTTTCAAAGAAGAATAACAGCTTGAGATCTTCTGCAAAAATGGGCAAACATATTTGCTTATATCTATGGATGATGAGCAACTATTTTGCTTTTTTTTTTTAAACTCTTTTTTTTAAAATGTTCTTCATATATTGTGGAAGCTCCTTTACAGAAGACTAATGGTGCTTGGAATGATCTTGGAAATCATCCAACGTGCAGCCAACCCTATATTTCAGAAAATTGAGATGGCATTTATTAGATTTATTTTAACAATAGAGAAGTTATTTACCTTTTTTTCAGTTTTTGTTCTTTGATATATGTTCTTTATTATTGGCGCCTTGCAAATAAGCTTCCACTTTTAACTTACTCTCATTCATATTTTGCAGACCACTAATAGAGAATTTCGAATCAAGTCTCTTATACTAGAATCTACTATGAAGACGTTACTAATTTTCTGCTATAGTGAAGCAGACCTTATAGATTTATGAAAGTTTGAATGTATGTTATGGGTTCATCTACACAAGCCTATTTAATGTCACAAAAAACTTTTTCTTCAAGTGTATTATTTCTGCATGATCGAGATTGTAAGCAATAACAAACACTTACTTGATGCTAAATTTTACTTTATCTATGAAGTTATCGCACATGATGATATTAAAGTTAAAAAAGTTTCACACTTAGAGTTAGACAAAATGTAAAGCTTAAACATGAAGAATAATATATCACACTCTTCTCTACTTATTTAGTCTATTTTTATTGATTATATCATTATGGCAACAGATTGTTTTGGATGTTTTATGGATTCAATAGTTGCAAGTGGAATCTCAAGGTTACTTTGGCTAAAGAAAATAATAAAAATTGTAGTTTTGGACAAGAATATATAATTGAAAATAATGATACTATATATGGGATTTGATTACCATGGTTGGTGCAGCTTACCTATGAGTTTTGTCAAAGAAGTAGGGATCGTCAAGGTTGTACAATCGATTTCGTTATATGTTTAATGCGGACTGCAATTTAATTAGCTTTTGAATTGTGTTGCTCCCTGCCTTTTATCTGCTAAAAGGAGACTACTCCTTCTCTTTAATATGTAGGTAACTCATTTACAAATATCATTATTAGTTTTTACCTCGTGATGTGATCCATTTGAATTACATGGGAAATGGTTGGGGTGTTCGGAATAGAAGAAGTTTTTATGAATCAAAATGACGCATAGAAAAATTGACCATTTCGTTTCCTCAGTTTTGTGTAATGGCGGCTTGATTTCATGATGTCATGTTGTTAGAGAAACTTACCAAGTAAGATAGTGTTAGAGAATTACTTTGTCTATTATATCACGCATTTAAAGTTTACATAAGAAATAAGATAACAATACTATGGTTATTGGGACTACTTTTTATTGAAAAATATTTAAATTCAAAATGTTTGTAGAGAAAGTGATTATTCCAACTTAGGATCCAATCACAAACAAGCTTGAAGGTGAGTTTACATATGAGAATCGAGAGATGTGGACAAATTAAAGGCCATGATCATTGTTTTCTATTTAATTGGTATAACTGCTGGAGACTCTCACAGCAAATGTGTGGTCTCTTTGTCTTCCGTTTCTAGCATTACATCCTTTTTTGCAAATGCTATTTTAGATTCTAGCTAATACTTTTCTGCTGGATATATGCATGTACATTTGGCCATAAACCTACCATTAACCAAAACTAAATTGTTTGTTATTACACAGATTTAATTCAAATTACGCTGGTCACATGATTCCTGTATTGCATGTCTGCAATTTTGACTCCAGAGTTGAATTCATATTGCTTCTATCATAGGGTTGGAGCTTGAGGTGAATTTACTCAATCAAAAGTCAACCGAATATGCAAAGGCCAAAGAACTAGCTGTTAAAGGTACCTCTTTGAGCTTTGTAAGCTTTAACAGAAAATATATTTTGGTCCGTTCCTATGTGTTCAGTATACTTCTTCAATCTATGTTATGACTTTACTTACTTTTTTTTAAAGTAATATGTAGCATTTAATTTTTTTTTATACTCAAAAGATATTGGAAATATAATAAATAATGTAATCTTATTTGTTTTGAATCTTATTATATTTCATGTTGTTTCGATTTATTTCCTTTAATTTCATGAGGTTTTGCTATTGAGTAGTACATTGTATTGAGAAACGAAATAGAAATTTGAAACTTTATTAGCGCCATATAATGTAATATGCTCAAACAAGCTAACTCATAGTTTAATACGACTATATCAAACACACCAAATACAATTTAATTATTTTTCGATACTCTCCGCGCATCGCGCGGGTGCTATACTAGTATATATAAAAACAACGAACGCTTAGGACAACATGTAGAATAGGACATTAGGACAACAATTAATGTAATAACATTTGATTTAAATTCAAATGGGATGATAAGATGAAGTATTTTTAATTTGAATGAAGACATAGTAAATATTTTTGAAAATATAACCAACTACCTTATCTTAATCTTATCTCCAAATAGCAGTTTAAGGATTTTGTTTTCGTTTTGAATTTTCAAAATGAGATAGATAACTACCTTATCCCGTGGTTATTAAGCAAGTATTTGAATTGAGATAACTATCTATTTTTTTTCGTATTTTATCATTATCTAAAAGAAGTTACTCAAAATTACTCAAAATGAACCACTACACGCAGTTAAATAGTAGTGGCATGAAGCAGTTTTTGTGTGGACTAGAACTTCTTTTTACTTTGTGATACGTCAACTAATCTTCTGAAGTGTTTGGCAAAACAAAAAAAAAAATCTTCTTCTCACAGTTGCACTGAAACAATAAAGTGATTTAGTTTTTTCTCTATATCTTCTTTCTCACCTTTTTTTCTTTTCTACAGATTGACTCATCAAAGTTAGAATTCCCTATTAATAGAATTTGAGGGTTTGAGTTGTGCGACTTGAATTGTTTCTCTATTCTAGATGTATTATATTATCTTCTTAGTATTAGTTCTACATGTATCATGTATCTTTACATTTTTTTACATGGTAATTGAAATTTGATAAACGGGATGATACAACTTCATATGGGGGAATAATGTGATCTATATGTGTGTATTTTCTTAGGATTCATAACTGTTGGAACATGGAGAAAGCGATGTAGTGTTTTTCTTGTTTATATCCTAACTATCCTAATTATTTTTTTTACAGTTTATTTTAGATAGAGTTGGAAATTTTATTAGTCCTATAGGGCTTCAACAACTAATAATTCATTAGCTATCCTTGAATAGCTATTACTGTATTAATGGTTGATTTATATCAAAATTAAAAGTTGGTAGCTTTTTTAGCAAATTTATAAAATAACTTCTCCATTTCTATTTTAAATTAATTCAAAATCACAACTCATATTTCAGGTTGTTTGTGTCACTAACCGTCAAAATAAGAAAAATCACAACGTAATTGATACAAAAGAATCCCTTGATATGTTGTTAGCTCTTCTCCGCGCATCGCGTGGGTGCTATACTAGTATATATAAAAGAAGAGTAGTAGTTATATTAGTTAGCATAGTAGTTAGAAAAATAGTTAGGACAAAATTTGAAATGTTATGTAATAACATTACTTCAAAGTGAAAGATAAGTTTTTTAAGTTAAATGTGGTTAATCTTTTTATATTTTTAGATGTCACAGTTAAGTCAATTGTTTAATTTGAATAATTTTATAAAGATTTTATTGGATTGAGTTTAGTCAGTTCAAAAATTTGAATCTATATCTATATCTATATATATAAAACGAGAGTAGTAGTTATATTAGTTGTTAGAAATGAACTAGGACAAAGTTAGTTATTAATATTGTAATAAGACTTTTGAAAAGAATGTAGTTAATTTTTAAATTTAAATAGGAAGATATTGAAAGCTTAAGTTTTCAAATTTTAACTTAAAGATAATATAAAGATTTTTTATTTGTATTGTATGATATTGTTTTTTTAATTTGAAAAGAAAGTCTTCTAGATGTGGATCACGTAAATGAAGTAGTAATAAATATATATAGAGCCAAAAATAAAAATATAGAGTAATTTGTATTCTGTTGAGCGAAACATGGAACATGTATTTTGAGTTTGATAAACCATCCGCTTATCTATGTCCATACATAAAAGGAGAATATTTAAAAGAATGTAGCTACTTTTTAAATAGATTGGATGATTAAGTTTTTTATAAAATTTTAAAAAGAACAACGGATATGCAAATAATAAGTGTTTAAAATAAAATGTCCGTATTAGTTACTAATCTTGAATTTGAATTTTAAACTACGGAAGTCCAATTAAGCTATTATCTAAACAAATAGAAAGAGAAATGACAAGAAATAAATAGCAAACTTATTAGACGAACAAAAGGAAAATAATTACTGTAATAGATTAGGAATACTCATTAGCGTCATAGGTTAAAATTCGAAGGGGCAAGAGTAGGCGATTTCTTTGCTAAGTTATAAGGATAAAGCATAAAAAATTTCTTATCAGAAATTAACTTATCCCTTTTTGGTGTGTAAATTATCAAATGTACTTCTTAAATAGAAAATTAGGATAAGGTAATTCCTGTACGACCTTATTTTGAATTTTAATTGAAGGATAAAAGGTTTAAAACTAAAAGATAAACGTCAATTTGAATCAAAAGATAATAATAATTATTTTAAATTTAAAGATATTGTTGTCATCTCGCTACCTTTTTTTTCCTATTTAATTCCATCAAGCCAAGTTGGAGTCGTACATTCATATATCACCTTCTTTCTTCTTTGTTATCTTTTGATTCTCATATCATATTCAAATATGTGTAAAATTCGGCCTAATTTTATTTGCATTATTTTCATTTGTTCACAAATATATTCACTTCAAAATCTTAGTTGATCATCATTGTAGACAATAAATTTGTTGCCTGAAAATAATCAAGGCAAGAAAAAATATCCACAAGTAATATTTGATTTATAAGAAAAAGGATGCGGGTTACAATCTCTAGAATATCTTAAATCTAAGATGTAGTCCTCTGATTCTTCTCTTCACGGATTTGATTCGAGGGCGTTAATGCTTGATCTCGAACTTGATGGATTTGATTTGATTCAAGGGCTTTTGAGCTTGATTTTGAATATGTGAATTTGACTTGATTTGATTCAAGGGCTTTTGAGCTTGATCTTGAACTTGATGGATTTGATTTGATTCAAGGGCTTGAGAGCTTGTTCTTGAATATATGGATTTGACTTGATTCAAGGGCTAAGGAGCTTGTTCTTGAATGTATGGATTTGATTTGATCACGAACGTGGCGGCAGGCTTTGATCACGAACGTGGTGGCAGAATATGTGTGGAAAGACTTCTTGATCACAGCCAGGAGGGATAGGCTTTGTGATTTATAGAAGACTTCTTGGTCATAGCCAGGAGGGAAGGCTTCTTGATGTATGGAATGCTTCTTGATCTCCGGCAGAATGGAAGACTTCTATGTATCTCCTCCTTGATTTCTCCACTGGTGGATGGGAGCTTTCACCAACTTCTGAATATGTCTTCAAGAGTTATGTAACCCTTCTATTTATAGTTTTAGGGGAATGGACTTACTTTGATTTGATTGGTCCACTTGAGTCATCAAACCTATCACAAAAGCTATGTGATAAGAATGAATTTAATTGGCCAAGACATGTCATATTGGACACTTGGATGGTTTTGATTGGCTATCAATTTGAGTAGACATACTACATCATTTATTCACATGTCATAGTTTCATTGGCCCTTGATTTGACTTGGCGCCACATCATTTGATACGTGGCAGGGACCTTGGACTAATAAATCGTGAATTAAATCAATTCATTTATTGAATTAAATTCAATAAAATTCATGTGACTACAAATGCCCCCTACTTCATGGCTTGTCGGGCTTCAGATTTGTCGAAATATAACGACAAGACTTGAAGTACCAATAAAGATAACATTTCGGCCAAATAAAAAACTGAAGTACTTGGAGTATTTGAAAGCACATGATCTTAGCCAGCGTTCTAAGCTAAGATATGGCACATGAACTAACAAGTTCAAAAATACAGTAGTTTTCAGCAATGTATTTTCTAAATTTTGCTCAGAATCTGCTTGTCTTTTTACTCAACTTCTCACACTTTACCAAATTGATGGTAGTTTTGTATAGAAGGGTTTAACTCACGGCCCACTTATTTCTGCAGAATCAAGACTCGTAGAGCCGCAACAGATATAAAATTCAAGGCCAAACGCCATCACGATTAGCCAAACTTAACTTCTGAAATTGATGCAGGTGTTCCCTGTTGATTTGATAATCCTGCATAGTCCTGCTAAAAATATCACATCTCATAATAGAAGTATGCAAATCAAGAGCCGCTTGATTCTGTAGAATTGCAACTCGAATTTCTGCGACATATAAAATTTTTAAGGCCAAAATCCTTCACAATTAGCCAGAATAAATTTTTTAAAATTGATGCAGTTTTTCCCGCGCTGACTTTAACAGACCTGCGCGACCTCACAGAAAACTCCATATCTTGAGCTAGGAGTGTCAAAATCACAACCCGTTTGAACCGTTGGAAAGCTGACTTCTGAGGCTACAACATATGTCAAAATCATTTTCTGAATCCTTTGAGATTAATACAGTTTATTTTTTGAATTCTATTCTAAATTTTGACATTCATATTGTTCCAGATTTGGGTATCTTGAAAAAAGCAAATCATGACTCCTTACAGGTGTGTCCGAATTGTGAGATGTATGCACTGCTGGAAAGTGGTCTCACAACAAAATGACTCTTGAAGTTATCAAGACTTAAGTCTTTCAACATTTTACTCAGTAATTTCTCAGAGTTGATGCAGCCACACCAAACTTTCAGATTTTCATACTTGCGACAAGATTTTCATATCTTGGCTAGGGCCTTCCAAATCATGTGACATGTGATTCTTCGGAACTCCAAATCATAAGTATTGCAAGTAAGCTGACGTCGGTGGCAAGATTTTATATTGGATATACCCACCAAATTTTACGATGGCGTCATCCTTTTTGAAGAAATAACACAAACTTGGCGGAAGCATCCAAGACGAGTTGGCAAAAATTCTTGGCTTCAATTGCTTTCATGACTTAGGTTACTTTGTATAGGATGATATGTAGCTATATGTAGCTGTTTTCATCCCCTTTTTCATCATTGATGTATCGAGCAATTTAAACTCTAATGTAAAAAATTGATAATTTACAATTCTTCGCAAATTGTATCGTTTTCTCAATTTATGCATGTCCTTGAGGTCTTTGAGACTTTGAGTTTTTTTTTTTTTTTATGCGACTGAACTTAGAATAAAAATCTAAGTTGCCTACGTACCTCGGTGAAGAGGATCAAGTCATTACGTAGTTCGAAAGAAGTGTGATTTTCGTTTTATGCAGTTTATACTCATGCAAAAAAGGAGTAACATACAGTTTAAGCTCGTGTGTCGAGGAGCACTTTGACTTGCAGTTTAGGCTCGTGCTTTGAGGAGCACTACAGCTGAAATGTCTTTGCCTTCATATTCTTCAATTGTTTCAATTGTAGGATTGAATGGACAGAAGGAAAGAGAAACTTGATTCGTGCTAGCCATTTCTTCTTCTAGCAAGATTTTTCCTTCACGAGCCAAGTTCATGACCTTTTCTTTGAAGATGAAGCACTTTTCAATGGGGTGACCTATCAGGCGATGGTACTTGCAGTAATTTGGACTATCAGTCTTCCCAGCTTCATTTGGTCGCTTCATCTCGGGCAACTGAATGAGTTTTAACTCGAGGAGTTCTTGAAAGATGGCAGGAACATCCGAGTCGAGGAATGGATATTCCTTTGCTTGCATTTCTTTCAATGTTAAATTTTGACTTGTTTTGTCTCGCATAAAAGTTGATTCAACACTTCCCTTCCTACTCGTCTTTGTGGTGACTTTCAAGGGAGAAGTGTTGATATTCATGGATTCTTCAATTTCATCATCGGATGCAAACTTGCCCCCACTTTCGGTTTCTTGCATGTCTTCATCACCTTTACAAGGATTGTAAACAGGAGGCTCTTGGTTTCCACTCGTAGCCATGCTTAGTTCCATGTCATGTGCACGGGTGGCCAATTCTTCAAATGTTTTGGGCTTTATTCCTTGCAAGATATAGCGGAGGCCCCAATGCATGTCTTGGATGCACATTTCAATGCCAGATGTTTCGCTAAGGCGATCTTTGCAGTTAAGACTTAAGCTCCTCCAACGATTGATGAAGTCGATGACTTGCTCATTCTTCAATTGGCGGGTGTTTGTAAGTTCAACCATACTAACAATACGCCTTGTGCTGTAAAAGCGGTTAAGGAATTCATGCTCCAAATGCTCCCAACTGTCAATAGAACCAGGCTCGAGGTCTATGTACCAATCAAAAGCATTTCCTTTGAGAGATCGAACAAACTGCTTGACGAGGTGATCCCCATAAGTTCCAGCATTGTTGCACGTCTCGATGAAGTGCGCCACATGTTGTTTGGGATTTCCTTGACCGTCAAATTGTTGAAGCTTGGGAGGTTGATAGGAAGCAGGCATCTTCAAGTTGTCAATCCTTTGATTGTACGGCTTTGTATATGTGAGGAAAGATTTGGCGGGGGGCTCAAAATTATCTTGAATTGCCCCCATGATAAAGTCCTTCAATTTATCAACAGGGATGAGACCTTCTGAAGAAACTTGAATTTCTTTGGCGGGTTCAATTTGCTTTGCAGAGAGACTCTCCTTCTCATGATTTTCAGGGAGCTTTCCATGTGCATGGCTTGGCTCTCCTTCCGCCCTGCCCTCCAATATATTTGACAACTTGGCAATTTGAGCATCTTGGTTTTTCATGTAGTTTGTTAAGTCATCAACTGCTTTTGTCAATTTTGCAACTTCTTCTTCTATGGTAGAGGCTTCGATTGTCATTGCTTGTGCGACCACCAAGGAGGAAGAAGAACTACACAGATCATCCTTTGGATAGAGATCGGATAGAGGAGTGCCATGAGGAGAGACTAGAGTAGATCTAGTATTGAAGACATTATCATCCTTTAGCATGGAACGGGTTTTGGACTTGCTAAGTTGAGCCAGAGTTGTTTCCACCACCTCAGTTATGCTAGACCTTCGTTTAAGCATGAGGGAAGATGATCTCACTTCTTTTGGAGATGATGTACTTGAAGCATAAGTTGAGTTGGACGACACTTGATGTACTTGTTGGCCCAACTTTTCAACTTCGCTCCTTTTGATTTGGCGAATGATTTCTATGACAGCATTCAATTCATTTTTGGAGTTAATGACATTGATAGTCTTAGGAGACATCTTGCTGATTTTGTACTTTAAAGAGAAGAGATGAGAGGTAGAGATAGTCCCACTGGGCGTGCCAAATTTGTAGACAATAAATTTGTTGCCTGAAAATAATCAAGGCAAGAAAAAATATGCACAAGTAATATTTGATTTATAAGAAAAAGGATGCGGGTTACAATCTCTAGAATATCTTAAATCTAAGATGTAGTCCTCTGATTCTTCTCTTCACGGATTTGATTCGAGGGCGTTAATGCTTGATCTCGAACTTGATGGATTTGATTTGATTCAAGGGCTTTTGAGCTTGATTTTGAATATGTGAATTTGACTTGATTTGATTCAAGGGCTTTTGAGCTTGATCTTGAACTTGATGGATTTGATTTGATTCAAGGGCTTGAGAGCTTGTTCTTGAATATATGGATTTGACTTGATTCAAGGGCTAAGGAGCTTGTTCTTGAATGTATGGATTTGATTTGATCACGAACGTGGCGGCAGGCTTTGATCACGAACGTGGTGGCAGAATATGTGTGGAAAGACTTCTTGATCACAGCCAGGAGGGATAGGCTTTGTGATTTATAGAAGACTTCTTGGTCATAGCCAGGAGGGAAGGCTTCTTGATGTATGGAATGCTTCTTGATCTCCGGCAGAATGGAAGACTTCTATGTATCTCCTCCTTGATTTCTCCACTGGTGGATGGGAGCTTTCACCAACTTCTGAATATGTCTTCAAGAGTTATGTAACCCTTCTATTTATAGTTTTAGGGGAATGGACTTACTTTGATTTGATTGGTCCACTTGAGTCATCAAACCTATCACAAAAGCTATGTGATAAGAATGAATTTAATTGGCCAAGACATGTCATATTGGACACTTGGATGGTTTTGATTGGCTATCAATTTGAGTAGACATACTACATCATTTATTCACATGTCATAGTTTCATTGGCCCTTGATTTGACTTGGCGCCACATCATTTGATACGTGGCAGGGACCTTGGACTAATTAATCGTGAATTAAATCAATTCATTTATTGAATTAAATTCAATAAAATTCATGTGACTACAATCATCACCTATATTATAGTTGAATTTTTCAGATAAGGCGGATCAATTTCGCATGCACACAAGAACAAATATGAAAAAACAGACACGGTATTGAGGTAAAAGACTTTCTTTTGGCAACAAACTATGGTGTCTTGATGTCTTTTATGTACTTCTGCTAAAACCTTGATGCTTTTATTTTCCTCTAACATATTAATTTATATTTAATTATTTGTGTTGTTCAGACTTGATCAGGATTTTACAAATAGTCATTAGTATAATGTAATGCACAAAGTTTGCCATTACAGAATTTCTATATCGAACTATTGAAGTTTATGTTTTATCAGAAAATATGGCTAAAAAAGAAATAGTACATTCCAATATACTATTGATGCAATGATATCAACTTCAAATGTAAATATTTTGACAACGTTAATAATAAACAGTAGAGTTGCAATGTTGATTTTTCATGATGTGTTAATTAATGTATTGGCATATTTGCCAACTTCAAATGCGCCTAATAGATGTTATATTAACAACATTAAGTTGAAAGAATAGGCTGAGTTTTTGCCGTTTAAGTTGAAAGAATAGGCCGAATCTCCATGTAGTAAGGACCCTATGTCAAATGCCTTTTCAATCAAGAATGTGTTTTTGAATTTATTTATTTTACCTATGTATCATTTCCATTCAGTTGTATCTTTAAGGCCAATTGTTTGAAAGGAGCGAATTTATGTTAGATTCATTGACAGATTATATAGTATTATTTTATTATTTAAATCGATTCTCATAATTTTTATTCATTATTTAATGATATTGATGGTTTATGTGAAATGAAGAAATTGGTAACTCAATATCTTCTGCTATTTTTTTTTCTAATAGAAATTGAGCAACAAATGGTTGAATAGACGTGGAAGAAGAACATATTTCTTGCCATCAATGTTTTGGACTTTTGAATTAGTTGAAAGAATATTAGGACCTCTTTTTCAATATTTATAGGATTTTTTTTGTTAATCATCTACTATTTTTTTTTTCTACAATGGGTCATTGAGGTTTAAGTTTCTCTAATGGAGTGAAGATGATGGATCAATGTTAGGCTTTCGTCTCCAAATTTTACACTTTGATGTTCGTTACCATTTCAAAACAATGTGATATTATATTCCGTATTACATATTACGAAGTCCATATGGCAAGACTATTATTTCTACTATTTCTCTGTTGCACCGGCCATGATCGATTTGCCTTTTATTTTTTTTTCTTTCTGAAGTATTTTAATATTAATTGTATGGCCTTGGTTTCTTTATAAAGATATGGTTGTGCATTTAAGACTAATGTTATATGATAGGATGATTGATATCTTACCATATTTCTCAAACATTTCCATCTAGGTTTGAGATAAATACATTAATGGTTTACTTAATAATATTTTACTTATTTGAATACATAGTTTTTTACTTTTCTTTAAAATCATTTTCATTGGGATATATCATATGTAATTTAGAATTTTATATTTATCCTCTTTCTTTCTTTCTATTATCTCTTTTCGTGTAATTTACTTTAGAGAGAATGTAAAAGGCTGCGTATATATTGACCAATAAGAAAGAAAATGAATACATATAAGTATATACGAAACTATGGTACTTTAAATCAATAGATTATCAGTTTTAGAGTAAGTATAATTGGATAAACTCTTTATGCCTATCATTTTAGGTGAATGAGATTTCATGTTAAATAGTGAAAAAGCGTAAGTCCACATTGGTTATAATTCTTACATAAATTGTTAAAGAAATTTAGTACTTGGGGTGTCAAAAGGTATAGGAACTACAAATATTAATGGACAACATTGACTACCAAGTAGAATATTTGAGCTTTTGGTAAATTATTAATTGAGAAAAGCTACGAGGGGGTAAATTTGAATATTTGAATTAAATGTAGTAAATTTTACAATATAAGTTAAAAAACTAATACATTTGAATTAGAGATAGGAAGATAAGTCAAATTTAAAAACAAACGTGTACTACTGAAGTCTTAAATGATAGTAAAATATACATAGTGGTAATTATAAGTGTTTTCCTACGTTAAACTGAATAAAATAACAATGAAAAGCATTTTCAGAAGGCTTCAGCTGTATGATTCCAAAAATCAAGAGATGTCATAAGTATCAATTCTTTGTTGGAAACCTTTCTTGGTATGTTCAAAAGGATTTGGAATATTCGGAAAGAGTATTTTGAAGACACCAAGTTGTACACTTTACAAGAAGGGTTATAGCAATTAGATTTAGCTAGCGTTTGGACATAAATTTGGTTGAAATTTGGGAATTTAAGTTTTTGAATTTGAGTTGAAAAATAATTTTTGGGATTTGATAGTGTGCAATTAAACAAGATAATACTTTGCATGATTGGTTTTCTTTGTACTGATTGAAACCGCGCATCGCGCGGGTACTAATACTAGTTACTTTAATGATTAAATTATCATAGTTGAATGACCATTTGAGAAATTTACTCCCGCTAGCTAATGCTACAAGATATTAGGTGTGGGGCTTCCCAAGGATCCGTGCAATTATAGAGCCTCAACTAAGCCATCTTAGATTAACTATTCTCTGTTCTACACTTGTGAAGAACTTGAGCTCTCTCTCACAAAATAGGGATGGAGAATGATGAGTTGATTCTGTTAGACTTCTGGGCTAGCGTGTTTGGCCTGAGAGTTAGGGTAGCGCTAGCTGAGAAGGAGATCAAGTACGAGTACAAGGAAGAGGACTTGATAAACGGTAACAAGAGTCCTCTGCTACTGGAGATGAATCCTATCCACAAGAAAATCCCAGTTCTGATTCATAGAGGAAAACCGATTTGTGAATCTCTCATTGCAGTTCAATACATTGATGAGGTGTGGAAGGACAAAGCTCCGTTGATACCCTCTGATCTTTATGAGAGAGCACAAGCTAGGTTCTGGGCTGACTACATCGAAAAGAAGGTAAATCTTAAATATATGCTAATCTTCTCTTATGCACTATATCCTAAAAGACAATTATAAGGCATTAGAATGAAATGAATATCTTTGTTTTAGCCGATCGTCTATCGGAAATAGTATCTCCACCTTAGTGGCTAAGTGGGTAAAGTCTGAGTACATCTCACCCTCTCCATACCCCATCTTAGTAGGATATTACTAGTTATGTTGTTGTTGTAGAACGAAATGAATCTAAGTAAGACTGAGTAGTATAGAGGATTCGTGTTGATTGATATTCATTGATGTGATCACAACAAAGAAATTTTAATCTGGGAAACCTTGAAAATTGTGTATGAGCCTTGGCGAAAAATATATACAACCAAAGGGGAAGAGCTAGAGGGAGATAAGAAGGACTTGATAGATTCGCTCAAGTTATTGGAGTTTGAAGCACTAGGAGACAAGCCTTATCTTGGAGGAGAAAGCTTTGGTTTTTTGGATATCGCCCTGATTGGGTTCTACAGCTGGTTTTATGCCTATGAGACATTATGCAATTTCAGCATGGAGGTTGAGTGTCCCAAGCTTGTTGCTTGGGGCAAAAGATGCAGGCAGAGGGAGAGTGTCTCTAAGACTCTACCTGACCCTCATAAGATCTATGAGTTATTACTAGAGATTAGAAAGATTTATGGACAAGAATAGACATATATGTGCTTCATAATCTATGGGGTACTTAATTAGTTCTGCGTCGTTTACTACACTTCAGAATTGGAGTACGAGTAGATCTGTTGGTCTATGAATAAAGGCAATTGCCAGACTCTGGCTTGTCGAGTCTTAGTATGTCTATGTAATTCTGCTGTTGCTTCTCTTTTGACTGAGAGTGATTAATTTAAAGTAAAACCCTACTTATGCCATCAGGATATGCATAATGTCAACATCTCTGTTGTTCATCCTTTTCTTTATTCTTGGTACGTTTTGTAAGAATTTATGGACTTACACATATATGTGTATCAATAATAATTGTATGTTGACTGCTATCATTAAAGGTTGGCCCAATTAAAGTGATCTACTAAAGTTTAAAGTTGAGGGGCCTAATTAAATACCTCATAAAGTATGGGTCTTATGTGTAGATACCCGGATGTATATTCTAATTAAATGACGGGCTTAATTAGAAATACATAAAGTGTGTGCAACTATAAATAGGGTTATGGTCCCCAAACCAGACGAGGGGTTTTCTTTTCTAATATCCCATCGTTGGAATAGTGACAGCCACCCCCACGTAATGGTTTGGAAGACCTAACCATCGAGACGGCAGGACTTCATCAATTTCTATGAATTCAGGTACGCTTCCGCATCTAGTTTTTATTATCTTGATGGTTTGACATGATAGGTCTTGGGGTAGATGTAATTTAGTCTACACTTTAGTTTTAACAAGTGGTATCAGGAGCCTATATCATGTTATATCATTAAGATTAAGTATACTTTTAAAGCATGTTAAGGTTTAAGGAAAAGAGTTATTTATTTTGTGTCGTTTTTAGAACGTAGCAAATTGGAGAAGAGGAGATTTTTTCTCCGCTAAATTTGGATGTCAGAAAGGTTAATGTTTAGGTTTAATGATATAAAGGAGAAAATAAGAGAAATTTGGCAGCCACTGCCGTAAATTTTGTTACAGAATGTGGAGTTTGCCTACCATATTCATGTGATTTGATATGCCCTTTTCCTTTTCTTTTAAAGCATAAAAAAAAAAAGATAAATGGGCAGTTTTGAACGCCACTTATGTGGCTTGTACAATCTGGAAAGGAGATTGATCTCCTTCAAGGCATTAAAGCTTTTCTCTCTCTTATTTTCTTTTAACAAACATCATATGTATTAGAAAATTGACAGTATGAGTTGCTCGTTAGCCGCCATTGACAAATATGGTGTCTGCCAGAAAAGAATCATATAGTTCATTTATTTAGTTTTTCAGGAATTAAATTTAACTAAAATAAAGTGAGTAATACTGGCGGCCTTCTAATTTTGGTTCATTTAGTTTTTGGGCCCACTATAATTTAGTTTGGCTTGGAACTTATATGTTCCTATTTGGTGAATTTAATTTTGGATATTGGTATGGTTGTATGTACTTTGAGATGAATTAATTGAAACTAGATGTCGCCAAAGTGACCTCTCTTGTGGAGATTTATTCATTTTGAAATATAAAAAGTTGTGTGCGTGTACCTATGTGAATGTTGATCGGCCCAAAGGAAGATCAATGTTTAACAGAATTGCATGTACATCTTTGTGGTAATAAACATGTGATGATTATTTGGTTTTACGTGTGAATAATAAATCGGCCCAAAGGAAGATTTACTATTCGACATGTTCTTTATTATCAGTGTTTGATTACTACATCAAGATATCACTTACAAGTTAATATTTTGTCCAAAGATGAAATATTAATGGAGTGTCCGGTATCTTAAGATGGGGTTTACCTTTATTCGAATATATTTTCAATTCGGTTTAAGTCTTATGTGAGCTAGTTTTCTTATTTGTTGTTCTCTGATTTAGCTAAAATTACTCCTCAAAATATTAATGCCAACATCAAATCAATGAATTAAATGGCACTAAGTTTAATCATGACAAGAGAACCTAAATATGCTTCTCGAAGTCCGGAATCTTGACATTGTGTTAAAGATGAATCCTACCACCTTTACTAAAGGAGTACCTTTGATAAAAGGAGGCAGATAGAAAGGTGTGAGAGATCAAAATGCATGTCTATGATCATCGAAGAAAGCTATTTCAGGAATGCTTAAGGGAAATATGTCTAACAAGATTATGATAATTAAGAAATTCATGACCAAATTAAAGAGGATTTTGTCAAGAATGAATAGACAGAAATTATACACTCTTGACAAATCAAATTTCAATAAGGTTCATAAAGTAAGAAAGTTGCGGTTACGGTAATAATATAAAGAATTAACTAAGGAAGGTTGTTTCTTTAATGGAGTTGCAAGTTATTAGGATGTTCTTCTTAACTTTGTTTGTTATGTGATTTCATTCACTCAACACAAAGACACACATGGTGGAAAGATTCTGGGATAATACCTCACATCAGTGTGTCTATGCAAGGATGTATGAATTGCCGAAAGGCTATTGATGGCGAAAGATAAATCTATATTGGTGATGGCAAGTCGGTTGGTCGTAGTGACTTTTAGATTATTGTTAAGAACTAGTTTATATTTGAATTTGAGGGAGACATATGTAGTTCCATTTCTTTAGCCGGAATTTGATTTTTATTTCAAGGTTGGACATTTTTGGTTATTGTTGTTCATTTGAAATAGAAAATGATGTCTCCTTCATAATTCAAAATTGGTTGGTCCCAGTTCTTTATGAGGTAACAATGATCTAAATATACTTAATATTATCAATTTGTTTAATAATTCCTTGCATGTTTACTATAACCGGTGAGAGTTTAGTTTTGTTATGACACAAAATATTAAGTCATATCTCCAAAAGGAGAAAAAGAGATTTGTGTCCGACAACATTGTCGATCCTGTTAATTTTGATCCAGATTTTGGTATATGCATAAATATCATAAAAGGAAACAAATAAATCTTAAGAGATTTGGAGCCAACAAGAAATCACACGTCTTAGAACTTTTATAGATTTGGTATTTCTGGACAACTCTCTATAGTTTCTTAGAATGGTTAACTATATCTCATAAGGTTCATAGACGAGTTTTCAAGAAATGACTTTCTTTGTTTAATTCATTAGAAAAACCGCAACTTATTACTTAACAGAGTTCCGACTAAAGGCAACTGAAAAGATCCCTTATGTGTTTTGGATAAGCATTGGTCTTATTTAAAGTATTTACACATTTAGGGATGTCCAGCTGAGGGAGAGTCTTCTAGGCCAAAAGAAATGAAACTGGACAAAGAAACATTCAGTTGCCATGTTATTGGATACTCTGAAAAGTTTAGGGGTTACAAGTTTTAGGATCCCACAGCTAAGGCTATTATGAGACGAATAATGTACAGTTCTTTGAGGATGTTGAGTTTGAGGGGAAGAAAGAATAGCATTGTCTGGGAAAAAGAATATGTTGATATTCGTCAGATTACTATTGACTAAGCTCAGAAACAGTTTACTATACCTGAGATAGTTCAAGAAGAAACTCCGGATCAAGACAATGTCATTGAACTTCACGTTCAAAAAGTTATTCCCGAAGAACAAACTCTACAGCCTCGAGAACCAATGCCATTAAAAGATATATATTGAGAGAGAGAGGAGAAGTGCAATTTCAGATAATTATATTGCGTTTCTCTAAAAACATAAAGTTGGCATTAGGATGATGAAAGATGATTCTGTCAACTTTTGTCAAGCCATGAAAAGTTCTGACTCTCAAAGGTATATTGATACCATGAATAAAGAGATGAAGCACATAAAGGATAATGATGTGCGAGACCTTGTCCAGTTGGCTGAAGGTGCGAAGCTCATTGGTTGAAAATGGATATTTATAACCAAAAGGGATTTGAAAGGCAATGTGGATAGGTATAAGGCACGTCTTATCGCTAAAGGCTTCACTTAGAAATAAGAAGGCATCAATTATAAAAAGACTTTCTCTTCGGTTTCATTGAAAGTCTCTTTCATGACTATAATGGCATTGATCAAATATTTTGATATTAAACTACATAGATGGATACAATATTGTTGTTCTCAATGGTTATTTTGATAAGGAAATGTGCAATTAGAAAACTTTGTGCTTTGTAATGCAAAGTCAATGATTTGCAAATTAAAGAAATCCATCTATTTGTTTAAACAAGCGTCTTATCAATGGTATCACAAATTTCATTAAGTTATTGTCTCATTTGGTTTCGAGATAAATCTTGGTGATTATTTTGTATACCACAAGGTCAGTGGGAGTAAGCATATTTCTCTGGTTTTGTATGTCTATGAAATACTTCTTGGTCCATACGATATAGGTTTGTTGTGTAAGTCCAAGATATTTTTGATAAAGAATTTTGAGATAAAATATCTTGGTAATGCAAGTTTTGAATAAGGATTCAGATACATCGAGATTACTCTCGAGGAACTTTTGGATTATCACAATAGCCTATATTGAAAAGGTATTAAAGATTTGATATGCAAGATTTCAAATCAGGCGATACCCCTATGTTAAAGAAGAAAGGTTCAGTCTCAAACAGTGCTCTAAAAATGATTTTGTAATTAAGAAAATACAAAAGATTTATTGTGCTTTAGTTACAGATGTCTAATGCACACTTAGGTTTGTACGCGTTCAAATATTGCGTACATTATTGGGATGTTTGGCATATATCTGAGTAATGCTGAAATTAAGAATTAAGGAGTAGCCAACGGTTTATGTTGTAATTACAGAGAACAAAAGATTTTAAGCTCACATACAGGAAGTCGGAAAAGTTAAAGATAATCAAGTATTTAGATACCGACTTCACTAGATGCCAAGATAATGCAAAGGCGCTATTTGTATATTTGGTGGATGAGCTATATAAGGAAGAGTGTAATATGGACACTCATATCTCATCTCACCATGACAGTAAAGTTTATGATGCATTATAAGGTATCAAAGTTATGGAATATGACTGCAAAATCTTGTCACTGGCTACAAATTAAGGATAAAGTTGAAAGACACTAAGGTTATTTTGTGACAATAAGTTAGTAGTCTCATATTCTAATAACAACAGGAGTTCAGTAAAGTCAAAGCACATTGACATAAAGTTCCTAGTTGTTAAAGTTAGAGTTCAGAGTGGACAGGTGTCAATAGAACATAATATAACAAACTCCATATTGTGGATCCACATACTAAGGGACTACCACCGAAGGCTTTTCATGAGCATAGTGCTCATAGAGGTGGCATGTCGGTTAAAGATATTCAGTTTCAGTGGGAGTTTGTAACCTTTCAATGTTCTTTTATATAGACACACTTCAGTTTTGGTTTACGGTTTCAGGTTTACGGTTTCAGTTTAAGGATATTTTATGGATATTTCTGCAGAAATAAAGTATTCGGTAAATTTTCCACTCTGACTTGTTTTTCGATTGGACCAGTTGGAAATAGACATGTCTAGATCACATTACATGTAATTTCCACGCTAAGCATCCATACTTGATCTATGTCATTTGGTTATGTTGGTATACGTGATCAAGGAAGGTTTAGCTGCGATATAAATGCAGCGAAAGCCGCCTTGGTTCTATGTTGACATGATTGATGGACGAGATTGTTTAGAGGTACTTCAGTTTATGATAGCAAATATTTGGAGCTCATAAGGTGATATACAATTATAAGGCTATGTGTATATATGTGTAGTCCAAGTGGGAGACTGTAAGAATTTATGGACTTACATATATGTGTATCAATAATAATTGTATGTTGACTGCTATCATTAAAGGTTGGCCCAATTAAAGTGATCTACTAAAGTTTAAAGTTGAGGGGCCTAATTAAATACCTCATAAAGTATGGGTCTTATGTGTAGATACCCGGATGTATATTCTAATTAAATGATGGGCTTAATTAGAAATACATAAAGTGTGTGCAACTATAAATAGGGTTATGGTCCCCAAACCAGACGAGGGGTTTTCTTTTCTAATATCCCATCGTTGGAAGAGTGACAGCCACCCCACGTAATGGTTTGGAAGACCTAACCATCGAGACGGCAGGACTTCATCAATTTCTATGAATTCAGGTACGCTTCCGCATCTAGTTTTTATTATCTTGATGGTTTGACATGATAGGTCTTGAGGTAGATGTAATTTAGTCTACACTTTAGTTTTAACACGTTTAACTTTCACTGACCTGGATGAAATGGGATAGAGTGCACTCAGGATTAAATCTAGTCTCAAGTCAATTTCTTGCCAAAAACTCTTCAATTGTCGATCCAGTTTGGTCTTTGAACTGTTGGTGTTTTCCGTTCTTGTCCACCATTCATATTTTGGGTAAATGCTTTTCACCCAGCCTTTCTTTAGTAAAAGTAACTAATGGATCAGATGCATTAGCTACAAAAATCATGATCTAAACTAACAGAAGGATCAGATGCACTTCGCAGATAGGAGTACTAATGAAGGATAAAAAGCCATGTACACTGCCCCATGCACTAGTTACAGAAAACCAATTTTTCTCAAGTAGTTACGTTGTTAGAGCATAGAAGAATCTGCTTTTATAATCTTAATCAACATCAAGTTTCTTCCTGAGCTCCAAAATGAAGTCATAAAACGTGTACTGATCAGGTAGAGAGGTATGTTTACAAAATATGTTTATACGGAGTATATAATATGCAAAATAGTATAGATAGTAAGAATGAAGTCACTTATCAAATGATGCGTCATAGTCTAATAGTTAGCATAAGATATTGCTTTTAACTATAGGTCTTAGATTCGAGTCATGGAATGAAAAAAAATCCTGGTATGAAGCACTTTCTCCATAATGAGCCTTATGCGGCAGCGTGAATTCGGATTAGCCGGGGTTCAATACATATACTGGACATTAGATGCGAATTAAACAAAAAAAAAAAAAAGCCATATGCAAGGTCGTGAGATTGATCCCCAATTGCAACACCTTTTTTTTAATTTTTTTTTTTTTAAATTTTAGCAAATTTTGGAGCCTAGCGTTTTGTTTGGAGAAATGGAAATTGTACAGGATTGAACTTTCGTAATAAAAATTAAATTGCAGCTACTAGTTTATTTGTTCTTTCCTTTATATCTCGACACTACTTACGGAAAATTCTTGGTACAAATGATGTGGATCATTCATACTTTGATTGGAAGTACACTAGTACTAATGATTATTTATTTCAGCGGTTATGTAATATTACTCCTATTATAAGGGTATCATTAATTCATTTAAAAAATTAACTTTACAGAGAGGAGTTGGTAGTTACGTACTTGAATTGTTTATTAAAATGATTAGAAACATCACTTTTTTCTTAATAAGATGTTATGATAATGATAATGTTTTAGGCTTACTAGAGATTATGTGTATGCCAACCGCGTTATAACAACTGCCTTATATAAGAAATAATGCTGAACATAGTAGTTTATATGAGTGAATTATCCAAATGGTCACTCAACTATTAAAAATAAACTAACAAAGTTACTCTTCTTTGTATTGTTCCTAAATGGTCACTCATCTTTGTATAATTGACTCAAATAGTCATTTTTGATGGAAAACTTGTTATCTCTGGTGAAATATATTGATGTGGTATTTTTTTTCTAAATTTAAAATATAAAGAAATTAAACTCATCCATTTAACTAACTATCCAATTCATTTATCCAAATAAAATCGATCTGAACAACTTAACAGGTCAAATATTTATTTTCATTATATAGAACAATATCAAACTTAAGTATTTAAGAAATGTCGTATTTTCTTTTAAGGTAGAGTTAAGGAATGTTGTAATTTTTTTGTTGTTGTGTACACTCTGTTAATATGACACAATATATAAGATGCGTCTTTTATTAAAACCATTAATGTTGTTGACATACTTTGATGTATTCTATCAATTTAGAAGATTAAGACATCTTGAATGGAAAGTTGAAGTTTTCTCATTGATTATGTTATGAGCTTATAATATTTTATGAGAATTTTAGTTTAATTGTAGTGGCAATGAAGGATATAATTAATTCCACGACACGAGATATTGTGTTAGAATGAAGCTTGATGAAGAAATTAAATACTTAAACTTGATATTGTTGTATTAATGAAAATAAATATTTGACCTGTTAAGTTGTTGGGGTCGATTTTATTTGGATAAATGAATTGGATAGTTGGTTAAATGGATGAGTTTAATTTCTTTATATTTTAAATTTTTTTTAAAAAAATATTACGTCAATATATTTCACCGGAGATAACAAGTTTTCCAGCAGGAATGACTATTTGAGTCTATTATGTAAAGTTGAGTGACCATTTAGGAACAATACAAAAAAAAGTGTCTTTCTTAGTTAATTTTCAATAGTCGAGTGACCATTTGGGTAATGAACTCTAGTTTATATTCATCCGATGTTTCTTTCTCTTTTGGTAGGTGATGTGATATAGGGTGCCCATCTTGCTTTTCGTTTTTTGGCAGTAATATACATTTGTCTTTGTTGGGATTTGATAGTTTGAAAGAGTTACACCAAAGTAGCTAGGAAGGTGTAGAATAGTTTTTCCTAGGCCAAATATATAGATGGGTCCTCAAACTTGATAATATTTTTTATTTTGGCACTTTATCTCAGCCTTGTTTCATTTGAGCACTTAATATGAGTTTAAAGTGTATTATGTAAGCCCTTCAATGCTAGCTCGTAAATAAGACAAGATGTGTGAATCTCACACACTGTTATGTGTCAAAAATAAAAACGAAATTGAGCCACGTGCCTCTAAGATCAGTAAAATTGGTTTAAACCTTTTTAACTCTACTAACAAAATTGCTCTCCAGAAAAAAACTTGAGATTAAAAGATTGATGTGGAAGAAAAAGACCCAAAAGAACAAAAGAAGAAGAACATGAAGAAAAGAAAAAGAAACGCATAAATCGAAAAAGGAGTAACATTGAGGACTGGGCCCATTTTACATATATTGATTTCTTTGCACGTGCTCAGTAAGGGTGAGAGGCACACAAAGTGACATGTCATCATTCAGTGTTTAAAAGGCACAATCATCAGATTAGGTGCTCAGATGGAACAAGGTTGAAATAAGGTGTCAAACTGAAAATGTTGTCAAGTTTGAGGGCCTATCTATATATTTGACCTTTTTCCTACGCATCTTTCCTAGTAATACTTCTAAATAACTAGACTACAAAACAAAACGTTAGTGATTCGAATAGTGCACTCTGACCTATAATCCTCTCTCTATCACTTCATGTAAAATTAATATATACCATCAAATAACAAAGTTGCTCAAAAGAAATATTTTTCTATTATAAATCACAATTTGTAAATAGATGTCTATTAATTGGCATCAATTTATAGGGAGATATTTGTAGACAAAATAAATTTGGCAAGTGGCGAGATTAGCTAGTTGGAAATTAGGTGTAATTCAACTTGCAAGCAAGTTGTAATTCCGTTTGCATTTGCAAGTTGTCACCTTGTGTATTAGGAGTTAAGGTTTTCTATAAATAGAGATCTTTACCTCCTCATTTCAAACACTTCAAAAATATAATTCTCTCAACATATTTCTCTAGCTACTCCTTTCAATATTGTGTCAATTTTAGTTTTATTTACACGACGTTATCAGCACGAAGCTCTAATCTTCTCCAAAATAAGTTTCAATCTCTTCCATCTTTGAGGTATGTTTCTACATCTTGAATTTATTGTAGCTCTATAGTCTAAATTAAAATATCTAACAAACTAGAGACTATTTTTAACTTCTATCCATGAAACACTTATCTTGTCTTTGAGGTATTCTTATTGATTCACTCACATATGATTTCTTAACTAGAAAATTAATCTTAATATTTCATTTCAAAAATCTAGTAATTTATAGTGGTGAAACCTTAAAGATGAAATCGTTAAAGACGTATGAATTCATTAGTAGAATCATGTGTAATACTTTGCTCATCGTATTGACTTATCATAGTCATTATAATTGTAATATTCATATTGATAAAATTTTTATTATATCTAATCCATTCATTTTGTTTGATAGTTTTTCACTATGTCGAATTTATCAAAGCTTGAATTTGTGGTACTTGACATATCCAGAAAGAATTATCTATCATGGGTACTTGATGCCGAAATACACCTTGATGCAAATAGTCTTGGTGATACTATCAAAAAGGCAAATAAAATATCAAGCCAAGATAAGGCAAAAGCCATGATTTTCCTTCGCCATCATCTTGATGAAGGGTTAAAAATTAAATATTTAACCGTCAAAGATCCATTTGAATTATGGAATAATTTGAAGGAACGATATGACCACTTGAGACTTACGATATTACCGAAAAATCGAAATGAGTGGATGCATTTACGGTTTCAAGATTATAAAACCGTAAGCGATTATAATTCTGCTGTTTTTAGAATAACTTCTCAGCTAAGATTATGTGGTGAGACTATCATTGATGGAGACATATTGAAAAAAAACTCTTTCTACTTTTTATGCCTCTAATATAGCATTGCAACAGCAATACCGTGAAAGAGGTTTTAAAAAATATTCTGAGCAGATTACATGCCTACTTGTGGGTGAGCAGAATAATAATCTGTTGATGAAAAATCATGAAGTCCGTCCTACTGGATATGCTCTATTCTTTGAAATGAATGTTGTAGCATCACATAATAAGTCTGAAAGAAGACATAATTATTACCGCGGTCGTGGTCGTAGCCATGGTCGCGGGCGTGGATATGGCAAGGGACGAAATAACTATCGTAATCCTGGAACAAAAATACAGGGGAACTATAAGGGTCCTCAAAATAATCCTTCAAAGGTTAAAGAAAATATCTGCCATCAATGTGGCATGAAAGGTCATTGGGCACGTTTTTGTCGTACGCCTGAACATTTTGTTAGGCTATATCAAGCCTCCCTGAAAAAAAATCAAAATAATGTGGAGGCACATTTGACCTTTAAAAATAATGATGATGAGGCGAATATTGAAAACAAGCCTGATGATGCTGAGGCAAGTGTTGAATATAAAAATGATGACTTTGAAGGTCTCGCAGATTTAACTCATTTGGAAGCTGAAGACTTCTTTGAGGATAACAACTGAAGATTGCTAATATTACTAGAGATGCAATTATGTTATTTTTTATTTTATATTTTGAGCTAATTTATCATTAAGTATGTTTTGCTAAGATATCATATGTCATTAGTTTCTACATTTTTAGTTTAATTTCTAAGCACTTTTAGTATTGTAATAGTCTATTTGACCAAGCTTTTTAGATGTCAAAAGTACTCTTTTTCCGAGAAAAAAGCGCTTTTGAAGAATTTTGAGGTGTTTGGCAAAAAAAAAGGTACTTTTGAGAAGAAGCAGAATCAGTTTTTCTACTGTTGGGGAGAAGCTACAAATTTTTGCTTCTCCCCAGAAGCAGAAGCAGTTTATTCATTTTTTAAGACAAAAATATCCTTACCAAAAATATTTATTTACCATACTATATGTAATTATTAACCAATATATTTCTTCAATATAAATAAAACATTTTTTCTGCTTCTCTCTTTTGGTTTAACCTTATTTCTATTGATTAAAAACCATAGTATATATTTTCTTTTATATTTAAACTAAATGAGAATAAAATACTAAATTAACTCTTTTATCGAAAAAATATTTAAATCTTTGATACGTTTAAATAATATTAGTCACATAATAAATCTTAATAATGCACTTTTTCGTAATTTGACACTCAAAAGTATTTTTTGTAAAGACTATCCAAACACAAACTGTTTAAAAAAGCACTTCTCAAATGAGTTGGACAAACACAAACTGCTTATTCTTCAAAAGTATTTATCTGAAGAGTTCTTCTGCTAAAAGTACTTTTCAAAATAAGCAGATTTTGGCAGCTTGGCCAAACAAGCTCTAAGTCTTTTATATTTCTTTTAATGTACTCCTTATTTCTTTTTGAAGAACATAGAAATTTCTCAATCATCAGTTGGACCAAAGAATAAAGATGATATATTTCTTCTGGATAGTGCAACAACACATACCATTTCAAAAGATAAGAAATATTTCACTTATTTGGTAATGAAAGAAGCAAATGTTAATACAATATCTAGTAGTACAAAATTAATTGAAGGCTCCAGAAGAGCTAATTTATTACTCCCTAGGGGAATACATTTGGCTATTGATGAAGTATTATAATGTAGTAAGTCTCAAAGAAACTTATTAAGTTTCAGAGATATTCGCCAAAATGGCTACCATATTGAGACTATAAATAATGGAAATATTTAATATGTTTATATTACTACAATAAAGTGGGGCAAGAAACATGTGCATGAGAAATTGCCCACTTATTCTTCTGGTTTGTACTACAAAACTATTAAAATTGTCGAATCACATACCATAGTAAACAAGAAATTTACTAGTCCAAATAATTTTACAATTTGGCATGACTGGTTGGGCCATCCCGGTTCTGATATGATGCCCAAAATAATTGAACATTCACATGGATATTCAATGAAGAACCAGAAGATTCTTCAATTTAAAGAATTCTTTTGTGTTGCATGTTCTCAAAGAAAATTAATTAAAAGACCATCAGTAACTAAAGTTGGGATTGAATTCCCTGTATTTCTAGAACATATACAAGGTGATATATGCGGATATATTCACCCACCATGTGGACAATTTAGATATTTTATGCTTTTAATAGACGCATCAACAAGATGGTCACATGTGTGTTTATTATCAACTCGCAACTTAGCATTTGCGAGATTGCTTGCTTATATAATAAGATTAAGAACATAATTTTCCGATGATGCAAATAAAAAAATTCGTCTTGATAGTGCTGGTCAGTTCACATCTCAAACCTTTAATAATTATTGTATCTTAATGGAAATAACAATTGAACATCCTGTTGCTCATGTTCATACGCAGAATGGTCTAGCAGAATCTGTAACGTTCCTAAAACTTCTAACTTTTAGGACTTTATCGATATGGAAGATAATTTAAATAAACGCGTTAATGTTATGACGAGGTCCAAGTATGAAGTATGTAGTGAAAGTACATTGCAAAATTTATCATGGATGGGACATAAGTCATTAGTTACCTTGAAAGTGGAAGGAGAAACAGAAAAGGCCAAAAATTTAAAACTAACTTAAAATGGCCAAAACTCAAATGACGTTGCTCCAAAATGATTTAAATTATAATAATTAAAACACAAAAAAAAAATATATTAAAAAGGAAGATGGGCAGCCCATCGAGCAAATTAAATAACCATTGTTGGCCTAATAACGTTAAAAGGCCCAAGGCTTTTACAAGCCAACAAAGCAGCACCTAGAGAAGCAGCAAAAAGGAAAAAGTTTCACTCTCTGTTAGCAAATAGAAGAGAAGTAAAATTGCAACAACTTGTTGGGGAAAGATTTCAAGAATTTTTTTTTTTTTTACAATCGATACAAAGGGCTTAGGATCTTGCTAGTTCAAGAGTTTATACTATTTAAGATTCCATAAAGAATTCTAAAGGCTAGGGTTCAAGTAATTTATTCCAAAAGGTAATCCCTAATACTTGAACTATCTAATTAGTAGTTTTGAAAAATCATATGATTATTGAATCCAATGGTAATGGGAATTATTGGTGGTAATAAGGGCAACCATGGATGGTTTTAACAAGTTGGTGGAGGATTAAACTAGTAAAGTTTGTATTAATGACCTTAGCTATTTAAATTATAGATTGTGGTTGGTTGAAAACTCGAGATAGTTCAAGGAGGTGAAATAAAGCCGTTAATTTGAGGTGAGTTGAGATATATCCTTTCTAAGGTGCTTTTCTCACAAAGTGCATATCTTTAAGGTGTTTGATAAATTGTTTTAGAGAAGTTAATGCACGTTGAGCGGGCAAGCGTTCATTATCATTAATATTTCCAAGTCATCCTTTAGTATCAAATATTTTTATAAATATGTTCCATAGTTTCCTTTATATCCCGATTACATAACTTTACTCGAGTATGATTTCATGAGATTATTATTGTTATTTTATGATTATTATAAAACGATTTCAGGATTTATTTGTGTTGAAAGCCAGTGAAGCTATGATGAGATTTTACATGAAAAGTTAAGTTCAAATTGACGCCTTTGGTGCCAAGCAATACTTTTGAAAAGTTTTTGGGAGTTACCTTAGATTCTGAGAAGGGTTAACTTGTTTGTAGCCATAGTTGGGCTGCGGAGCGTGACCATAGCTGGGTTGCATTTTACCCCAAACTACCCTGATAGGATAGGTATGTGCCATAGTCGGGCACTATGTTATATTGCCATAGTCGGACAATGAATGCTAGCATGCCAAACTTTGAACTGTGGGACGCCACGGGGATAGGAAAGAGAAAGAAAGAAAAAATGTCAGACTCGAGTGGTACTCCCTAAAGAAAGAAAGTATAAGCTATTTTTCAATGTTTAAGAGTTTATTATGATTTAATGTTTCAGCTGTTTTAAAGTAAAGATTATGCATTCATGTTTTATTAACTCTTGTTCTGGCCTTAGTGAGGGAGTCGATGATATTCACTGGATGACGAGCGATTCATTACTCACGTTTCTTTTTCTTGGAACCTATGTCGACTTTGTCAACATAGACGCAAGTCACAGAGGCGATCAGACTACAGGCTAGGACTCTCCCTCACATCCTCAGTTGTTGGGGAGCTCCGCTTTTGTTCGTGAAGTATTTTCATTTCGAGTCAGCATTATTTAGTTAGTTGTTACTTTAGGAACTAGCCAAGAAACTCATGTCTTGAGCAGTGCGTCAGTTTATCAGTAGAGGCTTCATAGACAGTCAAGTTTTTGGTTTGTGGTCCCTTCTTTATATTATTTTGCACGAAAGCATATTAAAGATGAGTTGCTACTATTTTCAGAATATATGTTTAAGAGAATTGTTGAGCTTATTTGTATTTTCAGCATTAGAACAAGATAGACGGGTATAATGGTTCGCTCGGTCAAGATAAGGTACCGGGTGCCGGTCATACCTCGTTCAGAAAATGGGTCGTGACAAACTTGGTATCAGAGCAATAGGTTTAGAGAGTCCTAGGGGTCTATGAAGCCGTGTCAGTAAGGGCTCTTTTTATGGGTATGAAGCGCGTCATACTTATAAACAGGAGGCTGCAGACATTTAGAAAAGGCCTCTCTTTCTTTTTTACTCTAGATCGTACAATAGAGCCTAGCTTTTAGAATTCTTCTAATTTATTCATTATTTTGAATTCGCAGAAATGGTTCGTACTCGAAATTCTGACACCAATGCTCAAGCAGTTGATCAAGAGACCCTTGCTACTATGGTGGCTAAGCGTAACACTAAGAAACGTAAGAAGGGTAAGTCAACTAAGAAGACTCCAGCACCCCCGGTTGAACCAGAGAAGTGGGTTGAGCAGGTCGAGATAGATGAGCAAGCTAACCAGAACGAAGTGCCACCCCCACCTGTTGTTCCAGCTCAAGTTGTTTTGCCACCAGATATGGGTGAGGCTTTTAATGTAATGAGAGGGGCTATGGAGATGTTTACTACAATTATGGCTACTCAGGGTCCTAGGGAGAATGAGGCACCACCTCAGGGCAACAGACAAGAAGGTTCTATAACCTCCCGGGCACATGAGTTCCTCAAGTTAAAACCACCAGAGTTCTACAGTATCAAGGTTGGTGAAGACGCAATGTTATGGCTTGAGGAAGTTAAAAGGGCACTCCGGATGATGAAAGCATTTGATAATGAGGATGTTGAGTTGGCTGCCTACCAGTTTAAGGGTACGACAAGCTCTTGGTTCGAGATGTAGGAAAGAGAAAGAGATGAGGATTATGGTCCACCTATTTTGGGGGGGGGGGGGGGAATTTGAGGAGGCATTCACAACAAACTTTATACCAGAAGAAGATAAGGCAGCAAAGGCTACTCAGTTTGAGCAACTTAAACAGGGATCAATGAGTGTAGAAGAATACCAGATGAAGTTTATCAGGCTGGCTAAGTACGTTCCTAATATGATTCCAACAGAAAGGGCAAACATGAATAGATTCGTTTATGGATTGGGTAATCACATTCAGGACACTACAGTTACAACAACAACATGTATGTCAGTTTTTTTCCTCTGTTGTAGGATTTGCTAACCACTTGGAAAGGAAGAAACATCAAAGAAGAGATGAAAAGGAAAGCTACAATAACAAGAGAGCCCGATCATCGGGCGGTTACAATGGTTCAATGGGAGGATGAAAGAGCCCATTTAACAAGCCTACATCTGCACCAACTCAGTTCTCTTACCAGTCACGTGGTGGGACATACTTCAAGAAGAACCAGAACTTCGGGAATCGGTCTAGTCAGAACCAGAACCTTGGTGGCAGGTACAATCAAAATCAGAGTTTTAAATCTCCAGCTATTCTAAGTCAAGGTAGTGTCACCCATCAGCTACAATATGGTGATATTTGTGGTAATTGTAAAAAGAATTATTCATGGCCGTGCAAGATGGCTAGCCAAGGTTGTTATGACTGTCTTGAAGAAGGGTACTATAAATTTAACTGCCGAAAGTTTCAGCGAGCGTTTAATAGGAGAGCAGCACGTCCAACAAGTTCTTCAGCTACTGTAGTTGCACCACCCAAAGCTCGTGGCCCTCAGAATCAGGCCGGGCGTAGGGTAGGTAGAGGTTCAGGCTCAGTCAATCAGGGAGGGGGAACACCCCGCTTATATGCTACACTTGATCTTCATAGTGGAGAGGCATCTCCAGCAGCTGTCACAGGTATACTTCTAGTTTATTCACAGAATGCATATGTCTTGATTGATCCAGGTTCTACATATTCTTATGTCACTCCGTACTTTGCTATGAGTCTCGGGTTAGTAACTGAACATTTAAGTGAGTCCTTCTTAGTATCCCTTCTAGTTGGAGAGCCAGTGAAAGCAACGAGAGTTTATAGGGGTTGCACAATCTCAGTGCAAGGCCGCAATACCACAACTGATCTTATAGAGTTAGAAATGGTAGACTTTGATGCAATCATAGGTATGGATTGGATTTCTTCTTGCCATGCAACATTAGATTGTCGTGCTAAGATAGTCAGGTTCCAGTTTCCAAATGAAGAGGTCCTAGAATGGAAGGGTAGTTCAGCACTGCCAGTGGGTAAGTTTATTTCCTATCTTAAGGCACAGAAGATGATAAGTAAAGGATGTGTTTCCTGCTTGGCTCATATCATTAATGCAGAATCAGAGGCGCCTACTCTTCAGTCTGTTCCAATTGTTAAAGACTTTTTTGAAATTTTTGATGCAATCTTAATTATGAAAGCAAGAAAGAATGATAAAAGCAAGACACGGATTGAAATACAACAAAGGATTTAGTAGGAACTAGTCTACTCACCCCCTTGTTAGGATTCAAACGGCACCTAGACTACACGAACTATCCTCAAGACGAGTCTGTGACTTGAGAACAATTCGATCAATGGTAGAAAATCGTTCAATTCTAATTTCACTCAAAAGAAATGGTTTTCCAAGTTTTTGTAGGAAAAGCTCAAAAGCTGCGTTTGTTTTTTATGTCTAGGAACTGATGAAATAAGACTAAGTGTTAGGCTTTTATAGTGAAGCCTTACACACCTAAAAAGTGAAGGAATAGCCATCAATTGGGCTAAATATCAATAGCCACGCAGGGCTAAATAAGTAGCATCAAAATAAATAAGTCTAGCTATGCAAAAGCATGAAAAAGTCATAAAAAATACAGCACATTAAGGCCAATAAACGAGACCACCACACGGCTAAATTGTATAGGAAACATAGTCCGCGTGCCACGCGAGTACCACGCGCCAAGAATTCTTCTAGAACGCCCCTTCTCCAATGCTAATCAACGAACCCCAAGGCTCTTCTAACATACGCCCCCTTCCTCAATACTTGCACAATCATGGCTCTTCATCACCATCAAGTGAACATCATGAAGCTCCTTAGCTTGGCTCCTCGTGAATGGTCTTGAAGGCACGAATGTAGCTTGATCAGGCTGGACTGCATCAGTTTTTCCAGATAACCTTCCTGGACTTCCTCCAGGACCTCGTGTCGGGCACTCAGCCCATATCTATTCCTCCATACAGAATGGCTCCAGCAGAACTTAAAGAGTTGAAAAAGCAGTTGAAAGATCTCCTTGACAAGGGCTTCATCAGGCCGAGTGTGTCACCACGGGGTGCCCCGGTCCTGTTTGTCAGGAAGAAAGATGGGTCTCTCAGAATGTGTGTTGATTATCGGCAGCTGAACAAAGTCACAGTTAAAAATAGGTATCATTTGCCTAGAATTAATGACTTATTTGATCAACTTCGGGGAGAAAAGTACTTTTCAAAAATAGACTTGAGATCAGGGTATCACCAGTTGAGAATTAGAGAAGAAGATATCCCAAAGACAGCCTTCAGGACTCGCTATGGGCACTATGAATTTCTAGTAATGTCCTTTGGGTTGACAATTGCACCAGCTGCTTTCATGGACCTGATGAACAGAGTCTTCAAGCCGTACTTGGATACCTTTATTATTGTGTTCATAGATGATATTTTGGTATATTCCAAGAGCAAGGAGGAACATGAAGAGCACTTCAGGATAACACTGTAGACTTTGAAAGATAATGAACTTTATGCCAAGTTTTCAAAATGTGAGTTTTGGCTTCAGTCAGTGGCGTTCTTTGGCCATGTTTTCTCTAGCGAGGGAATAAAAGTAGATCCATAGAAGTGGTTAAGAACTGGCCATGACCAACAACACAGACTGAAATTTGAAGTTTCTTGGGTTTAACAGACTACTACAGGAGGTTCGTTGATGTCTTTTCTTCACTTGCAGCACCATTGACCAAGCTGACTCAAAAAGCAGTTAAATTTCAGTGGTCAGATGCGTGGGAGCAGAGCTTTAAAGAATTGAAAAAGAGGTTGACCACTGCACCTGTGTTAACCTTGCCGACAGGTTTGAGTGGATTCACAGTGTATTGCGATGCCTCTATAGTAGGGCTTTGTTGTGTTCTCATGTAAGACGAAAGGTTGTTGCCTATGTCCAGGCAGCTGAAAAATCATGAGAAGAACTACCCCACCCATGACTTAGAGCTTGCAGCGGTGGTATTTTCTTTAAAGATATGGCGACACTACTTGTATGGTGAGCGTGCTGATATATTCACAGACCATAAGAGTCTCCAGTATATTTTCAAGCAAAGAGGGCTAAATTTAAGGTAGAGAAGGTGGCTCGAGTTGTTGAAGGATTATAACATTAATATATTTTACCACCCAGGCAAAGCTAATGTTGTAGCCGATACACTTAGCAGAAAGTCAATAGGTGTTTTAGCTCATTTATCAGTTCAGAGGAGAACGTTAGAATGAGAGATGTATAAGCTAGCAAGTGATGGGGTCAGACTGGATGATGTAGTTGCTTATGCCTTAGCACGTTCATCACTTGTTGCACATGTTAAGGCTAAACAAGATGAGGATCCATACTTGGTGAAGATAAAAGAGGGGGTTAGAAGCAAAGAAAGCACTGCTTTCACTCTAGGCAATGATGGAGTTTTGAAAATTAATGGTAGGTTATATGTACCAGACATGAATGATCTCAGGAAAACCATCATGGAAGAAGATCACAGCTTGAGGTACTCTGTTCACCCATGTGTTACTAATATGTACCAAGACTTGAAGGAGTCATATTGGTGGAAGGGCATGAAGAAGCAAGTGGCAGATCATGTGGCTAAATATTTGAATTGTCAGTAAGTCAAGGCAGAACATCAAAGGCCAGGTGGTCTACTTCAGGATATAGAGATACCACAGTGGAAATGGGAGGCGATAAACATGGACTTCGTGGTAGTACCGTAAACATGATTTAATTTGGGTGATTGTATACAGACTGGCAAAGTCAGCTCATTTTCTGTCAATAAAGACGACAGACACTGCAGAACAATATGCTCAGTTGTACATCAAGGAAATTGTCAAATTGCATGGCACTCCAATTTCAATCATTTCTGACAGAGGTCCTCTGTTCACAGCTCATTTTTGGCAAGTTTTCCAGAAAAGGTTAGGAACTAAGGTCAACTTGAGCACCACTTTCCATCCACAGACTGATGGTCCGGCAGAAAGGACCATTCAGACCCTCGAGGATATGTTACAGCTGGTGTTATAGAATTTGGAGGTAATTGGGATGATCATCTGCCACTCATCGAGTTTGCCTACAATAACAGTTATCAGGCTAGTATCGGAATGGCTCCGTATGAGGCATTATATGGCCGCAGGTATAGATCTCCAGTGGGTTGGTTTGAACCAGTAGAGGTGCTGTTACTTGGCCCAAATTTTGTTTATGAGGCTTTAGAGAAAGTTCTAGTTAATAAGAGAAAAGCTTAAAGCGGCTCAGAGTCATCAAAAGTCTTATTCTGACAAAAGGCATCGAGACTTGGAGTTCAATGTAGGTGATATGGTGTTCCTAAAGGTGTCACCTGTGAAGGGAGTTATGAGGTTTTGTAAAAAGGGAAAGCTTAGTCCTAGATTTATCGTACCTTATGAGATTTTGAGAAAGAAGGGTAAAGTGACTTATGAGTTAGTCTTGCTAGTTGAGTTGTCTTCGGTCCATCCTATTTTTTCACGTGTCTATGCTCAGAAAGTACATTCATGATGAGTCACATGTTATTCCTGCCGATACCATAGAGATTAACAAAGACTTGGCTTACGAAGAGGTAACTAATCCAGATTCTTGATAGGCAAGTTAGAAAGTTAAGAACAAAGGATGTAGTTTCAATGAAAGTGCTGTGGCATAATCATAATTCAAAAGAGGCTACGTGGGAGGCTGAGGAAGATATGAAGAAAAGATATCCATATCTATTTGAGGAACAAGGTATGTGAACTTTAAAGGTTTGAAATTTATATTTAAATATTTCTTATTAATTATGAGTTATGATATGACTTAGCTCCTTGCCGGAGTACATTTAATTTTTATTAAGATAAAGCTCCTTGTCGGAGTACATAGATTCATTAGTATGATTTGGCTCTTTGTCGGAGTATAGTTAATTTGTTACTGTGATTTACCTCCTTGCCGGAGTGGTAGTAATTATTTTGAGCTATTATTGGTGCCTATGAATGGCCAGTTATGGTGTATTGGTTTTTGTTGGTGTAGCTGTGGTATTTGTAATAGGAATTTTTTTTTAATAGTCCAGTTACAGGGAAGACTCTGCCGAAATTTTTAAGAAATCAAACACTTAGCCAAATTTTGGGATATTTGACAAGTTGGTAGGATGACAAAGTGGTCTAGGGGTGAGGATGAATGATTTTAAAGGGGGTAGAATGTAACGTTCCTCAAATTTCTAAGTTTAAGGATTTTGTCGATATGGAAGATAATTTAAATAAACTCGTTAATGTTATAACGAGGTCCAAGTATGAAGTATGTGGTGAAAGTACATTACAAAATTTATCATGGATGGGACATAAGTTATTAGCTACCTTGAAAGTGGGAGGAGAAATTGAAAAGGCCAAAAATTTAAAACTTAACTTAAAATGGCCAAAATTAAAATGACGTTGCTCCAAAGTGATTTAAATTATAATAATAAAAACACAAAAAAAAAAATACTTAAAAGGAAGATGGGCAGCCCATCGGGCAAATTAAATGGCCATTGTTGGCCTAATAACGTTAAAAAGCCCAAGGCTTGTACAAGCCAACAAAGCAGCTCCTACCGGTGTAGCAAAATGAATAAAAGTTTCACTCTCAGTTAGCAAATAAAAGAGAAGTAAAAACGCAGCAGCTTGTTGGGGAAAGATTTCAAGATTTTTTTTTTTTTTTTTTTTTTTACAATCGTTACAAAGGGATTGGGGTCCTACTAGTTCAAGAGTTTATACTATTCAAGATTCCATCAAAAATTCTAAAGGCTAGGGTTCAAGTAATTTCTTCCAAAGGTAATCCCCAATACTTGAACTATCTAATTAGCAGTTTTGGAATATCATATAATTATTGAATCCAATGGTAATGGGAATTATTGGTGGTAATAAGGGCTACCATGGATGGTTTTAACAAGTTGGTAGAGGATTAAACTAATAAAGTTTTTATTAATAACGTTAGCTATTTAAATTGTAGATTATGGTTGGTTGAATACTCGAGATAATTCAAGGAGGTGAAATAAAGCCGTTAATTTGAGGTGAGTTGATATATACCCTTGCTATGGTGCTTTTCTCACAAAGTGCATATCTTTAAGGTGTTTGATAAATTATTTTAGAGAAGTTAATGCACGTTTGATTGGAGTGGGCAAGCGTTCATTATCCATTAATGTTTCCAAGTCATCCTTTAGTATCAAATATTTTGATAAATATGTTCCATAGTTTCTGTGACGTTCCCGAAAATTTCTAAGTTTTAGGACACTTATTGGCGTAGAAAAAAAAAATTATTTACGTAAAGTCATTTCATATATTATGGCGGGTCCGAATATAAAGTGTATGGTGAAGATAAGTTAAATATTTATCATGAAGGATGTGTAAATACTTAAATGTATGTAAAGTGGAGGAAGAAATTGTAAGAGGTGCCAAAAGTTAAAGCCGACTTAATATAGGTAGAGTTACATTAAGATGGCTAATTAGCCAAGTTAACCAATATATAGACTATTCTAAACAAAATCTAATGGCCAAATAATATTAAAATAATACAGTAAAGATAGAAAAACATATGCATCAGTAATTGGGTTTTAGGCGTGAACAGTAGTACTCCCCGAGTCCTCGTAACTTTTCCTTACGAAACTGAAGCAGGAACCGTATCACCTTCAATTCAGCCTTCAAGTTAACATCAAGGTAAGTTTTTCCTGTGGATTAGTGAAATTATATTATGATTATACAAGAATCTAGCATCTTAATAGATTATATTCATTGGGGAATTTCTTTAAACCTAGAAAGTTAAGGGTTGAACCTAAGTTCTTAAATTGGGGTAAAGATGAGAACTTTGGGATTGATTACGTAAATTGATTGTTGTAGTTGGTTGGTAACGTGAAGTACGTCGAGTTGCACTTGCAATTAGATTCAAGGAGGAAATTGAGGTGAGTTGAGACATACTCTTCCTAAGGTGCTTTTCTCACAAAGTGCATATATTTAAGGTGTTTGATGAATTGCTTTAGAGAAGTTAATGTACGTTTGATTGGAGCGGGCAAACGTTCATTATCCATTAATGTTTCCAAGTCGTTCTTTAATATCAAGTATCCAGAAATATATTTGTCACGACCCAATTTCCAAGGGCTCGTGATGGCACCTAAACAACATTTGCCTAGGCGAACCAATGAAACAAGATGCGGAAAAGAACAATAATGTGAAAAGATCATAAATGGATATATAAATATAAAAGTGTGAAGTCCAAAAGAATATATCCACAAAAGAATTGGAGCATTCTAAGAGTGACTCAATAAAGTATGAATATACATCAAAGAAATCTGAGTCCTATCTCTAAGTGACTCCGGCGGTATGCCACCACGGTCTGTGTGGTCAGCTCACCTCAATCAAAAGTCTCAGAAGCCTCGGGAACCGCTAACGTCCGGGCTGCTGACTGGATGAAGGACCTGCGCACGTAGCAAAGTAAGTTATGAGCCGAAGCCCAGTAAGATCACCGACAGGCCCGCTAAGGTACCCTTGCGGGACAAGTCGCTACATGCATCATAAGCAACAACATACTATAGTAATCATACAATAAAGTAGTGAAATCACAAATAGATGTAACACATTCCATACACACAAGTAGTAACCAGAAGTCTCAAGGATTATGCCCATCCAACGTAAGGCATAGGTCAACTCAGCGGCGGTTTGGAGGTCCAATCTCTACTCCCGTGCCGACTAACCTAGACCTACGATGGACTAGCAACACCACTACTAAGTATCAACCATATACCGTGACCCGAAGTCACTATCACAATCATGAATAAGTAGACCAACGACCCGTAGTCGTTGGCTCATCTCAAATCTGTCTACGATCGCACCACACCCCCTGTCAAGTGCGTCGTATCTCAATAAATCAAGTGACCACACCACACCCCCTGTCAAGTGTGTCACATCTCAAAGATCAAGTGACCACACCACACCCCCTGTCAAGTGTGACACATCTCATAGTATAGGCGACACCACACCCCCTGTCAAGTGTCCCTCTAACAGTATTAATATCCACGACATTAATAACAATAACAGAAATAATAACAGAAATATTAATAACGATAATATTTCACAGTCACCGTAACCCAGGTTGGTTATGCTAGCTGAACGTAAGGCGAAGGTTAACCCGACCACAGTTTGGGGGTACAATCCCTACTCCCATGTCGTCCAACCCAAGGTTACGTATAGACAGCACTACCCAACCCGGCACGTGAACAAATCAAGTACCAATATCATACAAAAGCCGACAAAATCCTCGGCAAGACATTTATCATGACATGCCGGCAACATCCTCGGCCATGTCCCAAGTTCTTGCTATCTAAGTATGGCGTAACAAGTGTTACTACGATATAAATTTAAGCTACCTCGACGTAGCGTTTAGACCGGCACATACCTTGGTCGAGTCACAATCTCGCTATTTATAACAAACAATAATAGCAAGTAATTCACATCATTAATCCTAACCATTGTTAGGTATATATATGCGTACATGAAGCATACTAGCATGAAGGAAGAGTCCACAAGCACAATAGAGGTCAAGTCTCACTTACCTCGAAATTCGGGCTCAAACGCCGGGAAGAATCTCCTTTCCCGCTCGCCTTGTCCGCGATGGACTCTCCACTAGGTCTATTAAGACAAGATATAGCACATATGAGTGCTCAATTATAGCTATTTAAGCCTATAGGCATCCTAGGGTAAAAATTACCAAAATGCCCCCGGGTAGGGTCGAGCCCTAAATTTACAAAATGTACTTTTCCGGACTCCCCACGCTCCCGTGAGTCCAAAAGTACACTTAGATTCCACATGCGAGCCTTGCTCGATGTCTTTCCCCAATTCTTAAGAATCTAGGGTTCTAACCCATTTCCAAGAATCAACCCTTTGATTCTTGTATTAATCAACATAAAGATGGATTGAAAGGGATTACCTTAAGTGTAAGTATGATTGGGTCTTCAAAAAATACCCAAAAATCGCCTCAAGAGCTCACCAAATGATTTTTATAAGTTATGAACCGAAATGGCCCGAAATGGCCTTTTTATAGCAGTTTTTTTGCCTCTGTGACAGCTTCTTTTGAAAAAACCATAACTTTTGATAGGAATGTCCAAATGACCTGAAACTGGTACTATTAGAACCATAACTCAAAGGGATACAACTTTCATGTTTTGAGTTTTTCCTAATTCCTTACGGATTGGCCGGAAAATCAGCTTTTATCCGGCTGTTTGCGCCAAAACAGAACAGAAAAGTCGCACCAGATTTTCTATAGTTTTAGGGGCAAAACGGGACCCTACGAAGCTCAGAATGATCCCAAATTTTGCACACAAGTCATAAAATACTTGGGTGACATGCTCGTCAAGACGGAACTCAATTCGGACCTCCAGAACTCAAAAAGTGGGTCCCACGGCAAAGGTTCAATTTTCGACTTTCGCCAAAATAGCGAAATTTAATCAAACGACCTCGGAATCCAATTCCGAAAGTTGCTACAAGTCACAAATGACTATACGAACCTAACGGAATTTTTGGATCTCTCATCGGAGCTCATTTGCTCAAATCGAGCTTGGAAACCTCTTTTAACTCTTTTAAACTTCCGAAACGGGGACTTTATCAAAAGTCCTATCAAACGAGGTCCGTTTTCAATTTTGAAGGTTGCTACATATCATAAATGACGAGACGGACCTAACGGTGCGCTCGGATTTTCCATCGGGGTTCGTTTACTCAAAACGGCCTATCGATACCCCAAATTCCTTTCCGGAATTTCATAAACGGATCCTTTTCTCGAAAACCTATCAAACGGACTCCGTTTCGACTCAGATTTCACAGACGGGTCATAAATGACCTAACGGAGCTTTTGGGACTGTCGACACGCAAATCGAGGTCCCGGATCCCGTAACGACTATTTGAGGGTCGTTACATTCTCCCCCACTTAGACTCTCGGCCGTCCTCGGACGAGCCTAAGTCTAAGGTAGGATCCACACACTAGCCACGGAGCTGGCACGGATTTCGAGGACCCCTCGGTACCACCCGAAATCAATAAAACTTAAAAATGCAAATTCAGGCTTAGAAAATACAAGGATTTCATACCTGAATCATCGAACAAGCGCGGATGCCTCTCACGCATCTCGGACTCAAGCTCCCAAGTGGCCTCGGCAATGGAGTGATGCCCCCACTGAACTCTCACAAGCGGGATCACCTTCGATCTCATCTTACGGACCTCTCTAGCCACAATAGCAATAGGCTCCTCCGAATAAGCTAAGTCGCCATCTACCTCCACGGAAGCCATATCGATCACATGAGACAGATCGTGAACATACTTCCGGAGCATGGACACATGGAACACCGGATGAACAGACAGAGAGGGAGGCAAAGCCAGTCTATAAGCAACGGCGCCAACGCGCTCCAATATCTCAAAAGGCCCAATGAACCTAGGACTGAGCTTGCCTTTCTTCCCAAATCTCATAACACCCTTCATGGGCGACACTCTGAGGAATACCCGGTCCCCAACCATGAACTCAAGATCTCTCCGCCTCCGATCTGCATACGATATCTGCCGGCTCTGAGCCGTGCGGAGTCGATCCTGAATAACCGGGACCTTATCTAAGGTCTGCTGCACCAAATCGGGCCCCAACACCTGGACCTCACCAGACTCGAACCAACCGATAGGCGAGCGACATCTCCGACCATACAATGCCTCAAACGGAGCCATCTGGATAGAAGCCTGATAGCTATTATTACGCAAACTCTGCTAGCGGCAAATGGCTATCCCAATGGCCTCCAAAATCAATAGCACACGCCCTCAACATATCCTCGAGGATCTGAATGGTCCGCTCAGACTGGCCATCAGTCTGCGGGTGAAATGCAGTGCTGAGATCGACCCGAGTACCCAGCTCTCTCTGAAAAGATCTCCAAAACTGAGCTGTGAACTGAGCACCTCGGTCAGAAATGATAGAAACAGGAGCACCCTGCAATCTCACAATCTGCTCAATGAAGATACGAGCCAGACGCTCCGAGGTATAAGTAGTCCTCACTGGAATGAAGTGAGCCGACTTCGTCAGTCGATCAACTACTACCCACACCGAATCATGCTTACCCACGGTCAGCGGCAAACCAACTACGAAATCCATAGTGATCTGCTCCCACTTCCACTCGGGAATGGGCATAGACTGGGTCACCCCGGCTGGCCTCCGGTGCTCATACTTCACCTGCTGGCAATTCAAACACCGAGATACATAATCAGCAACATCCCTCTTCATCCCTTTCCACCAATACAGCTCTCGAAGATCATGATACATCTTCGCAGTACCCGGATGGATGGAATATCTCGAACTGTGAGCCTCTGCGAAAATCATCTGCCTCAGCTCCATAATGGCTGGAACACATACCCAGCCGTTAAGCCGCAAAGCACCATCATCACCAATCACGAACGAGGACACTCCCCCACTCAGGACCCTGTCTCGGAGATCTCTCAGATAAGGATCCTGGAACTGCCTTTCCCGAATCTGGGAAGCTAAAGACGACTGAGACCCCACATATGCAAGCACCCGGCCTGGAACAGAATCATCAAACCGAACCCCACTAATGGACAAAGCCTGCAACTCACGGGCCAACGGCCTCATATCAGCATCAAGATAGGCGAGGCTACCCATGGACTTCCTACTCAAGGCATCGGCTACAACATTAGCCTTTCCGGGATGATACCAGATAGAAAGATCATAATCCTTCAGCAGCTCTAACCAGCGGCGCTGTCTCCCGTTCAAGTCCTTCTGAGTGAACAAGTACTGGAGACTCTTATGATCGGTGAATGTCTCACATGGCTCGCCATAGAGATAGTGCCTCCACAACTTCAGTGCAAACACGACAGCTAACAGCTCCAAATCATGGACAGGATAATTCTTCTCATGGACCTCCAGCTGTCTCGAGGCATAAGCTATCATCTTACCCTCCTGCATCAGAACGCTACCCAGGCCAACACCCGAAGCATCACAATATACGGTGAATCCCCCGGATCCACTAGGCAAGGCCAACACTGGCGCTGAAGTCAACAGAGTCTTAAGCTTCTGAAAGCTAGACTCACAGGCATCGGACCACAGGAAAGGAACATTCGTCTGGGTCAACTTCGTCAGAGGTGCTGAAATAGAAGAAAACCCCTCGACGAACCGCCGATAATAACCTGCCAAGCCTAAGAAACTCCGAATCTCTGTAGGAGAAGTAGGCCTAGGCCAACTCTGAACGGCCTCTATCTTCTTCGGATCAACACACACCCCATCCTTGGTCACCACGTGACCTAGGAAAGATACAGAACTGAGCCAAAATTCACACTTGGAGAATTTGACATACAACTGCTGATCCCTCAGAGTCCGAAGAACAACTCTCAAATGCTGCTCATGCTCCTCCCTGCTCCTCGAATAAACCAAGATATCATCGATAAACACAATGACGAAGGAGTCAAGGTAGGCCTTGAACACTCGGTTCATCAGATCCATGAAAGCAGCTGGGGCATTCGTAAGCCCGAAAGACATCACCAGAAACTCATAGTGGCCATATCGGGTACGAAAAGCAGTCTTGGAAACGTCCTCGGACCGAATCCTCAACTGATGATACCCCGACCTCAAATCAATCTTCGAGAAAAAGGTAGCACCCTGAAGCTGATCAAACAAATCATCAATACGCGGCAAAGGATACCTATTCTTGATAGTAACCTTATTCAGCTGCCGGTAATCAATACACATCCGCATAGAGCCATCCTTCTTCTTCACAAATAATACCGGGGCACCCCATGGAGACACACTGGGCCTAATGAAGCCCTTATCGAGCAAATCCTGAATCTGCTCCTTTAGCTCCCTTAACTCAACAGGAGCCATACGATATGGGGGAATAGATTTAGGCTGAGTGCCTGGCAATAGATCAATGCAAAACTCTATCTCCCGCATAGGCGGCAAACCCGGCAAATCATCAGGAAACACATCCGGATACTCACAAATAACTGGAACTCTATCAAGGGATAACTCCTCTGCCCGGACATCCCGAACTTAAGCAATATATCCCTCGCACCCACTAGATATCATCCTCTGCGCCTCCAAGAAAGAAATGATCCTACTCTTCGGAGAAGGCCTGGAACCTCTCCATACAACCCGAGACTCACCCTCTGCCCCGATCGTCACGGACTTGGCATGGCAATCCAAAGTCGCATGTCAGGAAGCCAGCCAATCCATGCCCATAATGACATCGAAATCAGACATATCGAGCAGCATCAGGTCCACTAAGGACTCTACACCACAGATGGAGATCATACACTGCCGATAACCCCTATCTACACATATAGAAGACCCGACAGGGGTGGCAACCATAAAGGGATCATCTAAGAAGACCAGATCCCTGCCCAAGCAAGGGGCAAATCCTGGCGACACATACGGATAGGTAGACCCCGGATCAATAAGAGCATAAGCATCGCGGCCACAGACAGAAATAATACCTGTGATGACATCATTGGATGCCTCAGCATCCTGACGAGTCATACCATAGACCTGCGCCGAGCCTCCTGAACCCGGAGCTCTCTGAGACTGCTGTCTAGGAGGAATCTGAGAAACGGGCCTGGCGGCCTGAGGACCAGATGGTACCATAGCTGCGGATCCCTGGCGACCTGATGAAACATAAGGGCAACTCCTGACATAGTGCTCTGGAGACCCACACTCAAAACATCCATCACCTCTACCTCCTCTACCGCCTCTACCACCTCTGCCACGACCACCTCCAGACGAACAACTCCCATGATGCCTCTGATGGCACCTCCCGCACTGCGGCGGACCAGACTGCGAAGAGCCACCCCGCCTCTGGGATGACTGAGGCCTCGGGGTCTCTGAAGAAAAATCCTGGGCAGGCAAAGCAGCAGCCTGGGGCCTAGACTGAGAACGGCCCTGATGACCCTGACCCCTCTGAGCGGATCCACTATACCCACCAGACTGACGCGACCTCTTGGCCGCCCTCTCCCTGTCAGCCCTGGCGAAGATATCCTCCATCCGCCGCGCCACATCAACTATCTCAAAATATGACTTGTTGCCCATATCAGGGGCAACAGCTACCTGCAAGCGGGGATGAAGACCCTCAACAAACCGGAGGACCTTGTCCCTCTCCTGAGCCACCATAGCCGGCGCAAACTGAGACAACCACAAGAACCTGGTGTCATACTCTGAAACAGACAGGTTTCCCTGCCTCAACCCCTCAAACTCGCGCCTCTGAGCATCGTGCTGACTCTGGGGCACGAACCTGCTCATGAACATAGACACGAACTCAGCCCAAGACAAAGGAGGGAGGTCACTAGACCTCTTCCGCATCATGGAGACCCACCATGTCTCCGCATCTCCCGATAATCTGAAAGAAGCACACTGCACCCCTAAGGTGTCTCTAGTACCAAGAACTGTCAAAATCTTCTCACACTTCTGAATGTACCTCTGGGCAGTACATGTAGTTGAGGTACCGTCGAACTCTGGAGGCTGAAGCTTCATGAATGACCCTATCCTCCTGGCAACCTCCTCAGTGCCCATAGGAGGAGTAGAAATAACAGGACCTGCCTGAGGAGCAGAAGCAGAAGGCTGGGCAGTATGATCAGGAGCAGCCTCAGAAGTAGGCGTGCTCATAACAGGTGTGGTCGGCTGAGGAGCCGAAACAGGAGCTGCAACATCATCTCTGACAGGGACCTGATGGCTAGACAAGGCCATTAGTCTCATATACTCCTCTGAAGAGATCACAACGGTGCCTGGCACAACAGCAGGCACAGGGGGAATAGATGCTGACAGAGTCGCTGCGGACACCGCAGGGATAGCTGTGTCCTGCCTAGTGGCTGACGGGCGACCTGCCCGAGTCTTCTTAGCAGCTGGCGGCTGCGTAGGTGCTGATGGCTCTCCCGCAGACGCGGGTGTAGAAGATGCAGCCCTCTTGGCTGAGGATGCTCGCGTCCTCGCCATCTGATACAATACACGAAAAAGGGTCAGCACCTATATAAGCTACTCAGCACGAATAGAGATGAAACGAAGGGAAAACATTTCCTAACATGCCCTTGTAGCCTCTCGCTCATAAGTATGGTCGACAACATACCCATAAGCAAGACTCTACTCAGACACTGCTCCAAGACTCCTAGGACTCGAATTAGAACCTAGGGCTCTGATACCAAACTGTCACGACCCAATTTCCAAGGGCTCGTGATGGCACCTAAACAACATTTGCCTAGGCGAACCAATGAAACAAGATGCGGAAAAGAACAATAATGTGAAAAGATCATAAATGGATATATAAATATAAAAGTGTGAAGTCCAAAAGAATATATCCACAAAAGAATTGGAGCATTCTAAGAGTGACTCAATAAAGTATGAATATACATCAAAGAAATCTGAGTCCTATCTCTAAGTGACTCCGGCGGTATGCCACCACGGTCTGTGTGGTCGGCTCACCTCAATCAAAAGTCTCAGAAGCCTCGGGAACCGCTAACGTCCGGGCTGCTGACTGGATGAAGGACCTGCGCACGTAGCAGAGTAAGTTATGAGCCGAAGCCCAGTAAGATCACCGACAGGCCCGCTAAGGTACCCTTGCGGGACAAGTCGCTACATGCATCATAAGCAACAACATACTATAGTAATCATACAATAAAGTAGTGAAATCACAAATAGATGTAACACATTCCATACACACAAGTAGTAACCAGAAGTCTCAAGGATTATGCCCATCCAACGTAAGGCATAGGTCAACTCAGCGGCGGTTTGGAGGTCCAATCTCTACTCCCGTGCCGACTAACCTAGACCTACGATGGACTAGCAACACCACTACTAATTATCAACCATATACCGTGACCCGAAGTCACTATCACAATCATGAATAAGTAGACCAACGACTCATCTCAAATCTGTCTACGATCGCACCACACCCCCTGTCAAGTGCGTCGTATCTCAATAAATCAAGTGACCACACCACACCCCCTGTCAAGTGTGTCACATCTCAAAGATCAAGTGTCCACACCACACCCCCTGTCAAGTGTGACACATCTCATAGTATAGGCGACACCACACCCCCTGTCAAGTGTCCCTCTAACAGTATTTGTTGACACCCAATTTTGTCCCGAATTTTTTTCAAATTTAATAAATTATGGCAATATTTTATAATTGAGGATAATTTTAAAAATTAAATATAATTGGTTAATTTCTGAGTAAAAAGGGTCAAATTTTGCAATGCATAGCCTAATTTCTACCCTACCCGTGCAATCACCCGATTATCTCATTTAAATCCTAAATTGAGGTCAAAATTTGCTCTTTCATTTAAATTCCAGCTTATTTATGCAATGCCCACTACACAAAAGCCCCATACCCATTTTCCTTCTCCCCTTATATCTAAAACCCTACACAATTTATTGAGGGACACACTATTCACTAACCTTCCCCACCCTAAATTACATCAGCCGCGGCACCAGATCTCAAAAAGACCCCTCTCATCTTCTACACACAAAAAATAAACCCATCATCTCCCTCACACGCCCACTACAAAATCGCCTACACCCGTACCACTAAGGACCAGCCGGGATCCCGTCCACAATCCGTCATCATCTCCTCCACACGCACCCAGCAGAACCCCCTTCATTTTCTTCTATCTCTCGACATCATCATACACACGCATAAAGGGGTTAGAGGGAAATGGGTTAATGGCATAAAAAGGCATCACCACTATTGGGGAGATGTAGATCAGAAACAAAGGGTCATCGGAACTGGGGTATCAGGACCGGAGTGCCGGCGTGACGGTGACGCCGTGGTTCTTGTTGCGAGAAAACCATCGGCAGTCACCCCTCTATTCCGTTTGGCCATCGCTTCCCGTTTATCAGAAAACTCAGCTGGGTTTCATCGGAGGCAGTGTACCCATCTCGTTGTTTATGCTTTTATTATAATTATTCCATTTGCACTTGATCTTTGCTGATTTTGCAGATTGTGAAACTGTGATGGGGATGATTTCCGCCGTTGGCTTTACCGGAATCAGATTGGGTGTTTCCCTTTATTGGTGGCTAGTTGCAGTGACGCCACCATCAAAATGGTTAGGCTGTCGCTCCTCGCTCTCCTTGCACTGGTGGCGTTACTTTGTTTCTTTCCCTGGTTGCATCATCTGAAGAACTACGCTGTTGTTTTCATTTTTATCTGCTTCGTACTTGGTTTTGTGGATTAATTTTGGGTGTTGTGCGTTGTTCATCTGCATATCTCCATTCACTAAGGTACCATAAGAAAATGGGATCTATATGTTGGTTGGCATTAATGTACACTGCTTCCCATCGTGGTTTTGGCCTCACGCCTGTTTGGTGACCTTTCCTTGTCACTTTGTGGCTCTGTTACTGGTGTTGTTACACCTGTTGTTCGGATCCTTATTTGGACATTAACGATTGTTCAATCACTTTACTGGATTGATGTGAAATTCTGATTAAGTTTGGGCTTAGCTATGTCCCTTTGCGAAAATGTGCACTTTACTGGCGTTACTGGTTTGATGTTACTGATTCTGAACGATACTACATTGATTATGGCCAAGGAAAAGTTGTTATTTTTGAGGCCTATAGACTGATTTCGGACAAGATACTACATGGCCGATAAAAATACATATGCACGTATTGAGGCCTACCCAAGGAATTGACGGATAATGAATTGATGGATTTTGAACATGATATTGCACTTGATCCGTCCCGTTCCCGTGTCCCTAAGCAAAAAGGCGATGATGAGAGTATGAAATTAATGCAAAGCAAATCGAATAGAGTAGTGGGTTTGGTGCTTTGGCATGGCAACACGGCCCGGGCTCCGTGTTTGCAACCGTACCAAATCCCGAGCCTCTACATGACGCGCCATACAAATCTGAGCCTAAATTTTGCAAAACACAAACCCCCTTCCTATTATTATTATTATTATTATTATTATTATTATTATTATTATTATTATTATTACTATTATTATTATTATTATTATTACTTTATTACTTTAGTATTATTATTATATATATTTTATTATTATTACTTTATTACTTTAGTATTATTATTTTATTTCCATTAGTTATTACACTTTATTATCGTACTAATCCAATTTTATTTGTTTGTTTTGCGAGGTATATTTTGGCATGAACTCCACGGGATCGAGTTGGTAAAACTCAATTGGGGATTGCTCGCATTGCATTGGAGCCGTTGGGTTCAAGTCAGGCTCAAGCTTTCAAGGAAGCGAAGATCTAGGAAAATTTTAAAAATGCTTTGTTGAGTCATGTGATGTTTAGACTCATGGGCATAATGTATAAAAAATAAATTCAAGGCTCCCGCGAGTTTGCCAATTTTCGGGTTCTTCTTCTAAACCTCCTCTTTTCCCATCCTTAGAAATTGCATGTCTTTAGGAATTTCCCGTAGATAATTAATTGTTATTGAATAATTTGTTTGATTGTCTATGAATGAATGATTAGTCAGTTATTGAGTTATTTTGTGAATATTTTATTTCTTTAGAATTGCCATTTTATTTATGAATTGTGAACCCTTTTAGTTAAATAGCGCGTGCAAGCCGAAAATGATTAAGCAAATAACTTGATTTTAAATTCAATAAATTGCAACTTCTTTCCAATTAATTACATTTTCTAACAAAATTGAAAGTTTCCTTTATTTAAGCTATTTTGTGAAAACCGAAGGATTAACCACATTTCGTGGATTTTCGAAAGTGCTTTCAAATTGAAACCTTCTTTCGAAAATAATTGAACCTCTTACTTAGAATCTCTGAAATAGATCACTTCCTTAAAACGGAGTGCTTGCACGCACTATTTAATTAATTGGTTCCTAATTCTCCTAAATTAGGTGGCGACTCCAAAGAAAGCCCTTTGGAATCCCATATTGTTGAACATTATACCCGGAACCTGTCTTTTCTTAAAAAAAAAGGGTAATTTTGGGGTTCAACAGCGTGGCGACTCCGCTGGGGATACCTTAAGGTTCTAACCGCAAGGTTTTCACAAGATAACTCTTTATTTGTTTATTATTTGCAAAAAATAGCATGATTAGTTAATTTGATTATTTGAAATTGTTTGTCACTGAAAGCATGTCACTACACTTTTATTTGCGCACATATTAAACTGGCATTCCGTTCATATTTCCCCCATTCCTGGGAGCTTCTTCATGGTTACTTATACCCGCGAGGTGTATGCATATACACCCGCAACTCACAAAAAACCCTTTAAGAAAGAGTGCGCGTACCTGCGGGGTGAGCGGATAGTTTTACTACCGCGTGACCGCTTGCCACTCAAAATAGCCTTGTGTCTAGTAAACCCACTCTAGAGTTTCCATTAGGAACATGCATGCATATACACCTTAGTTTGGACCCGGTCCTTGATACCGTTTCCAAAAATTAAGAAACCGCCCTTTTGTTGACGGGTTATTGAATCCCAACGACATTGCATATTATGTGATCGTGTGGATATTACAACGAATCCCAAACCATTTGCCATGTCAAATTTGAGAAGTTGACAATTATGTCAGTTTATTTTATCTCAGATATTGTATTGACAAACGGCTTGTGTCGTTATAATAACCACATGTGCGTGCAACTTGACGATTAGGCCTACCTCTGGCATAAAGAGGCACTTTACAGGGTAGGACGCGTTTGCATATTTATTTGCGCTCAACTGCTTGTGATTGTCACATGTTAATTGCTTGCCTTGCTTTGTTTGCTCAAAATGCGTTAAATACTAGGTGTTGCTTGCTTGTATGCAATCCTATGAATGACATGCAAACTATCTTAGTTACCCTTTGAGAGGTCTCTTTTGTTTTATTTATTTCTTTACCAAATGTTGGATTTGTGAAGTGGCTGACCATTCACCATGCAAAGGTTTTGAGATATGATTGATGGTAGACACTCTAGCTCGTGAACGATGCAGTACCAGAAGCTAATGGCATTGCTTGAAAGAACTTGGCGATTGAACTTAGTAGCATTATTTTCAATTTTAATTCAGATTGAGGCCCTGAATTGCATTATACTTTAAAGCTTGTGTTAATATGAATCAACTCATTTTGAATTTATGAAAGTTGAAATAAAATGCATCTCATTCTTATTATATTATTTACGATTGCATTTGTTTCCATTTCAAAATTAAAATTGATAAACCTGCCAAAGCTTTGCTTGTAACGTATGGCAAAACAACTGGACAATTTGAGAGCGATGCACTGAAAGTTATTGTCCGCGCTCTTTGGATATCGCACTATCTGTTAGAACTTCAACTGGGGCAGCTTTATTTGTTGGTATATGGCGTTGAAACAGTGATGCAGAACTACGCACGGTCTGATTCCCAAGGAGGGATACGTAGGCTCCCCCATCGGGCTCGACCCTTTAGCATTTAAATTTTATTTTCCCCCAAGAAGGACAACTGGGGCAATTTTTACAAATAAGTTGGAAATGCGAAAGATAGTAACTGGGGCAATTTTTGCAAAGCGAGTTAAGGATGCGGAAGATTATAACTGGGGCAGAATTTTGCAAGAAGCGGCGTTGAGTATTAAAGTTGAGTTGGCAAGAATTTTGGAATTGGTTAAGCAAACGGTGCAAAGTCTAAGCCAAAGGACGTTCAGTTTGTTTTAAAATATGTTACAAGTTTAAGCCAAGGCAAAATTTTCAAAATGCATCTTTGACTTCATTTGCATCCGCATTAAAATATTTTATCTTGCCTCTATTTTCGAAAATCTATGCTATTTGAGTTCATGAGCCGAGTTTCTGAAAGCAACTCGCAAATCCAAGTTCCATGAAGACGAGGAAGCAGCAGAAGCAGCAAGATCAGGATGAAGTCTGCACAAATCAAATACTTCCCCTTTCCTCCCCAAAGCTAACAATTTTTCTTTGAGAGCAGGAACATGAAAGCTTGCAATGAAAGGATCATTCACACTATGGATGAACAATTATTTGAACACGCATCCAAAGTTGCCTTGCACATTGCGTCTCAATCCCTTTTCATGACTTAAAGCATTATACTTTGTCATGAGTTATTGCCGAACAGGCGGCATTTCTACCTCTATGACTTTCATTCCTAATGGGCGACAAAGCCGAGGCTTGTTTTGTGTTTTCAAAACTAAGCCAAATAGTATAATCCGCACAAGGCCATCCTTGCCGGATTGTCTCGCCAATTGATTTACCAATGGCTATCGCACTGACTACATCTCCGCATTACTTTGCTTTGCACTTACTTTGAATTATGTCTTCACACTTGCTTTAAAACTAATGCCTTGCTTTACTCTTTCAGGTTGACCATCGGCTACGAGGATCCCCTTTGTTGGACTATCTCGCCTATTGATTCGCCAAATGGCTCTCCCATTGCTCTACATTCCCGCATTACTTTGCTTTGCACTCGCTTTGAATTATATCTTCAGACTTGCTTTGAAATTAACGCCTTGCTTTATTCTTTCAGGTTGACCACCAGACGATTTCAGATTTTGCAAGATTCAGGGTTTATCCACCCACAAATAGGATATTCGGGTTCTTCCACCCACAAATAGGATATCGGGGTTCTTCCACCCACAAATAGGATATCTGGGTTCTTCCACCCACAAATAGGATATATCGGGGTTCTTCCACCCACAAATAGGATATCTGGGTTCTTCCACCCACAAATAGAATATATCGGGTCCTTCCACCCACAAATAGGATATTCGGGTCCTTCCACCCACAAATAGGATATTTGGGTTCTTCCACCCACAAATAGGATATATCGGGTCCTTCCACCCACAAATAGGATATCTTGGGTTCTTCCACCCACAAATAGGATATGCAGGTTTCTTTCAAGTTGCATTGAGACATTGGATGCTTCAAGGCCGGGCGCTTCATTTGTTTTGTCAAGCTATTGAAACACAATACAAGATTGCGTTAATAAGGATCAGCTTAGAGGTTTTCCGGGCGGAGTATCTTGTCAGTTGATCGAAGGAAGAACTTTGGATGACATCAAGACCCAACTTTGCTTATTTGTTTTGCATTATCTTACCTTAATTCTCACTTTTATGTTTTCTACTTATGTCCTTTGTTGAGGGTACTCCGGAAACAGCCTCTCCACTTTGGTGGAGGTAAGGCTGCGTACATCTCGCCCTCCCCAGACCCCACCACAGTGGGATTCTAACTGGGTATGTTGTTGTTGTATCTTACCTTAATTAATCCAATTTGCAACTTTGTTTTGCAGGCTGCTATCAAATTTAGGCTCGTTCACCTATGATTGAACGTTTTGGGCTCGTTCGCCTTAGAATTGAACGTTTTGGGCTCATTCGCCTTACAATTGAATGTTTTGGGCTCGTTCGCCTTATAAATGAACGTTATGTTACCTGCGTAGGATATAGATTAGACAAGTCGGCTGGAACACCGCTTTCGGAGTGTTTCGCGATGTCGGTTGTCTTGCAATATTGGCGTAGGATGTAGATTAGACAAGTCGGCTGGAGCACCACTTTCGGAGTGCTTCGCGATGTCGGTTGTCTTGCAATATTGGCATTTTACAATTCGTTCTCACTTTACTTATTATTTTGCTTTACTGTTTCAGAATAAGGATCAGCTTAGAGGTTCTCCGGGCGGAGTATCTTGTCAGTTGATCGAAGGAAGAACTTTGGATGATATCACCACCCGTATTTACAATTTTGTTATCACTTTATTTTTCTTATTCCAATTATTACAGTTTATTAGCAGTTGCTCGTTTACCGTTTGTTGAGATTATTACAGGATTTTTAGCAGCACCGCAGCAGCATTTGGAGCATAAGATGGAGCTTTTCTTAGCGACAAACCGGGGCAATCGTTGATATGAGCTATACTCGTCAATGAAGACCTGAAGAATCGCACCCGCATAAGCCATCCACCCTAGAGGTAAGTCTCTTGTTAACCCTGAGTCTGGGGTTTGAAATTGAAGACAAGATGGCTCACTTATCGAGATGCAGTGGAAGCTATGTCCATGTAAACCCCTCTTTATGGGTGTGTCGTCGACCACATTTTCATAACTTGGGCGATTACAAGCCTCTTTTCCCGCGCTTGAGTAGTCGTCACTATCTCGTCTTTGATTTTCAAATCGCGTCGAACTACATATGGCCTGATTCTCCTTCAGCCCGAGATATGTAGGCAACTCGGAAACCGCAGTTCGGCCATGTCCATAAGCCTCGCATTTCGATCCCAGGAATCGAAGTCTTGGCTTAACTGTGACAAAATTGGGTTTCACGTCAACTTCTTTACCCTGAAAACTCTTTCATCCTTTTCGGGTAAAGAGGGGCAGCTGTTGACACCCAATTTTTTTCCCGAATTTTTTTCAAATTTAATAAATTATGGCAATATTTTATAATTGAGGATAATTTTAAAAATTAAATATAATTGGTTAATTTCTGAGTAAAAAGGGTCAAATTTTGCAATGCATAGCCTAATTTCTACCCTACCCGTGCAATCACCCGATTATCTCATTTAAATCCTAAATTGAGGTCAAAATTTGCTCTTTCATTTAAATTCCAGCTTATTTATGCAATGCCCACTACACAAAAGCCCCATACCCATTTTCCTTCTCCCCTTATATCTAAAACCCTACACAATTTATTGAGGGACACACTATTCACTAACCTTCCCCACCCTAAATTACATCAGCCGCGGCACCAGATCTCAAAAAGACCCCTCTCATCTTCTACACATAAAAAATAAACCCATCATCTCCCTCACACGCCCACTACAAAATCGCCTACACCCGTACCACTAAGGACCAGCCGGGATCCCGTCCACAATCCGTCATCATCTCCTCCACACGCACCCAGCAGAACCCCCTTCATTTTCTTCTATCTCTCGACATCATCATACACACGCATAAAGGGGTTAGAGGGAAATGGGTTAATGGCATAAAAAGGCATCACCACTATTGGGGAGATGTAGATCAGAAACAAAGGGTCATCGGAACTGGGGTATCAGGACCGGAGTGCCGGCGTGACGGTGACGCCGTGGTTCTTGTTGCGAGAAAACCATCGGCAGTCACCCCTCTATTTCGTTTGGCCATCGCTTCCCGTTTATCAGAAAACTCAGCTGGGTTTCATCGGAGGCAGTGTACCCATCTCGTTGTTTATGCTTTTATTATAATTATTCCATTTGCACTTGATCTTTGCTGATTTTGCAGATTGTGAAACTGTGATGGGGATGATTTCCGTCGTTGGCTTTACCGGAATCAGATTGGGTGTTTCCCTTTATTGGTGGCTAGTTGCAGTGACGCCACCATCAAAATGGTTAGGCTGTCGCTCCTCGCTCTCCTTGCACTGGTGGCGTTACTTTGTTTCTTTCCCTGGTTGCATCATCTGAAGAACTACGCTGTTGTTTTCATTTTTATCTGCTTCGTACTTGGTTTTGTGGATTAATTTTGGGTGTTGTGCGTTGTTCATCTGCATATCTCCATTCACTAAGGTACCATAAGAAAATGGGATCTATATGTTGGTTGGCATTAATGTACACTGCTTCCCATCGTGGTTTTGGCCTCACGCCTGTTTGGTGACCTTTCCTTGTCACTTTGTGGCTCTGTTACTGGTGTTGTTACACCTGTTGTTCGGATCCTTATTTGGACATTAACGATTGTTCAATCACTTTACTGGATTGATGTGAAATTCTGATTAAGTTTGGGCTTAGCTATGTCCCTTTGCGAAAATGTGCACTTTACTGGCGTTACTGGTTTGATGTTACTGATTCTGAACGATACTACATTGATTATGGCCAAGGAAAAGTTGTTATTTTTGAGGCCTATAGACTGATTTCGGACAAGATACTACATGGCCGATGAAAATACATATGCACGTATTGAGGCCTACCCAAGGAATTGACGGATAATGAATTGACGGATTTTGAACATGATATTGCACTTGATCCGTCCCGTTCCCGTGTCCCTAAGCAAAAAGGCGATGATGAGAGTATGAAATTAATGCAAAGCAAATCGAATAGAGTAGTGGGTTTGGTGCTTTGGCATGGCAACACGGCCCGGGCTCCGTGTTTGCAACCGTACCAAATCCCGAGCCTCTACATGACGCGCCATACAAATCTGAGCCTAAATTTTGCAAAACACAAACCCCCTTCCTATTATTATTATTATTATTATTATTATTATTATTATTATTATTATTATTATTACTATTATTATTATTATTATTATTATTATTATTATTATTATTACTTTATTACTTTAGTATTATTATTATATATATTTTATTATTATTACTTTATTACTTTAGTATTATTATTTTATTTCCATTAGTTATTACACTTTATTATCGTACTAATCCAATTTTATTTGTTTGTTTTGCGAGGTATATTTTGGCATGAACTCCACGGGATCGAGTTGGTAAAACTCAATTGGGGATTGCTCGCATTGCATTGGAGCCGTTGGGTTCAAGTCAGGCTCAAGCTTTCAAGGAAGCGAAGATCTAGGAAAATTTTAAAAATGCTTTGTTGAGTCATGTGATGTTTAGACTCATGGGCATAATGTATAAAAAATAAATTCAAGGCTCCCGCGAGTTTGCCAATTTTCGGGTTCTTCTTCTAAACCTCCTCTTTTCCCATCCTTAGAAATTGCATGTCTTTAGGAATTTCCCGTAGATAATTAATTGTTATTGAATAATTTGTTTGATTGTCTATGAATGAATGATTAGTCAGTTATTGAGTTATTTTGTGAATATTTTATTTCTTTAGAATTGCCATTTTATTTATGAATTGTGAACCCTTTTAGTTAAATAGCGCGTGCAAGCCGAAAATGATTAAGCAAATAACTTGATTTTAAATTCAATAAATTGCAACTTCTTTCCAATTAATTACATTTTCTAACAAAATTGAAAGTTTCCTTTATTTAAGCTATTTTGTGAAAACCGAAGGATTAACCACATTTCGTGGATTTTCGAAAGTGCTTTCAAATTGAAACCTTCTTTCGAAAATAATTGAACCTCTTACTTAGAATCTCTGAAATAGATCACTTCCTTAAAACGGAGTGCTTGCACGCACTATTTAATTAATTGGTTCCTAATTCTCCTAAATTAGGTGGCGACTCCAAAGAAAGCCCTTTGGAATCCCATATTGTTGAACATTATACCCGGAACCTGTCTTTTCTTAAAAGAAAGGGTAATTTTGGGGTTCAACAGTATTAATATCCACGACATTAATAACAATAACAGAAATAATAACAGAAATATTAATAACGATAATATTTCACAGTCACCGTAACCCAGGTTGGTTATGCTAGCTGAACGTAAGGCGAAGGTTAACCCGACCACAGTTTGGGGCTACAATCCCTACTCCCATGTCGTCCAACCCAAGGTTACGTATAGACAGCACTACCCAACCCGGCACGTGAACAAATAAAGTACCAATATCATACAAAAGCCGGCAAAATCCTCGGCAAGACATTTATCATGACATGCCGGCAACATCCTCGGCCATGTCCCAAGTTCTTGCTATCTAAGCATGGCGTAGCAAGCGTTACTACAATATAAATTTAAGCTACCTCGACGTAGCGTTTAGACCGGCACATACCTCGGTCGAGTCACAATCTCGCTATTTATAACAAACAATAATAGCAAGTAATTCACATCATTAATTCTAACCATTGTTAGGTATATATATGCGTACATGAAGCATACTAGCATGAAGGAAGAGTCCACAAGCACAATAGAGGTCAAGTCTCACTTACCTCGAAATTCGGGCTCAAATGCCGGGAAGAATCTCCTTTCCCGCTCGCCTTGTCCGCGAAGGACTCTCCACTAGGTCTATTAAGACAAGATATAGCACATATGAGTGCTCAATTATAGCTATTTAAGCCTATAGGCATCCTAGGGTAAAAATTACCAAAATGCCCCCGGGTAGGGCCGAGCCCTAAATTTACAAAATGTACTTTTCCGGACTCCCCACACTCCCGTGAGTCCAAAAGTACACTTAGATTCCACATGCGAGCCTTGCTCGATGTCTTTCTCCAATTCTTAAGAATCTAGGGTTCTAACCCATTTCCAAGAATCAACCCTTTGATTCTTGTGTTAATCAACATAAAGATGGATTGAAAGGGCTTACCTTAAGTGTAAGTATGATTGGGTCTTCAAGAAATACCCAAAAATCGCCTCAAGAGCTCACCAAATGATTTTTATAAGTTATGAACTGAAATGGCCTTTTTAGAGCAGTTTTTTTGCCTCTGTGACAGCTTCTTTTGAAAAAATCATAACTTTTGATATGAATGTCCAAATGACCTGAAACTGGTGCCATTAGAACCACAACTCAAAGGGATGTTCTGAGTTTTTCCTAATTCCTTACGGATTGGCCGGAAAATCAGCTTTTATCCGGCTGTTTGCGCCAAAACAGAACAGAAAAGTCGCACCAGATTTTCTACTGTTTTAGGGGAAAAACGGGACCCTACGAAGCTCGGAATGATCCCAAATTTTGCACACAAGTCATAAAATACTTGGGTGACATGCTCGTCAAGACGGAACTCAATTCGGACCTCCAGAACTCAAAAAGTGGGTCCCACGGCAAAGGTTCAATTTTCGACTTTCGCCAAAATAGCGAAATTTAACCAAACGACCTCGGAATCCAATTCCGAAAGTTGCTACAAGTCACAAATGACTATACGAACCTAACGGAACTTTCGGATCTCTCGTCGGAGCTCATTTGCTCAAATCGAGCTCGGAAACCTCTTTTAACTCTTTTAAACTTCCGAAACGGGGACTTTATCAAAACTCCTATCAAACGAGGTCCGTTTTCAATTTTGAAGGTTGCTACATATCATAAATGACGAGACGGACCTAACGGTACGCTCGGATTTTCCATCGGGGTTCGTTTACTCAAAACGACCTATCGAAACCCCAAATTCCTTTCCGGAATTTCATAAACGGATCCTTTTCTCGAAAACCTATCAAACGGACTCCGTTTCGACTCAGATTTCACAGACGGGTCATAAATGACCTAACGGAGCTTTTGGGACTGTCGACACGCAAATCGTGGTCCCGGATCCCGTAACGACTATTTGAGGGTCGTTACAATATTTCATAGCATCCTTTACATCCCGATCATATATCTTTACTTGAGTACAATTTCATGAGATTATTTATGTCATTCTATGATTATTATTAAATGATTCAAGATTTAATTGTGTTTGAAAGCTAATGAAGCTATGATGAGATTTTAAATGAAAGCTTAAGTTCAAATTGAGGCCTTTGGTGCCAAGCAATATTTTAGATATTTTTGGGAGCTACCTTAAATTCTGAGAAGGGTAAACTTGTTCGTAGCCATAGTCGGGCTGCGGAGCGTGACCATAGTCGGGTTGCGTTTTACCCCGAAACTACCATGACAGGGTAGGTATGTGCCATAGTCGGGCACTATATTATATTGCCATAGTCGGGCAATGAATGCTAGCGTGTCAGACACTTTGAACTGTGGGACGCCACGGGGATTAGAAAGAGAAAGAAAGAAAAGATGTCAGATTTGAGTGGTACTCCCTAGAAAGAAAATATAAGCTATTTTGGCAATATTTAAAGAGTTTATTTTGATCTAATGTTTCAGTTGCCTTAAAGTAAAGTTTACGCATTCATTTTTTATTAACTCTCGTTCCGGCCTTAGTGAGGGAGTCGATGATACTCACTGGGTGACGAGCGATTCGTTACTCACGTTCCTTTTTCTTGGAACCTACGTTGGCTTCGTCAACGTAGACGCAGGTCACAGAGGCGATCAGACTACAGGCTAGGACTCTCCCACACATCCTCAGTTGTTGGTGAGCTCCGCTTTGCTTTCAGTGGAGACATATCAGTTTTCCTTACCAGTTCCTTCATTTATTTTATTTATTCAGTTGAGTATTGCCGAGGGTTTCATGTCTCGTGCAATATGACAGTCTTCCAGTTTTAGAGGCTTCATAGACAATGAGTTAGAAGGGTTATGGTGCACATTTTAAGATTTAATGCTTAAAGTATTTTAAAGTTATATTGACATTTATTATAAGATGCAGAGTTATTATTTATTTAGATTATTATGGGTTTTTGAAAGATGTATAAAAGTTTAGCAGGTCTGGTTCACCTGGTCCTCAGGTGTCGTGTCATAACTCGTTCAGAAAATGGGTCGTGACAAACTTGGTATCAGAGCCTCAGGTTTAGAGAGTCCTAGGGGTCTATGAAGCCGTGTCAGTAGAGTCTTGTTTATAGGTATGAAGCGCGCCATACTTATGAACAAGAGGCTGCAGACATTTAGGAAAAGTCTCGCTTTCTTTCATACTCTAGATCGTGCGATAGAGCTTAACTTCAAGAATCCTTCTAATCTATTCATTCTTTTTTATTCACGGAAATGGTTGGTACTCGAAATTCTAACACCAGAGCTCAAGCAGCTGATCAAGAAACGCTTGCGGCTATGGTGGCTCAGCGTAAATCTAAGAAAAGTAAGAAGGGAAAGCCAACTAAGAAGACTCCAGCGCCCCAGGTTGAACCAGAGGAGCAGGTTGATCAGGTTGAGATAGATGAGCAAGCTAACCAGAACCAAGTGCCACCCCCACCTGTTGTTCCAGCTCAAGTTGTCTTGCCACCAGAGATGGGTGAGGCTTTTAATGCAATGAGAGGGGCTATGGAGATGTTTACTACAGTCATGGCTACTCAGGGTCATAGGGAGAATGAGGCACCACCTCAGGGCAACAGACATGAAAGTTCTATAACCTCCAGGGCACACGAGTTTCTCAAGTTGAGACCACCAGAGTTCTACAGTACCAAGGTTGGTGAAGACGCAATGTTATGGCTTGAGGAAGTTAAAAGGGCACTCCGGGTGATGAAAGCAGTTGATAATGAGGCTGTTGAATTAGCTGCCTACCAGCTGAAGGGTACGGCAGGAACTTAGTTCGAGATATGGGAAAGAGAGAGAGATGAGGATTATGGTCCACCTACTTAGGAGGAATTTGAGGAGGCATTCACAATGAACTTTATACCAGAAGAAGATAAGGCAGCCAAGGCTACCCAGTTTGAGCAACTTAAGCAGGGATCAATGAGTGTAGAAGAATATCAGATGGAGTTTATCAAGTTGGCTAAGTACGCTCCCCATATGATTCCAACAGAAAGGGCAAAGATTGATAGATTCGTTAATGGGTTGGGTATTCACATTCAGGACACTACAGCGGCAGCAGCAGCAGGTATGTTAGTTTTATCCTCTGTTGTGGGATTTGCTAAGCACATGGAAAGGAAGAAACATCAAAGAAGAGATGAAAAGGAAAGCTACCATAACAAGAGGGCCCGATCATCCAGCGGTTACAATGGTTCAATGGGAGGAGGAAAGAGCTCATTTAACAGGGCTACAACTGCACCAGCTCAGTCCTCTTACCAGTCAGGTGGTGGGGCATACTTCAAGAAGAACCAGAACTATGGGAATCAATCTCGTCAGAATCAGAACCTTGGTGGCAGGTCCAATCAAAATCAGAGTTTTCAATCTCCAGCTATTCAGAGTCAAGGCAGTGTCAACCAGCAGCTACAGTATGGTGATGTTTGTGGTAATTGTAAAAAGAGCCATTCAGGGCCGTGCAAGTTGGGTTTTCGAGGTTGTTACAATTGTCTTGAAGAGGGACACTACAAATTTAATTGCCCAAAGTTGCAGCGAGCCTATGATAGGGGAGCAGCACATCCAGCAGGTTCTTCAGCTACTGCAGTTGCACCACCCCAAGCTCGTGGCCCTCAGAACCAGGCCGCGCGTGGGGCGGGTTGAGGTTCAGGCTCAGTCCACCAGGGAGGGGGACAACCTCGCTTATATGCTACACTTGATCGTCAGAGTGCAGAGGCATCTCCAGCAGTTGTTGCAGGTATACTTCAAGTTTACTCACAGAATGCATATGTCTTGATTGATCCAGGTTCTACATATTCTTATGTCACTCCGTATTTTGCTACGAGTCTCGGGTTAGAACCTGAACATCTAAGTGAGTCCTTCTTAGTATCTACTCCAGTTGGAGAGCTAGTGAAAGCAACGAGAGTTTATAGGGGTTGCACAATCTTAGTGCAAGGCCGCAATACTATAGCTGATCTTATAGAGTTAGAAATGGTGGACTTTGATGCAGTCATGGGTATGGATTGGCTTTCTTCTTGCCATGCCACATTAGATTGTCGTGCTAAGATAGTCAGGTTTCAATTCCCAAATGAAGAGGTCCTTGAATGGAAGGGTAATTCAGCGTCACCAGTGGGCAAATTTATTTCCTATCTTAAGGCACAGAAGATGATAAGTAAAGGTTGTGTTGCCTACTTGGCTCATATTATTAATGTAGAATCAGATGCGCCTACTCTTCAGTCTGTGCCAGTTGTTAGAGATTTTCGAGAAGTTTTTCCAGATGACCTTCCCGGACTTCCTCCAGAAAGAATCATAGAGTTTGGTATTGACCTCGTCCCGGGCACTCAGCCCATATCTATTCCTCCCTATAGAATGGCCCCAACAGAGCTTAAAGAATTGAAAGAGCAGTTGAAAGATCTTCTTGACAAGGGCTTCATCAGGCCGAGTGTGTCACCATGGGGTGCTCCGGTCCTGTTTGTCAAGAAGAAAGATGGGTCTCTCAGAATGTGTATTGATTATCGACAGTTGAACAAAGTCACAATTAAAAACAAGTATCCATTACCTAGAATTGATGACTTATTTGACCATTTTCAGGGTGCAAAGTACTTCTCAAAGATAGACTTGAGGTCGGGGTATCACCAGTTGAGAATCAGAGAAGAAGATATCCCAAAGACAGCCTTCAGGACTCGCTACGGGCACTATGAATTTTTAGTGATGTCCTTTGGGTTGAACAATGCACCCGCAGCATTCATGGACCTAATGAACAGGGTCTTCAAGCCATACTTAGACACCTTTATTATTGTGTTTATAGATGATATTTTGGTGTATTCTAAAAGCAAGGAAGAACATGTAGAGCATCTCAGGATAACATTGCAGACTTTGAAAGAGAATCAACTTTATGCCAAGTTTTCTAAATGTGAATTTTGGCTCCAGTCAGTGGCATTCTTAGGCCATGTGGTATCTAGCGAAGGCATTAAAGTAGATCCTCAGAAGGTTGAAGCGGTTAAGAATTGGCCAAGGCCAACAACACCGACCGAAATCCGAAGTTTCTTGGGTTTGGCAGGCTACTATAGGAGATTTGTAGAGGGCTTTTCTTCACTTGCAGCACCATTGACCAAGCTGACTCAGAAAGCAGTTAAATTTCAGTGGTCAGACGCATGCGAGCAGAGCTTTCAAGAATTGAAAAAGAGGTTGACCACCGCACCTGTGTTAACCTTGCCGACAGGTTTGGGTGGATTCACAGTCTATTGCGATGCCTCCAGAGTAGGGCTTGGTTGCGTTCTTATACAAGAAGGAAAGGTTGTTGCCTATGCTTCCAGGCAGTTGAAAAACCACGAGAAGAACTACCTCACACACGACTTAGAGCTTGCAGTGGTAGTATTTGCTTTAAAAATATGGAGGCACTACTTGTATGGTGAGCATTCTGATATATATACAGACCATAAGAGTCTCCAGTACATTTTCAAGCAAAAGGAGTTAAATTTGAGGCAGAGAAGGTGGCTCGAGCTGTTGAAAGATTATGACATCAATATCCTTTACCATCCGGGCAAAGCTAATGTGGTAGCAGACGCACTCAGCAGAAAGTCAATGGGTGTCTTAGCTCATTTATCAGTTCAGAGGAGACCGTTAGGCCGAGAAGTGCAAAAGCTGGCAAATGACGGGATTAGACTGGATGAGACGGAAGGAGGAGATATGGTTGCTTATGCCTTAGCACGTTCATCACTTATTGCACATGTTAAGGCTAAGCAAGATGAGGATCCGTATTTGGTGAAAATAAAAGATGGAGTCAGAAATAAAGAAATCACCGCTTTCACTCTTGAAAGCGAGGGAGCTTTGAAGCTAAATGACAGGTTATGTGTACCAGATGTAGATGACCTCAGAAAAGCCATCATAAGAAGCTCACAACTCGAGATACTCTATTCACCCAGGTGCTACTAAAATGTATCAAGATTTGAAGGATTTGTATTGGTGGAAAGGTATGAAGAAGCAAGTAGCAGAGTATGTGGCTAAATGTTTGAATTGTCAGCAACTCAAGGCAGAGCATCAACGACCAGGTGGTCTACTTCAGGATATAGAAATACCACAGTGGAAATGGGAAGAGATAAATATGGATTTTGTGGTAGGCTTGCCTCGCACGTACCAAAAGCATGACTCAATTTGGGTGATTGTAGACAGACTCACAAAGTTAGCTCATTTTCTGCCAGTGAAGACAACACACAGTGCAGAACAATATGCTCAGTTGTATATCAACGAAATTGTTAGGTTACATGGCACCCCAGTCTCGATTATCTCTGACAGAGGTCCACAGTTCACCGCTCATTTTTGGCAAGCTTTCCAGAAAAGGTTGGGAACCAAGGTCAACTTGAGCACCGCTTTTCATCCGCAGACTGATGGGCAGGCAGAAAGGACCGTTCAGACCCTCGAGGATATGTTGCGAGCTTGTGTTATAGATTTTGGAGGTAATTGGCACAACCACCTACCACTCATTGAGTTTGCTTACAATAACAGCTATCAGGCTAGTATTGGGATGGCTCCGTATGAGGCGCTTTATGGGCGTAGATGTAGATCTCCGGTGGGCTGGTTCGAACCAGTAGAGGTGCCGCTACTTGGCCAAGAGTTTGTTTACGAGGCTTTAGAGAAAGTCCAGCTAATTAGAGAAAGGCTCAAAACGGCTCAGAGTCGTCAAAAGTCTTATTCTGATAAGAGGCATAGAGACTTAGAGTTTAATGTAGGCGATATGGTATTCTTGAAAGTGTCACCAATGAAGGGAGTTATGAGGTTCGGTAAGAAGGGAAAACTTAGTCCTAGATTTATCGGACCTTATGAGATTTTAAGCAAGAAAGGTAATGTGGCTTATGACTTAGCCTTGCCAGTTGAGTTATCTTCGGTCCATCCTATTTTTCACGTGTCTATGTTAAGAAAGTACATCCATGATGAGTCGCATGTTATTCCTTCCAACACCATAGAAATTAATACAGACTTGAGTTACGAAGAGGTACCAATCCAGATTTTGGATAGGCAAGTTAGAAAGTTAAGTACAAAAGATATAGCTTCGGTGAAAGTATTGTGGCGTGGTCAAAATTCAAAAGAGGCTACCTGGGAGGTGGAGGAAGACATGAAGAAAAGGTATCCCCATCTATTTGAAGAACAAGGTATGTGAACTATAAAGATTTAGATTGTATTTAAATTTTTCTAGTCAATTATGAGATATTATGTGGTTTAGCTCCTTGCCGGAGTATATTAATTCGTTAGTGTTATTTAGCTCCTTGCCGGAGTATGTTGATTTATTATTGAGATTCAGCTCCTTGCCGGAGCATGTTTTTTTTTATTGTGGGGATTTACCTCCTTGCCGGAGTAGTAGTGGTTATTTAGAGCTATTGTTGGTGCCTACTGATGGCCTATTATAGTGTATTGGTTGTTGTTGTGGTATTTCTGACAGGGGTATTTTTTCGGATAGTCCAGTTACAGGGGAGACTCTGCCGAAATTTTTAAGAAATCTAACACTTAGCCAAATTTTGGAACATTTGGCAAGCTGGTGGAATGAAAAAGTGGCCTAGGAGTGAGGAATAAAAATCATTCGAGGACGAATGATCTTAAGGGGGGAAGAATGTGACGTTCCCCAAAATTTCTAAGTTTTAGGACACTTATTGGCGTAAAAAAAAAAAAATTATTTACATAAAGTCATTTCATATATTATGGCGGGTCCGAATATAAAGTGTATGGTGAAGATAAGTTAAATATTTATCATGAAGGATGTGTAAATATTTAAATGTATGTAAAGTGGAGGAAGAAATTATAAGAGGTGCCAAAAGTTAAAGCCGACTTAATATAGGTAGAGTTACATTAAGATGGCTAATTAGCCAAGTTAACCAATATATAGACTATTCTAAACAAAATCTAATGGCCAAATAATATTAAAATAATAGAGTAAAGATAGAAAAACATATGCATCAGTAATTGGGTTTTAGGCGTGAACAGTAGTACTCCCCGAGTCCTCGTAACTTTTCCTTACGAAACTGAAGCAGGAACCGTATCACCTTCAATTCAGCCTTCAAGTTAACATCAAGGTAAGTTTTTCCTGTGGATTAGTGAAATTATATTATGATTATACAAGAATCTTGCATCTTAATAGATTATATTCATTGAGGAATTTCTTTAAACCTAAAAAGTTAAGGGTTGAACCTAAGTTCTTAAATTGGGGTAAAGATGAGAACTTGGGATTGATTACGTAAATTGATTGTTGTAGTTGGTTGGTAACGTGAAGTACGTCGAGTTGCACTTGCAATTAGATTCAAGGAGGAAATTGAGGTGAGTTGAGACATACCCTTCCTAAGGTGCTTTTCTCACAAAGTGCATGTATTTAAGGTGTTTGATAAATTGCTTTAGAGAAGTTAATGTACGTTTGATTGGAGCGGGCAAACGTTCATTATCCATTAATGTTTCCAAGTCGTTCTTTAGTATCAAGTATCTAGAAATATGTTTCATAGCTTCCTTTACATCCCGATCATATATCTTTACTTGAGTACAATTTCATGAGATTATTTATGTTATTCTATGATTATTATTAAATGATTCAAGATTTAATTGTGTTTGAAAGCTAATGAAGCTGTGATGAGATTTTAAATGAAAGCTTAAGTTCAAATTGAGGCCTTTGGTGCCAAGCAATATTTTAGATATTTTTGGGAGCTACCTTAAATTCTGAGAAGGGTAAACTTGTTCGTAGCCATAGTCGGGCTGCGGAGCGTGACCATAGTCGGGTTGCGTTTTACCCCGAAACTACCATGACAGGGTAGGTATGTGCCATAGTCGGGCACTCTATTATATTGCCATAGTCGGGCAATGAATGCTAGCGTGTCAGACACTTTGAACTGTGGGACGCCACGGGGATTAGAAAGAGAAAGAAAGAAAAGATGTCAGATTTGAGTGGTACACCCTAGAAAGAAAATATAAGCTATTTTGGCAATATTTAAAGAGTTTATTTTGATCTAATGTTTCAGTTGCCTTAAAGTAAAGTTTACGCATTCATTTTTTATTAACTCTCGTTCCGGCCTTAGTGAGGGAGTCGATGATACTCACTGGGTGACGAGCGATTCGTTACTCACGTTCCTTTTTCTTGGAACCTACGTTGGCTTCGTCAACGTAGACGCAGGTCACAGAGGCGATCAGACTACAGGCTAGGACTCTCCCACACATCCTCAGTTGTTGGTGAGCTCCGCTTTGCTTTCAGTGGAGACATATCAGTTTTCCTTACCAGTTCCTTCATTTATTTTATTTATTCAGTTGAGTATTGCCGAGGGTTTCATGTCTCGTGCAATATGACAGTCTTCCAGTTTTAGAGGCTTCATAGACAATGAGTTAGAAGGGTTATAGTGCACATTTTAAGATTTAACGCTTAAAGTATTTTAAAGTTATATTGACATTTATTATAAGATGCAGAGTTATTATTTATTTAGATTATTATGGGTTTTTGAAAGATGTATGAAAAGTTTAGCAGGTCTGGTTCACCTGGTCCTCAGGTGCCGTGTCATAACTCGTTCAGAAAACGGGTCGTGACAGTTTCCTTTATATCCCGATTGCATAACTTTACTCGATTATGATTTCATGAGATTATTATTGTTATATTATGATTATTATGAAACGATTTCAAGATTTATTTGTGTTGAAAGCCAGTGAAGCTATGATGAGATTTTAGATGAAAAGTTAAGTTCAAATTGAGGCCTTTGGTGCCAAGCAATATTTTTGAAAATTTTTTGGGAGTCACCTTAGATTCTGAGAAGGGTAAACTTGTTTGTAGCCATAGTCGGGCTGTGGAGCGTGACCATAGCCGGGTTGTATTTTACCCCGAAACTACCCTGACAGGGTAGGCATGTGCCATAGTCGGACACTTCGTCATGTTGCCATAGTCGGGTAATGAATGCTAGCATGCCAGACCTTGAACTGTAGGAAGCCACGGGGATAGGAAAGAGAAAGAAAGAAAAGATGTCAGACTCGAGTGATACTCTCTAAAGAAAGAAAGTATAAGCTATTTTTCAATGTTTAAGAGTTTATTATGATTTAATGTTTCAGCTGTTTTAAAGTAAAGTTTATGCATTCATGTTTTATCAACTCTCGTTCCAGCCCTTAGTCAGGGAGTCGATGATACTCACTGGGTGACAAGCGATTCGTTAGTCACGTTCCTTTTTCTTGGAACTTACATTGGCTTTGTCAATGTAGACGCAGGTCACAGAGGCGATCAAACTACATGCTAGGACTCTCTCTCACATCCTCAGTTGTTGGTGAGCTCCGCTTTTGTTCGTGGAGTATTTTCATTTCGAGTCAGCATTATTTAGTTAGTTGTTACTTTGGGAACTAGCAGGAAGTTCATGTACTGAGCAGTGCGTTTGTTTATCAGTAGAGGCTTTATAAACAGTCAAGTTTTTGGGTTGTGGTCCCTTCTTTACATTATTTTGCACGAAAGCAGATTAAAGATGAGTTGCTACTATTTTCAGAATATATGTTTAAGAGAATTGTTGAGCTTATTTGTATTTTAAGTATTAGAACAAGATAAACAGGTATAAATCATTCGCTCGGTCAAGATAAGGTACCGGGTGCCAGTTATAGCTCGTTTAGAAAATGGGTCGTGACAGAATCATTTATCAAGCGCATCCAGTTAATAGCTAGATCATTACTTATGAGAACAAAACTTCACATTTTAGTTTGGGGACATGCTGTTTGCATGCAACGGCACTTGTGCGCATCTGGCCAACAAGTTATCATAAAGTCTTCCCATTACAGTTGGCTTTTTGTCAGGAGCCAAATATTTCCCATCTTAGAATTTTTGGATGTCCGGTACATGTTCTAATTGCTCCGCCACAATGCACAAAAATGGGCCCCCAAAGAAGATTGAGAATATATATTGGCTATGAATCTCCCTCTATTATTAAATATCTTGAACCAATAACGGAAGATTTATTTACGGCAAGATTTGTCGATTGTCATTTTGATGAATCAGTTTTCCCAACATTAGGGAAAGATAAAAAGTAGTCTGAAAATGAGATTGATTGGAATACGTGAACACTATCTCATTTAGATCCTCGTACAAATCAATGTGAACTAGAAATTCAAAGTGTATTTGCAAAATATTGCAAATCATTGCCAGATGTATTTACTGACTTATCAAGGATTACTAAATCTTATATTCCAGCTGCAAATGCTCCAATGCGAGTTGATGTCCCAATAGGACAATCTATTTGTGCAAATAAGTCTAAGCCACACTTGAAGCGTGGTAGACCATTCGGTTCCAAAGATAAAAATCCTCGAAAAAGAAAATGAGCAAGTGATCAAGATGGTCATAATATGGAGGTAGTTGCTCAAGAAGAGCCCCGAGACATTGCAGATAATAAGAACTCATTGGATGAGGATCTGGTACCTGAAAATAATGAAAACGAGGAGATCTAAATAAATTATGTCTCTACAGGAAAAAGATGGAACATAAATAATATAATTGTTGACAACATTTTTACTTATAATGTTGCTGTTGAAATAATGCAACAAGATGAGGATCTTGATCCAAATCTGTCTTTGAATGTAGACAAAGAAATGATTGGCCAAAATGGAAAGATGCAATTCAAGCAGAATTGACTTCACTTGAAAAACGTAAAGTTTTCGGACCTATTGTCCGAACTCCTGAAGGTATAAACCCAATGGGGGTATAAATGGGTATTTGTGCAAAAACAGAAATGAGAAAAATGAAGTTGTTAGATATAAAGCACGACTTGTCGCACAAGATTTTTCACAAAGACCTGGCATTGCTTATATGGAGACATATTCTCCTGTGGTAGATGCAATTACCTTCAGATATCTTATAAGTCTAGCAGTGTGTGAAAAACTTGATATGCGCCTGATGGATGTTGTCACAACGTATCTTTACAGCTCATTAGACAACGAAATATTAATGAAAATACCCGAAGGATTCAAAAAGGCCGAAACATATAAAGGTTCTAAGGAAGCTTATTCAATAAAGCTTTAAAAGATCGGACCGCATGTGGTATAATCGCCTTAGCGAATACCTATTGAAAGATGGGTACAGAAATGATCCAATTTGCCCATGTGTCTTTATATAAGAATTTGGATCTGAGTATGTTATAATTGCTGTATGTGTTGACGATTTGAATATTGTTGGAACTCCTACAGAGATTCCATAAGCAATAAATTATTTAAAGAAAGAATTTGGAATAAAAGATCTTGGGAAACAAAATTTTGTCTTGGCCTTCAAATAGAGCATTTGACAGATGGAATTTTTATCAATCATTCAACATATACTGAAAATATTTTGAAGCGATTTTATATGGATAAATCTCATCCATTGAGTACCCCGATGGTTGTGAGATCGCTTGACATAAATAAAGATCCATTTCGCCCTCATGAAAATGATGAAAAGATTCTTGGTACTGAAACTCCATATCTTAGTACAATTGGAGCATTAATGTATCTTGCAAATAATACGAGACCAGATATAGCTTTCGCTGTAAAGTTGTTAGCAAGATTTAGTTCTTTGCCAACACAAAGGAATTGGAATGGTATCAAGTATTTATTCAGATACCTACGAGGAACAATTGGTATGGGTTTATTCTACTCAAATAAATCCAATTTTGCCACTAAGCGGTTATGCAGATGCAGGATTTTTGTCTGATCCACATAAAGGTCTATCCCAAACAGGTTATTTATTTACATGTGGAGGTACAACTATATCATGGCGCTCAACAAAGCAGACTCTAGTCGCTACTTCCTCAAATCATGCAGAGATTATAGCTATTCATGAAACAAGTCGGGAATGTGTTTGACTAAGATTAATATCTCAATGTATTCTGAAAATGTGTGGTTTACTATTGAAAAATAAGATCCCGACAATATTGTATGAAGACAATACTGCATGCATAGAACAACTTAAAGGAGGATACATCAAAGGAGATAGAACAAAACATATTTCACCAAAATTCTTCTTCACTTATGATCTTCCAAAGAATGGTGAAATAAATATTCAACAAATTCGTTGAACTGACAATTTGGCTGATCTGTTTACTAAGTCATTACCAACCTCAACATTTGAGAAACAGGTATACAAGATTGGAATGCACCGTCTCCCAGATATTAAGTGATGTTTTCATCAGGGGGAGTAAAATACGCGCTGTACTCTTTTTCCTTTAACCAAGGTTTTGTCCCATTGGATTTTCCTGGTAAAGTTTTTAATGAGGCAGTAAGCAATGCGTATTAGAAGATATTTGTACTGTTTTCTTTAACTAGGATTTTTTCCACTGGGTTTTTCTTAGTAAAGTTTTTAAGGAGGTATATGATCTAGTAATAGAAATCCAAGGGGGAGTGTTATAAATCACAATTTGTAAATAGATGTCTATTAGTTGACATCAATTTGTAGGGAGATATTTGTAGACAAAATTTAATTTGGTAAGTGGCAAGATTAGCTAGTTCGCAATTAGGTATAATTCAACTTGCAAGCAGGTTGTAATTCCACTTGCATTTGCAAATTGTAACTTTGTGTATTAGGAGGCAAGGTTTTCTATAAATAAAGACCTTTGCATCCTAATGAAGCAGCTGAAAAAAAAAAGGAATGTAGAGAAGAATATCCGTATAATAAAAGGGGAAAGGGCTCTTTCGATTTTGGTGTGCAAGGGTTCTTCCCTAGAGCTTTCCAATCTAACTTCAGAAATAGAATAAGCCCACTTGACGAGATTTGATCTAATTCTCTTTCTAACATTTTTGGATTGCTCTTTAGGAAAAAGATTAGAACAAGGGGGTCTCATAGGTTTTTTTATCCTACTTGAGGCATTTCAAACACTTCAAAAATATAATTCTCTCTATATATTTCTCTAGCTACTCCTTTCAATACTGTATCAATATTAGTTTTATTTACAAACACCTATTTGATACTGGTACTACTCGGATCATGACGTAAATACAAGAAACATAAGAGAAACGTCAAAGGAGACTGTCTGTGCGTTTGAATTATTGTGTCCTTGTCTTGGATGACGAAAGCAATGACCTGTGTTTGGCCGCATATCAATTGAGAATTCTAAAAAAATCAGGAAATACAAGTGTGGGACTCTCCAAGCATCCATGATACTTATAGGACCTCAACTAATTAAGCCATCTTAGACAACTTATTTTCTGCTCTTCACTTGCTAATAACTTGAGCTTTCTCGCAGCACAGGAATGGAGAATGATGAGGTGATTCTGTTGGATTTTTTGCCTAACATGTTTGGCATGAGGATCAGGGTGGCACTTGTTGATTAATTCTTCAAAATTAGTTACTGCAGGATAGTGTTTGTTTTCTAGTAGTAGTTCCGTTATGTTTTTCAGTAGTATTAGGAATTGAGTAGTGGGCCACGTTTCTTACCATGTTTTCCATTATCTACTAGTAATTGCTATGTTTTAGCTTTAGCGGTTAAAGTGTAAGCCTATAAAATGGCAGTAGGACTCTTTGTTTTTTATGCAGTTGAATTTAAGCAGTAAAAAGACTCTTTCTTTCATATATCTCTGCTATTGGTTTCACTCTCACTCTAACATTTGTGGTATCAGAGCGTGTAGAAAAAGAATAAGGGCACAAAGCAGCTCTTTTTTTTTTTTTTTTAACTCCAGGTTCAGCTTCCTGGGCACCAAAGTTCAGAGACAGAAAGAGTAAAGCACTTGGCACACCAAAAAATGGCAGCAAACAATAACTCTGGCTCTCAACCTCTTCCAATTTTTAAAGTGGTGAATTATCATTTTTGGAGTCTTAAGATGAAGACTTTGTTTAAGTCTTAAGAGCTATGGGACTTAGTGGAGAATGGATTTCCAGACCCAGACGAAGGTCACGCACAAAGGCTGCGGGAAAATCGCAAGAAGGATTCGAAGGCATTGTACATGATTCAACAAGCTCTAGATGATGATATCTTCCCCAGAATTACAGCAGCAGAAACTTCTCATGAAGCTTGGGAAATATTGCAACAGGAATATATGGGAGATAAGAAGGTAATTGCAGTCAAATTACAAACTTTGCGACGTGATTTTGAAACTTTGAACATGAAAAATAGCGAGTCTGTGCAAGACTATATGTCTAGAGTTTCAGCTATTGTTAATCTCATGAAGTCTTATGGTGAGATTCTTAGTGATGAAATAGTTGTAGCAAAGGTGTTGCGGTCTTTAACCAAAAAATTTGAGCATGTGGTTGCTGCTTTTGAAGAATCAAAGGATTTATCAGATTATTCGTTTGATGAATTGATGGGTTCTTTGTTAGCTCATGAAGATAGGCTAAACAGGTCACATGAAAAAATTGAAGAAAAAGCTTTCCAAGTGAAAGGGGAGCCATCTGTATCAAAAGAAAAATCAGCAAACTTTGCTGGCAGAGGCAGAGGAAGAGGTGGATTTCGTGGTCGAGGTCGAGGCCGCGGTAGAGGCAGAGGACAATTTAATGAGTCACACCAGTATAGGAGTGACTTTCAATGTAGATATTGCAAGAAGTCTGGGCATACTGAAGCTTACTGTTGGACTACGCAAAAAGATGAGCAAAAGCAGGCCAATTTCTCACAGGAAGTAGAGGATGAAAGTAAGTTGTTCATGGCTTATTCTTCAATGACTGATATTTCTGATGGTGTTTGGTTTATTGATAGTGGATGCTCAAATCATATGACTGGCACAAGGTCATTATTTAGAGACCTTGATGAGTCACAGAGGAGTAAAGTTCGACTTGGTGATGACAAGCAAGTTCAAGTTGAAGGCAAAGGAACTATAGCCATCAAAACAATGCAGGGTAATGTAAAACTTCTCAGTGATGTGCAATTTGTTCCTGGTTTAGCTCATAATTTACCGAGTGTTGGACAATTGATGGCTAGTGGTTACTCTGTAGTGTTTGATAATTACTCATGTGTCATTAGTGATAAGAAATCTGGGCAGACTATTGCAATTGTGCCTATAACTCAGAACAACCTATTTCCTCTTGATGTTTCAAATGATGTAAAAAATGCTTTAGTTGCTAAAGGTGTTGATGAAACTCAACTATGGCATCTTCGCTATGGTCATTTGAACATTAATGGGCTGAAATTATTGACTAAGAAGAATATGGTTGTTGGGTTGCCAGAAATAGGTGAGCTTGATTTGTGTGAAGGTTGCATCTTTGGTAAACAAAGTAGAAAGTCCTTTCCTGTAGGAAAATCTTGGAGGGCTACGTATAGTCTTGAGCTTGTACATGCTGACCTGTGTGGACCAATGAAGGCTGAGTCACTTGGGGGGAGTCGATATTTTTTGCTATTTATTGATGACTATAGTCGTATGACTTGGGTTTATTTTCTGAAATTCAAATCAGAAGCTTTTGAGAATTTCAGAAAATTCAAGGCACTTGTGGAGAAGCAAACAGGCTGCAACTTAAAGGCTCTTCGCACAGATCATGGTGGTGAATTTTTATCTAATGATTTTAATTTGTTTTGTAAAGAGAATGGAATTCGCAGGGAGCTTACAGCACCATACACTCCACAACAAAATGGGGTCGTTGAGCGAAAAAATCGTACAGTGGTTGAGATGGCGAGAAGCTTACTTAATGCAAGAGGACTTCCTGTCAGCTTTTGGGGAGAAGCAGTGGCAGCAGCCGTGTACATCCTAAACATCTCTCCAACAAAAGCTGTTTTGGATCGCACTCCATATGAAGCTTGGACGGGACTGAAGCCAAGAGTAAGCCACTTGAAAGTCTTTGGTTGTATAGCTTACGTTTTGGTTAATTTACGCTCTAAACTTGATGAAAAATTTGAAAAATGCATTTTCATTGGGTATAGCCCTCAATCCAAAGCGTATAGACTATATAATCCTACTAGCGGCAAAGTGATAATTAGCAGGAACGTTGTATTCAATGAAGAAGCAGCCTGGGAGTGGAATGGAGAAAAAGAAAATTCAGTTGTCCATATTCCAGTTCACTCAGAAATGGAGCATATAGAGATACTTGAGGCTGCAAGTTCGGACCTTTCCTCTCCTGGTAACAACGATACACACCATTCTTCTGATGGTAGCAACAATAATTCTACTCCAGCAAGGTCCTCTTCATCTTCGACATCGTCCCAGGAAACGCCACCAACAAAGTTCCGCTCATTGCAAGATGTGTATTCAGCTTGCAGGATTGCATTGTTAGCTGCTGAACCAACATGTTATCAAGAAGCTGCAGAGCAACCCAAGTGGCAGAATGCAATGCTTGAAGAAATTCAGGCTATCGAGAGAAACGGGACCTGGGAGCTAGTTGATTTGCCGGAGAGAAAGAATGTTATCGGGCTAAAATGGATTTTCAAAACAAAATATAATGCTGATGGAAGTGTCAAGAAGCATAAAGCTCGACTTGTTGCAAAAGGATACTCCCAACAACAAGGCATTGACTTTGAGGAAACGTTCTCTCCAGTAGCTCGCTTTGAAACGGTGAGAACTATTTTAGCCTTGGCTGCTCAACTTGGTTGGCCTGTGTATCAATTTGATGTTAAGTCTGCTTTCCTAAATGGCGACTTACAAGAAGAAGTATATGTTTCTCAACCTGAAGGCTTCATTTCTAATGAAGGCAAGAGCAAAGTATACAGATTGAAGAAGGCATTGTACGGTCTTAAGCAAGCTCCAAGGGCATGGTATAGCAAAATTGACTCATTCTTTCAAGAGAATAAGTTCCAGAGAAGTGAAAATGAGCCTACACTTTATGTGAAGAAGCGAGGTAATGGTGATTTTCTAGTTGTTTGTCTTTATGTTGATGATCTGATATATATGGGCTCTTGTGAATCTATTGTTGCTGAATTTAAGAGTTGCATGATGAGTAAATTTGAGATGACCGACTTGGGTATGCTGCATTATTTTCTTGGGCTTGAGGTGAGACAAGGTCCGGACGGGATTTTTCTTTCTCAAAGAAAATATGCTACTGAACTTTTACAAAGGTTCAACATGCTGAATTGTAATCCGTCTCCTACGCCCATGAATGTGAATGAGAAGTTGCTACTCACTGATGGTACTGGTGCAGCAAATGCTTCTTATTTTAGAAGCTTGGTTGGTGGTCTAAATTACTTATCGCACACAAGGCCTGATATAGCATTCTCTGTCAGTTTGATTTCCAGGTTCATGCACCGTCCTTCTAAGCAACATTTAGGTGCAGCCAAGAGGATTTTGCGATATGTTGCTGGCACTTCAGATCATGGGATATGGTACTCAAAAGTAGCAGATTTCAGATTAGTTGGTTTTACTGATAGTGATTGGGCGAGCAGCTTGGATGATCGCAAAAGCACCTCTGGAAATGTTTTCAGTCTTGGTTCTGGAGCAATCTCATGGAGTTCAAAGAAGCAAGATACAGTGGCTTTATCAACTTCGGAAGCTGAATATATGGCTGCAACTTCAGCAGGTTGCCAAGCTATCTGGTTAATAAGAGTGTTAGCGGATCTTCAACAAGAGCAAGTTGAGCCAACGGAAATATGGTGTGACAACAAAGCAACAATTGCAATGACAAAAAATCCTGCTTTCCACAGTAGAACAAAGCACATCGATGTTCGTTGTCACTTCATCCGCAATCTTGTTTCAGGTGGAATAATCTCACTGAAGTTTTGTGGCACAAATGACCAGGTCGCTGATGTTCTTACGAAATCGCTGCCACGCAACAAGCATGACTTCTTCAAGCTACAAATGGGAGTATGTGATTTTGAAGAAAGGGGGAGTGTTGATTAATTCTTCAAAATTAGTTACTGCAGGATAGTGTTTGTTTTCTAGTAGTAGTTCCGTTATGTTTTTCAGTAGTATTAGGAATTGAGTAGTGGGCCACGTTTCTTACCATGTTTTCCATTATCTACTAGTAGTTGCTATGTTTTAGCTTTAGCGGTTAAAGTGTAAGCCTATAAAATGGCAGTAGGACTCTTTGTTTTTTATGCAGTTGAATTTAAGCAGTAAAAAGACTCCTTCTTTCATATATCTCTGCTATTGGTTTCACTCTCACTCTAACAGCACTATCTGAGAAGGAGATCAAGTACGAGTACAAGGAAGAGGACTTGATACATGGTAACAAAAGTCCTCTGCTACTGGAAATGAATCCTATCCACAAGAAAATCCCAGTTCTGATTCACAATGGGAAACCTGTTTGTGAATCTCTCATTGCAGTTCAGTACATAGATGAGGTGTGGAAGGACAAAGCTCCATTGCGCTACCCTCTGATCCTTATGAGAGAGCACAAGCTAGGTTCTGGGCTGACTACATCGACAACAAGGTAAATCTTCATATTATACTAATCTTCTCTTATGCACCATATCTTAAAAGACAAATTATTAGGTATTAGAATCAAATGAATCTAAATAGGACTGAGTAAGTATACAGGATCCAAATAGCAGACTCCGTGTTGTTGATATACATTAATGTGAGAACAACGAATAAAATTTAATCTTGTGAAAACCTTGAAATTGCAGCTATATGAGTCTTGGCGAACAATATATACAACCAAAGTGGAAGAGCATGAGGGAGCTAAGAAGAACTTGATAGTTTCACTCAAGTTACTAGAGCTTGAAGCACTAGGAGATAAGCCTTACCTTGGAGGACAAAGCTTTGGTTTTCTGGATATTGTCCTGATAGGGTTCTACAGCTGGTTTTATGCGTATGAGATCTTATGCAACTTCAACATGGAGGTTGAGTGTCCCAAGCTTGTTGCTTGGGGCAAAAGGTGCATGCAGAGGGAGAGTGTCTCTAAGTCTATACCTGACCCTCATAAGATCTATGAGTTAATACTAGAGATTAGAAGGAAGTATGGACTAGGATAGGCATATTCATGTGCTTCAAAATCCAAGACAGGTGCTTAGTTCTACCTCGTCGAGTAGATGTTTCAGAATTGGAGTGTGAGTGGATCTGTTGTTCTAGGAATAAAGACAATTAACAAGCGGGGTTTGTGGAGTCTTAGTATTGTCTGTGTAATTCTTCTGTTGCTTCTTTTAACTGAAGGTGATTATTTAAAAGTAAAATCCTACTTTATGCCATCCGTTATATGTATAATGTCAGTTTACATTTGTTCTTCCTTTACTAATTCTTGGTATGTTTAAACTTTTAATGATCTGGAAGAAATGGGGTACAGAGTGCATCTCAGGATTGAACTTTGTCTCGACTGAACTTCTTGGCCTACAACTCATTTAAGTTGAACCAGAATGATCTTGAACTAATGGTTTTTTCTTCTTTTGACCATTCATGTTTTGGATAACTTCATTTCCCCCTACCTTTCTTCAGTGAAAGTAGTTATGGCTGGTCACGCTCAAGCGAAAAGATAAGCCTAAACTAACAGAAGGATCAGATGCACGTTGCAGACAGTAATGAAGGATTAAAAGCCATGTAAAGAGGCTACTGGTTACAATCAAGCAAATTTTCGTCAATAATGTAGTTGAGGAGCAGATGAGAATCTGCTTTTAGACTCTTATTCAACATCAAGTTTGCTTCTCTTTGACTGAGAAGTGATTATTTAAAAATCAAATACCTACTTTATGTCGTCAGCATATGCAAATGTCAACATACATGCTGTTCCGTTCTTAATTCTTGGTATGATTTCACTCTAAATGATCTGGAAGAAATGTGGTAGAGTGCACCTCAGTAAATTTAGTAATTCTTGCCTAAAACTCTTCGGTTGGACCAGTTTGATCTTGGACCGGTCGTTTCCAGTTCGTGACCATTCATATTTTGGGTAAATGCATTTCCCCCAGCCTTTCTTTAGTAAAACTCAAGGGAGAAGATAATCCAAACTAACATAAGGATCAGAAGCACTATGCAAACACTAATGAAGTATTAAAGGCCATGTACAATGGCCCATTAGTTACAAACAAGCCAACTTTCATCAATAATGTAGTTGAAGAGCATATAGGAGAAGCTGCTTTTAGAATCTTAATCAATATCAAGTTTCTTCCTGATCTCCAAAATGAAGTCATAAACGTTGTACTGATCAGGAAACACTTTCCCTTTCCGTGCACCTTTTATCTCAAGCCACTAGTTTAGGGCACTGTTATTTTAAATTGGCGCGTGTCCTAGCTTCATGTGGGAAAGTTCACACTGGACGGGTCCTGAAACACACATAAATTAGGGAACACGCAGCACTGCTGTTCTCCTGTAGGCATATGGACACTCCTCTTCTATCATGAAATGTCCCTAACTATATTTAAAATTATGACTGAAGGTCACATTCTCACTTGCAACAATGTCAATTATCCAAGTATCACTTGCTCCTTTGTCTTAACATTTTTACTTATTTTTTATAACATGAAAACAAAAATGCATATATATGACAAACAAATGACACCCCTTGACACTTAGCGCTTCACTGTCCACTGGTTCAGTGTGTCTATCCCATGTTACCGGAGTCGAATCCCCTTTTATACCCAGGTTTACAATTTCCTTTTAATCCTCATTAGCCGATTTCTTTCATTATGTCAAAAATTAGATGGCCACCAGAAGAAAAAAGCAAGTTACAGGAGAAGGAGACTATTTAAGGGCGGAGGCGGCTAGCATTTGAGCCTTACTAAAGGAGACTACTAGAAAAAGTCGCAAGATTGATCCCAACTCATTTGACTTTCGGGAAGCAAAAATAATCACATAAATGGGATAGAGGGAGTAGTTTATTTCAACATCTTTTCTGTTAAAAATAAGGACTAGAGACCAGTTCATGCAACCTACATTGTATGAGACCAATTGTAAAATAATCCTTATCTTATTTGGATTACAATTATTTAAACACTTTAGGGCAGCGATACATAAAAATAGATCGAGATTTGAGTCGATTCTTTTTCTTTAATACAAAATAATAAATTTTGTAGAACAAAGAGAAGTGGAATCTTTCTTAATGTAACTAACACTACTAGAAATCGACCTGTTTGCTAGGGAATTTGGCGAGGGACAACAGCGAGATAGGCTCCCTCTGGATAAAGTGTGTTAGATATTTGGCAAGGGAATTCCAAACAAATATTTTTTTTACTGTTTGGCGAGGGAATTCTCTCTCTAGGTATATATATATATATATATATATATATATATATTTTACTGTTTGGCGAGGGGATTGCTGAGCACCAGAGACCAGCAGGACCCTTACAGCCAGTTCAGATACCACAGTGGAAGTGGGATGGAAACTCGAGTTGAGGCGCTGCAAGCGAGCAAAGAAGCACTTCTTGTAACCAAAATGAAAACCCCATGGATCAGCAAAGGCTTGTTCTGGACCACGCCGCTAGGGTCGACATAAAGAATTTTTCAGTTAAAATAGTCTAATGAGAAAGCATCTCTTCGGTCAGGAGTCGGCGGATGATGCTGGATATGCCTCGAGGACGGCGGCTCGATAAGCTGTATTGACAGAACAAAACCACTCTTTCAAAGGTGGGATCAATCCCAACCTATTCTTCTTAGCCTAACAGTCTATTCGTGCATATGAATCCTGCTAAACGAAAATATTAGAAACATCATATAAGGCAGCAATAAAAACCAAAATAGCTATAACAATGACATTCAATTAAGCTTCCAATAAACAAACAATGCAGTCTAACGTCCAATTAACAAAAAGACATTAACAAACCAACATAAAATCACACAACACATAAGCCAAAACCAAGTCTAGTACAAACAAAGCCTTTCTTTCCATAATAACATCTTAATAGAGGTAGGGAAGAAAAATAGGTAAAATAGGTATCATATCAATTGACTCTTCGATCGTATCTTGAACCATTTTAATTGAGTATTCGATCGTATCTTGAACCATTTCAATCGAGTCTTCGATCGTATCTTGAACAATTTCAATTGAGTCTTTGACGTTCATATCCATGATATATTTGATCTTGATGGAAGAGATAAAAAAATCACTTAAAAATTATTCCAACACAACAAATCTAAGTTCATCAACCATACTAATTCCAAGTTCATCAACCATACTAAATCCAAGTTCATCAATTCATCACACAACATTATGTCGACTTAACTAATTCAATTAGCTAAATGTAAAATTGTCCATTACTACTACTACTACTACTACTACAACTACTACTAAGGATTGTAACTAAACGACTTAAACAAATATTAACCTTTCTTTCACAACTTAAACAAATATTAACCAAGATATATATGATGAGTTCATAAGCTTCCTAAATTCAAGACTACTTTTCTATACATACTTTTGTGGATTTAATTTATATATTTATTTATTCTTGAGTTCTCAATAGTGGAGGAAATTAAACATGTGGTTAGAGTAACTAGCAGTAAATGGTAACCGTGTATAATTTTTGGTGAACAAAGTTAAATGATAGTTTGAACACTAGCAAGAGGTAACAAATTAATATAATTAAATAAATATAGTTAAATTTTCATCAAAAATAAATAAATAATACAATTAAAAAAATTAAAAAATAAAAATCATGCCTTTTAAAAGGGTCACCGGTGGCAATCGTATATGGCTGCCGGTATCCCTGAAAAAAATTTTAAAAAAAAAAGTTGTTAAAGAACTAAAAAAAAATAGTATAAAGGGGTGGGGAATATCAGGGGTGGGTGACATTGGGGAATAACTCACGGGTTCAAACGGGGGTGAGTCATACCTAGCTGACCGGAGTTATCTTGGTCGCCGCTGGGGTGGAACAGGGTTAGTGCAGTGGTGTTTTGAGTGAGGGGAGGCAGATATTTCTTTTGAAGAAGATGTGAGTGGATGTTGTAGATATGAAGAAGTGGACGAATTTATGTCTTTTTTTTTTTTAAATTAGCAAGAGAATTCCCTCGCCAAGCAGTCTGATACATTTATTTTTTTAAGTGGCGAGGGAATTCTCTCACCAAGGAGGTCTGCGATTTTTTTTTTAGCTGGCGAGGGAATTCTCTAGCCAAGCAACTGATTTTTTTAAAAAAAATTTATGGCGAGGGAAATTGTGGTTTTGCGAGGGAATTTCCTCTCTGGGTGTTCAGGGAATTTCCTCTCTGGGTGTTCAGAGATGGAATTCCCTCGCCACCTCTTTCCTAGTTAACACAACGTTTTCTAGTAGTGTAATACAAGATACCATGTGAGGGAGGCATCCATGCTATTTATAGAACCTCAACTGAGCCATCTTAGCTAACTAATTTTCTGTTCTACACTTGTTAGTAACTTGAGCTTTCTGGCAGCACTTGAATGAAAAACGATGAGGTGATTCTGCTGAGCTTCTAGGCTAGCGTGTTTGGCCAGAAGGTCAGGGTGGCACTAGCAGAGAAGGAGATCAAGTACGAGTACAAGGAAGAAGACTTGATAAGCAGTAACGGAGGTCCTATGCTTCTGAAGATGAATCCAATCCACAAGAAAATACCAGTTCCGATTCACACAATGGAAAACCGATTTGGGAATCTCTAATTGCAGTTCAGTACATTGATGAGGTGTGTAAGGACAAAACTCCATTGCTACTTTCTGATCCTTACGAGAGAGCACACGCTAGGTTCTGGGCTGACTACATTGACAAGAAGGTAAAAGCTTGATATAGTAGGAGAATATATATTATGCTATCCTTCTCTTGTGTACCATAACTTAAAAGACAAATTATAAAGTATTACTCTCTAGGTCCAAAATGAATGACACAATTTTCTTATTAGTTTGTTTCAAATGGAACGATATATTTTTAAATTTGGAGAAAAATTAATTCCGACTAATTAAAAGCATCATCCATTAAATTAATTCCGACTAATTAAAAGCATCATCCATTTTTTTTCCTTGTTGCGCCCTACTTATCTTAAAAACTACTAACTTTTTAATTACTCCAATCTCATTTCTCTTACTTTTTCTTTACATCAATAAGGGTAGTTTTGAAATTTTACATGTCAATTGTTATTTCTTAAACTCTGTACAAAGTCAAACTACGTCACATAAATTTGAATGGAGGTAGGGGTGTGCAAAATCATAACAGTATCGGTATAACGGTATATCGGTTCGGTAATGGTATTGATTTCTAATGCCGATAAGATATCAGTACGGTAATGGTATCTATATATTTTTATCGTTACCGTACCGATAATCGACAAGGTATTTTTTGATTTTTATATATTTTATTTTATTTATTATTAATATATTAATCCATTTAAATGGTGGAATAAACATCAGAATTCGATGGAAGCTGTTGCCTTCTAAAGTATTCAGGATCTAGGTAGCGAAAACTTCCTTTCACGGTTGTGCTAACATAGGTTGTATCAAGCTCAAGCCCTGCCTTAGACAATCCAAAATCTGCAACTTTTGCCATGGAGCTCTCATCAACCAATTTGCTTGCAGACTTGACATCACGATGTATTACTGCTTTAGCAAAGCCAATGTGAAGGTAGTGAAGACATATGACATGGTTTATGAGTTTAAATGTCTCCTATATGAGTTAATTTTCCATTGCATAAAGCATAAATAAGTTTAGTGAGGAAACACTTTGATGGAATCAATGGTGAAAGAATGCCAATGATGGTGATAATTAACGACGTTAGGCATTGAAGATTTTTTCCAGTGGACAATGTAAGTGGATATTTGTGCTTTAGTATTAGCTTATATTTCTTCTTATTATTATGTACTAGTTGGTGGTTGCTTGGAAACTTCATATACAGAGGTACACTAATATGACCATCAGAAATTCACGCATTACTGTTGACACCCAATTTTGTCCCGGATTTTAATTAAAAGTATAATAATTTTAAAATTAAGTTCAATTTTGAAAATTGCAACTAGATAGCTAATTTTTAAGGGAAATGACCAAAATTGCAAGTCATCCCTTCATTTGCAGTGTACTATATAATTATTTGTTTAATTTAATTAAAAGGCTAAATCTGTTTTAAATTTTAATTTAGGATCATTTCTAAAAGGCCCATATCACACAAAAACCCCAACTCATTATTCACCATCTCCCATTATCAAAACCCTACACCCACCATTATATATAAAAAAGAACCCTAATCCCCTCATTGGATTTTTCACCAGCAGCAGCCGTGCCCTCCCTCAGATCTGATCTCCCCTTACCCATCTTCTTCCTCATCCTTCAATCCCAATCCACACACAAAAATGTCAAAACAGATACAGATCGGGGAAGGGGATAAAGGGGTACCGCCGGAAAACCCCATTAACACCAGTGGGAAAATCAGAAACAGGGAACAGTCCAAAACGGAGCTCGGATCAAAACACCCACCGCTAAATCTTTAATTTTTCTGTCTCTATTTGATTTCACTGTCGTCCTGGTCTTGTTCTTGAGCATTGTTGACAAGAGAATTAGGGGAAGGTGGAAACGGGGTGGTAGCGACACCACCGGTGTTTCACCGGAGGCGGTGTTTGCTCCTCTGTTTTTTCCATCACTGTTGTTGCGTTCTTTTGGTTATTGCGATCTCTCTTGTGTTGCAGGGATCGTTATTTGGTTGATTGTTCTTGTCGTTGGCTTCACAGGGATCTGTCGTTGGCTCTTTAGCCGGCGACACCGTTCCGTTGGTTAACTGCGTCGTTTTACGACTCTGCTTTTCGATGCTTGTCTGCGTTTTCTATTTTGCAGGAATTAAAAGGGGAACGGAGGAGTTGCAGCGGCGCCGCTACGGTTTGGCGTTGCTCCTCCTCTCTGTCTCGGCACCGTCTCATTCTTGTGCTTATATTCTTGTAGATTTTGATCATGTCACATTGGTTTTTACTGTGTGTTCTGGTTCTCTTGTGAAAATATTGTGGTGCTCTTGACATTTCTTGCTACTGGGTCTGTGAGATATAGAGAAAAGATCCATTTGATGGGGTTCTTTTTTTTGTCTTGTAAGACTAACTGATGCTTGCAACTGTGGCAGTTTTCGAAACTCGTTGGGTTTTGTCTGAGAAAGTTGAATCTGAGCCTACGTTGTTTGGGTGATTGTGCTAAAGAACGAGTTTTTTTTGTGACTAGGAGAATGCAGGAGTTTCTAAGGGTGGTTGCTCTGTTTCTCCTTGAGTTCACAGCTGGGAAATTCTGTGGTTACTTTTGATCAACAACCCTTGATTTGCATAATTCTAAATGATTGTGCTCATCTTAAGCTTTTAAGAGATAGTGCACTTCTAGGCCTATTAAAATAACTGACTTAAGGCCTATGCGTATGGACTGATTTGAGCTCGATACTACACCCGGGCCGATGAAAATATATATGCACGTATTGAGGCCGACACAAGGAATTGACGGATAATGAATTGACGGATTTTGAACATGATACTACGCTTGAACCGTCCCGTTCCCGTGTCCCTAAAGCAAAAGGCGATGATGAATGCATTTTAATGCTAAGCAAGTTGAATAGAGTAGTGGGTTTGGTGCTTTGGCACGGCAACACGGCCCGGGCTCCGTGTTTGCAACCGTACCAAATCCCGAGCTTCTATTCGACGCGCCATACAAACCTGAGCCTAAATTTTGCAAAAACAAACCCCCTTAATATTATTATTATTATTATTATTATTATTATTATTATTATTATTATTATTATTATTATCATTATTATATAATCTATTATTATTATTACTTTATTATTTTAGTATTATTATTTTATTTTCATTAGTTATTACACTTTACTATCGTACTAATTCAATCTTATTTGTTTGTTTTGCGAGGTGTATTTTGGCATGAACTCCACGGGATCGAGTTGGTAAAACTCAATTGGGGATTGCTTACATTGCATTGGAGCCGTTTGGGTTCAAGTCGGGGCTCAAGCTTTCAAGAAAACAAAGATCTAGGAAAATTTTAAAAAATGCTTTGTTGAGTCATGTGATGTTTAGACTCATGGGCATAATGTATAAAAAATAAAATTCAAGGCTCCCATGAGTTTATCAATTTCCGGGTTCTTCTAAACCTATTCTTTTCCCATCCTTAGAAATTGCATGTCTATAGGAATTCCCCGTAGATAATTGTTATAGAATAATTTGCAATTTATGAATGAATGTTTATTTATTTATTGAGTTATTTTGTGAATATTTATTTCTTTTGAATTTCCCTCTTATTTAGGAATTTTGTACCTTTTAATTAAATAGTGCGTGCAATAAAATTTGAAAATAATAAAAGTAACAACTTTGTTTCAAATCCCTTAAATTGCAACTTCAATTGAGATTTTCTCCATGTTAATTAATTTTCTTATCTCTTCCCAAAATACATTTATTATTATTATTATTATTATTATTATTATTATTATTATTATTATTATTATTATTATTATTATTATTATTATTATTATTATTATTATTATTATTATTATTATTATTGCATTTAAATTCATATTTATTTAAAGCGTAATTTATTACAATCTTAGATTTTAGCATTAATTTTAATGTTTTTTGAACTAAATTGTGTAAACTTGCATCTATAGAGCTATTTTGTGAAAACCGAAGGATTAACCACATTTTGTGGATTTTCGAAAGTGCTTTTCAAATGAAAACCTTCTTTCGGAAATAGTTGAACCTCTTACTTAGAATCTCTGAAAAAGACCATTTTCCTTAAAACGGAGTGCTTGCACGCACTATTTAATTACTTGGTTCCTAATTCTCCTAAATTAGGTGGCGACTCCAAAGAAAGCCCTTTGGAATCCCATATTGTTGAACATTATACCCGAAACCTATCTTTCCTTAAAAGAAAGGGTAATTTTTGGGGTTCAACAGCGTGGCGACTCCGCTGGGGATACCTTAAGGTTCTAACCGCAAGGTTTTCACAAGATAACTCTTTATTTGTTTATTATTTGCAAAATAGCATGTTTAGTTAAATTGATTATTTGCAATTGTTTGTCACTGAAAGCATGTCACTACACTTTATTTGTGCACATATAAAACTGGCATTCCGTTCATATTTCCCCCACTCCTAGGAGCTTCTTCATGGTTACTTATACCCACGAGGTGTATGCATATACACCCGCAACTCACAAAAAACTCTTTAAGAAAGAGTGCGCGTACCTGCGGGGTGAGAGGATAGTTTTACTACCGCGTGACTGCTTGCCACTCAAAACAGCTTTGTGTCTAGTGAACCCACTCTAGAGTTTCCATTAGGAACATGCATGCATATACACCTTAGTTTGGATCCGGTCATTGATACCGTTTCCAAGAATTAAGAAACCGCCCCTTTGTTGACGGGTTATTAAATCCCAACGACATTGCATATTATGTGATCGTGTGGATATTACAACGAATCCCAAGCCATTTGTCATGTCAAATTTGAGAAGTTGACAATTATGTCGGTTTATTTTATCTCAGATATTATATTGACAAACGGCTTGTGTCGTTATAATAACCACATGTGCGTGCAACTTGACGATTAGGCCTACCTCTGGCATAAAGAGGCACCTTACAGGGTAGGACGCGTTTCCATATTTATTTGCGCTCAACTATTTGTGATTGTCACATGTTAATTGCTTGCCTTGCTTTGTTTGCTCAAAATGCGTTAAATACTAGATATTGCTTGCTTGTGTGCAATCTTATGAATGACATGCAAACTAACATAGTTACCCTTGAGGTTTCTTTTGTTTTGTTTATTTCTCTAGCGAATGTTGGATTTGTGAACTGGCTGACCATTCACCACGCAAGAGATTCAATATCTGATTGATGGTAGACGCTCTAGCTCGTGAACGATGCAGTACCAAAAGCTAATGGCATTGTTTGAAAGAACTTGGCAATTGAACTTAGTAGTATTATTTTCAATTTTAATTCAGATTGAGGCCCTGAATTGCATTGTACCTTAAAAAGTTTATGTTAATCTGAATCAACTCATTTTGAATTTATGAAGGTTGGAATAAAATGCATCGCATCCTTATTATATTATTTACGCTTGCATTTGTTTCTGTTTCAAAATTAAAATTAGTAAACTTGCCAAAGCTTTGCTTGTAACGTATGGCAAAACAACTGAACAATTTGAAAATGATGCACTGAAAGTTATTGTCTGCGCTCTTTGGATATCGCACTATCTGTTGGAACTTCAACTGGGGCAGCTTTTATTTGTTGGCATATGGCGTTGAAGCAGTGATGCAGAACTACGCACGGTCTGATTCCCAAGGAGGGATACGTAGGCTCCCCCATCGGGCTCGACCCTTTAGCATTTAAGTTTTCATTTTCCCCCAAGAAGGACAACTGGGGCAATTTTTGCAAAATCGAGTTAGAGATGCGCAAGATAATAACTGGGGCAGAATTTTGCAAGAAGCGGTGTTGGTTATTAAAGATGAGTTGGCAAAAAATTCTGAAATTGGTTAAGCAAACAGTGCAAAGTCTAAGACAAAGGACGTTCAGTTTGTTTTAAAATATGTTACAAGTTTAAGTCAAGGCAAAATTTTCAAAATGCATCTTTGACTTCATTTGCATGCTTATTTCACTCGCTATATTGCATTAAAATATTTTATCTTGCCTCTATATTTCAAAGTCTATGCTATTTGAGTTCATGAGCCAAGTTTCTGAAAGCAATTTGCAAATCCAAGTCCAATGAAGACGAGGAAGCAGCAGAAGCAGCAAGATCAGGATGAAGTCTGCACAAATCAAATGCTTCCCCTTCCCTCCTCAGAACTAACAATTTTCTTTGAGAGCAGGAACATGAAAGCTTGCATTGAAAAGATCATTCGCACTATGGATGAACAGTTTATGGAACGCGCATTCAAAGTTGCCTTGCAAATTGCGTCGCATTGCCCTTTTAATGACTTAAAGCATTATGCTTTGTCATGAGTTATTGCCGAACAGGCGGCATTTCTACCCCTATGACTTTCATTCTTAATAGGCGACAAAGCCGAGGCTTGTTTTGTGTTTTCAAAACTAAGCGAAATAGGGCATCGCTTTGTTTCAGGCTATAATCCGCACAAGGCCATCCTTGCCGGATTGTCTCGCCAATTGATTTATCAATGGCTATCGCACTGACTACATTTCCGCACTACTTTACTTTGCACTTGCTTTGAATTATGTCGTCGCACTTGCTTTAAAATTGATGCCTTGCTTTACATTTTTCAGGTTGACCAACAGGCGGGGCTTCTCCCTTGTTGGACTTTCATGCCTGTTGATTCGCTAAATCGCTTTTGCGTTGCTTTACATTTCACGCTAAATTGCTTTGCACTTGCTTTCAATTATGCCTTTGCACTTGCTTTATATTATGACTTGCTTTACCTTTAGTTTAACAGGTCAGCCCTGAGACCCTCCTTGCTTTGTGCCGGACCGGATCACCAGCTGATTTGTAGACAATCAATTCCAAGACCCTCCTTGCTGCGTGCCCGACCGGCTTGCCAGTTGATTGGTCAAGATGTTCAGAATTGCCTTGCACTTGCTTTCAATTATGCCTTTGCACTTGCTTTATATTATGACTTGCTTTACTTTTAGTTTAACAGGTCAGCCCTGAGACCCTCCTTGCTTTGCGCCGGACCGGATCACCAGCTGATTTGTAGACAATCAATTCCAAGACCCTCCTTGCTGCGTGCCCGACCGGCTTGCCAGTTGATTTGTCAAGATGTTCAAATTGCCTTGCACTTGCTTTCAATTATGACTTTGCACTTGCTTTATATTATGACCCGCTTTACTTTTAGCTTAGCAGGTTAACAGGTCAGTCCCGAGACCCTCCTTGCTTCGTGCCGGACCGGTTCGCCAGCTGATTTGTTCGACAATCAACCCCAAGACCCTCCTTGCTTCATGCCCGACCGGCTTGCCAGTTGATTTGTCAAGATTGTTGAAAATGATTTGCATTATGCCTTCGCACTTGCTTTATTGCTTCGCCAGTGGATGAGAAGACAATTTTATCAAAGATATTGCAGCTTGCACTTACAAATTACATCGTGCCTACCAAATTGAACATCAGATTCAATAAGAACTGAAGACATTCAACGCTTTGCGGCACTATTAATACAAGCAACAGGACCCAGCTTTGCTTATTTGTTTTGCATTATCTTGCCTTTATTAATCCAATTTGCAACTTTGTTTTGCAGGCTGTTATCAAATTTAGGCTCGTTCACCTTATAATCGAACGTTTTAGGCTCGTTCGCCTTATAATTGAACGTTTAGGCTCATTCGCCTTATAATTGAATGTTTGGGCTCGTTCGCCTTATAAATGAACGTTATGTTACCTGCGTAGGATATAGATTAGCCAAGCCGACTTGAGATATTATGTCTCGTTAGTCAACTTATCTTATAAAACCCTTGCATTTTACTATTCGATCTTGCTTTACTTATTGTTTTGCTTTACTGTTTCAGAATAAGGATCAGCTTAGAGGTTCTCCGGGCGGAGTATCTTGTCAGTTGATCGAAGGAAGAACTTTGGATGATATCACCACCCGCATTTACAATTTTTGTTATCACTTTATTTATTTCTTATTCCAATTATTACAGTTTATTAGCAATTGCACGCTTACCGTTTGTTGAGATTATTATAGGATTTTTAGCAGCACCGCAGCAGCATTTGGAGCATAACATGGAGCTTTTCTTAGCGACGAACCGGGGCAATCGTTGATATGAGCTAGACTCGTCAACGAAGACCTAAAGAATCGCACCCGCATAAGTCATCCACCCCAGAGGTAAGTCTCTTGTTAACCCTGAGTCTGAGGTTTGAGATTAAAGACAAGATGGCTCGGTTATCGAGATGCAGTGGAAGCTATGTCCGTGTAAACCCCTCTTTATGGGTGTGTCGTCGACCACATCTTCATAACTGGGGTGATTACAAGCCTCTCTTCTCGTACTTGAGCGGTCGTTACTGTCTCGTCTTTGATTTTCAAATCGCGTCGAACTACATATGGCCTGATTCTCTTTCAGCTCGAGATATGTAGGCAACTCAGAAACCGAAGTTCGGCCATGTCCATAAGCCTCGCATTTTGATCCTAGGAATCAGAGTCTTGGCTTTACCGTGACAAAATTGTCTTTCACGTCAACTTCTTTACCCTGGAAACTCTTTCATCCTTTCCGGGTAAAGAGGGGCAGCTGTTGACACCCAATTTTGTCCCGGATTTTAATTAAAAGTATAATAATTTTAAAATTAAGTTCAATTTTGAAAATTGCAACTAGATAGCTAATTTTTAAGGGAAATGACCAAAATTGCAAGTCATCCCTTCATTTGCAGTGTACTATATAATTATTTGTTTAATTTAATTAAAAGGCTAAATCTGTTTTAAATTTTAATTTAGGATCATTTCTAAAAGGCCCATATCACACAAAAACCCCAACCCATTATTCACCATCTCCCATTATCAAAACCCTACACCCACCATTATATATAAAAAAGAACCCTTATCCCCTCATTGGATTTTTCACCAGCAGCAGCCGTGCCCCCCCTCAGATCTGATCTCCCCTTACCCATCTTCTTCCTCATCCTTCAATCCCAATCCACACATAAAAACGTCAAAATAGATACAGATCGGGGAAGGGGATAAAGGGGTACCGCCGGAAAACCCCATTAACACCAGTGGGAAAATCAGAAACAGGGAACAGTCCAAAACGGAGCTCGGATCAAAACACCCACCGCTAAATCTTTAATTTTTCTGTCTCTATTTGATTTCACTGTCGTCCTGGTCTTGTTCTTGAGCATTGTTGACAGGAGAATTAGGGGAAGGTGGAAACGGGGTGGTAGCGACACCACCGGTGTTTCACCGGAGGCGGTGTTTGCTCCTCTGTTTTTTCCATCACTGTTGCTGCGTTCTTTTGGTTATTGCGATCTCTCTTGTGTTGCAGGGATCGTTATTTGGTTAATTGTTCTTGTCGTTGGCTTCACAGGGATCTGTCGTTGGCTCTTTAGCCGGCGACACCGTTCCGTTGGTTACCTGTGTCATTTTACGACTCTGCTTTTCAATGCTTGTCTGCGTTTTCTATTTTGCAGGAATTAAAAGGGGAACGGAGGAGTTGCAGCGGCGCCGCTACGGTTTGGCGTTGCTCCTCCTCTCTGTCTCGGCACCGTCTCATTCTTGTGCTTATATTCTTGTAGATTTTGATCATGTCACATTGGTTTTTACTGTGTGTTCTGGTTCTCTTGTGAAAATATTGTGGTGCTCTTGACATTTCTTGCTACTGGGTCTGTGAGATATAGAGAAAAGATCCATTTGATGGGGTTCTTTTTTTTTGTCTTGTAAGACTAACTGATGCTTGCAGCGGTGGCAGTTTTCGAAACTCGTTGGGTTTTGTCTGAGAAAGTTGAATCTGAGCCTACGTTGTTTGGGTGATTGTGCTAAAGAACGAGTTTTTTTTGTGACTAGGAGAATGCAGGAGTTTCTAAGGGTGGTTGCTCTGTTTCTCCTTGAGTTCACAGCTGGGAAATTCTGTGGTTACTTTTGATCAACAACCCTTGATATGCATAATTCTAAATGATTGTGCTCATCTTAAGCTTTTAAGAGATAGTGCACTTCTAGGCCTATTAAAATAACTGACTTAAGGCCTATGCGTATGGACTGATTTGAGCTCGATACTACACCCGGGCCGATGAAAATATATATGCACGTATTGAGGCCAACACAAGGAATTGACGGATAATGAATTGACGGATTTTGAACATGATACTACGCTTGAACCGTCCCGTTCCCGTGTCCCTAAAGCAAAAGGCGATGATGAATGCATTTTAATGCTAAGCAAGTTGAATAGAGTAGTGGGTTTGGTGCTTTGGCACGGCAACACGGCCCGGGCTCCGTGTTTGCAACCGTACCAAATCCCGAGCCTCTATTCGACGCGCCATACAAATCTGAGCCTAAATTTTGCAAAAACAAACCCCCTTACTATTAATATTATTATTATTATTATTATTATTATCATTATTATATAATCTATTATTATTATTACTTTATTATTTTAGTATTATTATTTTATTTTCATTAGTTATTACACTTTACTATCGTACTAATTCAATCTTATTTGTTTGTTTTGCGAGGTGTATTTTGGCATGAACTCCACGGGATCGAGTTGGTAAAACTCAATTGGGGATTGCTTACATTGCATTGGAGCCGTTCGGGTTCAAGTCGGGGCTCAAGCTTTCAAGAAAGCAAAGATCTAGGAAAATTTTAAAAAATGCTTTGTTGAGTCATGTGATGTTTAGACTCATGGGCATAATGTATAAAAAATAAAATTCAAGGCTCCCATGAGTTTATCAATTTCCGGGTTCTTCTTCTAAACCTCCTCTTTTCCCATCCTTAGAAATTGCATGTCTATAGGAATTCCCCGTAGATAATTGTTATAGAATAATTTGCTATTTATGAATGAATGTTTATTTATTTATTGAGTTATTTTGTGAATATTTATTTCTTTTGAATTTCCCTCTTATTTAGGAATTTCGTACCTTTTAGTTACATAGTGCGTGCAATAAAATTTGAAAATAATAAAAGTAACAACTTTGTTTCAAATCCCTTAAATTGCAACTTCAATTGAGATTTTCTCCATGTTAATTAATTTTCTTATCTCTTCCCAAAATACATTTATTATTATTATTATTATTATTCTTATTATAATTATTGCATTTAAATTCATATTTATTTAAAGCGTAATTTATTACAATCTTAGATTTTAGCATTAATTTTAATGTTTTTTGAACTAAATTGTGTAAACTTGCATCTATAGAGCTATTTTGTGAAAACCGAAGGATTAACCACATTTTGTGGATTTTCGAAAGTGCTTTTCAAATGAAAACCTTCTTTCGGAAATAGTTGAACCTCTTACTTAGAATCTCTGAAAAAGACCATTTTCCTTAAAACGGAGTGCTTGTACGCACTATTTAATTACTTGGTTCCTAATTCTCCTAAATTAGGTGGCGACTCCAAAGAAAGCCCTTTGGAATCCATATTGTTGAACATTATACCCGAAACCTATCTTTTCTTAAAGAAAGGGTAATTTTTGGGGTTCAACAATTACTTTGGTGGTACAAATAATACCGATTACCAGACCGATAACTACCATACCGTTAAGAACCGATAACTGATATATTGATAGCTTATTGGTATTGTATTGGTTTTGAATAATTCAAACCGTTAACCGATCGACTGGTACCAATAAGCTAAACTCTGAACTGTACCGACCCATGAACACCCCTATATGGAGGAAATATTTCGTACGCATCTTTCCTTGTATTACTTACAGGTAACTAGACTACAAAACAAAAGATTATTGATTCAAATAGTGCACTTTGACCTCCTCTCTCCATCACTTCATGTAACATATATAATAAAGGCAGAAGGGTCAACTAGTTCCTTATACTTGTCCACTTTCGCAGTTTTAACGCTTGTACTTAGCAAAGTGTCAACTAGTCTCTTAAACTCGTCCAAAACCTATCTTTTAAACCATTGTGTGTGAGTGTGGAGCACAAATGCCATCCACATGGCACACGTTAGATAAGTGGCCCATACCACTTGCCACGTAATTTTTTACGGATTAAAGAAAAAGAGAACGAAAAGGCACCCGGTAAAAACAATGAAACACAAAATCACACCCCTCGTTTAACCCCCCACCCCCCCCCCCCCCGATTAACCAAATTCACGCCCCTCCATTTAACCCTTCGATTAACCAAAAAAAGATATCATCTTTCCCGATTAACCAAAGATTATGGCTTAGTTTTTCAGGAATTCAACTTTAACTCAGAGATTTGGGCTTTGTGATCAATTGTTATTATGTGTTTTATTTTAAAAATTAGAGTTTTTAATTGATTAAAGAATACGTAGTAAGTCTTTGTTAGAAATTGATTAAAGAACACAATGATGGATGATACATGTCTTCCTCAGAATTTGTTAAAAACAAAGACTAAGAAAGGAGTGAGGAATAAAGGAGAAAGAAAATTAAGGAAGAAGAAGCCAAAAACAAAAGAAAAATGACCCCTTTTATTTTTTTGTAATGAAAGCTCTTAGAAAGAGTAAAAAATAGGCATTGCAAGGCTCTATTTTTGATATCACTCTCTTAAAAGCTGTGTGTCACATGCACATTTGCCACATACTCAAATATCTTGACACATCAGCGGAGAAATATTTAAAAATAAGTTTTGGACGAGTATAAGGGGCTAGTTGACACTTTGCTAAGTACAGACGTTAAAACGACGAAATCAGACAAGTATAAGGGGCTAGTTGGCCATTCTGCCTATAATAAACGACAAAATTGCTCAAAAGAAATATTGTTCGTGTTTTATACTTGTACCATTTCTTTTGAGCAATTTTGAGCAACTTTGTTATTTAATGATATATCCTGTCCACAAGAAAATCCTATCCACAAGAAAATCCCAGTTCAAAAGAAACATAAGAAAATGAAGCCTTTCTGTCTGTTTGAATTATTGTCTCCTAGTCTTAGGTGACCTAAGCAATGACCTGTGTGCTAGGCCACATATTGTATAAGAATCTGAAAATACAAGTGTGGGACTCTCCAAGCATCCATGCTACTATAGAACCTCAACTTATTAAGCCATCTTAGACAACTTATTTTCTGTTATACACTTGTTAATAACTTTGAGCTTTATCGCAGCATAGGCATGGAGAATGATGAGGTGCTTCTGTTGGATTGTTTGCCTAGCATATTTGGCATGAGGGTGAGGGTGGCACTAGCTGAGAAGGAGATAAAGTACGAGTACAAGGAAGAGGACTTGATACATGGTAACAAAAGTCCTCTGGAGATGAATCCTATCCACAAGAAAGTCCCAGTTCTGATTCACAATGGAAAGCCAATTTGTGAATCTCTAATTGCAGTTCAGGCTATCTCCAAGGGTTTTCCCTATTTTTTCTCCTAAAATATTAGGGTAAACTTACTCCAACCATTCCCCATTTTTTCCCCTAAAAAAAATATTCCTTTTTATATTATTCTCTTTCTTCTATAGTATATTATTATCTTTATCTCAGTTTTATTTTCTTATTTCCATTAAACAAATTCTATCTTTTATTTTCTTTTTACATATTTTTCATACATAATTTATATTCAATAAAAATTTATTTTCTACCATAAAATTTTAAACAATATAATTTGTAAGAAAATATTAAAAATTATATATATGAACGAATAATTCAAATAAAAGTGAAATCATTGTGATACAAAATAATTAAATACATATTACATTACGATAAAATTCATTCGAAATACTACATAAAAATTCAATTTGCACCTCTGGTATGCTCCCATAAATGATCTATTAATGCATTACGAAGTTCAAAATGAGCATCTTTGTTCCTAATTCTTCCGTATCTAGCTAAAAATTCTTGAAATTGTTGATTTTTATCTACTGCCATTTCTACTTCTGGAACTGGACCTTCAAATCATCTTGAATTGGTACATTAAGATAAGGCTCATTGTTTGTGATGGTTATATTCTGGAACTTTTTTTTTTTGAATTTTAGCAACATTAAATATTTTATATTTGCACCTTCAATTGTTTGTGATGGTTATATCTTTTTCATACAACTAGTCTTGGGCACGCGCTTTGCGCGTGTGCCCTTATCATTGAGTATAAAATGGAAAGAAAATATATATTTTATACTCCATATCAAATTTATTACGAAAAAAATTTCATGCTTGGAACACCATAAGTTATTGTTTTAGCTTCTTAAAAATTATCTTTTTTTAAATAAAATTTGTCAGTTATTATTAGTAGGACCACCTATCTTCTGACAAGCCCTATATTTCCTAAAATTTACTCGTTAGGATAAAGTATATCCTTGCTAAATTTTCAATAAATAACAAACACCTTGACAATAAAAAGTAACTAAAAGATAGATCAATTTTTTCTACATATAAAGTAAATAAATTGATTAAATGTACATAGATAATATTTGAGAGACAAAACAAAAACTTCACGGTAGAAAATGAAATTCTCTCAAACTTTCGTAGACGTACAATAAAATCTACATATTTGTTGCCTTCAAAATACTAATGTTAACGGCTTCCTCTAGCAAGAAGAACAAAATATGACAGGTCTTCTTCGCCTAATAAACTTCACCAAGAAGATAGATAAATCCTTTGATGAACGTATTGAAATCCGCCGATAGTAGTTAGTACATTCGTGGCGGTCGAGGACACTGCTGCTAAATACTTCTCCAACTTTCAGTTTGAAAGATTAAAGATGATACGTTAACAAGTGATCTTAAGAGAAATGGGCACTCTTTCTTGCCTTTATATAGTTTGATATGACACCATTTGTGCTTCCCTTCACACTTCTATTAATTGGATTAGAATATATTAAATTATAGCTCCTAAAATTCTGCATAAGTTTTATACCAACAAAGAGGCTAGTAATAAATTTGGTTAATGGATTGGTTACTCATGAAAGAATACATATTTATTGTATTAGGGAGTTCTAGAAAGTTACTATTATGAAAAGTGTGTGAATGCATGCTTCTTAATAAAAACTCCTATTGAGAAGGTTTATCATCCGGCTTTGCATTGGTTCATAGTTGGCAATTTGTAAGACTTCAAAAGTTTATTATTGGAAAATGAAAGGATTATAAAAATTTGAACCCATCTATGGAAAATACTACTTTTGTACCAAATAATTTATGACTTTTTATTTAAAATTAAATAAACTTTTTAGTGAAAAAATTATAGGTAGTAGTATTTAATTGAAGGGCAAAATAGTCACTTACTTTTTACTTAAGGGATTGGCTCTTTTAGAATAGTATGATTATAACTCATAATAAAATTAACTACCAATTTTACATAAAAAAAATAGATACACGATAATTAAATTTTCAAAATAATATGACAATGCTAAGACGATAAATTAATTATATAAAGATATTATATAAACATAATTATATTTATATAAAGAGATAAATTAAAAGGTTAAATAATAAAAATAATATTATTTTAATGGTGAATAGTAAATAGGGAGATGAATAGTGTGTCCCAAATTTGGGGAAACACTATTCACTTCCTAATTTAGGGACACAAATAGAGAGTCATTGGAGTAAAATTTCTCTAAATATGTCCCTAAAAATAGGGAAAAGTGGGTTTAGGACAATCCTTGGAGATGGCCTCAGTACATTGATGAGGTGTGGAAGGACAAAGCTCCATTGCTACCCTCTGATCCTTATGAGAGAGCACAAGCTAGGTTCTGGGCTGACTACATCGACAACAAGGTAAATCTTCTTATTATACTTATCTTCTCTTATGCACCATATCATAAAAACAAATTATTAGGCATTAGAATGAAATAAATCTAAATTGGACTGAGTAGCAAAGAAGATTCATAAATCAGACCCCGTGTTAATTGATACTGTATACATTAACGTAAGCACATGAATAAATTCTAATCTGGGAAACCTTGAATTGCAGTTGTATGAGTCTTGGCGAAAAATATATACAACCAAAACCGAAGTGCACGAGGGAGCTAAGAAGGACTTGATAGTTTCACTCAAGTTACTGGAGCTTGAAGCACTAGGAGATAAGTCTTATCTTGAAGGACAAAGCTTTGGTTTCTGGATATTGTCCTGATTGGGTTCTACACCTGGTTTTATGCGTATGAGATCTTATGCAACATCAACATGGAGGTTGAGTGTCCCAAGCTAGTTGCTTGGGGCAAGAGATGCATGCAGAGGGAGACTGTCTCTAAGACTCTACCTGACCCTCATAAGATCTATGAGTTATTACTAGAGATTAGAAAGGTTTGTGGACTAGAATAGACATATTCATGTGCATCATAGTCCATGAAAGGTACTTAATTAGTTCTGCCTCGTTTGCTATGTTTCAGAATGTGAGTACGAGTAGATCTGTTGCTCTACGAATAAAGACAATTGCCAAGCTCTGGCTTGTGGAGTCTTTAGTGTTGTCTATGTAATTCTGCTGTTGCGTCTCTTTGACTGAGAAGTGATTATTTAAAAATCAAATACCTACTTTATGTCATCAGCATATGCAAATGTCAACATATATGCTGTTCCTTTCTTAATTCTTGGTATGTTTTCACTCTAAATGATCTGGAAGAAATGGGGTAGAATGCACCTTAGTAAATTTAATATTGAGTCAATTCCTTACCTAAAACTCTTCGTCGGACCAGTTTGATCTTGAACCGATCGTTTCCAGTTCTTCACCATTCATATTTTGGGTAAATGCATTTCCCCCAGCGTTTCTTTAGTAAAACTACGTTGCAGGTTAAATTCAAGGGAGAAGATAATCCAAACTAACAGAAGGATCAGAAGCACTATGCAGACACTAATGAAGTAATAAAGGCCATGTACAATGGCCCATTAGTTGCAAACAAGCCAATTTTCATCAATAATGTAGTTGAAAAGCATATAGGAGAAGCTGCTTTTAGAATCTTAATCAACATCAAGTTTCTTCCTGATCTCCAAAATGAAGTCATAAACGTTGTACTGATCAGGAAACACTTTCCCTTTCCGTGCACCTTTTATCCCAAGCCACTAGTTTAGGGCACTCATGAATCATGCAAAAGTCTCCACATGTTTCGAGCTATCTGCTATTTTAAATTGGTGCGTGTCCTAGCTTCCTGTGGAAAAGTTCACATTGGACGGGTCCTGAAACACACATAAATTAGGGAACATGCAACACTACTGTTCTCCTGTAGGCATATGAACACTCTTCTATGATGGAAAGTCCCTAACTATATTTAAAATTTTCCAAACTGAAGGTCACATGCTCACTTGCAACAATGTCAATTATCCAAGTATCACTTGCTCCTTTGTCTTAACATTTTTACTTATTTTTTATAACATGAAAACAATAATGCATATATATGACAAACAAATGACACCCCTTGACACTTAGCGCTTCACTTTCCACTGGTTCAGTGTGTCTATCCCATGTTACCGGAGTCGAATCCCCTTTTATACCCAGGTTTGTATTTTCTTTTAATCCTCATTAATCGATTTCTTTCATTTTGTCGAAAAACTAGATGACCACCAGAAGAAGAAAAGGCAGCTAGCGTTTTGAGCCTTACTAAAGGAGACTACTAAAATAATGTCAAGATTGATCCCAACTCTTTTGACTCTCAAGAAGCGAAAATCATCACATAAATGGGACAGAGGAAGTAGTTCATTTCGACATCTTTTCTATTAAAAATAAGGACTAGAGATCAGTCCATGAAACCTACATTGTATGAGACCAATTGTAAAGAATCCTCATCTTATTCGGGTAATTATTTAAACACTTTAGGGCAGCGATCCATAAAAATAGATTGAGATTTCAGTCGATTCTTTTTCTTTAATACAAAATAATAAATATTGTAGAACAAAAAGAAGAGGAATCTTTCTTAATGTATCTAATACTCCCTAGATACCATGTGTGGGAGGCATCCATGCTACTTATAGAACCTCAACTAATTAAGCCATCTTAGCCAAATTATTATTCTACTCTTGTTAATAACTTTGGCGTGATTCTGCTGAGCTTCTGGGCTAACGTTTTTGGCCAGAGGGTCAGGGTAGCACTAGCTGGGAAGGAGCTCAAGTACGAGTACGAGGAAGAAGACTTGATAAGCAGTAACAGAAGTGTTGTTATATTAAAGTAGAAAATCACAGATTATAATAGAATGATGTAGCAGTGGAAGAAATCTCATCTTATTGACTTGAAGAGATTACATTTATAGTACTTGGACTAGCAGAATAATTATGTAAAAAAAAGGATTCCACTAACATCTACTTGCCAACTAATTCCTAGATAATAGGAACATCTAGCTAACAAACTTTTGACTTATTCAGACTAAAATAGTAAAATAAAATTACTGCAGTCCAAAAGCATTTTCTAACACTCCTTGCTTTAGGAACTGCAAACTCCAAGTTTTTGTCTTAGAAGCTCGAATTTGCTGACTGGTAAGGCTTTGTGAATATATCAGCGACTTCTTCTTCCGTCTTGCAGTAGACTAGAGTTATAGCTCCATCTTTTTGCACTTCTCTCAAAAAGAAAAGCTTGATATTGAAGTGCTTAGTCTTCTCATGAAATACAGGATTATGAGAAATAGCTATTGCAGCCTGGTTGTCGACGAACACTTCAGTACTTTTTCTTGGTTCCATATGCAGATCAACCAGAATTTTCCTCAACCATAATGCTTGATTTACTGCTGATGTAGCTGCCACAAACTCTGCTTCTGCAGTAGATTGAGCCACAATATCCTGCTTTTTTGAACACCAAGAGAACATTCTCGAACCAAGACTGAAACAGTATCCTGAAGTACTCTTCATATCATCCAAGGAACCACCCCAATCACTATCAGAATACCCAAATAGCTCCATATTTCGACTCCTCTGGAACTTGACTCCATAGTTGATAGTACCTTTGATGTATCGCGCAACTCTTTTGGCTGCCTTCAGGTGCACTTCACTGGGACAATGCATGAACCTTGATAGAACACTTACAGCATACAATATGTCAGGTCTTTTTGCTGTAAGATACATCAGACACCCAATGATACTTCTGAAGTATGTTTCGTCCACCTTTTCAGCTCCATCATCCTTGCGTAGTTTTTCTTTTTGGTTCATGGGAGTATTCATTGCTTTGCAATTCTCCATTCTGAACTTCTTGAGCATTTCCTTCACATATTTTTTTTGGCAAATAAAAACCTCATCTTTTTCTGGTTTAATCTCCATTCCAAGAAATTATGTCATTAAACCAAGATCAGTCATTTCAAAAGCTTGCATCATATCTAGCTTGAACTCATCAATAAGCTTTGTATTGCTCCCTGTAATCAAAAGGTCATCTACATAAAGAGAAACAACAAGAATATTGCTGCTTTGTTGTTTAACATAAAGCGTCGATTCTGAAAGACTTTTCTCAAAATTCAGGCCAAGCAAATAATCATCTATTCGACTGTACCAAGCTCTTGGTGCCTGTTTTAGGCCATAAAGAGCTTTATGTAGTCTATAGACTTTATCTTCTTTTCCTTCTACAACAAATCCTTCAGGCTGCTCGACATAAATTTCTTCTTTATGAATCCCATTAAGGAACGCTGATTTGACATCCATCTGATGCACTTTCCAGCCAAGTTGTGCAGAAATAGAAAGAAGTAACCTGATTGTATCAAGCCTAGCAACTGGAGCAAAAGTGTCAGAATAATCAACACGAAAAATCTGTGCATACCCTTTGACTACAAGCCTTGCTTTATGCTTATTAATTGAACCATCAACATTTAACTTGGTTCTAAACACCCATTTTACCCCAATTACCTTTCTGTCGTGAGGTTTATCAACAATCTGCCATGTTTTATTTTTCTCGATCATGAACAGCACCTCCTCCATTGCATTCTTCTACTTGGGGTCTTTGAGTGCGTCTTCAGGGTTAGCAGGTTCACATAGTGCAACATTGCATTTCTGATATATGTTAGAAAGCAGTCGAGTACCTTGCACTGGCGGATCATCCTCCCTTTCATCTATCCAAAAACTTGTTTTCTGGATAGAAGCCTTTGAGTCTTCCCAGACCCATTCTTCATTTTCCATGAATTGGACATCTCTACTAATAATGATCTTCTCAGTTTCTGGTTGGAATATTCTATACGCTTTTGACACAGTACTATATCCAATTAAAATTCCCGGGGCAGCCTTTTTATCAAGTTTATCTCGTTTAACCGGAGGAATATTGGTAAAACAAAGACAACCAAACACTTTAAGAAAATGCAGCGGAGGTTTATAGCCATACCATGCTTCAAAAGGAGTTTGATCTTTCACTGCTTTTGTGGGAAGTCTATTCTGCAAAAACACGGCTGTGTTTGCTGCTTCGGCCCAGAACTTCTTTGGCAAATTTTTCTCGTGCAACATGCATCTTGCCATCTCCATAATAAATCTATTTCTTCTTTCACTAACTCCATTTTGTTCTGGAGTATAAGGAGTTGTAAGCTGACGCTCTATCCCTTCTTGCTCACAAAATAAATTGAATTGATTAGCGATATACTCCTTTCCATTGTCAGATCTTAAAATCTGAATTTTGCAGCCACTTTCATTTTCCACTTTTGCTTTGAACTTCCAGAAAATGCTCCTGACCTCTGATTTAAACTTTAGAAAATAGATCCAGCAAATTCTAGTCAGATCGTCAATAAAAATAACGTAGTAAAGACTGCCATTAAAGGAAGGAGTCCTTTGAGGTCCTCCTATATCAGTGTGAACTAGCTGCAACTTTCTTGTGGCTCTCCAAATTACCTTCGGGAACGGAAATTTGCTTTGTTTCCCAAATTGACAAGTACGACAATCCGTAGAATTCACTTCCAGATTAGGTAAGTTCTCCACCAGCTTCAACTTTTGCATTTTGAGAAGTCCTTGATAGTGATAGTACCCGAGTCGTTTATGCCATATCTCAGAAACATTTTCCTTTGCTGAATACACCGTCTGCTCTTCCTCAAGTGGATCTAATGAGAAACTTTTGCCTCTCATTTTGACTTTAAACAAGTCTTGTCCCGAGGTATCCTTAATCAAGCAAAGTTTATCCTCAAAATGCACCTTGAAACCTTTTTCTAGCAATTGACCAACACTTAACAAGTTTTGATCTAAATCAGGTACATAAAGCACATCCGAAACCATTTTCGTACCTGATTGTGTTTCAATTGCGATAGTTCCTATTCCTTTAACAGGAATATAGCCGCCATGACCTATCCTGACCTTTGCAACTTTGGTAGGCTTCAGTTCTTTGAAGAGACCCTTGTCATAAGTCATGTGATTTGTGCATACGCTATCAATCAACCAAGACTCGCTTGAAACATTGCTTGCAAAACAGGATGCAACAAAGAGTTGATCCTCCTCCTCTTTGTGATCACCTAATTTTGGCACCAAACTGATAATTACTTGAATTGTCTGTGCAAATTGTCTTAGGATTTTTCAATTTTATCTAGCTTTTATTTAGTTATTTTTAGACAGAAAAAATGCTAAAAATTACCGAAAAATAAAAGATGATTGCATTTGTGAGTAATGTTTAGTTGATTTCTCTTTTGTATTAGCGAGAATATTTGTTGCGTATTTCTATTAATTGTGTGGTTTAATTAATTAATGGTGCTTATGTAGGATACAGTAATTTTGTATTTAAATAGCCATCTAAATGTAGAATGGCCAGCCCAATATTGTAGCCCACATTACCCATCTCACCCGCCCAATTCCTCCACCAGACTCGGCCCAATTAGATTTAATCCCAAATTTCTCCTAATTTCTCCCTTATTCCACACAACACAACCAGAGCTAAGGAGAGAATGGCGAAATTCAAAGGGCTGCCGCGTTCCACCACCGGCGACGACATCACCCACTCCGTTCCGGCCAAAAAATGCATCTCCTGAACCTCCTCACACTCCTCTTCCCCGATCTGGTCTCGGTTTCCACGAAATCTCAAGGAAATCGTTGTAAATCAGAGTTTGAAAGTCATGGTCAAAGTTTTCCGGTGAGTTTATTCAGCTTCTTCGTTGAACTTTAACGTAATCCACCAGTCCCTGTCTCCTATTTCCGTTCTTTCCTTCTTGTAGCTGAAACGACCCCAAATGGGATCGTTTCTGTTAGAAGAAAAAAGGGACGGGTCCGATGGGTCTAAAGAGGTTCGGGGGTAGTTCGTTTGGGTGTTAAAACAACGGGAAGGGTGGAGTGAAGGTGTTGCAACATTGTGTTGGGTGTGTGTAATGACATTTCGGCTTTAGGGTGGTGATAATGATTGTGATTTTGGAGGTGTCGTGACTGGTGTGGTGGCGGAGCCAAATCGAGGCCATAACTGTGAGCTAGTGTTTGATCCGAAGGCACCGATTCCAGTTTTGCCATGATGGCTTGGCTGCTCACTTCCTAGCCGAGGCAGTGTCCATGGTGAAGCAAAGACGGCGTTGTAATAGTTTGTTGACGAGGCGATGGGTTTGGCTTCGTGGTGGGGAAGCAGCTGTACTATGAGCTGAGACGATTGATGGCTGAATTAGCAATGGAACTGGGACGATGCGCAATGGTGATTGACGAGGCAGCGGGTGAGGCAGTGACATTGGCGAGGCAGCGAAGAGGAGATGAAGATAGAATGGCGATGCTCGGGTGCTGCACGGCAGCGACGAGATGGCTAGGTGAGCAGTTTGTTTGATTGGCTCGACGGGTTAGATGGAAGAATCCCAATTACTTTCTCTTTTCATGTATGTTAGTTTCCTGACTATAGCTTTCATGTATAGATTCAACTACAGTGTTAAGTGGGTGAATGATAATGAAGATAGATGTTTCTGTTGTGTCGTCTCATTGGTGTAGGCATCGAAATCTGTCTGCTTTGAATTTGATATGAGATATTTGTTTAGCTTGAGCACTACATTTGATAGAATGATATGTTAGCTTGCATAAAACTGGTCCCATCAAATCTATCCGAGCTAGTATGCGTTTGATTAACCATAGTTACGTGTGTTTAAGTTATATGAGGCAAGCTTGAATGTCATTTCTGCCTGTTCAGTATAGCTTGCTAATATGAAAGCTTGCTCATTAGTTTGTTTTGAGTTTAAGTAGAGCGTGAGCGTGTATATTTCGGTGTAAGTACGGTCATATCTGTCTCGCTAAAATTTAGCCCTGCATTAGGATTTCAAGTGATTTGTATGTCTGCATTGTTTATGTGAAATGGTAGAGTTTGTATTATCCTGGAGGGTTGAATTTCGGGAAAAGTTCACTTCGCATTGGTTTGTGAAACAATAGAATATTAGTATGAATTTGTTAGATAGTTTACTTTTTCGTAAGTACCTAATGAGGGTATCTGTTGTTTTGTCGCTGTTCAATCTTGTTACTGCAATGTTGTTTAGGTTCTGTGTTTGTCTCATTGTGTAGTTTGTGACCATGCCATGGGTAAATCTATCTTGTTGGTCTGTGTATTCCAGACATAAAAGAGAACTTAGTAGTTTCAAATGCTTAGCTGGTAGATAACTTTAGGGTAATGATCATGCTTGTGTTTGAACCTATTTTGGTTTCCTGTTTATGGTGAAAGGAGTTCATGTTATGTAAATGGCTGGGATAGTTTAGGTGTTTGCTGATAGTTACAATGACATAGGATTGATGATGTCAAATGGATGTCAAAGAAGGAGGCAAAGAAGTACAGAGGTGGCAGCAGGAACCTCTGCTCTCTTTGGGTCTAGTACAGCCCTGCAGGCAAAGAAATGATGGCCTGAAATGCTAAGGCTTGGGGGGCACATGGGCTAGTCCTTTGTACTTGTGTGCACACCCACTTCCCCCTATATTTGAGAGTCTTTCATTATCTTTTAAGGGGGAGAACTGGGAACAGAAAGTGAGAATACAGAACTAAAAAAAGAGCAGAGAACATAAAAGCAGAACATTAACTACATAGCAGAAGATCGATTCTGGACAACTACCACACCTTTGGTAGCTTGGAATGCAGAGAGTTGAAAATATTTTGAATTAGTGAAGAGTGAAATACTTGGAGGAAGCTAAAAAAAAGGGGAAAAAGAAAGGAGAGGGTCTGAGTCAGGGTATTAAAGGGTCAGGATTAGAAGAGTTTGGGTTGCTACTTGGTTCCTGTCTGGCTTGGTCCGTGTTGTTGCTGGCGCTGAGTTTTGCTACTGCTTGTCTGGTTGTAGCTGCTGCCTTAAGGGTGTTTTGCTATTACTAGGTATTTATTACTTAACCTCCCTTTGTATGTATTTAATTTTGGATATGTTTCAAGCACGTATGAAATGATTTAGTCAAAACAAATGCATGTTTCAAGGCTGTTTTCTCATATTTTTCATGTTTTATGTTATTCACTTCAATGAACATGTTAAACAGGCCTATAATGGCAAACTCTTTAGCTGAAACAATTTAAATAAAAGGGAGCTGAACTTGAGACAAAATTTAAAGAAAAGACTTGCTATGCAAACATTTCAAAACGGGCAGTAAGAGAAATAGAATTTGCAAAGGTAATCCAGCCCAATTTAAAGCTTGATCCCTTTAGTTCAAATCCGCAATTGTTCAAGAGAAGCTATTTTTAAAAAGTGAAAGGGCAAAACGGGCTGGTCATGCAAACATCGAAATGGGCAGTGGGCTTAAAAAAAATCAAATAATTAACAAAGGAAGTTGGCTATCCCATGAAAACTTGAAAGGTGGTTATTTGTTCCATTTTTGTATATTAGGCATGTCTTTAAACGTTACTGTATTTTTCTAAGTTTAGAATAAATGTTAATTTTGTTTATATCAAACTTCTAAGACAATAATTTCAAAATCAAGAGTAACATGATAAGGCAAAATATACAACAAATATTTTATAAAGTCAAAAATGCGATAATAAAGCAACTGTGCCTGGCACAGGACTCGAGGGTGCCTAACACCTTCCCGAGAGTCAACGGAGGTCCTTACCCGAATCTCAAAACGCAGACCTTTGACGAGTCAAAAGGTGTTCCGAGGTACCTTTTGGTGACTTGGCACACCCTTTGAACTTGTCAAGTGGCGACTCCATAAATAAATAAATATTTTGGTACGTTTTGAACACCGTCACTTCCTTAAATGGAAACCCTTTAACAAATAGCGCAGAAAATCAAATTAAAATTCCATAAAGCGTTATTAACCGAGAACCAAGCGGTTGGGAAAAAAGGGCTGTGACAGCCTTGGCGACTCCGCTGGGGAAAAAAGTGAAAACTGAGAACCTCAGGCTTAATAAATTGTCGCTTTTTGGCTTTTTAAATTATTTTGTTGTTATGTTGCCGTGATCATATGAAAAACCTTGAATGTTACTGTTTGATTTTATTTGAATTGTAAATATATACAATTGTCTTCTCTCGTACACCTCTGAGTCTTCTAGAACACTGCACACATGCACGCCAGTTTCGCTTTGTCGGCTGGAATTTTCTGTCGTGTCTTCGGGCACAAAAAGTTAACCCTATTTTAGGAGGAGGTGTGTTGGGTTAGGCCGTTAGACGTTGTCGACCGGTACCCGTGAGACACTTCCAAATGGCTGAATCATTAGATCATGAACCCATTGAGTCACCTAGAGTTTGACCCGCTCCAATTTAGGCCTAATTATCTGCATATCATTGGATTTAGTGAGGTACGGTACCCCAAGTACTGTGCCTGTCTAGGCAGACTCCTTCTGTTCAAGTGGGCCTCCAGGGCCCAAACATGCTATGTGTTGCATTTAGAAAGGCGTTATGCTGACCGTTAGTCGAGGAAAGCGGACTTATTTTAAAAAAAATGAAAAAAAAGGGACAAAAGAAAAGAAAATGAGGGAAAAGGAGATTGTTTTTAAGAGGGGCAATTTCAGATTTTTTCAGAAAATTTAGCAATTGTTTCGACACCCTTTCATTGACAAAAATTTTTGAGTCAATTTCTCATGCCGTTATAATGACCAAGTTCATGTAAATTCAATCCCGATTTTTGTGTCATTGTCGTAGCCAATTTTTAACTTTTTTTTTTTTAAAAAAAAGAGAGAGAGTATCGGCAAGTATATTTAGTGTCGTTATAATGGAAAATTTTTCAAAAAAAAAAAAAATGAATGAATTTTTTGTTATTATTATTGTCCGGGCTAGTCAATTGTGTAAATATTTTTGTTGGGTTTGGCCCGCCCCTTTTCAAATTATTCTACAATTTGTCCAAGTTTGCATAGTCCTAATTTTATTTATTTATTTTTTTTAAAAAAAATAGGTGACATGGCTGCATCGTCGTCTAGAGTAGGGAAGAGAAAATTTCCTGAGGGTTCTACGCCACCAGCCATTAGGATGGTTGACGAGGCACCTCTCGATTTGAGAAACTGGTGGTATAATATGAACGATGCAAACCGGATGAATGTCAATGGTAGGATGGGTGAGATGTCGCATCTTTTGAGACCCGGGTTTCCCCCGCGCCGGGAACTAATTAATGTCTTGATTCAGCGTTGGGAGCCGTCTCAAAACACCTTTGTATTCCATGGTTTCGAGATGACCCCCACATTAGAGGAGATTGCAGGATTAATTAAGAAAGAGTTGGGCAAGCACTGCATAGTGCCTCGATTTGTACGTAGGGAGGAGTTCTTGACATACATGCATCTGCGCCAGGATACACAGATTGATGTATCGTCAGGATTTATCAGTTTGGACTATCTTTTTGCTCATTATGGGAAGGCTGACGGTTACACGACATATCTACCAGAGTTCAACCTCAAATGGGGGCATAAGGAGTGGCTTACATTCAGGGCAAATGCATTTGTTCTTGCTTTCTTAGGTACTATGGTCTTTCCGTCGAAAAAATGGACAAATATCTATCCATCTCAGCTGGGTGATGAAAGCTTTATTTGGAGGACTGAGAGATGTCACTATTTTGCCCATGATTCTGGGTATCATCTACCGTGCTTTGACCCGATGCAAAGAGAGAAATGACCGATTTTTCGAGGGTTGCAACCTGATGTTGCAAGTTTGGTTCATCGAGCAATTACTGGGGCGTTCGGACCCTGCACTACTCTCCGATGCGCCCAAATGTCATTTGGGCACCCATCACTGGCGCATTAGAGATGTTGTCTTACCGGTGAGTGTAGATGATTGGACACAGTATGTGGAGGCGCTTACTTCAGTGAGCATCCGGTAGCAGGTTAGCTGGTTCTCTTCGGGAGAGGTAGTTTATGGTTGTGTCGATTATGATAGCAGGAACCATCAATTTCTTGTACGTTTTGGTCATAAAGGTACTGAGCCTTATTGCCCTACACGTGTGCTGCGACAGTTGGGGTGTGTTCAGGATGTCCCAAGGGTTGAGGACGTGAGTAGGTACTCTTTCGAGCCTATTACTTTTAAGTTCCCTGAAGCTAGGCAGTGGTGCGATCTCTGGAAGAATATGAAGTGTATGCCCCGTACCACACAGATCTCGGATCGATACAGGGGCATGGTCACCCCTGAGTATGTTTTCTGGTATGGTCGGCAACATGTTTTTGTAGCCTTGCCTACAAAGCCAATCAAAGGACCCTATGATGAGGAGTGCAAGATAGAGCTGAGGATGGCGATGCACAGAGTAGATGTTGAGAAGGAGTACTCGGCTTTGGTCCACCGTCTTCGCGCTGAGAGGGATGCCGCTCGAGCCGCCCAGTTTGAGAGTGAGGGTTTGGCACATCAGTACTTAGATACAGTCAGACGACTCCGTGAATTACACTCTGAGGCATTGGCAGCGAGGGATGCCGATAGGGCAGCTTTAGCCGAGAGCAGGAGAAGGGAGGATTATCTTCGTCAGGACGCCATGGATGCTCGAGCTCGACTTGACAGGGCATTGGAGCGGGAAGAGCGGCTCAGAGGGCTAGCACAGGACCGACTTAGGGATATACAGGCTGCAGGACAGACTATCAGTGTAGCTTATCGGCAGGTTTATGACTCTGCTATGTATGTTGCACAAGCTATCGGTGACTGTAGGAGACTGCCCGCGGAGGACCTTCTTCATCATGTGCTTCCCTTCGTCACCAGAGTTGCGGCAGATCTGGATGGATTGCATCGCACCTTGGTGGAAGGTCCACCAGTAGATCCCGAGGAGCCACCCGAGGAGGACCCCGAGGAGCCACCAGAGGAGGATCTTGACGAGCCATTTGAGTCAGATCCAGAGGAGCCAGCTGAGGCAGAGCCCGGGATGTCTTAGCAGATATATATAGGCCGAGATGATGCAGCTAATTGCCTTTTGTCATTTACTTAGCATCTTGGACATGTTGTAGCTTTTCATTATGTATCAGTATTTCTATTTCGAACATTTGTCTAGTTTGTTTGTTTGTTTGTTTTAATTTTTAGGAATACTACTATTGCCCCATGTTGTCGGAGGGCTTGTTATTGTAGTATTGTACCATTTCGGCATTTATGAAAGGGAAATCAGAAAATCCAAAATTGTGTCTCTTTATTTTCTTTAATGCATTTTTCAATCTGATTTTTGGACCCCTCTTACATTTGAAAAAAAATGAAAAAAGAAATGAATGAAAAAAGAGAGAGAGAGAGAGAAAAATAAAAAATAAAAATAAAAAAAAGAAGAGGAAAAATGGAAGAACAAAAAAGAAAAGAGAGAAGAAGGAAAAGAAAATAAGGATCCGCTTTGTCTTGATTCGGGATGAGGCATAACGACCTTAGGCTTGTAGGCACGCTTTGCTCATAAAATATGGTGTTTCCTAACCTGCTTTGCTTGCAGACAAGACTAGATTACCAGTGATTTGGTGCAGCGCTCTGGCATTACCCCACTCTTACACAACTAACTCAAAGGGACTTGAAATTCCACTTGGTAACATGGCCACTGAAGGAGACAAATCTGATGCCGGTTCCGAAGAAAATGATAGGACGACAGAAGAGGCCCTGACTCTGAAGCAATTCCTGGTAGACATGCATCATGCGATAACCACGGGACGGGCACCTCCTACCATGCCAAACCTCCTAGATGGGCTTGTGCCAACCGCTAGCCAGCGAGCACCAGGCACATCTACGGCGGTCGAGGATCCAACCTATCCCACTGATTTTGGCACTAGCCATGGTCCAACAAAAGAAGCTGAAGTGCGCCCTCATGCGCCGCCCCCACCACCTCCACCTCAAGGGCAGTATGGACAACATCCACCATAGGGGCAGTATGGTCCACCCCCACCACAGGGACAGTATGGCCCACCTCCCCCATAGGTTCCAATTTTTTGGGGCCCAGCTAGGCCTGCTATGGCCAGGTCCAACAGCGAACCGCATCTCCAAGCTGGGGATCATCATTATGATCAGCACCATGAACCCAATTTCGGACATAGTGACTCATATGATCAGGGGTTCCATCGCGAGTCTCAGGTTGAGGTTGATCGATCGGGAAAGCTGGATGAGAGCGAGGTTCTGCGAAAGGTGAAAGGCCTAGAACAAGCAGTAAGGAACATTCATGGATATGGAGATCATACTAACATCTCGTTCAATGATCTTTGCCCCTACCCTGAATTGCAATTGCCAGATGGGTTCATAGTGCCAAAGTTTGATCTATACACCGGGCAAGGAGATCCAAGAGTTCATATGAAGACCTACTGCAACAAAATGAGAGGGGTCAAGAAAGACAAGTTGTTGATAGCATACTTTTTCTGAAAGCTTGGGGGCCGCAGCTGCCGAATGGTTCATGAGGCAAGATGTAACTATATGGTTGGCATTTGATGACATGGCGCATGCATTCTATGACCAGTACAAGTACCACATTGAAGTTTTTCCAGATCGATCCTCTCTGGATGCGATAAAAAAGAAGCCAAGTGAAAGCTTTAGGGAGTATGCCCTCAGATGGAGCGAGCAGGCCGCTCGAGTGAGCCCCGCAATACCGGTCGATGACATGGTCCGTTTGTTCATTGAGGCGCAGGATGAGGCATTCTATGGTTCATTGATCGCCGCCTTTGGGAAACCATTTGGTGAAGTCGTCACGATGGGAGAAATGATTGAGAGAGGAGTCAAAGCTGGCAAAATTGTGAGCCAGACTGCACTGAAGGCGACCACACAGGCTGTGCAGACTGGGGAGCAGGGTTTGGTAAGAAGAAGAAAGAAGATGTGGCCATGGTAGGGTCAGGTCCACGAAGGTGGAACGATGAGCGATACAGTCAACCTAATTCATACCAAGCTCCACAAACACCCCCTTCACAACACTACTACCCACCACAGAATGTGCAATACTCCATACCTCCACCCCAATACTTTGTACACGCCGCGCAGCCATATGCCCCAACATCTTATCCGCAATGGCGCGCACCAGCCCCACAGCCTACATATCCCATTCACCAAGCTCCACATAATCATTATCAGGCTCCACCTAACCCTACCTACTGACCAAGAGGTCCTGCAGGCTTTCGTCCAAGGGCTGAATTCAAGAAGGCTCGAGAAGAGAAAAAGTGAGAATTCACACCAATTGGAGAATCTTACACCAGTATCTTTGAGAAATTGCAAGCCTTGAACATGATAAAACCAATTCAAGGAAACATGAATCCTACTGGGAAAGTGGACTACTCTCGACATTGTGATTACCACTCAGGCACACCAGGGCATGATACGGAAAATTGCTATTATCTCAAAAGAGCGGTGCAAGATCTGATTGACAACAACCAAATTGTGATTGAAGATGCAGAAACGCCGAACATTAATCGCAATCCTTTGCCAGTCCACGATGTACACATGGTGGGTATATGCGAAGGGGGATTTGAAGATGAATCTGCAAGGCCAATAGTGTCAGTCGATGCCATAACCATTGGGGTGGAAAAGATGCATATCACTTCAAAGACAAGTTCTGTTATAGTGTCTGGGATAACAAAGCCATCTATCCAGCCAAACAAGCCAGTGTTGATGTTAAAATGGGCCATTGAGAAAAAAGAAGAGGAGATTGAGAAACCAAAGTTGGTGATCCAAAAAACCAACAGAAAAGAAAGGGAATCAGACCATGTTACCAAACCAAAGTTGGTTATCAAAAGGGCGCCCCGTGAAGATGATCAGAACAAGCTGTGTGAGCCCATTGTCATAAAGAGCGCACCTCAGATTCCCATGAAAAATACAAATGCAGTCCCGTGGAATTATGACAAGGCAGTAGTGACATACAAGGAAAGAGAGGTTGTAGCAGAAACAACACAAGTGGGCGGTCTAACTCGTTCTGGGCGGTGCTTTACCCCGGAAGAGAAAAGCAAAGCAAGCTAGAGAAAATCAGGGTCCCATCAAGGAACCTGTCACGGAGAAAGAGGCAGAAGAGTTTCTGAAGAAGATGAAAGTACAAGATTACTCTATTGTGGAGCAGCTGAGGAAGACCCCTGCTCAAATTTCTTTGTTGTCCCTGCTGATGCATTCTAAGGCGCACCGTCATGCTTTGTTGAAAATCCTAAATGAAGCTCATGTATCTGAAAAAATGACTGTTGGAAATTTGGAGGCAAGTGCTGGTCGTATCTTTGAAGTAAAAAGGGTCACTTTCACTGATAAAGAATTGCCTATGGAAGGCACATGCCACAACAAAGCTCTGCATCTGACTGTTAAGTGTGACAACTCTTACGTCACAAGAGTGCTGGTTGACGGTGGGTCTGGTCTGAACATCTGTCCATTGTCTACCTTGAAAAGATTGAAAATCAACGTGGACAGAATTCGAACCAACACTATGAGTATCCGTGCTTTTGATAGAGAAAAAAGGCAGTCAATTGGTGAGATCGAGCTGACATTGACAATTGGGCCTGTGGACTTTGTTATTAATTTCCAAGTCCTCGATATGGATTCGTCTTACAATCTACTGTTGGGAAGGCCCTGGATTCATATGGCGGGCGCAGTACCGTCGACTTAACACCAGACTGTCAAGTTTGAATGGGATCGTGAGATGATCATGGTACATAGAGAGGGAGATTTGTCAATCTACAAGGATCCGTCTATTCCAGTTATTGAGGTCACCAATGATAGCCCAACACTAATGTACCAAGCCTTTGAAGCAGTTCATGTAGATGAGGTTCCTGAAGGCAAGCCTTTGCCCTAAGCAAGATTGTCAGAAGCATCAGTTATGATGGCTACGGAAATGTTGAAGCATGGTTTCAAACCCGGGAAAGGTCTCGGAGCATCACTACAAGGAATGTCACATCCAATTAGTCCACTTGGCATTCGAGGTACCTGGGGTCTGGGATACAAGCCTACAGCTGCAGACAGAGCAAGAGCTAGGAAGATGAAGAAACAAGAATGGTCTCTAGAGAAGCATGTCCCTTGCCTCGCTCAATCTTTCACGAGGTCCAATGGGGGCAAGTCTATTTCCAAAAATGCTGAAGAGACTGAAGAGCAGAAGAAGCTACTGTCAGACCTGAGGCACGTCTTTGGCATCAACATGGTGTAGACTAGCGAAGGACCCATCAATGCAGAAATCCAGGACATTGGCCCTGATGTGAAGCTGAACAACTGGGAATCCATGCCTCTCCCCACTAGGAGGGGCTATTGGTAGCAAGTTTTGTTATCCTTTCTGTATACTTGGTTATTCTAAAGGTTGTAATCCAAGTATATTTATTTTGCTCGTTATGATGTCAAATCCTTTTATCTTTCAAATTCAATGAAAAGCAAGACATGTTCTTGTCTCCTTATTCTATCTCTTTACTTTCCTGATTTTTGTTCCTTATTTCTTTCTGTAGCTATGTTTCTGATGGCCTTAATAACATGACATGCATGCTGAAATCACGCCCTGATCTAAACACACAGTTTAACTTGGTCTCAATGGATCAACCAAAAATTGAGGAAGTGCATAATGGGGGGTGGGATGATTATGAAGTGACAATTGAGGAGGTAGATGACATGGAAGGGAGTGATAATGAAGGAAGTTTTGAGGAAGGATATGATGAAGAGGGGGCCGAGAGTGAAATAAATGGAGAGTTAGAATAATTTGAAAATAAGCCCAAGCCCAATCTAGATGATACAGAAAATATAAATTTTGGAAGTCCCGATGATGTTAGGGAAACCAAGATAAGCATGCACGCTCTACCGAAAGTGAAAAATGACATAGTCCAAGTTTTGTTTGACTATAGAGACGTGTTTGCTTGGTCATATGATGACATGCCCGGTTTGAGCACAGATTTGGTGGTTCACAAGTTACCGATCAATCCTGGTTTTCCTCCAGTCAAACAACTTCGGAGAAAATTCAAGACAGATGTGAGCGAGAAGATCCATGATGAAATTATGAAGCAACTATCAGCAAAGGTGATTCTATCGCTTCAATATTCCACCTGGTTGGCCGATGTCGTGCCAGTACCCAAGAAAGATGGAAAGACGAGAATTTGTGTTGACTATCGAGATTTGAACAAGGCCAGTCCCAAGGATAATTTTCCTTTGCCTAACATTCAAATTCTCATAGATAATTGTGCTAAACACGAGATCCAATCTTTTGTAGATTGCTATGCCGGATATCACCAAATCCTGATGGATGAAGATGATGCAGAAAAGACGGCATTCACCACGCCTTGAGGAACCTTTTGTTATAGGGTCGTGCCGTTCGGTTTGAAGAATGCTGGGGCAACGTACATGAGAGCCATGACAACCGTCTTTCATGATATGATACACAAAGAAATTGAGGTGTATGTGGATGATGTGATAATCAAATCAAGAACAGAAGAGGATCATATTAAAGACCTCAGGAAATTCTTTGAAAGACTCAGAAGGTACAATTTGAAGTTGAACCCGGCCAAATGTGCATTCGGCGTTCCAGCTGGAAAGTTGTTGGGTTTCATTGTCAGCATGCGAGGCATTGAATTGGATCCTTCAAAGATCAAAGCTATACAAGAGTTGCCTCCGCCAAAGAACAAGAAAGAATTCATGAGTTTCCTCGGAAGATTGAACTACATCAGTAGGTTCATCGCTCAACTTACTACAACTTGTGAACCAATCTTCAAGCTGCTAAAGAAAGATGCTGCAGTCAAGTGGACCGAGGAATGCCAAGCGGCTTTCGACCAAATCAAGCAATACTTGTCAAATTCACCTGTGTTGGTCCCACCGGAGCCAGGCCGACCTTTGTTCCTCTATTTGTCGGTGATGGTTAATTCATTTGGATGTGTACTGGGGCAGCATGATTCTACAGGCAAGAAAGAGCAAGCCATCTACTATATGAGCAAGAAGTTCACGGATTATGAGGTCAAGCACACTTTGTTGGAAAGAACGTGTTGTGCCCTCACTTGGGTAGCACAAAAGCTGAGGCATTATTTGTTGTCATACACTACTTACCTCATATCCCGGATGGACCCACTGAAGTATATCTTCCAGAAGCCAATGCCAACTGGAAGGCTCGCCAAGTGGCAAATGTTACTCATAGAGTTTGACATAGTCTATGTCACCCGGACTGCAATGAAAGCCCGGGCTTTGGCCGATCATTTGGCCGAGAATCCAGTGGATGATGAGTATGAACCTCTCAAGACATACTTTCCTGATAAAGAGGTTGACACAATTGAGGAGTTGACTTCAGAAGATGATCATTATTTGAAGCTCTATTTTGATGGGGCCTCTAACTCCAAAGGTGATGGTATCGGGGCTGTTCTCATATCTCCAACAGGTCATTATTATCCGGCAGCAGCACAACTTCGTTTCTGGTGTACCAATAACACAGCGGAATACGAAGCTTGTATCATGGGTCTACGCATGGCGATAGTCATGGACATCAAAGAATTATTGGTGCTCGGAGATTCTGACCTTCTAGTACATCAAATCAAGGGTGAATGGGAAACTCGAGATGGGAAGCTCATCATGTATAAGCAGTGTCTGGAAGATCTTTGCCAAAGATTTGATTCTATTGAATTCAGGCACATCCCAAGAATGCACAATGAGTTGGCCGATGCTTTGGCTACATTAGCATCAATGATCAGTCATCCTGACCAAACTCATATTGATCCTCTCGAGATTCAAGTTCGGGATCAACATGCATACTGCAACATAGTTGAAGAAGAACTTGATGGTGAGCCGTGGTACCTGGACATCAAAAACTACATCAAGAATGGAGAGTACCCTGTACTAGCTGAGAGCAATCAGAAAAGTACCCTCCGTCGTCTTGCAAATGGTTTCTTTTTGAGCGGAGGGATACTGTACAAGAGAACCCCAGATCTGGGATTGTTGAGATGTGTGGATGCACAAGAAGCCTCGAGAATTCTTAATGAGGTACATTCAGGAATTTGTGGGCCACACATGAATGGCTATGTGCTAGCCAAGAAGATCTTAAGAGCAGGTTATTTCTGGCTCACCATGGAGCGAGATTGCATAGGTTTTGTGTGAAAATGCCACCAATGTCAAGTGCACGGCGATTTGATACATTCGCCTCCCTTAGAGCTCCACACGATGTCTGCTCCTTGGCCTTTCGCTGCATGGGGAATGGATGTCACTGGCCCAATTTAACCAAATGCGTCGAACGGGCATAGATTCATCTTGGTCGCCATTGATTATTTTACCAAGTGGGTGGAAGCATCGACATTCAAGACAGTAACCAAGAAAGCTGTGGTCGACTTTGTTCACTCAAACATCATTTGCCGATTCGGTTGATGTAGGAAATCAAACGCGGAAAGTAAAAGATAAGAACGAGACGTATCTCGATCTCTAGTCTCAAGTAGCAACGGAGAACTTGTTCCGTTACACCCCGAGAGAAGGACAAGAACACCTACGCTATGCAACTACCCTCGAGCTAACGCGAGCACGCAAGTAGAATGGTCGGAGAGGAAAAGCATTCATCTAGATCCGCTAGAAGAACTACAAGTCCAAAATCAAAGGGTTTCATTCAATAACCAAGAGCCTTGCTCATGTTCAATGTTTAACATTCATCAACTTTCATAAACTAAGTGTAAATAGGCTAGACTTGGCTATTTATAGTGTTTACCAAGCTTGCACAAAGACTAAAATACCCTTACTAATAAGGTTTACAAAATAGGCCACGTAGGGCAAAACGGTAAATGAAGCATAGGCCTTCACAGCTGGGAGGGGCGCCTGGGATTGCAGGCAGCTAGGCGGGGCGCCTGGCTAGGCGGGGCGCCTGGCTGGCCTGAGTCTAGGCGGGGCGCCTGGGCAGGCGGGGCGCCTGGGTGCTTTCCAGTGTCTTAGGCAGTGAGCTGGCCAGGCGGGGCGCCTGGCCCTTCTGTGCCAGTTTCTTCCTTAGGCGTGAGGCCTAGTTTGATCACCCGAAATGGCTTCCACTCGCTCCCTTCTTCAAGTCCTCTCCTCTCCAAGTATAAATGCACCTCTTGAACATCCTTGACTTGGCTCCGAGTGAATGGTCTCCTAGTGGTGGATTGCCCGGCATTATCCTCCCCTTCTTGAGGAGATTTCGTCCTCGAAATTGAAGCATCATCATCCACGACCTCTTCATTACCTACATCCAAAGGAACCAAGTCACAAACATTGAAAGTATTAGAAACTTGTTACTCACTTGGCAAGTCGACCACATAGGCGTTGTTGTTTATCTTTGAGAGCACTTGGAACGGGCTATCTCCACGGGGTGCCAACTTCCCTTTCCTAAGGTTTGGAAACCTTTCTTTCTGGAAGTGCACCCACACATAGTCACTCTTCTTGAGCTCCACCTTCTTGCGTCCCTTGTTTTTCTTGGAGGCAACCTTAGCATAGGCTTCCTCCAAATTCTTCCTTGCCTTAGCATGAAGCTCCATCAAAGCCTTGGCTCTAGCTTTCCCTTCAAAATTAACAACCATTTCCCTTGGCAAAGGGGTTAGATCAAGGGGAATCAAGGGGTTAAAACCATAAACACATTCAAAAGGAGTCATGCCAATCATTCTATGCACGGTGCGATTGTAGGCAAACTCCATAAGAGGTAGCTTGTCAATCCAAGTCCCACCCTTACCTCGGGTCATGGCCCTAAGAAGAGCTCCCAAGGTCCGGTTTACCACCTCCGTTAGACCATCGGTTTGGGGGTGGTGGGAAGTGGAAAACAAGAGTTTGGTGCCAAGGGCACCCCATAAACTTCTCCAAAAGTGACTTAGGAACTTAGTGTCCCTATCACTCACTATAGTTTGAGGCACACCATGTAGCTTCAAAACATTTTCAACAAACAAGGAAGCTACATGTTGGGCGTCGTCACATTTCTTGCATGGAATAAAATGAGCTATCTTTGAGAACCTATCCACGACAACAAAGATGCTATCGTGGCCCCCCCTAGTCCTTGGTAATCCCATGACAAAGTCCATCGATATATCTAACCACGGACTAGTAGGTACGGGGAGTGGGGTATATAGGCCATGGGGATTAGACTTGGACTTGGCAAACTTGCACTCAAGACAAGAGTTGCAAAGTCTCTCAACATGTGTCCCCATTTTGGGCCAATGGAATTGCTCCTTAAGGATGGCTAATGTTTTATCCCTACCAAAATGACCCATGAGTCCTCCACAATGTGCCTCTTGCACAAGCAATTCCCTCCATGAGGACTCGGGTATGCACACTTTACCATTTTTAAAGATGAATCCATTAGACCATTGGTATTTTTCAACTCTCTCCCCTTTCTCTAGAGCATCATAGACACTCTTTAGCTTTGGATCATGAGCATACATCAATTTGATACTCTCGAATCCCATGAGCTTAGAGGTGAGAGTGGTGGCCAATGCGAACTTTCTAGAAAGCGCATCCGCCACAACATTGTCCTTCCCTTTCTTGTATTGGATAACATAGGGAAAGGACTCAATAAATTCAACCCACTTGGCATGTCTCTTATTGAGCTTCTCTTGGCCTCTCAAATGCTTGAGTGACTCATGGTCACTCTTGATTACAAACTCACGAGGCCAAAGGTAATGTTGCCAATGGGCAAGGGCTCTCACAAGGGCATACAACTCCTTGTCATATGTAGAATAATTCAAGGAGGCCCCTTTCAACTTTTCACTAAAGTAGGCGATGGGTTTGCTATCTTGCATTAATACACCACCAATTCCCACCCCCGAGGCATCACATTCAACCTCAAACGCCTTCCCGAAGTCGGGCAATTGCAATAGGGGGGCGGTACTTAACCTACCTTTCAACTCTTGGAAAGCCTTCTCTTGAGGCTCTCCCCAAACAAATGGTTGGTCCTTCTTCACCAACTCGGTGAGTGGAGCGGCGATGGAGCTAAAATCTTTCACAAAGCGTCTATAAAAACTTGCAAGTCCATGAAAGCTCCTCACTTGAGTCACGGTAGTAGGAGTAGGCCAATCACGTATGGCCTCTACCTTAGACTCATCCACCTCCACTCCTTGGGCACTCACAACAAACCCAAGGAAGACAACCTTCTCCACACAAAAAGCACACTTTTTCAAATTGGCATAGAGCTTTTCGGCTCGTAATGCTTCAAGAACTTGGCTCAAGTGGCCAACATGCTCATCTATTGTCTTACTATAGATCAAGATATCATCAAAATAGACAACGACAAACTTGTTAATAAAAGGCTTCAAAACATGGTTCATGAGTCGCATGAAAGTGCTAGGTGCGTTGGAAAGCCCGAAGGGCATTACCAACCATTCATAGAGACCAAATTTGGTCTTGAATGCGGTTTTCCATTCATCTCCGGGCTTCATCCGGATTTGATGTTAACCGGACCTAAGGTCGATTTTGGAAAAGACACACGACCCACTCAATTCATCCAACATATCATCAAGTCGTGGAATAGGGTGACGGTACTTTACCGTTATCTTATTCACGGCTCGGCAATCCACGCACATTCTCCACGATCCATCCTTCTTGGGCACAAGAATAACCGGTACGGCACATGGACTTAAACTCTCCCGGACCAAGCCTTTAGAGAGCAAGTCATCTACTTGCTTTTGCAATTCTCTTGTATCCTCCGGATTACTCCTATAAGCCGGTTTGTTTGGGATTTGAGACCCCGGGATAAAATCAATTTGATGTTCAATCCCTCTCAAGGGAGGGAGTCCACTTGGCATTTCATCCGGTAACAAGTCTTCAAACTCCTTCAAAACACTTTCAATGGCACTAGGTAATGGGTTAGAGGAATAATCAAATTCGGAAGAGAGAACCATACCTTTGTGCACTAAGCATAGAAGAAGCTTATTGCCATCATTCCCCTTTAAGAGCTCGCCCGGTTGCATCACGGCACATATGCCACCGGTAGATGAAGTAGGTGGGATTGCCACCATGCTTTTTGACAAAGGGCTAGTCTCAATGATGGACTTGGCCTTTGCCACCTCTCTCAACTCCTTCATTTTCTTGTAGTCATCACTCACTTGCTTAGGAGTGAGAGGCTTAAGCACATATCTCTTCCCTTCATGTTTGACCGTGTAAGTATTGACACGACCGTCATGCACCACTTGCCTATCGAATTGCCAAGGCCTCCCTAAAAGTAGGTGGCACGCTTGCATGGGCACAACGTCAAACAAATGCTCATCAACATAACTCCCCATTTTGAATCGAATCATCACTTGCTTCACTACCTTAAGCTCCCCACATTCGCTTAACCATTGTAGCCGATAAGGTTTGGGATGCTTCATGGTAGTCAACTTCAATTGAGACACAAGTGATTGACTCACTACATTTGCACAACTCCCGGAATCAATTATCATAGAGCAAACAACATCTTTGACCCGGCACCTAGCATGGAACAAGTTTTCCCTTTGCAAGGTTTCACTATCTTCAACAATCATAGCCCCTAGGCTCCTTCTCACAACCAAGAAAGTATGAGGATCCTCCTCCTCCACCGTGTCATCAAGCAAATCATCCTCCTCTACTCCCTCATCTCCCTCTACTCCCTCTACTTCCTCATCTTCCGATTCACTCTCTTTCTCATAGGCATGATTATCAACAACCATGGTCCTTTTTGTAGGACAATCCCTAGCAAAGTGCCCATATCCCTTGCACTTGTTGCATTGGATTGAAGAAGAAGTAGGAGCATTCAATTGAGTTTTAGAGTTACCTCCCACGTTAGATGTGTTCTTCTCATATGGCTTCTTCACATCCTTGCTAGCATTTGCACCACTTGTCCCACTTGCACTTGGGAACCTTGCATTTGTAGTAGGAGGCTTCCAATCCTTTGGTTTGCTTGTTGGAGTAGTAGTGCTACTCTTGTAGCGAAGGGATTTCTCCTCCTTTAACCACTTCTCGGCCTCAACCGCATCTTCACATAGCTTGTAATGATCATCATATTTGTGGAACTTCAATTGCGAAGCTATGTCTCGGTTCAAGCCCCCTTTGAAACGGATCATGGCCGTCTCATTGTCTTCATCATCTAAGTCAAGGATCATTCGGATTTGCTCAAATTCATTGAAGTATTCACCAACCGATTTGTAACCTTGCTTCAACTCATAAAGACGCCTTTGTTGTTCAACCCGGTATTGGTTAGTCAAGTACTTCTCATCCATCACACGGATCAACTCTTCCCAAGTAAGATTAATAGCCATACCCGTCCTCCTTCTATTCCTCTTCACCGACTCCCACCAAGTAGAAGTAAAAGATTCAAAGGAGGATATTGCATACTTGGTCTTCTTTACTTCGGGCATATCATTAGTGTCAAAGATACGCTCCATAGCCAATTTCCAACCAATGTACTCCACCGGGTCACTACTTCCTTTGAAAGTAGGAATAGTGAGCTTCACACTATTAAGGTTGTTGTTGTTGTCACGACCCCCTTGGAATGGCTCCGGTTGGCCTCCATAGTGATCATCATAAGCAACATAGTCCCTCCTTACATTCCTCCCTCCATATCCTAAGGGTGGCCCTCGACCTCGGCCTCTACCCCGATCCACATTTCGACCCCAATTCATACCTCTTCTCGGTTGAAAGTGATCATCATACCCATAAGCCTCATCATCATACTCGGCTTCCTCCCCTTCTTGAGCTTCAATGGGTTGCTCAAGAGCTTGGACATTGCGTACGGGTCTTGGAAGTGGAATGTCTCTTTGGGGGTTGTCTAAAATACGGGGAATGCCCGTTCGTTGGGTATTGCCCAACACTTGATCCATCCTCTCACGGTCTTCCTTTACCCGTTGTTGTTTAAGCAATTCAACAACTTGTTCCGGGGTAAAGGTAGGGCTATTGGAGCCTTCTCCGGTTTCAATTTGGACACTCGGGGTCCTTTTCTCATTTTGGACACTCGGGGTCCCATGTTCTCCTTGTGTACTCGAGGCTCCCTTTTCAAGAGACTCGATTCTTTGGTTCATGAGGTCCATCTTGGCAAGAAGATTAGCCAAGGCCTCCTTAATGAAATCTTGTCCGTTGTTAGCCATGGTACCTACAAAGAAAGAAACAAGAGTTAGTTAAAACACCTCACTCGCTCCCTCACTTGTGTTCACTCGAATCACTCGTTTAAGTGGGCGGTGGATATTTCACTCGACTTGTAATTCCAAAGCTTCACGTAGATGACTACAACTCCTCAACTCAACTAAACTATTCACGAGTCACGCACACTCCGGGGTGAGTGGAATCAATGGGACTCAATGAACGCTAGGCACTTTGAAGTGAAGGACTTGAGCAAACGGTTCTACGTTTTTCTTGGAATTCCTACTCTCCTTTCTAGGCACGAATTCACCTAAGAGCAAGTAAATGGTTAGCACTATTCAAGTAGAACGGTTACTCAAAGTAGTACTAACTAGATGTGATGTTATCAAACAAAGGGAAATACCTACGAAATTCTACCCGAAACAACTTGTTCAGCACCCAGGAGGGGCGCCTGGAACTCAGGTGGGGCGCCTAGACTGTGCAGTATTCCAGGCGGGGCGCCTGGGTCTAGGCGGGGCGCCTGAGACTTAGGCAGTGAGCAAGTCAGGCGGGGCGCCTGGCTTAGGCGGGGCGCCTGGGCCTGAGACAGATTCAATTCGTTCCAAACTCGTTCCAAGTCGAGTTTCAAGCCCCAAATCCGATGTTTTCAACTTGTTTTCACAATCCAATGATACCCAAAGTTGCGTTTGATCTTCCTTAACAAAACTCAATCAAATTATAAACCAAACAATCAATCAAATCAAGGTTCAATCTCAAGAACTCAAGAACACAAGGGTTTAACAAAAGGGTTTCAACAAGGATTGTGTTTCATCAAAGTAGGTGTTATACATGTTCAAATCCCACAAAATTGGTACCGAATCGTTTGTTTTTCAATGAAGTTCAATCCCCAATATCAATTTTTCAATCAAGCATCAATCCAACCCAAGAATCAAGCCCAAATCATCAAGAACAAGTTCATCAAGGGTTTAAGGGGTTTTGGGGTTTCAATTTTTCAAACTTCACCAATTCCAACAATTTTGATACCTAAGCAACGGGAATTCAATCACGATCAAGAATCTATAACACCCATATCACGAATCATCCAAACCAACAAGTTACACCAAATTTTTAAATTTTCAAATTTTCAATTTTTTTGTAATTTTCTCCTTTCTAATAACTTCAACAACAAGGAAACTAAAAGAGGATACTAGGCACGAAGAATCAAGGGTCGGGGGTTCGTAGAAACGAGACCCGAACCTTGCTCTGATACCAAATGATGTAGGAAATCAAACGCGGAAAGTAAAAGATAAGAACGAGACGTATCTCGATCTCTAGTCTCAAGTAGCAACGGAGAACTTGTTCCGTTACACCCCGAGAGAAGGACAAGAACACCTACGCTATGCAACTACCCTCGAGCTAACACGAGCACACAAGTAGAATGGTCGGAGAGGAAAAGCATTCATCTAGATCCGCTAGAAGAACTACAAGTCCAAAATCAAAGGGTTTCATTCAATAACCAAGAGCCTTGCTCATGTTCAATGTTTAAGATTCATCAACTTTCATAAACTAAGTGTAAATAGGCTAGACTAGGCTATTTATAGTGTTTACCAAGCTTGCACAAAGACTAAAATACCCTTACTAATAAGGTTTACAAAATAGGCCACGTAGGGCAAAACGGTAAATGAAGCATAGGCCTTCACTGCTGGGAGGGGCGCCTAGGCTGCAAGAGGGGCGCCTGTGATTGCAGGCAGCTAGGCGGGGCGCCTGGCTAGGCGGGGCGCCTGGCTGGCCTGAGTCTAGGCGGGGCGCCTGGGCAGGCGGGGCGCCTGGGTGCTTTCCAGTGTCTTAGGCAGTGAGCTGGCCAGGCGGGGCGCCTGTCTCAGGCGGGGCGCCTGGCCCTTCTGTGACAGTTTCTTCCTTAGGCGTGAGGCCTAGTTTGATCACCCGAAATGGCTTCCACTCGCTCCCTTCTTCAAGTCCTCTCCTCTCCAAGTATAAATGCACCTCTTGAACATCCTTGACTTGGCTCTGAGTGAATGGTCTCCTAGTGGTGGATTGCCCAGCATCATCGGTATTCCCAGTACCATCATCACTGACAATGTGGCTAATCTGAACAGTCACTTGATGAGAGAGGTATGTGAAAGGTTCAAAATTATACACAGAAATTCCACACCATACCGGCCAAAAGCAAATGGTGCGGTCGAGGCGGCAAATAAGAACATCAAGAAGATCCTTCAAAAAATGGTGGAAGGATCTCGAGATTGGCAAGAGAAGTTGTTGTTTGCTCTTCTAGGTTATCGCACAACTGTGCGCACCTCAATTGGCACGACCCCATATGAACTGGTGTACGGGACCGAAGCGGTCATTCTGGCAGAAGTCGAAATACCATCCTTGAGAATTATTGTTGAAGCTGAGATCGAGGACACTGAACGTGTCAAATCCCGCTTGGAACAATTGGCTTTGATTGACGAGAAAAGGCTAAATGCAGTATGTTATGGTCAACTATATCAGAAGAGAATGGCCAAAGCATAAAACAAGAAAGTGCGCCAACGCAAGTTTAGTGAAGGTCAGTTAGTCTTGAAGCGCATCTTTCCACATCAGGAAGAAGCAAAGGGCAAGTTTGCACCAAATTGGCAAGCACCGTATGTGGTGAAGAAGGTGTTGCCCAATGGTGCTCTATTCTTGACAGACATCGAAGGCACGATGGCTGAAATGATCGTTAATGCAGACGCGGTCAAGAGGTACTACATTTGATGTTCCAAGTTGATCTTTTATTTAGCCAGACATTCTCGGACAGGGAGGATGAAAGCTTTTGTTTTGTTGTCCCAAACACTGTATCCCTGTGTTAGCTTTGTATTTCTTTTGTAAACCCTCCATTGGGATCAATGTAATTGAACTGAAATGAAATGAAAAGAGAAAGAAATTTCAAATTTGGCATTAAATTGCCAGAGCTACGTCTGACCTGATTCCTCTCAAAAGGATACGTAGGCAACCATTCAGGTGCGGTCATATCAGGGGAAGTTCTAAAAGTTCCCTAGTTTCAAAATAGGGGAAAGTTCATTTTTCCTGTCTCGTGTCGACGCAAAACTTGCCTCCAAGTTTGCGGCCAAGTTCAAAGAAAATCCAAATCCGCAGTTTCTGCTAAACTGGGGCAGAAGTTTGTTTTTATTTTATTTGTCAATAAAATAAAAACAAACTTCTATTATTCTCACCATCTTTTCACATGTTCATGAGACGTTTGTCATTTTGGTCTCGAAATCAGGAAGATGCTCAAAGCACCCAAGACATTATCATCAAAGGGTGGAAAAAAAAAAGAAAAAAAAGAGAAATAAATGAAAAGAAAAGAAAAGGAAGTCTTGCCGGTGAAAACCTGAAAGGGCGCCGCAGGACAAACAGTGAGATAAAAGAACAAAGAGAGAGGTTGGTTGGTGAAAACCCCAAATGGGGCACCACTAGCCGAATGAGAGATGTTATATTTGTCATCAAGCTGGGCTTGGCAAGTAGTCATTGCTGAATGCTCGAATTGAGGGAGAGGTTGCGGAAGAGCTGTTGTGAATGGATCAGGGTTCGAGGCCAAGATGCATGTCATGTTTATTAGGGTCATCGCTTCCACCTCCAGATAAGTTTCTTTTTCCATCTTTTAAAGGACATCTCTTGTCTAGAGTCCTGTGTCCAGAATCTTTTTCATTTTCGACTCTCAGTCAAAATAACATCAAAACGAGCAAAAGAAAGTTTTGCAAAAATTGTTTACCTGTTTTGCAGTTGTAGCAGAGTACAGTCAGGGCCAGCCTGGATAATGGAAGCCAACATCACATCTCGATAGCAAGAATGACACATCGAGAATTTGCACCATTAAAAACCAACAAGGGAGCCAAAGGGAATACAGAAAAATGCCAGAAGCAAAGGAAGACAAGAAGGAATATGGAAAGAAGAATGGAAAGGGAAAAGAAGGGAAATAAGGAAAGCAGAATTTGGAGTACATTTGAAGAAAGTCGAGGCACCCACCTGAAGAATGAGGGAGTAGTTTTAATAAGTCGAGGCGCCCACCTGAAGAACAAGGGAATCTATTTTCAAGAAGTCAGGCGCCCACCTGAAGAACGCGGGAATTCATTTCAAGAACTCTAGGCACCCACCTGAAGAATGAGGGAATTGATCTAAGAAGTCCAGGCACCCACCTGAAGAACGAGGAAATTCATTTCAAGAACTCTAGGCGCCCACCTGAAGAATGAGGGAATTAACTCAAGAAGTCCAGGCGCCCACCTGAAGAACAAGGAAATTCATTTCAAGAACTCTAGGCGCCCACCTGAAGAATGAGGGAATTAATTCAAGAAGTCCAGGCACCCACCTGAAGAACGCGGGAGTTCATTTCAAGAACTCCAGGCACCCACCTGAAGAATGCGGGAATTCATTTCAAGAACTCCAGGCGCCCACCTGAAGAACGAGGAAATTCATTTCAAGAACTCTAGGCGCCCACCTGAAGAATGAGGGAATTAATTCAAGAAGTCTAGGCACCCACCTGAAAAATGAGGGAATTTATTTCAAGAACTCAAGGCATCCACCTGAACAACAAGGAAATTCATTTCAAGAACTCTAGGTGCCCACCTGAAGAATGAGGGAATTTATTTCAAGAAGATCAAGTGTCCAAGACCCACCCGAAACCAAAGTGGTGGTTTACTTTTCAACAAAATAAAGGAAGCGACAACCAAAGGCTCACCTCGGGAGGCATGAAGACTTAGACTAGAAATTGTAATGTTACATTTTCAGTGTTGTAATTTCCATTTTATTGTAAAGCACGACCTACAGCCACTGGCCAGCAACCAGCATCAAGCAACAATAGCCCTCAAGTCAGTTTAGAAGTGTCAAGTGTCAGTTCTAGAGAGTCTAGGAAGTGTTTAGTGTTAGTCTAGAGAGTCCAGTAGCGTCTTAGTGTTTAGGAAAGCGGTAATCCCGGTTATCGGATGTCAGGAACTACACTGACCTGATTCCTTAGTCCAAGGATATGTAGGAGCCTTGTAGTCAGGGTGCGGTCACCACTTTGCAAGCGTGTTCTTGGCTAGAACCAAAAAGCCAAAATTAGTCGTCGATTACGTCTTTATCCAAAAACTCTTCGTGTTCTCGAACAAAGAGGGGCAGCTGTAATCACCTAATTTTGGCACCAAATTGATAATTACTTGAATTGTCTGTGCAAATTCTCTTAGGATTTTCCAATTTTATCTAGCTTTTATTTAGTTAATTTTAGACAGAAAAAATGCTAAAATTACCGAAAAATAAAAGATGATTGCATTTGTGAGTAATGCTTAGTTGATTTCTCTTTTGTATTAGCGAGAATATTTGTTGCGTATTTCTATTAATTGTGTGGTTTAATTAATTAATGGTGCTTATGTAGGATATAGTAATTTTGTATTTAAATAGCCATCTAAATGTAGAATGGCCAGCCCAATATTGTAGCCCACATTACCCATCTCACCCGCCCAATTCCTCCACCCGACCCGGCCCAATTAGATTTAATCCCAAATTTCTCCTAATTTCTCCCTTATTACACACAACACAACCAGAGCTAAGGAGAGAACGGCGAAATTCCAAGGGCTGCCGCGTTCCACCACCGGCGACGGCATCACCCACTCCGTTCCGGCCAAAAAATACATCTCCTGAACCTCCTCGCACTCCTCTTCCCCGATCTGGCCTCGGTTTCCACGAAATCTCAAGGAAATCGTTGTAAATCAGAGTTTGAAAGTAATGGTCAAAGTTTTCCGGTGAGTTTATTCAGCTTCTTCGTTGAACTTTAACCCTCTCTCCTATTTCCGTTCTTTCCTTCTTCTAGCTGAAACGACCCCAAATGGGATCGTTTCTGTTAGAAGAAAAAAGGGACAGGTCCGATGGGTCTAAAGAGGGTCGGGGGCGGTTCGTTTGGGTGTTAAAACAACGGGAAGGGTGGAGTGAAGGTGTCGCAGCATTGTGTTGGGTGTGTGTAATGACATTTCGGCTTTAGGGTGGTGATAATGATTGTGATTTTGGAGGTGTCGTGACTGGTGTGGTGGCGGAGCCAAATCGAGGCCATAACTGTGAGCTAGTGTTTGATCCAAAGGCACCGATTCCAGTTTTGCCATGATGGCTTGGCTGCTCACTTCCTAGCCGAGGCAGTGTCCATGGTGAAGCAAAGATAGCGTTGTAATAGTTTGTTGACGAGGCGATGGGTTTGGCTTCGTGGTGGAGAAGCAGTTGTACTATGAGCTGAGACGATTGATGGCTGAATTAGCAATGGAACTGGGACGATGCGCAATGATGATTGACGAGGCAGCGGGTGAGGCAGTGACGTTGGCGAGGCAGCGATGAGGAGATGAAGATGGATTGGCGATGCTCGGGTGCTGCACAGCAGCGACGAGATGGCTAGGTGAGCAGTTTGTTTGATTGGCTCGACGGGTTAGATAGAAGAATCCCAATTACTTTCTCTTTTCATGTATGTTAGTTTCTTGACTATAGCTTTCATGTATAGATTCAACTACAGTGTTCAGTGGGTGAATGATAATGAAGATAGATGTTTCTGTTGTGTCGTCTCATTGGTGTAGGCATCGAAATCTGTCTGCTTTGAATTTGATATGAGATATTTGTTTAGCTTGAGCACTACATTTGATAGAATGATATGTTAGCTTGCATAAAACTGGTCCCATCAAATCTATCCGAGCTAGTATGCGTTTGATTAACCATAGTTACGTGTGTTTAAGTTATATGAGGCAAGCTTGAATGTCATTTCTGCCTGTTCAGTATAACTTGCTAATATGAAAGCTTGCTCATTGGTTTGTTTTGAGTTTAAGCGGAGCGTGAGCGTGTATATTTCGGTGTAAGTACGGTCATATCTGTCTCGCTAAAATTTATCCCCGCATTTGGATTTCAAGTGATTTGTATGTCTGCATTGTTTATGTGAAATGGTAGAGTTTGTATTATCCTGGAGGGTTGAATTTCGGAAAAAGTTCACTTCGTTTTGGTTTGTGAAACAATAGAATATTAGTATGAATTTGTTAGATAGTTTACTTTTTCGTAAGTACCTAATGAGGGTATCTGTTGTTTTGTCGCTGTTCAATCTTGTTACTGCAATGTTGTTTAGGTTTTGTGTTTGTCTCATTGTGTAGTTTGTGACCATGCCATGGGTAAATCTATCTTGTTGGTCTGTGTATTCCAGACATAAAAGAAAACTTAGTAGTTTCAAATGCTTAGCTGGTAGATAACTTTAGGGTAATGATCATGTTTGTGTTTGAACCTATTTTTGTTTCCTGTTTATGGTGAAAGGAGTTCATGTTATGTAAATGGCTGGGATAGTTTAGGTGTTTGCTGATAGTGTCAATGACATAGGATTGATGATATCAAATGGATGTCAAAGAAGAAGGCAAAGAAGTACAGAGGTGGCAGCAGGAACCTCTGCTCTCTTTGGGTCTAGTACAGCCCTGCAGGCAAAGAAATGATGACCCGAAATGCTAAGGCTTGGGGGGCACATGGGCTAGTCCTTTGTACTTGTGTGCACACCCACTTCCCCCTATATTTGAGAGTCTTTCATTATCTTTTAAGGAGGAGAACTGGGAACAGAAAGTGAGAATACAGAACTAAAAAAAGAGCAGAGAACATAAAAGCAGAACATTAACTACATAGCAGAAGATCGATTCTGGACAACTACCACACCTTTGGTAGCTTGGAATGTAGAGAGTTGAAAATATTTTGAATTAGTGAAGAGTGAAATACTTGGAGGAAGCTAAAAAAAAAGGGGGAAAAAAAAGGAGAGGGTCTGAGTCTGGGTATTAAAGGGTCAGGATTAGAAGAGTTTGGGTTGCTACTTGGTTTCTGTCTGGCTTGGTCCGTGTTGTTGCTGGCGCTGAGTTTTGCTACTGCTTGTCTGGTTGTAGCAGCTGCCTTAAGGGTGTTTTGCTATTACTAGGTATTTATTTCTTAACCTCCCTTTGTATGTATTTAATTTTTGGATATGTTTCAAGCACGTATGAAATGATTTAGTCAAAACAAATGCATGTTTCAAGGCCGTTTTCTCATGTTTTTCATATTTTATGTTATTCACTTCAATGAACATGTTAAACAGGCCTATAATGGCAAACTCTTTAGCTGAAACAATTTAAATAAAAGGGAGCTGAACTTGAGACAAAATTTAAAGAAAAAACTTGCTATGCAAACATTTCAAAACGGGCAGTAAGAGAAATAGAATTTGCAAAGGTAATCCAGCCCAATTTAAAGCTTGATCCCTTTAGTTCAATCCACATTTGTTCAAGAGAAGCTATTTTTAAAAAGTGAAAGGGCAAAACGGGCTGGTCATGCAAACATCGAAATGGGCAGTGGGCTTAAATTTAAGAGTGGCGAGGATAATCTAGTTTAAGGTTTGGCCTTTATATGAAAAAAAATCAAATAATTAACAAAGGAAGTTGGCTATCCCATGAAAACTTGAAAGGTGGCTATTTGTTGCATTTTTGTATATTAGGCATGTCTTTAAACGTTACTGTATTTTTCTAAGTTTAGAATAAATGTTAATTTTGTTTATATCAAACTTCTAAGACAATAATTTCAAAATCAAGAGTAACATGATAAGGCAAAATATACAACAAATATTTTATAAAGTCAAAAATGCGATAATAAAGCAACTGTGCCTGACACAGGACTCGAGGGTGCCTAACACCTTCCCGAGAGTCAACGGAGGTCCTTACCCGAATCTCAAAACGCAGACCTTTGACGAGTCAAAAGGTGTTCCGAGGTACCTTTTGGTGACTTGGCACACCCTTTGAACTTGTCAAGTGGCGATTCCGTAAATAAATAAATATTTTGGTACCTTTTGAACACCGTCACTTCCTTAAATGGAAACCCTTTAACAAATAGCGCAGAAAATCAAATTAAAATTCCATAAAGCGTTATTAACCGAGAACCAAGCGGTTGGGAAAAAAGGGGTGTGACACTCTTCATTAACAACTTGAGCGTCTGCATCTTGCTGCTGAATTTTATTCTTGCAGATGATTGCTTCGTGCCCAAACTGGTTGCATTTATTGCACTTAGCATCAGGCCTTTTCCAGCACTTGTAAGGTGTGTGTCCGTTCTTGCCACAATGTTTACAAGGAGGGTAATTTCCCTTGGAGTTTCCTGCTTTGCTTTTGTTGATGTTGCGTGCTGCACCTTCTCCATTTGTTGGCTGGTACTTTTTATTCTTTTTCTTTTTATATCTTCCACCATCTTCGTGTTTGGCTGGCATGGCTCCCTCTCTAATTCCATCCTCTCTCATAACCCTTCTTTGTTCTTGTGCCTGCAAGGAATTTAATAATTCTGCCAAAGTAATTTTGGACAGATCCTTGGTATTTTCTAAAGTAGTTATGGTGGCTTCAAATCTTTCAGGTACGGTAACCAGAATTTTCTCAACAATACGAGAGTCCTTAAACTCAGAACCAAGTAACCTTACTCTGTTTGCTATGTCCAAAAGCCTATCAGAGTAGTCCTTGATAGTTTCCGACTCTTTTATCTTCTGCAACTCAAAGTCTCTAACAAGATTCAGCACCTGCATACCTTTGATTCGATCATCTCCTTCATATTCTGACTTGAGATATTCCCAGATTACTTTTGCTGATTTTAGAGACATAATGCGAGTGAAAATTGTTGATGACACAGCAGAAAGAGGCACACCTTTGCCTTAGACTTTCTGGTTCTCCTCTCCTTATGATTCTTGATTTGAGCCATTGTTAGATTGCCGGGCAGTGGGGGAACTTCATAGTCTTCCTCAACTGCCTCCCAAAGATCTAAAGCTTCTAAATAAGCTTCCATCCGCACAGCCCACATGTGAAAATTTTCACCAGTGAACATTGGGGGTGCCATTGCAGAAAAGCTTGAGTTTTCTTCCATACTTGAAAGTGTGGTGTTTCTGTTTGGTGTTTCTGTACTCACTTAAACACTCTCTTGAACACTCACAGATCACTTTAAAGATATTAATCACAGATCCCGCAAGAAGAGGGCTCTGATACCAATTGTTGTTATATTAAATTAGAAAATCACAGATTATAATAGAATGATGTAGCAGTGGAAGAAATCTCATCTTATTGACTTGAAGAGATTACATTTATAGTACTTGGACTAGCAGAATAATGCAGTAAAAAAAAGGATTCCACTAACATCTACTTGCCAACTAATTCCTAGATAATAGGAACATCTAGCTAACAAACTTTTGACTTATTCAAACTAAAACAGTAAAATAAAATTACTGCAGTCCAAAAGCATTTTCTAACAAGAAGTCCTCTGCTTCTGAAGAATCCCAATTCTGATTCACAATGGAAAACTAATTTGTGAATCTCTAATTGCAGTTCAGCACATTGATGAGGTGTGGAAGGACAAAGCTCCATTCCTACCTTCTGATCCTTACGAGAGAGCACAAGCTAGGTTCTGGGCTGACCACATTGACAAGAAGGTAAAATCTTAATATAGTAGGAGTATATATGTTATGCTATCCTTCTCTTGTGTACCACTTACAGCTTGTTTGGATGGTTGTAGCCCATGGTATGGTATTGTATTGTTACCATGGGTACAATGTTTGTTTTGGTTGTTTCTTTAATTAACATTGTATGGTATCGTTAAATCCATGGTTATGTAACCATGAAAACTGTCACTTTATGTAACCACCGATTTGGTGGGATCGCGTCGTTACCTATTTTTCTTACCCATCATGCCATCACTTATTATATAATATTCCCATTTTACCCTTTACCTTAGTTTTAATTATTGAACCACGGTAAACAATACAGTCTATCCAAACGTTGTACAACACAATACGATACAGTACCATACGATACAATACGATACAACACATTATGAAACGATAGGTAACAACCATCCAAACGGAGTGTTAAAAGACAAATTATAAAGTATTACTCCCTTGGGTCCAAAATGAATGACACAATTTACTTATTAGTCCGTTTCAAATGGAACGACATTTTTAAATTTGGAGACAAATTAATTCTAAATTTCACATTTTACGCCTAATGAGATGATTTATAGTCACACATATATCTATGTCTCGTTTAAGATCACAAATTTCAAAAAATTTCATTTCTTACATAAATTTTTTGCAAAAGTGGAGGGAGTAAAATGAAATGGATCTAAAAAAGACCGTATAGTATGAGGATTCATATAGCAGACTGTGTTGATTTATATTCTTCTATGTGAGCACAACAATTAAATGTTTATCAGGCGAATCTTGAAATTGCAGTTGTATGAGTCTTGGCTTAAAATATATACAACCAAAGGGGAAGAAAAAGAGGGAGATAAGAAGGACTTGATAGATTCACCGAAGTTACTGGAGCTGGAAGCACTAGGAGACAAGCCTTATTTTGGAGGAGAAAGCTTTGGTTTTCTGGATATTGTCCTGATTGGGTTCTACAGATGGTTTTATGCCTATGAGACCTTTTGCAACTTCAGCACTGAGGCTGAGTGCCCCAAGCTTGTTGATTGGGGCAAGAGATGCATGCAGAGGGAGAGGTTTCCTAAGACTCTACCTGACCCTCATAAGAACTATGAGTTAATACTAGAGATTAGAAAGATTTATGGACTAGAATAGACGCGCTCATATGCTTCATTATCCATGAATGGTACTTAATTAGTTCTGCGTCTTTTTCTACCTTTCAGAAGTGGAGTACAAGTAGATCTGTCGCTCTATGAATAGACAATTACCAAGCGCGGCTTGTGGAGTCTTAATATTTTGCTATGTAATTCGGCTGTTGCTTCTCTTTGGACTGAGAAGTGATTATATAAAAGTAAAATCCTTTGCCATCAGGACATGCATACTGTCAACATATCTGCTGTTCTTCCATTTCTTAATTCTTGATAGGGGTGTGTTCTAACTTTAAATTATCTGGAAGAAATGGGGCAGAGTGCACCTCAGGATTAAATTTGGTCTTAGTCACTTTCTTGCCTATTTCAAGTAGAAACAGTTTGATCTTTGAACTCATGGTTTCCCGTTCTTGTCACCATTCATACTTTAGGTAAATGCATTTTCCCCAGCCTGTCTTTACTAAAAGTAGTTAATGGCTTATGGCTGGTAAAACTCAAGGGAAAAGATAATCGATACTAACAGAAGGATCAGATGCACTTTGCAGATAGTTAAGGATAAAAAGCCATGTACACCATGCGCCATATATTAGTTACAAACAAGTCAATGTTTACCAATAATTAGTTGAAGAGCATAGGAGAATCTGCGTTTAGAATCTCAATCAACATCAAGTTTCTTCCTGAGCTCCAAATGAAGTCATAAACCTTGTACTGATCAGGTTGAGAAGTTGAAACACTTACAAATTCAATGAACCTTTTACAATTTCAAACACCTTCTCCATATGTTTCCAGCTATCTGCTTTATTAGATCAATTGGTGCATGTCCAGCTAGCTTCCTGTGCCAAAGAACACACTGGACAGGTCCTGAAACTCAATAAATTAGGGAAAAGTACTGCAGTACTGTTGTTCAAACCAATTGTGATCAGTTGAGAAACGGAGACCAAACTATACTTGAACACTATGATACATTGATAATTTCCCATCACCAAGTAGCCTACAACTTCCGACATGTGTTATGATAGTCTGTTCTCCAGTAGGCATATGGACACTACTCTCTGATGAAATGTCCGTTACTATGCTAATATTCGTAAACTATAGGTCACATGACTAGTTGCAACAATGCCAATCATCAAGTATCACTGTTCCTTTTTCATAAACTTTTTACTTATTATGTACAATATGTGAGCAAAAATGCATTTTTATGAAATGACACCCCTTGACACTTAGCCTTTCTGTCTCTTGCTAGTTGCGACGGGATGAAAAGACCCTTTTACACCCTCGTTTGTAACTTTTTTTATCCTTATTAGCCGATTTCTTTCTTTTTGTCAAAAAATTAGATGACCACCAGAAGAAGAAAGGCAAGTTATAGAGAGGAGGAGACTACCGAGCGTTTTGAGCCTGCTAAGGAGACTACTAGTAAAGATAGCGAGTAAATCCCCAAATGCAACAATTTTTTTTTTTTTTTTTTTTTTTGCAAAATTTGGATCCTATTGTTTTGCCGGAAATTCTTAAAAATTATGTCTATACATAATACGGCTAATAGTTAGATAATAAAATGAAGCAACTGATCAAATGATGCTTCCTAGTCTCTAGTTAGCATAAGATCCCTCAACTATACGTCTCGGTTTGGGCTATGGAATGGAAAAAATTATGGTATGGAGCGTCCCATAGGTCTGGTGCGGCACGAATCCAGACTAGTCAGGGTTCAAATCAGATTACTGGCCACTGGATGAGAAACAAAAAAGAAAAGGTTAAGTGCTTGAAAGACATATGCAAGGTCGCGAGATTGATCCCCCATTGTAACACCTTTTTATTACAAGCTAATTTGGAGTGGTTTGTTTGGAGAAACGAGATTGTACAGGATTGAACTTTCGAAATAAAAATTAAATTATGAGTACAAGTAGAGGCGGATCTAAGATTTTAACAGTATGAATTCTGGATTTTTAAAACAGGACAACCTAACGACAAAGCTAATATATATGGAAAATATGATTAAGGAATGAGCAACACTAGTAATGGTGGCCAGGGGCGGAGCTACTTGGTGCAAAGGGGTGTCAATTGAACCCCCTTTGCGCAAAATTTACACTGCATATATGTGATAAAATTGGTTTAAATTGGATATATACTGTGTGTTGAACCCCCTTTGAACAAGTGTTGGCATTAGTTGAATGGCGAAGGGGTGTCAATGCTGTGCTCACCACCCAGTATCGAATCTGGGCTGCCACAAATATTTTTGATTTTTCCTCTTTTATATTTGAACGGTTGTCCTCTTGAACCCCCTTATTAAAATTTCTGGCTCCGCCCCTGATGGTGGCCAACGGTAGCGGCAACGAAAATGATATGAAATTTTGTAGTTTAGCAATTGTTACGTACTTAAATTGTTCTTTACTAAAATGATTAGAAATTTTGCTTTCTTAATAGAATGTTATAGTAATTTTCTTGATCAATCCTTTAAATGATCACAAGGCTTATGAAAGATTCTCCGAATGCCAACCGCTTTATACGAACTAATACTGAACACACTAGTTTATTCATCCGATGTCTCTTCTGTCTTTTGGTGTAGATGATGTGATATTAGGTGACCTATCTTGGTTTTTGCTTTTTGAAAATAATATACACTTGTCTTTTGTTGGAATTTGATATGTTTGACAGAGTACCCAAATTAGCTTGGAAGGTGCAGAATAGTTTTCTGTGCATCTTTTCTAGTAGTATTACTCAAGTGTAACTGCAAAACAAGAGGTTAGTGATTCATTGAGTGCACTTTGGCCTTTAATATTCTCTCCATCACTTTTATTCGTATTTGATACTGGTATTATTCGGATAGCGACGTAAATAATTTAATGTTTTTGGACAGTGATCGATTAAAATGGAGCCTGTCTGTATGTTTGAATTGTGTCCTTGTCTTTGATGACCAAAGCAATGCCTTGTTTGTTAGGCCACATATCAATTGATAATTCTTAAAAAATCAGGAAATACAAGTGTGGGACTCTCCAACCATTCTTGCTATTTGTAAATGTCATCTTAGCAAAGTAATCTTCTGCTATTTTACTTTGTTAACAATTTTAGTTTTCTCGCAGCAGAAGAACGTATAGACGCGGTGCGACTGTTGGACTTGCTGGCCTAGCCTTTTTGGAATGAGGGTCAGGGTGTCACAAGCTGGACTTGATAAACCGTAACAAAAATCCTCTGCTTTAAAGGAAAAATGAACAGGTTAAAAGGATACTGTAACATTTAAAAGTTTGTTGGCCATTGCGGAACTAAGCATGGTTCAGATTTAGATGATTTATAACAACTAAAGAAAGAGACTGTATGCAGGCTTGGTTTTTGGGGAACAAAGCTACAAACTAGCACATGCTACCAAGAATATCATATTCACTACTTCTTGCAATAATTTGTTGCTTCTCGATGTCCTTTTTTTTTTTTTTTTCTTTTTTGGTCTATCATCAGAGACTAGGAAAAATATGACATTCTTTTATATGAACACACGTAAATTTACTTTTTATATTGGAAATCTTGAAATTGCAGTTGATTGACTCTGGGAGAAAAATATGGGCAACTAAAGGAAAAGAGCAGGAGAAAGGTAAGAAGGACTGGATGATTCACTCAAGTTACTGGAGCTTGAATCACTGAGAGACAAGCCTTACTTTGGAGGGGAAAGCTTTGGCTTTGTGGATGTTGCCCTGATTGGTTTCTACAGCTCGTTTTATGCCTTGGAGACCTTTGGGAACTTCAGCATAGAAGCTGAGTGTCCCAAGCTTGCTGCTTGGGGCAAGAGATGCATGCAGAGGGAGAGTGTCTCTAAGTCTCTACCTGACCCTCATAAGATCTATGATTTGCTACTAGAATTTCGAAAGAAGTATGGAGTAGAATAGGCATATTCACATGCTTTATATTCGTTTCAGATATGAAGTATGAGTAGATCTGTTTTTCTGATAATAAGACAATCGCCAAGCGCTAGCTTGTACTGTCTGTAAATCTGCTGCTGCTTCTCTTTGGACTGAGAACCGAGTACTTAAAATTAAAATCCTACTTTATGCCATCCTGGCCGGTATGAATATGTGAACAAATTTATATTCTTCCTTTTCTTAATTCGTGGAAAATTTACCATCCATATTTAAGGTAAATGTACTTCCTCGGCCATTCTTCAGTAAAAGTAGTTACGGCTGGCCAAACTCAAGGGAAAAGAAAATCTAAGCAACTTCGGATCGGATGCTCTTTGCAGGCGCGCTAAAGAAGGATCATAAGCCATGTATAACGGCCCTCTAGTTACAGACAACCCAATGTTCATCAATAATGTAGTTGAAGAGCATAGGAGAATTAAGTTTTTCCCCAGAGCTCCAAAATGAATTAACAAATCTTGTACTGATCGTGAAACACTTTCCCTTTCCAAGCACCTTTTATTCCAAGCCACTAGTTTAGGCCGCTCATGAATCATGCAAAAGTTTCCAGATGTTTCGAGCTATCTGCTATATTAAATCAATTGGTGTACGTCCTAGCTTCCTGTGCTGAGGTTTGCAGTGGGCGGGTCCTGAAACCCACATAAATTAGGGAAAATGCTGTACTTCTGTTCAATTTGTCAACTATGAAACTGAGAACAAACTACACTTGAACTGTGGTATGCATAATAGAGAATTCCCCTCATCACCAAACAGCCTACCAACATGTGATGTGATCACCGTCATCTAATAATATATTGTAGTATTAGTGCACCATACTCATCCCATAATAATCTTAGTCTTGAGCAATATGGAGTAATTGGTGCCCTGTTCGATGTTTGAAATCTCCTTATCCTTATGCAACCTAGTCAAACCTCTCTCTAAGATCATTGTGCAACATGCATCTGAGGCATCACAAACAGCTGAACAACTCCTTCGGCATTGTGTTCATCTTCCACGAGGGGACTATTGCATTGCATCGTTTCCACTGACATGATCAAAGATGTTGCTTGAGCAGCTTCCATCTATGAAACCTCTTTGTTCTTTGCTAGCAAGTAAATCTGCATGGACTAGCAACTAAGGAGTAAGTCTCTGCGCCTGTCGGTTCCACGGTGACCTACAGAACATGGAGTTTCTCAAGAATGAAATGATTCGCCATTTCAGAGAACTTCAAGCTTTCTAAGATTTCAGACGGATGGAAACAATCAATTCAATCAAATACATGTCCATGTAAATTCCACTCCAATAAGCTGATTGCCAAGGATATAATACCGTGTTACAAAATGCATCAGATCAAGAACCAGCTAAGGCTGAAATGAGGAAATATGAGAGGTAAATAAAATGAAACTTTTATAAGTTGCAATTTAGAATCTAAAAATATCTAATTCGACCAACTGATCTTGCTACAACAAATAAACTAATCGACCTACTCAAGAAGCTGTCATAAGATATCCTAGGTCCTACTCTATTACAATAGTACTACATTGTATTACCTCTGCATCCGTAGTTACCAAAAAATAATGAATATGTAATATCATGACATGATGTATACCTACAAAAAAAAGGGGCATTTAGCGGAGGTTAGAAATGCAAATTGTGGAGGTCCAAAACCTCCGCTATTTGCTGTCGCGGAGGTTCAACAAACCCCTCAATTATCATTGCCGCTATGGATTTGCAGCAAGTTACTGTGGATGTTTCTTGAACCTCCATGACACCAAATTGCATAGGTTAAAACCTCCACAATTTGCATTCGAACCCCACAAAACACCTTGCCAATCCTATAGCAAAAGATTTGCTTTTACCATTCTAAGGGAGTCTCAAAATACTACTTTAAGATTTATTTCAGCATAAATGACAAATTACAATCATTAAAATGAAACCAAGAAAAAATAAAAATTGAATAGTACTTAAGAACTATCAGCATTCATTAAACCATTCAAATATTAACATAAAGTAGCATCATATGTCATTAAACTAAGTTCAAGCACAAATCTTCCACATTATCTATCACTCACATTTCTTAACATCTACTTCAACTACATAATCTCAATGTTTCTCGTCGCTTGATGATCCTCTTGCATCCATAGGTGAGACATGCTCGCTAAATGAATCACTTGGCTGCAAGAAGATAGAGTAAAAGGTGTTAATATGTATTGAAGATTAAGCATAATTTAGTATAGCATTTCACTATCAATAGATGTAATTCTTCAATACTAGTCCCTTGACAGTAGATTATAGATTGAATAACAAACTAGTTTTAAATTAAGGACCAAAGTGATCCAAAGAAAAGATGACAACTTGAATGCTCAGAGCAATATGGTCTTAGCTATGTCGAAAAAGAAAGGGCAACAACCAAGAAACAATGTCTGAAGCTTAACAACTTAGAGAAGTTCCACCGACACCTTTTTGATCTACAAAAATGATAACTGCTACTATCATTTATGTTTGATATTCTTAGTTTTAACAGGCTGCCAAGTTAAATGATTAAACATCCATAAAACCTGCCGCTTGACCATCCTAATGCCTTTCGGCTTCCATAGTTGTGAATAGCTAATTTTTATAACAGAACCAGAGAAAAGGACAAAGATGAAAGAAGGAAAATTGCAATGGCCAGGATCATGTACCAGTGAAATGAAATTGAAAGAAACATTGAGAACATATTAACAGTTAAGAAATAATTCTATATAAAAAGTTTAGTGTTTACCATGAAGCAGGAGAACCAAAGATCTCAGCAAATTGTTCTGGTATTGTCCCTTTTTTTATTAACATGTATGCTTTGAGAGTATCAAACAATTTATCGTACTTCACTTGGCATCTAGAAGAACATCCAGTATCATTACTTGAAGAAATTCTAATACCTCCAGCATGAAGGTTTGTCTGCGTAAAGGTATTGCTGGGAGCTGCTCCTAATCCCATACATCTTACCCTTCCAGGATACTCTTTCCTTAGAACTTTACCTATGACATCATTCAGAGAAATTTCAGACTCATCTACGGTACTTTTACTTAATGCAAGCTCCATTCGTTCCTATATAAAATGTAAATAAACATGACAATCTTGACACAATATTATTCTTGAAGTACAATTGCCAGTAGCAGTTCCTATGTGAGAGTTCCTAGCAATCTCTCTTTAGTACTATTTTATTGAGACGGAACAAGTCAATTATAACAAGAAAACTATACCTCCTGGTACTATATGTCAATGATCTCTAATCCTCATATGAGATGGCATAATGAACGTACAAAATAACCTAATATTCCACATCATCCGTCAGATGGTGAAGCATGGAAATATTTTGATAGAACGTATTAGGTATTTGCTAAGGAGCTAAGAAAAATTAGGTTGAGTTTATGGTTAGATGGGTTCACTCTATTTGATGTCACTACCACACTATATTTTTGTTGGCTTGACCGAAAATGTGTATGACAAGCCCATATTGTTTTTGACTTGCATTATCCTGAGTCCATGTAACTTGAAAAGCTCGATTGATGTATATTTTCATCTTTTGATTGATGAGTTAAAGTTATTGTGGCATGAAAGTGTGGAAACATATGATATATCAACAAACAAAACTTCAATGTGCATGCTTCTTTGATAACAATAACATACCCCGTATTATGCCACAGGTGACCTTACCCCCACCAAAGTGATCTTACCCCCACCAAGATGGAATAGTCTGAAAAGTCCACTACTGGAAAGTTATCTTGCCCTTATTGTAGGGAAGACAAAAAAGAATTCACTTTAAAATATGGAGGTAAGAACACATAGTTCAACTTTCACCGTCGATTCTTGCCAATGGATCATCCGTTTAGGAAAAATACTAGTCTATTATTGAAGAACCAGACTGATTTTGATGAGCCTCCAGAAACCTTGTCGGTAGAACAAATCTGGGTTACGGTTAGGGATCTTCTAAGGTAACCGAGTCTCCACCATCTAGACTATATGGTTATGGTGTTACACATAATTGCACTAAACAAAGCATCTTCTGGAAGTTACCTTATTGGAAGGATAATCTTCTTCGATATAATCTGGATTCCATGTACATTGAAAAGAATTATTTTGATGCAAAATATCAAGAACAAGAAAAAAGATAATTTGAAGTCCAGGATGGACGTAAAGGAATATTGTTGGTGACATGAGCTACGCATTTATCAAGTCGGAACTAAGGGTCAGACGCCCAAGGAAAACTATACATTTTAATTGGATGAGAGAAGAATAATTTTTAATTGGGTAAAGAATTTGAGAATGCCTGATGGGTATTCGTCAAACTTATAAAAAGAAGGAAAGTTGATGAAACGACCTTAGGCAGTCGTTTCGGAAGTTAGGATTCCGATTGGTGTGCCGATAATTTTAAAAACTTTGTAATATCCATTAGGACCTTTCTGTAAAATTTGAGCTAAATCAGACCTCGTTTGGTAGCATTGGAAGAAGGTTTCATTTTTATTGTCGATAAGTATTAAAAAGAGGTTTTCGAGCTCAATTTTGGCCAATGAGCTTCGATTCAAAATTCGAAAGTGCCGTTAGGTTCGTATGATTATTTGTAACATGTGTGAACTTTCGAAAGTAAATTTCGAGGTTGTTCGGCTAGTTTTCGCTAAAATGCCGAAAGTTATATAATTTGATATTTTTTTATTTAATTTGCATATTGAGTTTCAGGAGTCCGATTTGAGAACCGCCTTAGCAAGTGTGTTACATATATTTTTTATAACTTGTATGTAAAAGTTGGAATTATTTCGAGTATCATAGGGTACCGTTTTAATTTTCGATTAAGAAAAGAAAATATAAAAGTAAAAGAAAATAAAATAAAAGTAAAAGGAAAAAGAAAGGCAGGCGGTGGGTTGACCTTGGGATAAAATCCCAAGGCTTACGTGATAGATACAGAAACAGAAAGAAATGAGAAGCGAAGAAGCAGAAATGACGCAGAGGGAAAAGAAAAATACCAGAAAATGAGATAAGAGCTGGAAAAAAGTAGAATTTTCACCCCGAAACATTCAGGTAATGATCTTAATACATTATTTTAGTTTATTACATGTGTTTAAATATATTTTGACGGTAAAAATTGGGATATTAGACATCGTTTTAATAAGTTCAATTAATAGTTTAAAGGGTCAATTGGACCCCGATAATGGAATTAATTATATATTCGTACTCAGTGAGTTATGGGCAACATATAAATGTAATTTATTTAGGGTTTGGTTATGTGACATTAAACCCAGAACATAGGCCTGGCCTATATATTGCGTATGCGAATAGGGTATCAGGTTCCTAACTGGATTGCCCTAAGACGTAAGGAATGAAGCCTTCAGCCTTATGTGATATATTTTTCTGCTTATTGAACACAGTGGGATCGTTTGGCAATGAATTCAAAGGACAAAGTGATTGTTGAGTAACTGTGCTAACTTTGTAACAAGGTAAGTGTTTATATCCATTTCTTTGGAGGCACCTAGCCTCGTGGATTTTCTTCCACGTGTTCCTTACGTGTGTAGCTGCCGATAGGCATACTCATTACGCCTTAGCTTTGGATTTACATTATATATTATATTTTATGTCCTATTGTTGGTATTGCATTGAGGATCTGAGCATTGTACTCTGGTTGTGAGTTGGCATCTACTTTCCGGCTGTCGATGAGAGTCTCGCGCCAGTGAAGGATTATTATTGCATCATATTGCATTCATATGCATTATATTGCTATATCATTTACTGAGGGTAGGAGGATTCCGCCCTAGGAGCAGGAGGATTCCGCTCCATTGCATCATACTGAGGGTAGGAGGATTCCGCCCTAGGGGCAAGAGGATTCCGCTCCATTGCATCATATTGAGGGTAGGAGGATTCCGCCCTAGGAGCAGGAGGATTCCGCTCCATTGCATCATACTGAGGGCAGGAGGATTCCGCCCTAGGAGCAGGAGGATTCCGCTCCATTCATTTGGCACATGTGACCCTTTGCATCATATTTCATTTCATCTCATCTCATTTAATTTCATCTCAATCCATTTTATTTCATACCATTGTGTAGACTTGTGGTACATGACTACTGTTCTACTTATACGTGCATTGCTTATTTGTTGATATGTTTCTGGCTTGTATTCCTGGTTGAGTTTATGGTTTCATACGTGTTTCCGGTTATTATCTGGCTCTGCTTTTTTATAATTTAAATAAGAGGAATTTGGTTTATCTGTTTCTTCTCCCTGGCTAGCTATCCTATTCTTTGAGGTGACTAGTCTGCCCCACTTATTGAGTCCTTTTGACTCACCCTTGTTTGTTGTTTGTTTCTTGTCTATCTATTTCGTTTTGGCAGGTTCGCTCCAGGATTGAGTTCGCCATGTTGTGAAGGAGCGAAGATGACTTCAGCTCTCAGGGTGAGCCAGCTTTTATTCTAGATGGCCACTAGTTTATTATTTATTATTTCAGTTGCATTTTGCTCCCTTCAGGAGGTATCTGTCTTATTTTGTACTCTTAGATGTCTAGTCTGGATAGCCTTAAACCTAGTATATTGGGAAGTCAGCTGTAATTTCTTTTGTACAGCTTAAAGGTATCAGTATGTCTGTATTTTTTTTAAAGTCTTGTTCTTATTTATGAATTGAATTATATTTATTTTTTTAATTTAATTGGTAAGGGTTCGCCCGACGGTTCTAGGGGAGGATGTCGGGTGCCCGCACGGCCTAGCCGGATTCTGGGTCGTGTCAGTTGACCCATATGAAAAGCTTCAATTGTCATAGTCTGGAAGGTCCACTACTGGAAAGTTATCTTGGCCTCGCAAAGACAAACTATTTCTTCAAAGACTTGTGTTCTAACACTTTAAGGGAAGAAAACCTTAATTTGATGGAATGTAACATTCGTATAGTCATAAATAAGCTGAAAGAAATCTTTCTATTTGGTTTCTTCAACGTAATGAAACATTTTCTAATTCCTCTTGCGAAAGATCTAGGCACGTCTTGGAGGCTCGATTTATTATAGATGGATGTATCCCTTGGAGAGGTAATGACTCTCCATCATTTTCTCATTATGCGTTTAGCTTAAATAATTTTTTTAATAAAAAGTGTTAGTGCAAGGCTATGGCAAGTGTAAGAGGATCGTGTACCATATTTGAGAAATAAGGCGAATCGGCATGACGATGGTGGAAACAATGATCTCATGTTACACATATTTTCCAAATTAAATCAACCTGGTAGGGGACCGAAAAATGGTGAAGTAAATGAATTCATTGAGAGGGACGGAAAATCACCTACAACACTTGTACTGTTGGATTATCTGGACATCCAACCTTTTTACATTGTAAATATCAATTTACATCATCAGCTAACATGCAAGATCCATCGTTATTTTAACTGATGAGATTTTTATTTCAATTGTGTGGAACACTTTCTTTCTCGAGGCTGATGGTGTTTATGAAAAGTTTTTATATTGGTTTAGATAATATGTAAGAGTTACTTAAACTATTGCGAAAAATTTTCATATTCATTTTTTACAAACTATATAATTTTTTATTTAATATTTAAACTGTCTTGAACTATATATAGGTATACAATCTAAGTAATGGAATATATAATCAATTGTTGTGTGATATAGCTTTCGGGCCTTATTATAAATACAACAGAATGTCTAAGTACTTTGTCAATGGGTACAAGTTTCATACTCAAGAATGGTTAGGAGAAGAAAACCAATAATAGTAAGTGTGAGAGAAAGGTGGCACTAGTAATCAAGGTAGGGATTTTGACTATTAAACTGTGATCCAAAAGATTTTAGAAGTTAGAGTTTAATGGTTGGCCCTATAAAAAGTTGATTCTTTTTCGGTGCAAGTCATTTGATCCGAAACCTAGCATAGGTACAAGGGTAGACTCATGTTCTAAAATAGTTAAAGTTAATGACACTAGGGCATAATAAGCATTAAAATTCATTATCGTTGTCCAAAATGCGAAACAAGTATACTACATTCCTCATATATTGACAAAGGACAGATCTAATCCAAGGGTAATCCAAATTATGGGAAGTTATAAAAACTAAGTCGGTCGGAAGAGTGAAATTCGATGATGCATTAGATGTTGCATTCCAAAATGACATTTCAAGTATTCAAAATTGTAGATGAAGAATTAGCCGATGAGTTGCATCATAGTGAAAGCATTTATGAAGAATTTAATGTTTCGTTTATTGCTCGCAGTAGAAATCTGAATAGTTTTAGAGAAGGAATATTTAGGGAAAACGAGGAGGGAAGAATATGTGGATGAGAATGAAATAAGTGAGGAAGAATTTGTTGATGAAAATGAAACAAAAGGAGGAAGAAGAATAAGGTGATATTGAAGAGATGACATATAGGGGAAAAGGTAAATTTAAGGGGAAAATTAAAGTTTAGAGTACTTCCAGTCATACTTCCTCTTTTGCTTCTATTCATGCTTCATTTCCTTTTCCATCTATGATTCCTACTTCTCAGCTGTTTACATATCCACCTGATCTTTTCAATATCATCACTCTATCGCTTCCAGTGAGTGCATTCTATGCATGCATCCGGCACTGCCTATTAATTCATGCCTATGCCTAATCTCCCACATTCTTCCTCGAGTTATATTGTTCGTCCGCATGGTATGTGTGCTCATTCATATCTTCGCCATCATCTAGTCCATCTCTATCCCCATCATCATCTGCTCCCATTGCATCTACATTGCAGACTGGCGGCCCTACACCATCCCCGTCCATCAGCTATTCTGTACCATTTGGTACAGAGAGTGAGGTTACGTTGTTGGTGAGATCGGATTGTTGGATCCGTATGGGAGGTTGGTCATAGCTCCTGATGGAGATCGTGGCTAAGCAGTGTTTTTGTTAGTTTTTATTTAGTTATTGAATACATTTGTTAGTTTTATTATTAATTATATTTATTTATACTTGTCAAATTTTATGTAGGTTTTTGCCCTCGCGTCCCACTACAAAGCGTGTTATGGACTGTTTGAGAGTTGGTTATGTGGAACCTTGGAATATATATATGGGGAGATATACCTTTTCGAGCCCAACTCGAGATGTTTGACAACTTTAAGATAATAACTAGATTTAATTTATTAATAATTTAGTTAAGTATTACTTTTTAATCTAATCTTATTAATTATTTTGACAAAGTGTATTAGGAATCCCTTAGTTGATCCATGAATGCAAAATAATTTCTTGAACAAATGTGTTGATAATCACAAATACATGTTATCCAGCTTGGGTGAAAGGAGAGAAGCCTCCTGGATATTTGCCGAGCATGGAAAAAACTATTGGAATAATGGGCCCCTTAAAAATTTCATAAGAGGAGCACCCATGGAAAGGAATCTCGAGCCTCTGAGAGGAGTGGGTCATCACACACAGTCGAACAGTTACTGTCGGGATCTATCGGAAAAGATTGGTAACTTATTTATTATGATTTTTCTTCATTTTCACTAAACGATATTGATATTTTATCTAACTGTTCATATTTTTAGTAGGAAAAGAAAAAGAGGTCTGTTAGTCAAGCCAAGCTTTAAATATTTTCATTTACTTACAGACGATGCTGGCCATAAAATCGGGTGGGTTGAGTCTCGCGCTAAAGAAATGTATGTAAGATATTAACTTCAAGCTTATTTTGTTTCCTTCAATATTTATATAATAATTGTCATGAATTTTATTTTAGACTAACTATAAAGCCCATGTAAAAATGATGTCAAAGTCAGGCTACCAAAGCTGGTAGCACTGTCCTAACGAAAACGTCTCCTGATAAGAAAATTTAACTTTGGTTGGAGGCGAATGGTGACGTAAAAAAAAGACAGAGCATACGGTCATGGATCATCATATAGCTCGGGTCCTCTGAAAATAGGTTTGGCTAGTACTTGTTGTTCTATTTCTTAGCATGCTCAAGAGGAGGTAGACACATAGCGATAGGAAGTAGAAACACTTAGAAAGCGCGTGAAGATGATCGTAATGATTCAGTGTCAATTTGCAAAGAATTGAAGAATATGGTAAAGAACTTCATGTGCAAGGGCAAGGGAAAACATTGTCATCATGTGTCATCTGAATCTGACTCCGAGGAAATAAAGTAGTGAAGTTAGATGTTTTAGACTTATCTTTGATTGCTAGACTTATTCACGGTTTCAAGTTTTAGACTTGTATTTTTGTTTAAATCTTTGGACTTTTAGTTTGATGTGTTAGACTTGTTGTTTGATGTGGTATAGTACCTTTTAATGTTGTATAGACTTCTTTTGAATGTTTAATTACTCCATCTGTCCCATTTTAAGTATTTACCTTTCCTTTTTAGTCTTTCCATATTTGATAACTCTTAATCTGTAGATTTGTTTTGGACCACAAGATTTAAAGGAACTGTCCTATATTACACACACCTTTAATTTTAAACCACATAATTTAAAAGTCTTCCTTATTTTCTTAAATTCCATGCCCAGTCAAACCCATACACTTAAAATGAGATAGAGCGTGTATTAGATTATCTAGATTACATTATTTTTGAAGTAAACACACGACTTGAGGTGGGCCCTTACCCAGAACCTGCGTGAATGCAGAGTGTTTTATATATCGAACTGCTATTTTTTAGATTAATTGATATTGTGGATGGATATTATTAGATTCCGGATGTTTTAAATTGACAGGTGGTGTGCGCTCTAATTGAAGGCTTTTATTTTCAAGTTTTACCATATTTCCGATGGACGCGGTCGGAAATCCGTCGAAATATGGTAAAAAAATCTCTAGAAATTTTTATTTCTCGATGGACACTTTCAAAAAATTTACCTAGAAATCCCAAGTTTTTGAAAGAGTTTGTCGAACTTGATCATATTGATAACCCAAACCTTCATAATTTTCGACCGAGCCGGTCAAAAAATATTTAAAAAGTAATTAACAAATAGTAATATTTTTTGACCGCTTTCCTCAGAATATTTTAATACTTAAATATTTTTAATAGTAGTTTCCAATCAGAGTCTGCCAAAAAAATTTAAAATTTTGAATAGACTTCCCAACTAAACCTTCTGATGGCATCTCGACCGTTTGTCATCACAAGTTCCGACGAGGCCGTTAGAAAGTTTTTCCTATAGGGATTTTTTCGACGGACCTCTTCCGAACGTCGAAAAGATGATTTTTCAACCAGCCTTGCAATGATTTTTGTCGTCGATAATATCATGTTTTCTGGTAGAGTATTGAACTAAGGAAATAAATGAATAGATTGATCTTGAAAAAATAACGATTAAATTCTCTTGCTATAAAAACGAACTTGTTTAGTAGTAATAAATTTTTTTACGGCAATATTGAAAAAGCAGTTGTTTGTTTTGGGAGAAAACTATGGCCAACCAAAGGCGAAGAGTAGGATGGCGGCAAGAAGGATTGAAAGATTCACTCAAGTTACTAGAGGAAGCACTAGGCTATAAGCCTTACTTTGGAGGGGAAAGCTCTGGCATTTTTAGGTTTTTTCTTTGGTTTACATATGGTTTTATGCCTATGAGACCTTTGGCAACTTCACCACACCGGCTGAGTCCCCGAGCTTGTTACTTAGGGCAAAAGATGCATGTAGAGGGATAGTGTGTTCATGCCCAACTACGGCCTATAAAAGGGACTAAGCAGTCGCAACAAATATAGCTTGGTACTTAAAGTCCCGAGGTCGACTCCCACAGAGAAAACGACTCCTAGTAATTAATCTATCAAAATTATCTATCCAATCAACTTCGAGTGTATATATTGGTTTTGGTTTATAACTAATACTCCACTGCTTAATAAGAAAGTAAATAGAAAGTATAGGATGAAAGATTTGATTCAAGAGATGTGAAGCCTATGATTGATTTTCCTAACTCCTAACTTGTGCTAAAGTGTTGTATTATTTTTTTCCCTTGAGTCTTCCTATTTAACAAGTGCTCCAAAGTTACAACTACACAGTCCCGTTAAGTAATCATAACTTTTACTAATCAACTATTCCAATTAACTAATGAAGATAAGGAGAACTGAACTTATGGTTCACAGTAAGGATCATGACACGACCCGGAATCCGGTTAGGCCGTGCGGGCACCCGACATCCTCCCTTAGACCCGTCGGGCGAACCCTTACCAATTTAATCAGGAAAATAAATATAACAATTCATAAATAGAGACAGGACTAAAAAAAACATATAGACATATTGACACCTCTAAGCTGTACGAAAGAAAATTACAGCTGACTACCCAACATACTAGGTTTAGGGCTATCCAGACTAGACATCTAAGAGTACAAAAGAAGACAGATACCTCCTGAAGGGAGCAAAATGCAACTGAAATAATAATCAAGAAACTGGTGGCCATCCGGAATAAAAGCTGGCTCACCCTGACAGCTGAAGTCGTCTTAGCTCCTGAACAACGTGGCGAACTCAATCCTGGAGCGAACCTGCTGAAACGAAACAGATAGACAAGAAACAAACAACAAACAAGGGTGAGTCAAAAGGACTCAATAAGTAGGGCAAACTAGCCACCTCAAGGAATAGGATAGCTAGCCAGGGAGAAGAAAAACAGATAAACTAAATCCATCTTATTTGAACTATAAACAGGCAAAGCCAAATAATAACTGAAAATACATATGGAATCATAAATAGCCAGGGACATAAGGTAGACAGAACATATAGATATCCTTAACATGTCGACAATAAGAGATACATCATGTTGCGGCGTGCAACCCGATCCATATATTCATACTATTGCGGCGTGCAACCCGATTCGTATAGTTATACTGTTGCGGCGTACAACCCGATCCGATCCATGTATTTATATTGTCGCGACATGCAACCCGAGATATGAGTCAGAAATATATAGGCAAACTAAGATACGTTCACAACATGGTATACATACCGCATATATAAAACACAACACGATAGTCACACAATAGTCAGCACGAGGTGCAATGAAATGGGATGAATGCAGTATGATGCAATGGTGTCACATGTGCCAAATAGATGGAGCGGAATCCTCCTGCTCCGAGGGCGGAATCCTCCTACCCTCAATATGATGCAATGGAGCGGAATCCTCCTGCTCCGAGGGCGGAATCCTCCTACCCTCAATATGATGCAATGGAGCGGAATCCTCCTGCTCCGAGGGCGGAATCCTCCTACCCTCAATATGATGCATCGGAGCGGAATCCTCCGGCTCCGAGGGCGGAATCCTCCTACCCTCAATATGATGCAATGGAGTGGAATCCTCCTGCTCCGAGGGCGGAATCCTCCTACCCTCAATATGATGCAATGGAGCATAATCCTCCGGCTCCGAGGGCGGAATCCTCCTACCCTCAATATGATGCAATGGAGTGGAATCCTCCTGCTCCGAGGGCGGAATCCTCCTACCCTCAATATGATGCAATGGAGCATAATCCTCCTGCTCCGAGGGCGGAATCCTCCTACCCTCAATATGATGCAATGGAGCGTAATCCTCCTGCTCCGAGGGCGGAATCCTCCTACCCTCAATATGATGCAATGGAGCGGAATCCTCCTGCTCCGAGGGCGGAATCCTCCTACCCTCAATATGATGCAATGGAGCGGAATCCTCCTGCTCCGAGGGCGGAATCCTCCGGCTCCGAGGGCGGAATTCTCCTACCCTCAATATGATGCAATGGCGCGGAATCCTCCGGCTCCGAGGGCGGAATCCTCCTACCCTCAATATGATGCAATGTGCATACGAATGCAACATGATGCAATAATAACCCATCACCAGCGTGGGACTCTCATCGACAGCTGGAAAGTATATACCAACTCACAGCCAAAGTACAATACTCAGATTCTCAATGCAATACCAATAACAGGACATAACATATAATATAGAATATAAATCCAAAGCTAAGGCGTAATGAGTACGCCTATCGGCAGCTACACACGTAAGGAACACGTGGTAGAAAATCCACGAGGCCAGGTGCCTCCAAAGAAATGGATATAAACACTTACCTCATTCCGAAGTTAACACTGCTACCCAACAACCGCTTTATTCTTTGAATTCATTGCCAAACGATCCCACTGTGTTCAGTAAACAGAAAAATATATCACATTAGGCTAAAGGCTTCATTCCTCACATCTTAGGGCAATTCGGTTAAGAACCTGATACCCTATTCACATACGCAATACGCAGGCCAGGCCTATGTACAGGGTTTAAGGCCACATAACCAAACCCCAAATAAATTACAGTTATAAGTTGCCCATAACTCACTGAATACGAATATATAATCAATTTCATTATCGGGGTCCATTTGACCCTTTAAACTATCAATTTACGTCATTAGGGCGATGTCTTAAATCCCTATTTTTATCGTAGAAATATATTCAAACATACGTAATAAACTCAAATAGTATATTAGGATCATTACTTGAATGTTTCAGGGTGAAAATTCTACTTTTTTCCGGTCCCTTTTTTTCATTTTCTGGCATTTTTTTCCTCACGGCGTGTTTTCTCCTGCTGCTGCTTCTTGAATCGTTTTTTTTGTTCTGTGTTTCTGCTAAGGACAGTTGAACTTAGCATATATGCTAAGTGCATATGTCCATTTCCCACCGCCTAACTTTTTATATCTTTTGTCTTTTTTTTTTTTTTTGTTTTCTTTTATTTTATTTTCTTTTCTTAACGAAAATTAAAACGGTGCCCTACGATATTCGAAATAATTCCAACTTTTGTATACAAGTTGTACAAAATATATGTAACATACTTGCGAAGGCGGATCTCCAATCAGACTCTCGAAACTCAAGATGCGAATTTAGATGAAAAGAAGTCAAATTATTTAACCTTCGACATTTTAGCGGAAACTAGCCGAACAACATCGAAATTCACTTTCGAAAGTTTACAAAAATAAAAAATAATCATACGAACCTAACGACGCTTTCGGATTTCGAATCGGAGCTCATTCGGCAAAATCGAGCTCGAAAATCTCTTTTTAATATTTATCGCCAATAAAAACTGAAACCTTCTTCCGATGCCTACCAAACGAGGTCTGATTTAGCTCAAATTTTACAGACAGGTTCTAATGGACATTACGAATATTTTAAAATTATTGACACGTCAATCGGAGTCCTAACTTCCGAAACCACTGACCGAGGCCGTTTCATTCTCCTCCACTTAAACTCTCGTTCGTCCTCGAACGAGCCTAAATCTAAAGCAAGATTTACGCAGATAACAAGAAAACTTGCACAACCTTCATAAACTACCCCACAGACATTATCTCATAATTACAGTATCAGAGTTATAACACGCACATCAAACTCTTGGATAAAACATATTTGGATAATATGATAACATCATTGCCCAACTTATTCGGACTAAGCCAACCCTTTCTCAATCATGCGAGAGGAGTTTTATATTTTCGAAACAAAGATATACGAAACTTTGTATGGGTTAACATGATTCAGCCGATAATTACCTCTTCGATATACCTTTCGATATAGAACAGGTCGATGGAACTAAGAATTAGCTTACGCTTCAGCAACGCCTTAGAGATTTAATATTATGATTCGGTATCAATTGGAGGAAGACTCCTCCACTTAAAGCATAAACTCATACAACTAATTTGAATACAAATAACCATCCTCGCACAGTCTACTGGACTAAAGAAGGTTTAGCTAAAAGCTGAACGTAGGCAGACCTAAGCTACCAACTACCCTTTCGAGTTGCCAAACAGCTGCAACTCTCAAGTTTACAACTCCATACATTTGCCGTAAACACCACCGCCTGATGGATGGTACTTCTGTATAAAAATTTCGGCAGAGTTTTCCCTGAAACTGGATGATCAGCAAAAACAGAACCAACATTATGCTATACATGGGAATGGATACCCAGATAAACTGATATCCAAAACAATAATATGCTTACCCGGCTACAATAACACGTACTCTGGCTCAACACAGGGAATGTCACAAACGGCTACCAATTGCCCAAGCTTACTAGTGCCGGACGAAGAAGAAATGGAAATGGAAATGGATCGAGGATAGAAATAATTAGAGCTTCAGGAAGTTCATCTTCTTATTTGCTTAGCTACTAAAGCTAGACTACTTTCGAGTCAGGCGAGCCCAAAGAATCGCAATTGAAGAGATAGACATTAAATAAGCTTTATGAAAAAACATCCATACCAATTTAACCTCCCAATAAGAAGCAAACTCTGACAATTTACCAGAATACCCTTTTATAACTAAGACAAGCTCATAGAATAACATGACTCTACTAGAATCTCGAACCAAGATGAGACACATAAATCGAGCATTACTTACTAGCCATTTTACACCGGAAGAAACAACAACACTTCTTGATGGTGACGAATAAGAATCCCATCATCCTACCAACACTGATTTTCGAGGGGAGAGGTAAAATGACTTGACATAATAACACAAGGTGGCATAACAGGATACCAAGCAGGCAATAGCAATACTCACCGTCAAATCTCTCATATTTAGATCAGATAAACTAGTAGGGTCTCATAAATGCCAGGAATAAATCGTATCAGAAACTCACCCCTCTACAGCAACCAATTCTTAATTACGACAATATCTAAGGAAACCGTCGAAACATGATAAGGCACACTATTTCCAGATCGATCGGAAAGATAAATCTTACTTACAGATAAGGGAAGAAGAAACACACGGGCCTACTACATCGGATGCCTCAGCATTCTGCAAAACTAGCAGTTCATAGAACTGCCTCTGCAGCTGAGTCGAGCCACTACCCTGATACTTTCTTCTAGAAGAACTACTACCACCACGCTCTCGACCTCTACTGGATGGTGGCATTTCTCTGATTGATTAACATTTAAATGAAATTCCTGCGACTGTGCAGGTGTCTGAGGGCAAGAAGAAGGAGGATTGTCTAGTTGCTGGAGTAAGGAAAAACTCCTCAAAGGATAACCAGACTCATGACAGTGATAACAGCTTTTCATTGAAAATGGAAACTGGACACATTGTCGATAGCTATGAAGAGAAAAACTGGGTCTAATCTTGATGATCTACTCGCACACTCTGAGAATCACGCTCTACAAGCTGAGATAACTTGGAAGGTGACTTCCAAAAATAATCAGAACTTTTACCTCCAAATGAGGTACCATGGTTACCCACCAGGGCCGTGGGATCTCTTACTTTCCCGCTCTAACTCTCCCCGCTCTATCTTATGGTATGCCTCGAACCTTCGGGCAATATTAACAACAACATCAAATAAAATCCAGGCCTCAATTTCTCGAGCCATCTGGGATTTCAAGGAAAAATAAAGGTCATCAATAAATCTTTGAATCTCTCTAAAGGCTCATGGACTAGTTCTAATGCATATTCAGCCATTCTATAATATTCAATCTCATATTCTGGAACCAACAGGCTAACCGACAGGCTATCCTGTCCAATCCACTCGAACTGGCAACACTTTTCATCTCGTTTGCTACTCGAAAGGAACTTTTCCACGAATCTAGAAGAAAAATCGAACCAAGTTAGCTAATAAAAGAGCGGCCCACCAATTCAAGGCTGGACCCTGAAACTGGAAAGCAGAATAATCAACACCATACCGCTTGATATAATCAAGAGCCTGAAGGATATGCTGACATCATTTCATTTTTAAAAAGAATCACGGGGTTTATCTTATGCATTGCTTAAGAATATCGGAAGGTTCAACCGCGTAAAATAATGGAACCTCTTTGGGCACTCAAATCTAACCGTCACCTCGGCTAGCTAACCAGCCAGAACAATTGGTGGCGCAACACATGCTGCTTCTAGAACATAATTTACTGCGGCAATATTAAGAACTGAAATAGGAACTCTCTAAGACAGAACATCTGCACATACGACAACCTGATAAGCTGCCTAGCGAATAATAGGTTCTTGCGGTATCTGCGTCGCCAAGATTCTCGTAAAAACATCATATAGAGCCAAGGGAACCATAAGGCCCTCCTCCCTTGCCCATCGCGAGCTCGTACAGCTGGGACCTGCGCAACTAGATCGTCTTCACGATCAAAACACTCGGAGCTTGAGTAGCTCTAGCCCCCGGCTAGACTGCTTCATCTTGAACTCATACCGTCTGCTGATTGTCGCACGAGGGTTCACAATTATCACGAAGGAATTAACGGATTAACAAAAATACTTTTGAATCCTAGACCGACGCACGATCAGAAATGAAGGAAGTAAAACTTCCTAAATGCCATCATAGCCTCTCGTAGATAAGTACGGACGTCTACGTACCCATCAGCGAGACTCTACTAGATACTGTCTTAGTCTGGATATACTCTAAACCTGGCTCTGATACCAACTGACACGACCCGGAATCCGGTTAGGCCGTGCGGGCACCCGACATCCTCCCTTAGACCCGTCGGGCGAACCCTTACCAATTTAATCAGGAAAATAAATATAACAATTCATAAATAGAGACAGGACTAAAAAAAACATATAGACATATTGACACCTCTAAGCTGTACGAAAGAAAATTACAGCTGCCTACCCAACATACTAGGTTTAGGGCTATCCAGACTAGACATCTAAGAGTACAAAAGAAGACAGATACCTCCTGAAGGGAGCAAAATGCAACTGAAATAATAACCAATAAACTGGTGGCCATCTGGAATAAAAGCTGGCTCACCCTGACAGCTGAAGTCATCTTCGCTCCTGAACAATGTGGCGAACTCAATCCTGGAGCGAACCTGCCGAAACGAAATAGATAGACAAGAAACAAACAACAAACAAGGGTGAGTCAAAAGGACTCAATAAGTGGGGCAGACTAGCCACCTCAAGGAATATGATAGCTAGCCAGGGAGAAGAAAAACAGATAAACTAAATCCATCTTATTTGAACTACAAACAGGCAAAGCCAAATAATAACTGAAAACACATATGGAATCATAAACAGCCAGGGACATAAGGTAGACAGAACATATAGATATCCTGAACATGTCGACAATCAGAAATACATCATGTTGCGGCGTGCAACCCGATCCATATATTCATACTGTTGCGGCGTGCAACCCGATTCATATATTTATACTGTTGCGGCGTACAACCCGATCCGATCCATGTATTTATATTGTCGCGACGTGCAACCCCGGATATGAGTCAGAAATATATAGGCAAACTAAGATACGTTCACAACATGGTATACATACCGCATATATAAAACACAACACGATAGTCACAAAATAGTCAGCACGAGGTGCAATGAAATGGGATGAATGCAGTATGATGCAATGGTGTCACATGTGCCAAATAGATGGAGCGGAATCCTCCTGCTCCGAGGGCGGAATCCTCCTACCCTCAATATGATGCAATGGAGCAGAATCCTCCTGCTCCGAGGGCGGAATCCTCCTACCCTCAGTATGATGCAATGGAGCGGAATCGTCCTGCTCCGAGAGCGGAATCCTCCTACCCTCAATATGATGCAATGGAGCGGGATCCTTCTGCTCCGAGGGCGGAATCCTCCTACCCTCAATATGATGCAATGGAGCGTAATCCTCCTGCTCCGAGGGCGGAATCCTCCTACCCTCAATATGATGCAATGGAACGGAATCCTCCTGCTCCGAGGGCGGAATCCTCCTACCCTCAATATGATGCGATGGAGCGGAATCCTCCTGCTCCGAGGGCGGAATCCTCCGGCTCCGAGGGAGGAATCCTCCTACCCTCAATATGATGCAATGGAGCGGAATCCTCCGGCTCCGAGGGCGGAATCCTCCTACCCTCAATATGATGCAATGTGCATACGAATGCAACATGATGCAATAATAACCCATCACCAGCGCGGGACTCTCATCGACAGCTGGAAAGTATATACCAACTCACAGCCAAAGTACAATACTCAGATTCTCAATGCAATACCAATAACAGGACATAACATATAATATAGAATATAAATCCAAAGCTAAGGCGTAATGAGTACGCCTATCGGCAGCTACACACGTAAGGAACACGTGGTAGAAAATCCACGAGGCCAGGTGCCTCCAAAGAAATGGATATAAACACTTACCTCGTTCCGAAGTTAACACTGCTACCCAACAACCGCTTTATTCTTTGAATTCATTGCCAAACGATCCGACTGTGTTCAGTAAGCAGAAAAATATATCACATTAGGCTAAAGGCTTCATTCCTCACATCTTAGGCCAATTCGGTTAAGAACCTGATACCCTATTCGCATACGCAATACGCAGGCCAGGCCTATGTACAGGGTTTAAGGCCACATAACCAAACCCCAAATAAATTATATTTATAAGTTGCCCATAACTCACTGAGTACGAATATATAATCAATTTCATTATCGGGGTCCATTTGACCCTTTAAACTATCAATTTACGTCATTAGGGCGATGTCTTAAATCCCTATTTTTATCGTAAAAATATATTCAAACATACGTAATAAACTCAAATAGTATATTAGGATCATTACCTGAATGTTTCAGGGTGAAAATTCTACTTTTTTCCGGTCCCTTTTTTTCATTTTCTGGCATTTTTTTCTTCACGGCGTGTTTTCTCCTGCTGCTGCTTCTTGAATCGTTTTTTTTGTTCTGTGTTTCTGCTAAGGACAGTTGAACTTAGCATATATGCTAAGTGCATATGTCCATTGCCCACTGCCTAACTTTTTATATCTTTTGTCTTTTTTTTTTTTTTGTTTTCTTTTATTTTATTTTCTTTTCTTAACGAAAATTAAAACGGTGCCCTACGATATTCGAAATAATTCCAACTTTTGTATACAAGTTGTACAAAATATATGTAACATACTTGCGAAGGCAGATCTCCAATCAGACTCCCGAAACTCAAGATGCGAATTTAGATGAAAAGAAGTCAAATTATTTAACCTTCGGCATTTTAGCGGAAACTAGCCGAACAACATCGAAATTCACTTTCGAAAGTTTACAAAAATCACAAATAATCATACGAACCTAACGGCGCTTTCGGATTTCGAATCGGAGCTCATTCGGCAAAATCGAGCTCGAAAATCTCTTTTTAATATTTATCGCCAATAAAAACTGAAACCTTCTTCCGATGCCTACCAAACGAGGTCTGATTTAGCTCAAATTTTACAGACAGGTTCTAATGGACATTACGAATATTTTAAAATTATCGGCACGTCAATCGGAGTCCTAACTTCCGTAACGACTGACCGAGGCCGTTTCAGATCAATAGTCATAATTCACTGTTTTGACAACCTAAGCGATGCCTTTATTTTAGGTTGAAATACTGCTATGTATTTAACACTAAATCATGAATCTATTCTAAGTAATCACAAGAATAAAGGGACAATTAATTGGGGTTCCTATAAATTAGTGGCATGAAATTCGCGAACATCGATATATTTAACAAGGTTCATTCACAGCTGTTGAAGGATAGTTTTGAAGATGAAAAAGGATCTGGTGCTGAGTGGACTACGAAAAGGTTCACAGTTGAGTAAGAAGACTGGGTTGTTCGATGGGTTTTTCGAGTTAGAGTTGAAGAAGGAAAACGAGAACAGCTGAAGTCAAAGTTTCAATCCTATCGGGAAAAGAAGAAGCGTGAGGCGGTGCTGAAATAGGACGTGGTTCCTAGTTAGAAAAGGATTGAAGACTTAGGCAAATTAACTTAAAGTTCAAATAAGGCAATATGGGTAAACCTTATTTGAAACAGAATCCGAATTGTAAAATGAGTTCTAAGCTTGATTGGAATCGGCTATGTCAGACTCTATAAATACAAGTTAATTTGGCCTGAATTCTTTACGCACTCAAGAAATCTCAACAGAGCATATCGAGAACATAATTGATCGTGAGAAGCATTGTGTGCAAGAACAAAGGCTGGGCAGCAGAATCTGACGAAGGAGCAGTTTCATAGTTTAGTCTGTTGTTTTAGTTCTTTGTTGTAGGCTATCGAGTTGTAGTCTATCAGATTGTTAAGAAGCAATTAGTAAGGGTTACTATTTGGCGTCATTGGTTCAACCTGACAAGCTAACGTGTGGCTTGGAAGGTTTTAGGTACTAGGAGGTCTAGTTCCTTGATTATATTACGTTGTAATCTAAAACTTGCTCAGTTTTCCTTTAGTGGAAGGTTGAAATCCCAAGAGTTTGGGTCATGGTTTTTGATCCCTTGAGCAAGGATTTTTCTACGTAAAAATCTCTGTGTTCTTTACGTTTCTGCATTGTGTTTAGTTTCAGAGATAAGTGAAACTTACAAGGAACCTGATTCTTTGTGAGTTAGTCGATCAAAGTTAAGAGCAAGTTTTAGGAGATCGAAAATCGGTAAGGACATTATTCACCCCCTCTGGTGTCTTACTGAGGTGCACCAAGTGCAACAAGTGGTATCAGAGCAGGTTCTCTCACATAAAGATTAACATCTTGAGAAAGATCTGAACAATGAGTGCACCACCGATCATAACCGAAGGACAATCTATCAACAGGCCTCCTCAATTCAACAGCCAGTACTATGGATGGTGGAAAGGTAGAATGGAAGACTTCATTCAGGCTGAAGACTTTTAGCTATGGATCATTACTAAGGATGGACCTCTTATTCCCATTAAAACTGGTTGTCAACCACCTAATCAGCAAACTGTTCCTAAGGAGATATCTGAATATACTGATGCTGATTTTAAGATGGTTGACAAGAATGCAAAAGCAAAGAGGCTCATTATATGTGGACTTGGTTAGAGTTTCTTCATACAAGACTGCCAAAGAAATTTGGGATGCACTACAAATTGCTCATGAAGAAACCTCTCGAGTGAAGAAATCAACGATCCAGATGCTGAAGAGAAAGTTTGAGTTATTTGCTATGGGAGAATCTGAATCCATCCAAGATATGATGACCAGGTTCACAATCATAACCAATGAGATGAAGTCTCTGGGTATGGTTCTGACCAATGAAGACTTGGTGGAAAAGATTATCACGATTCTACCTGATTCATGAGAATCAAAAGTTACAGCTATCATTGAGTCAAAAGAACTTGATAAGATTGGATTGGATGAACTTGTTGGTATTCTGAAAACTCATGAGCTGATGAAACAGTCTAGAATCAAGGTGGAACCCAAGAAGAAGAAAAACCTAGCTCTGGAGGCGACTGGAGGTTCTAAGTATGAAGTTTCTGAACATGAGATGGCTTTGGTAAATGCTGTTAGGAGGTCCTTAAGTCTTGAGAAAAGAAGAACCAGAGCTACTCTTGCCAAGAAAAACATAGTTGATAGTCCAGACTACTCAGGGTGTTTTAAGTGTAATAAGAAGGATCATTCCATAAAGGATTGTCCCCTGTGGGAAATTGACTGGAAAAAGTCCGGCGCTATAAAGGAGAATGAACTTAAGAAGACTAAACATCAACCCAACTTCAGAGCCTTAAGGAGAAAGAAGAAAGAAGCTTTCCATGCTACGTGGGGACCATCTGAAAGCGAAAGTGATGAAGAAGAAGAGGAACCTGAAGATGACTCCCCATTGGCACTGATGGCTCTTGATGATGAACCTTCCACTACTGATCTACCTAAGGTAAGTCTCGATGAACTAAAAACTCGACTTCATACTTGCTCTCCTAGGGAATTAAATTTGCTTGCTCTGACTTTAATTGAAGGCATTGAAAACTTGAGGGCTGAGAAGGAACTGCTGCTTTCTGAGAAGGACCAACTAATTTCAGTTGTGTCTGATTACTCAATGAAAAATAAAAACTTGGAAAAAACTAAAACGGATCTTAAAAAGAAATTAATTGCTAGTGAAACTCAAGTTTTTGAACTGAATCAGAAAGTCTCAGCCCTTGAATTTGAAAGTCGTCAAATAAAAGAATAGGTGCTTAGTGAGCAAAAGAAAGTTTCTGCACTCGAACTTGAAAATAAAAAACTGAAAGAAGTGTCTGGTAAGCAAGTAGTTAGTGAGGCTCAAATAAACCTTGAAGCTGAGCTTAAAAAGAAAAATCAGGTTCTCTATCAGGAAACTGAGAAGAATCGGGTTCTTCAAGAAAAGGTTGAGAAAGCTAACTATGAGCTCACCAGACTCACTAAATGGAACAAGTCTTCTGAAGCTTTGAATTGGTTGCATGAAAATCATAATAGAGGTAAAACTAGTTTAGGACATAGAAAACCTTTACCTGTTTGAAATCCTAATAGTAAATATGTAGGACTTCCTTGCAACAAACTCTACTTCTTGTGTGGAAAAACTGGTCATATAAAGAATGAATGCAGTTTTGCAAAAAAAGCAGTGCAAAAGAATAAGAAGTCAGTTTTATCTTATTGGGCTATAAAGGATTTGATTCATCCATTCTATAACAAAAAGGGACCCAAGCTAGTCTGGGTTCCTGTTACTAACCCCTGATCTTCTTTTGCAGGTTGGAGCGAGAAGGAACAACCCAAGCTGGATTCTTGATAGTGGGTGTTCCAGCCACATGACCGGAGATAGAAGAAACTTTCTCTCACTCGCAGCATTTCAATGGGGGTAGTGTGGCTTTTGGAGGAGGCAAGAGCGGTGAAATTGTTGGAATTAGAAAGGTTGGGAGGTCCATCAATCATGCTATTGACAATGTACTCTGTGTGGATAGATTGCGGCACAATCTTCTAAGTCTCTCCCAACTATATGATAGAGGAAATCTAGTGAGTTCACATCTGTAGGTTGCACTGTAAAGAACCTGCAGACTGGTGAAGTGATAATGGAAGAGAAACGCGCAAATAATATGTACAAGGCTACATTAGGTTCTCTTCCTAAGAATAATTTGACTTGTCTGAATGTGCTGGAGATTGATAGTCAGTTGTGACATAAAAGATTAGGACACGCAAGTCTGACTCAGTTAAATAAGTTGGTGTCAAAGGACCTGGTTCGTGGAATGCCAAGCAAGAGGTTCGATGACATCAAGATCTGTGATGCTTCTGTAAGGGGGAAACATGTAAGATCTTCATTTAAGTCAAAGAAAGTGGTTAGTACTTCTAAACCACTTGAGCTGGTTCACATGGACTTGTCTGGACCAATGAGGGTGAGGAGCAGAGGAGGCAAGAGGTTTGTGATGGTGATTGTTGATGACTACTCCAGATAGACATGGACCCTGTTCCTCAGATCCAAAGATGAAGCATATGATATGTTCAAGGACTGGGTTAGAGTTATTTAGAAAAAACTGGGGTTTCAACTGGTAAGTATAAGGCCCGACCATGGAACTGAGTTTGAGAATGCTAAGTTTTCAAAATATTGTAACAAACATGGTGTGGACCACAACTTCTCTGCACTAAGGACCCCTCAACAGAATGGTGTAGTTGAAAGGAAGAACAGGTCCTTAGAAGATATGGCTAGAACTATGTTGTTGTCAAGCGGTCTGACGAAGAGTTTCTGGGCTGAAGCAGTAAACACCGCTTGCTATTTACTGAATCGTTGTTCTATCCGTCCTTTGTTGGAAAAAACTCCCTATGAGCTGATTAGAGGCAGAAAACCAAATATTGCACATCTCAGAGCTTTTGGGTGCAAGTGTTTCGTGCATAACAATGGGAAAGAACCTCCAGGGAAGTTTGATGCTAGAAATGACGAGGCCATCTTCTTGGGATATTCTTCACAAAGTAAAGCTTATAAAGTGTTTAAAAAGAGGACTATGACTATGGAAGAAAGTGTGCATGTGGTATTTGATGAATCTGAAGCTGTTGCAAATAGACTAGAAGATGATGATCAGGAGATTCGTCTTGCTAGAGATGAACCTGCTGAAGACCGTGAAAACCTGAATGGGAATAAAGATGATCATGCTGATAAGGACCAGACTCAGGGGGAACGTGAAGGCAATCAAACAGGGGGAACTGAAGATCAAGATGAAGACAATCTAAATGAACCAGCTCCTCCTGGAAACACTACTCAGCAGATTCAACCTAAACCTTAGAAGCATCAAAGTTCTCATCCACTGGAGAACCTCATCTCTGATCTGAATACTGGGATTGTTACTAAAAGAGCTCTAAAGAACTTATATGCATTCTTTACGTTTCTGTCCTCAACAGAACCTAAGAATGTACGAGAAGCACTTGAGGATCCAGATTGGGTGATTGTTATGCAAGAGGAACTTTATCAATTTGAACGTTGTAAGGTATGACACCTGATCCCTCGACCAATGGACAGGTCCATCATTGGTACTAAATGGGTTTTCAAAAACAAGCTGGATTAACATGGCATAGTGACAAGGAACAAGGCAAGACTAGTAGTTCAAGGTTATAGTCAAGAAGAAGGAATCAATTATGATGAAACCTTTGCACCTGTTGCTAGAATGGAAGCTATTAGGATGCTGATTGCTTTTACAACTTACATGGAATTTAAGTTGTATCAGATGGATGTGAAGAGTGCATTCCTCAATGGTAATCTGAATGAAGAGGTGTATGTGGTTCTACCACATGGTTTTGAAAGCGCAGAGTTTTCTGATCATGTCTACAAACTTGACAAGGCACTATATGGGCTGAAACAGGCACCTAAGGAATGGTATGAAAGGTTGTCAGGGTTCTTATTGAAGAATGGATTTTCTAGAGGAAAAATCGACAACACCTTGTTTCTAAGAAAGAAAGCCAAGGACCTATTAATTGTTCAAGTGTATGTAGATGACATCATCTTTGGAGCTACTAATGAGAACCTTTGCAAGGAGTTTGCCGACCTGGTGGGAAGTGAGTTTGAGATGAGTATGATGGGTGAGTTGAATTTTTTCTTAGGCTTACAAATCAAGCAAACTCAGGAAGGCACCATGATCCATCAGTAGAAGTACATTAAGGAGCTTTTAAGGAAGTATGATATGAAATCTGCTAAGGATATGAACACACCCATTGCTCCTGGAACGAAGATAGATCTGGATGAAATTGGTGCTTCGGTTGATGAGACTAAGTATAGGGGAATGATTGCTTCTTTTCTTTATTTAACTGCAAGTCCTCCAGATATTGTTTATAGTGTGGGGTTGTGTGCAAGGTTCCAGTCAAAGCCAAAGGAGTCACACTTGTCTGCAGTCAAGAGAATCTTAAGATATTTAAAGGGAACTCAAGATCTAGGCTTATGGTATCCAAAAGGTGGAAGCTTTGATCTGGTTGGTTATGCTGATGCTGACTACGCTGGTCACTTAGTTGATTGGAAAAGTACATCAGGGTTGGCACACTTCCTAGGTCCTTGTCTAGTTTCATGGGCTACTAAGAAGCAGAATTCAGTGGCATATCTATAGCTGAGGCTGAATATGTAGCAGCTGCTTTGTGTTGTTCACAGCTATTATAGATCAAGCAGCAGTTGGAGGACTTTGGAATCAAGTGTGGACCAGTTCCAATCTTTTGTGGCAATACCAGTGCAGTCAATATAGCCAAGAACCCGGTCCAGCACAAGAGAACAAAGCATATTGATATTAGGCATAACTTTTTAAGGAACAATGTTAAAAAAAGGCCTAATTACTATGAATTTTTGCAGGACTGAGGATCAAATTACTGATATCTTCACTAAGGCATTGAACAGGGTACAATTTAAAAAGAACAGGATTGAGTTAGGGATGACTAAGATACACTGAACGAGGCAGCATCTGGTTCTTCCAATGATTGGCTAGAGGAGTTTCTTTGTTTTACCTAGCTTAACTTTGTTTCGTTAATTCTATTTTTGAAACTTAATTGTTTTGCTTGCTAACCTGTTTGGAACCTGTTTTCATGACATAGATGCTGACAAATTTTTTGAGTAAAGGATAACACTGCAGAACCCGGTGCACGAACATTCAGGTACAAATTCTATATTACTTACTGATTGTAATACTTGTCTTACGTGGCCAATTTGTTACCAATTAACCTTGGCGCCGGATTATGTGTGATTATTTAAAATTCAAATTCTTTGAATCCAGTGGCGTCAGCTCCCATGCATCATAATGACTTACACAGCTTTTTCACATCACGTCACCCGTTCCCCTTCCCGATACGACCTAAAACCTTCTCTATTCCATTAAGTTATCGCTGTAATGAACCAAAATTCTCTCTAGAAAAAATTCTCTCATTCTCTTTCTAAAATTCTCAACCTCTGTCATCATGTCTACTGGTTCTAAACTCGACTCAAACCCTTCATCTCCTAAACTCAAAATCTCCAAACTAAATCAAAAGGCTAAGCAACTGGTGTCGAGTCGCTCCGTGGCAATGGCGAAAAAGATTGCTAAACTAAGGCAGAAGAAATTGTCAGAGGAAGCTACTTGCAAAAGGGAAAGTGCTTTGATGACTATTGCAGAAGAAATGGTGGAAACAGTTCAAGAAAGTGTTCAAGAAACTGAAAAGGTAAACCCTAGTTCCCCTGTTGCTACTGTTATCGTAGAGAAAAGTTTGAATTCTGAGCCTGTAGATTGAGGGAAGGAAGTAGTGGCTGAAGTAAGTGAGAAAGAGAGGGAGGTAGTTAAAATTCTTAAAAAAGAAAGGACTGACAATGCAGAGGGTGGTTTAGTTGAAAAGTTGACTAAAGAAGCTGCCAATGAACCTATTTCTGTGACAGTTCCTGTGCTAGAAAGACCTAGTGGTGGTAATGGAGAGGAGAAATCTGCTGAACCTTCCAGGGAACCCGAGAAAGGGCCTGGTTCTCTGGTTCTGTGGCAGGTGATGACACAGATCTGAGAGAAATAGATGACTATGTGGAAGAGAATGTGGAATGAGTAGGTTACACTGAACCTTTGGACGCTGTGTTTCCTGAGGCAAATCCAACTCCTCAAGCTAGTGAAGGTTCCTCTAGTGAAACTGATGTTGTAGTTATGGAGGAACAAATGAGGTTGGATAAAAGGCCTATGGTAGAGGATCAGGGCAATGTTGTGAAGAAACGGAGGTTTGTAAAGAGAGGTGAACGTGTGGGTAGTTCCAAAGTTGGCAGTTCTGGTGATGCTGAAGGTATGGGAGAAAATAGTAGGAAAACTGTGAGTCATGCTAGGAGGCCTGCTACTCGAAGTTCTATTAGAGAGCAGTAGGAAAAGGTTGTGGAGGAACCTAAGGTACGTAAGAGAGGTTCCAAAATTAAGTTAGTAATTGGCGATGACAAGGATGAAAAGAAGAGGAGAGTGGCTTACTTTAGGAGTCTGCCACTGGTGAAAGGTAAAATTCTCACTGACCTAGAGTTAGAGGGTATGACACAGCTTGGTGCTAAGCTGAGTGCTCAGGGTTGGTTGAACCTGTTTCGTGATAGAACTATACAGCTGAGAGAGCAGGAGGTTCAAGAGTTTTACTCAAACTGCACAGTGAGTGAGGGAATTGTGAAAACCATAGTGAAAGGGTTGGTGATTCAGTTCGACAGCATTGAGCTTGGTGAGATTTTAGGTATTCCTTCTCAGGGCTATAGTGAGTACATGTAAAATTTGTGGCCGAAAAGAGGAGATAGTGTGTCTGCTTTGGAGGTGACCCAAAAGTTTGCAGAGAGACCTAGCTAGCAAGGGCAACTCAAGTGATGAAGAAGGCAATGCAACCCTTCTACCAGTTGTTATTTGAATTTGTACTGAAGAACCTATTACAGAGGTCAGAAAGGCGTAGTAAGGCCAACTTTTTGGATTTGACCTATATGGGTCTTCTAGATCGTGAGGTTCGTATAAATTTTCTTGAATTGATGATCAAGCACATTGGTAGAGTAACTGATATGGGGTTAGGAAAACATGCCTTGGTCTATGGGTTTCTGCTGAGTAAAGTATTTGATTTCTTTGTGGTGCCTGTTGCAAAGTGGACTGAGCCAGATCACAATGATGTGTTTGGGAGTAACATTTTGAAATCCTGTGATTATGTGTTGGATGGTGAACCTACTGATGAACCAGAGCATATAGAGGAGGATGCTGAGGAAAGGCGTACTACTAGAATGGACAGGAGGATTGAGGGGTTCAAGAGGTAGCTTGAGAGACAAAATGATGAGCTAGCTTGGCTGAATGCAGAGAATACCAGGTTGGATGCTGAGCTGGAGCGTGAACATGAAGGAAACTCGCATCGCCTTGCCTTGCTGCTTGCTCACTTTAATATCCCTGACATTCCCCAATTCTGAACCATCTCTTTTCCCAGTCCTTTTTGTTGGTTCTTCTTATGCCCTGTTTTTAAGACAATTGTTATGTTTGGTTTGTAATATGTGGATGATGTTTGGATGTTTAAGCCAGCTTGGCGCATATATTAATGAATATCTTTGCTATTTGCTAGTATTGATTGTCTGAAACAGGTTCTTGACGTGAAAAGGTTGGCTAGCTGCCTATGGCACTAGAGTCAACTAGACTTAATTTAAGCTGAGCAGGTTCATACAACTTTGAAACTTTTCGATGATGCCAAAAAGGGGAAGTTAGATGTTTTTTAGTTTATTGTATGTTTTGTGACCTATTTTTTTTGCCTAACTGTTATTACCCTGGTTCGTGGTTAGTGTTTGATGTGATACAGGTTCTTGATACCCTCGGTGAGACAACATTATTTGTCATCATCAAAAAGGAGAAATTTGTTGAAGGATATTTTTGAAGATGAGAAAGGACCTGGTGCTTAGTGGACTACGAAAAGGTTCACAATTGAGTAAAAAGACTGGGGTGTTCGATGGGTTGTTCGAGTTAGAGTTGAAGAAGGACAACGAGAACAGTTGGAGTCAAAGTTTTAATCCTATCAGGAAAATAAGAAGCATGAAGCAGTGCTGAAATAGGACGTGGTTCCTAGTTAGAAAAGGATTGAAGACTTAGGCAAATTAACTTGAGGTTCAAATAAGGAAATATGGGTAAACCTTATTTGAAACAGAATCCAAATTGTAAAATGAGTTCTAAGCTTGATTGGAATCGGCTATGTCAGACTCTATAAATACGAGTTAATTTGGCCAGAATTCTTTACACACTCAAGAAATCTCAACAGAGCATATCGAGAACATAATTGATCGTGAGAAGCATTGTGTGCAAGAACAAAGGCTGGGCAGCAGAACCTGACGAAGGAGCAGTTTCATAGTTTAGTCTGTTGTTTTAGTTCTTTGTTGTAGGCTATCGAGTTGTAATCTATCAGCTTGTTAAGAAGCAATTAGTAGAGGTTACTCTTTTGTGTGATAGGTTCAACCTGACAAGCTAACGTGTGGCTTGGAAGGTTCTAGATACGAGGAGGTCTAGTTCCTTGATTGTATTACGTTGTAATCTAAAACTTGCTCGATTTTCCTTTAGTGGAAGGTTGAAATCCCAAGAGTTTGGGTCGTGGTTTTTGATCCCTTGAGCAAGGATTTTTCCACGTAAAAATCTCTGTGTTCTTTACGTTTCTGCATTGTGTTTAGTTTCAGAGATATGTGAAATTTACAAGGAACCTGATTCTTTGTGAGTTAGTCGATCAAAGTTAAGAGCAAGTTTTAAGAGATCGAAAATCGGGTAAGGACACTATTCATCCCCCCTCTAGTGTCTTACTGAGGTGCACCAAGTGCAAGAACAACACAATAATTATTATCGCACAAGCATGTGTAATAGTTTAATCAACCCTAGAATAGATTATTTAGTCACTCATAGTCATCTTCTAAGACAAGAATAAAGTACAAGCATGCAAAAATTATTAGAGATAGATGGATTTATGAGGTAGAGCCTTGAATCTTGATCTTCTCTCTTCCTCGCCTCCTTTGGACGAGGAATAGGCCAAAAGTCACGTCCAATTGTGTTTGAAGGTGTATTTATAGTATAGAATTTGCTATAGGATGAAACTACCTGTTGAGAAATAAGGCAGAGTAAACTTCTAAGCAAGACAAGAAAGAATAACAAATTGCAGCTGTAAATTGCTACAAGAACTTGGAGGAGAGAGCTGAACGTTTCTGATCTGGATTGCTTGTAATAATAATAATTTCAGAGGCTTTTACAATATATATATATATATATATATATATATATATATATATATATATATATATATATATATATATATATATATATATATATATATATATATATATATATATATATGTTAGGCTACAGCCATAGAGTAAAAAAGATGTCACACTAAACTAAGCACATATGTGGCTCAATAACTACCACACGTTTTTAAACTAAAACTTGTCTAATACAAAAACCAAAAGTAGCTCAAAATATCTGCTGAAATCTTGGAGTTTCTAGAGAAATCTTAAATTCCTAACACTCCTCCTTAAGATTTTTCGTTGAAACTCCTTGCAACATCCTTTGAGACCCGAACTTGTTCGTCGGAAGAGCCTTGGTTAGAATATCAGCTTGTTGTTCTTCACTGCTGCAATGCACCAGCTTAACTTCACCATTCTTCTCTGCATCTCTCAATGCATGATATTTGATGTTGATATGCTTCGTTCTCCCATGTTGCACTGGATTTTTAGCCATTGAGATGGCTGATTTGTTGTCCACATATATCGCTGTAGGTTCTTTTGGCAACTGGTCCAATTCAAATAAGATCTTTCTCAACCAAATTCCTTGATTTGCAGCAGATGCAGCAGCCATGTACTCGGCTTCCGCAGAAGATTGAGCCACAATGTCTTGCTTTTTTGTGCGCCAGGAAAATATACCAGAACCAAAAGAGAATGAGTAACCAGAGGTGCTCTTGTAATCATCCAGACATCCACCCCAATCACTATCTGAATAGCCGATAAGAACTCCATTCTCCACACTCCTATACCAAATTCCATGATCAATTGTTCCTCTGATGTACCTTAGCACCCTTTTAGCAGCTCCAAAATGCTTAGTGCTCGGACTTTGCATATATCTGGACAACAAACTAGCAGCGAACATTATGTCTGGCCTGGACGCAGTTAAATACAGTAGACTACCAACTAAACTTCTATAAAGTTTTGCATCGGCCTTTTTTTCGCCATCATTCTTCATTAACTTTTCATTCACAACCAGTGGAGTTGCAACAGGTTTGCACTTGTCAAGCTTGAATCTTTTTAACAGATCCAATGCATACTTCTTTTGGGACAAGAAATTTCCTTCTGAAGATTGAGTTACCTCCATTCCAAGAAAAAACTTCATTTCTCCTAAATCAGACATCTCAAAAACCTTTAACATTTCTTCTTTAACTTTTTGGACCGCAAGAGGATCGTCACCTGTAATCATCAAATCATCAACATAAACTGATATCACAATCAACTTTGCATCAGCTTGCTTTTTGAAGTACAAAGTAGGTTCATTTAAGCTTCTTGTGAAGCCTTGAGACGACAAATGAGCATCCAGCCTACTGTACCAAGCTCTCGGAGCCTGTTTAAGAGCCTTTTTAAGCTTATACACCTTGTCTTCTTCCTCTACAACTATAAAGCCTTCAGGTTGTTCAACATAAATATCTTCTTCAAGCACTCCATTAAGAAATGCAGATTTGACATCTAAATGGAATATTTTCCATTTGTATTGTGCTGCAAGGGCCAATAAAAGTCTTACTGTCTCATGTCTTGCAACAGGAGCAAATGTATCTCCAAAGTCCACTCCGGGCTGCTGAGAATAGCCTTTAACAACGAGTCTAGCTTTATGTTTGAAAATGGAGCCGTCTGGATTGAACTTTGTTCTGTAGACCCATTTGACACCGATAACATTTTTCTGTTTGGGCCTGTCAACCAGCTCCCAGGTGTCATTTTTGTTGATTATAGCGATCTCCTCCTCCATTGCTGAAATCCAAACTTGCTTAGTTGCTGCTTCTTCATAGTATGGTTCAAGAATTGAAAAATTGCATTGCTCGTAGATTTCACTCATTGATCTGGTTTTCAAAACAGGAGTATCTGTAGTCAATTCAGCATCTGAATTGTCTTCTGTTTTGTCAACAATACTAGAGGAAGTATCACTCTTTTGTAGATTTGGAGTTGCAATTTGAGTACACCCATTTTGTTTCTTCACAACAATACCTTGATCCCAATCGTAGTGACTAGATTCATCCACTACAAGATCTCTACTAACTAACACCTTCTTGCTATTAACATTGTACACTTTATACCCTTTTGCAATTGTGCTATAACCCAAAAGAATACACAACTCTGCCTTGGAATCAAGTTTTCCTCTTTTAGCATCAGGAACATGTGCATAGCACACAGAACCAAATACTTTCAAGTGTCTTGCGGATGGCTTTATACTTTTCCATGCTTCAAATGGCGTCATGCCTTGGACTGCTCTGGTTGGTAATCTATTCAGCAAATAGACTGCGGTACTGACTGCTTCAGCCCAAAAATAATTAGGCATCTTCTTCTCTGCTAACATGCATCTTGCCATCTCCATCACCGTTCGGTTTTTTCTCTCGGAAACTCCATTCTGTTCTGGAGTGTAACTAACAGTGAATTGTTGTTGAATTCCCAAATCTTTACAATACTTATTGAATTGAGACGATGTATATTCAGTTCCATTATCTGATCTGATATACTTCAACCTGCAGCCACTCTCCCTCTCTACCATAGCCTTGAATTCTTTGAAAATAGAAAACACTTGAGATTTGCTGCTAAGGAAGTAAACCCATGTCATTCTAGTTAGATCATCCACGAAGAGAATAAAGTACTTGTTTCCTCTTAAAGAGGCTGTCCTCATTGGTCCACATAAATCCGTGTGAACCAACTCTAGCTTTTCCTTAGCTCGCCAAAGACTTCCTTTAGAAAAGGATTGTCTATGCATTTTACCAAATTGACATGATTCACAAACATCTCTGCTCATATCAATTTTGGGTACATCAAGCACCATACCCTTTGATTGCATATACACCAATGAACTAAGATTGTAATGACCAAACCTTTTGTGCCAAAGCCAAGTATCATCCAATTCAACATTAAAAGAGCAAGTATCAACAGAATAACATGAAATTGGAAAGCAGTTGTCAATCATGCTAATTTTAGCTACTTCACTTCCTTTGGAATCATAAATAACACATTCTTTGTCCTTGAAGGTAAGTGAATAATTTTTGTGAAGCATTTGCGCGACACTCAACAAGTTTTGAGTCAAGGTTGGCATATAAAGAACATCATGGATGAGTTTCATACCTTCGGCAGTAGGAAATTTTACTGACCCTCTACCTTGAGCTTGCACCAATGCACCATTTCCAAGCTTCACTTTAGTTCTATCAGACCTATCCAAGGTAATAAACAGGTTTTCATCATTTGCCATGTGTCTTGTGCACCCGCTATCAACATACCAAATACATCCATCAACATGTGATGTATGTGAGGCAATGAAAACATCCTCTTCTGGTTTATCAACTTGGTGATCATCTGTGAAATTTACTCTTTGAGAAGGCCGACCACTTTGATTTTTCTTTTGTCTGCAGTTTCTCTCAATGTGCCCGAACTTCTTGCAAAATCTACATTAGATTGGTGGCATTTTTGGCTTCTGCCAACAATTCTTCTCCAAGTGGTTTGTCTTCTTACAAATACCACAAGGTGGGAATTTTCCTTTTCTCGACGAATCGCGTTGGTTTGCACCAGATTGTACCTTTCTAGAGTTATCCAAGGGAACTTAGCCGCCTTCCCTACCTTGCTTGAATTTCTGCCTTGCTTGAAAGGCATCTTGGACTATCCCTTCACTTCTCATAGTCACCCTTTGCTCTTGAACTTGCAATTTGGAGATCAGTTCCGCTATCGTAAGAGTAGCCAAATCGCAGGACTCTTCAATAGCTGATATTTTTGATTCAAACTTGTCTGGAAGGCTGACCAAGATCTTCTCTACAACTTTATGATCTGGAAAGTCTTCACCAAGAATTCTGATCTGGTTCACAATCTCCATTAGCTTGGATGAGTATTCTTTCACACTATCCGAGTCCTTCATCTTCAAAAGCTCAAACTCTCTCTTCAAAGTTAAGAGTCTAACAGACTTTACTCTATTGCTGCCTTCAAACTCCTCCTTTAACTTATCCAAGGCCTCTTTAGCTGTTTCACAAGTCATAATTCTTGTAAACATCACTTCTGAAACACTTGAATGTATGCAAGTGAGTGCTCTCGGAGATTTGGTCAGTAACTCTTCATGTTTTCTAATTTCGTTGAGTGTTGCATTATCTCCCAAAGGCTGAATTGTTGGTTCTCCTCTCTCCACAACTTCCCATAAGTTGAGAGCCTTCAAATAAGCCTTCATCTTGATGGCCCAAATTTGGTAATTCTCGCCCGAGAAAATTGGAGGACCCGTCGTTGGCTGATATTCAGGTGCCATGACTTTACCAATAACTTTAACCAAGAAAAACCAGAAGAGTAGTGAGCCCAGCAACAATATTTGAATCAGATCCCTCAGGAAATAAGCTCTGATACCATGTTGAGAAATAAGGCACTAAGCAAGACAAGAAAGAATAACAAATTGCAGCTGTAAATTGCTACAAGAACTTGGAGGAGAGAGCTGAACGATTCTGATCTGGATTGCTTGTAATAATAATAATTTCAGAGGCTTTTACAATATATATATATGTTAGACTACAGCCATAGAGTAAAAAAGATGTCACACTAAACTAAGCACATATGTGGCTCAATAACTACCACACGTTTTTAAACTAAAACTTGTCTAATACAAAAACCAAAAGTAGCTCAAAATATCTGCTGAAATCTTGGAGTTTCTAGAGAAATCTTAAATTCCTAACACTACCATTGGAAAAGCCAACCAAAACTCGGACTAGTGTATTTTTCGGGGATGCACATCGTGCAACACATAGTGCAGCATGGAGTGCCTGCACGACGTCCACCACTTAGTGCATTCTGCAGCCTGGTCTTCTCGTTCGGCTCGTTCCTTCTTCGTTCGTCTTTCGCATGACCCTTGGGCTTTTACTCAGACTTCAAAACCCTTGATTTCACTAAACTTTGCTCAACGAATGCCTCATATCACCAACATAATTTCTTCAACATGAAACACACCAAATGAGAGAAATTCAGTTCAAAGTGCTAATGAATATCACAAGTAGAAGCATGAATACGAGGCGAAACTTTAGAAAATATAGCAATATCTAACCTCGTATCAGTGTGTCTCTGAGCCTCTACCTGACTGCCGTAAAATGTATGTGTTATCACTAGAGGTTAGAGAGAGTCATGGAGTAGAATAGGCATATGCATGTGCAACGGAATTGGAGCTTGTTTGGTCAGGAGTATGAGTTTATCTGTTTTACTAGGAATGGAGCTGTTGCCGAGTGCTGGCTTGTCTCAAGTCTACGTAGGTAGTTTTGCTGCTTTCTCTCTTTGAACTGAGAAGTGATTACATAATAGTAAAATCCTACTTTAATTTTTGCCATCAGTATATGAACGATGTGAACAGATCCGTTTTTCTTACTTTTCTTAGTTCTTGTTATGGTTAACTTTAAATGATTTGGAAGGAAGGGGGGTAGAGTGCACCTTGGATCAAATTTAATCTTGAGTCAGTTTCTTGCGGGCGGAATCTCTTCAAGCTGAACCATCTTGATCTTGAACGAATTGTGTTCTATTCCTTTCTATCCCAGTTTTGGGTAAAATGTATTTCCCCTTGCAGTATAGCTGCTACACTCAAGGGTAAAGATAATCTAAGCCGATAGGAGGATGCAATGCACTTTAAAGACATAAAGTAAAAGAAGGATCATAAGCAATGAAATTTGTAGAAAGCTTGCTTCATTTTCTAGATCAACTTTCTCAGGATATTATTAAAGATGTCTTGGGTGCATCATGAATAGTCGTCATTCAAGACATGCTGGTTTTTGTTGTTATACAACTCTGATCTTGTCAAAAAACTGAAACAATTGTAGATTAATCATTAAAGAATGAAATCGTATAAATACTCATAAACACAAATTCTTCCAGGGCAATTAGAACAAACCTTTAATTTGTTTTCTTCTGATTTTAGTGATCCTTAATTTCTTGGTAGTTAAATGACAACCACTTTCTATTTGTATATTAAGGAATATATCGAACTTTTTAACAATTTTTGTATATATTCTTTTTTGAAAAATGTTTTTTATATGAGCAAATGTGCGCTGCACCTTCACTGTATATAAATGTAAAGTTTATGTACATTTTAATTACAATTTTTTTTATAACTTTAGTTCAATAAATCATTAGTTTGTATATATCACTCGTGAAATATACTTCGATTATTTAAGAACTATTGTAAAATTGCAAATGAAATAAAATAGAACGACATTTTCATAGTTTGTTGTATCATTTAGTTTAGGTATGCTCACCAACACGCTATAGAGTAAATTCAAACTGGTTTTTTTTAAAAAAAAAAAAAAAAAAAAAACTTGAAGAAGAAATTTATATATTTAACATAACGTTGAAATATACAATAAAAGACAAAAGAGAAAGTTGCAGACATAAAAGAAAGTAATTTCATAAACCCCAATGGGAATAAAAATTTAAAACTAGGTTACAAATGATAGTCTTTGTGAAAAAAGTACAATGGTGAAATTGGGAGGATTAGGAGAGATTTTAGAGTTGTGGTGGAAAAATAGAAATATTGATGCGATAATAGTGAGATTGATCCCACGAATACCACATGTCAAAAAAATAGAAATACTGATGCGATCAAGAACTCTAGAACATCAGTTATAAGCCAGCAGTCAAGTGAGGCAGGACTACGTATAGAACATCAACTGAAGCTATCCTAGAAAAACTGTATTCTATTTTATAATATTTTAACAATTTGAGTTGTCTCACAGCATACGAATGGAGAATGATGAGGTGATTTTACTTGGATTCTGGCCTAGCTTGTATGGCAATAGGGTTAATGTTGCACTTGCTGAAAAGGAGATCAAGTACGAGTACAAGGAAGAGGCTGACTTCATTAAGGGTATCAGAAGTCCTCTGCTACTGAATATTAATCCTATCCCAGTTCTAATTCACAATGGAAAAACTGTTTGTGAATCTCTCATTACAGTTCAGTACATTGATGAGGTGTGGAAGGCAAAACTCCATTGCTACCCTCTGATCCTTATGAGAGAGCACAAGCTAGGTTCTGGGCTGACTACATTGACAAGAAGGTACATATTAACATTATGCTATCCTTCTCTTATGTGATCATATAGTAGTAATCTTTTTACTTGAAATTGCAGATGTATGATTTTGGGAAAAAATATGGGCAAACAAAGGGGAAGAGCAGGAGGAAGGTAAGAAGGACTTGATAGATTCACTTGAAGTTACTGGAGCGCGAAGCTCTAGCAGACAAGCCTTACTTAGTTACTTTGGAGGGGAAAACTTTGGGTTTTTGGATATTGCGCTGATTGGATTCTACGGCTGGTTTTATGCCTATGAGATCTTTGGCAACTTCAGCATAGAGGCTGTGTGCTTGGGGCAAGAGATGCATGCAATGATGCAAAGGGAGAGTGTCTCTAAGTTTCTACCTGACTATCATAAGATCTATGAGTTTTTACTAGAGATTAGAAAGTTATACTTTGGAATGGAATAACATGTTCATGTGCTTCATCATCCATGACAGGTACTTAATTAGTTCTGCCTCGTCGTGTAACCCTTTCAGAATAAAGATAATTGCCAAGCGCTGGCTTTTGGAATCTCAGTATAACTGTCTATGTGATTGAGCTGCTGCTTCTCTGTAGACTGAAAAGTAACTACTTCAAAGCCCATTCCTAATTTATGCCATCAGGAAATAATAATTTTAACAGATTTACTGTTCTTTCATTTCTTAATTCTTAGTATATTTTAGCGTTATACATGATCAGGAAGAAAGGGGTTACAGGGCACCTCTGGATCAAATGTAATCTCGAGTCAATTTCTTGTCTAAAACTCTTCAAGTTGCACCATTTGATCTTGAATGAATGATTTCCTGTTCTTGTTACTATCCCGGCTATTCTTGAGTAAATAAAGTTAAGGCTGGCTAAACTCAAGGGCAAGGATAATCTGAATCAATAGAAGGTTCAAATGCACTTAAATTTGCAGACAATAGAAAATGATCCTAAGCCATGTAGAAAGGCCCTCTAGTTATAAATGTAATTGAGGAGCATGAGAGAAATCTCTAACAAAGGCTTGGACCATTTGCCAGACATAATGATTGTAAGGTATACATTTTTTTCTCTATTTGCAAATTTTATTTGGCCTGTCACCTAAATTATGAAGCTAGTCTACATTTTTAAGTGTTGTTTGAATTAGAAGTATAGGAGAAATCTCAAAAAATGGCCCTCTAGTTACAATAAGGCCCACTTTCATTAATTTTAACTTTGTTTATAGCGCCATAATTTATGTCATATAAATGAAATAAGGGGGAGGGAAGGAGCTATTGGAAACGATACATTATAAATAGAATTGTAGCACTAAAGTTGAAGGGAGTCCAAAAGTTTGTCTCCCACTAAGGTTCAGCAATGAGATTTGATGATTTTCTTTAGCTACTGGTGACAATTGTACTGTATAGAATCAAGGGAATTATTTGTAGTCATAAATCCAGTATTAAATTAGTTAACACAAAAGGATAAAAAAGATACATTTTGTGATTTAGGAGACATTTGGTTTGATGTATAAACTAAATAATACATGGATAAAGTTGAGGATTGAGTTAATCATTTGGGTACTGATTTATCCCTACACCTACATGAGATTATTTCACAATACATAGATTAAATTTCATAATTACCAAACTACCCTTGTCTCTACTACCTTTTTCATATATGTTCTGCAAATCTTGAGAGTGAGTAGAAGTAGGCATATTGGAATGTGTTAAAACCGTGTCAATCATTTTGAATGGTTCTGTTATCTACAAAAAATGGATGAGTAGATCACCACCACATCTTCGGTTTAAGCAACTAGCTACTACTGAATAGTATCATATATTCATATGGGACGTTCGATCAAATGCTAACAGAAAGCTGAAAACAAAATATGCATTTTGTGTGCTCTCTTTTCTTGTGAGATTAAGATGCAGAGGGCATTCATCACAAAATTTGTCCATTGATGGAGTTAATTAATTAGAACGTGTACACGTCTTTAAATCTAGATGTATCGTTAATGGGAAGAAATGGGAAAATTATGGTTTTGAAAGCATATTAAAGTTTCAAATTGGTTTTAATATCACTCTAAAGGCCTAAAGTGTGTTATGTAATTGAAAGATAAAAATGATGCCACTTGTTTACTAACTTGTGAGTCAAGACAATGTAAATATTAGCTCATTAACTAATCACTCAATTAGATAAAATAAAATAAGTCATATAAATATGCAAAGGTATAATTGTAAACAAAAGTTTAAACAGGTTTGTATCAAACACTAGTTTAAGTTAATACATAGTATATCTAATTTTGAATACAATAAACCAAATACATGACTAAAAACAATCCTTGTATTATTAATCCATGCATTGTTAATCCATATATTATTAATTCATGTATCGTTAGTTCCTGTATAACACTTTCCCTACCAAACAACCCCTTAAAGTATTTATCTTTCTAGTATTTTCGTTTTTCTTGTGATTGGGAGTTTGAAGTATCGGATTAAAAAATGCACTTTCTTGATTTGTAACAAGTGAATGTTGGACTAGACTGAAATATTTATGTGTTCATAAGAATATCCCTATGACTCAAATGAGTAGATTTGAAAGGATGAAATGGAAGTGTCACATGATGATATATTTTTTAGAATGAAAATTTGGCGTTATATGATAAAGGCAACCATAATAAAAGCTAAAAAACTAATTAAACATGTATCAAGGTTAAACATACATTTGTGTATCAATCTCTTTATATATCTATATCTATAACATACATATAAGTAAGTAGCGATAACCAGGCAGATCACCATTGACATGCCTGCCTGGCATAAGGGCAATTTCGGAAATTCACATAAGTCAAGCTTTAGGAAGTTGTACGCTGTGTTGCTATTGTTAGACAGGTCTGTAATTTTATAAAATTTTCAGCCTTTTTTGGTAAAGTGTCCCTCTCCTCTGTTCTTATTTTACTTTTCTGAAAAGCAGGACCGCTTGAATTTCATCCACGCGCTCAACTGGCCGTCATCCTAAAGCACTACCAGCCGTCTTCCTAAAGCACTACCACTTCTAATCATGGGCCCATTGAATATTTTCTGCTTGTTTCTTTAACCTTCAGTCAATAGCACTATATAGCAATTTCATTCTCTTCACATTTACAATACTCAAGAAACACCAATTAATTGGTTAAAGAAATTGAAGTTTGAAATGCAAACAACCGATTCTATCCTTCTTCCAAAAACTATCAACACCGAAAAAAGAAATATGATTTTCTGTACCATCACTCATGCTATCCATTAATTAAAATTAAAACTAAACCAGACCCACAAAAATCAGATGAATTACCCATTTTCGGAAAACGAAAAAATGATAAATAACATAAAGACAAAGAAAAGAGGGACAGTTAGTGATCGTGAACCAAGTATACCCAGTTCGATTCAACTGAGAAGAGAATATTTTGCCACAGAGGAACATATATAGAAAAGATTTAAGTACAAAATGGAAATAAAAAGAGAAAAAAAAAGGTGAAAATGAAAGACTTGTACTGCTTCCGTTCATTTAATTTGCCAAGGAGTAATTACGGACTAATGGAGTAGTAATCTATATCAATATATAATATAATGCCGAGCCTAAAAAGAGTGATGTGGCACCTCTCATACGTGTTTTTTCCAATAAATAGGAGTTTATGTCCTTTGATGTCACAAGCCAATCTTCTGCAGCTTTTGTAGACCTCTAATTCTAGAGGAAGCAATACAATGGATCTAGATTATTTAGAGAAGATCAAGCTTGCCAAAACTCCACATGTAGTACATATCTATTCTGCTTTTGAGTTTTGAGATTTTTTCATGTTCAATTGGTGTTTGACTTAACTTTTCTTTATATTTACTCGTATTCTTTATTCTTGCTTAATTTAATCTTCTTCTTAACATTTAGATATTTGATTGTGTTCATACTAGAGTATCGTTAGCTTGCTGAGATTAGATGGCGAAACGGAACCTATCATGTTGGATATGATTCGATTCTTTTGGTGCTTTGAAAAATTTGGCAAAAAGGAAAAAAAAAAAAAAAAGAAAAAGGATGAAGGTATGCGCATCCAAAATAATTGTTATGTGCTTATTAAAGGTTCAACTAAAGTTTAATTTCGACTATTGCTTCTGAATTAGCTTTGTTCGTACATGGAAGAACTAGCAGCCCTCACCAATCAAAGCATAGTCCCAATCACACACAAATATATCAAATTAATTATAAGAGACGCTAAGATAGAAAGAATTCGCTCAAACTAACAAAGAAATTTAAGTGCCACACAATGGTACCATAGGCTTGCCCATCTTGTAATTCTCCACGAATGTAGGTATACTCGACCTAGAATCAAATAGGACTTTATCAAGGTTGTAATGTTGGCTAGGGGACGGGTAGGATTAATATATGGATAATAGTGACTACACCTCCATAAGCACTTACAAAACTTATTTAAACCCCAATTGCCACTTTCATTCCAACCATGGCTTTTCCTTTCAATTCAACCCTCAATTGCTCCTCATTTTATTCACTTTATCTCTTTTTTTTTTTTCTTTCTGTTTTCATCTTTTTTTTTTCTTTCCTTTTTAGCTCTTTTGTTCCACACATTTTTTCTCTTATTTTTTTTTCCAACAACACTTTTGCTTCTCATAGTTAGCAACTCAAACCACACCACCTTTTGCTCCAACTTAAGCTGTTCAACTCATTGTGCATATAAGTGCTCAGGGAGATAGGAAAAAATAGAATGGACAGTGCAAAGGACAAAAATAGGTTACGACTTGTAATATGGCTTCCAAGCAAAAGACTATATTCTCAATGGGGCTGACTAGGGTCATATCATCAAGGAAAGGCTAGAAAAAATTCAAACCGGCCAAAGAAGGCCTACTATCATTTCCTAAGCCGAGTACATCCTTAAATTTCTCCTGGAAAAATAATCAGACCAAGTTCTAGACCAATAATGCAAGCACAAGAATCAATACTAACACCTCACCACACATGACACATGAACTATTCAAGACGGAACAATTCCAACTCCTAACAAGAACAAGCGAGACAAAGTTATGATATTCAGTCAACAAGCAAAGTCAGAAATCCGAGCTGAAGAGTCAATAACAAGATCTTCTATCAATCCAGTACAGAACTTACACAAAAAATCTCTAGGGAATTTCAACTTGCATGCAAAGGACTAGATATGATAGTATCAAACAAGTCACAAAGAAATCACACGTCCTTCACCACTTATCTACTCCTATTTCTTAATTTCTTTGTATTTTGTTTAATCTTTTGGTTTTTTTTAATCTAAAAATACCTGGTTCAAAACAAAAGGCATCCTCGGAAAAGAACAGTGGCTGGAAGAAAACCCGAGAAATATGCCATTAATCTTGAACATAAAAAAAATAAAAGCAGTAAATTACAATTACAGTTTATGATACCCCACCCCACACTTGAAATAGTGCATGGTCCCTACTGCATAAAAAATAAAATAATGAACAAGAGTGGGTACCAAGAAAACTCCCTCAAGCCACAGAGTCTGAAAGTCCTGCAGACCAGTCTGAATGCGGTCTGAGCAGTAGAGGGATCTACCAATGTGGCGCCAGACACATTCACAACATCGATCAATGGCCCTCCAAAGTGGTGGTATCAGTAGCAAGAGATGGCTCTATAGCAGTGCCATCAGTAGCACTCAAATCCACAACCTCAGGTGGAGTCTCTATATCTATTTGGGTACCAATGGAATGGGTTACTCTGGCCCTCTGAATAGAAGTAAAGATCTCAGCCAGTCTACTCATCATCAATATGTCTCGAGCCTCCTGCTCTTGCCTCAACTTGGCCAACTCGGCCTTTTGCCCTTGCCCCAGCTTGGCCAACTCGACCTCAATTACCTCAAGTCACTCAGGCACAGATCTCTTATCCTCTTTGGTAGCAATCGGGTCATGGACCGATGTAATGTCATCCGCACTGGGTGCCTCTAGGAAATCATCACCCTTATAGAATGGGACCTCGTGCTTCCTCATCAATGTTGTCAAAGTGTGCACAAAGTACAACTTCAAAGTCTTCTTGTTCCTAGTACGCACTATCTGCTCGTACATGATCTCACCCAAGTTCAATGCTACTCGAGTCATCAAAGCATATATGAGAAGCACTATATCATGAAGGACATTTGTTTGATGATCTGCTTGCATTAGTCTGTTGAACACCTAGTTCAACTAAGATCTACTCTTCTTAGACATGAACCTCTTTGTCAATGTTGCATATTTTCTTAGTGCTGTGCAACCATGCTGGCTTTGAGGAATCGCTATCATTAGTAATAGCTAATGAGTCACACAGTACTCGAATGACATCCTCAAAGTCTGGCATTTCTAGCATCTTCTTGTAATCATCTGTTGCCACTTTATTAGCTCTGTAATAGGAATTAATGGCCTGGGCAGAGATATCAACCTCGACCTCTCTAATCCGCACTATGCGGCTCTTCTCATGCTCCCAGTTAGCATATAGTTCTTGAACAACGGTAATGTTTGCCTTGCCCTTGGGTCCTTGCATAAATCTACCCCACTTCTTTTCTTTCACTATCTCCAGAATATTCAGGCATGCATTCTCACAAGGATGGTAGTTCAATGCCCTTTCTTGCGTAATTTACTTTTTTACGATCCACTTGTAAGCCCTGTATGCATTCTCAGTAACAAATGTGCCCTCTCATAATGATTAGTCAATAGGAATACTAGTGGATGGCAAGTCTTCATACAATGCACTCTTCTTTAGCATCAAAATCAACGTAGACATCTTCATCATTATCCCGCACCATTGGTGCCTTCCCTCGATGTGCACCTCTTCGTTTCAGATAATTCTTGTATTTAAAACTGCCAAAGTGTGCATAACGGGGTTCCTACACCCCATACTTATGCTATTATCTATCACAAAAGCATGAAAAAAATACTCAATTAAGTAAAACAAGGAAGGCAGCCCATGAATTACACAATAGGGCAGCGGCTCGCATAACTAGTGTGCAAAAGGACACTCGTCGTGTGCGTGCGGCATGCAATAACTGTCGCTCTAGATAAAATGCCCTAAATGCTGCCTCCGGAGAATAATTCTACCCAATTTATACTCAACATATGCCCCATCACAGATTCAGTTACTCAGACTTGGCTGAATGCCTTAAATTTTTATAGGAGAATTTTATCAAAAACGTTATGTGCACGATTTAAGACAACTTATATATGAGCTGTTTGGTCGTGTTTTAGCCTCCCAACTCCGGGAACTTTCCTGTTTCGTTGGTCATAGTGCATTACCGCCCTCCCCATAAGAAGATAGCAAGCAAAACTTCTGAATTTACACCATGTTTTCACCATAATACTAGAAGTTAAAACTCTAGCCTACGGGAAAAAGGGGTGGGGAAACTGAGCACATAGCAGCACTAAGAACAAAGAGAAATGCCCTAGGAGAGAGAGGAAGCTGGAAGAAATTAGATCATACCTGAGATTAATGAATTACAACAACATTTTCGGTGTTTATCGTTGAAGAAGAGATGAAAAGAAGTCGCGGGTAATGTTCTCAGCGTGTGCTTTTTTCTTTTGTGTTGTGCGTATTTAAGTGCAGTAAGGGTATACATACCAGAGCAAATAGTGTAGCATGTGACGCCTTGAGTAATCCCAACAACTTTTTATTCCATACACTGTAGCATACGACAAGGGATACAACACTGTTTAGCATTATTTTTTATTACGCATACAGTGCAGCGCCCGCGACGCCTGCAATCCTGTATGGCCTGGGACAACATTTTGTTTACTCTTAATTGTTGATACGGCAAGCTATGCGACACACAAAAGCCTGTTCTGCCAGGAACACAGAAAATTCTGCTGGTATGTTATCTGGTTCAGGCCAATTCCATTGTTCTAATTTTTTTTGTCCCTCAATAATCTGTAGAAGAGACTACACAAACACATTAACCTCACCAAATTTCCATTTTTTTTGTTCTTTTCTTTTTCTATCTTTTTATATACTTTTTAAAAAAATATATATAAATGCCAACTAACTGACTAACTAACTAACTAAATAAAGAGATAAAACGTGGGTTGCCTCTCATGAAGCGCTTGATTTAACGTCGCGGCACGACGATTACATTCCTCTTCAAGGGTCAACCAATGAAATGGGAGATTTAAGCCTATCGACTTCACCTCCCCAATATCATTTTACTCTTTGCCCATTCCCTAGAAACGACTTGTCAGAACCTAGGGCTCGCAATGCAATCGCTCCACTGCAAGTCACCTTACCAATTTTAAATAGACCGGACCACCTCGACTTGAGCTTTCCATGAAAAAGCTTCAGCCTGGAGTTGAATAAAAGAACCAGTTAGCCCGACTCAAAGTGACGGTGTTGAATATTCTTGTCATGCCTCCGCTTAGTCTTCTTTTTGTATAACTTGCCATTTTCATATGCGTGCAACCTAAACTCATCAAGTTCATTGAGTTGTAACATTCTCTTTTCACCCGCCAACTCCATATCAAAATTTGGCTTCTTAATCGCCCAATAGGCCTTGTGCTCGAGCTGCACCGGCAAGTGGCACGCCTTTCCATAAACCAACTTGTACAGCAAAGTTCTAATTGGAGTCTTAAAAGCTGTCCTATATGCCAAGAGCGCATCATCGAGCTTGGTAGCCCAATCCTTCCTATTTGCAATGACAGTCTTCTCAATAATTTGCTTTACCTCAATATTAGACACTTCAGCTTGCCAACTACTTTGCGGATGATAGGCGGTGGCGACCTTGTGCTTGAACCCATACTTAGCCTGAATGTTGTTTGGCAACTTGTTGCAGAATTGTGTACTTTCATCATAAATCAAACCCCGCGGGGTCCCAAATTTGGTGACAATCTTCTTCTTGATGAAACTCACCACCACCTTTGCATCATTAGTAGGAAAAACAACAGTCTCTACCCACTTAGACACGTAATCTACCGGCAGTAAAATATACTTGTTACCATTCTACGAGGGGAAAGGGCCCATGAGGTCGATCCCCCACACATCAAAAATCTCTACCTCTAGAATGCCTTGCAGCGGCATCCCTTGCTTCCTAGTGATTATGCTGGTTCTTTGGCATTGATCACACTTCTTTACAAAAGCGTAAGCACCTTGAACAGTGTCGGCCAATAGAACCCAGACTGAAGTACTTTGGCGGCTGTTCTATCACCACCATGATGACCTCCATAAGGAGATGCAGGTCACTCTTGTACAACAACCTCCATCTCTTTCTCAGGAATCAACCTTCTCACTAACTGATCTTAAACAATCTAAACAAAAATGGATCATCCCACATATAAAATCTCACATCATGGAAAAACCAACGCTTACCCTCCGTAGTCAAATTTGGTAGCACTACCTCACTAACCAAATAGTTGGCATAGTCATACCATGGGTCCGAGTGACTTGTGATGGCAAAAATTTGCTCATCAGGGAGGGTTTCTCTGATTAAACCTCCCTCATCCACATTCTTGTGGTTCTTCAACCTGGATAGGTGGTCAGGTACTTGGTTTTTCCGTTCCCTTACAGTCCCGGACCTCCAAGTCAAACTTCTGCAGTAATAACACCCAACGAATTAGTCAAGGCTTAGCATCTTTTTTATTAATTAAGTACCTGATTGCTGCATGGTCTGTATAGACAATAAATTTGGTCCCAACCAAGTATGCTCGAAACTTGTCAAAGGCATACACTACTGCCAACAACTATTTTTCCGTAACTCTGTAATTCGTTTCGGTGGGGTTAATCATCCTGCTGGCGTAGTAAATGGAGTGAAACACCTTGTTTCTCCTTTGCCCCAGGACTGCACTAATAGTGACATTGCTAGCATCACACATTAATTCTAATGGTGCAGTCCAATAAGGAGCCACAACTGTTCAGCTCATTAAAGGCCCTCAGACAGGCCTCATCAAACACAAATGCTGCTTCTTTCTCAAGTAACCTGCACAAAGGAGTAGAAATCTTAGAAAAATCTTTAATAAACCTCCTATAGAAGCTAGCATGTCCGAGAAAACTTCGGACTCCCTTCACAGACGTATGCGAAGGTAATTTTTTCATCTGGGTCTACCTTCGCCTTGTCAACCTTAATTCAAGCACTGGACACCTTGTATCCCAAAACTATACCTTCACCAACCATGAAATAGCATTTTTTCCAGTTTAGAAAAATGTTAGTTTCTTCGCACCTTGCACGCACTAGACCAAGATTGGTTAAACAAGCATCAAAAGAACATCCAAAGACAGAAAAATTATCCATAAAAACTTCCACAAACTTTTCCACCATATGAGTGAAAATAGCTATCATACACCTCTGAAAAGTCGCAGGTGCATTACATAACCCGAATGGCATCCTCTTATAAGCATAGGTGCCATAAGGGCACGTAAATCTGGTCTTCGGAAGCAATCCATATCTAGTTATAGCCAGAGTAACCGTCAATGAAACAGTAATACTCTTGGCCGGATAACCTATAAAGGGGAGGGGAAAGTTGTCCTTCAGGGTGGCTTTTTTCAATTTTCTATAATCAATGCACATCCTCTACCCCGTGAGAGTCCTTGTAGGATAAGTTCATTATTCTCATTTTGCAGCACTGTCATCTCACTAGTCAACTTGTGGGGTGTCACATACCTTACAGACAACAACCGCAGCAGTCACCAGTCTGGTCCCCTACCCCACAAAGTAGCTTGATGGCCGAACCACCCCCAAGGCGAATAGTGCCCTAGGGGTCGACCCGACACAGACCGGCTGATACTCCCGCGCAGTAGGAGCGGACTGAGTTTTATGGACATAGAACATGACTTACTCATTTTCTGTCAGAGATTAGGAAAAATTGTACCTGCATCCAACCACTTAATCACTTCTTTCTTTACCACCTCTTTCATGATTGGATTGAGCCGACGCTGATGCTCCACACTTGGCTTGTATCTTTCCTCCATGAATATCTTGTGCATACAAAAATTCGGGCTTGCTTCCTTGATATTAGCTATGGTCCAACCAATAGCACTTTTATACTCTCATAGCACTCTCAACAGTTTTTCTACCTACAAGTCAGACAACAAAGAAGAAATAATCTTAGGTAACGTGTCAAATTGTCCCAAATAGGCATAATGAATATGAGCAAGTAAAGGCTTGAGATTGAGTTTTGGCGCTTCTTCAATAGATGGCTTGGGTGGTGGCCTTAGAGGTCTATCAAGAGGCTCAAACTTGGGTGATGCCGGGCAATCCGTCACGAGACCATTCACACGGAGTCAAGCCAAGGAGGTCCAAGAGGTGCATTTACACTTGGTGAGGAAAGGACTCGAAGATGGAAGCGATTGGAAGATGTTTCGGATGGTTTCAGCTGTAGGCCCCATGCCTAAGGAGGAGGAGGGACGCCCAGCACAGTCAGGCGCCCTGCCTGGATGACACACTGCCTAAGGAGGCAGGAGCCCCGCCTGGCACAAGCTCTCTGCCCAACTTCCAGGCGCCCCGCCTGACCCTAGGCGCCCGGCATGGAACGCTGAATACTTTTCCAACTTATGTTGTTATTTACTATTTTGCCTTACGTGGCCTATTTAGTGAACCTTATGAGTAAGGGTAGTTTGGTCATTATGTATGCTTGGGAAACACTATAAATACCCAAGTCTAGCCTATTTTCACACTTAGTCTATTTTGAATATTGAAGAACATGAGAGCAATGCTCCTTATTGTTGAATGAAACCTTTATTTTTGGACTTGAATCTTCTAGTGGATCTAGTTGACCCTCAATCGAACCCGATCATTCTATTTGCGAGACCCAGGTGTGTCTCGAGGGTAGTTGCATAGTGTAGGCAACTCTTGACCCGAATCGAGGGTTTCACGAGACAAGTCCCTCGTGGATACCTCGTAGAGAGTTCAGACTAGTCTCGCTCATATCTTTTACGTTTCCATATTTTATCCTGCATCAGTTTGGTATCAGAGCTAGGCTCGGGATTTATTTTTACAAACCCTCGATCCTTGTTCATCGTGCCTAGTTTGTTTTCTCTTTAGTTTCTTGTGTTTGTAGTTATTGAAATGAAGAAAATACAAAAAAATCAAAAAGTTAAAAAATCCAAAAATTTGACATAACTTGTTGGTGTGGTTAAATCTTGATATGGGTGTTATTGGAGATTGATCCTTGTTGAAAACCCATCGTTTTGATACCTAAATCACATGATTTGAAGTTGTATTACGGATTTTTGAAGATTTGAATTCCAACTTTTAAAACACTTGAAAACTCTTTTGTTCTTGAGTTTCATTGCATTGAATCTTGGATTTGATTGATTGTTTGGGTGTAAAATTTATTGGGGTTTGTTGGAAAAGATCAAAAGCAACTTTGGGTATCATTGGATTGTAAAAATAAGTTGAAAACCTCGAATTTGTGGATTGAAAATCGAATTGGAACAAGTTTGGAACGAGTTGGATCTGCTTCAGGGCTAGGCGCCCCGCTTGATTTACTCACTGCCTAAGCAGTGTAATTGGCACAGGTGCCCCGCCTAGTCCCAGGCCCTCCGCCTGATTTACTGAAGAAAGGCTAGGTGCCCCACCTACATCTAGGCGCCCCGCCTGCCTGCTGAAAGTGTTGGTTTGGGTAGTTTTTCCTAAGTTTTCTTATTTCGTTGCTTGCATAATATCTAACTAGTAATACTTTAAGTAACCTTCCTACTTAATTGGTACTAGTCCTTTGAGCTTTTAGGCAACTCGTGCCTAGTTTGGAGAGTAGAACTCCAAGAAGACTCGTAGAATCTTTTGACTCAAGTCCTCGCTTTAAAGAGCTTAGCGTCCATTGAGTCACATAAGCTCCACTCACCCCGGAGGACACTTGACTTGTGGATAGTTTGATTGAGTTGAGGATTGTTGTTCAACTACGTAAAGCTTCTAGATTCAAGTTTGAGTGAAATATCCACCACCACTAAACGAGTGAACCGAGTGATATACAAAGTGAGGGTGTGTGAGAGGTGATTTCACCAACGTTTGTTCATTTTATAGGTATAATGGCTAACGAAGGAGATGATCCTTTGAATAGTACCTTGGCTACTATCTAGGCCAAGTTGGATAATATGAGCCTAAGGATTGAAAGTATTGAAAAGGGGACCCCGAGTGTCCAAGTTGAAAAGGGGACCCCGAGTGTCCAACTTGAAGCCGGTGAAGGAACAAGTGGTTCAACCTTTACCCCGGAACAAGTTGCAGAATTATATAAGCAACAAATGGTAAGGGATGATCGTGATAGAAATGAACAAGTGTTGGGCAATCCCCAACGAGTGGGCATTCCCCACATTTTGGGCAATCCCCAAAGAAATACTCCACTTCCAAGACCCATTCGAAATGTTCTACCTGTTGAGCAAGTTGAGGAAGCTCAAGAACGGGAGGAGGATGAGTATGGCGATATCTCAATAGTGTGAAGCTTACTATCCCTACCTTTAAGGGGAGTAGTGACCCGGTTGAGTACATTGAGTGGAAGTTAACCATGGAAAGAGTGTTTGACACCAATGACATGACCGAGGAGAAGAAAGCCAAATATGCTATATCTTCCTTTGAATCCTTTGCTTCTACTTGGTGGAAATCGGCCAAGAGGAATAAAAGGAGAAATGCTATGGCTATCAATCTTACTTGGGGTGAATTAATTCGTGTGATGGATGAGATTGGCTCGACAATATCGTCAAGACCAACTCAAACGTCTTTATGAGTTGAAACAAGGCTACAAGATAGTTTGGGAGTACTTCAGTAAGTTTGAGCAAATCCGGATGACCTTAGACATGGATGCGGAGGAAGATGAGCCGGCCATGATTCGATTTAGGAGTGGGTTGAACCGAAAGATAGCCTTTCAATTGAAGTTTCACAAGTATGACAATCATTATGAGCTATATGATGCCGCGGTTGAAGCCAAGAAATGGCTCAAGGAAGGGAAGTCCACTCACTATAACAGTAGCACTCCTACTCCCATGAGTATGCCAAAGGAGTGGAAGACTCCAAATGAAAAATTTCCAAGTGCAAGTGGTACAAGTGCTAGTAGAGATGTGAAGAAGCCATATGAGAAGTCCACACCAAATGTGGGAAGTAATTCTAAAACTCACTTGAGCAATCCTACTTCTACTTATACTCAATGCTATAAGTGCAAAGGGTATGGTCATTTTTCTAGAGATTGTCCTACTCGAAAGACCATGATTGTGGTAGGTGATATGGTGTATGAACAAGATAGTGAACCCGAGGATGAGAGAGTAGAGGGAGATGAAGTGGTTGTTGTGGAGGAGGATACAGTTGAGGAAGATGACCCTCATGCCTTCCTTATTGTAAGGAGGAGCTTAGGTGCTATGCTTGTGGAGGATAGTGAAAATTTGCAAAGAGAAAACTTCTTCCATGCTAGATGCCGAGTAATGAGTGTAGTTTGTTCCATAATTATTGACTCGGGAAGTTGTGCTAACGTTGTTAGTCAAACCCTAGTTTTCCAATTGAAATTGCCCACTTTGAAACATCTCAATCCTTATCGTTTACAATGGCTTAGTGAATGTGGTGAATTGAAAGTGGTGAAACATGTGATGATTAAATTCAAGATGGGGAACTATGTGGATGAACACATGTTTGACGTGGTTCCTATGCTAGCTTGCCACCTTCTATTTGGAAGGCCATGGCAATTTGATCGTAATGTTGTATTTGATCGTAATGTTGTACATGATTGTCGTGCCAACACCTATACGGCCACTCATGAGGGAAAAAAGTATGTGCTCAAACCCTTGTCGCCCAAGCAAGTAAGTGAAGATTATAGGCGCATGAGGGAGTTGAGAGAAGCGGCAAAGGCTAAGTCGGTTGTTGAGAGCCCTTTGGCCGAGAGCTTGGTGATGACTCCACCATCTTCTACCGGTAGCATTTGTGCCATGATGCAACCGGGTGAGCTTTTGAAAGGGAATGATGGCTACAAACTACTCATTTGCCTAGTGCACAAAGGTATGATTCTTACTTCCGAATTTGATTATTCTTCTAACGCTTTGCCTAGTGCTCATGAAAGTGTTTTGAAGGTTTTTGCGGACATGTTCCCGGATGAGATGCCAAATAGTTTACCTCCCTTGAGGGGTATTGAACATCAAATTGACTTTGTCCCGGGATCTCAAATCCCAAACAAGCCGGCCTATAGATGCAATCCCGAAGATACAAAGGAGTTGCAAAGGCAAGTGGATGAATTGCTTACCAAGGGCTTGGTTCGTGAGAGCTTAAGTCCGTGTGTCGTGCCCGTCATACTTGTCCCAAAGAAAGATGGCACATAGAGGATGTGTGTGGATTGCCGAGCAGTCAACAAGATCACGGTAAAGTATCGACATCCCATACCTCGTTTAGATGATATGCTTGATGAGCTAAGTGGTTCTAGCATTTTTTCAAAGATAGACCTTAGGTCCGGTTACCATCAAATCCGGATGAAAACCGAGGAAGAATGGAAAACCGCATTCAAGACCAAATTTGGTCTATATGAATGGTTGGTGATGCCCTTTGGCCTCTCCAACGCACCTAGTACCTTCATGAGGCTAATGAATCATTTGTTGAAGCCATTCATCAAATAATTCATGGTCGTCTACTTTGATGACATTTTTATATATAGCAAATCCTTAGACGACCATGTTGATCATTTAAGGCAAGTGCTTGAAGTCTTGAGAGCCGAAAAGCTCTTTGCTAATTATAAGAAATGTGCCTTTGGTGTTGAAAAGGTAGTCTTTCTTGGGTTTGTTGTGAGGGCCCAAGGAGTGGAAGTGGATGAGTCCAAGGTAGAGGCCATTCGAGATTGGTCTACTCCCACTACCGTGTCTTAAGTTAGGAGCTTCCATGGTCTTGCTAGCTTCTATAGGTGATTTTTGTTAGGGACTTTAGTTCCATTGCCGCTCCATTCACTGAATTGGTGAAGAAAGACAAACCTTTTGCGTGGGGAGAGCCTCAAAAGAAGGCCTTCCAAGAATTGAAAAGTAGGTTGAGTACCGCCCCTCTATTGCAATTGCCCGACTTCGGAAAGGCATTTGAGGTTGAATGTGATGCCTCGGGGGTGGGAATTGGTGGTGTTTTAATGCAAGATGGAAACCCCATAGCCTACTTTAGTGAAAAGTTTAAGGGTGCAACCTTGAATTACTCTACGTATGACAAGGAGTTGTATGCCCTAGTGAGAGCTCTTGCTCATTGGCAACATTATCTTTGGCCTAGGGAATTTGTGATTAAGAGTGATCATGAGTCACTCAATCATCTTAGGTGCCAAGAGAAGTTGAAAAAGAGGCATGCCAAATGGGTAGAGTTCATTAAGTCTTTTCCCTATGTCATTCAATACAAAAAAGGGAAAGACAATGTTGTGGCGGATGTACTTTCTAGGAAGTTTTCTCTTGCCACCACTCTTGCCTCTAAGCTCATAGGTTTTGAGAGCATCAAGTTGATGTATTCTCATGACTCTAAGCTAAAGTGTATCCATGAAGCTCTTGTGAAAGGAGAAAGAGTTGAGAAGTACCAATGGATAAATGGCTATATCTTTAAAAATTGTAGAGTTTGCATACCCGAGTCCTCATAGAGAGAATTGCTTGTGCAAGAAGCACATTGTGAGGGACTCATGGGTCACTTTGGACGGGATAAAACCTTGGCCATTATGGAGCAATTCCATTGGCCTAAAATGGGGATGCAAGTTGAGTGACTTTGTAATTCTTGCCTTGAGTGCAAGTATGCTAAGTCCAAATCGAACCCCCATGGTTTGTATACCCCTCTCTCGGTACCTACTAGCCCGTGGATGGATATTTCTATGGATTTTGTTATGGGATTACCACGGACTAGGGGGGGACATGATAGCATTTATGTTGTCGTGGATAGGTTTTCCAAGATGGCTCACTTCATTCCGTGTAAAAAGTGTGATGATGCACGACATGTTGCTTCTTTATTCATTGATAATGTGTTAAAGTTGCATGGTGTGCCTCAAACCATTGTGAGTGATAGGGATACTAAGTTCCTTAGCCATTTTTGGAAGATTTTGTGAGGTGCCCTTGGACCCAAGCTATTGTTCTCTATGTCCCACCACCCCCAAACCGATGGGCAAAAGGAGGTGGTGAACCGAACTTTGGATACTCTAATTAGAGCAATGACCCGAGGTAAGGCCGGGACTTGGATTGATAAGTTGCCTCTTATGGAGTTTGCATACAACCGCACATTGCATAGAATGATTGGCATGACTCCATTTGAGTGTGTTTATGGTTTTAACCCCTTGATTCCCCTTGATCTAACCCCTTTGCCAAGGGATGCTATTGTTAGTTTTGAAGGTAAAACCCGGGCCAAGGCAATGCTTGAGGTCCATGCCAAGGCAAGGAAGAGCTTAGAGGAGGCATATTCCAAGGTGGCTAACAAGAAGAAAAAGGGACGAAAGAAGGTGGAACTCAAGAAGGGCGATTATGTGTGGGTGCACTTCCACAAAGAAAAGTTTCCAAACCTTAGGAAAGGGAAGTTAGCACCCTGAGGAGATGGTCCCTTCCAAGTGCTTTCAAAAATCAACAACAATGCTTATGTGGTCGACTTGCCAAGTGAGTATAATGTCTCTAACACTTTTAATGTTTCTGACTTGACTCCTCTTGATGTAGGAGATGATGGAGCCGAGGGTGATGACGTTGGGATTTCGAGGACGAAATCTTTCCAAGAAGGGGAGGATGATGCTGGGCAATCCGTCAAGCCAAGGAGGTCCAAGAGGTGCATTTATACTTGGTGTGTAACGGACTCGAAGATGGAAGCAATTCGGATGGTTTCAGCTCTAGGCCCCATGCCTAAGGAGGAGGAGGGATGCCCAGCACAGTCAGGGGCCCCGCCCATGCCAGGCGCCCCGACTGGATGACACACTGCCTAAGGAGGCAAGCGCCCCGCCTAGTGACCTAGGTGCCCCGTCTGGCACAAGCCAAGGCCAGGCGCGCCGCCTAGCTCCAGGCGCCCAGCCTAGCCAGAGGCCTCCCAGTTCACTGCCCAACTTCCAGGCGCCCCGCCTGGAACGCTGAATACTTTTCCAACTTATGTTGTTATTTACTATTTTGCCCTACGTGGCCTATTTAGTGAACCCTATGAGTAAGGGTATTTTGGTCATTATGTATGCTTGGGAAACACTATAAATACCCAAGTCTAGCCTATTTTTACACTTAGTGTATTTTGAATATTGAAGAACATGAGAGCAATGCTCCTTATTGTTGAATGAAACCTTTGTTTTTGGACTTGAATCTTCTAGTGGATCTAGTTGACCCTCAATCATACCCGATCATTCTATTTGCGAGACACAGGTATATCTCGAGGGTAGTTGCATAGTGTAGGCAACTCTTGATCCGAATTGAGGGTATCACGAGACAAGTTCCTCGTGGATACCTCATAGAGAGTTCGAGACTAGTCTCGCTCCTCTTCATCATCATCATCTTTCACTAGTTTCTTCCCGTAGTATCAGTGCTCGCTGCAAATCATCATTCACTTAATCAGCTGGATCACTCGAGTTCTCTGCCACGTCAGTCACTGTGATCATGGAAAACACTTCACGATAGTTAGGAATTTTTAGAGCCTTGTATACATTGAGCACTGCTTCTTGATCATCCACCTTCATTGTCATTTTTCCCTCTCGGGCACGAATCACAGCATCACCTTGTGGCTAAGAAAGGTCGTCCCAATATGACTGGAACGTCCTTATCTGCCTCATAATCCAGGATGACAAAATCAGCTAGAAAAATAAATTAGCCAATTTGAACTAATATATCCTTAATCACCCCCTCAGGATAAGTAGTAGACGATCAGCTAACTGAAGTGAGACTGTTGTTGGCTTTGGGACCCAGTTGTCTGCACACAAATAATGGCATAAGATCGATGCTCGCCCCTAGATCACATAGGGCTCGACCAACTGCTATGTTGTAAACATGAATAGGAATAGTGAAACTACCTGGATCCTTTAATTTTTGTGGGAGTTTGTTCTGAACCTTGGACGTGTACTCTTCATTAAGTGCCATAGTTTCAAATTCATTGAGTTTCCTGTTTGATGACATTATGTCTTTGATGTACTTAGCATACTTTGGAATTCCTCGGAGCATGTCTACCAATGGAATACTGATATTAGTCTAACTGAGTATGCCCAAGAAATTTGTGAATGCAGAGTCCTGCAAAATTCTATTGCAACATTCGGGGGAAATGAGGTGGTGGTTTAGCAACAATCACGGTCTCTTTTCGTTCTACCTCCTTCTTAACTTCAACTGTTGGCTTAGCTTCTTTCTCTTTGTTAGAGCTAGACTATTTTGGCTTTTTTGGCAGTTCTTCCAGCTCCCTTCCATTTCTTAATGAAAGTTGCTTGCAATTGTTCCTTGGTTGCGATAACTGTTGCTCGGTAATGCTCCAAGTGGCCTTATATTTTGATTGTTAGCAAGTGTCCCATTTGTTTTTCGAAAGAGCATATGACACTGTCCTTGTTTTGCTGGAGAGTTGTAATCTTCTAGTTGAGATCAACAGCTAGTTGTTGTATCATTGCCTCTATTTTAGATGTTTCAGGCTGCTGCTGCTATGGTGGATTCTGCACTTGCTGATTATTACCCTGAGATTTTCTGCTACCTTGCCCACCTTGGTTACCGCCCCATGAGAAATTAGGGTGGTTCCCAAAGTTTGGTGGATATGTGTTGCCATATTGAGCATTCTGATTGAAGCCCCTATTCCGTTGACCCACAGAGCATGCAAACTCTAGGTTGGCCGAGCACACGCTACCTACAGGATCAGCTCCACCACACACATCACAGAATGAAACTATTTGCACTTGTTGAACCGGGGGTGGTACATGTGGCTTGCTCACTGAGCCAGTGCAATATCAAATGGTTGCTTAAAAAAATGCCGCATTGCCTCCATTTCAGCTTTCATAGTTGTCACTACATCCACTTCCAACTTTTCACCTAACTTGAGGGTTTTGCCTTTACCTGATTTATCTTGATAATGCTGACTACCTTCGGCAATTTTGTTAAGAATGATCTCTAGCTCCTCATACTACTTCTTTAGACTTGGTCTGCCACAATAACTATCCAGTAAATTTTTATTGTTTGATTGGAGCCCTTCAATAAAAATATGTCCTAATACCTCTTTTTATTGGCCATAGTGGGGGCAGCTTCTCAACAGTGTCTTGAACCTTTCCCATGCTTCACCTATCTCCTCTGATGAACTCTGACTAAACGATACTATCTCACCTCTGATCTTTGTAGTCTTGCAAGATGGGAAGAATCTGATAAAAAACTTCTTTGCCAGTTCATCCCAGGAGTTAATGGAGTTGGGCGGTTGGATCAATAGTTACTTCTTTGCTTCATCCAATAAAGTGAATGGGAACATAGTAAGCTGTATATATTCGTCCGACGCATCAACATATTTGTAAGTGTCGCTGATCTCCAAGAAATTCTGATGCAAGATTAAATATGAAGAACAAGAACAAAGATAAAAAGCTAGGCACTCGTTGATCTATCAAAACTATAAGTAGAAATTAGTCTACTTACCTACTTGATGAAGCCAAGGAGGACCTAAACTATACAAACAATCCTCAAGACAACTAGGACTTGTAAATTGTCTGATCAATGGAAAGGAACAAGCTCAATTTGATTATGCTCAAAAGGAACAAGTTTTCCAACATAAAGTAAGCTTAGTAAAAAGTTGCATTTTGTGTATTTCTAAAGGTGCTAAACGAAAATAATGACTAAGGCATGCTTATATAGGTGTAGATAAGCTGCCTATAATGTTAATGTAAAAGCCACAGGCTGGTTATATTTAAAGTGACCACGCAAGCCAATAAAGTGTCATTCACCTAACTAAGACTGTCTATGTAAAGTAACAAGTAGGAGCTCGTTGAGGTGCTCGTTGAAAGCACCCAATTTCTGCCCGAAATACTAAAGTATCCAACGCCCAAGAATGAGCTTGTTGAGGTGCTCGTCGAGCTCTCAAACTCTCGGCCTCAGCACTAAGCAAATGCCTCTCCTTCTCAAGAGCTAACCATTGTGCTTCTTGTCGCCTCTAACATGCTGTCGGCTATTTCCTCGTAAATTGTCTTGAAGGCACGAACATAGCTTGATAAGGCTGGACTGCATCATTCTCCCCTTCTTGAGAAGATTTCTTCCTCGAAATTGAGCCACCATCATCTCTCAAAGCGATACTACTTGCAACACAAGGAGTTAAGTCAGAAACATTGAAAATGTTAGAAACATTATACTCATCAGACAGGTCTATAACATAGGCATTATTGTTGATCTTTTGAAGCGCTTGGAATGGACCATCGCCTCTCGAGGCTAGCTTCCCCTTCCTTTGGCTCGGGAACCTCTCCTTTTAGAATTGCACCCAAACCCAATCACCTTTCTTCAAATCCCGCGTTTTCCGCTCCTTATTCTTCTTGGACGCCACTTTCTCATAAGCCTCCTCCAAGTTCTTCTTTACCTTTGCATGTAGCTCAAGCAATGCGGCTGCCGGACTTTCATCTTCAATACTAATAGCTGCATCTCTAGGCAAAGGAACAAGATCAAGTGGAATCAAGGGGTTAAAGACATAAACACATTCTAACGGAGTGATGATAGTCATCCTATGCACAGTTCTGTTAAAAGAAACTCCATAATAGGCAACCTATCAGTCCACGTCCCTGCCTTACCTTTGGTCATAGTTCTAAGAAGAGCTCCCAAGGTTCAGTTAACAACCTCAGTCTGACCGTCAGTCTGAGGGTGATGAGACGTAGAAAACAACAATTTGGTGCCAAGAGCACCTCACAAACACCTCCAGAAGTGACTCAAAAATTTCGAATCCCTATCAATAACAATAGTACGAGGCACACTATACAGTTTTAACATATTAGAATGAACAAGGAAGCAACATGTTGTGCGTCATCACATTTTTTGCATGGAATGAAATAACCATCTTAGAGAACCTATCAACAACAACATATATTCTATCACGACCACACCTAGAACGAGGCAGCCCCATCACAAAATCCATAAAGATATCTACCCAAGGACTAGTAGGGATGGGTAAGGGAGTGTACAAACCATGATTACTGGACCTAGACTTAGCCCATTTGCAGTCTAAACAAGCACCACAAACACACTCAACATCACGCCTCATCTCAGGCCAATGAAACTGCTCCCCTAGTGTATCCAAGGTCTTATCTACCCCAAAGTGACCCATCAAGCCCCCACAATATGCCTCATGCACCAGCAACTCACGCCATGAAGACTCGGGTATAAAAACTCTCCCCTTCCTAAAAAGGTACCCATCAAGTCATTGATACGTCTCTACTTGCTGCCCACTAGCTGTTGCATCACACACACTCTTAAGCTTAGGGTCATGCATATACATAGACATGATACTCTCAAAACCCACCAGCCTAGATGCTAAAGTAGTAGCCAAAGCAAACTTGCTAGAAGTGCATCAGCCGCTACATTCTCCTTCCCTTTTTTATAATGAATTACGTAAAGGAAACTCTCAATGAACTCAACCCATTTGGCATGCCTTTTGTTTAGCTTCTCTTGGCCCCTAAGTTGTTTGAGCGACTCATGATCTCTCCTAATGAAAAACTCCCTAGGCCATAAATATTGCTGCCAATGAGCTAGAGCTCTCACGAGGGCATATAACTCCTTGTCATACGTGGAGTAAATCAAGGCAGCCCCTTTCAACTTCTCACTAAAATAAGAAATAGGCTTCCCATCTTGCATTAGGACGCCACCTATCCCAACACCCGAGGCATCACACTCAATCTTAAATGCCTTGCTAAAGTCAGGCAATTGCAACAGTAGGGCAAAACTAAGCATGTGCTTCAACTTTTGGAAAGCCTTCTCTTGAGACTCCCACCACACAAATGGTTGATCTTTCTTTACTAACTCAGTAAGTGGTGCTGCTATGGTGCTAAACTCCCTTACAAAACGTCTATAGAAACTAGATAGACCATGGAAACTCCTAACTTGTGAGACACTAGTAGGAGTAGGCCAATCTCTAACAACCTCGACTTTAGACTCATCTACCTGAACACCATTAGCACAAACTACAAATCCCAGAAAGACAACTCTCTCCACACAAAAGGCACACTTTTTATAATTAGCATAGAGCTTTTCAGCCCTCAACACATTAAGTACTTGCCTTCAGTGATCAACATGGTCATCTACACTTTTGATATAAATCAGAATATCATCAAAGTAGAACACCACAAACTTATTAATGAACGGCTTAAGTATATGGTTCATTAGCCTCATAAACGTACTAGGTGCATTGGAGAGGCCAAAGGGCATCACCAACCATTCATATAGACCAAACTTGGTCTTGAATGTATTTTTACACTCATCACCCGGTTTCATATGAATTTGGTTGTAACCAGACCTAAGATCAATTTTAGAGAATACACTTGAACCACTTAACTCATCTAGCATGTCATCTAATCTAGGGATGGGATGACGATACTTTACCGTTATTTTGTTGACTACCCAACAATCAACACACATCCTCCATGTGCCGTCTTTCTTTGGAAAAAGGATCATGGGCACGACAGATAGGCTCCAACTCTCACGAACCAGCCCCTTAGTTAGCAGCTCATCCACTTGACGCTGAACCTCTTTGGTATCTTCCGGATTGCTCCGTCATAATATTCTTCAACAGATTTCAAGCCTTGTTTCAAGTCATATAACCTCTGAAGTTGCTATTGTTTATGATTTGGGTTGACATACTTCCGGGTCATTACTTGTTTCAATTCTTCCCAAGTTATGCGTGCGGGCTGATTCTGTCTGACTCTAGACCTCTTTTCGGCCTCCCACCAAGTAGAAGCATAGGATTCAAACGCAGCAATAGCATATGAAGCTTTTTTCTCCTCGGTTATGTCATTTATTTCAAATATCCTCTCAACTTGACGCCTCCACTCTAGAAACTTGTCAGGATCACTAGTTCCCTTGAATGCAGGAATAGTAACCTTCACACTATTCAAGCCACTCTCACGACCATTCTCACGACCACCACGGGATGGTTCAGGGTACACCCTTTAAGGATCAGCATATGCATCAAATTCAGGTTCTACGTTCCTTCCACCAAAGCCCCCAAAGCCCTTTCAAGGTCCACGGCCAAGCCCACGATTTCTCAAGTTGCCACGGCCCCCATATTTTTTTCTCACCCTCGGGTTTTGCTGCTTAATATCATCATCTTCGTACACTTAATGTTCAGGTTCTTCAACATCATGAGCTGCTTCGATTACCCCAGCGGGTTCTACAAGTCTCCGAGCTTGCATAAGTGGTGGTACATCATCTTGGGGAATGTCCAAGGCACTCGCATTTCGAGCAGCCCTTTCTCTCAACTCTTATTGACGAGCTACTTCAGTAAATTTTTCGGGTTTCATGGTGGAACCATCACTAGCTAGTTCTTTCCCCGGCATCCTTTTTAGCACTAGCTGATTTTTCCTTTTCAATATTCTCAATGCGGGTACTCATTGCCCTCATTTCAGCCAAGAGATCGGCCAATGTAATCTCGGGCACACCCCCAGACTTGTCTCCTTCTCCAGCCATGTTCCTGCAACCAAACAAAGACTAGAAAGTGCGCTAAGGTTAGTTAAATGCCTCTCTCGCTCACTTACTTTTGAATGACACTCGGGTTCACTCAAATTTTGGGTAAGATCACTCAAACTTGTCACAAATGGCTTCCTCGAATTGATCAAGTTCCTCAAGGACCTTTCATGTTCACAAACTCCACTAGTTCTCTTCGGGATGAGAATTTATGAGACTCTATAGGCAGACAGCTTTTAAAGTGAGCACGAGAAGCCAAAGAAATTACTACAATAGTTGGAAATTCTGAATTTTAGCACGAAATCCTACAAGCTCAAAAATTAGTAATTAGCTTAAGTAGAAGAATTACTTAAGAATTACTAATTAGAAGTAGTGTTCACAAAGAAATAAGGAAATTCTAAGAAAAATCTGATTTACTATCCTTAATTAGGCGCCTAAAACAATCCTTTATAGAGTAAAACAAGTTTTCCCTCTTTTCCCTTGCTTTCCAACTCAAATTTGGAGAATTTTTACCAATTTTTCCTACACTACACACGCCTAAAGCTTGCTGAAATTCTCCTTGCTTAAGCGTGTAATAGTTCTCTCCTAAAACCTAAGGAAAACTAATTTCTTATATGAAAAGTGGGTAAACTTCTCCTTTTTGAATTGAAAGTTGTTTCCCTCTTGATTTAGGCTTAGCGTTTTATACTTTACCCTCTACAATGCAGCGCCTCTCTCCTCTATTCAAGCTCAAATTTCAGCAATCAATTCTTACAAACTAACGTGTAGAGGTCAAATAATTTTGAGAACAATCAGCCCCTATGTGAATTTATTCAAGAACAACAAGTTGTTGTCCAAGAACTTCAAGAAATCAAGGCAAATTCGTTCAAGATTAGCCCTTTACATGCCCAATCCTTCAAGACTTGCTGCACTACAAGGTTATTAAGACTTGCCTTCAAGAATATTCAAGAATCAAAGCAAGAACAATGGGAAAACTCTATCTTTCACGTCAAAAATCAAGAAATCTTCCAAGAACTAACTAGGATTTCAACAATCAATCAAGAACACTTCTTTTTTGAATTTCCTAAAACCCTAGGTATGCAACAACAACTCCACACAGCTGAATCTTCCCTTTTCATGTTTTCTTCTTTTTTTTTTAAATAAAAAATAAAAAATCAAAGAAACTAAACTAAGAACCCTAATTCCTAAGGCACGAAGAACAGGATTGGAGTTGTAGATACAAACCCTTTCCAAGCTCTGATTACCAACTACAACTATTTCTACCAAATGCTTAAGTTGATAGTAGAGGCGCAACCCAACTCCTATATAGCTCTCTCTCGGCAGGCACGGCTTAACACGGGCCGTGTGCTGGATCGAATCCGGTCAACGCCATGGCCAACCTAAGACATATCCCTTTCTCAAGGATGGACCCAATTTTTGGCCTACATCATTCCCCTTTTCTTTTGGAAAGGTTCATCCTCGGACTTGCGTATGGTGTAAGTGGGATTCAACCTGGGACCAGCTCTGATACCAAAACTTAAGAGAGAACTGCAACCATTTCTACCAAAAGCTTAAGCTGCCCAACTCCTATATAGGCCTCTCTCAACAAGCACAACTTAACACGGGCTACGTGCTGGATCGTACCCGGTCCACGCCCCTACCATGGCCTACCCGAGAGATATCCCTTTTTATGGGTGGACCCACTTTTGGGCCTACATCAAATTCTGAATGTGCTGTTGAGGATCTTCATGTGATAACCCCGCAAACTGACTATTAGATTAGAAAAGTTGGATTGTACCCTCTTTCAGCTCAAATTTGCCAGTGATGGTGGGCCTCACAATAGCTTTGGGCATGTTATCAAGAGTGGGTCTGGCCACTTCCAGTATAGCGTGGTTTTGATTTTCAACCATCTCTCCAGGTTCAGGAATAAAGGCTTTCAATAACTTTGCTTTGAGTTTGGCCTCCTTCGTTAGCCTATGAAAAGTTTTTCAGGTTCAGGTTCAAAAGTGTAGAGTTTATTGTCACTCTTGCTCCTTCGCATTTAAGATAAAACCTGAAACACCAAAAGACAACTAAAATAAAACTTCATCTTGATTAATGAAACGACCTCGATCAGTCATTTCCGAAGCTAGTACTCCGATTGGCGTACCGATAATTTTAAAATATTCGTAATGTCCATTAGGACCTGTTTGTAAAATTTGAGCTAAATCAGACTTCGTTTGGTAGGCATCGGAAGAAGGTTTCAGTTTTTTATTGGCAATAAATATTAAAAAGAGATTTTCGAGCTCGGTTTTACCGAATGAGCTCCGATTCGAAATCCGAAAGCGCCGTTAGGTTCGTATGATTATTTGTGATTTTTGTAAACTTTCGAAAGTGAATTTCGATGTTGTTCGGCTAGTTTCCGCTAAAATGCCGAAAGTTAAATAATTTGATTTTTTCTATTTAACTTTGCATATTGAGTTTTGGGAGTCCGATTTGAAATCCGACTTCGCGAATATGTTACATATTTTTTGTATAACTTGTATGCAAAAGTTGGAATTATTTCGAATATCGTAGGGTACCATTTTAATTTTTACCGTGCCAGCGAATTTTAAAGGAAAAAAAGAAAAAAAAAAAGAGAAAGGACAAAAGTTGATGGGCGGCTGATGGATAAGCTTATATAAAGCTCACCTATGAGCTTAAATTGAAGAGAATGAACAGAAACAAAAGAACGAACATGAACAGAGAAAGGAGAATGACGCAGTAGAGGGAAAATATCAGAAAATGAGAAAAGAGGCCGGAGAAAAGTAGAATTTTCACCCTGGAACATTCAAGTAATGATCCTAATATATTATTTGAGTTTATTACGTGTGTTTGAATATATTTTAACGGTAAAACTTGGAATATTAGACATCGTTTTAATAAGTTCAATTAATAATTTAAAGGGTCCATTGGACCCCGTTAATAAAATTGATTATATATTCGTACTCAGTGAGTTATGGGCAACATATAATGTAATTTATTTGGGGTTTGGTTATATGACCTTAAACCCTGTATATAGGCCTGGCCTGCGTATTGCGTATGCGAATAGGGCATCAGGTTCCTAACTGGATTGCCCTAAGACGTAAGGAATGAAGCCGTTAGCCTTATGTGATATATTTTTCTGCTTATTGAACACAGTGGGATCGTCTGACAATGAATCTAAAGGACAAAGCGGTTATTGAGTGGCTGTGCTGACCTTGTAACAAGGTAAGTGTTTACATCCATTTCTTTGGAGGCACCTGGCCTCATGGATTTTCTACCACGTATTCCTTACGTGTGTAGCTGCCGATAGGCGTACTCATTACGCCTTAGCTTTGGATTTACATTGTATATTATATGTTATGTCCTATTGTTGGTATTGCATTGAGGATCTGAGCATTGTACCCTGGCTGTGAGTTGGCATCTACTTCCCGGCTGTCGATGCCTTGTTTGTTGTTTGTTTCTTGTCTATCTATTTCGTTTCGGCAGGTTCGCTCCAAGATTGAGTTCGTCACGTTGTGAAGGAGCGAAGATGACTTCAGCTGTCAGGGTGAGCCAGCTTTATTCCGGATGGCCACCAGTTTATGGTTTATGATTTCAGTTGCATTTTGCTCCCTTCAAGAGGTATCTGTTTTCTTTTGTACTCTTAGATGTCTGGTCTGGATAGCCCTAAACTTAGTATGTTGGGTAGTTAGCTGTAATTTTTTTTGTACAGCTTAGAGGTATCAGTATGTTTGTGCTTTTTTTTAAAAAAGTCTTGTCTTTATTTATGAACTATTATATTTATTTTCCTAATTTAATTGGTAAGGGTTCACCCGACGGGTCTAGGGGAGGATGTCGGGTGCCCGCACGGCCTAACTGGATTCTGGGTCGTGTCAGTTGGTATCAGAGCCCGGTTTAGAGTCTATCCAGACTATGACAGTGTCTAGTAGAGTCTCGCTGATGGGTACGTAGACGTCCGTACTTATCTACGAGAGGCTATGATGGCATTTAGGAAGTTTCACTTCCTTCATTTCTGATCGTGCGTCGGCCTAGGATGCAAAAGTACTTTTGTTAATTCCTTCGTGGTAATTGTGAACCCTCTTTCGACAAATCAGCAAACAGTATGAGTTCAAGACAAAGCAATCTAGGCAAGGGCTAGCACTTACGATGCCCCGAGAGTTTTTGATCGTGCTGACGATATAGTTACGGAGGTTCCAGCTGTACGAGCTCGCGATGGGCAAGAGAGTAGGGCCTTGTGGTTCCCTTGGCTCTCTACGATGTTTTTACGAGAATTTTGGCGACGCAGATACCGCAAAAACCTATTATTCGCTAGGCAGCTTATCGGGTTGCCGCAGATGGAGACGTTCGATCTCAGGGAGCTCTTTTTCTGGTTCTTAATATTGCTACAGTATATTATATTCCGGAGGTAGTATGTGTTGTACCTCTAATTGTTCAGGTTGGTTAGCCAGCTGAGGTATCGGTTCGATCCGAGTGCCCAAAGAGGTTGCATTATTTTACGCGGTTGAACTTTCCGATATTCTTAAGCATTGCATCAGATAAACCTCGTGATTCTTTTTAAAAAATAAAATGATGTCAGCATATCCTTCAGGATGTTGGTTATCTCGAACAATATGCTGTGTATTATTCTGCTTTCCAGTTTCAGGGGTCCAGCGTTGAATTGATGGACGGCTCTCTTATTAGCTAGCTTGGTTCCATTATTCTTCTAGATTCGTGGAAAGTTCCTTTCGAGTAGCGAACGAGATGAAAAGTGTTTCCAGTTTAGTAGATTAGACAGGGTAGCCTGTCGGTTAGTCTGTTGGTTTCAGAATATGAGATTGAATTCTCTAAAATGGCTGAATATGCATTTGAACTAGTCCATGAGCCTTTCGAGAGATTCAAAGATTTATTGGTGACCTTTCCTTTTCCTTGAAGATCCCAGACGGCTCGAGAGATTGAGGTCGGGATTTTATTTGATGTTGTTGTTGATATTGCCCGAAGGTTCGAGGCATACCATAAGTTAGAGCGGGAAAGCAAGAGATCCCATGGCCCTGGTGGGCAACCATGGTACCTCCTTTGGAGGTAAGAGTTCTGATTATTTTTGGAGGTCACCTTCCCAGGTTATCTTAGCTTGTGGCGCGTGATTCTCATAGTGCGCAAGTAGTCCTTCAAGATCAGAGTCAGTTTTCTCTTCGTAGCTATCAATAATCTGTCCAGTTTCCATTTTTAGCGAAAAAGGTGCTATCATTGTCGTGAGTTTGGTTATCCTTTGGGGAGTTTTCTCTTACTCCAGCAATCATTGTCGTGAGTTTGGTTATCCTTTGGGGAGTTTTCCCTTACTCCAGCAAGTAGACAGTCGTCTTTTCTCTTGTCATCAGTCATCTGCACAGTCGCAGCATTTAGATCTTAATCAACCAGAGATATGCCCTCATTCGATAGAGGTCGAGAGCGTGGTGGTAGTGGTTCTTCTAGAAGTAATTATCAGAGTAGCGGGTCGGCTCAGCCGTAGAGGCAGTTCTAAGAACTACCAGTCTGGCAGGACGTTGAGGTATTTGATGTAGTACACCCATGTATTTCTTCTGCCCTTATATGTGAGTAAGATTTGATTCTTCCGATCGATCTGGAGATGGTCTGTTATATCATGTTCCACGGTTTCCTTGGATATTGTCGTAATTAAAAATCGGTTGCGGTAGAGGGGTGAGTTTCTGATACGATTTATTCCTGGCATTTATGAGACCCTACTAGTTGATCTGCTTTAAATGTGAGAGATTTGTAAGTGAGTATCGATATTGTTGCCTGGAATTTTGTTGTGCCTCATTCTGTTATTATGTCAAGTCATTTTACCTCTCTCCTCGAAAATCAGTGTTGGTAGGATGATGGGATTCTTATTCGTCACCATCAGGAAATGTCGTTGTTTCTTCCGGTGTAAAGTGGTTAGTAAGTAATGCTCGATCTATGTGTCTCCTCTTGGTTCGAGATTCTAGTAGAGTCATTCTATGAGCTTGTCTTAGTTATAAAAGGGTATTTTGGTAAATTGTCAGAGTTTCCTTCTTATTGGGAGGTTAAATTGGTATGGATGTTTTTCCATAAAGTTTATTTAATGTCTATTTCTTCAATTGCGATTCTTTTGCTAGCCTGACTCGGAAGTAGTCTAGCTTTGGTAGCCAAGAAAATAAGAAGATGAACTTCCTGAAGCTCTAATTATTTCTATCCTCGATCCATTTCCATTTCTTCTTCGTCCGGCACTAGTGAGCTTGGGCGATTGGTAGCCACTTGTGACGTTCCCTGTGTTGAGCCAGAGTACGTGTTATTGTAGCAGGGTAAGAATATTATTGTTTCGGATATCAGCTTATCCGGGTATCCATTCCTATGTATAGTATAGTGCTGGTTCTGTTTTTGCGGATCATCCAGTTTCAGGGGAAACTCTTCCGAAATTTTTATATAGAAGTACCATCCATCAGGCGGTGGTGTTTACGGCAAAGGTATGGAGTTGTGAACTCGAGAGTTGCAGCTGTTTGGCAACTCGAAAGGGTAGTTGGTAGCTTAGGTCTGCCTACATTCAGCTTTTAGCTAAATCTTCTTTAGTCCAGCAGACTGTGCGAGGATGGTTATTCCTATTCAAATGGCTGCATGAGTTTGTGCTTTAAGTGGAGGAGTCTTCCTCCAAATACTGAATGGTAATATTAAATCTCTGAGGTGTTGCAGAGTGCGTTCGTAAAAATAATATTGCTTGTATCAAATCTTCTATAGTATGTAGTGACAAGATACTTCAAAAGCTTCCCGCTATTGCATCAAGCGTGAGCTAATTTTTAGTTCCATCGACCTGTTCTATATCGAAAGGTGTATCGAAGAGGTGATTTATCAGAGGAATCATGATTATCCATCGGGAGTTTCGTGTATATTTGCTTCAAAAATGTAGAACTCTCTTCTCGTGATCGAGGAAGGGTCAGCTTAGTCCGAATAAGTTGGGCAATGATGTTATCATATTATCCAGCTATGTTTTTATCCGAGAGTTCGATATGCGTGTTATAATTCTGATCCTGTAATCAGGAAATAATGCCCGTGGAGTAGCTCATGAAGGTCATGCAAGTTATCTTGTTATCTGCGTGAATCTTGCTTTGGACTTAGGCTCGTTCGAGGACGAACGAGAGTATAAGTGGAGGAGAATGAAACGACCTCGATCAGTCGTTTCGGAAGTTAGGACTCCGATTGGCGTACCGATAATTTTAAAATATACGTAATGTCCATTAGGACCTGTCTGTAAAATTTGAGCTAAATCAGACTTCGTTTGGTAGGCATCAGAAGAAGGTTTCAGTATTTTATTGGCAATAAATATTAAAAAGAGATTTTCGAGCTCGGTTTTGCCGAATGAGCTCCAATTCGAAATCCGAAAGCGCCGTTAGGTTCGTATGATTATTTGTGATTTTTGTAATTTCGAAAGTGTATTTCGATGTTGTTCGGCTAGTTTCCGCTAAAATACCGAAAGTTAAATAATTTGACTTTTTCTATTTAACTTTGCATATTGAGTTTTGGGAGTCCGATTTGAAATCCGACTTCGCGAGTATGTTACATATTTTTTGTATAACTTGTATACAAAAGTTGGAATTATTTCGAATATCGTAGGGTACCGTTTTAATTTTTACCGTGCCAGCGAATTGTAAAGGAAAAAAAGAAAAAAAAAAGAGAAAAGGACAAAAGTTGATGGGCGGCTGATGGATAAGCTTATATAAAGCTCACCTATGAGCTTAAATTGAAGAGAATGAACAGAAACAAAAGAACGAACATGAACAGAGAAAGGAGAATGACGCAGTAGAGGGAAAATACCAGAAAATGGGAAAAGAGGCCGGAGAAAATTAGAATTTTCACCCTGGAACATTCAGGTAATGATCCTAATATATTATTTGAGTTTATTACGTGTGTTTGAATATATTTTAACGGTAAAACTTGGAATATTAGACATCATTTTAATAAGTTCAATTAATAATTTAAAGGGTCAATTGGACCCCGTTAATGAAATTGATTATATATTCGTACTCAGTGAGTTATGGGCAACATATAAATGTAATTTATTTGGGGTTTGGTTATGTGACCTTAAACCCTGTATATAGGCCTGGCCTGCGTATTGCGTATGCGAATAGGGCATCAGGTTCCTAACTGGATTGCCCTAAGACGTAAGGAATGAAGCCGTTAGCCTTATGTGATATATTTTTCTGCTTATTGAACACAGTGGGATCGTCTGGCAATGAATCTAAAGGACAAAGCGGTTATTGAGTGGCTGTGCTGACCTTGTAACAAGGTAAGTGTTTACATCCATTTCTTTGGAGGCACCTGGCCTCATGGATTTTCTACCACGTATTCCTTACGTGTGTAGCTGCCGATAGGCGTACTCATTACGCCTTAGCTTTGGATTTACATTGTATATTATATGTTATGTCCTATTGTTGGTATTGCATTGAGGATCTGAGCATTGTACCCTGGCTGTGAGTTGGCATCTACTTCCCGGATGTCGATGAGAGTCCCGTGCCGGTGAAGGATTATTGTTGCATCACATTGGATTCATATGTCATTCATAAGCGGTCCATTGCATCATATTGAGGGTAGGAGGATTCCACCCTCGGAGCAGGAGGATTCCGCTCCATTGCATCATATTGAGGGTAGGAGGATTCCGCCCTCGGAGCAGGAGGATTCCGCTCCATTGCATCATATTGAGGGTAGGAGGATTCCGCCCTCGAAGCAGGAGGATTCCGCTCCATTGGATCATATTGAGGGTAGGAGGATTCCGCCCTCGGAGCAGGAGGATTCCGCTCCATCTATTTGGCACATATGACACCATTGCATCATACTGCATTCATCCCATTTCATTGCACCGCGTGCTGACTATTGTGTGACTATCTTGTTGTGTTTTATATATGCGGTATGTATACCATGTTGTGAACGTATCTTAGTTTGCCTATATATTTCTGGCTCGTATCCCGGGTTGCACGTCGCGACAATATAAATACATGGATCGGATCTGGTTGCACGCCGCAACAGTATAAATATACGAATCGGGTTGCACGCCGCAACAATATAAATATACGGATCGAGTTGCACGCCACGACAGTATGAATGTATGGATCGGGTTGCACGCCGCAACAGAATGTATTTCTGATTGTCGACATGTTCAGGATATCTATATGTTCTGTCTACCTTATGTCCCTGGCTGTTTATGATTCCATACGTATTTTCAGTTATTATTTGCCTTTGCCTGTTTATAGTTCAAATAAGATGGATTTAGTTTATCTGTTTTTCTTCTCCCTGGCTAGCTATCCTATTCTTTGAGGTGGCTAGTCTGCCCCACTTATTGAGTCCTTTTGACTCACTCTTGTTTGTTGTTTGTTTCTTGTCTATCTATTTCGTTTCGGCAGGTTCGCTCCAAGATTGAGTTCGTCACGTTGTGAAGGAGCGAAGATGACTTCAGCTGTCAGGGTGAGCCAGCTTTATTCCGGATGGCCACCAGTTTATGGTTTATGATTTCAGTTGCATTTTGCTCCCTTCAAGAGGTATCTGTTTTCTTTTGTACTCTTAGATGTCTGGTCTGGATAGCCCTAAACTTAGTATGTTGGGTAGTTAGCTGTAATTTTTTTTGTACAACTTAGAGGTATCAGTATGTTTGTACTTTTTTTAAAAAAAGTCTTGTCTTTATTTATGAACTATTATATTTATTTTCCTAATTTAATTGGTAAGGGTTCGCCCGACGGGTCTAGGGGAGGATGTCGGGTGCCCGCACGGCCTAACCGGATTCTGGGTCGTGTCAATTAATTAATAAATAAAATCTAATCTAGAAACTAATTAATTCTTAGTCCTCGAAAATGGCGCCAAAAACTTCTCGTTCCAAACGCACACGCAAGTATACGCGGTCAATCAAGTAATAAAGTGATAAGCGAGTATCGTTTCCATGAGGAAAATTGATTTATTATTAACTAGACAAACTTGATTTCATGTACCGTTCAAGAGAGTTCAACCAAATTTTGAATGTTTTTTTAATTATAATTAATTAACAAAAAGTCAATGAAGTAACAATTGAATGCAACATGATTTCAAGAGTTTTAGATATTATTGAGATGAAATATTCCAGGATCATGGGATATTCACCAATCAGTTGCACACTTCCGCTAATTGAACTAAGTTTATTTATCTGGGTTGCTAATCATAGGGTTGATTTTACTTACTGGACTCTATCGGTACCCTGCTCGCCTATTCAAGCCAACTTAACGCCTATATGTCTATGGAATTAGAGTTAACAAGAATGCATGTAGTACTCTTGTATATTGACAAAGCGTGACTGTTAGGTATATTTTTATAACCATTCCGCGATGCCCAGGTTTAGGAACATGCTCTATTCAATTCTATTGCGACCTACGGTTTCCGCTTTATAATTCAACCTTAAGTTCGTAGATAGTACTAAACAACTGGCTAGGAAATCAATTAATTAAGAGCAGAATAAATAAACAACCTAATATGATAAATTCAATCAAATTCAGAGTACAGCTTTCATGGTTAACCCATAACCCTAGAATAATAGTGTTTACCTACTCATAGTCATGGTAGCTTTCTCACAAAATAATCCAAAAATCATGAAACAATAAATATGAAAGAAGAAATTACAAATCAATTGATGAATCGTGATTACTCTTGCCTCAACTAGAGTTCTCTCCTCCAAAAGTACGTAAGAAGCTCTCAAAATACGTTTAAAAAGGTTTATATATGAAATACAATAGGTGAGAAACGTCCTTAGCTTCACCAAACTTTTCTGGGATAGCTCCTCAGCGCACACAGCCGAGCATGCCTCGTGATCATGGCTGTATGCGTTGCTGCTCCTTTTTTCCTTGAATTTTTGCTCTTCCCAGGGCATACAACCAAGCATGGAAAGTTGTATGCGCTGCTACTTCCTTGCCTTTGTACCAATTGCTAAGTATGGAAAGTTGTATGCGCTATTACTTTCTTGCCTTTGTACCAATTAAGCTCCAATTTTCTTCATTTTATTCCTACAATATTCAAATTCATCAAATAAGCAATATATCTCGTTTCGATCATTGTTGGGCACATAATATCATGAAAATAAAGCAAAAGCGATAAGAAATTAACGCTAGAACACAAGACATATGTCCAACATCAGTCACCATATCTTATTGAAAAATACCAAATCTAAACAAAAATTACTAGATCTATATAAGAAAGCACTAGATTTGAATAGAAATCACAAAATACAGTACGAAAATATTTAAATATAGAATATATCAATAGAAAATCTTCAAATCTTGAGTATTTGAGTTAAAAAAATTCCTAATTGGCCTATATATCAATAGGTTTACTACATAAACATAATCTTTAGCGCTTACCCATAACTCCATCCAATTTGATTAGTAGGCCTCTAAGATAGCTTATTTGTTTGTGATTGAGTAAATTCACTTGGAACGTGAAGATCAACACAATGTGGCTCGGAAGGGCATTAATTCATCATCGTTTTTCAGTATGAACATAAAATTCTAGCAACCTTACGGACATTTCAAGCTTAAAAATTCTCTCAATGGGTCATCGTCGTATATATTCCATTCCCAATATATTGGCACACCTTGACTAGTAAATGAGTATGGATACCCACCAAAATCAAAATCCTTTTCATTGTTGGATTAACATTCACTTTCTAATACAAAATACCAACAAACCTTTCGTATGAAATAAAAGTTCGCACATGAAAATTACTTCCAAGTGGTAAGCTATATCTGACAAAATTATTGCCTTCATGCAACACTTTGCCTTCAAATAAACTGACAGCTTTAATTTTTTTAGGTTGGCCATGATTAGTAAAAAGTGGTTTGAGAAGTTTAGCATGAATCATATGCTCATATATAGGAGAAAAAGCAGTGTGTTGGTTACAAGATACGAAATGTGTGGCTTCAGTTTATGTATATAACTCGGCAGATTTTCTGCTAAGTTATAAAATGACACAACTACTGCCACTCGAGGTTCTTCCTACCAAGTAGTAATTTTGCAATGCTTTTTTAAAAAATGGCTCTTTCTTAGTTATTATTTGTAGAACCGGCCTTTCTTAAAAGGAAGCAATCATTTTAATTTTTAGTTTTTTAGTTGACGCTCCATTAACTGGCGCCATCTGAACCATTAATATGACTCGATGGTAATAGTGCTAAGTTACCCATTTTTATTATAATTTATTTGTTGTGCTACTGCTTTCTGTTGGCTTTATAGCAACTTGACCCATTTCGTCGGCAGATTCTTTGCGACGCATCTTCGTGATGGGATATATACAATTAACCATGTGTTTAGATATAGTATGTATTATAACAATGACATGGTTATAAGTATAAGTGGGAGATTGTTGGGATATACTAATAACCATGCGGTTTTAGTTGGATTATTTCTAGTTCAATAATTGGTTATTTATTTATTAAATATAATAAATTATTATTTATTTATATCAATTGTGTCATGTGTGTCCTATTATTTATATAGTAGTTGATTTAGTATGTAGAGCCAAGCTTATACACGGAAGATTAAATCATCGGTTCTTATAAATAATAAAGTAATATTCACAATCTAAGATGGAAATTGGACAAAGCCATCGGTATGATTGTAGTACAAGATTATATATAATTTATCTTGATTATGGGAATGGTATAGTTCCAACTTCTTGTGCTAGTGCGCTCTGTGTGCATTGAACGGACCAAGTAGAGATAAGTATTTTTATACAGACTATATAAAATAAACTCTCTAGCTCATCAAATATACTTGTACTCTTAATCTTGATATAGCTATTATTAGTGGTGTATATTATTCATTGTCTTGATTTATCAATAGGTGAGGTCCAGAGTATTTGGGTCAAATAATTCTTGATAAGTTGGATAATGATAATATGCATTTGCGAAGTGATAGCTAGTTGATAGAATCCACGTCTCGGTATAGAGATTGATGACACCCCTTTATGAAAGCTTATAGGTTTCTATGTGTAAATCTGGCCAGTGGATTTTGTATCCGGCACATGGAATAAGTTAAGCGGAAGTCTAAAGGATATTCATTTAGTCAATATATTAAACTGTCAGTAATTTGATATTATTGATTGGTGTCTGTAATCTTAACGTGGGGAGTTAAATAAGATTTGATGGAAGAATTCAAAATTCAACTGAGGAGTGAAATTACGAATTTCTAGTGGAAATAATTTGTAATTTATTATGGAAAGGTTAACTCTAGAGAAAAAGAATTAATTCCATAATTGGAAGCCTCATTAATTAATTCTGTGGTCCCTGTTGTGACCGAATCCAATTAGGACTAGGAGAGAGGTTTCTTGGTAGAAAAGAATCCTACACAGTTTTCGAAAAGGGTTTTACCCTAAAAACTATATAAAGGGGATTCTTTGCCAAAAGGTAAAAACACAAGAAAACACAAAAACTCTAAATAGTTTTTTCTCTCTCTAAAACACTTGTTCCACCCCAGTGATTATTAGTCTGGGTATTGTTCGGGCACAGGACAGAAGATCGTGGAACTGGAGGACGACCCCGTAGATGATCCTGTTCGTGATTGAAGATTAGCTTCGCGGTTGAAGTCACGCTTCAAGAGGCATTCCGTTTTATGTTTATGTAAAACTGAATTGTCTGCTAGTTTGTCTAGATTACATGTGGGTTCATGATCCTGGAATTGCTTCCGCTGCGTTTATATTCCTTCAATTGGTATCAGAGCCTGCTCACATCTAACTAGATAGCTAGGGTTTCATGAAAGCGTGTTAATTGCCCAGCTTTAAGCATATGAAAGCATGATTAAAATAATAACCACATACAAAGTTTGATATCATGGCGTTTGGTGGCGTTTGATAGAAATCGTAAACTTGCGGTGATTTGCTAGATTTAATACGTATGCGGTAATTAGCAGAAAATTTCCTTGGTGATTGCGCGTGACTCTTTTGGTTGAATGGATGAAATTCCATTAAAAGGAGTTGTTAAAGGAGTGGGCTGATGGTAGGACTCTACTAAGGACAAAAAGATACTGCTACGTTTTCTATTTTGTGCCAAAAGAAAAGACTCGTTCTTGTTTTTCAAGTTAGTTGCACATGGGTATTTGGCTGGTTATCAAGTTATTTTTATAGTTGACTTGATAAGTGCCTATTCCTTTTTCTTTAATTGGCGGCGTGGGATGGCAATTGGATTGCTGTTGTGAAATAAAAGCTGTAAAGTAAATAAAACAGAGAAACTGTATAGAGAGAGACTGATATCTTATTTCATTTCAAACTGATGTACATAATAAACTGAAATGACTTCCTATTTATAGAAGAAAAGAAGCTGCTATATGAGCTACTTGTAAGCTATCTGCTTGTAAGCTACTTGTAAGCTGCTTGTAAGCTGCTTGTAGATCAAGCTTCTTCAGGAAGCTATGGGAGTAATGGACATCCACAATACAACATATTCATAACACTCCCCCTTGGATGTTTATTAATAGATAATGTGCCTCGTTAAAACCTTACTAAGAAAAAACCCTGTGGGAAAAAAGTCTTAGTGAAGGAAAAAGAATACACTTGTCTTGTAATACGCACTATCAGTTACCTCATCAAAAACCTTACCAGGAAAACTCAGTGGGAAAAAAATCATGGTTAAGGGAAAAGAGTGCAACGCGTATTTTACTCCCCCTAATGAAAACTTCGATCAAGGTGCCTCAGTTTTCTCATTCCAATCTTGTATACCATTTTCTCAAAAGTTGCAGGCAGTAAAGATTTGGTGAAAAAATCTGCCAAATTATCACACGAACATATTTGTTGCACGTCAATTTCACCATCCTTTTGGAGATCATGTGTGAAGAAGAACTTTGGTGAAATGTGCTTTGTTCTATCTCCTTTTATAAATCCTTCCTTCAATTGGTTTATGCATGATGTATTGTCCTCATATAAGATCGTGGGTATTTTGGTATCACACTTAAGACCACATCTTTCTCGAATGAAATGTATCACTGATCTCAACCATACGCATTCCCTACTTGCTTCATCAATAGCTATTAATTCAGCATGATTTGGAGAAGTAGCACACATTGATTGTTTAGTAGATCGCCATGATATGGCAGTACCTCCACATGTGAAGAGGTAACCAGTTTGAGATCGACCCCTATGTGGGTCAGATAAATACCCTGCATCTGCATAACCAACGAGATCTACACCATATTTGTTAGAATAAAACAAACCCATATCAACAGATCCTTTTAGATATCTCAATACCTGTTTGATACCTTTCCAATGTCGATGTGTAGGAGCAGAACTAAATCTTGCTAAAACATTAACAGAAAATGCTATATCAGGTCTTTTAGAGTTAGCAAGATACATAAGTGCACCAATTGCACTTAGATATGGTACTTCAGGACCAAGGAGTTCCTCATCCTCTTCTTGAGGCCGGAACGGATCTTTATCCACTTCAAGGGATCGAACAATCATTGGAGTACTTAATGGATGTGCTTTATCCATGCAAAATCGTTTTAAGACCTTTTCTGTATAGGCAGATTGATGAATAAAGATTCCGTCTACTAAATGTTCAATTTGTAGACCAAGATAAAGTTTTGTCTTTCCGAGATCTTTCATCTCAAATTCTTTCTTTAAATAATCAATTGCCTTTTGGAGCTCTTCTGGAGTTCCAATGAGATTTATGTTATCAACATAAATAGCAAGTATAACAAACTGTGATGTTGTTTTCTTTATGAATATACATGGACATTTGACATCATTTATATAACCTTCCTTCATCAAGTACTCACTAAGGCGATTGTACCACATGCGCCCTGATTGTTTTAAACCATACAAAGATCTTTGTAATCTGATTGAGTACATTTCCCGAGACTTTGTATATGCTTCAGGCATTTTAAATCCTTCAGGGATTTTCATATAAATTTCATTATCAAGTGAGCCATATAGGTATGCTGTAACTACATCCATTAGGTGTATTTCAAGTTTTTCATGTACAGCTAAACTGATGAGATATCGAAATGTTATCCCATCCATAACAGGTGAATATGTTTCTTCATAATCGACACCAGGTCTTTGTGAGAATCCTTGTGCAACAAGGCATGCTTTATATCGTATGATTTCATCTTTCTCATTTCGTTTACGCACAAAGACCCATTTAAAGCTAACTGGTTTTACACCATTAGGTGTTTGGACTACAGGTCCAAAAACATCACGTTTGGCAAGTGAGCTCAATTCTGCTTGAATTACCTCTTGCCATTTTGGCCAATCACTTCTTTGTCGACATTTTTGAATAGATTGAGGTTCAAAATCCTCATTATCTTGCATAATATTAAGTGCAACACTATATGCAAAAACATCATCCACCTCTATTTCTGATCGATTCAAATTTATTCCATCACCAGTGGAATTTATTAAATATTCCTCACTCACTTGAGTCTCAGGTTCATTAATTTCTTCAGAAAATTCAGAATTAATAAGATCTTGGTTCTCTTCAAGAGATTCATTCATAGTGTCATCCTGATCATTTGTTATTTTCCTTTTTCTAGGATTTCGATCTTTGGAACCCAGTGGTCTACCACGCTTCAGGCGTGCTTTCGTTTCACTGGCTATGACACTATTAGATGGTCCTGCTGGGATATCCATCCGAATTGGCACATTCTCTGTAGGGATATGTGATTTAGTAATTCTTTTCAAATCAGTAAATGCGTCAGGCATTTGATTTGCTATATTTTGAAAATGAACCATCTTCTGGATCTCTTGTTCACATGTGGGGGTACGTGGATCAAAATGAGATAATGATGGAACTTTCCACACAATTTCTCTATTTATTTCCTTTTTCTCTCCCCCTAATTGTTTGAAAGTTGTCTCATCAAATCGACAATCTGCAAATCGAGCAGTGAATAAATCTCCCGTCAATGGCTCAAGATACCGAATAATAGAGGGTGACTCAAACCCAACATATATTCCCAGCCTTCTCTGGGGTCCCATCTTAGTGTGCTGTGGTGGTGGTGCTACTGGCACATATACAGCACATTCAAATATTCGTAGATGAGAAATATTCGGTTCATGGCCAAAAACTAATTGTGACGGGGAAAATTTATGATAATGTGTCGGTCTGAGACGAACAAGTGATGCTGCATGTAAAGTAGCATGACCCCAAGCAGTAGTTGGCAATTTTATTTTTATTAATAGCGGTCTTACTATCAATTGCAGTCGTTTAATAAATGACTCTGCAAGGCCATTTTGAGTATGAACATAAGCTACAGGAAGTTCATCTCTTATTCCGACCGATAAACAATAATCATTAAAAGCTTGGGATGAAAATTCTGCAGCATTATCAAGGCGAATAGTTTTAATAGGATTATCAGGGAATTGTGCCTTTAATCGAATTATTTGTGCCAACAATTTCGCAAACGCCAGGTTGCGAGATGATAATAGACACACATGAGACCATCTTGAAGATGCATCAATTAGGACCATAAAATATCTAAACAATCCACAAGGTGGATGAATAGGTCCACATATATCCCCATGGATACTTTCTAAAAACGTAGGAGATTCAATCCCAACCTTTGTTGGTAATGGTCTAGTGATTAACTTTCCCTGATAACAAGCAGTACAAGAAAATTCATTACTTTTAAGAATCTTCAGGTTCTTAAGTGAATGCCCACTTGAATTTTCAATGACTCGCCTCATCATTATTGATCCAGGATGACCCAAACGGTCATGCCAAAGCACAAAATTATTTAAATCAGTAAACTTCTAGTTTACGATAGAGTGTGCTTCAACTGTACCAATCTTTGTACAGTATAGGCCAGAAGATAAAGTTGGCAACTTTTCTAAAACAAATTTCTGGCCAGAGACATTCTTTGTAATACAAAGATATTCATCATTCATTTCATTTATTGTCTCAATATGATATCCATTTCGGCGGATATCTTTAAAACTTAACAAGTTTCTTCTGGACTTGGAAGAGAACAATGCATCATCAATAATAAGTTTTGTTCCCTTAGGCAGAAATATAGTTGCTCTTCCGGAGCCTTCAATTAAATTAGTATTACCAGAAATAGTATAAACATTTGCCTTTCTCATTATCAAGTGTGAAAAATATTTCCGAACTTTGAATATGGCATGTGTTGTTCCACTATCTACACAAACGTCTTCAAAATTGATCTTTGATCCAAATAAAGTTTGAGGGATATCCATGTATTCTTCAAAATAAAATAACAGAGATAAAAACAGACATCATATAATACATGTTTTATTATCAAAACAAAACTTTACTAGTATTACCACAATAATATTAAACATACAAACTATTACAAACGACATAACTTAAAATATATTTAAGTCTCTTTGGCTACAGATCCATCACCAATCAGATGATCTATTTGTCCTTCAGGGATCTGTCCTTCAGGGATCTCAAAGAAATCTGCTATGTCCAAATGCGTGAAGTCCACATTATCTTCATACATAAAGTTGGCTTCAGCATTATTTCTTTTCTTTTTCAGAGATGCTTGATAGAGATCAACTAGGTACTTTGGCGTACGACAGGTACGTGACTAGTGCCCTTCTGCTCCACAACGGTAGCAGTTATTCTCTGAATTTTTCGTTTGCACCGCTCCATGCTTTTTATCCTTTCCTTTCCACTGCTGGTGGTCAGGGGATTTTGGTGCATAACGATCATCATGATAGGAGTTTCTTCCTCGACCACGACCACTACCGCGGCCACGACTGGGGCCACGCCACTTTCCACGTTTTTGGTTGAAATTCGTCTCATTCACTTTTGGGAATGGAGCAGAACCAGTGGGTCGATTTTCATGATTTTTCATCAATAATCTGTTATGTTGTTCAGCAACAAGCAGATGTGAAATTAACTCAGAATATTTACTAAATTTCATCTCTCGATATTGCTGCTGCAGGAGCACATTCGAGGCATGAAAAGTGGAGAATGTTTTCTCAAGCATGTCACTATCAGTGATATTTTCTCCACATAATTTCAACTGAGAAAAAATTCTAAACATAGCAGAATTATATTCACTGATGGTTTTAAAATCTTGTAGCCTTAGATGGATCCAATCATAACGTGCTTGTGGATGTATGACCATCTTCAGGTGGTCATACCTATCTTTCAAGCTATTCCACAGCATTAGTGGATCCTTAACCGTGAGATATTCCATCTTTAGACCTTCATCAAGATGATGACGTAGGAATATCATTGCTTTAGCACGGTTTTGATTAGATGCTTGATTATTATTCTTGATGGTGTCTCCAAGACCCATCGCATCTAAATAGATTTCAGTATCTAAAACCCATGAAAGATAACTTTTGCCCGATATATCAAGGGCAGTAAATTCAATTTTAGAAATATTAGCCATATATTTAGAAAGTAAAATCCTTACCTTATACTTTCTCCAGATAGCAGAGCCTCGTGCTGATAACGTGTTGTGAAATAAAAGCTGTAAAGTAAATAAAACAGAGAAACTGTATAGAGAGAGACTGATATCTTATTTCATTTCAAACTGATGTACATAGTAAACTGAAATGACTTCCTATTTATAGAAGAAAAGATGCTGCTGCATGAGCTACTTGTAAGCTATCTGCTTGTAAGCTACTTGTAAGCTACTTGTAAGCTATCTACAAGCTGCTTGTAGATCAAGCTTCTTCAGGAAGCTATGGGAGTAATGGACATCCACAATACAACATATTCATAACAATTGCCAAGTTATGTGGGTTGATGCTTTCTCTATTTCACGAAGGCATAAGCTTTCTTTAATGATTATGGAATTTGACTTTTAGACCATGGCCTCTGAAAGTAATTTTGATCATTGGTTAGTAATTGGCAGTGCTCTATTAACTAAACGGCTTTAGGCCATGTTCCGCCATAATAATATGGGTAGTATTTTTCACATTGATACTAGTAGTTTATGATTAATAAATAGATACTATTAGGATGGTTTATTTATTTGGAATTCATTGAAAATTCTTAATATTTTATATATGTTACATAGATTAAGAATTTTGATTAATAAATTATTACCATCTAATCTAGTTTATTTATTTAGAATCATTGGAAAATTCTTAATAAGTTATATAGGTGAGATGATGTCACACTTGAATTAAGAATTTTGTGGTAAATAAACAGTAACCACTAAAGTAGTTTATTTATTTGAATATTTGAAAATTCTTTATGTATGTAAGTGATGTCATATATGAATGAAGAATTTATGTGTCTAATGAATAGTTACTACTCATGTGGTTTGTCTATTAAGAATCATTGACAATTCTTAAAGTTCTATACATGTGAGATGGTATTGTATATGCATTAAAGAATTTATGATGGATAACGGGCTACCTCCAAAGTAGAGTATTTATTCAGAAGCATTGGAAGTTCTTAAGGTTCTATACATGCGAGATTATGTCAAATCCATAGATTGAGAATTAAGATTAATAAATAGGATTTGCTAGAGTGATCTATTTATTTGAGACATTTGATATTCTCAATGTACCATGAATAAATTGTTTTAGATAAGTGTATGCTAGTTGTGGAATTTTATCTACTGATAAGAAGGTTTAATTTCTTGCAACTAGAAACATTAAATTAATTCATGAGATAGATATTAAGGTTTTCAGCCAATAGGAGAAAATAATATCTTGAATTCTCATGTGTGTTAATTGAGATGACAATTTGACGTAGGATGAGGTTTTGTGTATCTTAGTCAAAGAAGTAACACATGTATACCTTGTGTGCTCATGGGATGATAATAAAGAGAATGAAAATCGGCATCATGTTTACTTTAATTCATAACAATGAAAAAAAAAAATAGTTATCTTTCGAATTTGGTCATAGCTTTGCGATCAAGAATTCACGATCTCTCATTAACCTGAAATTCGACAGAGACATCGGAAACGATCCAATAAGAAATTTTCAGTGCTTTGCAGTGAGTGGTGTCGGTTTTTGACATTTTTGGAGGTCGATTAGATAGTGTTTTAGGCAGTGTGCTGGATTTAAACGTGAATTAAATATGAAAAGTCATTCTATATGTATCAATTCTGGTTTATATTAAATTTAGGACATGATAATGCATGATGATTTAATATGTGTTGATATATAATAAGAATGTAGTTCATATTTTGAATTTTTAAAGACGTAAGAGTCGCACTGTTTTAACAAAATACAAGTTTTTGAAATATATATTGTTTGATCTTAATACATGGATATCAAAATGTTATTTGTTGATATGATTAGAACAAGCAATGGAGATATTTTAAATCCTAAAATGTGAAAACAAAGAATTGTCCGAATTTGGTCACAGTTTCGGAGATCAGAAATTTTGACAGGCTCCGATTGACTTGAAATTCGGTGGGTTCATCAGAAACGGTCCAATGAGAAACACTCACTATTATATAGTGAACCATGTCGTTTTTCGGCAGTTTGAGGCTGTTAAGATGGTGTTTTTGGCGTTTTTCTTTTTTTTGGAAATTATTTTTCTACTAAAAGTTAATGGTTGGCACCCAGTGATAATAGGTATTATTCTATATGGTCTCCATGATCATATACTAGTATAAACAATAAGTTTACATATTGACAATAGGTCTTCCTCCCTAACGGATAAATTTATTGTTAAGTATACTTGGCTTAAAAGTCCCTATGGTATCCATGATTAAATACTAGTATAAACAATGTGTTTACGTGTTGACAATAGGTCTTCCTCCCCAACGGATAAATGTATTGTTGGTATACTAGGTTTAATCACTAGTTGTTGATGACTTGTATATATCTCTCCAACTGAGAATTGCATGTTGAGTCAATGAGACTAGGGCTATTCAATAATTGATATTCACTTGAATTAAGTTGATAGTAGACTCTCCAACTGAATTTGATATTATTTAATTTAATGAGTGAAATCTGACATTGCATGTATATGGTGCATGAATAGTTACTTTCCCAACGAATTTGGCTATTTAAGATGCATGGAAATATATGTCTGATGTGTTTTGGATTTGATTATTCAATGTTGCATGGCCTGGATTGATCTATTTAAATTATTTTATCTCACTAAATAGTTATGTCTTTATTCAAATACCTAAGTGCTATTCTCTCACAAAACATATTTTCAAGGATTTATTTTGGTGATGATAACACATTAATTTAAAGGATGCATTATATGTACATTAAGTTAGAAAGAAATTTGATTTCAGTTTCTAGCTTAATAAGAGATGGATATTCAATTTATTTAACTTTGGTGTTATTGAGGTTAATAAATATTTATCTTTTGTGGTACAATGTTGCAAGGCCTTTTCATTTGATATGTCTTCCGAATTTAACGATATTGATCTGCCCCATAAGAGAAAATATTCTTTGAAATTGAATAACACTTATCTGTTGCTCTTGTATCAAGGTCATATTTATTTTAATAGAAAGTTGTGGTTGGTTATGGATGGATCTTTAAGGTTCATTGAAAGTGGAGGCACTACCAACCCTTTAAAAGGAAATAAAGCAAGTGATAAGTTAGAATTAATTCGTTTTGATTAGTATAGTCTGATGAACATACATGCAAGAGGTGTTTTGAGTATTTTTATGAAATTCATGAATGATACTCAAAATATGAATATATTTATTTGATGCACTATAAGTCTTAATGCTTTGAGAAATTCAAGGAGTTTAAGACTGGAAAAGGAAAAGCGTCATAAAAAAATATATTAAGTCACTGCGATCTAATCGTGGTAGTGATATCTCTCTGCAAAGTTCATTAATTACTTATCAGAATAAGAAATTATGTCAAAAATCTACACCTGGGACGCTATATCAATATGGTGTAGTAGAAAGAAGAATTAAGACTCTTATGGAGATGGTTAGATCAATGTGGAGTTGTTCAAATTTGTTATTTTCTTTCATTTTGGGAATATGCCTTAGAAAATTTAAATTACATTCTAAATGTAGCCCTTCTATGTTAGTACCTTTTAAAGGGAAAACCGACTAGTTGGAATCAAGGATGAATGTGTATATATTTATTGGCTATCCAAAGAGGACGAAAGAAGTTTATTTACCTGTCATAATGAAAAGAAGGTATTTGTTTAGCATAAATACTAGATTTCTAGAATATGACTATTTAATAAACAATGCTTCTAGAAGTAAATTTTATTTACTGGAAGTGTACAAAGAAATAACAAGTGAATCACCTAAAAATTCTAAAGTTCAAGAAATCCAATCCACACGTCGGAATTGATGTTCCATTGCATTTAAGTAGTGGGAGAAATGTCAATATACAAAAAGATGCTTGGATTATCCACTACTCCAAAGTAGTGGGAGTGATTTTTTGAAAAGTCGTTACTATACACTATAAGATGAAGTTGTTCGTATTCTTATACCGAAAAAAAAGAATATTGAGACTTAAGACTCTAATTGTTGTGTGGTTTCACCACAAGAACATGGTAGTGTGACTCAGTAGTAGTACTTTGTCGTAGTGGGAGAAAAGAATGAAAATGGTTCGGTTAGCACTCTTGGGATAGTTTCATGACTGGATCCTGCAGAGGTTAAGTCCGGCCGGTTAGTATTCAAAAGCATTGTTGGACAATGATTGCATCAGAAAACAACTTGGCTATATCCTTCTAGTATTCATGTAAAAGGAATGCTTATGAAAGTTGTAGGTGCATGGTTAAAAGTCTAAGTGGGAGTTTGATGGGATATATACTATTAACCATGTGTTTAGATATAGTATGTATTATAACAATGACATGGTTATAAGTATAAGTGGGAGATTGTTGGGATATACTAATAACCATGCGATTTTAGTTGGATTATTCCTAGTTCAATAATTGGTTATTCATTTATTAAATATAATAAATTATTATTTATTTATATCAATTGTGTCATGTGTGTCCTATTATTTATATAGTAGTTGATTTAGTGTGTAGAGCCAAGCTTATACACGGAAGATTAAATCATCGGTTCTTATAAATAATAAAGTAATGTTCACAATCTAAGATGGAAATTGGACAAAGCCATTGGTATGATTGTAGTACAAGATTATATATAATTTATCTTGATTATGGGAATGGTATAGTTCCAACTTCTTGTGCTAGTGCGCTCTGTGTGCATTGAACGGACCAAGTAGAGATAAGTGTTTTTATTCAGACTATATAAAATAAACTCTCTAGCTCATCAAATGTACTTGTACTCTTAATCTTGATATAGCTATTATTAATGGTGTATATTATTCATTGTCTTGATTTATCAATAGGTGAGGTCCAGAATATTTGGGTCAAATAATTCCTGATAAGTTGGATAATGATAATATGCATTTGCGAAGTGATAGCTAGTTGATAGAATCCACGTCTCGGTATAGAGATTGATGACACCCCTTTATGAAAGTTTATAGGTTTCTATGTGTAAATCTGGCCAGTGGATTTTGTATCCGGCACATGGAATAAGTTAAGCGGAAGTCTAAAGGATATTCATTTAGTCAATATATTAAATTGTCAGTAATTTAATATTATTGATTGGTGTCTATAATCTTAACGTGGGGAGTTAAATAAGATTTGATGGAAGAATTTGAAATTCAATTGAGGAGTGCAATTACGAATTTCTAGTGGAAATAATTTGTAATTTATTATGGAGAGGTTAATTCTAGAGAAAAAGAATTAATTCCATAATTGAAAGCCTCATTAATTAATTCTGTGGTCCCTGTTGTGACCGAATCCAATTAGGACTAGGAGAGAGGTTTCTTGGTAGAAAAGAATCCTACACAGTTTTCGAAAAGGGTTTTACCCTTAAAACTATATAAAGAGGATTATTTGCCTAAAGGTAAAAACACAAGAAAACACAAAAACCCTAAATAGTTTTTTCTGTCTCTGAAACACTTGTTCCACCCAACTGATTATTAGTCTGGGTATTGTTCGTGCACACGACAGAAGATCATAGAACTGGAGGACGACCCCGTAGATGATCTTGCTCGTGATTGAAGATTAGCTTCGCGGTTGAAGTCACGCTTCAAGAGGTATTCCGTTTTATGTTTAAGTAAAACTGAATTATCTGCTAGTTTGTCTAGATTACATGTGAGTTCATGATCCTGGAATTGCTTCCGCTGCGTTTATATTCCTTCACTCCGGTAATACAGTAATAGAAAGAACTCTTAGGAAAATATTAGATGATTTAGTAGGTAATGGGTAAATGGATTTGTATATGGTTAGTAAAAAAAGTTTAATTTTCTCAATTACTTTTGTAGTATATTCTGCTTTGTTAGTTGCTTATTAATGCGGTAAAATGTGGGTAGTACATTCTCTTATATATTTTATAGGTAATGTGTGAAATTTTGATCACTAGCCATTTTTGGACGCGCTTATTGGGAACTATCTACCGTTTCAAAATTCACTGAAGAATAGCCAAAAATTCGCGCGCACACTTAAGCTCTATTAGCGTTGGAAAAACACCACAGACTAGTCCCTTAACAAAATACTGGGGCTTTGAACAAAACTTGTTCTTGTTCAAAGCCCAAGTATTTTGTTATGGGACTGAAGCTTGTTCAAAGGTCCATAACAAAATAATTCCATAACAAAATAATGGGACCTTGAACTAACATGTTCAAAGGTCCCATTATTTTGTTATGGGACTTTATCCCATAACAAAATAATGGGATTTATTCCCATAACAAAGGTCCCATCAAAGGAATAAATCCCATTATTTTGTTATGGGACTTTATTTATAAAGCTTCAGTCCCATAACAAAATGCTGGGGCTGTGAACAAGTTTTGTTCATAGCCCCAGTATTTTTTTATGGGACTGAAGCTTTATACAAAGTCCCATAACAAAATGCTGGGGCTTTGAACAAGTTTTGTTCAAATACTGGGGCTAGTTTACTGAAGCTTCCCCCAGTATAAATACTTGGGGTTTGAACAAAACTTGTTCAAAGCCCCAGTATTTATACTGAGATTTGTCCGGATATGGCTATTTTTCAGCGAATTTGTTTTTGACGGCTACAAATCAATTAACGCGTGCCAAACAGGCCCCTACGCGAAATTTTTACTGGTTAAATGGAATGGGTTAACCAAACTTGACTCGGGACTAAGGTCTCTTCTCTCTCCTCCATTGGGTTTTTCAAGCGAGTTTTGGTGCTGCTTCTTGCTAACGGCTGCCATGGCTACTAATGCCGTTGGGCAGCCCCCACCAGGGGTTGTCCAGCCGTACCCACCCCCCTCTAATCCCACCGATCCAAACACCTAATATGCTGCTATTCTTACTCCCCCATCACCAACAAGCAATACCTCAAAACCTTAGTTCAAACACCATTATGTCATTACCCGTCAAGCATCTTGAAAATGTTAACGGAAAAAAATATCGTTGTTTGGCTCTCAAAAGAGATGAAACAAACCATAGTCATGACAAAGTTACAATATGGAGTTATAGGGAAGTTTGTGTATGGAGCTCCGAATTTGAATGAGTTGCTTAAGATTATCCCTACTCAATATGAAATTAAAGGTCATTACGTTATTGGCTCTCTTGATAATAGGACTATCCTCATTAGATGTATATTAGTTGAGGATTATATTCATCTTCTCCAAAGGTTTTTGGCTCAAAATTGAAAGAGGTTTTTGATGAGAACCTTGAAATGAACCCTTGGTATGATCAAAATAAAGAAACATCCATTGCAATTGATTGGCTTTCGTTCCCCAACTTGCCACCTAATTTTTTTGTTAAAGAAAGTATTTTTTCATTAGGCTCTGGCCGTGGGAAGACCATTCTATGTTGATGCGGCGACACAAAATCATACAAGGCCTAGTTGTGCTCGTGTCAAAGTTGAGGTTGATTTGTTAGGAGATTTTCCTCAGCAGATTGGTATTGTGGAACTAGAAGAGGAAATGGGAAAGAAACATTCAAAAATAATTGATATTAGGTATGATTATTTACCTAAATGTTGTAGGGAGTGTTGTTTACAAGGGCATAATAAGGAAGAATGTAGGGTTTTTTATCCTGAACTTGTTGACAAGAATGAACATGCCAAAGATCATGGAAAGGGATAGATTGTTGTTTCTGAGGATGATGGTAATGTGGCTGCTCCAATTCTTAATAGAGAATAGGTGATTGATGAAGGAAAGAATGATGTGAAAGCTCAAAGGAATGGACAAGAACAAAGAAGAAATATTAAGCTTCATCCTAATAGAGACCCTAATGCATGAAATGTGGCGGGTAAGAAGAAAAATGCAAGAACTTTTGACAAGTCCACTGGTAAAGTTCATCTTCACAAAAATAATTCTTATGAGTTGTTAGAAGAGGTTGAAGATGCGGAAGGTGATGGGACATTGCAAAAACAAGCAGATCACACGAAAGAAAATACTGAAGTATTGGAAGGCCCTAGCAAAAATATTGTTCAGTCTTTGGACGTTGCTAGTGGTTGCTGAGGGTAACAAACACAAGGGGGCTACGTCTACTACTAACGAAGTGCGTGGAACAAGTGGTAATAAAGCGGGGGGTTCGACAGTTAATAAAGAGGACATAATTAATGTTTGGGCTAATTACAAAATTATACAACCCTAAAACCAAAATTACAAAAAGTAATAATATTATTCCACTTTACAAAAAATACCAATATTTTTTTATACATTATATACAAAACAACAAAACAAACAAATTAGCGTTTAGTCCTCCTTCTTCCTACTGCCCCCCTGCTACCACCCTAGGCGGCGGCGCCACCTAGTCACCGCCGGCCGCCGCCACTGACCACCTGCCGGAATTTATTATTATTTTCTTTTGGATTTAAAAGATGGAAAATACTAAATACACATATATACATTATTTTTTTTAAATAACAGTTGCTAAATACATTTAAACAAAAATACATATACATACACAAAAAAAAAGTTATACATACACTAAACACTCACATACATACACGGATCTACAGATCTATAAATTATACATACAAATTTATGTGTTCCAAGTTTGGACTTACATACACACACATAAAACATACAAAAATATATAATATATACTCAGAAATATACATTCATACAATGATATACACATACATACACTCTGCACCGTAAAAGATATTCATATACATACAGATACATACACCTGTGCAAAAATCAAACATACACTTGCTTCCACCTTCAAACAACTACCAACAATCACCAACAACCACCCCAGACATACACATACACAAGCATACAAAGGTATACACGAATCTAAACAAAAAAAAAAAGGAGAAGAAGCAGATCGAAGCAAATCGGAGCAACACATTAGCTGCTCGGCGGCGGCGACATTGGCGGTGGAGCAGATCCGGTAGGTGGGTGGGTGGATGGATGAGGGGAGAGAGAGGGGGAAGATAGGGTTTTGTTTTGGGAAGAGTGAAAATAAAAAATGGTATATGTAGGGTAATAAATTGAGAAATGTTGGTTTATTTTGTAAATATTTGAAAATATCGGTATATTTTGTAATTTTGGGGTTTAATGTGTCAACTAGCGTAAAAATTTCTTAATGTTTTAGGGCTGATTTGCAAAAACAAGCTACCGGAAGCAATGGTTTGCCAAAATGCACTCAATAACAGTGGTTTAGCAAAAATGCCCTCCATTAGTTTAATGAAACTATTTTCGGACCAAAATACCCTTAAAACCAATAAAAATATGCGCCTAGTCCCTCCCCTTCCTTTTCACTAGTCACGCGATCACAGAAACCGTAAAAACCATTCATTTAAAGTTTACTCCATTCAAGCAAAGATTCATTGTAAGATTTCTTCAAATTGCTATTGAATTTTACTAACAGTTCGATTAATTTCTTTATAATTTCATTTATGTTATGCTTAACTTTGGTTAGAATTTTATATAAACCAAACGAGCTATGGGTTTTATTCATAATAATCAAAAAACACATATTGTATAGAAACACATGACATTGGATTGATTACAATAACTGTAATATGCACTTTCATAAAAAAAAATTAACCTACATTAATTGCAGAAGGTCTATGAATTCTGCAAAAGTCTTGCCTATTACCAAGACTTTTTCTTGCGGACTTGCAGAGAAAATCTCTAAAAGTCTTGGCCGTTGCCAAGACTTCCAGATCTGCTGCAATTAGCACATGTCACAGACTGTTGCTTATTGCAAGGGTAAAGTTCTCTGCAACTCTTGGCTTATTGACAATAGTTTAAGCTCTGGTGCGATGGGAGGCTTGTAGAAAGTTCTTGCCTATTGCCAAGACTTTCAACCCTATTGCAATGAGGGGCTATAGCTAAGACTTGCAGCTCTGATGCAATGGGGTCCTTGTAGGCACTTCTTCCCTATTACCAAGACTTAAAGACCTGTTGCAATGGGGTACTTAAAGAATGCCCAAGTCTTGGCTATTGCCAAGCGTTGGAGCTCTGGTGCAATAAGCACAAAAGTGAGACTTCTTGCCTATTGCCAAGACTTTCAGACCTGTTGCTATGGGGGACTTGCAGACAAAGTCAGACTAGCCAAGACTTGCAGCTCTAGTGCAATAGGCACCTAGATGAGACTTCTTACCTATTGCCAAGACTTTCAGACTGTTGCTATGGGGGGCTTGCACACAAAGTCTCTGCAAGTCTTGGCTATTGCCAAGAGTTGCAGCTCTGGTGCAATAGGCAACTAGGAGAGACTTCTTTGCAAGACCTTAAGCCCAGAAAAGGACAACACTTTTACCCATGATCCTGCTTCTATTAAAGAGATCTGAGTACAAAATTCTAAGCATATTATTTGTCTTGATATGTGCAGGAATAACACTATGGCGACTCGCTGCATTTATACAGCTTATAATGGGAATTGGGATGCAAACAGCAAATACATCAACCATGATATAAAGTTGATACTTGTCAAAGACGGTATAAGCTACCATGCATTTAGAAGAAATTTGTAATGCTCTAACCATCAACACTGCTGAAAGTGAAGTAAAGATAAGGTTTGACACAAACCTAGAAAGGTGCAGAGGAATGATGGTAATAAATGATCAAGAACTTACGACTTGCATGTTTCTGCTGAAAAATGATGAGAATTTCAGAAAATAAGCTTCATAGCAGAAGTAATTAAAAGGACTGACCTCTCAAGTAACAACACCACCACCCCAACTACATGCAAAATCTTTGTGAATGAAGCAGACCACACCATGGTGTTGAATCAAAAGGAAGGGCAATTGATTAACCTCATAGACCAAAATGAGGATGTAATCTCCCTAACTGAAACAAGAGCAAGGAGAAACCAATGATGAGGTCACCAGATGCCGAGCTTTAGTGATACACACTGAACCACAAACAATCATCACAGACCAGTTGAGAACAATAGACATTGAATCAATCACTCCACCACCAACAGTGGAAGAAACAGGAGAGCCATCCATGGTAAACAGGGCAAAGAGAAAGAGAAAACTTGACATTGAAACAACCATTCTATGGAATGATGCATCTGTGGATGACATAACTGAAAAATCTGTCTTCCAAGACAAACAGAGTATGAAGAAGTCTATGTCTATCATTGCAATTACAAAAAACATACAGTTCAAGGTTGCTAAATCATGCAAGACAAGATATTGGCTGAGGTGTCTTGATACCAATTGCACTTGGCATTTCCATGCATCAAAGATACCAAATTCTACGCTTTTCAAGGTGGACAGATTTGAAAAGACACACACATGCTCCATTGACTACATTAAATCTGACCAGCGGAATGCAACATAAAAAATAATAAGTGACTACATTGTGGAGCTTATGTGGAAAAATGATAATGTGATCGAACCTAAATTTGTGTTACAGGAAATGAGAAGGAAATTTGGAATTACAATCAGCTACCACAAGGGATGACGCTGAATACAACATGCTTATTCTGTGTTGAGAGGGACACCTAAAGAGAATTACATTATGTTGCCTTCCTATCTACATATAATGAAAGAAAACAACCCTGGCACGTATGTCAACATCAACACGGATGGCGAAAACAGGTATGCACAGTCTAAAATACTGCACATACAATTAAATTTTCATCTATTAGTAATACGCCAAGACTTTCTTAGATGTGCACATACCACCCATATAACGTTTCTAGAAATATTGGCATTTGACAATACTTTCCCTCCCCCCTGCCACATAACTCCAACACTTCACTAATAAATCTTCTGCTTCCCCCACGCAGGTTTCAGTATGCATTCTTTGCGTACGGCACTTCAATACAAGGTTGGAGATACTGCAGGACAGTAATACTGGTAGACGCAACATTCTTGCAGGGAAAATACCGTGCTGTTCTCATAGTGGCAGTCTCTAAAGATGGCAACAACAACATCTTTCCTTTGGCATTTGGGATTGCAGATTCAGAAAACAACGAAGCCTACAATTGGTTCTTCCGACAGTTGAGAATTGCGATAGGGACGCGTGAACAACTCTCCATCCTATCAAACCACCACCCCTCCATTGCAAATGCCATCGCTAACGTCTATCCAGACTGCCAGCATGGCATATGCATTTATCATATGGAGAAGAATCTAAGGAGCAGATTCTACTTCGAAGCGGTGATCTCATATTTTTACAATGCAGCAACGGCTTACAATCGCACAGATTTTGATACGTATGTGACTGAGATTGAAAATCTTGACAAAAATGCTGTAAAATACATAAAGGAGGAGCCACTAGAATGATGGGCACGTTCATTCTACACCAACAGAAGATACAACATGCTAACAACAAACAATGTGGAGACTATGAATAGCGTGCTTGCAAAATCTAGAAAACTGCCAATAATGGGGTTAATTGACTACATCCAAAACAAGCTACAGGGTTGGTTTTTCGAGAGAACAAAGTGAGACACAAGGAACGTATCATGAGCTCACAAGTTGGGCTGAACAAAAGCTGACTGGAAAGATTCCATTTGCCTACAGGATGATAGTAAGTAACATTTTTTACGAAAAGTTTCAGAAACAAAAATCTGTAGACTCAACATTTGCTTATTACATGCTTATTGACTTCATTCGCAGGTTGATCCTATTAGTGACACAAGACTTAAAAGAGAGAACCCGCAAGTGCTTGCAATATCAAACAAACGAGCTACTATGCACCAACGCCATTGCAGCAATAGATAGGAGAAATCTACAGAAGTTTAGCTACTGCGCACAGTGGTTCACAAGACATGCCTGGCAAGAAACTTACAAGGGGGAAATTCAACCAGTAGGAAGTTCGAAATCGGTGGATGTCCTACAAACGGTCAAGGATTTCATCACAAAACCACATAACACAAAAATTAAGCGAGGAAGAAGGAAAACAAAGTGATATGTTTGAAAAGCAGAGTTTCTAAAGGCTAGAGCTCAATGTTCAAGATGCAAAAGGACAGGACACGATAGAACCGGCCGTGTCTACACTCTAGTACTCAATCCACATGCAAGAAATACAGAAAGAAAGTTACACCATGATTCATTTTAATTACTCCTATGAATAACAATTTTATATGTTAAACATTACTTATAATTTTCAGAACTGGTGAACTTAATGTCTTCAATAAAGCTTAATTTTAAATTTTGATTGTCCAACCCCCCACCCCCCTCCCTCTCACTTTATCAGAAAATATGATGTCAGGTATTTGCAATTTCCAATACTTTCAACACGTTTTCAATGAGGGCATCTAGACAAGATCCTTAAGAGTCTTGGTAGGTCTGGACATTTTTACTTAACTGAAAGATCACGCAAAGAGTTAACCCTTTGCTAAGCCCAATAAATGAATTCTCTCAAATATTGGCAATTGCCAAGACTTTAAACACGCTTGAAAATACGGCCATACAGACAATGACTCCAAAAGTCTTGGCAATTGCCATTACTTTGCGCTTGACTGCAGCTATAGGCAAAGGGGGGTAACCATCTGCTCATCCCAATGTATGAATTCTCTCAAGTCTAGCCTATTGCCAAGAACTTACAAATACTGGCAATTTCCAATACTTTCAACACGTTTCCAATGTCCACTCGAAGGAAAAATCCCTAAAAGCCTTGGCTATCGTCAAGACTTTAAGGTCTGGACATTTGTGATTTTCTGAAAGTTCAGGTAACGAGGTAACCCTCTCCTAAGCTCTATTGGCAATTTTCAAGAGTTTAAATACATTTGAGATGCAGGCTTGAAGAGAAGGACTCGAAAAAATCTTGGCAATTGCCACAACTTTTTGCTTGGCTGCAACTATAGCCAAATATATGAATTCTCTCAAATCTTGCCAATTGCCAAGAATTTTAAAACATTTGTATTTTGGACTTGGATAGGAGGTCTCCGAAAGTCTTTCTAATTGACAATACTTCAAGGTGTAGTGCAATAACAAATGTCACTGGTTCTCTTTGCTATTGCCAAGAGTTTAAGCCCTATTAGAAAGGGGAAACTTCTATGCAAGTCTTGACTTACTTACATATAAATGCCTTAAAGTCTTGGCAAAACCGACACTTGCAATTGACCACTTCAACAGCTAAATAAAAGAGCAATCCCCAAAAAAAAATGTATTCCACACCCACCAGCAAGCACTAATAAATATAAAAATAATACATAGAAAGAGGAAACACATTTCATTCATTCACCTAAAATATAAAGAGTTGTAGGCATACACATTATACAATAAGTTTCATCCTTACACAAAAAACATGGTAAATAAAAAAAAGTATTGTCAATCATTCATACAACTACAACATGGTCAATTGTGTCCAGCAAGAAATGTTGCACCAATCGGACATGGACAGGTTGACACATTATGTTCATGGTAATCATGTCCTACCATCTCTGGGGGAGTCTCATAGCCATCAGTGACCTTGGAAGTGCCATGACACCACAGATTAGTAGCAAAGTCGATCCGATACTGCCTAAGCTGGCTGAACTTGTTGTAACGACCCTCAAATAGTCGTTACAGGATCCGGGACCTCAATTTGCGTGTCGACAGTCCCAAAAGCTCCGTTAGGTCATTTATGACCCGTCTGTGAAATCTGAGTCGAAACGGAGTCCGTTTGATAGGTTTTCGAGAAAAGGATCCGTTTATGAAATTTCGTAAAGGAATTTGGTGTTTCGATAGGTCGTTTTGAGTAAACGAACCCCGATGGAAAATCCGAGCGTTCCGTTAGGTCCGTCTGGTCATTTATGATATGTAGCAACCTTCAAAATTGAAAACGGACCTCGTTTGATAGGACTTTTGATAAAGTCCCCGTTTCGGAAGTTTAAAAGAGTTAAAAGAGGTTTCCGAGCTCGATTTGAGCAAATGAGCTCCGATGAGAGATCCGAAAGTTCCGTTAGGTTCGTATAGTCATTTGTGACTTGTAGTAACTTTCGGAATTGGATTCCGAGGTCGTTTGGTTAAATTTTGCTATTTTGGCGAAAGTCGAAAATTGAACCTTTGCCGTGGGACCCACTTTTTGAGTTCTGGAGGTCCGAATTGAGTTCCGTCTTGACGAGCATGTCACCCAAGTATTTTATGACTTGTGTGCAAAATTTGGGATCATTCCGAGCTTCGTAGGGTCCCGTTTTACCCCTAAAACAGTAGAAAATCTGGTGCGACTTTTCTGTTCTGTTTTGGCGCAAACAGCCGGATAAAAGCTGAGTTTCCGACCAATCCGTAAGGAATTAGGAAAAAATCAAAACATGAAAGTTGTAGCCCTTTGAGTTGTGGTTTTAATAGCACCGGTTTCAGGTCATTTGGACATTCCTATCAAAAGTTATGATTTTTTCAAAAGAAGCTGTCACAGAGGCAAAAACTGCTATAAAAAGGTCATTTCGGGCCATTTCGGTTCATAACTTATAAAAATCATTTGGTGAGCTCTTGAAGCGATTTTTGGGTATTTCTTGAAGACCCAATCATACTTACACTTAAGGTAAGCCCTTTCAATCCATCTTTATGTTGATTAACACAAGAATCAAAGGGTTGATTCTTGGAAATGGGTTAGAACCCTAGATTCTTAAGAATTGGGGAAAGACATCGAGCAAGGCTCGCATGTGGAATCTAAGTGTACTTTTGGACTCACGGGAGCGTGGGGAGTCCAGAAAAGTACATTTTGTAAATTTAGGGCTCGGCCCTACCCGGGGGCATTTTGGTAATTTATACCCTAGGATGCCTATAGGCTTAAATAGCTATAATTGAGCACTCATATAGCTATCTTGTCTTAATAGACCTAGTGGAGAGTCCTTCACGGACAAGGCGAGCGGGAAAGGAGATTCTTCCCGGCATTTGAGCCCGAATTTCGAGGTAAGTGAGACTTGACCTCTATTATGCTTGTGGACTCTTCCTTCATGCTAGTATGCTTCATGTACGCATATATATACCTAACAATGGTTAGGATTAATGATGTGAATTACTTGCTATTATTGTTTGTTATAAATAGCGAGATTGTGACTCGACCGAGGTATGTGCCGGTCTAAACGCTACGTCGAGGTAGCTTAAATTTATATCGTAGTAACGCTTGCTACGCCATGCTTAGATAGCAAGAACTTGGGACATGGCCGAGGATGTTGCCGGCATGTCATGATAAATGTCTTGCCGAGGATTTTGCCGGCTTTTGTATGATATTGGTACTTGATTTGTTCACGTGCCGGGTTGGGTAGTGCTGTCTATACGTAACCTTGGGTTGGACGACATGGGAGTAGGGATTGTACCCCCAAACTGTGGTCGGGTTAACCTTCGCCTTACGTTCAGCTAGCATAACCAACCTGGGTTACGGTGACTGTGAAATATTATCGTTATTAATATTTCTGTTATTATTTCTGTTATTGTTATTAATGTCGTGGATATTAATACTGTTAGAGGGACACTTGACAGGGGGTGTGGTGTCGCCTATACTATGAGATGTGTCACACTTGACAGGGGGCGTGGTGTGGACACTTGATCTTTGAGATGTGACACACTTGACAGGGGGTGTGGTGTGGTCACTTGATTTATTGAGATACGACGCACTTGACAGGGGGTGTGGTGCGATCGTAGACAGATTTGAGATGAGCCAACGACTACGGGTCGTTGGTCTACTTATTCATGATTGTGATAGTGACTTCGGGTCACGGTATATGGTTGATACTTAGTAGTGGTGTTGCTAGTCCATCGTAGGTCTAGGTTAGTCGGCACGGGAGTAGAGATTGGACCTCCAAACCGCCGCTGAGTTGACCTATGCCTTACGTTGGATGGGCATAATCCTTGAGACTTCTGGTTACTACTTGTGTGTATGGAATGTGTTACATCTATTTGTGATTTCACTACTTTATTGTATGATTACTATAGTATGTTGTTGCTTATGATGCATGTAGCGACTTGTCCCGCAAGGGTACCTTAGCGGGCCTGTCGGTGATCTTACTGGGCTTCGGCTCATAACTTACTCTGCTACGTGCGCGCGTCCTTCATCCAGTCAGCAGCCCGGACGTTAGCGGTTCCCGAGGCTTCTGAGACTTTTGATTGAGGTGAGCCGACCACACAGACCGTGGTGGCATACCGCCGGAGTCACTTAGAGATAGGACTCAGATTTCTTTGATGTATATTCATACCTTGTTGAGTCACTCTTAGAATGCTCCAATTCTTTTGTGGATATTTTCTTTTGGACTTCACACTTTTATATTTATATATCCATTTATGATCTTTTCACATTATTGTTCTTTTCCGCATCTTGTTTCATTGGTTCGCCTAGGCAAATGTTGTTTACGTGCCATCACGAGCCCTTGAAAATTGGGTCGTGACAGTTTGGTATCAGAGCCCTAGGTTCTAATTCGAGTCCTAGGAGTCTTGGAGCAGTGTCTGAGTAGAGTCTTGCTTATGGGTATGTTGTCGACCATACTTATGAGCGAGAGGCTACAAGGGCATGTTAGGAAATGTTTTCCCTTCGTTTCATCTCTATTCGTGCTGAGTAGCTTATATAGGTGCTGACCCGTTTTCGTGTATTGTATCAGATGGCGAGGACGCGAGCATCCTCAGCCAGGAGGGCTGCATCTTCTACACCCGCGTCTGCGGGAGAGCCATCAGCACCTACGCAGCCGCCAGCTGCTAAGAAGACTCGAGCAGGTCGCCCGTCAGCCACTAGGCAGGACACAGCTATCCCTGCGGTGTCCGCAGCGACTCTGTCAGCATCTATTCCCCCTGTGCCTGCTGTTGTGCCAGGCACCGTTGTGATCTGTTCAGAGGAGTATATGAGACTGATGGCCTTGTTTAGCCATCAGGTCCCTGTCAGAGATGATGTTGCAGCTCCTGTTTCGGCTCCTCAGCCGACCACACCTGTTATGAGCACGCCTACTTCTGAGGCTGCTCCTGATCATACTGCCCAGCCTTCTGCTTCTGCTCCTCAGGCAGTTCCTGTTATTTCTACTCCTCCTATGGGCACTGAGGAGGTTGCCAGGAGGATAGGGTCATTCATGAAGCTTCAGCCTCCAGAGTTCGACGGTACCTCAGCTACATGTACTGCCCAGAGGTACATTCAGAAGTGTGAGAAGATTTTGACAGTTCTTGGTACTAGAGACACCTTAGGGGTGCAGTGTGCTTCTTTCAGATTATCGGGAGATGCGGAGACATGGTGGGTCTCCATGATGCGGCAGAGGTCTAGTGACCTCCCTCCTTTGTCTTGGGCTGAGTTCGTGTCTATGTTCATGAGCAGGTTCGTGCCCCAGAGTCAGCACGATGCTCAGAGGCACGAGTTTGAGGGGTTGAGGCAGGGAAACCTGTCTGTTTCAGAGTATGACACCAGGTTCTTGTGGTTGTCTCAGTTTGCGCCGGCTATGGTGGCTCAGGAGAGGGACAAGGTCCTCCGGTTTGTTGAGGGTCTTCATCCCCGCTTGCAGGTAGCTGTTGCCCCTGATATGGGCAACAAGTCATATTTTGAGATAGTTGATGTGGCGCGGCGGATGGAGGATATCTTCGCCAGGGCTAACGCGGAGAGGGCGGCCAAGAGGTCGCGTCAGTCTGGTGGGTATAGTGGATTCGCTCAGAGGGGTCAGGGTCATCAGGGCCGTTCTCAGTCTAGGCCCCAGGCTGCTGCTTTGCCTGCCCAGGATTTTTCTTCAGAGACCCCGACGCCTCAGTCATCCCAGAGGCGGGGTGGCTCTTCGCAGTCTGGTCCGCCGCAGTGCGGGAGGTGCCATCAGAGGCATCATGGGAGGTGTTCGTCTGGAGGTGGTCGTGGCAGACGTGGTAGAGGCGGTAGAGGAGGTAGAGGTGATGGATGTTTTGAGTGTGGGTCTCCAGAGCACTATGTCAGGAGTTGCCCTTATGTTTCATCAGGTCGCCAGGGATCCGCAGCTATGGTACCATCTGGTCCTCAGGCCGCCAGGCCCGTTTCTCAGATTCCTCCTAGACAGCAGTCTCAGAGAGCTCCGGGTTCAGGAGGCTCGGCGCAGGTCTATTCTATGACTCGTCAGGATGCTGAGGCATCCAATGATGTCATCACAGGTATTATTTCTGTCTGTGGCCGCGATGCTTATGCTCTTATTGATCCGGGGTCTACCTATTCGTATGTGTCGCCGGGATTTGCCCCTTGCTTGGGCAGGGATCTGGTCTTCTTAGATGATCCCTTTATGGTTGCCACCCCTGTCGGGTCTTCTATATGTGTAGATAGGGGTTATCGGCAGTGTATGATCTCCATCTGTGGTGTAGAGTCCTTAGTGGACCTGATGCTGCTCGATATGTCTGATTTCGATGTCATTATGGGCATGGATTGGCTGGCTTCCTGTCTTGCGACTTTGGATTGCCATGCCAAGTCCGTGACGATCGGGGCAGAGGGTGAGTCTCGGGTTGTATGGAGAGGTTCCAGGCCTTCTCCGAAGAGTAGGATCATTTCTTTCTTAGGGGCAGAGGATGATATCTAGTGGGTGCGAGGGATATATTGCTTCAGTTCGGGATGTCCGGGCAGAGGAGTTATCCCTTGATAGAGTTCCGGTTGTTTGTGAGTATCCGGATGTGTTTCCTGATGATTTGCCGGGTTTGCCGCCTATGCGGGAGATAGAGTTTTGCATTGATCTATTGCCAGGCACTCAGCCTAAATCTATTCCCCCGTATCGTATGGCTCCTGTTGAGTTAAGGGAGCTGAAGGAGCAGATTCAGGATTTGCTCGATAAGGGCTTCATTAGGCCCAGTGTGTCTCCATGGGGTGCTCCGGTATTATTTGTGAAGAAGAAGGATGGCTCTATGCGGATGTGTATTGATTACCGGCAGCTGAACAAGGTTACTATAAAGAATAGGTATCCTTTGCCGCGTATTGATGATTTGTTTGATCAGCTTCAGGGTGCTACCTTTTTCTCGAAGATTGATTTGAGGTCGGGGTATCATCAGTTGAGGATTCGGTCCGAGGACGTTTCCAAGACTGCTTTTCGTACCCGATATGGCCACTATGAGTTTCTGGTGATGTCTTTCGGGCTTACGAATGCCCCAGCTGCTTTCATGGATCTGATGAACCGAGTGTTCAAGGCCTACCTTGACTCCTTCATCATTGTGTTTATCGATGATATCTTGGTTTATTCGAGGAGCAGGGAGGAGCATGAGCAGCATTTGAGAGTTGTTCTTCGGACTCTGAGGGATCAGCAGTTGTATGCCAAATTCTCCAAGTGTGAATTTTGGCTCAGTTCTGTATCTTTCCTAGGTCACGCGGTGACCAAGGATGGGGTGTGTGTTGATCCGAAGAAGATAGAGGCCGTTCAGAGTTGGCCTAGGCCTACTTCTCCTACAGAGATTCGGAGTTTCTTAGGCTTGGCAGGTTATTATCGGCGGTTCGTCGAGGGGTTTTCTTCTATTTCAGCACCTCTGACGAAGTTGACCCAGAAGAATGTTCCTTTCCTGTGGTCCGATGCCTATGAGTCTAGCTTTCAGAAGCTTAAGACTCTGTTGACTTCAGCGCCAGTGTTGGCCTTGCCTAGTGGATCCGGGGGATTCACCGTATATTGTGATGCTTCGGGTGTTGGCCTGGGTAGCGTTCTGATGTAGGAGGGTAAGGTGATAGCTTATGCCTCAAGACAGCTGAAGGTCCATGAGAAGAATTATCTTGTCCATGATTTGGAGCTGTTAGCTGTCGTGTTTGCACTGAAGTTGTGGAGGCACTATCTTTATGGCGAGCCATGTGAGATATTCACCGATCATAAGAGTCTCCAGTACTTGTTCACTCAGAAGGACTTGAACGGGAGACAGCGCCGCTGGTTAGAGCTGCTGAAGGATTATGATCTTTCTATCCGGTATCATCCCGGAAAGGCTAATGTTGTAGCCGATGCCTTGAGTAGGAAGTCCATGGGTAGCCTCGCCTATCTTGATGCTGATATGAGGCCGTTGGCCCGTGAGTTGCAGGCTTTGTCCATTAGTGGGGTTCGGTTTGATGATTCTGTTCCAGGCCGGGTGCTTGCATATGTGGGGTCTCAGTCGTCTTTAGCTTCCCAGATTCGGGAAAGGCAGTTCGAGGATCCTTATCTGAGAGATCTCCGGGACAGGGTCCTGAGTGGGGGAGTGTCCTCGCTCGTGATTGGTGATGATGGTGCTTTGCGGCTTAACGGCCGGGTATGTGTTCCAGCAATTGTGGAGCTGAGGCAGATGATTTTGGCAGAGGCTCACAGTTCGAGATATTCCATCCATCCGGGTACTGCGAAGATGTATCATGATCTTCCAGAGCTGTATTGGTGGAAAGGGATGAAGAGGGATGTTGCTGATTATGTATCTCGGTGTTTGAATTGCCAGCAGGTGAAGTATGAGCACCGGAGGCCAGCCGGGGTGACCCAGTCTATGCCCATTCCCGAGTGGAAGTGGGAGCAGATCAGTATGGATTTCGTAGTTGGTTTGCCGCTGACCGTGGGTAAGCATGATTCGGTGTGGGTAGTAGTTGATCGACTGACGAAGTCGGCGCACTTCATTCCAGTGAGGACTACTATTATACCTCGGAGCGTCTGGCTCGTATCTTCATTGAGCAGATTGTGAGATTGCATGGTGCTCCTGTTTCTATCATTTCTGACCGAGGTGCTCAGTTCACAGCTCAGTTTTGGAGATCTTTTCAGAGAGAGCTGGGTACTCGGGTCGATCTCAGCACTGCATTTCACCCGCAGACTGATGGCCAGTCTGAGCGGACCATTCAGATCCTCGAGGATATGTTGAGGGCGTGTGCTATTGATTTTGGAGGCCATTGGGATAGCCATTTGCCGTTAGCAGAGTTTGCGTATAATAATAGCTATCAGGCTTCTATCCAGATGGCTCCGTTTGAGGCATTGTATGGTCGGAGATGTCGCTCGCCTATCGGTTGGTTCGAGTCTGGTGAGGTCCAGGTGTTGGGGCCCGATTTGGTGCAGCAGACCTTAGATAAGGTCCGGGTTATTCAGGATCGACTCCGTACAGCTCAGAGCCGGCAGATATCGTATGCAGATCGGAGGCGGAGAGATCTTGAGTTCATGGTTGGGGACCGGGTATTCCTCAGAGTGTCGCCCATGAAGGGCGTTATGAGATTTGGGAAGAAAGGCAAGCTCAGTCCTAGGTTCACGTGCCGGGTTGGGTAGTGCTGTCTATACGTAACCTTGGGTTGGACGACATGGGAGTAGGGATTGTACCCCCAAACTGTGGTCGGGTTAACCTTCGCCTTACGTTCAGCTAGCATAACCAACCTGGGTTACGGTGACTGTGAAATATTATCGTTATTAATATTTCTGTTATTATTTCTGTTATTGTTATTAATGTCGTGGATATTAATACTGTTAGAGGGACACTTGACAGGGGGTGTGGTGTCGCCTATACTATGAGATTTGTCACACTTGACAGGGGGTGTGGTGTGGACACTTGATCTTTGAGATGTGACACACTTGACAGGGGGTGTGGTGTGGTCACTTGATTTATTGAGATACGACGCACTTGACAGGGGGTGTGGTGCGATCGTAGACAGATTTGAGATGAGCCAACGACTACGGGTCGTTGGTCTACTTATTCATGATTGTGATAGTGACTTCGGGTCACGATATATGGTTGATACTTAGTAGTGGTGTTGCTAGTCCATCGTAGGTCTAGGTTAGTCGGCACGGGAGTAGAGATTGGACCTCCAAACCGCCGCTGAGTTGACCTATGCCTTACGTTGGATGGGCATAATCCTTGAGACTTCTGGTTACTACTTGTGTGTATGGAATGTGTTACATCTATTTGTGATTTCACTACTTTATTGTATGATTACTATAGTATGTTGTTGCTTATGATGCATGTAGCGACTTGTCCCGCAAGGGTACCTTAGCGGGCCTGTCGGTGATCTTACTGGGCTTCGGCTCATAACTTACTCTGCTACGTGCGCGCGTCCTTCATCCAGTCAGCAGCCCGGACGTTAGCGGTTCCCGAGGCTTCTGAGACTTTTGATTGAAGTGAGCCGACCACACAGACCGTGGTGGCATACCGCCAGAGTCACTTAGAGATAGGACTCAGATTTCTTTGATGTATATTCATACCTTATTGAGTCACTCTTAGAATGCTCCAATTCTTTTGTGGATATATTCTTTTGGACTTCACACTTTTATATTTATATATCCATTTATGATCTTTTCACATTATTGTTCTTTTCCGCATCTTGTTTCATTGATTCGCCTAGGCAAATGTTGTTTAGGTGCCATCACGAGCCCTTGGAAATTGGGTCGTGACACTTGTACTTTGAAACATTCTTCCCATCCATCAACAGATCAGCAAATCTTACCACAAAAGCACCACAATCATAACTGCACCAAAATTAAACACAAAACCTGAATAAGAATAATGAAAATAAAACAATAAGGAAAAAAATAATAAAAATAATAATAATCAATTAATATAAAAAAGTCCAAGTCAAAGAATGCATACAAGTTGGCCTGCTTGAGGCATTTTACCCACTTGACCTTCAATGGCTCATACACGTCTCCGTATGATGCTCGATAACGGTGAAAATTGATCGATTCAAGCAATGATGGAATCATCTTAAAATAGCTATCGACATGCTCCATCACCCTTGGGTTGCACTCCCCATAAACAGAGTCATATATTTCAAGAAGATGCTCATCCATTGAGAAAACTCCAAGGATAAAATGGGTAGTTTCTGTACTTTAATCACCCAGCCGGATAGGAAACAAGACACGATCACCAAGCTCCCAAGACATCCCCCCCCCCCCCCTAACCTCCTTTGAAACTATACTATCAATAAAAAGCTCATAATTTGGATCAGCTCCCCAAGAATCATTCCCATCATTAGCTATAAACTTTCTACATGTCTCCATAAACCAACGATTGAAAACAAGAGACGTGCTTGCATATTTCAACTGACCATCAAAAGGATGGTACGAACACCGCTTCTTCAAATAATACAAACAGACTTCCACATGCTGCACAAACAAACAATAAAATAAAGGCCTGTTAACATGGACAAGTAACAGAAGAAGTCTATGCAAGTCTTGGATGTTGCCAACACTTTAGGCTCTGGTGCAATTAGAAAGCTTGCATAGACTTCTTGGCTATTAACAACACTTCAAGCCATGTAAAAAGGCCAGTTTGAAGAGAAAAACTCTGCAAGTATTGGCTATTGCCAAGAGTTCAAGCTGGAAACTAAAACTACTATATAAAATAAGAAAATACAAGATTGAAAGAAAGTTACAAACCTCATCAGTGAGGGCAAACTTATCACATGACAACTCAAGAAACCAACTTCGGTTAGAAATTGAAGCAGAACCGAGTTTATAAATATGAGGTGCAACATCCTCGCTATCAGCATAAACACTTTTGTTAAACCTGCATGAAGCACACACCATAAAGCAATGTATTTATAATAAATATCAAAAGAGACAACTCAATCAAACGTACACTCTCTTGAAGAATACTTGAGGAGTAAGGTTGTTTGGATTTATAAAGAGTCTGAAATTTGGAACATTTGGCAGAATACCGGCATAATGAAATGGGCATCGACGTCTGTAGTTACATTTCCAATCACTAACAGCCTTCCCATGATTTACAACCATAATCTTGAAAAGGAGATAACATAGTCCAGCTTGGCTTTGGAATCCTTTTGGGTCTTCCCTGCTCATCCAACTCATCAGCGAAAGCCGGAGCACCCTTCATCGCTCGTGCCTTATTAATATCACCAAGACCTGCATCATCAACCTTTCTCTTACCAACAGCTTTGGTTCTCAAAGAAGCAAGTGAAACATCCACACTAGCAGCTTCACCACCATCCTATAAACAAATAAAATAAAATCAATACTCGTTAATACAACAAGGAAGGTCTAGTCTATACAGATCATGGCTATAGTCAAGACTTTCACCTCTGCTTGCAAGGGTCTCTGCAAGTCTTGGCTATAGCCAAGAGTTTAAGCTCTAGTGGAGGTCCCCCATGCAGGGAATGCATCTCCAAGTCTTGGCAATGGCCAGGACTTTACACTATGGAGCAAGGTCAACTATAAAATGTGCCCAGGTACAAAATGATCTACACAAAAAATACTTGCACAATACACGACACTTACTAATGCCTCTCGCTCAGCAGCAACAGGCATTGAGAAAGCATCGCCTTGAACATTCAAATCGGCAAGCACATTGCTAACCATAGCATGAGCTAATTCCTCAGCATCGCCGTCTCCTATAATTGCACCACAATGCTCTTCACGATCAACTTGCTTATCACTCACGCCAACTTCAATACCAACAGAATCTCCTCCTACACCACCATCGAATTGTGCATCAGTAACAGCTTCATCGGCAAGATTGCTCAACCGTCCACAACTGACCAATGCATCCATCTTAGGATCATTCGAAACAACAACTTCAATTGGCTTTGGTACTCGACTTACCTCCTCACCACCACCAACATCTATCTGCCTCTCTTCATTGTTCGAAACATCCAACAACCTATCATCATCACCTCTGACATCCCTATCCTGAGCATCACCAACTCTCTTTGCACTCCTATCAACATCCATTAACTGCACAAACTTCTCTTCCTCCTGCCTAAGCACCTTCAACTCTAGCACCAATACACGAGATCAATACACATGGGAGATGCATTAATAGGAGACCCTTCACGAGCTTGACTATATTCTCCAGCCAATCCACCAACTCTCCTTTTCTTCACCAAATCAACAAGCTCACCAAGTTGTTGCTTGATCGAACACTGCTCCTTCAAAATACCATCCAAAGACTTTTGCCATCTCTTCTCCATTTTCTGCACAAAAGGAGAAATATCCAAAGCCATCAAAACATATAGAAAACAAGTTCTTACGTTTTTATAATGAATTGAACAAAACAGGCAACAAAGACATACGTCAAGGTGCTTGCTCAAAGCATCATAATGACCTCCAGCATCACCGGCAACAGAAGAAGGGCTTGGAAGATCCCTCTTTGGTAGCTCATCCACAAGAGTGAAAGGCTCGACAAGAGTTTTAGGTTTCTATCAATTAAATAAAAGAATAGAACTACTATAAAAATAGAAAACATTTCCAAAAATCATAAACTTAAAAACAAATATAAAAAAAACAACACTTACAGATTTCAAATGCTTCGGCACAAACATCGACATGACTGACTCGAACTGAGGGGTGCCACAAGTCTTGTAGCGCACCATTAGAGGATTCTTTCTATGGGAATGTATTTCAACGAACGATTTTCTGTATGAAGGGAAAAATATCCTAACCCCAGACAGTAAAAGCAAAGGGGAATCCGGTAAGCTGAAACAATGAATCCGGACGTTTAGTACCATTAGAAAACACATTCTTCAATGAAGACAAAGTTTCTTCATAAGCTATAGACCCCCATCCAAACTTAGAGACTAGGCTTCTGTCTTCAATCAACCTTACATACTTGGTTTTTACAACTTTTGAAGGCCTACAACCTAAAAACACATGGCCAACAATGTATATCTCAGCAAGTGCAATAGGATCCATCTCGAAATTGAGGACGGCTTACATAAAAGCGTTCTACCCGACGAAGGTAACATCGTGCTACCTTCCTTTTCATCTATAGCTTAAGTTGTAGAATTACTTCATGGCTAAGTAAAGTACCTAAATGCTGTATTATAGCTTGTTTAAGCTTTAGAATGTGTGGAATTCAAGGAAAATAAAGCTTAGAAGCAAGAAACAATCATGACCTCTCATGTCTCAAATCAATCCGCGTCATGCAAATAAACATTCAGTCTATCAATGTAGACCTGAAGTCAATCAACACGAGCCTGCAGTCCCAAATTGTAAATGAAGTCTCTGAACCAGTGACGTCTACACCAGCCAATATGACTCTGGCCACCTCATCTAGTGTAATTGGTGATGGCGATGGTGATAAACGAATGTGGATTATACCTGAAGCTGATAGGTAATTTCAATAACTTGTCGTACATATGCTTATGCTATTTAATTAACATATAGTTAACCTGTATTTCATTTTATGTAGGTTTGATCCTCACAAACCAGTTATTGAAGAAATTACTAATTCGTAGTAAATTTGAGCTAGCTAAACCTTCTTAGAAGAAGTTCCCAACATCTGTTCGTGATATGTGGTTTGATGAATTCAAGGTAAGAAATATATCATTAGGTTCATGTTCAGACTACTTTGTCATTTATACTTAGTTGTATTCTTTTTGACAATAGAGAGTGTATTTCTGTGATTGTAACAAGCTACATGGGAGAGTAATGTAGTCTACCTCATTAAGAGGTTAAAATAATACAGGGAATTTGAGTGCCTGCTGGTAACATACTACTAAATAAGGATAAACTAGATGATTAACTACTGAACTAGTGGTGCCAATTATAGTTGGTACATCTGCTGTAAGTTGTGTAGTATTCTAAACAGTTACATTAGTATTACAAAAAGTTAATCTACTTGACACCTGAACAAAAAAAATGCCCTTCCTGATCAGCACAAATTAGATGGTGGATGAAAGGTAGCGGGCATTTAAAAAGTGCTACTTGGTTATGTTCCCTATATGTGTGAGTAATTGTAGGATTAATTAGCTGTGTGAGGAGGTGCAGCAGTGAAATTCATTGGCTCCATAGGATTCCAAGCTATAGAATTAGTTTATGTCCTCATAGTAATTTTTCTAGCCAGTGTAGACATCCGTAAATCGTATATGCAGATGGTAAACTTGAACATAATTCTGCTATTAGAGAAACCAACAATAAAAAATTATAACCAAGATAATTGATGGTAAACTTGAACATAATTTGTCTTAATATGAAACCATGCCAAATTATGGATCCACCTCGTCCAGAAAACATTCTTCTAGAGAAGGAGCAATTAACTAGTCATCTGTTTAATTTTATGATAAGCAAGTGAATAGTACGGCCTCTACTTTTGGACTCAGCTTTATATGTCCAATGCTTATTAAATTTTGATTTTACATAATGTAGAAGAAATTTAGGTGGCTCCATTGATATAATGATGCTGTTTGGCGCAATTTGGAGAAAAAGGGGTCAGGAAGAATGACTCAGCTATGCCTAGGGCTGTACAAACCAAACCGGCAAACCGAACCAAACCGACAAACCGAACCGAACCGAACCGAGAAAACAAACCGACTACGGGTTGGTTTGACTTGGTTTGGTGTTGGCAAAAAAAAAAACCGACATAATAGGTTTGGTTTGGTGTTACCCATAAAAAAACCGAATTGAGACCAAACCGAACCGACATTACATATATGTTACTTTTAAATTTTATATGTATACAATTCATTCATTGAAAAGTATTGTCTAAATATCTTAGTAGCTTTTCTTAGTTATGTACTTATGTTATAAACTTACGATTTACAACAAACATCTACAGGAGCTAATTTTAATAAGAATGAGAGATAGGCTTATGACCCATAACGAAAAGCCCTCCAGAAAATAATATGAGAACCCAAATTAATAACGAAAAGCCCTCCAGAAAGTAATACGAGAACACAAATTAAGTGCAAAAATAAAAAACCTAATTAGTAAAAATAATTTTCTAATAACAAAAGAATTTGGCGCTCAAACATTTTAGGTGCTATTATTATTTTTTTAACTGGTAAATATTTTTTTCTTTTGTTATACATGTGCATCTGGATGGGCTATATTGTACGTCTCTAAATCTATATTTGGAACGTCTGATTAAAAGTATCATTTCTTGTAGGACTCTACAGTTACCTATTAAAGAAAAAGGAGAAAGTCTTGAACTCTATGTATCCAACGCAATTTTAATATGAACTAACTTGGTTTAACTTGTCTTCTTTTGTACAATTGGATACGGGCTTTTAACCTATACTTTTAAAGGAGAGAAAGCACCACATATTTGTTGTTAATAAATAAAAACCGAATAAACTGAATAACCCAAATAAACCGAATAAAACCGACATTAGAAAACCCGACTTTGGTTGGTTTGGTTTGGTTAAAGATTTAAAAAACCGAAATTATTGGTTTGGTTTGGTAAATGAAAAAACCGAACCAGCCCGACCTATGTTCACCCCTAGTTATGCAAAGATGTTAGAAAATATCTGACCATGAAGCCAAATTTGATGGGAGATTCTTTATTCAAGGAGCTGAAGGAGTTTTGGGAGTCTCCTGAATTTAAGGCAAAGTTTGAGCAAAATAAAAAGAATCGTGATTCAAATGCAAGTGCCTCACTTCATACAGGTGGCTGTATATCTCATCGTGCGCATTGGAAGATAATGGTAATATAAAGATTCGTTTAAATATTTTCTTTACAGTAAACAATGTCAAATTTACGATGATAACAGAAATTTATTTCTTTGGTTGCAGAAGGAAGAAAAGGGAGTAGAAGATCCTTCACTATCAGATTTTTATTTTCGCACTCATTGTAAGAATAAAGATAAAAGTTGGGTAAACGAGAAAGCTGAAGCTACTTATGTAAGTCTTCACTCTATACATTTTTAATTGAATTTATTTCTTTCTCCAAGTTAAGAAAATAAGGTGCATTTGCTCTCTACCAACTCATAGCTCGAGTTTCTTTTTCCTTCTTATGAAAGTAAAAAGAGATCCTGATGCTTATATATCTTGTAATTGTAGTCGTAAGGGCGTAGGAAAACTTGATTAAGGATAGAATTGAAACAACAGAATTCAGTGAAAACAAAATATGAAAAGAAAGACTAAAAATGTCTTTATTGGTAGTTACTTCGGATCTTCAAAGATGTTGGCCTAAATATCATATAGGTAAGGAAATTCAGCTACCAAATATGCTCTCACGCTACCCTTATTAAATGAGTTCAAAAGGGCAAGTGACTTCAAAACAATCCACCTAGTATGAAGGGCTGAAGTTCATCCATTTGAAATCCCGGCAGATTTGAGCACCCTTAAAAATATGTCCATAATATTGTGTAGAAGTGTCCAAATTGCACAAACTTTGACTCTATAGAAAGAAGACATAGAACTACAATTCTGGAAAGTTTGGAAGCCTAACTCGTTGTGAATCATCCCAGAATTATTGTCAAAGTCGGAAAATGTGTTTCTGTCCAAATTTGCACAGCTGTAGCATTGAAGTGTATAACTTGCTATAGAAATATCCAAATTGAGAATGGTTTGTCATTTTAGAAACTAGACATCAGCACCTTCATCCATGTACAATTTTAGAGCCAAATTCGAACCAAAATAGTACAGATTAATATTTGAAGTTGAGCTAAAATTCTGACAGCTTCAGAAAGTGGACAGCTTTATGTGTTCTTTATGTGTTTTTAGGACTGTGATTACTCTCTGTTATGCAATGATATAATGATATTGAAGTGAATAAGATCTGTCTTATTCTTTATGTTAGCAATGACTTATTGTGAGGAGGTCCTAAACATAGAGTGAATTGATTCTATTGTCTGTGTTTTAATTGTTGTTGTGCAGAAAAAGTTTGAAAAAATGAAACAAGAATTACCAGCTTCTCAAGGTGCATCAATTGAGGAAGGAGATACTAATTCACTCGGTCAGCCTTCTCAATTAACTGAAATAGATATTTGGGTGCAATCTGTGGGCGGAAAGAAAAAAGGACGTACTGCAGGTCTTGGTTCCTTGGGTCGATCTGTAAAAGCACCTATGCTATCCACATCTTTTATGTCAGAAGAAGTTGGTGAGATTATTAGATCTCAAGTTCATGCTTTAAATGCTGAATTATCTGCTCAGTTGCTAAAGGAGTGTGACGAAAACAAAGAGCTGAGGAGGGAGTTGGGTCACACAAATAAGAGATTAAATGAAGTCATAGAGCGTTTGGGTTACAATGCATCTTCTTCAAATGCACAACAGTTATCCGAGAGTGAAAGTGATGACGACTATGATATTTATGGATATAAAACTGGCCATGATCAAGAATGAGATAGTTGATAGAATTCTTGTGTTTATTGTTTAGACTCTTCAATTTGTTTTCCATTAAGAACTATTTAGTATTATGAGTAAACTTTCTGTATTTGGATTGGTTTCTGGATGAAATGGAATTGCAGATTGATTGCTGCTTAATCTTAGTGAATGTGCCGGCTGGTTTCTCCCAAAAAATAATAAATTAGCATTTGATTACTCGTGGATTTTCCAGGAAAAGCATATTTCATGGGAATTTTCTTGCAAATATTATATTGGGATTTTCCTACAAAAACTATTACCTAGGGATTTTTGTAGGGACGTTGAATAGAATTTACGTGCGGATTTACCTGTCAATTATTACCTGGGGATTTCTGACCAAAGTTTCATGGAGATTTTCTTACGAAATAGTTACATAAATATCTCTAGGAAGATTCCTTCTTGACAGCGAAAATCGCTTACAATTTCCTGGAGCTTTACATAGGGAATTACATGCAGATATTTTCCTATCTAATTCCCCAAGTAAATTCCATTTTTTCACAATTTTCATCAAAAATTTCCTGTGAATTCGGGCTAATTCGTGCGAAATTATCCCCATGTAACTTACATACCGATATAAAATCCCCAGGTAAATGTTTACTGGGATATAATATCCGCATGTAAGTTACCCGCAGAATGTTAAAATCCCCAGGCACTGATTACCTACGAGCATATTACCTGCGAAATTTTATTTGTAGGAGAATCCGCAGGAAGTATCGTTACCTGCGAATTTCACTTTGAAATTCCCAGGAAAATCCTCACATAAATGGCACTTTTCTAGTAGTGAAGGCATTTGTTTTGTATCTTTTGATGTTTGTCTTAGTTCCAAACTTGATGGTTCTTATGCGGAACTTGTATGGCATAAAGGTAACTGTGTATGTGCTTAATTTGGTGCTAAGAACCATGGTGAAATATGTCAAAAATAGCAGCACGAAATATTTCAAAATCTGGAAAATTGTTTTTTATCATCGGACAGTTGTAGTAGTTTGAGCATAACTCCTTGTACAAAATTGATATTGATATGCTTTAAGATTCACTGGAACCCTAAAACATATATCTAAAACTTTCATGAAGACTATGAATATAACTTTGATCTACACTCTGAAAATTAGGTCGCAAGGAAGGATAAAGTTGCTGTCTAGACATTCTATCTGCGGATTTGTTATGTCGTCCTGTCGTCTCATTTTGTTATCCGTCTAATCTATTTATGTTATCAATTTATTTGGGTATCCATCCTCGTGTATATTATAGTGTTGGTTCTGTTTTTGCGGACTATCCAATTTTAGGGGAAACTCTACTGAATTTTTTTATAGAAATTCAAAGAGCTGCACAAATTCTGAGTTCTAGGTTGTGTCTATAGTTCCATCCAGAGTTTTCTTATCATTCCCTTGAGTCCATATCTATAGTTTCCACATGTGTTATGCCTCATACATGCTTATGCTTATATTGTGATCATATTATGTGTGATTTGGAGTCCTTCATAGAGTCTGGACATTGGACACACAGTCCGATCGTATGTGATACTACCCATCTGGGGGACACAGCCCCTCTGGTTCAGGTGGGAGTTGAAAGACCTGGTGTGACCGGGTGTCATTCACACACTCTGACCAGAGAAACTAGATATTATTGGCTGGGGGGACAGAGCCTATAACACCCCTCAGGTTTGCTATATACGCATATATAGCCACAGTATGCACTGCATGATTATACATGAGGCTAGTTCAGATGTTCAGTTACCTGATTTTGGGGGATACAACCCATAACACCAGACATGTACCAGTTTAGATAACAATTCAGTTTTAGCTCAGTACTAGTTATCAGCTGTTAATTATCAGTCATATCAGAATCAGTTATCAGTATAGTTTAGCTCAGCCTTCAGTTTCAGATTCAGCTAGACTTCAGTTTATATTCGGATCATGTTTAGTACGTTCTTCAGATTTCCAGCTACATTACTATGCTCCAGCTCATATCTACATATTTATATTCCATCATTACAATTTCATTCAGCTATGATATATTATATGGCTCATGCCTTACATACTTTGTACATATCGTACTCACGTCATCTCTTGGGCACTGTGTTTCATGCCACACATGTATAGAGAGATCAGACCCTGAGCCACATTAGTAGGATATCTACAAGCTATTGGAGTCACTCCACCTCCTTCCAGAGTTTACTACTTTTGGTATGTTGTACAGACGTCGAGTAGGTATGGCGGGGCCTTGTCCCATCCTTTGTATATTCAGTTCAACACTCTTACAGGCCTGTAGATATGTCTATGTATGGTTCAATCACTATGTTATGTATGTCAGCATCTGATAGCCTTGTCATCTTTCCAGACTTTATATTTTCAGTAAATATGTATATATTTATAACCAGGTTGCCAGCTCATCTCTATTATTCATAGATTATTAGTAGGTTTAGCAATGATCGATACTCAGTGTCGGTTATCCATCGCGGCTCTAGGTTGGGTCATGATATTATATACCCAGCATCTCTCCTGTGTTATACCGATGTGGGATACTCCTTAACTGGGGTGTCACATACACCCCCTCATATGGATTCAGGGTCCTCGCTGAGGTTTGCCTGAAACGACCTCGGTCAGTCGTTTCAGAAGTTAGGACTCCGATTGGCGTGCCAATAATTTTAAAATATTTGTAATGTCCATTAGGACCTGTCTGTAAAATTTGAGCTAAATCAGACCTCGTTTGGTAGGCATCGGAAGAAGGTTTCAGTTTTTATTGTCAATAAATATTAAAAAGAGATTTTTGAGCTCGGTTTTGGCGTATGAGCTCCGATTCGAAATCCGAAAGCGCCGTTAGGTTCGTATGATTATTTGTGACTTTTATAATTTTTTGAAAGTGAATTTCGATGTTGTTCGGCTAGTTCCGCAAAAATGCCGAAAGTTAAATAATTTGACCTTTTTCCTTTAAATTCGCATATTGAGTTTCGGAAGTCCGATTTGAGATTCGTCTTCGCGAGTATGTTACATATATTTTTTATAGCTTACTTGAAAAATTTGGGATCATTTCGACTTCTCTAGGGTTCCATTTCAATTTTAATCGTCGTAGCGAATTTTAAAAAAAAAAAGAAGAAAATAATAATAATTAAAAAAATTGAAAAAAGGGTCGGTGGCTTAGGGGATTTAATCCCCTAGCACAATGACTTCGATACATATCAGAAACATTACAAAAAAAACGCACAGAAAGAAAAAAATTAGAAAAGAGAGAAGGAAAAAGGGAAAAAGGAGTGGAAAAATAGCGGAATTTCTACCCCAAATCTTCAGGTAATGATGTTAACTCATTATCTTAGCTTATTACGTGTGTTTAAATATATTTTTACGGTAAAAATAGGGATATTAGACATCGCCCTAATGACGTAAATTGATAGTTTAAAGGGTCAAATGGACTCCGATAACGAAATTGATTATATATTCGCACTCAGTGAGTTATGGGCAACATATAAATATAATTTATTTAGGGTTTGGTTATGGGACTTTGAACCCTGTATATAGGCCTGGCATGCGTATTGCGTATGCGAATAGGGTATCAGGTTCCTACCTGGATTGCCCTAAGATGTGAGGAATGAAGCCTTTAGCCTAATGTGATATATTTTTCTGCTTATTGATTACAGTGGGATCGTTTGGCAATAAATTCAAAGAATAACGCGGTTGTTGGTCGCAATGCTAACTTTTGAGAGAGGTAAGTGTTTATATCCATTTCCTTGGAGGCACTTGGCCTCATGGATTTTCTACCACGTGTTTCCTTACGTGTGTAGCTGCCGATAGGCGTACTCATTACGCCTTAGCTTTGGATTTACATTGTATATTATATGTTATGCCCTGTTGTTGGTATTGCATTAAACATATGAGCATTGCACTCTGGTTTTGAGTATTCCATATACTTCCCGGTTGGCGATGAGAGTCCCGCACCGGCGAAGGGTCATTATTGCATATACTTCCCGGTTGGCGATGAGAGTCCCGCACCGGTGAAGGGTCATCGTTGCATATACTTCCCGGTAATCGATGAGAGTCCCGAGCCGGTGAAGGATCATCGTTGCATATACTTCCCGGTAATCGATGAGAGTCCCGAGCCGGTGAAGGGTCATATTTGGATATATCTCCTGGTAGACGATGAGAGTCCCGCGCTGGAGATAGGCATCAGGCATATGTGACTGCATTGCATTGTACCGCATTCATCCCATCTCATTGCACCGCATACTGACTATTGTGTGTATTGTGTTGTGTTTTATGTATGCGGTTTGTAAACTATGTCGTGGACATATCTCAGTTTACCTATATATTTCTGGCTCGTATTCTGGGTTGCGAGGATCGGGTTGCACGCCGCAACAGTATAAATATAAGGATCGGGTTGCACGCCGCAACAGGATAATTATATGGATCGGGTTGCACGCCGCAATAGGATGTAACTCTGATTGTTGATATGCTCGGGATACCTACATGTTCTGGTTATTTTATGTTACTGGTTGTTAATGAGTTTGTGATTCCATACGTGCTTCTAGTTATTATCTGGCTATGCCTTTTTATAATTTAAATAAGAGGAATTTGATTTATATGTTTCTTCTCCCTGGCTAGCTATCCTATTCTTTGAGGTGGCTAGTCTGCCCCACTTATTGAGTCCTTTTGACTCACCCTTGTTTGTTGTTTGTTTCTGGTCTATCTATTTCATTTCGGCAGGTTCGCTCCAGAATTGAGTTTGCCACGTTGTGAAGGAGCGAAGACGACTTCAGCTATCAGGGTGAGCCAGCTTTTATTCCGGATGGCCACCAGTTTATGGGTTGTTATTTCAGTTGCATTTTGCTCCCTTCAGGAGGTATCAGTCTTCTTTTGTACTCTTAGATGTCTAGTCTGGATAGCCCTAAACCTAGTACGATGGGTAGTCAGCTGTAATTTCTTTTGTACAGCTTAGAGATATCAGTATGTCTGTATTTTTGTTTTAAGTCTTGTCCTTATTTATGAGTTTTTATATTTATTTTCCTAATTTAATTGGTAAGGGTTCGCCCGACGGGTCTTGGGGAGGATGTCAGGTGCCCGCACGGCCTAGTCGAAATCCGGGTCGTGTCATTGCCGCACGTACCCGGTATTTGCCTAGACTCGGCAGTGACGTTTCCCTCGCACCTAGGATTCACCTAAATGCAGTTGAACTCTGCCCCACATCGACAAGGCTGACACAGAGTGGCTTTGATACCATCTATAATAGCTCAGTCTGTTAGTGATATTGTCTGCTTTGGCTCATATCCCACACGGGTTTAAAACATAACATTAGGGTCTAAGACATGTATACTTATATATCCAACATCTCTTCTGTGTTATGTCAATGTGGGATACTACTCCTTAGCTGGGGTGTCACATACACCCCTTTTATGGACTCAGCGTCCTCGTTGAGGTTTGTCCCGCATACCCAGGATTCACCTAGACTCAGCACTGAGGTTTGTCCCGCGTACCCGGGATTCGCCTAAACTTAGTTGAACTCTGCCTAACATCGGCAAGGCTGACACGAAGTGACTCTAATATCAAGTTTGTCACAACCAGGTTGCTCAGGCCATTGTTGACTCGGTTATGGATACTACCAGACTTTCGAGGAAGGAGTTCCTGTTCATTTATCTTGGGGTCCCTATTTATTATGGGAGGAGGAAGAACTGTCATTATAATGAGCTGGTGGACAAAGTGCAAAGAAAATTAATGTCCTGGACGGGTAAGCTTCAATCTATTGAAGGTCGTCCTGTCTTAATTTTACATGTTCTTTAGAGCATGCCTATTCATGTAGTTTTTGCTTGTGATCTTCCTGCAGGTGGTATTGCCCAATTTCACAAAATGTTTGCAAAATTTTTCTAGAGTACCTCGGTGGGTAATTTGAGTAGGCACTCTGTGTCATCCTCTTACTGAAGGAAGCCTATGTTTTAGAAATTTATACGACGTCTCTAAGGCTTTAGTTTCAAAGCTTTGGTGGAATTGTCGATCCAAGGAGTCCTTGTGGCAAGATTTTATGGCCAAAAAGTATTTGAAGAAGAATCATGCAGTTGTTTTTCCCTAGATAAAAGGCACCTTTATTTGGAAGAGAATGATTCAATGTCAAAAGGAGATGAAACATGAAATAAGGTGGCAAATTAATAGAGGTAATTCATGGTTTTGACTTGATAATTGGACAGGTCTTAGATCCATGTATTATGTTACTCCTCCAGATTTTTATTGTGATGAAACAACAGTTGTTGTACATGAAACTGCTGCTAATGGGGCTTGGAATGAAGAGTTGCTTAGACAATTGTTGCCCGAAGAGTTAGTTTAGCATATTTTGGAGACTATTCGGCCTCTTAAAAATGATGGGGAGTTTGATAGGCCATATTGGCAACTTGTGCTGCGAGGTAATTTTTCTGTGAGCTCGGCTTTTTATTTGCTTAGACAACGGAAAATTACTTCGGATTTATATAAGCACATACGGATAAAAGGGGTACCCTTTAAAATATTTTTTTTTTGGAGGTTGTGGAAGACTAAATTGCCACTTGATGACACTTTAAATGTGGGATTTTCAATTTGCTTCTAGATGTCACTGTTGCTTGCACCCTAGGGTAGAAACTATTTCACATGTATTTTTGCATGCTCCGGTGGCACGGGTTGTCTGGAATTATTTTGGTGGGTCTATAGGGCTGAATTTTGAAGGTTTGCAGCTTGTATAGTTTTTAACATGTTGTGGGATGCTCCAGGTATTGCACTTGGGAAGTTGATTTTTCATGTGATTCCTATTTTTATTGTATGGGAACTTTGAAAGAGAAGAAATGAATACTCACATAGAGGAAAAATATCACAGAGTCGGGTAATTTTTCGGGTTATGCAACATGTGCTTATGTTCTTATAGGTGCGTAGGAAAAAATTTCATGTACGCCCTTCTAAGTGGGCTGATATGCGATGTGTCGTACATGCTAATACACCTCGGTTGAAATTTGCTAAAGTGTGTTGGTGTCCTCCCGAGATAGGGTAGATCAAGTGCAATAATGATGGTGCTTCGAGAAGTAATCCTAGGAGGAGTTTTTAGAGTTTTGTGTGAGGAATGATAGGGGTGATTTGATTAGTGCAGAAGCTTGGGAGATGGTAGATGAACAGAGCACTGATGATCAAGTTGACACATTGGTAATTTGCAATGCACTAATGTATGTGGTTGAATATAATCCTATGTGTGTCATTATAGAAACCGACTCTAACTTGTTACGAACATGGTGACCAAGCAATGGGAAGTTCCTTGGTAAATTAGACTGTATATTGAGGAAATATGGAGCCTTATGGAGGGACGGGAAGTTGTTTTTACTCATATATTTAGGGAAGGTAACAAGTTGGCCGACAATCTCGTAAACCTTGCTTTGGACAGTGGTGATATTTTAGTTAGTAATTTTGGTGAATTGAATGTTCAAGCGAGGAGAATTCTCAATAGTGACAAGTTTAATGAGCCTTACTTTAGAGTCAGGTCATAGAGGAGTTGAATCTAACGCACTGTAGTGGGTTGCAAAGGGAATACGAAGGGTGCATCGCAGCTTTTTACATGTCTTGTGTTCAAATCCTAAGAGAGGAGAACATGGGGTATTTTTTATCTAACATTTTTTTTCTTTTTTGTAGGTTTGATAGTTATAAAATTCTTTGATGGCTTCACTACTGAATATGTTAATTTGGTAGCGCAAGTTGTTGGAAATATCCCCGATTAAAGGTTCACGGGTATCCAATCAATTCATCCTACGAACCGTGGATACCTGCTCCCCAATCTTCATCGGTTCCTCAAAAGAAGACATTATTCTTTTGGGGAGACCTATCACGAGGATATGGAGAGCAGAGCCTAACCTTAGCTTGGCTTTGGGCTCGGGAGGAGAATAGGAAGCCAACCTTGACCTAATCGCTTGGCTTTGGGCTCGGGAGAAGAACAAGTGTAATGCAATAGCATCTTCTTTAACGAATTTATAGGAATTTCGTCCAAATATACCTCGCATTTAAAATAAATTAGCTAGTATGTCAATATTCGAAAACATAAGCGATGAAATAAAGTAAAGGTATAGAAAATGATAATGATACTAAAATGTTCGTCTTTCCAATAGCATCCTCTTTAACGAATTTCGCCGAGAAGTACCTCGCGAAATATATAAAAATGAATAAGTATAATAATTGACGAAATAAATAATAAAATAAAATGAGAATAAGTAAATATATAATGATAATAATAATAATAATTAAAAAAAGGCAAAAAATGATTTTTGTAAATGTTTTAGGCTCAGATTTCTTCGTATCGAATAGAGGTTTAGGGACATGATACGGATGCAAACAACGGTGGCAGGCCGTGTTGCCATGCCAGGTACCGATCCTACACACTCTATGCTTATTTTGCAAGGTAGATACTCATCATCATTGCCTATTTTATTTTCGGACATGTAAGGGACATATCGTATAAAAAAGACGGGATTTGTATTGGCCTCCACACATCATTGGTCGTGTAGTATCTTGTTCAAATCAGTCCAGAGGCCTCAATATATTTGTTTTCATTGGCCGTGGTGCGGTATCACTGGACGAGCTTATTGAGTAGTTTCCCCGAGCAAACATCATGTAAACTGTAGAACAATTAGTAATCGTCCACAAAACAATTATCCAAAGCTGTGATTGTCAAACTTGTACAGTTGGTCAATGGCAACCATCATATTAGCAGTCAAACAATAGAAGTAGCAAAACACATTTCCAATCAGAGAACAACAAAGATTAAGGAATGACTATACCCAGAACTGATTTCCGAGCAAGAAACACAGTAACTAGGACGGGCAGCATAGCAGTGGAATGCTAACAGTGCAGGGAGGAGGAGTGACACCAGTCGTCTCCGATGAAAAGAGAGCGGCGTTGCTATGACCCCTCTAGTTGATATTTCTCTTCTTTTCCGGTAGCTCAGGCGATGGTAGTGGTTTAAGCCGCGACCCTTTTTGTATCTCTTCCTCGCCGCTCTCCCTGTCCTGTTCTTATTGCTCTCCGATCGCTGCTACTGATACCCCTCCGTTCCACCGTCACTTTCGCCCCCAGTGGTGGCTAATACCACTGCCGCTCCGCCTATTTTCACCCCCGCATCCCAATTGTTCCTCTCTGTATATGTGTGTGTACTATGTGTGATTGAGAAAGAGAGACGTTGATAATGGTCTCCTTCTTCGTTCCCCTAAATGGGGTTTTTATAAGATGATATTGCAATTTGAAAGTAACCAACGGTAAGAAGAAGATCATCCGGGATTAGCTCCCCCAATCTCGCCATCAATAGCCTGATTGTTTTTTTTTTTTTCTAAAATTATATATATATATATATATATATATATATATATATATATATATATATAGTGGTGATTAGGGGTGAACATAGGTCGGGTTGGTTCGGTTTTTTCATTTACCAAACCAAACCAATAATTTCTGTTTTTTAAATCTTTAACCAAACCAAACCAACCAAAGTCGGGTTTTCAAATGTCGGTTTTATTCGGTTTATTTGGGTTATTCGGTTTATTCGGTTTTTTATTTGTTAACAACAAATATATGGTGCTTTCTCTCCTTTAAAAGTATAGGTAAAAAGCCCGTATCCAATTGTACAAAAGAAGACAAGTTAAACCAAGTTAGTTCATATTAAAATTGCGTTGGATACATAGAGTTCAAGACTTTCTCCTTTTTCTTTAATAGGTAACTGTAGAGTCCTACAAGAAATGATACTCTTAATCAGACGTTCCAAATATAGATTTAGAGACGTACAATATAGCCCATCCAGATGCACATGTATAACAAAAGAAAAAAATATTTACCAGTTAAAAAAATAATAATAGCACCTAAAATGTTTGAGCGCCAAATTCTTTTGTTATTAGAAATATTTTTACTAATTAGGTTTTTTATTTTTGCACTTAATTTGGGTTCTCGTATTACTTTCTGGAGGGCTTTTCGTTATTAATTTGGGTTCTCGTATTACTTTCTGGAGGGCTTTTCGTTATGGGTCATAAGCCTATCTCTCATTCTTATTAAAATTAGCTCCTGTAGATGTTTGTTGTAAATCGTAAGTTTATAACATAAGTACATAACTAAGAAAAGCTACTAAGATATTTAGACAATACTTTTCAATGAATGAATTGTATACATATAAAAATTAAAAGTAACATATATGTAATGTCGGTTCGGTTTGGTCTCGATTCGGTTTTTTTATGGGTAACACCAAACCAAACCTAATATGTCGGTTTTTTTTTGCCAACACCAAACCAAGTCAAACCAACCCATAGTCGGTTTTTTTTCTCGGTTCGGTTCGGTTTGTCGGTTTGCCGGTTTGGTTTGTACAGCCCTAGTGGTGATATAGGAAAAATTAAGGAGGTAGATTGTGGATGTGAATATAGTTAAATGGATTTCATGGAATATAACTATTTTACAAATATAAAGAAATATATCTGCGAGACTCGTTGTCCAGGCTCTTTCAGTAGAGGGGAGATTAATTCCTCTTGATTAGCGTGTAAATTAAGGAGGTTGCATGAGCTAATTTTGGGCAATGGGAAAGGAAAAATGAATATTGGGAAAAGAATAAGAAAAAATGAGAAATACATTCATAGAACCCCCTAAAAATGTCAATTCTTTATTTGAAAGAACATTGCTAAAAGCTTACCTTTCTGCTATGAAAATACTCATTAGGTCTTAGGAAATGGTGGTAAGTGGTAACACCTCATTATGGGAAATCTCTTGGCTCCCCAATAGGAAAACTATTCCTAGTCTTATCAGTAGCCCCTAACTTTAGCTGATACTATGACCAAAGTTAATGATGTGTGTCATAATCAAACTTGGGACTTCTCCAAACTCTCTTTTGATTTACCTACTAATATTAAAGATCTTTTATATCTAGCAACTCCCCCTCCTACTGGGTCAACTGAGCTTGACTACCCCATATGGGGACTTAATGACAATGGAATTTTCTATTTAAAGTCAACCTATAAAGTTCTTCAATCCTACTCTACTATCGACAATGAGTTTGAATGGTTATGGGGTATCAACACTCCCCACAAAATTAAATTTTTTCTTTGGCAGTGTCAGCACAATAAGCTACCCTCTAGGTCATATCTCCACATGATAAAAATGAATGTTGATCCTATTTGTCCTATGTGTAAAATGGAGTCTGAGTCCCTATTTCACATTTTTTGGAATCGCCACTATTGCTAAAAAATTTTGGTCAAGCTGTAACATCTCTCTTAATATTATAGACGACCATAATTGGCTTAAGACCGTTAGAGTTAGTTCCACATCTCTAAACTCAAAATTCTATTCATGGCTCAAATTCTTGTCTTTTGCTTTGTGGAGCCTGTGGTTAAATCGAAATCATAATAATATTCACACTCTTGGAAGTAATTTAAGCTTTCCCCAGGTTCACAACAAGATAACTAAATTCAAATTGCTCACTTCAAACGAACCTAGGTTTGTTAGTAGTAGACACTTAAAAGTTTCATGGCATCCTCCTAGCACTAACTACATAAAACTTAATATTGATGGATCTTATCATCAGAACTCCAACAAAGCCAACATAGGTGGAGTTTTAAGAAATTGCTAGGGTGACTGGATTCTTGGTTTTCACTCTTCACTTCATGTCCTCAATCATACCCATGCTGAGCTTTCAGCTTTAACCTATGGTCTATCATTGGCCCTTGATCAAAATTTTATGCCGTTAGAAGTTGAAACTGACTCTACTGAGGTTCTTAATCTATTAGAAAATCTCACTCCCACTTATCTACCTTTGATTATCCAATGCAGGTCAATGATGATGAAGCTGGGGATGCTGCAAGTCCGGCATAACTTTTGTCAAGGAAACAAAGTTGCGCACTTATTGGCAAAAGGAGCTCCTAGACAATCCAAATATTATATTAGGAACCATTTTGCAGTGCCACCTAATTTTGTTCGGCAAGCTTTGTTGGACGACAATGTGGGCACTTCTTCTATTATAAAAGCTTCGGAAAGTAATTGTAATGCTTTAGCTACTTTAGAAAATTTGAATGTGCTAAATGTCATTCCCTTATCTAGTAGAAACTTATCATTATCTAGTAGGAACTTATGTGACCTAAGTCATGCGACACCTATGAGTAGCCGCATAAACTCTCTTTGTAATCTGCCTTAATTATGTTGAATGCATATCATGTTATTATCAAAAAAAAAAAAAAAAAAAAAAACAATAATGGAAGCTTCTAAAACGTTAACCCACTAGTTCGGTACTGACGAAAGTTTTAAGGATATAGGATTGGGAGCATTTTCTTGGTTGGCAAATAATAAACTTTAAGGTGCTAAATAAGTATAATTAGTATAAATAAAAATGTCAATAAATATGAAATAATGCATTTAGAACCTAACAAAGACAAATAGACATCAATGATATTACTTAATTATAAACAGATGCAAATACTTAGTAATTATACTAGTAATGCAGCAAAGTCCACAAATATTTACAAATTGAAGTGTATATTTAGAAGACAGCCTTGGCGATGCAATAGCATCATATATTTGCAATTAAATAGTATACTAATTCGTTAACACAATTAACGGATGACAACATGTTAGTTTGGATAAGCTTGGAGTTTTGACTGATGATTAAGGAATGGATTCAAAAGACCTGTTCCTTTGAATCACTGCAGCTAAATAGATAATTCATGTAAAATCATTTGAGCTGAGATATTATTAATTATCCTTAGACTAATGTTTATCTTGATAATTATGCAGGTCTAAACGTGATATGAAAAGATTGCATAAATAAATGATAAGGGCTAAAAGATCCGGATGCTCAAAGTGAAGAGTTTAATTAGGAATCAAACTCTTGGGAGCTTTGGAGTTCTAATTGCTCAAGACTTCTTGGTTGCTGAAGCTATAAAACGTGAAGCATATCAACCATTGAAGCATGCACAAATACAGAGAGAATCGAGCAAAGCATTAAAAGAGTCTTTATCGTATTTGTGTAATCAGTAAGCTACAGGGAACTAAGTAAGAACCTGTTCCTTAGATTGAGTCATGTAAAAGTTCAGTCTTAGTTCAACTGTAGTAGGTGTTATCGAGTTGTATCTTTCTGGTTCAAGTCGTGTACTTGACAAAGCTTCACTGATCGTGAAAAGTGGTCACTAAAGGATTAGAGTTAGTCCTAGGTTAGTAAGAAGGTAGTCTTGTAACCAAGTGAGTCTTTTACATAGTGAAGTTGAAATCCTACTTGGAAGAGTAGGTCGTGGTTTTTTGATCCCGAGTTCAAGGGGTTTTTCCACGCTAATATTGGGTGTTCATTTACTTACAGTTTGAATTCCGCACATAACATAGTAAAGGAACACATTTTAAGGAACTGGTCCTTAAAACAGTAAAGTGGTGTATCTTCGAAATTATCAATTGGTATCAGAACGGGTTATCCTTGAAAAGGCTAACACCTAGGATTAGATGAGTACATCACGAGAGAACAGTGAGGGTCAATCAATGGTTAGAGCTCCTTTGTTCAATGGAAAATATTATTCATGGTGGAAGGAAAGGATGCGTGATCATCTTCAAGCTGAGGACTATGAATTATGGGACATAGTGACAGAAGGTCCATGATCCCAATGAAGAAGGATGCTGAGGGAAACGATGTTCCCAAAACCAGGAAAGAATGCAATGCTGAAGACATAAGGCAATGGGAAAAGAATGCAAAAGCTAGGAAGTGGCTTGTTGGTGGACTCAGTCCTGACGAGTGCACTAGAATCAGAGGGTATACTACTGCAAAGGAAATTTTGGATGCTCTACTAGGTGCACATGAAGGAACAAGTCAGGTAAAAAAGGTCTACAGGTACACTTCTTTTTGCTGAATATGAAAGTTTTAAAATGAAAGAAGAAGAATCAATCTCTGAAATGTATACTAGATTCAGTGCCATTGCATCTGAACTTATTTCTTTGGGAAGGGTTTTAACTGTAGAAGATAGAGTAGAAAAGATCCTAACTAGGGTTCTTCCAGATTCTTGGGAGATCAAAGCTTGTGCTATCATAGAAAGTAAGGATCTGACCACCTTGTCCTTAGATGAGCTTATAGGAAACTTAAAGACGTATGAACTAAGGAAAAAGGTTAAAAATATAGGAGTACCAGTTAAAACTGAACCTAATTTAGCCTTGACTGCTGCTGATAAGCTTATTGATGATAAGAAACTGGTCCTTATCGCTAAAAGTGTTCAAAAATATTTGATTAAGAAAAAGGGAATTAGTGGACAGGGTAGGTCTTCTAACATGAAACAGGCTGGAGAATGCTACAAATGTGGAAGCATGGAGCACTACATCAGCAAATGTCCAATCATGGAAGGAGAATGGAGGAAGAGATATATCGAGGAAAAGAAAAAGGCTAGGGAACAAGTCCGTAAGAAAAGTGGAAATCCCAAAGCAATGGTTGCAGGATGGCAAGATAGTGAGGATGAAGTATCTGATGAAGATCTGGATGAGGATCGTGCTCTAATGGCTCTTGAAGACTCAGATAATGAAGAAGATGCTGAGGTATTTGTTTCTAAACTTAGACAAGATGTGAAAAGCATGCCTAGAGAGAAATTAGTTAAAGTATTTCATACTGTGTTAAATGAGTTTAAATCTCTAAGGGATGGCAACCATAAATTGCATGATGAAATTGATAGTTTAGGAGCAGAATACAAAGAGGCAGTAATTAAAAATAACTTTTTGAAAAGAAAGATTAGCATGCTTGAGGAACAGGTCCTCACACTTGAATCAACTGTACAGGAATTAGAAAATGTTAAAGCTGTTGAAAAAGGTAAATGCATTGCTAATTCTCATCAGATCATTGCTGAAGAGAAACTGAAAGTCACAGTTGATGAATTGTGCAAAAAGGATGAGAAGATAAGATCTTTGGAAGAAGACTTTGTTAGAACAAAAATGGAGTTAGGAAAAACTGTAAAATGGAACAAGTCTTCTGAAGCACTAGAATGGCTACAGGAGAATCATAGTAGTAAATGGAAAGGTATTGGATTCATGAAAGCACAGTCTTCATCCAAATGGGATCCAAAAAGTAAGTACCTATCACTTCCTGAAAACTGGCTATGCACTCATTGTGGGAACACTGGCCACTGGAAAGAAAATTGCAAATCTTTAAAAATGGATGCACAGAGGAACAGGTCCTATAAACCTGTTCAAAATTCTGTAAGAAAGAAAACTGTTCACACAAAGAAACCATTACCATTCTGGGCTAGGAGAGATCTGATTCATTCTTTTTCTAAAGGAAAGGAACCCAAACTAGTTTGGGTTCTTAAAATTAACCCCTAATTTTCTTTTGCAGGCTAGAGTGAAGGAGAGAAACCACAAATGGTACATGGACAGTGGTTGCTCAAGGCACATGACAGGACATAAGGAACTGTTCCTTTCACTCTCAGCCTTTCAAGGAGGAAGTGCTTCCTTCGGTAATGGTAAGAAAGGGGATATCATTGGCATTGGAAAGGTAGGTAGGTCTGATTCACATAGTATAGACAATGTGTTTCTAGTAGATGGGCTAAAGCATTGTTTATTGAGTATATCTCAATTATGTGACAAAGGTAATAGTGTTAATTTCTCATCTACTGGATGCACTGTGACTAACCAAACTTCTGGAGAGATTATTTTGCAGGGAAATAGACATGGAAGCATCTACAAGGTAGACTTGTTAACACTATCGGATGGAAGCCTGAGTTGCTTAAGTGTGGTGCAAAATGATCCCCTCCTATGGCACAAAAGACTTGGCCATGCCAGTCTTTCACAACTGAACAAACTTGTGTCCAAAGATTTGGTGATAGGTCTTCCTAACATCAAGTTTAAGGATGAAAAAGTATGTGGAGCATGTGCCAGGGGGAAGCAGGTAAAATCCTCCTTTAAACCAAAGAAACTGGTAAGTACCACTAAACCTTTGGAACTGGTCCATATGGATTTATGCGGATCAATGAGAACAATGAGTCGTGGAGGTAACAAGTATGTATGGTATTAGTGGATGATTACTCCAGATTTACATGGACTATATTTCTTGCATCTAAAGAAGAAGCATTTAATGCATTTTCAATTTTTGCTAAGAAAGCTCAAAGAACTCTAGATAGTCATACTGTTGCCATTAGGTCAGACCATAGAACTGAATTTGAAAATCATATGTTTTTCAATTTTTGTAATGAAAATGACATTAATCATAATTTTTCGTCACCTAGAACTCCACAACAAAATGGTGTAGTGGAAAGGAAAAATAGGACTCTAGAGGAAATGGCAAGGACTATGCTAATATCTGGAAATCTTTCACAGAATTTTTGGGCTGAAGCCATCAATACTGCATGCTACATAATAAATAGGTGTATGACAAGGCCTTTAACAGAAAAAACTCCATATGAGCTACTTAAGGGAAGAAAACCAAATATATCTCATTTTAGAGCTTTTGGTTGCAAATGTTTTATACACAAAATGGGAAAGATGCCTTAGGAAAATTTGATCCTAGAAGTGATGAGGGAATCCTTGTTGGTTATTCTTCAAATAGTAAATCTTATAGAGTTTTTAACAAGAAAACACTGAAAATTGAGGAAAGCATGCATGTTAAATTTGATGAAACTGACTGTCTTACTCAAGAACAGGTACAGGAGGATGAAGAGATTGGAATGATGAAACATAATGAAATTGATCCACAAATGCAGACTCTGGATGTGAGAAGTGAACTGCAAGGAACTGTTCCTCAAGACAGAACTGAGAAGAGTGGCACAGAAACAAGGGGAACAAATGTTGGTTCCACCTCACAAATTAGAAGTGTTACTCCCTCAGGAACTGTTCCTCAGCAAGGGACTTCTGACAATGGATTGACACTCAAGCCTTACAAGTATCAAGGGTCACATCCTGTGGATCAAATAATCTCAGATAAGACTGCTGTGATACAAACTAGATCAGCAGTTAAAAATCACAATCTGTGTGCCTTTAGTGCTTTCCTATCTCTTGTTGAACCCAAAAATGTGAAAGAAGCACTGAAGGATGCAGATTGGATTAATGCTATGCAGGAAGAATTGAATCAATTCCAAAGAAGTCGAGTTTGGCATCTGGAACCCAAGCCAAGGAACAGGTCCATAATTGGAACAAAATGGGTTTTCAGAAACGAACTTGATGAGGATGGCATGGTAACAAGAAATAAGGCCAGGTTAGTTGTTCAGGGGTATAGTCAAGAGGAGGGCATCGACTATGATGAGACTTTTGCTCCAGTTGCAAGATTGGAAGCAATAAGACTTCTCATAGCCTTTGCTACATACATGGAATTTACTCTACATCAAATGGATGTTAAGAGTTCATTTCTGAATGGTTACTTGAAAGAAGAAGTGTATGTTAAGCAACCTTCAGGCTTTGAGAATGAACAGTTCCCTGAACATGTGTACAAGTTGGACAAGGCCTTGTATAGACTCAAGCAGGCACCAAGAGCATGGTATGAAAGGCTATCAAAATTTCTACTTCAGCATGGATACAAAAGAGGTAAAATTGATAGCACATTATTTTTGAAAGAAAAAGGTAAGCATCTCTTAATTGTTCAAATTTATGTAGATGATATAATATTTGGTGCTACTTGTGAAAATTTAAGTAAAGAATTTGCAAACTTGATGGGGAGTGAGTTTGAGATGAGCATGATGGGTGAACTCAATTTCTTTTTGGGTTTACAAATTAAGCAAACCTCAAATAGAACTATGATCCATCAACAAAAGTATGTTAAGGAATTACTTAAAAGATTTGATATGGATAATGCTAAGGAAATTGACACACCTATTGCCACTGCCACAAAATTGGACCTTGATGAACATGGAATATCAGTTGATCAAAAATTGTATAGAGGTATGATTGGCTCTCTACTTTATCTAACTGCTAGTAGACCTGATATTGTGTTCAGTGTTGGTTTGTATGCTAGGTTTCAATCAGATCCTAAGGAATCTCATTTGAAAGCTGTTAAGAGAATATTGAGGTATCTGAAAGGAACAGGTCCTTTGAGACTTTGGTATCCAAAAGGTGGTAGTTTTAATCTTGTTGGATATACTGATGTTGACTATGTAGGTTTCCTTGTTGATAGAAAAAGTACCTCAGGTATGGCACATTTCCTTGGTGAGTGTTTGGTCTCTTGGGGAACCAAGAAACAAAATTCAGTGGGACTTTCCACTGCTGAGGCTGAATATGTGGCAGCTGCCTCATGTTGTTCACAGTTATTATAGATCAAACAACAATTATAGGATTTTGGTGTTGATGTAGGAACTGTTCCTAACTTTTGTGACAACACTAGTGCTATTAACATGACAAAGAATCCAGTACATCACAAAAGAACTAATCACATTGATATAAGACATCATTTCCTGAGAGATAACTATGAAAAAGGGTTTGATCACCATAGCATTTTGTCCTACTGAAAAGCAAATTGCTGACATATTTACAAAAGCTTTAGGAAGAGATGATTTTGAAAGGAATAGGTTGGAATTAGGAATGATTAAATTCACTTAATTCATCAATGCTTTGCTTCATAATTGGCTAGAAAATTGCACATAAAATGAATTTTATTCAAGTCAATTTGAAATTTTCAGTCCAGTTTAATACTTCATTGTATACTCTTATGCCATAATTTTTGCTTAGAGTTGCTAAAATTGAATGATGTTACCCTTATGCTCTTAGAATTTCAGAATGAACAAAAGTGTTTCAACTTGGAAGGACACTGATTTTTTTCCGTGTTAAAATCAGGTATGTACTCCTTATTATTCATTTATCTTAGAAATTTAAGGCTATAGGTAACTTGTAATTATGATAAATCCCACTAGGAAATCCTAATCATATCCAAACTGCATAAGAGTCCCATAACGGCTGCATGTCTTGATGAGGTAATATTGATCGTTTCACACTCAATCTCCACCACCTAATTCACTCTATAAATACACTCCTTCTTCCTTATTATTCTTTCACTTTGTTTACTAATTGAACTCTCAAAATTTCAGAAAGAATAATCACATATCTCTTAATTCGATTTGCAAGAATGTCTCTTTCTCCTGAAAATTCTTCATCTGCACCCACTACTGATCAACCACAAAGTCTCAACCCTCCTTCACCCATGGATACCACTGACCTGAACCCTGAAATTCCTGAGATAATCCCAGAAGTACCTGAACCAGAAATTCAGGGGGAAGGACCAGTTCCCACAGCTGAATCAATTGTTGAACAGGTTGAGGATTTGTCACGAGCTATGATTCTTTATCAGTATCAGGTAAATTTTACCTATCCCTTAAATGTTGTTGTAGATGAGGAGGAAAAGGAAGAAGGGTATGGAACTGTTCCTGAGGGGGAAGGAGAAACTGTTAAAAGGTTGGAAGCACCCATGCATGGGTCATCGGGGTCTCCAGAGGTTGCTTTTAGAGCACCCATGGAGGATGTGATAGATGTTGATGATCCTATAAGTGACAGTGATAGGCCTCTTATTGATTTGATTAACATTAGGAGTTTAAAAAGAAAACTGGCTAGGAAGGGACCCATAGATGACCAAGTGACTGCTGAGATTGCGGCTAAGTTAAAGAAAATCAGTGATAGTTACAAGCCAGAAATTAAGAAGAAAGGTGAAAGTTCCTCCAAGGCAAAAGGACCTGTTTCTTCTGTCTCAACCCCTGTTTCTGGGGTTAGGAGGACAAGAAGTGCTGCTAAAGCTGCTGATGAGAACTTAGCTGCTACTTTAAAAAGAAGTAGAAAAGGGAAAGGAAAACAGGTTGTTGATCCTATTGAGGAGGAAGAAGTGGAGGTGATAGAAACTGATGGAGCTGGTGATGAAGATGATGAGATGGCAGATGCTGAGGAGGTTGTGCCTCAGTCGAAGAAAAGAAAAGTTGCACAGAGACGTGTGACAAGAAGTTCTGTGAAAGCTGCAGAAAAGTCTGCTAAGAGGACCAGGTCCTCCAAAAGGACTTTGGTGGATGAAAGTTCTGCTGATAGTGACAGTGATGAGTCCTTTGCTGGTGATGACAGTGAGAGTGAGGTTGAGGGAGAAGAAGTCCTACACTGTGTTCATGATGACATGTTGACTAGGAAAGTGTTGAAGGGAAGAGTGTTATCTGATGTGGGAGAAGAATGAATGCTATGGTTGCTGCAAAAATTGCATGCTCAGGGCTGGAGGGACATGGTCCTTCAGATTTCTGGAAGGTGTGCAAAGGGGATGGTGCAGGATTTCTAAAAGAACTGCTCCATCAAGGATGACAGGATTACCACCTCTATTCATGATAATGTGATCAATTTTGACACCAGGGAACTTGGTGAGCTACTGGGGATTCCATTTGCTGGGTATGACAGCTATGTCAAGAAAGTATGGCCTGACTTAACAAACTTGCCTAATGAATTGGAAATTACAAGGAAGTTTGCTGAGAATGAAGGAGAAGACAAATCCAGAGCTGTGCAGAAAAGTGAGATGCACCCACAGCACCAAGTGTTATTTGAGTTTGTAAACAAGATTGTGATGCCAAGGCAAGAAAAAAGAGGAATTGCCAGTTTCATGGACCTGGTCCTTATGGAACTGCTGGACACTGAAAAGCAGATCAACTGGCCCAGGTTTATGATCCACCTGATCAAAAGGGTGATAGCTGGGAAGAGGAAGCACTCTTTGCCTTTTGGTTTCATCTTGACTGATGTGTTTGCAAAGTTGAAGATTCCTTTGGAAGGGGGTAGTAAAGGCTACCAAAAAGGAGAAGTCTGGCTGTGCTACATTGATTAGCTGTGACTTGCCTGTTCAAGCTGATCCACCACAGGCTGGTGTTGGGAGGCAGCCTTTGAACAATAAAGTGAGGGCACTGAGGCAACAAGTTGCTATCCAGGCTGCTGAAATAGCAAGGTTGGAGGAGGAGAAAAAATACTGGAAGGCAGAGGCAACAAAGGCAAATGAGACCAATGAGGGAATGCTCAAGCAGATGTTTGAGTTGCTTAACAAGTCTCAGGGACCTGGTCCTTCCACATCCTGATCACCTTAGCCATAAGCCATCTTTTGTCCAGTGGGATTTAGACTAGTTCTAGTGCCTTAGTCTTTCCTTTTCTAGTTTCTGAATAATTCTGTAGTACTTGCTTGTATCCCCTGGTTTAACCTTTTGTTAATGATGACTTGTCTTTGATGGCTAATATTATTGTTTTGCAGTTGCTTTAATTTGAATTGTGTTTGCATTTTGAGTTGCCTCAATGGCCATGTGCTGATTATTCTAACACTTGAGTTATATTTTTTATGCAACCTTTCAATGATGCCAAAAGGGGGAAGAGTAAGTCTGATTTTGCATGAACTTTATACCTAACTGAAAATCTGATCCTTAATGATAAATAAGTCTCTACTGATTGCTTTTGAGCTTTAAGATTGTACTTCAGGACATTAAGGATATGCAGCTATACTTATGAATTTGTCATCATCAAAAAGGGGGAAAATGTTAGCTTGGATAAGCTTGGAGTTTTGACTGATGATTAAGGAACGGATTCAAAGGACCTGTTCCTTTGAATCACTGCAGCTAAATAGATAATTCATGCAAAATCATTTGAGCTGAGATATTGTTAATTATCCTTAGACTAATATTTATCTTGATAATTATGCAGGTCTAAACGTGATATGAAAAGATTGCATAAATAAAGGATAAGGGCTAAAAGATCCGGATGCTCAAAGTGAAGAGTTTAATTAGGACTCAAACTCTTGGGAGCTTTGGAGTTCTAATTGCTCAACACTTCTTGGTTGCTGAAGCTATAAAACGTGAAGCATATTAGCCATTGAAGCATGCACAAATACAGAGAGAATCGAGCAAAGCATTAAATGAGTCTTTATCGTATTTGTGTAATCAGTAAGCTACAGGGAACTAAGTAAGAACCTGTTCCTTAGATTGAGTCATGTAAAAGTTCAGTCTTAGTTCAACTGTAGTAGGTGTTATCGAGTTGTATCTTTCTGGTTCAAGTCGTGTACTTGACAAAGCTTCACTGATCGTGAAAAGTGGTCACTAAAGGATTAGAGTTAGTCCTAAGTTAGTAAGAAGGTAGTCTTGTAACCAAGTGAGTCTTTTACATAGTGAAGTTGAAATCCTACTTGGAAGAGTAGGTCGTGGTTTTTTGATCCCGGGTTCAAGGGGTTTTTCCACGCTAATATTGGGTGTTCATTTACTTACAGTTTGAATTCCGCACATAACATAGTAAAGGAACACATTTTAAGGAACTAGTCCTTAAAACAGTAAAGTGGTGTATCTTGGGAATTATCACAACATATATCAGAAGAAAAAATGCAAGTAATATTACTTCTTGTACCTTTACGTTAAATATAGCCGATTGTCAGAAAGGAGGGAAAAAATTTGGTGCCAACAATACGGACTACTCTTATGTTTCAATAAGGTGCTGCTATGTCCAAGTTCTTGTGGTACGAGACTGGTGCGAGAAGGACCTCAGCAAATCAGCTCATTAAGGCCAATGGACGAGGATATCACGAGAGTGCAGAATTGTCTCATGTCACACAGTGGCCACGTGACAGTTTGGTCTGCTTTCGCGTGCCACAAGACTGGTACGCGAACAATTGCTCTGTTGCCTTTGAATTCCAGCTCATTAAGGTCCAGGAACGAGGTTGTCTCGAGGAATCTTTTCTTGTTGACGTTCTTGTGGCACGAGGCTTTACTTGGGACAATTGCGTATCCATGACGAGCTGGAAGTCTGATTTTATTGCTATGAGTTGGAGACGCACAATTACTTGCCAGCTTGGTCTTCATATTTGTTTGAAGTAACAAGGAGCAGCTTGTACAGTTTTGGTGTTGACACAGAGGAGCAGCGGTGCTCAATTGTACCACGTTGAAATGCCAAAGTCAAGCTGCATATTTACCAACACATGAAACAATATAGTTACAATTTATTACATTGTATAATGAGTACTTTACTAGTACTCAAACAAGGATATTATTTTCATATTATGGTGTACTACTTCAACTTATTATATCTTCTCTTAATGGTGCTATTAGCACCATGTGCTTATTCCATTGAGGGGAGTATAATGGCTAGATGTAATACACACAATAGGTTACACTTGCTTATATTTTTTTTAAGCGAATATCACTAAGCTTGGAACCTAGTGACAATTATTGATAATAATACGAAACTAACCAAAGTCTTTACAAACTACAAACAAAAACAAACGAGATGTGCAAATTAAATGAAGCCTTGCTAGTACACTCCTATATACATATCCTCGAGAAGTATTTCCCCAATTGAGTTGAGCATTATCAAATGTTAATACCACCAATATAAAGTCATAATTCCCAATGACAATGTATTTAACAATCATTGTACTAGCAACTACTAAAAGCATGTAAATATAAGATCCAATGTAGCATAACAATGTCCATGCGACTATGTATCCATAGAGCATAATATCCACTGCCACAAATTGCTTGTCCATGTGATCCTGCAGGTATTGAGGAGTAGAAGCTGCAAAAGAACTACATGACCACCAGACAACAAATTGAGACTGAACCAGGGCAATGCTAGATGAAAGCTGGATTTGGAAATGAAGTTCCCCAGCATGAGCATAGATGTAAATAATAGGAGTACAAGTGACTCCATCATCCCCTAAGAATCGGCCACAACTGAACTGTATGAAAGCAAGATGGAACTGCTCCATGACAATTCAAAATGAAAGCTGGGATAGCAAATTAGATTCCCCTCGACATTCCTAAATGGTGCACCATGAAGTGCAAATTGTAAGCAAGATACCCCCTTCAGCTGCATCCAATAGTAGCAAGATGTAAATAATTAAATGAGAATGAATAGAATAGCTTGAAAAACTCCTTGATCATGCGTTCCAAATGATGTACGTGCTGCTCCTTCTATTTAGGAACTTAAATAAGCAATTCATAAGTAACATGACCGATAGAACCTTGTAAGACCTCCTCCTTAAGTGTTTCCTGTTCCATACTTAACAAGTCGAGGTCTATATGATGGCAACTGAGCTTTGTCCCAATTAAGAATTTTTCTCCCTTGCACGCCTAAATCAGTGAAGCTATGGAACTCCTTCTCCTCAACTTCATAAGCCACATTAGCCAAATAATCAGCTAATTTGTTACCTTCTCTAAGAACATGTAAGAAACTGAAATGTCCCCTACTTCTCATGGCATTAATCTCCTCGATTGCTCCTGCAATACACCAAGGCACTTTCCACCTTCCTTCAATTATGTTCTTTAATAATAAAGAGTCAGTCTCAATCACCACATGGCCATTAACATATTCAAGGCAGTATTTCATAGCTTTCAAGATGGAAAAGGCCTCAGCTCTAATGTTGGTGCCTTCCCCTATCAATTTTTCCTTTGCAAAAACCAAATCACTTTGATAATTTCGTACGCAAAAGGCATAAGAACTCATATCTGGGTTGCCCCTACTTGCACCATCAGTATTGCACTTCAAAGTGCCAACAACTGAAATCCTCCAAAGTACTTTAGTGTACCTGAATTGTTGTCGAAATCCTTCAAGAAAATTAAACAAAGCAGGCCAGACAGGTGGTGCACTTGTCATCCCTGGATATCTAACAAGCAGGAGCATATGCAAGTTTCTTGAAATCTCATGAATCAACCTACGAAATGACACTTTCCCCCCATGTGCAATGGTGTTTCTCCTTTTCCATAATTCCTAAACAACAAAGGCAGGCACTGCTTGACAAAACAGTTTCAATCATGGCCTCTTCTTACACTGCCACCACTTCTCTATAACTTATTTAAATCTCCAATCTTGTATGACAAACCCCATGGCATTTGCAAAATAGAACCAGACATTCTTGGCAATTGAACTAGTAATAAAGAGATGTTCTCTTGTTTCCTTCTTAGGGTGTTCACAACGCCAAAACCTAGATGACAAATTATACCCCATTCTCTTTAGTTCTGTGTCAAGTGGTAACTTAAGCTTCCAAGCTCTCCATAGCACAAAAGATACTTTAAAAGGCACCCCCTTCAACCAGATTAACTTGTATACATTCTTGACTTCACCCTTGGCTCTAACATAGTTAAATGCACTCTTTACAGTGAACTTATCATTAAAAGTGAGCTCCCACCATGGTGAATCTCTTGGTTGAGTGATCTCTCCCTGTTGAATGTTCTCCAAAACATGTTGTGCTAAATCTTGTGGCAAAGTGTCATGTAACAGTTGCTCATTCAACCCATTTGAAGCAAAGAAATCCTTAACTACATTCATCTCCTCTCTAATGTAAAAGTTTCTAGGAACTACAAAGTACAAGGCCCCAAGTTATGTCAAGTTATCATACCAAAAGTGAGAGAAGCCTTGCCTGATGTGCCACACAATTTCATGATCCACCATAGCTCTAACTTGCAACATCTTTTGCCAAACTGGAGAGCCATCAGTATAGGGAACCACTGAATAATGGATCTTTTTGCAATACTTGTTGGCCATAAAGGTACCCCAAAGAGATGTCTTTGTTTTAAAGTTCCACCAAAGTTTTGAGAATGAAGCCTTTGAAACATCATGAAGTGACTTGAAGCCAACCCCACCTTCAGAATATGGCTTGCACAAGGTATCAAAGGATGCCCAATGCCTCGTAGAGTGTTCTTCAGAGTTGTTCCAAAAGAAGTTTGCAAACATTTTATGAAGTTGATTGATCACACTATCAAGAGGATTCATGGCAGAAAGTAAGTTAATTGGCATGCTCAGAAGAACATGTAGAATCAAGGTGGCCCTACTACCATAATATAGCATTTTAGCTTTCCAAGACTGAAGCTGCTTCATAACTTTTGCAACAATATCATCAAACTGTGCCTTGTTTCTCCTTTTATAAGTGATAGGGCACCCTAGGTAAGTGAAAGGAAAAGTACATCTTTTGATCTGAGTGATGTTTTCTACTCTATCAACTAGCTCCTGCCTCACATTGTGGTACAAATAGGTGGAGCTCTTTTCCTTGTTAATCTTCTGACAACTAGCAACCTCATAAGCATCAAGAACACCTATCATTGGTCTTAATGAGGTAGTATCTGTGGAGGAAAAAAAATTGTGTTATCTGCATAGGCCAAGTGGTTCAAATGGGGACTCCATTTAGGCATGGCAAAGCCTTTGAACATAGTATTTTTATGTAAGGCATTCAGAGCTCTACAAAGCACTTCAGCTGAAAGAATGAACAAGGTGGGAGAAAGAGGATCTCTTTATTTTAGTCCTCTAGAAGAATTAAAGAAACCGTGAGGTTGGCCATTGAACAACACAGTGTACCAGTTATTATTCAGCAGCCTCATCACCATGTCAATGCATATTTCACCAAATCCCATCTTCCTAAGCACCTTTGAAAGGAACAGCCAGGACACTCAATCATAAGCCTTCATCATGTCCAGTTTAATCACCACATTTGCCTCTTTAGCTCTCTTCCTAATGTCATCAACAATCTCATGCACAAGCAGTATATTTTCAACTATACTTCTGCCCATTACAAAACCTGCTTGAGTAGGAGAGATCAAGGTAAGCAGCAAGTGAACCAATCTTTCATGTAATGCTCTGGAGATCACCTTATTGATAAAGTTACATAAACTGATTGGTCTAAAATGTGAAAATGTGGCTACATTAGGTTTTTTAGGAAGTAGGACTAGATTAGTGTGAAACACAAACTTAGGAATTTCATGACCTCCAAAGAATGCTCTCACTAACCTAGTGAGATCTGCAGCTATTATATCCGAGCATACATGATAAAACCTGCCTGAAAATCCATCAGGGCCACTTGCACTGTCTCCACTAAGCCCAAACACTGCCTGTTTAACTTCAGCTGAGGATGGAAGTTCCTCAATTGCTCTATTCTGATCACTGGTGATCATTTGAGGTACATGTAGCAGTAAATCAAAATTCAGCTTCTCCTCATCTCTTGTGAATTGTTGTTGAAAGAACTAGGCTGCCTCAGCTGCCATAGCATCACTATCATTGATCCAGTTGCCATCTCTATCCTGAATCCTATGAATTTTCAGCTTTTTCCCTCTACCTTGGACCTGGGCATGGAAGAATTTGGTGTTATGATCCCCATCTTTGAACCATTGAAATCCAGCTTTCTGCCTCTAAAATTCATCTTCAAGATGTAGTACTCTCTTCAGCTCAGCTTCAGCTTTCATCAGTTGCTCTCTATGAAATTCATTAGGAGCCTCTTCCAGCTTTTTTTCATGGGACTTGATGATATCTTCTAGTGATGCAATTTTCTGAAAAATATTGCCAAAGGTCTGTTTGCTCCATCTAGAATGGGCCCGCTTGACTTTCTTTAGCTTCCTATGAAACATGATAAATGGATCACCGTCACACACCCAATTCTCTCTAACAATTTGCAAGAAAGTATCATGTTCTGCCCAGAAATTGAGGAACTTGAAGGATTTAACAATGTTTTAAGCATCAGTGGAACAAGAAAGTAGTAAAGGGGAGTGGTCTGAGCCTGTTCTTGCAAGATGCTCATCTTCAATTTTTGGGAAATAATCCAGGAAATCTTGATTTGCAAAGCACCTATCAATTCTTTTAAAAATAAATTGATCTTCAATCCTACCATTCCACCATGTATATGTGCTTCCAGTGAAGCCTAAATCAGTGATATTACAAGCAACAATTGTATTAGCAAAATCTTCAACCTCAGATGTTAACACTGGCAATCCTCCATACTTCTGCTCATCAGACAAAATGACATAAAATCACCCCCTATCAGCCAAGGTTTGACAATTGAAGCAATTAAAAATTGAAGTGCATCCCAAAGAGGCACTCTATCCACCCTTTCACATTTTGCATAAACCAAGCTAACAAAGAATTCCTTGTCTAGTTGAGTATGGTGCAGCTTCAAAGTGAGAATTTGGTCTTGATCATCAATGATAGAAACTACATAGTCTTCAGCAACAAAAGCTCATATCTTCCCATTGACATTAGAAATAGACCAATGCATGTTTAATCTCAAACCATAGGACTGAACCCTACATGCTTCTTGAAATGGCTCCAACAACCCTTTAAAAGAAAAATGGTGATGTCTATGAAGTGTTGTTAACATTGTGAATACTTCTTGTGTGTTGACTGAACGAATGTTCCAGATTAGGGCTTTGTGCATCATTTAAACATTTGATTTTGAGCTCCTGACTGGTTGTATCCTGGTAATAGGACCATGATCTCTCTTAGCTCTTCTCCCTCCTTTCTTAGCTGCATCAATGGTTCTTGGTGACAAATCACCATCCCTGGCAACATGTTAAAAATTGTGTGCAGTTGATTCTACTTCCTCATCTTCTATTTTATCTCCAATTTTCACTTCTTCTTGTATGACAATCTGTTTTCCAGGGCTGTGTCTTGTTTGTCTTTGAAAAAGACCCTTGCTATCACTCAATTGTAGTAAATTGATCAGTTCCTTCTCCTCCTCAGTAAAGCCTTCTTTTGATGATCCCTTGAAAAAATTATCAGCATGTTTAAAATTCAAATCTGTGTCTGGATGGTTCAATTGAGAAGGGATTGATTGAACTGAAGTATTAAGTGGGACATCCACTCGCTTATATTATCAAGTACTTTCAAGTTTTTTTCTTTCTTTTTTTTCATTGTAAGATATTGTTGTTTTTGTATTATTTTGTAAAAATGAACACAACAACACAAACTTTGGGTGAAAACTCTTGCCTCCATTAATGAATGAACCCCCTATTTATACAAGAAAAATGATAAAACCTTAACTTAGCCCCTAAGCTATTCCTAGTGGGCTTGGCCCAATATACAACTAACTTTACCTTAACTATATACACATTACACAAATAGCCTATACAATTGCATTTATAACCTAATATATATATATATATTTCAATACCCCCCTCAAGTTGGAGCATGCGGATTTCTTACCCCCAACTTGTTCAGGAAATACTCGAACTGCGCCCATCCCAACGCATTCGTGAAAATATCAGCCAGTTGTGTGGTCGTGGGCACATAGGACGGTCGTATCATTCCCCCGATAATCTCATTCTAAATAAAGTGATAGTCAACTTCGATGTGTTTAGTACGCTCGTGAAACACAGGATTCCGAGCAATATGGAATGCTACTTGACTGTCACATTTCAAATGTATTGGTGGCTTGTGCTCGATCCTAAGATTCCACAAAATCCCCTTCAACCACTTTAACTCACACACGGTCATTGCCATCGAACGATATTCCGCCTCCGCTGAAGATTGAGAAACAATCTGTTGCTTCTTCATCCGCCATGATATCGGTGAGTCCCCTAAAGGCACGTACCAACCAGTCAACGAGCGACGTGTCAACGGACAACCTGCCCAATCGGAGTCACACCATCCATGCAATCGCAGATCACACTGAGAGCTCATTACAATGCCTTGGCCCGAACACCCTTTCAAATATCAGATGACATAAAGTGCCGCATCCATATGCTCAGCGCGAGCACTCTGCATAAATTGTGACAACACATGCACGCTATAAGACAAATCCGGACGCGTAAAACACAAATAAATCAATCTCCCAACCAGTCTTCGAAAACATTCGGGGTCTTTGATAAAACGACCAGTCGCTAGTGCCAAGCGATAGTTTTGCTCTATTGGTGTACCCACCGGTTTCGCCCCCATCATACCTGCTTCTATTATTATATCCAAAGCATACTTTCTCTAACATAAGAAAATGCCTTTTGGACTCCTCGCCACTTCAACCCCCAAGAAGTATATCAAAGTGCCTAAATATTTCATATGAAAGCATTTAAAGAGATACAATATGAAAATTCGAATAGCCCTCGAATCATTTCCGGAGATAATCAAATCATCACATACATGAGCACATTCAGTTGTACATTTCCCTTTTTCATCATAAATAATGAGTAATCGGAATATGATTGTCGAAACCCATATTTCTTAAGAGCGGCGGACAACTTTGCAAACCAACACCGAGGAGCTTGATTTAAACCATACAAAGATTTTCGAAGGCGACACACAGTTCCTTTCCCATTCATTTGATGCCCCAGAGGTAATTTCATATATACCTCTTTACGAAGATCACCATGCAAAAATGCATTGTGCACATCCATCTGGTGCAATTCCCAACCTTTAACTCCAGCCACGGTCAAAAAGACTCGAACGGTCACCATTTTAGCGACCGGTGCAAATGTATCTGTGTAATCAACTCCCTCTACTTGATGATTCCCAAAAATCACCAATCTTGCTTTGTACCATTCAATGGTACCATCTGAATTGTACTTGATCTTATACACCCATCGGCATCCGAGGGACTTCTGATCCGGAGGTAATTGAACGATTTCCCAAGTTGTTTGCTTCCAATGCCTGCAATTCTTGCTGCATGGCTTTTCTCCACTTTTCATCTTTCACCGCCTCTAAATAGGAGATAGGCTCATGTCCTTCAGTTATGGCTGCAAGAAAACTTACATGCTTCGAAGAAAAATTATCACAATTGACATAATATGTTAGAGGATAGGGCTTACCGGAAGGTTGTTGAGAAACGGGTGAACAGTCAGACTTTCGAACACAGGACGATACCTGGTGACTCAACTTTCGAATCATATTGGTGACGAAATCTCTCAGCAAAACATTTTTCTTCTTATTCCATTTTCCACGACCCAATTCTTCTGCCATCACATCGTCTTCGATGCGTCCGTGAGAAGCATCGGGGTTCGAATCCCCATGATCTATCCCTTTAATTTTCGGAGTCATTTCTACTCGTGCGTCATTCTCAATGCCCCCTTACTCTCACACTCGCCTCTTCTTCTTCCAAAGCTACGATCACAGGATCCGTTTCATGACTCTATTTTTCTTTCTCCTCATACTTTGACACAAATGGAAACTCGTTTTTATAAAACACCACATCTCTTGATATCAAAAATTTCTTTGCCTCCAAGTCATACACCTTCCAAGCTTTCTTTCCGTTTGGATACCCCACAAATACACATCGATGACTCCTACTTTCAAATTTATCACCAGTACGTCCTTGATTGCGAGCATAGCACAAGCATCCGAACACCCTGAAATGATCATAATTTTGTGTCACTCCTATCAAGAATACTATTCAACAACTTAGAGGGCGTCCGATTGATTAGATAACAGGCCGTCATCACACATTCTCCCCAAAATTCGATCGGCATATTAGCTTGAAATCGAAGCGCTCGTGCTACATTTAAGATATGTCGATTTTTTCGTTCAACTCTACCGTTTTGTTGTGGTGTCCCTATACAAGAAGTTTGAAACAATATCCCTTGTTCGAAGAAAAACCCTTTCAAACTTATGAACTCAGTTCCATTGTCAATCCGGACGCATTTATCCCGTTTATTATATTGTCTTTCCACCATCGCAAAGAAATCTTTCAACTTTTGTCCGACTTTTTTCTTATCGATTAACAAAAACACTCATACACCTCGTGAACATTCATCGATAATAGTCAAGAAATATGATGCACCACATGAGGATTCAGTTCTATAGGGACCCCACAAATCACAATGAATTAAATCAAAAGGTTCGGTAGGTTTTTTATCTCTTGAAGGAAATACATTCTTAGTTTGCTTTGCCTGAAGGCATACATCACATGGTTTTTCCTCTAAGCTACCTTTCCTACTCCTATCTTTTAGTAGTTAAAGAGATTTGGTTACTTGCATCGAAGGATGCCCTAACCTTTGATGCCCTAAACTTTGATGCCACAAATCCATCACATCGATCTTTATTGCCTTCAGTAGGGGTACTGTCCGAAAGTAGTAGAGTCCGCTCTTTTGTTCACCCGCTCCAATCAACTTCCCCGTAGCAACCTAACTGATCAATTAATTGAGACAATGAAATCAAATTTCAAGTCATTTCAGGAATATATAATACTTTCTGAAGAACCATGTCTTCGTTAAATCTGATGGATCCTTCTTGCGCAGCCATTGTACTGCTTCTGTTTGGTAGACCTATCAGACACTGTGGAATTATCCATAGATCCTCCAAAACACTCAATTGACTGGTCATATGATTCGATGTTCCCGTGTCAATAATCCACGGAAGTTGAATTTACTTACCAATCGATGGCTCACTTGTGCTCACATTCTCTCAGTTCAGCAGCTCGAACAGCATCTAGAGCTGGTCACTCATTATCTCAGACAGGTTCGTCTGTCCGTGTGCAGTCATGTGTCCAGTTTCTCCACTCTCGGACTCAGCTTGAGCAACATTTGCCTGATTACCACCACGTCCTCGACCAGTGTTTGAGCCATACTGCTGACATCCACGGCCACTACCACCCTTGGTAGTCTCAGTTCTTCCTCTGCTACGTCCACCATTTTGAGATCCCTGTTTCGAATAGTGGACCCAACTCTCCGGATATCCAATAAGTTCAAAGCAGCGTTCCGGAGGGTTTCCACTTCGGTCGCACAAGTGACACTCCTAATAGGGCTTCCTCGGTGGGGGCGACCGTTGTGCAGCAAACGCTGTCGCCTCCCCCCATTCTTCCTGTGTCCGTGTCATCCCCTTAACACATTCATCTTGAACAACCTTTTGATAAACTTGATTCATGGATGGAAACGGATCCTGGGCCAAGAGATTTGAATGGACGGTTCCATAGAGATTTTCATCCAACCCCATAAAAAAAAAAAAAAGAACCCTATCTTTTTCTCTCTTCTTCTCCAGTGCAACCGTGAGATTACACGAGCAATTTCCACAAGAACACGTTAGAAACTTATCGTAGTTTCCAAGTTCTTCGCAGAACTTAGCCAATTTCCCATAGTAAGCAGCAATGGTTAATCCCTTTTGCTTACACCCAGCCAGAGCAGCCTTCACTTCCTGAATTCGAGGTCCGTTTCCACTGAGAAACGTTCTCGGATAGTCTCCCTCAAATCCCTAGCAACCTCCATATGTGATATGGTGGTCCTAAGGGTAGACTCAATGGAGTTCCTAATCCATGACACCAGAAGAGAATTGATAGTTCACCAATCCTCATAATCGACCAAATCCTCACCTTGCTTCTTAATCGACCCATCGACGAAACCAAATTTTTTCCTCGCACGCAACGCCGTTCTAACGGACCGTGCCCATTCCTCATAGTTTTCTCTGGTCAACTGGACCAGTGTGATAATCAAGTCGGGGTTCTCATTTGAGGTGATGTCGTATGGAGAGATAGTCTTCCGTACAGCGGCAACATCACCCCCCACTCCACGAACACCGCCTCCACCAGTACCGTCTGTCGGAGCTGCCATCACTTTACACTCACACGAAGAGTTTCACGGTGGCTCTGATACCATGTAAAAATGAACACAACAACACAAACTTTGGGTGAAAACTCTTGCCTCCATTAATGAATGAACCCCCTATTTATACAAAAAAAAATGATAAAACCCTAATTTAGTCCCTAAGCTATCCCTAGTGGGCTTGGTCCAATATACAACTAACTTTACCTTAAATATATACACATTACACAAATAGCCTATACAATTGCATTTATAATCTAATATATATATTCCAATATATTTGGATTAATAAAATTAGTCACTATCCAACATGCTTAGTGACCTTTGAAAAAAAAAAAATCGAATGGAATGGGTTATAAAAAGCCATATATTCTCTACTCTTTATCTACTTTTTCTACCCATTTTAGCAGGTAACAGGTTAATTGATTTAATAAATGGGTAATAAAAAAGTAGGATTTTTGCATTATATTCTATTTTTCCAGTTGTTTTTATTATATGAAAACGTGGGTTGTACTTACTCTTATAAAAAGAAAATAAGGGTGCTACTGCAATGAATTGAGAGTGGTATAACCAGTGTCAAAATATATGGCTCAAACAACATGTGCCACAAAATAAAAATGTCAACTACTTCGAGGACATCATCTATATAAACGGGCAATTGTTTGAGGCACGACTACTTATACCAGAACTATCTTCTGGTTTATAATATTTTAAGAATTTGAGTTTTCTCATAGCATAGGAATGGAGAATGATGAGGTGATTTTGTTGGGATTCTGGCCTAGCTTATATGGCAATAGGGTCAAGGTTGCACTTTCTGAAAAGGAGATCAAGTACGAGTACAAGGAAGAAGCTGACTTCATCAAGGGTATCAAAATTCCTCTTCTTCTGCAAATGAATCCTATCCACCAGAAAATCCCAGTTCTAATTCACAATGGAAAACCTGTTTGTGAATCTCTCAATTCAGTTCAGTACATTGATGAGGTGTGGAAGTGTTGAGAGCTGGTTTTGAAGCATGACAAACAGGAAGGACACTGAGGTTCATGAGAAGAACCTAGTCCTTGAGATGAAGGGCACGCTTGATCGAAAAGATTGCGGGTTGCAAATCCCTGTGGAACTAGGAGTAGTGGCGCGTGGTTGAAGACATATCCTAGTCAAACTAAAAGAGGCGATGTCCAGGCTGTGTCTTCGAAGTATGAACAAGAGTTGGACTTCAACATGGAAAAGAGTTACTGCGAATCCAAACTTACCATAATTAAGAGGATTCCCAGTAGGACTCAACTAGGGTTGCAAGACTCGTATAAAAGCTAGTAGAAGAGACAGCCGAAATCAGTTATTTACACATAGAGAGTTGAGAGCATACAAAGGCGATCTGCAAACTGTCTACGTGAGAAAACTGGGGAAGACAACTTAGTTGCGTGCAGTGATATTGAGTCTAGATTCTATTGTCTAGGTTCATCGAGTTGTAAGTTGTCATCATATTGAGCTTTCATTGTTTTACCTATTAGCTTATCTTAGAAGCATATGTATTAGGTGAACTATTTTGAGATTACTAGAAAAGCTAGAGTGTAGCTTTGATTAGTGATTAGGGTCTAGAGTGTAGCCCCTTGGTTACAGAGTTTGTAATCTGAAACATTGCTCTTGTGTTAGTGGATTCAGTTTCAAAATCCCAGAGTGTGGGTCGTGGTTTTTCTCCCTTGAGCAAGGAGTTTTCCACGTAAAATCCTCGTGTCCTTGGTATATGTTTTGAAGTGTGTTCTGAAGTAGAAGGCTGCATAAAAGAGAACTGAAGAACCCTGTTCTACTACAGAAGAACAAGGTTCTTGCAACGAAAATCGGAGGACACTATTCAACCCCCCTTCTAGTGTCTCTAGGAGGTGCATAGAGTATAACAAGTGGTATCAGAGCGGGTCTTCTCTTGTAAGGCTAACACCTTGAGAAGGATCAAAATGAGTGCACCACCTACTATTACTGAAGGACAGTCGGTTCTGAGGCCTCCACAGTTTAATGGGCAATACTACGCATGGTGGAAGAATAGGATGGAGAACTACATATGTGCTGAAGACTATCAACTCTGGCTGATAGTCTCTGAAGGAAATCTGATTCCTACCAAAATAGTTGGTGAAGGAACCACTGCCACAAAAGAACCTAAGCTGAAGGAAGAGTTTGATGAGACGGATTATAAGATGATCGAAAAGAATCACAAGGCCAAGCGTTTGGTCATATGTGGTCTTGGTCCGGAAGAGTTCAATCGAGTATCATCGTATAAGACGGCTAAGGAAATATGGGATGCTTTACAGGTTGCACACGAAGGAACCACTGAAAAAAAGGACTCGAAAAGAAGAATGTTGAAGAGACAATTTGAGTTATTTACTATGGGCGAGAAGGAATCGATTTAGGATATGATGACCAGGTTGACCATGATTACAAATGAAATGAGATCTCTGGAGATGGAATTGCCTGAGGTAGAGATGGTTGACAAAATCCTGAATGTGTTACCTGAAGCATGGGAACCTAAAATGACGGCCATTATTGAATCCGAACCCTTGAAATCCATCAAGCTTGAAAAACTGGTTGGAAGTCTGAAGACGCATGAGATGATGAAGGACTTAAAGGCTAAACCTGCAGCAAAGAAGGAAAAGACCCTTGCACTGGAAGCAACAGAAGAAGCTGATGAATATGTTGATCTTCAATCAGTGGAAGCTGCAATGGTAAGTGCTCTAAGACAAAAACTCAATCTGGGAAGGTTTAAAGGATTTAAACGAGGGAACAAGGAAAGCTCTAGCAGGAAGAACATAGTTGACAGTCCTGACTACTCTGGATGCTTCAAATGCTTCAAGAAGGATCATGTTGTCATGGATTGCCCAATGTGGGAAATAGAGTGGATGAAGAACATAGCTGCTAAGGAAAAGGAAAAGGAAACCACAAAGGAACACGATGCAGATAGAAAGAAGTCAAGACGGCCCCCAAACTTCAGAGCAGAACGAAGGAAAAGGAAGGAAGCTTTCTATGCCACATGGGGACCAACTAATAGTGAGTCTGATCACGAGAAAGAAGCTGACGATGACTCACCACTAGCATTAGCAGGAATGACGGATGTCAGTTCTGATGAAGAACATCCTCGTGAAGTCAAATGGGGAAGAGATCCATCAAAGCCACCAGTGTTCAATGGGACTCATTACAATTACTGGAAGAAACAGATGAAAAATTTCTTCCAGGCTACTGATTACAGCCTGTGGTTAATTGTGAAGAGAGGACCTCATGTTCCTGTGAAAAGAGCAAATGGAGTCCTGGTACCCAAGAAAGTGGAAGAACTAGATCCTCAAGATCTGGACTGGCTACAAGCAAACTCCAAGGCTGAGGGTTATCTAAGAAGAGGACTTATAGATGATGTGCTTGGACGGATACTGGAATGTAAATCAGCCAAGGAGATATGGAAGAAACTGAAGGAGTTGTACATAGCTGACAACACCAAAAAAGACTCTGCTCTCATGGCAACTGATGGAGAGGAAGCTGGCTGTTCAGCAGAGGTATGTTTATCTGATCTAAAGGAAACTTTACATACATACTCTTCTGAAAATTTAATTCTAATCACAGCCACCTTGATTGAAGGATATGAAAAAGAAAAGCTTGAAAAAGATAAATTAACTGAAGAACTGAGTGATCTTAGAACTAAGTACAAGAGTCTCCTAGAACAGAATATTGAACTTGAACAAACTAATGCCATCTTGAAAGGACAGACTCTTGTGTCAAACTCCAAGATCACTGAGCTTGAATTGGAATGTAATTAGTTAAGAGAGAGTAAGAACGGTAAGCAAGTTATGAGTGAAGTTCAAACCTTTCTGGAAGATGAGTTGAAAAGAGCCAATGAAATTCTGTATCAAAAAATTGAAAAAAGCAGGATTTTAAATCAAAAGGTTGAAAACTCAAAACTTGAACTTACCAGACTGATAAAATGGAATAAATCCTCTGAGGCAATAAATTGGGTTCTTGAAAATAAAAACAAAGGAAAACAAGGATTAGGATTCAAGAAGCCCTTGCCTCCATATAATCCTAAAAGCAAATATGTGGGATTACCTTGTAACATGCTATGCACTTTTTGTGGTGAAACTGGTCATACTAAACTAAGGTGTGTTAACATTAGCAAGGCAAAGGCCAAAAATAAAAAGTGTGTTTTACCCAAATGGGCCAAACAAGATCTGATTTATCCATTCTCTCATAAGAAGGAACCCAAGCTTGTCTGGGTTCCTAAGGCTAACCTCTAATTTGTTTTGCAGGCTGGAGTGAGGGAGAACAACTCAAGCTGGATTCTTGATAGTGGTTGTTCTAGGCGCATGACAGGAGATAGAAGAAATTTTCTCTCACTCGCAGCATTTCAAGGAGGCAGTGTGGCCTTCGGAGGAGGAAAAAGTGGTCAGATAGTAGGCATCGGAAAGATTGGGAGATCTCTGGAGCATGCAATTGAAAATGTCTATTGTGTGGATGGTCTTAGACACAACTTACTAAGTATCTCCCAACTGTGTGACAGAGGAAACGAAGTGAGTTTCTCATCTGTAGGATGCATTGTAAAGAACCTATAGAGTGGAGAAGTGGTGATGGAAGGAAAGAGGGTGAACAATGTATACAAGGCGTCACTGAAGTCCTTACCTGAAAATAATCTGACATGCTTGAATGTGCAAGAAAGTGACTCTCAGCTGTGGCACAAAAGACTGGGACATGCAAGTCTCTCTCAATTAAATAAGCTGGCCTCGAAGGAACTGGTTCGGGGATTGCCAAGCAAGAAGTTCGAAAACATAAAAATGTGTGATGCCTGTGTAAAGGGAAAGCATGTGAGAACGTCGTTCAAATCAAAGAAAGTGGTCAGCACATCAAAGCCACTGGAGCTGGTGCATATGGATCTGTGTGGACCTATGAGGGTTAAGAGCAGAGGCGGCAAAAGGTTTGTATTCGTAATTGTTGACGATTACTCAAGATATACATGGACCTTGTTCTTGGCCTCAAAGGATGAAGCCTTTGAGAATTTCAAAGACTGGGCTGGTGTTGTTCAGAAAAAACTAAGTCTTGAACTCATCAGTATTAGATCTGATCATGGAACTGAGTTTGAGAACTCAAAATTTTCTGAGTATTGTGCAAGGAACAGCATAGATCACAACTTCTCTGCACCAAGGACTCCCCAACAAAACGGGGTGGTCGAGAGGAAGAACAGGTCATTGGAGGATATGGCTAGAACTATGTTGCTATCAAGCGGACTGGCAAGAAACTTTTGGGCTGAAGCTGTAAACACTGCATGTTACTTGCTGAACAGATGTTCCATCAGAGCAATTCTTGACAAGACTCCATATGAGCTACTTAGAGGTAGAGAAGCCGAATATTGCTCACCTAAGGCCCTTTGGTTGTAAATGTTTCGTTCACAACAATGGCAAGGAACCCTTGGGAAAGTTTGATGCTAGGAGTGATGAGGCAATATTTTTGGGATATTCTACTCAGAGTAAGGCATACAAGGTACTCAACAGAAGAACACAAGTAGTAGAAGAAAGTATGCATGTTGTATTTGATGAATCAGATTAGGAAATGGAGGAAACTGATACAGATGATCAGGTGATTGGCTTAAGGAGAGAAGAAAGCATAGATGAACTGGAAGACTCAGATGAAAAGGAGAACCCAGTCTCATCAGATGAAGGAGTCAATCTGACAGGGGGAACTTCTGATGAAGCTGACAATCTAGAAAGTCAAGAAGAATCTACCCAAGACAATGCTGCAGGCCCTTCCAGTCAGATTCAGATCAAGCCATGGAAACATCAAAGTTCCCATCCCCTGGAGAATGTCCTATCTGATCTGGACACAGGAATTATGACCAGATCAGCATTGAAGAATTTCTGCGCATTCTTTGCCTTCCTCTCATCCTTGGAACCAAAGAATGTAACGGAAGCTCTAGAAGATCTAGATTGGATTGTGGCCATGTAGGAGGAACTTCATCAATTTGAAAGAAGCAAGGTGTGGCACCTAGTTCCAAAGCCAAAGGAAAGATCCATAATTGGAACAAAATGGGTGTTCAGAAACAAGTTGGATGAACATGGCATAGTCACAAGAAACAAGGCAAGGTTGGTTGTTCAAGGGTACAGTTAGGAAGAAGGAATAGATTATGATGAAACCTTTGCGCCAGTTGCAGGAATGGAAGCCATTAGGATGCTAATCGCGTTTGCCACATACATGGAATTCACACTATATCAGATGGATGTAAAGAGTGTCTTTCTAAATGGCTATTTGAATGAGGAAGTTTATGTGGTGCAGCCTCCAGGTTTTCTGAGCAATGAATTCCCTGATCATGTATACAAACTGGACAAGGCTTTATATGGCTTGAAGCAAGCTCCTAGAGCCTGGTATGAAAGACTCTCAGGGTTCTTGATGAAAAATGGCTTTTCAAGAGGTAAAATTGACAACACACTATTTCTCAAGAAACAAGGAAAGGATCTACTGGTGGTTCAAGTGTATGTCGATGATATCATCTTTGGAGCAAATGATGAGGAGCTGAGCAAAGGATTTGCTGACTTGATGGGAAGTGAGTTTGAAATGAGCATGATGGGTGAATTGAATTTCTTCCTTGGGTTGCAGATAAAGCAGACACCGGAAGGAACCATGATCCATCAGCAAAAATATGTCAAGGAACTACTGAAGAAATTTAACATGGAAGGAGCAAAGGAAATGACTACTCCTGTTGCACCTGGAACAAAGCTGGATATGGATGAACCGGGTCCTTCGACAAATGAGACGAAATATCGAGGAATCATTGGCTCACTTCTTTATCTCACAGATACGACCTGACATAGTATACAACGTAGGACTGTGTGCAAGATTTCAGTCAAAACCCAAGGAATCACATTTGACAGCTGTGAAGAGAATCTTGAGATACTTGAAAGGGACTCAGGATTTATGCCTCTGGTATCCCAGAGGAGGAACTTTTGAACTAATTGGTTTTGCTGATGCAGATTATGCAGGTCATTTGGTGGACAGGAAAAGCACCTCAGGAATGGCACATTTCTTAGGTCCTTGCTTGGTATCATGGGCTACAAAGAAACAAAACTCAGTTGCATTATCAACTGCCGAAGCTGAGTATGTGGCAGCTGCTTCATGTTGCTCACAATTGCTATGGATCAAGCAACAACTGGAGGATTTTGGTATCAAGTGTGGGGCAGTGCCAATTTTCTATGATAATACTAGTGCAGTGAATATTGCCAAGAACCCAGTCCAACACAAAAGGACCAAGCACATTGATATTAGACATCATTTCCTAAGAGACAATGTGGAAAAGGGTCTAATTACTATGAATTCATGCAAGATCAAACTGCTGACATATTTACCAAAGCTTTGAACAAGGTGCAGTTCGAGAGGAACAGGTTGGAGTTAGGGATGACCAAAATACACGGATGACCCAGCAGGTATTCCCTGTGTAATTGGCTAGTTTAGTGTTCAATGTGTCTGTTAGAAACCTGTCATTATTATCTGGGCTAACTTTGTACCTGAACAAGTACACTCGTCTAGTTGTTTTGAGCACCAGGTACAAATAATGTGATCCCATGAAGAACCTACTATGTACTGAGAAGGAACCAGTCTGAACATGAGGAATCGTGTCCAGGTACAGTTAACCTACTCTGTTTGATAGTATTCACAACTGAAACTAAGATTGTCTATTGTACGTGCATCATGGGAGATTTTCCATATTCTCATCACCATCCTAAGTTATAGGAACACATTCCTTTTTAGGATAGAATTCCTTTTGAATTGCTTGGACCCCACTTCTTGAAAAGGGCTTATTTAATTAAACTCATAACCGTCAAATCTCTTCCCGGTTCTCAAAAAGTTCAAAAAGCTGCCTTTCATTATACTCATTACTTCTTGCCTTCCCTAGACATCGTCACATCACTAAAACCCTTCTCCTTGTACAACACTCCTAAATCCCTCACAACTCACCCACCACTTCTGTTGAACATCAAATCCTCTCAAGCCCTAAAAATAGAAAACTCCTCAAAAACTCAGAAATCTCTCATAAAATCCTTCAAGATGTCTGAAAGACCACCTCCATCCACACTTGCCGAAAGAATCGCAAGGGCTCGCATCAAATTTCTCAAAAAGGGGGACAAGAAACTGGTTAAGAAGTTAAGGTCAAGAGCCGTTCTCTCGACACCCACTACCCAAAGTTCGTCTCAATCATTGCATGAGGTAATTCCTGATCCTATTTCATCTACACCTGTTGGTTCAGTCCATATAACCAGTCCTGGTATAGTAGAAACTGAAACCCTAGTCGCTGAACTAGATAAAATAATGGGTGATGGGAAAACAGACAAAATTGATAGGGGGAACTCATGTGAGGAGAAACAAGATGGTAAAAAGAGTGAACTTAGGGAAGATGTGCAAGGCCCTGTAGTTGGTGGGTCTGAAGATAAGTTAAATATAGCAGAAAGAATTGAAGAACAGTTGAGGGAACAAGACAATGTTGAAACGCTGAGGGAAGATGCAGTTGAGACAAGTAAAGATGTGAGTGGTGCTGTTGAGTGTGTGAAGGATTCTGTGCCAAAAAGTCCTGAGGATGGTGGACTCAATATTGCTGAAGTTTCAGGGGATGAGGGGCAAGAGCCCATTGTTTGTCCAACTCCTACTGAAGCTGATGATGCAGGGATTGATTGGACAGAATCTGAGGAGGAGGGAAACAAAGAAGGTGTGTCAGGAGTTGTAGAGTTAACCAAGGAAGTTAAAGAACCAAAAAGGAAGAGGAAGTTAGGAGAAGAGGATGAAAAATTAGCAGAGGAAGAAGAAGAGGAAGTGGTGTTTGTAAAAGAAAATAGAGTAGAGCCGGAAAAAAGAAGAAGGTTGGTGAGAGATGGGAAGCCAGTGTTGAAATATAGATTGGTAGATGAAGATAGTGAAGAAGGAGGTGACAAAGAGGCTAGTGAGCCTATTGTCAGAAGAGTTGGTACCAGGTCTGCATTAAAGATGCAGATGGAAAAGGTTGAAAAGCTGGGAAGGACAGTAACCAATGTGAAAGTAAGGGAGGAAAAGAAGAAGGAAGAAGAAGAAGAGAAGAGAGCTGGTGAAGAAGAGCAGGAGAGTGAGGCTGGGAGCTATGTTGAACCCAGTGACTCTGACACAGACAGTGAGATGGAGAACAAGAAAAGAAGAAAATGAAGCAATGAAGAAGTGGATAGGGAAGCCTTCTTCTCTAGGCATCAGGTGTTACCAGGGAGCATTCTGTATGATGAGAAGGAGTTTCATATGAAATCTCTGTTGAGGATGATAGGTGATCAGGGTTGGCTGAGTTTGTTTGCCAACAAAGACAGGAAGCTGTTTGTGAATGAAGTTAGAGAGTTCTATACAAATTGCAGGGTAGTAGCCAGGAGGGTGTTTACCACTGTAAGAGGAGTGGAGATTGAGTTTGGGAGACCTGAATTGGGAGTGATTCTGGATGTACCTGCAGAAGGTTATTGCAGGTATGTTAAGCTGAAATGGCCAAAAGGAACTGATAGAGTTACTCCCTTAGATGTTGTTAGAAAGTTTTCAGGGAAACCCAGACTAAGGAAGGAGAGGAAGGTTGAGAAGAAGGAGATGGAGCCTGCACATCAGCTGTTGTTTGAATTTGTGCATAGGTTTCTTCTGCCTAGGGGAGAAAGAAATTGTGAGGCTAGTGCTCTTGACCTGACATATATGGATCTGATGGACAGAGGGGTGAAAATTAATCTGCCAGGGCTCATTATTAGGCACATAAAGAGAATTTGTGATACTGATCAGAAGCCACACTCTCTTGTGCATTCTTACATCATCCATCAGATTCTTGAGCATTTTGGGGTGCCTTTAGAAGCAGGGAAGAAGCCAACCATCCATCAAAGGTTTGGGATTAATGTGCTTAAAAACTGTGACTTCTTCCAAGAAAGCAGAGCTTCCAAAAGGCCAATGCAGGTAAAGCAGGAGCAGTCAGAGGACAGTGAAGATTATGGACCTGATGAGGCCATTGGTGCTGTGCAGGAGCTGGAGAAAATGGTTCTTGAAGTTAATGAAAAAAATGCAGAGCTGCACAGACAGTTGAAGGTGAAGGATCAAGAAATTGATCGTTTGAAGATAGACTGCCACAAGTATGAGGCCGAGCTGGTGATGGAGAGGGCCAAGAATACGAAGCAACTTGAGGCACTCGTCAAACACTTCAACCTTCAGCTGTGATTCTTCCAGTCCTGTCCTCCTATTTCTACCCCCTCCTACTCTGCCTGATCTCTACCCCTTCCTACTCTCCTTTGATTGCATGTTATGGATAATTAAGACAATTTGAATTTGGTTGTGTAACTATTAATGGAGTTGTGCTGCTGTCACACTCTGGATGATGATTTTAAATTTCTTATGTTTATGACTGTTTCTTTCTTAAGTATTTGGGTTCCTTGTTGGGCCCTTATTTTGATATGCCTGTGTTCTTGACACTGATGACTTGCCTTGTGCTCTAGTCTAAATGAAACTGACAGGTTCCTGCAGGTCTTTGAATCTTTTCGATGATGCCAAAAGGGGGAAGAAGGAATGTTGGGGTGTTTGTGACCTAACTCATCTGTTTTTATTGTTCTGTTACTTTTGTTTTTTGTTTTGGTTATGTCTATTCAGGTTCTTGGGGCAACATTTGTTTGTCATCATCAAAAAGGGGGAATTTGTTGAGAGCTGGTTTTGAAGCATGACAAACAGGAAGGACACTGAGGTTCATGAGAAGAACCTAGTCCTTGAGATGAAGGGCACGCTTGATCGAAAAGATTGCAGGTTGCAAGTCCCTGTGGAACTAGGAGTAGTGGCGCGTGGTTGAAGACATATCCTAGTCAGACTAAAAGAGGCGGTGTCCAGGCTGTGTCTTCGAAGTATGAACAAGAGGTGGACTTCAACATGGAAAAGAGTTACTGCGAATCCAAACTTACCATAATTAAGAGGATTCCCAGTAGGACTCAACTAGGGTTGCAAGACTCGTATAAAAGCTAGTAGAAGAGACATCCGAAATCAGTTATTTACACATAGAGAGTTGAGAGCATACAAAGGCGATCTGCAAACTATCTACGTGAGAAAACTGGGGAAGACAACTTAGTTGCGTGCAGTGATATTGAGTCTAGATTCTATTATCTAGGTTCATCGAGTTGTAAGTTGTCATCATATTGAGCTTTCATTGTTTTACCTATTAGCTTATCTTAGAAGCATATGTATTAGGTGAACTATTTTGAGATTGCTAGAAAAGCTAGAGTGTAGCTTTGATTAGTGATTAGGGTCTAGAGTGTAGCTCCTTGGTTACAGAGTTTGTAATCTGAAACATTGCTCTTGTGTTAGTGGATTCAGTTTCAAAATCCCAGAGTGTGGGTCGTGGTTTTTCTCCCTTGAGCAAGGAGTTTTCCACGTAAAATCCTCGTGTCCTTGGTGTATGTTTTGAAGTGTGTTCTGAAGTAGAAGGCTGCATAAAAGAGAACTGAAGAACCCTGTTCTACTACAGAAGAACAAGGTTCTTGCAACGAAAATCGGAGGACACTATTCAACCCCCCCTTCTAGTGTCTCTAGGAGGTGCATAGAGTATAACAGGAAGGACAAAGCTCCATTGCTACCTTCCGATCCTTATGAGAGAGCACAAGCTAGGTTCTGGGCTGACTACATTGACAAGAAGGTACTCGCTCCGTCCTACTTTGTTTGTCGTACTTTCTTTATTAGTCTATCTCTAATAAATTAAAATACTTCTAAATTTGAAAATAATTTAACTCCAACTTTCTCATTTTACCTAGTCGCACAAATATATAAGGCTTATCTAAAAGCACAAGTTTCAAAAATCTTCCTTTATTAAATTTTATGTCAAGTCAAACTATAACAAATAAAATGGAACGGAGGGAAGTATATCTTAAAATTATGTTATCCTTCTCTTATGGGACAATGTCTTGAAATCAAATTATTCATATAGTATAGAGGATTCATATAATTAGTAAATCTTCTTCTTGAAATTGCAGTTGTATGATTTTGGGAAAAAAATATGGGCAACCAAAGGGGAAGAGCAGGAGGAAGGTAAGAAGGACTTTATAGATTCACTCAAGTTACTGGAGCGCGAAGCACTGGGAGACAAGCCTTACTTTGGAGGCGAAAGCTTTGGTTTTCTGGATATTGCTCTGATTGGGTTCTACAGCTGGTTTTATGCCTATGAGACCTTTGGCAACTTCAGCATAGAGGCTGAGTGTCCCAAGCTTGCTGCTTGGGGCGAGAGATGCATGCAGAGGGAGAGTGTCTCTAAGTCTCTACCTGACTTTCATAAGGTCTATGAGTTTTTACTAGAGATTAGAAAGTTATACTTTGGAATGGAATGACATGTTTATGTGCTTCATGATTCATGACAGGAAATTAGTTCTGCTCGTCGTGTAATCCTTTCAGACTAAAGAAAACTGAAGCGTTGGCTTTTGGAATCGTGTGCTTCATGATCCATGAAAGACGCTTAATTAGTTCTGCCTTGTCCTGTAATCGTTTCAGAATAAAGACAATTGCCAAGCGCTGGCTTTTCAAATCTCAGTAATATTGTCTAAGTGATTATGCTGCAGCTTCTTTTTGGACTGTCACCTAAATTAAGAACCTAGTCTAACATCAGAAAGTCTTGTTTGAATTAGAAGTATTGCCTAGGTTAGAGCTTCAACAATTGCTTAAGTAGTTATACGACGCTAGTTACTCCTTCCAGATGTTAGGAATTTGACATATCATAATTGCCTTCCAGATATTAGTAGGATACAAAAAAGAGGGAATCAAATGAGTACTCACCTGGACAAGGTTTTATATCCCCATCAGTTACTTAGTAAATAAGAGGTTTTATTTTTTGAGATGTATGTCATTGATACCAAAAAAGGGGTCTTGGATATCAAAGATTGCTAAGCAGCTTATTTAATTTCCAGAACAGCCAATAGAGACAAAGCTGATTTTCATCCATCATCATCAACTACTAAGCAAGTAAGCATCAAATAAGTTAGATAAATAGGATGAACAGATAAATAGCCGACTATCGAGTTGGATCATCTGCTTTCATAAGCTCTCTGATCAGTGATTATCAGAAAATGGCTGATCATGAGGTATATCGTTTGGACATATGGACTAGCATGTTTGACATAAGTGTCAGAGTTGCATTGCCTTAAAAAATCAAGTATGGGTACAAAGAAGAAGCAAGAAAAGTGGAGTAAAATACTTAAAAGGTCACTCAACTTTGAGAAATGCGTGACCAAAGTCACTTTGCTTTGAATTGTACTAATAAAATCACTCAACTTAAGATAATTCTCGCTAAAAGTCATCGTAATCGGATTTTGCACAGTCATCTCACCGGAAATCTGACATGACATTTTCATTTTTAATTATATATACATGTGTCACACTTTATTTTCCATGTAGGATTTTATAATAAGTTGATTAATCCAACTCTTGATCCATAACCCATTTCTCCTACCCATTTTTTCGAATCCGGCTTCCTCTTCAAAATGGATACTCTAGATTTAATCAAGTAAAACTAAGTGTTTAACCATGCTTAAAAATATATATCTTCTCATTTTCAATTCAAAGCATCTAACGTATCTTATAATTTGGCAAAAAATTTCATCCCTCCTAAATTATTTTTCGATCATGAAAATTTTTAGTCATTTATCTTTTTTTTTTAATAAAACTTTATTTTTGCTAATCCATTCTCATACATATAGCAGAAAATAAAAAATAGTATTAAACTATTTGCAAGTGATAACATCGCAAGAAATAGAATTAACAAGACAAGATTTAATAATGTCAATTTACTCAAATAGCAATACGCGAAGCAATCCTTTTCATACAATCATATTAGTTAAATCTAGTTACAAAGATAGTACCTAATATTCTGCTCATAGTTATTCACATTTTATCTTGCAAAGAACCAACTTGTAATACTTATAGGAATCACATAGATCTTCAGTGCTTCTATATCTAAAAATAAGATGAGTTTGTTTGACTATTGATGAATTTTTATTTAAAATGTTTCTTAATTTTTTGAGTGCACGTTCTCGAACAATAGCAAAAAATTACTCCTATGAAAGAATTAAAATAAAATAAAAGGTTAAGCTTGAGATGATCGAAATTAGGTTTGGAGGGGGGGTGAAATTTTTGATGCTAAATTATAGGATTGTTTAAGATAATTTGAATTTGAAATGGAAATGGAAAGATATTTTGCCCAAACCATAGTTAAATACCTTTATTTACCCTATTAAATCTAGAACATTGGTTTTAAGGAGAGTCAAGTGTCATTCATCCAAATAAGAACTTGGAAAAATGGAGACACTAAGTAATGGAGATGAGCCCAATCCCGTTTTTCTTATCTACCTATTATCTATTATATAAAATATATATTTAATGAATAGATTTGCAAAGAATAAAGAAACTAACCGTAACTAATTAAAGAGTTAAGTATTTGAAAGAGTAGTAATAGCTAATACTTCGATAGTACCCGTAGTAGTTAAGCTAGGACACTGTATTATATTTTTGTGATAATTTAAAAGAACACTTTTCAATTCCTTAGAAAAAGAAATCAACTTATTATAAAATCCTATATGGAAAATAAAGTTTTCCACATGTATATATAATTAAAAATGAAAATGCCATGTCAGATTTCCGGTGAGATGACTGTGCAAAATCCGGTTACAATGACTTTTGGTGAGAATTAACTAAAGTTTGAGTGACTTTGTTAGTACAATTCAAAGCAAAGTGACTTTGGTCACATATTTCTCAAAATTGAGTGACCTTTTAAGTATTTTACTCAAGAAAAGTGCTTATCTTTTGAAAATGAATCCAGTCCACAAGACAGTCCCAGTTTTAATTCACAATGAAAAACCAATCTGTGAATCTCTAATTATATACAAAACATTGACGAGGTCTGGATCCTTATGATCCCCATGTTCTCACTACATTGACAAAGGTAATAAAGAATTATTTTCACTTTGAGAAATCCTGTTTTTGTCATCTTTACGAGTCCTGGTGAAGTCTGAAAATGTTACAGTTTTATGGTAATGTTGAGACAAGCACAAAATACATTGATCATTAATGATAGGCAAGCAAGATTCTTTCCCCAACTATAGTTTCAAACTAAGAGAGAGGGCATCTGTGATGACAGCGAGCTGTTGTTTTTGCCTGTTTTGTATAAATTCATACATGAAAGTTCACTTTGTTCAAGACACACTATATTAATTGGTATATTAGGTGTGCGTAATTGAGAATTCCAGATAGTTAGCCACAGTATATATTTTACTACCACATTTGCTACCAACTGGTGATGCAAGCTAGTAGAGGAAATTATTGTCCAATAAATCTTGAGGCTCGATGGGATCTAAGCAAAATACAACGGCATTGACTCAGCATATTGGGTGACATTCAGTTAAAGGTTACCACAACTCTTGGATTCCATCGATCTGGGCAAACTAGCTTACAATTGAAAAATAATTTTTACTACTTTAATATATGTCCTCTGCCTCTTTTCTTGTCTAGAGTGAAGCTGAAAGCAATAATTGGTCAGTTTCTTGCATTTCTTTAGGGAAGAATATTCTTCCTTAGAATATGCCACCTATTAAGGAAAAGAATTGTAAGACTAATGAGACTCATCCCTTTTGTTATTTTTAAATCTTATTGCTATTTGATATGTTTGTTGCTAAGTTGCTATCTAAAGACTGGAACCGTTCAACATGCCAGCTAGATATAGTTAAATCCTATGAAATTCTGCTCTAAATTTCGTTAGTACATAAGCTTAAACTTGTAAGTGTCCGACAATTCAAGAATAGATATATATTAGCATATACATTTATTGTCTAATCTCCCAATTAGAAAGCCAGAGATCATTGCTAGAAAATTGATTAGCTGAAACTTCCAGTTGTTACCGAGTTGCCCTGACCAAGAAATGGCAGATAATGGGGTGGTTCTGTTGAACTTCTGGCCTAGCATGTATGGCATGAGAGTCAGGGTAGCACTAGCTGAAAAAGAGGTCAAATATGAGTACAAAGAAGAAAACTTAGGTGAAAAAAGTCCTTTACTTTTGGAAATGAATCCAGTCCACCAGAAAATACCAGTTCTGATCCACAATGGAAAACCAGTTTGTGAATCCCTAAATGTAGTCCAGTACATTGATGAGGTCTGGAATGACAAAGCTCCACTTCTTCCTTCTGATCCTTATGCAAAACACGAAGCTATGTTCTGGGCGGATTATGCCGAGAAGGTAATATAAAATTTGTTCTTTCAAATAGATTTATTAGAAACATGCTTGATAACCATATTTTTTTTATAGCAATAAATTTCCAAGTGCTTATCAAACGTCAATTATCCAAATAATAAAGAGGGTAAAAGTGCTTTGTAAACAATAGTGGCAATGCAAGAAATTCTAACAAGGATGCTCAAGAAAGTACACATATACAACGCCTAAGAATGAACCCACAACTTAATGTTCTTTAGCCAATTTTGTCTACATTAGAAGTGTCTGTCAAGGGATTCAACAATTTATATTTATACAGCCCTACTTGCAGAGTATAATTTACTCATGAATGGGATTCAATTAAATCCCTTAAAATATATGCAGCTCCACCCCATCAAAGATGGCTGCAGCATTTTCTAGTCAGTTCAACTGAACTCATGATTGCTTTTGCTTCAAACATATCTATGTTAAGATCCCACCCAACAACTCTGAATCATTTGTTTTAAATTCTTCGTAGGTGTTTGATTCGGGCGTAAGCTATGGATGAAGAAAGGAGAAGTGTTGGAGTGTGGTGTGGTGTGGGAATCTGTCCCACATCGGTGGAAAAGAGAGGGCAAGATGCCCATATAAGCTTTGGACAATCCTCCACCCTTTGAGCTAGCTTTTGGGGTGTGAGTTAGGTCCAAGCTTATGTGGGCGCCCGTGTGTGTGTGTGGGTGCCCGTGAGATGGGCGCCCGAGTGTGTTGTGCCCGGGTGCCCGGTGCCCGGTGCCCGGTTTTATCATGGTATCAGAGCCAGGGAAAAGACCCTGGCCCCCCTTTGAGCACGTGGTCCACGGGCCACCCATGTGAGTATGTCTGGCCGTGCGGGGGGGTGTTGGAGTGTGGTGTGGTGTGGGAATCTGTCCCACATCGGTGGAAAAGAGAGGGCAAGATGCCCATATAAGCTTTGGACAATCCTCCACCCTTTGAGCTAGCTTTTGGGGTGTGAGTTAGGTCCAAGCTTATGTGGGCGCCCGTGTGTGTGTGTGGGTGCCCGTGAGATGGGCGCCCGAGTGTGTTGTGCCCGGGTGCCCGGTTTTATCAAGAAGAGCAGCAGATAAGAAAGAAAAACTACATTGATAGTTTAAGGTTGCTGGAAGGAATTCTTGGAGATAAACCTTATTTTGGAGGTGAAAACATTGGGTTCTTGGATATTTCTCTCATAGGAATCTGCAGTTGGTTTTATACGTATGAGAAGTTCGGAGAATTCAGTACAGAAGTTGAGACCCCAAAGCTAATTCATGGATGAAGAGGTGCATGCAAAGGGAGAGTGTTTCCAAATCTGTTGGTGAACCCCTTAAGGTTTATGACTTCGCTTTGCAAGTTAGAAAGCATTACGGAATAGAGTAGATGATCTTGGAATGTTGATCTCTTGTATGTTGACTTTGAATCGTATATTAATATGTAAATGATCATTTAAAAGATTACATGATTAGAAATAAAATACTTCTATTTATTTGTTTCTGACTAAGAACAAAATGCATGGTACTACTTGACAGAGGACATAGTTAACCACTGTTGGCCAAAGCTTTCCAGACCATGTCAATATAATTATCCTATATATGAACTGTTGCCTCTTAATTTTGCAATGTAACATCCAAGAATTTTCATAATGAACATACGTATCATGATGGTATAAATGGACATCTTCAATTAGATAATATGCTAAATTGACATTATTGTTTTTGGATTTAACTAATTATATCCACCTACAATGTAAGAAATATTTTACATAATCAAGTCACATTTGCTTGTGCTAGTAGGTAATTTGCCTTGTTTTCAAATTTCAAAACCCACTTTTTATGAATGTTATTTGTAGATATCTTGAGAGTGACTTGATATTGTAAAATATTTTCCATCAGTAAGAGTGAACAAACCAAACTGTCAAATCACACCAAACCAACAAACTTAGTCAAACCGAATTACATACCGACTAGTGATTTGATTTGGTTTTAAAAAAATGAAACCGACATTATTTGATTTGGTTTGATATTAACTAAAACATTTCAAATCAAAAATAAACCAAATCGACATTAAATGTATAGTATTTTTATACTAATAAGTTCACTATAATCTAGTTTCTATTGTTTTTAATAAAGCTAATAATTCATAATTTCTGTTCCTCCACAAGAATATCTACCGGCTGTTTTAAGTTGATATCATACGCATTCCATACTTTAATAATTAAAGCTAAATGGTGAAGTAGGTTCATTTGGTTGGTTTGTACGTTGTACTTTGAACAATATACAATGAACCAAACGCGCACTCGACATTCTTGATATGTTGATATTTTGCGTTTAATTGCAACTCTTTTAGGTTAGTTTTTATGTCCTTTAAGCTTATTATTTGAGTAAATCATATGTTAATCGCCATGTTTTAGGAATTTGATGATATTTGCATTACAAAGCCTAAAGGAAAGAAGAAAAGAACAAAAACAAGTGCAATTTGGCTACAAGTGAAGAACATGGAGACTAGGCAGCAAGAAGATCGGTGTCTCGCCGAATCATCGGCGAAGAGATGAAGCCACCAGTCTGAGGAGGAGAGAGTTCAAGAGCTCAAGGCATTTCCACTAGACCAAAATGGCAGACCACCGAATCAAAGGCTGAACGCCTTCGGCAGCTCTGCAGAAGTAACAGTGGACCCGGCGGTACTCATAGGTAGCTCTGGAAATCAGCGGTCAAAGTGATGTATCCGCCGCTTGAAATGCAATCCCGCCGAACTTGCAAAAGGGCAAGAGACAAGAGGAGCTAGAAGCTATCTTCGGCGGCCGCGCACTACAATAGGCGGTCCGCCGAATGACCGGCGGCCTGATGAAAACAGGACAAAAATGACATTTTTGTAAATATAGCTTAAGATTTCAAACCCAACCTATAAATAGATCATTATGCCTCCAAGGAAAATATACCTATTTTCAGCTTAGAATACTACTTTTTGTACTTTTGAATATTCTTGGAGGCAAGAAAGGGTTTCTAACATTAATCTTTGTAAGGATTTTTCATTTTAATACATCTTATTCCATATTACTTGCCATATCCATTCTTACTATGATTTTGTTGAATCCTAGTATGAGTAGCTAAACGCATACTAGAGGTTTATCTATGATGACTTGAGAATTTTAGCTTAAAACTTGTTTTTAATCTTATAAAATCTGTGGGTTAAGATGAATCTAGTTTCTATCATACTTTTCATGACTAGAGTCTAAGGCACGACCGTACTTGAACCTAACTCCGCTTTGTCTTCATCACCCTAACGGAGTTGAAGACGTGGGTTTATAGAATCTAGCGAGCATTTGGGTTATATTTGCTCACGAGCCTACTCCATCTAAAATGAAAGATCTAAAAAGGTCATTCCCGCTCGGGTCTTTGGACTAGGGTTTTATGCTTGGTAGATCCTCTCATATCCCTAATGGGTTTTGAGGGTTAAATGCGTAGTCCGACCATTTGATGTTACCCATGTGATTTGTAAGGTTAAAGCAAGTGTTAAGTTTAAAGTAATCTAGTTTGAAATGATAAACCCCTAGCTCTCTTCCGATAGTTTACAAGTGTTAAAGTCGAAGTTGTTTTATGTTAATTATTGCTTAATCATTAGTCATTGTTTAGTTTCAATCGCTTCAATCTTTATATTTAGCGATATACGAACAATTCATACAACCCGTCATTATTCAATCTAAGACTAATTGAATACTTGCTAGTTCCCTGTGGAAATCGACCCCAACTCCTTGTTGAGTACTTTATCTTTGACGACAGCCCCTCACCATAATAGGCGTAGGACTAAGCGTGGATCAATTCTGCATCGCATTACTATAGGACTATGAGCAGCTATGTCACGACCCAATTTGGGACCGTGACCGGCGCTTAGGAGCTAGTGCCCCAAGCAAGCCGTATCAATATTCTACAGAAAATCGGGCAGAGTTTCTCCTATTTTTAGGCCTATCCAAAATTTACCTGCTTTTAAACAAACAGACCCAACCAACAATCAATATCCTTACGCATTAATAATGAAAAATACCACGTTTATCTCCAAATACCACGAGAACATCTAACAGGATTGTAATAAGTTCATAAAGACCAAATACGCGCAAGACTAGTTTATTAATGAATAATCCAACTGGTTAATCAACTGACTAAACGAATGACTAACAAATGACTAAATGGAGCGACTCTAAGAGTTTCAAAGAAGGACAATAATAAATAAATAAAGTTTCTTGCCCGCGCGAACTAATGTGGGGCTCACCAGGATTGTCAACTTGCGGCTTTAAGTTTGAAAATCCTCGGCTACGGCACCTGCTGTCTCTAAAAAAATATAGCGAGGAGTGAGTCGCAACTCAGTGAGCAATAACGCTTATCCACAACTATTTTAAGTAGGGACAAGTCAAGAACATGCCAGTAGACCATATGCAGCAATATATCATGTAATTAAAATAAAATATCCTTTTAGAAACGGTGAACAATAACTAGTCGTATCAAATATTTCTTGTATACAGTAATCAATTTTCAATTCAGTAATAAACTCGATAATTACGGTATCATGTCAATATTTATAGCTGGGAGGTTCCCAAGAACAAACCATGTAATCAGTATAAATTCGTCCCTGAGGAAATCAGTAACGGTAAGCTAGTTCTACCTTCCCACAAGCAAGGACTGTAACGGTACTCCGAAATATACGTGGTGCACCAGGTCTAACGTACTCGTCGTTAGCTACGGGGTCTGTCAAGTCTCCTCCCAAAAATATATTTTCTCATATATAGCACAAGATATTCAAGTAGCAGTATAATATTTTAAATAGCAGTAAAACATATCAAATGACAGTAAAAATATATCATGTAACGGTAAAATAACTCAAGTACATATCTCGGTATATATCTAGTAAAAGGACTTGTCTCACATGCAGTTTAAACATTTGGTAACACATTTACTTTAAAAACAAGTATAAACTATACAGATTATGGAAACACAAATTGTGGTAAGGTCATTACTCATAGTACGAACACGTGTAGCTCAATCTTATCTTCTACGAGCAGCCCAACACTTCCTTTAATCAATCTATAATAACATCATATCAACCCGTATTAATTTCATATTTAGGAAGATTCGTAACATTCAGGACACTCAACCTTCAAGGTTTCATGTTTGACTTTTGCTCGTCAAATTTAATTAGTTCTCACTGCCGAAACCTTGGGATATGATCATTATTTCCCCATTAACAATTCAGTCTAGAATTGGAGGAAATTAGACAAGTTGTTATGTCTGTTCTATATACTTTGTCTGTTACTACAACTGATATATGGAATAATAACTCTTAATAACCAGAGAATTTACTTACAAAGAAGATGATGAAAAATTCACCCTGTAAAGCCAAGGTATGCCTCCGGTTGATGGATTTCCCTTCTTTTCCAAGCTCTTAAAACAAACTTTTCCTTCTCTAATTCTATTCTCTTGTATTTGCTGAATTTTTAAAAGTTTCTACTGTAGGTTGGCTTCCCACTCCCTTAATCCCTTTTTGCTGCTAGTTTATTTGGTTTGGAATCTTGCCAAAATCTCTGACCTTCCGTTTCTCTGTTTCTTTTTGTTGCACTTGGTGCACCTTCGTAAGACACTAGAGGGGGGTGAATAGTGTCCTTACCCAATTTTCGAATACTAAAACTTGCCTTTAAACTTTATCGCTCAACTTATAAAGAACCAGGTTCCTTGCAAGTTTCACCTATCTCTGAAACTAAACAAATTGCGGAAACGTAAAGAACACAGAGATTTTTACGTGGGAAAATCCTTGCTCAAGGGATAAAAAACCACGACCCAAACTCTTGGGATTTAACTCTTCCACTAAAGGAAAACCCGAGCAAGTTTTAGACTACAACGTAATGTAATAAGGAACTAGAACCCCCTAGTACCTAGAACCTTCACAGCCACACGTTAGCTGGTAAGGTTACCTCTACTTACCTCAAAAAGTAATCTCTACTTTATGCTTCTAACAAGCTGATAGATTACAACTCAATAGCCTATAATAAAGAAACTAAAACAACAGACTTAACTATGAAACTGCTCCTTCGTAAGGTTCTGCTGCTCAGCCTTTGTTCATGCACACAAAGCTTCTCACGATTTGATTGTACTTGATATGCTCTGTTGAGATGTCTTTTGTGCGTTGTTATTCTGGCCAAATTAACTTATATTTATACGAGCTAGACTTAGCCGGATCCAACTAAGTTTAGGAATCCTTTTCCTCTTTGAAATCAGTTTTAAACAAGGTTACCCATATTTCCTTATTTAAAACCTAAGTTAATTTACCTTAGTTCCCAATCCATTTACGTTTAGGAACCGCGTCCTTCTCAGCACCGCTTCTTGCTTCTTCTATTTCCGGTAGGATTGGAACTTTGACCCCAGATGTTCTCTTCTTTCCTTCTTCAACTCTGACTAGATTAACTCGTTGAACAGCGGGTCTTCTCACTCCGACTGCGAACCTTTTCGCGGTCCACTTAGCACCAGGTCCTTTGTCATCTTCAAAACTTCTCGTTCAACAAATTCCCCCTTTTTGATGATGACAAACAATGTTATCTCACCGAGGGTTTATACGCTCAAGAACCTGTAAAAATCAGACACTAACCACGAACCAGGGTAATAACAGTTAGGCAAAAATTAGGTCATAAACATATAATGAACTAACAACAACTAACTTCCCCCTTTTGGCATCATCGAAAAGTTTCACAGTTTTAAGAACCTGCCCAACATAAATTAAGTCTAGTCGACTCTAGTGCCAAAGGCAGCAAGCCAACCTTTTAAACGTCAAGAACCTGTTTCAGACAATAAATACTAGCAGATAGGATATTTATATCAACAAAAAGTGCCAAACCGGCATAAAACATCCAAACATCATCCAAATATTACAAACCGAAATATAAGATTGTCTTAAAAATAGGCCAAATAAAAGAACCAGGAGGGGACTAGGGAAAGGAACTGGTTCAGAATTGGAGAATATCAGGGATGTTAAAGTGAGCAAGCAACAAGGTGAGGCGACACGAGTTTCCTTCTCTTTCACGCTCCAGCTCTGCATCCAGCCTTGTGTTTTCAGCATTCATCCAGGCCAGCTCATCATTTTGCCTTTCAAGCTGCCTCCTGAACCCCTCAATTCTCCTGTCCATTCTATTGTTTCTTCTTTCATCTGCATCCTCCTCCATATGCTCTAGTTCATCAGCAGGTTCACCATTCAACACATAGTCACAGGATTTAAGAATGTTCCTCCCGAACAAGTCATTGTGGTCCGGCTCAGTCCACTTACCAACAGGCACCCCAAAGAAATCAAATACCTTCCCCAGAAGAAACCCATAGACCAACGCATGTTTGCCTAACCCCATATCAGCTACCCTACCTATGTGCTTGATCATCAATTCACGCAGATTAATACGAACCTCTTGATCTAGCAAGTCCATATAGGTCATATCTAGAAAGTTGGCCTCACTCCTCCTTTCAGACCTCTACAGTAGATTCTTCAGCACAAATTCAAAGAGCAACTGGTAAAAGGGTTGCATTGCCTTCTTCTTAACTTGTGTAGCCCTTGCCAGTCTTGGTCTCCCTGTAAATTTCCGGGTCACCTCCAAAGCAGACGCACCATTTCCTCTAGCCGGCCACGAGTTCCTCATGTACTCGCTGTAGCCCTGAGAGGGAACACCCAAAATCTCACCCAGTTCCACACTATCAAACTGGATCACCAGCCCCTTGACTATGGTTGTCACAATACCTTCACTCACTGTGCAATTGGAATAAAATTCTCGAACCTCTTGCTCTCTTAGCTGTCTAGCACGATCACTGAATAGGTTCAACCAACCCCGAGCTCTCAACTTAGCACCAAGCTGAGTCATTCCCTCTAGCTCAGGATCAATAAGAATTTTACCCTTCACTAATGGTAACCCTCTAAAGTAGGCCACTCTCCTTTTCTTGTCTTCCTTGTCATCACCAATCACCTGCCTCAGGTTCTTCCACAATCCTCTCCTACGAACCTCAGGTTCCTCCACTATCCTCTCCTGCTGCTCTCTCACAGAACCTCAAGTAGCAGATCTCCTAGCATGACTCACTGTCTTTCTACTGCTTTCTCTCATACCCTCTGCATCTCCAGAACTTCCAATCTTAGAACTACCCACAAATTCTCCTCCCTTCACTAACCTTCATTTCTTCATAGTTTGTTTTTGTTCCTGAATCACAGGCCTCTTTCAAAATCTCCTCTGTTCCTCCACCACCACAACATCACTCTCACTGGAGGAACCTTTACTAGCTTGAGGAGTGGGATTGGCCTCAGGCAACACAGTATCTAAAGGTTCAGTAAAACATACACCTTCTACATTCTCTTCCACATAATCATCAATATCTCTCATATCTGCATCATCACCTGCCACAGAACGACTTGCTGCTAGTTGCTTAGCCTTTTGATTTAGTTTTGACATTTTGATTTTGGGAGAAGAGAGTTGAGAATCGATTTTAGAACTGGTCGACATGTTTACAAAGTGTTGAGTTTCTAGAGAGAGAAGAAAATTGTTTTGAGAGAGTTTTAACTGCTTTGCCGATAGAGACAATGTTTCTTTGATCAAGTAGTAGAATAGGGAAGGGTTTAGGTTTATCGGGAAGGGGAACGGGTTGATGGGATTGGAAAAAGCTGCTACTACTTATGACGCATAGGAGCTGACGCCATCATGGTTCAAAGAATTTGAATTTTAAAAGCTACAACTAATCTGGCGCCAAGTGAGGGTGATTGGTAACAATTAGGCTACGTAAGACAAACATTATACTCAGTAAGTGACATAGAATGTGTACCTGAATGTCCATGCACCAATTTCTTCAATCATATCCTTTATTTTCAAAAATTTGCCAATATCTAAGTCATGAAAATAGGTTCCAAACAGGTTAGCAAGCAAAACAATTAAGTTTTCATATGTAGAATCAAAAAGTTAAGCTAAGTAAAAACAAGGAAATTTCACTAGCCAATCATTAGGAGAACCAGGTGCTGTTTCGTTCACTGTATCTTGGTCATCCCTAACTCAAGCCTGTTCTTTTCAAATTGTACCCTGTTCAATGTCTTAGTGAAGATATCAGCAATTTGGTCTTCAGTCCTGCAAAAGTTCATTGTAATTAGGCCTTTCTCAATATTGTCCCTTAAAAAGTGATGCCTGATATCAATGTGCTTTGTTCTCTTGTGCTGGACCGGGTTCTTGGCAATATTGACTGCACTGGTGTTGTCACAAAAGATTGGAACTGGTCCACACTTGATTCCAAAGTCCTCCAACTGCTGCTTGATCCATAATAACTGTGAACAACATAAAGCAGATGCTACATATTCAGCTTCAGCTATGGATAATGCCACTGAATTTTGCTTCTTTGTAGCCCATGACACTAAACAAGGACCTAGGAAGTGTGCCATCTCAGATGTACTTTTCCTATCAACCAAGTGACCAGCATAGTCAGAATCAGCATACCCAATTAGATCAAAACTTCTACCTTTTGGGTACCATAAACCAAGATCTTGAGTTCCTTTCAAATATCTCAAGATTCTCTTGACTGCAGTTAAGTGTGACTCCTTTGGTTTTGACTGGAACCTCGCACACAACCCCATACTATAAACAATATCTGGACAACTTGCAGTTAAATACAGCAAGGAACCAATCATTACTCTGTATTTAGTTTCATCAATTGCAGCACCAGTTTCATTCAGATCTGTCTTTGTTCCAGGAGCAATGGGTGTGTTCATATCCTTAGCAGACTTCATATCGTACTTCCTTAATAGCTCTTTGATGTACTTCTGCTGGTGGATCATTGTACCTTCCTGAGATTGCTTGATTTGTAAGCCTAAGAAGAAATTTAGCTCACCCATCATACTCATCTCAAATTCACTTCCCATCTGGTCGGCAAACTCCTTGCAAAAGTTCTCATTTGTAGCACCAAAGATGATGTCGTCTACATACACTTGAACAATTAGCAGGTCCTTGGCTTTCTTCCTTAAAAATAAAGTATTGTCTATTTTACCTCTTGTAAACCTATCCTTCAATAAGAAGCCAGACAATCTTTCAAACCAAGCCCTAGGAGCCTGTTTCAACCCATACAGTGCTTTGTCAAGTTTGTAGACATGATCAGGAAACTCTGTACTTTCAAAGCCAGGTGGTTGAATCATATACACCTCTTCATTCAAATAACCATTAAGAAATGCACTCTTCACGTCCATCTGGTACAGCTTAAACTCCATGTAAGCTGCACAAGCAATAAGCATCCTAATGGCCTCCATTCTAGCAACAGGTGCAAAGGTTTCATCATAATCGATTCCTTCTTCTTGACTATAACCTTGAACCACCAGTCTTGCCTTGTTCCTTGTCACTATGCCATATTCATCCAGTTTGTTTCTAAATACCCATTTAGTACCAATGATGGACCTGTCCGTTGGTCGAGAGACTAGGTGCCATACCTTACTTCGTTCAAACTGATGAAGTTCCTCTTGCATCACAATCACCCAGTCTGGATCTTTAAGTGCTTCACGTACATTCTTTGGTTCTATTGAGGACAGAAACGCAAAGAATGCACAGAAGTTCTTCAAAGCTCTTCTGGTAACAACTCCAGTGTTTAGATCAGACATGAGGTTCTCCAGTGGATGAGAACTTTGATATCTCCAGGGTTTAGGCTGAATCTGCTAATGTCGTTTCCAGGAGGATCTGAGCCATCTAAATCTTCTTCATCTTGCTCTTCAGTTCCCCCTGTCTGATTGCCTTCCAGTTCCCCCTGAGTTTGATCCTTATCATCCTGATTACTTTTAACTCCATTCAAATTCTCAGGGTCTTCAGCAGGTTCATCTCTTGCAAGACCAATCTCTTGATCATCATCTTCTTGTCTGTTTGTGACACTTTCAGATTCATCAAATACCACATGCACACTTTCTTCTACAGTCATGGTTCTCTTGTTGAACACTTTAATAGCTTTGCTTTGTGAAGAATATCCCAAGAAGATGGCTTCATCACTTCCAGCATCAAACTTCCCTAGAGGTTCTTTCCTATTGTTATGCACGAAACACTTGCACCCAAAAGCTCTGAGATGTGCAATATTAGGTTTCCTGCCTCTAATCAGCTCGTAGCAATTTAGCAAGTAGCAAGCGGTGTTGACTGCTTCAGCCCAAAAATTCTTCGATAGACCGCTTGACAACAACATAGTTCTAGCCATGTCCTCCAAGGACCTGTTCTTTCTTTCAACTACACCGTTCTGTTGAGGGGTCCTGTTGTACTTTATGCACGTCCTAGAGACACTAGAAGGGGGGGTTGAATAGTGTCCTCCGATTTTCGTTGCAAGAACCAGGTTCTTCTGTAGTAGAACAATGTTCTTCAGTTCTCTTTTATGCAGCCTTTTACTTAAGAACACACCTCAAAACATACACCAAGAACACGAGGATTTTACGTGGAAAACTCCTTGCTCAAGGGAGAAAAAAACCACGACCCACACTCTGGGATTTTAGAACTGATTCCACTAACACAAGAGCAACGTTTTAGATTACAAACTCTGTAACCAAGGGGCTACACTCTAGACCCTAATCACTAATCAAAGCTACACTCTAGCTTTTCTAGTAATCACAAAATAGTTCACCTAATACACATGCTTCTATGATAAGCAAATAGGTAAAACAACGAAAGCACAATACGACGACAACTTACAACTCGATGAACCTAGACAATAGAATCTAGACTCAATATCACTGCATGCAACTAAGTTGTCTTCTCCAGTTTTCTCACGTAGACAGCTTGCAGATCGCCTTTGTATGCTCTCAACTCTCTATTTGTGAATAACTAAATTCGGCTGTCTCTTCTACTTGCTTTTATACGAGTCTTGCAACCCTAATTGAGACCTACTGGGAATCCTCTTAATTATGGTAAGTTGAGATTCGCAGTAACTCTTTTCCATGTTGAAGTCTAACTCTTGTCCACACTTCAAAGACACAGCCTGGACACCGCCTCTTTTAGTCTGACTAGGATAAGTCTTCAACCACGCGCCACTACTCCTAGTTCCACAGGGATTTGCAACCCGTAATCTTTTCGATCAAGCGTGCCCTTCAACTCAAGGACTAGGTTCTTCACATGAACCTCAATGTCCTTCCTGTTTGTCATGCTTCAAAACCAGCTCTCAACAAATTCCCCCTTTTTGATGATGACAAACAAATGTTGCCCAAGAACCTGAATAGACATAAACCAAAACAAAAACAAAAATAACAGAACAATAAAAACAGATGAGTTAGGTCACAAACACCCCAACATTCCTTCTTCAACCTTTTGGCATCATCGAAAAGATTCAAAGACCTGCAGGAACATGTCAGTTTAATCTAGACTAGAGCACAAGGCAACTCATCAGTGTCAAGAACATAGGCATAGCAAAATAAGGGCCCATCAAGGAACCAAATACTTAAGCAAGAAACAGTCATAAACAAGAGAAATTTAAAATCAACATCCAGAGTGTAACAGCAGCACACTCCATTAATAGTTACACAACCAAATAAAAATTGTCTTAAATATCCAAATCATGCAATCAAAAGAGAGTAGGAAGGGGTAGAGATCAGGGTGGAGTAGGAAGGGGTAGAGATAGGAGGACAGGACTGGAAGAATCACAGCTGAAGGTTGAAGTGTCTGACGAGTGCCTCAAGTTGCTTCGTATTCTTGGCCCTCTCCATCACCAGCTCGGCCTCATACTTGTGGCAGTCAATCTTCAGACGATCAATTTCTTCATCCTTCACCTTCAACTGTCTGTGCAGCTCTGCATTTTCTTCATTGACTTCAAGAACCATTTTCTCCAGTTCCTGCACAGCACCAATGGCCTCATCAGGTCCATATTCTTCACTGTCCTCTGACTGCTCCTGCTTTACCTGCATTGGCCTTTTGGAAGCCCTGCTTTCTTGGAAGAAGTCACAGTTTCTAAGCACATTAATCCCAAACCTCTGATGGATTGTTGTCTTCTTCCCTGCTTCTAAAGGCACTCCAAAATGCTCAAGAATCTGATGGATGATGTAGGAATGCACAAGAGAGTGTGGCTTCTGATCAGTATCACAGATTCTCTTCATGTGCCTAATAATAAGCCCGGGCAGATTAATCTTCACCCCTCTGTCCATCAGATCCATATATGTCAGGTCAAGAGCACTAGCCTCACAATTTCTTTAACCCCTAGGCAGAAGAAACCTATGCACAAATTCAAACAACAGCTGATGTGCAGGCTCCATCTCCTTCTTCTCAACCTTCCTCTCCTTCCTCAATCTGGGTTTCCCTGAAAACTTTCTCACAACATCTAAGGGAGTGACTCTATCAGTTCTTTTTGGCCATTTCAGCTTAACATACCTGCAATAACCTTCTGCAGGTACATCCAGAATCACTCCCAATTCAGGTCTCCCAAACTCAATTTCCACACCTCTAACAATGGTAAACACCCTCCTGGCTACTACCCTGCAATTTGTATAAAATTCTCTAACTTCATCCACAAACAGCTTCCTTTCTTTGTTGGCAAACAAACTCAGCCAACCTTGATCTCCAATCATTCTCAACAAGGATTTCATATGAAACTCCTTTTCATCATACAGAATACTGCCTGGCAGCACCTGATGTCTAGAGAAGAAGGCTTCCCTATCCACTTCTTTTCTTTTCTTCTTACTCTCCATCTCACTGTCAGTGTCAGAATCACTGGGTTCCACATAGCTCCCAGCCTCACTCTCCTGCTCTTCTTCACCGGCTCCCTTCTTCTCTTCTTCTTTCTTCTTCTCTTCTTCCCTTACCTTCACATTGGTTACTGTCCTTCCCAGCTTTTCAACCTTTTCCATCTGCAACTTCAATGCAGACCTAGTACCAACTCTTCTCACAACAGGCTCACTAGCCTCTTTGTCACCTCCTTCTTCACTATCTTCATCTACCAATCTAGTTTTCAACACAGGCTTACCATCTCTCAACAACCTTCTTCTTTTTTCAGGCTCTACTCTATTCTCTTTTACAAACACCACCTCATCTTCTTCTTCCTCACCAGTCACCTTCTCATCTTCTGCCCCAAATTTTCTTTTTCTTCTTAGTTTTTCTTCTTTCTTTTCACTCTCTTGCTTTTCAACTACAACTTCCTTGTTTCCTTCCTCATCAGATTCTGTCCAGCTAAAGTCTGCATCATCAACTCCAGTAGGGTTTTGACAAGCAACAGGCTCTTGTCCCACACCCTCTGAAGCTTCAGCAGTAGCAAGTCCACCACACTCTGGACCTTTAGGCACAGAACCCTCTATACACTCCCCTGTTCAACTTACATCCTTACTTGACTCAACTGCATCTTTCCTCAAGGTTTCAACATTATCTAGTTCCCTAAACTGTTCTTCAATTCTTTCCGCTACATTTAACTCGCCTCTAGACACACCATCTATAATGCCCTGCACATCTTCTCTGAGTTCATTCTCTTTATTTTCTTGCTCCTTTTCACATGGGTTCCCCCTATCTATTTTGTCTCTCTGCTCATCACCCATTATTTTATCTAGTTCAGCGACTAGGGTTTCAGTTTCTACAATACCAGGACTGGCTATATCGACTGAACCAACAGGTGTAGATGAGATAGGTTCAGGAATTACCTCATGTAACGGTTGAGACGAACTTTGAGTAGTGGGTGTCGAGAGAACGGGTCTTGACCTTAACTTCTTGACCAGTTTCTTGTCCCCCTTTTTGAGAAATTTGATGCGAGCCTTCGCAATTCTTTCAGCAAGAGTGGATGGAGGTAGTCTTTCAGACATCTTGAAGGATTTTGTAAAGATTTCTGAGTTTGTTGAAGGGTTTTCTATTTTAGGGCTTGAAAGAATTTTGATGTTCAATCGGAATTGGTGGGTGAGTTGTGAGAGATTGAAGGAGTGCTGTAGAAGGAGAAGGGTTTTAGTGATGTGACAATGTCTAGGGAAGATAAGAAGTAATGAGTATAATGAAAGCAGCTTTTTGAACTTTTTGAGAACCGGGAGAAGTAAAGAGATTTGACGGTTATGAACTTATTTTAAATATGCCCTTTTCAAGAAGTGGGGTCCAAGCAATTTAAAAGGAGTTCCATCCTAAAAAGGAATGTGTTCCTATAATTTAGGACGGTTATGAGAATATGGAAAATCTCCCATGATGCACGTATACTAGACAATTTTAGTTTCAGTTGTGAAAACTAACAAACAGAGTAGGTTGACTGTACCTGGAAACGATTCCTCATGTTCAGACTGGTTCCTTCTCAGTACATAGTAGGTTCTTTATGAGATCACATTATTTGTACCTAGTGCTCAAAACAACTGAACGAGTGTACTTACTCAAGTACAAATTTAGCCCAGATAATAATGACAAATTTCTAACAGACACATTTACTACTAAACTAGCCAATCACAAGGGGGTTACCTGCTGGGTCATCCGTGTATTTTGGTCATCCCTAACTCCAACCTGTTCCTCTCGAACTGTACCTTGTTCAAAGCTTTGGTAAATATGTCAGCAATTTGATCTTCAGTCCTGCATGAATTCATAGTAATTAGACCCTTTTCCACATTGTCTCTCAAGAAATGATGTCTGATGTCAATGTGCTTGGTCCTTTTATGTTGGACTGGGTTCTTGGAAATATTCACAGCACTAGTATTATCATAGAAGATTTGCACTGCCCCACACTTGATACCAAAATCCTCCAGTTGCTGCTTGATCCATAGCAATTGTGAACAGCAAGAAGCAGCTGCCACATACTCAGCTTCAGCAGTAGATAAGGCAACTGAATTTTGTTTCTTTGTAGCCCATGATACCAAGCAAGGACCTAAGAAGTGTGCCATCCCTGAAGTGCTTTTCCTATCAACCAAATGACCTGCATAATCTGCATCAGCAAAACCAATTAGTTCAAACGTTCCTCCTCTGGGATACCAAAGGCATAGATCCTGAGTCCCTTTCAAGTATCTCAGGATTCTCTTCACAGCTGTCAAGTGTGATTCCTTGGGTTTTGACTGAAATCTGGCACACAGTCCCACGCTGTATACTATATCAGGTCGACTTGCAGTGAGATAAAGAAGTGAGCCAATGATTCCTCTATACTTCGTCTCATTTGTCGAAGGACCAAGTTCATCCATATCCAGCTTTATTCCAGGAGCAATAGGGGTAGTCATCTCCTTTGCTCCTTCCATGTTGAATTTTTTCAGCAGTTCCTTGACATATTTTTGCTGATGAATCATAGTTCCTTCCGGTGTCTGCTTTATCTGCAACCCAAGGAAAAAATTCAATTCACCCATCATGCTCATTTCAAACTCACTTCCCATCAGGTCAGCAAATCCCTTGCTCAGCTCCTCATCAGTTGCTCCAAAGATAATATCATCAACATACACTTGAACTACCAGTAAATCCTTTCCTTGCTTCTTGAGAAATAGTGTGTTGTCAATTTTACCTCTTGAAAAGCCATTTTTCATCAGAAAGCCTGAGAGTCTTTCATACCAAGCTCTGGGAGCTTGGTTCAAACCGTACAAGGCCTTGTCCAGTTTGTACACATGATCAGGGAATTCATTACTCACAAACCCTGGAGGCTGCACCACATAAACTTCTTCATTCAGGTAACCATTCAAGAATGCGCTCTTTACATCCATCTGATACAGAGTGAATTCCATGTATGTAGCAAAAGCAATCAGCATTCTAATGGCTTCCATTCTTGCAACTGGTGCAAAGGTTTCATCATAGTCTATTCCTTCTTCCTGACTGTACCCTTAGACAACCAACCTTGCCTTGTTTCTTGTAACTATGCCATGTTCATCCAGCTTATTTCTGAACACCCATTTAGTTCCAATTATAGATCTGTCCTTCGGCTTAGGAACCAGGTGCCACACCTTGCTTCTTTCAAATTGATGAAGTTCCTCCTGCATAGCCATAATCCAGTCTGGATCTTCTAGAGCTTCTTTTACATTCTTTGGTTCCAAAGATGAGAGAAAGGCAAAGAATGCACAGAAGTTCTTTAATGCTGACCTAGTCATAATTCCTGTATCCAATTCAGATAGGACATTCTCCAAGGGGTGAGAACTTTGATGTTTCCATGGCTTGATCTGAATCTGATTAGAAGAACCTGCAGCATCGTTTTGGGTAGATTCTTCTTGACTTTCTTGATCTTCAGCTTCATCAGAGGTTCCCCCTGTCAGGTTGACTCCTTCATCTGATGTAACTGTATTCTCCTTTTCATCTGAGTCTTCCAGTTCATCTATGCTTTCTTCTCTCCTTAAGCCAATCACTTGATCATCTGCATCAGTTTCTCCTATTTCCTTATCTGATTCATCAAACACAACATGCATACTTTCTTCTACTACTTGTGTTCTTCTGTTGAGTACCTTGTATGCCTTACTTTGAGTAGAATATCCCAAGAATATTGCCTCATCACTCCTAGTATCAAACTTTCCCAAGGGTTCCTTGCCATTATTGTGAACGAAGCATTTGCAACCAAAAGGCCTTAGGTGGGCAATACTTGGCTTTCTACCTCTGAGTAGCTCATATGGAGTTTTGTCAAGGATTGCTCTGATGGAACACCTATTCAGCAAATAACATGCAGTGTTTACAGCTTCAGCCCAGAAGTTTCTTGCTAGTCCACTTGACAGTAACATGGTTCTAGCCATATCCTCCAACGACCTGTTCTTCCTCTCGACCACCCCGTTTTGTTGGGGAGTTCTTGGTGCAGAAAAGTTGTGATCTATGTTGTTCCTTGCACAGTACTCAGAAAATTTTGAATTTTCAAACTCAGTTCCATGATCAGATCGAATACCGATGAGTTCGAGACTTAGTCTTTTCTGAACCACACCAGCCCAGTCTTTAAAACTCTCAAAAGCTTCATCCTTAGATGCCAAGAACAAGGTCCATGTATACCTTGAGTAGTCGTCAACAATTACGAACACAAACCTCTTACCTCCTCTGCTCTTGACTCTCATAGGTCCACACAGATCCATATGCACCAGCTCCAGTGGCTTTGATGTACTGACCACTTTCTTTGATTTGAACGATGTTCTCACATGCTTTCCCTTTACACAGGCATCACACATTTTTATGTTTTCAAACTTCTTGCTTGGCAATCCACGAACCAGTTCCTTCGAGGCCAGCTTATTTAGTTGAGTGAGACTTGCATGACCCAGTCTTTTGTGCCACAGCTGAGAGTCACTTTCTTGCACATTCAAGCATGTCAGATTGTTTTCAGGTAATGACCTCAGTGACGCCTTGTACACATTGTTTTCCTCTTTTTCCTTCCATTACCACTTCTCCACTCTGTAGGTTCTTCACGATGCACCCTACAGATGAGAAGCTCACTTCGTTTCCTCTGTCACATAGTTGAGAGATGCTTAGTAAATTGTGTCTAAGACCATCCACACAATAAACATTTTCAATTGCATGCTCAAGGGATCTCCCAATCTTCCCAATGCCTACTATCTGACCACTTTTTCCTCCTCCGAAGGCCACACTGCCTCCTTGAAATGCTGCGAGTGAGAGAAAATTTCTTCTATCTCCTGTCATGTGCCTAGAACAACCGCTATCAAGAATCCAGCTTGAGTTGTTCTCCCTCACTCCAGCCTGCAAGACAATTAGAGGTTAGCCTTAGGAACCCAGACAAGCTTGGGTCCCTTCTTATGAGAGAATGAATAAATCAGATCTTGTTTGGCCCATTTGGGTAAAACACAATTTTTATTCTTGGCCCTTGCCTTGGTAATGTTAACACACCTTTGTTTAGTATGACCAGTTTCACCACAGAAAGTGCATAACATGTTACAAGGTAATCCCACATATTTGCTTTTAGGATTGTATGGAGGCAAGGGCTTCTTGAATCCTAATCCTTGTTTTCCTTTGTTTTGATTTTCAAGAACCCAATTCATTGCCTCTGAAGATTTATTCCATTTTGTAAGTCTGGTAAGCTCAAGTTTTGAGGTTTCAACCTTCTAATTTAACATCCTGTTTTTTTCAATTTCTTCATACAAAATCTCATTTGCCCTTTTCAATTCATCTTCAGGAAAGGTTTGAACTTCACTCATAACTTGCTTACCACTCTTACTTTCTCTTAACTGATTACATTCCAATTCAAGCTCAGTGATCTTGGAGTTTGACACAAGAGTCTGTCCTTTCAAGATGGCATTAGTTTCTTCAAGCTCAATGTTCTGTTCTAGGAGACTCTTGTGCCTAGTTCTAAGATCACTCAGTTCTTCAGTTCATTTATCTTTTTCAAGCTTTTCTTTTTCATATCCTTCAATCAAGGTGGCTGTGATTAGAATTAAATTTTCAGAAGAGTATGTATGTAAAGTTTCCTTTAGATCAGATAAACATACCTCTGCTGAACAGCCAGCTTCCTCTCCATCAGTTGCCATGAGAGCGGAGTCCTTCTTGGTGTTGTCAGCTATGTACAACTCCTTCAGTTTCTTCCATATCTCCTTGGCTGATTTACATTCCAGTATCCGTCCAAGCACATCATCTGTAAGTCCTCTTCTTAGATAACTCTCAGCCTTGGAGTTTGCTTGTAGCCAGTCCAGATCTTGAGGATCTAGTTCTTCCACTTTCTTGGGTACCAGGACTCCATTTGCTGCTCTTTTCACTGGAACATGAGGTCCTCTTTTCACAATTAGCCACAGGCTGTAATCAGTTGCCTGCAAGAAATTTTTCATCTGTTTCTTCCAGTAATTGTAATGAGTCCCATTGAACATTGGTGGCTTTGATGGATCTCTTCCCCATCTGACTTCTCGAGGGTTTTCTTCATCAGAACTAGCGCCTGTCATCCCTGCTAGTGCTAGTGGTGAGTCATCATCAGCTTCCTTCTCGCGATCAGACTCACTATCAGTTGGTCCCCATGTGGCATAGAAGGCTTCCTTCCTTTTCCTTCGTTCAGCTGTAAAGTTTGGAGGCCGTCTTGACCTTTTCTTGTCTGCATCAAAATCCTTTGTGGTTTCCCTTTCCTTTTCCTTAGCGGCTCTGTTTTTCATCCATTCTATTTCCCACATCGGGCAATCCATGACAGCATGATCCTTCTTGAAGCATTTGAAGCATCCAGAATAGTCAGGACTATCAACTATGTTCTTCTTGCTAGAGCTCTCCTTTTTCCCTCGTTTAAATCCTTTAAACCTACCCAGATTGAGTTTTTGTCTTAGAGCACTTACCATCGCAGCTTCCACTGATTGAAGATCAACATATTCATCAGCTTCTTCTGTTGCTTCCAGTGCAAGGGTCTTTTCCTTCTTTGCTGCAGGTTTAGCCTTTGAGTCTTTCATCATCTCATGCGTCTTCAGACTTCCAACCAGTTCTTCAAGCTTAATGGATTTCAAGGGTTTTGATTCAATAATGGCTGTCATTTTTGGTTCCCAAGCTTCAGGCAACACATTCAGGATTTTGTCAACCATCTCTACTTCAGGTAATTCCATCTCCAACGATCTTATTTCGTTTGTGATCATGGTAAGCCCGGTCATCATATCCTGAATCGACTCCTTCTCACCCATAGTAAACAACTCAAATTGTCTTTTCAACATTCTTCTTTTTGAGTCTTTTACTTCTGTGGTTCCTTCGTGTGCAACCTGCAAGGCATCCCATATTTCCTAAGCTGTCTTATATGATGATACTCGATTGAACTCCTCTGGACCAAGACCACATATGACCAACCGCTTGGCCCTGTGGTTCTTTTCAATCATCTTATAATCCGTCTCATCAAACTCTTCTTTCAGCTTGGGTTCTTTTGTGGCAGTGGTTCCTTCACCAACTATTTTGGTGGGAATCAGATTTCCTTCAGAAACTATCAACCAGAGTTGATAATCTTCAGCACATATGTAATTCTCCATTCTATTCTTCCACCATGCGTAGTATTGCCCATTAAACTGTGGGGGCCTCAGAACCGACTGTCCTTCAGTAATAGTAGGCGGTGCACTCATTCTGATCCTTCTCAAGGTGTTAGCCTTACAAGAGAACACCCGCTCTGATACCACTTGTTGTACTTTATGCACCTCCTAGAGACACTAGAAGGGGGGGTTGAATAGTGTCCTCCGATTTTCGTTGCAAGAACCAGGTTCTTCTGTAGTAGAACACTGTTCTTCAGTTCTCTTTTATGCAGCCTTTTACTTAAGAACACACCTCAAAACATACACCAAGAACACGAGGATTTTACGTGGAAAACTCCTTGCTCAAGGGAGAAAAAACCACAACCCACACTCTGGGATTTTAGAACTGATTCCACTAACACAAGAGCAACGTTTTAGATTACAAACTCTGTAACCAAGGGGCTACACTCTAGACCCTAATCACTAATCAAAGCTACACTCTAGCTTTTCTAGTAATCAAAAAATAGTTCACCTAATACACATGCTTCTATGATAAGCAAATAGGTAAAACAACGAAAGCACAATACGACGACAACTTACAACTCGATGAACCTAGACAATAGAATCTAGACTCAATATCACTGCATGCAACTAAGTTGTCTTCTCCAGTTTTCTCACATAGACAGCTTGCAGATCGCCTTTGTATGCTCTCAACTCTCTATGTGTGAATAACTAAATTCGGCTGTCTCTTCTACTTGCTTTTATACGAGTCTTGCAACCCTAATTGAGACCTACTGGGAATCCTCTTAATTATGGTAAGTTGAGATTCGCAGTAACTCTTTTCCATGTTGAAGTCTAACTCTTGTCCACACTTCAAAGACACAGCCTGGACACCGCCTCTTTTAGTCTGACTAGGATAAGTCTTCAACCACGCGCCACTACTCCTAGTTCCACAGGGATTTGCAACCCGTAATCTTTTCGATCAAGCGTGCCCTTCAACTCAAGGACTAGGTTCTTCACATGAACCTCAATGTCCTTCCTGTTTGTCATGCTTCAAAACCAGCTCTCAACAGGTCCTTGGTGCAGAGAAGTTGTGATCCACACCATGTTTGTTAAAATATTCAGCAAACTTAGCATTCTCAAATTCTGTACCATGGTCGGACCTTATACTCACTAGTTGAAGCCCCAGTTTCTTCTGATTGACTCTGACCCAGTCCTCGAACATATCATATGCTTCATCTTTAGACCTGAGAAACAAGGTCCATGTGTATCTGGAGTAGTCATCAACTATTACCATTACGAACCTCTTACCTCCTCTGCTCCTTACCCTCAATGGTCCACACAAGTCCATGTGAACCAGCTCAAGTGGTTTAGACATACTAACCACTTTCTTTGACTTGAATGAAGATCTTACATGTTTCCCCCTCACACAAGCATCACAAATCTTGATGTCATTGAACCTCTTACTTGGCATTCCACGAACCAGGCCCTTTGACACCAACTTATTCAACTGAGTCAGGCTTGCATGTCCTAATCTCTTATGCCACAACTGACTATCATTCTCCAGCACATTCAGACAAGTCAAATTATTCTCAGGAAGAGAACCTAATGTAGCCTTGTACACATTATTGGCTCGTTTTCCTTCCATTATCACTTCACCAGTCTGCAGGTTCTTTACAGTGCAACCTACAGATGTGAAACTCACTGAATTTCCTCTATCACATAGTTGAGAGATACTTAGAAGATTGTGCCTCAATCCATCCACACAGAGTACATTGTCAATAGCAAGATTGAGGGATCTCCCAACTTTTCCAATACCAATAATTTCACCGCTCTTGCCTCCTCCAAACGCCACACTACTCCCTTGAAACGCTGCGAGTGAGAGAAAGTTTCTTCTATCTCCTGTCATGTGCCTGGAACACCTACTATCAAGAATCCAGCTTGGGTTGTTCCATCTCACTCCAGCCTGCAAAAGAAAATCAAGGGTTAGTAACAGGAACCCAGACAAGCTTGAGTCCCTTTTTGTTATCGAATGGATGAATTAAATCTTTTCTAGCCTAATAAGGTAAAACTGATTTTTTTAATCTTTTTCACTGCTCCTTTTGCAACACTGCATTCATTCTTGATATGTCCAGTCTTACCACACAAGAAGCAGAGTTTGTTGCAAGGAAGTCCTACATATTTGCTATTAGGGTTCCAAGCAGGTAAAGGTCTCCTATGTCCTAATCCAGTTTTACCTCTATTATGATTTTCATGCAACCAATTCAAAGCTTCAGAAGACTTGTTCCATTTAGTGAGTCTGGTGAGCTCAGAGTTAGCTTTTTCAACCTTTTCCTGAAGAGCCCGGTTCTTCTCAGTTTCCTGAAGTAGAACCTAGTTTTTCTTTTTAAGCTCAGCTTCAAGGTTGATTTGAGCCTCACTAACTCCTTATTTACCAGACCCTTCTTTCAATTTTTGATTTTCAAGTTCAAGTGCAGAAACTAGCTTCTTCTCACAAAGCACATGTTCCTTTAATTGAAGATTTTTTAATTCAAGGTCTGAGACTTTCTATTTTAGTTCAAAAACTTGAGTTTCACTAGCAGTTAATTCCTTTTTAAGGTCAGATTTAGCTTTTTCCAAGTTTTTATTTCTCATTGAAAAATCAGACACAACTGACATTAGTTGGTCCTTCTCAGAAAGTGGTTGTTCCTTCTCATACCTCAAATTTTCAATCTCTTCAATTAAAGTCAGGGCAAGCAAATTCAGTTCCATGGGAGAACAATTATGAAGTCTAGGTTTTAGTTCATCGAGACTTACCTCAGGTGTATCATCAATTGAAGATTCATTATCCGGCATCAGTGCCAATGGAGAATCATCTTCTGGTTCTTCATCTTCTTCATCACTTTCACTTTCAGAAGGTCCCCATGTTGGGCAATGGTTAATAACATGGTCTCTTTGGCCACACCTGAAGCATCCTGAGTGATTCAGATTCTTTACAGTGCTATTCTTGACAGGAATGACCTCGATTGAACTCTCTTCTGACTTTGTAGTTTCTTCATTGTATAACCTATCTAGCGTATCCCAGATTTCCTTTGCAGTTGAGCACTTGGGGATACGTGAATATACATTAAGCCCTAGTCCACGCTGAAGAATCTTCAAGGCTTCAGCATTCATCTGAAGTAGTTTGAAGTCTTTTTCACTAAGTTCTTCCACAGGCTTTTGAACTTTGTTCCCTGATGTATCAATCTTTGTAGGAATCAAGGGACCATTCTGTGTAATCATCCATAGCTGATAATTTTATGTCTGTAGAAAGGTTTCCATCCTAAACCTCCAGAATTTGCAGTGTTGACCGTTGAACTGCGGAGGCTTGCTGATAGAGTATCCTTCAGGCATGAATGGTGGTGCACTCATTGTTCAGATCCTTCTCAAGATGTTAATCTTTCTTCGAGAGAACCTGCTCTTATACCACTTGTTGCACTTGGTGCACCTTCGTAAGACACTAGAGGGGGGGTGAATAGTGTCCTTACCCGATTTTCGAATACTAAACCTTGCCTTTAAACTTTATCGCTCAACTTACAAAGAACCAGGTTCCTTGCAAGTTTTACCTATCTCTGAAACTAAACAAATTGCGGAAACGTAAAGAACACAGAGATTTTTACGTGGAAAAATCCTTTCTCAAGGGATAAAAAACCACGACCCAAACTCTTGAGATTTAACTCTTCCACTAAAGAAAAACCCGAGCAAGTTTTAGACTACAACGTAATGTAATCAAGGAACTAGAACCCTCTAGTACCTAGAACCTTCACAGCCACATGTAGGGGTGTACATGAGTCGGTTTGGATCGGTTTTTTCATTAAAAAAACCAAACCAACTATATCGGTTTGTTAAATTCAAAAACCAAACCAAACCGACAAAAACCGGTTTTTGCGGTTTCGGTTTTATTCGGTTTTTTCGGGTTTTTCGGTTTTTCCGGTTTATAAAAGAATGCAAAAAACAAGTAAACTTATATCAAGACAATTGCATTATACAAGAATAAGACTCGCTCAAAATAACTACAACACCCTATTATACCAAAAGACGTACTACTCAATTGCATAACTAAGGTGAACGAATGCTCCATAAGCCTAAAACTCCAAAAATAAGTCTTTGGAGCAGACTATACACAAATGAACAGAGAAACTGAAATGCATTTGTATGGGACAAGCAGAGTCCAACTCAAGGGAAATGCATTAGTAACAGGACATGATGAGTTAAAGAAAAAATTTCTTGATACAACTCAACGTACTAAAAGATAACTTAACATGTTATAAGATCAACATTGATGAATGTAAAGCAAATGCTAATTGCTTTTGTCAATTGGGCCCTCAGCTCCTCACATTCAATAACTATGAATTCACTCCAGAATTGAAGTACAAACTTTGCAAACTAGAAAATAATTTATAAAATATTTATAATTAGATTATACTTAATGGATACTTGTTATGTATAATTTATATAATGTCGGTTTGGTTCGGTTTGGTTTGACTTTATTTTTGTTAATACCAAACCAAACCAAGAATAGTCGGGTTTTTTTTTTAATCACCAAACCGACCAAACCAACCCACAAGTCGGTTTTTTTTTTCGGTTTGGTTTGGTTCGTCGGTTCGGTTTGACTTGACGGTTCGACTTGTACACCCCTACCCACATGTTAGCTGGTAAGGTTACCTCTACTTAACCTCAAAAAGTAATCACTACTTAATGCTTCTAACAAGCTGATAGATTATAACTCAATAGCCTATAACAAAGAAACTAAAACAACAGACTCAACTATGAAACTGCTCCTTCGTAAGGTTCTGATGCTCAGCCTTTGTTCTTGCACACAAAGTTTCTCACGATCTAATTGTACTTTATATGCTCTGTTGAGATGTCTTTTGTGCGTTGTTATTCTGGCCAAATTAACTTGTATTTATAGGAGCTAGACTTAGCCGGATCCAACTAAGTTTAGGAATCCTTTTCCTCTTTGAAATCAGTTTTAAACAAGGTCACCCATATTTTCTTATTTAAAACCTAAGTTAATTTGCCTTAGTTCCCAATCCATTTACGTTTAGGAACCGCGTCCTTCTCAGCACCGCTTCTTGCTTCTTCTATTTCCGGTAGGATTGGAACTTTGACCCCAGCTGTTCTCTTATTTCCTTCTTCAACTCTGACTAGATTAACTCGTTGAACAGCTGGTCTTCTCACTTCGACTGTGAACCTTTTCGCGGTCCACTTAGCACCAGGTCCTTTGTCATCTTCAAAACTTCTCGTTCAACACTTTTTTTTTCTTTTTTTTTTATATAATTTATCAAATTATTAGTTTTTCTTTTATTTTAAATAGGGTATTACAAGCTACCCCGCCTGTCAATTGTCACGTCGGCACCGAAACCCTTTCGAAGATGTTATACTTAGGATTGCCTTTTGAGTTCTATCTAGGATTGTTTGATTATTCATTGCATCTGGTGCTAAGCTGCTAAGCACTCGAGTTATAGACTAATCAGTCTCTAATAGCTTTTCGTTAGTGGATAACGGTAAATATAGGTTGGAGAAAAAGTTAATGGCAAAGCAAGTTCGGTAGCTTGGACATTATAAAAACAAATGCACTATCAAATCATCCTAAAGATATTTTTCAATACCATTTATTAAAGTGACATTTGTAATTTTGCAACTGCGATAAGCTATACAACATCAAGTTAAAGTAATTTGATAATGTGAATACTCTTTACACCGTTAGTTATACAAGTTAAGTTCATGATTTTGATGACAAAATAAAGTAATCTTTTATAAAATTTCATTACAATATAAGTGGATACATAGGTTAAATCCTAATTGATGATGAAGGTGTATACATTTTCTTGGACAATGATACAAGGAAAGTTAGACAATCAAGGAATGTGGTATCTCATATCACGTGATGCAGAAAAATGGTATCTTGGACAAGAATTACATAAAAGAGTTAAAGGAGCTGTGAATGATCCTTCCAAGATTTATCCAAGGGATGAAGCTCGAACCCCAGACAATGTTATCAGATCTGGATAAAGCTGCTGCTTTGTAAAGATTGAATAATCCATTTACATTTCATAGATTGACTTAAACAGTGGCTTATACAAAAAATTTACATATAACATATCGACTTATTGTCACATTTTGTCATGTAAGCAATCTAAACTTGGAGTTGCGGGCAATTTTAAAGCGTTATCTATTGTCTCAAATTAATGTTTAATTACTTTGTATTTTTTTTCTACCGGTGTCATCTTATTGAATGTATATACTACTTTCACTTTCAAGAAGATATTGATAAAGTGGTGTCGGATCCCAAAGTCCCATTTTGTGAGTAAGGAAAGAACTAGTTTTTAGGAAGGGATTCAATTGAACCTCTTTTTTCTGAAAAATTATATTGTATTATATGGTAAAAAAAATATAAATTTTTTTGTTATATATAAGCTATTTAATCCTCTTGAATTGAGAAAAAATTCTAGTAAAAGTGATCAAGAGAGTTAAAAATTATTTTAGGCCACTTGCTCAAGCCTTATGTATGTTATTTTTTAATCTCCTTATATAAAATTTTGACTTTGCTCTGGTTTGTGAGCTAAAGCACTTCTACCAAAAATGATTTAATTTTCCATGATCAAACTTTATCTTATTTGTTAAGTATGTCGGTTCACTTAAACATATACTACTATTAGTCTTTATGATCATGAATGTGGTAGTTACAAAATGAATTTTAGGCTTTACATCAAGTGAGTGAGAGTTGGCAATTAAAAATTTTGAAAGTAGAAGTCCCACATCGAAGAATGATGAAAGATATTGGCTGATTGGATAGAATAAAGAAGTGAGGAGGTGGGCTTTGAAAAAACATGATCCTTCAGGCAAGTTTTAATGGGATATGATGACTGGTCAATGCTTGCATTAAAATATGCGAGAAGAGCTTCCAGCCCAGCCTGGTTACGACAATTTGGGCGCTCTCATTTTAACCAATCTGATCCCTCAACAATCCCCCACTTCCCAACTCCTCCCCCCCCCCCCCCCCCCCCCCCAAATCTAGTTTAAACCTTCTTTGGCAAATTTTTATTTTTTTGTTTGTGTTAAATCTTCGTCTTTCGTTTTCTAATTTGTTGCTTCTTTTGTCTCAATTTATGTGATTCTATTTTTTTTTTAGTCTGTCCTGAAAAGAATATTACACTGTTTTATTTAACAACAATTTAATGCACTATTTCTATTTTAGTCGGACTCTTCTTACTTTAAAACTTCAAACAAGTTTTTAATTATTCAAATGTTTTTAATTATTCAAATCTTCTCTTTCTTACTTTTTGAAGAATAAATTTGAAACTTTACAAGTTCAATCTCTATTTCTTAAACTCCATACATATTCAAACACCACCACATAAATTGGGACGGAGGTACTTTTTGGAGCGAAGTGCACAAAAGGCCACTTCTGGCACTGGTCTTAGGGCAAAGGCCACTAATACCAAAATATTTACTTTGTGGCCACTTACATTACACCCACCATAAATGAAAAAAGCAAAAAGACTAAATTACCCCTCAGTTCATATATAAACAACCCAGTTCGTTATTTCTCTGTTCCTGTGCTGCTGCTGCTGCTGACTTCTATTAATTCAATTTTCTTCACCAATCTCGCTTTTAAATTTTCTTCACAACTTTCGCTTAAAAATTGTAAGTATTCTACGTTTCAATTTTACGTTATGCTGCATTAGGACTGAATTTGAATTAAGTTCAATCCATGTGAACTGAATTTCATGAACTGAATTTCAGAGAATTTCGTTTAAAATTTAGTAGTTTTAATACCTCGGTGTGACGTTGATGACTGAACTTCAGTATCGCCATTGTCGTGTTAAGTATCAGCACACTAGCACTGAAGTTTGAACTAAAATTCAGTTCATTATGACTGAACTTCAGTGTTTAAGGACTGAAAGTTCATTTATAAACTGAAAAAAGCAGCCTCAGGACTTGGCGATTACTTATCGCCATTGTCGTGTTAAGTATCAGCACATTAGCACTGAAGTTTGAACTAAATTCAGTTCAGTCTAGTGCTTAAGGACTGAAAGTTCATTTATAAACTGAAGAAAGCAACATCAGGACTTGGCGATTGCTTATCGCCATTGTCGTGTTAAGTATCAGCACACTAGCACTGAAGTTTGAACTAAATTCAGTTCATTAAGACTGAACTTCATTACTTAAGTTCTGAAAAGTTCATTTATAAACTAAATTTAGGGAGAGAGCTTTCAACACAGGGCCATATATATAGAACTTAGTTCAATCCTTATGGATAGAACTTAAGTCCACATGAACTAAACTTCAATCCACCGGGGGTGGAGCTTTCAACGGTCTTATGGATAGAACTTACTCCAATTCTTATGCATAGAACTTAAGTCCATATGGACTGAACTTCAAATCCATAGAGGGAGAGTTTTCAAACAGCCTTACGGATAGAAAGTTCAGCGCCATATAGATAGAACTTAGTTCAATCCTTATGGATAGAACTTAAGTCCATTAAGACTGAACTTCAGTGCTTCAGGAATGAAAGTTCATTTTATAAACTGAAAGAAGCAACCTCAGGACTTGGTGATTACTTATCACCATTGTCATTCAGAGTGAACTTCATACTAACACAATTCTTTCTCTGGTTTACTTATTCAATGCAGAATGGCTACAGTTTGTTTGGTTATTGGTTTCAATGGCAATTGGATAAAAGATTACAAGTACTTGGATCATGAAACAAAACTTCTAATTGTTAATGAAATGATCGAACTCAGAACTTTTGTGGACAAGATTTACAAAGCAACACATTTCACTGAAGCTCTGGATATATGGTTTGATATTAGAATGGATTCGAGCAAAAGAATGCTTGTAACTACAGAAGAAGAACTCAGGACATGTATGCACTTGTTGAAGAATGATCCGTCTTTCAAGAATAGCCGTTTCGTGATTGACAAGCTACAGAATCAAACTCCATGCACAGAGGTTCCACACAAAGAGGGGAACCTGATAATGCAGATCGACGGTAATCAAGCAATTGAAGAGAATCATACTCCATGCACAGAGTTTCCACAACAAGACGGGGACTTGATAATACACATAGACTGCAATCTAGCAATTGAAACACCTGGCATTGTTGAGACACTGCAAATAAATAATACTCAATATCAGTCACCAGCGCCAATAGTTGAATGCCCTCGTAGCACATCATCTGCCAAGAGCAAACGGAAAAGGTCCAGGGTAAAACAGAAACAATCTCCAGCAATGATATTAACAGGAGATGTATCATCGAAAGATGTAGCAGCATACTCAACATTTGACAACAAGGAAACCATGATGAAGTGTTTTGTCAAGATGGCAATCAAGGAGCATTTTGAGTTCAAGGTTATTAGATCAAATAGAACGAGATATGAACTGAAATGCATCGATCCCAACTGTGAGTGGAACATTCGTGCCAGGAGGATAAAAGATTCCACACTGTTTAAGGTAATTAAGTTACAGAATATACATAAATGCTCCGTTGACATTAAAAAAGCTGATCAAAAACATGACACGTCAACATTGATAAGTAAATACTTTCTTGAAAACATCCGAGACAACAGAACTGAAGTTAGACCAACATTTATTGTCAATGAAATGAGAAGAATACATGGGGTTGAAATAGGATATCACAAGGTATGGCGTTCAATTCAAGCAGCAAACACATTGATTAGGGGACGGCCTGATGAGCATTATCATCTCCTCTCTTCATACTTGCATATGCTGAAACAGAGAAATCTAGGCGTGCATACTAACATAAAGATAGACAGTCTTAATTGGTAAGCATTTCTTAAAAAAGAATTCGATGCCTATACGAAATTCAAAACTTTCTAAGAATTAACTTTGTCCAATGTTAAAACATTTCAGGTTTATGTATATGTTTGTTGCTTTCAAGCCATCAACAGACGGTTTGAGGTATTGTCGACCAGTCATAGCAGTAGACACAATATTTCTGAAGACGAAATATCTAGGTGTTCTCATCATTGCTATAGCGAAAGATGCAAATAATCAACTCTTCCCTCTAGCTTATGGGATTGCAGACTCTGAAAATAATGAAGCTTACACTTGGTTCTTCACTGAGCTGCAAAAGACAATAGGTACTCGTCCTGAACTGGTGTTTCTGTCTGACAGAAACAAATCAATCGCGCATGGAATTGCACAAGTTTATCCTGATAGCCACCATGGTATATGCATCTACCACTTTGAACATATTCTAAACCAAAAGAACGTGAGAACCACAGTGATAAGTCTGTTTCAAATTGCTGCAAGAGCTTATAAGCGTGAAGACTTTCATTATTTCATGTCCCAATTAGAGAGAATGGATAGAAACACATTCAACTATATAATGGAAGAACCACCTGAAATATGGGCTAGATCTTACTCACCGAGGCGACGATACGATATGCTTACAACAAATATGGTTGAGTCGATGAATTCTGCATTACTTGAAGCAAGAGAGTTGCCCATTTTAAGCCTTTTGGATTTAATCATAGTTAAGAAGCAGAAATGGTTTTGTGAAAGAAGAACTACTGCTCAAGAGACTTTTCATAGCTTATCAAGGTGGGCAGAAGATGAAATGAACAAGAAGATTCAGCTGGCCTTCACAATAAATGTAAGTATAGAGCACTAGACCGCGCCAAAAATCACTAAAAAATTGACTCTTAGACTGAAATATGCAATCCTAATAGTGTCTAAAAATACAGACAAAGAAGGGTGAAGATCAGTCCACGTAGACTGAAAATTCGGGACTTGTTCTTCCCCCCTTGCATTACTTATATATCCTATTTATGTCTGTGGATAGAACTTCAGATCGTATGGGTGGAGGAGTTCAATACCTGTAAATAGAGAACTTCAGATCATAAGGAGGTAGGAGGGGAGTTCAATCCCTGTGGATAGAACTTCAGATCATAGGGGGATAGGGGAGTTCAATCACTGTAGATAGAACTTCAGTAAAAAAAAGGAGAGCGGGTTCAACCTTTGAGGATAGAACTTCCGTATATAAGGCACCGGGGGGGGGGGGGGAGTTCAATACTTGTTAATAGAACTCCAGTCCATAACAGTAAGGAAGTTTAAGTAGGCGAGTTCAATCCTTGTGGGATTGAACTTCAGTCTATATGATTTGAACTTCAATTAGTCCATTAGAACTGTACTCATGAACTCTTGCTCTGAGTTAGTAATAACCGATTTAGATACCATCTGTACTGACTTACAAAATTTATTAATTTTCATTTCAAATAGGTATTCCCAACAGGTACAACAACATTCAATGTGCAAGATGAAGGAAAAAGCTTCAACGTCGACTTAAAGAATAGGACACGTGACTGTCTTGAATTCCAGACTAATGAACTCTCATGTGTACATGCAATTGCATGCATTGAGAAAAGACGCCTGGTGAAATTTAAGTTCTGCTCAAAATGGTATTCACGAGACTTTTGGTTAAACGCATATCAAGGTGAGGTGAATATGATAGGGCACAAAAGCTCTTAGAATGTACCAGATACCATGAAAAGCCAAAGGATAGAAACTCCCATTGTCAAAATACAACGAGGGAGAAGGAAAACAAAGAGATACATCTCGATTGCTGAGGTTGTACGAGTCAAATCAAACAAATGTAGTCGATGCAAAATCAGAGGACATGATAGAACCTCAGGCACAAATACTCCAGTACTCCGACCCTATTCAAGGATATATAGGTACTGCTACTTCCTTCATTATCCATAAACTTTTTTTTTTACTAAATATTTCCCTCCTACTAATTTGATTTCTTCTTTTTGTTGCATGAAACGTTTGGTGGTGAATGATGGTGTAGAAATAAATGAAGACAAATAAAAAATTGCTGATAATTTCTTATCAACATTCAAGATATGAACTCAAAACTTTGATTGCAGTTTATTATAATTTGTTTGGATGGTTTTTCATGTTCTTTAACTATTTTTTAATAAGATTAATACTAGTATTTGACATAAACTACTTGTAGTTGAAGTACTTTCAGTCAATTGGAAATTGAGTTTGAAGGAAATTCAGTCAAACAAGACTGACTTGAAATAAATTCAGTTGAACGAGACTTAATTTGAAGTAGTTTCAGTCTATTTAAGACTGAATTTGTAGTAAATTCACTCTATCAAAACTGAAAATCTCAATCCTTATGAATGGAACTTCACACTAAAGACTGAAGTTGTACTTTTTAAATAAAAAAACTTCAATATGAGCATAAGAAAAACTTCAACCCTTAAAAGACTGAAGTTGTATTTTTTAAACCTTTTAATTAAATTTCAATCCTTATGGAGAGAAGTTCAACTCTTCAGTCCATAGGGATTGAACTTCATACCTTATGAGTTTTAAAGTTCATTCCCTGCGTGTGGCCTAAAGTTCAATCCGTAGGGGACTGAACTTAAGAAACACAAAGCCAGTAAAGTTCAGTCCACGGGGATTGAACTTCTCTCCTTAAGGATTGAAGTTCAATCAATAGAAAATCCAATATAACCATATGAAAAACTTCGATTCTTAAAAGACTGAAGTTGCATTTTTTAACCTTTTAATTAAACTTCAATCCTTATGGAGAGTAGTTCATCCTTTAACTATGAAAACTTCAAGTCTTAAACATTGAAGTTGTATTTTTTGAAGTTCAGTATATAGGGATAGAACTAATTAACCAGAATTAAAGGAAATGCAAATATGAAACATACATTCCATTGCTTAGAAAATGTCATTTCCAAAATAAAAACATCTAATTACTTAAAAAATATAGCATTATATACAAAACAACAAAATACTGAAATTAAGAATAGACCAATAGGGATTTAACCTACGACAACTAATATTGCAACTGCTAGATTAATCAATAATAACTGGATCACTAGCAGTTCCTGCACATGAGGGATTGCTGGAACTTCCTTCATCATCTCTTCCTTCATCATCTCGGCAACAAGAATGAAAAGATCCACATGGGGGGATCAAAATCACTGGAGTCAAAACCAGTGACAACAAACTTCACAGAGTCAACACTACTTTCAACAAGCTTAATGTTAACATAATCGCCTGTCTTCATATTATTTTCTGTTACAAATTTTACCCACCCCTTGTTTAACATATCTCGTCCACCCATAAGGTTAATAACCCATTCCTTCCCATTACACTCTAGAATGGCAGTTTTCGCCTCAGGAGGAAGACATCCAGGGATATCCAGTGGAAGAATCTGCGAAAAAATAAATCTATACATTAAAATGACAATTAGTTAAAAATTTACTCTAAAACAAAATATAAAATTTCAAAGGACAAGGTTAACTACAAAATCTATGAGGCTAACACAAAAAAGGATCATCTTGTTGTTGTACTTCATGGCCAAACTGAGGAGTTGAAGTAAACTAGAAAGGCTAAAGAAGGAAGAAGAATAGACAAAACTTAGGCGGCTAAAAGAAAATGAAATAGAAGGGTAATGTTATAGGGTTAAAAAGAGGAGAAGTTAAAGTTAAACTTTTGTCTATTCTTCTTCCTTCTTTAAAAATAGAAGGATTTTACATTAAGTTCTATCCTCATCAATAGAAGTTAAAGTTAAACTTCAATCGTTGAGGATAGAAGTTAAAATTGGCCCCTGTGTATGAACTAAAGTTCAATCCATAGGGGAATGAACTTAAGGAACTCAGAGACAATGAAGTTCAGTCCCATAGGGATTGAACTTCATACTTTATGAGTTTTAAAGTTCATTCTACATGGAATGAAGTTCAATCCATAGGGTAATGAACTTAACGCACTCAGAGCCAATGAAGTTCAGTCCATAGGGATTGAACTTCATAGCTTATGAATTTTAAAGTTCATTCTACATGGAATAAAGTTCAATCCACAGGGGAATGAACTTAACGCACTCAGAGCCAATAAAGTTCAGTCCATAGGGATTGAACTTCATAGCTTGTGAGTTTTAAAGTTCATTCCACATGGAATGAAGTTCAATCCATAGGGAAATGAACTTAAGAAACTCAAAGCCAATGAAGTTCAGTCCATAGGGATTGAACTTCATACCTTATGAGTTTTAAAAGGTAATTCCCTGTGTATGGACTAAAGTTCAATCCATAGGGGAATGAACTTAAGGCACTCAGAGGCAATGAAGTTCAGTCCATAGGGATTGAACTTCATAGCTTGTGAGTTTTAAAGTTCATTCCCTGTGTATGGACTAATCTTCAACCCATAGGGCAATAAACTTAAGACACTCAGAGGCAATGAAGTTCACTCCATAGGGATTGAACTTCATACCTTATGAGTTTTAAAGTTCATTCCACATGGAATGAAGTTCAATTCATAAGAGAAATGAGCTTAAGGCACTCAGAGACAAATATAGATAGAACTTCAGTCTTTATAGATTCAGCTTCAAGACTGCAATAATTTAAAATGCTTGCTTAAACTAAATAAACATATAAGGAAATGCAACACATGAACATACATTCCATTACTTAGGAAATGTCATTTTCAAAATACAAACATCTAATTATTTAAAAACATACGATCATGTATAGACCAACAAAATAATGAAAATTAAGCATTTAAACACCAAATACAAACAGAAATTTAAACTCCTATTACAAACAAATATTTAAACTCCTAATACAGACCAACAGGGGATTCAAACTCCTACAACTGATATTTCACATCCTCCATTAATCTATCATGACTGTATCACTAAAAGTTCCTGCACTATTTAACGAATCATCATCAAATTCGCCTTTGCTTCCTTCATTGTAACCACAAAATTCACATTCAGAATCACAATCATCTTCAGGGCCGGGGGGATCAAAAACTGTAACAACAAACTTCACATACTCGAAAATACTTTCAACAAGTTTAAAGTTCACATAATCGCCCGTCTTCAGACCATTTGCCTTTACACATTCTGCTCACCCTTTGTTCAACCTTCGGCGACCGTTTTTTCCACTCAAAAGCTTCATAGACCATTGCTTCCTATTACACTCTACAATGGCAGTTTCCACCTCAGGAGGATGATATCCACAGATATCCACTGGAAGAATCTGCGAAAAAACAAAACTATATATTAAAATGATAATTATTTAAATATTTACTCTAAAGAAAATATAAAATTTCAAAGGGCAGGGTTAACTACAAAATCGTCTCACAGAGCGTATGAATCAGTCAGAATAACTTCAAACGCTAGGATGCCGTTTGAAATGTAGAACAGGATCATATTTTTCATCATTTTCTGGTTTTTTATGGTGGAAGAACAATATACAAACTAAAACAAGAAAGAAGAATAGATAGAGGTTATGGATGCGGCTAAAGAAAATGAAATACAAAGGTAATCTTTAGGGTTAAAAAAGGAGATAATCGTGGGGACCCAGTCTGATTGAATAAAATTGGATGGCTTAGATTAAACTGGGGATGTTGTTGTTTGTGTTGGATTGCTCAGATTAAAATAGAAGTTATTACATTAACTTCTGTCCTCAAGGGTTGAAGTTAAAGTTCAACTTCAATCCTTGAGGATAGAAGTTAATATTGGCCTATAAAAACTTCAATCCTTGAGCATAGAAGTTAATTTTATCCTATAAAAATTTCAATGCTTGGAGGCTGATATATAGTATTTGCACATTACCACAAGTTAGGAACTCATTTTCCATCCTTAAAAAGATAGAAGTTCAATCCTTTTGTGTAGATCAGTCTCATAATTTATAAAGCTTTCATACTTAAATACAGAAGTTTAATTCTTATGGGTAGAAGTTCAAACTCAAAATATATAAAATTAAACCCTCAAATACTAGGAAAAAAAGTTTAATCATTATTAAATTATTTGGATATGCACAGAAACTTCAATCCATATAGGTAGAGGTTCATAATCCTTATGGATGGAACTTCAGTCCATATGGATTGAAGTCCAATGCTCATTGACTGAATTCAGTCCTTATGGATAAAATACATTCATGCTAAAAAAATATCAGTGCAACAACATGACACTTACATAAATTTGTGCATAATAATCTGTTCATCTGTATATAATATCTGTTTCACTATATATACCAAAAAAATTTACACAATACTACTAGGAATTCTGAAGGTAAAAACAAAAACATCTATAACTGACATATGTCTTGATTATGTTGTCCATAATAATGGTCAACAAATTCAGGTGGAGTCTCAAATCCATTCATAGTCTATGCACAGCCATGAGCCCAAAGCTGATAACCAAACTGCGCCCTGTAATTATGAATTTGATCTGGTTGAATATCTTGAACATCTTTACCACTGGTCAGTAGATCAGCACACCATATTACAAAAGCGTCACAACTAGTCCTAAAAAAACAAACCAAAATAAAGAGCAAGACATATAAGTAGGCATGGGGTTAATTCAGTCAATTATATCTAATTTGCACTAAAACTTGCACAAAAATGACAAGACTTATCCATCTAGTTGATTTGGTGATAGTACCCACTCAGTTCTATAGGCCCTATTGAACTTATCATCTTTAAACGAATCATGTAGCTCGTCAAATTTGAGATACTTGAAAAGATGTGGGAGCACGACAGCATAGCCCTTCATATGGTCAAATATTTTTCTCTGATGGCTTCTTTGTGGTGACCATCGAATCATATACACGTATTTTCTTCTCGTGCATATCCAAGACTGCCAAAAAGTAATGTGTCACATTTCACCAGGTGCTCCTTGCAATCGGCATGGAAAATAGACTTTATCAACTCCACTCCATGGAATTGAACACCTCCATTCCAGGCCAAAAACATAATTGCACATACACAATCCAAAACCATCAAGCCAGATTTCATTACATGGTCTTTTCTTTTTGTCTTTGAATTTTAACTGATAAACAGAGTACGTATAACTATCAAAATCTATATCAATAATCGAGATTGTATGAGGAAACTGGAACAAATGGTAGCATGCCCTCTTTCTGAGATAATACATAGCAATATCGACATGCTACAAGAAAAAAGAAAAGGAACCTGTTTAATCAACACACAGAAAAGTAATAACGAACACAGATGACACGACCCGGAATCCGGCTAGGCCGTGCGGGCACCCGATATCTTCCTCTAGACCCGTCGAGCGAACCCTTACCAATTAAATTAGGAAAATAAATATAATTCAATTCATAAATAAGAACAAGACTTAGAAAAAGCACAGATATACTAATACCTCTAAGCTGTACAAAGAAATTACAGCTAATTACCCAACATACTAGGTTTAGGGCTATCCAGACTAGACATCTAAGAGTACAAAAGAAGATAGATACCTCCTGAATGGAGCAAAATACAACTAAAATAGTAAACATAAAACTGGTGGCCATCCGGAATAAAAGCTGGCTCACCCTGACAGCTGAAGTCGTCTTCGCTCCTTCACAACGTGGCTAACGCAATCCTGGAGGGAACCTGCCGAAACGAAATAGATAGACAAAAACAAACAACAAACAAGGGTGAGTCAAAAGGACTCAATAAGTGGGGCAGACTAGCCACCTCAAAGAATATGATAGCTAGCCAGGGAGAAGAAAATTGGTAAACCCAATCCATCTTATTTAAACTATAAAAAGACAGAGCCAGATAATAACTGGAAACATGTATGGAACCATAAACAACCAGGGACATAAGGTAGACAGAACATATAGGTTTTTAAGTATCCCGAACATATCAACAATCAGAAATACATAATGTTGCGGCGTGCAACCCGGTCCATATATTTATACTGTTGCGTGCAACCCGATTCGTATTTTGTACTATTGCGGTGTGCAACCTGATCCATATATTTATACTGTCGCGGCATGCAACCCGATCCATATATTTATATTGTCGCGGTGTGCAACCCGATCCATATATTCATACTGTCGCAGCATGCAACCCGATCCATATATTTATACTATTGCGTGCAACCCCATCCGTATATTTATACTGTCGCGGCGTGCAATCCAGGATACGAGCCAGAAATATATAGGCAAACTGAAATATGTCCACAACATGATATACATACTGCATACATAAAACACAACATGATAGTCACACAATAGTCAGCATGCGCTACATGAAATGGGATGAATGCAGTATGATGCAATGGGGTCACACGTGCCCGTAATCCCGTCTCGAAGCGGAATACTCCTGCATTCGAGGGGAATGCAATATAGTAACCAACTGGAGCGGAATACTCCTACTCCTAGGGCGGAATACTCCTGCACCCGATATGATATAAACCAGAGGCGGAATACTCATGCACTCTCCTGGGGCGGAATACTCATGCACCCAATATAATATGAACCAGAGGCGGAATACTCTTGCACTCTCCTGGGGCGAAATACTCCTGCACCCAATATAATATGAATTAGAGGCGGAATACTCCTGCACTCTTCTGGGGTGGAATACTCCTGCACTCAATATAATATGAACTTTAGTATATAAGGGTAGGGGGAGTTCAATCCCTGTGGGATAGAACATCAATCAGTACCATTTTAGAACTTCAATCCAGTAATTGGACTGCACTTTAATACACCCCAAACTCCCACATACATTCACTCAAGCACACAGACATACACACACATATATAGGGTAAAGAAATTAAGTCCATAAGGATACAACTTTAGTCCATGAGAGTAAAGAAGTTCAGTCCATGAGGATAGAACTTCAGTCCATGATAGCAAAGAAGTTCAATCCATGTGGATAGAACATCAATCAGTACCATTTCAGAACTTCAATCAACTAATTGGACTGGACTTTAATACACCCCAGACTCCCACATACATTCACTCGTACACACAGACAAACACACACACACACATATAGGGTAAGGAAGTTCAGTCCATGAGGATAGAACTTCAGTCCATGAGAGTAAAAGAAGTTCAATCCAATTGGATAGAACTTCAGTCAATGTGATTTGAACTTCAATCAGTAGCATTTCAAAACTTCATTCCAGTAATCATATTCAACTTTAATACACCCCCAATCAAAACTTCATTCCAGTAACAGTCTAAATTTTACCCAATCACAAAAATACAAAATATAAAAAGTAACTACTAACTATCAAACATACAAATTTAAACTTAAATAACGTTAAGTAACTTAATACGCACAAATTTAACACATATGTTTTAAAAAAATACGAAAGAAAATGTCATGCCTGCTTATACAAATTTCAGACTGATTGTACAATCAAAATATGTTATTGCATTTACGTAGTACAGTTAACGCGAGCAAAAAACACTTGGTATACAAAGAAACGGGACAAAAATCGAAGAGGAATATGAAAAACTGAAGTAAATGACAGTTTTTTACATGAAGCACAGTGAAAAATAATGACAGTTTTTTGCATGAATTCGGTTTTTCACTGTGAGAAACAGTTTTGACAAAACCCTGCAAATTCGGACACACTGAGGGGTAATTTAGTCTTTTCAGTTAGGCGTGTTTAATGAGTAAAGAGCCAAAAGTGGCCTCAAGTGTAAGACCAAGGAAAATAGTGTGAAATTTTGATCAGTAGACATTTTTGGACACGCTCAATGGGGACTATCCACCGTTTCAAAATTCACTGAAGAATAGCCAAAAATTCGCGCGCACACTTAAGCTCCATTAGCGTTGAAAAAACACCCCAGACTAGTCCCATAACAAAATACTGGGGCTTTGAACAAAACTTGTTCAAAGCCCAAGTATTTTGTTATGGGACTGGACTGAAGAAGTCCTATAACTAAATAATCCCATAACAAAATAATGGGACCTTGAACTAAAATGTTCAAAGGTCCCATTATTTTGTTATGGGAAGTCCTATAACAAAATAATGGGATTTATTCCCATAACAAAGGTCTAATCAAAGGGATAAATCCCATTATTTTATTATGGGACTTTATATATAAAGCTTCAGTCCCATAACAAAATGCTGGGGCTTTGAACAAGTTTTGTTCACAGCCCCAGCATTTTGTTATGGGACTGAAGCTTTATACAAAGTCCCATAACAAAATGTTGGGGCCTTGAACAAAACTTGTTCAAAGCCCCAGTATTTATACTGGGGTTAGTTTACTGAAGGTATAAATACTGGGGCTTTGAACAAAACGATTTGTCCGGAGGTGGCTATTTCTCAGCGAATTTGTTTTTGACGGCTACAAATCAATTAGCGAGCGCCAAACAGGCCCCTACACGAAATTTTTACGAAAATAGTGGCCTCAAAGCAAATACCGGTATCAAAAGTGGCCGCTGGGCGAAAATTTTACTACTTTTTGTTATAAGCAACCCGTTTGGTTTTTAATCTTTCATCACTTAAACAAAAGGAAGGAAAGCAGAAGGGGTAATTTTCATAAATAGTCACATAACTATAGTTTTTTTTCAAAAGTCACATAATTTTTGTTTCCTATCCAAAAGTCACAATACTTCAACAAAATCACATTAGCCGAAAATGGTACAACTCCGGTGGATTTTTTTATTTTCATGCCAAAAATAATATTATAATTCATTATAGTAAATAGGTATATTAGTAGACCCGACCCAAAATCCATCACCTAATTAAAGCTCTCTATTCACTCATATATTTAAACACTATATTTGGCGAGCTATTGTTATGCTAATATTATTTGTTAAATATTTAGTTTTTTTTGCTACTATTTTTTTTCTTAACTTTTGCGAGCAGTATGAGTACTAATATTTTATTCTAAAAATTTTTATGCTTATCTTCAGTACTAGGAAACATGGTTTTAAGTAAAAGAAAAACTAAAAGGAAAAAAGGTGTTAAATTTCTCGATACTTTGTGTTGCTAACTTGAAAGAATCTGCAAATATGAGCTCTTTAAGTATGTTAAAAATGCTACAAACAGCAACTCAATCTTCCAGTAGCTGAAACAGAACTTTTTTCCTCTTAAGACACTTCGACTTTGGTATTTTATTTTTCATCTTCAATATTATTGCTACTTGATGTTTGGCATTTTATGCCTATATTTCCTTAATATTTTCTCACGTTTGAGTACTTTATTTGCGCGTTTCTAGTTGATGAATGTGATTTTGCACTGATTTTATGTCGTATGATTGTAGGTTGTTATGAAGTGCAATTGGAGCTTTAAAGAGCATGATCGAGCAAGGAAAGGCTGGAATTTGATTGAGGATTGGATCGAGCACACGAAGGCATGACACGAAGCGAGCTGCGGAGCAAGGAGAAGCAGAAATTAGCTTGGCGCGGTTCGTGGCGCGCCGCACCCCTATGGCGCCCAGCTTCTGGCGCATTTTTCAGCGCGGGGCGTGGTTATTGCGCGTGGATTTCGACGGGTTCTGCCTAGTTGAGCGCGTTCCGAGGCGCGGGGCGCCACCTATAGCGCCCTGGAGCGGGTTTTGGAGTCCTATTTCGTCTGGGCTTAGGCGTGACTTATTTCTAGGCTTTTGTAAACACTATAAATACTCTTTTACTTCGTTTTTTAAGGGAGTTCGGACTTTGGAGCAATTGGAGAGCTCATAACACCTTGGACAAGGGTTTTTCTTCCTTCCATTAATCTATTACATCATTATTTTATTATTTCATCAAATCCTTATGTTGTTATTATGAGTATGTTAGAGCTCAAACTCTCACTATTGGAAAAAGATCCCTGGATAGTTAGTTAGAAATTGTTTGTTAAGCGTCAGTCTGAATAGTCCTCGTGGGAACGATACTCTACTTATCACTTTATTACTTGTCGACCGCGTATACTTGTGTGTGCGTTGGGAGTAACAAGTTTTTGGCGCCGTTGCCGGGGACTAAATAATTGACTGTTTTCTTTTCAGACGATTTATTATTTTCTATTCAGGTTTAATTTTTATTTTGAGTTTTGTGCTGTTTCAGGTATTAGGTCCTGCTTGATCTTTACCTACAGGAATGGCAGCAGAACGAGCTTTAGCTGTGCGAGATGTTGCTCTCCCCAGCCTGGAGGGAGTAGCCTCGAGCTTAGTTAAGCCTGAAATTACTGGAAACTTTGAGATTAAGTCCGGCATGATACAACTGTTACATGCGACTGGACAATTTGCCAGATTACTTTGCGAGGATCCACAACAACACATCCAGAATTTCTTGGAGATCAGTGATACTTATACACCAACGGGAGTTCCTATTTATTATGTTCGCTTGACATTGTTCCCGTTTTCACTGATTGGGGCAGCAAAGAGGTGGTTAAAGGCTGAAAAGTCTGGGTCTATCACTACTTGGGATGATTTGGCTAGGAAGTTCTTAGCTAAGTTTTATCCATCTGCCAAGACAGCCCGGGTGAGGAGCGAAAGTTGGTAAGTTTACATTCTCTGCTGATTTTGTAGTCCTAGATTATGAAGAGGACCGAGAAGCTCCAATCATTTTGGGGAGACCATTCTTAGTCACCTCGAAGGCATTGATTGATATGGAGCTGGGAGAGATGACTGTTAGAGCACATGGAGAAAAGGTTACTTTCAAGGTGTATAATGTGAAGGAGCACATAGCTAAGGGTGAAGAGTGCTCTATGATCGAATGTGTCAAACAAGAACATGGAAGTAAACCAAATGACCTGTGTGAGCAGAATGTGGAACAAAATAGCAGTGACACGTCACACGTGAAGAAGGGTTCTCTCAAAGAAAGGAAGAAAGCAAAGGTTCTTCGTAAGAAGAGAAGACATAAATGCTGGAAGTGAGCTGAAAGTGTCGTCGTGCCACGACGTTAACTAAGGCGCTTCTCGGGAGGCAACCCGAGTTTGTACTTGTATCATTTTATTTATAGTGTCACGTAGTTTTTTTTTTCTTTGGATTGCAGGTTCATGTAAGGTCGAGTTTAAGAGTGGGGTGCCCTCACCCCTGCCTAATATTGATGACCTGTTGGGGGAAGTCTGAGTACCTCATGTTATACGGAAGCTTGGAGGATGCTAGCACCAAGAGCTAGGCCATTTGGCCTTCAGGGAAGTTTTCTTTACCCTTGCACTTTCTTATTTTTAGCACTGAGGACATTGCTTGATTTAAGTGTGGGGTGGGGGAACTCCCCTTTATTTTTAAGGTTAGGGATGCATGTACCTTTAGGTGTTTAATTTCAGCAATTTTTATTTTTGTCACGTGACTTTATTTTTATTTGTTTCTTGCTTTAATATACCAAAAATGAAAAAAAAACTTAGAAAACTAATGAAAAATTCCAAAAAGATTTTATTTGTAGTTTTAGTTAGTGGTACATGTCATCCGACCCGTGGTTTTTCTTATGGCCCCAGTTCTTTTCCACGGGGAGGCCTTTGAACCGGGTAGTTTTTATTTTTTAGGATTAGAGTAGTTAGTTAAAGGTGGCCCTAGACGAAAGAAATAGGTAGAATGCTAAGTGCCTTTGATTTGTTTGAAACCGATGTACTTGGACTTGAGCATGTGCTATTTGTGGTGTCTTTTGGTTTTAAATTGTGATGCATGCCTAGAAAACCTAGAACGACCCCCTTGAGATGCTTGAGTCCACTCACTTGACTTTGTTGTGAACCTTTGTGTATTAGTGCTTAATTTTCCACAAGTTGCACCCTATTTGCTTGATTGAGAGTTGTGATGGAGCCATTTTGTGTAGATCGTGTGCAAAGTGTGTTGTGAGGCATATTCTTATTGTACTCCATGTTGCATATTGGTGTCTAGAACTTGCCCCGTGTGTGTGCAAAGTGAAATCCTAGGTTTACTCTAGTCGGGAAATGATACAAGCCTTCTCTTGATTTGCCTACCCTTTTGTATACACCTTGGACTTGATTGTTATGATCCATATTGACCCTTTTGTTGGCACCCACACCGCGAGCCTACCCACTTGTTCTAAATTGCTTTCTTTTGGCCCTTTACTCCTTAAGCACTTTAATTGATGATGTTATATTATTGTGGAGTTTGTGGTTGAAATATTGGGAGGTTTTTCAGTGGAACCAACGAGGGGAATATTTGATGAAATTGCGAAGTAGTTGAAGGAGCATTGGCAAGGTTTGGAAAGAAGTGAAAAAAAAACAAATGAAAAAAAAAAGCTGAAAAAAAATTGAAAAAGAAAAAGAAGAAAAGTTGAATTGAAAGAGAAAAGAATATCCATCCTTGCTAGTGTTGTGCTTAGAAAAAAAAATTGCCACTTGTTGAAAAAGGTGTGTGTGAAAGTTGTTGATTGGGTGGCTTTGATGAGACTTGTGCTTAATTTGTATTGTGATGTATTAAAGTGCTTAGGGAGGTTGTCACTATTACCCATATGTATCCTACCAGCCCCTTAGCCTACATTACAACATTTTTAAAGTTCTAGTTAATCCCGATTGGAGTGAGCCTACATTAGTGGAGTCCTACACTACGGGCAAGCCTATGGTACATCGTGTGTGACATGTGAGCATTTCATGAGAGTGAGTGAATTCTTTCTATGCTATTGTCCCCGTTCTATTCTTGATATTCATTTTTGCGTGTGATATTTGGGGGACACTCTCTTGCTTCATTTTGGTGAGGGCACATGGTTTGCATGAGATAGGTGAAGTCGTGGCTTCTTGGTTGAGTAGATAGGTGTGCCTTTGTGGGAGCATGGTTGCAATGAGTCGAGTTTGAGCATTTGAGTTGTCTTGGGGTGATTGTTCTCATGTTTTTGAGTTTGATAAATTGTTGGCATGTTTGTTGGACCCATAGTAGCCATGTGTGTATTTGTTCAATGGTCGGTATCAACCACAGTCATAGGTAGACCCGTTCTGCCTAGGTTGGGAAGTTATTCGTGATTGCTTGAGGGCGAGCAAAGGTTCAAGTGTGGGGTGGTGATGTTTGGCATTTTATGCCTATATTTCCTTAATATTTTCTCACGTTTGAGTACTTTATTCGCGCGTTTTCTAGTTGATGAATGTGATTTTGCACTGATTTTATGTCGTATGATTGTAGGTTGTTATGAAGTGCAATTGGAGCTTTAAAGAGCATGATCGAGCAACCAAAGGCTGGAATTTGATTGAGGATTGGATCGAGCACACGAAGGCATGTCACGAAGCGAGCTGCGGAGCAAGGAGAAACAGAAATTAGCTTGGCGCGGTTCGTGGCGCACCGCGCCCCTATGGCGCCCAGCTTCTGGCGCATTTTTCAGCGCGGGGCGTGGCTATTGCGCGTGGATTTTGACGGGTTCTGCCTAGTTGAGCGCGTTCCGAGGCGCGGGGCGCCAGCTATAGCGCCCCTGGAGCGGGTTTTGGAGTCCTATTTCGTCTAGGCTTAGGCGTAACTTATTTCTAGGCTTTTTTAAACACTATAAATGCTCTTTTACTTCATTTTTTAAGGGAGTTCAGACTCTGAAGCAACTGAGAGCACTATACTTCATTGAACAAGGGTTTAATTCCTATTCTTTCATCTATTAATCTATTTCATCATTATTTCATCAATTCATTGCCTTGTGATTATGAGTATGCGTGGCTAAATCTTACGTTCTGCGGTTAGAGTATTTCATGAAAGTTGATGTTTGAAGATTGAATTCCATATATTGAATCCCATAACGGATTGCTTATTCTTTCTTGATTTCACTTGTTTAATTATTAGGGCCCGATAATTAGGCATTATGTATGGTTTTTAGATTGAACTCGAAAGAGGGAATTTATGAACGCAATAAGAAAGAGTAGGGCTAGATTGTGAACCTGGGCATCGGGGAACCAATTTGTGAATAGGATAGACATATACTTGCTCGCCTAGCTTAACTAATTACAGAATTCGTTAATGCGTGTACGTGATTCAACCCATAGACATATAGGGATTGGAGTAGTCTGCATAGACCGTGAAGAAACGAAAGGTTTTCACGGGTACATTTAATCTGTTAGTTAGTAATCCGGGATTTGAGAAGTGGAATCAATTAGAAGACTCAACAGGATTGGTCGTAGTTCTGACCCTGGACCGTCTCGTAATATTGTTTACAACCAAAGTTTGCACCATTGTTTGACTGAATTTCCACACTTTTAATTACTGTTCTTTAGTTAATAAAAACTCTCACTATTGGAAAAAGATCCCTGAATAGTAGTTAGAAATTGTTTGTTAAGCGTCAGTCTGAATAGTCCTCGTGGGAACGATACTCTACTTATCACTTTATTACTTGTCGACCGCGTATACTAGTGTGTGCGTTGGGAGTAACAAGTTTTTGGCGCCGTTGCCGGAGACTAAATAATTGACTGTTTTCTTTTCAGACGATTTATTATTTTCTATTCAGGTTTAATTTTTATTTTGAGTTTTGTGCTGTTTCAGGTATTAGGTCCTGCTTGATCTTTACCTACAGGAATGGCAGCAGAACGAGCTTTAGCTGTGCGAGATGTTGCTCTCCCCAGCCTGGAGGGAGTAGCCTCGAGCTTAGTTAAGCCTGAAATTACTGGAAACTTTGAGATTAAGTCCGGCATGATACAACTGTTACATGCGACTGGACAATTTGCCAGATTACTTTGCGAGGATCCACAACAACACATCCAGAATTTCTTTGAGATCAGTGATACTTATACACCAACGGGAGTTCCTATTTATTATGTTCGCTTGACATTGTTCCCGTTTTCACTGATTGGGGCAGCAAAGAGGTGGTTAAAGGCTGAAAAGTGTGGGTCTATCACTACTTGGGATGATTTGGCTAGGAAGTTCTTAGCTAAGTTTTATCCATCTGCCAAGACAGCCGGGGTGAGGAGCAAAATTATGTCCTTCAGACAGGTAGAAGGAGAGTCTTTGTATTCAGCCTGGGAGCGGTTTAAAGCTTTATTAAGAGATTGTCCACACCACAACCAATCCAATGAGGTTCTTGCACATACTTTTGTGGAGGGGTTGACTGCGCATACTAAGATCGTGGCAGATGCTGCTGCTGGAGGTCAAGTACTGGCCTTAAACTTTGACCAGATTTATGAATTACTAGATAAGTTTTCGCAGAGCAATCCTGATTGGCAGGGAGATGGTAGAGCTATTACGCAGAAAACTGCTGGGGTACTTCAGCTAGATGCAGTTTCAGAGTTGAGGGCGAGGATGGATGCTATTTCCAATCAAATTAGCAAGCTAGCTCTGCCGAAGACTCAGTAACCAGTGGCTCCAGTGCAACAACTCCAGAGTTTTTGTGAGGTTTGTGGTCAAGATCATGCTACAGAGGTTTGCTCCTCTAATCCAGAGTCAGTTTATTACGTGGGTAATCAAAACAGGCAACAGGGTCAAAATCAGTTTGGTAATGCTTATTATCAAGGCAACATGAGAGCCCCAAATAATTACCAACCACTGCCAGCTCCACCACAGCAGGTTAGCAACTCAGTTGAAGATATGTTAAAGCAGATAATGGCAGGCCAGCAGAGAGTGATAGCTGACACTGCAGCCAATGCACATGCCATACAAGATCTTTTCAATGCTCAAAAGACCCTTGAGCACCAGTTGGGGTAGTTGGTGGGAGCAGTAAGTACTGTTAAAAAAGAGCCTGAACAATGTCTTGCAGTGACTATAATTGAAAGTGGAGAGCTGATGGCCAAGTCTGAGGAGAGAGCTGAAATAGAAAAAGTTGAAAAAGTGGAGAAGGTATAGATGAAAGAAGAGAAAAAGGAGGCACCTCTGCCGCCTCCACCATTCCCGCAGAGACTTATACCATCGAAGGATCTGGCCCAGTATCAAAAATTTGTGAGTATGTTGAAAGAGCTTCAAGTTAATATTCCTTTGACTGATGTGTTTGAGTTGATACCGTCCTTTGTGAAGTTCTTAAAAGAGATTTTAGTCAAGAAGAAAAAGCTTCAAGAGATAGATACAGTTGAGTTAGTCGAGGAATGTAGCACAATCTTGAGCAAGCTACCTCCAAAACTTCAAGATCCTGGGTGGTTTACTATTCCTTACACCATTGGAGGGCATAATATCACTGGTGCATTGTCTGATCTGGGTGCGAGCATAAATCTCATGCCTTTATCTGTTTGCAAAAGGTTAGGGCTAGCAGCAATCAAGCCCTCTTCAGTTACTCTTAAGATGGCGAATGGATCACTCACTCACCCTGATGGTAAGTTGGAAGATGTGTTGCTAAAAGTTGGTAGGTTTACATTCTCTGCTGATTTTGTAGTCCTAGATTATGAAGAGGACCGAGAAGCTCCAATCATTTTGGGGAGACCATTCTTAGTCACCTCGAAGGCACTGTTTGACATGGAGCTGGGAGAGATGACTGTTAGAGCGCATGGAGAAAAGGTTACTTTCAAGGTTTATAATGAGAAGGAGCACATAACTAAGGTTGAAGAGTGCTCTATGATCGAATGTGTCAAACAAGATCATGGAAGTAAACCAAATGACGTGAAGAGGGGTTCTCTCAAAGAAAGGAAGAAAGCAAAGGTTCGTCGTAAGAAGAGAAGACATAAATGCTGGAAGTGAGCTAAAAGTGTCGTCGTGCCACGACGTTAACTAAGGCGCTTCTCGGGAGGCAACCCCGAGTTTGTTCTTGTAATAGTTTAGTTGTTTTGTGTTTTATAGTGTCACGTAGTTTTTGTTTTGTTGTGTCGTTTTTGCAGGTGTTGGGAGTGCTAAACGAGATGCAGTTGATGTATTGTGGGGTCTGGGGTACTTTGAGGCTTGCCCCGCGTTTGGCTTCACGCTTGGACTAAAATTCGGTACGGAAAAAATTGCTCGGGCTCGTTTTGGAGTGCCCCGCGCCTCCCAACGCGCCTGGATGATCAGTAGGCTCAGTTTGGTGAGCGCTTTTGGTCCGCGCCGCGCCCCTATGGTGCCAGGTTAAAAAAATTTTCGACACAATACATTCAAATGACGACATGTTGGGGGAAGTCTGAGTACCCCTTGCTCTACGGACGCTTGGAGGATGCTAGCACCAAGGACTATAGAGCCTTCAGGGAAGTTTCTTTTACTCTCACACTTTATTTGTTGTTCGCACTGAGGACACTGCTTGATTTTAAGTGTGGGGTAGGGGAAACTTCCATCCAAAATTTTGAGGTTATGGATGCATGTACCGTTAGGAATTTTTCCTTTGTCACTTGACTTTATTTTTATTTAATTCTTGCTTTAATATAAAAAAATGAAAAAAAAATTAGAAAACTAATGAAAAATTCCAAAAAGATTTTCTTTTTAGTCTTTGTTAGAGGCACGTGTCATCCACCCCGTGGTTTTTCTTATGACCTCGGTTCTTTTTCACGGGTAGACCTTTGAACCGGGTAGTTTTTATCTTTTTAGGATTAGTATAGTATTAGTTATAGGTGGCCCTAGACAAAGAAATAGGTAGAATGCTAGGTGCCTTTGATTTGTTTGATACAGATGGACTTGAACTTATTGCATGTGCTATTTGTGGTGTCTTTTGGTTTTAAATTGTGATGCATGCGTAGAAAAAAATTGACTGACCCCCTTGAGATGCTTGAGTCTACTCACTTGACTTTGTTGTGAGCCTTTGTGCATTAGTGCTTAAATTTCCACAAGTTGCACCCTATTTGTTTGATTGAGAGTTGTGATGGAATCATCTTGTGTGGACTGTGTGCAATGTGTGATGTGAGGCATATTCTATTGTGTTCCATGTTTGCATATTGGTGTCTAGAACTTGCTCCGTGTGTGTGCAAAGCGAAATCCTAGGTTTACTCTAGTCGGGAAATGATACAGGCCTTCTCTTGATTTGCCTACCCTTTTGTATACACCTTGGACTTGATTGTTGTGATCTATATTGACCCTTTTGTTGGCACCCACACCGCGAGCCTACCCACTTATTCTAAATTACTTTCTTTTGGCCCTTTACTCCTTAAGCACTTTAATTGATGATGTTATATTATTGTAGAGTTTGTGGTTGAAATATTGGGAGTTTTTGAGTGGAACCAATGAGGGAAATATTTGATGAAATTGCGAAGTAGTTGAAGGAGCATTGGCAAGGTTTGGAAAGAAGTGGAAAAAACAAATGAAAAAAAAAGCTGAAAAAAATTGAAAAAGAAAAAAAAAAAAGAAGAAAAGTTGAATTGAAAGAGAAAAGAATATCCATCCTTGCTAGTGTTGTGCTTAGAAAAAAAATTGCTACTTGTTGAAAAAGGTGTGTGTGAAAGTTGTTGATTGGGTGGCTTTGATGAGACTTGTACTTAATTTGTATTGTGATGTATTAAAGTGCTTAGGGAGGTTGTCACTATTACCCATATGTATCCTACCAGCCCCTTAGCCTACATTGCAACCTTTTTAAAGTCCTAGTTAATCCCGATTGGATTGAGCCTACATTAGTGGAGTCCTACACTACGGGCAAGCCTATGGTACATCGTGTGTGACATGTGAGCCTTTCATGAGAGTGAGTGAATTCTTTCTATGCTATTGTCCTCGTTCTATTCTTGATATTCATTTTTGTGTGTGATATTTGGGGGACACTCACTTACTTCATTTTGGTGAGGGCACATGGTTTGCATGAGATAGGTGAAGTCGTGGCTTCTTGGTTGAGTAGATCGGTGTGACTTTGTGGGAGCATGGTTGCAATGAGTCGAGTTTGTGCATTTGAGCTGTCTTGGGGTGGTTGTTCTCATGTTTTTGAGTTTGATAAATTGTTTGCATGTTTGTTGGACCCATAGTAGCCATGTGTGCATTTGTTCAATGGTCGGTATCAACCACAGTCATAGGTAGACCTGTTCTACCAAGGTTGGGAAATTATTTGTGATTGCTCGAGGGCGAGCAAAGGTTCAAGTGTAGGGTGGTGATGTTTGGCATTTTATGCCTATATTTCCTTAATATTTTCTCACGTTTGAGTACTTTATTCGCGCGTTTTCTAGTTGATGAATGTGATTTTGCACTAATTTTATGTCGCATGATTGTAGGTTGTTATGAAGTGCAATTGGAGCTTTAAAGAGCATGATCGAGCAAGGAAATGCTGGAATTTGATTGAGGATTGGATCGAGCACACGAAGGCATGACACGAAGCGAGCTGCGGAGCAAGGAGAAGCAGAAATTAGCTTGGCGCGGTTCATGGTGCGCCGCGCCCCTATGGCGCCCAGCTTCTGGCGCGTTTTTCAGCGCGGGGCGTGGCTATTGCGCGTGGATTTTGACGGGTTCTGGCTAGTTGAGCGCGTTCCGAGGTGCGGGGCGCCAGCTATAGCGCCCCTGGAGCGGGTTTTGGAGTCCTATTTCGTCTAGGCTTAGGCGTAACTTATTTCTAGGCTTTTGTAAACACTATAAATACTCTTTTACTTCGTTTTTGAAGGGAGTTCAGACTTTGGAGCAATTGGAGAGCTCATAACACCTTGGACAAGGGTTTTTCTTCATTCCATTAATCTATTACATCATTATTTCATTATTTTCATCAAATCCTTGTGTTGTTATTATGAGTATGCGTGGCTAATTCTATCGTTCTAGGGTTAGAGCGAATTCATGAAGGTTGAGGTTTGAATGTTGATTTCCATGAATTGAATTCCACTTATAGATTGTTTATTCTTTCTTGATCATAATTGTTTGATTATAACGGCCGAATAATTGAACACTATCTACGGTTCTTAGATTGAACTCAACAGAGGGAATTTATGAACGCACATAAGAAAGAATAGGGCTTGATTGTGAACCTGGGCATTGGGGAATCAATTTGTGGGTAGGATAGACATATACCTATTCACCTTGCTTAACTAATCACAGAATTCGTTAATGTGTGCACGTGATTCAACCCATAGACATATAGGGATTGGAGTAGCCTGCATAGACCGTGAAGAATCGAAAGGTTTTCACGGGTACATTTAACCTGTTAGTTAGCAATCTTGGAACTTAAGAAGTGGAATCAACAGGATAACTCAACTGGATTGGTCGTAGCTCTGACCCTGGACCGTCTTGTAATATTGTTTACAACCAACGTTTGCTCCATTGTTTGACTGAATTTCCACCATTTTAATTACTGTTCTTTAGTTGATAATCAAACTCTCACTATTGGAAAAAATCTCTGGATAGTTAGTTAGAAATTGTTTGTTAGGAGTCCAGTCTGAATAGTTCTCGTGGGAACGATACTCTACTTATCACTTTATTACTTATCGACCACGTATACTTGCGTGTGCGTTGGGAGCAACACTACTATACATCATATTAAATAATTAATAAGAAAATAAATACAAGAGTACAATCTTTTTGATCAAATGACAAGATTCACGTAGTTAAAGTGGGAATTAATATAAGGTGCATCAACACAAAAGCAAAATACTATACATATTTATTAAAATGGGTTAAATTATTATTTTTGGCATGAAAATAAAAAAAATCCACCTGAGTTGTACTATTTCCGGCTAATGTTGATCAAAGTATTGTAACTTTTGAGTAAAAAACACAAGTTATGTGATTTTTGTGCACAAATATAGTTATGTGATCATTTGCTAGATTTTTTAAAAAAAGCACTTTACACTAAACGCCTAAACAGTTTGCTAGTCTATATTCTAGAATTCAGGCCACTAACAACACGACTCAAATTATTATGTAGCTCACATAGAAAATCAACAAGAAGAGAAACAACTTTTAACATCGCTCATGTTTCCAAAATCTTCTCCGCCTTATCAATCCTTGGTGACTCGATCATGCTCTCTGAATCTAAGATATAGTTTGTTTTGAGTGTTATTGGTTCTGTCAAGTACTTGAATAGGACTGGTAGGGTCATTATTAATTCATTACAACCGCAGTATCAGATCACTTATCAAGCTACGTCATGTAGATATTTTTTCTAACATGTTACTACTGCTTACGTTCTTGGACTATTCATCATTGATGGTGGGAATGGGAATTTTACCAATTTAGATGGACATTATTTACTTTCCTTTAGAAGACTCCATCTATAGCAGTACTTTAAGCAATTAAGCTAAGTCGAAAGAGAGATAATATGTACGAGAAAACTTATTTTGAAGGTCTGAGATAGGAGATTGCAAAACGGAGTGTTTAATTTAGGTTTAAGATATTAAATGGAAATACATTTGGGTTTATATAAGAGGGATTTACAAACATACACATATATATTATTATATTTGCATAGCTCTACCCATTACATTTATACCCATAACTTATTTACACTCTATATCGATTAGCTAATTTCCTTCTTATTAAAACAAGGAACTCAAGTTCCTCTCTCTCCTCATATCTTGTATTATTTTTTTCCCCTTTTTTTGTCGTTCTTTTATTATTCTTTTCTTCTTCTCCATTTTCAATGTTCTTGTTTTTTTTTTAATTCTTTTTTCTTTCAATTTTCTTTCTTTTTTCTTTCTCCTGTTTCTAGCACTATTCATGTCTCCCCATATTTTTATTTTTTAATTTATTTTCTTTCTCCGTAATCTTATTATACTCATTTTTTTTTTGTTTTTTTTCTTTCTCTAAAAAGACATACTTTGTTCACAAACACAAAAACTGAAATATTTTATTTGCTCGATAGTATCTCACACTTTTATCCAAACATAACAAGGTATACCGAAAGAGTATACAATATACCAAAAAGGTATGTTCTGTTAAAAATAATAATAATTGAAATACTCATTTACTCGATAGCATCGCACACTTTGATCCAAACACAAAAAAGTATACCAAAAGAGAATACAATATACCAAAAAGGTATGCTTCTTTAAAAATAATAAAAATTAAAATATATATATGTCTTCTGAAACATTTTGCACTTCGATTAGAACACAAAAGGGTATACCATAAGAGTATACAGTATACCAAAAGGGTATACTTTGTACAAAACAACAAAAACTGAAATATTTATTCCCTCGGCAGCATCGCACACTTGGATCCAAACACAAAAGGATATACCAGAAGAGTATACAGTTTCAAAACAACAAAAACTGAAATTGTTATTCACTCGGTAGCATCGCACATTTGGATCCAAACACAAAAGGGTATACCAGAAGAGTATTCAGTATACCAAAAGGGTAAACTTTGTTCAAAACAACAAAAACTGAAATAGTTATTCGCTCGGTAGCATCACACACTTGGATCCAAATACAAAAGGGTATACCAGAAGAGTATACAGTATACCAAAAGGGTATACTTTATTAAAACACAACAAAAACTAAAATATTTATTCGCTCGGTAGCACAGTTGGATCCAAACAAAAAAGGATATACCAAAAGAGTATACAGTATACCAAAAGGGTATACTTTTTTCAAAACAACAAAATCTGAAAAATTCATTCGCTCGGTAGCATCGCACACTTGGAGCCAAACACAAAATGGTATACCAGAAGAGTATACAGTATACCAAAAGGGTATACTTTGTTCAAAACAACAAAAATTGAAATATTTATTCGCTCGGTAGCATAGCACACTTAGATCCAAACACAAAAAGATATACCAAAAGAGTATACAGTATACCAAAATGGTACTCTGTTCAAAACAACAAAAACTGAAATATTTATTTGAACGGTAGCATCGTACACTTTGATCCAAACACAAAATCCAAAAGGGTATACTAAAAGAGTATACACTATATCAAAAGGGTATACTTTGTTCAAAACAACAAAAATAGAAATATTTATTTGCTCGGTAGCATCAGACACTTTCATCCAAATGCGAAAGGGTCTACAAAAAAAGTATACAGTATATCAAAAGGGTATACTTTGTTCAAAAGAACTAAAATTAAAAAATTTATTTGTTCGATAACGTCACACATGTTGATACAAATCAGACAGGTTTACGAGAAAAAAAAATTTCCAAAAGTTGATAATTTTTTATGGTCATCAAATTTTTTTAAGAAATTTAAAAAACTTAAATCACTTTTTATAACCAAACGGGGGCTTAGTCTTTTTACAAGTATTATTATATTACCAATTGACGAGAATAACTACAATTTCAATGATGAGTATTTTCAATAAATTTCCACCATTAAAGAGCGAACGGAAATGATAAAAGATTGAGGAATGGATCATTACTCTAGGCACTATAAGCACAAAAAAAATACTATATTGTTGAGAGGAATAAATATCAATGTTCGTCACTATACTATTGATTTATTAATCAATGTGATAAGAACTCTATCTTTACAAAAGGGAAAAAATTGAAAAGAAGAACAGAAACACCCCTCCCCAATCTACTGTACCATGGGAGATCTAACTCTACACCATGCTATTTGGAAAGCAAATGGTTAACAACACCAGATAATGAGTTGAACTTCATTAATAACAGACGTTCATTCACATTACGCTTGAATTCTCAAGTTGTTCACCAATATTACTCCATTGCATACGACGTTGCTAATCCGCAAAGCCCAAGCAACACTGCCTTGACAACACGCCACCCTCATTGCTGCTGCGTGTTAGAGATAAGTTGCTCTTCTTCTTGAGATTTAACTCCACAAGAACTGCTTGGGCACCAGGCCACAATAACAAAGTTGCAACATCTGAAAGTTTCTTCAATTAATTAAAGTAAAAATTTAATGTATGTGCTCAATGATTGAGAAATAGAAATAAACTAATTACTAATAAATGAAGTAACAAAAATCTTCTTAGGGAGGATGCCAACAACAGATGCAAGGTACTCGGCAGCATTCTTTTTGTCGCCAGACAGTAAATAAGTGTTAATCCCTGTTTCGACAAAGATTCAACGACATGCTTTGCATCTTCTTTGATTTGATCCTCAACATAAATTAGACCAGCAAGGCACCATCAACTCCCACACATAACACTTATTGGTTCTTAAAGTCATCAAATTCGTGGAATGGATTCTCAAGAACTCCATGCATTGAAGTATCTACATATTACTGTATTTAAGAAGTATAAAGAAATTTCTCACAAAAAAAGATAGCGAACTAAGTGCAAAAGGAAGCAACTACCTTTTGACCCACTCTAGCGTACCAACAGAAATCCTTTTATTATCAATATAACCTACAACACCTGATCAAGGATCCTCCGTGAATGTTCCATGCAAAACCTGCATTTATACGTTTAAGAAATATGGAATCTACTCACGCTGCTTCATATTGACAGTGGGCACAACAAATATATGAGCTCAACTATACTCATACATTTAATTATATAATTGTCAAGGTTAGTTTCTTCTGTATCTTAATCTCAGTCAGTACACATAGAACAAATAGCACGTGATCGGATAGAGGGGTCAAGATAATAAAAATTAAGATAGAGTTAAGGTTTCAAGCTTGTAAGCTCAACTCCAACTAGTTTATAGTCAGGTAACCAAGCAAATAACAAATAAACATGATGTTCTACAAGATGTGCTAAGCAAAAGAACAAAATACTACTAGGAAAAAGTTCTACTAATCTAGTTATTCTCAACTGTAGGAGAACAAGATTGGAGCTACCAAAATTCCTCCTCAAATAAACTGTATAAGGAACTTATAATTAGAAAAAATAGATACCAAATGCAAACATGAATGGTGAGAACTGGGGCGGATCTATTAAGGGTGGAGGGGGTGCCACGGCACCCGCTCACCTCTGTGGAAACTCTAGATATACATGTATATACATCTAAGAAAATGGATATAATTGCTGAGTGGCACCCATAGAAGCAAACTGCTCCATGGTGCCAGTGGCACTGGGTCTATGCTTCCTCGGGCGCGGCGTGGGATCAAATCCTACTACTAGCAATTTAGTATTTTTTAAGCTTGCTATGCATACAACATTAAATAGAAATGTGTGGGACCTAAAACTTATAAAAATAATTTGTTCTCTCTTCCTCCACCACCCCTCACACCCCTCCCCCACCCTCAAAATCAAAAGTCTCTCCCTCTTTATTCTTTCTTTTCTTTCCGCTTTTTCAAGGTAACAATACCAATTCATTTTTTCTCAATTAGTGTTATAATAATTTCATGTTTTAGTGTATAAATTATTGTAGGTGACTAATAATTATTGTTTTCTTCTCTTTAATCATTAAATGTTTTGATTACCATTTAATCCTAGGATATTATTTTGTTGATAATTTATATTTTTAATCTTTAAATAAACCTTGAAATTTTTAAATTTTATGGAAAAACTCAATTTTGAAGCAAAAAGAGGCAACAAATGAAGCAGATAAAACTTAAACGGTGGAATAGCATTGGTGATCAGTACTTAAATAATTATTTAGTATATTGCATATAACAAGAAGTTTAGTATATTCGTCATGGATAATTGTAAATGAAATATATTTATGATATTGGCTGTATTGTTAGAAATGTTATGTTTTGTGCTAAGTTGTCATAATTATCACTTTTTTTGATGTGATCGATTTGTCAATAAAAATAAAAAGACGAATAACTCAAATAATCAAGACCGAAAGTTCATCAAACTGACCAAAGGTTTATCTTTTTTGGATCGCGTATATATCAACACGTCAACGTTCAAGTGGCACCCGGTACTTTCAAATCTTGGATCCGCCCCTGGGTGAGAACCTCTAGCTTTAGAGTGAATTTACAGGACCTCGTTAGCTTAATCGTAGAATGAGTATGTTGAAGAAGCCTCGCCTACTTTATAAAATTTTAGGATCTCGTTATAAAAAATTCTACCTTAGCCAGATCTTTATGGAAATGAAGTGCTTCCTACAAAGAAAGGTAATTAAGAAAATAGCATAAATACAAGGAATTAAAAGCATGGTACATTAGGACAAAAAAATACAGGTTATCGTTGCATTACAAGATGTTGGGTAATTCGCATCCAAAATAATATGTTTGACCATATCCAAAATATATTTATGGTCCTCTGTTACTAACAAGCACCATCAGCAAGGTATGAAAACTTACAATTAAAATGCTTGAAACCAATAATTTAAAGTCTGCACATTTAATAAGGAAGCTCAATCAACAAACCTCCAAAGCAACTACATATAGTTTAGAGCATTCTCTCTTTTCCACTAACTCCAAAACTTATAGCCACCCACACCCATCAAAGCACCACCCTAGTAGCGTCACAATACCACTAACGGCTTCGCCAAGCACTTAAAACATCACCTCCCCCACGCCATTAGCATTATCATCATCACAGTCTCCACGGCCTCCCCACTTACTTCGCCAATCACACCATTTCAAAAAGGAAAGTTCCAGTCACCTTAAACAAGGACGGAAGAAAAAAAAGAAAAATAAATAAATAACATAACAAACGGAGGCAGAGATAATGTAGGAAAAGAAGGGATGAGTTTTAAGTGGAAATACCTTTAGAACATTATAGAGGAGACCAAGGCGATTAGTCAGTGTATGAGTTCACCGGAAAACGTGGTGGTTTCGTCGGGCAAAAGTTTGACTGCCCCTTTAAGTTCAGATCTACGCTTATTCATTGAGATTTTATAAAAGCCAATGGTAGAAATGGAAAGAGGAGACCGAGACGAGTTCACTGATATAAAATTTATTTTTTTCAGCCACCAACTGATGGTGGCCCAGCGACGGCAGCCGGTGGCGGACAGCGGGAGACGCGGTGGAGTAGTTTTTCACTGTCGGGGAGGAAAATTTTGACAGTATTTCTTAAGCCATATGAGACTTGAGAGGGTGTGAGTAAGAATGGGCATGGACTGTAAATAAATTGGGGTAATGGGTATAGACAGTAGATAAAAAGTATGGAATGTGTATTGTGTGTAAAGTAACTTTTAATGGGCATTAAAATATAAATAAAATATTTTTGTAGGCATATGGTGTAAAAATTACTTTATATAATTCATTATGAAGTGGAGAAAAACCCAAAAGTAAAACCTCTTTGCTTTTTAAATTAAAATGACAATATGTGAAAAGCTTTCTATTCCTTCCATAGCTGATGACGCTCACTGATCTGGTCATTACCCACTAAAAGTATTTTTGTGACGTATAAACAGAAACTTCAAATTATTAAATTAGAAAGAGAAAATAAAAGTAATACGACAAACAGACAAAGTATGGAAAGGGGATCACCAGTTATCGATTACTAAAATACTAGCAATCAGTAACTTGAGAAAATGGCATAAAAGGGTCCCCTCAAGTATCCAAGTGAGAAAAGGGACCTCTCCTTTTCGCTCTTTTATTTTTCACTTTCTTCTATTTACTAAGTGTAATTAAGATTTAAGTGGGGAGCAGATTAATATTTTAGAAACTTGTGCGGGGGGGGGGGGGGGGGGGGGGGGGGATTTCAACCTAAAACTTAAAAACTACCCACTACCCCCACTACCCCCACTACCTCCCCTTCATATTTTTCAAACACCCCAAACACCAAACACCACAACTCCCCAGCCACACAAATCCCAAAACACCCAAACATTTCCCCTTCCCCCAAAATCCCGCCGTCTCTAAACTGCACTCAAAGCTTTCACGCAACCCACGGCGATTTCAATTTTCCGGCCGTCATCTTTCTCCGATACCCATTGTAAGTATATTCCGACACCTACATTGCATTATACTCCATAAAATCATCACTTTTTCTTGTTTTTCCTCTTTGTATTTGAATGAAAACCCTAAAATGTAAATCGTAAAATCGTGGTTGTTTCTGGTGGTTTCCTTTTGAATTTTGCTTGTGTCTGAGTTGTTTTTAGTGTAGGAAGTGTTGATTTTGAGCGGGAAGGACTGATTTTGGCGATGATATGTTTAAACACGTCGACTGTTTTTTCAAACATTTTGGCGTATTATTTATGGTGTTTAAACATCATATGAGGTGTTTGTTCATGTCACCGGTTGTTTTACCGGAGAAGACGTTATTATTTGAGTTTTGAATTTTTAAACATAAAATTAAATGTTTAAACATATTCGTAAATGTTTATAATTTGGAACATAAGCATTATTGTAGATGTTTGCAACATCACTGCATATGTTGTTAAACACTAACATGAATGTTTAAACATCACTTCAGATGTTTCAATTTCACGGTTGAACATTCAACAGTGATGTTTAAACATTTTTTCTGATGTTTAAACATAACTTATGATGTTTTAAACACCACGTTGGATGTTTAAACATTCATTATAATTTTAAAATGGTGAATTTATGTGTAATGATTTGGCTTGTATTTTTTTTTAAAATAGTTGTGTGTTTGTTGAACTAGCTTAATTGTTCGCTGTTTGCAGGTATTAAATTATGGGACCAAAAAGAAGGAGGTTGGTAAAGGCAGCGGCTAAGAAACAGCCGGCTGACACGCAAAGAAGACTTGACATGGATGAACATGAAGAATCTCCTCGCAGCAAAAGACTGAAAGGCAGGGCTGGAGATGCACCCTCGCTTGTACAGGTTCCCTTTCTGAGCCCAAGCAATAGTCGTGATCTAAGTAGGGACCAATCTGAATATGAAGAGGGAAACAGAAGTGGAGGTGATGATCAAAGAGGGTCGGGGTCGGGGTCTGCTGAAGAAGTTGAAACATCTACTCCTACTCAGAATGAAGGGGACGAAGAAGAAGAAGAACTTGTTCCTACTCTACAGAGGTGTACGATGAAATCCAGAGAACAAAGAGGCTCTGCCGAAGGAGGAGAAGCATCTACTCCTACTCAGAGTCGAGAGAACGAAGAACAGGAAGAAGTTCCTACACTACAGAGGAGGACGAGGAAATCCACAGCTGGTTTGTCACCAATGGAGCAGAGGCCTAGTTCAGTATGTGCAGTTCAGGATGGTGAAGGGGAACATGCAATGGAGGTAAGAATAGTGTTGAAAACATCTTCTTAGATGGTGGCACATCGTTATTTTTTTTAAACATCACTATTGATGTTTAAACATATGTATGAAATGTTTCACACATACACCTTAATGGTTTAAACGTAAGTACGAAATGTGTAAACATACACCCCGATGTTCTAAGCATAAGTACGAAATGTTTAAACATACACACAGATGTTGTAAACATAAGTACGAAATGTTTAAACATACACCCTGATGTTATAATCATGACTGAGAAATGTTTAAACATAGCAAGGATGTTCGAAACAAGTATTTGCTATTCCTCGTTACTCTTGTCAATCTGCCTAACTTATAAAATATTAGATGCAGGTGGTTTTATCTGATGAGGTTGCCCCAATTGTAAAAACTGACATGCCTGATATGGTATTGCCTACTTGGTTGGACACGCATGCGGCTTTCACGACGAAGAAAATTACTATAAGGTCATCAATTTCAGGAAAGATGGCTGAATTCCGTAAATGTTTAAAGGATTTGAAACTTGAGGACAGATTTAGGAAAAGCTGTTTTGGTCACTTTCTTAGCATGCCGAAGGGACTGTTTGCTCCAAAGCTCGTTCACAACGTCCTACTCCGTAGGGTTATTTGTGAGAAGAAGCACGAGTTATGGTTCAATTTTCATGGGTTGCCCTTACGCTTTAGTCTTCTTGAATTTGCACTTATGACTAAGCTGAGGTGTTCAGAGTTTCCATCAACAGAATACTTAGAGGATGTCCGTGAGAAGGGTAAAGAGTTGTGGGATTTGGTGACAGGAAAAGACAAAAAGAAGGCTGCCTCAAGTGACCATATCATGACATTGATAAAGTCTGATAAAATTAGAAACAAAAATGTGAAGTTCAGTTTGTGTTTGGCTTGGTTTGTGCATGGTGTTTTATGTGCAAAGGATACCCGTTGTGGTGTTGAGGAAGATGTTGTTTGCTTGGCAAGCAGACCTGAGGAATTTAACAAGTTCCCATGGGGTAGAAAAAGCTTTGAACTGACGATGGCATATCTTGATAAGGATTTTGCAACACTTGGAAATCCAGAAAATAGCTATAACCTTTATGGATTTCCCTGGGCCTTCATGGCCTGGGTGTTAGAGGCTATCCCTGCGGCTAGGTTAAGGCAATATCCAGAACAGAAGACTGTACCAAGGATGCATCGTTGGTTATCTGACAAAGTTGAAAGAGACCCTGAACAAGTGTTTCAGCGTGTGGAGACCCCGGTAAGGCACCTTTTACATTTTGACTTTTATGAGTTACACATTTAATATTATGTTGAAACATTTCTGAGATGTTCATCACATCATAATGAATGTTGAAACATTTGCATAAATGTTTCAATATTATATTATGTGTTTAACACATTCGAAACATAGTTCAGATGTGTAAACATTTCGTTATGTGTTTGAACATAATACATATGTTGCAAACATTTGAAGTGATGCTGAAATTTACTTTATATTAACTTATGTTCTTTGTAGGAGGTGCACCCTTACCTTGTTCCTACACCTGTGGAGTTGAGGGATGTTCTTGATGGCTTTGTGCCATACCAGGATGTAGAGGACGCATTGGTTGATGGGTTGATGCAACAAATGAAGGGGGTTACAATGCTTAGGAAAGAAAATGCTGAACCTAATACCCCTATGGAACATGTTGTTCTTAGCCGTGGGTCGATGTTAAATGCATACAGTGGTGGAGGTGCAGTTGATCTGTTAGGAGATGTTGGAAGAGAATATAGTGGCAGTGCAGGTGATTTGTTTGGATATGCCAAGAGAAGGGAAGATACTAGGGCTGCAGTTGTTAGAAGAGAAGTTGGTAGGATTGAAGGAGTAAGAAGAGAAGAAGGTGGCAGGGGAGGGACAGTAAGGAGAGGTGAAGGTGGCAGGGAAGTAGTGGGTAATTCTACAGGAGAGTGTACCTGCAAATGCTCCCAATGTAAAAAAGAGAAGAAGTTGTTAATGGACAAAGTGGATGCAATTGAGAAGGTTCTTGTGGAGGTGAGGGACTGGACAAAGAACCAAGGGCCTGCCAAGAGAGTTGTGTTCCCTGGGAGAGCTCTGAAATCTCCATTTACTAGTGGAAGAAAGAGGGGAAAAAAAGTGATGAAAAAAGTTGATATGTACAAAGTTGTAGGGAAGAAGCGAAGAGAGGCGCTGGATGCCTTTTTGGAAGAAAAGAAAGAGGAAAAGACACCTTTCTGTCTTGGTCATGAATACAACTACAAAGACCTAGAAGGGGTGATGAGTATGCAAACCAAGTTGGAGGACCAGGTATATGAATCTACTTCAATTGTTTTTCCTATAAACCAACATTTATGGATATGTTTAAACATTTATGTTTATGTGTACGCATATTGGTGGATGTGTAAACATCTCATTACAATGTTAAAATTTGTACCTGATATGTGAACATAACAATAATATGTTGCAACATTGACTTCATATGTTTTAATTTTTATAAACATCTCATGTAATGTTTAAACATCTGAAGTCATGTTTTGTTTACTCTGCCTTGAATCATTTTTAAACATTATGTAAACATACAGTAATATGTTTCAGCATTGACTTCATATGTTTTAATTTTTATAAACATCTCATGTAGTGTTTCAACATCTGAAGTCATGTTTTGTTTTCTCTGCCTTGAATCATTTCTAAACATTATGTAAACATACAGTAATATGTTTCAACATTGACTTCACATGTTTTAATTTTTATAAACATCTCATGTAGTGTTTAAACATCTGAAGTCATGTTTTGTTTACTCTGCCTTGAAACATTTTTAAACATTATGTAAACATACACTAATATGTTTCAACATTGACTTCATATGTTTTAATTTTTATAAACATCAATACAGATGTTTAAACATATGTTGGTGTTTAAACATCTCATGTAGTGTTTAAACATCTGAAGTCATGTTTTGTTTACTCTGCCTTGAAACATTTTTAAACATTATGTAAACATACACTAATATGTTTCAACATTGACTTCATATGTTTTAATTTTTATAAACATCAATACAGATGTTTAAACATAACTTACGATGTTTAAACATCGTGCGTAGTGTTTAAACATCTCAAGTGATGATTCAGTATTCTGCCTTGATTTTTATTTTTATTTTTTTGTTTTAATCCAGCATGTTGATGACATCTTGAGTATGATGAGGGTGAGAATAAAAACATATTCCCAGCACTATGTCAAAAGTGATGTGCTTCTTGATTTGGAGTTTTTAAGGAAGATGTGTGAGATGTACAAGTTCGAAAAAGCAACAGCGGTTGCCTTGGCTGCACCAATGGATATACAGTTGACGACTGTCCATTTTAAGGAGGAGTTGATGGAGTATGCAGAAGGTAAGAGGCCAAACCCAGGGGCTAGAAAGTGGGCTGGATCCAAGAGGATCATGAGTGTGTATAAGTTGGAAGAAGATCATTATGTTACCTTGGAGTTACAAGTGGAGGAAGCAAAAATTTTAGTGTACGACTCTAACTATGGTGACAACAGTGATGATGCCTTTGCCGCACTCATTCAGCCAATCACTTGCACGGTCCCATTTACATCAAACAGTGTGGGATGTTCCAAAACTTGCCGGAAGAGATCCTGAACAAGAACCCATGGTCATACGAGCGTGTGACAGATCTTCCGGCAGCCCAGACCCGCACTGCATCTGCTGGGTATGCCTTAGCTTTCATCGAGCACCTTCTCACAAAGACTCCTTGGGACAGTCTTAATGAAGATAACATGGTGAGTCTCAGGTTGAAGTGGGCTGTTGACATGTTTCATGGCAAGATGGTACCATGATTGTTTGTGGTTGTTGAACAATTTAAATTTTTTTTTGGGTTGTAATTAAGGATAATTTAACCTTTATTTAGTACTTATTACTTTTGTGTTATGTAAGGACAATCTAGATCTATGCTTTTGTTAATTTTATTAATGGTAATGTTTATGTTTCACTGTTAGGAAGATTTGTATTATGTTCAAACATAAAACTGATGGTGGGACATCTGTATTATATTTCAACATTATAACAGATGGTGGAACATCTGTATTATGTTTTAACGTGTAGTTATACTTGGTGCCAATGTGTGTGAATGTGCAGTTATTTTAACGTGTGAAAGGGCAGGTGTATGTGAATAGACACTCGTGAAGCAAACAATAACATCGTATAATAACTTCATCCAGATCATATAACAAAAAATTTGTTTACAACTTCATAAATATTCACAACATGCATAAATTGAACCCAACATAATAGTTTAGGCAGCAATGCAGTTTTTAAAAAAACATCATCAAACATGTTTAAACATCTCAGAGAATGTTCAGACAACTCGGAAGAATGTTGAACATCGTTTGAGTATGTTTACAACATCGAAATCGATGCGCAAACATCACTAATAATGTTTAAACATATAATGTACATGTTGCAACATACCAATCGATGTTTTAAACAATCGGACTACTGTGTAAACATATATACTAATGTTTCAACATTACAATCAAATGCTTAAACATCTTCTTAGATGTTTATACTTAAGTTTGAGTTTTCAATAAGAATGAGTTCAATTATCAATGATTACTTACTTTGAAGGTTTTTTTTTACCGTTTTAACTCCTAAACCCTTCAAATTTCGATTAAAACATAGGTTAACTCTGCTCATTTGATAGATCACTGCAAACTCCTTTATTGATGTTCATATAGATGAGTGAATAAGTTAAATTAGAGTTCTCACTCCAATTTTGTTCAAAATCACTCACAAACACATATGAACGACTTCTTATTGATAGTTATAACTATCAATATGTTCGCCTATCAATCAAAATACATGTAACCACATAGTTGTTTGTGTTATCTCACCTAACACTATCACCTTTCACTCAAACACCTCAACCCTAAATGATAAAAACATCAATCATCAGTGTTATCATTTCAAACACCTTTCATATCGATGGAGTAATACTTTATAGACTTAATTGTTAAGTTTTTCATTTAAAATGTGTAGATATTCATCTTGTCACTGAGAATATGGTCGAACACTTGCAAAAATAGATTGCTACATCAAAACATATCAACAAATGTTGAAACATTTAGTATATGTTGTGAACATATAATGATATGTTGCGGACATCCGTCGCGATGTGTAAACATAATAAACTATGTGGCGTCATCTTCTTTGATGTTTAAACACCTTTCAGGATGTTGAAACATCGAATACGATGTGTCAATATTTTGCCGTGGTGATAAACATTTGATGGTATGTTGAAACATCAAACATGTTGTTGTAACATATTACATTATGTTGGAACATCATCTGTAATGTTTTAACATAGCTTATTATGTGGCACATCTGTTTTTTTGTTGCAACATTTAACTTGATGTTAGCACAGCCAACGTTATGTTTAAATTTATACGCAGGATAATGTTTAAGATCCCGCCTTCTTGTAACATATTGTAATTCTTATACTAAAATGACACATCTTACACATAATAAGAAGACACAAATCGACTAGTTAATTATAAAAACTTAATGCAATACATTATACGTTCGATAACCAAGATTACATGGTATATAAAACTTAGAATAATAAAACGTTAAATAAGGAAATTAGATTATACATAACAACTTAAAATATATCATAAACTTCATCCGCCCTCAATCTCCAGGTCCATTTCATCCAAAATTTGTGTAATTATTTGCATGACCCTTCTGTGATCCCTCGCGTGCCTGTACCTTAAACGCCATAAATCTGCTCGTACTGTTTCCATGGCTCGATTCATCTCTGCCATGTCGTCCTTTTAGAATTGCAACTTCCCAATTTATATCGCCTCGTCGTTCTCTTTGTGGCGCATTCTGTATTGGTGCTGCCTGATCACTATTGGCAACCTGCAAGGGGTCGTTTGATCCTGCTTCAGACATTTTTATGCTATTGAAGTTGTTGGTGATGGAAAATTTGCATATAGTGTTGGGTATTTATAGGCTGTCATTTTGGTTTTTAAAAGTCACCATTTTTACTTGAAGAGGCACCTTATGATAAATTGGCAGTTACAAGAGAACACCTTTCAATACACAGTTATGTTGAAACATCATCGTGATGTGTAAACATCGGGTACGATGTTTAATATATTAAGTGGAATCTGAAGCATTTTATAATATGTTTACATATTTACTTATGTTTGAAACATTTGAACAACTGTTCACATAATTGATATATGTTTGAGAATAGGGAGTGATGTTCTGCGCATTATATCAGATGTTTCACATTATTTGGATGTTGCGCACATAAAATTGAAATGTTTGCACATACTAACGGTGTTTATACAGATACGGTCGTGTTTTTACTTTTGAGAAAAATAGAGACAATGTAATTCTACATACGACGGTCATCATAGATAAAATGAATATCTTTAACAAATATTACAAATTAAAACACGGGCCACATAGACCATTGTCTTAAACAAACATTACAAACAAAAAAGATTGTCTCAAAGCATGCCACCAAATAAAGCATTGTCTTAAACTGAAAAAACATCACTTGTTCCTTCTTCATTCACAACTGGAGGTCTTGTAACAGTTGGGCAGGTTGTTTTTTTATGGCCAAGCCTTTTGCAAATGGAGCAACGATTCTTCCTCGAGGCAAATCGTTCCCCAATTGATGGAATCCTTTTTATCCTCCTTCGTCCACGCTTGGGCTTCACGTAAGGGATGGAAGGTCTACTCTCAACTAGCTCAGTAGGACAATCCTCCCAAAATTCTTCATCTGGGACTGCATGGACAGTTTCTGCATAGGCAAGCAAGTAAGAATCAACAGAATAATACGGAGAAGTGTAATCATAGATTCTTCTCCCATAATCTGCACCAAACTTCATCCGGATTGCTGCCATAGCATGTCGACAAGGTATCTTGTCGTAATCAAACTCCCTGCAGGTACAAGATTTGTTATGTAGATCCACAGTAGCATCTTTATCAGTTGTTCCACCCCCAGAAACATCAAATTCAACGTTATTCTTTTGGTGGACCACAAGCTTGCTGCCGAGTGAATTATTGAGTGATATTTTAGCTTCAATCATTTTGACACATGTGTTGGAACTCTCTAAAAATTCCATGCGCCTATGATGAAACTTTTCAGCATAGTTTTTAGTGATAGCAGTGAATAAGGCATCAATTGGGAAGTCCTTCACATCTCTAAACATAGCATTAACGGACTCCGCAATATTTGTAGTTGTCACCGCATACCTACAATATTTGTAAAGAAAGAAACTCTTAAAAAACATATACAAAAAATTTATGAAACATCAAATGTTGCAGTCATCAAAATTTTAAAAATCGTAATCTAATAGAATGTTTCAAACATCACCATAAAATGTTTTAAACCCTAAACAAAATGGTTAAACATTACTTCAGATGTTTGAAAAAGATAAGCCTACACATTTAAACATCAATCAGAATGTTTCAAACATCTATTTTAAGTGTCAAACATCCAAGATAATGTTTACACATGTTAACAGATGTTGAAATCGAGAAGCCAAAACAAATCAGCATTATTAAGAATGTACCAAACATCAATCAGCTGTCACAAACATAAGCTAAATGTTTCAAACATCACTCTGGTGTTTCACACATATGGAACAAAGATTAAACATCTTCCATGTGTTTAGCAGTTCAGCTAAGTCTTCAAAAAACAGAACATGTTTAAGCAGTATTTTCTCTACTAACCTGTTTCCAGTAAAGTGGCATCTGCTCCACTTATGAAGCCCAACTTTCTCCACTAGATATTTGGCAACCCTTGGATCCAAAGTTTCAATTTCTTTAAAATGAGTTTTAAACTCACTTAAACGATATGCCTCTGCAGCCAAATAGTATTTGGAAAGGAGATCTCCACAATGAAACGTCGAGCGGAGGTTCTCGCCAAGGTGCCTAATGCAATAACCATAATGAGCTGAAGGGAAAAACTTGGAAACAGCCTTTTCTATGCTTTTGTGCCTATCAGAAACAATGCACAACTCATCACTATCGGGGATCACACCGAGCAACTGTTCAAAGAAGTATTCATATGCGGCATCACACTCTTTGTCAACTACACAAAATGCAACAGGATAAATGTGATTCTCAGCATCCTGTCCCACAGCAGACAACAAAACTCCCCCATATGGGCCAGTCAAAAAAGTCCCATCAACTGCAAGGACTTTTCTAATAGTAGCAAACCCCCTAATCCAGGCACCATAAGACACAAACATATACAGAAACCTCCCTCGCTCATCAGTTACCAGTCCAGTCTTGCTTCCTTCATTTAATTTCCTAATCATGAAACAATATGCATCAAGACAAGCATAACCGTGTTCATATGTCCCCCTTGCCAAGCTCTTTGCAACACTACCTCCATTTAGACATTTCCAATAGCTTATATTACAACCCAAATCTGCCAGAATTGTTCTCTTAATATCTCTTGTGCTCGGTGCTTTGCCATCAATAAATCTACTTTTCATGTACTCCCCAATGAAGTCGCATGTGGCGTGCGGATGGTGGCTTTTAGCATGCTCGGAGCCACAGGTGTGCTCACCATTGTAAACGGTGATATAAAAAACATCCCCACTTTTATACTTAATGGCTCGCAACCACCAACGGCAATTCCTGTCTATGCATCGAGCACAAAATACTTTTTTCTTGTTCTTCACTATCTCGAAATAAAAAGGCTTCTTAACTGCCGCCAACTTCAACAATACAACCAACTCACGCTTGTTCGCAAATGTTTGGCCCTTGTAAAAACCAGTGCCGTCTTGGCGATCGTTGCTCAGTTGTGATGGCAGTGAACTCATGGCAGGTCCAGAATTACCTACCCCACTTTCACCTTGTTCTGCTTCTCCTACTTCCTCCTTTTCAGCCACATCCATGTTCAATGGAGCATCCCCAACGTCTTCCACCCCCTGATTTTCCATTGGTTTTGAATTTGATAATTCTTCCGACCTAGGAACCACATTTACTCTAAGAGTTGGCCTAGCACCAGTGGCATCAACGTCGGCCATAAATAGAGAGACATCATTATCATTCCTTATTCTAGAAGGGGCAGTCTTTTGCTTTGCGACGGTCATCATGTACGTAATACACAAATCCCTCGGATCCTCACTTATCTCCCAACGTTGAATTATTTTCTCTACCAAATCAGCATAGGTAACCTGGGTCCTACTCACAAGAATCGGCCTACACTCTTTAACCGCTGGAACCCAAGTATAACATTTGGCTTTCTCCACCCATTGACCGAGATAATCCACTCCTATTAATGTCGGCGCCATTTTATTGTCAATGAGTCCTAAACATGCAAAAAAAGAAATATATTAGGTCGTTATAGTATTATATTTAGCATACATATCATATAAAGCAAGGAACACGAAATATTATAGTAATGTTTCAAACATTATGTCAGGAATTCATAATGTGTAAACATCATGATAGATGTTTCACTGACTGTGACTGATGTTTGGAACATCTCATTATTAAAAACATAACTATGTTTAAACATATAACAGAGTGTGCACAACATCAAATATATGTTTACACATTTTTACAGATGTTTCATCAGATGTGCCAGATGATGAATAAAGCAATTCAAGTAGAAAAACCTTATGATTTAAGCATCCAATAAAAACACAAGATGTTTAAACATATATGCAACATGAGGACGGATGCTGTTTAAACATCATAAGTAATGTTTAAACATCCATGCAACATGAGGACGAATGCTGTTTAAACATCATAGGTAATGTTTAAACATCCATGCAACATGAGGACGGATGTTGTTTAAACATCAAAAGTAATGTTTAAACATCCATGCAACATGAGGACGGATGTTGTTTAAACAACATATTAAATGTTTAAACATCCATGCAAACTGACGACGGATGTTTCACCAGAAGAAAACTCAGACGTGAAAAATAGGCAAAATCGACAAAATGCTTTTCCCAGTTCCATTTAAACAACCTAAAGCTTAAGGAAAACTTACCAGAGCAAGGAAAAGGGAGAATACCCGTAAAAAATGGTGAAATAATTACAAAATTTTATCAAATTTGGGAAATGCTAGATCTGATCGAAAGGGCCCAATGTAGTTGGAAAGGTTGGTTCACTCTTCATGGGGGAGCTGAGATTGAAGCAAAAAGTGAAAAAAACCGACCGGCAGGTCGCCGGCGACGGCGGACGAGAAATGGGGTAGGGGAGTCGGCTGTGATGTTTGGGTGTTTGGAGGAGTGTTTTTTGCTATTTTGGGGTGGGTTTGGGGTTTAGTAAGAGTGGGTGAAAGTGCAAACTTATAAACTTGGGGGTTTTTTTGAACTCAAGTTTTAAATTATTAACACTAATCCTAAATAAGGCCCCTACACCTATTATTTAAAACTAGGGGTCTTTTTCCTTATTAAAACACTTGGGGAAGACCCATGAACCAACGGACCCCAGTAACTTGCGCTGATTAGGCGTATACTTGGCTTTTCTTTGTAGAGTAGAACTGACCTTACCCACGAGATACAGGTTATTAACATTTATATTATTTAACATGCCATGATTACCTAGCATACTATTAAAATTGTTGTGACCATGACTCCTGCCAACCACCATTGAAATCGATTATTTATATTATATTTATGTTTTATATGCTGATAGTTTAATAAATTACATATTATCAATGTAATTTAATTAATTATTGTGAATTACTCCATACAACAACATATAAAGTGTTGTCTGGAGATGATGAGATGTACGCAGAATTTACCCCTCAAAGTGAAGAAAAATATTTCTTAAAAACATGTTTGAAAAGAAAACAAGATGAAAATGTCATGGTAAAAAAGAAATTGATATAAAAACTAAAGATAACCTATTTTTTAAGTTGTCCTTTGATATTACAACTAGTTACACGTTGGTTACCAATTTCACTTGATAGTGTAAAAAATCTATACATTGTCACAACTTAAAACTTTATTTATATGTAGCAGCTCACGTGATGGAGTCTTACTTGATAGGCAGTATCATTAGCAAGAGCTATTTCCTTCTAGCTATTTGTTCTGATATTCACACATAGATACGTAAGAGAATGACAGAAGAGGTCGTTCTGCTGGATTTCTGGTGCAGCATGTATGGTATGAGGGCTAGAATTGCACTTGCAGAAAAAGGTGTCAAGTATGAGTACAAAGAAGAGGACTTGAAGAACAAAAGTCCTCTGCTTTTGCAGATGAACCCGGTTCACAAGAAGATCCCAGTCTTGATTCATAATGGTAAACCAATTTCTGAGTCTCTGCCTATAATCCAGTACATTGATGAAGTGTGGAAAGGCAATGCTGCATTGTTCCCTTCTGATCCTTATGAGAAAGCTCAAGCCTGGTTCTGGTCTGACTATATGGACAATACTGTAAGTCAATTGTCAGGACCCTTATTTTATTCTTTCTTATTTATTCTTATTACATTATTTTCATGAAAAGAGCATTTCGGTAAGTTCCTAGTGTACACAGGTCCAAGATTTAAACATAGTTCAACCTTTAAGGATGTTCGAACTGAACTCATTGTGTTTTCAAAGTTATGTGCATTTTGGCGAGAGAGGTATTTTTACGGCTTGAACTTGTGACCTTCTAGTCACACGGTGACAAGCCTACTATTGTGCCAAAGGTCTCCTTTTACATTACCCATGGGTATAAATATTTCCTTTAGTTTTCGGTTTCTTATCTAGGAATGTTGTGATTTATGGAATTAATTTAGGTACATGAATATGCACGAAAGACGTGGACAACAAAAGGAGAAGAGCAAGAGGAAGCCGTCAAAGACTTTTTAGGGGGGCTAAAGTTGATTGAGGGAGTACTTGGGGACAAGCCTTATTTCGGAGGAGAGAGCTTTGGGTTTCTTGATGTAGCTCTGATAGGGTACTATAGCTGGTTTCTTGTCTATGAAACTTTTGGCAAGTTCAGTGTAGAGGCAGAATGCCCTAAGCTCATCGCATGGGTGAAGAGGTGCTTCGAGAGGGAGAGTGTCTCTAAAGCTCTTCCGGATTCTCAGAAAGTCTGTGAATTTGCCCAGCAGCTAAGAAAGAAGTTTGGACTGGAATAAGCTACAAATGAAGTTGATTTGCTCCTGGTCTTGGCTTAGGCCTTTATCTTTGTTTCCTTGTTGTCTTTCACTTGGTCTTCTTGACTGTAATAAATATCCTCATGTCCTTGATGATGAGAATGAATCCTCCTTTTGTTACGCAACTTAAGCTTAAAAAGTAGACCAAATCATAATCAAGACAAATTGCTTAAAAGAATAAACAAGATTTACATAAAATAAGACGGATGTTGTAGAACTTTGAGTATTCTAATAAGATAGATTACTGACAAAGCAGGAGGAAAATTGAAAACAATTGGCAGCGTAAAGTAGAGAAGATTAATGGCAGAAAAAAGTGAACTTGATCCTCGGTATATCCTCAATATGAAAGTCCCACTTTTCATCTTCATCCTGTGATCCTGAAAACATTTGTATTGACAATTTTTTTTCAGAAAGTTCTCTCTACAAGCATTCATGGTATTGTCAAAGCTCAGATTTCAAGCAAAAGAACATAGTAATATTTACAAAGAACATCGTTTAAAGAACAACTCAATTCCACCAACATCTTTACACTTTTAAAGAATTAAATACAAGGTACTGCGGCAACAAATCATCCAGAATCTCTTTTAGCACATCAACTGTCGGCACTCATCAGTGTTTATGTCCAACCAAAAGAATGTCCGTTTCCAACTTCTTTATCAAAGGGAGATGACTCTATCCAACCTTTCTGCACCCAAAAGATAAAGTCCGATCCTCTAAAATATACATCGTTATTACTATTCCTTGCGCATTCAATGTCTCGAATTCAAAAGCAGCAGCAGCAGCAACAAAAAGTTGCAACGCTAGACAAGTGCCTCACTTGAATATCGTCATGCTTCACTGTAACTTTTCTAAGCAAATAGTATGAAGCAGTATTCAAATAATGCATCAACTTAAAAATGAACCAAACCCCCACCTCCTCCCCAAAAAAGGAAAGAAAAACTCAGTTGAATTTGCAGACTTCTTCTCCTTTACATGCAATAGACTGCAATACTGCTCTTCACATAGATCTACTCATTGGACCTTGAAGATGATACTAAAGGTATAGATGGAGCAGCTTGAGACTCATCCAAGTTTACTCGGGAAGCTTCCTTTTTTAACTTGTGACTGTTGTATGCAGCTACACCTGCAATAGCTGCATAAAACATCTTTACTGTGTTACTATGTGCTCACAAAATAGTTCCATCTATGTTTATACTTGATTAATCATAGAAACAGTACCAACAAGACTAGGAGTACTCCCAAGTCTAACAATCTTATTCGAGAAAAAAGTATAAAATAAGTTATCAATCAAAGCTCTAAGCAGTATTTATCAATAGGCTAACTTCCATAAGCATCAGTTTTTATCACTCTTTAGCTCTAACATAGAAGTTACGATTATATCACTCTCACCAAATGCAAACGTTGGAAAAATTAAAGCAGTTGCTCAAGGTTAAAAAAAATAGAAGTATTTCCTAATGACTAGCAGCAGCATTGTTCAGTACAGCAAAAGTACAGTTCATTGAAGATAGTTACACAAAACCATAGAGAAAAAAGCAAAGGGATTGACCAGCTACCCAGGAACAGAAATGAGCCAAAGCAAGAAGAAGATAATGAATACTCTGCATAACAGCACATATCAATATTGTAGAATGAATGTAAGGAACATGTCTGGAATCAATTAATAGGTAAACGACTATTTTCCAAGGCATCAGATAAGATTGTCAGAAAATTACCAATGGCATAACCACAAAGATTTATAAGTGTCAGCTTCGTATCAGCAAAAAGTAGTGCAGATAGCAGTACAACCACCCAATCTTTGACAACTCCAGCAACACGGATGGTCAAGGCACTTGTATGAGAGATCACCAGGAAAACAGAGAGATTCAGAGCAAAGGTACATATACAATTTAGAGTTAGAACAAGAGGTTGAAAACTCCATGTCGGTTGTTCGTCCATCTTTGGTTTCTCCAAAAAGATCCATGGAACTAAAAGGCAAAGAGCGCTGCAAGTATAATGAGAGAGTTCCATTCACATTGTCTTCTTTTTATAATGAAAAAACAGTATATTAAAAAATGGATCCAGTTTCAGACAATAAATGTGTACTTACCTGCACGGGCTAACATAGTACATCACAGATACGGGATTAAGCTTGAGGCCCTTCCGTTTTACCAGAATCTCCATAAATATAAGCCTCAAAGCTTCTCCAACAACACCTCCCATTTGATAGATGACACCAACCCAGTTAATGTTTATTTCCCCATAAGAAGCTACTAATACACCAAAACTGATTACAGACATTATGAGAAGCATCCTGCAGCTCATCACTTCGAGTCCAGCTGCAACTCCAAGGACGAATACAGCTACTGGCACTGCAGATAAGATCCAAAAACGTGAAATCATATCCAGACACAAATGTACAGAGAGTATAGAGAACTTGAGGAGGTCGTCAACCAGCCCAGTATCTAAAGTCTAACCATCAGGCATAAAGCATCCTCTAACACTTTATCTATCCACATATCTCTATAGTGAAGAATTCACATATCTATTGTCTAAACAAAATAAGACAGCTGGACAGAAGATATACTTACTGATAGCTTTTAACATCTGAGCAAACGAAACAGAAATATAAAGGTAAGCGGTGTTCCCAAGCCAAAGTGTCATAGCAAACATAGCACCAATTGGGATGACCGAAGTAATGTATCTGCATATTGAAATCTTAATTAGCTGCATTGAATGATATCCTTCAAAATAGTCTAAATGACAAAAACAGAAGGAAAAAAAGAAGCAACAAACTATCGTCTACTAATGTTGTATGGATTTTGATGTCACATGCTAAAGAAATTCTAAATTTAAGAGAATGATCAGCTTTGGTGAGTTTCCAGTTTGCACGAATAGTAATAGGTGAGAAGGAAAGCTTCATGTTAAATTTTCTTTATCTTGCTTATAATTGGTAGAAACTTCTTTATTGATAAAAATGGAGGGCAACTCAGTTTAGTAAGTTCTCCGAAATAATCCTTTCCATGCCAATTAGATATCTGATTCAGCTTAATCGTTAAGATGTGAATTGAAACAATGTGACACACCCAAGGGTGTGGCCTAGTTGTGAATGATGATGCTGTGAGTCTCCAAGCTCCACATCTCATCAGAGCCAAAAGACACTAGGTGATTTCTTCTCATCTACTAGAGCATTGGTGCACAGAGTTGCCCTATGCTGGTGGGAGGTAGGAGGTACTCTGTGGAATAGTCGAGGTGTGTGCAAACTCGCATGGACACCAATGCTATCAAATAAAAGAAAGAATAGATGGTGTTGTGTAAGTAGAGGAACATGTGACAGCCACAATTCCTTTTCATCCTTCTAGGAATGACAATAATAGGACAGTAGTTTTATTGAGAAGTAGATCTGTAAATGGTATAATATATGACACATCTTTCAAAGAAAATGAACATCTCTACACAACAAGCAAAAGAGTTTCTGCTCATAATGACCAGCTCAACAGTCCCTCCTTGGCTTTCCCAGCTACTAAAGTGGCACAGGCAAAAAGGGGAAGAGAAATGGTCCTATAGATTGCACCAAAAATAGCCCAAAAAGGTTTGCAAGGGAGATGGCATAAGGCAGAGATTTTCACTGAATTTGGTAGGAATGAATCTAACAAAACGAACTTTCCTTCAGGAAGAAAAGTCACAACGGCTAATAAGGCCCTTGGATATAGAAATCGCTATCGAAAACATTAAACATATCATTTTCTCACAAGAGTACTCACACGTCTAGAGTCATTCCTTCCTCAACCTTCATTATCTGCATAGAAAAGCCTAAATTAGAACTACTAATTGCCCAACCAATTAGTAAAAAGGAGAAACTTTCTTACCTTGAGAACCTTGGTAAGCACAAAACATAGTACAGAGGAGAAGACCATGTGAAGCAGCGTCAGCGCAAGAGGATACGGGAAGTTTATTTCTTTTGATGACAAAACCCACTGCAATGAACAAATTATGACATAGACAAGGAAGCAGAGAAACGTCAGGTATGTAAAGTAGTCTTAAAGGCAACAACTGATGACTGTAGTAAAAAGAAACCAAGCTCGATAAAGCCAAAAGTGATGCATCTTTATCTCACTCTCATTTTATGGATTAAAGCAAAACATCAAGGTATCATCCAAAGCATAGAGGTCACTTCCTTATAAAAATATGATCTCTACATCTTCTTTCATGGTTTGAAGTTTTATTGCCATTAGCAAAGCGAGTTAATAATCTAGGTTGCAGAGCCGTTTGTAAGAACTTACAGATTCCTCTTGACAATGTAAAGGAGCGTATCTAATACATGATCGTTCAGGATTAAGGGAAGTATGTGATCAAGATTGATAGTCTAGCATAGCAGGTGAGTAATATAGCATGGCTTCTGACAAATATCTAATGTAAGGTGTAATCTGATTCCTGATATTTAATTAGTTGAATGTTCTAATGTAAGGTGTATTCTGTTTCATAACAAGAAATTGAAGACTGAGGGCCCATTTTAATCGAGTGTTTTTGCCCCATGAGTTCTAAATTTGTCGGTTCAAAACTTCAACTTGTTTGCACGCATTCGGCCTTTTCGAAAAAAAAGGGATTTGAGTCCAAAATCTGAAACTATATATGAATTGAGCAAAAGCTCAGTCTGCAGATGATTTGAGCTCTTCTACGGATGTACTTCGAGAGAAACTTGAGAACATGCCCTTAAAATCCAGATGCCTCTATCCAAACAGACCATAAAATACTTTAAATATGCACGAATTATCCTATGCTGAGACCATAGACCAAACAATCTTAGCTATGCAGAGAAGGAACAATAAAGTACATGATAAACCAGACAACAGTTCCTTATATACAAGGACAACATTCCCAGTGTTATCCCACAAGTGAGGTCTTGTGAGGGTGAGATGTACACAGACATTACTACCTTAAAAAGATAGAGGTTGTTTCCTATAGTATGCTTACCTCAAAAAGATATTCCTATGAATATCAACCTATTTATATGCACTGGTGCACCTCGAGAACGTTCAATGGTTATCCTTGTGAGTTTTGAATGTACTAATAAATCCCACCTCCATCTCAATTGAGTACCCAAAACCAAACAAATCAACAAAATATAGGATATGTACGATACTTCCACAATCTCCAGTCGAGTAACATGAGCAAAGCTATTGCAGGGATGAGAGGAAAGAAAGGTGAAGTTCTAGATTATTGCACTTACGGTACATCTATAGAGAAAAAGTGACCATTGAACTCTAACATTGTGCCTCATGTCGCACCAAAGGCTGTGGTCGACCAGTTAATGAAGATCATGGGAAAACAAGGTTCAAACATCTGAGGTTAAAAAAACCCCCCCAAAAAAAAAAAGCAGATTATGTCTTCCCATCTGTCAATGATTTGGTCAGTAGAGTTACCTAATACTTTTACTGGTGAAAGAATACAGATACTAGTTAGGTGCGGACAAGCTGGCTAGCACACCACCATTACCAAAAACAATAAATTAAGCAAAGAAAGACTCTGGGCTTCATGTCTAAGAAATAAGAATGACTTACTTTTTCAAATCCTCATATTTTATATCTATCCTCCGTCAGAAGCGGAGCCAGAGTGTCTGACACCAGGTTCGGCTGAACCATTAATTTTTGATCCAAACTATGTATTTGTATTAAGAAATTTCATTTAATATGGATAAATTATTATTTAACACTCAGTAACTTAAAATGACTAGAACCCTGAACCGATAACCTTAAAATCCTAGCTCCGCCTCTCTGACCTCTGTAACAAGGAAATGGTGAAGGTTATTCACCAGCTAGAATCCCTCTGCCCCGTGAATGTAGCCACTGCCCTTGAGGTTTTACATTACTCGGCAGATAACGGTATATACAATGATAATATTAATAATAAACGAAATTACTGTTGGACACAGTAAAAGTGAAAATAACAATAATATTATTTCTGAGCAGATAAGTGAGCTGAAGTCGTCTTAGGCACTGTCCTAAGAAACTAATTACACAATTAGACCTCAAAGTACCTTGTTGAAGAAGATCTGACCACTAGAAAGGGCAATATAGACAAGTATGTATGCATAAGTTAAAACAGTTTCGCTCATCAATTTTCTCTGCGGATCCGCCATGTGCCTCTACAATAGTGGTATAAGCCAGGCGTGTATGAAAACAGAAAAAGGAAGAGTAGTTGAGTGTTGTGTGCTTGAAGACAAGAGTATAGCGATGGATCCGTTGCTTGTTTCCCCCACTTTCTTATTGCTCTTATTAATGAATAGTCCCTCTTTAGGGTCACAGTTACCAAAAAATAATACAAAGTGCTTGTTTGTTTATTTAGAGAATCATTAATTAGTTTTCGTCATCTATGTGTGAAGAGAAATTAATAATTGAAAGCAATACTCCATGAGCATTAATAAATTGATATCAAAGAATAAATCAATCAAATTATACTTTTAATTAGTGTTTTCTTAATGGATGTGTAAAGCCAAACATGACAAGTAAAAGAGACACCAACAAAACTACGACAGTATTTAATTTATTTATCCTGGGTCATTTGTTTTTATTAAAAATGAGAGGTCTGGATTCTAATATGTATCTTAATATTAAGATATCGTATTGAAACTTTAATACTGAATACGGTTTGTTTTCACAATATGTGAACATTTATGATTTATCATTATCAATTAAATAAAAAATATGAAATTCAAATGAAATAATTTAAATACCATATTCAAAAAATATTAGTTAGTTACGTGGTGATACGGAGCAGTGGTTGGTGGTGGTACTTAGCAGTAGTTGGCGGTTGTATTGGGGGGTGGTTGTTGTGCGATGATGGTGGTTGTGATATATAATAGAGGTATTTGTACGATGATTGTGGTTATGATCGAGTAATTTCGATGATGATGAAGGCATTTGGCGATGGTGGCTGGTGATGATGGTTGTGATGTAGGAATATATTGATTTTGTGATAGTAAATGTGGTTGTGATACTGGTAGTGGAGACGGTAGTAGTTGATGGTGGATGGTGGTGTTCTTGATTGTTACTGATGATGATTTATAATGATGGAGGTGGTTAGAAGTTATGGTTGCCGGTGGTGGCTGTGGAGGTGATGCTTTGCAATAGTGGTGGTGGTGATAGCTCTTTAGTGACAATGGATGTGGTTGGTGATAGTTGTTAGCGGCGACGGTTGGTGTTTTGATGGTAATGGCTAGTGGTTGTTGTTGATGGTGGTGGTAGTTGGAAATGTTGCTGGTAGTAATGATGGTTGGCATCAATGATAGTTGTGTTGATTAAGGTGGTTGGTGTGACAACTATTGGCATTGGCGGTAGATGATAGTTGTCGGCGGTAACAATGATGGTTCTGATGGTGCTGGTGGTTGAATAATATGATGGTGGTTGACAATCATAATGGTTATCGATGAAAGATCATCTAACCAAATGTCTTTAACTAAGTAACATTTTCATGATATTAAATCTTTGTTCAAGATCTGACTGATTCAAATCGATTCTGGCCTATCAAGTGGTAAATCTTTAAAAAATAAATACACTTTGTTTATGCCCGAATTTGGTCGTTTAGGTAAAATAATTAAATTTAATAGAGGGTCACAAGCAATATGGTAAATATGAAGGAAAATATAGAAAATAAAGAGAGAAAGTAGTAATAGACAAGAAAGCAAAGAGTATTATTCCTTGAGAATAGTTGGATTCTATGTGAATCGCTTGATGTACAATATAATGTAAGGAGGGGTATTTATAGCTAAGATTTACCCAGTCCTAATTATGGTCAAATACAAAGACTAATAAGGCCATGTGCCTGTATACTCAAGGCGGTGGAATATAGGAAACCCTAACTTGGAGACTGTAAACCCTAAGGCGGTGGGATGTATACATTGCATCCTATGCCCGTACAGGCTTAAGGAGTTGGCGTGTATCCTCTACACCCGGTGACTTGTAAGCTAACTAGCCAGCTGGATTCGTATCCACGTAATCATAGATGGAATATTTTTCCCACACAGTAAACAGTCAGGAAGTGAAAGAAACGTGATAGAAGACGAAGAGATGCGCCTGCACCCGATGCCCATCCCATGTCTCTTCCCATGTGTCACATTGAATGCAAGTACTCAAGTACGATGACGTGCAACCCTATGATTGAAGGGGGTTTTATTAGCGTCTTTCTAATGATGCAATCGTGCTGTCATATCCCGTAACTATTGGGATATATCATGTAAGCCATAATGATCACGATCTTACGTCTGCGAAATGATCATCTTTCCATCTAAGACTCCTCCTTGGCGTGTATAAGTACACCGTAGTTATAAAGTCTTTTATTCATCTTCAAACTCCTTTCAAAATCTTTCTTCCAAAAGAAGCCTTTTCTCCAGTCTTCCCAAAGCATTCCTTCTTCAATATGGCTCAAGAAACAAACTTCCTCCCCAGAAACTTCAGAGTTCTAGATTATCTTCCTTATGTCTTGAATTTTGAGGGTGATGGCCGAATGCAGGGCTAAATTTCCAAATAGGAAGGTAAAAATAATAATCTCTCCATCGAGTTCTACCCATCCACCATCGTAGAAGATGATATAACTTGCATCAAGCTTTAGTACAAATTGCAAAACATTATAGACGTCATCGTTCCCACTTCTGAGGAGAGAATTTCCACCCATTATGCTGATTATTCGATGGTACATACATACCCTTTCACTCTGCACCTTAACAAACGTGTTCGTTCAATTTTTGAAGAAATATGATGTCAGTACAACATCTATTTAGGCCAGGTCGGACCCTCTGTTAGGCGTTTGGTGGCCGTATTGGATCTTCTATCCAGTCATGCCAAAATAAAATTTTCCTTTTGGCATCTTCATGCTTTCTATTCTCCCCGTTTGCACAAAGAGGGCATGCGGATCCTTATCAAATAAGGTAGAAAAGGTATAGTCTCCAATAATGAGGCTTCCAGAGATCGTTGTTGGGTCCACCGATATGTGGTGGTGCGAACCCCATCCATAGTAACATCATCTCCCTTTCCTAAGGTCTTCAATAGGTAGCGTAAGTTACTGTATTCCCATCTTCGTGTATTTTACGTCTGCTGTTTCCCAGAACTGACTTTCTGTTCTTCTTAGTGAACTCCGTGACTGCTCTTCCGCTAACCCATGATGAGTTAGCCATGCGGGTTACTGCGATCTTTGCGAGAAACCCTGCTAGTACAATGACTTTCACAGCCCTGGCTGGTATAAACGGCTGGCGGGAAAAAGACTATGGTAAGTCATTTCTGCTGAGTACTTTCTTTATTTCATGCTTCGACCGTCTATTGACACCTTACTTTATTTCAGGGATCTCCCTTCGTTGCCGGACTTGAAAGAAATCCATATTACTGCTCCATATGTTGCTCCGCTCCCTGACGTGCAAGCATCTGGCGGTAGGGTCGTTGAGAGAGCTAACAGCTCTCGTTCTTCAAAGAGAAAGAGGTCTACCAGATTTGACAACATAGTGGTTGTCAACAAGCCTCTGGTGATCTGTGATGGCGAGGGAGAAGTCCCCCGAGTGCCTGAGCCTGAAGTTACCGCTACCTCCTCTTCTATTGCTGCTACTCCTGAGTCTAGTCCATATATGTGAAAGCGTAGACACCTGATTGATGAAACTCCTGAGGCTGACCATACTGCTGAGCTGATTGGTCCCTGCGAACAGAGACACCTTGCCGACTACAGTCACCAGAAACTATTAGAGGTTGCCGCAGGATGCTCTCTTCGGGTAAATTTTGCTCACTCATTTACAATGTTATGAATTGGATTTTCACCTTCCCTCTTTTGAACATCTCTTTTGATGTCTGTTCAGGGGTTGATGGTTTACCACGAAATTCTTCGCCGAGGGAGCTCGGATGAAAATCTGAAGGAGGAGAATGATGCCCTGCGGGGATAGGTCGCCAGCTTGCAGCCCTTTGTGGAAATGGTGGAACAATTGAAAGGGGAGCTCCAAATTTTGCGCAAGGCTTACCACTTGGAGCAAATGAAAAATAAGAACCTTAATGCAGCAGTGAGCAATGAGGTCTGCAAGCGTAAACAGGCTGTAGAGACTTTTCAGTCGTCCCTCCAGGAAGCCAAACTTATCGGGCAGTATATTATGCCAATGAGACCCGCCTAGAATCAGTTGAGGAGGGCTTGCGACAAAGGTTGACGGAGGTGGAAAAAAAGGCTAAAACTGCTAAAAATGGCACTTTTGAAGCTAAGGGCCTTTCTGTATTCCTTCAAGATGAAAATGATAAGATGCAGGATGAAGTGGCATCTCTGAGGATGGCCTATGATAAGCTTCGGAATGATTCCAACCGGACAAAGGAGAAGATGAATGCACTGAACACTCAGCGTGTGGCTAAGGTAGATCGTGCGAATCTTGCGGCTGCACTTGCTATATTCCACTGGATTCGTAATTACCTGATGCAATGGAAACTAGCGGAAGCAAACAATACGATACGAATATGCGGAAGCGATAAAGATAACAAGAAATCGAAGACTAGGAAGGCAAGAAATTAGAAGAAAGAATTGAATTCAACTCACATACGTTGATTGAATTCAAAAGGGAGAAGGGAAACTCGAACCTTACAAGGAATTCACACTAGCGATGAATCTCCATAGGTTCCAAGTCGTACAAGATACATGAAGCCTCGGGCTTCAACAAGAAAGGATCGGCCTTCTCTTAATTCTCTCTTCTCAAATTCTATGTTCAAAGCTAACTAATGAAATGAAGAGCTAATGTGCTATTTATACATTTACAATGATAAATGGACCAAACTTGCCCCTGAAGCTGATTCTGGTCCGCTGCTCAACTCCAAGTCATCGCGATTGCGCTAGGAGTCACGCGAACGCGCAGGTATCACTCCAAGTCATCGCGATCGCGCCAAGAGGCTCGCGATCGCGCACGTCTTCAGCACCCTCAGCTTCGCCTTCGCGTTCAGTTGGGCGCCATCGCGCAGAGTATTCAGGACCTCTTCGCGATCGCGCAGGTAGGGTCGCGATCGCGAAGAACAGATGTTCTTCGTTAGGCAGTGAGCTCCGAGTGTGCTCCCCTGTTTTGCCCTGTTTTGGGCTGCCTGTTTTCCTGCCCTGTTTCCTCCGTCCTCGGCGCTCCAATGCATGATCTTCAAGACGTCTCCGGAGGCCTCGACTCGTATCCCTTGTGCTCTCGAGCTTGGCTTTTGATGGTTGTCGTTTAGGCCCTTTTATATTGCATCATTGCCCCAGCTTGGTCCTAGCCACTGAGATTGCTTCGTTGACCAAGCTTGTGGCCCAAGAAGATGCTCAGCTAGGATCCAACCTTAAAGACGGCTCTGAGGAACCCAGTGGCGAAGGAGAAGATGATATGCCGGCTAGGGAAACTACAGTAAGTGAAACAGGGCCTTCTCAGAGTGTTGTCGTTGAGAGAAGTCCCTCGAGGGAGGATTAGAGTTCCCACCCCCCCTAATTCCTTTTTGTGACCATGATTTGAACACTTGCCCATGTTTTGGGCGTAAATGTTATTTTTTGGCCCGTTTTGAGGCTTTTGACCAAAATTATCTATTACTTTGTTTGTGATGATTTTAATTTCTTACCACAAATAATTTTTTAGATAATGATCTTGGACAGTCGTGCCTGCGTAAGCTTGTGTGCCAGGAAATTAGGCGGCTTTTGTTAAGTGCTGGATGCCTATCTATACTAATATCTAGAATGTTTGACAATGAGCCTGCTTGGGCATGTGCGTCCGTTGATTGTGCGCCAGTGGCTGATGGCTTAGATTGCATCTGCAATAGACAGCTTTACTAGGGCAAGGCCTGCGCCCGCAAGGGAACTTCTTTAGCCTATTTTATGTAACGGGACATTTTTGCGTTCAAGCTAGAACGTCTGTTCTTCTTCACTAGAGTGTTTTAAGACTTTACTGGCACTATGCGGGCGGGCGTCCCCACCGAAATGTTGGTGTAATTTTTTGAATTGACGATTTCAACTTACAAATAATGCCGGGTGGCTGAACAAGAAGTGATCTAGCTTTAAGCGAGTAGTTTACTCTACTTTTGTAGCGAAAAGTGAGTGTATTACCTCAATTTAAGTTGTGGCGGTGCTATAAATATTTGGATCGTAGATGGATTTGATTTTAAAATTAACTAAGTAGAATAGTAGTTTTATTGGGCCTGTGTTGCTGTGGGTGAGAACCCGTAACATTATTGATAAGCATGAAAATATTGTTATGAAAATTCCAAAAAAAACTAGAGACTTAATTAAAGTAAATACTGAAAAGAATTGTACTTCCATGTGTTCCACTCCTTCTCCCCCAAAACTTTCAATCAACCAGATAACCTGAGCCGTCGTCCTGGTTGATTGAAGTTTCAAGGTCTTCATCACCTTCAGGGAGGTTCGCATTTGGCGCTATGTTGGACTGCTGTCGTATAATATTCCCTTGCCACTTCTTGATCTCCATTAATCTCCTTTACCCCCATCAGGTAACCTTCTTGAGTTTTGATGCAGGGTGGAAGGTATTGCTTTGACCTGGTGAATCCACGATCATCCCACGATGGCGTTATAAGGGACCCCTCTTTTGATTACCTAGAAGGATGCAACGTGGTCTGCTCCTGGTATGCGCATTGTAATATCTATTTTTCTAACATATTTTTTGCAAGAATTGTTGAAACCAGTCAATGTATAGAAGCTTGGACTTATTTTGTCTTCAATTCCCATTTCCCGTAGGGTATCCTACTTGATAAGGTTTAAGGCGCTGCAAGTGTCGACCAAGACGCGCTTGACATCCGTATCATCTATTTCAAGTGTTATGAATAGGACGTCATGGTGAGGAGTGTTGCAGCTGTTGCTATCCTCGTCACTGAACAAGATCATCTCATCTCAGGCGTGGCCTTCATAGGGCGCTACCTCGTTCTTACTTGGATCATTAAACAACATTGGGCCACCAACTATCACATTGATGGACCTCTTTTGTTCTGGCAGATCTAGAGGACCCAATGAGCTCCTATTTTTGGCGTACATCTTTTTTCCCTATCTGACAGTAGTTCCTTCAAGTATCCTTTATTGAGCAGACCCATCACTTCCAGAATCAGAGCGCTGCAACCAGCAGTCTCATGCCCATGATCTCTGTGAAAGTCACATTAGAGGTTTACATCTCTTTTTTTGGGCTCTGCCCTCATGTTTCTGGGCCAGCGTACTTGGGCATTTTTCTGATGGTCCTTTACAAATTCCAAAACGTTGACACGCAGCCCTAACTCCTCAAACTTGTCGGGTATTCTATCGATGCTGAGTGACCCCTTGTGGGGGAGCACTACTGCTTTTCTGATGTCCTCCTGCTTTTTCAAATGGTTTTGGAAAGTCATCCCTGTAATCTCTCCTGCTTCGATTTCCTCTATCTCCAGCTCGAGGTTCTTCGGTGTATTCCTATTTCTGACCCTAGCGATTAATGTCTTCGGTGATCAGGAGAATGCCACCGCTCAAGACCAAATATTGTTCAGGTTCTAACTGGAGTTTCTTGGTATACCTCTGGTGTAAGGCGTTCCATGTTATCACCGGGTGTTGAGTAAGACTCCACTGCAACTCTTTGGTGGCCAATGAACCCTTGGAGTTCAAACTCTTTCCAAAAGCTACCACAACAATATTGTGGGGAACTGGAGGGAGCTCCATGCGTTCCCTCTGAAATCCCTTCAAGTAGTCTTTCAGCAGCTCACTGTCGCATTGCCAGATCTCAAAGATATCTTCCATACGCTTTTCCCACTTGCGGGCTCAAAAATGCGCCTTCTTGAACAAATCATGCATCTGGGTGAATGACTCGATTGAACCCATTTGTAGTTGAGTGTACCGTGCGAGGGCGCCTTTAGTTAAGGTCGAGCCGAATCTCTTCACCAGAGCATATTGTGTTTCTTCTTCAGTAATCTCATTTCTTTTGATGACTGTATAATAAGCAGCAATATGCTCGTCTGGATCAATAGTTCCGTCGTACTTAAGGTTATCCAGTAGGCAGAATTACTTAGGTGTTTGCAGACCGGTGCAACACTTGCCTTATATGCATGCTTATAGAACTTCTGCTCATCTACAGTGGTAACCTGAGGTGGAGCACCCGGCACGTTACCGATCCGGTCGTGGATCCTTCAGGATATCCTGAATGACACGTGTTCGTTTAAGATCTTGATTGTTAAATAATATGGAGCTTCTAAGGATGGTCTCCATGTTAAGTCTTCGACTGGGAACAGATGCTGGTGATTCGTTCCAAGCTGCTTGTCCTCACGGGGACGCTGGCCTCTAAGATGATCCAGAAAACATCGCGCCTAACTTTTGGGCCATACTTTAGACCATGTTGGCCGAGTTTTTCTCTGCCCGTTCTGCCTGGGTCTTGAAGAGATCAATGAGAAAATCTTTGAGCCTGGAGTTCTCTCCACGTGGTTGATCGTCTTCACTGTCATTGCCTAAAGAGATCAGATCCTTGGCAGGATCTTTCGACTGTTCCTTAGGATCGCTGGGATCATTTATGAAATCATCTACTGCGTCAACAATGTTCTTTGCAACGTTTTCGTCGTCTCCTGACATGACTGCGCCTTTTTCCTTCATAAAATCGATAATTTCTTGGGTCCAACGGTGGGCGCCAAACTGTATATGCCTAAATTTTGTCGTTTAGGTAAAAACATTAAATTTGTTAGAGGGCCACAAGCAATACGGTAAATATGAAGGAAAATATAGAAAATAAACAGAGAAAGTAGTAATAGACAGAAAAGTAAAGAGTACTATTCCTTGAGAATAGTCAGATTCAGTGTGAATCGCTTGATATACAATACAATGTAAGGAGGGGTATTTATAGCTAAGATTTACCCAGTCCTAATTATGGCAAAATACAAAGACTAATAAGGCCATGGGCTGTATACTCAAGGCGGTGGTATATCCGAAACCCTAACTTGGAGACTATAAACCCTAAGGCGGTGGGATGTATACCTTGCATCCTATGCCCGTACTGGCTGAGCAGTCGTGGCTTAAAGAGTAGGCGTGTATCCTCTGCACCCGGTAGCTTGTAAGCTAAGTCGCCAGCTAGATTTGTATCTGCGTAATCATATATGGCGTATTTTTGCATTTCCCAGCCTTCCCAGCATTTTAAATTAATTTCCTAATTTTCCTATATTTTTGTTATTTTTTTATACCATTTTCATACCTATTTTATGTCTAATATACACTTGGTATACGGTATATATACACAAATACATATATATACACATTACACTTCACACCCCTACACATCAGCCTATTTTTGCCACCTTTGCGCCTATGTGGCTAAATCCTGGCCGTCCACGCAATGGATCCAACGCCCAGGATATAATTTTCCTATTTTAACTATACACCACCCTAAAATCGATCCCCATTTTCCCCACACTCCCTCAGCCGCGACTTTCTTTCTCTCTCTCTCATGGCGAAACCTAATGGCCACTGTCAAGGGTCGATTCCGGCCAACTCCACCGACAAAATTTAGGGAAAATGACATCGTCGTGCTCCCCTCATTATCTGCTGCAAAACCTTGGTGCTATTTGGTTGTTTCGACGGAGGTCAAAATTGACCTCTCATCGACGAGGGTTTCCTGTCACCGGAAAAGGTACATCGGTGGTCGATTTGCTAAAATTATGAATGACACCATCGTAGGAAAAGGGAAAACCCCTGTGCATAACCGGAGTTGGGTCAATTCGAACCCGATTCCAAACTTAAATAGGTAATCCTTCTTCCTTTTTGATGTTTTTTGGATTTATGTGAATTTATGCCTAAACTTGCCTAACATTTTATGTGTACCAACATGTTTATGTGATATTTTCCAATTAACCAGTTAAAATTCACGCAATTGTTATTCTTGTTAATTCACCAATTTCATTGAACACCCCCTTGAATCTTCCCATGTCTGATGGGTTATGTATTCATAACTTGTGCCGTATACCACCTCTACTACTCTGCAAAGTCGAAATCCATGACAATTTTGAATTAGTTAAGTTTGTTCTTGTTTGATATGTATTTTGCCTCCTATTCAGTCAAGATACGTAATTTCCATGACTAGATGTTTAAAATTAATGGGGCAATCTAATCTTGCATGATTAGGAAGATTTTTAATTATTTCAATTTGAATTCTTGATTGATGACTGTATTGGAAATTAGTTCTCTGGTTAATGTTATTTCAACTGAGACTTATCAAGTTGATTGACTGGTTTTCGAGCCTAAAATTAGCCTAAAACATGTTGCAAAATTGATTTGTGAACCTAGACTTTATTTGGGTTTAAGGGAGGGGATCCTAGTTTGTTTAGGATCTATTTTACCTTAATCTGTGGGGCTGATTAATCTATATATGGAAAGGGTGCTTGACTGATTTCCTTAACTTTGGGAAGCCATATTCTTTTGCCATTCTTGGCCTTCACCCGTTGGAACTCTAATTCCTGTCACTTCACCTATAGAAACTTTGCCCTAGACACAGTTTTAACATACTGAATGCTCTGCAATACTCTTCTCACACACAGAAACATCTAGCATCAACTTTACTCTTTTCTGATTGTCTTTCAATATCATTGGAAGACTCCTTGCTTTATTTGCTTTCTGGTTTGGCTGTCTGCAAGTGTTAAACATCACTCACAACTCTGTTTACTTGTTCCTGTATTACTGAAGGTATCTCCCTCTCTCTATTCTTGACTGTATGTTGCTTTTTGTTTAAAACTTGTCTTTCATCTTTGGCTAACTTTGTTTGAAACTGTTTATGTAATTCTCTTTTACACTCTGTGTATACTTGTTTGAGAGGCTGCATACTTGCCCCTATGAGCATAAATTGATTAATAGTAAAATACACTTGAGCTTTAAGTGTGGGGTGCTTGCGCACCAATGAGAAGTTGACGATAAGCTTGAATTGGCTTAGTTTCTAGCTACTTTATAGAGCTCGGAAGTACTTCATTGGCTAATTTCACATTGTTTGGATGTAGGTATTCTATTACAAAATGGCGATTGCAAAGCAAACATCCAAGAGTGGTGGAAGCGGGGACGGTGGCCAACCACCATGGAATCAACCCGAGGGCAAGGATAAAATGGAGCAACCCTCAAAGAAGAAACAAGATACACCAGCTTCGGATATGGCTATTCCCGCTCCTCAGGCAGCCACGGGCAAGAGGAAATCAACCATTGCTAAGGAAAAGCCCGTGGTGATCCATGAAGGTGGTGCTTCTAGACCACCGGCCAAGAAAAGGAGAGCAGTTCAGGGCAAAGGAAAGAAACCAATGGAGCAGGATGATGAGGATGACGAGCAGGTTGATGATGATGATGAGTATGGGTACACTCCTATTCCAGTGCCTGCGGACATTCCATCGACCAGTAGCCCGATTGACAGGGCATTGTGGGAGGACACATTTGAGAGTGAGAGTGCATACTTGGCATATTAGTGGATCATTAAAAAGCAGATTATGCAAGAAAGACCACTGAACTATCATGCTTGCCCAGCTATTTTGGAGGTTGTGAAAGATAGGAAGTGGGACAGATTTATGCAGCGTCCCAAGTGCAAGGGCAATGTTACTGCTGTTTTAGAATTATATGCGAACTGGGAGAATCCGAGGAGCAACATAGTGCGGGTTAGAGAGGTTGATGTTGATATTTCTGCCAGAGCCATTAATGCACATTACAGGGTGACTGAAGTGGCCATGGATGAGTACAAGAAGATGCTAGCAGAGCTAGATTTTGAGGATGTCATTGAGGTATTGTGTGACCCACCAGCTGTTATGGATGATCGTGAATCTTCGAAGCCTGTGTGGTTGCACAACACGCAGAGAAAATATGCCATTTTGCCTAAGAGGTTTATGTCTAGGGAGAGTCGATCTTGGCTAAATTGGGTGTCTAACAGAATCATGCAGACTGACCATCAGACAAATGTCCTTTGGGAGTGGGTGCTTCTTATTTATGCTCTGATGAATGGGATAGCGCTGAACTTGGGAGAAATTATGTACGAGCAGATGATGCGGACTCGTAAGGAGAAGACATTGAAGCTGTATTTTGTGCACACTCTGACAGCTTTGATGAGGAAGCACGGGGTCCCTTTCTATACGGATGATGATCTTTTAGAGGTGCCCATTGCCCATGACATTACTTCAGTGCATGACCCGGTCGCGGCCAAAGCAGATAAGAGAACTACATCAGAGCGACTAGTGGGCTTTGAAGCCGAGTTAGCTAACCTGAGAGAGGCGCAGCAGGCAGAGCTGGCCCAGCTGAGACAGGAGCAGGCAGCTCGTGACACCCTGATGCAGTGCACACTGGCAGAGATCCTTGCCGCTATTCAGAGTCCCAGAGTGACGCGCTCTATTGGCGTCCAGATTGATGCAGGGTCCAGTCATGAGGTTGTGGATTTGAGTGCTACTGATGGCAATGCTGCAGAGCCAGCTCCGGCCACTGCCACTACTATGGAGGGGTCGCTGATCGATGCGATGGACACAACTGGCACTACATTATTAGATCCCTCCACTGCTCAGACCGCGGATTCAGACCAGTCTGCAGCACCTCCAGACTCTGCGCTTTGAGGGAGCTTTCTTGATACCCACTCTTGTTATTATTTTTGTATTTTTGCAGTGGGGACCATGCACTATTTTAAGTGTGGGGTGGGGTATCATGATTTGTACTTGTATATTTTTACTGCATTTAATTTTTTTAGATTAGTGGCATAATCCTTGGGTTTTCTTCAAGCCACGGTTCTTTCCCGAGGGTGCCTTTTGTTTTGAACCGGGTGTTTTTAGATAAAAATGAAAAAAATTGATATTTAAAATACAAAAAAATTAGGAAATAGTAGTAGCTAAGTGGTAAGGACTTGTGCCTTCTCTGTGAATTGTTTGATACTGTCATATTTAGTCCTTTACATGCGAGTTGAACTTCCCTAAAAAAAATTTGTGTGAGTTATATATTGGATTGATAGTCAGTCTTGTTAGTGACTCTTCGGCTCAGGTTTTTGACTCTGAGTGCTGACCGAATAGCATGACTTGTCTCGCTTGTTTTTGTTAGGTGTTGGAACTGTTCCGCCCTGAGTAGTTCATGTGCCAAGAGTGGTGAGGTGCTTTTTTTTATTCTCGTGCTGTATTATTGGTCTAGAACTTGTCCCGCGTGCGTTCAAAGCGAAATCCTAGGTTTGCTCTAGTCGGGAGATGATACAGGCTTTCTTTGATAAACCCTTCTTTTGCAACCTACCAGTTCATATATATCCCTTGTAGCCCTTTTTGAGCCTAGTAGCCTTTTTGTTGACACCCACATTACAAGCCTATTCCCTTTGTTCTTAATTATCCTGTTTTTGAACCCGTACTCCTTAGAGCACTTTAATTGAAAATATTTTTCTTAGTGGAGTTGTGGTTGGTGGAAATTGATAGCTTTTGAGTGGAGTTAATGAGAAAAATTATGATGGTATTTTGAGGAAAAGCACATTGGCAAGGTTGAGGAAAAATTTACAAATGTTGAAAAAAGTGAAAAATAAAATTAAAAAAAAAAAAGCAAAAGAGAAAAAAAATGTTCTCAATCCTTGCTAGTGGTGTGCATATTGATAAAAAAAAATACTTAAAGGGAGGGATGTTTTTGTGAAGAGTTGAGCTATAAAAAGTGGAAGTGATGTATTAAAGTGCTTAGGGAGGTAGTCACTATTTTATCCATATTTATCCTACTCATCCTTTAGCCTACATTACAACCCTTAAAGTCCTAGTTAATCATGAATAGGAGCGAGCCTATATTAGTGGAGTCCTTCACCACGGGCAAGTCTATGGTACCATTGTGTGGCACTTGAGATTCTTTTTGAGTGTGAGAGAATTCTTCCTATCTTGAAAGTCCCTTATAATTCAGTTGATATATTTTTGTGTGATTGGGATTAGACTTTGATTGGTGAGGGCACATGGATTATGAGAGGTTGGAGCTTTTATTAGGCCCTAATCTTGAGCGAGTGGGCATGTCGTGAGTAAGTTGGTGTGAAGAGTCATTTCTTGAGGCTTGGTTGTTGCTACTTGACTGCTTTGATATTCCTTATTTTCTAAATGTGTGGTGTGCAAATATGGGGAGTTGTGTGCTTGTATGTCTAGTGGCTAATTGTTGGTATTAACAAAGAGTTGGGTAGTTGAGATCTATTGAGTATAAGTGTGTTGGGTTTGTTTGTTCGGGGACGAGTAAAATTTAAGTGTGGGGTGTAGATGTTGGGCGTATATCTTATGTCTCTGCATTGATTTCTTATAGCTTTTGAGTTATTTTCAGTGTATTATGTGCCCAACAGTGTGTGATTTATAGTAAAATGCTAACTTGAGGAGTTTGGATGTTTTAGGAGCGAATTGAAGGAAATTGGAGCTTGATTTATACAACAAGGAAGAAGCGATGGGTACAACCACGGATGCTTGGCATGCTAGGCTGTATGGTCCTGGAAGAGTGCAAATATTGAAGAAATTGAGAAAAGTAGCGCATACAGCCACGGATGCTTGACATGCTCCGGTGTATGCGATGGTAAATAGTCCCAGAGCAGCCAGGACTAGCTAAAAACGTGGGCCACTAGCATATTTCTGATTGATTAAACCCTTGTAACATTTTTTCTCTGGTTTGTTACGTACTTTTTGGAAGCAAGAACCAGAGTAGAGGCTAGAGAACCAAGATTCATCAACTAAAGGTTAAATACTCTTTCTTCCGGCACTTATAAGTACGAATATATTTTTTTGGCTCAGAAAAGAACAATTCAGAGGGACGTCAGGCAGGAAAAGAAGTTATTCAGTAGCTATTCCGGCCCAGAACTTGAGGTAAGTGATTATATCCATTTCTTTGATGGCCTTTGCCCTTATGGATATTCTATTCACGTCTTGTTTACATGAATAGCTGTCGCCAGGACGTACTAACTATGTCTCAGCCTGGGAACTCATTTATATGTTATGCTTTCTAGTTACAGGCTGTTATGTCTATACTGAGTGCAGGAGTATTCTACCTCAGCTTTATATTATATCGAGTACAGGAGTATTCCGCCCCAGGAGTAGGAGTATTTCGCTCCACATGGTTATCAAATTGTATTCCCCTCGAATGCACGAGTATTCCGCTTCGAGACGGGATTACGAGCACATGTGACCCTATTGCATCATATTTCATTTCACTTCATACTATTATGTGTTGACTTGCCATACATGACTGTTCCTCTGATTATCTGTGCATTGCTTATTTGTTGGTTGTTGTTTAGTTTTATTTCCTGGATAGCTTACTTATCCTTCGGGTTAGTTAGCTATTTCTCGCTTTTTGGGTCCTTATGACTCACTCCTTCTTTGTTTCTTGTTGTGTATTTTCGTTTTGATAGATTCTGCTCTATGACCTAGCTAGCTGCGTCTTGATTGAGGAGTACTACATTCTCAACTATCCACAAGTAGCCAGCTTGTTCATGGAGGCCACCAGCTATAGATATTCTAGTTTATCTTATTTTTTCTCCCCTAGGGAGATATGTATATCTTTTGGACTTCTTACATGTCGAATCTGGAATCCTCTAGACTTGTGTATTTTGGGTAGTTAGCTGTACTATTCAGACAACTTGTATATATGTCTATCCTTAGAAGTTATCTTGTGTTGCTAAGGTTAGGTTTATTTTTTTTTTCAAAGTAATTTTGTGCCATTTATATCGATTCATTCAGCAAAGCTCGCTCGATAGGTCTAGGAGATGTAGTCAGGTACCCACACGGTCTAGTCGAGCATTCGGGTCGTGTCAGCTACCCAGGCCAACTGAATGTCAGTATGTAATTGTTGATGTAATACAAACTTCAGTGCTGTATGATCTGTTTTAACTAAAAAGTGCCTCCCCAATTGATATTATGGCCATCTGGTCACAACATAGACCAAGGCTAACAGCTGCTTCTCATATACTGAGTATGAAAGATGCCTAGGTGCAAGAGCCTTACTGATATAAGCTATAGGGTTCCCTTCTTGACACAGAAACACCTATCCCTATTGACTAGCATCAGTCTCGACTATGAACTTCTTGAAGTAGTCAGGAAATGCCAATACTGGAATAGATATTAAGGCTTTTTTTAACTGTTCAAAGGCTGAAGTAGCTGCTTTTGACCAGTTAAAGTTGTCCTTCTATAGTAGCTCAGTCAATGGCTTACAAATTGTGCCATACATTTTCACAAACCTCATATAGTATCATATGAGCTCCAAGAATCCTCTTAGGTTCATAAATGCAGTAGGTATTGGCCAGTTTTTCACAATACTGATCTTGTTAAGGATAAGTAGATTCACCCTCAGCCGATATGAAATGACTAGGGTATTCAATATCTCTGACTCCAAAGAAGCACTTTGACTCCTTTGCATAGCTGTAAGGTTAGCATCAACTCAAAGACCATCTTCAAGTGTGTTAAATGATATGATAAGCTTTTGCAATACATGAGGATATCATCAAAAAAATACCAGAATAAACTTTCCTCAAATGCTGCTTAAACACATGATTCGTCAACCTTTGAAGTATGGATGGAGCATTGGTAAGGATAAATGGTAACACTAAGGACTCATAGTGCCCACAATCTATTTTAAATGCAGTCTTATGAACATCTTCGTCAGCCATCCTAAGCAGGTGGTATCCATCTTTTATGTCAATTTTTGAAAAGATCACTGCTCATTATAATTCATCCTATAAGTCTTCAACAATGGGAATAGGAAATTTGTCTTTAATATTATGCTTATTCTACTCTCTATAATCAATATAGAGTCTCCAAGTCCCATCTTTCTTTCCTATCAAAATCACATGTAATTCATATGGGCTGCTATTGTTGTGCATAATGCCTTGTTGCATTATTTCATCTACCAATTTCTCTATGATATCTTTCTTCATAGTAGGGTATCATTATGGTCTTTTACTGATAGGTTGACTATCATTTTGGAGAGGTATCTTATAATGAAAAATTCCTCTATGAGGTGGTGATGCATCATGTATAGCAAACACACTAGCATATTTTTCCAATACTTCAAAAATATGAGCATTCACTTCTTTTTCCTTCTCCATTTTCTATGCATATAGGTAGGACGGAAGAGTTATGCACTCACTAAGTTGTAGCTGAAGTAAGAACAAATATTAATTGGAGTTAAGAGATTAGGCAAGCCTTTAGCTGTTGCTAATTTCATAGAGTAATGGAACTCCATTGTCAGGTTACTGAAGTTTAGCTTGATGTCCCCTAATATAAGTAGCCATTAAACACCCAGAATCATATCACAAGATCCAGGGGAATGATCAACATATCAACGCTAGACATTATGCCATGTGGAATCCAATTGAATACCTTGCAGTCTTCAAATATTTGTATCATACTTCCATCAGCTACACTAACTGGCTAGTTGGTAATAGCAGAGGTTAGAAAACCTAGTATCTTGGCAGTTTCAACAGCTAGGAAATTATAGGCACGACCAGTGTCAATTAAGATATTTAATGGCCTTTTCTCATGATACCCAGTCATCTTCAAGATCTGATAACTTTTGGCCCCATTAAGTGCTTGCAATGAAGTAGCAGGACCTTCTTCTACTTCTGCATTTATTGTATAATCCTCAACAACTTTTTCACTGTACTCTTCCTCCACTCCTTCATCTTTAACTTCCAACACATAAAGCTACTTAGATTTATTGCATTTTTGTCCTTGTACGTACTTCTCATCACAGACAAAACACAATTCCTTGGCTCTCTTTTCATTCATTTCAGCACCAGTAAGAATTATTCTAGGTCCGTTGTTGGCCATATTGTTACCAAATCTTGTAGCAACTATAGGCTTTCCCTTATTCACCTGGAATTGACTATTTTTTGGTATTTATTCTTATTAAAGAAGGAACACTCTTGTAATCTTTCCAACTTATATGCTTCTTGCAAATCTTTAGGTTTAAGGGTCTTAACATCTAACTTGAACTTAGGCTTTAAATCATCAATGAAATAACTAATGGCATCAGAAGTAGAAAGATTTACTCTAGTTAGTACCTTGTCAAAGGCTGCTTGATCTAATTAATATTTCTTGTTTGCCTCAGCTTTATCAAGTCAGTCGTAGCATCATCATAACCATGCCCAAATCTCTTGTACAAGGCCAGTACATATTCCTCCCAAGAAGGAAGAATCTGGTGTCTCCTTCCCTATTAAGGCTTGGTGCTATTGAATTGCTTCCCTCTCCAGATGGATTGTAGAAATCTTGTCCTTTTGTTCATTTGAAACATCATCTATTGAAAATAATCGATCCACCTTATACAACCAAGTCTTGAGGTCTAACCCATTGAATTCTGGAAATGCAGAATACATATACAGACATTACAAATTGGCACCAACTGTCAGTTAGAAGTCCTAATTTTCCAAATGACTTTCCTAACACCTCATGTGGACATAAGTGTGTGTTGTGCACACTAGTATCCGCCTGACCTTATGCGTGACTCTCACTCGCTATGACATGGCAATATAACAAATCAGAAGGTGATACATGGATTTCTTTTTCAAAAATTAACCTATAAATATCTTTTAATAAAAAAGAGAAATACAAAAGAATGAAATAAATACCAAACACTAAATTTATGTCTAAAATGAAAAAAAATAGACCAACTTTCTCCTCCCACTCACATAATCATACTCTTCCCTGCCACCATTTCCCTCCCGCAACCCCCACACGCATACTTTCTCTTCTTTTTACATAACAATACCAGAGAAACACTTTCCCATTCCCCTTCTTCTCTCCCCTCCATGGCCTTCGTGTTTCTCCCACCCATGTCCTTCGCCTGTCTTCCCTCCTCGAATTCTCAGGTGATGGTGATGGGCTTGCTGGCGGTGAGGTAAAGCATTAGTCGGATTCTCTTGTCACCAACGAGTATAATAATCTGTTGCTTCATGAATAATAGCCTTTTTTCCTACATATGCTTCGAAATTGAAGTGCTCCTTTTGAATCTCCTTTTCTTTAACTCTTTCATCTTCTTTGGTAATAATAGATACTTTACACATAGAAGAAATGATGATTTTTTTAAAGAATTTTTTTTATTTATAATGAATCGATTTGTAAGGTTTATTGTATAGTTTGATTGAAAATTACTGAACGAGTTTGCACCTATGAATCAACAAAATTTATAGATCTCATTTTTTTCGCTAGATTTGAGTATCAATGTTAGTTTTATTAAGTACAATATGTATAAAAAAGATTAAATGGTGTGTCTTGAATCAGCGCTGTTCGAAGAGGTAATGGTACCGGTAATAATGGTTACTTATTTTATAAGATGGCTTGAGGAAGCATTGAATGGTGGGCCCACTACATATAATTAATTAAAAAATAAGAAAAAAGAAAAATTGGCTCATTACTCTTTTACACATGAACGTGAAATACACCATACTTTTTATGTCATCATAATGTGTCCATGAGACACACTTATGCCCACATTAGGTGCCTGAAAGTCATTTGAAAAGTTGGGGTGTCTAACTGGAAGTTGGTGCCAACTTGAAGTGTCTGTATATGTATTTTGCCTTCCGAAAAATCCAATTTGGACAATCGAGTGAAAGAACTTGCTTGGTTGTTTGTTCTTTATTGAGGTAGTGATCTAATTCCACAGTAGAAGAGGTTGACGATGAAGAATTTGAATCACAATACTCCTCAAACTGATATTCATCTTCTCCATTAAATCCATGATCATTTTCTGAAACGACCTTAGCTAGTCTTTTTGAGAGTTAGAATTTCACTTGGCGTGCCAACAGTCTTAAAATCTCATAAGACCCATTAAGACCTGTCTGTAGAATTTGAGCTGATTCGGAGCTCGTTTGGTATGATTTTTGAGAAGGTTTCCGTTTCAGTTGTCGGTAAAGCTTAAAAGTGATTTTTGAGCTTGATTTGAGCAAATGAGCTCCGATTCGAAATCGAAAAGTTTTGTTAGGTTCGTATAGTCATTTTTGACCTGAGGAAACTTTTGAAAGTGAACTTCGAGGTCATTTAGAAAATTTTACAAAAATCCCGAAAGTTAAGAAGTCGACCTATTTCTGTGGGAGTCATATCTTGAGTTTTGAAGATCCTATTCGAGTTCCGTCTTTGCAAGCATGTCACACAAGTATTGTATGAATTAGTTACCAAATTTTGGGTCATTTAGAGCCTTTTTAGGTTCCTGTTTGGACCCAAATTGCATACCTGCAGCTGCTGGGGCAAAAATCTGCACTATAAGGAGCTACACAGGTAGGTTCATGGGTTATATTGCGGTGAAGTTTTCTCCTGAACTACTGAGAGTCATGTGGAGATCTTTATATGAAATTAAAGCCCCATTTGTCTACTTTCTAATACCATAAACCGTTCATCAATACGACATCTAAGTATTGAGATACAAGGGTCTGAAGTCGGACAACTCATGCTGCCAAGCAGGCAGCTTACCCACCTGCTTGGAGATTGAGGTGGTGGAACTTCCTAGTAGATCTATTAATCGTTTCAGCTTTAATTTTTAATTCTTCTCTAATTCAAAATAGTACCAAATATCCTCTAAGTGTACCCCTCCTAATTAGTTCAATATCTATGAGGTTATACCGTGAATTGACCCTCGAAAAGTGCGTAAAGGTCGGATGATTCATATCTCTCATCTTGTTGTTGAATTTGAGGGTTCTTCAAGGTGAAGTAAGCTTGAATTTGGATTTTTCTTGATGTTTTGAGTTAATATATTCCATCTCTTTTATGTATCTAAGCTTATAGGAGTTATGATTGAAAACCCTGTAAGATAAAGATCGAAAATTGTAATTTTGTTGAATTGATTATGAATCTCCTTATGCTATTATAGATTAAGTTGAGTTGTTTGAAGAGTTGCTTGGAAGGTATTTAAGTACTCAACAGGGTTAAGGTAAGTAGTTTATTCCATTCCTTTGACAGCCTTGTGGAACTTCTACCCACGTGTTCTTGCGTGTATAGCTGCCGTTAGGCGTACTTACTACGCCATGACTTTTTTATTTATTGATTGTGTTGTTTTAGATGTAGTATCTACTTAATTACCAAGGTATATTGAGGTTATCGTAAACATCAATTTTTTAGCCTAAGGCTTGATTATGTAGAGGATAGAAGTTCTGATGCGATTATGGAAATGAAACTTGTAAAAATGATGAGTATTCGATTAAGTTCTGAATCTTTGTAGGATTGTAGAACGTGTTTACTACGCCAAGGCTCGGACAACATTGCATTGCAGCCTATATTTCATGATTTAGCTTGTTACATATTGGGAGTAGCAGTATTCCTCTCAAGAGTGCAGGAGTATTCCACTCAGATTGTATATTATACCGCCGGATTCGATGAGTGTCCCGAGCCGGAGAAGGATAATGTTGAGTTATATATCTCACGGTGTTGATGAGAGTTCCTCATCGGTGAGGGTTATCAGTCATTTGGGCACATGTGACCCCATTGCATCATAATGCATTCATCTCATCTTCGTTTGAAAAATTATTGTAACATTATGTGACTGATTGATCTATGTTCTGTGCTTGTAATATATGTTTCTGGTTGTTATCTGCTTCTCTCTTCTCCCTGGCTAGTTTATCTGTTCTTTATGGTGGCTAGCCAGCCCCATTTACTGAGTCCTTTAGACTCACTCTTTTGTTGTTCCTTGTCTATTTATTTCGTTTCGGCAGGTTTTGCTCTAGGACCAACTTCGAGTCGTGATTGAGGAGCGAAGGCGTGTTCAGCTGTCAGGGCGAGCCAACTTTTGTCTGTGATGGCCACCAACTCTAGTTCTGTCATATTATCCATATTTTACTCCATTCGAGAGATGTATATATTCATTTTACTCTTAGATATCTGATCTGGATAGCTCTAAACTTAGTATATCGGGTTGTATTATGTAGTTCTTTCTATACAACTTAGATTTGTATATAAGTATGTTTATATTTTCTAAGCCTTGTCTCTTTTCATTGTATTTTTTTTTGTGTTCAATTTGTTTTTTCGACTAAAAAGGATTCGCCCGACGGGTCTAGGGGAGGTTGTCGGGTGCCTGCACGACCTAGCCAGAATCTGGGTCATGTCATTTTCTTATAATGCAACTCTAAATCTTCATGCCTTTTACAAAACTTTGTGAACATTGCATCGATGGGTTCCTTAGACTCCTTAACCTCCACAGTTAGTATCAATCAGCATGGTGGATGGATTAGCCAATAATCAAATAGCTCTGATACAACTAATGTAGAATAACACACAAAACTGGAAATGGCTAGAACGGGTTCCTTCAAGAGCAAGCTCGAGGAAGGGGGAAATGGTGTCTAAGGTTTCAACCGAGAAAATCACCAAGAATTATAATTAAAATTGTATATATTATTGAGTTGAATGATCCATATTGAGTATATTACATCTGATTTATGGCTAAATGGCTTGCCAAAAGCTTAACTATTTTTCCCACCAATTTTTCATTCCAACAACCTAACTAACTTCCAACTAATTTTTAACTTACTAATTCTACTAATTTCAACTATGCATATTGAGTAGTAACAATTAAAATGCATCACATGATTTGTAGTAAAATAAATGTTATGAATTAGAAGTAAATTTATTTTAGAAATAGAAAACTAAAAATATAGATGCGAGGACTAGAAGTTTTATTCTGATGGTTAACCTTAAAACTCCCTAAGCTTTCACTACATTATGTTAGTTCTTTCCTTAATCAGTAAGCAAATTTAGGTGCGTGTCAAATAAATCTCTAGATAATTTATTTTATTTGTTTCTGTGAAGCATCTTACTTCAAATTTAATTTTCTTGTTGGAAAATCGACCACATAAGCTACGTGGCGCGTCACCTGAAGGTAAAGAAAAGGTAAATTAAAGTGACATGACAAGAGATTGAGAGAACAACCGAAGGCAGAAGATTACCTAAGGCATTATAGAACTGGCCCGGACACAGAACCCTAGTTCAATATGAAGACTGCTATTGGTCGCAGACTCAAGTAAATATTGGATCCCTTACCCAAGGACTAAAAGAAAACAATTCTATCAGTACTTCAGTATGAGAAATATTATTGGTCCAACACTGATACCCACATCTACAATTCCTAAAGGTGACAAAACTTTATCCAAGAGGGGGTACATGTCCGAATGTGTATAGGGAACTTCTAGGATTAGAAAGTAGTATAAATATTTCTTGTACCAATATTAGTAACATTCGTATCTCATTGATTACTTACTACTGTGAAAAGTCAATTTTGTAAAGAATATCGAGCTTCTCTTGGATCTTCACTCAATAAGATTATCTTTACTCTTTACTTTGATTGTTCATTATTTGCTTGTGTCGTATGATTTAACTTACGACTACAACTTGATTTCACGACCATAGCCTTAATCCTAGATCCAAACGGTTATTTAACAAATAGACTTGATATAGCAACTTGATTTTGACCCACATAAATATAAAATTAATTATTGTTGTCTAAATTCACTTTTAGCACATACAATTTGGTGCCCACTGTGGGACCTTATAAGATTTTTGTTCCAAAATCTATTTGTGTTTCTCTTATGTTTCAAAAAGCTTAAACCCTTTTTGTGTTTTCTTGTGTTTTTGCTGTAGCAGATCTGACTGAAGAACCTCTAATACTGAACAAAGTGGTGGTTGAAACTACTCCAGATTTGGAAGCTGGAAAAATGCACCCACGCGCTCTACCTGCACCTCGGAGTTTTTCTCCCACCAGGAAAGACAAAGCTGTGGCTCAGGATATGTGAGATGCATGGCAAAAGACTTTACAAGTGTTCATGGTTCAACACAACCTGTGGATAAAGAGGCCAACACAGCCCTCAAAACACTTACTTGCAATAAAGATGAAGAGCATATAGAACCCCAAGGGTGAAATGAGTCATGGGGAGTCCTTTAGTCCCTGGGAACTCTGATACAGGGTACTTGGCCCTATATTAGGAGGATACGGAGTTGGAGCTACCAGACTGGGGGAAAGATCTCACTATCAAACACAATCTTGGAGTCAATCTCACAGCGGTTAAAGGAACACGACGATCACATATATTGAATTCTGGGGGCTCTACAAGTCTTGAAAGTCATAGACATTAAAAAATATTCTCAACTACCTTACAAGTCAAGTGCAGTACCAAAGCCAATTTTGAAGAAATTCAAGATCTCGGACCTTATGAAATGTGATGGTAACACTGATCCTCATAATCATGTTACTGCATATGTGACCAATATTAAAGAAATGATTTCACCAAGGATGAAATTGATCCGTGCTAGCAAAGAAGTTTTCGGTGACGGTGAATAAAAGTGCCCTCACTTGGTACTCTCATTTACCTCCGAACTGAATTGGCTCTTTCTTGAGTTGGTCGAAGCCTTTGTAAAGTCACATATGGAAGCTCAAATAGAGAGAATCAAAAATATATTCGATGCCAAGAAGAGAGGGGATTTGTCACTCAAGTAATTTATAGACAGGTTCTAAAGAGAAATAATGTCATTCCCTAAGGTCAACAATAACTGCGCAACATTATCTTTGACGAATGAAAAGGCATCAGAAGCAACCCAGAGGTAGAAAGAGAACCTCTGTCAGTTCCGACCATATACAAGGGATGATGTGCACAACATGTACAGCTCAGAGATTCATTTGGAATAAAGGACAACTAGCCGGGACCATAAGTACAATGATAGGGTCGACTATGCAAGGTGCATATGCTAAGAGCATAGAAGTGTATAGGGCAAAACCAAATCATAGGAATGCTCTCTATAGTAATTGGACTGCTGATGCCGGGCAACCCGTCACTAGACCCTTTACTCGGAGTCAAGCCAAGAAGGTTCAAGAGGTGCATTTATACTTGGAGAGGAAGGGCCTTGAATATGGAAGCGAAGGGAAGCCATTCCGGGTGATCAAAGCACAAGAGGGGCAGCCCAGTGGATCAGGCGCCCCGCCTGAGCTTTAGGCGCCCCGCCCAGAGACCAAAGGCCCCAGGCACTCCGCCCACCCAGGGGGCGCCCCGCCCAGACGACCTCACTGCACCAATTGGGCAGGCGGTCCGCCCCAAATACGGGCGCTCCGCCCCAGATGCTGAAGGACGGGATTTTAAGTGTGGTTTGTCTATTTTGACCCTACGTGGTCTTTCTATCTTAAAGCCTAAGTGTGGGCACTTTAGACCTTTTACTTAGTGCCTAAAAACCTCTATAAATAGCTAGATAGCTTATTTTATTCCTTAGCTTATTTTGAATGATTAAAGACCTTGTTAAAGAGTTGAACTCTTTGTTGAATGAAAACCTTTGATGGGACTTGTTCTTCCTCTAGCGGATCTAGATGAATTCTAATCCCCCCGACCATTCTACTTGCGTGCTCACGTTAGCTCGAGGGTAGTTGCCTAGTGTAGGTGTTCTTGACATTCTCTCGGGGTGTAACGGAACGAGTTCTCCATTTCTACTTGAGATTATCGATCGAGTTACGTCTCGCTCTTTATCTTGTTTGTTATCCGCGTTTCCCTACATCATTTTGTATCAGAGTAAGGCTCAGGTTTTGTTCTTACAAACCCCCGACCCTTGATTCTTCGTGCCTACGTTAGTTTCTTTAGTTTTCTTGTTGTTGAAGTTATTGGTAGAAGAAAATACAAAAAAAAAAAAAAATAGAAAAGTGAAAAATACAAAAATTGTCCTAACTTTTTGGTGTGATCGATTCTTACTATGGGTATTATAGATTATTGATCTTTATTGAAACCCCGTCGATTTGGTACCAAAAACACGTGGTTTGGATTGGAATCACGAGATTTGAAAATTGGAAAACCCTAAAATTGTTAAACCCTTGTTCTTGATGATTTTGGATCGATTCATGGGTTTATTGATTGTTGATCGTTGATTTGATTATCGGGGTTTGATCTATTTTGAAAAACAAACACTTTGAAACAAATTTCGTGTGATTTGGAGTTTGGTAACGTCAATTTTGAAGAATCGAAACCCACCTTTGACCCCTCTTGAAAACTTGTTGAAACTCCAACTTGAAACTTGAATCATGATTGTGCCTTGTTTGATGCTTGTTTGGGTGTGAAAATCAATGGGGTTTGGAGGTTGTATCAATATTCAACTTTGGGTACTTCGAATTTGTGCAAAACACGTTGGAATCAACCCAAAAATTGGATTAAAATCGAAGAACACGGAGTTGAAAACCCAGGGAATCGACGCCCAGGCGCTCCGCCTGACCACCTTCACTGCACCTTTTGCCAGGCGCTCCGCCCCAATACTCTGGGTGCTCCGCCTGCCTGCTTGAAACGACCTCGGTCAGTCGTTTCGGAAGTTAGGACTCCGATTGGCGTGCCGATAGTTTTAAAATATTCGTAATATCCATTAGGACCTGTCAGTAAAATTTGAGCTAAATCAGACCTCGTTTGATAGGCATCGGAAGAAGGTTTCAGTTTTTATTGGCGATAAATATTAAAAAGAGATTTTTGAGCTCGGTTTTGGGCGAACGAACTCCGATTCGAAATCCGAAAGCGCCGTTAGGTTCGTATAATTATTTTTGACTCTTGTGAACTTTCAAAAGTGAATTTCGATGTGGTTCGGCTAGTTTCCGCTAAAATGCCGAAAGTTAAATAATTTGACTTTTTCTATTTAAATTCGCATCTTGAGTTTCGGGAGTCCAATTTGAGATCCGCCTTCGCGAGTATGTTACATATACTTTGTATAACTTGTATGCAAAAGTTGGGATCATTTCGAATATCGTAGGGCACCGTTTTAATTTTCGTTAAGAAAAGAAAAATAAAAAAAAAGAAAAAAAAAAGGAAATGAAGTTAGGCGGTTGTCCTTAGCTTATATGCTAAGGACTTGTAAAACACAAAACCGAGAGAGGTAAGTGTTTATATCCATTTCTTTGGAGGCACCTGGCCTCGTGGATTTTCTACCACGTGTTTCCTTACGTGTGTAGCTGCCGATAGGCTTACTCATTACGCCTTAGCTTTGAATTTACATTGTATATTATATGTTATGCCCTGTAGTTGGTATTGCATTGAACATATGAGCATTGCACTCTGGTTTTGAGCATTGCATATACTTCCCGGTTGGCGATGAGAGTCCCGCACCGGCGAAGGGTCATTATTGCATATACTTCCCGGTTGGCGATGAGAGTCCCGCACCGGCGAAGGGTCATTATTGCATATGTCATTATTGCATACACTTCCCGGTTGGCGATGAGAGTCCCGCACCGGCGAAGGGTCATTATTGCATATACTTCCCGGTTGGCGATGAGAGTCCCGCACCGGCGACGGGTCATTATTGCATATACTTCCCGGTTGGCGATGAGAGTCCCGCACCGGCGAAGGGTCATTATTGCATATACTTCCCGGTTGGCGATGAGAGTCTTGCACCGGTGAAGGGTCATCATTACATATACTTCCCGGTAATCGATGAGAGTCCCGAGCCGATGAAGGGTCATTATTGCATATATCTCCTGGTAGACGATGAGAGTGCCGCGCCGGAGATAGGTATCAGAAATATGTGACTGCATTGCATCATACCGCATTCATCCCATCGCATTGCACCGCATACTGACTATTGTGTGCATTGTGTTGTGTTTTATATATGCGGTATGTATACCATGTTGTGAACGTATCTCAGTTTGCCTATATATTTCTGGCTCGTATCCCGGGTTGCACGTCGCGACAATATAAAAACATGGATCGGATCGGGTTGCACGCCACAATGGTATAAATATATGGATATGGTTGCACGCCGCGACAGGATGAATATATGGATCGGGTTGCACGCCGCAACAGGATGTATTTCTGATTGTTGATTGTTCGGGATACCTATATGGTTTGGTTATCTTACGTTCCTGGTTGTTGATGAGTTTGTCATTCCATACGTGTTTCTAGTTGTTATCTGGCTCTGCCTTTTTATAATTTAAATAAGAGGAATTTTGTTTATCTGTTTCTTTTCTCCCTGGCTAGCTATCCTACTCTTTGAGGTGGCTAGTCTGCCCCACTTATTGAGTCCTTTTGACTCACCCTTGTTTGTTGTTTGTTTCTTGTCTATCTATTTCGTTTCGGCAGGTTCGCTCCAGGATTGAGTTCGCCATGTTGTGAAGGAGCGAAGACGACTTCAGCTGTCAGGGTGAGCCAGCTTTTATTCCGGATGGCCACCAGTTTATTATTAATTATTTCAGCTTCATTTTGCTCTCTTCAAGAGGTACTTGTCTTCTTTTGTACTCTTAGATGTCTAGTCTGGATAGCCCTAAACCTAGTATGTTGGGTAGTCAGCTGTAATTCTTTTGTACAGCTTAGAGGTATCAGTATGTCAGTATTTTTTTTTTGTCTTGTTCTTATTTATGAATTGAATTATATTTATTTTTCTGATTTAATTGGTAAGGGTTCGCCCGACGGGTCTAGGGGAGGATGTCGGGTGCCCGCACGGCCTAGCCGGATTCCGGGTCGTGTCACTGCTGGAGGGTGAGATTTGGGTAGCTTCTTCTAGGTTTTCTTGTTTCCTTGTTTGCCTAACCTCTAATTAGTGTTTATCCAAGTAATCTTCCTACTTGATCTACACTAGTTCATTAAGCTTTTAGGTGATTCGTGCCATAGTTTGAGAATAGAATTCAAAGAAGACTCGTAACCTCTTTTGATTCAAGTCCTCACGTTAAAGTGCCTAGCGTTCATTAAGTCCCATTAACTCCACTCACCCCGGAGTGTGCTTGACTCGTGAATAGTTTGGTTGAGTTGAGGGATTGTTAGTCATCTATATGAAGCTTTGGAACCACAAGTCGAGTGAAATATCCACCACCACTGAACGAGTGAACCGAGTGAACACAAGTGAGGGAGTGGGTGAGGTGATTTCACTAACTCTTGTCTTTCTCTTTGTAGGTGTGATGGCCAACGAAAGTCAAGATTTTATAAAGGATGCCTTGGCTAACCTTCTTGCCAAGATGGATATCATGAACCAAAGGATTGAGTCTCTTGAAAAAGGGGCCTCAAGCACCCAAGGTGATCAAGGGACCCCGAGTGTCCAAGTTGAGAAAGGGACCCCGAGTGTCAAAATTGAGGCCGGTGAGGGCTCAAGTAGTCCAACCTTTACCCCGGAACAAGTTGTTGAGGTGCTTAAACAACAACGGGTAAAGGAAGATCGTGAGAGAAATGATCAATTGTTGGGAAATACCCAATGAACGGGCATTCCCCGTATTTTGGACAACCCCCAAAGAAACATTCCACTTTCAAGACCCGTTCGAAATGTCCAAGCTCTTGAGCAAGCCATTGAAGCTCAAGAAGGGGAGGAAGCCGAGTATGGTGATGAGGCTTATGGGTATGATGATCACTACCAACCAAGGCAAGGTATGAATTGGGGTCGAAAGTTGGATAGGGGTAGAGGCCGAGGTCGAGGGCCACCCATGGGGTATGTTGGAGGGAATGCTAGAAGGGAGTATGGTGGTTATGAAGATCACTATGGAGGCCAACCAGAGCCTTACCATGGAGGTCGTGACAACACCAACCTCAATAGTGTGAAGCTCAATCTTCCAATCTTCAAGGGAAATTGTGATCTGGAGTCCTACATTGAATGGGTACTACTCATGGAAAGGATGTTTGACACAAATGAGATGACCGATGAGAAGAGAGGTACTTATGCTATTTCATCCTTTGAGTCCTACGCATCTACTTGGTGGGAATTCGTCAAGAGATCAAGGAGGAGAGCGGGAATTCCCGTGAATATGGGTTGGAATGATTTGAAAGCTCTCATGAGTATCAAGTACATCACTCCTAGGTATCGTCAAGAGCAACTCAAGAAGTTTTATGATCTAAAGCAAGGTGTCAAGACGGTTCATGAGTATTATGATGAGTTTGAGAAGATTCGGATGACTTTTGATATGGACACCTAAGATGAGGAACAAGCGGTGATTCGTTTCAAGAATGACTTGAGCTATGGTATAGCTTCACAATTGACATTGCATGCTTATCTTTCACTTCAAGAAGTCCTTGATACCGCCATTCAAGCCGAGCAATGGCTTACTAATGAAAGGTCCAACCGTTACAAGAGCAACACTTCCACTTCTGTGAGCAAACCAAAGGATTGGAAAGTTCCTACTCCAAATGCAAGGTTCCCAAATACAAGTGGTACAAGTGGTGCTAGTGCTAGCAAAGATGTGAAGAAGCCATATGAGATGTACACATCCAATGTGAGAGGTAACTCTAAAACCCAATTGAATACTCCTACTTCTTCTTCAATTCAATGCCACAAATGCAAGGGGTATGGTCACTTTACTAAAGAGTGTCCTACGAAAAGGACCATGATTGTTGTTGGTGATGGTGCTTATGAACAAGAGAGTGAACCGGAGGATGAGGGAGTCGAGGGAGATGAGGGAGTAGAGGAGGATGTGGAGGATGACACGGTGGAGGATGAAGATCCTCATACTTTTTTAGTTGTGAGGAGGAGTTTAGGTGCCATGATTGTGGAGGATAGTGAGACCTTGCAAAGGGAAAATCTCTTCCATGCTAGATGCCGAGTCAAGGGTGTTGTTTGCTCTATGATCATTGACTCGGGAAGTTGTGCTAATGTTGTTAGTCAATCACTTGTCTCCCAATTGAAATTGACTACCGTGAAACACCCCAAACCTTATCGTTTGCAATGGCTTAGTGAGTGTGGGGAACTAAAGGTGGTGAAGCAAGTGATGACCAAGTTCAAAATGGGGAGCTATGTGGATGAACACATGTTTGATGTTGTGCTTATGCAAGCATGCCACCTTCTCTTTAGAAGGCCTTGGCAATTTGATACACATGTGGTTCATGATGGTCGTGTCAACACTTACACGGTCAAACATGAAGGAAGGAAATTCGTACTTAAACCCTTGACTCCCAAGCAAGTAAGTGAGGATTACAAGCAAATGAGGGAGTTAAGAGAGGCGAAAAAGGCTAAGTCGGTTGTGGAGATTAGTCCTTTGGCCGAAAGTGTGGTGGCAATCCCACCATCTTCTACCGGTGGCATATGTGTCATGATGCAACCGGGTGAACTCTTGAGAGGAAATGATGGCAACAAGCTACTCCTTTGCCTAGTGCATAAAGGTATGATTCTTGCATCCGATGTTGATTCTTTAACTAACCCTTTACCTAGTGCAATTGAAAGTGTTTTGAAGGTGTTTGAAGACATGTTCCCGGATGAGATGCCAAGTGGCCTTCCTCCATTGAGGGGGATTGAGCATCAAATTGATTTCATCCCGGGGTCTCAAATTCCAAACAAACCGGCTTATAGAAGCAATCCGGAGGACACAAGAGAATTGAAAAAGCAAGTAGATGACTTGCTCACTAAAGGTTTGGTCCGGGAAAGTTTGAGTCCATGCGCCGTACCGGTCATTCTTGTGCCCAAGAAGGATGGGACGTGGAGAATGTGCGTGGATTGCCGGGCCGTGAACTAGATAACGGTAAAGTACCATCACCCTATTCCATGACTTGATGACATGTAAGATGAATTGAGTGGTCATGTGTCTTTACCAAAATAGACCTTAGGTCCGGTTACCATCAAATCCGGATGAAACCCGGGGACGAATGGAAAACTGCATTCAAGACCAAATTTGGTCTCTATGAATGGTTGGTGATGCCCTTTGGGCTCTCCAATGCACCTATTACTTTTATGAGACTCATGAACCATGTTTTGAAACCGTTTATCAATAAATTTGTGGTTGTCTATTTTGGTGATATCTTGATTTATAGTAAGTCAATAGATGATCATGTTGGCCACTTGAGTCAAGTTCTTGAAGTGCTAAGAGCCGAAAAGCTCCATGCCAATTTGAAAAAGTGTGCCTTTTATGTGGAGAAGGTTGTCTTCCTTAGGTTTGTTGTGAGTGTCCAAGGAGTGGAGGTGGATGAGTCCAAGGTAGAGGCCATTCGTGATTGGCCTACTCCTACCACCGTGACTCAAGTGAGGAGCTTTCATGGTCTTGCTAGTTTTTATAGGCGATTTGTGAAAGACTTTAGCTCCATTGCTGCTCCACTCACCGAGCTGGTGAAGAAGGACCAACCATTTGTGTGGGGAGAGCCTCAAGAGAAGGCCTTCCAAGAATTGAAAAGTAGGTTGAGTACCGCCCCTCTATTGCAATTGCCCGACTTTGGAAAGGCATTTGAAGTTGAATGTGATGCCTCGGGGGTGGGAATTGGTGGCGTTTTAATGCAAGATATCAAACCCATAGCCTACTTTAGTGAGAAGTTGAAGGGTGCCTCCTTGAATTACTCTACGTATGACAAGGAGTTGTACGCCTTAGTGAGAGCCCTTGCTCATTGGCAACATTACCTATGGCCTAGAGAATTTGTGATTAAGAGTGATCATGAGTCACTCAAACATCTTAGAGGCCAAGAAAAGTTGAACAAGAGGCATGCCAAGTGGGTCGATTTCATTGAGTCCTTTCCTTATGTCATTCAATACAAGAAAGGGAAGGACAATGTTGTGACGGATGCACTTTCTAGGAAGTTTGCTCTTGCCACTACTCTTACCTCCAAGCTCATGGGTTTTGAGAGTATCAAGTTGATGTATGCTCATGACCCTAAGCTAAAGAGAATCCATGAAGCTCTTGAAAAAGGAGAAAGAGTTGAGAAATACCAATGGGTTAATGGCTATATCTTTAAAAATTGTAAAGTTTGCATACCCGAGTCCTCATGGAGAGAATTTCTTGTGCGAGAAGCACATTATGGAGGACTCATGGGTCACTTTGGTAGGGATAAAACCTTGGCCATTCTCATGGAGCAATTCCATTGTCCTAAAATGGGGACACAAGTTGAGAGACTTTGCAATTCTTGTCTTGAGTGCAAGTATGCTAAGTCCAAATCGAACCCCCATGGTTTGTATACCCCACTCCCCGTACCTACTAGCCCGTGGATGGATATTTCAATGGACTTTGTCATGGGATTACCACGAACTAGGGGGGACACGATAACATTTATGTTGTTGTGGATAGGTTCTCCAAAATGGCTCACTTCATTCCATGTAAAAAGTGTGATGATGCACAACATGTTGCTTCTTTGTTCATTGATAATATTTTAAAGTTGCATGGTATGCCTCAAACCATTGTAAGTGATAGGGGCACTAAGTTCCTAAGCCATTTTTGGAGGACTTTATGGGGTGCCCTTGCACCAAGCTTTTATTTTCTACGTCCCACCACCCTCAAACCGATGGGCAAACCGAGGTGGTGAACCGTACTTTGGGTGCTCTTCTTAGAGCCATGACCCTAGGTAAGGGTGGGACTTGGATTGACAAGTTACCACTTATGGAGTTTTCCTACAATCGTACCATGCATAGAATGATTGGCATGACTCTATTCGAGTGTGTTTATGGTTTTAACCCCTTGATTCCCCTTGATCTAACCCCTTTGCAAAGGGAAATGGTTGTTAATTTTGAAGGAAAAACTAGACCCAAGGCTTTGGTGGAGCTACATGCTAAGGCGAAGAAGAACTCGGAGGAAGCTTATGAGAAGGTTGCCGCCAAGAAAAACAAGGGACACAAGAAGGTGGAACTCAAGAAGGGTGACTATGTGTGGGTGCACTTCCAGAAAGAAAGGTTCCCAAACCTTAGAAAAGGGAAGTTTCCACCCTGTGGAGATGGACCCTTCCAAGTGCTTTCAAAGATCAACAAAAATGCCTATGTGGTCGACTTGCCAAGTGAGTATAATGTATCTAATACTTTTAATGTGGCTGACTTGACTCCTCTTGTTGTAGGAGATGATGGACCCGAGGGTGATGATGCTTGGATTTCGAGGACGAAATCTTCCCAAGAAGGGGAGGATGATGCCGGGCAACCCGTCACTAGACCCTTTACTCGGAGTCAAACCAAGAAGGTTCAAGAGGTGCATTTATACTTGGAAAGGAAGGGCCTTGAAGATGGAAGCGAAGGGAAGCCATTCCGGGTGATCAAAGCACAAGAGGGACAGCCCAGTGGATCAGGCGCCCCGCCCAGAAACCAAAGGCCCCAGGCGCTCCGCCCACCCAGGGAGCGCCCCGCCCAGGCGACCTCCCTGCACAAATTGGGCAGGCGGTCCGCCCCAAACACGGGCGCTCCGCCCCAAATGCTGAATGACGGGATTTTAAGTGTGCTTTGTCTATTTTGACCCTACGTGGTCTTTCTATCTTAAAGCCTAAGTGTGGGCACTTTAGACCTTTTACTTAGTGCCTAAAAACCTCTATAAATAGCTAGATAGCTTATTTTATTCCTTAGCTTATTTTGAATGATTACAGGCCTTGTTAAAGAGTTGAACTCTTTGTTGAATGAAAACCTTTGATGGGACTTATTCTTCCTCTAGCGGATCTAGATGAATTCTAATCCCCCTCCGACCATTCTACTTGCGTGCTCACGTTAGCTCGAGGGTAGTTGCCTAGTGTAGGTGTTCTTGACATTCTCTCGGGGTGTAATGGAACGAGTTCTCCGTTGCTACTTGAGATTACCGATCGAGTTACGTCTCGCTCTTTATCTTGTTTGTTTTCCGCATTTCCCTACATCTGCACAGAGGCCAAGATCGAAGAAACTTAAGAAATAAAGATCCCAAGGAACCCGCCCTAGTAACAAATAAATATTCAGCACCTAAGATTTCTGAGCACACCTTCAATGTTTATGTTGTTTCAGTGGTAGCAGCCTTGAAGAATTTAGGAGAAAGAGTTAGAAAGACCAAAGACATAAGGACCAACCTGAAGTGGAGCCAAGAATTTTGGCACAATTTTCATGGAGATCATGAACACAACATGCAAAGCCCTTTAGTTGCGAGGTTGGAAACTTGCTAAGGAACGGGTTACAAAACACTTGCTTGGTGACAAATGCAAGAAAATTATGAGAAGAAATCAGAGCAATCAGCAGCCTCCCAGGGCTCCATCTTCTAAAAGGTCTGCAACATAATCTCAAGAGGATTAGAGGTTAATGGAGTCACCTTCACAACTACTAAGAAATATGAAAAAATTTCTATGACACATGACGGGAGAAGTCGGGAGGAACTTTCCTAAGGTGAGATTGTAGTTAATGATTCTAACGCAGTTGAACTTATTCTCCCGCACCATGGTGCCCTAGTAATTAAGATGTGAATCCATGACTCTGATGTCAAGCACGTCTTGGTAGATGCAAAAAGTTCAATAAACAAAATCTAAGCATAAATAGTGAAAGAGATGCAACTTATGGGTCGCACTATTTCGGAATCAATTGTCATGACTGGTTTCAAAAATTCTAGTGAAAAAACTCTTGGTGAGATTCCTTTCTTTATCCATGTTGAAGGTGTCCCCAAGAAAACTATTTTTTAGGTATTAGCTGTTGACATGACGTACAAATAGCGGAAGAATTTGGAAAAACTTTGATCCACTCAATAGAGGAGGTACCTTCGACATTACTCTAGGTAATCAAATTTCTCACCCCATGGGGAGTCAAAGAATCAGAGGCAAACAACTAACAACTCGAGAGTGCTATACGGTGTCGTTGAGGAATCGAGTCATATGAAGCACTCATTGGCCCCGACCTATCAAAGGAGGGTTTTTGAATAATTTCAATATATAGTAAATTATCTTTGTCATCTTTCGTACCACTACTAATGATTCATGACGGACAAGCAGAGCTGGTATGAATGAGGAAAAAATAGACAACAAGACGACATTTAGAATCAATGTTAGTTCTCGACCATATCTAAACACGTCTGATGCAACAATCCAACGTCTCTATTCGATAACAGCTCATGTCCCAATGCTTCCTTTGTTTTAGGAATCGAACCGAAGGAACCATAATTAGAGGGAGATAAGTAATTTCCTAGGATATTAGATGAATTGTACCGCCAACCCAAACTTGACATCCATAATAAGAATTAGTGCTCAGACTTTCGATTTCTCAACCCCAAGCACTAGGGGGAACCGTACTCAATGTTGAAAGTTTCTTTTGATTTTATAGAATCAGGCTTACCTCAATAGAAATAAGTAATGATGTACACACAAAGTCCGAAGGTGACCACCTTTCTTTTGTTCTTACAAGCATAAGGGCGGCACAAATGTATCTTATGCTCGATGGCGCCTTTAGACTGTAAAAAGGCATGATAACTTTATTATCAACAAACAAAGTTTATATTCTTTAAACAGTATCCAGAAATGCCCTCCTCCATACTTGATGAACTTAATTGTATTTGGAGACGCTCTCCACCCATACTTGAAAATTTTAATGGCATTCGGAGATGATATTCCCCCATACTTAAAAATGTTAATTGTATCTAGAGACGCTCTCCCCCATACTCGAAAAATTTATTGGTATATGAAGATAATTTTTCCACAGACCTAAAAAAACTTAATTTTCCCCAAAGATGATTTTTCCCACACATATTTCGCTCATTGAAGTTAAAAGTATTATACCTACATAAGAATGAGACGTCATTCTTATATGAAATCTTATAGGCCCTTACTTTGATAAATTTATCAATTACGATCCAAAAATAATTCTTAGTAAACGAGCATGGAGGAAAAGACATTAAAAGTTCAAAAACTGTCCAAAAAATTTCATTCATTGATATGCCAGGAGGAAAAAACATAAACACATATAAAAAATTCGACAAAAGGATGACTACAAGAAAGATCAGAAGTTGGAGCCCCATCCACGGGATCTATAGGTGGATCCTGTTCACATTCATCTCCAACCTCCTCGTGCGAGTCGTAGGTGGAGATTTCATCATCCTCGGTGGTGTTTGATTCATCGGGGGGGGGGGGGGGGGGGGTTAAAAAGCTCAAACGTGACCGGCAACAGATGGATGATCTGGTGCTTCTTCAATTGTTGAATTAAGGTCCAATGACCCAGCCTTAACTTGTTGAAGAACATCCAATCGAGTTTCCACTACAACACAATAATGATCAATCTCGGCCCGAGTCTAATTGGCTATATATTGTTGTTGGAACTCATCCTCTCTTTTTTTAGAAGCATTTGCGGCCTTCTTAAGCTTTACAACCTTCACTTCCAAGGCCTTCTCCTTCTTTCATGACATATGTAAGTCCGGCGATAATTGAGAGTAAGCCTCCTGGTCTTGAGCTAGTGAGTTCATAAACCGCTCTCTTTCACTCACAACAAAGGACTCCTTGTCCGCCATTTTCTCTTTTAGTAACTCTATCTCCTTACAACATCAGTGCTCTTCAGCGTTAAATCCGCAAATGCAAACCTGAGCTGATTATGCTAGGTAGAAAGTTTTGAATTCATTTCGGATACTTAGTCCCTCTCCCCTCTCTTCCTGAAGAGCTCGAAGATCCTCAGAATAAACACGGTCCATTCCTGAATAATAGCAGCCGAAATAAACAACTGCCTAATTTTTTTAATGGGATTAGTAGTTCACTTAGCAGTCAGCACTATTATTTTAAAAGATTTTAACCACCGTTTGGCTTTCTTTATTCAATCTACTTGATATTTTGATTTAACAACTATTCTTTTACCTTTTTATTTCTTGTCTTATATTTATCGATTTGAAATCAAAATAGTCATTAATATAGACTATCGTTAATTAAAAGAGTTTGATCACAATAATAGGCAACATGAAAAGGGCGTAATCTAAGTAGCGTGCCAACAAGGAAACATCAGATCATAATTTTGGATTTAGAATCATCTTGGACTTATCTTCGTCTTATCTTCAACATATCAAATCAGAACATTGAAATACTGATCTTCGGCGAAAAATGCATGTTTAGAGCCATATTTCGCCTCATATTTATAGCCTTTATTCATTGATTTTGTTATATTAACGTTTTTTAGCTATTTACGTGCTTTTAAATGTGTAGGAATGTGTTTGGAGAAAATTGAGTGATTTGGAGCTAAAATAAGAGTAATCGGTTCTTTGAAGTGTGAGTAGAAGCCAGAGACCTAACCAAAAATCAAGCAAGGACGTAAATTGAGAGAAAAAGTTGAGAAGTAGTAAAAACAGCCTATCGCGCCACGCTGGGCGATGCGTCGCACGACACGGTAGGATTGATATTCATAATGTTTGAAAATTGTGCAGGCGCACGAAATTTGTTTTGCCGCAGTGCGCTGCGCGATGCATGGCGCGACGCGGCAGGCTAAAAATCCTGCTACTTTGACTCCGATTTTATTTTAGATTCATAGGTTATGTGAGTCTATGGGGACGATATAAAAACCGTTAAGACGCCTCAAAACAATACTTTTGACCTATTCCACAACCAAAGGAGACAAGGAAGAGAGGAGATCAAGATTCAAGGCTTTATTTCATCCATCTTTCCATCTTACTGTAATTTTTACATGCTTATAGTTATTTCTTGTCTTAGAACATGACTATGAGTGGCTAAATAACCCCATTTTAGGGTTGATTGAACTACCCCACATACTGGTGTGATGATAATTATTGTGTTATGGATAAACCTTGTTATTTTTTCCTATTTATGTTGTTTACGAATTTCATGCTAATTAATTGGCAGGATCCCCAATTAATTGGCCCCTCTATTCTTGTGATTACTATTAATAGATTCATGAGTTAGGGTTAAACACATAGCAGTATTTCAACCTAAAACAGAGGCATTGATTAGGTTGTCAAAACGGTGAATGAGAAATATTGATCCTTACTGTGAACCATAAGTGTAGTCCTCCTTATCTTCATTAGTTAATTGAAATAGTTAATTAGTAAAAGTTATGATTACTTAACGGATGTGGGTAGTTGTAAACTTGGAGCACTTGTTCAATAAAAAGACTCAAGGAGAATTGATAGCACACTACTTTAGCACAACTTTTGCTAATAATACCCCTTTAGAAACGCTGAGTGTATTATTTGAAACCTATGATCAGGATGTTGACTCTAGATTTTCTTGAGAGATTGCTTGTGTTTGATTTGTTTAAGAGCGTGAATCGAGCCATTTTGAGTAGGTTATGTGCCATGTGTGAGTAAGGATTTTGTTTTCTCCATGTTTAATACTTGATGTCTAGAACTTGTCCGGTGTGTGTGCAAATCAAAATGTGAAATTTACTCGGTTAGAAAGTGCTATAGACATTCCTTTCATAGCCAATTTATTTGAAGCTTCAAAATTAGATGTTTACCAGTGAAATTTGACCGTAGCTACCCTTTTTGAGCCTGTAGCCTTTTCTTTGATAGCCATTGGGATTCCTATTTCTTGTGCAAAATATCTATGAGATTTACTTGCGGTGTTATGAGCCTAGACGGCTAGTTAATGAAGTGAAAAAATTGTGGTTATTGGATAAAGACAAAAGGTGCGTAGGAAAATGTTATTGGGAGGGATTTACTAAGAAAAAAAACAAAAATGTGAAAGCTTAGAGTATTGTGTAATAATTGAAATATGGATTGAAAGAAATTGTGTTTGAAAAATGGAAGAAAATAAAATGAGTAGTCCCTATCATTAGCTCATACCTTTGCCTGAAGAAGGTAAAAGTTGACTCTGAGCTGGTAAAAGAAAGATTGGTAGGCAGGAAAAATATTTGAATAAATTGTGGTGTATTAAATTATTTGGGATGGTTAGTCACTATTACCTATACATATCCTACCTGTCCCATTGCTTACATTACAACCAAAAGAAGTCCTAATTGATCTTAGCCGAGTAGATGGACATTAGCCCAAGTCTTACACTAAGGGAAATCTTATGGTACGTCTTGTGTTGTGGGTGAGATTGTTTTTTAGAGTGAGTATTTCATCTATATGTGAACTTTTTGTTCATAATCATTCTCTTGAGTGAATTTCTTCTCCAATTTTTTATTTGATTGTGAGGGCACGTGATTTATGAGAAGCGAGCTCTGTTATTAGTCTCTTGAATATAGTGACGACTTGCATGACTTATAAGTAAGTTTGGAGTCGATTTGGGATTGGGAGGTTGACTTGATGCACTTGGTTGTTTTTAAATATTCTTGGTGTGGATCTTGTGTAAATAAAACATGATTAGTGCATATGCAACTTGTTAAGTACCTATATAAACCAAAGTCATTGTTGTGAGTCGACTTGGTGTGTCTTGAGTTTAAGATATAAGTTGCTCGAGGACGAGCAAAGGTTCAAGTGTGGGGTATTGATATTTGGCGAGAAATGCATGTTTAGAGCCATGTTTCGCCTCATATTTGTAGCCTTTATTCATTGATTAAGTTGTTATATTAATATTTTTGAGCTTATTACGTGCTTTTAATTGTGTAGCAATGCGTTTGGAGAAAATTGAGTGATTTGGAGCTAAAATAAGAGTAAACGACGCTTTGAAGATTGAGTGGAAGCCCGAGACCTGATCGAAAATCAAGCAAGGACATAAACTGAGAGAAAAAGTTGACAAGCAGTAAAAATAGCCTACCGCACTGTGCTGGGCGTTGCGTGGCGCACACAGTAGGGTTGATATTCAAAGAGTTTGAAAATTGTGTAGGCGCAGGAAATTTGATATTCAAAGAGTTTGAAAATCCTGCTACTTTAACCCCGATTCTATTTTGGATTTTTAGGTTATGTAGGTCTATGGGGACGATATAAAAACCCTTAAGACGCCCCAAAACAGTACTTTTGACCTATTCCACATCCAAAGGAGACAAGGAAGAGAGGAAATCAAGATTCAAGGCTCTACTTCATCCATCTTTCCATCTTATTGTGATTTTTACATGCTTATAGTTATTTCTTGTCTTAGAACATGATTATGAGTGGCTAAATCACCCATTCTAGGGTTGATTGAACCACCCCACATACTTGTATGATGATAATTGCTGTGTTATGAATAAACCTTGTTAATTTTACCTATCTATGGTTTTTACAAATTTCATGCTAATTAATTGGCAGAATCCTCAATTAATTATCCCCTTTATTCTTGTGATTACTAGGAATAGATTCATGAGTTAGGGTTATACACATAGCACTATTTCAACCTAAAAAAGGCATTACTTAAGTTGTCAAAACAGTGAATTAGGAATATTGATTCTTACTGTGAACCATAAGTTGAGTCTTCCCTATCTTCATTAGTTAATTGGAATAGTTAATTAGTGAAAATTATGATTAATTAACGATGAACACTTGTTCAATAGAAAGACTCGAGGGGAATCGATAGCACACTACTATAGCACAAGTTAGGAGTTGAGGAAATTAATCTTAGGTTTCACATCACTTGAATCAAGTCTATCTTAATTCCTTGTTATTCAGCTTTTTGTTAAGTACTCCCTCGGTTTATGTTTACTTGTCCACTTTCAGCTTTTCACTCACACCAAGAAAAAATAAGAAAACTTAAACTTGACAAATATACCTTTATTAATTATACTTAAAAAGTACAAAATATTTAATTGGGAAGGGATTTTGAAAAGTACAAAATATTTAATATCAAGGGTAAATTAGGAAGAACATAGCCAATTCTATCTTGAATTGCTAAAAGGACAAGTAAACTTAGAATTTGACTTTGATGAATTTGGACAAGTAAACATAAACGGAGGGAGTAGTAGATAGAACCAAACCACATTAAAGATATATACTCTTGAAGTTGATTGAATAGATAGTTTAGCTTGATTAATTGTTAAGTGTCGTGTTCTTTGTGGGATTCGACCTCGGGACTTTATATACCGACCTATATTTACCGCGACCGCTTAGTCGGTTTTGTAGGGCGCAATTGGGATCAAACACACAATTAGAGTACAACAGAAGCTGTATTACTTTTACTTGTGGCTTTAAAAATATCATAAATCTTTATATGGTACGAACTATCCCTGGGGTGATCTTCGATCCAAACTAACTGCATGACATTATTAACTAGAGTTGTGCCTATGCTATATAATAACCACACATGTTTTTTTTTTTTTTTTTTTTTTTTTTTTTTTTTGTAATTTGTATGTGAAGCACAGCTGCATGCATTCCTTGCTCTATAAATCCTTTGAAAATTTACCTTTATACTGTTGAAATATTGTTCGGGTCGAATTTTGCGGGTGCTTCAGCAAGATTGTCATAGCAAATGGAACTTCTTTCAGTCATACGATCATATTACTATAATAGTTATCATAATCTCCATTTACCATATGTTTGATGTCTCTTTCATAGAATAGATAGAAGCATGACATGTTTCTACTCAACTGCCTAACCAACTAGCATATGTTCGCAATTTTTAACGTATGAAAATCCCAATTTATTGCTCTCGTGGTGTATGGATATGGAAGCGGCACTCATGCCGAGGAGTTTTACAAATCACCAACTTACACTTTGATCTATTATTGGTACTTTGAATAGGAAACTTAATTATTCGTTTAAACTACTTTGATTAGATATACTGTGAAGCACAAAAGAGGCAAGTGGTGGAGAGCCACTTATCTATTGGATGTGGTTTAAAATGCTCACCTCCAAATACTCATCCTAAATTTGTGCCTCTCTCCTCCTACTCCCATCCTTTTTGTCTTCTTCCTAATTCTCATTTAATTGGTTTCACCCCATAACTTTGTCATTATTATTCTTGGTGTCGTTCTCTCTTTTTATCAACCAGTCCGTCAAGTAACAGCTTCACTCTTCTCCATTGCTTGTCCTTGAGAATACTCCAAGGTCTGCTTTGACTTCCTTTCACACACTTTCTTTCTTTTCTCTTCTCAAGAATCATGTGTGTTGCTTTGGTACTTGTAGCTCAGACCTATATTGACTGCATGCATGTCCAGTACTCACTTCTTTTTGTTTTAGATAGATTGAAGTACCGCACAAACCCAATCTCCTACTTGGAAGTTGTGATTTATCTTTAGAAAACTGTACATAAATAGCAGCCATAAATATGCAAACTTATACATTTATTCAGCACATAATACATATGAAATACGTATAAAATATACAAAATGGTTATTGTTTGTTTAAGTGGTCATACCATTGTACAGGCAATGTAAATTTCCATTATTCTTGCTTTCTCTTCTTCAAATGGTATGTATTTTTTCCACCAAGCTTATTTCTTTTTAATTATGTCATCTTTCCATCCAAGTATGTGAAATGTTCCATCTAACAATTGCCCCGTCATATTCTAGTTGGATAACCAATTATGGTCTAAGTAGTCTTTACATTTTTTTGCGCGCCTCTTGGCTTGGCGATCAATTTATTTTGAAAAGGTAATGGTGTTTTTCATCATAAGATTTTAAAGCTTAATGGAACAGTGCTAAAGCCTGTTGTTATGTTTGTTGAGTTGACATTTGACAGATTGAGTTTATGTTGTTTTAGATAATTCATCCTGTCTGATTATTGCCAGGTTCTGCGTTACATAAAGATTCTTGGAAGGAGAACATAAAACAACTATAAGATGGGGGAGATTACCAATGTCATGGAGTATGAAGAAATCGCCAAGCAAAAGTTACCAAAAATGGTGTATGACTACTATGCATCCGGAGCAGAGGATCAATGGACTCTGGCTGAGAACCGAAATGCCTTTTCAAGAATTCTGTAAGCTGCTTTTAAGGATGAGTTTTGGCTAATCATCCAATATCCACATATCTGTTGTATTCATGAGCTATTCTTTCTGTGTGTATGCAGGTTTAGGCCCCGAATTCTAATTGATGTCAGCAAGATTGATTTGAGCACAACCGTGCTCGGCTTCAAAATTTCAATGCCTATCATGATTGCACCAACAGCCATGCAGAAAATGGCTCATCCTGAAGGTATTCCTCAACTCCAACATTTTTTTTTTAAAAAAAAAGAATCTTTTCTATGTTTTAATCCTTAATTAATGTCAAGATACTTATTTAGCAAAATATAGGAAGTTTTTCACGGTGACATACAGAAGCTCAACAAATAGAATGATTTTTAGTGACTAAACCAATGTACTGTTTCATGTGGACTTGGTGCAAATAGGAACTGTAGGTACAATGGGGAATTATAATATATTACAATGAAAATATTGTGGATACAAAAGCGAGAAAGTAACGATAATATTATTACAAAGCTTGAGTTGTGCTGGGCACTGTCCTAAGAAACTATTTCGGTAATATGAAATGTTTCCCCAGGATTAAACAGGCCTTCCTCTATATATATAAGAGGGTGCAGGAATCAACAAAATAAATAATGATTCAGCAAGTCTAGGGTAGAGGTGACAAAAGGAAGTAGGCTATATTTTAAGTGGTTATATAATTTGGGATAGTGGCTAAAAGTGGCTAGAAAGAAAATTATATTTAGATATAACGTTATATTACTAAAAGAAGAGGAACGGCTGAAGATGTTGTTTTTGGATGAGTGAAATGGCCACTTTTCCATGGGTATTTATAGATAGCAAGGTTAGCTAAGACATTGACAAGTGTATGATTATTTGTCAAAACATCCTTGCAACTAAGCTATTAAATAGACACATGAGCTGCCACTAATCCATTCAATTGCCACTCTTAACCATAAATTAGCCACCTAGTAGATGAAATGCCACCCATCACATAATATTAACAAGTGTCCACCATATGTGTCATTCTTTTAAAATACAAAAATATCAACACTCCCCCTCATATTTTAAAAGAATTTAAAGAGCGAAGATGTGAGGAATAAAGGTGTTTAAGACTTGCTGAATTTGCATGGACCAAATGTAATAGGTTTGGTGTCTTCTGGACTATGAACCAAACTTAGACCAGTAAAACTTGACTTACAGAATTACTGGTGAAATAAAATATTTTTATGAACCAATAATTCCTTTTGTGAGCCAGAGGCTTTACCAATCACATTTTGGCCCCCACAATTTTGCTGTTCAACGCGTTTTTGCGCAAATAAGCCGTGCGCGTGCCTGGTTATTCATGAGAGCTCTAGAGACTTGGCTAGAATCTCATAGGAGCGGCCTCACTCCACTCTCATATAGGTGAATTCATCAAGTGTACACTGCTTTAAATACACCATCCATAAGGACTATGAATTCATTAAGATTTATAACTCAACCTCCCAAATAGTAGCAGCTAAGCACACACATTATAGTGCTTCAGTGTCAATATTGACTTGTTATTACCCATATGAACCTACTTCATGGGATCTCCAATCACATAGGTTGGGTTACCATCTCTATTGACAATCATGTTAGCCTTAACCCCATCTCTTTTGAGGTTTGAAGAATTAATTTTCTTCCCACAGGTTTAGTCAGAGGATCAGCTAAATTCAATTCTGACTTGACATAATCAATTGAAATTATTCCATCTCTCAGCAGCTGCTTGATAACTTTATATCTCAGACGAATGTGTCTGCGTTTTCCATTATAAGATTTATTCTTGGCAACATCTATTGCCGCTTTACTATCACAATGAATAGATACAGGAGGCAATAAATCCTTCGTTAAAGGAATATCAGCTAAGAAGTTTCTTAGCCATTCAGCCTCAGAACCAGCCAATTCCAGAGCTATAAACTCTGATTCCATAGTAGATTTAGCAATTATAGTTTGCTTGGCTGATTTCCATGCTATTGCACCACCACCAAGGGTGAACACATAACCACTAGTGGATCTTATCACTTCTGAATCAGAAATCCAGTTAGCATCGCTGTATCCTTCTAATACAGCGGGAAATCCACTATACAGGATACCATAATTCATGGTTCCTTTCAAATATTTCATCAGTCTTACTAATGTAGACCAATGCTCTTGATTGGGATTATGAGTATATCTATTCAGTCTACACACAGCATAGGCTATATCAGGCCTTGTATAATTCATTAAATGCATCAGACTCCCAATTATCTGAGCATATTTAGACTGAGCAACTGGGTCACCTTTATTCTTTTTCAATTGAGAGCTAGCGTCATAAGGAGTGGCCACATGTGTCACATCAAAACAATCAAACTTTTTAAGAAGTCTCTTAACATAATGTTCTTGTGACAGCACGATACCATCATCACCTCTTATAACTTTAACTCCCAATATCATATTGCATCACCCAGATCTTTCATATCAAAATTAGATGACAAAAATAATTTGGTACTCTGTACAATATTTAAATTGGTACCAAATATAAGCGCTAGCATATCATCTACATATAGACTGATTATCACAAAATCATCATTTAATACTTTAGTATAAACACATTTATCCACCTCAATTGAGGAAAAACCGTCTTTCATTAAGACTTGGTCTAATTTTTCATGCCACTGTTTAGGAGCTTGCTTAAGGCCATAAAGAGATTTAATTAATTTACAAACTTTATTTTCTTGCCCAGGAACAACACATCCCTCAGGCTGAACCATATAAATTTCTTCTTCTAAGTCACCATTTAAAAATGTTGTTTTGACATCCATTTGATGAATAAAAAATTTATGAATTGAAGCCAGGGCAATTAAAAGTCTAATTGAAGAAATTCTAGTCACTGGTGCAAATGTATCAAAATAATCAATATTTTGTTTTTGAGAAAAGCCTTTTGCTACTAATCGAGCTTTATATTTATCTATAGATCCATCAGGATTAAATTTCTTTTTGAAAATCCATTTGGAACCAATAGGCTTTGCACCAGGAGGTAAATCAGTCAAAACCCATGTTTTATTTTTTACAATAGAATCAAGTTCAACATTAATTGCCTCTTTCCAAAACTTAGCCTCGGAAGATGTAATAGCTTCAAAATAACTTAATGGTTCATTATTCACAATAAAAGTTTGAAAATCATTTCCATAAGAAAAATATTTCTTTCTAGGCCTTTTGCTCCTTCTCATTTCCTCGACAGAGGTACTTATTGTTTCAACAGGTGAATGAGAAGTTTTATCAGATAGTGGAAAAATATGTTCAAAAAATTCAGCATTCTTTGTCTCAAGTATAGTGTTGTAATCAAGCACATTACTTTTTAAAACAAGAAATCTATATGCAGCACTATGTTCAGCACATCCAATAAGCATGCAATCTGCAGTTTTAGAACCTATTTTTCTCTTTTTAGGTTCAGGCAAAAGAACTTTGTCAAGGCACCTCCACACTTTTAAATATTTCAGGTTAGGTGTATAACCTTTCCATAACTCATAGGGAGTTTTGCCAGTTCTTCTATGAGGAATCTTATTCTGTAAGTGACATGCAGATAAAATTGCTTCACCCCACAAATTATCAGGTGCATTAGCACTAACTAACATCGAGTTCATCATTTCTTTCAATGTTCTATTCTTCCTTTCAGCTACTCCATTAGACTCGGGTGAATATGGAGGAGTTGTTTCATGAATAATTCCTTCCTTCTCACAATAATCGTTCAAGGCTAAGTATTCTCCTCCTCTATCAGATCTAATTCTCTTGATTTTTCTACTAAGTTGGTTTTCAACCTCAGTTTTATAAGAAATAAAAGCATCAAAGGCGTCATCTTTATTTCTAAGCAAATATAACTTAGTATATCTAGAAAAATCATCAATAAAAGTCACATAATATCTTTTACCACCTCTAGTCATCGTCTGTTTTAAATCACCCAAATCAGTGTGAATTAGAGATAGTAGTTCAGTTTCTCGATTTACAGGAAAACAAGATTTTCTAGTAGTTTTAGTTTCAGCACAAATTTCACATTTGTCAAATTTATTTGAGTCTAGACCGGATATTAAACCTAATGATTGCATTTTCTTTATATATGAGATATTAACATGTCCTAGTCTAGCATGCCATAAAGCAACTGAGTCAATCATATAAGCAGAAGTAGATGCATTTTCATTGATAACACTAGAAACATTAAGTACAAAGAGTCCTTGGTTACAATAGCCCTTACCAACAAACACATCATTTTTTGTCATTATGATCTTATCAGAGTCAAATGACACTTTCAACCCCACTTTCAGTAACAAGGCTACGGAAATCAGGTTTGCCCTAATAGTAGGAACATGTAGCACATTCATGAGGGCTAAAGTCTTTCCTGGAGTGAGTTTCAGGAGTACTTTACCCTTACCAAGAACTTTGGCAGTCCTTGAGTCTCCAAGGTAGACTACTTCATCGTCATCCCCTATAGAAGTATAGGAGGTAAATGCTTCTCGGTTTGCACAAATGTGCCGAGTAGCCCAGAGTCTACCACCCATTCTTTCACATTTGCTACGATGTTTGCCTAAGAAACGACAGCTGCAATAATATCATCTCCTTCGACAAAGTTAGCCTTAGGAGGATTACTCTTTTCTTTGTCGTTTCCCGCTCTCTTTCTGCATTGTGCGGCATGATGACCTGGTTTTCCACAAACAAAACAAGAGCCTTTCTTTTTCTTAAAATTAGGGTTATCGGGCTTGTAACTTTTAGACTTATTGGCGTACCTTTTGTTCTTGGTTTGCACTAGATTTGCCTTTAGTGCTGCCATTTTAGCTTTGAAATACTCCTTTCTGTTAGTATCTTCAATTAGGATATGAGTCACTATTTCCTCAATAGTGAAGTTCGTTTGCTTATGTTTCAAACTGTTCTTGTAATCATTCCATGACTCGGGCAGCTTCTCGATCAATACTCCAGCGGCAAACTTTTCTGGCAGTGAGATACCCTCAGCTTTAAGATCTTCAAGCAATTTTTGGTACTCATTGATTTGGACTTTTATTTCCTTTTCATCAGTCATTTGCCAGTGATGAAATTTTCCTACTACAAATTTTTGTTTTGTAGCATCTTCAGCAATGAACTTTTTAATCAAGGCCTCCCAAATGACTTTTGCTTCCTTACAGCTACAGTACACGTCAAACAATTCGTTAGAAAGAGTCTGCAAAATAGTGTGACGACATACCTTATTAGCATATTGCCAGGACTCCAGTATTTTTCCATCAGAGTTCGGACCGGGTTGTGGGTCAGACAGAGCGTGAGCAACACCATGAACATCGAGCAGTGAAAAGATACGTTCTTGCCAACGTTTGAAATTTGTTAGAAAGAGTCTGCAAAATAGTGTGACGACATACCTTATTAGCATATTGCCAGGACTCCAGTATTTTTCCATCAGATTTCGGACCGGGTTGTGGGTCGGACAGAGCGTGAGCAACACCATGAACATCGAGCAGTGAAAAGATACGTTCTTGCCAACATTTGAAATTCTCATTAGCGAAAATTTCAATATTGGACACGTCAGGGAATGGTTTGGCATAGGGTAGTACAACTGGTACTGAAGCAGCGGGTGTAGTGCCGACATTGGTAGTATCGGTAATGGAACGGGCAGCGATAACATTGGTAGTATCAACAACATTTTCGGGAGTAGGGTTACTTGCCATGATTTCTTAGATTGTAGGTACAATGGGGAATTATAATATATTACAATGAAAATATTGTGGATACAAAAGCGATAAAGTAACGATAAAATTATTACAAAGCTTGAGTTGTGCTGGGCACTGTCCTAAGAAACTATTTCGGTAATATGAAATGTTTCTCCAGGATTAAACAGGCCTTCCTCTATATATATAAGAGGGTGCAGGAATCAGCAAAATAAATAATGATTCAGCAAGTCTAGGGTAGAGGTGACAAAAGGAAGTAGGCTATATTTTAAGTGGTTATATAATTTGGGATAGTGACTAAAAGTGGCTAGAAAGAAAATTATATTTAGAGATAAGGTTATATTACTAAAAGAAGAGGAACGGCTGAAGATGTTGTTTTTGGATGAGTGAAATGGCCACTTTTTCATGGGTATTTATAGATAGCAAGGTTAGCTAAGACATTGACAAGTGTATAATTATTTGTCAAAATATCCTTGCAACTAAGCTAATAAATAGACACATGGGCTGCCACTAATCCATTCAATTGCCACTCTTAACCATAAATTAGCCACCTAGTAGATGAAATGCCACCCATCACATAATATTAACAAGTGTCCACCATATGAGTCATTCTTTTAAAATACAAAAATATCAACAGGAACCAGACATTTGATATGTATGTTATATTGTATTTCGAATTTTGCATAATTGGAAGGGCTGTGTGCTCAATGTAAAATGTTAATAGTCATTTCTAAGGCTTTAATTCCTATGTGATTCTATTTCTAGGAAAACAACGTTTTTGTTTCTAATGACTTTGATTGGTTATATGTAGGCGAGTATGCTACAGCAAGAGCAGCATCAGCAGCAGGAACAATTATGGTTAGTCCGCTATAGTCTGTCAAGTAGGACTTTAGACTAATAACAATGAATTGCCAGCCTGATGGGCTTTAGGCAGATGATTAGTGTAGAAAGTTCAGTTTGGGGGTTTTCTTATTTGAATATTACTAAAGAAAGTTGATCCATCTAAAACTGCTTGTGGGATGCACAAGAATAATTGACTCAATTTAACTTTGTGTTGATTATATAGTATTCACTTCGGTCAAAGAACGTCTCAGGTATTATTTGAAAATCTTTACTTTTAGAAGTATAACATTATGAGGAGAGGCGGCGTCAATATCATAATGCAAATTCATGCACAGACATGCCATACAGGTGATGGCAACATGAATGATGAGTCTGAAAGTCTATCTGAATATTGATTGGTTGCTGAATTCTTTCAAAGTATGTTTTCAGTTAAGGGTTAGAGGGTAAGATGCACCCTTAATGAAAGTACACTCAAATGTGCGTTGACACCAGAGACTTCACAAAAGCATAACACGAGACCTGACCTTAAATGGCTGCATAACTCCTGGAGGATACGTAATCTGTTTTTTTACTCAAGTCATTTTTGGATAAAATTGGACAGAAATATCATATTCAATGTTGCTGAACTATATCGTTGCTTGATTCTAGTATCAATGTTTTCAATATAAATAGATGACTAACCCTCTGGATTTTTTGAGGAAAATAAGGGGACATTATGACTAAAAGGATAGCTTAGAACCCCTTAGATAATATGCATGGTATCCGACTCACCATCCAAGCAGCTCAGTCAAGCTAATAAGTACCCTTGTGCCTTACTGTTCATATGCTAATAATTAAGCATATGAACAATGATTAACATGTTCAGCAGTAAGCAACCAGAAGCCTTCATGAGTTTTCCATGATCTTAAATTGTAGAAGAAAAGAAACTTACAGTGACTTGTAATGTTGTTCTTTCACTTTGTTGATGCATCAATAATTCATTGTACAGACACTGTCATCTTGGGCAACATCTAGTGTTGAGGAGGTTGCTTCAACAGGACCTGGCATCCGTTTTTTCCAGCTCTATGTAAGCATGAAATTGTAGTTTAAATATATCCATACACACATTACACTACTCTAAACATATATGTAACTATCCAGGTCTATAAGGACAGAAATGTTGTTGCTCAGCTAGTGAGAAGAGCTGAAAGGGCAGGTTTCAAGGCTATAGCTCTTACAGTTGATACCCCAAGATTGGGACGTAGAGAAGCTGACATCAAGAACAGGTGCATATTCCAAATTTGAATTGTATTACCTTTCTAGTCAGCAAAGAAGCTTAAAATGGGCTCCATGAGTTCATATTCTGTCCGCCCCTGTGCAGATTTACTTTGCCACCATTTTTGACATTGAAAAGCTTTGAAGGATTGGACCTTGGCAAGATGGACGAAGTGAGTGGAAAATTGGAGTTTCTTTCTGACCCGAAACTTTCTATGATTTTCATGTCTTTTTAAAAAACTTCTGGTTGCAGGCTAGTGACTCCGGATTAGCTTCATACGTAGCTGGTCAAATCGATCGCTCTTTGAGTTGGAAGGTACATTAACTTCCTTAGCATCTCAATCTCCACAGACACAATACTACTCTTTTGCTGCTTTCTTGAGGCTTCAGTAGCCCAAGAACTAGTCTATTCAAATTTGATATTAGGTAGAAGCAAAAAAAAAAAAAAAAAGAAAGAAAAAAATGGTCCATCTTTTGGGTGCTTGAATTAATAGGAAGTGGAACTAAAAACTATTTGGCATGACTAATTGGGGAGCTAACATATTAATTGAATTGTCACTTTCGTTTTGCGCTTTCAAATATAACCTCAGTACAAGTATCAGATATCAAGAAATTCTTTTTGAATATGGACAGGATGTTCAGTGGCTCCAGACAATTACTTCATTGCCAATCCTGGTAAAGGGTGTACTTACAGCTGAGGATGGTAATACCAGAAAATTCTTAATAATTTCTCATCTATTATTCAGTTCTATACTCATTCATTAGTGCTGAAACAATTTATACCTTGGACCTGCAGCTAGGATTGCTGTTCAGGCTGGAGCAGCTGGTATCATTGTGTCAAACCATGGTGCTCGCCAACTTGACTATGTCCCTGCCACAATCATGGCTCTTGAAGAGGTATTCGACTTACTTTGAGCTCACTCTTAATTGATTTAATTTGGTCCTTCTTACCTATTCAGTCCTCTGGAGTTTGTCTTGGTTTCAAAGTTTGTATATTCATCCTCCTGACATGCACCATTTTCGTGTTCAACATTTAGGTTGTCAAAGCTGCACAAGGCCGTGTCCCTGTTTTCCTGGATGGAGGTGTCCGCCGTGGAACAGATGTCTTTAAAGCTTTAGCACTTGGTGCCTCAGGCATTTTTGTAAGTACTCATAGCTCTCACAAACCTCACTCTTTTATTCTTCATCATTTACTGTCATGCAAAGAAGTGTTGTTTTAAACTTATAAAGCTCCAAAAATTAAGCCATCTGGAAGTGATGATGAGCTCCTTAATATTTCCGATCATAATTAGAAGTACCATTGTGGAGAAGATTGTAACATATTGTCAACAATGGCATATCCACTGGAAATTTTAGTGTAGTAATTTCAGTAGAATTCACTTCCATCTGTGAAAATTTTGCAAGGGACCACCATAGAGAAGGGTTAAGACAGGATTATTCTTTTAGTTGGATCAGTGGTGGAGAAACATTGAATAAAGGGAATTCAAATAATTTTTTTCTGTGCGAGTAGGGTAAAAACAAGATTTCTATGCAAATATAAAAATTTGAATTCTCTTGACATAAGAGAAGTGCAAGTTTAATTATCAGGTGGGAAATTTTGTCTTTTTTGAACCCCCTCGTAAAAATTATTGGCTCCACCACTAACTGGAATGTATACTTTTCGTTACATTAACATTGATGTGGATGACATACTCTTCCTGTTTCTTCTTATATACCTAATATTCTTTAAAGAAAATAACAATTGTGGTGGCCTCTACAGATTGGGCGACCAGTTGTTTTCTCGTTGGCTGCTGAAGGAGAAGCTGGTATCAGAAAAGTATTGCAGATGATGCGCGATGAGTTTGAGCTAACTATGGCGTTAAGTGGCTGCCGTTCACTGAAAGAGATCACCCGTAACCACATTGTGGCTGATTGGGATACTCCACGGGCTGCTCTTCCTGCACCAAGGTTATAAAAACAAAATCTTAGGTGTCAAATTTTTTCAACAAGGCAAAGTATTCGTTCCATGTTTCCAATAACTTACTTATCTTTCACTGGAACTCATTTCAGTGTAATGAGTTTACATATATTTGGACTGTGTATAGCTTTCTATTCCCACAAACGATAAATGGCCAGAGATGCCTCCATTGTACATTCTCTCTTTCATATCATCATTTAGCAGAACCACTTTCGGAAATGCTCTGATCTTAAGTCTTACTGCTTGCCACATTTGGTTAACCAATGATTCATTGCCAGTCTGAACTTTGCCTAAATCTAACTATCTGCTTCTGGAATTTAAAGACACATTCTCTTCACCTTTGTTGAGTTCTAGGCTGTTACATGGACTTTTTTTTTTTTTTTTGGTGAAGGAAAAAATATTATTACTCACCAGAACCAGATTACATTTGCTTCATTGGGTCCTTGTCTATACTGCTATCTCTACCCTCCTACTCTACACAAGTGTAAAATAAAGTAAAGCATTGCAAATGTAACTGTGGTCTATGGTTTCAATGATCAAGGCTTGAGAAGGAATATGTGGACCACAATAGAAGAAATCAGGAATCAAACTAGAGGGCCATGGGCAATAATGGGTGACTTCAACTGTGTACTCAATGCAAATGAGAGACTGGGCAGCCCTGTGACTCTGGCTGAAACAAGGGAATTCAAACAGTGTATGGTTAATTGTGAACTCCAAGATCTGAAATCATCTGGTTCCTTTTACACTTGGAACAATAAACAACAAGGGGGAGACAGAGTTTATAGTAGAATAGATAGGGTCATGGTGAACTGTGACTTGTTGACACTACTACCAGCTTCTGAAGTGCATTATATACAGGAGGGGTTGTATGATCATTGCCCAGCAGTTGTTAGCTGGGAAGGAGGTAATCAGTGTACCAAGAGAATATTCAGATACTACAACATGTGGAGGCTGGCTCCTGACTTTACAAAAACAGTAAGAAGCAGCTGGGAGGGTAATGTAAAAGGTACTAAAATGTACCAGATAGTGGGGACTCTGAATAGACTCAGGGCTGTACTATTAAAACTAAATAGGGACAAGTTCAGCAATGTTGAGAAGAGAGCTGAAGAAACACTAAATGCATTGCTGGAATGCCAATCAAAATTGTAATTAAATCCAGGGGACTGTGAGCTAATTACAGAGGAAATGCAAAAAGCACATGAAGCAGACAAGTGGAAGAAAGCAAGAGAAATGTATCTAAGACAGAGGAGCAAAATACAATGGTTGAAACAAGGCGACCAAAATACAAAGTACTTCCACAGTTACATTAGAGCCAGGAGGAATTCCAATAGGATATTTTCTGTCAAGGATTCAAGGGGGATACAAACCACAGAAATAGATGGGGTGACAAATTCATTCATTGAGTTCTACTCGAACCTGTTAGGGACTAGTGCCAATGACAGGGAGCATGTTTGTAGTAAGCTAGTCAGAAGAGGTCCCCTGATAACAACAGAGCAGAGACAAATGTTGTGCAGAGAGTTCACAGAGCAGGAAGTCAAGCAGGCCTTGTGGGCAATAGGAGGTAATAAAGCACCTGGCCCAGATGGGTACAGAAGTCAATTTTACAAAGACTGTTGGGATATAGTGAGAACAGATGTGGTCTCAGGGGTGCAGGAATTCTTCACAAATGGTAAGATGTTGAAAGCCATAAACAACACTGTTATCACACTTATACCAAAAACCAATCATGCAGGAACTGTGGGGGACTATCGACCTATAGCATGCTGCAATACCATGTACAAGATCATTTCCAAGATGTTATGCAATCGAATGAAGGAGGTACTGCCAACCATCATCTCAGGGAACCAGAGTGCTTTTGTGGCTGGAAGAACAATTGTGCAAAATATCCTCATATGCCAAGATTTAGTTAGACCATACAACAGGAAGAATACAACCAGAAGTTGCCTCATCAAAATAGACCTTAAAAATGCCTACGACTCAGTAGAATGGGGATTTGTGGAGGAGATGCTACATGCCCTCAACTTCCCTGGAAGATTCATCCAGTGGGTGATGGCCTGTATAACCACTACTCACTACACTATAGCGATAAATGGGGGTCTCTATGGTAGTATAGAGGGGAAGAGGAGATTGAGACAAGGCGATCCCATATCTCCTCTCCTCTTTGTCATATGTATGGAATATTTTTCAAGGATAATGAAGATGGTAGCAGAACAGGAAGGGTTTGAATACCACACAAAATGCAAGGGGGTGAAACTGAATCATCTCTGTTTTGCAGATGATATGCTAATGTTCTGCAAAGGAGAGTTCCAAGCTATCCAGCTTATGCTACGTGGATCGAAATCCTTCTCAATAGCCTCAGTTTAACCACAAATGCTGCCAAGTCAAACATATTCTGTGCAAATATGGAGCCCTAATGTATTGAAGATCTTTGTGAGCTCACGGGGTATCAACCAGGGGTGCTACCTTTCAAATACCTAGGGGTACCAATTTCTTCAAAAAAGATCTCAGTGATGGATTGTGAGATGCTGGTTGACAAGCTTGCAACACGTGTGAGATGTTGGGGATCCAAACACCTTTCCTATGCCGGCAGGGTCCAATTGGTGAACTCAGTATTCTTGCATATGCATACTTACTGGGCATCTACTTTCCTGCTACCTAAGACAGTGATGAAAAACATAATAGGGATATGCAGAAGCTTCTTATGGGATGGTAAGCTGGCAACATCTAGAGCACCTCTAATAGCCTGGGACCTGGTGTGTCGACCAAAGAGCCAAGGGGGATTGGGGGTCACAGATTGTTTAGCCTGGAATGAGGCAGCTGTTGCCAAATATGTTTGGAACATTGCCCAAAAAGCTGACAATCTCTGGGTCAAATGGGTTGACCATATTTACTTAAAAGGCAAAGAGTGGTGGCAGTACACCCCCCCCCCCCACATGATTGTTGTTGGTACTGGAAAAAAATTTGTGCTATTAAAGACACTTTTGTCACAGGATATGTCGATAATGGGTGGCTCCAAACCAATGGCAAATATACTATTAGGAGCGGATACAATTGGAGAAGAGGTACATTGGAGAATTGGCCATGGAAAAGGTGGGTATGGAACAAGTTAAATACACCAAAACACAGCTTCATCTGTTGGCTGACTGTGCATAGAAGACTACTAACTAGAGATAGGCTAAGTCTCATGGGGATAACTCTAGACCGAGCCTGCCTGATTTGTGGTCTACATGATGAATCAGTGGAGCATTTGTTCTTTGAATGCCCATACTCCAAAGCATGCTTGGAAGAGGTGCTAACCTGGCTGAGTATAAGAGTGCAACAAAGAGAGATGAATGGCTTATGGCGTAGAGTGTCTAGACAAATAAAAGGGAAACTATATCGGGGGTTTGCATTGGCTATTCTAAGTACATGGACTTTTTTGCTAAATAGGAATTAGGAAATTTTCTTTTTCATATTTTTGCCTGTCGGACACTAAGATGTCTACTAAAATATGTCAACATATAGCTAGGAGGCTAGTGTTGATAGGTTACTATTATTGGATACGCCTGTTGCACATGCATCCCGTGTCAATCACTACACAATTTGCATCCAGAAATAATAGACTTTCATTACTTGTTTAGTGTTTATTTGATTAGTAAAATAGAAATTTAAATATACAGAATGTTTGTGTGTCTCTTAATTTGAGGTTTGTATATACTATGAATATTGATGCATCATTAGTAATCCAGTACTTGCATTCAAAATCGTATGTCCTATGAATTTATAAAGAATAATAATAATTATACGGCATTATCGTATCTCACCTAATACTCATGGATGTGAGCATACCAGGTATGGACTGTTCGAAAATAAGTTGCTTCATGATTATTTTGAGACCGAGTAACTAAGGGAAACTGCATGAGAGTTTGATATGAATGAGAGGCTTTCGAAAACCTATTTCCATAGATACAAAAAATGAAAATACTTTTATCTGAGCATTTACCTAGAAGTATTTCCTGCATCCCATGGAACAGAGGAAGATATGTTTCTGACATCAAAACAAGAAAAAAAAAAAGAAACAGTTGCATAGCCATTAGAAAGGTTGCGTACACTTTAAAGTGAAGAACCATACATGGAAACAATCAATACAAGTTTACCAAGGAATATGATGACTTGATACTATTGAAGATTGACTGCATATATATATATATATATACCATAAATTCAAGCAATGGAATGGACTGCGAAACAGTCATTCAAACTCACAAGACAAATCCACTATGATGACATACTTAAGCAAAGCAACAAAATCAGTTAACCACATAAATAGAGCCTACAGTTAAGCAACCACACGAGAAAATTTGGAGTGATTTAATCCAATTTTAATGAAACGGCTATAATGCTCCATACAAGGAAAACTGAGAATGAAGATGTAGTAGATTGACAAAGTTTTAAAACCAACAACTAATCCTTCTAAAGATAGAAAAAAGATGAAGATCTGATGCGGCCCAAAATGGCCTAAACGACAACCATCAAAAGCCAAGCTCGAGAGCACAACGGATACGAGTCAAGGCCTCCGGAAACATCTTGAAGATCATGCATTGGAGCGCCAAGGACGGGGGAAAACAGGGCAGGAAACTGAGCAGCCCAAAACAGGGCAAAACAGGGGAGCAAACTGGGAGCTCACTGCCTAAGGAAGAACTTTTGTTCTTCGCGATCGCGACAGCTTCTCACGCGATCGCGAAGAGTATTGGATTGGCCTGGGCGACAGCGCATCATTGCACGCGAAGGCGAAGCTGAGGATGCTGGGGATCGTGAGGATGCTAAAGACCTGCGCGATCGCGAGACCTTGGCGCGATCGCGATGCCTAGAGTTGATGTCTGCGCGATCGCGAGCCACCCTGGCGCGATCGCGATGAAGAGATGTTGATCAGCGAACCAGAATCAGCTGCAGGGCCATTTTTGTCCATTTTCAGTGTAAATGTATATATAGCATATTTTGCTCCTCATTTGAGTTTAGTTAGCTTACATTGAACATAGAATTGAGAGAAGGGAGAATTAAGAGAAGGCCGAGCCTTTCTTGTCGAAGCCCGAGGCTTCATGTATCTCGTTGACTTGGAACCTATGGAGATTCATTGCTAGTGTGAAATCCTTGTAAGGTTCGAGTTTCACTTTCTCCCTTTGGATAATTAAATTCTTTTTTGAATTATTTATCCGTTCTTTCTTCTAATTCTTGTCTTCCTAGTCTTGAACTTCTCGATATCTTTGATATCACGTTATCAAATTTACTTGCTTCCGCTCGTTTATCGTATAGTTTGCTTCCGCGTATTTTGCCCCTTATCAGTTGGTATCAGAGCAAGGCTCGGGTTATGTTCTTACAAACCCCCGTTCCTTGTTCCATATGTTAGTATCATTATTGTGTTGTTGTTTGTTCTTGAAAATTGAAGAAAAACAAAAAAATTGAAAAACTAGAAAACTTGACAAAATTTGGTCGAACGGGTTGGATACGAATCCCCGAGTGTTAAAAAGTATTGGGGTTTGTTCCTTGTTGTATTCCCGTTGTTTTGATACCCAAATCTCGTGTTTTGGTGTTACGAATCAAAATTTCCAAAATCAAAATCCAACAAGTTTGAAAATTCTTGAAAACGCTTCAATCTCGAATCGAAGCTTGTTGTTGTTGTTTGGGGTTGAAAAACTATTGGGGTTTGATGATATTGGTTGTATACACCTTTGGGTATCGTTGGTTTTGTGTTTCGGGTTGAATTCGAGCCAAAAATTTGGCCAAAATCGCCCAAAAACCCGTTTTTGAGCTGCTGTGAAATCGCAGAAATTAACCCTTCGCGATCGCGAAGAGCAATTTCGCGATAGCGAAGAACAAAATTATTTTTTTGAAAAATTAACCCTTCGCGATCGCGCGCGTCTGGTCGCGATAGCGAAGAACAAAAAAATTTCAGAATTCCAGTTTTGGGACAGAACGTTCGCAACGGCTTCCGAACAGTTTCCAAACATCTAAACTCCAATTGGACCATTAAATATGATGAGTTTGTAGATCACAAACAAAATTTCATCCGATTCCAAATCCGTTTGGTTCCAATTCGAGTCGAATCTTTTGTGTCCCGTTTTCTACCGTACCTCTTGGTTAGTATTTTGAAGGTAATTGGCCTACTTGAAAGACACTAATCCTTTAGCGTATAGGGTATTCGTGCGTAGAGGAGATTAGAATTCAAAGAAGAGTCGTAGAACTCCTTTTGGCCTCAAGTGCGCACTTTAAATAGCCGTCCGTACATCGAGTCTCATTAATTCCACTCCGAACTTTAACTTGGACATGCTAGTTGTGATTACCTTGGTTCCCAAGTTGATAAGGCCTCGCTCTTGAGTGTACAAATATTGAGTGATACACGTGAGGGAGTGACTTTTGGGAGGTTTTGTTCTTTGGTGATTGCAACAATGTCGGACAATGATGATGGAGTAGATTGTGGCTCATGTGGCGATGATGCGAGTTGTTATGACTCGTATGGTGATGATGGAGACTATGGCTCCTATGAGGGTGATGATGGCCATTACTATGATGATGGAAGCCATGGCTCCTATGATGATGAAGCGGTTCACTACGATGATCGTGAGAGTGGTGAAGACTATGAAGCTTGTGACGAAGAATGTGAAGATACTTATGCTTCTAGTCAAGAACCCGAGGATAGTGACGCTTCAAGGTATGATGAACCTACTTACTCTTCTTGTGAAGAATTTGAGCATGATAGTGACATAGATAGAGTTGATGATGATGTTGAGTATATGAATTGTTCTTATGCATCTTCTCTTGGTGTTGCTAATGGCGTACAAGGGAGTAGTGGAGGACCTTCCATTAGTATGGGAGGTGGTGGTGGTTGTTCCATGGGAAAGAAGAAGCTTGCACCTTCTAGGTACGCTAAGCGACCTAATGCTTCTAATTCCCATGTGGAGGGTGGTATGATAGATGGTGTTGCTTTTGCTACAAAGGGGTTATGTGCCGTAAGGGGCGTGGATGGTTGTAGTAGGAGTAGTACTATGGGCTATGGAACCAAGGCTAGAGGCACTTATGGGTTCCATAGCAAGGCTCCTTCCTCGACTTCCAACAACACTTCTAATGTTGGAAGAGTGACGGGAAGTGGAGGTTGTTCTAGTGGTGTTGCCACTAATGGAGGGATAAGGAAGACCCAAGTTGTTGGTGTTGACACTTGTGGGCGTCCAAATTCTCATTTGGGTGCCAATGTGCAAGACTTGGGTAGATGTAGGTTCGTTGTTGAGGTAGATGGTATTGGAGGGTACTTGCTCAAGATTGGTGGTACCGATGCCAATTGTATTAGCACCTCTTTGGTTGATAGGCTTAGGATACCATGCCATAAGCTAGAGTATCCTTATGAGTATGATGGAGTGTGGGTTTCTAAGGAGGCTCGGGTACTCGTATCTCATAGGAACTATAAATGCTTTGTGTGGTGTGATGTGTATCCCATGCGTCATGTTGATGTGTGGATAGGTGACCGGTGGTTGGAGGGGAAGAGGGTGCAATATAGTGTGGTGAAGGATGCATATCTTGTGGGCGTAGGGCAAAGAGTTTATGACTTTGTGCCTTACCGGGCGAAGAGCCAAGTGCCTACTAGTGCACCTTCTTTGGCTAGGCAAAGGAGCAAGGAGCAAGAACTTCATTCCATGGTTGACAATGTGCAAACAAGAAGTCCTACAAACACAAGCAATGGTGGGACATGTGCTAGAAAGGGGTTGATAGACATCAACAAGGTGAACCCGAAACCACAAGTTTCAATTCCAAATGGTTCACCAACAAAGAAGAAGGAGACATCAAGTGATGAGTCTCCAAGTCCTAGATTCCGGGTTGACGTGAAAAGTCCACCTACTCCGGCTATGGGTATTCTAGGGCCTCGTCCCAATTCGCCCGAATTTGAGAGACAAAAGATTGAGAGGAGTAAGGGAGCGACCGGTGACAACTCTCGAGTGGAAAAAGGAGAGGTTGTGTTGAGTGATGTGAGTGGGTTGTCACCACCAAAATCTACACCCGACCTTGGAGAAAAAATGAGGGAAAAGAAAGAGGGAAAAAGAAAAATTGAGAGTGAGGGCACCCCTTATTCTAACCTTAACCCTTTATCTTTTTCTTCCATGTGCTTGAATTCTTTTGTAGGGATTCTTGGAGGCAAACCGATGGAGCCTCAACCATGTTCCGAGATGGAAAGACAAGGTGAAGGCGATGCCGAATGTGAGCTACAAGGTGAAGACGTTCATGACACTTCAAAGGTATGTGTTAGTTTTTCCTCCCTTGAGTATGATACTTCCTTGTCTTGTGATGTTGTTAGTAAGCACTCTAGGCTAGTTGATGATTTGCATGACTATAATGTGTTTGCAACTAGCGTAGAGCCTTTGGGTCAACTTGTGTGTGCAAATGAACCACTAGTTGAGAGGGTTGAAAGGCCACATCATGATGTGAGCTCGGTATTCATTGAACCTCTCTTTAGTGAGAATGTTGAAGTTGACCTTGTGTGTGACCCTTGTTATGACACCCCGCCCATGTTTGATAAAGGAGAAGATGAATTACATGATTATCCTATTCTTCCCTTTGATTGCTTATTTGCTAGCGGTGGTATCTTGTGTCGTAGTGAGGAAGTTCGTAACCTTGAGGAGTCTCTTGAGAATGAGATAGATCGACTTGTGTTCGATGACTCCTCAAGTGTAGATGTGATCTCTAGTTTGAGAACTTCACCTTTGCTTGCTAGCGAGCTTGAGAAGTGCGCCTATACCAATCCTTTGTATGAGGGCAACTTCAATGAAAATGGTGAATTGTATCAAACTAGAGTAGAGTGTGAGTTTGGACCTCCATGGATTGGAATGCCTAACTCTATAGATAATCCGTTGTTTGAGACCTCCCTTGGGAGTTTGTCTAGTGACGAGGGTTGTCTTGGAGGAGTATTTGGAGGCGAGGAGGTACCTCTTGGTGTGTGTAGGAATGCTCGTAAGAAGGGGAGTGGAGTATTTGATGTTAGTTGTCGCTTGAACTATCTTACTTACTCCCTTCCATATGTTGAGCGCACCTTGAGTGTTGAGCATGCCAAAGCCGATGTGTCACTTTGTGATAAAATTGATTTGAAGGCTTGGTGTGTTGGTCATGGGCTTAGGGGTCTTGGGGAATTTAATTGCCACATGCATATCCTTGATCTCTTTGCTAGTTTTGACGATGAGTGCTTGTTCTTGTCGAGCCAAGACTATGTCGTCTCCTTTGGGGACGTACGCTTTTTAATTGGTATTGATGCTTGGCTATATCACAAGAGTGTGTTTTTCCATACTACTTGCACTTATTCTTGTTAAGCTAACCTACTTGTGAAGTAGGAAGTTTTGGTTGTGCTTGTTCTTGATTGTAGGTTTTGATGGTTCGATTTCGAGGACGAAATCCTTCCAAGAAGGGGAGGATGATGCGGCCCAAAATGGCCTAAACGACAACCATCAAAAGCCAAGCTCGAGAGCACAACGGATACGAGTCAAGGCCTCCGGAAACATCTTGAAGATCATGCATTGGAGCGCCAAGGACGGGGGAAAACAGGGCAGGAAACTGAGCAGCCCAAAACAGGGCAAAACAGGGGAGCAAACTGGGAGCTCACTGCCTAAGGAAGAACTTTTGTTCTTCGCGATCGCGACAGCTTCTCACGCGATCGCGAAGAGTATTGGATTGGCCTGCGCGACAGCGCATCATTGCACGCGAAGGCGAAGCTGAGGATGCTGGGGATCGTGAGGATGCTAAAGACCTGCGCGATCGCGAGACCTTGGCGCGATCGCGATGCCTAGAGTTGATGTCTGCGCGATCGCGAGCCACCCTGGCGCGATCGCGATGAAGAGATGTTGATCAGCGAACCAGAATCAGCTGCAGGGCCATTTTTGTCCATTTTCAGTGTAAATGTATATATAGCATATTTTGCTCCTCATTTGAGTTTAGTTAGCTTACATTGAACATAGAATTGAGAGAAGGGAGAATTAAGAGAAGGCCGAGCCTTTCTTGTCGAAGCCCGAGGCTTCATGTATCTCGTTGACTTGGAACCTATGGAGATTCATTGCTAGTGTGAAATCCTTGTAAGGTTCGAGTTTCACTTTCTCCCTTTGGATAATTAAATTCTTTTTTGAATTATTTATCCGTTCTTTCTTCTAATTCTTGTCTTCCTAGTCTTGAACTTCTCGATATCTTTGATATCACGTTATCAAATTTACTTGCTTCCGCTCGTTTATCGTATAGTTTGCTTCCGCGTATTTTGCCCCTTATCAAGATCATCATTCAAAAAGCTGGGATTATGAAATTTATATGGAAGAATTGCAACCGCTAGTAGATGATCAAGACTCAAAAATAAAATGCTGACTAGAATAAAAGAATACACGACTCTTGCCCAAATTGTTTACTTTCAAAATTAGTCTCTCAAAAGCTCTCTACTCCTAGTCTCTGTATTACTTTAGTGAGCAACCATTATCCAACTATAAAAGGATAGGAAAACATATCATTATATTACAACCTAATAAAATCCATAGCTCTTAGTGGAGTTAATAGGCATGTCATAACCAAAATCCATGAAACGTATTGTATGCTTTGTAGTGGCGTATGGAGAATTTTTCATGAGTGATGTCAGAATATAAAGAAGCGAATAAAATAATAAAGTAATATAATAACATGATTCATATGAATCTTATTAATAAAACACAATTCAAGTACCTCATTACAACTCTTCTCGATGAACTCTCATTTTTTAAAAGGTATCCATAATGGACTCATTAGAAATATTAACAAATACATTTTTTTCTATATAAGGCACCAAATAACCACTTAAAAACTCATCATCCATTCGATTTCATAAGTCGTTCTTAATCAACTTCAATGCCGAGAAAACTCTCTCAACTGTAGCGGTAGCAACAGGCAAAAGTAAAGAAAATTTTACAAGTTAGAACACAAGAGGATAAGTTCCATGCTTCTTTGTCTTTACTAGTTTCTCCAAAAGATCACCAAGTCCCTTAAGATTGAAGAACCTTTTATCACGATCCCTGTTGTCGAAAAGCTAGGCTCAAGGTTCAGTGATTGAGAATCAGAGGAACGAGTGGAAGCTTCTGAGTTTCCAAAGTGATGTCCAGAATTCCCAAGTTGTTGGTCAAATTGTTTCCTGAACCAGGTCAAAATGATATTTGCAGAATTGGAATGAATTATTCTCTTAAGTTTTAGTATGTTTGGAGTTTGTATTTGGGCTTTAGCCCAACTTAGTGTTCCGCCGTATTTTCTCTTTTCGTTCTTTGATTTGTAAAAAAGATATTGCAAGTGTTGTATCTTAGAAGGAGTGTGTTTAATATTAGCATAATATATCCTAGAGCATTTGTTGTGTATAGGATTAGTGCAAATATAGTTTAGCTAGAACTTTAATTATTTAATCTTAGGTCCTTAAAACAATTGTATAAGTACTGTTGTTTGGTTATGCAAATACACAAGAAGAGAAAACCTTCTGCAATACTTAGCGTACTATATATCATCAAAATTCTTACATGGTATCAGAGCGTTCTTGATCAAATTGCAGTCCTAATTCACCATAATCCTTTTCTCCAAAGCTCATGGCAACCGAAATAAAATCGGGAATCATTTCTTTAGCCATGGGAACTCTGCCTGGGGCGACCTCTTCTTCTATTGAGCACTTTCAACCACTCTAGATTTGAGTAAGTCTTCTGCTAGTAAGAACACATCAGAAGTAGTAGATGCTTCCCATCCATTCTTTTTATCACCATCAGATTCACCTGGCATGAATCTAGTCAATTCAGTCTCCGACGAAACCAGTTATGCAAACTGGAGAAGGTGAATGCTAATCTCTCTATCAGCCAAAATAAGTTAGGTTTCATAAAGGGTACCTGTACTATGCCAAGTGAAAATTCAACTTTGTTGACAACATGGAATAGATGTAACGATATGGTAATTGCATGGCTTCTGAATTCTTTAGACAAAGAAATTGCGGGGAGTGTTATTTACTCTCATACTATTGCTGAACTGTGGAGTGAATTTGAAGAGAAATACAGACAAGCTGATGGTACCAAACTGTATTAATTGCAAAGAGAATTAAACAACATCACTCAAGGTACAATGAATGTAGCAGCATATTTCCACAAATTGAAAAAATATAGGATCAGTTAAAGGTATTGAACACATTCATGGTGTGCAATTGTAATTGCAAGTGTGGTGCCAAAACACACAATTTCAAGATGAATGAAGATCAGAAGTTGATCCATCTTAGTCTGCTGTTAGGAGTTGCTTGTTTCTTGTTAAGAGTTTAGTTAGTAATGGTGAATCTAGTAGTAGTGAGTTTTTTTATTCAAATTTTTGTCTTAGAAAAGAGCCATCTTATGTCAATAAATTGAGTGATATGAATAAAGTGAATGTTTTTCAGAATTATCACAATTCTTCTAATATTTGGCACACTAGATTGGGACATCTACCATTTGATGCAATGAAAAATATAAAGAGAATCAACATTCCTATTACGAATAAATAATCACTGCCTTGTAACATTTGTCCCATGGCAAGATAATCAAGACCTCCTTTCCCTACCCATTTAATTTCTACTATGAGATGTTTTGAACTAATTCACATTAACACTTGGGGACCATATAAGGTTCCTATTTACAAAGGAGAAAGATATTTTTAACCATCGTAGATGATTTCTCTAGGGCCACTTGGACCTATCTCCTTTCCACTAAATCCAATGCCTTTTCTATTTTGAAATAATTCTTGGCACTAATTGAAGGCAATTTTCAGCTAAAGTGAAAATTATAAGATCAGACAATGCCTATGAACTGGGTGCTGGGAACCTGCCCAAAGAATTATTTTCTTCTTTAGGCATCATTAATCAAACAACTTGTACAGCCACTCCACAATAAAATGGAGTGGTTGAATACAAGCATAGACATCTTCTAGAAGTTTGTAGGGCTTTGTTATATCAGTCTCATTTGCCTAAAACATATTAGGGTAATTGTCTTTTAACTGCAACTCATCTAATCAATAAAGCTCCTTCTAAAGTCCTGAAAAATAAATCTCCCCATGAGATCTTATTTAAAAATATCCAGATTACAGTCAGCTCAGGACATTTGGTTGTTTAGTTTTTGCAGGAACTTTACCAGGCCGTAGGGACAAGCTAGAGCCTAGGGCAGTTCCATGAGTGTTTTTAGGTTACCCTTTCAATAAGAAAGGATATAAAATTATTTGTTTACAGTAAAAAAAAATCATCATCACTAGGAATGCAAAATTCTATGAGACAATGTTTCCTTTTGCTCACATCAATTCAAAAGACAAGTTATTTCCAGTTTCTTCTAGTACATTTGATGATCTATTCTTGCCTAGTTCACAATCAGTGAACCATAACACTGATCACTCCAGTTCACTCAACAAAACTTGAGTCATGGATCAAATACTTCACCTATGTCCACTGCGCTAACTAGTTCAACACAATCCCCAGGATCTAGAGTTTCAGTTCCTAAAGAAGCAAACAACAGGGCTAATTCCCCTATTTTTTTTCCTATGTTTATTGATGTGCAACCTACAGAATAAGGGCCACACAGATCCACAAAAGTGAATAACATACCAAAGTACTTGTCAGACTACAGTTGTGACACAACCTATTCAGTTATATCACCTGACTTCTCAACCCTCTCTTTACATGTATTTTCTACACAAAATAAACAGTTTCTTCACACCCATATCAAAGATAACAAAACCCAAAATTTACCTTCAAGCATCACAACATCCAGGTTGGCAGGATGCAATGTCCAAGGAACATCAAGTTTGCCACCAGGTAAAAGGTCTTTGCCCAGCAAATGGGTTTATAAAGTCAAGTTGAAATATGATGGAAGTTTAGAACATTTAAAGGCACTTAATTATTAGGGGTTATACAATGAGAGGGGATTGATTACAATGAAACATACCCGTGATTAAAATGATCACCATTTGTTTCTTGATTAGTATTGTAGTGAAATGAAGATGGAGTTTGTATCAGATTGATGTGAACAACGCTTTTCTTCATGGGGATTTGAATGAGAAAGTTTTTATGAAGTTTCCCCCCGGTGTGATGACACGATTCGAATTTTCAGCTAGGCCGTGCGGGCACCCGACATTCTCCCCTAGACCCGTCGGGCGAACCCTTAACAACTGAATTAGGAAAATGAATATAAATTCAACTCATAAATAAGAACAAGACATAAAAAAACACAGATATACTGATACCTCTAAGCTGTATAAAGAAATTACAGCTAACTACCCAACATACTAGGTTTAGGGCTATCCAGACTAGACATCTAAGAGTACAAAAGAATACATACGCCTCCTGAAGGGAGCAAAATACGACTAAAATAATAAATATACCACTGGTGGCCATCCTGAACGGAAGGTGGCTCACCCTGACAGCTGAGGTTGGCTTCGCTCCTTAACAACCTGGCGAACTCAATCCTGGAGCGAACCTGCCGAAACGAAATAGATAGATAAGAAACAAACAACAAACAAGGGTGAGTCAAAAGGACTCAATAAGTGAGGCAGACTAGCCACCTCAAAGAATAGGATAGCTAGCTAGGAAGAAGAAAAACAGGTAAACCAAATCCATCTTATTTAAACTATAAAAAGGCAGAGCCAGATAATAACTGTAAACACGTATGGAATCATAAACTCATAAACAAACAGGGACATAAGATAGAAAGAACATATTGATTTTTAAGTATCCTGAACATATCAACAATCAGAAATACATATTTTTGCGGCGAGCAACCCGATCCATATATTTATACTGTCGCGGCGTGCAACCCAATCTATATATTTATACTGTCGCGGCGTACAACCCGATCCATATACTTATACTGTCGCGGCGTGCAACCCGATCCATATATTTATACTGTCGCAGCGTGCAACCCTATCCATATATTTATACTATTGCGGCATGCAGCCCAGGATACGAACTAGAAGTATATAGTCAAACTGAAATATGTCCACAACATGGTATACATACCGCATACATAAAACACAGCAAAATACACACAATAGTCAGCATGTGGTGAAATGAAATGGGATGAATGCAGTACGATGCAATGCAGTCACATATGCCTGATACCTATCTCCGGTGCGGGACTCTTATCGTCTACCAAGAGATATATATGCAATAATGACCCTTCACTGGCTCGGGACTCTCATCGATTACCGGGAAGTATATGCAATGATGACCCTTCACCGACTCGGGACTCTCATCGATTACTAGGAAGTATATGCAATGATGATCCTTCACCGGCTCGGGACTCTCATCGATTACCGGGAAGTATATGCAGTGATGATCCTTCATCGGCTCGAGACTCTCATTGATTACCGGGAAGTATATGCAATGATGACCTTTCACCGGCTCGGGACTCTCATCGATTACCGGGAAGTATATGCAATAATGACCCTTCACCGGCTCAGGACTCTCATCGATTACCGGGAAGTATATGCAATGATGACATCCAGAGTACAATGCTCGGATACTCAATACAATAGCAACAACAGGACATAACATATAATATACAATGTAAATCCAAAGCTAACGCGTAATGAGTACGACTATCGGCAGCTGCACACATAAGGAACACGTGGTAGATTATCCACAAGGCCAAGAGCCTCCTAACAAATGGATACAAACACTTACCTTGTTCAAAAGTCAGCATTGCTACTCAACAACCGCTTTGTCCTTTGAATTTATGGCCAAACGATCTCACTCTATTCAATAAGCAGAAAATTATATCAAATTAGGCTAAAGGCTTCATTCCTTACATCCTAGGGTAATCCGGTTAGGAACCTGATACCTTATTCGCATATGCAATGCGCAGGCCAGGCCTATGTACAGGGTTCAAAGTCACATAACCAAACCCAAAATAAATTATATTTATGGGTTGCCCATAACTCTCTGAGTACGAATATATAATCAATTCCATTATCGGGATCAAATTAACCCTTTACACTATCAATTTAACTCATTAAAACGATGTCTAATATCACAATTTTTATCGTTAAAATATACTCAAACACACGTAATAAACTGAAATAATGGATTAACATTATTACCTGAATGTTTCAGGGTGAAAATTCTATTTTTTTTTCCTGCTCCTATTCCTTTCCTTTTTCTATTTTCTGGAATTTTTCTCTATTTCTTTTCTTTCTCTGTTTCTCTTCTGATCCTATTTCATTTCCCTTGTTTGTAAGGGATAATATCCCAAGTCACCGCCTCTTTTCTTTCCTTTTTCTTTCTCCTTTTTTCTTTTTCCTTTTTCTTTTATTTTTTTTTTCGTAACAAAATAAAAATGTAGTCCTACGAAATCCGGAATATTCTCAAATTCCTCAAGTAAGTTATACAAAATATATATAACATACATGCTAAGGCGGATCTCAAATTGGATTTCCGAAACTCAAGATACGAATTAAACGGAAAAAGATCAAATTATTAATTTTTGGAACTTTAGCCGAAATCAGCCGAACAACCTCGAAATTCACATAAAAAATTCACACATATCACAAATAATGATACGAATCTAACGGCACTTTCGAATTTCAAATCGGAGTTCCTCGCCAAAATTGAGCTCGAAAACCTCTTTTAAAGATTTACCGACAATAAAAACTGAAACCTTCTTCCGATGCCTATCAAACGAAGTCCGATTTAGTTCAAATTTTATAAACAGGTCTTAATGGACCTTACGAATATTTTAAAGTTATCGGCACGCAAATTAGGGTCCTAATTCCCGAAACGACTACCTAAGGTCGTTTCATTCTCCTCCACTTAGACTCTCGTTCGTCCTCGAACGAGCCTAAGTCTAAAGAAAATTCGCACTGATAACAAGAGAACTGGCACGACCTTCATAAGCTACTCCACGGGCATTATCTCCTGATTATAGGATCAGAATTATAACACGCATATCAAAATTTTTGAAATAAAATATATTTGGATAATATGATAACATCATTGCACATCTTATTCTGACTAAGCTGATCCTTCCTCGATCACGAGAAGAGAGTTCTACATTTTTGAAACAAGGATACACAGAACTTTGAATGGGTTAAGATGATTCCGCCGATGAATCACCTCGTCGATATACTTTTCGATATAGAATAAGTCGATGGAACTAATAATTAGCTCACGCTTGAAAAACGCCTTAGAGATTTAATATTAGCATTCAGTATTAGAGGAAGACTCATCCACTTAGAGCGTAAACTCATACAACTAATTTGAATAGGAATAGCCATCCTCTCACAACCTACTGGATTAAGAAAGATTTAGCTAAAACATAATGCATTAAGCTACCTAATTACCCTCTCTAGTTTCCAAACAGCTGCAGAATCGAGTTCATAATTCCATACACTTGCCATAAGAACTAGCGCCTGCTAGATCAACTCAGGGGCCAAATGACGCCTCTCATTACCCTTAGTAGCCTTAAAACACAATGTGCATACCCGGCTACCTTGACACGCACTCTGGCTCCACATAGGGAACATCGCAAGAGGCTACTGACAGCCTAAGCTTACTAGTGCCGGACAAAGAAGAGATAGCAACGGACTGAGGATAGGAATAATTAGAGCTTTAGGAAGCTCATTGGCTACCTGAGCTAGACTACTTACGAGTCGAGCTAGCCAAAGAATCGCAATTGAAGAAATAGATATTAAATGAGCTCTATGGAACAACATCCATGCCAATTTAACCTCCCAATAAGAAGGAAACTCTGACAATTTACCAGAAAACCCTTTTATAACCCAAATAAGCTCATATGATAACTTGACTTTACTAGCGTTTTGAACCAAGAGGAGATACGTAGATCGAATATTACTTACTATCCACTTTACACTGAAAGAAACAATGACACTCTTTGATGGTGATGAACTAGAATCCCATCATCCAACCAACACGGAATTCCGAGAAGAGAGGTAAACTAATTTGACATAATAATAGAAGGTGGCACAACAAGATGCCAAGCAGGCCATACCGAAACTCACTCAAAATCTCTCACATTTAAACCAGCTAAACTAGTAGGGTCTCACAAATACCCTGAATAAATCCTACCAGAAGCTCGCCCCTCAACCACAACCGATTCTTGATAGAAAGAATATTCAAGGAATCCATGGAAACATGGTAAGATAAACAAATTCCAGACCGATCGGAAGAATCAAATCTTACTCACATATAATGGAAGAAGAAATACATGGGTGTGCTATATCAGATACCTCAGCATCCTGCGAGACTGGCAGTTCATAGAACTGCCTGTACAGATGAGCTGAGCCATTACCCTAGTAATCACTTTCTGAAGAACCATTGCCACCACGCTCTCGACCTCTACTGGATGGTGGCATTTCTCTAACTGATTGAGATCTAAATAAAATCCCCTGCGACTGTGCAGGTGCCTGATGACGAGAGAAAGGACGACTACCTACCTGCCGGAGTAAGGGAAAACTACTCAAAGGATAACCAGACTCGCGATAATGATAGTACCTTTTCGCTGAAATGGAAGCTGGAAAGATTATTGATAGCTGTAAAGAGAAGACTGAATCTGATCTTGACGAGCTACTGGCGCACTCTAAGAATCACGTGACACAAGCTGAGATAACCTGGAAGGTGACCTCCCAAAATAATCAGAACTCTTACCTCCAAATGAGGTACCATGGTTGCCCACTAGGGCCATGGGATCTCTTGCTCTCACGCTCTAACTTATGGTATACCTCGTACCTTCGAGCAATATCAACAACAACATCAAATGAAATCCCGACCTCAATCTCTTGAGCCATCTGGATCTCAAGGAAAAAGAAAGGTCATCAATAAATCTTTGAATCTCTCGAAAGGCTCATGGACTAGTTCTAATGCATATCCAGCCATTCTATAGAATTCAATCTCATATTCTGAAACCAACAGGCTAACCGACAGGCTACCCTGTCTAATCCACTCAAACTGGCGGCACTCTTCATCTCGCTCGCTACTCGAAAGGAACTTTTCCACGAATCTAGAAGAAAAATCGAACCAAGTTAGTTAATAAGAGAGCGGTCCACCAATTCAAGGCTGGACCCCTGAAACTGAAAAACAGAATAATGAACACCATACCGCTCAATATAATCAAGAGCCTGAAGGATACACTGACATCATTTTATTTTAAAATAACTTACACAAGGATTATCTGATGCATTGCCTAAGAACATCAGAAGGTTCAATTGGGTAGAATAATGCAGCCTCTTCGGACACTCGAGCCGAGCCACTACTTGGGCTAGCTAACCAGCCTGAATAACTAGAAGCACAACACATGCTGCCTCTGGAATATAATTTACTGCGGCAATATTAAGAACTGGAATAGGAGCTCCCTGAGACCAAACGTCTCCATCTGCGGCAACCTGATAAGCTGCCTAACGAATAATAGGTTCTTGCGGTATCTGCGTCACCAAGATTCTCGTAAAAGCATCGTAGAGGGCCAGGGGAAGCACAAGGCCCTACTCCCTTGCCCATCACGAGCTCGTACAGCTGGGACCTGCGCGACTGGATCGTCAGCACGATCCACAACTCTCGGGGCTTGAGTAGCTCTAGCCCCATGCTAGACTACTTCGTCCTGAACTCCTACCGTTTGCTGATATGTCGCACGAGGGTTCACAATTACTACGAAGGGATTAACGAAAATATTTTTGCATCCCAGACCGACGCACGATTAGAAAAGAAGTAAAAGAAACTTCCTAAATGCCATCATAGCCTCTCGTAGATAAGTACGGACGTCTACGTACCCATCAGCGAGACTCTACTAGACACTGTCTTAGTCTGGATAGACTCTAAATTCGGCTCTGATACCAACTGACACGACCCGAATTTTCAGCTAGGCCTTGCGGGCACCCGACATTCTCCCCTAGACCCGTCGGGCGAACCCTTAACAACTGAATTAGGAAAATGAATATAAATCTAACTAATAAATAAGAACAAGACTTAAAAAAATACAGATATATTGATACCTCTAAGCTGTATAAAGAAATTACAGCTAACTACCCAACATATTAGGTTTAGGACTATCCAGACTAGATATCTAAGAGTACAAAAGAATACATACGCCTCCTGAAGGGAGCAAAATACGACTAAAATAATAAACATACCACTGGTGGCCATCCTGAACAGAAGGTGGCTCACCCTGATAGCTGAGGTTGGCTTCGCTCCTTAACAACGTGGCGAACTCAATCCTGGAGCGAACCTGCCGAAACAAAATAGATAGACAAGAAACAAATAACAAACAAGGGTGAGTCAAAAGGACTCAATAAGTGGGGAAGACTAGCCACCTCAAAGAATAGGATAGCTAGCCAGGAAGAAGAAAAACAGGTAAACCAAATCCATCTTATTTAAACTATAAAAAGGCAGAGCCAGATAATAACTGGAAACACGTATGGAATCATAAACTCATAAACAACCAGGGACATAAGATAGAAAGAACATGTAGGTTTTTAAGTATCCCGAACATATCAACAATCAGAAATACATACTGTTGCGGCGTGCAACCCTATCCATATATTTATACTGACGCGGCGTGCAACCCGATCCATATATTTATACTGTCGCGGCATGCAACCCGATCCATATATTTATACTGTTGAGGCGTGCAACCCGATCCATATATTTGTACTGTCGCTGCGTGCAACCCGATCCATATATTTATACTGTAGCGGCGTGTAGCCCAGGATACGAGCCAGAAGTATATAGGCAAACTGAAATATGTCCACAACATGGTATACATACCGCATACATAAAACACAGCAAATTACACACAATAGTCAGCATGCGGTGCAATGAAATGGGAGGAATGCGGTACGATGCAATGCAGTCGCATATGCCTGATATCAATCTCCGGTGCGGGACTCTTATCATCTACCAAGAGATATATCTGCTATAATGACCCTTCACCGGCTCGGGACTCTAATCGATTATCGGGAAGTATATGCAATGATGACCCTTCACTGGCTCGGGACTCTCATCGATTACCGGGAAGTATATGCAATGATGACCTATCACCGGCTCGGGACTCTCATCGATTACCGGGAAGTATATGCAATAATGACCCGTCACCGGCTCGGGACACTCATCGATTACCGGGAAGTATATGCAATGATGACCCTTCACCGGCTCGGGACTCTCATCGATTACCGGGAAGTATATGAAATGATGACATCAAGAGTACAATACTCAGATACTCAATACAATACCAACAACAGGACATAACATATAATATACAATGTAAATCCAAAGCTAAGGCGTAATGAGTACGCCTATCGGCAGCTACACACATAAGGAACACGTGGTAGATTATCCACAAGGTCAAGGGCCTCTAAACAAATGGATACAAACACTTACCTAATTCAAAAGTCAGCATTGCTACTCAACAACCGCTTTGTCCTTTGAATTTATGGCCAAATGATCCCACTCTATTCAATAAGCAGAAAAATATATCAAATTATGCTAAAGGCTTCATTCCTTACATCCTAGGGTAATCCGGTTAGGAACCTGATACCCTATTCGCATACGCAATGCGCATGTCAGGCCTATGTACATGGTTCAAAGTCACATAACCAAACCCTAAATAAATTACATTTATGGGTTGCGCATAACTCCCTGAGTACGAATATATAATCAGTTCCATTATCGGGATCCAATTAACCCTTTACACTATCAATTTAACTCATTAGAACTATGTCTAATATCCTATTTTTATCGTTAAAATATAGTCAAACACACGTAATAAACTGAAATAATGGATTAACACCATTACCTGAATGTTTCAGGGTGAATTGTTTTTCCTACTCCTATTCCTTTCCTTTTTCAATTTTCTGGCATTTTTCTCTGTTTCTCTTCTGATCCTATTTCATTTCCCTTGTTTGTAAGGGATAATATCCCAAGTCACCGCCTCTTTTCTTTCCTTTTTTTGTCCTTTTTTCTTTTTCCTTTTTCTTTTATTTTCTTTTCATAACAGAATAAAAATACAGTCCTACAAAATCCGGAATATTTCTAAATTTCTCAAGTAAGTTATACAAAATATATATAACATACTTGCTAAGGAGGATCTCAAATTGGATTTCCAAAACTCAAGATACGAATTAAATGAAAAAAGATCAAATTATTAATTTTCGGAACTTTAGCCGAAATCAGCCGAACAATCTCGAAATTCACTTCAAAAATTCACACATATCACAAATAATCAAATGAACCTAACAGCGCTTTCCAATTTCAAATCGGAGCTCCTCGCCAAAATTGTACCGATAATAAAAACTGAAACCTTCTTCCGATGCCTATCAAACAATGTCCGATTTTGTTCAAATTTTACAAACAGGTCCTAATGGACCTTGCAAATATTTTAAAATTATTGGGACGTAAATCAGGGTCTTATTTTCTAAAACGACTACCTAAGGTCGTTTCATGTGATTCCTCCTACACCTAATTATGTATGCCATTTGCACACTATACGGATTGAAACAGGATTCTCGCCAATGGTATTTGAGATTATCTGCAGCATTAGGAACAAGAGGTTTTATATCCTCTTTGAATGATTATTCATTTTTATAAAGCCACAAGAACTCTTATCACCATCGTCGCTGTATATATGTATGATATTTTAGTCACATGAAACAATCATACAGAGATTGAGCTATTAAAATAATTTCTTGACTTAGAACTCAAAATTAAGATTTGGGATTAGCTAGTTATTTTTTAGGAATGGAATTGTTACCTGAATCTAGAGATTTGGTCTTGACACATCCAAAATTTGCCATGGACGTGTTAGATGATTATCCATTCCTTGGTACTCGTTCTGCATCTACACCACTTGATCCTACAATCAAATTGTCTAAGGACTCAGGACGTCTTCTTCCAGACCCTACAATATATCGAAGACTCTTAGGTAAATTGAATTTTTTAACACACACTCATCCTGATCTTTCTTATGCAGTTCAAACCCTTAGCCAATTTATAGAAAGTCCTCGATCTACTCACCTTTCTGCAGCTTATCACACACCGCGGTATTTGAAGAGGGATCCTAGATTGGTGCTTTTCATGTCCCCTTATTCTTCATTTTAATTGGTGGCATATTTTGACGCTGATTGGGCTGCTTGTTCAGATAATCACCGATCGGTGAGTGGTTTTTTCATCAGTTTGGGAGATTCTCTTATTTCTTGAAAATCTAAGAAATAACCCATCATTGCACTCTCATCAGCTGAAGTCGAGTACCGTTCCATGCATCGTATCGTGGTGGAATTGGATTGGAATGTTTGTCTTCTTTCTGATTTATCTGCGTCTCCAGCTTTATCGTTCCTCTTCACTTTGACAATCAAGCCACAATTCACATAGCAAAAAATCCCATTTTTCACGAACGAATAAAATATATTGACCTTGATTGTCATTTCATTCGTGAAAAATTGTTGGAAGGTTTAATCTCACTCTCTTTTGTTCCATCGTCGTTGCAGCTTTCTGATCTTTTTACTAAGGCTTTAGTAGGGCCTCTACATTAGCATTTCTTATTCAAGTTGGGAGTTCGTTCAACAGTCTCTCACTTGCAGGAGGATGTTGCCGGAAAGCTAGGCTCAAGGTTCAGTGATGGAGAATTAGAGGAATGAGTAGAAGCTTCTTAGTTTCCAAAGTGATGCTCAGAATTCCCAAGTTGTTGGTCAAAATGTTTCCTGGACCAGGTCAAAATGATATTTGTGAAATTGGGCTGAATTTTTCTATTAAGTTTTAGCATGTGTGGAATTTGTATTTAGACTTTAGCCCAACTTAGTGTTCGACCGTATTTTTTCTTTTTCCTTCTTTGATTTTTACCAAAGATATTATAAGTGTTGTATCCTAGAAGGAGTGTGTTTAAGATTAGTATAATGTATCCTAGACTATTTGGAGTCTATTTAGGATTAGTACAAATATAGGTTTAGCGAGAACTTTAATTATTTAATCTTAGGTCCTTAAGACAATGGTATAAGTACTGTTGTTTGGTTATGCAATACACAAGAGAAGGAAACCTTCTACAATACTTAGCGTACTATTTTTCATCAAATTCTTACAATCCCGGACATCAGCAATGTAATTCTCAAGTTGAGAACGAAGGTAAAATATAGAATGTTTATCAAAATCATCAGGATATAACTCAGTCAATCGCAATATCTTCTTAATATCAAAGCTTGAAAAGGATTCAACCAGATTCAAGCAAGCAACGCCAAGAAGCAAATTAGTTGTCACCTTGTCAAAGCGATTATTAAGCTCTTGAATTTGCCAGTCGATTATTCTATTGAATACTTCAACACGATAATTATGTAAAACAGTATATTCAGTAACATTATGACATGATCTTCAACGAATAATGTAAAGCTCATCAAACTTAGGTATCAATGTTTCATACTTGATACAAAATCTAGATACCTCATCAATAAGTAAATTCCAATCTTTATCTCTCTATAGTTGTAATCGAGTCTTTGCCACTCCAACAAGTATCATGGCATTTGCTATGTCTTGCTTCTTATTTTGAAAGGCTGCACTAAGATCATTTGTGATTGCTAAAATAGTGTGCATGATGTGCAACATAAAGACAACCTCAAATGATAAACAATCTCTAACATGTTTCTTTGCCTTACACTTTTCATCGAAATCGTGCATTACCAGCAATAACATCAAGCACATTAATGATAGGGCCAAACATAAGAATAAAGTTATTAGAGCATTTATAATGGTAGCCCCATCGAGTATCTCCGACTCTAGCTAGACCTAATTCTTCATTTAAGCCCTTACCAGTTTCAAGTTCACCTTTATGTAGTGCTTCTTCAATTTCTGCTACTTAGGATCCCCGAAGTTTATCTCTACGCTTGTAAGAAGCTCTCACCATATTTAATATATCATAAACCAATAATAAAAGTTCTAGCACTTTATCACATTTTCTAGAAACCACGATAAGAGATAATTGGAGTTGGTGAGCAAAACAATGAATGAAATGAGCACCTTTACTTTCTTTTTGCATCAATATTTTAAGCCCTTTATCTTGCATATTGCTTGTTCCATCATAACATTGTCCACGTATATAAGATGCACTTAAAGAAAGTTGAACAAGTAAATAAACTATTGCATTTTTTAAAGATAAAGCACTAGTATGATAAACATGAACAACACCAATAAATTGCTCCATCACAATTCCCTTTCAATCAACATACTACAAAACAATAGTCATTTGCTCCTTACATGACATATCACAATATTCATCAACTAAGATGGAAAAGTAATCACCATTTAAATCCTCAATGATACACTTAATAGTTTCTACCTTACAAGCAGTTATAATATCCTTTTGAATGTATGGAGAAGTAAATTGATTATTTTTTGGAGCTTTTTTAAATGCATCGCCAATACGTTCACATCGCTTAGCATACTAATGAAGAAGTTCATTATAGTTATCTCTATTAGAAGACGATGCATCTTCACGATGTCCTAGAAATGATAATCCTTGGGTCAAAAGATATCTTATCACATCAATTGCAGCTTCTAAACGAGTCCGATATTCCAACTTTTGCTAATTTGACTTTTTAAAAAGTGCACTTTGAATGGATTATTTTTGCATTATCAAATCATTATAAGTCACCGATATGCACGTCAAGTCTATCTTTCTTGTTCTAATTTGTAAATCCTTTATGTGACCCTCTCTTCCCCCTGGTCACTGGATTCATCGTCAAACAAATAACAGTAGAAGCAAAAGGCCTCATCTTTTGTAACACTGTATTCCAACCAATTAAACTCATCAAACCATTTTGGGTTAAAACGACGCAGTTGACCATAAATATTTCTTTGAGAAAATTTGTGAATTTGAGGTTGGAAAGGACATTTTTAAAGATATGCTCTTCTTATTGCATCTTGAACATTCAGATGATATTTTTGAATTGCTAATCTTTCCCCAGGATCCGACTTCAAGGAATTTAAATCAAATCCTTCAAAACAAAAAATCAAATCCTTCAGTTTGTCGTTGTTGTTCCATTTCATTGATGCTCTCCTCCAAGTTAGATGAATTTTGAGATGTTCAAGTTGGTTTTGGATGCTTTAAAGATACTCTAGGAAAATATCTCTCCATATAGATTTAAACTAAAATATAAATAAAATATAATTTAAATAACCCTTAAATAATTTCTTAGGATTTAACACACAATGAAAAATAATCAGATAATTTCAAGAAAGTTTAACTATAAAATAAAGAAGAAAACAAGAATATTAAAAGAACTAGTGTAGTACCTTAGCCTTGAAATTTCAATTTGTGAATGAGTTGTTTCTACCAAACTTCAGATTTTATAGATTTGATATAATAATCTTATTTCTAAATGGATTAAAGTTATAAATTAGTTGTGATTGTGATCCCATAGGTTTAATTGGTCATTATTTGATATTGTGTAGGATTATATTTATGTTAAAACTTGTAAGTTGTAACCTCAGCTGCCTGCTAGTGGGATTCGATCCCTGGACACCAGTATCAGAATCTTGCGGTTCAACCAACTCTACTATGGCACGTTTTGTGTTAATGGTGTCATTTTATTATATATATATATATATATAGAGTGATATGGCAAAATTTTTCCATCTAGTGGTGTCGGATGACACTGGTAGCATATGGGTAGATCCGCCCCTAATGCTTTGAGCCAAGGTCCACATAGATCCGTCATTCAAGCTACGCCACCTCAAGCTCCAAAAACGTGTACCATGTGAACTTATGTTATACTTTATAAAGTCCTTCACATTCCTCCCCAATTCAGATTAGCTATTCGCCTATGCTGCCATGTGCACCCATCTTTAGAAACCTGACAGCTTAGAATCCTGGCAGTCTTTTAGAAGCCTAGTAGTCCTGCTTGACTAGCCCTTATCAGCCTACCCTCTGTCATTAGCATCACATTATACCTCCTTTAGGGACTCAACATCCTCGTTCAGGTTTGCCCCACCCTCGCATTGAGGGAGTAAGCCTCTGATACCATATTTAAACCCTTCGTTTGTATGGTTTTAATGGAAGTTGTATACGGTATGTAAAATAACTATTGGTATGATATGTAAATTGGTATTGTATCGGTATTCTTTGTAAATTTGATGTTACGGTTGTATATTTTTATAGTTGTCCCATCAATCAATGGTATATATTAATATTATGAGGAATAGAAAATTTTAGACTAGTCTCTAAAATTTATGAGGTAGGATAATCGTGAGATAATTAGATTTTAAAAAACTCCTTCCATCGTTCCATTTAATATCATAATACATCAATTATATGACTTCTAACTTCACAACATGCCAATGTTGTAGGGTGAGTCCTTCAATCACACCTGTGAGACCGCAAGTTCCTTGCCTTCAATGAATTTAGGCGAGCACTCATGGAAGACTTAATGTCATGATGGGAAGGCAAAACGAATGTGGTTAAGTAGTCTCCATCTCTTTTGTCTTTCCTTGCCAGTTCTGATTTCCTAATTCTGATTGACATGACTGTTGACCTTGGTTTTTCTAAAGCATAAATTGTAATGTCCACCTTTACTACACTTAGCTTTCATAAATCATGTATCCTTTTGAAGTTGTTGCTGTTTCGCGGTGAAATGACTGTGCCAAATTTGATCATTGATCCAAAGCGTAGCTTTGCATGCATATTATTTATGCATCAAAAGAAGTGAGGAACAATTGTAGTAATTCTGGTTTAGCGTTACCCAGAAGAACACACTCTTATTGATAAATCCTTCTCGTGGCATTTAAATACAGAATCCATTTTGACTGCATAAATGGTTAGAACTCATTACATCTAAATAGAGCTTTTTCTCTATAGTTGTTGGTGGAAAGGTAATATGTATATATTTTATGGACCAAATGAGTTGCATAAATTGTCTTGGATACCATATTATTCAACAAATTTATAGCAACTACTATATTAGTGATAGTAGAAAAATATCAAATAACAGTTAAAAATATTAGCTTGATAAATTAAAATTATTAGTTAATCTAGATAGTGATTATTCTTTTTGGGATGGGTTATGGTGGTTATTTAGGCTTTTGGGTCATAGGTCGTCCATATGGACGGACCAGATCCAATAAAAGGAGATATTTGTTTTTAAACTAACTTATCTAAACGATGTTACCACACGAATAAGAGGTTAAGAAGAGAAACTGTTCCCTCATCATTATATATTTGAAGAAAAGTGAACGTGAAGAATAACTCCTTACCAACAGAGAAAAAGAACTTCTCATAACTCTATCCTAAAAATAGTGAAATAAAGATTATCACACAAGAAAAGGCTCTTAGTTTGTGGATATAACTTCGCTTCCTAGTGATTCGGAGTTGGACTTCAGAAAATAAATTTCTTTTACAAATCCGCTGTGTTATATCGTTAACAGGTAAGCAAATTTTGTTCTTGCTACAGTCTTAATTGCATAACAATGGTATCAGAACTAGTTTTTTATCAATTCCGTAACGTTTGAATTAGATATAAAAGTTGATACCTATAATTACTCGGTTTGTCTGTAGCTGACATCTGTGTCTACAATTGAAAAATCTATGTTATTGAGTAACTTGATGTTGATCGGATAGACAATTTTGTGGAATTAAATCCTTATATACTGTTTGTATTGTGAAAAGGATTAAAGTTGAGAATCTACTAGACATGAGTATAAAAACTCTAAAGATTGATAGAGGGCATGCATATCTATCAAGACAATATAATGAATTGTGTAATGAAAAAGACATCACCAGACAATTAACTATTCCTTATACACCAGCAAAATGGTGTTGTAGAAAGGAAGAATAGGACACTATTAGACATGAAAAAGTCTATGATGGCGCAAGCTAATTTACCTATCTCTTTCTGGGGAGATGCATTATTAACTGCGGCCTATATATTGAATAAAGTGCCTTCTAAATCAGTGCCTTCCACCCCCTTATGAGCTATGGGCCGGCCAAAAATCAAACTTGAATAATTCACCACCTTGTGGTTGTTATGCATTTGTAAAAGTTTCTTGAATAAGTTTGGTAAATTGGGTCCAAAAGGGAAGAAATGTATCTTTATAAGATACTCAGAACACTCCAAAGGGTATTCATTTATTGGTGAATTGGAGGATTGAAGTGTCACTGAAATTGAATCACGAGATGTTATATTTTTAAAAAATGATTTTCCTAAGAAGGTTGAAGTAAAGGATGGAGAGCTTCCTTATGAAATGTTGTTCTCAAATGATCAACAAGTGCCTTCTGAGACATTTAACCCAAAAAAATAAAATGCCTTCTGAGACATTTGATGATCTAATTGATCAGGAGTATAGTGCTGATCCGAGTTTGAGATTTTCAATGCAAGATCTTTCTTCTGAATCTGAGTCTCAACTAAAAAAGAGTACCAAAAAATCTGTGCCCAAAATGACATTGAGGATTACGTTTTCTTGATATCAGCAACATAAGTGAATGAGCCAAATTTTGTGGCCGAGGCTTTATTAAGCCCTGAAAACGATGAGTGTATGAAAGCAATGAAAATAGAGTTAGAGTCCATGAGAACCAACAAAGTCTGGGACATAGTTGATCTTCCGCCTGAGTGTAAAGCAATTAAGAACAAATGGGCTCTAAATTTAAATGGAAAGCAGATGGATCAATAGAAAGATACAAGGCATGATTGGTAGCAAAAGGCTTTACTAAACAAGCTCGAATTGATTATGAAGATACCTTTTCGTCAGTTATGAAGTTTACCTCAATTCGCTTACTTTTAGCTATTGCATCACATTTGGATGTAGAATTGCACCAAATAGATGTAAAGACAGCTTTTCTCTATGGATAACTGAACGAGGAGATCTACATGGAATCACCTGGAGGTTTCATCATTAAAGGCCAAGAAAAGATTCATTTATGGTCTAAAGCAGTCTTCAAGGCAATGGTACTTGAGATTTCTCAAAGAAATAATCTCATATGATTTTACAATGTTTGATGAGGACCATTACATTTATGTTAAAAGGTCCAAATGTATGTTTGTAATTCTTTCCCTTTACGTGGACGATATATTGATGGCTAGAAAAGATTTTGAGTATCTGTAGATTATCAAATCTTGGCTTTCAAGGTAATTTGACATGAAAGATATGGGTGAAGAAGACTACATCCTTGGAGTTAAGATTCAAAAAAACCGTTCAAAAAGTTATTGAGTCTATCTCAAAAAACATATATAAAGAAAATTTTAGAATGCTTTCGAAAGAGTGATTGAAAATCTATGGATACTCCTGTAATGAAAGGTGAAGCTTTATGCCTTGGAATGTGTCTACACACTCATAAAGAAAAGGAAGAAATGTCTTGAGTTCCATACTCAAGTGCTATCGAGAGCATGATTACGCTATATTGTGTACTCGCCCGGATATTTGTTATGTCATAGGTCTGGTTAGTAGGTATCAATCTAATCCTGGAAGAGATCATTGGAAAATAGTGAGGGAGACTTTTTGATACCTTAAAGGGACTGCAAACTATTCACTAAGCTATGGTGGATCAGATTTGATGTTGAGAGGTTACACAAATATCGATTGGACTGGCGACTTGGATAAGAGAAAGTCTACTTCTGGATATGTTTTCTCACCTAATGGTGGAGCTATTTCATGGAAAATTAAGAAACAAACTTGTATTCCCTTTCAACTATGGAAGTTGAGTTCGTAGCTTATACATATGCTGTACAAGAAGCTGTTTGGTTGAAGAAATTCTTCGAACATCTAGATATTCCAAAGAATCCTCAAGGATCAATAATTTTATATTATGATAGTCAGGAGGCTATTGATTTTATAAAATATCCTAAGCATTATGAAAAGACCAAATATTTTGACACCAAGTATAAGTACTTGAGAAACATCTTTGTATTTGGAGATATTCCAATATAATACATGCCTATGCTGAAAATGGTAGCTGATCTTTTTACAAACGCGATATCTAGAGACCAGTTTGAGAAACATGTTATGGCTCTAGGTTTGCATATAATATGACTATGTTTATGTATTGGAAAATGATTTTGATATTACGCTCATTAATATATGTATGTATATTACTATCTGTGTTATATGAATGCATATGATGTAATATGTTTATGTTAAGTGTGTTGCACAAGTCATGAGATCGGCTCTCTCATACGAGCGATCTCCTCTGATGTCAAGGAACGTGCAGAGATAAGACCAATTTGAACCTTGATTTATAAAAGGTCATGTGTCTTTTTAACTATAATGGTCGGTCTTGTTTAGAGTACAGACTTATGAATTCCAACATCCTATATGATTTGTTTTGTAAGCCGGATGTGAATTTTTCATAAGATTAAATTTGAGGATCGTTTGAAGAAAAACTCGAGTTAGAAATTTAGAAGTGTCTAGAAAATGATATATTCGATATTTATATATTTAAGAATGAGACACACGCGCTGAATTAGGCAAGAACACTGTAACACGTGTTTCATACCATATATGTGAATCGAACAATAGGGTGATAGAAGAATTAATACCTGTTTATTCATTGTGTGAGACTCTAAAAAGATCAATGCGATTTTTCATTGGAATACCCTTTGACCTTTTAGTGTCTCTTGACGTACCAATCGGTATTGCTAATTTAGTATGTCACTAGTAGACATGAGTGATTTGGCCATGCGAAGCATGTTTAGGAAAGCAACTAATTTGGAAAAGATAGATTCGAGTAAAAAGGGAAGACAATGAAAATAATTTATAACTTAACTTACATTCACAGGCCGACCATTACAACTACCACGAGAGTTTCAAGTGTAATTGTGATACAAAGTTAAATAGGAACTCAAGTTTGCCTCAATCAAGCCTGAGAGATCAGATAAACAGCTACTAGAGCAGCGAATAATGTCTTGGGCATTTCTAATAAGATCCTCATATTAGTAGTGAATCTTTTCCACAAGTGATTGAATTTGTACATGGAGCTTTTATACAACCTTAATAGGTATGACTCTTGATGATCTCGCAGGTTGCACACAGTACTTGTCTATATAAATTGTGTGTGTAATTGATATGGAACTGGTTCGGGTCCAGTCTACCATGTGCGAAGTTGGAGATGTTGGTTATTTGAATTTTTAGATCATGGGTCGCCCATGTGGATTGACCCGACCCAATAAAAGGAGATATGTTTTCTCTTAAAGTAACTTATCTGAAAAGAAGTTACTTACCTGGAAGTTAAGAAAAGATACTGTTCCCTCATACTTATATATCTATAGAAAAGTGAACGTGGAAAATAAATCCTTACCAACTGAGAAAAAGAACTTCTCAGAATTATCTCCAAAAAATAGTGAAATAAAGATTTTTACACAAGAAAAGGCTTTTAGTTTTTGAATATAACTTTGCTTCGTAGTGATTCTGAGTTGGACTTGGGGCGAGTAAAGTTCTTCCACAAATCCATTATTGATAAGAATCAAATACGCGGAAAGTAAAAGATAAGAACGAGACGTAACTCGATCTCTAATCCCAAGTAGCAACGAAGAACTTGTTCCGTTACACCCCGGGAGAAGGACAAGAACACCTACGCTAGGCAACTACCCTCGAGCTAACGCGAGCACGCAAGTAGAATGGTCGGAGAGGAAAAGCATTCATCTAGATCCGCTAGAAGAACTACAAGTCCAAAATCAAAGGGTTTCATTCAATAACCAAGAGCCTTGCTCATGTTCAATGTTTAACATTCATCAACTATCATAACTAAGTGTAAATAGGCTAAGCATGGATATTTATAGTGTTCCCAAGCTTGCAAAATGACTAAAATACCCTTACTAATAAGGTTCACAAACATAGGCCACGTAGGGCAAAATGGTAAAATAAACATAGGCCTTCACAGCTGGGAGGGGCGCCTGGGCTGCAGGAGGGGCGTCTGGGATTGCAGGCAGCTAGGCGGGGCGCATGGCTTGCCTGGGCCTAGGCGGGGCGCCTGGGCAGGCGGGGCGCCTGGGTGCTTTCCAGTGGCTTAGGCAGTGAGCAGGCTAGGCGGGGTGCCTGGCTCAGGCGGGGCGCCTGGCCCTTCTGTGCCGGATTCTTCCTTAGGCGTGAGGCCTAGTTTGAGCACCCAAAATGGCTTCCACTCGTTTCCTTCTTCAAGGCCTCTCCTCACCAAGTGTAAATGGACTCCTCGGATCTCCTTGGCTTGACTCCGAGTGAAGGGTCTTGTGGGGGTTTGGGTCTTATCATCCTCCCCTTCTTGAGAGGATTTCGTCCTCGAAATTGAAGCATCATTCACGACCTCTTCCTCATCATTCACGACCTCGTCATTACCTACATCCAAAGGAACCAAGTCACAAACATTGAAAGTATTAGAAACATGATACTCACTTGGCAAGTCGACCACATAGGCATTGTTATTTATCTTCGAGAGCACTTGGAATGGGCCATATCCCCGGGGTGCTAACTTCCCTTTTCTAAGGTTTGGAAACCTTTCTTTCCGGAAGTGCATCCACACATAGTCTCCCTTCTTGAGTTCCACCTTCTTGCGGCCTTTGTTTTTCTTGGAGGCAACCTTAGCATAAGCTTCCTCCAAATTCTTCTTGGCCTTAGCATGTACCTCCATCAAAGCCTTGGCCCTAGCTTTTCCTTCAAAATTAACAACCATTTCCCTTGGCAAAGGGGTTAGATCAAGGGGAATCAAGGGATTAAAACCATACACACATTCAAAAGGAGTCATGCCAATCATGCTATGCAATGTACGATTGTAGGCAGACTCCATCATAGGCAATCTATCAATCCACGTCCCGGCCTTACCTCGGGTCATGGCCCTAAGGAGAGCACCCAAGGTTCGGTTGACCACTTCGGTTTGGCCATCGGTTTGCGGGTGGTGGGACGTGGAAAACAAGAGCTTGGTGCCTAAAGCACCCTATAAACTTCGCCAAAAATGGCTAAGGAATTTAGTATCCCTATCACTCACTATCGTTTGAGGCACACCATGTAGCTTCAAGACATTTTCAACAAACAAGGAAGCTACATGTTGGGCGTCATCGCATTTCTTGCACGGAATGAAATGAGCCATCTTTGAGAACCTATCTACGACAACAAAGATGCTATCGTGGCCCCCCCTAGTCCTTGGTAATCCCATGACAAAATCCATTGATATATCCAACCAAGGACTAGTAGGTACGAGGAGTGGGGTGTACAACCCATGAGGGTGGGATTTAGATTTGGCACGCTTGCACTCAAGACAATTAGTGCAAAACTTCTCCACATGCACCCTCATCTTCGGCCAATAGAATTGTTCTTGAAGAACGGCCAAAGTCTTTCTTGCCCCAAAATGACCCATGAGTCCTCCACAATGTGCCTCTTGCACAAGCAATTCCCTCCATGAGGACTCGGGTATGCACACTCTACCATTCTTAAAGATGAATCCATTAGACCATTGGTATTTTTCAACTCTCTCCCCTTTCTCTAGGGCATCATGGACACCCTTTAGCTTTGGGTCATGAGCATACATCAATTTGATACTCTCGAATCCCATGAGCTTAGAGGTGAGAGTGGTGGCTAATGCGAACTTTCTAGAAAGCGCATCCGCCACAACATTGTCCTTCCCTTTCTTGTATTGGATCACATAGGGAAAGGACTCAATGAATTCAACCCACTTGGCATGTCTCTTATTGAGCTTTTCTTGGCCTCTCAAATGCTTGAGTGACTCATGGTCACTCTTGATTACAAACTCACGAGGCCAAAGGTAATGTTGCCAATGGGCAAGGGCTCTCACAAGGGCATACAACTCCTTGTCATATGTAGAATAATTCAATGAGGCCCCTTTCAACTTCTCACTAAAGTAGGCGATGGGTTTGCTATCTTGCATTAATACACCACCAATTCCCACCCCCGAGGCATCACACTCAACCTCAAATGGTTTCCCAAAGTCGGGAAATTGCAATAGGGGGGCGGTACTTAACCTACCTTTCAACTCTTGGAAAGCCCTCTCTTGAGGCTCTCCCCAAACAAATGGTTGGTCTTTCTTCACCAACTCGGTGAGTGGGGCGGCGATGGAGCTAAAGTCTTTCACAAATCGTCTATAAAAACTAGCAAGACCATGAAAGCTCCTCACTTGAGTCACGGTAGTAGGAGTAGGCCAATCACGTATGGCCTCTACCTTAGACTCATCCACCTCCACTCCTTGGGCACTCACAATAAACCCAAGAAAGACAACCTTCTCCACACCAAAGGCACACTTTTTGAAATTTGCATAGAGCTTTTCGGCTCTCAAAGCTTCAAGCACTTGCCTAAGGTGGTCAACATGTTCATCAATTGTCCTACTATAGATCAAGATATCATCAAAATAGACAACGACAAACTTGTTGATAAAAGACTTCAAAACATGATTCATGAGTCGCATGAAAGTGCTAGGCGCGTTGGAAAGCCCGAAGGGCATTACCAACCATTCATAGAGACCGAATTTGGTCTTGAATGCGGTTTTCCATTCATCCCCGGGTTTCATCCGGATTTGATGGTAGCCGGACCTAAGGTCGATTTTGGAAAAGACACACGACCCACTCAATTCATCCAACATATCATCAAGCCGTGGAATAGGGTGACGATACTTGATCGTTATCTTATTCACGGCTCGGCAATCTACGCACATTCTCCAAGTGCCGTCCTTCTTTGGGACAAGAATGACCGGTACGGCACAAGGACTCAAACTTTCCCTCACCAAGCCCTTTGAAAGCAAGTCATCAACTTGTTTTTGCAACTCCCTCGTATCCTCGGGATTGCTTCTATAGGCCGGCTTGTTCGGGATTTGAGAGCCCGGAATAAAATCGATTTGATGTTCAATACCCCTCAAGGGAGGTAAGCCATCGGGCATCTCATCCGGGAACATGTCCCCAAAGTTCTCCAAAACATTTTTCAAAGCACTAGGCAAAGGACTAGAAGAAAAATCACAATTAGAGTTAAGGATCATACCTTTGTGCACTAGGCATAGGAGAAACTTGTTGCAATCATTACCTCTTAGGAGCTCGCCCGGTTGCATCATGGCACATATGCCACCGGTGGATGAAGAAGGTGGGATTGCCACCATGCTTTTGGACAAAGGGCTAGCCTTTGCCGCCTCCCTCAACTCCTTCATTCGATTGTAGTCATCACTCACTTGTTTAGGAGTTAGGGGCTTCAACACAAACTTTCTTCCCTCATGTTGGAGCGTGTAAGTGTTAACACGTCTATTGTGAACCACTTGCCGGTCAAATTGCCAAGGCCTTCCAAAGAGAAGGTGGCAAGCTTGCATGGGCACAACGTCGAACAAGTTTTCATCAACATAACTCCCCATTTTAAACTTGATCATTGCTTGTTTCACTACCTTGAGCTCCCCACATTCACTAAGCCATTGTAACCGGTATGGCTTTGGATGCTTCATGGTGGGCAACTTCAATTGGGTTATGAGAGATTGACTCACCACATTAGTACAACTCCCGGAATCAATGATCATAGAGCACACAACACCCTTAACACGACACCTAGCATGGAAGAGGTTTTCCCTTTGCAAGGTTTCACCATCCTCCACAATCATAGCTCCTAAGCTCCTACTCACTACTAGGAAAGTATGAGGTTCCTCATCCTCCACCGTGTCATCTTCACCATCCTCCTCTACTCCCTCATCTCCCTCTACTCCCTCTACTTCCTCATCTTCCGATTCACTCTCTTTCTCATATGCACTATTACCAACAACAACCATGGTTCTTTTTGTAGGACACTCCTTAGCAAAATGCCCATACCCCTTGCATTTGTGACATTGAATGGAAGAAGAAGTAGGAGTATTCAATTGGGTTTTAGAATTACCTCCCACATTGGGTGTGTACTTCTCAAATGGCTTCTTCACATCCTTGCTTGCATTGGCACCACTCGTCCCACTAGCACTTGGGAACCTTGCATTTGTGGTAGGAGGCTTCCAACCCTTTGTATTGCTTGTTTGAGTAGTAGTGCTACTCTTGTAGCGAAAGGATTTCTCCTCTTTGAGCCATTTCTCGGCTTCAACCGCATCATCACATAGCTTGTAGAGATCATCATATTTGTGGAACTTCAATTGTGAAGCTATGTCTCGGTTTAAGCCCCCTTTGAAGCGGATTATGGCCATTTCATGGTCTTCATCATCTAGGTCAAGGTTCATTCGGACTTGCTCAAAGTCATTGAAATATTCCCCAACCGAATTGGAACCTTGTTTCAACTCATAGAGACGCTTTTGTTGTTCAACCCGGTATTGGTTAGTCAAGTACTTCTCATCCATCACCCGTATCAACTCTTCCCAAGTAAGATTAATAGCCATCCCCGTCCTCCTTCTATTCCTCTTCACCGACTCCCACCAAGTAGAAGCAAAAGATTCGAAGGAAGATATTGCATACTTGGTTTTCTTCACCTCGGGCATATCATTGGTTTCAAATATTCGTTCCATAGCCAATTTCCAATTCTTGTACTCCACCGGGTCACTACTTCCTTTGAAAGAAGGAATAGTGAGCTTCACACTATTGAGGTTGTTGTTGTTATCACGACCCCCTTGGAAAGGCTCCGGTTGGCCTCCGTAGTGATCCCCATAACCACCATAACCTCCATAATCTCTCCTAACATTCCCTCCATCATGCCCCATGGGTGGCCTTCGACCTCGGCCTCTACCCCGATCCACATTCCGACCCCAATTCATACCTCGCCTCGGTTGAAAGTGATCACCAAACCCATACATGTCATCTCCATAATTGGCTTCCTCCCCTTCTTGAGCTTCATCAACTTGCTCAAGAGGTTGCACATTTCGGATGGGTTGTGGTAGTGGAATGTTTCTTGGAGGGTTGTCTAAGATACGGGGAATGCCCGTTCGTTGGGTATTGCCCAACACTTGCTCCATCCTCTCCTTATCCTCCTTTACCCGTTGTTGTTTGAGCAATTCAACAACTTGCTCCGGGGTAAAGGTAGGGCTACTCGAGCCTTCTCCGGTTTCAATTTGGACACTCGGGGTCCTTTTGTCATTTTGGACACTCGGGGTCCCATGTTCTCCTTGTGTACTCGAGGCTCCCTTTTCAAGAGACTCGATTCTTTGGTTCATGAGGTCCATCTTGGCAAGAAGATTAGCCAAGGCCTCCTTAATGAAATCTTGTCCGTCATTAGCCATGGTACCTACAAAGAAAGAAACAAGTGTTAGTTAAAACACCTCACTCGCTCCCTCACTTGTGTTCACTCGGATCACTCTTTTGGGTGACGGTGGATATTTCACACGACATGTAATTCCAAAGCTTCACGTAGATGACTACAACTCCTCAACTCAACCAAACTATTCACGAGTCACGCACACTCCAGGGTGAGTGGAATCAATGGGACTCAATGAACGCTAGGCACTTTGAAGTGAAGGATTTGAGTAAAAGGTTCTACGCTTTTCTTGAAATTCCTACTCTCCTTGCTAGGCACGAATTCACCTAATAGAAAATAAATGGTTAGCACTATTCAAGTAGAACGGTTACTCAAAGTAGTACTAACTAGATGTGATGTTATCAAACAAAGGGAAATACCTACGAAAATCTACCCGAATCAACTTGTTCAGCACCCAGGAGGGGCGCCTGGAACTCAGGTGGGGCGCCTAGACTATGCAGTGTTCCAGGCGGGGCGCCTGAGCCCTTAAGCAGTGAGCAAGTCAGGCGGGCGCCTGGGTCTAGGCGGGGCGCCGGGACTTGGGACAGATTCAATTCGTTCCAAACTCGTTCCAAGTCTATTTTCAAGCCCCAAATCCGATGTTTTCAACTTGTTTTCACAATCCAATGATACCCAAAGTTGTTTTTGATCTTCCTTAACAAAACCCAATCAAATTATCAACCAAACAATCAATCAAATCAAGGTTCAATCTCAAGAACTCAAGAACACAAGGGTTTAACAAAAGGGGTTCAACAAGGATTGTGATTCTTCAAAGTAGGTGTTATACATGTTCAAATCCCACAAAATTGGTACCGAATCGTTTGTTTTTCAATGAAGTTCAATCCCCAATAACAAGTTTTCAATCAAGCATCAATCCAACCCAAGAATCAGGCCCAACTCATCAAGAACAAGTTCATCAAGGGTTTAAGGGGTTTTGGGGTTTCAATTTTTCAAACTTCACCAATTCCAACAATTTTGATACCTAAGCAACGGGAATTCAATCACGATCAAGAATCCATAACACCCATGTCACAAATCATCCAAACCAACAAGTTACACCAAATTTTTAGATTTTCAATTTTTCAATTTTTTTGTAATTTTCTCCTTTCTAATAACTTCAACAACAAGGAAACTAAAAAAGGATACTAGGCACGAAGAATCAAGGGTCGGGGGTTCGTAGAAACGAGACCCGAGCCTTGCTCTGATACCAAGATGATAAGAATCAAATACGCGGAAAGTAAAAGATAAGAACGAGACGTAACTCGATCTCTAATCCCAAGTAGCAATGAAGAACTTGTTCCGTTACACCCCGGGAGAAGGACAAGAACACCTACGCTAGGCAACTACCCTCGAGCTAACGCGAGCACGCAAGTAGAATGGTCGGAGAGGAAAAGCATTCATCTAGATCTGGTAGAAGAACTACAAGTCCAAAATCAAAGGGTTTCATTCGATAACCAAGAGCCTTGCTCATGTTCAATGTTTAACATTCATCAACTATCATAACTAAGTGTAAATAGGCTAAGCATGGATATTTATAGTGTTCCCAAGCTTGCAAAATGACTAAAATACCCTTACTAATAAGGTTCACAAACATAGGCCACGTAGGGCAAAATAGTAAAATAAACATAGGCCTTCACAACTGGGAGGGGCGCCTGGGCTGCAGGAGGGGCGCCTGGGATTGCAGGCAGCTAGGCGGGGTGCCTGGCTAGGCGGGGCGCCTGGCTTGCCTGGGCCTAGGCGGGGCGCCTGGGCAGGCGGGGCGCCTGGGTGCTTTCCAGTGGCTTAGGCAGTGAGCAGGCTAGGCGGGGCGCCTGGCTCAGGCGGGGCGCCTGGCCCTTCTGTGCCGGATTCTTCCTTAGGCGTGAGGCCTAGTTTGAGCACCCAAAATGGCTTCCACTCGTTTCCTTCTTCAAGGTCTCTCCTCACCAAGTGTAAATGGACTCCTCGGATCTCCTTGGCTTGACTCCGAGTGAAGGGTCTTGTGGGGGTTTGGGTCTTATCAATTATGTTAATTCATTAACAGGTATGCAAATTTCGTTTTTGTTATGGTCTTAATTGATTAACGGGCTATAAAGAAAATATGGCCATTCTTTGAGAGACGGAGTAAGCAGTATATATAGTCATTTTTAGTGAAACAGAGGCAATCATTCTTGGAGCAAATCTGTCCTACTATTATTTAGGTACGTATAGAGATGTGAGTTTATTAAGACTTTCTTCTTCTTCCTTCCCTTCACTCACATGTATTTAATTGCCCACCCCCACCTTAAAAGAACATAATGATTTAACGTAATCATTAAGAATTCTCCCACGCGGAAAATTAATGGCAAAACTCTGACTTATTCTCTTGGAGAACTAATGCCTACTCACACCATTGATTGTTTGTGGATAAAAGAAGCAAGCAACAATTGGCTGTAATTTAACTTTGTCAAACTCTCATAAAATAGTGTCATTACAATCTTGTCAATTTTCCACGTTTGGTTATTGTAATGTGAAAGGTTGACCATACTAATAAAATAAGTTTGATTCAGTTTATAGTTCATACCCTAATAAATGTAAATAAGAAAAAGTATGCAAAAATACAACTAATTGCGAAGAAAATATTATTCTCCCACTTGATGAGCCCGGTTGAAGTAATCTTTTGGTGCGAGTCTTTTACAATGTTGGTATTTGCGTTGCTTATTTTGACTTATCTTTTGTTTCCCTGGTAGAGCTTGATAAATTAAATTTAATTTCTTCTAAATATCAAGATTTGAACGAAAGTACAAAGGGATTAGGTTCTCTAATCCTATTGATAGAAAGATTGTGAATCCAACATTTTTTTTGGAACAAGCACATTTTATACTATATAATGTATTTCCTCTTGCTAGGTATAAATCCAAATTGCAGATCCTCTTCACCAAGTATTGTGCTTGTCGATAAATGCATGTTTTTAGGCTATCTTTTTTCCCTTTGTAAGATAAAATGAGGTTGAAGGTCACTCATCTGAAAAACTAATTTATTAACCACTAGAAACAACACTTGATAAGGGGCAAATTGGAGCCAAAGTACCAACCATCAAGATCCAAGCGTGAGAGCACAAAGGATCTAAGACAAGGGCACCGGAGGAGGGTTCGCGAGTGATTTGGAGTCATGGACTTGAGCGCCAACGAAGGAGGACCGGCTACGGACCAAGGAGGAACACTTAGAGTCCATTTTGAGCCGTTTCTAAGCCTCCCAGGAAGGGGGCGGACCGCCCACTGGACTAGGCGGACCGCCTAGTGACTGCACCACTCTCTGGACTTTGGGCCGCCCATAAAAGGGGCGGACCGCCTACTTTGGAGGGTGGGGCACCTACTCTGCTGTTTGGGGTGCCTGTTTTGGCTTGTTTTGGACGGGATTTTGACATGTAATCCCTATTTTGGCCCTACGAGGCTTGTATTATTTTTATATCATTTGAGGGCTTTTAAGACATTACATTAGGAGTGTGGTGAGCCTATAAATACCACACTTAGTCATTTTATTTCAGTAGCTAGTTTTTGAAGATAGAATTGAGAAGATAGAATAGGCTTGGCCATTCTTGTTGAAGCTTGAGCTTCATGTATCTCTTACTTGGAATCCATGGTGGATCACCGCTAGTGTGACCCCGTTAGTGGTTCAAGTCTCTTTCTCCCTTTGAATCAATCTATATGTTTAGTTTGATTCATTCTTTCTTCTATTTCTGTTCTTCCCCATCCCTTATTTCTTTGATCTCGTGTTTATCATTTGCTTCCGTTACTTGTTATTTGCTTCCGTGGGTTTGACCCGTATTATCTTGGTATCAGAGCAAGGCTCGGGTTTCGTTCTTATAAATCCACGTTCCTTGTTCATCTTATATTTACTTTATTGCTCTTGTTGTTATTTTGAAAAAGTAAAAAATACAAAAAAAATCATGTTGTGGATTGGATTTGATTACCCGTTGATTGTTTGATATCGAGGATTGATCTATGGTGATTACCCGTTGATTTGGTACCCTTGTTACATGATTTGGTGTTGAGAATCAAAAGTTGAAAAATCAAAAACACCAAAATTTAAAAACCCTTGAACTTGATTGAAATTTCTTGATTTGGATTTGTTATGGATTGGGTGTTGTTATAAATCATTGGGGATTGGTTGTAGCAGTTGAAAACACCATTGGGTACCTTGGATTGGAAGAACACCTTGAAAACATTGGAGATTTGGGTGCAAAAGAACCAAAAATACGAAGTGAAAGGCTGCAGGAAATTGCACTGGGCTGACCGCCTACTTACAGAGGCGGACCGCCTCTTTTATGCACACTCTCTAGACTTCAAGTAGGCTGACCGCCTACTCCCCACTGTTAAATAGTGGGCGGACCGCCTACTTTTAGAGGCGGGGGGCCTCTTTTGCTGAAGGTTGTCCGGGTAGTTTTTTCGTAGGATTTCGTGTTTCCTTTGCCTCCGAACTTCTTGGTTAGTGTTTCTAAGGTATTTGTCCTACTTTATTAACACTAATCTTTGAGCTTATAGGGTGTTGTGTGTCTTGGAGTCTTTACTTAAAGTCGTAGAACTTGCTTGCTTCAAGTGCGCATTTAAATAGCTTCCGTACATCGAGTCACTTAATCTCCATTCCGAACCATTACTTGGGTGCATTAGTTGATTGATCTTGCCATTGAGATTACTAAGAGACAAGAAGGTCTTTAGTGGAAAAATGCTTGAGTAGTGAGAACAATAGAGTGTGGTCACAAAAGCCAACGATCTTGAGTGTATACACAAGTCGAAAGAAAATTGAGTGACATCTTTTGAGTGATACACGTGAGGGAGTGAATTTGTGAGGTCCTATACTCTTTGATTACAACTATGGCTTCGAATGATGATTGTGGAGGGTATGACTCATGCGGAGATGATGGAGACTATGGTTCCTATGGTGATGATGATGGGTATTGCTATGAAGATTCGGGGAACCAAGGCTCATATGATGATGAAGCGAGTCACTATGTTGATTATGAAGATGAAGAAGACTATGGGGCTTGCGAAGATGAATGTGAAGAATCTTATGCTCCAAGTCAAGAATATGAAGATAGTGACGCTTCAAGGTATGACGATCCTACTTACTCTTCTTGTGATGAATTTGAGAATGTTGATAGTGATGTAGAGGGAATTGATGATGAGATTGATTATACGGATTGTGCATATGCATCTTCTCTTGGTGTTGCTTGTTGTGTGCAAGGGAGTAGTAGAGGACCTTCCATTAGTATGGGAGGAGGTGGTGGTTGTTCCATGGGAAATGGGAGGTTTGCATCTTCTAGTTCCCATGTGAAGGGTGGAATGAGAAATGTTGCTCTTATCGTGGTTTGAGTACATTGCTCTAGTAGTAGTGGTAAGAGTGGTGCTATGGGCTATGGAACCAAGGCGAGAGGCAATTATGGGTTCCATAGTGGTACTCCTTCCTCGACTTTCAACAACACTTCTAATGTTGGAAGAGTGACAGGAGGTGGAGGTTATTCTAGTAGTGTTCCTAGGGGAGGAGGATTGAGAAAGATCCGAGTTGATAGTGATGGCTATCTTGAAGTTCCAAGATCTTACTTGGATGATCCTATACTACACTTGGCTCTAAGGAGGTTCCTTGTTGAGGTGGAAGGTAATGGAGGGTACTATCTCAAGATTGGTAACACCGATACCAATTTCATTAGTACCTCGGTGGTTGATGAGCTAAGGCTACCTTGCTATGCCCTAGAGTATCCTTATGACTACTACGGATAGTGGGTTTCCAAGCAAGCTTGGGTGTGTATAGCTCATAGGGGTTATTGGGGTTATATGTGGTGTCATGTGTACCCCATGCAACATTATCATGTGTGGTTAGGTCAGTCATGGTTGCAAGGCAAGAAGGTGCGATATAGTATTGTGAATGATAGGTATTATTTTAGCAAGGACCAAAGGATTTATGACTTTTAAGCCTCTTGGGGTAAAGATCAAGTCACCTACTAGTATACCTTCTAGGCCTATGCAAGAAGAAAAGGAGCAAGAACCTCATCCTATGCTTGAAAGAGTGCAAACAAGAGGTCCTACAATCACAAGCAATGTTGGGACTAGTGCAAGAAAAGAGTTGAAAATTGTCAACAAGGTGAACCCCAAACCACAAGCTCCAAAGCCAAGTGGTTCACCAACAAAGACGAAAGAGACCTCAAGTGATGAGTCTCTTAGTCCTAGATTCCGGGTTGATGTTAAAAGTCCACCTACTCCGGCTATGGGTATTCTTGGGCCTCGTCCCAACTCACCTGACTTTGAGAGACAAAATATTGAGAGGAGTAAGGGAGTGACCGGTGACATTCCTCGAGTGGAAAAAGGAGAGGATGTGTTGAGTGATGTGAGTAGGATGTCACCACCCGAATCTACACCTAACCTTGAAAAGAAAATGAAGGAAAAGAAAGAGGGAAAAAAGAGTGAGGACACCCCTTATTCTAACCTTAACCCTTTATCTTTTTCTTCTACTTGTTTTAACTCTTGTGTAGGTACTCTTGGAGGCCAATCAATGGAGCCTCAATCATGTTCCAAGATTGAAGGACAAGGTGAAGAAGATCTTCAATGTGAGCTTCAAGGTGAAGAAACAACTCTAGACAATTCAAGTGCATTGAGTGAGCTAGATGGCCACTCAAAGGTATGTGAAAGTTCTTCCCTTGGAAATGTTACTTCCTTGTCTTATGATGGTGTTTGTGAAAACTCAACACTAGTTGATGATTTGTATGAATACAATGTGTTTGCAGCTAGTGTAGAGTCAAATGGTCAACTTGTGTGTGATTGTTAACCATTAGTTGAGAGGAATGATAAGCCACATCATGATGTGAGCTCGGTTTTCATTGAACCTCTCACTAGTGAAGAATGTGTAGTTGACCTTGCTTGTGACCCTTGTTATGACACCCCACCTATATTTGATAAAGGGGAAGACGAGTTGAACGAATATCCTATTCTTTCCCTTGATGAGTTGCTTGCTAATGGTGGACCTATGTGTTGTAGAGAGGTTGGTAGTGACCTTGAGGAGTCCCTAGTGAATGAGATGGACCAAATTGTTTTCAATTACTCCTCGGGGGAGAGTGAAGAACCTAGTCTTGATACCATGCTTTAGGGTGACCATGAATTTGAGGTGCATGCTTTTACATTTCTATTGTGTGAAGATAATCTCATTTGTGGTAGCGAACTGTATCGGACTAGGATTGGTAATAGAATAGAACCTCAATGGTTTGAAAGGTTAGACTCTATGGACGATCCATTGTTTGGAGCTCCAAGTAAGGTGAGTGGTCTTGATATTGGTTGTGTTGAACCATCTTCTAGTAGTTCTAACCTTCATTGTGTGGACTATGATGATGAAGGACCGATTTTGGAGACCTTCCTTTGGAGTTTGCCTAGTGAGGGAGATTGTCTTGGAGTTGGATTTGGAGGTGAGGAAGTCACTCTTGATTTGTGTAAGAGTGCTTCCAAGAAGGGGTGTGGAGTATTTGATGTTAGTTTCCAATTGAACTATTTTGTTTACTCCACCCCACATGTTGATCACACCTTGGGTGTTGAGCATGCAAAAGCCAATGTGTCACATTGTGATAATATTGATTTGAAAGCTTGGTGTGTTGCTCATAAGCTTAGGGTCATAGGGAATTTGATTGCTATTGTTATTTCCCAAGATACACCACTTTACTGTTTTAAGGACCAGTTCCTTCAAATGTGTTCCTTTACTATACTATATGCCGAATTAAAACTGTAAGTAAATGAACACCAGATTTTAGCGTGGAAAAACCCCTTGACTCGGGATAAAAAAACCACGACCTACTTCTCAAGTAGGATTTCAACTTCACTATGTAAAAAGACCCACTTGGTTACAAGACTACCTTCTTACTAACCTAGGACTAACTCTAATCCTTTAGTGATCTTTCTCACGATCAGTGAAGTTGTGTCAAGTCCACGACTTGAACCAGAAAAGATACAACTCGATTATGCTTACTACAGTTGAACTAAGACCGAACTTTTACAAGACTCAATCAAAGGAACAGGTTCTAACTTAGTTCCACTGTAGCTAACTGATTACACAAATAAGCTAATGACTCTTTTAAGCTTTGCTCGATTCTCTCTGTATTTGTGCACACTTCAATGGCTGATATGTTCCACGTTTTATAGCTCCAGCAGCCAAGAAGTCTTGAGCAATTAGAACTCCAAAGCTCCCATGAGTTTGAGTCCTAATTGGATTCTTCTCTTTTGTATCCGGATCTTCTATCCTTATCCTTTATTTATGCAATCTTTTCCTATCCGTTTAGACCTGCATAATTATCAAGATAAATATTAGTATTAGGATAATTAATAATATCTCAGCTTAAATGAATTTGCATGAATTATCTATTTAGCTGCAGTGATTCAAAGGAACAGGTCCTTTGAATCCGTTCCTTAATCATCAGTCAAAACTCCAAGCTTATCCAAGCTAACATTTTTTCTCTTTTTGATGATGACAAATTCATAAGCATAGCTGCATATCCTTAATGTCCTGAAGTACAACATAAGCTCAAAAACAGTCAGTAGAGACTTTATTCATCATTAAGGAACAGATTTTCAATTAGGTATAACTTCATGCTAAAATCAGACTTACTCTTCCCCCTTTTGGCATCATTGAAAAGGTTGCATAAAAAATATAACACAAGTGTTAGAATAATCAGCACATGGCCATTGAGGCAACTCAAAATGCAAACATAAATCAGATTAAAGCAACTGCAAAACTATGATATTAGCCATCAAAGACAATTCATTTAATCAAAAGGTGAAACCAGGGGATACAAGCAATTACTACAGAATTATTCAAAGACTAGAGAAGGAAAAGACTAAGGCACTAAACTAGGCTAAATCCCACTGGACAAAAGATGGCTAAACGCTAAGGTGGTCAGGATGTGGAAGGACTAGGTCCCTGAGACTTGTTAGGCAACTCAAACATCTGCATGAGCATTCCCTCATTGGTCTCCTTTGCCTTTGTGGCCTCTGCCTTCCAGTAATTTTTCTCCTCTTCCAACCTTGCTATTTCAGCAGCCTGGATAGCAACCTGTTGCCTAAGTGCCCTTACCTTATTATTCAAAGGCTGCCTCCCAACATCAGCCTGTGGAGGATCAGCCTGAACAGGCAAGTCACAACTGATCAATGTGGCACAGCCAAACTTTTTCTTTTTAGTAGCCTTCACTACCCCTTCCAAGGGAATCTTCAATTTTGCAAACACATCAGTTAAGATGAACCCAAACGGCAAGGAATGCTTTCTCTTCCCAGCTATCACCCTTTTTATCAGGTGGATCATAACACTGGGCCAGTTGATCTGCTTTTCAGTGTCCAACAGTTCCATAAGGACCAGGTCCATGAAACTGGCAATTCCTCTTTTCTCCTGCCTTGGCATCACAATCTTGTTCACAAACTCGAATAACACTTGGTGCTGTGGGTGCATCTCACTCTTTTGCACAGCCCTGGGTTTCTCTTCCCTTTCATTCTCAGCAAACTTCCTAGTGATCTCCAAATCAGTTGGCAAGTTTGTCAAGTCAGGCCATACCTTCTTGACATAGCTGTCATACCCAGTAAAAGGAATACCCAACAGCTCACCAAGTTCCCTGGTATCAAATATAATCACATTTTCATTAACAGAGGTAGTAATTTGGTCACCTCTGATGAAGCAATTCTTGTAGAACTCCTGCACCATCCCCTTTGCACATCTACCAGAAATCTGAAGGACCATGTCCCTCCAGCCCTGAGCATGCAGTTTTTGCAGCAACCATAGCATCCCTTCTTCTTGCACATCAGACAGTACTCTACCCTTCAACACCTTCCTGGTAAGCATGTCATCATGAACACAGTGTACAGTCTCATCTCCCTTAGCTTCACTATCACTTTCATCTCCAGCAAAAGACCCATCACTGTCACTAGCAGAACTTTCAGTTACAACAACTCTTTTAGAGGACCTGATCCTCTTAGCAGATTTTTTTGCAGCCTTAACAGAACTTCTTGTTACTCATCTTTGAGCCACTTTTCTTTTCTTTGACTGAGGCACAACCTCCTCAGCATCTGCCATCTCATCATCTTCACCAACATCATCAAATTCAAAATCCCCCACTTCTTCCTCTTCAACAGCCTGTTTTCCTTTCCCTTTTCTGCTTCTTTCTAAAGCAGCAACTAATTGTTCATCTGCTGCTTTAGCAGCACTTCTTGTTCTCCTAACCCCAGAACCAGGGGTTGAGGCAGAAGGAACAGGTCCTTTTGCCTTAGAGGAACTTTCACCTTTTTTCTTATTTCCTGGCTTATAACTGTCCCCAATTTTCTTTAACTTAGCAGCAATTTCAGCAGTCACATGGTCATCAATGGGTCCCTTTATAGCTAATTTTCTTTTCAGACTCCTAATGTTGATCAAATCCACCAAAGGCCTATCACTATCACTTATAGCTTCATCAACATCTATAACATCCTCCATGGGTGCTCTAAACGCAACCTCTGGAGACCCCGATGACCCATGCATGGGTGCTTCCAATTTTTTAACAGTTTCCCCCTCAGGAACATCCTCAGACCCCTCTCCCTTTTCTTCGTTATCTACCACGACATTCAAGGGATAAGCAAAGTTTACCTGATACTGACACAGAACCATAGCTCTTGACAAGTCCTCAACCTGCTCAGCAATTGATTCAGCCATGGGAACTGGTCCTTCCCTCTGAATTTCAGGTTCAGGTACTTCTGGGATAATTTCAGGAATTTCAGGTTTAGGTCAGTGGTATCCATGGGCGAAGGAGGGTTGAGATTTTGTGGTTGTTCAGTAGTGGGTGCAGTTGAAGAATTTTCAGGAGAAAGAGACATTCTTGCAATTCGAATTAAGAGATAATTGATTATTCTTTCTGAAATTTTGAGTATTCAGTTTGTGAGCAAAGTAAAAGAATAATGGGGCAGAAGTAGTGTATTTATAGAATGAATTAGGTAGTATAGATAGAGTAGGAAACGATCATAATTACCTCAGCACGACATGCAGCCGTTATGGACTCTTGGGAGTCTCCCGGAGAAATAGAGCCGTTGGACTGTTAAGTCTCCTTTTCAGAGTGGGAACTGTTCCTCCGATGGGACTCTTATGTAGTTTGGATATGGTTAGGAAACTTAGTGGGATTTATCCTAATTACAAGTTACCTATAGCCTTTGCACTTCTAAATTAACTGAATAATAACGAGTACATACCTGATTTTAACACGAAAATTCAGTGTCCTTCCAATTTGCAACATTTTTGATCAATCTGAAATTCTAAGAGCATAAGGGTAACATCATTCAATTTTAGCAACTCTAAATAAGAAGTATGACATTAGAGTATACATTTAAGTATTAAGCTGGACTGAATCATTCATAATGACTTGAATAAAATTCACTTTAAGTGCAATTTTCTAGCCAATTATGAAGTAGAGCATTGATGATTTTATGTTGAATTTAATCATCCCTAATTCCAACCTATTTCTTTAAAAATCGTCTCTACTTAAAGCTTTTGTAAAGATGTCAGCAATTTGCTTTTCAGTAGGACAAAAAGCTATGGTGATCAAACCTTTTTCATAGTTGTCTCTCAGGAAATGATGTCTTATATCAATGTGTTTAGTCCTTTTGTGATGCACTGGATTTTTTGTCATGTTAATAGCACTAGTGTTATCACAAAAGATAGGAACAGATCAACACCAAAATCCTGTAATTGTTGTTTGATCCATAACAACTGTGAGCAACATGAAGCAGCTGCCACATATTCAGCCTCAGCAGTGGAAAGTGCCACTGAATTTTATTTCTTGGTTCCCCAAGAAATCAAACACTCACCAAGAAAATGTGCCATACCCGAGGTACTTTTTCTATCAACAAAGAAACCTGCATAGTCAGCATCAGTATATCCAATAAGATTAAAACTACCACCTTTTGGATACCAAAGTCCTAAGGGACCTGTTCCTTTCAGATACCTCAATATTCTTTTAACAGCTTTCAAATGAGATTCCTTAGGATCTGATTGAAACCTAGCACACAAACCAACACTGAACACAATATCAGGTCTACTAGCAGTTAGATAAAGTAGAGAACCAATCATACCTCTATACAATTTTTGATCAACTGATATTCCATGTTCATCAAGATCTAATTTTGTGGCAGTGGCAGTAGGTGTGTCAATTTCCTTAGCATTATCCATATCAAATCTTTTAAGTAATTCCTTAACATACTTTTGTTGATGGATCATAGTTCCATTTGAGGATTGCTTAATTTGTAAACCCAAAAAGAAATTGAGTTCACCCATAATGCTCATCTCAAATTCACTCCCCATCAAGTTTGCAAATTCCTTACTTAAATTTTCACAGGTAGCACCAAAGATTATGTCATCTACATAAATTTTAACAACTAAGAGATGTTTACCTTTTTCTTTCAAAAACAATGTGCTATCAATTTTACCTCTTTTATATCCATGCTGAAGTAGAAATTTTGATAGCCTTTCATACCATGCTCTTGGTGCCTGCTTGAGCCCATATAAGGCCTTGTCCAACTTGTACACATGTTCAGGGAACTGTTCATTTTCAAAACCTGGAGGTTGCTTGACATACACTTCTTCTTTCAAGTAACCATTCAGAAATGCACTCTTAACATCCAGTTGATGTAGAGTAAATTCCATATATGTAGCAAAGGCTATGAGAAGTCTTATTGCTTTCAGTCTTGCAACTGGAGCAAAAGTCTCATCATAGTCGATGCCCTCCTCTTGACTATATCTCTGAAAAACTAGCCTGGCCTTATTTCTTGTTACCATGCCATCCTCATCGAGTTTGTTTCCGAAAACCCATTTTGTTCCAATTATGGACCTGTTCCTTGGCTTGGGTTCCAGATGCCAAACTTGACTTCTTTGGAATTGATTCAATTCCTCCTGCATAGCATTAATCCAATCTGCATCCTTCAGTGCTTCTTTCACATTTTTGGGTTCAACAAGAGATAGGAAAGCACTAAAGGCATACAGATTGTGATTCTTGACAGCTGATCTAGTCTGTGTCCCAGCAGCTTTATCTGAGATTATTTGATCCACAGGATGTGACCCTTGATACTTGTAAGGCTTGAGTGTTAATCCAATGTCAGAAGTCCCTTGCTGAGGAATAGTTCCTAAAGGAGTAGCATTTCCACTATTTGAGGTGGAACCAACAATTGTTCCCCCTGTTTCTGTGCCATTCTTCTCAGTTCTGTCCTGAGGAACAGTTCCTTGCAATTCACTACTCACATCCAGAGTCTGCATTTGTGGATCAACTTCATTAAATTTCAGCATTCCAATCTCTTCATCCTCCTGTACCTGTTCTTGAGTAAGATTGTCAGTTTCATCAAATTTAACATGCATGCTTTCTTCAATTTTCAATGTTTTCTTGTTAAAAACTCTATAAGATTTACTATTTGAAGAATAACCAACAAAGATCCCCTCATCACTTCTAGGGTCAAATTTTCCTAAGGCATCTTTCTCATTGTTGTGTATAAAACATTTGCAACCAAAAGCCTTAAGATGAGAGATATTTGGTTTTCTTCCCTTAAGCATCTCATATGGAGTCTTTTCTATTAATGGCCTTGTCATACATCTATTTATTATGTAGCATGCAGTACTAATAGCCTCAGCCCAAAAGTTTTGTGGAAGATTTCCAGATATTAGCATAGTCCTTGCAATTTCCTCCAGAGTCCTATTTTTCCTTTCCACCATACCATTTTGTTGTGGAGTTCTAGGTGAAGAAAAATTGTGATTAATGCCATTTTCATTACAAAAATTGAAAAACATATGATTTTCAAATTTAGTTCCATGATCTGACCTAATGGCAACAATATGACTATCTAGAGTTCTTTGAGCTTTCTTAGCAAAAATTGAAAATGCATTAAATGCTTCTTCTTTAGATGCAAGAAATATAGTCCATGTAAATCTAGAGTAATCATCCACCAATACCATAACATACTTCTTACCTCCACGACTCATTGTTCTCATTGGACCACATAAATCCATATGGACCAGTTCCAAAGGTTTAGTGGTACTTACCTGTTTCTTCGGTTTGAAGGAGGATTTTACCTGCTTCCCCCTGGCACATGCTTCACATACTTTTTCATCCTTAAACTTGATGTTAGGAAGACCTATCACCAAATCCTTGGACACAAGTTTGTTCAATATAGTCTTTTGTGCCATAGGAGGGGATTATTTTGCACCACACTTAAGAAACTCAAGCTTCCATCAGATAGTGTGAACAAGTCTACTTTGTAGATGTTTCCATGCCTATTTCCCTACAATATAATCTCTCCAGAAGATTGGCTATCACAGTGCATCCAGTAGATGAGAACTTAACATTATTACCTTTGTCACACAATTGAGATATACTCAATAAGCAATGCTTCAGCTCATCTACTAGAAACACGTTGTCTATACTATGTGAATCAAACCTACCTACCTTTCCAATGCCAATGATTTCCCCTTTCTTACCATTATCGAAGGAAACACTTCCTCCTTGAAAGGCTGAGAGTGAAAAGAACAGTTCCTTATGTCCTGTCATGCGCCTTGAGCAACCACTATCCATGTACCATTTGTGGTTTATCTCCTTCATTCTAGCCTGCAAAAGAAAACTAAGGGTTAATTTTAAGAACCCAAACTAGTTTGGGTTCCTTTCCTTTAGAAAAAGGCTGAATCAGATCTCTCCTAGCCCAGAATGGTAATGGTTTCTTTGTGTGAACAATTTTCTTTCTTACAGAATTTCGAACAGGTTTATAGGACCTGTTCCTCTGTCTCTCAGAATTTTGAACAGGTTTATAGGACCTGTTCCTTTGTGCAGCCATTTTTAAAGATTGGCAATTTTCTTTTCGGTGACCAGTGTTCCCACAATAAGTGCATAGCCAGTTTTCAGGAAGTGATAAGTACTTACTCTTTGGATCTCATTTGGATGAAGACTGTGCTTTCATGAATCCAATACCCTTCCTGTTACTACTATGATTTTCCTGTAACCATTCTAGTGCTTCAGAAGACTTGTTCCATTCTACAGTTTTTCTTAGCTCCATTTTTGTTTTAACCAAGTCTTCTTCCAAAGATCTTATCTTTTCATCTTTTTTGCACAGTTCATCAACTGTGACTTTCAGTTTCTCTTCAGCAATGATCTGATGAGAATTAGCAATACCTTTACCTTTTTCAACTGTTTTAATATTTTCTAATTCCTGAACAGTTGACTCAAGTGTGAGGACCTGTTCCTCAAGCATGCTAATCTTTCTTTTCAGAAAATCATTTTTAATTACTGCCTCTTTGCATTCTGCTTCTAAACAATCAATTTCATCATGCAGTTGATGATTGCCATCCTTTAGAGATTTAAATTCATTTAGCACAGTATGAAATACTTTAACCAATTTTTCTCTAGACATGCTTGTTACATCTTGTCTGAGTTTAGAAATAAATACCTCAGCATCTTCTTCATTTTCTGAATCTCCAAGAGCTATTAGAGCAAGATCCTCATCCAGATCATCATCAGTTATTTCATCTTCACTGTCTTGCCATCCAGCAACCATTGCTTTGGGATTTCCACTTTTCTTATGGACCTGTTCCCTAGCCTTTTTCCTTTCCTCAATAAATCTCTTCCTCCATTCTCCTTCCATGATTGGACATTTGCTGATGTAGTGCTCCGTGCTTCCACATTTGTGGCATTCTCCAGCCTGTTTCATGTTAGAAGACCTACCCTGTCCACTAATCGCCTTTTTCTTAATCAAATATTTCTGAACACTTTTAGCGATAAGGACCAATTCCTTATCATCAATAATCTTATCAGCAGCAGTCAAGGCTAGGTTAGGTTCAGTTTTAACTGGTACTCCTATGTTTTTAACCTTTTTCCTTAGTTCATAAGTCTTTAAATTACCTATAAGCTCATCTAAGGACAAAGTGGTTAGATCCTTGCTTTCTATGATAGCACAAGCTTTGATCTCCCAAGAATCTGGAAGAACCCTAGTTAGAATCTTTTCTACTCTATCTTCCACAGTTAAAACCCTTCCCAAAGAAATAAGTTCAGAAGCAATAACATTAAATCTAGTATACATTTCAGAGATTGACTCTTCATCTTTCATTTTAAAACTTTCATATTCAGCATAAAGAAGTGTACCTCTAGACCTTTTTACCTGACTTGTTCCTTCATGTTTAACTTGTAGAGCATCCCAAATCTTCTTTGCAGTGGTATACCCTCTGATTCTAGTGCATTCGTCAGGACTGAGTCCACCAACAAGCCACTTCTTAGCTTTTGCATTCTTTTCCCATTGCCTTATGTCTTCAGCATTGCATTCTTTCCTGGTTTTGGGAACATCATTTCCCTCAGCATCCTTCTTCATTGGGATCATGGGACCTTCAGTCACTATGTCCCCTAATTCATAGTCCTCTGCTTGAAGATGATCACGCATCCTTTCCTTCCACCATGAATAGTATTTCCCATTGAACAAAGGAGCTCTAATCATTGACTGACCCTCACTGTTCTCTCGTGATGTACTCATCTAATCCTAGGTGTTAGCCTATTCAAGGATAACCAGCTCTGATACCAATTGTTATTTCCCAAGATAAACCACTTTACTGTTTTAAGGACCAGTTCCTTCAAATGTGTTCCTTTACTATACTATATGCGGAATTAAAACTGTAAGTAAATGAACATCAGATTTTAGCGTGGAAAAACCCCTTGACTCGGGATCAAAAAACCACGACCTACTTCTCAAGTAGGATTTAACTTCACTATGTAAAAAGACCCACTTGGTTACAAGACTACCTTCTTACTAACCTAGGACTAACTCTAATCCTTTAGTGATCTTTCTCACGATCAGTGAAGTTGTGTCAAGTCCACGACTTGAACCAGAAAAGATACAACTCGATTATGCGTACTACAATTGAACTAAGACTGAACTTTTACAAGACTCAATCAAAGGAACAGGTTCTAACTTAGTTCCACTGTAGCTAACTGATTACACAAATAAGCTAATAACTCTTTTAAGCTTTGCTCGATTCTCTCTGTATTTGTGCACACTTCAATGGCTGATATGCTCCACGTTTTATAGCTCCAGCAGCCAAGAAGTCTTGAGCAATTAGAACTCCAAAGCTCCCATGAGTTTGAGTCCTAATTGGATTCTTCTCTTTAGTATCCGGATCTTCTATCCTTATCCTTTATTTATGCAATCTTTTCCTATCCATTTAGACCTGCATAATTATCAAGATTAACAGTAGTATTAGGATAATTAATAATATCTCAGCTTAAATGATTTTGCATGAATTATCTATTTAGCTGCAGTGATTCAAAGGAACAGGTCCTTTGAATCCGTTCCTTAATCATCAGTCAAAACTCCAAGCTAACAGCTATATCTTGCATGTTCCATATCCTATTGATCTCTTTGCTTGTTCTTGTGTTGGGTGCACTTTCCTTTGGAGTCAAGTACTTATTGTTTCCTTTGGAGACATAAGCTTTTTACTTGTTATTGATGCTTGGCTCTATCACAAGAGTGTGTTTTCCCACACTTTTGGCACTAACCTACTCTTGTAGTGGGAAGCTTTGTTTGTGCTTGCTTTGAATGTAGGCTTGATGGTTTGAATTCGAGGACGAAATCCTTTCAAGAAGGGGAGGATGATGTGGGGCAAATTGGAGCCAAAACGCCAACCATCAAGAGGCAAGCGTGAGAACACAAAGGATCCAAGACAAGGGCACCAGAGGAGGATTCGAGAGTGATTTGGAGTCATGGACTTGAGCACCAACGAAGGAGTACCAGCTACGGACCAAGGAGGAACACTTAGAGTCCATTTTAAGCCGTTTCCAAGCCTCCCAGGAAGGGGGAAGACCGCCCACTGGACTAGGCGGACCGCCTAGTGACTGCACCACTCTCTGGACTTTGGGCCGCCCATAGAAGGGGCGGACCGCCTACTTTTTGGGCGGACCGCTTACTTTGGAGGGTGGAGCGCCTACTCTGCTGTTTGGGGCACCTGTTCTGCCTTGTTTTGGACGGTATTTTGACATGTAATCCCTATTTTGGCCCTACGAGGCTTGTATTGTTTTAATATCATTTGAGGGCTTTTAAGACATTACATTAGGAGTATGGTGTACCTATAAATACCACACGTAGTCATTTTATTTCAATAGCTAGTTTTTGAAGATAGAATTGAGAAGATAGAATAGGCTTGGCCATTCTTGTTGAAGCTTGAGCTTCATGTATCTCTTACTTGGAATCCATGATGGATCACCGCTAGTGTGACCCCGTTAGTGGTTCAAGTTTCTTTCTCCCTTTGAATCAATCTATGTGTTTAGTTTGACTCATTCTTTCTTCTATTTCTGTTCTTCCCCATCCCTTATTTCGTTGATCTCGTGTTTATCATTTGCTTCCGTTACTTGTTATTTGCTTCCGTAGGTTTGACCCGTATCAACACTTGAAAGCCAAATATACATTCACTGATTATATTTCACTTAATTTCCTTTACTAATTTGCAGATGAAGTTTGTCATTGCAAATAATGGTATACTATCATACTAATAACATAACTAAACTAAAAGTATGTGCAAGTGAAAGAGTATTCACATTGTAGAGATAAATATATTGATGCTTACACCGTACAAAAGAGTTTAACTTTAGCATTACAAGCAAGACATATGTTTTGCGTTATTGATTTGGGACAGCGGGTATAATTTTATATTTTACCTGTTACACCCTTGTAAGACACTAGAAGGGGTGTATAGTGTACTTATACGATTTTCGAACTTTAAAAACTTGCTATTAACTTGATCATCTAACTCACAAAGAACCAGGTTCCTTGCAAGTTTCACCTATCTCTGAAACTTAAACTAAATGCGGAATATAAAAATAAAGAGATTTTTATGTAGAAAAATCCTTGCTAAAGGGATCAAAAACCACGATCCAACAGTCTTGGGATTTAAACTTTCCACTAAAGGAATACCGATCAAGTTTTAGATTACAACGCAATGCAATCAAGGAACTAACACTCTTAGTACCTAGAACCTTCCAAGCTTCACTATAGCTTGTAAGGTCGAAACTACCTCACCAAAAGTAATCTTTTATCTCTGCTTCTAAACAAGCTAATCTTTTCTCTCTGCTTCTAAACAAGCTAAGATGATTACAACTCGATAGCCTATAACAGAAACTAGACAAAACAGACTAGACTATGAAACTCGAACTCCTCCAGGTTCTGCTGCCTTGCTACTATTCTTGCACTATCACGAATGATTGATTTCGATTTGCTCTGTTGAGAATTCTTGAGTGCGTAACTTCTTCTGGCTAAATTAACTTGTATTTATAGGGTTCACAATAAGCCTAATTCAAATTAGCTTAGAACTCCTTTTACAGTTCGGAATCTGTTTCTAATAAGGTTTACCCATATTTCCTTATTAGAAATCCAAGTTAATTTGCCTAAGTATTCAATCCTTTTTCGCCTGGGAAACTGCTTCCTTTCAGCAGCGCTTATAAGCTCTTCCTTCTTCAACTTGGATTGAGACTTGTTCTTCAGCTATTCCTTTTCTTTCTTCAATTCAAACTCGAACACCAATTCGAACAGCTGACTCTTGTCCTTAACTGTGAACCTTTTCCTAGTTCACATAGCACCAGGTCCTTGTCAATCATCAAAACATATATTCAATAAATTCCCCCTTTTGATGATGGCTAACAATGTTGTCTTACCAAGGGTATTAGCACAAGAACCTGGATAGGGCAAAAATTAGATCATAGACATATACTAATATAAACAATATCCTAACTTCCTCCTTTTGGCATCATCGAAAAGTTCGTAGTATATGAACCTGCTCAACTTAAATTAAGTCAAGTTAACGCTAGTGCCATAGGCAGCTAGCCAACTTTTCAAGTCAGCAACCTGTTTCAGATAGTAAACACCACAAATATAGAGCAAAGGATATTTAACATAATTAGCGCCAAATCAGCTTAAACATCCAAAAACATCAATCAAATATTACAAACCAAAAGACATAAATTGTCTTAACAGGCCAATAACAAAAACCAACTTATAGGGACTGAGGAAGAGACTGGTTCAAAATTGGGGTATATCAGGGATGTTAAAGTATGCAAGAAACTTGGCAAGACGACGCTAGTTTCTTTCACGCTCTCTTTCCAGCTCAGCATCCAGCCTGACATTCTCACCATTCAGCCATGCCAGCTCTTCAGTCTGCCTCTCCAGCTGTCTCCGATACACCTCTAATCTCCTGTCCACACGTGCCGCATGCGCTTCCTCATGTTCCTCATCCAGATTGATTTGTTCCTCAGTAGGTTCTCCATTAAGTCCATAGTCACAGGACCTAAGTATGTTTCTCCCAAACATGTCATTATGATCCGGCTATGTCCATCCACCAACAGGTACTTAAAAGAACTGAGACACTTTACTCAGAAGAAAACCATACACCACATCATGTTTCCCTAACCCCATGTCAACAACCCTACCAATGTGTTTGATCATTAACAAAGGTAGATTTACATAAACCCCCTATTAATCAGGTCCATGTAATTATGAACGAGGAAGATTTCTTAACTCCTCCTCTCAGATCTCTGCAACACATTCTTCAACACAAATTCAAACAACAATTGGTAGAATGGGGCTATAGCCTTCTTTTTCACCTGAGTTGCCATCCTCAGTCTCAGCTTCTTTGCAAACTTCCTGGATACCTCTAGGGCAGACACACCATCTCCTCTAGCTGGCCATAAATTTCGCAAATATTCACAATACCCTTGGGACGGAAAACCCAAAATCACACCCAGTTCTTCACAATTGAACTGAATTACAAGACTTTTAACTATCGTGGTCACTATACCTTCACTCATTGTGCAGTTGGTGTAAAACTCACGAACCTCCTTCTCATATAGCTTGACAGTTCTTTCACTGAACAGGTTCAGCCAACCTTGAATTCTCAGTTTCTCCACCAACCGAGTCATCCTTTCTTTCTCAAGGTCGGCAAGAATTTACCCTTCACCAACGGCAGTGCCCTGAAATAGTCCACTTTTCTTTTCATCCCTTTCTTATCATCACCAATCACAAGTTTCACCTTAGAAACTTTTCCAGGAACCTCAGGTTCATCAACATCTTTTTCCTGTTGTTCCCTCACAGAACCTCTAGTCGCAGATCTCCTTGCATGACTACCAGCCTTTTTGTTACACTCTCCTACTCCATCTTCAAAGTCACCAGTACTCCCAACATTCAAACTACCCACACGTTCACCACCCTTGACTAACCTACGCTTCTTTACTACTTTAGACTGAACCTCCACCATAGGCCTTTACTTCAACTTCCTCCTTTGGTCCTCCACCACGACAACCTCTGTCTCACTAGAGGACCTCTTACTAACTTGAGGAGTTGGATTTGCCTCAGTACCCTCAGGATAAAAAATATTTAGGGGCTCAGTAAAACCTACACCCTCCTGATTATCATCCTCATAATTATCAATCTCTTTGAGATCACCGTCATCACCAGCCACAGAACCTGAGAACGAACCAGATTCTTTCGCAGGTTCCTTGGATGGTTCAACAGATTTCTCCTCTCCCTCACTCACTACAGTCACTTCCTTCTCAGGAACTATCACAAGAACGGGTTCCTTGACAGGTTCCTCACACACTTTATCACCACATTTACTAACAGCATGTTCAGAAATTTCTTTAACTACATCTACCACCTCCTTTTCTTTTTCAGAAACCCCAAGAACTACCTCTTTTCCTAATTCTCCTATAGGCTCAGGAGCTACACTACTATGAAGATTAATTGTAGTAGTAGAGACACTAGGGTTTACCTTTTCGACTTCTTGAACGGTTTCTTGATTAATTTTAGCCCTTTCTATCACAACAGCACTTGGAACGCTTTCCTCTTACTGGTAGCCTCCTCTGACGCCTTTTTCTTCCTCAATTTTGCAAACTTCTTCGCCATCACAACTGATTGACTTGCCGCAAATTGCTTTGCTTTTTTATTTAGTTTGGAAATTAAGGGAACTTTTGAGAGAGAATGAGAGACGGTTCAGAGGGTTTATGTGTTTAGTTGTTAAGAATAATGAACACATAGATACATATGGACACTTGATATTATAGAAGCAAAAACACTGAACACGTGTATCAGGAAGTGAAATGGGAGCCGATGGGATATGTAAAGGCTGCATGCCATTATTACGTTGAAAAGTCTCATGCCACCGGATATAAAGAATTTGAATTTTAAATTAGAAATTAATCCGGCAACACTTGTAAATAAGTCGTAACTGATTGGCCACGTAAGACATAATTATGCTTTCAGTAAGTAAAATAGGATGCATACCTGAACTTCCAAGCACCAGGTTCTTAGGCTTTTATCTTCTACTCAAAAAGATTATTTACCAGTATCTAAGTCATGAAGGCAGGTTCCAAAACAAGTTAGCAATCGAAACAATTAAGTTTCAAAAGCAGAGTCAACTAAACAAAGATAGGCTAAGTTAAAACTAGAATTTCATTGGCCAATCATTGGGAGAACAAGGTGCTGCATCGATCAGTGTATCTTGGTCATCCCTAACTCAAGCCTGTTCTTTTCAAATTGTACCATGTTCAAGGCTTTGAAGATGTCAGCAATCTGATCCTCAGTCCTACAAAAATTTATAGTAATTAGGCCTTTTTCAACATTATCACTTAAAAAGTGACGCCTAATGTCAATGTGCTTTGTTCTATTGTGTTGGACTGGGTTCTTGGCTATATTGACTACACTAGTATTGTCACAAAAGATTGGAACTGGTCCACACTTGATTCCAAAGTCCTCCAACTGCTGCTTGATCCATAAAAGCTGTGAACAACATATAGCAGCTGCTACATATTCAACCTCTGCTGTAGATAATGCTACTGAATTCTACTTCTTTGTAGCCCATGAAACAAGACAAGGACCTAGGAAGTGTGCCATCCCAGATGTACTTTTTCTATCAACAAAGTGACCAGCATAGTCAACATCAGGCATCAGCAAAACCAATTAAATCAAAGCTTCCACCTCTTGGATACCATAAGCACAGATCTTGAGTTTCTTTCAAATATCTTAAGATTCTCTTGACTGCTGTTAAGTGCGACTCATTTGGTTTTAACTGAAACCTTGAACAAAACCCTACACTATAAACAGTGTCTGGGCGACTTGCCGTTAAATATAGTAGTGACCCAGTTATTCCTCTATACTTAATTTCATTAATCGAAGCACCAGTTTCATCCAGAATCCAACTTAGTTCCAGGGGCTTTAGGTGTGCTCATGTCCTTAGCAGTCTTCATGTTAAATTTCTTCAACAAGTCCTTGATGTACTTCTGCTAATAAATCATTGTGCCTTCCTGAGTTTGTTTGATTTGTAAGCCTAAAAAGAAATTCAGCTCACCCATCATACTCATCTCAAACTCACTGCCCATCAGGTCAGCAAAACTCCTGGCAAAGGTTCTCATTTATAGCTCCAAAGATGATTTCATCTACATATACTTGAACAATCACCAGGTCCTTGGCTTTCTTTCTTAGGAACAATGTGTTGTCTATTTTCCCTCTTGTAAATCCACAATAAGAACCCTGACAACCTTTCATACCAAGCCCTAAGAGCCTGTTACAACCCATATAGCGCCTTGTCAAGTTTGTAGACATAATCAGGAAACTCTGAACTTTCAAAACCAGGTGGTTGAACCACATACATTTCTTCATTCAGATACCCATTAAGGAATGCACTCTTTACGTCCATATGATACAACTTAAATTCCATGTAAGCTGCACAAGCTATCAGCATCCTAATGGCTTCCATTCTAGCAACAGGTAAAAAGTTTTCATCATAATCTATCCCTTTTTCGAGAAAGTAACCTTGAACCACCAGTCTTTCTTTATTCCTAGTTATTATACCATGTTCATCCAGTTTGTTTCTGAATACTCATTTAGTTCCAATGATAGACCTGTCTTTAGGTCGATGGACCAGGTGCCACACATTACTCCGTTCAAACTGATGAAGTTCCTCCTGCATAGCAATCACCCAATCTGGATCCTCAAGTTCTTCTCGTACATTCTTAGGTTTTATGACCGAAAGAAATGCATAGAATGCACAAAAGTTCTTCAAAGCTCTTCTAGTAACAACTCCCGTATTCAGATCAGAGATGAGTTTTTCCAATGGGTGGGAACTTTAATGTTTCCATGATCTAGGTTGAATCTTCTGAGAAGTACCATCAAAGAGACCAACTGTATTAGAATTGTCCTCTTCTGGTTATTCAATTCCCCCTGTCTGATTGTCTCATTGTTCCCCTTGAGTCTGATCTTTATCATCACTTTGGTCAGCTCTATTTTCTTCCAGTCTCTCAGGGACTTCAGAAGGTTCATCTCTAGCCAACCCAATTTATTGATCATCATCTTCTCCTTTCTTGGCAACAGCTTCAAATTCGTCAAATACCACATATACATTTTCTTCCACAGTCAAGGTTCTTTTGTTGAAAACTTTATAAGCCTTGCTTTGCAGAGAATATCCTATGAAGATGGACTCATCACTTCTAGCATCAAACTTCCTCAGAGGTTCCTTCCCATTATTAAACTTGCATCCAAAAGTTCTTAGATGTGCAATGTTGGGTTTTCTTCCTCTTATCAGCTCATAGGGATTTTTCTCCAGTAGAGGACGGATAAAACATCGATTCAGTAACATAGTTCTAGCCATGCGGTGTTAACTGCTTCAGCCCAAAAGTTCTTTTCCAAATCGCTTGATAATAACATAGTTCTAGCCATATCTTCTAAGGACATGTTCTTCTTTTCAACTACTCCATTTTGTTGAGGGGTCCTTGGTGCAGAGAAGTTGTGATCCACACCATGTTTACTGTAATACTCAGTAAATTTAGCATTCTCAAACTCAGTTCCATGGTACCACCTAATACTTATAAGTTGGAACCCTAGTTTTTTCTGTACAATATTTGCCCAGTCCTCGAACATATCATATGCTTCATCTTTAGTTCTGAGAAACAGGGTCCACGTGCATCTGGAGTAGTCATAAACAATCACCATCACAAACCTCTTACCTCCTCTGCTCCTTACCCTCATTGGCCCACACAAGTCTATGTGAACAACCTTTAGTGGTTTAGAAGTACTAACAACCTTCTTTGACTTGAATGAAGATCTTATATGTTTCCGCCTCACACAAGCATCACAGATTTTGATGTCATCGAACCTCTTGCTTTGCAATTCATGAACCAGGTCCTTTGACACCAACTTATTCAACTGAGTCAAGCTTGTATGTCCTAATCTCTTGTGCCACAATTGTGTATCATTATCAAGCACATTCACACAAGTTAAATTATTCTCTGGAAGAGAACCTAACGCGGCTGTGTATATATTGTTAGCTCGTTTCCATTCCATTACTACTTCACCAGTCTACAGGTTTTTCACAGTGCATCCTACAGACATGAAACTAACTTGGTTTCCTCTGTCATATAGTTGGGAGATACTCAATAGGTTATGCCTCAATCCATCCACACAGACTACATTTTCAATAGCATGGTTGAGAGACCTCCCAACCTTTCCAATACCAATAATTTCACCACTTTTGCCTCCTCCAAAAGCCACACTACCCCTTGAAATGTTGCGAGTGAGAGAAAGTTTCTTCTATCTTCGGTCATGTGCCTGGAACACCCACAATCAAGAATCCATCTTGGATTGTTCCTTCAGTCCATCCTGCAAAATAGAATCAGGGGTTAGTAACAGGAACCTAGACTAGCTTGTTATAGAATTGATGAATCAAGTCTTTTCTAGCCCAATAAGGTAAAACTGACTTTAAATTCTTTATAACTGCCCTTTTGTAATATCACATTCTTTTCTATAATGACCAGTTTTTTCACACATAAAGTAATGTTTATTGCAAGGAAGTCCTACATATTTACTATTAGGATTCCAAGCGGGTAAAGGTTTCCTATATCCTAAACCATTTTTTCCTTTGTTATGATTTTTATGCAACCAGTTTAAAGCTTCTGAAGACTTGTTCCATTTAGCGAGCCTGGTAAGTTCATAGTTAGCCTTATCAACCTTTTCTTGAAGAACTCAGTTCTTCTCAGTTTTCTGATGCAGAATTTTGTTTTTCTTTTTAACCTCAGTTTAAAGGTTGATTTGAACCTCACTAACTACTTGCTTACCAGAAACTTCTTTCAATTTAAGATTCTCAGTTTCAAGTGTAGAAACTTTCTTTTGCTCATCAAGCACCTGTTCCTTTAATTTCTAGTTTTCAAGTTCAAAGGCTGAGACTTTCTATTTATCTTGAAAAATGTGAGCATTACTAGATGCAGATTCAATTTCTTGTACAGTTTTAGCTTCATCCAAGTTTTTATTCTTAATTTTATAATCAGACACAACTGAGAACAGTTGGTCCTTCTCTGAAAGCAATTGTTCCTTCTCAGCCCTTAGACTTTCAATACCTTCAATCAAAGTAAGTGAAAGCATATTTAACTCTCTTAAGGATCAAGTAGGAAGTTTTGTTTTCAAGTCATCAAGACTTACCTCAGGTGTATCATAAGTAGGAGGTTCTTTATCAAGAGCCATTAGTTCAAAGGGAGAGCTATCATTCGATTCTTCTTCTTCTCTTGAGTCAGTGTCGCTTTCAGAAGGTCCCCTTGTTGCATAGAAGGCTTCCTTCTTCTTTATCCTCATGGCTCTGGAGTTGGGTGGACATTTTTCTTCTTAGGTTCACCTTCCTTTGCAGCACTATTCTTTTTCCACTCCATCTCCAACACAAAACAGTCCTTTACAACATGATCGTTTTTGTGACACTTGAAACATCCTGAGTAGTCTGGATTATCAACAATATTTCTCTTTGCTGGATTGGCTATGGCGAACCTTCTATTCTTTTATAAACTTAGTGACTTGCTCACAGTATTCACCAAAGCTATCGCATGCTGAGTGACTTCATACTTAGATCCCTCTGTAGCTTCCAAAGCCAAAGTTTTTTCTTTCTTTGGTTCTACTTGTACTCTTGACTATTTCATCAGCTCATGAGTTTTCAGACTACCAACGAGCTCATCCAACTGAACCTTGTCTAGCTCTTTTGCTTCGATGATAGCTATGACTTTGGATTCCCAAGAATTAGGGAGAATCCTTATGACTTTTTGCACCAAGTCTTCATTAGTAAGAGTCATACCCAAGGACTTCATCTCATTTGTTATGATTGTGAACCTGTTCATCATGTCTTCGATGGATTCCATCTCTCCCATAGCAAACAACTCGAACTTTTTTTTTTCTGCAGCTAGATCCTTGAATTCTTTACCTGAGTAGTTCTTTCATGAGCTACTTGAAGTGCATCCCAAATCTCTTCAGTAGTCTTGTATGAAGAAACTCTATTATATTAATCAAGACCAAGTCCACATATGATGAGCCTCTTACCTTTAACATTCTTTTCAACCATCTTAAAATCAGAATCAGTATATTCAGATTTCTCCTTAGGAACAGTTTTCTGATTAGGTCGTTGTCCAACAGTCTTGGTGGGAATAAGAGGTCCATCAGTTGTGATGATCCAAAGCTGATAGTCTTTAGCCTGAATGAAATCTTCCATTCTACCTTTCCACCATCCATAGTACTGGCCATTAAACTGAGGAGGCCTATTGATGGATTGTCCTTTAGTTATTATCGGTGGTGCACTCATGATTCAGATCCTTCTCAAGCTGTTAATCTTTATATTAGTTAACCTGCTCTGATACCACTTGTTACACCTAGTGCACCCTCGTAAGATACTAGAGGGAGGTGAATAGTGTCTTTACTCTATTTTCGAACTTTAAAAACTTGCTCTCAACTTGAATGCCTAACTCACAAAGAACCAGGTTCCCTACAAGTTTCACCTATCTTTGAAACTTAAACTAAATGCGGAATATAAAAACAAAGAGATTTTTACGTGGATAAATCCTTGCTCAAAGGATCAAAAAGCACGACCCAACACTCTTGGGATTTAAACTTTCCACTAAAGGAATACTGAGCAAGTTTTATATTACAACGCAATGCAATCAAGGAACTAACTCTATTAGTACCTAGTACCTTCCAAGCTTCACTATAGCTTGTAAGGTTGAAACTACCTCACCAAAAGTAATTTTTTTTTTCTGCTTCTAAACAAGCTAATATGATTACAACTCGATAGCCTATAACAGAAACTAGACAAAACAGACTAGACTATGAAACTCGAACTCCTCCAGGTTCTGATGCCTTGCTTCTCTTCTTGCACACAATAGCTCTCACGAATGATTGCTCTCGATTTGCTCTGTTGAGAATTCTTGAGTGCGTAACTTGTTTTGGTCAAATTAACTTGTATTTATAGGGTTCACAATAAGCCTAATATATTCAAATTAGCTTAGAACTCCTTTTACAATTTGGTATCTGTTTCTAATAAGGTTTATCCATATTTTCTTATTTGAAACCCAAGTTAATTTGCCTAAGTCTTCCATCCTTTTTCGCCTGGGAAACTGCTTCCTTTCAGCGCCGCTTGTAAGCTCTTCCTTCTTCAACTTTGATTGAGACTTGTTCTTCAGCTATTCCTTTTCTTTCTTCAATTCAAACTCGAACACCAATTCGAATAGCCGACTCTTGTCCTTAACTCTGAACCTTTTCCTAGTTCACATAGCACCAGGTCATTTGTTAATCATAAAAATCTATATTCAACATTACCCATTGTCAGGTTAATGGCAAAACAAATAAATAAAACAGACTGTATTAATCAGTCAATTTAGTTTGAACTGAAACCAAGGTTTTTGGGGGGTCTCAACATAACGTTGTCTCTGCTTGAAGCCTTGACTAGTAATCATCGGTCACAGTTTACAAATATCAATATCACAATGTTTATACGATGTGGCCTACTGACTATATAAATGGTAAATTGACATGTTCTTCAATTTTATACTTTTATAAAATGACAATAGACCGTAGCGCCGGTGACCTCTTCTGTCGATGACTCAATATATAACATTTAATTTCATGAATTAAGTCAACAAACTCAGCAGCAGATAAATGCCTCATCTACTATTGAGGTGTGTTATAGGATGGTTTGAATTATTTCACCCTTAGTTAACAATAGATTTTGATTTCTTGACATGAGAATGAAAAACCTCAGTAGGAGCACATTAACTTTATAGTGGCCTTTCCCACTCTCGAATTCGAATTGATTAAGTGAACCGGATAGATAAATTCGAATCTATCCGAGACATGCCTCCACCCCACCCACAACTCTGCCTTACCATTCTGCCTTTTGTCGGGCCACAATGATGTAGCTATATAGGGACATTTAAGAAAAGACTTTGAGCTGAAGATTAAACTGACAGTGAAGTGCACAATTTGCATCCACAATATTTTTGTATTAATTCAAAGTTTGATCTGATTGTATTGAGTACTCCGTGGAAATATAAACTTTCCAAATTCAATTAATAGATGTTGGTCCAGTCTTGTTGTCAAATAAGTTGGTATAGTAAATACACCTGCAAACTTCAACAGCTGGTTTGAACGTCTATATTATGAACTCCATGACTTTTAGAGTAAATTTAAATAATTCAAACTTAATTGAAACTAATTTCTTAAAGTTTGTGTGCAATCAATAAATTATACTTGTTGCCGAAGGATAGATTAAAATCTTCAAGTCTGTTGTGTATGACCGAAAGTTTTACTTTCCGTTAACAAATGCTATGTATGTTGAAAATATAACTGAGTAAATAAAAATATTTCAATTTTAACGTCAAAATTTCTATATAACGTGGTCACATATTTCAACGAACAAAGACTCTTCATTCAGCTCAAAAAAATCTTGATGTGATTATCTCATGAAAAAGAATCTAACGAGATATATCTTGCCGCATTGAGGTGTGGATGAAAATAGGGGTATTATATATTATGCACCGTAACCACACTTTGGGATCTCTATGGTGACAGTATAAGCTTAAGCCATGTACGTAGCCAAGTCGCCTAGTCAAATCGATGCACTTTCGTGTAGCTTTCAGAGATCATAATTTTTCTCAATGCGTCCTCTAACTCGATCTCTGGTCCTTCTAGACTTCTAAACTGCCACTGTGGTCAACTCTTCCCGTTGCCATTCTTCAACTGTCAATCTTAACGTACAAAAAACTAAATCTATAGTACATACTATAAATACGTCTGCATATGTCGTACTGTAAGCAAACACACACTAGGGACCTCCTTTCCTATAATTAACCTTTTCTTTATTTTCTTATAAGAAACTGCAGGTATATCGGTTACTTACTTATCAAAAGAATGTCTACAGAAAAAAATGATAGAGATCTTGTGAAGATAGTCATAATCAACACACAGTATATAGAAACGGATGCCAGGAGCTTCAAATCTGTAGTTCAGAAACTAACGGGCAAGAGTTCTTCAACCTCAGTGGAGGTGACAGAGTTTACACCAGCGGCATCCCGTTGCACAAAAATCTGCCGTCTATCTGGTGAGGTAATGTCCAACTCCAAGTCCATTGCTTACAGCTCTAATTCTAGTTTAGAACGAGGGACGTCATTCAAGGATTTAGAGAAGCTGTGCAAGGATTTGCCCCCTCTTGACGACCTTCGTCGCCTTCATGCAGATGAAATACGTTATTAACGAACAGTGTGCATGCTTCTTTTCTTACTTCTTAATTTACAATATATGTACTGATATATAGACTGCCACTACTAATTTTTTAGTGTATATTATTTCCAGTACTCCCTGTTATTGCTCTTCTTCAGTTCTCGCGAATTTACGTTATGCAATGATTGATCTTAAGTTCTTATCCCTCATCTAATTTGTTACCTATGGAGGGAGCTTATAGTGTCTTGGACCAACGACTGAACCCATTAGTTCAAGGTTTTAGGTTGAATGCATTGATTCTTTTGATATGCTGATAGCCTTGTTTTTGAATGTCCAAGTTACCTCATGCTGATGCTGTGCAACTCCATCGATCATTTACCATACCAATTTGTCCAAGTTTGATTAACGAAAAAATCTAACCTGGACAGAATATTGTGATCAAGTTTGATCATGCATTTTGCTGGAAATGTGTCTCCTCGTTTTTACTAGAAGAAATTATTATACAGACATACAAGAAGAACAGAAATTTCATGTTTAAGCTATAAGTTTGTATACAATTGCCAAAAGAAGTAAGAGGTGAATAGCCCAGCCACAATTTTGTAGAGTTTGAGGCAATACAAGAAAAATCCAACTTTTCGATGGAAGCTTTCGACGGATCCCGTCGAACATGGGTCATTGGAACGCTTTTCTATTGGAACAAGCCATTTTTCAACGAATTTCGTCGAAAAAAAGGTTCTTTCTGCTTGTGTGGGCAGCCCTTAGCTACATAGGGGTCGTTAGGTTGGTTTCAAAATAAGTTAATAGGTTGTTTTCCGATGGAGACGGGAGTATCGGTCGGACACCAGCATTTCTAAAGCCATTTAGATGGGAAAAATTTGGTCGATAAAATCATCGTCAAAAAATTTTTCAACAAAATTCATTGGTTAGCTCGATAGATTTTACATTGTCGAAACTTTTGGTGCATGAAACAACTTGGAGATTATATAATTTTCTATGAATGTCGTTGGAAGATTTTAATAAATAATTTTCTTTTTTAAAAACTACCAAATAAAGTCGTTGAAATATTCTAATAATTAACTAATTTTTTTAAACATACCGACAGAAGCCTTTAGACAAATTTAATAAAGAATTAACTTTTTTCATATTTTTAATGGATGCCCTAAAAAGTGGTAAACTATTTGGAATATTTTCCCTCTCTCTGGCAGTTTCTGTCTTAAAACATAGCAATTCTAGAAAAATTAACGCCAATTTTCGACGGAGACAGTCGAAAGTTCTTCGGAAATAAGGCTGACATGCAAAATAAATTGCTTATTTAGACTATACCACATGGCAAATTTAAAAATATCTACAATTCAATAAATACTAGCATGAACCAATCCACCTGCTTTTAAAATTAGTCATTCTACCCGTTCCAATTAAATATACAAAAACAACTCTAAACATTTAAAAGAAAGTCTAATCATCCAAACAGAAGTCAAATCATCCAAACACAAGTCTAAACATCGAAATCTACACGACCCAAATTTTCAAATAGGTTGTGTAGGCACCCGATAGCCTTCCCTAGACCCATCTAGCGAACCTATCCAACTTAGCTAACTGATAGTGAGGTGTTGTTATACATGTATATTGGCATTTGACGATTATATCTTATTTAGCTATTATAAATAAAAAGTACGTAAAAAATTATTTTTTCTGTACTTTTTATTTCATAAATGAAAAATAAAATACTTCTTAAATTTAAAATCTCAATAGATATTCATATTTCAATAACTAAAAATTGGAAATTCTGATTCATTATTAATAAATTCATAACTAGTTGTACCGAACCAATAAAAAATTAAAGTCTAAGGAACATATGCATTTAAAATTAGCTGAAAATTTTTAGAAAATTAAATTTGACGTTAAGAATTCTAAAATTATAGGTTGTTTCATAAATTTCAATCTCTTAGTGACAATATAACGCTCAAATTGGCGAAGATTTTTGTCCAAATAAACATTCAATAAAAGGATATTCAATAGCTTTCCCTAGGAGGTTGTTGAAGATAAGAGCTTAATAGTTGACTATTCTATCTCAATCCAAGTAGTTGTAAGTATAGTGTACCTCTATAATTAATAAACGTCATTGTTTTTATAGGTAAAATGTTGTTATAGAGAGGTAAAATATAACATGAAAATCGGTTTTGGAGAAATTTATATCGTTATACTAAAATGTTGTTATAGCGAAAGGTTTGTTATAACGAGGTTGACTATTATTATTATATATAGTTCACACAGTCAAGTGATGGTTCACGCGGTCAAGTGATCTTCCTACTCCAATCTATGTAGTTCGAGCTATTAAATTTATACTCTGTTATATATAATAATACTTATACTTTGGTGAGATGATCATCTTGTTCATAATTGGAGCAGTTATATTGTTAAGTAACTATAAGAACATTTTAGGTGAAGTTACTTAAAATAAAAGAGTAAAATCAAGAAATCATTAGGGTTATCTGATTTAGGAATGAAGATTAGGCATGTATAAGTGTATGACCTGGGGGTTGGCTACCAACCAGGAAGTGAAGAGCAATATCATAAAGATCGGAGGAGATAATGTTCCAATAGTATTGGTAAATTTTGCCTAAAAACTTATATGGTCCTAGTTAACAAGAGTTGCTCATGAGAAAAAACCACATCCTTTAACTCCTTGATAGTATGGAGTGCCTCTATGTGTTGAGTTGTCAAAACTATCCACAATCCAAAGTAAGGCTCTAAATACAAATATGTTCCTAAAGGTGGTATGTTGGGTGAATTGTTGCTAAAAAAGTTTATTGCCTCATCAACAATATCTTCATTATTTTCTATCGATGCACCATCATGATTTTTGACTCTTGTGAGAATCAATTTTTCATCTTGGTGTTGATTACAAAATGAAAAACCTTGCGTTAGTATCTCCATTACTTGTTGGATTTATCTGAATAAAGAGTCCACCCATAAAGGGGTGCTCTTAATGTCTATCCAGGTAAAAAGATAAGTTACCTGATAGAGTCCTACAAGAGGACAACTACTGTATTTTACAGTTATAAATACAGTAGTAATAGGCTCAGATAAACATACTGAAATCTCTACAGCTCTTCCTCTTTCTCTCTATCAAATAACCAGGTGTTTAGACTGTGGAAAAAGGGGTTGATCCGTCAAGCACGTGACAACCACCGACGGCCAGTAATTCCAGCCACGGTTCAAGATTCTACCGCTTCCGCTTACGAGAACAACAAGTAAGTTCTCGATTTATGTTTTAACAATCTATTTAGTATAGATTATTGTGATATATACATGTTTATATCCTTCATTGGTATCAGATGTTGTAGGTTGGTTTTCTGGTCCTAATAATCATAACTGCAGTTCTATTTTCTATGTGATTTAAAACTGCATGTCAGGATTTATGTAATATTCTGTTCATTTGAAATTATGTTTTTTAAGCTATGATGGAATCCGTGTTCTTAGATCAGTGTATATTCTATCCTAAAAATAAAGTAGGGTCAGTTTAAACTAATTTAAAATTTATAATGGAAATCTGAAGAGTTCTGTTTCTCATAAACAGTAAATTAAAATTAGAACATGAAGCCTTTCTGTCTTTGTAGCTATCGCGATTTGTCTTCCCAGGAACTAATCTTAATAGCATTGAAAAAGATGTTTTTCCAATAGCCATTCGCCTTGCTAGAGGAGATAAAACCTCTGTTGCACCTGCTGTACTCACAAGCATATACAGATGTTTACGTCTACTAAAAGATACTATACTTGCGAGAAATAATGGCGATAATGTTAAAATAATTAAGATTACAGCACCGTTCCAATGTGTAGCTTTATGGGATGGAGTTCTCAGTCCTCTATCCTTTGCCTCCAATAACTGATTCATTATTCTTATTTCATCTTCTGTATTGAGAGGACTTAATACACATTTCCCTAGTGAAGAAATGACTTCACCCTCTCAGGCGTCTTCTGAAATGGCAGAAGCAAAACAATAAATATTGACTGGAACTTTGTGCTCCAATGATGGTTAAAAAATTCTTTCAACCAAAGCAAAGAGAAATAAAGTCTTCTCTTCTATGAACATAATTCGTTAATTTTTTAAAAACTTGCCTTGCTGCTGCTTCGCAAAGAAGACGGAGAAAGTATGAAATCACGTGATAGCTGCCCTGTGTAAGATTGAAACTATTTTTTTTTACGAAAACAGATTATGAGAAATGGGCTTCAAGTCCACTAGAAGTTTCTTTGCTTAAAGTGACTGAACATAGGCAGAGTTGGGTAATTAACCCATTTCGGGATTTACTTTAAGAGATGGTATCCTTTTATTTATTTTCTTGTAGCTAATGGTCAAACTTGTAAAACATTATAGGGATGATTCTGAATTTTTTTTTGATATCTTCATAATACCTTATTTTTAAGAGAAATATAAATTTAATATTTATATTTGATAAAATCGTAATGCTTACTATCTCAATTGCATCAAATAATTATATTTGTGGATTAGTTTAGCAAATTGAATAAAAATGTTAACTAGTTTAACATTAAGTATTATACCAATTGCCTAATTTGTTAATTTGTTTAACATGTTAGAAATATTAATTAGTTTAATATTTAATATATTTGTTATTAGTTTAACGAATACATTTATATTAATTAGTTTAACATTTGATTTATTTATTTAATATGTTAAATAACATTTAAATTAATTTAAGTTAATTTGTTTGATTAGATCCATACGGGATTATAAAATCTTAAAAAAAAAACAAAATGTTGTTTTTTAGTATGATTAGACATTAAGCTAAGTAGTTGACTAGGTTAATTTACATGTGTTTAATTTCTGGACGATGACTGGGAACATAGTGAACTTTTGACTCCATTATTAATATATGTGTTTATTAACTTAATCAACTTAGTACTTATTGTCAGAATATGTATGTTGAACATAGTACTTGCGTTTAGAAAATCCTTCTTTAGATCCTCACTATATTTTTTTATTTTGTTAAAAGAATGTCTACTGCTGCTAAGAATATTGTTGCTGAGCTCAACAAAGTGTTGAAACTCAATGGTGACAACTATGAGACTTGAAGCTTAAAAGTCCAATATGTGCTTGAAGAGCAAGAGGCTCTGGAGGCAATTAACATCGTCATGGATGAGCCTGAGGAAGGCACCACGGCTCAGCATAGGCGTGACCGTGCGGCTTATGACGCTTGGAAAAAGAAGGACTCCTTGGCTCGCATTACATTGCTGAGCACCTTAGATGACGATATCTTAAGGGAATTTAAGGATCACCAAAGAGCTATGGGTCTTTGGGTTGCTTTGAAGAATAGGTTTGGTACCTGTTCTATTGAAAGGCTACGATCCTTAACAATCAAGTTTGACTCTTACAAGAAGCGCCCAGAACATTAAGTGAGAACTCATCTGAGGCTTATGACAAACATGATTGGGGAGTTAAAAGATGCTGGTCATGTGTTGACCGATGAGCAACAAGTTCAAGCTGTCATACGGTCCTTACCTAATTCTTGGGATCATATGAAGATGCATTTGACCCACAATCAGCTAATCAAGACTCTGGAAGATGTCCGGAGATCTCTTGAGCTTGAAGAGGATCGACTTGAGGCATCTAAGCCAACAGCTGAGTTGCATATGGCAACATCCTCTAAGGCCAAAGGTGGCTCAAAGAAAAAGAATTGGGTTAAGAAAAGAGGACCAACTCAGTCTCAGCCTGCTAAAAGAGCAAGGGCGGAACAACAAAGCAATAACAAACGTCCCAAACGTGTCAATGTTGCAAAGGTGAAATGCTTTAACTGTGACAAAAAGGGTCACTATGCTAAGGATTGCTCTGAGCCTCCTAGAAAGGTATTTCACAAAACTCAAACTAGTGAACTTTGTGTTTCTAGTTCAGTGTTTCTGACTGAATCTAATCCTTTGTGGATTGTAGACTCGGGAGCAACGGACCACATAACGAGGGAACGCAATTCCTTTGTGGAGTTTCGGCGTATTTCACGTGGAACAAAGTGGATTTATGTGGGCAACAACAATAAGGTTGCTGTTGAAGGGATCGGTAGATGCAAGTTAGTCTTGCGTGGAGGTCGACACCTACTACTACATGATGTCCTCTATGCTCCAGGAATTCGACGAAATATTATTTCTGTTATTGTTTTGCTTAGGCTTGGCTTTAGCTTATTTTTCCATGACAATTCTGTCAAATTGACTTTAGGTTCAACTTTATTTGGTTTTGGTCATGTGACCGGAGGTTTTATTATTATGGATTTGGATTATGATTCATTTAATAATAACGCTAGTTTTTCTATGTTTGCTTCCTCACATAAATATGATAGTGATGTAAACATATGGCATGCTAGACTTGGTCATATTGGCCAGCAAAGAATGCAAAGGTTAGCACAGCAAAGAATGCAAAGGTTAGCAAAACAAGGTTTGCTTACTGGCATTGAACATGTGGAATTGTCCACTTGTGAAAATTGTCTAGCAGGAAAATCTGCAAGAAAACCCTTCGGTAAAGCGACTAGAGCTGAATATCCCTTGCAATTAGTCCATTCGGACATCTGTGGGCCTATAAATGTCAGGGCTAGGCATGGAGCGTACTATTTCATCACATTTATAGATGACTACACTCGTTTCGGTTATGTCTATTTAATTTCCCACAAATCAGAAGCAATAAGTTGTTTCCAACGCTATATGAGCTTAGTGGAAAATCAATTAGACAAGAAGATAAAAGTTCTTCGAACTGACCGAGGTCGAGAGTACTTGTCAACTCAATTTAACGAGTTATGTGATGGAAAGGGAATTGTTCATCAGTTGACTATCCCAAATACTCCACAACAAAATGGTGTTGCGGAGAGAAGAAACATGACGCTTCTAGAAATGGTTAGGTCAATGATGGCACAAGCTAACCTCCCAATTAGTTATTGGGGTGATGCATTGCTTACGGCTACCTATGTACTTAACCGAGTGCCTACAAAATCAGTTGCAACCACTCCATATGAGTTGTGGACTGGAAGAGCACCCAACCTAAGTGTATTAAGACCTTGGGGTTGCGCTGCCTATACACATGATTCTTCTCACAAACATGGCAAATTAGGCCCGAGAGGAAAGAAAAGTATCTTTATAAGATACTCAGAAACCTCTAAGGGTTATGTGTTTATAGGTCAGCAAGACAGTGGGAGCATAACTGAGTTTGAATCACGAGATGTCACATTCTTAGAGGATGAGTTTCCTAAAAAGGGAGAGGTAGGTCAAGACCTAACCTTGTTTGAGATAGAGGATCGAGATGAACAAAGATCACTTCATTCGAGTGGGAGAAATTTAATTGATGATGAATTAGTTTCACATCAACAACCTCCTTTATCATCGGGTGCGAATGTAAGTAATCATTTGACATCAAACAGTGACCAAATGGATCTTGTTCCAAGTGGGAGCGAGATGGTCACTGATCTTGTTCCAAGTGAGAGCAGAATAGATGTTCTTGATCCAAGTGGGAGCAATGTTGATCCAAATGGGAACAACAAAGAAGAATCACAAAAAGGACGTGGTTTACGTAAAAAGATTCCCCGCCGACGATTTGATGTCGAAGGTGCTGAACTTTTTATGTTGTTCTTACAAGTAGAAAACGAGCCTAAAAATGCAAAAGAGGCTCTCTCATGCCCTTCTAAGGAAAAATGGATAAAAGCAATGGAAGATGAAATGGAGTCAATGAGAGTCAACAAAGTCTGGGAACTAGTTGATCTCCCAAAAAAACGCAGAGCTATTGGGAGCAAATGGGTTCTCAAGATTAAGCTCAAGGCTGATGGCACAGTTGAGAGATATAAGGCTCGACTGGTGGCGAAAGGTTATACACAACAGGAAGGAATAGACTACGAAGAGACTTTCTCACCTGTTGTGCGATTTAACTCAATTCGCCTGATTCTAGCTATAGTAGCAAGTTTAGATCTTGAATTACATCAGATGGATGTAAAGACTGCCTTTCTCAATGGAGAATTAGATGAAGAAATTTATATGGAACAACCCGAATGTTTCATTGAAAAAGGCCACGAATAAAAGGTTTGTAGACTTTTGAAGTCTATTTATGGCCTCAAACAATCTTCAAGGCAGTGGTATATACACTTTCAAAATGTGATCATATCCAATGGTTTTACTATGGTTGATGAAGACCATTGTGTTTATACCAAGAGATCAAGAAATAAGCTTGTAATTCTGACATTGTATGTCGATGATATACTTATAGCTGGAAATGATAAGGAGTTATTAAACGAGGTAAAGGCCTGGTTGTCGTCTCAATTTGAGATGAAAGATATGGGTGAAGCTGCATATATCCTTGGAATCAAGATTTCAAGAGATCGTCCTAAGAAACTATTGTATCTCTCTCAAGAGAATTACATTAAGAAAATTCTTGAACGATTTAATATGCAGAATAGCAACCCAATTGACACTCCTATCAGCAAAGGCCATAACTTGGGAAATCATTTGTGTCCTCAGACTACTGAAGAGACAGAAAAGATGAAGCGAGTGCCTTATAGAAGCGCAGTTGGATGTCTAATGTATGCTATGGTGTGTACTAGACCTGATATTTGTCAAGCAGTTGGCTTGGTAAGTAGATATCAATCTGATCCAGGTCCAGCACATTGGCAAGCAGTAAAGAGGATCATGAGATATCTGAGAGGAACATCTGACTACGCACTTTGTTATCAAGGCAGCAAAGATTTGCGATTAGTTGGATACACTGATGCTGATCATGGAGGAGATTTAGACGAGAGGAAGTCTACCTCAGGATATGTCTTCTTACTTAGTAATGGTGCCATATCATGGAAGAGTAAGAAGCAATCATGTGTAGCACTATCCACGATGGAAGCCGAATATGTGGCTCTGTCAAATGCAACAAAAGAAGCTGTTTGGTTGAATAGGCTCTTCAAAAGCTTGTTGGGTAACACTAGTGATGAACCAGTGTTAGTCTACTGTGATAGTAAAGCTGCAGTTGATGCAACCAAGAATCCTAAGCATCATTGTGATACTAAGCACATAGATATCAAGTATAACTATGCAAGAGACATGTATAAACGCAAGAGGTTGAACCTGGTGAAAATATCTACAGAAGATATGGTAGCAGACCCATTGACCAAGCCTTTAGCTAGAGATGCATTTGTGAGACACACTAGGTCTCAAGGCTTGCGTAGACTTTGAGTAATTTTATATTATTCTTTATTTTTCCAGTTGTTCACAAAACTATGTTCATTGATAATCAATAAAGTTGATTTACTTACATACATATTCATGATTTATTGAGTGTTTAGTACATTCTTCAATTATATTTTAGTATGTCGGGTAGACAAGAGGTTGGCCTTCTCACATAGGCAACTGCCTCCTTATCTTAGTGATAAGTGGAGATGAGACTTGATTTTAAGAAAAATTATCAAATGGATAATTTGAGAGCGATATGCTTAAAGTCAATACAGTCGTTTAAATAATAACATAAGGTTATTAAGATGAAAGGATGTTCACCTAGTCTACTTAGTGAGCTAGATGTGAGTTTAAGAAACTCGAATTTAGATACATATGGTGTCTGAATTTCATCTATACAACATTATTTATAAAGACATACGCTCCTTAAGGAAAGGAGAAAAATGTTGTAGCACGTGTTTCATACCATGTGTGCTAATGACGACCTTGGGTTAACATAAGTTTGATCTCAACTTACTGTTGCGTGAGACCCAGAGCCTTTATGCTGGCTCAAATTATGTACCCTCAGTGACTCCGATCAGATACTTGAGACTTAGTCTAATGTTAGCTATCTTAGTGTGTTTCCAAAAGACCATGAAAATGGATGCGGTCTGGCGGGACATATCTAGAAAAGCAGTTGAGCTAATGTTAAGAGAATCGTGAGAAGAGGAAGATCATTAAAGGAATCTCATTAATTTTGTATTCATAGGTGCACCAGTTATAACTTATGAGTTATAATTATGAATACATAAAAGTGATATTTGAGATTTTGAGAGGATATCAATATGTGATTCATATGATCTAGGTTATTGCATACTTTATAATCTACTTGCAGGTTTGTGCTCGATGAGAGGCTATATACTCCTAACAGATGTATAGTACGCAGCTCTCACAGTATGCTGGTCGCACGGTCTATTTCACTGTATGAATATTTGTAGAGATGAGATGAGAATATGTTTCTCATATTGTAAGAGCACTCCCATTATGTGTGAGTGGGAGATGTTGGATTTATCTGAATAAAGAGTCCACCCATAAAGGGGTGCTCTTAATGTCTATCCAGGTAAAAAGATAAGTTACCTGATAGAGTCCTACAAGAGGACAACTACTGTATTTTACAGTTATAAATACAGTAGTAATAGGCTCAGATAAACATACTGAAATCTCTACAGCTCTTCCTCTTTCTCTCTACCAAATAACCAGGTGTTTAGACTGTGGAAAAAGGGGTTGATCCGTCAAGCACGTGACAACCACCGACGGCCAGTAATTCCAGCCACGGTTCAAGATTCTACCGCTTCCGCTTATGAGAACAACAAGTAAGTTCTCGGTTTATGTTTTAACAATCTATTTAGTATAGATTATTGTGATATATACATGTTTATATCCTTCATTACTGAACCATTTGAGACCCATTTTTTTGTCTCCATAAAGATTCTTTATTTATATGTGTCTATTAAAATGTGTATTAATCTGACTTTACTACATTTTGTAGTTGTTAGAGTTATCATGAAAGCATGTCTTCTCGAGCTCTTCTAGCTGCCCAACTATTGCACTAAGTGAAAAGAGATCCAAAGAAACCAAGATCACTGAGGCCACGGTCAATATACAATTGATGAAAGGTAAGATCTTATTCATATCTTGGACCCTCTTATCGCTTCTTTTCTACCTGATGGGCAGCTCAAAATTAGAAAAATTGGACTGAAGCAAAGTCATTTGTGCTGACCATGGGCGGATCTTCCATAGAACTTGTGGTTCACGTGAACCTGTGGTTCATGTGAACCCATGGTTCACCCATAAAACTAGGTATATTATTTTTTTAAAAAAAATATGTCTAATATGATGTTTGACCCATGATTTAAAAATTGATATGGTTCATGCGGTCAAGTGATGGTTCACTTACACTTAGGAGTAGGGTTTGGTCCTCAATTATATATACAAAAGATAAGGTTTAGGTATAATCCAGATTAGATATCTAAGAGCGTGAAATCTATACAATTCCCATGAGAGAAAAAAATATAACTCATAAAGATTAAAAAAAAAGCTTGGTGGCCACCACGGACAAAGGATTGGCTCACTACTGACATTAGAACGGTCCTCGCTCCTCAGCTACGTGTCGCACTCGGGCTTGGAGCAGAATCTACAGAAATAAATAAACAACAAAGGAAAAAACTGGGAGTGGGTCGAAAGGACTCAGTAAGTGAGGGCTAGCTAGCTGCCTCGAACGACAGGTAAGCTAACCATGTCAAACAAACAGTTCAACTAACATCAAACTGCAAATAGGGGAAAACACATCACTATGTAACATATGAATCAAGAATCACATATCAATAGATGCAATGCAATGCAATGCGATGCGATATGATGCATGCAACGCAACCGCGTCATATGTGCCCAAAACCCCACACTGGAGCATGCGTCCGGGGGATGCATGAAATGGCACATACTTTTCAATGCTAACTAGTGCAATGAATGTAACCTGGGGCAGAATTCTCAATGCTTCCAGTATGATAGCATATCTAATAACCATGAAAATACAGTAACAATATATACATCAAGGTTCTGCATAATAAGTATGCCCTATCAGTAGATAAGCACATAAAGACCACATGTGTAGACATCCATAAGGCTTCAGACCCACAAAGAAGTGGATGGAATCACTTACCTCAGTTCTTGAGCCAATCTGGCTATTGAATAATCTCCTCTCCCTTATGAATCCTTTTTGAATGCCCCTTCTCCAAGTATATGAAGGGAAGTCACACAAATAAGTTCCAAGACAAAGAATTAAGAACAATACACGAACAACATATAGAAATTCCAAAATAGCCCTTGGGCCTACTTCACCGGATATATTTGCGGGCTCCACATATTCCCACGATACCAAATATATGGTTGAATTACTCTTTCAAGTTTATTAGACGCAAATTCTTTATTCTAAGATTTAGGGCTCCAATTAGAAAAATCCCCAACTAAACCCCATCTAATTCATGGATTTTATATCCTAGAACCTTCAATTAATGATATGGAAGGTTAGGAATCATTACCTGGACATTATGTACTAATTTGGTCTAATAAATTGCCTATATATCAAGCTACGCTATTTAATTTCGATCCAAACGACAATCTGCCGACCCACTGTTCCTATTACAAGACCCAACACGCGCAATCTCGGAGGCTCAGTCGCGATTGCATACTCCAGCCTCATCGATCTCGCACTGCAGAGCTCATGATACCGCAATCCATGGGACTTGGTCCCTCAGAGTGGTCGCGCTGTCACCAGACCTGGTGCACCAGCAACTTTGGCAGCACTGACTGGTGCTGTGATATTGGTCTGAACTTGACTAACACTGTTAGTAATCACCTCAAAAATTACACACAAGTACAAAAATACATTTGGAACTTACTTGCAAACTCAAATTCTGGAATAGACCTTAAATAGGCAATGTGAGGGGTTAAAACTAAAAACAAAAATTTTTATTTCCATAACACGGCTCGAAACCATTCAAACGACCTTGGAACGCACTTATGAAAGTTTGCACAAGGTATAAATGACCATACAAACTTTACAACACTTTCAGATTTCACAACATAGCTTATTTACTCAAAACAACCTTGGAAAACCATCAAATGGCTTTACCACAACCTAAAAGTGATAATGCTCTCCAAAACCAACCAAACAATGTTCTATTCAAGTCAACTTCATAGACAGGTCATAATGAACCATACAGAGTTATTGACACTATCGGTTTGCAAATCGAAGTTCAAACTTTCAAAACGACTGGCCAGAGTCATTTCATAAACACAAGACTAATTCATTCCCTCGCATCAAGAGCCAGATGATAGATTATAACGACGTTTACCCTTAATTGTTTTCATTATACTCTCAAATTGCGTCAATTTTGAACTGCTTAGCATGTTTTCGACGTGCTTAACGCTCTTCCTTTAGCCTTTATATTTCTTAACGTAATTAATTAAACCAAGTGAGTATGCAAAGAAGCAAAAGAACAAGTACTAATCAAAACTGATTTTGGGCAACTTGAGAAATGTTGTGATGAAAAGCGGTAGGCTCTTATTTCCTTTACACAGTCAACCACCTCCATCCATATTAAACTTACATCATCAGGTGTCAGTTGAGCTTGGGCTGAACTACCATCCTCAGAAGTCTACCTTTGACACCGTTCTTGCTCAGACTTTTTCTAATTTTAATTTGACACTATTCTTGCTCAAAATTTTTGTAATTTGAAACAAAATTGAAGTTAGGATCTCACGTATGTCCTCTCGGCACACACCTCGACCCAATCAATTTCTTCACCTTTCTGTTCTTTTAAATGTTGAGTCTTTTAGGTGTCCTTCTTTATGAATTTGAGATAGCTAAATATCAAATTCTTTTTAGCTCTCAAATTAATTCTCTCAAAATATCTTGGTTGCTAATGGAGGAGATTTGGACACCAGAAGAAGGATTGATAACAAGGGAGGACGAAATAAGAATCCACAATTAGGCAAAGATATCTGTCACTATGGCCATGAGGCAGATCACTGGAAGGCGAATTGTAAGAAACTACAAGCTTACAATCAGAATAGTCCTCGAGGAAGGGCTAATGTTGCAGTTTCTCCTAGTTCATTTTCTAATAGATATGTTCTTATCTCTATTGAGGATTTTGCTAAATTCTCTCAATATCAGGAATTATTGAAGGAGTCAGGTAAAGCATTTCTTATTTCTACTTCAAATAAATTGGTTATTGATTCTGGTGCCTCAGATAATATGACATATAACCCTAATACCTTTGCTAGTTTTTATCCCTACAAATCACCCTCTTCTATGACCATAGTTGATGGGTACACCTACAATGATGTAGGCTCTAGGATAGTCAAACCAACCTTTTACATTACCTTATCATAAGTTTTAAGTCTACCATATTTGCCTTTAATTTAATTTCTGTGAGTAGACTTACCAAAGATCTAAATTGTTGCATCTCATTCTTCCTTAATAATTCTTTGTTTCAAGATCTCGTGATGAACCAAATTATTGGTAAAGGACATGTATTTAATGGTCTCTACATGATGAATGGGTTCCTCGGTCTGTTGCTTCCTCTAGTGTCGTGTCTGCGTTTGAGGCACATTGTCGGTTGGAACATCCTTTTGTGCCTACTTTGAAGAAGTAGTGTCCTCAGTTTCAGAATGTTTCTTCGTTAGAGTGTGAGTCTTGTCGTCTTGGAAAACATCATCAGAAGCCACTAAGTCCTATAATTAATAAGCAAGTTGAGTTTGCTTTTGAATTAGTTCATTCAAATGTATGGAGATCATGCCTAGTTGTGTCAAAAATAGGATTTAAGTATTTTGTTACTTTTGTGGAAGATCTTTCTCGAATGATGTGGATTTATTTTATGAAAATTGCTCCGAAAATTTTTCTCATTTTTGTGCATTTGTTGCTGAAGTTATAACCCAATTTAATTCTACTGTACACATACTTAGAAGTGACAAAGAGTATATGCCAACCTCGTTTTAGTCTTACATGAGACAACATGGGATTATACACTTTTGGTCATGTGTTGATATACCCTCTCAAAATAGGGTTGCTAAGAGGAAGAACATGCATCTCCTTGAGATACCTCGTGGACTTATGTTCCAAACAACGATTCCTAAACTGTTCTCGACAGCTGCACTTTCTACGAGCTATTTTCTAATCAACCACATGCCTTCTATTGCACATGATGGTGGTATTCCCTACAATATTCTATTAGCAAACAAGTCAATATACCCTGTCGAGCCTAAGTATTTGGAACCAGATGCTATGTTTGAGATGTTAGACCATCCGTTACCAAGTTGGATCCTAAGGCTTTGAAGTGTGTTTTCTTGGGTTATTCTCGACTTCAGAAGGGCTATTGTCGTCACTCTACCGCTGCCGTACTAGGTAAGTATGTGGTGTCCACTGATGTTTTGTTTTTGGAGGGTACACTTTTCTACTTTGCACCCCCGTCTCTACAAGTCAGGGGGAGGATGATGAATGGTTAGTCTATCGTATCGCTGCCACTTTGACAGAGAGCTCAAATGAGGTCTCTCATACATCTCCTGGTTCGTCAATTAAGCACTAATTGGATTATTCTGTTGAGCACCAATCAGATATTGTGTCTTCTGCCACTGTTCTAAATATTATGCCTTCTACCCCTGCTGTAGATATTATGCCTTCTGCCCCTGGTCCTGATATTATGCCTTCTGTCGCTCCTCCATCTACACCAGAATTTTTTTTCAGATGTACTCAAGAAAGCATAAGACCAATGATACATGTCCTGCACCAGTTCCTTCATCATTAGATCCTCCTTCATGTGAGCGTCTAGAGGACCTTGATCTTCCTAGTGCCTTTTGCAAAGGTACACGTTCATAACTATTCCCAAAATAGTGAAGGAATGTTTAGCTCATCCTTGATGGTCTACTGCTATGCTCGAGGAAATATACGCTTTAGAGAAAAACTGGACTTGGAACTTGGTAGATTTGCCTAGAGGAAAGAAAGTAGTATGATGCAAGTGGGTCATTACCGTCAAAGTTAATCCTTATGGTTCTGTAGGATGACTGAATGCCAAATTTGTAGCTAAAAGGTACCTCAGACATATAGGGTGGACTATTCAGACACCTTTTCCCTGGTTGCTAAACTCACTTTTGTTCGCTTGTTCATTTCTCTAGCTACTTCTGAAATTGGCCTTTACATCAAATAGATATTACGAATGTCTTCCTCCACGGTGATCAATATAAAGAGGTATGAATGGAATAATCACCTGGATTTGTTTCTCAGGTGGAGTATGGGAAAGTCTGCAATCTAAAGAAGTCTTCGTACGACTTGAAGCAGAGTCTCCATGCATGGTTTGGCAAGTTCAGTAAGGTAGTTTGAGAGTTTTGGCTGAAAAGAAGCCACTATGATCACTCAGCCTTTTTACAGAAAATGAGCATGTGCCATTATTCTTCTTGTTGTGTATGTCGATGATATTGTCATTACTGGAAATGATTCTGCAGGAATCCCTTCTATTAAGTCCTTTATGCATGCTAGGTTCCAATGGAGGTAAATAGAAGTAAAAAGTAAATCTTTTTGTCTCAGAGAAAGTATATTCTTGATTTGCTTGCAGAGACTGAAAAATTGGCAGCCAAGCTATGTAGTACCGTGATGGTTCCTAATGTGCATCTTACTGTGACTCATCCGCATATTGCTTTTGCAGTGAGTACAGTCAGCCAGTTCATGTCATCACCTACACTTAAGAATTGGATAGCTTTGGAACAAATTCTAAGCTACTTAAAGGGAGCTCCTGGACTCGGTATATTATATAGCGATCATGTGCACTCTCACATTGACAGTTTTACAGATGCAGATTGGGCTGGATCCAAAACTGATAGAAGATCTATTACTGGCTATTGTGTCTTTTTTGGTGGAAATCTGGTTCGATGGAGGAGTAAGAAACAAAATGTTGAATCGCGCTCCAATGTAGAATCCGAGTATATAGCTATGGCACAATGCACGCGCAATATTATGTGGTACATTACCTTTTGATTGAACTAAGCAAAATTCTGCTCATATAATTAAGCCGCCCTTCATATTGCCTCTAATCAAGTATATCATGACAGAACTAAGCACATCGAGGTGGACTATCATTTTAATCGTGAAAAGATTTAGGCGAGCTTGATTTGCACAAGCTATGTGAGGACAAAGGAGCAACCAGTTGATTTTCTCACAAAGGCATTGGACAGAGCTCGAGTTAATTATCTGTGACACAAGCTGACACAACCCAAATTTTCGGCTAGGCCGTGCGGGCACCCGACATCCTTCCCTAGACCCGTCGGGCGAACCCTTAACATCTGAATTATGAAAATGAATATGAATCCAACTCATAAATAAGAACAAGACTTAGAAAAAGCACATATATACTGATACCTCTAAGCTATACAAAGAAATTACAGCTAACTACCCAACATACTAGGTTTAGGGCTATCCAGACTAGACATCTAAGAGTACGAAAGAAGACAGATACCTCCTGAATGAAGCAAAATGCAACTGAAATAATAAACAATAAACAGGTGGCCATCCGGAATAAAAGCTGGCTCACACTGATAGCTGAAGTCGTCTTCGCTCCTGAACAATGTGGCGAACTCAATCCTGGAGCGAACCTGCCGAAACGAGATAGATAGACAAAAACAAACAACAAACAAGGGTGAGTCAAAAGGACTCAATAAGTGGGGCAGACTAGCCACCTCAAAGAATTGGATAGCTAGCCAGGGAGAAAAGAAACAGATAGACCAAATTCCTTTTATTTAAATTATAAAAAGACAGAGCCAGATAACAACCGGAAACACGTAAGAAACTTATAAACTCAAACAAGGATGCGTGCCAGAAACATATCAACAAATAAGCAATGCACATATAAGTAGAACAGTAGTCACGTACCGCAAGTCTACACAATGGTATGAATTGAGATGAAATGAAATGAAGTGAGATGAAATGAAATGAAATAAAATACGATGCAAAGGGTCACATGTACCTGTAATCCCATCCCGAAGCGGAATACTCCTGCATTCGAGGGGAATCCAATCTGATAACCAACTGGAGCGGAATACTCCTGCTCCTGGGGCGGAATACTCCTGCACCCGATATAATACAAACCAAAGGCGGAATACTCCTGCACTCTCCTGGGGCGGAATACTCCTGCACCCAATATAATGTAAAGCTGAGGCGGAATACTCCTGCACTCAGTATCTGACATAAGAGTGGAATACTCCTGCTCCTGGGGCAGAATACTCCTGCACCCAATATGATATAAACCAGAGGCGGAATACTCCTGCACTCTCCTGGGGCGGAATACTCCTGCACCCGATAAAATATAAACCAGAGGCGGAATACTCCTGCACTCTCCTGGGGCGGAATCCTCCTACCCTCAATATGATACAATGGAGCGGAATCCTCCTGCTCCTGGAGCGGAATACTCCTGAACCTAATATGATATGCAATGTAATACATTTGAATGACATATAATGCATATGAATGCAATGTGATGCAATAATAACCCTTCACCGGCGCGGGACTCTCATCGATAGCCGGGAAGTAGATGCCAACTCACAGCTAGAGTACAATGCTCAGATCCTCAATGCAATACCAACAACAGGACATAACATATAATATACAATGCAAATCCAAAGCTAAGGGGTAAGGAGTACGCTTATCGGCAGCTACACACGTAAGGAACACGTGGTGGAAAATCCACGAGGCCTGGTGCCTCAAAAGAAATGGATATAAACACTTACCTTGTTACAGGGTTAGCACAGCTACTCAACAACCACTTTGTCCTTTAGATTTATTTTCAAACGATCCCACGGTGTTTAAAAAGCAGAAAAATATATCAAATAAGGCTAAAGGCTTCATTCCTCACATCTTAGGGTAATCCGGTTACGAACCTGATACCCTATTCGCATACACAATACGCAGGCCAGGCCTATGTACAGGGTTTAGGGTCACATAACCAAACCCTAAATAAATTACATTTATATGTTGCCCATAACTCACTGAGTACGAATATATAATCAATTCCATTATCGGGGTCCATTTGACCCTTTAAACTATTAATTGAACTTATTAAAACGATGTCTAATATTCTAAGTTTTACCGTTAAAATATATTCAAACATACATAGTAAACTTAAATAATGCATTAAGATAATTACCTGAATGTTTCGGGGTAAAAATACTATTTTTCTCCGGCTCTTTTCGCATTTTCTGGCTTTTTTTTTCCACTGCGTCATTTCATTTTCTCTGTTTCGTTTCTTTTTTAATGTTGTAGTAAGAACGCTAAGGGATATATCCCTTAGCACCCACCGCCATGGTCACCTTTCATTTTCTTTCCGTTTTTGTCTTTTTCTCTTTTTTCTTATTTTTTATTTTCTTTTCTCGACGAAAATTAAAACGGTACCCTGCGATATTCGAAATAATTCCAACTTTTGCATACAAGTTATACAAAATATATGTAGCATACTCGCTAAGGCGGATCTCAAATTAGATTCCCGAAACTCAAGATGCGAATTTAAATGGAAAAAGGTCAAATTATTTAATTTTCGGTATTTTAGGGGAAACTAGCCGAACAACCTCGAAATCCACTTTTGAAAGTTCACAAATAATCATACGAACCTAACGGCACTTTCAGATTTTGAATCGGAGCTCATTTGCCAAAACCGAGCTCGAAAATCTCTTTTTAATATTTATCGACAGTAAAAACTGAAACCTTCTTCCGATGCCTGCCAAACGAGGTCTGATTTAGCTCAAATTTTACAGATAAGTCTCAATGGTCCTTATGATTATTTTAAAATTATCGGCACACCAATTGGAGTCCTAACTTCCGAAACGACTGACCGAGGTCGTTTCATTCTCCTCCACTTAAACTCTCGTTCGTCCTCGAACGAGCCCAAGTCTTACAGAAAAAAAAAATTCGCACACATAACAAGAGAACTTACACGACCTTCATAAGCTACTCCACGGGCCTTACCTCCTGATTACAGGATCAGAATTATAACACGCATATCGAACTTTTGGAATAAAATATATCTGGATAATATGATAATACCATTGCACACTTATTCTGACTAAGCTGATTCTTCCTCGATTACGAGAAGAGAGTTCTACATTTTCGAAGCAAAGATACACGGAACTTTGAATGGGTTAACATGATTCTGCCGGTGAATCACCTCGTCGATATACTTTTCGATATAGAACAAGTCGATGAAACAAAGAATTAGCTTACACTTCAGCAACGCCTTAGAGATTTAATATTATGATTCGGTATCGACTCCTACACTTAGAGCATAAACTCATACAACTAATTTGAATAGAAATAGTCATCCTCGCACAACCTGCTGGATTAAGGAAGACTTAGCTAGATAGAGAACGCGGCTCAGACCTGAGCTACCAAATTACTCTCTCGAGTTGCCAAGCAGCTGCAACTCTCGAGTTCACAGCTCCATAAATTTTCTATAAGCACCACCGCCTGATGGATCAAATCAAACGTCAAATGACGCCTCACAATACCCTTAGTAGCCTTGAAAAACAACAATGTGCTTACCCGGCCACCTTGACACGCATTCTGGCTCAAAATAGGGAACATCACAAGACGCTACTAACCGTCTAAGATCACCAGTGCTGAGCAAAGAAGAGATGGCAATGGACTGAGGATAGAAATAATTAGAGCTTCAGGAAGCTCATCTTTTTATTTGCTTGGCTGCAAGAGCTACACTACTTCTTAGTCAGGCAGAAACCCTTTTATAACCGAGACAAGCACATAGAATAATATGACTCTACTAGCGCCTCGAACCATGAGAAGATACGTAGATCGAGTATTACTTACTAATCACTTTATACCAGAAGAAACAATGACACTTTCTGATGGTGACGAATAAGAATCCCATCATCCTCCCGACACTGAGTTCCAAAGAGAGGTAGACTAACTTGACATTATAACAGAATAAGGCACAACAAGATGCCAAGCAAACAAAACCGATACTTGCTCACAAATATCTCACATTTAAACCAGATAAACTAGGAGGATCTCAGAAATGCCAGGAATAAATCATACAAGAAGCTCACCCCTCTACCGCAACCAATTCTTAATAAAAATGACATCCAGGAAACTATCGAAATATGATAAGACAAACCATTTCTAGATCAATCGAAAGAATCAAATCTTACTCACATTTAAGAGAAGAAGAAATCTCAGGGTCTACCATATCAGATACCTCAGCATCCCACCAGACAAGCAGTTCATAGAACTGCCTCTGCAGCTGAGTGAGCCACTACCCTGATAATCACCTTCTGAAGAACCATTTCTCCAGCTTATTGAGATCTAAATGAAATCGCCTGCGACTGTGCAAGTGCCTGATGACAAGAGAAAGGACGACTGCCTACTTGCCGGAGTAAGGGAGAACTCCACCAAAGATGACAGGTTCGCGATAATGATAATACTTTTTCTGTTAAAATCGAAGCGGGACAGATTGTTGATAGCTACAAAGAGAAAAATTGGGTCTGATCTTGACGAACTACTGGCGCACTTTAAGAATCACGTGATACAAGCTGAGATAACCTGGAAGGTGACCTCCCAAAATAATCAGAACTTTCACCTCCAAATGTGGTACCATGGTTACCCATTAGGGCCACGGGATCTCTTGCTCTCCCGCTCTAACTCTTCTCCCTCTAACTTATGGTATGCCTAATACCTTTGAGCAATATCAACAACGACATCAAATGAAGTCCCAACCTCAAATTTTTTTTTTGAGCCATCTGGGATCTCAAGGAAGGAGAAAGGTCATCAATAAATCTTTGAATCTCTCGAAAGGCTCATGGACTAGTCTAATGCATATTCATCCATTCTATAGAATTCAATCTCATATTCTGAAACACCAACAGGCTAACCGACAGGCTACCCTATCCAATCCACTCAAACTGGCAACACTTTTCATCTTGCTCGCTACTCGAAAGGAACTTTCCCACGAATCTAGAAGAAAAATCGAACCAAGTTAGCTAATAAGAGAGCGGCCCACTAATTCAAGGCTGGACCATGAAACTGGAAAGAAGAATAATCAATACCATACAGCTCGATATAATCAAGAGCCTGAAGGATACGCTGACATCATTTTATTTTATTTTTTTTAATAAAAACTTACACAGGGATTATCTGATGTATGGCTTAAGAATATCTGAAGGTTCGATTGGGTAAAATAATGCAGCCTTTTCAGATACTCGGACCGAGCCATTACTCGAGCTAGCTAACCAGCCAGAATAACTAGAGGCACAACACATGTTGTTTCTGGAACATAATTTACTGGGCAGCATCAGGGATTGGAACAGGAGCTCGCTGAGACCGAACGTCTGCACATGCGGCAACCTGATAGGCTGCCAATGAATAATAGGTTCTTACGGTATCTGTGTCGCCAAGATTCTCGTAAAAGCATCATAGAGAGCCAAGGGAACCACAAGGCCCTGCTCCCTTGCCCATCGCGAGCTCGTACAGCTGGGACCTCCGTAACTAGATCGTCAGCACGATCAAAACACTCGGGGCTCCGTCAGTGCTAACCCAAGGCCAGACCACTTCTTCTTTAACTCATACCATTTTCTGATTGGTCACACGAGGGTTCACAATTACCACGAAGGAATTAACGAATTAACGAAAATACTTTTGAATCCTAGACCGATGCACGATCAGAAAAGAAGGAAGTGAAACTTCCTAAATGTCATCATAGCCCCTCATAGATAAGTACGGACGTCTACGTACCCATCAGCGAGACCCCACTAGACACTGTCTTAGTCTGGATAGACTCTAACTCGGGCTTTGATACCAAGTGACATGACCCAAATTTGCGGCTAGGCAGTGCGGGCACCCGACATCCTCCCCTAGACCCGTCGGGCGAACTCTTAACATCTGAATTAGGAAAATGAATATGAATCCAACTCATAAATAAAAACAAGACTTAGAAAAAGCACAGATATACTGATACCTCTAAGCTGTACAAAGAAATTACAGCTAACTACCCAATATACTAGGTTTAGGGCTATCCAGACTAGACATCTAAGAGTACAAAAGAAGACAGATACCTCCTGAAGGAAGAAAAATGCAACTGAAATAATAAACAATAAACTGGTGGCCATTCGGAATAAAAGCTGGCTCACACTGACAGCTGAAGTCGTCTTCGCTCCTGAACAATGTGGCGAATTTAATCCTGGAACGAACCTGCCGAAACGAACTAGATAGACAAAAACAAACAACAAACAAGGGTGAGTCAAAATGACTCAATAAGTGGGGCAGACTAGCCACCTCAAAGAATAGGATAGCTAGCCAAGGAGAAATGAAACAGATAGACCAAATTCCTTTTATTTAAATTATAAAAAGGCAGAGCCAGATAACAACTGAAAACACGTAAGAAACTTATAAACTCAACCAAGGATGTGTGCCAGAAACATATCAACAAATAAGCAATGCACATATAAGGAGAACAGTAGTCATGTACCGCAAGTCTACACAATGGTATGAATTGAGATGAAATGAAATGAAGTGATATGAAATGAAATGAAATGAAATAAAATACGATGCAAAGGGTCACATGTGCCCGTAATCCCATCCCGAAGCGGAATACTCCTGCATTCGAGGGGAATTCAATCTGATAACCAACTGGAGTGGAATACTCCAGCTCCAGGGGCGGAATAATCCTGCACCCGATATAATATAAACCAGAGGCGGAATACTCCTGCACTCTCCTGGGGCGGAATACTCCTGCACCCGATATAATGTAAAGCTGAGGCGGAATACTCCTGCACTCAGTACATGACATAAGAGCGGAATACTCCTGCTCCTAGGGCGGAATACTCCTGCACTCTCCTGGGGCGGAATACTCCTGCACCCGATAAAATATAAACCAGAGGCGGAATACTCCTGCACTCTCCTGGGACGGAATCCTCCTACCCTCAATATGATACAATGGATCAGAATCCTCCTGCTCCTGGGGCGGAATACTCCTGCACCCAATATGATATGCAATGTAATGCATATGAATGACATATAATGCATATGACTGCAATGTGATGCAATAGTAACCCTTCACCGGCGCGGGACTCTCATCGATGGCCGGGAAGTAGATGCCAACTCACAGCCAGAGTACAACGCTCAGATCCTCAATGCAATGCCAACAACATGACATAACATATAATATGCAATGTAAATCCAAAGCTAAGGCATAAGGAGTACGCCTATCGGCAGCTACACACGTAAGGAACACGTGGTAAAAAATCCACGAGGCCAGGTGTCTCCAAAGAAATGGATATAAATACTTACCTTGTTACAGGGTTAGCACAGCTACTCAACAACCGCTTTGTCCTTTGGATTTATTGTCAAACGATCCCACGGTGTTTAATAAGCAGAAAAATATATCAAATAAGGTTAAAGGCTTGATTCCCCACATCTTAGGGTAATCCGGTTAGGAACCTGATACCCTATTCGCATACGCAATACGCAGGCCAGGCCTATGTACAGGGTTTAAGGTCACATAACCAAACCCTAAATAAATTACATTTATATGTTGCCCATAACTCACTGCGTACGAATATGTAATCAATTCTATTATCGGGGTCCATTTGACCCTTTAAACTATTAATTGAACTTATTAAAACGATGTCTAATATTTCAAGTTTTACCGTTAAAATATATTCAAACACACATAGTAAACTTAAATAATGCATTATGATCATTACCTGAATGTTTCGGGGTGAAAATACTATTTTTCTCCGGCTCTTTTCGCATTTTCTGGCATTTTTTTTCCACGGCGTCATTTCATTTTTTCTGTTTCGTTTCTGTTTTAATGTTGTAGTAAGAACGCCCTTAGCACCCACCGCCATGGTCACCTTTCATTTTCTTTCCTTTTTTGTCTTTTTGTCTTTTTTCTTTTTTTTTATTTTCTTTTCGTGACGAAAATTAAAACGGTGCCCTGCGATATTCGAAATAATTCCAATTTTTGCATACAAGTTATACAAAATATATGTAGCATACTCGCTAAGGCGGATCTCAAATTAGATTCCCGAAACTCAAGATGCGAATTTAAATGGAAAAAGATCAAATTATTTAACTTTTGGTATTTTAGCGGAAACTAGCCGAACAACCTCGAAATCTACTTTCGAAAGTTCACAAAAGTCACAAATAATCATACGAACCTAACGGCGCTTTCCGATTTCGAATCGGAGCTCATTCACCACAACCGAGCTCGAAAATCTCTTTTTAATATTTATCGACAATAAAAACTGACACCTTCTTCCGATGCCTACCAAACGAGGTCTGATTTAGCTCAAATTTTACAGATAAGTCTCAATGGTCCTTACGATTATTTTAAAATTATCGACACACCAATTGGAGTCCTAACTTTCGAAACGACTGACCGAGGTCGTTTCACAAGCAGGGCATGATCAATATCTATGCTCCAACTTGAGGGGAGTGTAAAAGAATATTGTGTTACATCTTCATTTGCCTTGTACAGAGAAGTTAATTATATGAGAGATACTTAGGATATTCACTTATCTTTCATAGAACTCTTGATAGTTGTATATGTAGGCTGTAATACAGACTCTAATACATATAATTTTCATCCGTTCAATTTAACTTCTCAATCAATTTGGCTACCGCACAATTAAGTGCGAAATTGCAGAACTAGCTTCCTCAACACCCTGTAAGGGTCGGTGAGGCTGCAGAATTTATGGGTTCGTCGAACCTTTCTCAAAACATAGGGGTCCAAACACTTTTCAAAAAGCGCGGAATCAAGCCCATGTCGGTAAATGCTAACTTCTAGATTAAACTCAACCCTCAGTTTTCATACAAAACACAACTTAACCAGCCACTCAACTCTTCAACTCACCAAAATTTTCTTTTTCTCTCAACGTCAAGCATAAAACATACAATTTCAAGCAATTTGAAGATTAAGAACTCAAGAGCGTGGTCACGATTCAAGTTTACATGTGTATTTCCACTCAATTCAAGCCAAAGTTTTAATTTTTACTTCTCGTCTCCTTCTCTTTTCTTTCACACAATTAACACAAAAAAACCCTAATATATTCTATGAATTGGGTTAAGTTCTAGAAAACAAGTGATACGATCAAACTTCCCACAAATTAAGAACAAAATCAACATGTTTATATTTGCCTAAAACTCACATCCCCAATGTGTATCCACTAAGTTAGCATCGGTAATACAAAACTAAAGCATAAATAAATTTACCAAAATGAGTTAGATGGAGTGAGTAATTAACTGAAGATGATTTGATGGTTACCAATTTATGGGTTGTTGGAGAAGAGAGAGTGAAAAGGGTAAGAAAGAAGAACCTTTGTCCTTTTGCGCCTCGGGCCCATTCATTTTTTAGCCTGATATAAATTAGTGGTCTTGTTGAATTAAGCATGCCCACACTTTTCCTTTCATGAACTGTCTTTGTACATGAGCGGGGCTGATTGAAAACGTCCGACTCCTGAATTTTTGACAGTTTCTATCTTTTATTATTTCACCCTTGATATAATCCTCTTTAACCATTGGCAGGATCATAGATACTTGATATAACTCTCTTTAACCATTTGCAGGATCATAGATATATTTAAATTCTGAAAAAACCTTAAAGTGTGGGGAAAGAATGAAAGGGAAAGATATATTGAGGAAAAAAATATTAGGGAATTTAATTGAGGACCAAATTCTACTCTTAAGTATAATTGAACCATCACTTGACCGCGTGAACTATATAAATGTTTAAATCATGGGTCAAACATCATATTAGATATATTTTAATTTTTTTTAAAGATAATATTCCGAGTTTCGTGTTGGTGACGGGTTCACGTAAACCACAAGTTCTATGGAAGATCCACCCCTGGTCAGCTCAAATGACTTTGCCTCAGTCCAATTTTTCCGATTTTGAGCTACCCATCATGTAGAAAAGAAGCGATGAGAGGGTCCATGATATGAATAAGATCTTACCTTTCATAAATTGTATATTGACTGTGGTCTCAGTGATCTTGGTTTCTTTGGATCTCCTTTCACTTAGTGCAATGGTTGGGTAGCTAGAAGAGCTCGAGAAGACATACTTTCATGATAACTCTAACAACTACAAAATGTAGTAAAGTCAGATTAATACACATTTAAATAGACACATATAAATAAAGAATCTTTATGGAGACAAAAAAATGGGTCTCAAATGGTTCAGTAATGAAGTACTAACACAAGGTTTTTCGTTTTGTAATCAACACCAAGATGAAAAATGGATTCTCACAAGAGTCAAAAATCATGATGGTGCATTGATAGATAATAATGAAGATATTTTTGATGAGGCAATAAACTTTTTTGGCAACAATTCACCCAATATACCACCTTTAGCCTATAGGAACATATTTGTATTTAGAGCCTTACTTTGGATTGTGGATAGTTTTGACAACTCAACACGTAGAGGCACTCCATACTATCAAGGAGTTAAAGGATGTGATTTTTTTTTTCATGAGCAACTCTTGTTAACTAGGACCATATAAGGTTTTAGGCAAAATTTACCAATACTATTGGAATATTATCTCCTCCGATCTTTATGATATTGCTCTTCACTTCCTGGTTGGCAGCCAACCCCCAGGTCATACACTTATACATGCCTAATCTTCATTCCTAAATCAGATAACCCTAATGATTTATTGATTTTACTCTTTTACTTTAAGTAACTTCACCTAAAAATGATCTCATAGTTACTTAACAATATAACTGCTCCAATAATCAACAAGATGATCATCTCACCAAATCAAACTGGATTTCTAAAGAACAGAGCATTCTCAGATAATTTATTGCTAGCTTAGGAGCTTGTGCATAACATCAGCAAACCAATGTAATTGGAGATTTTGTGCTTAAACTGAACTATCTTGGTCAGCTATTGAAACGCCTTGGTCTTTTTGAATTCTGGATCGGTAATGAGGATGATATCAAACAATGGCAGACATGGTCTTTTCAAATCTTCTACAGGCTTGAAACAACGTAACCAACTATCAACTTCTATTTTTGCCATTGGTGCAGAGCATTTTTCTAAGGTAATGGATCAACTGCACATGATAATTTCATTCCATTCTACTTGGCCTGATGATCACCCACTTCACTTATGTTGATGACACTGTACTTTTCACCTATGATGACCTACCCTACATTTCAATGATGATGAAGAAATTAAAGGTAAGCAAAAGAAAATCCACTTTCCCAGTATCCCAAGGTTCTCATGTCTCAATTATTGGTGATACCAAGCTCATGATTGGTTTTTCTTAAGCCATATTTTTTTTTACTTATCTGGGTTGTCCTATTTACATACACTAAAGGTTATATATGATCGTAAAACAATGTCATATATATGCCAATAAACCGTAATAAATGGGCTGGCGGTATAAAATAATATCGTCAAATATAGACAGATATATAGGTAACGAAAAAGAAAGTGTATGCATGGGCATAAGCATAAGCCACACATAATAATTTATTCAAGAGAATGATGAAATGGAATGTGATTTGGACACAAGCCAAAGTTCTTCTTTATTGTTTTACCCTTTTTTTGACATGTGTGCTCTCACAAAGTAGAAGAACTTTATCCTTCACCTTTAAAATTTAGTTATATATATTTTAAATTCTTTATTATCAAAGACGGTGTATCCTCATCATGATAAACCACTTATATTCATTTTTTTAAAATTTGGTACTCGTCATTATAAGAACTCATTAAGACTATTGTAGTGGTCATTATTTCAAACTGAATTAATGCAATTTAAACACTCAGCACATGTCTATGCTGATTCAAAGATAATAGTTAAAATATTACAAAATACATTTTCTCTATAACACATGTTTTTTCTCAACACATTAAAAATTATCGACCATATTAAGGAAATTACATGCATTGCTCTGTTGGTAAAAACACAAAAAAAAAATGAGGATCAAAAGCTCACCTCTTGCAGCCTATATTGGATGAGATCACAAGAACGGGAGAGATTGAGCGTCTAATTTCAACTGATAGATGGTGTGATATTTTACCTCTCTCACCAGCAAGATTGAAGAAAAACATATGGGAAGCGTAACATATCAGTGTCGTTTAAGGAGCATCACTTTGCGTAATGTTAGAAGGTCCAACATATGTGATGCTCTTGAAAAGTAGTCTCATGAAATGCATGTTATAGGTGGAGGCATGTTATGTCTCATGAGCTCTCTGTCGTTGCTTTTTCTCTATTCAATCACTTCTGCTTCTCGTGTCGTCTTATTATTCTACTACAATATGGATCTCTTGAAATGTCACTCAATTCTTATTTTCCAATAATCATGGCTCTCCCTTACACCATTTCTTGTAAGATAGTATCATGATAAAAGTACGAAATATAAGTGTTTATGTAAAAAATATTTATGTGTAGAAGTAGTCATCTTCTTGAGCCTAGATGTACTCAATGATAGATTTTTGGATGAAAACATTGATTTTTTTCATTGGGTGTGTTGTTTATAAATAGGTGTAATAGCAGAAACCTAATAAAGACACAAGAAAGTGCATCCTCATAGTGAATTAGAAGAGTTTTATGTCTCCAAGGATTCTAATTAGTTTCCGTCTTTCCAAAAAGATATTGTTGTAGAATTGTAAGTAAGTAAAATAGGAATTATTGTAATTCTACTAGTCCTTATTGTATTAGGTCTCTTTCCATAGATAGACTCTATTGTAACTCTATATATACTAGTTAAATCATCAATAAACATATTCTCTTCTCCCCAATTACATGGTATCAGAGCCTAGCGCTCAAGAATTATTCAAAATAATTTTCGAGTCTTTTCTTGGTTGAAGAAAAGGACTCCGTTAATTTTGGCCTTATTTAATAAGTATGTTTTTTATCTCACCTCCACCATAGCAGAGGTGAATACTGAATTTCCGGCCGGAATCACCAATACAGGCATCTGGGTGGACGGCGAGTAGGTCTCACGTGCCACCACCATCTCTTCACTGCCTCTCACGCGCCGGCACGTGAGGGCGCGTGCTTCATCAGAATCGATCGCGGGTTGCACCTTTTTCTTCGTCTCCTTGTTTCCGGAACACCCCTGGTGTTATTTTCTAAGTTTACATATCTTTTTCGAAGGTAGTTCGTCAATTTTAGATCTGTCTCATTGTTTGAGACCGTTTTTTTGTCCTACTGTTCAGGTTTTAGTCGGGATTTTGCTGCTGGATTTTCTTTTTCTCGTCTGTGATTTCTGATTTTGTGGCTTGCATCTCTGGTGACTTTTATCTGGAAATTAAGATTTGTGTGATCGTTTGTGGGTATTTATTTATGGTATCATTAGTCTTACTCACGGCTGAGGATAAGGCTTCAGGAACCGAGATTTTACCAGCTAACAGAGTATAAATTGAATGGCTCGAATTACTTAGATTGGAGTAGGAAGATCAGGGTTTATTTGAGTAGCGTTGAAAAAGATGATCACCTTATTGAGGAACCTCCGAAAGATGCTACTTTAAAGACTTGGTTGCGAGATGATGCTCGATTACTTTTACAAATTACAAACTAAATTGATAATTATGTAGTTGATCTAGTTAATCATTGTGAGTATGTGAATGAATTAATGGAGTATTTGGAGTTATTATATTCTGGAAAAGACAATGTTTCTCGCATGTATGAAGTTTGTAAGGCTTTTTACCTTTCTGAAAAGGAGGCTAAGTCGCTTACCACCTATTTCATGGAGTTTATGAAAAATTATGAGGAGCTCAATATGCTTATGTCGTTCAGTGTTGATATTAAGAAGCAACAAGCCCAGAGAGAACAAATGGAAGTAATGAGCTTTCTAGCTGGACTCCCAGCTGAGTTTGAGACCGCTAAATCTCAAATTTTGTCTAGTGTTGAGATCACTTCTCTTCAAGATGTGTTTAGTCGGGTGTGGCGCACAGAGAATACTCTTTCTACTCAGCCACCCAATGTGCTTCTTATTAAAGGAGGATGGGAAACAATGCTGCACGAAGGAACAACAACAATGATGGGCGATGGAATAATAACAATGATGCTGGTAAGTGGAAAAACAATAATAATGATATTGGTAAGTGGAAAAATGATAGCAATGGTGCTGGTAAGTGGAGCAGTAATGCTGGGAGATGGAATAACAATAATGATGCTGGGGATGGAACAATAATGGTAAGCCTGTTTGTCGCTATTACAAAGAACCTGGACATATAAAGTGAAATTGCAGATTCGCAATCAGAGGACTCAGACTGCTACTGCTGCTGCTGCTTCCGGTTCCTCCTCTGAGAGGACTATTACAATATCAGCTCATGAGTATGCTAGACTCTCCAAATTCCACGAATCTCCTCAAGTTACTGTTTATGCAGAGTCTGGTAACAAATGTTTCATCTCTTCCTCAAACCAATGTATCATTGATTCTGGTGCCACTAATCACATGACAAGTAATTCAAAATTACTCTCTGATTTTCGATCGCACAGAGCACCATCTTCTGTTACTATAGTTGATGAGTCTAGTTACAACATTGAGGGGCTTGGGACTGTTAAACCCACTTCATCTATTACCCTATCTTCAGTACTAGGTCTACCTAGTCTTGCCTTTAATCATATTTCTGTTAGCAAACTTACCAAGGACCTCAATTGTTGTATCTCATTCTTTCCTGATCACTGTCTTTTTCAGGATCTCATGACGAAGAAGATAATTGGTAAAGGATGTATATCTAATAGTCTCTACATTCTAGATCCATGGGTGCCTCAATCAGTTGCTTGTCCTAGTGTCGTCTCACCATTTTAAACTTATTGTCAACTGGGACATCCTTCCCTTCCAGCTTTGAAGAAGTTGTGTCTGCAGTTTAATAATGTATCTTCGATAGAGTGTGATTCTTGTCATTTTGCTAAACATCATTGAAGCTCGTTAAGTCCTCGAATTAATAAACGAGCTGATTTTGCTTTCTAGTTAGTTCATTCAGATGTTTGTGGACCTTGTCCTGTTGTCTCTAAAACTGTGTTCAGATACTTTATTACATTTGTTGATGATTTTTCTCGAATGACATGGATTTATTTTATGAAAACTCGTTCTGAGGTGTTTTCCCATTTCTCTAACTTTTGTGCTGAAATCAAGACACAGTTTAATGTTTCTGTACATATCTTGAGGAGTGATAATGCCAAGGAATACATATCAGCCTCATTTTAGAATTACATGAGTCAACATGGACTGTGTGTCTGAAAGAAAGAATAGACATTTGCTCGAGACAATATGTGCTTTGATATTCCAAATGCAAGTCCTTAAGCAATTTTGGGCTGAAGCAGTTTCCACAGCTAGCTTTCTGATTAACCACATGCCATCTAGTGTGCTTAATGGTGATATTCCCCATACTGTACTATTTCCCAATAGGCCATTATTTTCTCTAGAGCCAAAAGTGCTTGGAAGTACATGTTATGTTCGTAATGTTAGACCTCATGTTACTAAACTGGATCCAAAGGTGGTGAAGTGTGTCTATTTGGGATATTCTCAACGACAGAATGGTTATCAGTTGTTATACTTTATGCACCTCCTAGAGACACTAGAAGGGGGAGGGGGGTTGAATAGTGTCTCCCGATTTTCTTTACAAGAACCTTGTTCTTCTACCGTAGAACAGGATTCTTCAGCTCTCTTTTATGCTACCTTCTACTCAGGAACACACAACACCACATACACCAAAGACACAAGGATTTTACGTGGAAAACTCCTTGCTCAAGGGAGAAATACCACGACCCACACTCTGGGATTTTAGAACTGAATCCACTAACACAAGAGCAACGTTTCTGATTACAAACTCTGTAACCAAGGGGCTACACTCTAGACCCTAATCACTAATCAAAGCTACACTCTAGCTTTTCTAGTAATCACAAAAGAATTCACCTAGTACATATGCTTCTAAGATAAGCAAATAGGTAAAACAATGAAAGCTCAACACGATGACAACTTACAACTCGATGAACCTAGACAGAAAATCTAGACTCAATACTCTGCATGCAATTCAGGTGTCTTCTCCAGTTTACTCACGTAGACAGATCTCAGATCGCCTTTGTATGCTCTCAACTCTCTATTTGTGAATAACTAAATTTTGGCTGTCTCCACTACTTGCATTTATACGGGTCTTGTAACCCTAGTTGAGTCCTAAAGGGAATCCTCTTAATTATGGTAAGTTAGGATTCGTAGTAACTCTTTTCCATGTTATAGTCTAACTCTTTTTCACACTTCGAAGACACAGCCTGGGCACCGCCTCTTTTAGTCTGGCTAGGATATGTATACAACCACGCGCCACTACTCTTAGTTCTACAGGGATTTGCAACCCGTAATCTTTTCGATCCAGCGTGCCCTTCATTCCAAGGACTAGGTTCTTTGCATGAACCTCAGAGTCCTTTCTGTTTGTCATGCTTCAAAACCAGCTCTCAACAAATTCTCCCTTTTTGATGATGACAAACAAATGTTGACCAAGAACCTGAGTAACATAAACCAGAACAAGAAAAACACAAAGTAACAGAACAATTAAAACAGATGAGTTAGGTCACAAACACCCCAACATTTCCTTCTTCTTCCCCCTTTTGGCATCATCGAAAAGATTCAAAGACCTGCAGGAACCTGTCACTTTAATCCAGTCTAAAGCACAAGGCAACTCGTCAGTAGTTAGAACAAAGACATACAACCAAGAACCAAATTACTTAAGCAGAAACCAGTCATAAACATAAGAAATTTAAAATCAACATCCAGATTGTGACATCAGCACAACCCTGTTAATAACTACATAACCAAACGAATTTAAATTGTCTTAAACATCCATATCATGCAATCAAGGGAGAATAGGAAGGGGTAGTCATCAGGTAGAGGTAGGAGGACAGGACTAGAAGAATCGAAGCTGAAGGTTGAAGTGTTTGACAAGCGCCTCAAGTTGCTTCGTATTTTTGGCCCTCTCCATCACTAACTCGGCCTCATACTTGTGCCAGTCTATCTTCAAACGATCAATCTCTTGATCCTTCACCTTCAGTTGTCTATGGAGCTCTGCATTTTCTATATTGACCTCAAGGACAATTGTCTCCAGCTCCTTCAAAGCATCAATGGCCTCATCAGGTCCATATTCTTCACTGTCCTCTGCTTGCTCTTGCTTCACCTGCATTGGTCTTTTAGAAGCTCTGCTTTCTTTGAAGAGTAACAATTTTTAAGCACATTGTGCCCAAACATCTGATGGATGGTTGGCTTCTTTCCAGCTTCTAAAGGAACCCCAAAATGCTCAAGTACCTGCTGGAGGATGTAGGAATGCACAAGAGAATGTGGCTTCTGGTCTGTATCAGCAATCCTCTTTATGTGCCTAATTATCAGCCCATGCAAATTAATCTTCACCCCCCTGTCAAGCAGATCCATATATGTCAGGTCCAAAGCACTAGCCTCGCAGTTCCTCTCTCCTCTAGGCAGAAGGAATCTGTGCACAAATTCAAACAACAGCTGATGTGCAGGTTCCATCTCTTTCTTTTCTACCTTTCTCTCCTTCCTCAGCTTGGGTTTTCCTGAAAAATTTCTTACAACATCCAGATGAGTGACTCCATCTGTTCTTTTTGGCTATTTCAGTTTAACATACCTGCAATAACCTTCAGCAGGTATGTCCAGAATCACTCCAAGCTCAGGTCTCCCAAACTCTATCTCTACTGCTCTTACTGTGGTGTACACTCTCCTAGCTGTTACTCTGCAGTTAGTGTAGAATTCTCTGACCTCATTCACAAACAACTTCCTGTCCTTGTTGGCAAACAATCCAAGCCAACCCTGATCACCTATCATCCTCAGCAATGACTTCATATGGAACTCCTTTACATCATGCAAGATGCTGCCTGGCAACACCCGATGTCTAGAGAAAAAGGCTTCCCTATCAACTTCTTCTTCATTCCCTTTTCTTCTTTTCCTATTCTCCACCTCACTATCTATGTCAGAATCACTTGGTTCTACATAACTGCCAGCCTTACTCTCTTCCTCTGCTTCACCAGCTCTCCTTTCTTCATCTTCTCTCTTCTTTGCCTCTCTGTCTCTCACATTAGTCACTGTTCTTCACAACTTGCCAACCTTCTCCAGCTGCTGCTTTAATGCAGACCTGGTGCCAACCCTCCTGACAACAGGCTCACTAACTGACTTGTCATCATTTTCTTCACTAGCTTCATCAACCAGTCTTGTCTTCAGCACTGGCTTTCCCCCTTTCACCAATCTCCTTCTCTTCTCAGGTTCCACTATATTTTCTTTCACAAACACAACTTCCTCTTCATCATCCTCATCAGCTAATTTTTCATCCTCTTCTCCAAACTTCCTCTTTCTTTTTGGTTCTTCAACTTTCCTGGCTATCTCTTCCTGTTCTAAAACAACTTCCTTATTCCTTTCCTCCTCAGAATCTGTCCAATTAAAATCTGCATCATCAGCCCCAGTGGGATTTGGACAAGCAACAGGCTCTTGAACCAAATTCCCTGAGGCTTCAGCAATAGCAAGTCCACCAACTCCCGGACTTTCAGGCACAGATTCTTTTACATATTCAACAGTTCCACTCACTTCTTTACTCGGCTCTACTACAACTTCCCTCAAGGTTTCAACATTTTCTTGTTCCCTAAGTTGTTCTTCTATTCTTTCTGCAATATTCAACTTATCTCCAGACTCACCAACTACAGGACCCTGCACATCTTCCCTAAGTTCATTCTTATTACTATCTTGTTCTCCCTCACATGGGTTCCCCCTATCTGTTCTGTCTTTTTGCTCATCCCCCATTATTTTGTCTAGTTCTGTAACTAGGGTTTCAGTTTCTACAATTCCAGGGCTGGTTATATTTACTGAACCAACAGGTGTAGATGAAATAGGGTCAGGGATTACCTCATGCAGTGATAGTGATGAACTTTGCGCAGTGGGTGAGTGGGAACTGCTCTTGACCTCATCCTCTTTACCAGTTTCTTGTCCCCTTTTTGGAGAAATTTTGTGCGAGCCCTTGCGATTCTTTGGGCGAATGTAGATGGTGGTGGTCTTTCAGACATTTTTTCACAATTTTAATATGTTGCTACTGAGATGGAAGATTTTTCTAATTTCAGGGCTTGAGAGAAAGTTTTGGTGTTAAGAAGAAGAAGTGGGTGAATTGTGAAGGATTGTGAAAGTATGTTGAAGCGGAAGGGTTTTCGGTGATTTGAAAATTTCTAGGGAAGACAAGAAGTAATGAGTATAGTAGAAAAGCAGCTTTTTGAACTTTTTTGAGAACCGGGAAGAGTTAAAGATTTGACGGTTATGGACTCAATTTATAAACCCTTTTCATGTAGTGGGGTCCATACCATTCAAATAGAATTCTATCCTAAAAAGGAATGTGTTCCTATAATTTAGGACGGTTATAAGAAAATGGAGGATCTCCCAAGACATACGTATGATTGACAATTTTAATTTTAGTTATGACTTCTATTTTGCAGAGTAGTGTGGATGTACCTGGTTCCTTCTCAGTACATAGTAGGTTCTTCATGGGATCACATTATTTATGCCTGTTGCTCAAAAAAAACTGAACGAGTGTACTTATTCAAGTACAAAGGTTAGACTAGACAGTAATGACATATTTTACACAGACACATTGAATACTTAGCTAGCCAATCACAAGAGAATTACCTGCTGGGTCATCCGTGTATTTTGGTCATCCCTAACTCCAACCTGTTCCTCTCGAACTGTACCTTGTTCAATGCTTTGGTAAATATGTCAGCAGATCTTCAGTCCTGCATGAATTCATAGTAATCAGACCCTTTTCCACATTGTCTCTCAGGAAATGGTGTCTAATATCAATGTGCTTGGTTCTTTTATGTTGGACTGGGTTCTTGGCAATATTCACTGCACTAGTACTGTCACAGAAAATTGGCACTGCCCCACACTTGATACCAAAGTCCTCCAGTTGTTGCTTGATCCATAGCAGTTGTGAACAGCATGAAGCAGCTGCCACATACTCAGCTTCAGCAGTTGATAAGGCAACTGAGGTTTGTTTCTTTGTAGCCCATGACACCAAACAAGGACCTAGGAAATGTGCCATTCCTGAAGTGCTTTTCCTGTCCACCAAATGACCTGCATAGTCTGCATCAGCAAAACCAATTAGTTCAAAAGTTCCTCCTCTGGGATACCAAAGGCATAGATCCTGAGTTCCTTTTAAGTATCTCAGGATTCTCTTCACAGCTATCAAGTATGATTCCTTGGGTTTTGACTGAAATCTAGCACATAGTCCTACACTGTACACTATGTCAGTTCGGCTTGCTGTGAGATAAAGAAGTGAGCCAATGATTCCTCTGTATTTTGTCTCATTTGTCGAAGGACTGAGTTCGTCCATATCCAGCTTTGTTCCAGGTGCAATAGGCGTAGTCATTTCCTTTGCTCCTCCCATGTCAAATTTCTTCAGCAGTTCCTTGACATATTTCTGTTGGTGAATCATGGTTCCTTCTGGCGTTTGCTTTATCTGCAACCCAAGAAAGAAGTTTAATTCACCCATCATGCTCATTTCAAACTCACTTCCCATCAAGTCGACAAAACCTTTGCTCAGCTCCTCATCAGTTGCTCCAAAGGTGATATCATCGACATACACTTGAACCACCAGCAGATCTTTTCCTTTCTTCTTGAGAAATAACGTGTTGTCGATTTTACCTCTCGAAAAGCCATTCTTCATCAGAAATCCTGAGAGTCTTTCATACCAGGCTCTAGGAGCTTGCTTCAATCCATATAAGGCCTTGTCCAGTTTGTAAACATGATCCGGAAATTCATTGTTCACAAAGCCTGGAGGTTGCACCACATAAACTTCCTCATTCAGGTAGCCATTTAGAAAGGCACTCTTTACATCCATCTGATACAGTGTGAATTCCATGTATGTGGCAAAAGCAATCAGCATCCTAATAGCTTCCATTCTTGCAACTGGTGCAAAGGTTTCATCATAATCTATTCCTTCTTCCTGACTGTAACCTTGAACAACCAGTCTTGCCTTGTTTCTTGTTACTATGCCATGTTCATCCAACTTGTTCCTGAACACCCATTTTGTTCCAATTATGGATCTGTCCTTCGGCTTGGGAACTAGGTACCACACCTTGCTTCTTTCAAATTGATGAAGTTCCTCCTGTATAACCAGAATCCAGTCTGGATCTTCTAGAGCTTCTTTTACATTCTTTGGTTCCAAAGATGAGAGGAAGGCAAAGAATGCACAGAAGTTCTTCAATGCTGACCTGGTCATAATTCCTGTATCCAGTTCAGATAGGACATTCTCCAAGGGGTGAGAGCTTTGATGTTTCCATGGCTTGAGCTGAAACTGACTGGAAGGACCTGCAGCATTGTCTTGGGTAGATTCTTCCTGACTTTCTGGATTGTCAGCTTCATCAGAAGTTCCCCCTGTCAAGTTGACTCCTTCATCTGATGTGCTTGGATTCTCTTTTTCGTCTGAGTCTTCCAGTTCATCTATGCTTTCTTCTCTCCTTAAGCCAATCACTTGATCATTTGCCTCAGCCTCCCCCAATGCCTTGTCTGATTCATCGAATACAACATGTATACTTTCTTCTACTGTTTGTGTTCTTTTGTTAAACACTTTGTATGCCTTACTTTGAGTAGAATATCCCAAGAATATTGCCTCATCACTCCTAGCGTCAAACTTTCCCAAGGGTTCCTTGCCATTGTTGTGAACGAAACATTTACAACCAAAAGGCCTTAGGTGAGCAATATTTGGTTTTCTACCTCTGAGTAACTCATATGGAGTTTTATCAAGGATTGCTCTGATAGAACACCTGTTCAGCAAGTAACATGCTGTGTTTACAGCTTCAGCCCAAAAGTTTCTTACCAGCCCACTTGACAATAACATAGTTCTAGCCATATCTTCCAACGACCTGTTCTTCCTCTGGACCACCCCGTTTTGTTGGGGAGTTCTTGGTTCAGAGAAGTTGTGATCTATGCCGTTCTTTGCACAATACTCAGAGAATTTTGAGTTTTCAAACTCAGTACCATGATCAGATCTAATACTGACGAGCTCAAGACTTAATCTTTTCTGAACCACACCAGCCCAGTCTTTAAAACTGTCAAAAGCTTCATCCTTAGAGGCCAAGAACAGGGTCCACGTGTACCTTGAGTAGTCATCAACAATCACGAACACAAATCTCTTTCTCCACGGCTCCTGACTCTCATAGGTCCACACAGATCCATGTGTAACAACTCTAGTGGTTTTGATGTGCTTACCACTCTCTTTGATTTGAACGATGTTCTCACATGCTTTCCCTTTACACAAGCATCACACATTTCTATGTTTTCAAATTTCTTGCTTGGCAATCCACGAACCAGTTCCTTCGAGACCAGCTTATTTAATTGTGAAAGGCTTGCATGACCCAGTCTTTTGTGCCACAGCTGAGAGTCACTTTCTTGCACATTCAAGCATGTCAGATTGTTTTCAGGTAAGGACTTCAGCGATGCCTTGTATACATTATTCACCCTTTTTCCTTCCATAACAATTTCCCCACTCTGTAGGTTCTTTACAATGTAACCTACAGATGAGAAGCTCACTTCGTTACCTCTGTCACATAGTTGGGAGATGCTTAGTAGGTTATGTCTGAGACCATCAACACAGTAGACATTCTCAATTGCATGCTCCAGAGTTCTCCCAATCTTCCCAATTCCTACTATCTGACCGCTTTTTCCTCCTCCGAAGGCCACACTGCCTCCTTGAAATGTTGCGAGTGAGAGAAAGTTTTTTCTATCTCCTGTCATGTGCCTTGAACAACCGCTATCAAGAATCCAGCTTGAGTTGTTCTCCCTCACTCCAGCCTGCAATGCAAATCAGAGGTTAATTTAGGAACCCAGACAAGCTTGGGTCCCTTCTTATGAGAGAATGGATAAATCAAATCTTGCTTGGCCCATCTGAGTAAGACACACTTTTTGTTTTTGGCCTTTGCCTTGCTAATATTTGCACATTTTTGTATAACATGACCAGTTTCACCGCAAAAGGTGCACAACATGTTGCAAGGTAACCCCACATATTTACTTTTAGGATTATATTGAGGTAAAGGTTTCTTGAATCCTAGCCCTTGTTTCCCTTTATTCTGATTTTCAAGAACCCAATTCATTGCTTCTGAAGATTTTTTCCATTTGGTTAGCCTAGTAAGTTCAACCTTTGAGTTTTCAACCTTTTGATTTAAAGTCCTGTTTTTTTCAATTTCCTGATACAGAATTTCATTTGCTCTTTTCAATTCATCTTCCAGAAAGGTTTGAACTTCACTCATAACTTGTTTACCATTCTTACTCTCTCTTAACTGATTACATTCCAATTCTAACTCAGTGATCTTAGAATTTGACACAAGAGTCTGCCCTTTTAAGATGGCATTGGTTTCTTCAAGTTCAATATTCTGTTCCAACAGACTCTTGTGCTTAGTTCTAAGATTACCCAGTTCTTCAGTTAATTTATCTTTTTCAAGTTTTTCCTTTTCATATCCTTCAATCAAGGTGGCTGTGATTAGAATTAGATTTTCAGAAGAGTATGTGTGTAAATTTTCCTTGAGATCAGATAGACATACCTCTGCTGAACAGCCAGCTTCATCTCCATCAGTTGCCATGAGTGCTGAGTCCTTCTTGTTGTTATCATTCGTATACAGCTCCTTCAGTCTTTCCCAGATTTCCTTGGCTGACTTACATTCAAGTATTCTTGCAAGTACATCGTAGGTAAGTCCTCTCCTCAGGCACCATTCAGCTTTGGAGTTTGCCTGTAGCCAGTCTAGATCTTGAGGATCCAGTTCTTCCACTTTCTTTGGCACTAGGACTCCATTTGCTGCTCTCTTCACAGGGACGTGAGGTCCTCTCTTCATGATCAACCACAGGCTATAATCAGTTGCTTGCAGAAAAGTCTTCATCTGTTTCTTCTAGTGGGTGTAATGAGTCCCATTGAACACCGGTGGCTTTGATGGATCTCTTCCTCCTCTGAATTCTCGAGGATCTTCTTCATCAGAACTAATGTCTGTCATACCTGCTAGTGCTAGTGGCGAGTCATCCTCAGCCTCCTTTTCATGATCAGACTCACTATCAGTTGGTCCCCATGTGTCATAGAAGGCTTCCTTCCTCTTTCTTCGTTCTGCTCTGAAGTTTGGGGGCAGTCTTGACTTCTTTCTGTCTGTATCATGTTCCTTTGTAGTTTCCTTCTCCTTATCCTTAGCCGCTCTGTTCTTCATCCACTCTATTTCCCACATTGGGCAATCCATGACAGCATGATCCTTCTTGAAGCATTTGAAGCATCCAGAGTAGTCAGGACTGTCAACTATGTTCTTCCTGCTAGAACTTTCCTTGTTGCCTCTTTTGAATCCTTTAAACCTTCCCAGATTGAGTTTTTGTCTTAAAGCACTCACCATTGCTGCTTCAACTGATTGAAGATCGACATATTCATCAGCTTCCTCTGTTGCTTCCAGAGCAAGGGTCTTGTCCTTCTTTGCTGCTGGTTTAGCTTTTGAGTCCTTCATCATCTCATGCGTCTTTAGACTTCCAACCAGTTCTTCTAGCTTAATAGATTTCAGAGGTTTGGATTCAATGATGGCAGTCATCTTTGGTTCCCATGCTTCAGGCAATACATTCAGGATTTTATCGACCATTACTATTTCAGGCAATTCTATCTCCAGAGATCTCATTTCATTTGTAATCATAGTCAACCAGGTCATCATGTCCTGAATCGATTCCTTTTCGCCCATGGTGAACAGTTCAAATTGTCTCTTCAACATTCTCCTTTTTGAGTCCTTCACTTCTGTAGTTCCTTTATGTGCAACCTGTAGGGCATCCCATATTTCCTTAGCTGTCTTATATGATGATACTCGATTAAACTCTTCAGGACCAAGACCACATATGACCAGACGCTTGGCCTTGTGATTCTTTTCGATCATCTTATAATCCGTCTCATCAAACTCTTCTTTAGATTTAGGTTCTTTCGTGGCAGTGGTTCCTTCACCAACTATTTTGGTGGGAATCTGGTTTCCTTCAGAAACTATCAACCAGAGTTGATAATCTTCAGTACATATATAATTCTCCATCCTGTTTTTCCACCATGCGTAGTATTGCCCATTAAACTGTGGGGGCCTCAGAACCGACTGTCCTTCTGTAATGGTAGGCAGTGCACTTATTCTGATCCTTCTCAAGGTATTAACCTCACACGAGATGACCTGCTCTGATACCACTTGTTATACTTTATGCACCTCCTAGAGACACTAGAAGGGGGGGGGGGGGTTGAATAGTGTCTCCCAATTTTCTTCACAAGAACCTTGTTCTTCTACCGTAGAACAGGATTCTTCAGCTCTCTTTTATGCTGCCTTCTACTCAGGAACACACAACACCACATACACCAAAGACACAAGGATTTTACGTGGAAAACTCCTTGCTCAAGGGAGAAAAACCACGACCCACACTCTGGGATTTTAGAACTGAATCCACTAACACAAGAGCAACGTTTCTGATTACAAACTCTGCAACCAAGGGGCTACACTATAGACCCTAATCACTAATCAAAGCTACACTCTAGCTTTTCTACTAATCACAAAAGAATTCACCTAGTACATATGCTTCTAAGATAAGCAAATAGGTAAAACCATGAAAGCTCAACACGATGACAACTTACAACTCGATAAACCTAGACAGAAAATCTAGACTCAATACTCTGCATGCAATTCAGTTGTCTTCTCCAGTTTACTCACGTAGACAGATCTCAGATCGCCTTTGTATGCTCTCAACTCTCTGTTTGTGAATAACTGAATTTCGGCTGTCTCCACTACTTGCATTTATACGGGTCTTGTAACCCTAGTTGAGTCCTACAGGGAATCCTCTTTATTATGGTAAGTTAGGATTTGTAGTAACTCTTTTCCATGTTGTAGTCTAACTCTTTTTCACACTTCGAAGACACAGCCTGGGCACCGCCTCTTTTAGTCTGACTAGGATATGTATACAACCACGCGCTACTACTCCTAGTTCCACAGGGATTTGCAACCCGTAATCTTTTCGATCCAGCATGCCCTTCATTCCAAGGACTAGGTTCTTTGCATGAACCTCGGAGTCCTTCCTGTTTGTCATGCTTCAAAACCAGCTCTCAACATCAGTGCTACTCTCCAACCCTTAATAAGTATCTGGTATCGATAGATGTGGTGTTTTTCGAGGCAACACCATTCTTCTCAACCTCTTCCACTTCTCCCACTCAGGGGGAGGATGAAGATTGGTTCATCTATAAGGTCACATCATCAAGTTTAGTTGACACACCGGATAAGGATGGGTCCTCTACTGGTTCTCCTGAAGAACAGTCGACTTAAACTGTGTCTTCCACTGCTCCTCTTGTACCTCCAGTTGAACAGATTGATGCTTCGGCTAAGCCACCTAGTGTCCAAGTTTACTCCAGACGATTAAAGACCATTGATACATGTCCTGTGCCAACTCCTTCGTCAGCGGATCCTACTCCAGCCAATCTTCCTTTAAACGACCTTGACATTCCCATTGCTCTTCGAAAAGGTAAACGTCAATGTCAATCTTTATATTCTATTGCAAACTTTTTCTCATATGACCATTTATCTCCTGGGACTAGTTCATTTATTACTTCTCTAGACTCTGTCTCTATACCCAAGACAATTCAGGCAGCTTTATCTTATCTTGGATGGCATGATGCAATGCTTGAGGAGATACATGCACTTGAGAAAAATCGCACTTGGGATTTGGTGCACTTACCAAAAGGAAAGAAGGCAGTGGGGCTGCAAATGGGTCTTTACAGTAAAAGTCAATCCTGATGGTTCTGTGGCTAGACTTAAGGCCAGACTAGTGGCTAAAAGTTACGCTCAAACTTATGGGGTGGATTACTCCGACACCTTTTCTCCGGTGGCCGAACTCACCTCTATCTCTCTCGCTGCTTCTGAGCGTTGGCCTTTGCATTAGCTGGATATCAAGAATGCCTTTCTTCATAGTGATCTCTTTGAAGAAGTCTATAAGGAGCAACCACCTGGGTTTGTTGCTCAGGGGGAGTATGGGAAAGTCTATTGTTTGAAGAAGTGATCTTATGGCTTGAAGCAATGTCCTCGGGCTTGGTTTTGCAAGTTTATCACGGTTGTTCGAGAGTTTGGGCTAAAAAAAGTATATGTGATCACTCGGTCTTCTATAGGCGATCATCAGCTAGCGTTATCCTTCTTGTTGTATATGTTGATGACATTATCATTATAGGAAGTGACTATGTAGGGATTTCCTCACTTGGGTATAGAAGTTTGCCAAAGCAGGAAAGGGATTTTTCTATCTTAGAGAAAATATGTTTTTTATCTACTTGCAGAAACTGGGAAGTTGGCAGCCAAGCCTTGCAGTGCTCCAATGGTTCCCAATGTGCATCTCATGAGTGGTTATGGTGATCCATTTGATAATCCAGAGAGGTATAGGAGATTAGTTAGAAAATTAAACTATCTCACCGTGACCCGTCCAGATATTGCTTTTGCGGTGAGTGTGGTTAGTCAGTTCATGTCTGCGCTAACAGTTAACCATTGGGTAGCTCTAGAGAAAATCTTGTATTACTTAAAAGGAGCACTAGGACGTAGTGTGTTATATTGCAACAATGGACATTCTCGCATAGAGGGTTTTGCGGATGCTGATTGGGTTGGATCTAAAGTCGATCGAAGATCTACTATAGGATATTGTGTCTTCTTTGGTGGAAATTTGGTATCATGGAGGAGCAAGAAACAACATGTTATATCTCGGTCAAGTGAAGAGTCTGAATTCTGAGCTATGGCACAATCCACGTGTGAGATCATGTGGATACATCATCTTTTGACAGAAATTGGTTTAAAACATTATATGTCGGCAATCTTTGGTTTGACAATCAAGCTACTTTACATATCACCTCGAATCCAGTGTATCACGAGAGAACCAAACATATCGAGGTCGATTGTCATTTTATTCGTGAAAAGATTGAGGAGAACTTGATTTCCATTGGTTATGTTAAAACAGGAGAGCAGCCAGCCGATCTACACACAAAGGCGTTGAATGGAGCTCGAGTTGATTATCTTTGTAGCAAGTTGGGCATGATCAATATCTATGCTCCAACTTGAGGGAGAGTGTTGTAGAATTATAAATAAGTAAAATAGGAATTATAGGAATTCTAGAATATTCTCTTATTACTAGTCCTTGTTATGTTAGGTCTCTTTCCATAGATAGACTCTATTGTAACTGAACATATACTGGTTAAATCATCAATAAACATATTCTATTCTCCCCAATTACAACTACGAAAATAATACTAGAATGACCTTAGTTAGTCATTTCGGGAGTTAGGTTTCTGATTGGAATACCAACAAACTTAAAAGCTCCGTAAAATTCATTAGGACATGTCTTTAAAATTTGAGCTGATTCGGACATTGTTCGGTAGGTACTCTGAGAAGGTTTCTGTTTCGATTATTGATAAAGCATAAAAGAGGTTTTTGAGCTTGATTTGAGTAAATGAGCTTTGATTTGAAACCCAGAACTTGCATTAGGTCCATATGGTCATTTGTTACCTGTGGGAACCTGTTCGAAAAATTAATCCCCCCCCCCCCCACAGAAATAATATTTACGGTATAATAGCAACAATATTAACGGAGTACTGAAAATGCGGTAATCAACGAGAATAAAAATAATAACAAGGACACCAAGATTTTTACGTGGAATACCCTTCTGAACTAAGGGAAAAAACCACGGCCCGAGAGGAGCAAATAATTCTACCATAGCAAGGACTTTTACACCGTGTAATAAATACTAGCCACTACACACTCACAAAAGAAATATCCCTCTTTTGATTTTCCACCTTACTATAAACCGCTCACACTCTCTATTTTTCCTCACATACTATACCGCCTGTCTATTCCCACAGACTACACCATCTATGTATTTCTCAGAGAATACACTGTCTGTATACTCTACCATAGACTACACTGCCTATATATTTTACCTACAGACAACACTATCTGGGTATTTCCCTCAGACAACACACTACATTTTCTCTCTGTGTGTTCTCCTGTGTGATGCTCTTTTTGGTGTGTCTAAAACTGAAAGGAATCCTGCACTATTTATAGAGCAAAAGTTGATGTCTATGATGTCACTGCAAACATCATTGTTGTCACAATTCAAAGTTGGCACCGTCCAACCTTTCATTTCAACAACCTACAATTGTAGCAAAAATATTACCGCCAATACATTTTGGCTTTCTCTTTCACACACATATTTTCCTTTGTTAATTGATTGGGGTGGACCCCATCAATCTCCCTCTTCAACCCAATCACCTGAAGAATGCAACGTCAGTTATTTAGCTGGACAATATGCCGACAAGTTCTTTGTACAACTGGAACTTATCCATTGGTATCATCTTGGTACTTTAAGGCTACCCCTCTTTATAGAGGATATATCCGAAATATGGTGCTTTACCTGCTCGGCATCACCACCGAGCTGCTCTCCCTGCTCAAAAACATCATCGGCTTTCTCCCCCTGCTCGGCAACATCAACTATCATGCTTTCTCCACCTTGACAAATTTCTGCATTTGTCTTGTACAACATGTCACGAGCAGCTCCTTCTGCAATCATTGTTGGATGAGAAAATCTCTCATCCTTCTTTGCCACATTGAGAAACAACCCTCTCCTTTAAATTTTGCTAACTCGTACTTTACTCCTGACATATTTTCACCGAGTATAGTACCGCATGCCATGAGCAGTACTTCTGTAATGAACAACACCTGTGCTCTGATACCACTTATTGGGAAAATTAATCCCCCCACAGAAATAATATTCATTGTATAATAGCAACAATATTAACGGAGTACTGAAAATGAGATAATCAACGAGAATAAAAATAATAACAAGGACACCAAGATTTTTACGTGGAAAACCCTTCTGAACTAAGGAAAAAAACCACGGCCCGAGAGGAGCAAATAATTCTACTATTGAAAGGACTTTTAAACCATGTACTAAATACCACTACACACTCACAAAAGAAATATCTCTCTTTTGATTTTCCACCTTACTATAAACCGCGCACACTCTCTATTTTTTCTCACAGACTGTACCGCCTGTCTATTCCCACAGACTACACCATCTGTGTATTTCTCACAGAATACACCGTCTGTATACTCTACCATAGACTACACTGCCTATATATTTTACCTACAGATAACATGGTCTGGGTATTTTCCTCAGACAACACACTACATTTTCTCTCTGTGTGTTCTCCTGTGTGATGCTCTTTTTGGTGTGTCTAAAACTGAAAGGAATCCTGCTCTATTTGTAGAGAAAAATTGATGTTTATGATGTCACTACAAACATCATTGTTGTCACAATTCAAAGTTGGCACCGTCCAACCTTTCATTTCAACAACCTACAATTGTAGCCAAAATATTACCGCCAATACATTTTGGCTTTCTCTTTCACACACACATTTTTCTTTGTTAATTGATTGAGGTGGACCCCATCAGAACTTTCGAAAGTAAAGAGGTCTTTCGGATAGTTTTCTCTAAAATCCTGAGAGTTATGAATTTGACCTCTTCCCGTGGGACCCCTATCTTGTGTTTTCGAAATAGGATTCTATCTATCTTCGCTAGTACGTCACATAAATGTTGTATAACTTGCATGAAAAATTTGGGGTCATTCTGAACTTTGTAGAATCCCATTTGGACCCAAAATGTCGCACCAGCTTTTGCTGGTGTATTTTGTAAGTACTGTAGCAAGCAGAGGGGCATAAAAAGGTCATTTTTTTGCCTATTTCAATCCTAGTTCAAATTCAGTCGTTTCTATTAAGTTCCAAGGTGAATTAGGAACATTAATAAAATTTAACTTAATTTTGGAAACTAATGATATATATGGACTCATGAAGCTGTGGGGAGTTTGAAAATGTATAATTTATGGGTTTTCGGCCAAGTCTGGCCCAGGAGTATTTTGGTAATTGTGCCTCTTTCTTCGTCTAAACGTTAAATACTAATCCTATGGGCACTTTTATGTGCATATATGTTTCTTTGGCTTAGAAAGAGATTATTCTAAGGGACGTCGAACATAAAAGGAGGTTGTGCAGTAGCTTTATTGACCCAACACTTGAGGTAAGTAATAGTATCTATTTCTTTAATGGCCTATGGCCTTGTGCCACGTGTTTCTTATATGTGTGGCTGCTGATAGGCACACTTACTGAAACGACCTCGGTCAGTCATTTCGGAAGTTAAGACTCCGACTGGCATGTCTATAATTTTAAAATATTCAGAAGATCCATTAGGACCTGTCTGTAAAATTTGAGCTCAATCGGATTTCGTTTGGTAGGTATCGGAAGAAGGTATCAGTTTTCGTTGTCGGTAAATTTTAAAAAGAGATTTTCGAGCTCGATTTTGGCGAATGAATTCTGATTCGAAATCCGAAAGTGCTGTTAGGTTCGTATGCTTATTTGTGACTTTTGTAAACTTTCGAAAGTAAATTTCGAGGTTGTTCGGCCAGTTTCTGCTAAAATGCCGAAAGTTAAATAATTTGACCTTTTTCGAATTTGGGATCATTTCGAATTTCGTAGAGTTCCATTTTAATTTGAGAAATTTGGGATCATTTCGAATTTCGTAGAGTTCCATTTTAATTTTCGTCGAGAAAAGAAAATAAAATAAAAGAAAAGAGAAAAGAAAAAGAAAAAGATAAAAAAAAGAAAGAAAAAGGACAAAGAGAGCCGGCGGTGGCTAAGGGGATTATATTAATCCCTTAGCTAACATCAAATTGGATAGAAGCAAAGACAGAACAGGAAAGGAATGCAAGAAAGGAACGAAAAAATGTGAAAAAATAAGAAAAGAGCCGGAGAAAGATAGAATTTTCACCCCAAAATATTCAGGTAATGATCTCAATGCATTATTTTAGTTTATTACGTGTGTATAAATATATTTTGACGGTAAAAATTGGGATATTACACATCATTTTAATAAGTTCAATTAATAGTTTAAAGGGTCAATTGGACCCCGATAATGGAATTGATTATATATTCGTACTCAGTGAGTTATGAGCAACATATAAATGTAATTTATTTAGGGTTTGTTTATGTGACCTTAAACCCTGTACATACGTATGGCCTGCGTATTGCGTATGCGAATAGGGTATCAGGTTCCTAACTGGATTGCCCTAAGATGTAGGGAATGAAGCCTTTAGCCTAATTTGATATATTTTCTACTAAATGAATAAGCAGGATCGTTTGGCAATGAATCCAAAGGAAAAAGCGGTTGTTCAGTGGAAGTGAAACGAGGTAAGTGTTTGTATCAATTTCTTTGGAGGCCCTTGGCCTCGTGGATAATCTACCACGTGTTTCTTACATGTGTAGTTGTCGATTAGCGCACTCATTATGCCTTAGCTTTTGATTTACATTGTATATTATATGTTATGTCCCATTGTTGGTATTGCATTAAGCATCTGAGCATTGTACTCCGGCGGTGAGTTGGTACATACTTCCCGGCTGTCGATAAAACTCTTGCGCCGGTGATGGGTCATTATTGCATCATATTGTATTCATATGCATTATGTTACATTCATATGCATTATATTGCATTCATATCGGGTGCAGGAGTATTCCGCCCCAGGAGAGTGCATGAGTATTCCGCCTCTGATTAATATTATATCGGGTGCAGGAGTATTCCGCCTCTGATTCATTTTATATTTGGTGCAGGAGTATTCCGCCCCAGGAGAGTGCAGGAGTATTCCGCCTCTGATTAATTTTATATTTGGTACAGGAGTATTCCGCCCCAGGAGAGTGCAGGAGTATTCCACCTCTGATTCATATCATATTGGGTGCAGGAGTATTCCGCCCCAGGAGAGTGCAGGAGTATTCCGCCTCTGATTCATATCATATTGGGTGCAGGAGTATTCCACCCCAGGAGAGTGCAGGAGTATTCCGCCTCTGGTTTATATCATATCGGGTGCAAGAGTATACCGCCCCAGGGGTAGGAGTATTCAGCTCCAGTTAGTTACTATATTGCATAACCCTCGAATGCAGGAGTGTTCCGCTTTGGAACCGGATTACGGGCACATGTGACCCCATTGCATCATACTGCATTCATCCCATTTCATTGCACCGCATGCTGACTATTGTGTGACTATCAGGCTGTGTTTTGTGTATGTGGTATGTATACCATATTGTGGACATATTTCAGTTTGTCTATATGTTCCTGGCTATTTTTTGTCCCAAATTAGTTTATACGCTTTAGGTTTATGCGTTTCTGATTTGTATTTGCTTCGCTCTTCTCTCTGGCTAGCTATCCTATTCTTTGAGGAGACTAGTCTGCCCCACTTATTGAGTCCTTTTGACTCACCCTTGTTTGTTGTTTGTTTGTTGTCTATCTATTTCGTTTCGGCAGGTTCGCTCCAGTATTGAGTTCGCCATGTTGTGAAGGAGCGAAGACGACTTTAGCTGTCAGGGTGAGCCATCTTTTATTCAGGATGGCCACCAGTTTCATGTTTATGATTTCAGTTTCATTTTGCTCCCTTCAGGAGGTATCTGTCTTCTTTTGTACTCTAGATGTCTAGTCTGGATGGCCCTAAACCTAGTATGTTGGGTAGTCAGCTGTAATTTTATTTGTACAGCTTAGAGGTATCAGTATGTCTGTGTTTTTTCTAAGTCTTTTTTTTTTATTTATGAATTGAATTATATTTATTTTCCTAATTTAATTGGTAAGGGTTCGCCCGACGGGTCTAGGGGAGGATGTTGGGTTCTCGCACGGTCTAGCTGGATTCCGAGTCGTGTCAGTTGGTATCAGAGCCCGGTTTAGAGTCTATCCAGACTAAGACAGTGTATAGTTGAGCCTCGCTGATAGGTACGTAGACGTCCGTACTTATCTACGAGAGGCTATGATGGCATTTAGGAAGTTTCACTTCCTTCTTTTCTAGTGGTGCGTCGGTCTAGGATGCAAAAGTATTTTTGTTAATTCCTTCGTGGTAATTGTGAACCCTCGTGCGACAAATCAACATATGGTAGGAGTTCAGGACGAAGTAGTCTAGCCTGAGGCTAGAGCTACCCAAGCCCCGAGAGTTGTGGATCGTGCTGACGATCCAGTTGCGCAGGCCCCAGCTTTACGAGCTCGCGATGGGCAAGGGAGCAGGGCCTTGTGGTTCTCCCCTGGCTGTCTACGATGCTTTTACCAGAATCTTGGCGACGCAGATATCGCCAGAACCTATTATTCGCTAGAAAGCTTATCAGGTTACCGCAGATGGAGTCGTTCGGTCTCAGGGAGCTCCTGCTCCAGTCCCTGATGCTACCCCAGTAAATTATGTTCCAGAGGCAGCAAGTGTTGTGCCACCAATTGTTCTGGTTGGTTAGCCAGCAGAGGTAACAGTTCGGTCCGAGTGCCCAAAGAGGTTGCATTATTTTACGCGGTTGAACTTTCCGATATTCTTAAGTAATGCATCAGATAAACCTCGTGATTATTTTAAAAATAAAATGATGTCAGCGTATCCTTCATGCTCTTGATTATATCGAGCGGTATGGTGTTGATTATTCTGCTTTCTAGTTTTAGGGGTCCAGCCTTGAATTGGTGGGATGCTCTCTTATTAGCTAACTTGGTTCGATTTTTCTTCTAGATTCATGGAAAAGTTCCTTTCGCGCAGCGAGCGAGATGACAAGAGTCGCCAATTTGAGTGGATTGGGAAGGGTAGCTTGTCGGATTTTCGAATATGAGATTAAATTCTTTAGGATGGCTGGATATGCACTAAAACTAGTCCTTGAACCTTTCGAGAATGTTCAATGATTTATTGGTGACCTTTCTCCTTCTTTGAGATCCCATATGGCTCGAGAAATTGAGGTCAGGACTTCATTTGATGTTGTTGTTGATATTGCTTAGAGGTATTAGGCATATCATAAGTTGGAGCGGGAAGAGTTAGAGCGGGAGAGCAAGAGTTTCCACGACCTTGGTGGGCACCATACCTCCTTTGGAGGTAAGATTTCTGATTATTTTTAGAGGTTACTTGCTAGGTTATCTCAGCTTATAGAGCGTGATTCTCAGAGTACGCGAGTAGTTTATCAAGATTAGATTCAGCTTTCTCTTGGTAGCTTTCAACAATCTGTCCAGCTTCCATTTTCAGCGAAAAAGTATTATCATTGTCGTGAGTCTGGTTATCCTTTGAGGAGTTTCCCTTACTCCGGTAAATAGGCAGTCGTCCTTTCTCTCGTCATCAGGCACCTGCACAGTCGCATGGGATTTCATTTAGATCTCAATCAGCCAGACAAATGCCACCATCCAATAGAGGTCGAGAGCGTGGTGGTTGTGGTTCTTATGGAAGTAATTATTAGGGTACCGGCTCAGCACAGCCGCAGAGGCAGTTCTACGAACTGCTAGTCTGGCAGGATTGCTGAGGCATCCGATGTTGTAGACCCTTGTATTTCTTCTTCCCTTATCTGTGAGTAAGATCTATTTTTTCGATCGATCTGGAAATGATTAGTCTTATCATATTTCCATGGTTTTCTTAAATGCCATTTCTATTAAGAATCGGTTGCGGTAGAGGGGTGAGCTTCTAGCATGATTTATTCAGGGCATTTATGAGACCCTACTAGTTTATCTAGTTTAAATGTGAGAGACTTGTGAGTGAGTATCGGTATTGTTTGCTTGGCATCTTGTTGTGCCACATTCTGTTATTATGTCAAGTCAGTCTACCTCTCTCTTTGGAATTCAGTGTTGGTAGGATGATGGGATTCTTATTTGTCACCACCAGAAAGTGTTATCGCTTTTTTCGGTGCAAAGTGACTAGTAAGTGATATTTGATCTATGTGTCTTCTCCTTGTTCAAAATTCCAGTAGAGTCATGTTATTCTATGAGCTTGTCTTAGTTATAAAAGAGTTTTCTGGTAAATTGTCAGAGTTTCCTTTTTATAGGAAGGTTAAATTGGCATGGATGTTATTCCATAGAGCTCATTTAATATCTATTTATGCAATTGCGATTCTTTGGCTAGCTGGACTCGTAAGTAGTCTAGCTCAGGTAGCCAAGTAAATAAGAAGATGAGCTTCGTAAAGCTCTAATTATTCCTATCCTAAGTTCATTTCCATCTATTCTTCTTCCGGCACTAGTGAGCTTAGGCGGTTAGTAGCCGCTTGTGATGTTCCCTGTGTTGAGACAGTGCGTGTCAAGGTAGCCGGGTAAGCACATTATTGTGTTTCAAGGCTACTAAGGGTAATGGAGAGTGTCGTCCAACCCGTGAATTAAGTGTTGCTCCCAACGCACACGCAAGTATACGTGGTCGACAAGTAATAAAGTGATAAGTAGAGTATCGTTCCCACGAGGACTATTCAGACTGGACTCCTAACAAACAATTTGTTAACAACCATTCAGGGATCTTTTCCAATAGTGAGAATAGTATCAACTACAAAAATAGTAATTAAAATGGTAGAAGTGAATTCAAACAATGGAGCAAAAATTGGTTGTTATCAGTAATAAGGAGACGGTCCAGGGTTAGAGCTGCGACCAATCCAGTTGAGTTATCCTATTGATTCCACTTCTTAAGTCCCAAGATTGCTAACTAACAGGTTAATTGTACCCGTAAAAACCTGTCGATTCTTCACGGTCTATGCAAGCTACTCTAACGCCTATATGTCTATGGAGTTAAATCACATGCACATAATAACGAACTCTGTATTTAGCTAAGCGAGGTGAATAGGTATATGTCTATCCTACCCACAAATTGATTCCCCGATGCTCAGATTCACAATCAAGCCCTATTCTTTCTTATGTGCGTTCATAAATTCCCTATGTCGAGTTCTATCTAAGAACCGTAGATAGTGTTCAATTATTTGGCCGTTATAATCAAACAATTATGATCAAGAAAGAATAAACAATCTGTAATTGGAATTCAATTCATGGAAATCAACATTGAAACCTCAACCTTCATAAATTCGCTCTAACCCTAGAATGATATAAACTATAGATTTAAAGAGAAGAATAAGAGAAAGAGAGAAAGAACTTGTTTAGAAGACATCTAGGGATCCTCTGCTCTTCTCCAAAACTTGCTCCAAAATTCGACCTCCATCAAAAACTAAGTAGAAGGGTATTTATAATATTTACAAAGCCTAGCAATTAGTTACGTCTAAGCCTAGACGAAATAGGACTTCCAAAAATGCTCTAGGGGCGCTATAGCTGGCGCCCCGCGCCTCAAACCGCGTGAAACCAAGATGAGGACGTCGAATCTTTGCACGTAACAGCCATGCCCCGCGTCCCAAAATGCAGAAGAAAGTTGGGCGCTGCAAATGGCGCCCCGCGCCTCAAAACGCGCTCACACTAGGCGCTGTAGTGGGCGCCCCGCGCCACCTAACGCGCCAGGCTAATTCTCTGCTTTCGTCGTTCGCAGCTTGCTTCGTTCCGTGCCTTCGTGTGCTCGATCCAATCCTCAATCCAAATTCAATCTTTTCTTGCTCGATTATGCTCTTCAAAGCTCCAATTGCACTTCATAACAACCTACAATCATACGATACAAAATCAGCGCAAAATCATATTCGTCAACTAGAAAATGGGAAAATAAAGTATCCAAACGTGAGGAAATATTAAGGAAATATAGTCATAAAATGCCAAACATCATTAAGCTATCAAGCGGTGGTGCTTATGACAAAGGTATGGAGTTGTGAACTCGAGAGTTGCTGCTGTTTGGCAACTCGAGAGGGTAATTTGGTAGCTCAGGTCTGAGCCCGCATTCTATTTTTAGCTTGTCTTCCTTTGTCCAGCAGGTTGTGCGAGGATGGCTATTCCTATTCAAATTAGTTGTATGAGTTTTTGCTCTAAGTGGAGGAGTCTTCCTCCAATACTGAATGCTAATCTTAAATTTCTAAGGCGTTGCTGAAGCGTAAGCTAACTCTTATTTTCATCGACCTGTTCTATATCGAAAAGTATATCGAAAAGGTGATTCGTCGGCATAATCAAGTAAATCCATCTAGAGTTCCATGTATCTTTGTTTCAAAAATGTAGAACTCTCCTCTCATGATCAAGGCAGAAACAACTTAGTCAGAATAAGCTGGGAAATGGTGTTATGATATTACCCATATATGTTTTATTCTAAGAGTTCAATGTGCATATTATAATTCTGATTCTGTAATCATGAGATAATGTCCGTGGAATAGTTTATAAAGGTCCTGCAAGTTCTCTTGTTATCTGCGTTAATTTTGTTTTAGACTTAAGCTCGTTCGAGGACGAACGAGAGTCTAAGTGAAGGAGGATGAAACAACCTCGGTCAGTCGTTTCAGAAGTTAGGACTTCGATTGGCATGCCTATAATTTAAAAATATTTGTAAGGTCCATTAGGACCTGTCTGTAAAATTTGAGCTCAATCGGATTTCGCTTGGTATGTATCGGAAGAAGATATCAGTTTTTGTTGTCGGTAAATTTTAAAAAGAGATTTTCGAGCTCGATTTTGGCGAATGAACTCCAATTCGAAATCCGAAAGCGCCTTTAGGTTCGTATGATTATTTTTGACTTTTGTAAACTTTGGATAGTGAATTTCGAGTTTGTTCGGCTAGTTTCTGCTAAAATTTCGAAAGTTAAATAATTTGAACTTTTTCCATTTAATTTATATATTGAGTTTCGGGAGTCCGATTTTAGATCCGCCTTAGCAAGTGTGTTACATATATTTTGTATAACTTACTTGAGAAATTTGGGATCATTTCGAATTTCGTAGAGTTTCATTTTAATTTTAGTCGAGAAAAAAATAAAATAAAAGAAAAGAGAAAAGAAAAGAAAAAGGAAAAGATAAAAAAAGAAAGAAAAAGGACAAAGAGAGTTGGCGGTGGCTAAGGGGATTATAATAATCCCTTAGCTAACATCAAACTGGATAGATGCAAAGACAGAACAAGAAAAGAACGCAAGAAAGGAACGAAAAAATAAGAAAAGAGCCGGAGAAAGATAGAATTTTCACCCCAAAATATTCAGGTAATGATCTTAATGGATTATTTTAGTTTATTAAGTGTGTTTAAATATATTTTGACGGTAAAAATTGGGATATTAGACATCGTTTTAATAAGTTCAATTAATAGTTTAAAGGGTCAATTGGACCCCGATAATGGAATTGATTATATATTCGTACTCAGTGAGTTATGGAAAACATATAAATGTAATTTATTTAGGGTTTGGTTATGTGACCTTAAACCCTGTACATAAGCCTGGCCTGCGTATTGCGTATGTGAATAGGGTATCAGGTTCCTAACTGGATTGCCCTAAGATGTAGGGAATGAAGCCTTTAGCCTAATTTGATATATTTTCTGCTTTATAAATAAGCAGGATCGTTTGGCAATGAATCCAAAGGACAAAGCGGTTGTTGAGTGGCACTGAAACGAGGTAAGTGTTTGTATCCATTTCTTTGGAGGCCCTTGGCCTCGTGGATAATCGACCACGTGTTCCTTAAGAGTGTAGTTGCCGATAGGCGTACTCATTACGCCTTAGTTGTGGATTTACATTGTATATTATATGTTATGTGTTGTTGTTGGTATTGCATTAAGGATCTGCGCATTGTGCTCTAGCGGTGAGTTGGTACATACTTTCCGGCTATCGATGAGAGTCTTGCGCCAGTGATTGGTCATTATTGCATCATATTTCATTCATATGCAATATGTTGCATTCATATGCATTATATTGCATTCATATCGGGTGCAGGAGTATTCCGCCCCAGGAGAGTGCAGGAGTATTCCGCCTCTTATTCATGTTATATTAGGTGCAGGAGTATTCCGCCCCAGGAGAGTGCAGGAATATTCCGCCTCTGATTCATATTATATTGGGTGCAGGAGTATTCTGCCCCAGGAGAGTGCAGGAGTATTCTGCCTCTGATTCATATCATATTTTGTGCAGGAGTATTCCGCCCCAGGAGAGTGCAGGAGTATTCCGCCTCTGATTCATATCATATTGGGTGCAGGAATATTCCGCCCCAAGAGAGTGCAGGAGTATTCCGCCTCTGATTCATATCATATTGGGTGCAGGAGTATTCCGCCCTAGGAGTGTGCAGGAGTATTCCGCCTCTGATTCATATCATATTGGGTGCAGGAGTATTCCGCCCCAGGAGAGTGCAGGAGTATTCCGCCTCTGGTTCATATCATATTGGGTGCAGGAGTATTCCACCCCAGGAGAGTGCAGGAGTATTCCGCCTCTGGCTTATATCATATCAGGTGCAAGAGTATTCCGCCCCAGGAGTGGGAGTGTTCCGCTCCAGTTGGTTACTATATTGCATTCCCCTCGAATGCAGGAGTATTCCACTTCGGGATGGGATTACGGGCACATGTCACCCCATTGCATCATACTGCATTCGTCCCATTTCATTGCACCGCATGCTGGCTATTGCGTGGCTATCAGGGTGTGTTTTGTGTATGCGGTATGTATACCATATTGTGGACATATTTCAGTTTGTCTATATGTTCCAGGCTATTTTGTGTCCCTAATTAGTTTATATGCTTTAGTTGGATGCATTTCTTGTATTTATTTGCTTCGCTCTTCTCCCTGGCTAGCTATCCTATTCTTTGAGGAGGCTAGTTTGCCCCACTTATTTAGTCCTTTTGACTCACGCTTGTTTTTTGTTTGTTTCTTGTCTATCTATTTTGTTTCGGCAGGTTCGCTCCAGGATTGAGTTCCCCACATTGTAAAGGAGCGAGGACGACTTCAGCTGTCAGGGTGAGCCAGCTTTTATTCAGGATGGCCACCAGTTTTATGTTTATAATTTCAGTTGCATTTTGCTCCCTTCAGGAGGTATCTGTCTTCTTTTGTACCCTTAGATGTCTAGTCTGGAAAGTCCTAAACCTAGTGTGTTGGGTAGTCAGCTGTAATTTCATTTGTACAGCTTAAAGGTATCAGTATGTCTGTGCTTTTTCTAAGTCTTGTTCTTATTTATAAATTTAATTATATTTATTTTCCTTATTTAATTGGTAAGGGTTCGCCTGACGGGTCTAGGGGAGGATGTCAGGTGCCCGCACGGCCTAGCCGGATTCCGAATCGTGTCACTTACTATGCCTTAGCTCTGGGTTTACATTGTGTATTATGTGTTATGACTTGTTGTTTGTATTGAGTTGAGCCTATGAGCTTGATATGTACTTCTCGACAGTCAATGAGAGTCTCGCGCCAATGAGGGTTATTATTACATATGTCTCCCTGTAGTCGATAAGAGTCCCGCGCCGGAGATAAGTTTCGGGCACATGTGACCCCATTGCATATAATGGTACTTGTACTTTGTTTATCTCATTGTATATGTGGTTGCCTTTCTTTTGTAATAGTTGTATTAATTACTTGTACTTTGATTATCTAATTTATTTTTAAGGCTTCTACATTCACAGACTAGCGTATCTATTCTTCGAGGTTGCTAGTTATTCCTCACTTATTGAGTCTTTATGAAGCACTCCATCTTTGTTAATTGTTTAGTCTTTTTGTTTCGGCAGATTCCACTCCAGGACCTAGCTAGCCGCAATGTGACTGAGGAGCAAGACATTTCTAGCTGTCTGTGGTGAGCCAACTTGTAATTGAAGCCGCCAGCTATAGATATTGTGGTTTATCTTATTTTGGTCCCTACGGGAGATATGTATATCTTTTTGACTTCTTAGATGTCTGATCTGAAAACCTCTAGACCTATGTATTTTGGGTAATTAGTTGTATTAATCAGACAACTAGTATATAAGTTCATCTTGTATATATCCATCTTCTGGAGCTATTTTATGTTATTAAAGTTAGTCTTCTTCCATTTTTAATATAGTTTCATGTGATTTATATAGAGTAAGCAAATAGGGCCGCCCGATAGGTGTAGGAGAGGTTATCGAATGCCCGCACGGCCTAACTAGAAATCCGATTTGTGTTTGTTGGTATTAAAGCCCTGTTTAGAGTCTTTCTAGATCATGAAAGTTTCTAGTGGAGTCTCGCTGATCGGGCAGAGCTGTTTTTACCTGTATACGGAGGTTATGGTTGCATTTAGGCAGTTTCCTTTCTTCATCTTCCTCTCGTTCATAAGCCTTCTTATGTGAAGTTAAATTTCTTTGTTAACTCTTTATAGTAAAAGGTCAGAACGCGAGCTGCTCAGCTGCAGGCGGACGAGCCAGAGACAGCTCATATGCCTGCTGCTCTGTAAGGAGGTGGTGTTGGCAACGGTAGAGGCTGTAATAGAGGCCGTGGTCGAGGAAAATGTAGATCTGCCCGAGTTGGGAGGATGGTGGATCATGCTGATGTAGTTGCATCAGTTTCAGTTCCTGTTGGGCAGGGAGAGTAGAGTTTATTCATTCCCTTAGCACTTCATGATGTTTTTATGAGATTCTTGGCGGCGCAGATGCCCTAAGGACCTCCTATTCCTCCGGCAGCTCCTCAGCTTGCCATAGATGTTGTTGTTCAGGCTCAGGGAGCCCTAAATCCAGCTCCAGATGTAGCTTCAGGTAGTTATGTTCTAGAGGCAATGAGTGTTGTGCCTCCGGTAGTTTAGGCTAGTCAGCTAGCCCAGGTAGCAGATCAGGCTGATGATCCGGCGAGGCTATATTATTTTACCAAAATTAATCTTCCGACATTTTTGAGCCAAGCATCAGATAGGCCTCGAGAATTTCTTAATCCATGCCACAGTATTCAAGAAGCTCTTAGGTATCTTGAGATAATAGAGTTGAGTATACTGCCTTCGAGTTTGAGGGTACAGCTTTAGCTTGGTTAGCCGCACTCCGATCAGCTAGGCAGAGCTTGCTTAAGCTGACCTGGAGTGAGTTCTCCCACCGATTCATTGAGGGTTTGGGTATGCTCCAAATCTTGTGCAGGAGCCCTCCGAGAGGGTCAGACATTTTATTGACGGGAGTTCTCCTCATTTGCATTCCAAGATGGCTCAAGATATTGAGGTCGGGACTCTATTTGATATCATCGTTGATATTGCTTGGAGATATGAGGTATATTATAAATTGGAGATGGAGGAGTTAGAGCAGGGAGGTAAGAAGTCCCGTGGTCCAGGGCATTCTAGTACCTCATATGGAGGTAGAAGTTATAAGCAATAGAGTAGGCCTCTTTTTAGGGCAAGTTAAGTTCCGAACGCGTGGTTTTCAAGACAGCCCAGGGCCTCGACAAGGTCAGCCCCAGTTTCCTCTTAGCAATCATCAACTGTTCGTGTAGGCTTAGGATGTTTCCATTGTCGTGATCTAGGACATCATAAGAGGGATTGCCCTTATCTTCAGCTGTAGGGTAGTAGTCGTTCTTTCTCTCGCCCTTCAGCGCCTATGCATTAGTAGACTCAGGGTGCCCCTTGAGGGTCCGAGCTAGCTCGAGGTCCAACACTGCTTGGTAGAGGTTGTGGGTATGGTTTTTGTGGTCCATCCAAGGGTGCTTTTCAAAGTGGCAGCTTAACTCAGCAGTATAGACAGCTATATACATTGCCGGGTAGGCAAGATCCCGTGGCATCTCCAGCTGTTATTACAAGTACTCTATCTATTTGTAGTCGAGATGCATATTCTTCGGTGGATCCAAGATCTACCTATTCATATGGGTTGCCTTATTTTGCTTTGGGTTTTCATGTCGACTATATGTGTCTCTGTTATCCATTTTGTGTTTCTACCCCTATCAGAGACACTATTGATGTGGATCGAATTTATCCAGCTTGTACTGTATCTTTTGGAGGTTTTGAAACCTTAGTAGACCTTCTAGTTGTGGATATGGTCGACTTTGTTGTTATTATCAGCATGGATTGGGTGGCATCATGTTATGCCACTCTAAATTGTCATGCCAAGTCTATTCGGTTATCGTTTCCTAGCTCAGTGCCGATAGTGTGGCCGTGTTCTCGGTTACTAACTATAGGGCGTGTTATCTCTTTCCTTTAGGGGAAGAGAATGATGAATAACGGGTATCTGGCGTATCTTTCAATGGTTCGAGATACCACAACGGAGATTCTACCCCTCGACTCGGTTCCTGCTGTGAGGGAGTTCTCTGATGTATTTCCAGATGATCTTCCAGGACTTCGTGCTTATCAGGAGATCGAGTTTGGCATTGATGTTGTGCCAGGGACTCACCCTATTTCCATCCCTCCTTATCTCATAGCTCCGTCAGAGTTGAAAGAGTTGAAGGAGCAATTGCAGGCTTTACTTTATAAGGGATTCATTAGGTCGAGTATCATTTCGTGGGGTGATCATGTTCTATTCTTAAAGAAGAAAGATAGGACCATGTGGATGCTTATTGATTATCGGCAGCTGAATAAGGTCACCATCAAGAACAAGTACCCCTTGCCTCGTATTGATGAATTTTTTATCAGTTGCAGTGTGCCAGATTCTTTTCTAAGATTGATTTACAGTCTAGTTAACATCAGTTGAAGATTCGGGAGTCAGATATCCTGAAGACTACTTTATGGACTTTTAATGCCAATTACAAGTTCTTACTTATGTCTTTTGGGCTGACTAGTGCCCATACAGTCTTTATGGATCTCATGAACTTGTGTTTAAGTCGTTCCTGTATTCCTTTATCATTGTCTTGATCAATGACATCATTATCCATTCTCGCAGCTGTGAGGAATATAATTATCATTTGAGAGTGGTTCTTCAGACCCTCCGTGATGCAATGGAAAACGAGCGGAAGCTATACACGATACAAACAATGCGGAAGTGATAAATAACAAGATAGATGATATCAAAGATATCGGGAAATAAGGATTGGGGATTCAAGAAACGAGAAGAAAGAACGGATTAATGAATTCAAGACCTGAATTAATTATCCAAAAGGGAGAATGAAACTCGAACCTTACAAGGAATTCACACTAGTGGTGAATCTCTATAGATTCCAAGTCAACGAGATACATGAAGCCTCGGCTTCGGACTAGAAAGGCTCGGCCTTCTCTAATTCTCTCTTCTCAAAATTCAATACAAGGTAAGTTAATCAAATGAAGAGCTAATGTTCTATTTATACATTTACAATGATAAATGGACAAAATTGCCCCTACAGCTGATTCTAGTCCGCTGCTCCACATTAACCCTTCGCAATCGCGCAAGGGAGAACGCCATCGTGCAGGCACTTCTTTAAAGCATCGCGATCGCGCCAAGAGGCTCGCGATCGCGTAGGTCTCCAGCATCTTCAGCTTTGCCTTCGCATTCCATGGGGCGCTGTCGCGCAGGCCAAATCAGTACTCTTCGCGATCGCGCAGGCAGTGTCGCGATCGCGAAGAACAAATGTTCTTCGGCAGGCAGTGAGCTCCCAGTGTGCTCCCCTGTTTTGCCCTGTTTTGGGCTGCCCTGTTTCCTGCCCTGTTTTGGCGCTCCAATGCATGATCTTCAAGACATTTTCGGAGGCCTTGACTCGTATCCCTTGTGCTCTCGAGCTTGGCTTTTGATGGTTAGGAACTATGCCATTTTATATTGCATCATCCTCCCCTTCTTGAAAGGATTTCGTCCTCGAAAACGAACCATCAAAACCTACAATCAAAGCAAGCACAACCAAAATTTCCTACTTCACAAGTAGGTTAGCTTAACAAGAATAAGTGCAAGTGGTGTGGAAAACACACTCTTGTGATAGAGCCAAGTATCAATACCTATTAAAATGCTTATGTCCCCAAAGGAGACAACAAAGTCTTGGCTCGACAAGAACAAGCACTCATTTTCAAAACAAGCAAAGAGATCAAGGATATGCATGTAGCAATTAAATTCCCCACGACCCCTAAGCCCATGACCAACACACCAAGCCTTCAAATTAATTTTATCACAAAGTGACACATCGGCTTTGGCATGCTCAACACTCAAGGTGTGCTCAACATATGGGATGGAGTAAGTAAAATAGTTCAATGCACAACTAACATCGACTATTCCGCTCCCCTTCTTAGAAGCACTCCTACACACACCAAGAGGTACCTCCTCACCTCCAAATACTCCCCCAAGACAACCCTCGTCACTAGACAAACTCCCAAGGGAGGTCTCAAACAACGGATTATCTATAGAGTTAGGCATTCCAATCCACGGAGGGCCAAATTCACACTCTACTCTAGCTTGATACAATTCACCATGTTCATTGAAGTTGCCCTCAAACAAAGGATTAGTATAGTCACACTTCTCAAGCTCATTAGCAAGCTAAGGTGAAGTTCTCAAACTAGAGACAACATATACACTTGAGGAGTCATCGAACACAAGTCGATCGATCTCATTCTCAAGAGACCCCTCAATGTTACAACCCTCCTCACTACGACACAAGATGCCACCATTAGCAAATAAGCAATCAAAGGGAAGAATGGGATAATCATGCAATTCATCTTCACCTTTATCAAATATGGGCGGGGTGTCATAACAAGGTCAACACACAAGGTCAACTTCAACATTTTCACTAAAGAGAGGTTCAATGAAAACCGAGCTCACATCATGATGTGGCTTTTCAACCCCCTCAACTAGTGGTTCATTTTCTCACATAAGTTGACCCAAAGATTCTACACTAGTTGCAAACACATTGTATTCATGCAAATCATCAACTAGCATAGAGTTTTCACATACAAGTCCACAAGACAAGGAAGTTTCATGCTTAAGGGAAGAAGAACTATCACATAACTTTGAGGCTCACTCGGGCTCACTCAATGTACTTGAAGCATAATGGGTAGTTCCTTCACCTTGTAGCTCACTTTTAGCTTCTCCTTCACCTTGTCTTCCAATCTCAGAACATGGTTGAGGCTCCATCGGTTTGCCTCCAAGATTACCTACACAAGTACTCAAACAAGTAGAAGAAAAATATAAAGGATTAAGGTTAGAATAAGGGGTGTCCTCACTCTCACTTTTTCTTTTTCCCTCTTTCTTTTCCCTTATTTTCTTTTCAAGGTCGGGTGTAGATTCGGGTGGTGACAACCCACTCACATCACTCAACACAACATCTCCTTTTTCCACTCAAGAGTTGTCACGGGTCGCTCCCTTACTCCTCTCTATCTTTTGTCTCTCAAATTCGGGTGAATTGGGACGAGGCCCAAGAATACCCATAGCCGGAGTAGGTGGACTTTTTACATCAACCCGGAATCTAGGACTTGGAGACTCATCACTTGACGTGTCCTTCTTCTTCGTTGGTGAACCACTGGGCTTTAGAAGTGGCTTCGGGCTCACCTTGTTAACATTTGCCAACTCTTTTGTAGCACTAGTCCCACCATTACTTGTGTTTGTAGGACTCCTTGATTGCACAACTTTCCCAATGGAATGAAGTTCTCGCTCCTTGCTCATTTGCATAGCCAAAGAAGGTGCACTAGTAGGCAATCGGCCTCTCGCCCGATAAGGCACAAAGTCATAAACCCTTTGCCCAATGCCCACAAGATACGCATTCTTCACCACACTATATTGCACCCTCTTCCCATCCAACCACGGCTCACCTATCCACACATCAACGTGACGCATGGGATACACATCACACCATACATAGTATTTATAATTCCAATGAGATATGAGTACCCGAGCCTCCTTCGAAACCCACACTCCATCATACTCATAAGGATGCTCTAGCTTATGGCATGGTATCCTAAGCCTATCAACCAAAGAGGTGCTAATACAATTGGCATCGGTATCACCAATCTTGAGCAAGTATCCTCCAATACCTTCTACCTCAGCAACGAACCTACGTCTACCCAAGTCTTGTACATTGGTATCCAAATGAGAATTTGGATGCCTACAAGTGTCAACACCAACAACTTGGGTCTTCCTTATCCCTCCACTAGTGGCAACACCACTAGAACAATCTCCACTTCCCGTCACTCTCCCAACATGTGAAATGTTGTTGGAAGTTGAGGAAGGAACCTCGCCATGGAACCCATAAGTGCCTCTCGCCTTGGTTCCATAGCCCATAGTACTACTCCTACTACAACCATCCACGCCCCTCACGGCATATAACCCCTTTGTAGCAAAAGCAACACCATCTCTCAAACCATCCTCCACATGGGAATTAGAAGCATTAGGTCGCTTAGCGTACCTAGAAGATGCACCACCACCTCCCATACTAATGGAAGGTCCTCCACTACTCCCTTGTACTCCATTAGCAACACCAAGAGAAGATGCATAAGAACAATTCGTATACTCAACATCATCATCAACTCTATCTATGTCACTATCATGCTCAAATTCATCACAAGTAGAATAAGAAGGATCAATGTACCTTGAAGCGTCACCATCTTCGATTTCTTGACTAGAAGCATAGGCATCATCACATTCTTCATCACAAGCCTCATACTCTTCATCAATCTCACGACCATCATAGTGAACCGCTTCATCAAAATAGGAGCCATGGTTTCCATCATCATAGTAATGGCCATCATCACCCTCGTAGGAACCATAGTCTCCATCATCACCATACGAGTCATAGCAACTCGCATCATCCCCACATGAGCCATAATCCCCACACTCAACATCCGACATTGTTGCAACACCAAAGAACAAAACATCCCAAAAGTCACTCCCTCACGTGTATCACTCAATATATGTACACTCAAGAGCGAGACCTTATCAATTTGGGAACCAAGGTAATCACAACTAGCATGTCCAAGTTAAAGTTCGGAATGGAATTAATGAGACTCGATGTACGGACGGCTATTTAAAGTGCGCACTTGAGGCCAAAAGGAGTTCTACGACTCTTCTTTGAATTCTAGTCTCCTATACGCACGAATACCTAATACGCTAAAGGATTAGTGTCTTTCAAGTAGGCCAATTACCTTAGAAACACTAACCAAGAGGTATAGTAGGAAACGGGACACAAAAGATTTGACTCGAATTGGCACCAAACGGATTTGGAATCGGATGAAATTTCGTTTGTGATCTAGAAACTCATTATATTTAATGGTCCAATTGGAGTTTAGATGTTTGGAAACTGTTCGGACGCTGTTGCGAACGTTCTGTCCCAAAACTGGAATTCTGGAATTTTTTTTGTTCTTCGCTATCGCGACCAGACGCGCGCTATCGCGAAGGGTTAAATTTTCAAAAAATAATTTTGCTCTTCGCTATCGGAGAATTACTCTTCGCGATCGCAATGGGTTAATTCCTGCAACTCCAAAACGGGTTTTGGCGATTTTTAGCCAACTTTTTGGCTCGATTTCAACCCGATACACAAAACCAACGATACCCAAAGGTGTATACAACTAATATCATCAATCCCCAATAGTTTTTCAACCCCAAACAACAACAACAAGCTTCGATTCAAGATTGAAGCATTTACAAGAATTTTCAAACTTTTGGATTTTGATTTTCAAAATTTTTGAATCGTAACACCAAAACACAAGATATGGGTATCAAAACGACGGGAATACAATAAGTAACAAAACCCAATACTTTTTAACACCCGGGGATTCGTATCCAACCCAATCAACCAATTTTTTTAAACTTTTCTAGTTTTTCTATTTTTTTGTTTTTCTTCAATCTTTCAAGAACAAACACACAATCACAACAACGACAAGAACAAGACCGAGGATTCGTAAGAACGAAGCCTAGACGCGCTCTGATACCAACTGATGCAATCGAAAACGAGCGGAAGCTATACACGATACAAACAATGCGGAAGCGATAAATAACAAGATAGATGATATCAAAGATATCGGGAAACAAGGATTGGGGAGTCAAGAAATGAGAGAACGGATTAATGAATTCAAGACCTGAATTAATTATCCAAAAGGGAGAATGAAACTCGAACCTTACAAGGAATTCACACTAATGGTGAATCTCCATAGATTCCAAGTCAACGAGATACATGAAGCCTCGGCTTCGGACTATAAAGGCTCGGCCTTCTCTAATTCTCTCTTCTCAAAATTCAATACAAGGTAAGTTAATGAAATGAAGAGCTAATGTTCTATTTATACATTTATAATGATAAATGGACAAAGTTGCCCCTGCAGCTGATTCTGGTCCACTGCTCCACATTAACCCTTCGCAATCGTGCAAGGGAGAACGCCATCGCACAAGCACTTCTTCAAAGCGTCGCGATCGCGCCAAGAGGCTCGCGATCCTGTCGCGCAGGCCAAATCAGTACTCTTCGCGATCGCGCAGGCAGTGTCGCGATCGCGAAGAACAAATGTTCTTCGGCAGGCAGTGAGCTCCCAGTGTGCTCCCCTGTTTTGCCCTGTTTTGGGCTGCCCTGTTTCCTGCCCTGTTTTGGCGCTCCAATGCATGATCTTCAAGACGTTTCCGGAGGCCTTGACTCGTATCCCTTGTGCTCTCGAGCTTGGCTTTTGATGGTTGGGAACTACGCCATTTTATATTGCATCACTCCGCGATCGTAAGTTGTATGCATAGTTCTCAAAATACAATTTCTGGCTTGATTTTGTGGCATTCTTTGGTATGTGATATGCAGTAAGGGTTTAAATTAGATCCGAAGGAGATTGAGGCGGTGCAGAATTGGCCTCGTCCCGATCACTCTGATGGAGATCTGTAGCTTTTTGGATTGGTAGGATATTATCGAAGGTTCACGGTGAAGTTCTCAACTTTTGCAGTTCCCCTGACTTGCCTGACTGAGAAGGCGGTTCATTTTTGATGGTCCGATAAGTGTGAGGCGAGCTTCCAGAAGCTCAAGGCCTTATTGACTTCAGCTCTAGTGCTATCTCTTCCTTCTGGCACCGGTGGATTCATAGTCTATTGTGATGTGTCCCATCTGGGTCTTGGTTGTGTTCTTATGTGGCATGGGAAGGTGATTGCTTATGCTTCCAAATAGGTGAAGCCGAATGAGAAGAATTATCCGACTCAAAATCTAGAGTTGGCAGCTGTGGTCTTCCCTTTGAAGATTTGGAGGAACTATCTTGATAGAGAGCCTTGTGAGGTGTATACTGATCACAAGAGCTTGCAGTATCTCTTATCTCAGAATGATCTTAATGATCGGCAGCAGAAGTGGCTTGAATTAATTTAATATTATGATCTCACAATCCGTTATCATCCTAGAAAGGCGAATGTTGTAGAAAATGCTCTGAGCAGGAAGTCTATGGGCACCATGGCTTTTCTTTATGGTGACATGAGACCTTTGGCCCGAGAGTTGCAATCCTTGAAGACTCTGGCGTGAGATTTCTTCACCTAGACTCCAGCCAAGTCCTGGCCTGTATTACAGCTCAGTCTTCGTTAGTCAGTCAGATTAAGGGAAGACAGTTCGATGATCTTCATTTGCAGGGGTTGCGTGGTCGTGTCGTAATTAGGGGAGTTCCCTCCTTCGTGCTTGATTCATATGGTGTTATTCGATTTAATGGCCGACTCTATGTCAATGAAGTTGGGGATTTGAGGCAGTCAATGATATGTGAGGCTCATAGCTCAAATTATTCTATTGATCCTGGCATTACCAAGATATATTAGGACTTACAAGAGCTATATAAGGGGAAGGGGATGAAATGGGACGTGTTTGGTCATGTGTCTCGTGCTTGAACTATCAGCAGGTTATGTTCGAGCACCAGAGGCCTGCAGGGTTAGCTTAGGCATTGCCGATTCTTGAGTGGAAGTGGGAGCAGATCACAATAGATTTTATGGTTGGTCTGCCAAAGATCCTGCGGCACCATGATTCAGTATGAGTTACTGTGGACAGACTGGCTAAATCAGCCCCCTTCATCCCAGTGAAGACTACTGATTCAGGTCAGAGGTTGGCTCAGGTTTTCATTGAGTAGGTGGGTAGGTTGCACGACACTCCTATATCTATTATCTCATATTGGGGTCCCCAATTCTGGTAGTCTTTTCAGATGGAGTTCTGGACTCAGGTGCAGCTTAGCACAACATTTAATCCTCATACTTATGGTCAGTCCGAGCATATTATTCAGGTTCTGGAGGATATGTTGAGAGCTTTTGAATTGCACTTCGGAGGCAACTGGGATGATCATTTGGCCTTAGCAGAGTTTTCATATATTAATAGCTATCAGTCCTCTATTCAGATGGCTCCGTTTGAGGCCTTGTATTGTCGTATATGTTGTCTCATATCCGTTGGTTTGAGTCTCGAGATATTGAGGTGATGAGTTCAGAGATGGTTGGGTGACTCTAGATAATGTTCGTATATGCAGACTGCTCAGAGCAGGCAGATTTCATACTTGAACTGGAGGAGCCGAGTGTTAGAGTTCGAGGTCAGCGACATGGTATTTCTGAAAGTATCATTGATACGGGGTGTAAAGAGATTCAGGAGGAAAGGGAAGCTAATTCCTAGGTTCATTAACCCTTTTTGTATCGAGAAGCCCATTGATAAGGTGGCTTATCAGCTCGATTTTGCCAGCTTCTGTGCAGGTTCATTTGGTGTTTCATGTATCGATGTTTCAGAAGTGTATCCGGGATCGTTCGAAGTGATTGAGTTAGATCCTACTCAACTAGATGTGAATCTAGCCTGTTAGGAGTTCCTAGTTGCCATAGTTACCCGAGATGCTCGGAAGCTTCATTCGAAGTAGATTCCAATGGTTCGAGTATGATGGCACAATCGTCCTCACGAGGAGGACAAGTTGGGAGCTTGAGGCTAGCATGCGCGAGAGATATCCTCATCTTTTTGATGACTCAGGTCTGATCTTTATTCCGAGAACATAAAAGTTCCTATCAGTATTTGTGTTTCTTGTTCTGTGATGGTATAAATTTGTCCGTTGAATGGTTTGCGAAAGTTGGCGTATGAATTCCCATTAGTTATATCGAATCAGTTCTAGACTCTAGCTCGTTCGAGGATGAACGAGAGTAGAAGCATAGGAGAACTCCGATTGACATGCAGGTAGTTTTAAATACTCTACAAGGTCCATTAGGACCTGTGTGTAAAGTTTGAGCTGATTCGGACCACGATTGGTAGATTATCTAAGAAGGTTTCCGTATCGGATGTCGGTAAAGCTTAGAAGAGGTTTTTGGGCTCAGTTTGAGTAAATGAGCTCTGATTCAAAATTTAAAAGTTGCATTACGTTTGTATGGTTTTTTCTGACCTGTCAGAACTTTTGAAAGTTAATTCCAAGGCCGTTCAGATAGTTTTCTGTAAAAGCCCAAAAATTAAGAATTTGACCGTTTCTCGTGGGACCTCTATCTTGCATTACGGGGATCTGATTCAAGATCTATCTCTGCGAGTACGTCATACAAGTGTTTAATAACTTGTGTTAAAATTTTGGGGTCATTATGAGCTTTGTAGGGTCCTTTTTGGACCTAAAATAATGCACCAGCTGTTGTTCGTGCATTTTCTTAGTACTGTTAAAGGCAGAGGGGTATAAAAAGGTCCTTTCAATCTTATTTCAAAATTCAATCGTTTCTAGTCAGTTCCAAGGCGAATTTTAGGTACCAAATCATGCAAAACTATCAGGTATCATCCTTTGATCTTTCAATTGTAATAGTTCATAGTTCTTAGCTAGAATTTCTTGAAATTGAATTGGAAAATAAGGTTAGAACACTTAAATTTATGAAATTAGGGAAATTAATAAAATCAAAATTAGTTTTGGAAGCTAACTATATTTTTTGACTAGTGAAGCTGTGGATATTCTGAAAATATATAATTTATGGGTTTTCCACTATGTCAGACCCAGGGGTATTTTGATAATTTTTTATATTTCTTAGTCTAAATGTTAAATAGTCATCCAATGGACACTTATATGAGTGAATATATTTTTCAGGTCAGAAAGAATTATTATAACGGACTTCGAATAGGAAGGGAGGTTGTGCAGTAGCTTTATTGACCCAGGACTTTAGGTAAGTGACAGTATCCATTTTTTTAATGGCCTATAGCCTTGTGGATATTTTACTACGTGTTTCTTACAAGTGTAGTTGTCAATAGGCGTACTTACTACGCCTTAGCTTTGGGTTTACCCTGTATATCATGTGTTATGACTTGTTGTTTGTATTGCATTGAGTATAAGAGTATTGTACTCCAGTTATGAGCTCCATATGTACATCTCGACAGTTGATGAGAGTCTCGCACCGATGAAGGGTTATTATTGCATATATTTCCTAGTAGTCGATGAGAGTCTCTTGCCGGAGATAGGTTTCGGGCACATGTGATCCCATTGCATCATAATTCATCCATTCATATCATTGTATATGTGATTACACGCCTTTTGTGATAGTTGTATTGATTACTTTTACTTTATTTGTCTGATTGATTATTATGGCTTCTATATTCACAGGCTAGCGTATCTATTCTTCGAGGTCGCTAGTTATTCCTCACTTATTGAGTCTTTATGACGCAGTACTCCATCTTTTTTTCTAGTTTAATCTTTTCGTTTTGGCAGATTTCGCTCTAGGACCTATCCAGCCGCAATGTGAGTGAGGAGCAAGACGTTTCTAGCTGTCTGTGGTGAGCCAGCTTGTTCATTGAGGCCACCAACTGTAGATAATATAGTTTATCTTATTTTTGCTCCCTTCGGGAGATGTATATATCTTTTGGACTTCTTAGATGTTTGGTATGGAAACCTCTAGACATATGTATTTTGGGTAATTAGTTGTATTATTCAGATAGCTTGTATATAGGTTCAGCTTGTATATATCTATCTTCTAGAGCTATTTTATGTTATTAAAGTTAGTCTCATTCAATCTTCAAGATATTTTCATGTGATTTAGAATGAGTAAGTTGATATAGTTCGCCGACGGGTCCAGCAGAGGTTGTGGGGTGTCCGTACGGCCTAACCGGAAACTTGGGTCGTGTCAGATACGATAAATAAGTCCATATATTTTGAATTGTTCTTTCATATACAATCTTATTTGTCATGGTAAAAGTTTGTTTATTTATTTTATTTATTATATATATATGTCCTCAAAAGCGTACTCAGATGTCCTTTTGTATGTTTTTAATCAATATATTTAAATTGGAGGATTAGTTGTTTTATTTATTCATGCACACATAATCTCTCTTTGTTGCAGGGGCTCGAGCGCCCACATTGGAAATTCTGGTGCTCGAGCACCCATTGAACGACTCGAAGCATTTATATTTACATAGAGAATTCAACAGAAAGCTTTTGTATAGCTTCGTAAGTACCTACTGAACAAAGTCGCAAGCTTAGGGCACCACGAGACTTTGAATTCGATCACGATTGCCACTTTTTATTATTTTTATTTAGATAATTTTTTTATGTTAATGACCTTCAAAACCCATTAAACTAAAATGGTGGGTCCACCACTGCTTTGTCATGGTAAAATTTAATTAATTTATTTCATTTAATTATATATATCCTTAAAAGTATGTCCAAATGTCCTAAGATGTTTTTTTCATCTATTCTTAGATAAAAGAAGGTTTTATTGTTTAATTTGACATACATAATCTTATAGGTCGTGGTAAAAATTATTATTTTATTTAATTACCAAATATCATCAAAAGTGTGCTCAAATGTTCTAATATATATTTTTAAGTACGATTCAGCACTTCATCCTTCATGCTAAAAACTTTAAATAAATTTATGAGTAATCATGAGATTAACAAAACACTCGAAATGCTTATGTTTCAAGAAAGCAGTACTTATGTTAAAGTAAAATAAATATATTTTTCAATGGTGTAATACATAAGAAAAAGATCTAAACTATATTTATATCATTAAACAATACATAAAGCAAAAATTCAACAACATGGTTCTTCAACTCATTCTTCTACTTTCCAAGTAAATTACGAGAATCCACTGATCTTTGAAGTGTTTGTTTACAAGAAAATACAAGAATATTCTTTCTCATCAAGATTATTGATTTTGGGATTGTTGCGCTTTGAAATCATTGAATAAATTTAAATCCTTTATCTTCTACCTACTTTGGAGAGAGATACAACAAAAACATGGTTCTTCAAGAAATTATCAATTCTTACTTCCAACGAAACATGGTTCTCCCAAAAATCAGTAGTTGTATGAAAGAACCATATTTTTATGAAAGAAAGAAGTTATCTTCGAAAAATCTCATACACGTACAAAAAGAGACTACCTCGAATATTAAATTCTTTTGAGACGACTCAAAAATATTGTGACTAATTTGGTGTGTATATATAGTAGTAGAGGTTAGTGAAATAAACTGAAAAATGAATTTTAAAATATTATGACGATTATACATGTGAACCACTCGTAGCATAAAAGAGTTTGATTTGCTAATTACTTTCTTTATTTAAGTAAAAATAAGAGAGTTATCTCAAAAATAGTTGATGAGGAGTCAATGTGTTATTTTTATCCATACCCGTATTTTTATGTAAAATAAGGCATGGTTATATATCGCTTGCTTGCTTGGAATGAAATAGTGCAAAATAATCCAACTTTTTTGAAAAACTAAGAGAATATTTGTGCTCTAACTGTAACCCGTCGACAATGTTCTAATTGTATACGATATGCTTTTGAAATTAAATTGAAAAGAATAAGTCAAAGATCTTTGTGTGGCTATAAATCATTTTGTTAAGAGTAAAGTAGTAAGTTTGAAGTTAAATTAAATAAAAAATTGTGTTATTTTTTTCGAACGGACTAAAAAAAATTGTGTTATCGTTGTTGGAAAGTAGCGAGTACTATTTTCGTGGGGAGTAGTTCCAAATCAGTTGAAATCACAAACTTACTGTCCTCATTCGTCAAATACTCCTATGTTTCTTTTCAAACAGTTTCCAGCCTTCTAGGATTTTAACGAAGCAGTTTCTTCATTTGTGTGCCTTTTTTTTTTCGTGCCGTTAGCTTAGAAATGTATATTTGTAAACAAGAACCATGTTCTTGAATGTCAATTAAAGTTTGGATTAATTTTTTAATATAAGTGAGTCGAGCAAAGTTGTGATTTGTTCATGGCCTCCCATTATCTCAAGATAAGATGTTAGTGGAACAGCATTAACCAAAAATGCGAAAATCTGACATGTGTTTAAGAATCTAAATCATCAACGTTACCTTCTTGGTTGTGGCTATATATAAACTCCTATTTACTCCATATTCTCAAATACAAAAGAAAGATACCAGCTAAATCTTGTATGGGCCTAAACCAATTTTAGGATCACAAATCGAATTTGGATTTGAATATAAGCAAAACTTCGTATCAAAGCTAAATAAATGCGGGAAATAGATGTAAATGCGAAAGAATAACATGATTTCAATATATCGTAGTGAGTACAAATTTGAGCAGAGTTTCAGTATGTATTTCTGGATGTCTACAATACAAAAGAAAGTACTATTTATAGGCCTTGGAGCCTTGCCCACGTTCTCCACTATTGGTGATGATCTGGCCCACGATCTTGGCATTAATGGAAGGAGTTAGTGGGCTGAAGTAGTGGGCTGCGAAGCCGCTGGAACCGAGGCTGTTCACCGAGGTGCGTATATGCGACCTCGGTGAGGAGGCTTTTCTATTCGCTCGAGGTAGACATCACCGAAGCTCAGCTTACGGCTCGCCTTCGGTGCCGACCTTAGCATGTGATCTCGGCGACCCACTTACCTGCTTCGGTCTTTGGCTTGTTGTGATGTGCTCAGTCGTTGTCAGGTGGCGCGACCAGGGCGAATCATCGCGAGTCGATTTTTACCCAATACAGATAGTCCCCCTACTCCTCGGTCACTTACCGAAGTCACCGAGGAGTGGAGTGAAATTCAGCGGGAAAGCGACCTGGCTTGATCTTATCCAAGTATTTCAAACTTTGTCAACGGTTTGCGTGTCATTAGGTCATTTCTCATTGACACGTGTCATCCATCCATTGACTCCCCGAACGGTCACGCCGTAATTTTTGTTTCTCCAACCGTCTCAATGATGACGCTTTTCCACCTGGCTCCTCCATACCTATAAGTACTCCTCCCCCAAACTCTTCTTCTCACTTTCATATTTTGCAATCAACAGTGCTAAGAGAGAAAAAGTAAGAACTTCCATACTTTCCTTAACAGATTTCCATCTTTACGAAACTTCTCAATTTCAAGCTTCAACCATGTCTGCCACTCACTCACGACAGGATTCGAGCGATTCCAGAGAAAGGGCAAAGATCGCACAGTACGCCGCCATTATTTCCAGTGGTGAGTTTATCACCACCGTGCCAGCGCTACAAGTAATAGAGGCGGAGGGAGGTGGAGAGGTGACCTCTAGCGCTGGTTGCTCTAGGCGTCGAAAGGAAAGAGCTGGGCGCGACGTCGCTGCCGGAAGCGAAGACGTCAGCCTAGAGGGGGACGATGATGTCGTAGGCGGTGATGTCATAGAAACAGCTGGTGCTGACGACATCACACATAGAGATGAGGGTGCCGAAGGCGATGATGCCGTGGGCGAGGCTGAAGGCGGGAGTGTCGCCGAGGTGGGATCGTTGGGGCCCATGATTCCCCTCGAGCAAGAGCTCGAGCCTCACCAAATTATTCCCTCCCATTTTGACAATAGCAAGGACCTCAAGTTGCAGGTCCAGTCCGTTGACCAAGAAGAGAAGAATAGGAACATACCAGTAAATACGACACCGACCCGCATAACGCAAGCTCACATCGAGCGGGTCCGGAAGGAGTTCAAATTTGAGCCCGAGGTAAAGGTAATTGTGCCTCACCCAACAAGCAGAGTTTGCCACCATGTTGAGGGGCTCTCTTTTGCTTATACCTACCCTTTCACCCTCGGCTTCTCCCTCCCGGTGCACAAGATTATTGATGACTTTTGCCGAGCATACAACTTGTGCTTGGCCCAACTAGGCCCCGGTGTTTGGAGAGTCGTTCAGTGCATGGACTGGATGAGTAGAGAGGCCGGGGTCGAGTTCACTTTGCAGCATCTCATCTCCCTTTACTATCCCTACTTTCACAAAGCCGGGGTTGTGGCGTTGAACAACCAAGGCAAATACGCGCTCCTCCACAAGAGTGAGGACCATGGGGACCGAGGTTGGAGCGACCGCTACGTCTTGCTGGAGACCAGCATTTTGTCCGCCGAACCTGATTTTCCCGAGCAGTGGAACAACACACGCAAGTATCCCTTCGTTTTTATTTCATCCCTTGGTGATCGTTCATTTTTGCTAACCACATTTCTCTATTACTTCTCAGCCAACAAGGTTGATATCATTCCCCCCGAGGGATTTACTGAATGGGTGAAGGCGATGATCGGGGCTCGTAAGCGGCCCGAAAGGACGTAGATGAAGATGGCTGCCGACTTTGGTTGGCAGTGTAAACGGCATGGTGGGTTCTTTTGTGGTGTTTTACTTGGTATGTCGTTTTGGAGTTTGGCTTCATTTTTTTAATTTCTCTCCCTTCAGTATTAGGTTTTCCGAACCGTGCCGTCAATACAAAGAAAAGCAAGAAAAAGAAAGAGGAAAAGAAGAAGAAGGAAGGAGAGGAGACCGAGTTAGACGATAACCTGGCTTCGGTGGTAGGAGACTTGAAGGAGTTGAAGGCTACAAAGTCTTCAAAAGTCTCAAAGGAGGTCCCCGGTCAAGGGTCTTCCAAAGGTAGTCACTATCCTTGATCAACTCGTCGGTTATCATTTCTCTTTGCTTCCTTGTTTCAATTCTCCTATGTTACTTTTCGTAGGTGTGAAGAGGAAAAGGGCAGTTTCAAAGAAGCCCTCTCGTTCGGTGGCCCCTCGCACTGAGGTGGAAACTTCTCTCCGGCCCGAGGCAGCGGTGGAAGGGCGCTGAAGATTGATCTGTGAGCCCGATGATGCAGCTGCCAAGGATTTAGCTCGTAGGGAGATTGAGTTGGTTGACCTCGAAGACCAAGAACACAGCTCCGAGGCAGCAGCTGCCAAGATTAAGGGCAAGGCCAAAGTTGTGGAGGCTGGCGCTGCTATTATCAAAGAGGGGGCTGGCGCCGGCGCGGTTAGGGCGCAATCCAAACTCGCGAGGATTTCATCCTCGGTGGGGTCTTATCGGAAGCTCGAGGTGCCGACCTCTTCAAATCTGTTGGCATGCAGCCGAGCCGACATCTTGAGTCTTACGCTTTTGCTGGGCCCGGAGGAAGATAGAGTCATGCAGGAATTTTCCCGAGGTCAACTATATAACACCATTGCTGCCAATGCTATCAGAGTAAGTTTCATCGCCCTTGAGTTTTACCTTAGATTTTCCCTTTTATCTTTGTCCTCGGTTCATAGCTGACTTCGATTCCCTGATTGATTTTTATTCAGAGTTTCGTTCTGTCACTGAGGGCTATCGAGGTTGAGACCTCGAGGGATGAAGAGGTCCGGCGTGTTGCTCGTGCATGGGAAAGGCAAAGAGATAGCTTCAATGCATAAATAGCTACAGTAAAAGTTGATTTGTCCAAGTCCCAATCTGATCTGCGCGAGGTCGAGGCAACTTCCGAGGCGAAAATCAAAGCCCTTGGTGATGGCTTCCAGGTTGAACGCACGAAGCTGGAGGCTGAAGCCGTGAGATTAAGTGCCGAGCTTACCCAAGTAAAGGGTGAAGTCGTGGAGATGGCCAAAAAGCATCATGACCAGCTGAGGAAGCACGTGTTTCATATCCAAAAGCTGGAGGGTGAAAACGCCAAACTTTCAGCCAAAGAAGCCGAGATCGAGGCCCTTCGAGACGAAATCGCCGTTCGTAAAAATAGGGCTGCGATCAAGGTCAAAAGGGCCGAGCTGGACAAGCGATGGGCCATTATCAAATCTCGGTTGCGACTGCTCAAGCGGTGCTGCGCCGACGAGCTTAACTTAGATGAGGAGATTGCAAAAGCTGAGGTGAAATCAGCAGAGGCTCAAGCTATCATTGATGAACTCCCATCAAGTGAGGCCTCGAGCGGCGATGATGATGAGGAGGGTGATGAAGAAACTGAGGGTGGCTCCGAGGATGGAGGTTATTCTCCCGAGGCTTAGGCTTCTGATAGCACTTTTGTAAGCCTTCGGGCGTTTATGCATAACTTTTTTGACCTCCGGGTCCTTTTGATGTAGATACTCTTAGCCTTCGGGCTCTTTAATGAAATGACTTTGGTGTTTTTATCTTAAGTGTTGGTTTTTTGCATGTACCGAACATCTTGTAATAAATAACTTGCTTGCAAGACTTGATTGAATTTAATCGATGCAAACTTAGAACGACGTCTCGTCCTCGAGTCGCTGCATTTAAAGTGCAACTTCGGAGTGCAAGATTATAGAAACAAATAGATATGGAATCAAGATTATTTCACTGATAATATCAACGAGCCAGAAATCGGCTATTTACATGGAACCAAGTCGAAGCGGACCTTGGGTGAAAAGCAAATCAACAATATGCCACTGTCGGGGCGGGATTACAATGTACTAAATGTATTCCTCGGGTGTCAGTCCCCGGCTGTCAGATAGATAAGCTTCGGTTGGGAGGCTCGATGTCGACCTCGGTATCAACTCGCCTCTCACTCCCCCCCAGTGTTCGGTTGTGAATCTTGATGAAGATCCGAGCACTGGAAATCGTTCGGTTCGCTTCCTGAAAAGGTCAAGCAAAAATGGAACGAGGAGCAAGTTAGTACATTTCGACCGAGGCCATAGGAGCGTTGTTCGGCTCGGGGCTGTAGGTGAATTTAAAAAGGTTCAAAGAACATTTACCTTGATTAGAAGTAGTATCGCTTTAAATTTGAAACGTTCCAATTCAGAGGTTCGGGCTCGCCTTGCAGATCCTCAATTTGATACGATCCTTTCCCAACGACTGCTTTGACTCTGTAGGGTCCTTCGCAATTTGCAATAAGCTTTCCCCTGTTTTCTTCCTTCATTGATTGGTTTGTAGCCTTTAGCACATAATCGCCGACTTTGAAGTCTCTAAGCTTTGCCTTCCCGTTAAGGTATGCCTCGATCTGCCTTTTTTGGGCGACTAGCCGAACCAAAGCTAATTCCCTTTTCTCCTCGAGCAAGTCCAGTTCTATGCGCATAGCCTGTTGATTTGCATCCTCGGTGGTGTGGGCGTACCAAAGGCTTGGTTCGCCCACTTCCACCGGGATAAGAGAATCCATACCGTAAGCGAGTGAAAAAGATGTCTCACCGGTGCTGTTCTTCTCCGTTGTTCGCATGGCCCACAACACCCCCGGCAGCTCCTCGGGCCAAGGACCTTTCTTCTCATCGAGCCTTTTCTTGAGATTTTTGATTATGATTCTATTTGAAGACTCAGCTTGGCCATTGGCACTTGGGTGATAAGGAGTCGAAGCAATTCTTTTGGTCCCCCACTGTTTGAAGAAGTCGGTGATGGCTGGCCCCATGAACTGTTTACCATTGTCGCAGGCAATCTCCCTCGGGACACCGAACCTGTAGATGATGTTCTTCTTGATGAAATCGATTACTTGTGTTTGCTTTACCTCGGTGAGAGCCCCTGCTTCCACCCATTTCGTGAAGTAATCAGTTAGCACTAGAATAAAGCGAACACCACCTTTTCCCTTTGGTAATGGTCCAACAATATCCATCCCCCACTTCATGAAGGGCCATGGTGATACACTGAATGTAGAGGCTTGGCCTGCTGGTGGATCATCCGTCCATGGCGTTGGCACTTATCACATTTCTGCACGAAGGCCTTTGCATAGGCACTGATAGTGGGCCAATAATACCCAGCTCTTAATAACTTACGGACCAAGGATTTTCCCCCCGAGTGGTTTCCACACTCGCCTTCGTGCACTTCGACCATCACATACCTGGCCTCGTCGGGACCCAAACACTTGGCCATCGGGCCGCAATATAACCTCTTGTACAGATTACCCTCGATCAAGTGATATGAAGCTGCTTGGGTCCTTAATATTTTGGCCTCCCTTTTATCTTGGGGGACAATCCCCAAGTCGAAGTAAGAGATGAACTTACTCCGCCAATCCCATCTGTTGTCCACCGAATTGACTTGCAACTTCATCTCTCTCATTTGTGCGGACAACAACCGAACCACTGAATCAGTCCCCGAGTGGGCTTCATCGATCACCGAACCCAGATTTTCCAGGGCGTCAGCCTCGGTATACTCCTCCCGAGGCACTTGTTTAACTTGCCACTCTTGGAATTGGGCCAAGATTCTTTGCATTCGGTCCAAGTATAGTTGCATTCTGGGCTCCCGAGTCGTATAGTCACTGAGGACCTGGTTCACTACCAACTGCGAATCACATCATAGTTCGATTCTTTTCACCCCCATCTCTTTGGCCAACTCCAAGCCCGCTAGGGCCGCTTCGTACTCGGCCTCGTTGTTGGTTACTTTTTTGAACCGAACCGAGTGCCTGATTTTCTCCCCGGTGGGTGCTTTCAACACTATGCCTAATCCCGAACCCTTGGAATTAGTCGCCCCATCGGTGTGTAGTACCCATAGCCTCGAAGCTGTTCCCTTCGACATTAACTTTTCCTTTTCCGCTTCGGGCAGAATCCCAACACTAAAATCAGCTACGAAGTCAGCCAGGACCTGAGACTTGATGGCTGTTCGGGGTTGATAGGTGATGTCGTACTCGCTCAACTCTACCGCCCATTTTGATAACCTCCCCGATAACTCAGGTTTATGCAATATACTCCTTAAGGGGAAGGCTGAAATTACCGCTATTGGGTGACATTGGAAGTAGGGTCGTAGTTTTTGAGCAGTGCTAGTTTTTCCAAGTGTGGGTACCTGGTTTCGGCGTCGAGGAGTGTCTTGCTCACATAGTAGATGGGCTGTTGCTTGCCATCTTCTTCCAAAACCAACACTGTGCTGACTGACACCACGGACACAGCCTAGTAGATCAGCAATGTTTCACCTTCTTTTGGCTTAGTGAGCAACGACGCGTTAGCCAAGTATCGCTTCAAATCTTTCAACGCTTGTTTACACTCCGGTGTCCATTCGAAGTGATTTTTTTTTCTCAAAACGAAGAAGAATTTGTGGCATCGCTCCGAAGACCTTGAAATAAATCGACTCAAGGCGGCGACTCTGCCAGTCAAACGTTGAACCTCTTCCACCCCAGTCAGCTCTTCGGGGATCTCTTCGATAGCTTTGATTTTATTTGGGTTAGCTTCGATCCCTCGTTCGGATACAATGAATCCCAAAAATTTGCCTGATCCGACACCGAAGGCGCACTTCTCAGGGTTCAATTTCATGCCGTATTGTCTCAGAACAGCAAAAGCTTCCCTCAGATGATTCAAATGATCCTCCATTCGGATCGATTTGATGAGCATATCATCTATGTAGACCTCCATATATTTTCCAATATGCTCCTTGAACATGCAACATACCAACCTTTGGTAAGTCACCCCGGCGTTTTTCAGACCGAAGGGCATCACCTTATAGCAGAATGTACCTCGGTCAGTGATGAACGAGGTCTTCTCTTCGTCCTTCGGGTCCATGAGGATCAGATTGTAGCCCAAATATGCATCCAAGAAAGTTAACAGCTTGTGTCCAGCCGTGAAGTCTATTAACCTATCAATTTGCGGCAATGGGTAGGAGTCTTTGGGGCAAGCCTTGTTCAAATCGGTGTAATCTACACACATTCTCCACTTGCCATTTTTCTTCAGTACGACAACCACACTGGCCAGCCACTCGGGGTATTTTACCTCCCTTATGAAACCATTTTCTTGTAACTTTGTGGTTTCATCTTCGATTGCCTTCTTTTTAACCCCGGCGTGAGGTCTCTTCTTCTGCTTCACCGGGGTGAACTTTGGGTCCACATTCAGCTTGTAGGTCATGATCTCCGGATCGATACCAATCATGTCTGACTGAGACTGAGCAAAGCAGTCGTTGTTGGACTTTAAAACTTCAATAATTGCTTTTTTCGACTCCGGGTCCAACTCCGAGCCGACATATACTTTTCTGTCTGGAAAATCTTTCAATAGGGTGAAAGATTCCAGCTCCTCAATGGTAGAGTCCTCGGCATTTTGCTTCTGAGGCTCTTGAACGCATGCCGGGATCTTTTCTACTTCACCTTGGAGGTCCGCCTCATATGACCCCGGTTGCGTTGATTGCTATTTTTTTGGCCCGTTCGCGGCGACTCCACTTTTTAAGGCGACCGAGTAGCACTCTCTCGCTACTCGTTGCTCCCCTTTTATCGACCGAACCCCAGGGTGTAGGGAATTTGATCACTTGATACAGCGTGGAAGGAACAGCTTCCATGGAATGGATCCATGGCCTGCCGAGGATTACATTGTACGCAATGTCCTCGGGCATCACTTGGAACAATGTTTCTTTGCTAACTCCCTCTGCAAATGTTTTGAATGTAATCTCACCCAAAGTTTTCTCCATGGAGTTGTTAAAGCCTGTCAACACCGTTGCTTTGGGGATGATTTCCCCTTTGAGCCACATCTTCTTAACAGCCCCGTAGCTAATGATGTTGACCGAGCTACCGGGGCCAATCAAGACTCGCTTGATATCGGAGTCGTTGATTCTCAGCATGATAACCAGTGCATCGTGGTGGGGGAACATCATCCCATCACAGTCAACGTCATCAAACACGATCTCTTTGCCCGAGCCTCCCACTCGGTTTCTCTTCTCTATCATAATCGACAGTTTGGCAAACTTCTTTGCAGCCACGAAATTCACCCCGTTCACCTCTGAACCCCCGGTGATGACGTTCACAACTCTCTCTGGGGGTGGAGCCCGAGGTGGATGTCCATCCCCTCAGTTTTTGGAGTCTTTTCTTTGTCAGTAAGGAATTCGGCCAATACTCCTTTCTTCAATAAATGAGCCACCTCGAGGCGCAAAGCTTTGCAATCCTCGGTTCGATGACCGTAATCAGCATGGAACTCACAGTGCAAGTTTTGGTCTCTCTTGTCCGCCGGAGTTCTCATGTCCTTGGGCACTCTTACCCCAGGGGTTCCCTTGACTACGTGGACCAACTCCGAGGTCGATATGTTGAAATTATAGTCAGGGATCCGGGGCAAATATTTCTTCGCAGCCGAGGCTGGGCCCGAGGAGTTTTTCTGGTTCGAGTTGGAGTGAATCTTTCCCCCCAAGCCGTTGGCTGATGTGCGAGCTTATGGGCGAGCCTCCGAAGGAATTTCTTAACCTTTGGTTGATAGGCTGCCTCATGGAGGTGTATGGCTCATACCTCCCCTTCGAATTCCCCCGCGACGCCTCGGCGCGATGCGAGGATTCGCCTCGATTTTTGTAATTGTACCCTCGGCTTTTCAATTCAGCCTCCTCCAATCATATCTTGGAGTAAGCTCGCTTGTGCAAGTCATCCCAAGTCAGCACTTGGTATTGCAGAAGCTCCTTCCGCAACTCAGCGGCGGCGTCAGAGTTGCGCACATTGATGCCCTTTTCGAATGCCATGATGGCTAGAGTATCGTCCATCCGAGGTAGTTCCATGCGCTCAGTATGAAAGCGTGCAAGGAACTGTTTGAGTGGCTCACCGAGCCTCTGCTTGACTTCGCAGATATCCTCCTTCCTTTGAAGGATTTTCTGAGCTCCGGTGTGGGCCTTCACGGAGGAGTTAGTTATTTCCTTAAAGGTGGAAATCGACCCTGCTGGTAGACACATGTACCAGCGTAGTGCGCCTTTTTCCAAGGACTCGCCAAACTTTTTCAAGAACATTGACTCGAGCTCAACCGCCATTAAGTCATTGCTCTTCACCATGGCCATGTATTCCCTTACATGCTCTTTGGGATCAGTGGTCCCATCATACTTTTTTAAGAACATAAGCTTGAAGTTCTTAGGAGTCGGGGCTGGAGCCGCTTCGGGCTTGAAGGGCAGCTCCCTGTATTGATCTATATCAAGCTCGTCTTCGATTTTTGTTATCCTAGGCACGTTCTCGAGGCGCTTTTCTACGCGTGCCTCGATGCGAGCCTCGACGCGAGCCTCGACGGGTGCCTCTACCACTCTGGTCAACCTTTCAACGTCAACCGAGGATGTTGCTTCCGCCACGGTGGTAATCGATCCGAAGTGTGGCATTGCGCCTGGTGCATTTCCCGAACCCCCAGACGTGGCCCCGTTAGGAGGTCCCCCTACTATCATGCCCGTAGGAGCGAAAGTCGGGATGCCTCCACCAGGAGCCGAAGGCTGGGTGCCGTTCGGTGCTGAACTGTTCCTCACCTCCAACGAGGCGCGGAACTCGGCGTTGATGAGCGCCTGCTCATCTTTCCGTCCTTGGAGGGCTCTTAGCGAATTAATAATGAAGGTCTGAAAAGCTTCAGTCGTCATGGGAGGTTGAGACTGTTGGTTCGACGGAACGTCAGTCTGTCCATCATGGTTTCCACTACTGTCAGCCATGTCGTCGTTGAACTCGTGGAATTAAATGGAAAAAGAACGTTAAACTTTGGAACAAAGCGATTCTGCTTATATCACCACAGACGGCGCCAATTTGTATGGGCCTAAACCAGTTTTAGGATCACAAATCGAATTTGGGTTTGAATATAAGCAAAACTTCGTATCAAAGCTAAATAAATGCGGGAAATAGATGTAAATGCGAAAGAATAACTTGATTTCAATAAATCGTAGTGAGTACAAATTTGAGCAGAGTTTCAGTATGTATTTCTGGATGTCTACAATACAAAAGAAAGTACTATTTATAGGCCTTGGAGCCTTGCCCACGTTCTCCAATATTGGTTATGATTTGGCCCACGATCTTGGCATTAATGGAAGGAGTTAGTGGGCTGAAGTAGTGGGCTGCGAAGCCGCTGGAACCGAGGCTGTTCGCTGAGGTGCGTATATGCGACCTCGGTGAGGAGGCTTTGCTATTCGCTCGAGGTAGACATCACCGAAGCTCAGCTTACAGCTCGCCTTCGGTGCCGACCTTGGCATGTGACCTCGGCGACCCACTTACCCGCTTCGGTGTTTGGCTTGTTGTGATGTGCTCGGTCGTTGTCAGGTGGCGCGACCGGGGCGAATCATCGCGAGTCGATTTTTACCCAATACAAATCTATTAAATCCGAATCTTTTCAATGACGAGCCAAATGAAGAAGCAATTGCCTTTATTTGCTTATGCTATGGCATTTTTCTTGATTGCTACATGCACTATGGCATATTCACCATATTCTTATAAACCACTAGTTTCAACATATAAAGTACCAGATGCAATAGCCAAGATTGATAACTATGATGTGCCACCAGTGCCAAAAGAAAACTACAAAGTTCCACAAGCATCCAAGAACTACTACAAGATGCCAAAGGTACCAAATAACCACTACTCCAGTGTACCACATACAGCCAAACCTAACTATTACAAGGTGCCAAAGGTACCTAAAGACCACTACAAGCACTTACCATCAGTTCCAAAGTCAGACTACTACAAGGTGCCATCTCTTCCAAAAGATAACTACTATAAGGTACCCTCAATGCCTAAACAGGAGTACAAGGCACCATCTTTGCCAAAGAATGAATACTACAAGAAACCATCAGTATCTAACAACTATTACAAGGTGCCTTCAGTTTCAAACAAATACAAGAAACCATCAGTATCTAACAACTATTACAAAGTGCCTTCAGTTTCAAAGAACTATTACAAAGTACCATCAGTCCTAAGAAAGAAGATTACAAGGTTCCATCATTACCAAAAGCTGATTACTACAAGGCTCCAAAAGACCACTGCAAAGTACAACCAATCTCCCAAAAAAATTATTACAAGAAACCAGTTGTACCTAAAGAATTTGAGCATTCTTCTTACAATTACATGTCACCACCTCCATCATCTTACTACACTAATTCACCCCCTCCTCCTTCACCATCACCACCACCTCCCTACTATTATCAATCATCCTCAACTACTTCCCCACCACCACCACCTCCTAACTATTAATCTTCATTTTTCATATTCAGCATATTTCAGAAATGCCCTTCTCTAGCACAACAAAATACCTAAGAGATTTCATCTCGTGAGTTGGAGGGACGATATCAGAATTCATAATTTTTTTTTGGGGGGGGGAGGTTGTTACTTTTTTGCCTTTTACATATTGTACGTTTGATTGTTTCTAGAGAATTGTTAAATTTAATACAAATTCTTTTTTATTGAAATTGTATGTACTAATCTGTCCTCCCAAGTCCCAACGATAATCAATTTCTTCATCTTTTTTCTTTTTAATAATAATAAGCAGCACCATAGGGAGAAACCTTCTAAGGTTCAACATCGTAGATCATCTTTTAAAAGGGGTCCAACTTATTGTGAACTTTTTCATCAAAGCTATCATTGTAGGAATGTACAGACATTTGTTTAGATTGTGATGTAAGAGCTCTATTTTTATCATCTTTGTCACTCCAAACGCACACACAAGTATACCAGATCGATCAAGTAATAAAGTGATAAGAAAAGTATGTTCCCACGAGGACTATTGATTAATTATTAACTACACAAACTTGAATTCTAATATCGTTCAAGAGAGTTCAACCAAATTTTGATTTTTTATTATAACTAATTAACAAATATTAAATGAAGTAATAATTTAATGCAAGACAAGTTCTAGATTTCTAGATATCAGTGAGAGGAAATATTCCTGTTGCATGAGACGCTCACCAATCCAGTTGCACTCTTCCGCTAATTGAACTAGCTTTATTTACCTAGGTTGCTAATCACATGGTTGATTTTACTCACATGACTCATTCGATACCCTACTCGCCTATTCAAGCTAACCTAATGCGTATATTTTTATGGATTTAGAATTAACAAGAATGCATGTATTTTTCATGTATATTGACTAAGCGTAAATGTTAGGTTTATTTCTATTCTAACTGCGAAAACATTCCACGACGCCCAGGTTCAGGAACACGCTTTATTTTAGTTTTATTGTAACCTATGGTTTCCACTTTCGAGTTCAACCCTAAGTTCATAGAGAGTACTCAACAATAAGCTAGGAAATTAAGTAATTAAAAGCAGAATTAAATAAACAACCCAATATGATAAACTTAATACATTTCAATCAACTTTAAAGTACAACTTTCATGGTTAGCCCACAACCCTAGAATAATAGCGTTTAGCTATCCATGGTCATGGTAACTTTCTCATAAAATAATCCAAATGTCATGAAACAACGAAGATGAAAGAATAAATTACAATTTAATTGCCGAACCTTGATAATTCTAGCCTCTACTATAGTTCTTGCCTCCAAAAGTACATAAGAAACTCTAAAAATAGGTTTACAATGGTTTACATATGGAATAGAATGAGTAGGTGCAACGCACGACCTCGGTCAGTCGTTTCGGGAGATAGGACTCCGATTTGCATGCCAATAATCTTAAAATTTTTGTAAGGTCCATTGGGACTTATCTGTAAAATTTGAGCTAAATCATACCTCGTTTGGTAGGTATCGAAAGAAGGTTTCAGTTTTTATCGTCGATAAATATTAAAAAGAGATTTTCGAGCTCGATTTTGGCGAATGAGCTCCGATTCGAAATCCGAAAGCCCCATTAGGTTCGTATGATTATTTTTGACTTTTGTGAACTTTCGAAAAAGAATTTCGAGGTCGTTCGGCTAGTTTCCGCTAAAATGCCGAAAGTTAAAATAATTTGATCTTTTCCTTTTTAATTCGCATCTGGAGTTTCGGGAGTCCGATTTGAGATCCATCTTAGCAAGTGTGTTAAATATATTTTGTATAAATTACTTGAGAAATTTGGGATCATTTCGAATTTCGTAGAGTTTCGTTTTAATTTTCGTCGCGAAAAGAAAATAAAAGAAAACAAAAAAAAAAGGAAAAAGACAAATTAGGCAGGCGGTGTTATCCCTTAGCTTATACTTTGTAGGTACACAAAAAACGGAACAGAAACATGAGGAACAAGAATGAGAGGCGCCCAGGAGAAAGAAAAAATGTCAAAAAATGTGAAAAGAGCCATCGAAAAATAGTATTTTCACCCCGAAAAATTCAGGTAATGATCTTAATATATTATTTGAGTTTATTACGTGTGTTTGAATATATTTTAACGGTAAAAATTGGGATATTAGACATCATTTTAATAAGTTCAATTAATAGTTTAAAGGGTCAATTGAACCCTGATAATGGAATTGATTATATATTCGTACTCAGTCAGTTATGGGCAACATATAAATGTAATTTATTTGGGGTTTGGTTATGTGACCTTAAACCCTGTACATAGGCCTGGCCTGCGTATTGCGTACGCGAATAGGGTATCAGGTTCCTAACCGGATTACCCTAAGATCTGAGGAATGAGGCCTTTAACCAAATTTGATATATTTTTCTGCTTATTGAATAGAGTGGGATCGTTTGGCAATGAATCCAAAAGGATAAAGCGGTTGTTGGGTAGCAGTGTTAACTTTGGAATGAGGTAAGTGTTTGTATCCATTTCTTTGGAGGCTCTTGGCCTTGTGGATATTCTACCACGTGTTCCTTACGTGTGTAGCTGCCGATAGGCGTACTCATTACGCCTTAGCTTTGAATTTACATTATATATTATATGTTATGCCCTGTTGTTGGTATTGCATTGAGCATATGAGCATTGCACTCTGGTTTTGAGCATTGCATATACTTCCCGATAATCGATGAGAGTCCTGAGCCGGTGAAGGGTCATCATTGTATATACTTCACGGTAATCGATGAGAGTCCCGAGCCGGTGAAAGGTCATCATTACATATACTTCCCGGTAATCGATGAGAGTCCCGAGCCGGTGAAGGGTCATCATTGCATATACTTCCCGGTAATCGATGAGAGTCCAGAGCCGGTGAAGGGTCATCATTGCATATACTTCCCGGTAATCGATGAGAGTCCCGAGCCTGTGAAGGGTCATCATTGCATATACTTCCCACTAATCGATGAGAGTCCCGAGCCAGTGAAGGGTCATTATTGCATATACTTTCCGGTAATCGATGAGAGTCCCGAGTTGGTGAAGGTTCATCTTTGCATATATCTCCTGGTAGACAATGAGAGTCCTGCGCCGGAGATAAGTATCAGGCATATGTGACTGCATTGCATCGTACCGCATTCATCCCATCTCATTGTACCGCATACTGGCTATTTTGTGTACTGTGTTGTGTTTTATGTATGCGGTATGTACACTATGACGTGGACGTATCTCAGTTTGCCTTTATATTTCTGGCTCGTATTCTGGGTTGCGGGGATCGAGTTGCACGCCGCAACGGTATAAATTTATGAATCGGGTTGCATGCCGTAACGGTATAAATATATGGATCGGGTTGCATGCAGCGATAGTATGAATATATGGATCGGGTTGAACGCCGCAACAGGATGAATATATGGATCGGGTTGCACGCCGCAACAGGATGTATTGCTTATTGTTGATATGTTCGGGATACCTATATGTTCCGGCTATCTTACGTTCCTGGTTGTTAATGAGTTTATGATGCCATACATGTTTCTAGTTATTATCTGGCTCTGCCTTTTCATAATTTAAATAAGAGGAATTTGGTTTATTTGTTTCTTTTCTCCCTGGTAAGCTATCCTATTCTTGGAGGTGGCTAGTCTGCCCCACTTACTGAGTCCTTTTGACTCACCCTTGTTTGTTGTTTGTTCTTGTCTATTTATTTCGTTTCGGCAGGTTTGCTCCAGGATAGAGTTCGCCACGTTGTTCAGGAGCGAAGACGACTTCAGCTGTCAAGGTGAGCCAGCTTGTATTTCGGATGGCCACCAGTTTATTGTCTATTATTTCAGCTGCATTTTGCTCCCTTCAGGAGGTATCTGTCTTCTTTTGTACTCTTAGATGTCTAGTCTGGATAGCCCTAAACCTAGTATGTTGGGTAGTCTGCTGTAATTTCTTTTGTACAGCTTAGAGGAATCAGTATGTCTATATTTTTTTTAAGTCTTGTTCTTATTTATGAGTTGGATTTATATTCATATTCCTAATTTAATTGATAAGGGTTCGCTCGATGGGTCTAAGGGAGGATGTCGGGTGCCCGCACGGCCTAGCCGGATTTCGGGTCGTGTCAGTTGGTATTAGAGCCCGGTTTAGAGTCTATCCAGACAAAGACAGTGTCTAGTAGAGTCTTGATGATGGGTACGTAGACGTCCGTACTTATCTACGAGGGGCTATGATGGTATTTAGGAAGTTTCACTTCCTTCTTTTCTGATCGTGCGTCAGTCTAGGATGCAAAAGTATTTTCGGTAATTCCTTCGTGGTAATTGTGAACCTTTGTGCGACAAATCAGGAAACGGTATGAGTTCGAGGTGAAGCAGTCTAGCTTGGGGCTAGCACTGACGTAGCACCGAGAGTTTTTTATCGTGCTGACGATCTAGTTACGGAGGTCCCAGCTGTACGAGCTCGCGATGGGCAAGGGAGTAGGGCCTTGTGGTTCCCTTGGCTCTCTACGATGCTTTTACAAGAATCTTGGCGAGGCAAATACCGTAAGAATCTTTTATTCGCTAGGCAGCTTATCAGGTTGCCGCAGATGGAGACGTTCGGTCTCAGGGAGCTCCTGTTCCAGGTCTGAATTGCCGCAGTAAACTATGTTCCAAAGGCAGCATGTGGTTTGCCTCTAGTTATTCTGGCCAGTTAGCTAGCCCGGGTAATAGCTCGGTCCGAGTGTCCGAAGAGGCTGCATTATTTTACCTAATTGAACTCCTGATGTTCTTATGGCATGCATCAGATAATCCTTATGTAAGTTTTTTTAAAAAAAGTAAAATGATGTCGGAGTATCCTTCAGGCTCTTGATTATATTGAGCGGTATGGTGTTGATTGTTCTTCTTTCCAGTTTCAGGGGTCCAGTCTAGAATTGGTGGACCGCTCTCTTATTAGCTAACTTGGTTCAATTTTTCTTCTAGATTCATGGAAAAGTTACTTTCGCGCAGCGAGCAAGATGAAAAGAGTCGCCAATTTAAGTGGATTAGACAGGGTAGCATGTCGGTTTCAAAATATAAGATTGAATTTTTTAGGATGGCTAGATATGCACTAGAACTAGTCCATGAACCTTCAGAGAAGGTTTGAAGATTTATTGATAACCTTTCTCCTTCCTTGAGGTCTCAGATGGCTCGAGAGATTAAGGTCAGGACTTCATTTGATGTTGTTGTTAATATTGCTCAGAGGTATTAGGCATACCATAAGTTAAAGCTGGAAGAGTTAGAGCGGGAGAGCAAGAGATCCCACGGCCCTGGTGGGCAATCATGGTACCTCGTTTAGAGGTAAGAGTTCTGATTATTTTGGGAGGTCACCTTCCAGGTTATCTCAGCTTGTGTCACGTGATTCTTAGAGTGCGCCAATAGCTCGTCAAGATCAGATTCAGTCTTCTCTTTCCAGCTTTTGTTTTTAGTGAAAAGGTCTTATCATTGTCGTGAGTCTGGCTATCCTTTGAAGAGTTTTCCCTTACTCCGACAAGTAGGCACTCGTCTTTCCTCTCGTCAGCAGGCATCTACGCAGTCGCAGGGGATTTCATATATATCTCAATCAGCCAAAGAAATGCCACGATCTAGTAGACGTCAAGAGCGTGGTGGCAGTGGTTCTTCAGAAGGTAATTATCAAGGTAGTGGCTCGGCTCAGCCGCAGAGGAAGTTCTAAGAACTACCAGTCTGGTAGGATGTTGAGGTATCTAATGTAATAGACCCAAGTATTTCTTGCTCACTTATATGTGTGTAAGCTTTGATTCTTTCGATTGATTTGGAAATGGTTGTCTCCATAGTTTCCTGGGATGGCGTTTCTATTAAGAATCTGTTGCAGTAGAGGGGTGAGCTTCTTGTATGATTTATTCCTGGAATTTTTGAGATCCTCCTAGTTGATCTGGTTTAAATGTGAGTAATTTGAGAGAGAGTGTCAGTATTTTCTGCTTGGCATCCTGTTGTACCACTTTCTCTTATTATGTCAAGTCAGTCTATCTCTCTTTGGAATTCAGTATTGATAGGATGATGGGATTCTTATTCGTCACCATTAGAAAGTGTCATTGTTTCTTCTGGTGTAAAGTGATTAGTAAGTAATATTCAATCTACGTGTCTCCTCTTGGTTCGAAACGCTAGTAAAGTCATGTTATCCTATGAGCTTATCTGGGTTATAAAAGGGTTTTCTGGTAAATTGTCAGAGTTTTTTTTTTCTTATTGGGAGGTTAAATTGACATACATTTTGTTCCATAAAGCTCATTTAATGTCTATTTCCTCAATTGCGATTCTTCGGTTAGCCTGACTTGTAAGTAGTCTAGCTCTGGTAGCCAAATTAATAAGAAGAAGAGCTTCTTAAAACTCTAATTATTTCTATCCTCAGCCCGTGGCCATCTCTTCTTTATTTGGCACTGGTGAGCTTAGGCGGTCAGTAACCTATTGTGATGTTCCCTGTAAGGGTAATGGAGAGTGTCGTCCGACCCGTGAATTGAGCTATCGAGCGGTGGCGCTTGTGGTAAAGGTTTGAGAGTAGTGAACTCGAGAGTTGTAGCTGTTTGGCAACTCGAGAGGGTAATTTGGTAGTTTAGGTTTGAGGCGCGTTATGTTTTAGCTAAATCTTTCTTAATCCAGCAGGTTGTGCGAGGATGGCTATTCCTATTCAAATTAGTTGTATGAGTTTACGCTCTAAGTAGAGGAGTCTTCCTCTAATACAGAATGCTATAATTAAATCTCTAAGGCATTGTTGAAGCGTGAGCTAATTCTTAGTTCCATCGACTTGTTCTATATCATAAAATATATCGACGAGGTGAATTGTCAGCGGAATCATGTTAATCCATCCAGAGTTTTGTGTATCTTTGTTTCGAAAATGTAGAAATCTCCCCTCATGATCGAGGAAAGGCCAGTTTAGTCAGAATAATCTGGGCGGTGGTATTACGATATTATTCAGCTATATTTTTATCCAAGAGTTTGATGTGTGTGTTATAATTCTAATTCCGTAATCATGAGATGATGCCCATGGAATATTTCATGAAGGCCGTTCAAGTTCTTTTGTTATCTGTGTAAATTTTTCTTTAGACTTGGGCTCGTTCGAGGACGAACGAGAGTCTAAGTGGAGGAGAATGAAACGACCTCGGTCAGTCGTTTCGGGAGATCGGACTCCAATTTGCATGCTAATAATTTTAAAATCTTTGTAAGGTCCATTGGGACTTATCTGTAAAATTTGAGCTAAATCAGACCTCGTTTGGTAGGTATCGAAAGAAGGTTTCATTTTTTATCGTCGATAAGTATTAAAAAGAGATTTTCGAGCTCGGTTTTGGCGAATGAGCTCCGATTCGAAATCCGAAAGCACCGTTAGGTTCGTATGATTATTTTTTACTTTTATCAACTTTCGAAAGTGAATTTCGAGGTCTGTTATTTCCCAAGACACACAACTTTACTATTTTAAGGACCAGTTCCTAAAAATGTGTTCCTTTACTATATTATATGCGGAATTAAAACTGTAAGTAAATGAACACCCAATATTAGCGTGGAAAATTCCCTTTTAACTGGGGATCAAAAAACCACGACCTACTCTTCCAATTAGGATTTCAACTTCACTATGTAAAAGACTCACTTGGTTACAAGACTACCTTCTTACTAACCTACGACTAACTCTAATCCTTTAGTGACCTCTTTCATGGTTAGTGAAGTGATGAATATAAATTATTCATGTATTTTTATATATAAATTTAAATATTTTAAATATTATAATAAATAAATATATTATATTTTATTATATTTTCTAACAAGTTTTGCGGTGAAAGTTCAATTGAGGAATGAAGACTACAAGCAAAAACAGAAGAAGAAAGAACAAAAAAGAGTGATGTATAAAGGAAAGAAGAAATGATATTAATTCATGTTCTGAATTGAAGTCGCAACACCAACTCATGTTCTGATTTGAAGTCGCAACACCAACTCATGTTCTGACTTGAAGTCGCAACACCAATTCATGTCGCGACGGTAACTGTTGAAATCAGAACACCAACTCATGTTCTGACTTGATGTCGCAACACCAACTCATGTTCTGACTTGAACTCGCAACACCAACTCATGTTCTAACTTGATGTCGCAACACCAAAGATTTTTCTATAAATAGGAAGCAAAGTTGTAAAGAGAAAACAACTTTTGATTAGCCAAAATCAAGATTTCTCTCTTGTTCTTGTTCTCTCTCTTTTGTAGTAGAATTATTTCCAAAGTCTTCTAAATTCCTTTTTAGCTTTTATCACTCCATTATGGAGTAATTTCCTTCTGTTGGGATAGTTGATGAAACTTGGTATATTTATAATATCTACCTCAGTTTTAGTACATGCTTGGCCTAAAACTTTATATCTGCATTTTCACACTGTGCTAGAATGATAGTTCTGTTACTCTTCATTTTCACATCTATCTATTTTTAAGTTATTGTATATTAATTTTGTAATTCTCACGGAGCAAAATTAATATATGATGACTGATGAATAAAATAGTAGAGTGAGAATGGAACCTATAGTAACCTATCATTCCAAGTCAGTAATCTTGTTTCCCTCAGTTTTAATTCTCACGGAGGAATTGTTGTAAGCAAGATTGTTGGTTTTAGTGAAAATATTCTCACGAAGTTTTTGCTACCTTTTTAGCACAATTCAGGCAAGAATATTATTTCGGTTTAACTGTCACAAAGTCATAAATCAATTAATATACATAACCTCACGAAGTGTATTTAATTATTATTTCTGAGTGAGCTAAATAAAATTGTATTAGCAATAAGCAATTTTTCTTTAGAGAAATACATGTCAAAAATGAGATTGTATTATGAATACTGCCAAGTGAATTCAATGACTCCCAACTCTTTTTAAATTTGAAATTTTCCAAAAGTCCTTTATTTAGTTAAAGTTAATTAAAAGTTCAAAAAACACTCCTTTCATCAATTTGATTCTCTCAAATAGTAGTGAAAATATTACAAGTCTGTAGAATAGATTCACCCAATCTCTGTGGGACGATATCTTAAACTATATTATAATTTGACTTAGCACGAGCATTAATTCCTATACACTTTGGCCTCGTCATGAAGTTTCTTCAAGTACTCGACTTGAACGGAAAAGATACAACTCGATAATACCAACTACAGTTGAACTAAGACTGAACTTTGACAAAACTCAATCTAAGGAATAGGTTCTTACTTAGTTCACCATAGCTTACTGAATACACAAATAAGATAAAGACTATTTCAATGCTATGCTCGATTCTCTCTGTATTTGTGCACACTTCAATAGCTGAATTGCTCCTCCTTTTATAGCTCCAACAATCATGAAGTCTTGATCAATTAGAACTCCAAAGCTTCCAAGAGTTTGAGTCCGACTTGAACACTTCACTTGATTACTCGAAATCTTTTAGCTCTTATGCACAGTTTATGCAATCTTTTCATATCACGTTTAGACCTGCATAGTTATCAAGATAAACATTAGACTTAGGATAATTAATAATATTTCAGCTTAAATGATTTTGCATGAATTATCTAATTAGCTGCAGTGATTCAAAGGAACATGTCCTTTGGATCTGTTTCTTAGTCATCAGTCAAAACTTCAAGCTTATCCAAGCTAACATCTTCCCCCTTTTTGATGATGACAAACTCATAAGCATAGTTGCATGTCCTTAATGTCCTGAAGTACAACTTGAAACTCAAAAGCAATCAGTATAGACTTATTTTATCATTAAGGATCAGATTTTCAATTAGGTATAAAGTTCACGTAAAATCAGACTTACTCTTCCCCCTTTTGGCATCATTGAAAAGGATGCAAAAAAAATAGTTCAAGTGTTAGAATAATCAGCACATGGCCATTGAGGCAACTCAAAATGCAAACACAATCCAGACTAAAGTAACTGCAAAACAATGATATTAGCCATCCAAGACAAGTCATCATTAACAAAAGGATAAACCAGGGGATACAAGCAAGTACTAACAAATTATTCAACAACTAGAAAAGGAAAAGACTAAGGTACTGGAACTAGTCTAAATCCCACTGGACACGAGATGGCTTATGGGTAAGGTGATCAGGATGTGGAAGGACTAGGTCCCTGAGACTTGTTCAGCAACTCAAACATCTGTTTGAGCATACTCTCATTTGTCTCCTTTTCCTTTGTAGCCTCTGCCTTCCAGTAATATTTCTCCTCCTCCAACCTTGCTATTTCAGCAGTTTGTATGGCAACCTGTTGCCTCAATGCCCTCACTTTGTTATTCAAAGGCTGTCTACCAACACCAGTCTGTGGAGGATCAGCTTGAACAGGCAAGTCACAGCTGATCAGAGTAGCACATCCAAACTACCCCCTCCAAAGGTATTTTCAATTTGGCAAACAAGTCAGTCAAGATGAAGCCAAAGGGCAAAGAGTGCTTTTTCTTCCCAGTAACAACCCTTTTGATCAGGTGGATCATAAACCTGGGCCAATTGATCTACTTATCCGTATCAAGCAGTTCCATAAGGACCAGGTCCATAAAGCTGGCAATCCCTCTTTTCTCCTGTCTTGGAATCACAATTTTGTTCACAAACTCAAACAGCACTTGGTTCTGAGGGTGCATTTCACTTTTCTGCACAGCCCTTGGTTTTTTCTCATCAGCATTCTCAGCAAATTTTCTAGTAATTTCCAGCCCAGTAGGCAAATTGGTCAAATCAGGCCATACCTTCTTGATGTAGCTCTCATATCCCACAAATGGAATCCCCAACAATTCACCCAGCTCCTTAGTGTCAAAGGTGATTTCATGGTCATGGACAGAGAGGTGGTTATCCTGTCCCTCTTTATAGAGCAGTTCTTGTAGAACTCCTGGACCATCTCCTTTGCACACTGTCCCTTAATCTGAAGGATCATGTCCCTCCAGCCTTGAACCTGTAATTTCTGCAACAACCAGACCATACCCTCTTCCTCCACATCAGAGAGTACCCTGCCTTTCAGCACTTCATAGTCATAACATCAGTATGAACATAGGTTTGAACCTTATCTCCCTGATCTTCACTCTCACTGTCCTCATCAGTAAATGATTCGTCAGAACTTGAATCAGAACTTTCATCAATTAAAGTTCTTTTGGAGGACCTGGTCCTCTTGGAAGATTTCACTGCAGCAGCCTTCACAGAGCTCCTTGTCACACGACCCTGTGCAACTTTTCTTTTCTTAGACTGAGGTACAACTACCTCTACATCTTCCATCTCTTCATCTTCTTCATCCACAACCTCCCTCTCTTTTTCTACAAATTCAATTTTTTCTTCCTCAACAGGATCAGCAACCTTTTTTCCCTTCCTTTTCTGCTTCTTTCCATAGCAGCAGCCAACTTCTCATCAGCAGCCTTGACTGCACTCCTTGTCCTCCTGATGCAGCCCAAAGTGCTGATCAACCGAGGACACTTCAACCGAAGGCAGTGACTGATCAACCGAGGAGGCCAATCACTCGAAACCAAGCCAAGCTGCTCCATGACATGCACATCCAACTGGCTATATCGGGAGGAAGCATATGTTCGGAAGGAGAATTGCAAAGTGTTTAAACCAAGGGCTACATCCTCGAATTCGAGCCCGAGGACAAGGTTACCGAACAGCAGCTCTTGGCACCGGGCAGCACAGGGCCAAACACAACAGAGCCGAACACAACAACATGTGTTCGAAGCTGAGTCAAGCGCCCGAGGACAAGTGTGTTCGAGCAGAAAAATTGAGAACCGAAGCCAAGGATTACCGAAGTCAAAGACTGCCGAACATATTTTAACTCAGTCCTACGTGGCTCATTTCTATTGGTCGCCTGTGACCCTTTACTAGTTTACCCTTAGTATTTCCTATATAAACCTTGTTTCCTTTCATTGTAAGTAACTAGTTTTTGATTATTGAAATTGAATGAAAGTGCCGAGCACATTTCTTGTCTCCGACGTGAGCAACCCCGGTGAGTGCTTTTATGGACTTGTGGCTTTCGGTAAATCCGATTGAACATTCCTCTTTGATCATTCAGTTTGCAAGAGGCAATGTTCTCTTGAGGATTGTTGCATAGTTAGGGTGATTCTTGTGTCCCTTTGATCGAGCTTTGAGACAGGTTCCTCACTGTTCTTTCAAAAGAAGCAAGTTTTGTCTTGCTTCTATCTTTTATCTTCTTGTTTGTTCTTCCGCTTTTGTGCTAGCAACTCCTTCGGGTTTTGCCTTGCACCAAGCTTGGTATCAGAGCACGGTTTGGGCTTGTTTCTACAACCCCAAATCCTGTTCACGTTACCCTTATTTCGTGCGTTTGTGTCTTTGTTTTCCGTTTCGTGTTCTTGATTCTGTTGGTGTTGTTATTTTACAAAAAAAAAAAAAAAAGGTGTTAAAAAGAAAAATTCAAAATTTGTGTTTGATTGTTGGTTGTTTGGGAAAAACAACCATTGAATCTTGTTCACCATTGTTTCCTGATTCCAACAAGCACCCGACGTACTGATTTTGTGACTAGGGTTTCTTGGTGAAATTTTGGACTGATTTGAGCTTTATTGGTAACTGAAAATTCGAACCCCATCGTGTTTGGAAGAAACCGATGAAGATTGGTGGTTCTTGAGTGATTTGGGTTTGTTTGTTGCTTGAAAATCGAAGTTCTAAGTTTGAAAACATTGTCCGTACGCCGGAAAATTGTTACAAAATTGTAACAGTGTACGACACGGCGAGCTGGTTCTTAGATCGAAGGACTTTGACATCCTCCGATGATGCTTGAAACCGGAGTCGAAAGAGAGACCCAGATCTGCTGAATATTGTGATCAGTGAACCGAAGTTGAGTTGTCCGTACGCCGGAGCAAAGGTCACTGTTCCATTGGAGAAGAAAGGGGTAAATTTAAAACATCAAAACCCCAGGTGAAATTTGTCGGCTGAAAAGGGAAAGTGGATAAGGTAAAACCCTATCCGTACCAAGGAGGGACCACTCTTGTACGGACAAGAGTTGGTGTGATAGAAAAGGATTTCAAAAGGGAATCAAAGGGTAGATTCTCCTAGGTTCTCACTTTCTTTTGTTCCAAAATTCTAGTTAGTGGATCTTTTGAGTAATTGTCCTACTCGAGGTCGTACTAACTCATTTAAGCTGATAGGAATTCGTGCGAAGGGGTGACCGAAGTCCAAATTTTCGTAGAAATTTCTTTTGACTCCCCGAGCTCAGTTAAAAAGCGCCTGTTCCATCGAGTCGAACATCACTCCACTCTTCCCGAAGAGACAGTGACTATTGTCGAACTTGAAGGATCTTAGAGGACCGATCAATTGGACGAGCCACTGTTAACAAGTCCTTGAGTGACCAAAACCGAACCCATAAATTGAGTGGACCCGAGTGCCACCCATCAAAGGTGAGGGAGAGTGTGAGGTGATTTCTAACCTTAACATTTGTTTGATCTTTGACTTGTGCAGGTACCATGGCTGGAAATGGAGGCGAAGGAAAAGGCATTGAAAGGCCCGAAGTGTCGTTAGCTGATCTCATGGCTGCGATACAAGGAATCAGTGCCGAAGTGAGAGGAGTGAGTGTTCGAGTAGCTCAACTCGAACAAGGAAGCGCGTCCGTGGCCGTGCATGGGTCCGGCGCTGGAACGAGCCAATCCACTCCGATGAAACCTGAGCTGTATGCTGAGCTTGTTCGACAACATCAGTTGACAAGTGAAGCAATTCGAAGAGAACTTAACTTGGGCAATCCCCAAGCGCAACAAAACTTGGGCAATCCCCAAGCTGGAAATCAAAACTTGGGCAGTCCCCGAGGAGAGAGGTTACCACTTCCAAGGGCCCGAAGAGACCTTGGCACTATAACCGAAGAGGCTGATGAAGAGGAATTTCCCGAAGACGAGTATGAACGTGAGCCGCCATTCGCTCAACGAAGGCAAGCTCACCGAGGTCGTGGAAATTTCTGAGGTCGAGGCCGAGGAGCCCATGTTGGAAGAAATATTGAGCGTGAGGCTGATGATCGAGAAGGTGAGTATCTCGAACAGGTTCGTGGTGTTCGAGACTCAAATCTAAACAGCGTCAAGATCACTATTCCATCCTTTAAAGGAACTAGTGATCCCGAAGAGTATCTTGAATGGAAGCTGAAAATGGAGCGCATTTTTGAAACCAATGAGATGACCGATGAGAGAAAAGCTGCCCATGCCATTGCTTCGTTCGAAGCTTATGCATCTACTTGGTGGGAATCTGACAAGAGGCATAGACGAAGGAATGACTATCCCGAAGTCACTACCTGGCCACAGTTGATAAGAGCAATGGATGCTAAGTATTTGAGCGCCAAGTACAGGCAAACTCAAATGCAAAAGTTATATGAGCTAAAACAAGGATCCAAGTCAGTTCAAGAGTACCATGATGAATTTGAAAAGGTTCGATTGAATCTTGATCTGATCGAAGACGAGGAACAAGCCATTATCCGGTTCAAAAATAGCTTGACTAGGGATGTGTCATCTCAGCTGAGACTCCACGTGTACCACACGTTGGAAGATTTGTTCGATGCTGCTACCGAAGCTGAAAAATTGGTGAAGGAAGAAAAGGCAAATCGGTATCGAGGAGTCACTACTTCTACTCCCTTGAACCGAGGAAAAGAATGGAAGAATCCTAACCAAACAACTGCCAACGCTATTCGAGATTCGAAGAGACCCTTCGAGAAAGGTGTGACGGTTAACCAACCAAGAGAAGTGGGAGGTAAAGTTCAACTAAACTCTCCTAGTGCTTCAAATATTCACTGTCATAAATGCCGAGGTTATGGTCACATGGCAAAAGAGTGTCCCACTCGCAAAGTTATGCTTCTGCTCGAAGATAGAACCGTCCATGAGCAAGCGAGTGACACCGAGGTGGAATTAATCGAGGAGGCTGACCGAGCTATAGGTGATGATGATCATGAGGCTGCCGAAGCTGATCATCCGGAAATATTTCTTGTGGTTCGAAGGAATTTGAGCTGTATGACTCTTGAAGAAGAGGACAACCAAAGAGAAAACCTCTTTCATGCCCGATGTCGAGTAAGAGGAAAGGTGTGTTCGATGATCATCGATTCTGGAAGCTGTGCAAATGTGGTGAGCCAGACTTTGGTTTCACAAATGGGATTACCTACGATGAAGCATCCTCACCCTTACAAATTACAATGGCTGAATGAGTATGGAGAATTGAGGGTTGTCAAACAAGTGTGGATCAAGTTCAGAATCGGCGAGTATCAAGATGAAATGATATTCGATGTGGTGCCGATGCAAGCTTGTCATTTGCTATTGGGTCGACCGTGGCAATATGACCGAACAGCTGTTCACAATGGCAGAACCAACACTTATACTGTAAAGCTCGATGGGAAGAGTTTCATACTCAAGCCTTTGTCTCCAAAGCAAGTCACCGAGGACTATAAATGGATGAAAGAATTGAAAGAAGCGGCCAAAGCTAAGCTTCCGATGGGAGCAAAATTGGGGGCCGAATAGACAAACTCACCGACCGAAGAGAAAGGAATTTGTGCAATCATGCAACCCGGTGAGATCTTACGAGGCAACGACCACGGTCAGATGATGATTTGCCTCGTGCACATGGGTATCTTTCTAAACTCTAATGATGATTTTTCTAATGATAACCCTTTGCCTTTGTTTGTTCGTAAAGTTTTGCAGGACTTCGAGGACATGTTTCCCGAGGAAATGCCAGGTGGATTACCTCCGTTGAGAGGAATCGAGCACCAAATTGACTTCGTGCCAGGGTCTCAAATCCCTAACAAACCTGCATACCGGTGTAATCCCGAAGACACCAAAGAGCTCCAAAGGCAGGTTGATGAATTGCTGAACAAGGGCCTCGTTCGTGAGAGCTTGAGTCTTTGCGCCGTTCCAGTTATCCTTGTCCCGAAGAAGGATGGAACATGGCGAATGTGCATTGACTGTAGAGCAGTCAACAAAATAACGGTAAAGTATCGTCATCCTATCCCTCGATTAGATGACATGCTAGATGAATTAAGTGGTTCTTCATGATTTTCAAAGATTGACCTCAGGTCCGGTTACCATCAGATCCGAATGAAACCCGGAGACGAGTGGAAAACCGCATTCAAGACCAAATTCGGTCTCTATGAATGGTTGGTAATGCCATTTGGCTTATCCAATGCCCCGAGCACATTCATGCGATTAATGAACCATGTGCTCAAACCGTTCATAAACAAGTTCGTTGTCGTTTATTTCGATGACATACTTGTTTATAGTCGAACCATGGATGAACATGTCGAACACCTAAGGCTTGTGCTTGAGAAGCTTCGAGAAGAGAAGTTATATGCTAACTTCAAAAAGTGTGCCTTTGGTGTCGATCGTGTAGTCTTTCTAGGATTCGTTGTCAGTGCTAATGGTGTCGAAGTCGACGAATCAAAAGTCGAAGCCATCAAAGATTGGCCAACTCCAACCTCGGTATCACAAGTTCGTAGCTTCCATGGCTTAGCTAGCTTTTACCGAAGGTTTGTTCGTGACTTTAGCACCGTGGCAGCTCCTTTAACCGAGCTGGTTAAGAAAGACAATCCATTTGTGTGGGGAGAGTCCCAAGAAAGGGCTTTCCAAGAGTTGAAACGGAGGCTTTGTTCTGCCCCGTTGTTGCAACTCCCTGACTTCGGCAAAGCATTCGAAGTCGAGTGTGATGCATCTGGAGTTGGGATTGGAGGAGTGCTGATGCAAGAATCGAAGCCGATCGCTTACTTTAGCGAAAAGCTTAAGGGTGCAACTTTGAATTACTCAACCTATGATAAAGAGTTGTATGCCCTCGTTCGAGCACTCGCCCATTGGCAGCATTATTTGTGGCCTCGAGAATTTGTGATCAAAAGCGATCATGAGTCCTTGAAGCATCTCCGAGGACAGGAGAAATTGAACCGAAGACATGCCAAGTGGGTTGAATTCATTGAGAGCTTTCCCTATGTAATTCATTACAAAAAGGGAAAAGACAATGTTGTGGCCGATGCGCTATCAAGGAAATTTGCCTTAGCGACCACTCTCGCCTCTAGGCTCATGGGATTTGAAAGCATCAAGTCGATGTACGAAGACGATCCCAAGCTGAAATGCGTTCGAGACGCAATCTTGAGTGGCCGAAGAGTTGAGAAATATCAGTGGCACGATGGCTACCTCTTCAAGAAAGGGAGGGTTTGTGTGCCATTGTCATCGTGGAGAGAGCTCTTAGTTCGAGAAGCTCACTCCGGTGGACTGATGGGACACTTCGGTGTCGACAAAGCTCTTGGTATCTTGACCGAGCAGTTCCATTGGCCCAAAATGCGACGAGATGTGGAAAAGCTTTGCAACGCTTGCCTCGTTTGCAAGAAAGCTAAATCGAAATCCAACCCTCATGGTTTGTACACCCCGTTACCTGTGCCTGATCGACCTTGGGTTGATATATCCATGGACTTTGTCTTGGGGTTACCGAGGTCGGGGGGAGGACATGATAGCATCTTCGTTGTGGTTGATCGATTTTCGAAAATGGCTCACTTTATTCCTTGCAACAAGTGTGATGATGCACATCATGTAGCTACATTGTTTGTATCTAATGTGTTGAAATTGCATGGTGTACCTCGTACTATTGTGAGTGATCGAGACACAAAATTCTTGAGTCATTTTTGAAAATGTTTGTGGGGTGCCCTGGGCACCAAGCTACTATTCTCGACGTCTCACCATCCTCAGACTGATGGACAGACCGAGGTAGTTAACCGAACCCTGGGATCTTTGCTTCGGGCAATGACCAAAGGGAAGGTTGGAAACTGGGCTGATCGTTTGCCCATGATGGAGTTTGCATACAATCGAACGGTGCATCGAATGATTAACATGACCCCGTTCGAGTGTGTGTATGGATTTAACCCTTTAATTCCACTTGATCTAACCCCATTGCCTCGAGAAGTTGTTATTGATTTTGTAGGTACTCACCGAGCCAAAGCTCTGCTCGAGTTGCATGCCAAGACAAAGAAGAACCTCGAGGAAGCTTACGCAAAGGTTGCCATGAAGAACAATAAGGGGCGGAAATAGTTGGAATTAAAGAAGGGAGATTGGGTTTGGGTTCACTTCCGAAAGGAGCGTTTCCCGAACCAAAGGAAAGGAAAGTTGGCTCCTCGAGGGGATGGTCCATTTCAAGTACTGAGCAAAATAAACAACAATGCTTATGTCATCGACCTCCCAGGTGAGTATAATGTGTCCAACACCTTCAATGTTACTGATTTGACTCCTTGTGTTGTAGGCCAAATATCAGAGGCAGAGGATGAATCGATTTCGAGGACGAAATCCTCTCAAGAAGGGGAGGATGATGCAGCCCAAAGTGCTGATCAACCGAGGACACTTCAACCGAAGGCAGTGACTGATCAACCGAGGAGGCCAATCACTCGAAGCCAAGCCAAGCTGCTCCATGACATGCACATCCAACTGGCTATATCGGGAGGAAGCATGTGTTCGGAAGGAGAATCGCAAAGTGTTGAAACCAAGGGCTACATCCTCGAATTCGAGCCCGAGGACAAGGTTACCGAACAGCAGCTCTTGGCACCGGGCAGCACAGGGCCGAACACAACAGAGCCGAACACAACAACATGTGTTCGAAGCTGAGTCAAGCGCCCGAGGACAAGTGTGTTCGAGCGGACAAATTGAGAACCGAAGCCAAGGATCACCGAAGTCAAAGACTGCCGAACACATTTTAACTCAGTCCTACGTGGCTCATTTCTATTGGTCGCCTGTGACCCTTTACTAGTTTACCCTTAGTATTTCCAATATAAACCTTGTTTCCTTTCATTGTAAGTAACTAGTTTTTTATTATTGAAATTGAATGAAAGTGCCGAGCACATTTCTTGTCTCCGAAGTGAGCAACCCCGGTGAGGGCTTTTATGGACTTGTGGCTTTCGGTAAATCCGATTGAACATTCCTCTTTGATCATTCAGTTTGCAAGAGGCAATGTTCTCTTGAGGATTGTTGCATAGTTAGGGTGATTCTTGTGTCCCTTTGATCGATCTTTGAGACAGGTTCCTCACTGTTCTTTCAAAAGAAGCAAGTTTTGTCTTGCTTCTATCTTTTATCTTCTTGTTTGTTCTTCCGTGTTTGTGCTAGCAACTCCTTCAGGTTTTGCCTTGCACCACCTCCTAACCCCACTAGCAGGAGTTGGGACAGAAGGAACAAGTCCTTTTGCCTTAGAGGAGCTTTAACCTTTTTTCTTAAGTCCTGGCTTATAACTATCACCAATTTTCTTTAACTTTGCAGCAATTTCAGCAGACATTTGGTCATCAATGGGTCCCTTTCTAGCAAGTTTTCTTTTAAGCTCCTAATGTTAATCAAATCAATAATAGGCCTATCACTATCACTAATTTCATCATCAATATTTATCACATCCTCCATGGGTGCTCTAAAAGCAACCTCTGGAGACTCAGATGACCCAAGCATGGGTGCTTCCAAACGTTTAACATTCTCACCTTCTCCCTCAGGAACAGTTCCAGACACCTCTTCCTTTTCCCCTTCATCCTCAACTACATTTAAGGGATAGGCATAATTTACCTGATACTGATAAATGATCATCGCCCTTGACAAGTCCTCCACCTGTTCAACAATTGACTCAGCAGTGGGAACTGGTCCTTCCCCCTGAATTTCTGGTTCAGGCACTTCAAGGTTATTTTCAGGAACATCAGGGTTTGGGTTTGTGGTGTCCATGGGTGAAGGAGGGTTGGGAATTTGTGGTTGATCAGGGGTGGGTAGGGATGATGAATTTTTAGGAGAGAGAGACATTTGAGCAATACGATTCAGGAGATATTTCACGATTCTTTCTGAAATTTTGAGAGTTCAATTGAGAGCAAAGTGAAAAAAAATAATAAAGAGTAGAAGTGTATTTATAGAGTGAAATAGGTAGTGGAGTTTGAGTGTGAATCGATCACTATTATCTTATTGAATAGAAATCAGCCGTTAAAGGGACTCTTGGGAGTCTCCCGGAAAAGAGCCTTTGGGCTTTCAAGTTACCTGATTTGATTGGGAACTGGTTCCTCCGATGGGACTCTTATGCAATTTGGATATGGTTAGGATTCCTAGTGGGATTTATCCTACTTACAAGTTACCTAAAGCCATAACCTTCTTAGATACATGAATAATAAAGAGTACTTACCTGATTTTAACACGAAAAATCAGTGTCCTTCCAATTTGAATCACTTTTGCTCAATCTGAAATTCTAAGAGCATAAAGGTAACATCATTCAATTTTAGCAACTCTAAAAAGAAATTATGGCATAAGAGTATACAATGAAGTATTAATCTGGACTGAATATTTCAAATTGACTTGAATAAAATTCATTTTAAGTGCAAGTTTTCTAGCCAATTTTTGATGTAAAGTATTGATGAATTTAGGTGAATTTAATCATCCCTAATTCCAACCCATTTCTTTCAAAATGATCTCTTCCTAAAGCTTTTATAAAAATGTCAGCAATTTGCTTTTCAATAGGACAAAATGCTATAGTGATCAAACCCTTTTCAAAGTTATCCCTCAAGAAATGGTGTCTTATATCAATGTGTTTGGTTCTTTTTTGATGCACTGGATTATTTGTCATGTTAATAGCACTAGTGTTGTCATAAAAGATAGGAACAGTTCCTACATCAACACCAAAATCTTGTAGTTGTTGTTTAATCCATAACAACTGTGAACAGCATGAGGCTGCTACCACATATTCAGCCTCAGCAGTGGAAAGTGCCACTGAATTTTGTTTCTTGGTTCCCCAAGAAACCAAACACTCACCTAGAAAATGTATCATACCTGAGCTACTTTTTCTATCAACAAGGAAACCTGCATAGTGAACATCAGTATATCCAACAAGATTAAAATTACCACCTTTTGGATACCAAAGTCCCAAGGTACCTATTCCTTTCAGATATCTCATCAAGATCCAATTTTGTGGCAATGGAAATAGGTGTATTAATTTCCTTAGCATTATCCATATCAAACCTTTTAAGTAATTCCTTAACATATTTTTGTTGATGGATCATAGTTCCATTTGAGGTTTGCTTAATTTGTAAACCCAAAAAGAAATTGAGTTCACCCATCATGCTCATCTCAAACTCACTCCCCATCAAATTTGCAAATTCCTTACTTAAATTTTCACAAGTAGCACCAAAGATTATATCATCTACATAAATTTGAACAATTAAGAGATGCTTATCTTTCTCTTTCAAAAATAGTGTGTTATCAATTTTACCTCTTTTATACCCATGCTGAAGTAGGAATTTTTATAGACGTTCATACCATGCTCTTGGTGCCTGCTTGAGTCCATACAAGGCCTTGTCCAACTTATACATATGTTCAGGGAACTGTTCATTCTCAAAACCTGGAGGTTGCTTAACATACACTTCTTCCTTTAAGTAACCGTTCAAAAATGCACTCTTAACATCCATTTGATGTAAAGTAAATTGCATGTATGTAGCAAAGGCTATAAGGAGCCTTATTGCTTCCAATCTTGCAACTGGAGCAAAAGTCTCATCATAGTCAATACCCTCCTCTTAACTATATCCCTGAACAACTAACCTAGCCTTATTTCTAGTTACCATGCCATCCTCATCAAGTTTGTTTCTGAAAACCCATTTTGTTCCTATTATGGACCTGTTCCTTGGCTTGGGTTCCAGATGCCAAACTTGACTTCTTTGGAATTGGTTCAATTCCTCCTGCATAGCATTGATCCAATCTGCATCCTTCAGTGCTTCTTTCAAATTTTTCGGTTCGACAAGAGATAGGAAAGCACTAAAGGCACACAGATTGTGATTTTTACTGCAGATCTAGTTTGTATTCCAGCAGTCTTATCTGAGATTATTTGATCAACAGGATGTGAACCTTGATACTTGTAAGGCTTGAGTATCAAATCATTGTCAGAAGTCCCTTGCTGAGGAACAGCTCCTGAGGGAGTAGCACTGCCAATTTGTGAAGTGGAACCAACATTTGTTCCCCCTGTTTCTGTGCTACTCTTCTCAGTTCTGTCCTGAGGAATAGTTCCTTGCAGTTCACTTCTCCTAGTATCCCCAACTACTGTCTGCATTTGTGGATCAATTTCACCATATTTCAGCATTTCAATCTCTTCATCCTCCTGTACCTGTTCTTGAGTAAGACTGTCAGTTTCATCAAATTTAACATACATGCTTTCTTCAATTTTTAATGTTTTCTTGTTAAAGACTCTATAGGATTTACTATTTGAAGAATAACCAACAAATACTCCCTCATCACTTCTAGGATCGAATTTTCCTAAGGCATTCTTTCCATTGTTATGTATGAAACATTTTCAACCAAAAGCCCTAAGATGAGAAATATTTGGTTTTCTTCCCTTGAGCAACTCATATGGTCTCTTTTCTATTAATGACCTTGTCATACATCTATTGATTATGTAGCATGCAGTATTAATGGCCTCAGCCCAAAAGTTTTGTGGAAGATTTCCAGATATTAGTATAGTCCTTGCCATTTCCTCTAGGGTCCTATTTTCCCTCTCTACTACACCATTTTGTTGTGGAGTTTTAGGTGAGCAGAAATTGTGATTAATGCCATTTTAATTACAAAAATTGAAAAACATATGATTTTCAAATTCAGTTCCATGATCAGACCTAATGGCAACAATGTGACTATCTAGAGTCCTTTGAGCTTTCTTAGCAAATATTGAAAATACATTAAAAGCTTCTTCTTTAGATACAAGAAATATAGTCCATGTAAATCTGGAGTAATCATCAACCAACACCATAACATACTTCTTACCTCCACGACTCATTGGTTTGGTGGTACTTACCTTTTTCTTTGGTTTAAAGGAGGATTTTACCTGCTTCCCCCTGGCACAAGCTTCACATACCTTATCATCCTTAAACTTGATTTTAGGAAGACCTATCACCAAATCCTTGGACACAAGTTTGTTCAGTTGTGAAAGACTAGCATGACCAAGTCTTTTGTGCTATATGAGGGGATCATTTTGCACAACACTTAAGCAACTTAGGCTTCCATTAGATAGTGTCAACAGATCTACCTTGTAGATGTTTGCATGTCTATTTCCCTGCAAAATAATCTCTCCAGAGATTTGGTTAGTCACAGTGCACCCAGTAGATGAGAAATTAACATTATTACCTTTGTCACACAATTGAGATATACTCAATAAGCAATGCTTTGGCCCATCTACTAGAAACATATTGTCTATACTATGTGAATCAGACCTACCTACCTTTCCAATGCCAATAATTTCCCCTTTCTTACCATTACCGAAGGAAACACTTCCTCCTTGAAAGGCTGAGAGTGAAAGGAACAGTTCCTTATGTCCTGTCATATGCCTTGAGCAACCACTGTCCATGTACCATTTGTGGTTCTTCTCCGTCACTCTAGCCTGCAAAAAAAAAAGGTTAATTTTAAGAACCCAAACTAGTTTGGGTTCCTTTCCTTGAGAAAAAGGATGAATCAGATCTTTCCTAGCCCAGAATGGCAATGGTTTCTTTGCGTGAACAGTTTTCTTTCTCACAGAGTTTTGAACTGGTTTATAGGACATGTTCCTCTGTGCAGCCATTTTTAGAGATTGGCAATTTTCTTTCAAGTGACCAGTGTTCCCACAGTGAGTGCATAGCCAATTTTCAGATAGTGACAGGTACTTACTCTTTGGATCCCATTTGGATGAAGATTGTGATTTCATGAATCCAATACCCTTCCTATTACTACTATGATTTTCTTGTAACCATTCTAATGCTTCAGAGGACTTGTTCCATTTTACAGTTTTTCCTAACTCCATTTTTGTTTTAACTAAGTCCTCTTCCAAAGATCCTATCTTTTCATCTTTCTTGCACAGTTCATCAACTGTGACCTTCAGTTTCTCTTCAGCAATGATCTGATGAGAACTAGCAATTCCCTTACCATTTTCAACTGTTCTAACTTTTGATTTTTCATTTTCCAGTTCCTGAACAGTTTATTCAAGTGTGAGGACCTGTTCCTCAAGCACGCTAATTTTCCTTTTTAGGGAGTTATTTTTAATTACTACCTTTTTGTATTCTGTTCCTAAACTTTCAATTTCATCATGCAGTTGATTTTTGCCATCCCTTAGAGACTTAAACTCATTTAGCACAGTATGAAATACTTTTACTAATTTTTCTCTAGGAATGCTTTTCACATCTTGTCTAAGTTTAGAAACAAATACCTCAGCATCTTCTTCATTATCTGAGTCTTCAAGAGCCATTAAAGCAAGAGCATCATCTAGATCATCATCAAGTTGTTCATCTTCACTTTCTTTCCAGCCAGCAACCATTGCTTTTGGATTTCCACTTTTGTTTCGGACCTGTTCCCTAGCCTTTTTCCTTTCCTCAATATATCTCTTCCTCCATTCTTCTTCCATGATTGGACATTTGCTGATGTAGTGCTCCCTGCTGCCACATTTGAAGCATTCTCCAGCCTATTTCATGTTAGAGGACCTACCATGTCCACTAGCCCCCTTTTTCTTATTCAAGTATTTTTGAACACTTTTAGCTATAAGGACCAAATCCTTATCATCAACAGGCATATCAGCATCAGTTAAAGCTAGGTTAGGTTCAGTTTTAACTGGTTCACCTATGTTCTTAACCTTTTTCCTCTGTTCATAAGTTTTTAAATTACCTATAAGCTCATCTAAGGATAGGGTGGTAAGATCTTTGCTTTCTATGATGGCACAAGCCTTAATCTCCCAAGAATCTGGAAGAACTCTAGTTATGATTTTTTCTACTCTATCTTCAACAGTTAAAACCCTTCCCAAAGAAATAAGTTCAGATGAAATAGCATTGAATCTATTGTACATTTCAGAAATTGATTCTCCTTCTTTCATTTTAAAACTTTCATATTCAGCAAAAAGAAGTGTACCTCTAGATCTTTTGACCTGACTTGTTCCTTCATGTGCAACCTGTAGAGCATCCCATATTTCCTTTGCAGTGGTCTACCCTCTAATTCTAGTGCACTCATCAGAACTGAGTCCACCAACAAGCCACTTTCTAGCTTTGGCATTCTTTTCTCGTTGCCTTATGTCTTCAGCATTGCATTCTCTTCTGGTTTTGGGAACATCATTTCCTTCAGCATCCTTTTTCATTGGAATCATGGGACCTTCAGTCACTATGTCCCATAACTCATAGTCCTCAGCTTCAAGATGATCTCTCATCCTTTCCTTCCACCATGAGTAGTATTTTCCATTGAACAAAGGTGCTCTAACCATTGACTGACCCTCACCATTTTCCCGTGATGTACTCATTCTAATCATAGGTGTTAGCCTTTTCAAGGATAACCCGCTCTGATACAAATTGTTATTTCCAAAAACACATCACTTTATTGTTTTAAGGACCAGTTCCTTAAAATGTGTTCCTTTACTATATTATATGCGGAATTAAAACTGTAAGTAAATGAACACCCAATATTAGCGTGGAAAAACCCCTTTAACTAGGGATCAAAAAAGAATGACCTACTCTTCCAAGAAGGATTTCAACTTCACTATGTAAAAAACTCACTTGGTTACAAGACTACCTTCTTACTAACCTAGGACTAACTCTAATCCTTTAGTGACCTCTTTCACGATCAGTGAAGTTTCTTCAAGTACTCGACTTGAACTGAAAAGATACAACTCGATAATACCTACTACAGTTGAACTAAGACTGAACTTTGACAAAACTCAATCTAAGGAACAGGTTCTTACTTAGTTCACTGTAGCTTACTGAATACACAAATAAGATAAAGACTCTTTAAATGCTATGCTCGATTCTCTCTGTATTTGTGCACACTTCAATAGCTGAATTGCTCCTCGTCTTATAGCTCCAGCAATCATGAAGTCTTGATCAATTAGAACTCCAAAGCTTCCAAGAGTTTGAGTCCTACTTGAACACTTCACTTGATTACTTGAAATCTTTTAGCTCTTATTCACAGTTTATGCAATCTTTTCATATCACGTTTAGACCTGCATAGTTATTAAGATAAACATAAGACTTAGGATAATTAATAATATTTCAGCTTAAATGATTTTCATGAATTATCTAATTAGCTGCAGTGATTCAAAGGAACATGTCCTTTGGATCTGTTCCTTATTCATCAGTCAAAACTTCAAGCTTATCCAAACTAACAAGGTCGTTCGTCTAGTTTCCGCTAAAATGCCAAAAGTTAAAATAATTTGATCTTTTCAATTTTAATTCTCATCTGGAGTTTCGAGAGTTCGATTTGAGATCCGTCTTAGCAAGTGCGTTACATATTTTTTGTATAACTTACTTGAGAAATTTGGGATCATTTCGAATTTCGTAGAGTTTCGTTTTAATTTTCACCGCGAAAAGAAAAGAAAAGAAAACAAAAAAAAAAAAGGAAAAAGACAAATTAGGCAGGCGGTGAGCTAAGGGATACTATCCCTTAGCTTATACTTTGTAGGTACACAAAAAACGGAGCAGAAACATGAGGAACAAGAATGAGAAGCGCCAAGGAGAAAGAAAAAATGCCAGAAAATGTGAAAAGAGCCGGAGAAAAATAGTATTTTCACCCCGAAACATTCAAGTAATGATCTTAATATATTATTTGAGCTTATTACATGTGTTTGAATATATTTTAACGGTAAAAATTGGGATATTAGACATCGTTTTAATAAGTTCAATTAATAGTTTAAAGGGTCAATTGGACCCCGATAATGGAATTGATTATATATTCGTACTCAGTGAGTTATGGACAACATATAAATGTAATTTATTTGGGGTTTGGTTATGTGACCTTAAACCCTGTACATAGGCCTGGCCTGCGTATTGCGTATGCGAATAAGGTATCAGGTTCCTAACCGGATTGCCCTAAGATCTGAGGAATGAAGCCTTTAGCCTAATTTGATATATTTTTCTACTTATTGAATAGAGTGAGATCGTTTGGCAATGAATCCAAAAGGATAAAGCGGTTGTTGGGTAGCAGTGTTAACTTTGGAACGAGGTAAGTGTTTGTATCCATTTCTTTGGAGGCCCTTGGCCTTGTGGAGATTCTACCACGTGTTCCTTACGTGTGTAGCTGCCGATAGGCGTACTAATTATGCCTTAGCTTTGAATTTACATTGTATATTATATGTTATGCCCTGTTGTTGGTATTGCGTTGAGCATATGAGCATTGCACTCTGGTTTTGAGCATTGCATATACTTCCCAGTAATCGATGAGAGTCCCGAGTCGGTGAAGGGTCATCATTGCATATACTTCCCGGTAATAGATAAGAGTCCCGAGCCGGTGAAGGGTCATCATTGCATATACTTCCCGGTAATCGATGAGAGTCCCGAGCCGGTGAAGGGTCATCATTGCATATACTTCCCGATAATCGATGAGAGTCCCGAGCCGGAGAAGGGTCATCTGACACGACCCGGAATCCGGTTAGGCCGTGCGGGCACCCGACATCCTCCCCTAGACCCGTCGGGCGAACCCTTACCAATTAAATTAGAGAAATAAATATAATATTTCATAAATAAGGACAAGACTAAAAAAACACAGACATACTAGGTTTAGGGCTATCCAAACTAGACATCTAAGAGTACAAAAGAAGACAAATACCTCCTGAAGGGAGCAAAATGCAACTGAAATAATAACCAATAAACTGGTGGCCATCCGGAATAAAACTTGGCTCACCCTGACAGCTGAAGTCGTCTTCGCTCCTTCACAACGTGGCGAACTCAATCCTGGAGTGAACTTGCCGAAATGAAATAGATAGACAAGAAACAAACAACAAACAAGGGTGAGTCAAAAGGACTCAATAAGTAGGGCAGACTAGCCACCTCAAAGAATAGGATAGCTAGCCAGGGAGAAGAAACAGATAAACCAAATTTCTTTTATTTAAATTATAAAAATGCAGAGCTAGATAACAACCGAAAACACGTATGAAACCATAAACTCAACCAACAACCAGGAACGTAAGATAGCCAGAACATATAGGTATCCCGAACACATCAACAATCAGAAATACATCCTGTTGCGGCGTGCAACACGATCCATATATTTATACCGCTGCAACGTGCAACCCGATCCATATATTTATACCGTTGCGGCGTGCAACCCAATCCATATATTTATACCGTTGCGGCGTGCAACCCGATCCATATATTTATACCGTTGCGGCGTGCAACCCAATCCATATATTTGTACCGTTGCGGCGTGCAACTTGATCCATATATTTATACTGTTGCGGCGTGCAACCCGATCCCCGCAACCCATAATACGAGCCAGAAATATATAGACAAATAAGCAATGCACGTATAAGCAGAACAGTAGTTATGTACCATAAGTCTACACAATGGTATGAAATGAAATGAAATGAGATGACATGAAATATGATGCAAAGGGCCACATGTGTCAAATGAATGGAGCGGAATCCTCCTACTCTAGGGCGGAATCCTCCTACCCTCAATACGATGCAATGGAGCGGAATCCTCCTGCTCCTAGGGTGGAATCGTCCTACCCTCAATATGATGCAATGGAGCAGAATCCTCCTGCTCCTAGGGCAGAATCCTCCTACCCCCAATATGATGCAATGGAGCGGAATCCTCCTCCTCCTAGGGCGGAATCCTCCTACCCTCAATATGATGTAATGGAGCGGAATCCTCCTGCTCCTGGGGCTGAATCCTCCTACCCCTCAATATGTGCAATGGAGCGGAATCCTCCTGCTCTTGGGGCGGAATCCTCCTACCCCTCAATATGTGCAATGGAGCGGAATCCTCCTGCTCCTAGGGCGGAATTCTCCTACCCCTCAATATGTGCAATGTAATGCGTATGAATGTAATATGATGCCATGCAGTCACATATGCCTAATACCTATCTCCGGCGTGGGACTCTCATCGTCTACCAGGAGATATATGCAATAGTGACCCTTCACCGGCTTGGGACTCTCATCGATTACCGGAAAGTATATATAATAATGACCCTTCACCGGCTCGGGACTCTCATCGATTACCGGGAAGTATATGCAATGATGATCCTTCACCGGCTCGGGACTCTCATTGATTACCGAGAAGTATATGCAATGATGACCCTTCACCGACTCGGGACTCTCATCGATTATCGGGAAGTATATGCAATGCTCAAAACCAGAGTGCAATGCTCATATGCTCAATGCAATGCCAACAACAGGGCATAACATATAATATACAATGTAAATTCAAAGCTAAGGCGTAATGAGTACGCCTATCGGCAGCTACACACGTAAGGAACACGTGGTAGAAAATCCATGAGGCCAAGTGCCTCCAAAGAAATAGATATAAACACTTACCTCTTCCATAGAAAATCCATAAGGCCAACTGCTTTATCGTTTGGTTTCATTGCCAAATGATCCCACTCTATTCAATAAGCAGAAAAATATATCAAATTAGGCTAAAGGCTTCATTCCTCAGATCTTAGGGCAATCCTGTTAGGAACCTGATACCCTATTCGCATACGCAGTACGCAGGCCAGACCTATGTACGGGGTTTAAGGTCACATAACCAAATCCTAAATAAATTATATTTATATGTTGCCCATAACTCACTGAGTACGAATATATAATCAATTCCACTATCGGGGTCCATTTGACCCTTTAAACTATTAATTGAATTTATTAAAACGATGTCTAATATTCCAAGTTTTACCGTCAAAATATATTCAAACACACGTAATAAACTCAAATAATATATTAGGATCATTACCTGAATGTTTCATAGTGAAAATTCTACTTTTCTCCAATCCCTTTTCGCATTTTCTGGAATTTTTCCTCTGCTACGTTTTCTGTTTTTCTTTTCGGTGCTTGTTTCTATTTTTGTTCTCGTAATTGATAAGCAAGGGGATTTATATCCCCCACCGCCTAACTTTCAAGAAAAAATGCCAGAAAATGTGAAAAGAGCCGGAGAAAAATAGTATTTTCACCCCGAAACATTCAGGTAATGATATTAATATATTATTTGAGTTTATTACGTGTGTTTGAATATATTTTAACGGTAAAAATTAGAATATTAGACATCGTTTTAATAAGTTCAATTAATAGTTTAAAGGGTCAATTGGACCCCGATAATGGAATTGATTATATATTCGTACTCAGTGAGTTATGGGCAACATATAAATGTAATTTGGGGTTTGGTTATGTGACCTTAAACCCTGTACATAGGCCTAGCCTGCGTATTGCATATGCGAATAGGGTATTAGGTTCCTAACTGGATTGCCCTAAGATCTGAAGAATGAAGCCTTTAGCAAAATTTGATATATTTTTCTGCTTATTGACTAGAGTGGGATCGTTTTGCAATCAATCCAAAAGGATAAAGAGATTTTTGGGTAGCAGTGTTAACTTTGGAACGAGGTAAGTATTTGTATCCATTTCTTTGGAGGCCCTTGGCCTTGTGGATATTCTACCACGTGTTCCTTACATGTGTAGCTGCCGATAGGCGTACTCATTACGCCTTAGCTTTGAATTTACATTGTATATTATATGTTATGCCCTGTTGTTGGCATTGCATTGAGCATATGAGCATTGCACTCTGGTTTTGAGCATTGCATATACTTCCCGATAATCGATGAGAGTCCCGAGTCGGTGAAGGGTCATCATTGCATATACTTCTCGGTAATCAATGAGAGTCCCGAGCCGGTGAAGGATCATCATTGCATATACTTCCCGGTAATCGATGAGAGTCCCGAGCCGGTGAAGGGTCATTATTGCATATACTTTTCGGTAATCGATGAGAGTCCCGAGCCGGTGAATGGTCATCATTGCATATACTTCCCGGTAATCGATGAGAGTCCCGAGCCTGTGAAGGGTCATCATTGCATATACTTCCCGGTAATCGATGAGAGTCCCGAGCCGGTGAAGGGTCATTGTTGCATATACTTTCCGGTAATCGATGAGAGTCCCGAGCCAGTGAAGGGTCATCTTTGCTTATTTCTCCTGGTAGACGATGAGAGTCCCGCGCCGGAGATAGGGATCAGGCGTATGTAACTGCATTGCATCGTGCCGCATTCATCCCATCTCATTGCACCGCATACTGACTATTTTGTGTATTGTGTTGTGTTTTATGTATGCGGTATGTACACTATGTCGTGGATATATCTCAGTTTGCCTGTATATTTCTTGCTCGTATTCTGGGTTGCGGGGATCGGGTTGCACGCCGCAATGGTATAAATATATGAATTGGGTTGCATGCCGCAACGGTATAAATATATGGATCGGGTTGCACGCCGCGATAGTATAAATATATGGATCGGGTTGCACGCCGCAACAGGATGAATATATGGATCGGGTTGCACACCGTAATATGATGTATTGCTTATTATTGATATGTTCAGGATACCTATATGTTCCGGCTATCTTACATTCCTGGTTGTTAATGAGTTTATGATGCCATACGTGTTTCTAGTTATTATCTGGCTCTGCCTTTTCATAATTTAAATAAGAAGAATTTGGTTTATCTATTTCTTTTCTCCCTGGCTAGCTATCTTATTCTTTGAGGTGGCTAGTCTGCCCTACTTATTGAGTCCTTTTGACTCACCCTTGTTTGTTGTTTGTAATTGTCTATTTATTTCGATTCGGCAGGTTTGCTCCAGGATTGAGTTCGCCACGTTGTTCAGGAGCGAAGACGACTTCAGCTGTCAGGGTGAGCGAGCTTGTATTCCGGATGGCCACCAGTTTATTGTCTATTATTTCAGCTGCATTTTACTCCCTTCATGAGGTATCTGTCTTCTTTTGTACTCTTAGATGTCTAGTCTGGATAGCCCTAAACCTAGTATGTTGGGTAGTCAGCTGTAATTTCTTTTGTACAGCTTAGAGGAATCAGTATGTCTGTGTTTTTTTTAAGTCTTGTTCTTATTTATGAGTTGGATTTATATTCATATTCCTAATTTAATTGATAAGGGTTCGCCCGACGGGTCTAGGGGAGGATGTCGAGTGCCCGCACGGACTAGCCGGATTCCGGGTCGTGTCACGCCCTAAGCTTCTCCTAACTCGAATTGGATTGCTCCGCCACATACAGAGGAGCATGCCTCGCGCCCGCTGCTGTATGCATTGCTCTTTCCATTTTTCTTCAAAATTGTTGCATCTCGACGCATACAGCCGAGCATGCCAAGCATACTTGGATTTATGCTCTGCCATTTCCTTTTCTTCAGCTTTTCCTCTTCTTTTGCTTCAATTATATCAATTTTATTCCTAAAATATCCAAATACACCAAGTTAGTAATATATTACATTTTACGCATTGTTGGGCACATATTGACATGAAAACCAAGTTAAAGCGATAAGAAACTAATTAACGTCGGAACACAAGACATATGCCCAACGTCAGCACCCCACACTTAAACTTTGTTCATCCCCGAACAAACTACCCCAACATACTTTCACACAATCAAATCTCATCCAACCAAGTCAATCGCACCTGTATATCTTTGGTTGATGCCAACTATTAATCACCAAACATACACGCACACAACTTTCTCATATTTACAACTCGCACATTTGAAAACATGAATTATCAAAACAATCAAGTAGTGGCATCCAAATCGCAAGAATCGAATCCACCCACCAACTTACTCAAGACATGATCACTTACTCAAATCCAGGAGCCTAATAACCGCTCATATCTCTCATAATCCATGTGCCCTCACCAATCAGAGCCTAGTCTCAATCTCAAACAAAAAGATCAAATTTATTATAAGGGATGTCTAAGATAGAAAGAATTCCCTCACACTCACAAAGAAATTCAAGTTTTACACAATGGTACCATAGGCTTGCCCCCCTTGTAATTCTCTACTAACGTAGGTACGCTCGACCTAGAATCAAATAGAAATTTATCAAGATTTTAATGATGGTTAGGGGATGGGTAGGATAAATATAAGGATAATAGTGACTATACCTCCCTAAGCGCTTACAAAACTTATTTAAACCTTAATTGCCACCTTCTTTCCAACCATGGCTTTCCCCTTCAATCAACTCCCAATTGCTCCTTATTTTATTCACTTTCTCTTTTTCTTTTTCTTTTTTACATCATTTTCCCCTTTTCATTTTTTCACTTTTTTTTTTCTTATTTTTCTCTTTTTGTTTCTTTCCTCTTTTTTTTTCAACAACTATTTTACTTCCCATGGTTACCAACTTAAACGCATCATCCTTAAATCCAACTCAAGCTATTTAGCTCAATGTACATATAAGTGCTCAAGGAGATAAGGAAAAATAGAGTGGACAGTGCAAAGCACAAAAATAGGTTACTACTTGCAGTATGGCTACTAAGAAAAAGGTTATAGGCTAGAAAATGAACTACTCAAGACAGACCAATTCCAACTCCTAACAAGAACGAGCGAGACAAAGTCATGCTATTTAGTCAATAACTAGAGTCAGAAACCTGAGCCAAAGAGTCACTAACAAGATCATCAATCAATTTAATGCAAAACTTACACAAACAAATCTCTAAGGAAGTTCAACTTACATGCAAAGAACTAAATTTGATGGTATCAAACAAGTCACAAAGAAAGCACAAGCTGTCACTACTTGTCTACTCCTATTTCTTAATTTTTCTGTACTATTTTGATTTTTCAATTTTTTTTTCATGTTTTTCCAATTAAGTAATACTATTCTTAAAAACAACGGGTTCAAATAAAAGGCATCCTCGAGAAAGAACAATGGCTTGAATAAAACCCAAGGACTATGCCACTAATCTAAACTACCTAATTTTTTTCCGAATGTTTCCCCCACTCCACACTTAAAATGGTGCATTATCCCTAATGCACGAAACTAAGGACACAAGGTGGTAACTCGAGCTAATCAGACTACCCTCACACACGCTTCAATTTGGTTCAACCACTTTATTTGTTCAACAAAAGCAGAGTGCATAGAATCGGGGTGTGAGCACCCCACACTTAAAGCTCGAGCTTATTTCACATTTAGAACAGTTTATAACCATGCTTTTCTATTATATCATTCGCGAGTGTTATACTCTAAGAACCTCCTAAGGACACTAGAAGGGGGAGGTTGAATAGTGTCTTCCAATTTTCGTTGAAGAATCTGATTCTTAATTACAAGAACCTAGTTCTTATGACTCTGATTTCAACAAACACCTCAACCAAATGAATCAAACAGAGATTAAACGACATGATATTTTTACGTGAAAAACTCCTTGCTCAAGGGAGAAAAACCACGACCCACACTCTGAGATTTTAAAACACTTCCACTATCATAAAGAGCAAGTTTTAGATTACAAACTCTATAACCAAGGGGCTACGCTCTAGACCCTAATCACTCACAAAGCAAGAGTAATCTCTTGAAGTTCACTTATTACAATGACTTCTCAAATAAGCAGATAGGAAAAAAACTCAATACTAGACATAGTGACAACACAAATAAAGAACCTAAACTATTTTCTAGATTTGCTCTGAGTTCTTCAATGGTTGTCAACACCAGTTAAACCACTTCAAGAATTATTGAATCCCCTTTTGTTTGCTCTCAACTCTCGCAGTGAATAAATGAATACGGCTGCCTCAATTACTTGCATTTATATAGGTTGTGTAACCCTAGTAGTTTCTCACTAGGAAACTTCACAATTATGGTAAGTGAAGATTCCCAGTGATATACTCCTAATGTAGCACCAACTCTTGTTCACACTTCAAAGAGACAGCCACGACACGACTTCATCTACTAACTAGGATATGTATATGCACACGCGCCACTACTCCTAGTTCTGCATGGATTTGCATTCCACAATCTTTTCGATCAGTCATGCCTTAACTTGAAGGACTAGGTTCTTCACCATGTCCTTCGTTTGTCAACCATCAAAACAATCATCTGAACAAATTCCTCTTTTTTAATGATGACAAACACATGTTTCGAAGAAACCTGTACATGCAAACACCAAGACAGAAAAAAATACAATATGAAAGAAAATTTAAAACAGATGAATTGGGTCGCAAGCATCCCAACATTTCCTTCTTCCCATTTTTGCCATCATCGAAAGATTCTAAAATCCTACAAGAACAAGTTAGTACAGTCCAGACTATAGCACAAGGCAACAAGTTAACTAAGTAAGAACACAGCAAAAATTATCCAAGGGCCCAAACAGAACCAATAGTTATATAGAAGAACCCACAACAGAGCAAGCAATTTAAAATCAATCTTCCCGGGCACAACACATCAGTGGCCCATTAAGTACAAACCAAAATATTAATTGTCTTAACATGAATCAAAACGAATGGATAGGGAAAAGTTTCTGAACAAGGACTGGGCAACCAGAAGGGCTTAAAGTTTGAAGTGCTTGACAAGTGCATCCACGTTCTTGGAATTTTCGGCTCTCTCAACAACCAACTCAGCCTGATGCCTGTTACACTCAATGGTCAAGCGATCAATTTCTTGATCCTTCAATTTCAGCTGGTTTTTCAGCTTCTCATTTTCCTCATTTAGCTCTAACAGGTTCTACTCTAGTTCATTCACAGCTGCTACAACTTCATCTGGTCCAAAACCTTCACTATCATCAGCTTTCTCCACTTTAATCTGCATAGGACGTTTTTGGATGCCCTCTTTTCCTTGAAGAAGTCACATGTCTTCGAGACATGCATGCCAAATATTTGATGATGAGTAGCTTTCTTCCTATTTTTGAGAGGCACTCCAAAGTGCTCAAATACCTGCTGCAATATGTAGGAATGCACAGGAGAATGAACCTCTTTGTCAGTATTTGCAATCCTCTTAAAGTGCCTTATGATAAGCCCAGGCAGGTTGATTTTAACACCTCTATCCAGCAGATCCATGTATGTCAGATCAAGTGCAAAAGCCTCACTATTTCTTTCACCTCTTAGAACCAAGAACCTGTGCATAAACTCAAAGATCAACTGATGAGCAGGTTCCATCTCCTTTTTCTCCACTTTCCTTTCCTTCCTGAGTCTTGGATTACCAGAGAACTTCTTGGTTACCTCTAAAGAAGTGACACCATCTGTTCTCTTTGGCCACTTCAGCTTTAAATACCTGCAATAACCTTCAGCAAGCACATCTAAGATCACTCCCAACTCATCTCTCCCAAATTCAATTTCAATACCTCCAACCACAGAGAATACTCTCCTGCCAGCCATACTGCAATTCACATAGAACTCCCTCACTTGTTCTGGAAACAAACATCTATCCTCTCTAGAGAAAATCTTAGTCCACCCCTAAGCATTCACCTTCTCTACCAAAGGTCTCATACTAGGCTCCTCTAGATTACACCTCACACTCCCAGGCAACACCTGATGTATAGCAAAGAAAGCAGCCCTGTCTACCTCTTTTCTTTTTTCTTTGTTCTTCTTTGAGTCCTCAGAAGTTTCAGAATCTGAGTCATCTGGGTCAACAAAGTCCCTATCCTCAGCACTACTTTACTTGTCACCAAGGGATAGTTTCTTCTCTGCCACTTTAGTCACTTTCTTTTTCTCGGCAAATTTCTCCAGAATTACCACCTGCTGTTTAAGTGCTGACCTTGTAGCCACTTTCCTAAGAACCACAGGCTCCTGTATGCTCTTTGATCCAGACTGTGAATCTCCCTCATCATCACTTTCATCCACCAACTTACTTTTTCCCACAACTTTTCCCCTTTTCATCAGCTTCCTTTTCTTCTCCTTCTTTGGTTTTATTTCACTCACAAACACTACCTCTTCTTCTTATTCTTCTTCTAACTTCTCATCCTCTTCACCAAACTTTTTTTTTGCACTTATCTTTGGAATTTTCTCTAACTTCCTAGACCCCACATTCTCCTTCACTACTTTCTCTTCCTTTTCAAGTTCAGAATCTGTCCATTCCAGTTCTGCTTCATCAGCTGCCATAGGAACTGCGGAAGTATCAGGATTCTTCTCAGATTCCTTAACAACTTTAGCAGAACTTGGTCCTCCACCAACTGGACCACTGACATCTTCTTCTAAGCACCCTTTCTCTAATGGAACAACCTCCAAACTAGATTTTTCGACTGGACCCCTTAGAGGTTCTACAACCTCTTCAGCACTCAACCTTTCTAGAACAGATTTCACAGCATCTACACTAGCTATGTCTTGAGCCATGCTAGAGACATTAACTTCTACCCTAGGTTCAACAGTTTTTGGTTCAAAAATTTTCTCATCCTTCTCTACGTCCTTCCCTCTGTCAATTTCACTACCCGACTCCACTATACAGACACGTTTCACAATTTCATCCATCCTTGTTACTAAGATTTCTGTGTTCAACTTCTCAGGGCTAACAATAGATGCAAGAACAATAGAACTAGTCTGAGTCAAGTCGGGTCTTACCTCTCCAGTTTGGATGTTTGAGATAGTAGGAGCAACAAATGATCCAGTCGATTTTGGAGTATATTTATTAGAAGCTTTCTTTCCAACCCTTGTGAAAGATCTCCCTAAATTTTACAATTATTTCTTCCAAAGTGGTCGTGCTTGCTTTGGACTTTATCCTCTCTTTTTATTTATTAATTTCAAATAAATTAAAAGTATCAAAGTATAATTTCGCTCCCGGCCATATGATTTGAAGTTTGTTGTAGTTTGGAGTACCACTACAATAGCAAAGGTAAATCCTTCAACCCTGAGAGGATCTAATCCATAACTTTGGGTACCGTGAGGGGATTAAGTTCCTTAAGGAGACACTGTGAATTCAGTGGGCTCAAATTCTTCTTCAACTTCTATATTTTACATTTCTAGTTTTTTATTCGAACAAAAGATTTATAGCAAGCTTAAGGAACGTAATTTAGTCTTTCTATTTTCGAATAATATTTTGTTCTGCATTTTTTGTTTTCTATTCTCATTTTGGAGATTAAAATCCACGTGATTTTCTACTCTTACTGTTATTCGAATTGAAGATTAAACACTTCATCGAAATTAGGTTGTATTACCTTTAAGTTTGAAGATTAAATGATTCACTGTTTGTTGATTCTGGTTGTGTCATTTTCAGCAAAAATGATGAACGACAACAATGTTGCTGCTACCACAGTCCCTGGTGATGCAGGTTAAAGCCGTCTTGCGCCTTTGACTATGCCACCAGCGGAAAAGTAGGGAAAAGATGTTATTTCTTTGACCACTCTTAGTTTGCAGAAATTCATTAAGGAGGACGTCCTCGTTCCGCCTAAAGGAATACCTGACGATTAGCGCTTTATAGTGATTGAGGCTTGAAAGCATTCCAACTTCCAATATATGAATTATATTCTTAGTGGGTTGGAAGAAGATCTATACAACGTTTTATAGTAACATTGGTATGTCGAAGGAGCTGTTAAATACTCTTGAAAAGAAATATAAGACTGAGGATGCTAGATTGAAGAAATTTGTGGCCACCAAATTTCTGGAATAAAATATGGTGGACAACAAGTCTGTTGTGTCCCAAGTCCAAGAGCTTCAAGTTATTATTCATGATCTCCTTACTGGATGTATGATCTGCATTGATGCTTTTGTTAAACATATTTATTATATTGTTACTTATGAATTTTTCATTGAAGGTTATGTCATCAATGAAGCATTTCAAATTGCGCCTATGATTAATATCTTGCCACCTTTATGGAAGGACTTTAAGAACTACTTAAAATACAAGTGCAAGGAGATGTCGCTTGAAGATTTGGTTGTCCACTTGAGTATTAAGGAGAACAATAAGTCCGCTCAAAGTAAGGCTCATAGAAGTTCAACAATAGCAGGAGCAAACATTGTTGAAGTTGATACAAAAAAAAAATAAGAGAAAGAAGTCTTTTGGAGCAAAGAAGTATCCAAACAAGAAAAAGTTCAAAGAAAGTTGCTACAATTGTGGCAAACCTAGACATAAGTCCGCGGACTGTCGTACCCCAAAAAAGGACAAGGATAAGAATAAGAAAAAGGAAAAGGTTCAATCTAACATGGTTGAACACAATAGGCTTTTCCAAGGAGTTCAAGACATTAATTTGTGTGCTATGACTTTTGAATGCAATTTGGTTGGAAACCTAAATGAATGGTGGATCGATTATGTTTGTGTATTTAAATAAGAATTTGCTTTCTATTCTCTCTGAAAAGGACGACATGCTCTCCGGAAAGGACGACATGCTCTCCATAGAAAATTCCGCAACGATCAAGATTAAAGGATATGGAAAGATCTATCTGAAAATGACTTATGGAAAGGTGGTGACTCTAAACAGCATTCTTCATGTTCCTGAAATTAGGAAAAACTTAATTGCTATTGCACTTCACATCAAGAACGGGTTTAAGTGCGTCTTTGTTTCTGATAAAGTTATACTAAGTAAGAATGAAATGTTTGTAGCAAACGTTACCTAACTGAAGGCCTTTTCAAACTGAATGTAATGGTCGTTGTCAATGTGAATAAAATTTTAGCTTCTTCCTACTTGCTCGAGTCAAACAATTTATTGCATTCTCATTTGGGATATGTCAATTATAAAATCTTGTGCAAAATGATCAATTTGGAAGTATTCCGTAAATTAGAATGCAAAAAATCAAAATGTCATGTATGTGTAAAGTCAAAATATGCTACACACCCTTACAAGTCAATTGAAAGGTGTTCTGAACCTTTAGACTTAATATATACAGATATTTGTGATATGAAGTCAATACCATCTCATGGTTGAAAGAAGTATTTCATAACTTTTATTGAAGAAAATATGCGATATTTCTATGTTTACTTACTTAATAGTAAAGATGAAGAAATGGACGCAATCAAGCAATATAAAAATGAAGTTGAAACACAACTTACCAAAAAGATCATTAAGAAGTGATAGGGGCGGTGAATATGAATATTTTTTTGAAGAAATATGTTTGGAATATGACATTATTCATCAAACAACTACCCCATACACTCCCAAATCTAATGGGATTGGGAAAAGAAAAAATCAAACACTAAAGGAGACGATGAATGCCTTGATGATAAGTTCAAGTGTACCCCATAACTTGTGGGGAGAAGCTACTTGTACAGCTAATCGAAAACTTAATCGAGTGCCCCATAACAAAACACAATCCAATTCATATGAAATGAGAAAATGTTTGAATTATTTCAATGTATCAGGGCGTTTGAAAAAAGTGCAAGTCCCTAAACCCAAAAGGGTCAAGATAGGACCTAAAACCGTTGATTGCATTTTCATTAGATATGCAAGCAACAATAAAGCACATCAATTTTTGGTTTATAAATTAGAAATTCCCGGCATTCATATTAATAAGGTAATAGAATCTGATAGTGTTGAATTCTTTAAAAATATATTTTCGTATAAAAAGGAATGTGAGTCGATTGGCGAAGGTTCCAAGAGACCTCAGGAAGAAGCTAAAGAAAGTACACCAACTGACGAAGAACCATGATATAGCAAATGCAAAAGGACATAACCTTCATTTGGATAAGATTTTGTGACTTGCTAAATAAGCCTCGAACATTTAAAGAAGCCATGTCTTCTTCGAATTCACCATTTTGAAAAAAAGCGGCCAATAGTGAGATAAAATCTATATTAAACAACCATACATGAGAATTGGTTTATCTTCCTCCTGGAAACAACAGTTAGGTTTTAAATTAACTTTCAAAAGGAAATTGAAAGTTGATAGTACTATTAACAAGAGTAAGGCAAGACTGGTTGTCAAAGGGTATAAACAAAAGGAAGGTCTTGATTAATTTGCCACATACATGCTAATAACGAGGATTACATCCATACAAACGTTAATAACATTGGCTGCCGTGTATCATCTTGAAATCCATCAAATGTATGTTAAAACAGCCTTCTTAAATAGAGATTTAGAGGAAGAAATTTGCATGGAACAACTCGAAGGGTTTGTGGTTCCTGGTAAAGAAAAGAAGGTGTGTAGACTTTGTTAAGTCTCTTTATAGACTAAAACAAGCAACCAAACAATGGCATGCAAAATTTAACTATGTTATATTGCCAAATGGCTTTAAGATTTGTGAGTAAGATAAATGTGTGTACATTAAGAACATTAAAAATTATATAGTCATTGTTTGTTCATATGTAGATGATATGCTAATAATGATTCATGATAATGCTAGCGTAAATGCTACTAACGGTATGATAACTAGCAAGTTTGATATGAAACACTTAAATGTTTCTGATGTAATCATGGGTATTAAGATCCATAAGACTCCTCAAGGTCTGGCTTTTGTCTCTATCTCATTACATTGAAAGTGTTCTTGAAAGATTCAAGTACTTAAAATTCAAAATTTTAAAGACTCGACTGGATATAAATCTGGGTCTAGCAAAGAATAAAGGGCAAAGTACATCCTAGTTAGACTTTGCTTGTGTTTGGGATGCGTAATGTACAATATGAATTGTACACAACCAGATATAGCTTGTGTTATTAGTAAGATGAGTCGGTACACGCAAAACCCTGGTCCAACACATCGATGGCAAGAGACAAGTTTTGGGATATATGCAACATATCCAAGACTTTTCTTTGCATTATAATAAATATCCCGCAGATATTGAGGGATAATTGTTATGAAAACTGGATCACCGGCTCAACGTATTCGAAATCCACAAGTGGATATATTTTCACTATTGGTGGAGAAGCAGTGTCTTGAAAATCATCCAAACAAACATGCATTGCTTGATGTACAATGGAAGCTAAGTTTATAGCTTTAGAGAAAGCCAGTGAAGAAGTTAAATGGCTCTAAAATTTCTTGAAAGATAATCCATTTTGGCCCAAGCCATTGACACCAATTTGCATATATTGTGATAGTCAATCGGCTATAAAATAGGCTACGCACGTTATGTATAATTGTAAAGTCATCATTTACGACGAAGACATAAAACTGTTAGGCAACTACTCTCTAGGGAAATTAACACTATTGATAATGTGAAGTCAAGTGATAATGTGTCGGATTTCTTATAGAAGGCCTAACTAGAGATGCAGTTGAGAAGTCATCGAGGGGAATAGGACTGTGGCCGATGACAAGTGACTCATGGCAGTAACTCTTCTTAGAAGACTGGAGATCCCAAGATTTAGGTTCAAGGAGCTCAAACAAATTTGTGAGATGGTTCAATATTGTAAAATAACATTTATTTTTGTCCATTCTCATGATGAGACAATGTTCAGTACCAAGGATAAAGCGTTGCAGCGTTTTAATGATTATCTAAGTTTAATATATTATCTATCAAATAGTGTATATCTGTAGGATTACATGTTTAGAAATCACCTATGTAAGCGTGAAGTGGAAGCCGCTTCAAAGATAATTCTGTAAGGCCAATTGATCTCTACGCATTTATGAAACCAGGCAGTGTTCATGGCTGAAACGAACACAACAATGAGAACCACAGCTGATCAAGGGTTAATTGTGTGACATACGTTGTCATGGTATGCACCAAAGCTCGACAGTTCTAAGATATCAAATCTACCGATTGACCGAGTATATCTTGTATATGTTCACTACGGAAAGTTCAAAGGAAAACCTACTTATCCCGATGCGATTAGTCATTTCCTGCGAATCACACAGTTTTTCATGTATATTTCTATCATTACCCATTCCTGTGGAGGATTCTTGTGGTTTGAAGTGTGGAGTGTGGTGGTGTGAATGGCAATGAATGGAAAATAAAAAGTCTCCTAAAAGGAACTTCTCCCATATTGGTAAAGGAAAAGACTTTTATTGGGTTTAAGTGGAGCAGTTCTTCTAACACTTAAAAGGGTTGACAAGGAAGGTAAGCATTGCATTGTCGTCGTTATCGCTAGTTCGACTCGGCTTCGGCTTCTAATTCCGTGAATTGATATGATTGATTGACTTAATTTTTTGGACCAACAAAATTAAATTAATATTTTATATTAATATTTTACTTGGCCATTTTCATAACGGTAATTTAATTTAACTTCCTCTTTTCGTTTTTTGTTTTAATGTTTCCCATTCGTTTTGAAAACAGTCACCAGATAGGATGTCTTTCGTGAAAAGCCACCTTATCACCTCTTAATTCTAGAAGTCCGTTGGCTATAAATAGAGAGTCATTCCTTCAAATTTCCTAATGAAAAATTCTTAACTTTATCCTCTATTGTTTTGCATTGCTTTCAAATAAACTAAAAGTATCAAACTATGATTTTGCTGCCGACCATTTGAGTTTTCTGTAGTTTGGAGTGCCACTACAACAACACAACATCGGCTACTGTGAGGGGATTAAGTTCCTTAAGGAGACACTGTGAATTCAGTGGGCTTGGATTCTTCTTCCATTTCTACATTTTACATTTCAAATTTATTATTCGAACAACATATTTATAGAAAATATATGTTCTAACATATATCTTGTCTAATACATATTTCTTATTCGATTGTAGACCTTTTGCTAATTCATGCAATTTAAAAGGCTACACATGTACGTACCTTAGACCAATTTAATTGAAAGATTAGAGAAGAGTTTAGGGTTATAGCTTGGTTAGAAAGGAACACCAAATCCCATCTTTTAGGTGAGAGTAAGGTCCCAAAAAACTCCAACAACTAAGATAATGAAGTTGAAGTTTCTATCCAATGAATCATCGAATTGTATTAGCTAGTGATCAAACCCAAAACTCGTCCTCAAAAGGATAAGCGGTCGCTGCAAATATAACTCGGTTTAACAAGTCTGGGGTCGAATCCCATAGAGAGCAAATATTAATTCGTAACTCAACTTTTGCCAAGTTTTTATTCAAATAATTTTAGGAATGATTAATAATAATTTTGCTATGTAAATTAGAAATTAATAACAATTAACTAAAAGCAAGTAATAACTACTAGAGTAGATTAAAGAATAAAAGGCCTAGGCCGTGACTTCCCAAGTTATCGGAGTGATGTACTGAATATTATGAATCTCGCTTGACTATCCCTAATTATCATGAGCTCCTCGTTTATTGCTGGTATTCTCCAATAACAAGAAATAACTATCCTGAGTTACTTTTTCAAGTTAGCACATGACGATAAATTGGACTACCTACGTGACCATGATAAAGGTTTGTTGTTTCCGAACTCACCCCACTCTTCTTCCCTAAACAATTCCTTATTTGGGTTAAAGTACCGCTAATCAACTAATTGTAACTCAAAGCGCTCTTCTAAGGGTTTACAAGAATAAAGGGCACATTCAATTGGGAGCTCTACAATCAAATGCAATCATAACATAGTTGCATAATCAGGAATAATCATGTCAAGCTTGAAAATTTTCATAAAATATTTTGCACATTATTCAATAATGGTCCCATTAAACCCTAGAAGGGGTGACTTAGTCACTCATGATCACAAGATTCATGACATAAATAACCATAATCAGTAAAGTACATGAAAATGATTAAAAGAATTAAGAAAACTTGCTAGATCCTCGTTCCCCACTGCCCCAACCTTCATCTTATTCTTTCTAGGTTAAGTACTGCGCTAAAAATAGACTTTTAGGCCTTTAAATCACGTTCATAAGCCAATTGACCGAACTGCCCCTCTTTACAAAACTGCAGAAATTTTGCCCTTGCGTTGTAGCTGTGCGAAGCACAATTACAGTACAGGATTACCGGAAGTTCCTTCATTGTTCTGTGTGATGCACAGCCACTCCAAAATACCCTAGGATTATTTTTCTCTTTTCCCATGCAATGGCTATGCGATGGAGAGTTAGCTCGCTGCCTCGGAAATATTTTTCTTCAGAAAAATTTCATCTAAAGATTGTGCTACAGTCATGAGACAAAAAAAACCCTTAGCTTTCTCCAGATTTTGCTTTTTAGCTCAATTTTTACTCAAATCATCTTCCTTTGGCATCGTTAGCCTCCTATACATCAACATACAACTAATTAGGTCAATTCATCACGTTTTTAACATCAAATGTCACTCGAATACACCAAAGTATAGGTAAAATACATCCAATTTATCTATAAATTTTGCATATTATCACCACCCCACACTTGAGCTTTTGCTCGTCTTCGAGTAAAACCTAGACTTAGTTAGGAATGGCGACACTACCTATGGTCATGGCTTATAGTAGAACCTAGAATGGCGCATATTCACTTTTCACACTTGTCTTCACAAATATATTAATGCCAAGAATATTTAAAACAATAAAGTTCCCTCTCATAACTTCCTAACTTCAATAACCGACTCATTAGCACCAACCCTCCTACTCACTCACCTAATAAACTATGTGCCCTAAAACTCTCCCATTCATACAAACTGCTTCAATAAACGATGGGACTCACCAGTGCAAAACGTGCTCACTCTCACAAAGAAGTCATGTACCACACTAGACATACCGTAGGGTTTCCAATGATGTAGGACTCGACCAATGTAAGCTCGCTCGGTGTAAGATCAAGTAGGACTTTCATATGTTGTAATGTAGGCTGCAGGTCATGTAGGATACATTTAGTTTATGGTGACTAACCTCCCTTGAACATTTTAATACATCACATAGTTCAATCACTTTCTTTTTTAACCAACTCTTCCAAATTTTTCAATTCTTTTATCATCCCAAGCTTCCCTTTTCTTTAAGCTTTCAAGAGTCACCATCAGTAAAGGACTATACTTTATTCTTCTTTTTTTTTTTTTTGGACTTTTCTCTTGTTATTCTTTTTTTTCTTACTGATATTTTCTCTCAAATAAAGCACCTTTTATCCTTTTCACACGTCAAACACAACAACTCCCATAACTATAGATATCAAAGCTCATAAGAACCGCACATTCTCAAAAGACGTAATATGGTTCAAACATGATCAATTCAAAATAAAAGGGTTCAGCTTGTAATATGGCTACCAAAGAAAAGGTTCCAGACTCAAAGAGGCTAACTAGGGTCAACTTTTATTGGGTAGGCTAACAATTCATAGGGAAACAAAGAAATGCCTATATCACTTTTTAAACCGAGCAAGACTCATTATTTTGCTTTGCACACACTCGGGGAAAGTTCTGGAAATCATAGTGTAAAGCACAGAGCAATAACAAATTTCACACATACATGGCACATAGTCTACTCAAGACGGTTCAACTCTAGCTCTCAATTTAAAGCAACCGAGCACGTATTCAAGTATAGTACATAAAAGAGTCAAAACCTGAGCCTAGGCATCACACAAAGGTACTCAACAGTTGTCAAGGCATAACAATACAAGCCGTGAAGAATGCATGTAGTAGACATATTCCTGGCTTATTGTTCATATAAAACACGCAACAATAGAAGACCCCACGAGTTATCCTTCCTACTATTCTAATCCTAAATAAATTATCCTGCATCCGGTTCAAACTACACCCCTTGGAAAAGAACCGAGGCAAAAAAAAAAAAACAAAGGAACTATTAATACAAACAGGAAGACTCCCACCCCACATTTAAAATCATGCATTGTCCTTGATGCATTTAAACAAAATAAGGGTGATAGAAAAACTCCCTAGGGCTCTAAGCCCGTAGAACATCCTTGTGAGCTTCCTCAGCGAACTGGGTACTTAGACTTCCCCTCAAGCAAGAATTTCTCTTCAGGCATATGGGTTGCAAGCACCCCATACTTAGATCACACGCTATTTGAAACCTACAATATAAAAAGCTCACCAAGTGACATCCTTCAAAAACCAAAAAAAAAATATATTAACCAGAAAATTGGGTTGCCTCCCAATCAGCGCGTTATTTAACGTTGTGACATAACACGTCCCACTTCACCACTTTTTCCTCCACCTCTAGCTTATGAATTGAATCCCAATTTTGATTCCAATATTTGGTTGTGCTCCTGGGGTGGTGGTACGAATCCCAATGGGCCAAGCAACATATGTTGCCATTTACACTTTTTGGCTTTCAACCGAGGACTATTGTCTTTCCTAGACGGCAATGCAAACTCCAGAATGAAAGCACCATGAACCTCTTCCTTTGACTTTTCCATAGGTTCGTAAGGATAGATGATTTGCATGTGTTCATCCAAACACAATGTTGAGAAGTGTCTAGAATGAGATACAATATACTAAAACTCCAATTGATTATTGGCATCCTTTATTTGGCACAAATTAGAGTCAACTAAAATTTCATCTTGAGTGTTCGTGTCTGACTCTTATACCACTTCTTAAAAATTAACATCATCAAAACCCATTTGGCTAGGTGGTTGGCGTTCAACTCTTGACTCTACTATTGGGGATTCCACTTTTTCCTTCATCTTAATTTCTCCTTGAACACTATCCACAACAGCTGCATGCTGAGCATTAAAAACCTCAGCCAGTTGATTCAATTAAACTTCAAGGTTGCGAATAGCCACTTCATGTCTCTGTATCTGGAGTTGTTGCTCATTGTCATTCTCCAACAGGAACTTGAACATATTTTCAATCTTGTGTATGTCAACCTTCTGTTTCCTATCAGCCTCCTCAACTTCATTGCACCTATTAACATCACAAGGGAGAGTAGAATCATCATAATAGGGGCTTGAGGAGGGGTAAAATAAATGAGTATAACTAATAAAATGACTACCATGACAACCACACATATTGCATCTATTCAAAAAATATGATTGACAATGTTGTCGCAGATGATTTCCTTTGCAACTAGGAAGATATGGTGCACGATAGGAATAACCATTACCATGTATATTGTTCTTTTATAAACAAAACAAATGTGTACAAGACCTAAAAATTGTCTAAACTAATAACCTAGCAATACATATAGCTACAAACTAAACCGATGCTCCCTGGAAACGGCGCAAAAATTTGATATACATATAGCTACAAACTAAACCGATGCTCCCTGGCAACGGCGCAAAAATTTGATCACGCCCATAACTCGTCCTCATAAGGATAAGCGGTCGCTGCAAATATAACCCGGTTTAACAAGTCTGGGATCGAATCCCACGGGGGGCAACCATTAATTCGTAACTCAACTTTTGCCAAGTTTTTGTTCCACTAATTTCAGAAATGATTTTTAATGATTTTGCTCTGTAAACCAGAAATTAATGACAATTAATTAAAAGCAAGTAATAAGTACCAGAAAAGATTCAAGAATAAAAGGCCTAGGACATGACTTCCCCAACTATCAGAGTGATGTACCGAATATTACGAATTCAATGTCGCTTGAGTATCCCTAATGATCAAGAGCACCTAATTTTATCGCTAGTATTCTCCAATAACAAGCAATAACTATCTTGAGTTATGTTCTAAGTTAACATATGATGATAAGATGGAATACACACGTGACCATGATAAGGGTTTGTTGTTTCCGAACTCACCCTGCTCTTCTTCCCTAAATAATTTCTTATTTGGATTAAAGTATCTCTATTCAACTAATCGTAAGTCAAAACACTCTTCCAAGGGTTTACAAGAATAAATGGAATATTCAATTGTGAGCTCTACAATCGAAAGCAATCATAACATAGTTGAATAATCAGGAATAATCATGTCTAGCTTGAAAATTTTAATAAAATATTCAGCACATCATCCAGTAATGGTTCTGTAAAACCCTAGAAGGGTGACTTAGCCACTCATGTTCAAAAGATTCATGACATAAACAACCATTATCAGTAAAGTACAAGAAAAGGATTGCAAGAGTTATGAAAACTCGCTAGATGCTCGTTCTCCACTTCCGTACCCTTCTTCTTGTTCTTTTTGAGTTAAGTACTGCTCCAAAAATTGACCTTTTGGCCATTAAATTAGGTTCCTAAGCCAATTGACCGAACCGCCCCTCTGTACAAAACTGTAGAAATTCTGCCTTTGTGCTATAGCTATACGAAGCACAACTAGAGCACAGGATTACTGGAACTTCCTTCATTGTTCTTTGCGACACACAGTCACTCCAAAACACCCCAGGATCATTTTTCTCTTCACCCATGTGATGGCTATGCGATGGGGAGTTAGCTCACTGTCGCGGAAATATTTTTCTTCATAAAAATTTTATCTAAAGGTTGTGCTATGGTCATGCGACGCACAACAACCTTAGATTTCTCCAGATTTAACTTTTTGGCTCCATTTTTTTCTCAAATCATCTTCCTTTGGCACCGTTAACCTCTTATACATCAAAATACAATCAATTAGCTCAATTCATCACGTTTTTAACATCAAACATTACTAGAATACACCAAACTATGGGTAAAACATATCCAATTATGTATAGATTTGGCATATTATCAGCTAGACAATACAAAAATCATTTATCCCATAATTAATTTCCACATATACCCAATGAATCCATAATCTCTCTTCTCAAAGTGAAACATTTGCAGAACCGCATGTTAACAAGTTTATTTACCTTGTACATTTGGATTCTCATGACAGGCGTATAGCTGTAGCCTGTAAGTTTGACATAAAACCAAGAAAGGATAATTCCACCTTTCTGGCAATGTGGCTAAAATAGAGAAGCATTTCTGGCTTAAAGAGATGAGGTTGCTTTTTTGCCTCTTTATGTATTTATGGTTGGTCACGTATCACACATGCTTCCTACCATCCCAACATATGCTAAATTTAAGGTAACAGTAGAGGACAATGCCAGCACCTAAATCGATGTTCTTGCCTCGTTTGGTAGCAAATAGGTTTATCCCGGAATTGTTAATCCCACCTCCTATATGGGATAACTAATCCCACATTTTAGACATAAAAATTGTACTAGTGCCAATTAGTACTTGCTACCAAACATGGGATAATATAATCCCGAATTTAATCCCGGGATTATAATCCCTTATCCTTCATACTAGAGTACTAGTATATACTGAGTGTCTCCTTCCATCTTGGATTATTCTTGGGTACGGTTGGTTCTTAATTAGTGGATCAATCATCTAAGTTGGTAGTTGTTGCTGTAGAGCTATACGTCATGAAAAAATCTAAATTTAGTTGAGGAAGATTAATTAGTCTAGGTCGAGTGATTGCACATAACATGAACTTAAAAGGTTCATTCGTTTTATGTTTGCCTTAATCTTTTTCTTCTCATATTATACTGTACTATCTTCATTAAAGCTGCACGGTGTTTTTTTATTTTTTTAAAATAGTCGTCTCAGATCTGAAATTTCAAGTGTTATGGTTGAATTTTACTACAAGATGATACAATGCTGATTTCACGGAAAGCAATTTTATGGTCGAGGAATTTACAAATATCGTTTAAACTTCTGTGCAAGTTGGTCTTGAAATGTGATGCTTTTTTCCCTTTCTGAATTGACGCAGTAGATGGTTATTGGAATTTCTTAGCTGGTCTTAGCTTATTATGGGGTTGGTTGTCTATGGCTTTGTTATTGAGATGTAAACATTCTGAACTTTGTTAGTCGATATGATACTAAGTTAAGATTTATTATCACTAGAAAAAAATGTCAACAGAAAAATTAAGAATAATGATACTAATATTTTATAAGTAATTTTGAATCCGCCACAACTATTACTTACGCAACTAACTAGAGTACTCCATTTGCTTGTCAACTTTAGTAAAAGTGTAGAACCAAAAGTGGGAATATGTCAATTTGGGAGCAGCTACTATAATCACGTTTTTTTCTTTTCTTGTTTTATTTATGTCTTTTAAGTTATATATGCGAAAATGAAGTAAGCAAACTGAAAATGTGAATCACACATCAAATACCAGAGTAATACAGAAGATTCAATCTGTTTCTGGTTCTGAAACTATGTGCCCTGCATCTTCTACATTGTACATACCATGAGCTGTCACCTCTCCACGCCGATAACGTACTGCTTATTCTCCCCCCTATAAATACAGGTATGTATGGGCCTATGGCTCTTTTCTATGTCTATACTACTTTTCGTTTTTCAATAATCTCCCTTTCCACTTTTTCTTTTTCAATGTAATTTCAACTTTTTGTTATATTTTATATAAAATGGCTAAACAATAAACTCAATTTTTGAATTTCAGCCTAATACTTGGCGCATGGTTCTACTCTCAAATGCATGGCACTCCGACTTCTAACCTATTCTGGTCAATCAGCGTGTTGCCTAAATTACAGATGCTTAGAGCTTGAGAATCTAGCTATTGTGAAAACTGTCTCCGCCTAGGAGAATACCAATTATTGAAAGTATTCCTATAGAAGTCCGAAAGAGAGGCTATTAATGGTATGCTACACTTCGGAGTGACTTGTTTTGGTTTTGGTGCATTTCATGTAACATGTCTTTAGGTTAACAATTGAATTTGTATATGTAAGGCTTCAAACAATCAAATATATCAAGATCTATGATTAAACAATATGAAATTGAACAAGAATTACAAAATGCAAACTAAATAAGCAATAACAAGACAAGAAGATCTTATTAACTTAAATTAAATAAATCACTTGACAACGGTGAGTAAGTAATTTAACAATGGTTCGGCTAGTAAAAATATTTGATCCCTTTTAAATGGGGAGGAGGGGGTATAATAGTAAGAGAGCCTCACTAACCCCTACTTTCATTAGGGCATGTTCCCTATGTTATAATCCCATTAAGGCGTCTGCTCAACGGTCAGATTGTGGACAACAGACATGTAGGGAGTGGACTCCTTGAATCTCTCCAGCGGTTGAAGTCTTAGAGTTATCAGCTTTGCTTTCACGCGCACTTGAAGTCTTAGAGTTATCAGCTTCGCTTTTATAGACAGTCGATATCATAAGTATCTGGCAACCTATTACGGAAAGATATATCGGTGACTCCTTCATGAGACCATCCGTAATCTTCCTATCCACGCAAGATACCTTTAAAGTTACAGCTCTTTGATCATTCCTCCGTGTCCTGTATTCATATGACACGTGTCCGTGCCAAATTATGACAATACAATTAGTTAGAGAACTGAATCTTTAAGTTTTGAATCAATTTCCACCATTTGAATTGAATTGCACAGGTAGTTCACTTATTTTCGCTGTTTGTTGAAGCCAAAGTACTCTCACTTGGTATGCTGACGATATTTGATTGCAGTTCAGAAATATAAAATGTTGTTAATGATGACTTTGAAGTTGTATTATAAACAAGACTAGTTACAAAGAGAACGACGAAAAAAAAAAAGGGTAGTGATACACACCATTCCATTTTGCCGCCCAAATTGCCACACCCAACGTGGCCCACATGCGAAAAGTCCTAAATACACTTGGGCTTCCAACTCTCACTTCCACTCGCCGAGAGTGGGCAATGTTTTGATTTTGGCTGAGTTGGCTTCTGGCCCACACGAATTAATTAGGCCTTTTCGAGTTTGCCTTTGGTTGATGGATCAACCAATACTACACTACAAAAAAGACTATTGCTGTTGTTTGATGGGTCAACCAAGACCTTTTTTCCCACTTTTATTAAAGATAAACAAAATTTATTTTTTAATTCACTCATAATTCTTGTTATATTAATATTTATTAGATACACGATATATGTATGATATTTTAATATTATTTATATATTACATATTGTATATTTAATATTTAATCACTTAATATTTTAACATATGTAATTAATATTGTAATTAATATTTTATATATTAATATTTATTAGATACACGATATATGTATGACATTTAATATTTATTAGATATACGATATATGCATGATATTTTAATATTATTTATTTGATATACAATATATATATATATATATATATATATATATATATATATATTTTTATTATTATATTTTTTAAATCCCTAAAATAACGTTAACAAATATGAGATCAACATTAATTAAATTCTTAAATTAAAGGATAAAAATACAATGTTTATTAATTTATAAAATGAGTGAATTAATTATAAATTACCTAATGGCTAGAAAAAGAAAGGGAGTGAAAAGTGGGGCTAGGAAAAGTAAATTTGAAAAGTCGGACATCTTTTCTAAGGTTGTATTAAATTTGAATTTGGTCTTGAAATATTATAAAAAAATCGTATTTGATTAAATATAGTAGAAATGGATTTTATTAACCAATACCAGTAATATAGAATTATGCATGAATTAAAAAAGGAAATAAATTTGTTATGGAACTATTATGTATAATACAATATATTATCAAGAATATATATATATATATATATATATATATATATATATATATATATATATATATATATATATATATATATGTGTGTGTGTGTGTGTGTGTGTGTGTGTGTGTGTGTGTGTGTGTGTGATATAATTAATCAAACCATTATTTGGACATCCTTTGTGTAAGATCATAAAAAGTAGGAGTGAGAGAAATTGTTAGCATCTTTCTACTCTTTGTATTCATATTCAGAATAACATTTGATTGTACCATCAACCAAAGTCATTTTAGCCCCTACTTTCCGAGTTTGCCTTTGGTTGATGGATCAACCAATACTACACTACAAAAAAACTATTGTTGTTGTTTGATGGGTCAACAAAGACCTTTTTTCCCACTTTCATTAAAGATAAACAAAATCTATTTTTTAATTCACTCATAATTCTTGTTATATTAATATTTATTAGATACACGATATATGTATGGTATTTTAATATTATTTATATATTGCATATTGTATATTTAATATTTAATCACTTAATATTTTAACATATGTATGTAATATTGTAATTAAAATTTTATAGATTAATATTTATTAGATACACGATATATGTATGGTACTAATATTTATTTTATATAGTAATATTTATTAGATATACGATATATGTATGATATTTTAATATTATTTATTTGATATACAATATAAATAAGTATTAATCATGTATTTATGGGGTAATTTTCTCTTTAGTTAATGTTGATCTCATATTTGTTAACTTTATTTTAGAGATTTAAAAAATATAATAATAAAAAATATTAAATATCTAATAAATAAATTTTAATACCCTTTTAATACAATATATCACTCTTTGAATCTATTGTGTATTTAATATTTATTTATTTTATTATTTGTTATTCTTATTTTTAGGTGATATGTATTTCATTTATGAAAATATTAAACATGGCAATTAAAAGCAAAACGAAAAAGAAAAAGAAAAAAATCGCCTAAAAATCGTTCTTAAAACATGAGTATCTGTTGGTATATACCAAATTTATCTCATGGCATATTATTTTGAATTGAATAATATCCCTTAAATTTAAGAAAAAAATAAATATTAAATATCTATACAAGTATTTAATATTATATATCTTTTATTTAAGAAAAATTGCATTGAATAATTATTAACATTAAGAACTTTTTTTCATTATTTTAGTGCAATGTTGTGGCTACAAAAAGTAAGGACAAAAGGATAGTAAATATTTTCATATGCGCTGCTATTTAGGTAAAGAACCCTTAACTAAATTCTTAAATTAAATGATAAAAATATAGTGTTTATTGATTTTATGAAATGGGTGAATTAATTATAAATTACCTAATGGCTAGAGAAATAAAAGGAGTGAAAAGTTGGGCTAGGAAAAGTAAATTTAAAAAGTCGGACATCTTTTCTAAGGTTGTATTAAATTTGAATTTGGTCTTGAAATATTATAAAAAAAAATCATATTTGATTAAATATAGTAGAAATAGATTTTATTAACCAATACCAGTAATATAGAATTATGCATGAATTAAAAAAAGGAAATAAATTTATTATGGAACTATTATATATAAGACAGTATATTATCAAGAATATATACATATGTGATATAATTAACCAAACCATTATTTGGACATGCTTTGTATAAGATCATCAAAAGTAGGATTAGGAGAAGTTGTTAGCGTCTTTCCACTCTTTGTGTTCATACTCAGAATAATATTTGATTGTACCATCAGCCATTTTAGCCCCTACTTTCTGAGTTTGTCTTTGGTTGATGGATCAACCAATACTACACTACAAAACAGACTATTGTTGTTGTTTGATGGGTCAACCAAGACCTTTTTTCCCACTTTCATTAAAGATAAACAAAATTTATTTTTTAATTCACTCATATATCTTGTTATATTAATAATATATATATATATATATATATATATATATATATATATATATATATATATATATATATATATATATATATATATATATATATATATATATATATATATATATATATATATATATATATTTTATTATATTTATATTTATATTTATATTTATATTTATATTTTTTATTATTATATTTTTTAAATCCCTAAAATAACGTTAACAAATATGAGATCAATATTAACTAAATTCTTAAATTAAAGGATAAAAATACAATGTTTATTAATTTATAAAATGGATGAATTAATTATAGATTACCTAATGGCTAGAGAAAGAAATGAAGTGAAAAGTGGGGCCAGGAGTAGTTGTTAGCTTAACATTTGGTTGAACCATCAACCAAAACCATTTTGGCATCCACTTTTTGATTTTGCCTTTGGTTGATCAACCAATACTAGATTACAAAAAGAAGCTATCTTGAAGCACGCGCGGAAAAGAACAAAATATGATTCAAGGGTATTTTTGTCATTATATATGCGGGCCACGTTGGGTGTGGCAATTTGTGCTCAATTTGGTATGGTGTGTTTCTTTTCTCAAAAAAAAAAAAAAAAACAGAGAAGATTACAAAAAGTAAGAAAATACAGTTTGCTATCTATGGGAAATCCAATGAACTATCTTTAACCCCATATTTGAGCATCTTGACAACCCATTCTCCTAACACGATGGGACTTAGCTTCACAAAAGTCATCATGAGGCTATACTACTTTCTCAAATCGGACCAACCTATTATCAGCCAGTCTAGATTTATATGCTGATTTTTTGTACTCAAACCATGTAAACTCTTTGTACAAGCTGGCTTCCCCTTTCATAAGTGAAGCCAAGGGTGCTATCTTTTCACTCAATGGTGGTCCCCCAAAATAAATCATTGAAAGCCTTGATTTGTAACTATTGGCCAAAACTCTGTGCCTTACGCTCTTAAACCTCCCATTAGTCATCACCTGCAAAAATCACCTCCATTATCAATATTGCACTCTAATGAAATTGTCTAGTTACTCAACAGTGGTCACGCGCACACACATTTAAGAGCATGTTTGGTATTGTGTATAGTATAGATAATCTATCTACACAAAATGGTATTGACTTATACAATTTTTTGGTTGTTAGTTCAAAGTTGGTAGAAGTAATCCTGGAATAACTTATCCATGTATAGCTTATACATGGATAAAGTATGAAAATGATAAAATTAACATTGTCTTTTTCCTAGAAACTAATGAAAGTTAAATATCTAACAGTAAAATTGTAAACTCATTTATTTAGAACTTAAAAATAAACACATATTTTAAATAATACTCCCTCTGTTTCTAAAAGGATGAACATATTACTATTTGAAGGGTCCAAGATTATGTTTGACCACATGTCTTACAAATTTTTTCTAACTATTTTGAATTGTGAACTACTGTGACTTATATTATTTTTCATGTAGTTTCTAAATATGTAAATTTTTTTAAAAAGTTAAAATTCGATGTGCAAATTCTCATTGAAAATTAGTTAATTTGACCCTCGTACTCCGCAAAGGTTCATCCTTTTTGAAACGGATGGAATATCTTCTACATCCACTTTTTAATACAATACATCAAACGCCAAATAAAAAAATAATCCCCGTATTACAATTCATGTATTACTATTGCTCGTATTACAAATCTCTGCATTATAATCCATATATAATTTGTATTCCTACCAAACGACCCCGTGCATAAAGACAAATGAATCTCAATTAGTCAAGTCCTAAAACAGATACACGGGTTTGCACATATTGTGTCCAATGAGTAGTGCGTGTAATAATATTAAGCGCCCAATGATAAAGTGACTTAAATTACTCCACTAGATTCGTCTGTGCTAGAAAACCATTACGTATTATTTTTTTTATCCGAATCCATGTAAATTGATTCCAATAAAACAAAGGAAAGCTAAGGAACAAGACACAAATCAAACCTAGGATAAATCATATCAGCATGCTAGTTCTTCACCATACTTCTTAGCAGTGAGTGAAAGTAAAAGTATATCAGGAAAAATAGAAATATTCCACTCGATAAACCAAACATGGACCCTTTTTTCCGCACGATACCTGCAATGAGTCACCAACATTGATGAAGAAAGAATTTTGATCAGGCGGTACAGAAATCCAATGGCCATCTTGAAGTGAAATTTGAAGGCCAGAAGTGTTGTTGGATCTAAGAAGAGAAATGATTTGTGGATCAGCATGTTCTCCAAATCCAATCAAATTTTTGCCATTGAATTCTTGAACCTCAGGACATGGAGGGTAGTGATTGACCCTAAAAACAGAGTCACTCTGTTCATCCATCAAAAGCTTACTGAAAACATTTCTTGGATGAATCTTCAATCCATCTGCTAACATTTCAAGTACGTCGCAAGCCATTTTCTTTACTGCTGACACATAATCATTAACAGCAGCACTGCAATTAACATTACAATGAAAAAAGTCAGAATATTTTGATTAAGGAACAAAACAATTGTCAATAATATCTTATTTATACAAAAAGGCACCCGGTGCACAAAGCATGGCGTGTTCACTCAAGATCTGGGAAAGACCCGCACCTCAAGGGTGTGATATATGCCGCCTATGCTGATGCAAGCATCAGTATTTCCACGGCTTAAACCTCTGGCCCTATACATACACGTTGCTCCGAGAGAATGTCATTCCAAATATAATATCTTATTTATATGTCATACCGAATATTTTCTGAGTCTACACCCATGATAGATGCAAATTTTTGGTAGTTGAATTCAGAGTTTGTTGACAAGAGAATGTATTCAAGCCAACCAACATCTCCATTAAGTCCAATCTTCTTATTGCCATAGCCAAAAGGGTCAGGAGGACCTGCTTTTTCTTTCTGAGACAAGGGAGATGAAAAGAATTTAATGGCTTCTGATTCAAGTTTAATAATGAATTCCATAGGGACACAATGGTTGACAACTTTGAAGAATCCAAATTCTTCACAGGCTTTAACAAGGAGGTTTTTGCTATCGGGTTTAGAAAGGTCTATTAATGGGATACAAGGTAAAAATGAATTGGTTTTGCAGTTCTTGACTATAGAGAACTGTTCATTAACTGCTGGTATGGACAAGACCACCATATTTCTTGGTGAAGTTTACAATGGATAATGAAATGGAATAGTAGTAAGAACTTAAAAAGATTGGTTTGTAGGTACAAGTTTGTTTTTGCTGTTTTTATTGCTTTTACGAGCGAGTTTTGCAATGTGAAGTAGTGAACACTTGGCTGCAAATCCTGCTTTGCTATTTATAGAGAATTTCAAGTGTCAATCACCGCCCACCAACTGTTAGGACCTAGTGTGGGGGGTTTAACTAGGGGAATTTAGAAAAAGAATCCTCCCTCGATTGTAACTTTATTCTCTTTACTTTATGTTATTTTTAAGTTCTATTTTAACCATGTGGGGAAAAATGAAAGTCTGAAGCTGAACTATATAGAATCTTGTTTCAAGTGGTACTGTGGTACTAGTAGTAGAGGCACTATGATAAAAACACTGTGATTAGCTAGCTGAGCTCTTTAATAATCTTATCTGTTAAGCACTGTAGATGATGGACGAGTTCCACGGTGCATTGAGAGTGAACTTAAAAAATTAGAGCATTAAATATATAATGGGCTTAATACATGGTGGGTAATTTGACTAAAAGGGACTGTGGAGCAGTGGACCATTGGCATCAACCCTCAAGTTTAAATCATTAGCTAGATAACTTTTTTCTGTTTAACTAGAATGAGGAGTTAATTATTAACCAAACTATTCACCAAGTTTTTTTATTTACACAAAAATTCCTATACTCCCCCTACCCATCCACCCGTTCATTTTCCTCCTCTTCCCCCTCCTCCTCCTCGCCTGCTCCCCCTCTTCCTTCTCCTCCACAGCGCCTCCTCCTCCATTGCTACAAACACTCCTCTAAATTTGTTACTGTTTATTCGGTTCATATACAAACTTTTTATCCTTATTACACCCTAATTTGGCTGTTCAATAGCCTTAACCCCTTGGACAACCTCACCTTAGGTGTGACCCTGATGCGCTGCAAAATAAACTTTATTGAACATGTGGCCTTTTAGACTAGCCAGTTGTTTGGACCATCTTTCCGGGTCAAGTCCTATATAGATTAGCAAATATAACCCGATTTAACAAGTCCGTGGTCGAATCCCAAAGAAAGCAACATTAATTTGTAACCTTATTTTCACCAAATTTTTATTCAAACAACTTCAGGGACGATTAATAATTATAATTGTGTGAAAACTAGAAGTAAATAACAATTAACTAAAAGCAACTAGAAATAAACTAGGAATGACAAGAATCTAATGAATTTGTAGATGTTAAAAAGCCTAGGATAATGAATCCTCCAGTTACTATTATATTCTTGAGATCACTCCAAACTTGCACGAGACACTATTCTATGGGCCTTGAACTTTAAAATCGTTTGCTAGAGTTTCCCAACTACTAGCAACATCGTTCTTGAACTATTTTTTCCAAAATAATCAAGACCATTAAGATCTGTCCAATACGGGCCACAGTCGAATCACGATATCCCTAAATGAATCTAAATCAGATTAAGTAATCTATTAGCATAACCTAAAGTACTGTTATTTGACTGACCCTAACCTAAACATCTTTTCCAAGGTCAATCAAGCAAAAAAGGCACAAACAATTGCAGGTCTAAACAATTTAACTCAATAAAAATACAATTGAACAAATAGAATATTGTATCAATCAACTTCAGAGTTACTCAAAACTATCGAATTAAGTGTTCAACAAAATCCTAGAGTAGTAATTTAGCTACTCATAATTGTACAAAATGACAATAAATTCATAGTCGAAAGAACATCCATAGGTAAAGAGAATACGAAAAGTACAGAAAAACTCTTTTAATTCTTCAGTTCCAACAGATTTGATGTCTTTTCAAGCTCCAAAGTACTTCAACAATGGTGGTCTAACCTTCCCAAATCAAGATAGGTCATAAAAGAGGCAATGGAAGCTTTTATACCCTGTAAGGGAAAAAGCAAGTAGTCCAACATATCCATAAATTTTTGCCCAATTTAAACTTCGAGTGGGGACTGTGTGCCATGTTGACTTAATTTATTTCAGGCAATTCAGCTCGCGTGGTGCTCGCATGCCACAAGAACCTGCTTTTTCTAGGAATTCAACTACATGGTGCTTGCATATTAGGCCTAAATGAGCTGAAATTTTTCTTCACTTCTTGGCAAATATTCTATTTCTTCTCGTGTTACTCGTGTGGTACTTGGATTTCTATTGCTTCAATTTCAACTCTCGTGCTAGTCATGTGGCACAGGACCTCCTAGAATCTTTCTTCAATTTTCATGCTAAAACTTGTACTTTAGCCCCAATTCACCATGTTCACTTCCTATCACACCAAACAACTCAATTAGTATCAATTTATGTTAGTTTTGCATATAACCTCTTAAAATAACTATCAGAACATGGTAAAAACACCCTCAAAATATTGGTAAAGTAGCCAAACATACCACCCCACACATGAACTTTTGCTCGTCCTCGAGCAAACACTAGACATTAAGCCTGAATCACAGATAAGCATTCAAGATCATTCAGAACACCTTGTCAAGAATTGTACGGAGAAAGAAACGACTAGACTCAAATGCCCTTTCCTTCGCTCAAAATTATGTATTGAAAGTAGAAACCTTACAAATTCACAGACTCCAATGTACCTCACAATAAAGAATCGCCCCATGCTCAAACTTGTCATGCAATGAATAAAAAACATTGGGGCAAAACATAATGAAAAACTCTCACACTCAGAAATGAATTTCACGTGCACACATGATAGTACCATATGCTTGCCCATTTTATCACACTCTACCAATGTAGGCATCTCAAACCAAGATCAAACATGACTTTTTCTTTGGATGTATTGTAGGCTTAGTTACAGGAGTGATAAAATGGGTAAAAGTGACTACATTTTCTGTGGCGCTACCATTACAAAGCAATTAAGCTCAAAAGTCTTCACAATTACTTCCTTTACCCAGTTGCCTCTTTTCTTGCTACTCCCACATTCCAACAACATTATTCATTTTTTTTTTCTATTTTTTTGGTTTTCACCAATTACACCCCAAATGTTAGGACTTTTCCTTCCCTTTTTTTCTTAAAATATTACAAGCCCAACACATTTAATTTTTCTTAGAGCACAACAAGGCATAATTCAAGACCCTTTTTTTCTTCCAACTTCCACACCATTTCCATCACATTAGCTAGTTTCAGTTATTTCAAATAAGGAGTGCCACCTAGAAATACGGTGAAAATTAGGGGAATCAACTTCAAAAGTTAAGGGCTATTACTGGGCTGCCAAAGAAAGGGATTACTTTTTGGCTCAATGAGGCTATCAAGGGTTAATTTACAGTCATTGGTAGGCTTGTTTAGGATACAGTGACTAAGCAAACAAGACCTACAATCCTTTCCCTGTTCAAGAATATCTTAGAATTTTGCTTCAAGGACAAGCCGAACAAGTTCTACACTAAACTGCATACATGGAGTTAAACAAAGATCTCATCTCACTATGTACATGAAATCTATGAGTCATTCAATTTCATTATTCAATAAAGAATTATAAGCTCAGAGAGGAAGTTCGAGGAAGAAAAAGGGCGACTCTCACACGACAGTACTTTCCAAGGATCTGAACTCTCTCTCTATCTATCTCTTTGCTTACCATTTTCTTTTTTTCAATCCTTTTTCTTTAAATTTTATTTTTATTTAAAATATTACCTAAAAAAATTGCTTGGTTCAAAAGAAGTAACTCAATGGAAAAGAACCAAGGCTAAGAAAACCCATGAGTTTATTACTATTATACTTAAAAAATATTAAACAAATAAAAATTACTCCGCACCCCATACTTAAGAATTTGCATTATCATCAATGCATCAATATATAAAACAAGGGTGAAGAGATACTCCTTGGGGCTCTAAGCCTGAAGATCTGGCACGAAAAATAGAGCCATCAATTCAGCATCTCCACGAGACTGCTAATCGCCATCATCATCATTTACAGTCTCAACATCCAGGGGGCATGGGGTACTCACACTTCTCCCACACAAGCACACGGGGTTATAAGCACTCCAAACTTAGACTCAAAACTACATGAGCCTGCAAATCAAGAAAGCACACAAAGTAATATACCCTAAAGAAAATTAGCTAAACTAAAGAAAGAAATAATAGTTGGGTTACCTCCCACCAAGCGGCTAATTTAACGTAGTGGCACGACACATAATCTTTTCCATTTTATGCTTCCACCTTGAGCTAATAAACTGGATCCCAAAATTGATTCAAGTTTTCGGCTATGCTCATGCGGTGGCTGTAAGAATCCGAATAGGCCATTCACCAAATATTGCATCTTGTATTGTTTGGCCTTCAACCGAGGAATATCGTCTTTGCAAGACGACGATGTAAATTCCAAAATAAAAATACTGTATACCTTTTCCTTCCACTTTGCCATTAGCTTGAAAGGATCAATTTTCATGCCTCCATCAAAACACAATGTTGGGAAGTGTCTAGAATGCATGGAAACATGCTCGAACCTCAATTTATCTTTGGCGTCCTCTTTTTGACACACACAAGAGTCAACAAAAATCGCATCTTCTTCGTCCTATGTTGACTCTAGTACTGTTTCCTCAACATGGACATCCTCAAACACCATTTGGTTAGATGGTTAACATTTAACTTCTGACTTGTCTATTGAAAATTCAGCTCTTAGCTCCTCAATTAGAACATCAATTTCTCTCTCACAACCAAACTCTTCATTGCGTCTATCCACAATATTAGCTTGTCGAGCATTAAATATCTCAACCAATTGACTCAACTGAATTTCAAGGTTGCGAATAGTAACTTCATGTCTCTGTATATGTAGTTGTTGCTCATTATCTCTCTCCAGCAAGAAGTTGAATATATCTTGAATCTTTTACATGTCAACTTTATGTTTCCTGTCAGCATCCTCAACTTCATTGCACCTATTAACATCACAAGGGAAAGCAGAATCATCATAATAAGGGCTCGAGAAAAGGTAAGATAAATGAGTGCAACCAATTAAATGACCACCATGACAGCCACACATTGCATATATTCCACAAATAAGGTTGACAATGATGCCATAGATGATTTCCTCCACAATTAGAACAATTGTTAACACCTAATTTTGTCCCTCCTTTTTCCAAACTTTGCTATAATTTAACTTAAAGGTGCGATTTAACTGTTAGAGCAAATATGCATTAGAAAGCATACATTTATGGGTGTTATCTTCTATTTATAAAATATATACATAAGTGTGTGTGTGTGTGTGTGTGTGTGTGTGTGTGTGTGTGTATATATATATATATAACCATCTTTAAGTGAATATTAGCCGAATAAATAACCAATCTATTTCTATTCCTTGATTTGTCATGTTTAATTGAATTTAAGTTCTTTTGAATTTAAATATATGCAAATCTTTCTTTTAAAGCACTTATCTTGAAATCTTTCCTACGAACCTCGACAAGTATGTGTCTAGATACATTCAAACTGTTAGGGATTAGTTGCAACTTTCTTCCAATTACTTTTGAGTAAAAATTTAAAAATTGCTCAATTTTCCTTTTCCAAACAATCCCTCAAATCTCCTAATTAGTTTGGATATCCCTAAAAATCATCCTCAATATCACTCCCTCAATTTCTCAATATCTTCCTAATCCAAAAAAATCAGCTTAAAATTACTCCCTCAAATCTCTTCCCCCCAATCACTCCCTAATCTCCTTCCTCAATTACCTCTCAATCACCCGACGACTAGAATTTTCAATCCTTTATATACACAGAAGTACAATACCCATAGGCATATCCACGAAAGAAGATCAGAAATAGATCCACCCTGCGTCTTCTGCACATACACATCCATACATACATCACACGCCTATCAGTAGTGAAAAAAGCATCACCACCATCAATACACACAAGCGGTGGTGGAGAGAACAACCAAACAACAGATTACACACCACCCCACACACAAGAATAGATCCAGAAACACCTATCACCACCACACGCCAATACATACGACATCGTTACCATGCCCCCTCCGTCTTCCTCCTCTTTGTACCATTAATATACAGAGATACAAACCCACACACCAAAACGATATAGAACAAATGCATACATATACCCACTGATCGGAAAGCGGGGAAGGAAAAGAACACCACCAGTCAAAAGGGGATGAGGTAAAGGGCAGAGTCGCACAGAGAAGATCGGGACAGGGGGTTGGGATAAAAGGAAACACCAGCAGCAGTGACTCCACCTGTTCCCATGGCCGGAAAATACTTATCACTGGCCGCCCTTGTTTCTTGTTCTTCTTGATTTCCGACTGAAACAGAGAAGGGAGTAGCGGAGTCGTAGCGACGCTGCTGTTCTTCGCGACGCTGGCAGTCGCTCCTCTCTTCTCGATCCGTTGTCGATCCAATTGGAAAACTTGTGACCCAATTTCTTTTGTTCTGTTTACTGTTGCTGTGTGTTTTTATTTGTGTTGCAGATCTGATTCACTGATGTTGCTTCACTCTTTTCCGGAATTGGCCGGATTTATGACCGGTGACACCCTCTTCGTTTCACTGTTGGTGCACAGTTGTTATCGCTGGTGTAGCTGTCCCTTTTTGTGCACCGTTTGTTCATTGACTTACTTAAATGTTGGGATTACTTTGGGCCTGCTCATTTTTATTAAGTCAATGATTGTTTCTGATGCTTACTAATTTGAGCAGTACCAAACACAATATTACTGGCCAATGAAATAATTAATTAATTATTTTGAGTTATTTGCACTGATGTGAACATGTTACTACACGGCCAATGACGTTTGGAGGCCAAAATAGTCCCGTACCGTATACATACAATGTCCCTTGCGTGTCCCTCCGAAAACAAACTAGGCGATGACAATACGTTTACTTTGCAAAGTAAGTAATGGTAGAGTGGTGGGAACCGGCCGGTGCAGCCGTACCGACGTCCCTAACCTCTATTTGATGCAATACACTGATCCGAGCCAAAACTTTTACAAAATTTATTTTTGCTTATTTTATTATTATTATTAGTATTGTTATTATCATTATTATTATCGTTATTATTATCATTATTATTACTATTATTATTATTATAGTTATTATTATTATTATTATTATTATTATTATTATTATTATTATGACTTTATTATATTTTTATTTGTGCTTCATTCTATTAATTATAATACTAACTCGATGTATTTTTTCTTTTTTGCGAGGAACATCTGGATAGATATTTTCAAGATGATGCTCTAAGATGCCTTTAATTTAACTTGCTATTTGCATTCTTTTGATTTTCAAGTTTATTATTATTAGTTTATTTTGATATACTAACATTTGTTTTATTTTGCGAGGTGTGCTTGGTGGATTCTCCAAGGAAGAGTCCAATTAGCGAATTTGAACCTTTTTTTTATTTAATCTTAATTATTATATACATATTATATTAGTCATTAAATCATTTGCCTATTTCTAGTTAGTTAGTTTATTTTCTTAGTTACTTTTAATTGCTTAGAATCCCAATTATATTGTCCGGCCGGTAACCACATTTGGTGGAGTCTGAGAGGTGCCTAACACCTTCCTCTCGGGTTAACTTGAACCCTTACCTAGAATTTCTGATTCGTAGACTAAGTTTCGGAGTTAATTATAAAATTGGCTAGAAACAAAAGTAGGTGCCCTAATACACTTATTTAAAAATATATGTTAGGTGGCGACTCTAAGTCTTTACCCATGAGTTCCAATAAGTTGAACCCTGTTTCAAACTCCAACCAGTTCGGGAAAAATTGGGTGTCGACATAATAGCGACTCCGCTGGGGATATCAAGGTTCAAACCATAACAAACTTTATATTGGGATTTTTTATATTATTTTATTGACATTTTGAGACTAAGTTTTTTCTTTTCCTTTTTTTGCAGGAATGATACTTAGTTTCCTTGGCATTTCTTTTATTATTTTAATTTTATTGGGTTGTCTTTACACTTCCTCCACTCCTGGAAAGTTTACACTTGCACACACCATGAATGATTATGTGGACCTCACGGTCGTTCCACTCTCAAAACACCCTTTAGGGGGAACGGTTTGGAATCTAGTTGGTCTGTGGTACAACCAACAATTCTAAACTTTCCCACCTCTTGGTAGTCCGCCTGGGGGAACCATGTGTTTCTCTAAAAACCCACTCATAGAAGTTCCTATTAGGGGAATGCGTCACACCTCACACTTCAGCGGTGTTCAAATCCTCCGCAAGTCTATTAAATCATTTATTCGACGGTTTCACTTCATGATTCTTTTTGCATTTTTAATATTGTCTTGTTTCTATTATTCTATTTTTCGAAACTAACTTGTTTGTTTTATTTTTCTTTTTACTCTTTTTTTTTTAAAAAAAAATTATTTTGTGAATTACTTCAACATGTGCATAATTTTTCAATCTCACACATTTTTAGAAAATATGTGCATTTCCTTTCAAAACTGGTACATTTTTAAACGTGTGCATACCGCTCATACTTCCCGCCACTCCTGGCAGTTTCAAATTGTGTGTTGAAAAACACTGTGTTTACGACCGCCTCTTTCCTTACAAAATGCCCTTTTGGGGGAACAACTTGGAATCTAGTTGGTCTGAGACATTCCCGCTCCCGAGTCATCCACTTGGGAGGATAATAAAACTTGGTCTAAGTCAACCCAGCTCCTTAGTAGCAACTCTAGGATCATTCATCATGACATATCATTAGCCGACTTGTTCTCAAGATCAATAGGCCAACTTGTTCAAATAATCCGAACGGGTTTTTGACCTCCAAAGTGTGTTGAAGATGATTTATTTGCATTTAATTAAAGGATTAAACGTACAAATGTGGACCGTTTACTAGAATTGTTCTGCATTCAGTGCCATTCGAAGGCACCAGGGTAACCGAAGAGGCTTCAAAAGCCCAAATTGAATCAGAAACGATTGTTTATTCCTAAACAGTCGGAATTATTCTGTATTAAATGTCATTCAAAAGCACAAAGGTAACCTAAAAGGCATCAAAAGCCCAAATTGAATCAGTAACGACCATTTATTCCTAAACGATTGAAATCATTCTGTATTCAGTGCTATTTAAACGCACAAAAGGTAACCGAAAAGGCATTAAAAGCCCGATTTGAAGCAGAAACGACCGCTTGATAGACGGGATGACACATAGTGCGCATTTATCCTTTAGGCATTATATAAAGACTTGACATCCCTGGTATGTCAAAAGTCCATTAGCAACCTTCTTCTAAAAGTGTCCAAAGGGTTCTCTATCCACAACGACACTTCTCTTCATATTCTATACTGCATTGTTTTCAAAAACTCATGCCACACGCTAATCGTCTGCTTACAAGCGGAATTTAGGCATCTTTCTTCCTTTTTTCTCCTTTCTTCATCTTTTCCAAAGATCATGGCCACTAAAACATTCGACATGGTTACTGGAGTCCCTCAGTTACTCAAAGATTGGTGAGAAAACCTAAGCATAGATCAACAAGACCGAGTTAACATAGTGTTGGAGAATCTGATTTCAGTAATGGAATACACTGAAGTGAAAGGGATAGTAGAAGCAGCGGTACACTATTGGGATGCAGACCGAGCGGTTTTCCATTTTAGAAGTGTAGAGTTGACACTATTGCTGGAGAAGATAGGAGGATTGACTCAACTTTCATTTGAAAGTGATGAGATATTAATGCCTAAGAATATTACACTCGAAGAATTCTTCGAAATGGTGGGATTCATGACTGAATTATGCACAGATAACATAAGACAGTCAGGAATTTCTTTAACTTCGCTCTATGTTAAGTTTGGATACATAGAAGCATTTCAAGAATTCCAAGATAATTTCAGCATTAATCAGGCAGAATGGAAAGAGCGGAGGGTACTTGCTTTTGTCACCAGCTTTTTAGGGACTGTCGTGTTTCCAGAACACAAAGGACGAGTTGACGTTTGCATGGTATCAATTATTGATGTCCTACTCAAGGACATTGAAAAGAAGTACACTTTGGTACCTATGGTTGTTGCAGAAATGTACCGAGCTTTAGAAAGTTGTAAGAAGGGTGCTAGCTTTTTCAAAGGTTGCAGTTTGCTTCTACAAATTTGGTTGATGGAACATTTGCAAAAGATAAATAACACAGACCAAGCCTTCCATTCTACACCAAGAGAAAACTACATCTTGACTCATACCGCCCGTATGGACAACGCTCTCGCGGAATAGGACCAGCCAACAACTGTCAAAGGCTGGCACCACATGCTTTCTCAACTGACATCTGAAAACATACAATGGATGTTAGACTACTTTCCCAGTATCACAGTAATCACACGGTCGGAAGAAGCTTCATTTCTTATCCTAGTTGGGTTTAGAGGAGTTTAACCATACACTCCTTTAAGGGCACTCAGACAAGCAGAGAGAAAGCAGATTGTACCCCAAATGGCAGACATCGAAAGTTTAAAAGAAAATATTTTCAGAGGAATGATACCATTCAAGGACAAGATATTTAACTTTGGAAAGCGAGGCACCAAATGAATTCGACACTATTGGACGAGACAGGTTTGATGCAGGCTATGATGAAGATTACCCAGACTAGCTCAGGAAAGACATAACAAGGGCAGTTCAACCAAGAGCAACAACAAAAAGGAAAAGAAATGCTGATGAGTTAAAAACTAAGTACAAGAGGCTACACAAACAACTGGCAAGGGCATAAGAGAAAATAGCAAAAAAACAAAGTTTTGTCGAAGCAAAGGACAAAGAAAAAGACAAATGGCGAAATAAGGCAAAACTATTGACAAAATGAATAGAGTCTATAGGCGTATGGGCTAGCAAAGGAATAAACTCTGTGGCTGACAAAGGAATGGAGGAGAAAGAAAAGAAGGCTTGGGGAATGTTAAAGAAACTCATATTTGACATATCCCGACTTTTAACTGATGCAGACAACATCATCTTTTAAAGAAATTCATCATAGGCAAGTTTCTCCGAGGGAGACTCGTCCGAAGAAGAGGAAGAATCTTCTGAGGATGTATCAGCATGAAAGATGTTCGTTTGGCCATGATCTAATCTCCTAGCAATATTTAGTCTTTTCCTTCTCTTACATTGTTTCAATATTCGTCAATGTAATAAAGATTGTTTTCTCGCAAATTAATATTCCCTTTATGCTCCGTATTTTGTTAGCAAACGAAATGATACCTGTGGCACAAAGCGCTTTTCAAATCTTCTTCCGTAAAGAGGTCCTTCATATTATAGGATGCATTTCCTAGTCGATATGTGTGCATTGCATGAATTTGTTTGTTGCTCTAGGTCTCTTTTTTCCTAAATGAATCCTTTCCCAAATCTAATATCCTACCAAGGCACCTCATTTCCCTACTCTATGCCCGAATCCCGATATCGAAAACCTTTCGCATATCCTGATAATTCCTTACCCTTTACCAACTCAAAAACCTGTTATCCAAAAGTGTGGCTTAAGTTGAATACGAAGGCAAAAGATATGGTTAAGCAAAGTGCATTTGTCAGTAATTGGTCAAGAAGAAAAGCCTTTTACAATAAGCACTATACACATGGAGAGGAAAACTGACAGGGCGAGAAATATGTTAGTCAAACTCAAAGGCACGCTCGACTTACCACAATGCCTTTTGACATCAATGTCCGAGGATCACTTTGTTGCACCGATCTACACTATTGCACCACCCACACTACATGAATATGATCCAAAACATTTTCCAAGCTCGCACCTGTTCATGGTCAAAAGAGTAATCAAAAGGTTATCAGAAAGAAATAATAATGAAAGCAATAAGGAGGTTGAGAAACAAGGGGAACCCGATTGATGTTACAAAGGTTCGCGCACAACAACCAAAATTAGCAGGCCGATTCAACTTGGAAAGGAAAAGAAAGATGCAGTGACAAAAGCTCCCATTTCATGATAGGAAATAAAAATCCCAAAAGCATATCTTGATCGACTAAACTAAGTCAAGACAATGAGCTCAGGATGAAGTTATTTGAGACACTTAGAAGGCCAAGCACTTATTTGATGCAAAGACACGGGCACATAGATTTCTTGGAGCAATTTTGGTCGAAAGCTTTACTAGAGCAAATTTTCATGACAACAACCATATTGAACGGGAAAATACAAAATGAACAACCTCTAAAATGGTCTTGACTGAAGCATGAATCTGAGAATATACATGATACATAGATAACCTACATTGGATTTGGTGTCCAGGCAATAAAATATTATCCAACAAGGAAAGTCGGTGCAAAGACTTGAACTGCAGCAGTTGGTTGACAAGTATGAAAGACATCAGATATCTCTTTCAAAGACAGACAGGCATCATGACAGATAAGTTCGCAAGGAAGGATGATAAATACACTCAAAGTCTTGGCGTTCGATAAAAGCCAACCCCCCTTTCTGTCGCACGACACAAACTATTCCTTACACAACAACTTTATCACTTTTCAATCAACATTCAGCCAAAATCCTTGTCATGGCTGCTACATAAAGCACTCAAGCAGTCTTTCAGAATCTCTACACAATTTGTCATAATCTCCAAATTCAAGTGCTAATCTATCATCCGCGGTCTAGGCATCCTCTTAAGCTCATGTGTCATTCTTGCTTTAAACTTGATAATGCGCTAACTCTGTTTTGTGCATGTTGTCATTTTATTATGGGTTCTTTGCGCTTGAACACTGAAATTGGTCAAGAATCTGCATTCAGAAAAAGTCGAAATGGCTAGCCGAGCTAAAAATATTTTCTCCTGGAACAAAGTTTTTTAAACCACAAGCATGTGACACCAAGAGCATTCAGACAATCCAAATTCTACTGTCGTACCACTTGTGATGTGGACAACCAAAATCAGCGAGCATTTTATCCACACAAAAGTCGCAAGAAAGAAATCCAGTCACTATACAATCGAAACGGCAAAACTCACAACCTCAAATTGCACCCAACTTACACAATAAACAACCTCCCCTCTATCAAGACTTTCAACAACAACCTTATCAGGTTCAACACAATCAAGCACAGACAAAAAGACAATACATCACCTCTTTATCCCTTTAGCTTAATCAAAAGGTATTGCACCCAACAAACGAACTACTCCCTAGATACCCATTCCGAAATTCGATCCAACAAAGATCTACACTCATCACTCAAACATTCGATACCATGATAATGCAAAACATCCAGCACTGAAGCACAAAATTCAGAGTGTGATTAACCAAAGCAATACAATGGTACAACAATGACCAACAAATGGAAACCACAACTCCTAAAACCACAAATACATTTTCTATACCCACCAATCCATCAAAGTTAGCTCCATGACTTATCGAAAAAAAAAAGCACGAAACATGAAGACACCTCAACAAAACCCAAGACAAATACAGTTTTGGACAACCTCCAAATCCGGCAAAATCCAAACACCAAACCTCAGTCTGAGTATGCAAGTATATCATAATTGGAGTCATCAAAATACCCAATATTCACACTACAGGACAAATGAAGATTCAATCCAATACTTTGGTGTTCAATGCAATGCAACCACTTTGTTTTAGCTAACAAATCTTTCTTTGAGAGCAGCTCCTTCAGCACAAACACAAGATTCGCAAACACTACTACAATATGGTGATCTATCAAAGGCAATAAATTGGGGCATAATTTTTTAGGACTCCCTCAAAAATTCCAAAAGACGCGAGCCGACACTGGGGCAGAATTTTGAGACCTCAAAATTCACCAAAGTTCTAAAGATGCAATAAAAATGACAATCAGCATGACAGTGCTCTAGGCAATCCTATACACACGGTAACATCGTTCTATATTTTTAGCACTTCACTTTACTTTTGTTCGCAGGGTATACAGCACAACGCGACAGGTGAACATCTCACGACGAGAGGCAGTAGAAGTAGGTTCTCATTACGAGGAGGCAGTAGCAGTGCTGACGAGCACATAGGTTCTCATTACGAGGAGGCGGTACATCTCACAACGAGAGCCAGTAGCAGTAGGTTCTCATTACGAGGAGGCAGTAGCAGCGTTGACGAGCACATAGGTTCTCATTACGAGGAGGCAGTACATCTCACGACGAGAGGCAGTAGCAGTGCTGACGAGCACATAGGTTCTCATTACGGGGAGGCAGTACATCTCACGATGAGAGACAGTAGCAGTTGCTTCTCATTACGATGAGGCAGTAGCAGTACTGACGAGCACATAGGTCTCTTTACGAGAGGCACTGGAATGACGATCCAACGACAGGAAAGTCTACTTTATATTTATAAATATTATTTGCAAAAGCTAACCCTTATTGCAGGAAACATCGACAGTGTACCAGGGTATGCAGCCAGGCGCGACAAGAAATTATCTCATGACAATAGGCATTTAGCATCTCCGGACGAGCAAATAAATATCTCCCAGAGGAGAGGCATATATTCCCTATCTTTATCTTTATATCTATTTGCATTTATTTTGATTTTTCTGCAGGAAAATCTCCTATCTCTGACAAAACCCCGAGCCATTTCCCATATTCTCATACTTGCTCCCGAAAAATCACTTCCCCGTACGAAAATTGTGCAACCGCAAAGCCTCAAATACATGCTATACACCATTCCGGAACACCACTTAAGAAGCTTAGTCCTTTCAGCAATGTCTTTGCTATACCTATTTTGTCGAGTTCCAAAGCGCTCAAATCCACTCGCACCAAGTGATCTACCTAATCTCTCATTCCTGATTAGATGTTAGTTTGTGTTCCTTCCTATTCAAGCTTATCTGTGTCAATCGTGCGTGTTCTCGTGTTTGATCGTGCACATTTATAAAGCTCGCTCCTCAAATGTTTCCCAGCTCAGACAAGGAAATATTGAAGGCGAGATTACTCATTTATCGAGATGAAGTGGAAACTATGTACGTATAAACTCCTCTTTATGGGTGTGTAGCGTGCCACATTTTCATAATTAGGATGATTATAAGCCTCTTTTCCCATGCTCGATCTATTGATGTTATCTTATCTTTGATAATGCCTTTGCTTTATTCTTCAAGACCAGAATTCTACCATTGTAGAAGGTGGGATAGAAGAGGGAGATCAAGTGTTGAAAGGTGAAACGCACCCCATCTTTTCGACTCAAAAAGTCAAGACACCCAACGACCCTCCAAAGCCCGGGGCCGAGTTGGGCCAAATAGAGGTTGTACGTTCGGCAGAAGGCGTCAATAACCCTGTGCACAAGCAAGGAAAACCCCACCGTGAACGGGTAGGAGTGAACGAAGAAAAGTCCCGCCACGTGATCAGAGCTAGTGTTGTTTTGATCTGGGATGGTGATTTGGACATCGGGTCCCTATTTGCAGTTCTCCCAAACCAGAGCCTGGGCTTGTTTAATCAGAGTTGGTGTGGTCTGCACCGAGACATTCCTATTTTTCTCTTTTTGAGCAGCGGACTGCTCCTCAGACTTGAAGTCTTTCTCTATATCAAAGCTCGAGGGGATGACGTTGTTGCTCCCAACGCACACGCAAGTATACGTGGTCGACAAGTAATAAAGTGATAAGTAGAGTATCGTTCCCACGAGGACTATTAAGACTGGACTCCTAACAAAAAATTTCCTAATAACTATTCAGGGGTCCTTTCCAATAGTGAGATTGAGATTTTTACTAACTAAAACAATAATTAAAAACAAATTACTGAAGTCAAGTAACAGAGCAAATTCTAGGTTGTTATCAATAAGAGAGAAACGGTCCAGGTCAGAGCTACGAACAATCCAGTTGAGTTTTCCAGTTGATTCTAATTCTTGATTTCCTAGATTGCTAACTAACAGGTTAACTATATTCGTGAAAACCTTTCGATACTTCACGAGTCTATGCAAGCTACTCTAACGCCTATATTTCTATGGAATTAAATCACATGCATGCATTAAAGAACTCTGTATTTCGCTAAGCAAGGAGAATAGGTATATGTCTATCCTACCCGCAAATCGATTCCCTGATGCCCAGGTTCACAATCAAGCCCTATTCTTTCTTATTTGCATTCACAAGTTCCCTCTGTCGAGTTCAACTTATAAACCATAGATAGTGTTCAATTATCAGGCCTCAATAACCAAACAATTAGGGTCAAGAAAGAATAAACAATCTGTAATGGTAAATTAATAGGTAGAAATCAACTTTCAAATATCAACCTTCATGTATTTTCTCTAACCCTAGAACGAACAAACTATAGAATTAAGAAGAAGAATAAGAGAAAGAGAGAAAGAACTTGTTTAGAAGACATCTATGGCTCTTCCGCTCTCCTCCCATACTTGCTCCAAAATTCGACCCCCCCAATAAATACTAAGTAGAAGGGTATTTATAATGTTTACAAAAGCCTAGCAATTAGCTACGCCTAATCCTAGACGAAATAGGACTTCCAAAAACGCTCCAGGGGCGCTCTAGCTGGCGCCCCGCGCCTCAAACCGTGTGGAACCAAGCAGAGGACGTCGAATCTCGCACGTAACGGCAATGCCCCGCGTCCCAAAATGCGGAAGAATGTTGGGCGCTGCAGTGGGCGCCCCGCGCCTCCACTGGGCGCTGTAGTGGGCGCCCTGCGCCCCAAACCGCGCCAGGCTTATTTTCACAGCTTTCGTCGTTCGCAGCTTGCTTGTTCCGTGCCTTCGCGTGCTCGATCCAATCCTCAATCCAAATTCAATCTTTTCTTGCTCGATTATGCTCTTCAAAGCTCCAATTGCACCTCACAACATCCTACAAGTCACACGACACAAAATCAGTGCAAAATTACATTCTTCAACTAGAAAACGTGCGATTAAAGTATCCAAACGTGAGGAAATATTAAGGAAATATAGGCATAAAATGCCAAACATCACCACCCCACACTTGAACCTTTGCTCGCCCTCGAGCAATCACAAATAACTTCCCAACCTAGGTAGAACAGGTCTGCCTATGACTATGGTTGATACTGACCATTGAACGAGTGCACACATGACTACTATGGGTCCAACAAACATGCCAACAATATAACAACTCAAAAAACGAGAACAACCACCCCAAGACAACTCAAATGCACAAACTCGACTCATTGCAACCATGCTCCCATAAAGTCACACCTATCTGCTCAACCAAAAAGCCACGACTTCACCTACCTCATGCAAACCATGTGCCCTCACCAAACAATGAAGCGAGAGAGTGTCCCCCAAATATCACACACAAAATGAATATCAAGAATGAAATGGGGACAATAGCATAGAAAGAATTCACTCACTCTCATGAAAAGCTCACATGTCACACATGATGTACTATAGGCTTGCCCGTAGTGTAGGACTCCACTAATGTAGGCTCACTCCAATCGGGATTAACTAGGACTTTAAAGGGTTGTAATGTAGGCTAAGGGGCTGGTAGGATACATATGGATAATAGTGACTACCTCCCTAAGCACTTTAATACACCACATTCAATTTAAGTACATATCTTATCAAAGCCACCCAATTCACCACCCAACAAATTTCACAAACACCTTTTTCAACAAGTAGTAATTTTTCTTTTAAGCACAACACTAGCAAGGATGGATATTCATTTCTTTCTTTTTTTCTTTTTCTTTTTCAATTCTTTCCAACCCTTGCCAATGCTCCTTCAACTACTTCACAATTTATCAAGTATTCCCCTCATTGGTTCCACTCAAAAACCTCCCAATACTTCAACCCCTAACTCTACAATAATATAAAATTATCAATTAAAGTGCTTAAGGAGTAAATGGTCAAAAGAAGGCAAATAGGAACAAGTGGGTAGGCTTGCGGTGTGGGTGCCAACAAAAGGTCAAAGGGATCACAACAATCAAGGGTGCATATAAGGGTAGGCAAATCAAGGTAAAAGGCTTATCTAAGAAGGCCTGTATCATCTCCCGACTGGAGCAAACCTTCGCTTTGCACACACACGGGGCAAGTTCTAGACACCAATATACAACATGGAGTACAATAAGAATATGCCTCACAACACATATTGCACACGATCTACACAAAATGGCTCCATCACAACTCTCAATCAAGCAAATAGGGTGCAACTTGTGGGAAATTAAGCACTAATGCACAAAGGTTCACAACAAAGTCAAATGAGTGGACTCAAGCATCTCAAGGGGTCATTCCATTTTTTTCTAGGCATGCATCACAATTTAAAACCAAAAGACACAACAAATAGCACATGCTCAAATCCAAGTACATCGGTATCAAACAAATCAAAGGCACCTAGCATTCTACCTATTTCTTTCGTCTAGGGCCGCCTAACAACTAATAATATACTAATCCTAAAAAATAAAAAATAAAAAAAATACCCGATTCAAAGGTCTACTCATGGAAAAGGACCGAGGCCATAAGAAAAACCACGGGGCGGATGACTGTACCACTAACTAAAACTAAAAAGAAAATCTTTTTGGAATTTTTCATTAGTTTTCTAATTTATTTTTAATTTTCTATATATTAAAGCAAGAAACAAATAAAAATAACGTCAAGTGACAAAAATAAAAATTGCTAAAAAGAAATTCCTAATGGTACAATCATCCATAACCTCAAAAATTTCGGGAATTCCTCCACCCCACACTTAAAACTAAGCAATGTCCTCAGTGCGATAAAAATAAAATACATGAGGTAAAGGAACTTCCCTGAAGGCCAAACGGCCTAGCTCTTGTGCTAGCATCCTCCAAGCTTCCGTATAACATGAGGTACTAAAACTTCCCCCAACAGGTCATCAATATTAGGCAGGGGTCAGGACACCCCACACTTAAACTCGACATTCATGAACCTGCAATCCAAAGAATCACCCAAAGTAATACACAAACATAAAAATAATAATAAAAATAAATAAAAGTAAAGCAAGCAAATTGGGTTGCCTCCCAAGAAGCGCTTGATTTAACGTCGCAGCACGACGAAGACAACTTCATCACTTTTTCCTCCACCTTGAACTTATGAATTGAATCCCCAACTTTGCCTCAAGCTTACAACTATGGTATTGGGGTGGTGTCAAAAATACAAAAGGACCAGGTAACCAATGTCGCATTTTACACTTCTTAGCCTTTAAATGAGGGATGTCGTTTTGTCTCCTCGGCATCACAAACTTTAAAATATAGGCACCTTGTTCCTCCTCCTTTGGTTTCTTCATAGGCTCGGGTGGCTCAATTTTCATGTCACCATCCAAACACAATGTTGACAAATGATTGGAATGAGGTCCAATGCGCTTTAATTCTAAAATTGCATTACTTTTGACACCCTCACTTGCACAAACAATAGAGTCCTCAAATATGATATTTTCTTTTTCCTCACTTGACTCTAATGTAATTTCCTCAACTTCAGCATCATCAACTAATATTGGTTCGAATGGTAGAAATTCTACTTTTTGCTCCTCAAATTTGTTCTTAAGCTCTTCTATCTCAAATCTACTATTCACGACAATTGATAATCGGGCATTAGACACCTCAACCATATCACTCAAATTCGCATCCAAGTCGTGAATAGCTAAACCAAATTGATTAATTTCTTGTGTGAGCTCCACTCTCTCTTCCATAAATTGTTGCCTCGTCATATTTGTTATTTCCTTAGAGAAATCCTCATATGCTTCAAAGAGTTTGGTGTGCTCCATTATCCAAGTTTCGCTAACAACCTGCACTTCATCGCTCCTGTCAAACTCACAAACACTATTAGAATCATCACATCTATTGATTGGGGAAGGAGTATGACACTTAGGACAAGAATTCCACAGACCACCACACAATTTGCAAAAGTTCCAGTCAAAGGTTGTAGAAAATTCACATAACCAGTCCTGTAGGGTTGAAAGACTTGGACAATTTTCCCACAAGTGAGTTCTTCCACACAGTAAACAAAGATCATCAAACTTTGAGCAACTATCATTCGACCAGTTTTTATTAAAAGATGCCATGTTAACAAGTAACACAAAAATAAACTAGACAAAAAATTAAACCTGAATAGAAAATAATAAATCGTTCAAAAAAAACAGTCAATTATTTAGTCCCCGGCAACGGCGCCAAAAACTTGTTGCTCCCAACGCACACGCAAGTATACGTGGTCGACAAGTAATAAAGTGATAAGTAGAGTATCGTTCCCACGAGGACTATTCAGACTGGACTCCTAACAAATAATTTCTTAATAACTATTCAGGGGTCTTTTCCAATAGTGAGATTGAGATTTTTACTAACTAAAACAATAATTAAAAATAAATAACTGAAGTCAAGTAACAGAGCAAATTCTAGGATATTATCAATAAGAGAGAAACGGTCCAGGTCAGAGCTACGAACAATCCAGTTGAGTTTTCCAGTTGATTCTACTTCTTGATTTCCAAGATTGCTAACTAGCAGGTTAATTATATTCGTGAAAACATTTCGATTCTTCACGAGTCTATGCAAGCTACTCTAACGCCTATATTTCTATGGAATTAAATCACATGCATGCATTAAAGAACTCTGTATTTCGCTAAGCAAGGCGAATAGGTATATGTCTATCCTACCCGTAAATCGATTCCCTGATGCCTAGGTTCACAATCAAGCCCTATTCTTTCTTATTTGTGTTCACAAGTTCCCTCTGTCGAGTTCAACTTGTAAACCATAGATAGTGTTCAATTATTAGGCCTCAATAACCAAACAATTAGGCTCAAGAAAGAATGAACAATCTGTAATGGTAAATTAATAGGTAGAAATCAACTTTCAAACATCAACCTTCATGTATTTGCTCTAACCCTAGAACGAACAAACTATAGAATTAAGGAGAAGAATAAGAGAAAGAGAGAAAGAACTTGTTTAGAAGACATCTATGGCTCCTCCGCTCTCCTCCCAAACTTGCTCCAAAATTCGACCCCCCAATAAAAACTAAGTAGAAGGGTATTTATAATGTTTACAAAAGCCTAGCAATTAGTTACGCCTAAGCCTAGACGAAATAGGACTTCCAAAACCGCTCCAGGGGCGCTCTAGCTGGTGCCCCGCGCCTCAAACGGCGTGGAACCAAGCAGAGGACGTCGAATCTCGCACGTAACGGCCATGCCCCGCGTCCCAAAACGCGGAAGAAAGTTGGGCGCTGCAGTGGGCACCCTGCACCTCCACTGGGCGCTGTAGTGGGCGCCCCGCGCCCCAAACCACGCCAGGCTTTTTTTCATAGCTTTCGTCGTTCGCAGCTTGCTTGTTCCGTGCCTTCGCGTGCTCGATCCAATCCTCAATCCAAATTCAATCTTTTCTTGCTCGATTATGCTCTTCAAAACTCCAATTGCACCTCACAACATCCTACAAGTCACACGACATAAAGTCAGTGCAAAATCACATTCGTCAACTAGAAAACGTGCGAATAAAGTATCCAAACGTGAGGAAATATTAAGGAAATATAGGCATAAAATGCCAAACATCAGGCGTGGTGAGGTTTGAGCTCCTTCGCGATCGGGATTTCCTTCGATTTTGAGGTCTCCGCTTCGCCCCTTCCACGTTTCCAAAACCACCAACATCATCATCTCCACCGCTTACTTGATCGGATTTGCTATGGCCAGCTGTGGCTTTGCGCCGCTAAGGTAACAAACCCTTCGCCTCAGATGTCGCTTCGCTGTCGTCGCGGGCAGTGCGATGAAAATTACTGGGTTGACGAAGTTGACTACTTCACCGCCAATAATCACGGTGGTGGCATCAGGGATCCTATCATCGGAATTATCACTGGAATTCTGAATAGAGTTAGAGCCTATTTGGGCAAATTTTAGAGAAGTGCTTTTGTTATTAATTTATGTTTGACTAATTTTTTAAAAAAATTACCAATTACGAAAATGAATATATAATACTATTAATTTGATTAAATATGGAAGTTTGAAATGAGTATTCTTGTCCAAATAATCAAAAGCACTTATTTTTTCAAGAAGCTACTTTTTACAGCTTATTCCCCATAGCAGAAAAACAGCTTCTGCTGCCACTCAAAAGCACTTATTTTTTCCTAAAAGCTTGGCCAAACACTTCAAAATTATAAAATAAGCACTTTTGCCCCCCAGAAGCTTGGCCAAACAGGCCCTTAGTCGCAGACATTTTTTGTTGAAAAGTTGTTTGTGAGCTTTTGATTTTGGATGAAGATTTGGAGAAGAACAAATGTGAATTTTTCTTTGCTTTGAAATTTTCACTGCTTCTCAAGATTACAAGTTGGGAAGAAAAGTGATCAAGTTGGTGTTATAAGGGAGGAAATCATCATTGCATTGCCTTGGGAAGGAGGATGAAACGGCATGACCGTTCCACGGCCACAACATGTAACTGACAGGAAGTTGAAGTGATGGCACCCTTTTTGAATTGCTAGGCACACGTTTCGCCACGTCATTCTCCCTCCTATTCTGATTCCACTCCTCGGAAACTCTGTCAATTGCCTGATGAGTGGGAGGACTATCTGTATTGAGTGAAATATAGCTCGCACACGTGGCACCTCAAGCGCAGGGATCGGGGTATTTCTCACAAGATTCGTAAGTGGGCCACATGGCAAACAACATGACCTCCGAAGCGAAGCCCCGAGGTCAACGTCCTCTGCAAGCCACAAGGAAGAGTCGCCTCAGGGAACGGAAAGCTCATTCCCCCGAGGGCAGAGTGATCCTAGCCTCGGGGAGGCAGGTTAACTCAAAAGAGTCGCCCCACAATCTTTGCCCATTAACTCAACATTTAATCGGTAAGATCATGGGCAAAAGAGTCGCCCCACAATCTTCGCCCATTAACTCAGATGTAGGAGAGTGGCTGGTTAATTACTGTTCTTAAATGTCTCAAGATTCATGATCTATAAACAACGCCTTACTTATCTTGTAAAGGCATTCACAAATAGAGAGTCAAAACCCTGTCAAATTGTATCTCAAAGAAGCTTCATATTGAAGTCGTTACTTTGCATTCTTGTTGTTCATTTGCTTTCGATAATTTCTCATTTTACCAATTTTGATGCATTAAATTGCCTGTAAACCCCTTAACAAATTTGATTAGAATCCTAATTTGATTTAGGCCAATATAGGTAGTACTATTCTTTTTACTCAAATGTTGACTAACAGCTATTATCGACGGTCGGTCGTGACGGAAGCAAAATTTAACAAAGGGGTTAATTATCTACAATATATACATAAAAGAAAAAAATTTAATTTTACATACTATGGTATGTTCCTGATAGGCGCAATTCACAACAGTTTATCTTCCTACTTTAGAGTTTATATATGGTGATTATCGTTTGACAAGTCGAAAGCGAAATCTTGGTGAATTGCAACAGGAGAAAGTAAATAAAGCCCAAACTGGATCTAATGATAAACCAGTCAATCAAGACGTTCGTTAGAGTTAATTATGTGAACTCTTGTATAGGTCTAAATTAGATTAGGACAATCAATCAAATTTGTAAGGGGTTTACAAATAATATGTTGTATCAAAGTTGCTAAAGAATAATAAATTAATGAAGACAATTGGACAGAGTTTTTGTAAGTATTTCTGAATGCCTTTACAAGGGGCACAAAGTGATATTTATAGCCTAATGAATTCAAAGGTAATTAAGGCACTAATTAGTCACTTTCATACGTCCTGATCGTGGCTTGCCTATGATGTTCCCCATTGAATGTTGAATTAATGGCCGTGAGTCGTGGGGCTGATCTTCCACTGAAATATAACCGTTCTCCGAGGCGAGTAAACAACTAGTGTCCAGCCCCCCTTTACTATTCTCACTACTGGTACCGCTCCCCGAGGCGAGTAATTCCCGAGGCTTGAGTTACTCGCCTCGGGGAACTGAATCTTCGTCAAGCCAAGGTTCTAGAGGTCTGCGTTAGATCATGACCTCGTAGATTCACACCGAGGATTAAGCTGCCGGCTTTGCGATCAGCTTACGAATCCTCATAAGAACATGCCTCGAGCCATACACCAGAGGTGCCACCTATGCAAGTACTATTTTACTCAATACAACTCTATGCAACTATTATGCATTATTCAGTTCAACTATCTATTTGTTCAATTTGTTTTACCCTTTATCATTTATATAAACTTGAACTGGAACTGACTATACTTTGCAAAGCTCACATAGTAGAGCTCTAATCAATTGAACCTGAATAGGAAAAAAAATAACAATAAAATAAAAACCTTCGTAAAAATGAAATGGGAAGTTACTTGAGAAGATTGGGCCAAAAGACACTCTCAAGTCTTTATTTAACAAAAGGGAATGCGCGTGGAGCGTAACAAAACGTGCGCGTTTAACTTTAAAATAGGGGCCAAATTAGAAACAATAAAACTTCCGGGCCTTCATTAAAAACTATTGGGACTGAATTAACAATCCCCAAAACTTTTAATCAAAAGCTGGGAAACGAACCGAACGGACATCAGTGCAATCATTTAAAACATCGAATCCCAAAATCTTCTCTTACACACTTCTCAAGTCGTCTCTTTTACAGTCTTCTACGCAACCTTCTGAACATCATCATCGCAGACCATCTACATTTCTCCGGTAACATCTAAAGGTAAATTTTGAACAATATTGATGTTTTTCAAATGAATCGGGGTTTATTTTTTGCTATTTTACTATTTTGAAAAAACTATTGTTTTAACGCCTTTTTACTGTACTGGAATGAAGTTCTTGTGAAATTCTTTGTTTTTGTTGATTTTTTCATCAAATAGTGCTATGTTCTTGTACAAATAGTGAAGCTTTTGCATGTTTATGTTATAATACCATGTTAAGAACATACTCCTTCGCAGTGTCAAATATCGTGAGACGGTGTTCTAAACGTGTGATAGGATGTTTGAAGTTGCTGATGCATTTTAGATGATTTTTGTTAAAATAAATTAGGGTTTTATAAAATAAATATGCTAAAGGTTGAAAAAATGTTGTACAAATAGTCAAGATTTTGCATGTTTATGTTTGTGCTTGCATGTTTAAAGTTCTGGAACATTTGAGATAGCGCTCCGACCGTGTGAGAGGATGATAATGTTTAATGATGACTTTACTTGAATTAAATTTCCTTTTTAAAAAATTAGGGTTTGATAAAATATATGTATATTATGTTTCACACATCCATATTGCATGTTTGTACATCTTTAATTGATGAATATACTTGTGATTTGCAGCTACAATGGTTTCTACGCGTGGAATAATTTCTGTTCTCCAATTAAGAGGAAGGAGACTACTCCTCCTCCTAGTAAATAGCCTCCTAGGAAGAAGAGAATTATATTGGAGGGAGAAGAGGAGGAGTCCCTAGACTATGATGTAAATGTAGGGCCACAAGAAGCTGTGAGGGGGCCGGATGATGGTAATTTATCAGAGGAAATAGAAGCACTATTTCGTGATGTTGAGTGGGATGAAGAGGGAAATAAAAAAGAGAGCCTTTTAAATATGGCAGAAGTAGAGGAGGTGGGAAGGCTTGTAAATAATCTTGCTGGAGAATTTGCAGGAGTTGCAAATGTTCAAAAAGTAGATGATGTACAAGAAGTTATAGAGGTTGTAGATGTTCAAGTTGGTGATGGAGGTAGGAATGGTAGGGAAGAAGAAGTGTTTGAGAGATGCGAAGGAGAAGGTCGGAGCAAGTTCGTAGACGATGTGGGAGCTGATTCTGCAGAGCCACCAAGAGAGGTATAGTTGTTGTCTAGAACATACATGAAGTTGTTCTTCACTTTACATTAGAATGTTCAATATTTTGTTATGTGATTTGAGAACATTCGCTTACATGATCAGAACATCTTTAAAAATGTTCATAGTATTTTTTTGTAGTTCCTTGGAACATCTCAAGGGATGTTTCATGCATCTGATTTTATGTTCTTGCTACCGTGGTGATTCCTTAAACTAACAAATTTCATAACATTGTGCAGCCTGAGTACATTACCAGTGTCATTCCACCAATGGTGCTGAAGACTTACCTGGATGATCATGAGCATTTTCAATCTAAGATAACTGTCTGTTCGTCGCTTATTGGATGAATGCGTGATTTCAGGATTGTGCTGCTTACAAGTGGTTTGTATGACAAGTTCAAAAATAGTATCTTTGGCCATTTCTTGGACTTGCCGGAGGAGCCATCGTTTCCAACCAGGTTGGTGCACAATATTCTGTTATGAAGAGTTTTGTGCAATAAAGAAAAAGAAGCTTGGTTCAATTTCAATGGAGTGCCTATTCGTTTTGGCCTTTAAGAGTTTGCTTTGATGACAAAGCTGAGATGCCAAGCCTATCCAAGTGTCCAATGGGAGGCTGCGATAAAAGAGAGGGGCAGAGAGATGTGGGAGTATATTTCAACGGCATGGGAGGATGGGAAAGCAAGGGCAGTTAATGCTTCCCGGTTGCTGTGTTTGATAGAAAATGAGGAAGTTCCTGAACGGTACAAGTTTGGGCTTGCCATGGCTTGGTTTGTTCACTCAATTTTGTGCGCCAAGGACAAAATAGCTGGTATTGAGGAATTACTGGTCTGCCTTGCATATATTCCAAATGAATTTGTAAAGTATCATTGGGGGAGGAAAAGCTTCGAGCTAACCATTGAGTACCTGACGAAGCCCATGGCTGATCATGCAGCTAGCAAGGCTAAGGACGGAAAGTTAGATGCATTTGGGGGTCTTTTTGATAATATTATAAGTGCAGCAAAGTGCTCTATAGAATGGAAAAGTGTGCTCAGACAAGAGATCGACCGATTTGGCGATTCTATTCACGACTTTGAGGCTAATTTAATTGAAAAGATTGAGGCGTCTAAGTCTCAACAACCAATTATTGTGGATAGTATATTTGAGGTGGATGAAGTTGAAGAGGAATTTAAGTGCCAATTTGAGAAGCTAAGTGTGGAGTTCCAACCATTCGACCTAGTAGTAGTTGATGATGCCGAGGTAGAAAAATTAGTACTAGAGTCGAGTGAGGAAGTGAAAAATATAATTTTTGATGAGTCTAGTATGTGTAAAGAAGAGGATGTCAAGAATTATACAACCTTGGAGTTGGGGCGCATTAGACCTCATTCCAAACGCTTTTCGACATTATGTTTGGATGGTGACATGAAAATTGAGCCTTCCGAGCCACTACAAAAGTCATGGGAGGAGGAACAAGGTGCCTATATTCTAAAATTTGTGATGCCGAGAAGACAAAACGACATCCCTCATTTAAAAGCTAAGAGGTGCAAGATGCGACATTCATTGCTTGGTTATTTTGGTTTTATGCCACCTCCTCAAGAGCATAGTCGTAAGCCTGAATTAAATTTGGGGAGAAAATTCATATCTTCAAAGTAAAAACAAAAAGCGGTGATATTTATACACGTCGTGTCGCGACGTTAAATCAAGTGCTTCATGGGAGGCAACCCATGTTTTATCACTTTCTATAGTTAGTTAATCCGTATTTTCATTTTAAAAAAATATAGAAAAATAGAAAAAAACAAAAAGAATGGAAACTTGATGTGATTAATGTGTTTGTGTAGTCTTTTTCCAGGTTCCCGAGGCTCAAAAACAGTTGGAACAACGAAAAGGGCCGGCCCCGGACAACAAAGTAGCAAAATTCTCAAGAGCCAGGCCATACAGCCTTCAGCGCGTCGCGCCCATCGCGCAGGGGCCTGTATGCTGCCGAACTCAGTGAAACACTGCCTAATGCGCCGCGCCCTCCGCTGTATGCGCTAAGTTCTCCAAAAAATTTTTTTTTAACAGTGTTGTATCCGAAAGGCACACTACGTTGTGTGCTCAAATCAATTCCAAACAGCCGGGCGTGCGTCGCATGGCCACTGTATGCATAGGTAGGTTTTCTTTTATAGCTGCTTAAACACACACAACATAACACAAAACAAAAGAAACAAAAAAAAAAAAAACAGAGAACAGGGAAAGAGAAACGGGAAACACCGCATACACAGTGGCTGAAATTTTTTGATTCCCAGGTATGATTTATTCTCTTCTCACCTTCTCTCTCATGCTCTCTCCCTCGTCCCTGAAGCTGCTGCCTACTGTCGTGCAAGTTTCCCCATTCCCCTCTTCCATTAGGCTTAAAACTGTATAGTTTTTGAGAAAATATTGTTGGGAATTCTGAATAACTGGTAGATCTTTGTGACTGTGGAGAAGTGTGGAGAGGCACAGGGGTGTGTAATGATTAATTCTCAGGAGTTGGGAGGGTTCAATCCGTACCATACATGCTTACCATAGGCTGCCCAGAATTGCGCAAAGAAGGTGTTTGATAAAATGCCTCACTGAACTTTTTGTAAGGTTAGGCGAAGTCTGAGTAGTCTGACCACTTCCTTAGGGCTTAGAGGCATAATCTGAGTATGGGAATAGCTTGGGGGATGAATTTTGGGGCTGTTTGCACATGATACACTTCACTCGCGCACGACGAGTGTTAGTCGTGCGCCATTGATACTGTTTGCTATCCATGGTGCTTAATTGCAGTCAATCACTTTGTTTGGCCTGCTAATTGCTTTACTGTGTCCCTTAGGATGTAGTTTAGCTTAAGTGTGGGGTGCAAGCACCCCGTTTGCGCGCATTAGTTGTTTTGAATGAGTTTGTTGGCCTGAAATGATATGTGAGCACAAGTGAGGGAAGTCTGAGTACCTCGTTTACCACCCCTTTATTATAATATAAAGTGCATTGAGGACATTGCACAATTTTAAATGTGGGGTGGAGGATTCCTATATTTTTCTTATTACTATTTTTATTTTTGTCAATTGACATTATTTTTATTTGTTTCTTGCTTTCTAGTTTAGTTATAATTATTTGAAAACATCAAAAAAAAAATTAGAAAACAAGAAAATCCAAAAATAGTTAGTCTTTTCTTAGTTTATTTTAGTATAGTTAGAGTAGATAATAATCCCCCGTGGTTTTTCTTTGGGCATCGGTTCTTTTCCATGGGATGTACACTTGAACCGGGTACATTTTATTTTATTTTTAGATAGTTTTAGTCGTAGTAGTAGAAAGAAAAGAGTAGAAAAAACTCGGGGTTGGAGTCTAGGTGTCTTGTGACCTATTTGATGCTAGCATATTTAGACCTGAGCACGTGGATTAAATGCCTTCCTTGTGAGTTTTTGAAATAAATTGTGCCAAGAAAAAATGAATAACCTTGTTTGTGACGCCTGCTCAGTTTCTTGACTCTTGTGTGCTAAGTGCTTTACGCTTTATTCTTCGAACTTGTTTTACTGCTTTGGTTTGAGAGTCCGAATTGAGCCATCTTGAGTGAGTCATGTGCCACTGTGTGAGTGAGGTATTTGTTTTGTTCCATGCTAGTCACTTGAGTCTAGAACTTGCCCTGAGTGTGGTTGAAGCGAAATCCTAGGTTTTGCTCAGTTTGAAAAATGATTATAGGCCTTCCTTGATTCGTTTGAGATTTTTCTAGCCTACCCTTACTTGATTGACCTTAGTCAGCCCCTTTGAGCCTTTATCCTGTTTATTGGTAGCCATATTACAAACCTTGACTTGTTTTGTATAGAATTATCTATTTCTTTTTAACACCCTATCTCCTTGAGCACTTGCAAAATAGCACAATGAGTTTAAATAGCTAAGGTTGGAGAAATGGATGGTTTGTGAATTGGTGCCAGTTGTCATGTAAAAGAAGTGTGTGAAAAAAAAAAAGAGAAAAAAAAAAGTGAAAGAAAAAAAAAAATTATTTGATGGCCTGGCCAACTATCAAGTCGAAAAAAAAAGAGCACTTTTTGTGAGCTTGAAAATATTCATTGGCATAAATAAAAAGGGGAAGATTGGTGGTTGCTTGAAATTGAAAAGGGAGGAGTTTTTGAAAGGAGGAAGTGTGCTAAAATTGATGTTCTGTAAGTGCTTAGGGAGGCTTAGTCACTTTATCTATATCAATCCTACCTATCCCGCAGCCTTCATTACAACCTTTAATAAGTCTTATTTGATTTTAGACTGAGCAGGCTTACATTAGTGGAGATTTATACAAAGGGCAAGCTTATGGTACGTCTTGTGTGGCATGTGAACTTCTTTCTGAGAGTTGAGTGAATTTTTGATCTGTAAAGTCCTGAAGTTAATTACAATATCTTGTGAGGATTGGACTACTTCTTCTGATTTGTTGTGAGGGCACTTGATTCATGAAGGATAGGTGATTTTATTAGACTCTCGGTCGAGGTAAATGAGCGGGCTTGAGAAACTTGGTTGCACAGTTTGGTTGTTTGATTTTTTTTAAATGTTTAGACTATTTTGGCATTGTGAACATGAGGAAGTGCGTGGAAGATGCATGTGAGAAGGTTTAATTGTTGGTATCAACCATGGTCACAGGTGTAGTTGTTCTTAATTGTTGAGTTTCTCTTTTGAGAATGAAATTGAGATAGTGTCTTGAATCTTGTTTGAAGTTTAGGTTTTCTGATTGCTCGAGGACGAGCAATAGTTTAAGTGTGGGGTGTTGATGTTGGGCATAAGTCTTATGTTTCGTTGTCGATTTCATATAGTTTTTGTGTTGTTTTCATTATATTATGTGCCCCACAATGATTGATTTGAAGTAAAATGCTAACTTGAGGTGTTTGGATGTTTTAGGAGAAAAATGAAGGAAATCGGAGCTAGATTTGTACAAGAGCAAGGAAGAATCAGTGCATACAGCCTCCCATGCTTGGCATGCTCGGCTGTATGGCCTGGGAAGAGTGAATAGTTGAAGAAATCAAAGACAAGCAGCGCATACAGCCATGAGCGCGAGGCATGCTCGGCTGTATGCGGTGAAAAACAGTCCCAGAGCAGCTTGGAAAGGCTAAAAACGGGGACCACTAGATATTTCTTATTATTAAATCCTTGTAACGTTTATTCCTAGGATTACGTAATTTTGGAGGAAAGAACCTTTGGGAGGCATAGAAACGCTGGAGATGGGTTGGAGCTCAACATCTACATTGAGTTTTCTTCTCTTTTTATTAATTTAGTTTGTCTAGTCTATAGTTGTGGGATTCTCCATGAATGTTGATTTTCGGATGTTGATTTTATTTTATTGATTTATATTATTGGGTTAATTGCTTGATCACCAATTGAATACTATTTATGAACCTAGGGTTGAACTCGAAAGTGGGAACCACTGGTTGCAATAGGATTGGATAGAGCGTGTTCCTGAACCTGGGCATCGGGGAATGGTTTCGCGGTTAGGATAGAAATATACCTAACAGTCACGCTTAGTTAGTATACAGGAGAAGTACAGGCATTCTTGTTAACTCTAATTCCATAGACATATAGGCGTTAGGTTGGCTTGAATAGGCGAGTAGGGTATCGAAAGAGTCCTGTGAGTAATATTAACCCTGTGATTAGTAACCCAGATAAATTGATTTAGTCAGATTAACTGAAGAATTCAACAGGATTGGCAGATATCCCATGACCCTAGGCTATTATCCCTTCTTGAATCCAAAATTGTGTTTCACTTGTTATTATTTTCTTGGTTTAATTAGTTAATTTTAGCTAGATAAATTCTCAACTCTTGAATCCTTCTTGCGCAGATAAATAGGAATTGTCTGATTTAGTGGTAGTTAATTAATAGTCCTCGTGGGAACGATACTTTTCTTATCACTTTATTACTTGATCAACCGCGTATACTTGCGTGTGAGTTTGGAGCGACACTCCGTTCTGAACCTGATGGTCGTATGTTCATTGAACATTCGACTTTCTGGTCCAAACATCAAATAGCATGTGTCGATATAGTTTTATTCACAACTTCTAATTTGTTTTATTCTGCAGTTTATGGATGAGTACTTGGCCTTGATACATGTGAGGCACAAGGCTTACCCCCGGCATTATGATTGCTCTGATCTTATCCTTGGCTGAAGAGGAAGCGAAGGGTTTTGATGTCAGCCTTGACAAATGGCTAGCAGAATATAAGTTTGAGGATATATTCCTTGATTATGCCAGAGGTAAGTTTCCATATCCGGGTGGAAGGAAGTGGGAAGGTGTGAAAAGACTCTTTGCCGTGTATAACATTGAAAGCACGCATTATGTTACATGCGTCTTCCATTTAGAGGAGGCAAGGATCGATGTCTACGACTGCAATATTGGGGTGTATAATGAAGACCGCTTTTATTCAATAATGGGGCCAGTAATGTGCATGTTCCCAATATACATCCGGCAGTTGGGGAAATTCAACCACCTCCCTCCTGAAATCCTCAGTATGGAAATGTGGCCGTATGAGCGCATCGAAGGCCTTCCAAGGAATTTGATTGGCACTGCATGTGGAGCGTATGCCATCGTATTCCTCGAACATTTGTTGACCAACAACCCGATGGATTTGCTGTGTGACAATGTGACAGAAGACTGTCTAGTTCAATTTGCTGTGGAAATATTCCATGGCAAATTAGTCCCTTAGTATGGGTTGTAAAATTTGGATAATTAAGTTTTTGTTTTTGATGGGTGTAATATATGGATGATTACCCTTTTGTTTTGTTTTTTTTTCTTTTTTTGATGATATATATGGCAAATGATGAATATTGTTTTGCATTATACTTAACATCGAGTTTACATTATTAGAACATTTGTATGATGATCAGATTGACTTAAAAACATTAAAAATAATAGACTATTGGAACAGCATTAGTTATTTTCGGAACATTAAGTTGCACGTTCAAATAGTTTTTAACTTAATAGATATTTGATGTTCAATGAATAGTAAATAGGGAAACAACAACAAATGTTCTGAACACTAAAGTTTATACATTGATAATCAAGAACCAGGCAAAAACATTCTTGATTGTTCAAAGATTCAGCACTTTACAAAAGTATGCTAATTATATTAGCATTTAATACATTACTTAATAAACAGTCATATTAACATCCTGGTCTAAAACCCAAAATAAGCGTTTACACTTCAACGCGATGCAGTCCCTTCTTGTTTCAAGGTTACTATATGGAGCATGGTCTTTATCCTCTTTATTTCTTTGTACATCTTTTTGACGTCCCTATTGTAGTATTCGAAGAATTCCTCAAATTTGAACTTCCAACCCCAAACTTCAGCCCGAAGTTGTTCCAAAATATCATTTGCCCGTTCTTCTTGTTCTGCAGAAGTGTTTTGACTTGTTCTTCCTCCTCTTAGCTTGGCTGATCCTCTTCCCATTTTTCCTTCTTTTTGCTTGGCTGATCCTCTTCCTATTTTTCCTTCTTTTTGCTTGGCCGATCCTCTTATCGTTCTTCCTTCTTTTTGCTTGGCTGATCCTCTTCCCGTTCTTCCTTCTTTTTGCTTGGCTTCACCTCTTCCCGTGGTTGCTCCTTTTATCGTGGATGCTACTCTTGACGTCGATTCTCTTGTATTGGTTGCTCCTGTTCTTGCAGTGGTAGCAACTATTGAGGAGGAAGGTCGGCGAATCATTTTGTTATATATATATATATATATTTTTTTTTTGACTGAAGATTATAGTGGTTGTTATATAGAGTTTTTTGAATGGTTTGATCAAGTATTTATAGGAGAAAAAGAGGTAACCGACTTAAGTGTATTGTAGCCACTTGCCAACACTAGCCGTTATGTATTTTTTTCATTTTTTGAAGTGACTCATTCATTGTTTGCTTCAGATTTGAATTGAAGGGGTAGCCGTTAAGTGTATTATGATGAGCATAAAAAATAATAGACTACTGGAACGGTATAAATAATTTTCAAACATTAGTAATAGAACATCTGTATGATGATCAATTTGAATTATAAACGTCAAAAATCAATAGACTAATGGAACGAGTATACGATGATTCGTATCGCCATGAAGATGTTCTGACTTCCCCGGCAAGGATTAGGCACTTCCTGGTCACAATTAAAACACGTGTACTAACCCCAACCATTCAATATGAATAGGCACCTCTTCAAATCATCACATATGCAACCGAAAAGGCACCAAGCCTGGCTTTTATAAATGTTAAACATCTGCACAACAACAACTGGGACAACAACAACAACAAGGCGAAACAACAACAATGCCTCGTAGAGTAAGGCACCCAAGAGCACCAGAACATGATAGTGGAGTGCCAAGTGATAGTAGGTTCACTGAAATCGATCATGTCCGCGAAGATATTGCATCCTTGACCTCAGATATTGATCAGTTGGCAGTATATATAGGAAATATGGATGATCAAGTGACGCGATTAAGGACTAGATTCGATGAATTCCGTGAGGATATTAATCTTATTAAGCGTATGCTTCGTGGTATTCAAGCTGAACTCAAGATTGACCCCCAGAACTACCCTTCACCACCACGTCCTCCAGCGGCACACATGTGAAATGAAGAAATAATCTCCTTTTAAGTCTAGTCATTTAAGAAAAATTTTCTGTTTGTTTTGAATGTCGTGTTTTGAAGTGTTGTCCTTTAATTTTCAGTACAATTTATGCATGTTTTGAATATTTATAAATGTTGTTTTGCATTACACTGAAAATCCTGTTTGCAGTATTAGAACATCCGTATGATGATCAATTTGAATTATATACTACAAAAATAATAGACTTTTGGAACGCCATTGATAAATGCTCGAAACATTAAGTTAAACGTTCAAATATATAAATCTTAGTAGTACTAGATGAACAACAATTGGTACCAAATAAACATAGCTACTATGAAACCAAAAAAAACTGCCCAAGACAATAAGAAATACATTTTCCACCGTTGCAATTTAGCCTCTAACTTACTAATCTTCAATAAATTTGTAGTATTACAAGCCCCTAATTTGTCAACTTCCTTCACCAAATTGGCCCTTTCTTCACAAACTTCATCCAGTGAAATTTTCAACTTATTTATAACCAATGTAGTAGGCTGGGGATACTCCTCATCACACCATTCCCAAAATCCACAATTGCTAATACTCTTGCGGGGACACTTGCAAAATTTTCGTCCAGCATTCGACTGTGTGCCCGCCGTGAATTGAATCGCAGGTAAGCCACACCAACATCGACGATATTGAGAGGAGCTGCGAGAACAAGTTGATCCTTGAGACATGGTCTGGTACTTTTCTGGTTGAGTTAAAAAGAAGAACTATCAAATCAATTCGTCGTCGAGAAGAGGTAGAGGGGGTAGAATCCCCAAAACTTATATTTCAATAATGGGGTAAAAAGACCTAATTAATTGAATGGTTGGGGTTATTCCACGTGTTTTAAGGTAATAATTCCGTCCGGAGCGGGTTAATAGAACGAGTTGGATTAATTTAAGTTGTGGAGCAGGTCGCTCCACGTATTTAAAACGGGTTGCTCCACGTATTTTAGCATTAGAAAACCATGTTTGGCACGTACAAGAGATTGTTCTAATATCTCTAAAAAAATGTATCCGCTGTATTAGTAACAAACACCAAGAGACATGCTTGGAACATGTAAGATTGAATTGTTTAAGATTGTGTGTATGTCTTTCTGACAAAAAAATCTATGTATTTATAGAGAAGTTTTAAAACCGTCATTTTTATTTTTTAAATTTCCAAATATTGATGCAAAAAACATCTAATTTACGTGACGAACATGATCTTCTATATTCAGTTCATAATAGGTGCCTAATTTAATATGTATTGTTCTAATATTGATTATGTTTGTGAAAAGAAACTATAGAACATGACTAGATTACTAAGGCTTTATATTTAAGGTTAAATCATCATAATATAGATTATCTACTTAGTTAAAACAACATATAATGAAATCCTCAATAACTTAGTAATCGCTTTCATTAGATATAACTAAGTAATCGCTTTCAATAGATATAAATGAGTATTCACTCTAATAGAAATTATATGAGTAAACACTTTCAGTAGACATACTATTGAGTAATCACCTTAAATACACATACTATTGAGTAATCTCTTTGAATAAACATAAATTTCCTAATATTAATGCAAAAAATATCTAATTTACGTCACAAACATGGGTTTGTATGTTCAGTTCATAATAGGTGCCTAGTTTAATATGTAGTGTTCTATTCTTTAATATGATTGTAAAAAGAAACTATATAACATGACTAGATTACTAAGGTTTTATATTTAAGGTTAAATCATCATAATATAGATTATCCACATAGTTAAAACAACATATAATGAAATCCTCAATAACTTAGTAATCGCTTTCATTAGATATAACTAAGTAATCGCTTTCAATAGATATAAATGAGTATTCACTCTAATAGAAATTTTATGAGTAAACACTTTCAATAGACATACTATTGAGTAATCACTTTAAATACACATACTATTGAGTAATCACAATCAATACTTGTATGATTTGAAGTCTTAGTTGTGGTAGATACACGAAGAATGTATGTAATTTGTGAATGAAATTGTATATTTGTTCAAATCGATTAATAATGTGTCTATCTAGTGGATATAACGTCCAATCTATGCTACAATTTGTTAGAATATACTTCTTAATGATTAAAATTATTAATTGAAGCAGAATCAACCCTAAACTCCTTATCCAAATAACTTAATAATTACATTTTGGTATAATTAACGACATATATTTTGGTTTACTTACACATAGCATGTTTTAGAATCTTAATAAACTACTAAGTCATTGTTTATGCATTTCAAATGATCCTTATATTAGTATTTCTCTACTAATCCTTAGCAGGACATAAAGAACATTAGTATGGAGATCTAGAACAGGCTAACGACGTTCGGGAACTCTTCGAAGCTGGTTCAGAACAGGAGATTGGATGTTCTTAAAATATTCGAAATTTTTGCGGTTTGGGGTTTGGGGTTCAGGGTTAGGGTTAGGGTTCAAACATCCTTTGTTATGTTCTAACCGCCAAAAGAGTACTTTTTATTTTTGACGAAACGCGTTTCATTTTGAACGAACTACTTAATAGATAACTATGTTTGGCACGTTCAAAAGCACGTTCTAATATCTCAAAAAGAAATGTACCCCTCCGCTCTATTTTATACAAAAAGGGACGCGCGTGGAAGTCGGAACAAAAAAAGGGTGGGGCCTTAATGACAACCCCAAAATTTAAGTTTTAATTAAAAATACGGCTGATCAGTCTTATCAATTCCATCATTTCAAACATCGAACACCCGCCCCTTTCTTCTCTTACACACTTCTCAAGTCTTCTTCTTGAGACTTCTATTTCGTCGCCGGCCATCTACATTTCTCCGGTAATATCTAAAGGTAAATTTCTACTATATTGATGCTTTTCAAGTGAATCGGAGTTTATTTTTTTGCTATTTTGCTATTTCGATAAAGCTAGGGTTTTTACGCCTTCTTACTGGTTCTGGACTGAAATTCTCGTGAAAATCTCTGTTTTTGTTGATTTTTTCTTCAAATAGTGTTGTGTTGTTGTACAAATAGCGAAGCTTTTGCATGTTTATGTTAATAACGATTTTAAGACCATACTCCTTCTGCTATGTCATACATCTTCATACAGTGCTCTGAACGTATGTTTGGATGTTTTAAGTTGCTGATGCATTTTAGATTTTGTTAAAATATATGCTAGCATGTTTACATTAATAACGATGTCAAACATCTTCATACGGTGCTTGGAACGTGTGTTAGGATGTTTCAAGTTGCTGATGAAGTTTAGTTGTATTTTGTTAAAAGAAATTAGGCGTTCACTGATAATACGTAGTGGAAGTATGATAAACTTTACAGATAATCTGCTAGTTTTCATTCATACTTAAGGATACAAAATACATATACAAAAGTACTAGACATAATGCTTAAACAAAAGTAATAGATATAATGCTTAAACAAAAGTACTAGTTGTCAGCATTGGGAGAATTTGGAGGAGTATCAAACTGCTCCGGATTCATCCCTTATTGGAGAAGGAGTCCCAAAAGCATTCTTTCAATACGCTCCGTGCACTGAATTAACACTTGCCTTATACTCCATACATCAGCAGATAAGCGGTCCATAGGATGGTTGATTGCAGTGATGTCAGTTTGTATACCGACAATATCCCAGGCGATGTTTCCATAATATTCGTTATGGTCAGGTTGCGCTGGGGCATAGTGGCCATTAGCAACAACTTCGTTTTGGTTATTTTCCATTTGTGTTTGTTGTCTATGAAGATATTTTGATAGTTCAAGTAGGAGGATAATTGTGTGTATGGCGGAACAAGAAAATTTATGTATTCATAGATGAATTTAACATAAAAAATACCAAAAGGCGTGCTATGAACATCGAAAAGGCGTTCACTACTCTCTAGATGATGTATCTGGATTAATTAATGCCTCGAACTGTATGAAGGTTTTGAGGGATGCTTTCACACCTTTTAATTGCACAAGGCAACCTTTCGCTTGAATCAACATGACTATTGGGAACAAGACTCCCCCTATAAATAGGTTATACATTTCTCAGGTTTTTAATCTCATAGAACTCTAACAAAAAAAAATCAAATTCAACATGGCGCGCAAACATCACTACAAGACTAAGGATCTCCAGGGTGACATTGACGAGATAAGAGATCGTATCCGTGAAGCACGCATGCGTCAATTAACTGACATCCGCAGAATAGCTAGGGTTCTACGCGTTCTTTTGGAGGTGTATGGCAAGAACTTAGATGACTACATTACCCCTCCCCCCCAGTTCCCCACCACCACCACCACCACCCGCTGCCCCTAAAATGTAATATATATATATATATATATATATATATATATATATATATATATATATATATATATTGTTTTTTATATGAATTTTAATGAATGTTAAACAATATTGTTATAAGATGTTTAATTAATGGCCTTTCATTGGTAACAATTTACGCATGTTTTGAATATTTATACATGTTTTCAGTACAATTTATGCATGTTTTGAATATTTATGAATATTATTTTGCATTACATTGAACATCCCGTTTGCAGTATTAGAATATCTGTATGATGATCAATTTGAATTATATACTATAAAAATAATAGGATTTTGAAACGCCATTGATAAATGCTCGAAACATTAAGTTAAACGTTCAAATAAATAAATATATAAAATATTTAAATTGTTCAAGATTAAAATTTAAAAAGCAACACTTTGAGTTTGGGAGGATTGTCCACTATCCACTCGTTTTGGGCAAGTAGTTCTTTTGTGGCCTGACCTTTTGCAGATACTACATTTGTTTCTCCTACTTGAAAATACTTCACCAACTGATGGTATCCGCTTTTTCCTTCGTCTACCCTTACCCACGTCGATGAAAGGAGGCAATATTCCTCTCTCAAGCAGCTCAGGAGGAACATTCCAAAATTCTTCTGGGGGAACAACATTGATCGGTTCTGCATAGGCAAGCATATATGACTCTGACTTGTAATATGCAGAAGTGAAGTCATAGATGCACGCTCCATAGTCTTCTGGACGCAGCATTCTGATAGCTGCCATAGCATGTTTACAGGGTATTAAGTCAATTTGATACTCTATGCACGTACAAGTTCTGTTGAGTAAATCGAATTCTGCTCCCTGGCCTAGACTGATGATGGTGAAACCATACGTACCTTTTCGACTAATTGCGACCTTACCCCCTTCCTCCAGGTTGAATCTTATTTTTCCTTCAATTAAAGGGACACATATGGTTGAAACCTTGAGGAACTCCGTAGCTCTCACATGGAATTTTTCACCAAATGTCCGATTGATATGATTTAATAGGGCAACAATAGGATATTCTCTTTCATCCCTCAGCATTCCATTTGTGGACTCAGTAATGTTCGAGGTCATCACTGCAAATCTGAAATTGTAACAAACAAACAAAGACTTTAATGCTAAATACGTCTAATCCAAGTGCGAACATTAAGCATGCGATCGGAACAGCAATAATTACGTTATACACATCATTGGTACTATTTTGAACGTCAATTAGAATGTTCTCGGCTTAATTGCCATGTAAACATAGAACATTCCAACGCAAGGTTCAGAACATTTGGTATGAATGTTCATAGTCGTGTACCTGTGCCCAGGGAAAAAGCATCTGCTCCATTTATGGAACCCCACGTCATCTTGAAGATATCTGGCAACCCTTGGATCGTTATCTTCGATTTGCTTAAAGTGCTTTCTGAAATCCTTCACACGATATGCATCTGCTGCCAAGTAGTAAGACCCCAGGTGGTCTCCAAACTGAAACTTTGTACGGATATTTTCAGCAAGGTGCCTCGTGCAAACTCCATAGTGAGCTTGGGGAAACCACTTGGCAACTGATTTTGCTATGCTTTTATGCCTGTCTGAAATGACGCTCAACTCATCATTGTACTGGGCTATGTCAATCAATTGTTCGAAAAAAAATCATAAGAAGCATCACATTCTTTGTCCACAACGCAGAATGCAACAGGGAATATGTACTTCTCTACATCCTGGGCAACGGCAGACAACAACACTCCGCCGTACTTGCCTGACAAATGAGTCCCATCAATAGCAAGGACTATCCTTATCCCTAATCCAAGATCCGTAAGATATAAAAAAATACTTAATCCTCCCACAACTATCAAGCTTCAAAGCTGTCTTGCTTCCAATGTTTTGGGACCTTACCATATAACTGTATGCCTCCAAAATTTCATAACTGTGTTCATATGTCCCTCTTGCTATTGCCTTTGCAATCTCACATCCCTTCAAACTTTTCCAATAACTAATGTTGCATCCCAATTCTCTATTAAGTGCAACTCTAATGTCTTTTGGTGTTATTCCTTTCCCCTCAATATACCTATCTTTCATGTATTCACCAACAACATCAGCTATGGCATGTGTATGGTGGCTTTGCAGGTGCTGCACACCGCACGTGTGCTCGCCATTGTAGATTGTAATATAAAATGTATCACTACTATGATACCTCAATGCTCGAAGCCACCACTTGCGATTTGCATCAACACATCGGGCATAAAACAACTTTTTTGTATTCTTCACAGCTTTGAAAGAAAAAGGCTTCCTCATTGCAGCAAGCCTCAACTTCACCACTAATTCTCGCTTGTTCTTGAAAGTCATACCCTTTACAAAACCCGTGCCGTCTTGTCCAAAAAAATCGTTGCGGCTGCTCTGTGATGGTACTCTTGCTGAAGGATTACCAACTACTTCTCCACCTTCTTCGTCTACCTCTCCACCTTGTTTTAATTCATCTTCATCCATCTCAACATGCATATCTTGTTCATTTGAACTTGAAATTCCTTCAGGCCTTGGAATCAGACTAACCCTTAGTGTTGGCCTAGCCCCAGCTGGGTCTACATCAGTCCTAATTTTAGATGGAGCAGTCTTTTTCTTTGCGGCAACACTCAGCATATATGAAATGCAAAGATCCATAGGATCATCACTTACACCCCAACTGCGTATGATTTTGTTGACAAGTTCATCATATGTAACATTCCTACTCACAAGGATAGGTCTTGTCTCTTTCACCTTAGGAATCCAAGCATAGCATTTCGAGCGCTCAACCCATTCACCGAGAAAATCAACTCCTAGTAGTATGTTTTCCCCCATTACTTTAGCGATATCTGCAAGATAGGATAAACGTTCATCAAATGTGGTGCAGGTAGTAAAGGATACTGGAAAATCAAAAAATAGATCCGAACATACCAAAAGATGTTTAAGAATACAAGCATACCGATGTGAAACACCTATACATCAGTTCCGAACATCTACAAAAATGTTCCAACATTATGAATATCATTTACTGAACATGCTGTAAGATTATTCGGGCAACCAAAATTATGTTCCGTAACTCTGACTAGCACAATAGGAACATCAAAAGGATTGTCCTGAGCATCTAATACAATATTCCATAATTGTGACTACGTTGTACGAGCATTTGTAGAACAATCTATAGGATGTTGCGATCGTCACGGTAAGATGTTACAAAACAACAACATACTGTTTAAAAGGGTTTTTATAAAAATTAGAATTGTAGAGATTAGCAAGACGAGGGTTTACACTTACAGTAGATATGGGACTTGTCAAGCTTTCCAGTTTGAAGTAATGCCCAACGTTATTCAAACAATTTCAACGACAAGCTTTCCAATTTGAAGTAATGGCCAACCAGTAAACATTATTCAAAGCATTTCAACGTCAAGCAAACCAAATAAAAGTAATGCCAACCAAAAATTTTTATTCAAAGGATTGCAGCGTATTTTCCCCAAATTATTTTTTCAATTAGAGTCAATAATACCTAATTAACCGAAAAGGATTTAGATATGACAATATTTTGTGTTTGGGAGAGTTGGAATGCAAGAATAATAGGGAAAACGAAGAGAGATTGAAGAAAAAAGATGCGCAGTAGCTATGGTATTTTCAGGTCGCGAGGGAGAAGAGAAGAGAGGAGAGAGAGAGAGAGAGAGAGAGAAAGGAGGGAATAAACGGAGGGAAAAATATTTTCCTAATTTGGCAAATTTTATTTTTTATATACGTGAGGATCAAAGTGTAAGAAATAAAACTTTAGGGTGAAGGGGTGTGAAGAAAAGTTATGTTTAAGTGCCTTAATCAATTGTGTCCCTTCTACTACATTAATTAAGACTTTGTTCCTTTTATCTATTTACACTCTTGAGTGTCCCTTTTGACCAAATGTCCCAAGTTACTTGAAATAAATATTACTTTGCCACTTGACATTGTGATAACTGTTGAAAAGAGGATAGGATATTTTTCTAGAAAGATCGAACATTAATGCTTCATGAAAATGACGTACTATCGAAGCCACCTGTTTAACCTAGATCCAATTTTAGGCCAATTAACAATTAAATTTGTATTTGCGGAGTCACGATCAATAGTTGAGACTAAGAGTTTATACGGCGAGTTGAGATGATGATAATGCGAGGACGAAATATAAATATTAAATAGTAAAGATAAAGCGTAAACGGAAACAAGGAGAAGTAACCGTATTGTATCGCTTGTCTCCGGGGAGAGTTCTTCGATACCAACCACACTTCAAACAATCGAAAAGCTATAAAATATGAACCGAGAGAATATCTGAGCAAGAGTGAGAGAGTATTCTTATTGATAGTGTAGACAGGAAGTCGAGTTATTGTTACAATCGATTAGGGCGAATGCTATTTATAGGCCTGTTAGGCACCCGTTGGGATTTTATAACCACTGGGCGTGGATCTGACTGAATAAGTAACTGCTGGGCACTTATTCAGCGAAGCCATAACCGCTGGGCTGTAATGATTGCCTTAATGACCATTAAATGGATGATCGTGGATAATAATGCTAATAATTGCTCATTTAGACCGTGTTGACCGTTGAAGTCCTTAGGTCTGCTCATCTGTCCGTTGGATGTCTGTCCGTTGAAATATCTGCTCGTGCAATGTGGGAGACACGTGTAACCTAAACAGGTCCAGTCAGCTTTTATCCAATACAGATAGTCCCCGCACTTCTCGGGCAGAGTGTCTGTCCGAGGAGTGGATAATAATTTTGGCGGGAGTTTTCATAAATTTTTTGTCTTTATGTGATGCATCTCGATGACGTATGAACCTTATCAGATAAGTGACAAGCTCTTATGACGTGCACATTAAATGCGCCGTATAAAAAAGTAACTACAGCTGGCACGCCTGTGGAACCGCAGTTTACTCTGAAGTGACTACTGTGTGCCCCAAGGGTAAAAGTAATGATTTTAACCGCCTCCACCACGTGCACACGTCGTTTGTTGATTGCGAGGTGACCGCTGCTCTTCAGGGTAATGATGATACTATAAAGTTTTGATGAACCCTATTCTTCCCCTCAACGGCCAGATCTGATCGTAGTCTCTCTGATGACCTCCACGTGTCTCGAGGGAAGTTGCGGGGCTGAATCTTTTTGTTCCTATAAATAGGGGTTTGCTTGATGAGAAACTTTTTACTTGCCTTTATTTCTTCTCTGCTGCTCTTTGAAAACCTTTGAACTAGCGTTTGAGTTTTTCTTGATAACTTCATATTTTTCCTGAAATCATGACTTCACGAACTAGGAAAAGTCAAAACACTGATATTGCTGGTAGTTCCTCGGCGGCCACTCCCAGGCCCCGAGCTACCCAGGCTACTGCTGCAGAAATAATCCCCAAGAAGTGGGGTGAACTTAAGTCGGACTGTAACATTAAGTCCTTTCACAATAGAGAGGGAGATACGCGTAACTGGCCGGCGTATAGGTTTAAGTCTGGGATCACGAAGGAGGTGGTCCCACATGTGAGGATAGACTGTAACTGGGGCGATGAGGTTCCCCTTTCGCCGGTCTCCGAGGGGGAGAACATTACTATCCATAGAGCAGGGTGGACAGCCATGTGCACCTACCCTTTCACAGTGGGATGTAGATTACCCCTGCACCCTGTACTGGACAGGCTTTGCAGGGAGTACCTTCTCTGCCCGGGGCAACTGAGCCCCAGTATATATAGGATAGTTACACTTTTAGATTGGTTTGCGACAGAAACCAATCAATCTTTTGGCTACGAGCATTTTATCTCTTTGTACAGTATACAAATTTTTAAAGATGGCTATGTAAATGCCAGGATGCGCGGAAGTAAAGGTTTGGTGCGCAGTTCTGAGGATACCTGATGCAGCCCAAAGTGCTGATCACGGACTCGACAATCAACCGAGGAGACTTCAACCGAAGGCAGTGACTGATCAACCGAGGAGGCCAATCACTCGAAGCCAAGCCAAGCTGCTCCATGACATGCACATCCAGCTGGCTATGTCGGGAGGAAGCATGTGTTCGGAAGAGGAATTGCAAAGTGTTGAAACCGAGGGCTACATCTTCAAATTTGAGCCCGAGGACAAAGTCACCGAACAGCAGCTCTTGGCACTGGGCAGCGTAGAGCCGAACACAACATCATGTGTTCGAAGCTAAGTCAGCGCCCGATGACGAATGTGTTCGAGCAGACAAATCGAGAACCGAAGCCGGGCTCACCGAAGTCAAGGCTGCCGAACACATTTAAACTCAGCCCTGCGTGGCTTATTTCTATTGGTCGCCTGTGACCCTTTTACTAGTTTACCCTTAGTATTTCCTATATAATCCTTGTTTCCTTTCATTGTATGTAGCTAGTTTTTGGATATTAAAATTGAATGAAAGTGCCGAGCACATTTCTTGTCTCCGTCGTGAGCAAACCCCGGTGAGGGCTTTTATGGACTTGTGGCTTTCGGTGAATCCGATTGAACATTCCTCTTTGATCATTCAGTTTGCAAGAGCAATGTTCTCTTGAGGATTGTTGCATAGTTAGGGTGATTCTTGTGTCCCTTTCGATCGAGCTTTGAGACAGGTTCCTCACTGTTCTTTCGAAAGAAGCAAGTTTTGTCTTGCTTCTATCTCTTACCTTCTTGTTTATCTTCCGCGTTTGTGCTTAGCAACACCTTCGGGTTTGCCTTGCACCATCTTGGTATCAGAGCGCGGTTTGGGCTTGTTTCTACAACCCCAAATCCTGTTCGAGTTATCTTTATTTTCGTGCGTTTGTGTCTTTGTTTTTCGTTTCATGTTCTTGATTGGGTTGTGTTACTGTTGGTGTTATTACTTTACAAAAACAAAAAAGAAAAAGTGTTAAAAGAAAATTCAAAAATTGTGTTTGATTGTTGGTTGTTTGGGAAAAACAACCACTGATTCTTGATCACCATTGTTTCCTGATTCCAACAAGTACCCGACGTACTGATTTTGTGACTAGGGTTTCTTGGTGAAATTTTGGACTGTTTTGAGCTTTAATGGTGGCTGGAATTTGAACCCCAATGTGTTTGGATGAAACCGATGAAGATTGGTGGTTCTTGAGTGATTTGGGTTTGTTTGTTGCTTGAAAAATCGAAGTTCCTAAGTTTGAATCGTTGTCCGTACGCCGGAAACTTGTTACAAATCGTAACAGAGTACAACACGAACGAGCTGGTTCTTAGCTCGAAGAACTTTGATTTCCTCCGATGCTGTTGAGACTGGAGCTGAAAGAGCAACCCAAATCTGTTGAAATTCGTGGGCAGTGAACCGAAGTCGATTTATCCGTACGCCGGAGCAAAGGTCACTGTTTCATTGAAGAAGAAGGGGTAAAGTTTGAACATCAAAACCCCCAGGTGAAAATTGTCGGCTGAGAAAAGGAAAGTGGATAAGGTAAAACCCTATCCGTACCAAGGAGGGACCACTCTTGTACGGACAGAGTTGGTGTGATCGAAACAGATTCCAAAAGGGAATCAAAGGGTAGATTCTCCTAGGTTCTCACTTTCTTTTGTGACAGAAATTCTAGTTGGTGGATCTTTTGAGTAATTGTCCTCCTCGAGGTCGTACTAGCTCATTTAAGCTGATAGGAACTCGTGCGAAGGGGTGACCGAAGTCCAAACTTTCGTAGAAATTCTTTTGACTCCCCGAGCTCAGTTAAAAAGCGTCCGTTCCATCGAGTCGAACATCACTTCACTCTTCCCGAAGAGACAGTGACTATTGTCGAACTTGAAGGATCTTAGAGGACAGATCAATTGGACGAGCCACTGTTAACAAGTCCTTGAGTGACCAAAACCGAACCCATAAATTGAGTGGACCCGAGCGTCACCCATCAAAGGTGAGGGAGAGTGTGAGGTGATTTCTAACCTTAACAATTGTTTGGTCTTTGACTTGTGCAGGTACCATGGCTGGAAATGGAGGCGATGGAAAAGGCATTGAAAGGCCCGAAGTGTCGTTAGTCGATCTCATGGCTGCGATACAAGGTGTCAGTGCCGAAGTAAGAGGAGTGAGTGTTCGAGTAGCTCAACTCGAACAAGGAAGCGCGTCCGTGGCCATGCATGGGTCCGGCGCTGGAACAAGCCAATCCACTCCGATGAAACCTGAGCTGTATGCTGAACTTGTTCGACAACATCAGTTGACGAGTGAAGCAATTCGAAGAGAACTTAACTTGGGCAATCCCCAAGCACAACAAAACTTGGGCAATCCCCAAGCTGGAAATCAAAACTTGGGCAGTCCCCGAGGAGAGAGGTTACCACTTCCAAGGGCCCGAAGAGACCTTGGCACTGTAACCGAAGAGGCTGATGAAGAGGAATTTCCCGAGGACGAGTATGAACGTGAGCCGCCATTCGCTCAACGAAGGCAAGCTCACCGAGGTCGTGGAAATTTCCGAGGTCGAGGCCGAGGAGCCCATGTTGAAAGAAATATTGAGCGAGAGGTTGATGATCGAAATGATGAGTATCCCGAACAGGTTCGTGCTGTTCGAGACTCAAATCTGAACAGTGTCAAGATCACTATTCCACCCTTTAAAGGAACTAGTGATCCCGATGAGTATCTTGAATGGAAGCTTAAAATGGAGCGCATTTTTGAAACCAATGAGATGACCGATGAGAGAAAAGCTGCCCATGCCATTGCTTCGTTCGAAGCTTATGCATCTACTTGGTGGGAATCTGACAAGAGGCATAGACGAAGGAATGACTATCCCATGGTCACTACCTGGCCACAGTTGATGAGAGCAATGGATGCTAAGTATTTGAGTGCCAAGTACAGGCAAACTCAAATGCAAAAGTTATATAAGCTGAAACAAGGGTCCAAGTCAGTTCAAGAGTACCATGATGAATTTGAAAAGGTTCGATTGAATCTTGATCTGACCGAAGACGAGGAACAAGCCATTATCCGGTTTAAAAATGGCTTGGCCAAGGATGTGTCATCTCAGTTGAGACTCCACGTGTACCACACGTTGGAAGATTTGTTTGATGCTGCTACCGAAGCTGCAAAATTGGTGAAGGAAGAAAAGGCAAATCAGTATCGAGGAGTCACTACTTCTACTCCCTTGAACCGAGGAAAAGAATGGAAGAATCCTAACCAAACAAGTGCCAACGCTGTTCGAGATTCGAAGAGACCCTTCGAGAGAGGTATGACCGTTAACCAACCAAGAGAAGTGGGAGGTAAAGTACAACTAAACTCTCCTAGTGCTTCAAATATTCAGTGTCATAAATGCAGAGGTTATGGTCACATGGCAAAAGAGTGTCCAACTCGCAAAGTTATGATACTGCTCGAAGATGGAACCGTCCATGAGCAAGCGAGTGACACCGAGGAGGAATTAATCGAGGAGGCTGACCGAGCTGAAGGTGATGATGATCATGAGGCTGCCGAAGCTGATCATCCGAAAATGTTTCTTGTGGTTCGAAGGAATTTGAGCTGCATGACTCTTGAAGAAGAGGACAACCAAAGAGAAAACCTCTTTCATGCCCAATGTCGAGTAAGAGGAAAGGTGTGTTCGATGATCATTGATTCTGGTAGCTGTGCAAATGTGGTGAGCCAAACTTTGGTTTCACAAATGGGATTACCTACGATGAAGCATCCCCACCCTTACAAATTACAATGGCTGATCGAGTGTGGAGAATTGAGGGTTGTCAAACAAGTGTGGATCAAGTTCAGAATCGGCGAGTATCAAGATGAAATGATATTCGATGTGGTGCCAATGCAAGCTTGTCATTTGCTATTGGGTCGACCGTGGCAATATGACCAAACAACTGTTCACAATGGCAGATCCAACACTTACACTGTAAAGCTCGATGGGAAGAGTTTCATACTCAAGCCTTTGTCTCCAAAGCAAGTCACCGAGGACTATAAACGGATGAAAGAATTGAAAGAAGCGGCCAAAGCTAAGCTTCCGATGGGAGCAAAATTGGGGGCCGAAGAGACAAACTCACCGACCGAAGAGAAAGGGATTTGTGCGATCATGCAACCCAGTGAGATCTTACGAGGCAACGACCACGGTCAGATGATGATTTGCCTCGTGCACAAGGGTATTCTTCTAAACTCTAATGATGATTTTTCTAACAATAACCCTTTGCCTAGTGCTGTACAAAGTGTTTTGTAGGACTTCGAGGACATGTTTCTCGAGGAATTGCCAGGTGGATTACCTCCGATGAGAGGGATCGAACACCAAATTGACTTCGTACCGGGGTCTCAAATCCCTAACAAACCTGCATACCGGTGTAATCCCGAAGACACCAAAGAGCTCCAACAGCAGGTTGATGAGTTGCTGAACAAGGGCCTCGTTCGAGAGAGCTTGAGTCCTTGCGCCGTTCCAGTTATCCTTGTACCGAAGAAAGATGGAACATGGCGAATGTGCGTTGACTGTAGAGCATTCAACAAAATAATGGTAAAGTATCGTCATCCTATTCCTCGACTAGATGACATGCTAGATGAATTAAGTGGTTCTTCATGCTTTTCAAAGATTAACCTCAGGTCCGGTTACCATCAGATCCGAATAAAACCCGGAGACGAGTGGAAAACCGCATTCAAGACCAAATTCGGTCTCTATGAATGGTTGGTAATGCCATTTGGCTTATCCAATGCCCCGAGCACATTCATGCGATTGATGAACCATGTGCTCAAACCGTTCATAAACAAGTTCGTTGTCGTTTATTTTGATGACATACTTGTTTATAGTCGAACCATGGATGAACATGTCGAACACCTAAGGCTTGTGCTTGAAAAGCTTCGAGAAGAGAAGTTATATGCTAACTTCAAAAATTGTTCCTTTGGTGTCGATCGTGTAGTCTTTCTAGGATTCGTTGTCAGTGCTAATGGTGTCGAAGTCGACGAATCAAAAGTCGAGGCCATCAAAGATTGGCCAACTCCAACCTCGGTATCACAAGTTCGTAGCTTCCATGGCTTAGCTAGCTTTTACCGAAGGTTTGTTCGTGACTTTAGCACCGTGGCAGCTCCTTTAACCGAGCTGGTTAAGAAAGACCATCCATTTGTGTGGGGAGAGTCCCAAGGAAGGGCTTTCCAAGAGTTGAAACGGAGGCTTTGTTCTGCCCCATTGTTGCAACTCCCTGACTTCGGAAAAGCATTCGAAGTCGAGTGCGATGCATCTGGAGTTGGGATCGGAGGAGTGCTGATGCAAGAATCGAAGCCGATCGCTTACTTTAGCGAAAAGCTTAAGGGTGCAACTTTGAATTACTCAACCTATGATAAAGAGTTGTATGCCCTCGTTCGAGCACTCGCCCATTGGCAGCATTATTTGTGGCCTCGAGAATTTGTGATCAAAAGCGATCATGAGTCCTTGAAGCATCTCCGAGGACAGGAGAAATTGAACCGAAGAAATGCCAAGTGGGTTGAATTCATTGAAAGCTTTCCCTATGTAATTCATTACAAAAAGGGGAAAGACAATGTTGTGGCCGATGTGCTATCAAGGAAATTTGCCTTAGCGACCACTCTCGCCTCTAGGCTCATGGGATTTGAAAGCATCAAGTCGATGTACGAAGACGATCCCAAGCTAAAATGCGTTCGAGACGCAATCTTGAGTGGCCGAAGAGTCGAGAAATATCAGTGGCACGATGGCTACCTGTTCAAGAATGGGAGGGTTTGTGTGCCAGTGTCATCGTGGAGAGAGCTCTTAGTTCGAGAAGCTCACTCCGGTGGACTGATGGGACACTTCGGTGTCGACAAAACTCTTGGTATCTTGACCGAGCAGTTCCACTGGCCCAAAATGCGACGAGATGTGGAAAAGCTTTGCAACGCTTGCCTCGTTTGCAAGAAAGCTAAATCGAAGTCCAACCCTCATGGTTTGTACACCCCGTTACCTGTGCCTGATCGACCTTGGGTTGATATATCCATGGACTTTGTCTTGGGGTTACCGAGGTCGGGGGGAGGACATGATAGCATCTTCGTTGTGGTTGATCGATTTTCATAAATGGCTCACTTTATTCCTTGCAAAAAGTGTGATGATGCACAGCATGTAGCTACATTGTTTGTTTCTAATGTGTTGAAATTGCATGGTGTACCTCGTACTATTGTGAGTGATCGTGACACAAAATTCTTGAGTCATTTTTGGAAATGTTTGTGGGGTGCCCTCGGCACCAAGCTACTATTCTCGACGTCTCACCATCCTCAGACGGATGGACAGACCGAGGTAGTTAACCGAACCCTGGGATCTTTACTTCGAGCAATGACCAAAGGGAAGGTTGGAAACTGGGCTGATCGTTAGCCCATGATGGAGTTTGCTTACAATCGAACGGTGCATCGAATGATTAACATGACCCCGTTCGAGTGTGTGTATGGATTTAACCCTTTAATTCCACTTGATCTAACCCCATTGCCTCGAGATGTTGTTATTGATTTTGAAGGTACTCATCGAGCCAAAGCTCTGCTCGAGTTGCATGCCAAGACGAAGAAGAATCTCGAGGAAGCCTATGCAAAGGTTGCCATGAAGAAAAACAAGGGGCGAAAAAAGTTGGAATTAAGGAAGGGAGATTGGGTTTGGGTTCACTTCCGAAAGAAACGATTTCCGAACCTAAGGAAAGGAAAATTGGTCCTCGAGGGGATGGTCCATTTCAAGTGCTGAGCAAAATAAACAACAATGCTTATGTTATCGACCTCCCAGGTGAGTATAATGTGTCCAACACCTTCAATGTTGCTGATTTAACTCCTTGTGTTGTAGGCCAAGTATCAAAGACAGAGGATGAATCAATTTCGAGGACGAAATCTTCTCAAGAAGGGGAGGATGATGCAGCCCAAAGTGCTGATCACGGACTCGACAATCAACCGAGGAGACTTCAACCGAAGGCAGTGACTGATCAACCGAGGAGGCCAATCACTCGAAGCCAAGACAAGCTGCTCCATGACATGCACATCCAGCTGGCTATGTCGGGAGGAAGCATGTGTTCGGAAGAGGAATTGCAAAGTGTTGAAACCGAGGGCTACATCTTCAAATTTGAGCCCGAGGACAAAGTCACCGAACAGCAGCTCTTGGCACCGGACAGCGTAGAGCCGAACACAACATCATGTGTTCGAAGCTAAGTCAGCGCCCGATGACGAATGTGTTCGAGCAGACAAATCGAGAACCGAAGCCAGGCTCACCGAAGTCAAGGCTGCCGAACACATTTAAACTCAGCCCTGCGTGGCTTATTTCTATTGGTCGCCTGTGACCCTTTTACTAGTTTACCCTTAGTATTTCCTATATAAACCTTGTTTCCTTTCATTGTAAGTAGCTAGTTTTTGGATATTAAAATTGAATAAAAGTGCCGGGCACATTTCTTGTCTCCGTCGTGAGCAAACCCCGGTGAGGGCTTTTATGGACTTGTGGCTTTCGGTGAATCCGATTGAACATTCCTCTTTGATCATTCAGTTTTCAAGAGGCAATGTTCTCTTGAGGATTGTTGCATAGTTAGGGTGATTCTTGTGTCCCTTTCGATCGAGCTTTGAGACAGGTTCCTCACTGTTCTTTCGAAAGAAGCAAGTTTTGTCTTGCTTCTATCTCTTACCTTCTTGTTTATCTTCCGCGTTTGTGCTTAGCAACACCTTCGGGTTTGCCTTGCACCAATACCGGTGACCGAGGATGGGTGCACCGGTATCTGTTCGTGCGTTCCTCGGCCTTGACTTTCGATGACAAGGCTCATCTTCCAGAAATCTGGAATAAGACGTGTGAGTCCCCGAGTTTCTTTTTATATATGCTCCTTTCTTCTTCTTGTTTGCTAACTTCGTTCAAACTTCTTTGTGCAGCGGCCAAGCAACCTTATGACTGGCTCATATCTGTCGATGAGCTGACGGCGTGGGTTGAGCCGATTTTGAAGAAGTTTGGTCCGGAGAAAAGAGAGTGGGCGTATTTTGCTGCTCTCAACAGTTTGATTGTGAAACACCATGGTGAGAAAATTTTGCTTCCATGATCGTTTTTCTTCTTCGAACATTCTCCGTGTCTGACCGTTTTCCCTTTCTGTAGGTTTGGGCACTTCAGGAGATTTCTTTCCTACCCCCCCTCAGGGCCTTCCGAGCCTGTTGCTGATCCAGTTGCTGAAGCTGAGGCTATACTAGCTTCGGTGGATGCACTGAGCAGTAGGGAGGGGGGCGAAGAATTCCTGTCCGGTGGGCTGGATTCCCTGAAGAGAAAAAAGAAAAGCTAGGGAGAGGGCGGAGCACGGAAGAAATCTGCTCGTAAGACCTCCGTGGCTGCCGGGCAAACCTCGTCAACTGGCGGCAATATTTCTTCTAGGGTCAGTGTGCCGGAGCCTGTAGAAGAAAATGCCAACACTGCTGCTGAAGTCCCCGAGTCTGTACGGGGAGAGGGTTTAGCCAAGAAGGTTATCTATCTTTCGGACACTGAGGCCGAAGTTGATGTTCCTCTTAGGCGAAGACCTCATCTTCGAAGCGACAGAAGAAGGGCTGAGGAGGAGGCTGTCTGTACCCCGCAGAGGAGTTCGCGAGTTGATGATGGGGCGGAAGCTGGTCCTTCTCGTGCAGATAAGGGGAAAAGAAAAGTAGGTGAAGAAGAAGAAAAAGAAGAGGTGAAAGAGGAAGTTAGAGAAGAAGAACCCCACGAGGATAGCCGGGGTCCTCGTGTTTTTCGTTTCGAGGACCTTGAGAACGTGGCTACTGAGGGAGCAACGCCTGTTGGCCTTCGCGAGTGCGAGACTATAAACCCTGGGGGTGGGAGGTGACTCTAACCTCTCATCGTCAAGATTCGTCTGGCGGTCAGTCATCACTGGTCAGAAAGAGTTGAAGGATATCAGGGGTATTCGTTACAAGTTTGGGCCAAATTATCCTTCCGAACAGGCTTGGGAACCCAAGTACTGTGAGAGGAAGCATACTTTGAAACTTGCCCCTGATGTTAACTTCATAACAGGGCCGAGCAGCTTGGCTCTTCGCTCATCGGCCCACGTGAAGAATGCGTGCTGAGGGAGCTAAGCGATGAGGAGTTAGCCTTTCAGATTGCCGCCGACTCTGCCCGAGTAAGTATTCCTTGTTTTTGAGTTAGGAGTAACTTTAACCTCGGATTTCTCACTTTGACTTACTTTGCTCTTTCAGTCAAGTATGCTGGCTGCCGAGCTCATGTTTCGCTCCAGGCTTAACAACGTCAATCAGGTGGTTGCGATAAAGAAAGAGTTGTTGGAAGCTCTGAAGGAGAACAAAACTCTGATAGAGCAGTGTGGTTTCCTTGGTGATGAAGTTAGTCGGTTGACGGATGTCAACAATGAACGACTTGAGCAAATCCACGCACTCACCAGGGAAAAGGGCCTTCTCTTCGAAGAGAGGGAAGGGTTTGCACGCTCTGCTCAAGGTTTGGAGAGATTGCTTGAAGATTGTCGAACTTCTTTGAATAGGGCTATCGAAGATCGTGCATCCCTCGAGATGGATCTGCAGAGAGCTAATGAGGGATCTGCCAAAGCCAGGGCTGATCTTCAGTCTGCCAAGGATCAGGTCGCTCCACTAATGAGTGCTCAGACCGCATTAACCAAGGACTTGGCCAACCTGCGTGATCAATCTGAAATTAAGGCCAAGCTTGCTGCTCTCGAAGCCAAGTGCACCTTGCTCGTGCAGATTCAGACTAAGCAAGTTAATGTCGAGGAAATGCTGCAGAACACAAAGGGTGCTGTTTGTAGAATAAGACAAGCTTTGAATCTCTCTCCTGAGGAGTTTGAAGGCGAAGATGATGATGAAGATGAAGATGATTGTGAAGCTTCAGGGGACGACGGCAGAACTGACGGAGCTGGTGCGTCGAGTTCTGGTCGTAGCCCTAAATGTTGATGACCTTTGTCAATCTTTGATTGAGGGTCTTTTTTATATTGTCTGACGAAAGCCGAACTTATTTGTTGGTGGACAGGAGTCTAGTAGAGACTGTCTGATCCTTTGTATGGCCGGTTTCATTTGGCCTTTGAACACTCTGCAAATTTCTGTCAGCCATTTTCGGCATTTTATCAATTCACAGGATAATGTATATATGTTACTCTAGATCTGCTCAGTGACTATATTTTGTTTGAACTTTTGATCTTTTTGTATGCATATGTTGTGGCTTTCGTGCCTTATGATTGGGAATTTTTGTTTTTGAATTCTGAACTTTATTAAGTTCGTGTTTCCAAAAATCTGCCCAAATGTTTTTAACTTAGCCTTCCGTTAGGATGAGGTCGTAAGCTATGAGTAATCTGACCGAGTCGTGGTCGCTTTTGGCCAAATCATTGCTCTATGCGTATAACTTTGCTTATTGTTTTGATAGTTGAAAGTTGTTGCATGGCTTTGTAGATTGGCTCTGGCCGAGTTCACTGGCCTTGTGAACGACTTCTCTTATTTTCGCGGAAGCCTTGTCACATAAATGTTTTGCTTTGTGAATGACTCCTCTTATTTATCGTGGAAGTTCCTTCACGTAAAAGTTTTTGTCTTGTGAATGACTCCTCTTATTTGCCGTGGAAGTCTTTATCATGTTTAAAGTTTTTTCTTTTTTTTTTGAAAAACTTTAGAAATTCACCTTTTGATAAGGTCTTATCTGGCCTACAGGGGCCTCTCACCACCCCCTTGTTTTTATGCTGGAGCACGCAGAGTGATAGCATGAAAAGAGTTTTCGGTGAGTTGCATATTGAGCACATATGACCAAACGAGGAGTGTGTCCGTTGTAGGATTCGAACCCACAGCCGCGAAGTTGATGAACTTCGAGCTCTACCAGTTGAGCTAAACGGATCTGACCTTGTTTAGGTCGTTAGCTCCATTTAGAGAAGATATATAATAAAAGTAAGAACTTTTGCAAAGATAAAAGGTAAGTATAACTAACCGTTTTATTACTTAAAAGTGATACCTTTTGAGGTGAACCACGTTCTAACTGTTCGGGACAGTTGAGCCATCTGGTAGTGCCAAGCAATAAGATCCCTTGCCGACTGAAGCAATTACCTTGTAGGGGCCTTCCCAATTAGGGCCAAGCTTCCCTGAGTTTGTCTCTTGTGTGCTCTGGGAAACTTTTCTGAGTACAAAGTCTCCGACTTTGAAGCTTCGTACACGTAGTCCCCGGTTGTGATACTTCTCGATTCGTTCTTTCTGGGCGACCACTCGCACGAGGGCCAGCTCTCTGCGTTCTTCGAGGAGATCCAGCTCTTCAGATAGGTTGACTGAGTTTGACTCCTCAGTAGCATGTGCGTATCGCAGACTGGGTTCTCCTATCTCAACTGGGATTAGAGCATCTGCGTCGTATACCAATGAGTAAGGAGTCTCTCCGGTACTCATTTTTATCGTTGCACGATAAGCCCATAATACCCCAGGCAGCTCTTCCACCCAACATCCCTTTGCCTGCTTGAGGCGCTTTTTAAGAGATTCAACGATGATTTTGTTGGTAGATTCTGCCTATCCATTGGCGACAGGATGATACGGAGAAGAATTGCGGATGAATTGCGGGCCAATGAATTGCGGAATCTAGTCACTTTCTGGCCAATGAATTGCGGGCCGTTGTCCATGACTATTTCTTTGGGTGCCCCAAAGCGACATACGACAAAGCACCAGAGGAAGTTGATACCTTCCGTTTGTCGTACCCTTGAGTATGCTGCCGCTTCGACCCACTTTGTGAAATAATCAGTGATGATTAATAAAAAGCGCATCCCTTTTGGTGCCGTGGGAAGAGGACCAACAATGTCCATTCCCCATTTCATGAAGGGCCACGGAGAAACTATTGAATGAAGTGGTTCCGCTGGCTGATGGAGAAGATGGGCGAACCTCTGGCATTTGTCACATTTCCTGACGAATTCATTTGCATCTTTCTCCATTTTGTCCCAATGATAACCTGCACGAATCAGCTTCCGGGTTAATGCCTTACCTCCGGAATGGTTTCCACAACAGCCTTCGTGGACTTCTCTCATCACATAATTAGTCTGGTTTGGTTCAAGACATTTTGCGAGAGGTCCTGCGAACATCCTCCGGTAAAGCTCGCCGTTGAGAATTGTTTATCGAGCAGCCTTTACTCGGAGTTTGCGAGTAGCTTTTGCATCTGCGGGTAGAGTTCCATGGATAAGATAATTTGTTATCTCATTCCTCCAGTCCCAAGTAGTGCTGATAGTGTTGACTTCGAACTTTTCTCTGTCCATGGTCGTATAGAGAAGTTTAACAACAGCTGAAGAGCTAGCTGCCCCTATTTCTGCTACCGATCCTGTTTGCAAGAGCATCAGCTTCATGGTTCTCTTCCCGTGGAATCTGAACTGCTTCCCATTCACCAAACTGTGCTAAAAGTTCCTTGACTCGGGCGAGGTACACTTGCATTCTGGATTCTCGTGCAATGAAACCCCCATTGATCTGATTGATCACTAGCTGTGAGTCGCTTTTCAGTTTGACGATGGTTGCCCCATAGCTGCGGGCTAGTTCTAATCCTGCAATAACGGCCTCATATTCGGCCTCATTGTTAGTAATGAATGGACATTAGCTTGCCTTACCTTCTCCCCGGATGGAGCAACGAGGACCAGTCCGAGTCCTGACCCTTTTACGCTCGAGGAGCCGTCTGTATGAAGGATCCAGGTGCCGGGAGCCTGCCCTGCATAAAGAATAGCCTCTTTTTCTGCCTCAGGATATATATTCACGCTGAAGTCTGCCACGAAGTCCGCCAGATCTTGTGACTTTATTGCTATCCTGGGCTGATAAGTGATATCGAATTCGGATAATTCTATAGCCCATTTTACTAACCTTCCTGAAAATTCAGGTTTGTGCAAAACATTTCGTAAAGGAAAAGTTGTAACCACGATTATCGAATGACTTTGGAAGTAAGGACCTAACTTACGGGCAGCGGTTACCAGTGCCAACGCCAATTTTTCTAAAGGTTGATAACGGGTTTCTGCATCAACTAGAGCTTTGCTAATGTAATAGATAGGAAGTTGCTTACCTTTCTCTTCCCGAACTAGTACAGCGCTTACCGATGACTCCGAAACTGCCAAATAGATCAGCAGCTGCTCACCTTCCAGAGGTGTGGAAAGCAATGGAGGATTGGACAGATACTTTTTCAGATCTCTCAGTGCTTTCTGACATTCGGGAGTCCATTCGAATTCCTTGCTCTGTTTTAAGACACCAAAGAAACTTTTACAACGATCAGATGACCGGGAAATGAACCTGCGCAAAGCGGCCACTCTCCCTGTCAGTTTCATGACATCTTTCCTGTTGTGAAGTACGTCCGGTATTGATTCAATGGCTTTAATCTGAGCGTGATTGACTTCAATGCCACACTGAGAAACAATGAACCCAAAGAACTTCCCCGATCCTACTCCAAAAGCGCATTTCTCTGGATTCAGCTTCATGTTATACTGATCCAAGATCCGGAAAGCTTCTTGCAGATGTGCCAGGTGGTCTTCCGCTCGTTTGGATTTGATCAGCATGTCATCGATGTACACTTCCATAGTTTTTCTGATATGGTCATGGAACATTCGACTGACTAGACGCTGATAGGTTGCACCTGCATTTTTTAGTCCAAATGGCATAACTTTATAACAATACGTACCTCGACAGGTTATGAACGCCGTTTTTTCCTGATCTTCAGGATCCATCAGTATCTGATTGTATCCGGAGTATGCATCGAGGAAGGTTAGCACCTCGTGTCCGGCTGTTGCGTCGATTAGTTGATCTATCCTGGGAAGAGGATATGAATCATTCGGACAGGCTTTGTTCAGATCTGTGAAGTCAATGCAGACTCGCCACTTGCCGTTCTTTTTTGGCACGACAACCACGTTGGCTAACCAGTCTGGGTACTTGACTTCACGTACTGAACCGATTTTCAGCAGCCGATCAACATCGTCATTGATTACCTGGTTTCGAAAAGCTCCTTGCTGGCGCGTCTTCTGTTTCACCGAGCGGTGGTATGGATCAACGTTCAACCTGTGAGTAATGATATCAGGAGAAATACCTGTCATATCTGCATGGGACCAGGCGAATGTTGTATGCCGCTCTTTGAGGAACTTGAGGATATCTTCCCGTAGACGTTCACTCAACTCAGTCCCTAAGTAAACCTTTTGCTCTGGTTTATCAGCGAACAGCTCTTCGGGTTCCAGGGCTTCTACGGTTGGCATATGGTTTTCTCTCTCGCCCATCTTTGTGATGAATTCCGGGACCTCGTACTTAACTTCTTCGGGTGGAATATTTGGCCCCGGTTGCTGTAATTTCTATTTGTTCTCCTCGGGTAGTTTGAGGGCTACCGAGTAGCAATCTCGTGCAGAGCGTTGCTCTCCTCGGACTTCACGTACTCCCCACTCGGATGGGAACTTCAACACCTGATGATAAGTAGAAGGGACAGCTTGCATGTCGTGGATCCAAGGTCTACCCAAAATGATGTTGTAGGCTAGATCCGCATCGACAACATGAAAAGTTGTCTCCTTTGCTACCCCTTCGGCCAGAGTCGTCAGGGTAATCTCCTCATTCGGGCTCGTTGACATTTACCCTTGAAATGTAACGGCCACAAACATCCGACCAGCTAACTGCTGGGGATTCGCGGAGAGATTCGTACAATCGACGTGTAGCTATGGAGCATCCAATATCCAGACCGTAGGTGAACGCGATTACTGCCCATCTGTCTGGCATCTCGGGAAATGCTGCCCGCTCTTCCTGGAAGCGATCTATATATTGGCGAAGAGATTCACTAGGTTTTTGCTTCACTTCGAAAATATTCGCTGCACGAGTATTTTCCTGACTCCCACTTACGATAGTTCGTTGAGAACTGCTTTCTGCCATGTTAGTTATAGGGCAAAAAAGATAGACGGAAATAGATACAATATCAAAGATAGACTTTTAACCTACTAAAGCTATTGACCGGCTCCCACTGTGGTCGCCATATTGTTTAACCTAGATCCGATTTTAGGCCAATTAATAATTAAATTTGTATTTGTGGAGTCACGATCAATAGTTGAGATTAAGAGTTTATACGGCGAGTTGAGATGATGATAATGCGAGGACGAAATATAAATATTAAATAGTAAAGATAAAGCGTAAACGGAAACAAGGAGAAGTAACCATATTGTATCGCTTGTCTCCGGGGAGAGTTCTTCGATACCAACCACACTTCAAACAATCAAAAAGCTATAAAATATGAACCGAGAGAATATCTGAGCAAGAGTGAAAGAGTATTCTTATTGATAGTGTAGACAGGAAGTCGAGTTGTTGTTACAATCGATTAGGGCGAATGCTATTTATAGGCCTGTTAGGCACCCGTTGGGATTTTGTAACCGCTGGGCGTGGATTTGACTGAATAAGTAACTGCTGGGCACTTATTCAGCGAAGCCATAACCGCTGGGCTGTAATGATTGCCTTAATGACCATTAAATGGATGATCGTGGATAATAATGCTAATAATTGCTCATTTAGACCGTGTTGACCGTTGAAGTCCTTAGGTCTGGTCGTCTGTCCGTTGGATGTCTGTCCGTTGAAATATCTGCTCGTGCCATGTGGGAGACACGTGTAACCTAAACAGGTCCAGTCAGCTTTTATCCAATACACCACCATTTATGGCTCTTACAGGAAAGTATTCGGTATTGAATGCAGAATGGTCAAGAGTTTTTGTCCTTGTCAAGCTGCCGTTGTTGTTAATTGATGTTCTTCAGTTGCATTATTTTAAAACATGATGGACAATAAATGAAAAGGTCAACCTAACTTGGATAACCCCCACCCAACACCACAAAACCTACTTTTTTTTTCTTTTGCGTTTCTTTTGGTGGCCTACGTACAGGTTCGAGGGAACAGAAGCCGTAGAGTCTAGGAGCACAATTAGCCTCACGAGCAAGTTGTCGTAGCAGCAAGACGGGCGTGAGCCTGACAGGCTCACTAGTGCAAATGATTTAGGACCTTTTAGATCTACTCCCTCCGTTTATGTTTACTTGTCCAAATTCATCAAAGTCAAATTCTAAATTTACTTGTCCTTTTTGCAATTCAAGATAAAATTAGCTATGTTCTTCCTAATTTACCCTTGATATTAAATACTTTGTACTTTTCAAAATCTCTTCCCAATTAAATATCTTGTACTTTTTAAGTATAATTAATAAGGGTATATTTGTCAAGTTTAAGTTTTCTTATTTTTTCTTGGTGGGAGTGAAAAGCTGAAAGTGGACAAGTAAACATAAACGGAGGGAGTATACCGTAGGCATTTTGCCAGGAAAATGGTGGGCCTACTTCAACCTAGGGTAGGAACTAGCTAACCAACCTATGTAATGTGTCATGAGCCATACGAATAGAATTGTACTGAAATTGGAATTGTGGTAAAGTCAAGTTTATAAATATCTCAATCATCTTATTGTAACAATATTGGGTTCAAAAAATACAATTCGGCTATCCTACTATTGTTGTTTGATGGAGTATTTCATTATTGATTGTGCCTCTAAAGTATAACTATTGAGTTACTTATTACTAAGTTTTAAGTTAAAGCCTTTACTTTTTTCTTCGTATAGCTGCAATTCATCATTTTCATACTCAGGCACTATCGATATTATAAATATTATCAGAGTAGTTTTTAAACTCTTTTGTTTGTAGAACAAGTTAATTTAAACTGTTGTGTTTAACCTATATCCGATTTTAGGCCAATTAACAATTAAATTTATATTTGCGGAGTCACGATCAATAGTCGAGATTAAATATTCGTGCGAAGAATTAAATGGCAGCAGTATAGATCGTTAAAAGTAAAGCATAAACGAAAATAAAGAGAGGCAAACGTATCGTATCCTTCGTCTCCGGGGAGAGTTGTCGATATCCACCACCCTTTAGATGATCAAATGCTAAAGTAATAATTCAAATGTGAGCAAAGAGTATGTCTGGACGCAAGAGAGAAAGTATTTTTATTGATAATGTAAGCAGGAAGTAAAAGTTATTACAATTGGTTAAAGTAACTACTATTTATAGGCCTGTGAGGCGCCTGTTGGAATCGTAGTAACCGTTAGGCTTGAAACCGTCTCGATAAGTAACGGCTAAGCATCTAGTCAACGAAGTTGTAACCGCTGGGTGACCGTTTAATGAATGATCGCATCCAATAATGCTAATAACTGCTTATTCAAATTATGCTGACTGTTGATATATCCCGTAACTTCCCTGGGTCTGCCCGTGGGAAATGTCTGTCCGGTGAATGTCTGTCCGTTGAAACGTCAGTCCGTGCCACGTGGATGACACGTGTCATCCATCAAAGTCCAGTCAGTTTTTATCCAATACAGATAGTCCCCGCACTTTTCGGGCAGAGCATCTGTCCGAGGAGTGGATAAGAGTTTTGGCGGGAGTTCTTGAGAACTTTTTGCCTCCATATGATGTAACTTGATGACGTAGGGATCTTATCAGATAAGTGACAAGCCCTTATGTCGTGCGCATTTAATGCGCCGTATGGAAAAGCAATTGCAGCTGGCACACCTGCAAGACCGTAGTTTACTCTGAAATGACTACTGCGTATCCCAATGGTAAAAAGTAATGATTTTAACCGCCTTAACCACGTGCACACGTTGTCTGTTGACTGCGAGGTGACTGTTGCTCTTCAGAATAATGTTGGAGCTATAAAGTTTTGATTAACCCTATTTCCTCTTTCGACGGCCAGATCTGGTCGTAGTTTCTCCGATAACCTCCACGTGTCTTCGAGAGAAGTTGGGATTTTTGAATTCTGGCTCCTATAAATAGGGGTTCGCTTGATAAGAAACTTTTCCACTTGCTTTTATTTCTCTTGTGCTGTTCTTTGAAACAAAACCTTTGAATTAACTCTTGAGCTCCTCTTGATAACTTCATACTCTTCTTAAAATCATGGCTTCCAGATCTAGAAGGAATCAGAATACCGATGTTGCTGGTAGTTCGACGGCCACTCCCAGGCCGCGGGCTACCCAGGCCACTGCTGCGGAGATAATCCCCAAGAAATGGGGTGAACTTGAGGCGGATTGCAATATTAAGTCTTTTCACAACAGGGAGGGAGATACGCGCAATTGGCCGGCGTATAGGTTTAAGTCGGGGATCACGAAGGAGGTGATCCCTCATGTGAGAGTAGATTGCAACTGGGGCGATGAAATTCCCCTCTTGCCGGTTTCTGAAGGCGAGAATATTACTTCCCACAGGGCTGGGTGGACAGCCATTGGCACCTACCCTTTCACTGTGGGATGTAGGCTGCCCTTGCACCCAGTGCTGGAGAGGCTTTGCAGGGAGTACCTTCTCTGCCCGGGGCAATTGAGCCCCAGTATATATAGGATAGTTACCTTACTAGATTGGTTTGCGGCAGAAACTGATCAATCTTTTGACTATAAACACTTTATTTCTTTGTATAGTGTTCAGATTTTTAAGGACGGCTATGTAAACGTCCGGATGCGCGGAAGCAAGGGCTTGGTGCGCAGCTCTGAAGATACCAGTGACCGAGGCTGGGTGCACCGGTATTTATTCGTGCGCTCCTCGGTCCTGACTTTTGACGACAAGGCGTACCTTCCAGAAATCTGGAATAAAACGCGTAAGTCCCCGAGTTTTTTTTTTTGTATATATATACCGTCCTTCCTCCTTCCTCTAATCTTCGTTATAATTTCTTTGTGCAGTGGCCAAGCAACCCTACGACAGGTTCATAACTGTTGATGAACTGACGGTGTGGGTTGAGCCGATTTTGAAGAAATTTGAGCCAGAGAAAAGGGAGTGGGCATACTTCGCTTCCCTCAAGAGTTTGACGGTGAAGCACCACGGTGAGGATATTTCTATTCCTCTGATAACTCTTTCTTCTTGGACCCTCTTCAAGTCCGACCGTTTTTCTCTTTGTTGCAGGTTTGGGAACTTCGGGAGATTTCTTCCCCGCGCCTCCCCAAGACAGACCTACTGAACCTGTTGCTGACCCAGCTACTGACGCTGAGGCTATACTAGCTTCGGTAGGTGCTCTGCGCAGCAGGGAGGGAGGTGAGGAACTTCTGTCCGATTGACTAGGCTCCTTGTAGAGGAAGAAGAGGAGCCAAGGAGAGGGAGGAGCACGGAAGAAGTCTGCTCGCAAGACTTCCGTGGCTGCCGAGCGACCCTCACCGGCTGGTGGTGATCTTCCTCCTAGGGCCAGCGTCCCTGGTCCTGCAGAGGTAAATGCTGAGGTGGCTGCTGGAGTCCCCGAGTCCGTGCGAGGAGGGGGTCTAGCCAAGGAGGTCATCTATCTTTCGGATACCAAAGCCGAAGCGGATGTTCCTCTTAGGGGGAGGCCTCATCTTCGTAGCGACAGGAGAAGGGCCGAGGAGGAGGCCATCCGCACTCCGCAGGGGAGTCCCCGAGTTGGTGACATGGAGGAGGCAGGTCCTTCTCGTGTGGATAAGGGAAAGAGGAAGGTGGATGAAGAAAAGGAAGTGAAGGAAGAAGAAGTGGAGGAAGAAGCCAGGGAGGAGGTTCCCCGAGAGAGTAGCCGCGGTCCTCATGTTTTTCGCTTTGAGGATCTAGAGAATGTGGCTACTGAGGGGGCGACTCCGGTTGATCTTCGTGACTGTGAGACAATTGATCCTGGGGCTGAAAATGAGTCTAACATCTCGTCGTCGAGGTTTGTCTGGCGATCAGTTGTTAGTGGGCGGACAGAGCTGAAGGACATCAGGGGTGTCCGTTACAAGTTCGGGCCAAACTACCCTTCCGATCAGGCTTGGGAACCCAAGTACTGTGAGAGGAAGCACACTTTGAAACTTGCCCCCGATGTCAACTTCATAACTGGGCCAAGCGGCTTGGCTAAGGTGGTCTCTTCACTCATCGGTCCCCGTGAAGAGTGGGTGCTGAGGGAGTTGAGTGATGAGGAATTGGCCTTTCAGATTGCTGCCGATTCTGCCCGGGTAAGTACTTTCCATTTTTATGTTTGGAAGTAACTTTAGCCTCAGACCCTTAACCTCAGCTTGTTTCATTTTTTTTTTTAGTCAAGCATGCTGGCTGCCGAGCTTATGTTCCGTTCCAGGATCAATAATGTCGATCAGGTGGTAGAGATAAAGAGAGAACTGCTGGAAGCTCTAAAGGACAATAAAGCTCTGGTTGAGCAGTGTGGTTTCCTTGGTGGAGAAGTTAATCGGTTAACTGACGTTAACAATGATCGTCTTGAGCAAATCAATGCTCTCACCAGGGAAAAGGACCTTCTCTTCGAAGAGAAAGAAGGGTTCGCACGCTCTATCCAGGGCTTGGAGAGACTGCTTGAAGAATGTCACAATTGCTTGAACAGCACCAACGACAGCCGTATATCTCTTGAGACGAATCTGCAGCGAGCAAACGAAGAATCAATCAAAGCCCGCTCTGAACTCCAAGCTGCCAAGGATCAGGTCGCCCAGTTAATGGGTGCTCAGGCCACATTAACCAAGGACTTGGCAAACTTGCGTGATCAGTCGGAGATTAAGACCAAGCTTGCAGCCCTTGAAGCCAAGCGCAAGCTGATCGTGCAGATCCAGGCTGGTCAAGTTGATGTCGAGGGGATGTTGTAAACGACAAAGAGCGCTGTTCGAAGGATACACCAAGTACTGGGTCTCTCCCCTGAAGAGTCTGAAGACGATGATAACGATGATGAAGATGAAGATGAGGATTTAGGGGATGACGACGGGACTGACGGAGCTGGTGCGTTGAGTCCTGGTCATGGCCCTCCAAGCTAATGCTCTTTTTCCTTAATTGATGTATTTTTATTTTGTCTGGCGAGAGTCGGACTTACTTGTTTGGTGGACAGAGGTCTAACAAAGACTTTCTGGTCCTTGGCCGGTTTGTTTGGCCTTTTGATCACTCTGCAAATTCTGTCAGCCGTATTCGGTGTTTTATTAATTCACAGTTTAATGTATATATGCTGTTTTAGATCTATTCAGTGACTATGTTTAGTTTGAATTCTTGATCCTTTTGTACGCATATGCTGTGGCTTTCGTGCCTTTATGATTGGGAGTTACTTTTCTTGAATCTTGAACTTTATTAAGTTCGTATTTTCAAAAGTCTGCCCGAATGTTTTTAACTTACCCTTTCATTAGGCAAAGGTCGTAAGTTGTAGGTAGTTTGACCGAGTTGTGGTCGTTAGAGTTTTGGCCAAACCCTTGCTCTATGCGTATAACTTTGCTTATCGTTTTGATAATTAAAATTTGTTGCATGGCATTGTAGGTTGGCTCTGGCCGAGTTGTTGGCCTTGTGAACGACTTCTCTTATTTTCGTGGAAGTCTTATCACGCAAATTGAAAAATTCGCTGCCTTTAAATAAGGTCTTTTGCCTGTATTAAACAAGGTCTTTTGCCTGTATGAAGGTCTTATCTGGCCTATAGGGCCCTCACCACCCCCTTGTTTTCATGTTGGAACACGTAAAGTGACAATATGAAAATAGTTTTCGGTGAGTTGTATAATGAACATATATAACCAAACGAGGAGTGTGTCCGTTGTGGGATTTGAAACCACAGCCGCGAAGTTAGGAACTTCGAGCTCTGCCAATTGAGCTAAACGGATCTGGCCTTGTTCAGGCCGTTAGTACCATTTAGGAAGAATGTATAACAAAAGTAAGAACTTTCATGTAAAGATAAAAGTAAGAACTTTCATGTAAAGATAAAAAGGGTAAGCGTAGAGTGACTAACCGTCCTTGTCACCTGGAAGTGATACCTTTTGAGATGAACTACATTCCAACTGTTCGGGACGATCGAACCATCTGGCCGTGCCAAGCGGTAGGACCCCTTGCCGACCGAAGCGATCACTTTGTAGGGTCCTTCCCAGTTAGGGCCAAGCTTCCCCGAATTTGTCTCTTGTGTGCTCTGGGAAACCTTTCTGAGTACAAAGGCCCCGACTTGGAAGCTTCGTACGCGCAGTCCCCGATTGTAGTATTTTTTGATTCGCTCTTTTTGTGCAACCACTCGTACAAGGGCCAGTTTTCTGCGTTCTTCGAGGAGATCCAGTTCTTCGGACAGGTTGACTGAGTTTGATTCCTCAGTGGCATATGCATATCGCAGACTGGGGTCTCCTATTTCGACTAGGATCAGAGCGTCTGCACCATACACCAATGGGTAGGGAGTTTCCCCGGTACTCATCTTTACTGTGGTGCGATAAGCCCACAATACTTCAGGTAGTTCTTCAACCCAATACCCCTTCGCCTGCTCGAGGCGCTTTTTAAGAGATTCAACAATGATTTTGTTGGTAGATTCGGCCTGCCCGTTGGCGACAGGGTGATATGGAGAAGAGGTAATTCTCTTAATGTGTAAATCATCAAGGAACCTAGTCACTTTCTGGCCGACGAATTGCGGGCCGTTGTCCATGACTATTTCCTTAGGTGCTCCAAAGCGACATATGACAAAGCGCCAGAGAAAGTCGACGACTTCTGTTTGTCGTACCTTTGAATACACTGCTGCTTCAACCCACTTTGTGAAATAATCAGTGATGATCAGTAAAAAAAGCATCCCCTTTGGTGCCGTGGGAAGGGGACCAACGATATCTATCCCCCACTTCATGAAGGGCCACGGGGAGATTATTGAATGCAACGGTTCGGCTGGCTGATGGAGAAGATGAGCAAACCTCTGGCATTTGTCACAGTTCTTGACAAACTCATTTGCATCTTTCTCCATTTTGTCCCAATAATAACCTGCACGTATCAGCTTTCGAGTTAACGCCTTACCACCGGAGTGATTCCCGCAACAGCCTTCATGGACCTCTCTCATCACATAATTAGTCTGATTTGGCCCAAGGCATTTCGTGAGAGGTACTGCGAACATCCTCCGGTACAGCTCGCCATTAAGAATGGTGTATCGGGCTGCTTTTATTCGGAGTTTACGAGCAGCCTTTGCATCTGCGGGCAAAGTCCCGTGGACAAGATAATTTATTATCTCATTTCTCCAGTCCCAGGTAGTGCTGACGGTGTTGACTTCAAACTTTTCCATGTCCATGGTGGTGTAGAGAAGTTGAACAACAGCCGAAGAGCTAGCCGCCCCTATTTCTGCAACCGATCCCATGTTTGCAAGAGCATCAGCTTCGTGATTTTCTTCCCGCGGAATCTGAATTGCCTCCCAGTCGTCGAATTGTGCCAAGAGTTCTTTCACTCGGCCGAGGTACGCCTGCATCCTGGGCTCTCGTGCAACGAAACCTCCATTGATCTGATTGATCACTAATTGAGAATCGCTTTTTAGCTTGACTATGGTTGCCCCATAGTTCCGTGCCAATTCTAATCCTGCAATAACGGCCTCATATTCGGCCTCATTGTTAGTAATGAAGGGACATTTGATAGCTTGCCTTACCGTCTCTCCGGATGGAGCAACGAGGACCAGTCCGAGTCCTGATCCTTTTACGCTAGAGGAACCGTCTGTATGGAGGACCCAGGTACCCGGGGCCTGTCCGGCATAGAGAATAGCTTCCTTCTCTGCCTCAGGATATATATTCATACTGAAGTCTGCCACGAAGTCTGCAAAGACTTGTGACTTTATCGCTACCCTGGGCTGATAAGTGATATCAAATTCGGATAATTCTATAGCCCATTTTACCAATCTTCCTGAAAATTCTGGTTTATGCAGGACATTTCGAAAAGGAAAAGTAGTAACCACAACTATCGAATGACTTTGAAAGTATGGACGTAACTTTCGGGCAGCAGTTACTAGAGCTAATGCTAATTTTTCTAAAGGTTGATAGCGAGTTTCTGCATCAATTAGAGCTTTGCTAACATAGTAGATAGGAAGTTGTTTACCTTTTTCTTCACGAACTAGTACTGCGCTTACCGATGACTCTGAGACTGCCAGATAGATTAGCAGCTGCTCGCCTTCCACAGGTGTGGTAAGTAGTGGAGGATTGGATAGATATTTCTTTAGATCCCTCAGTGCCTGCTGACATTCGGGAGTCCATTCGAACTCCTTATTTTGCTTTAAGACATCGAAGAAACTTTTGCAACGATCAGATGACCGGGAAATGAATCTGCGTAGAGCTGCTACTCTCCCCGTTAATCTCATGACCTCTTTCTTATCGCGAAGTACATCTGGTATTGATTCAATAGCCTTAATCTGGGCGGGATTGACTTCAATGCCTCGCTGAGAAACAATGAACCCCAGAAATTTTCCCGATCCAACTCCGAAAGCGCATTTCTCTAGATTCAATTTCATGTTGTATTGATCCAAAATTCGGAAAGCTTCTTTCAGATGAGCCAGATGATCTTCTGCCCGTTTGGATTTTATTAGCATGTCGTCAATGTATACTTCCATGGTCTTTCCGATGTGGTCATGGAACATTCGATTGACTAGACACTGATAGGTCGCACCTGTATTTTTTAATCCAAATGGCATAACTTTATAACAATACGTACCTCGACAAGTTATGAATGCCGTTTTTTACTGGTCCTCAGGGTCCATCAGTATCTGGTTGTATCCGGAATACGCATCGAGGAAGGTTAACACTTCGTGCCCGGCCGTTGCGTCGATTAGCTGGTCTATCCTGGGAAGAGGATATGAATCCTTCGGACAGGCCTTGTTCAAATCCGTGAAGTCAATGCAGACTCGCCACTTGCCGTTCTTTTAGGTACGACAACCACGTTTGCTAGCAAGTCTGGGTATTTGACTTCACGTACTGAACCGATCTTTAACAGCCGGTCGACCTCGTCATTGATTATCTGGTTTCGGAAAGCTCCTTGCTGGCGCGTCTTCTGTTTTACCGGGCGGTGGTACGGATCAACGTGCAACCTGTGAGTAATGATGTCGGGAGAAATACCTGTCATATCTGCATGGGACCAGGCGAATGTTGTATGCCGCTCTTTGAGGAACCGCAGGATATCTCCCCGCAGGAGTTCGCTCAACTCGGTCCCCAAGTACACCTTTCGCTCTGGCATATCAGCGAACAGCTCTTCAGGTTCCAGGGCTTCTACTATTGGCATGTGGTTTTCCTTCTCATCCATCTTGGTGATGAACTCCGGGACTTCGTACTTAATCTCCTCAGGTGGAGCATCCGGTCCCGGGCGCTGTAATTGCTATTTGCTCTCCTCGGGTAGTTTGAGGGCTACCGAGTAACAATCTCGTGCAGTGCGTTGCTCCCCTCGGACTTCACGTATTCCCCATTCGGATGGGAACTTCACCACCTGATGGTAGGTAGAAGGGACGGCTTGCATGTCGTGGACCCAAGGTCTGCCTAAAATGATGTTGTAGGCTAGATCTGCATCGACAACATGAAAGGTTGTTTTCTTTCGCTACCCCCTCGGCCAAAGTTGTCAAGGTGATCTCTCCGAGAGTCTTTTCGCTTGAATTGTTCAAGCCGGAAAGAACTCGAGATATCGGCACAATCTTTCCTGCTAGCTGCATTTCATTCACAACCCGCGACCGGATGATATTCGCAGAGCTGCCCGCATCGACGAGCACTCTCTTCACGTCGAATTCTGCCACGCATAACGTTATGACTAACGCATCAGCATGAGGGAACTGTGATCCATCAGCGTCAGATTCCTCAAAGGTGATTACTCCTTCCGATCGAGGACGCTTGTTGTTGGTAATGGACACCTTTGCATACTTCTTCGCGGTGAAGGTAACCGAATCTACCTCGATCCCACCCGAAATAACGTTGACCGTTCGTTTCGGACTCGTGGTGGACCAGGTTTGTTTTGCTGAGCCTTCGCGTAAGTTTGCTTTCCCTTCTCCATCAGGAACTCCCTCAAGAATCCCTGTTTCAACAAATGAGCAATCTCGTACCTTAAAGCTTTGTAGTCTTCGTTAGTGTGCCCGTGGTCGCGGTGGAATTCGCAATACATGTCTTGATTGCGCTTGCTGGGATCAGTCTTCATGTCTTTCGCCCACCTGACTTTCTCTCCCATGTTTTTAAGTACTGCCACGACCTCCGCCATTTCAACATTGAAACTCGGCAGGCTCGGGACTCCATCGAAATTCTCTCTTCGAGATAGTCCTCTATTGCTGTTGCTGTTGCGGTTGCGCCCTTTGGAACTGTTACGCGATTGGTCGGGGTACGGCTCATACCGTGCGCCTGACCTCTCCGTCTCTGCTTTTCCGCCGGATCCGCTGTTGCGAACCTGAGCCCTTCCCCGAGGACCATTTCCAATCAGTTTATCTTCATCGATAAGTACTTTAGAGTTGTAACGATTGTAGATGTCTGACCAACTGGCTGCTGGGAACTCGCGAAGAGACTCGTAGAGCCTTCGTGTGGCCTCTAAACTCCTAACATCCAAGCTGTTGGTGAACGCGATTGCTGCCCACCTATCTGGTACTTTGGGGAGCATCATACGTTCCCTCTGGAACATATCCACGTACTTGCGAAGTGACTCGTCGGGTCTCTGCTTAATCTCGAAGATATCTTCTACCCGGGTCTCTGTCTTCTGAGCACCCGTGTGCGCCTTCACGAACAATTCAGCCATTTCTGCGAAGGATCCAATAGAGTTTGGTGGCAACATTGAATACCTTCGCAGGGCTCCGTCTGCCAGGGTTTCTACGAACTTCTTCAATTGCACTGATTCGATCTCCTCGTCGGTGAGATCACTGGCCTTTATGAAATTGCTGAACATCATGAGGTGATCGTTGGGATCAGATGTTCCGCGATACCTTGGAATATTTGGCATTTTGAATGTCTTAGGTATCGCCTTTGGGGCCGCCTCCTTCTTCCAGGGCCGCTGTGAGTAACGCTGGACGTCAACCTTCTTTAGCGTAGGTGGGGCGCCTGGTATCTGATCGATTCTCTCGTGAAGAGACTTTTGAAGTGCCTCTTGGCTTTCCTTGAATTGTTTGGTGAGATTTTCTACGACGAGGCTCATATCCATAGGTGCTGTAGACTCTACGTTTGGGTTCTGATTTGCCTGAGTCGCTGGATCTGCAGTACCGCTACCGTCGTTGCGCTCTTCTCCTTGTCTTGAAGTATGTGAAGAAGGTACATTGGGGTTAGGCGCTGCAGCGTCGGCCCTTGCAGTTGAAGGATTGCTTCTCCGGAGAGAATTTAGTGCTTCGTTGATTCCCCGGTTTACTTCTGTTTGCAGCTGCATAAAATCATAGAGCGTTCTCTGCAGGTTCCCTTGGCCAGGGGAGAGACTCCTATGTCGTCGTCTCCTTGGTGGAGTAGTGCTCTGAGAGCGCCCACGCCGATTGTGCCTGACCGGTCCTTGGGGAGACTGTTGCCGCCCATCGGACGAATAATCGGGAGAGTATCTAGGAGAATAACTAGGACTGCACGAAGGGGTGTTTACCTGTTGTCCGCCTACGAGAGTTCGCTGGGAACCGCTTTCTGCCATGTTAATTATGAAACAAAAAGATAGACGGAAATGGATATAATATCAAAGATAGACTTTTTAACCTACGAAAACTATTGACCGGCTCCCACTGTGGTCGCCAAATTGTTTAACCTATATCCGATTTTAGGCCAATTAACAATTAAATTTATATTTGTGGAGTCACGATCAATAGTCGAGATTAAATATTCGTGCGAAGAATTAAATGGCAGCAGTATAGACCGTTAAAAGTAAAGCATAAACGAAAATAAAGAGAGGCAAACGTATCGTATCCTTCGTCTCCGGGGAGAGTTGGTCGATATCCACCACCCTTTAGATGATCAAATGCTAAAGTAGTAATTCAAATGTGAGCAAAGAGTATGTTGGACGCAAGAGAGAAAGTATTTTTATTGATAATGTAAGCAGGAAGTAAAAGTTATTACAATTGGTTAAAGTAACTACTATTTATAGGCCTGTGAGGCGCCTGTTGGAATCGTAGTAACCGTTAGGCTTGAAACCGTCTGGATAAGTAACGGCTAGGCATCTAGTCAGCGAAGTTGTAACCGCTGGGTGACCGTTTAATGAATGATCGCATCCAATAATGCTAATAACTGCTTATTCAAATTATGCTGACTGTTGATATATCCCGTAACTTCCCTGGGTCTGCCCGTGGGAAATGTCTGTCCGGTGAATGTCTGTCCGTTGAAACGTCAGTCCGTGCCACGTGGATGACACGTGTCATCCATCAAAGTCCAGTCAGTTTTTATCTAATACATGTTGAAACAAATATAGTCTTTTGTTATGTTATACTCCCTCTGTTCCAATTTATGTGTTATTATTTCTCCTTTAGTGTGTTCCAAAAATAATAATATCTTTCTTTAAGTAAAAATAATTAGCTTTTATAAAATGATTTTCACCCACAAAAATTTTTATGGCTTGTTATATATTATAAATTTCAAGTCTCTTTATTTCTTAATTTCCTTATCTTGTCAAACACCGTACATAAATTGGGATGGAAGAGTAATATTTTAAACCTGGTTTTAGAATTTGAGTATCAAATCTTTTATCAAGACGTCGTTCGGCAAGTAATCTCAGTGAAATCAGGGTATAGAAAGTCTAGTCAAAAGAACTGGGGAAAAAAATTAGGAAATGACTTGGACTTTCAAAGCGAGCTTACCTTTTGATATTATTGGTGGGTCATTGTTAGAAAGGGAACATTGACAAAGATGCCCAGCTAAAATGACTGCAAATATCAACGAGTCTTCTTCTTCCAGAAAACAAATTTCTGTTCTCCTGCAAATATTAGTAGTTGTTAATTTTTCTACTGGGTGACGAATCGATACTTGAGTGTGAGTACGCATGGTTAAATAACAAAACGAATCTTGAAATTTTCAGCCTAAATAAATATTTTGTGGCTATAAATTATTATTAAAAGTAAACCTAGAAAAATTTAAAGTTAAATTATTTTTAATTATAAAAAGTTATTGTTCTTTTTAAAATAAACTAGGAAAGAAATAATGTCGCCTAAATTAACTAAAAGAGAGGAGTACTATATTTTTGGGTTGGCTTAAGTAGTAAGATCTAGAATATCTATAATTTATTGTAGAAAGTCTCAAATCAGGATATTTGGGCCACCTGAATTTCCTAGAAAAGAAGGTTATGCCGTGTTGGATCCTTTCTGTCTCATTCACCACACTAACACGATGCAATAAAGATTTGGTTTCTAGGCTATTCAAAAAATGATATAATTACTGTAAAGTTATGTTGAGCTCATAAAACTTTAGTGCAACAGATATTGAAATAAACAATGTTGCTGACTCATTGACTACTAAAGCTTAGTAATCGTAGTACTAAATTTTCAAACCTCACAGGTTATGAACGAATTTCCAAAGGTATCTACAGGTCTTGTTAAATTAGATAAAATTCAAGGCCTGTACCTTACATTCCATTATATGAAAACCTTAAAAGAGATGATAATTAGGAGGTAGGCAAACGTCCCACTCCATCATTTTTATATGTTTCTGATCATGTTTTATTGAATAGATAGGAGTTGACTTAAAACTGTTCCAATTAGGGCGGCTTATTTTTTAAAATGAATTATGGGATAGACTCTCCAAGTGAAAATCGGAAGTGAGAATTAAAAAGGTAAGGACTAAGGACTATTGGCGACAAAACACTCATCAGTTCCCTACTTTCCTTGGTGCAGATTTACGACTTTATATTTCACGAAAAGAAGGTAACTAAAGTAGGAAACTCATCTAATATTTTTAATTTAGTTCATTGGCAAAGAATGAAAACTATTAAAATGAAAAGAATTTAAGTTAATCTTTTCATTTTTATTTTGGGTGAAAACCATTTTCATCCCCAACTTTGGCTTAAAAATTAATTTCATCCCACAGCATTGAACAATTATCATTTTCATCCTCCACTCTCCAAATCAGACCGGTGACCCTAAAATTGTTGGCTGATTACCATAGGGGTAAAAAGTAATTTTACCTTTTAAATTCTGAATTTAAAATGCTTTAATTAATCAAACTTCTACTCTGTTAATAGCACACTGCGTTGACAGAAAAATTTGAAGAGCAAAAACATTAAGTAGTAGCAGTAAAAAATCTCTCCAAAGTGCTACGTTAAGTAGTAGCAGTAAAAGATCTCTCCAAAGCACACTCCTCATACACCAACTAAAATGAAGAACAGAAAATATAGAATATGAATTGCAATTTGCAAGTAACGTGGAATCAAGATCCTCATCGAGTACACATTCAAATATATAGCCTAAAAGTTAGACCATTTTTTTTAACATCCTCGCAAAAATTAGTACGAAAATATGTCTACCAAAATATTATGCAACAAAGAGTTAGTACAGGATATAGAGGCAGAGAAACAGTAACAAAAAATTATGTTTACGGATACAAGAGAAATACATCACTGTTATTATTTATTCTTTAACATAATTCTAGTCAATCACATGCTTCTTTATTGGAATATTTTGGTCAACCTTACTATGCTGTATTTTTCATAATTAGTGCAGTAGAAATTACAGCAATCAAGCATGGTGTCAAAGTAAGAGGAAAAGAGAAATTTCTAAGTCAACTTTTTCAATATACTATAGAAGAAAATTACTTTACTTAGTTTAGTTAGTAATAATAGTAACAGACTTTTTGAAACTTAATTTGATTTTGTTTGTTCGGCAGTGAAATTGAAGAAGTGAGTTTATCAATATGAGATTCATCGGCCATGAGAGTTTAATTTTCTTCTTTTCTTTTCCTTTTGAACGTCATTGTTACTAACCCAAAAGATTAACCGTGAAGTATTTCTAATAGAGTATTTTAAATTAAAATATATAAAATGTAAATTAAATTCAGATTTTAATAGGTAAAATTACTTTTTGCCCTTATAGTAATCGGTCAACAATTTTAGGGTTACCGATCAATGGCATTGATTTGGAGAGAGGAGGATGAAAATGATAATTATTCAATGTTGAGGGATGAGATTGAATTTTAAGCCAAAGTTGGAGGATGAAAATAATTTTTACCCTTTTTATTTTAATGAGAAATTTTGTAGTCAGACCAATATTATGAAATAACTAGTAAACTTATCCGCGCTTCGCGCAGATTTTATTTACTAATTAAAATATTTTTACATATATTTTAGGCCTTTAAACCTGAATAGATTATGTTTCAAGTTTTAACTTAGCAAATTATTATTATCACATAGTTTCATATTTTATCATCATTAAGGGGTTCTAGTCTTCTAGAATTATCTGAAACGGTATGTGTAAATGTTTAACAAACTTTAGAACTTTTTTTTTCTGTTACACATTTAATATATGTAGATGGGTATTTGATTGTATGAACCACATACATTTTTAATTTATGTTTTTATTTTTTTGTTTCCTTTGTCGCCCTAACCTTCTTACTCAACCTTCTACTATCTTTTATCATTTCTAAAACAATGTCAAATGTCCTTCCTTCTACTTTAACTTGGTAATAATTAGTTAAGTATCGAGAGAAAATATTATTATAAAAAATGTAAATAATCTATTATACATGTAATAATATATATGCAAACAAATTTAAATTGACAGTGCAGAAAACATATTAAAGAAAATGGTTTAGCAGGTTCGATGAAAAAATTTTCCAGTTTTATACGAGAATATCAAATGATTATGGAAAGACAAACAGTTTAATTAGAGCAAAACAACTTGTTGGCAATATGGAAAATGAGATGACGTTATGAGTTAATTTAATATTTTTTCGTAAAAATCCTATATCTATCCAGGAGCCTCAAGGGAAAGTACTATCATATTTGGGGTTTTTAGTACTCCGCCTCCTCTTCTAGAAAACTTCAAATTCATCTTCCAATTTACTTCTTCAAAAATTACAAGAAATGACTATATATGCATCTCTTTATCAATTTCACAGAAAGTACATTAAAAATTTGTTAGAAAGTTAGGCTTTACCTGTACTTTTAAATCACTAAATTTGTTAAGCAGCAACCAAAATAATCTGTATTAGATTCCTGAAATCATCAAATTCACATTCAACTCTCATGGAACAAAGCGCACACACATGTCATCCATTTAATCCCATTCAGATATAACATAAGAAACACATATTTTCACCATTTGTCATAGTTTATAATGTACTCAACTTAATGGAATATCATATTTTGTTGAAAAAACTAATCACCAACTTCATGAAGAAAACAAAAAAAGAAAATAAATATGTATAGGTGTAGTAAAAGATTTCTGAATTCAGCGAAACTTACATATGTTTACATAGCTACAATGAGAGTAGCAAACCATTATATTTTCTTAAGGAATTAAAATATGCAGTGAATACTTAACAAAACAATTACGGAAACTTACAGTAAGGATATTGTTCAAAAACTTCTTATTTATATTGTAATAGCTTCGCAACGATGGTTCTAAATATGTTAATCGGGAGAGAGATGAGCATGTAAAACACTAAATTTAAAAAAAAACACTAATGAAGGGCTGGACCATTTGAAACTAATAGCAGCACTGAAAGGTCATGCACTCTATTCTTCACATGAATCTCAAGATCGTAATTTATAGGAATGTGGTTATTCACATTCTGCTACATTAATTGACTTCAAGTAATGATTATTTACAGCACGTTCTGATATAATGGCCTCTCTTATGAAATAAAAATAAACGGTTGATTATTTAATTTTTATGATTATTTTGATTGCTGCAACTTTTGTAACATTTTGATTCATTGTTGAAACGGTTTCTTTGATTCATTAATTCAAGGATCATTGCTTTGAGAAATTTCAGTAATGTTGTTAAAGGAAGATGAAAGAAAATGTAATGTAATAACTTTATTGTGTCTAAAGTAGTGATTAAAGAAATTAATGAGACACATTAAAGGAAGAAATAAATGGGGTATTTTTATTTTTTAGGAAACAAATATAGGAGGAAAGAGCCAAAAAAAGAAAAAAAAAAGATAAATGGGATTCCTAGTTATGAGATATGCCACATCACACCTCTTAAGGCTTTGCTTTATATAATATACTAGTGTATATACCCGCGCGTTGCGCGGTGTTACAAATTAAGGCATAGATGAACTTTTGTGTCATAATTTTTATTAAGAAAATCAATTTTAGTAATGAAAAGTTCTCATGATTTTTTAATATCCTACATCAAATTCTTTCATAAAAAGAATCTATGGGAAGCATTTTAAGTTAACATATGAAATAGCTGCCTATTTAAATTAAAATAGGTCTTAGAATAAAAGGCTAAGAGATGAAAGAAATGAAAAATATTGTATTGTAAAAATCTAGAGAAACGTGAGGATGTCTCACTTCTTTCTTCTTCCTCTAGAATTTTTTGTTGGTATTTTGATTCTTAGTATGAATTTTTGAGCTCATGTCTCGTAAGATTGTCATTTTATTTCTCTCAAGCAATTCTTTAATTACATGCTAAAAAGGATACAAAAATAAATAGATATATTGCATATATTTTAGATAAAATTTTTAATGTACTTTCAAAAAGAAAAACAATTGTAACATGTCCATGAGAGCATGACCTTATCATATTTATAAAATAATATTTTATATATTTTAATAATAAAATGAGCAAAGGGTAGGTTGTATTCACCTAATATATGACGACCTTCTTGTTCTCTTACATTTGATTTCAAAAACGTAAGATATTCTTTCTTCTCTTTTTTGAGTTTTATAAAAAAATAAAATGAGTAGTTATTTCTTTTCTACATTCATCTGTTCTTTAGCTTTCGAAAGAAAAATTGACCCTTATAACAACTTTCATTCTCCTTATTATCTTCTCAACTCAACTAAAGATGGTTCAATTCATGTATAGTGTTAAATGCAAGTTTTTATCGCAATATCTCTTACTTTTAAGGCATCAACCTTATTATTATTATTAGATAAATGCGTCATTACATTGCCACAATAGCTTGTAGTTATAAAGGCAATTTATATGCATCACTAAAATTTACTTGTTCCGTAGAAGATAATTTACTAATATTCTGACAAAAAGTCTTTCATACTCTCATACAAGGTACATGAGAAATTAGAATCAAGTAAGCCAATAGAGAATTCTAAACACCATAGATAATATAAGTTATATGAGATATGTGTGGATAATACATTGATACGTTACACTTAACAAATGTACCGTAAAAAATAAAACATATTAAAGGAGAAAGCTCTATAAGAACCTCTGATTGCGATCAAAATTGTTTAAATAAAATTTTTATCAAGAAGAAACGTTTAAATACATAATAGATGGATGTAATAAATAGGCGATTATTGTATAATATGAAGAGTTTGTAGAAATCAAACTAAACATTCTAAAGATCGAAACTATATATCTTTCCGATTTTTTAAAAAAATTATTTAATTTTTCTGAGTACTATGACAACTTCAAATGTTTCATCACTCCTTTGGATGTCCATTGAACTCATGCATTTATCTTTTTCAATTATCAGATGAAGAGAAAGAGGATTGAAAACGACAAAGTCTTAGCGGCCTGCATCAAAAAACTATTACAATCTTAGCAAATCAGTGATCCGAAGAGCAAAAGTAAATCTAATATAAGAGCATATTAACACCTCCTTTCCCATATCCTCTTATTGGATGAAAAGAAGTTGTCTGGATCTGCACTATATATATGTACAAACGATTTAGAAGAAAAAAAATTGAGAATAAAGAAATCTAAATAGAACATAGACAGAAGTAGGAGTGTAAAGTGGGTGGGATTGGATTGGGGTTGGAGAGGTGCTTATATAAGCCCAAAACTCCATATCCGGTAACGTCATTCTTAAAAAGATTAGTAACAGATCTATGATATAACAGGAGTAATTGGTATTTTTTAATATTAATTGTATCATTACAATTAATGGAAAAAACGGATAACTTTTCTTAGTTGAAAAAAAAAAAAGAGTAAAAAATGAGTGACAAAGCCAACGTAATGTGTTTTGCTGAAGTAAGTTTCCTATGACCGTTTGCTCTTCCGCATTAATAAAGGGTTTTAACGAAAGGAAATTAATGATAATGATGACGGAAAAGAAATGGTGTATTTTTCATTTTCTGAAGATTTATAATAAAGAGAAAAGGATGAAAATTTGAGAAAATAGATAAATGGTAAAGAAGGCCAAAGAGAGGTGCCACATCACTTCTCTTAAGCCTAACTTTATATATATAAAATATTGATTTTGATACAGTTTCAAGAAAAAATAAAATGTTGATCACAAATTTTAAGCGTTTTAATCTAACCTGCGTTCTTCCTCACCAAGACCTATGTACGCTGCTAATGCCTAATGTTGGCATCTAAAAGAAAGTTAATTAGCAATGGTCAAATTTGAACATTAGATGGAACCTTAGAAGTTTAGAAGTCATTTGTACAAAAGAACTAAACTAATTTTGAGCATGTTATTATAAAAGTGCATACTTTCATATTTCCAGCTCTTATGACAAATTTTTCAGTCAAAGCATCTAAGGAATCGATAATCCCAACGGGCATAGGTGCAGGGCGCTCAATCACAGCAGGGTTGCTCTAATACGGACACAATCAATCTCTGAATGATAAGAAGAAGACGAAATCAAGAAAAATAAATTTATGAATAATGGGTCTAAAGATAGATGAGATACCAAAAAACATGAAAGAGAACAAACAAATAAACGAATAAAGAACAAAGGAAAATTTACCTGAGACAGATACAAACCATTGAAGCATGAATTCAGAATTTTGGAATGAGCAATCACCAAGAATTGGATTTACAAATTGTGTGTTGAAATATACTTATATGAATTTTCAGACAATTATGAGTTTTCAGACATTTATCGGGGAAATAAGAATAGTCCGTTAAAAAAAGAGATTTAAGGAGAAGTTACAAGAAAACTTTGACGAAAAGGTGGCACATGATAACTAATAAATGGAGTAATTAATAGGATAAAAATAATGAACATCTAATGCAATCATGCTTAAATGTATTGCAACATAACTGACTGGGAATAAAGAAATTTGATGGGGTATGCCAAATTATTTTCCTATATCAATAAGGAAATGTAACATGTAACAGTCATTTGGCCTATTCCTTCCAAAAGGTGAAAGGACAACATAATAACTACTATTAATAGATATATATATTACTTATTACACAATGAGTTAATACGGTGTGTGAAGTAAAGACACTTAAATGTGGGATTAAGGAGAAAAGAATTTCAGCCAATTAATAGGATACTAATTCAAACTCATCATTATTAGTGGGAACCATTTTAATAATCCAGAAATCATATTAAAATAAGGAAAAACTCAAAAAATCAGGGAATAAGATAAATGTAGATGCTGCATTATGAGAGGTGTCACATCACTACTTCATAGGCTTAGCTTTATAATATATACTAGTGAATATGCTCGCGCGTTGCGCGATAAAAATATTGCATTAGATTATCATTTAATTTTTTTCTATATCGAAATATTGAAAGTAATCATAAGTTAGGGGTTGTATACCGTCTTAGCAAGCACACCCTTTTTATTGTAGTTGTACTAATATTTAAAATTAAGAGTATTTGGATATGAGACAGCTTGTGGTGATCATCTTAGCTTGCTGTGGTTTTGTAAGAATTATTTGGTGATTAATAAAATTCCCTTTGATTATAAAAAAAATGTGAAAATTGAATGTGAAACAGATAGAAAGATAAAATTTAAGTTTAAAAAGGAAGGATGTTAATCTCTATGCTTTGTGTAGAGTACTTTACCGTTGTTTCACACTTACACCTTCATTTGAAATTTTAAATTTAGGTAGTTAGATTTTGAAAACGAAAAAATATAATAATAATAATAAAAAGAAACAGTGCCAAATAGATATAAAACTAAATATTACTCCTATCACATAGTAGAACTCATGGAAAAAGAAATTACATTATAATATGCAAAGGTGCTACAATTGTTTGATTCGTTCAAAATTTACTTACAAAACGTAAATTAGTGATGGCAATTCCATAGGTAACAAACTATGGAAAAGAAAAGAAGTTAAAATTTCTCATAACTCAAAACTTTTACTTCAAATTATAATAGTTGATTACGAATAACTAAAACATAAAATTGAAGAAAAAGTTACAAAAAAGAAGTGACACAGTAATAATAGGATTAGCAATAATGATTGATTAATAGGGTGTATATTTTAAAAGCAAAAATATGAGCAATTAAGTAATATTAACGTATCTTTATTTCTACCAAATTATTTAGTTCAAAATGAGATAAAAAGGCAAAAACTTAAGAAAGTATATAACTATTATTTTTCTTACATTTTGATGGAACAGTGTCCTACAAAGAAAAAAAAAACTCGTAAAAGTAGTTGCTACGCTCGCTAACTTTATGTCTCTCAATCTACTTTCTTAAACTGGCAAGAGGTTACTGAAACATGCTAACTAAATAAACACAAAAATGAGATGCTAAAAAATCTTATATATAAGCAATGAGGGAGGAGAAAAGTTTCAAAACCTTAAAATACATAAATAGATATTAATAATTTAATAAAAATTTTAGTGAAACTATTGATAGATTTTGGAGCAGTAATCTCACTGTACTTGGACATAAAGCCTCGACATTTTGTCAGTGTCTAAAGGATGCCACCTTTTCAAACCAGAGCAAACGTTTCTATCTTAACATTACTAAAAAAATAAAAATAAAAGATGAAGAAGATGCAAATCAAAAGAATTTGTCTGGTTGCACCTCAGATATAGTTGGTTATATAGGAGAAAAGATAGTAGTAAATATGGGGAGAGGAATCATTTTATAACCTCCATCTATTACACTCTCCCTTGAATGCATAGTTATTGACTATTGAGTTTTTGTAACATAAAATACATTTAATATCATTATGAGAGTTGAATGAGTGATTTTTTGAATTATTTAAATAGAGAAAAAGCCAAAAAAAAGGAGAAAAAAGATAAGTAGAATCCTTGGCCAAAGAGAGGTGCCACATCAGCACCTTAAAACCTTTGAATTATATATATAGATTGATTGATAGTCTTCAGCCATAAGTCTAAGAAACTTTGTCCTCCTTAAACTCAGTGCCTATTAAGACTTTATTACATAAATTAACTACTGAATGTGACTTTCGTTGAAAATAAATAGTAGGTTTAACAATTCTAAAGAATGATTGTAACTCTATTGTATTAGGTGCATATTTTATTTTCCACAAAATTAAAAGTCTATAATAAATATCTTTGTTCCTTTCACTTCTTCTGGATTTGGATGCCCATCTTTCGTAATTGCCTCAAATATGCTTTTACGATTTCGCGAAAGCCGTGCTTTGGATAAACAATTGTCCAAGCCAGCTCACTGGTCACTATCCCCATCGCAATGTTATGGAAATCGCTCAAGTCAACGAAATATATCTATCATCTCATTCGAAGATGCTATTTATTACTTCCGTCTCAATTTTTATAACACCTTTAATTATGTAATATCACTTGTGCAACCGAGACAAGTAAAATGTAAAGTTACTTGTGCAACCAAAAACTCTTTATGTTATACATGTAACTAGTCAATTTATCCACTCTTCGCACGGAAGTGCAAGTGACCTTAATGAATTTGCTAAATACTACTTTTTTACAACGCCAATAATAAAATGTTATTACTTTTAATAATATTTTAAGTATTATTGTTAGTCTCCAAATTCACTTAGAAGTTAGAATATCTAGTTTCTAACTTCGAATGATAATTGCTCTCTTTAATATAACCTTGGGCTTTTTAACATAAGTTACTAAAAGAATGAGAAAGAACGAAGATAAATAATAAAAACTTAGTACTGTTACAATCATTTTAGGATTGCAACCAATTAGCCAACATAATTTACTACATATTCCTCATTATTTGTGTAATCCTAACCCTCTTCATCAACCTAGTGCATATAAAGTTGGAGTTAGATAACATTCCAGACTCTAACATCGAACATATGTTAACCCAAATTTTATAATCCATGCCCTCTTCATCAATGTGAATATTTGGAATGAAGAAATGAGGATAAGCCTAGAATAAAAAGAAAAGAAATGAGGATAAGCATGAATTTATCCAGTTATTTTAGTATTATGTACATGTTTAAGCTTTGTTGACCAATCCTCATAATCTTGTGGTACACTATATTTCAACCAACACTATCCTCAACTAAAAGAATCCATTGAGATGGCTATGGTCTTTTAACGGGTGATATTGCTATAAATCCCATCAATCTTATAAAGGCTGATAGTGAAAAAGAAAATCTCTATACTATCGATATATATAACTTAAAACTCTTAAAATTAAGAACATACCTCCTGGAGTTAAATGGATTAACGTTGGAACAAATTATTCATCAAAACACATGGGAAAATGCCACTTTCAAATTGGTCCTGACCCGGGGAGTTGATATCCCATTCGTCAAGGATTAACACATAGACTTGCTACATCACTACAAGCCTAAACTGGCACTCCAGGAAAACTGGAAGTATGAAGTGAAATAATTAGTGTTACAAAAAGCTGTAGCTAGTGTGCCACTTACCCTGGCATGATTTGAGAAGTTCATATCAATTGAAGTATTTTTCTTCTCATGTTAGTTGATGCAAAGGATTGACAGAAAAAATGACATTCAAACTAAAGGGAAAGGACAACACAAATTGCTTTTGCATACCATATACATCAACTTAGGTTGTATAGTCGTCCTCGAATAATAATTACTCCCTCCGTCCCATTTTATTTGTCGTACTTTGACTTGGCACAAAATTTAATAAAGAAGGAAAGATTTTTGGAATTTGTGGTCTAAAATGAGCCGTAGATATTTGTATGGCTATAAATGAGTCAAAAAGTAAGTTTGAAGTTGACTTGTTTCCAAATTTAGAAATATGACAATCTTTTTGGGACAGACTAATAAGAAAAGTATGACAAACAAAATGGGACAGAGGGAGTATGTGTCTTCAAACATTCGATATTGCACAATGCTACTGTCTCATCATATCTCCAAACCTGCAATCATTCCAGACCGATAGTCATAATATAAGAATATACTATTGCTAAACAATAATTAACTAAATAATGTGAAAGAAGAAAAAGAACTGAAGAAAAAAAATATATTAATAAATGTGTAAAAATCTGAATGACAAAAAAGAGAACTAAGAGGATGTAGGGAGCATGGAAACATAGAATGTGAATTCTAACCTAAGAGGATGTCTTTGGTACCATTCAATTGTTTATGTAACTGACTGATAGTTACATGTTTTAGTGCCCCCCAATTAATGAGGAAAGGAATTAATGGGAGAAATTTTATGAAGAAACAAATAGGATAACTCTATTTTTCTACAAACTTTTAAGAGGAGACTGCCACATCACCTTCCTTATCGCCTAGAATTATGTTATATATAGATAGATATAGATTACTAGATTATAAAATTATTATCTTAATAATTATGTAGTAGTGCCAAACAGACCTTAAGAGATGTACCCTATTAGTATCTGATAAGTAATTAATGTAAAAATTTCGCGGGGAAGCCACTTTGGCACCCGCTTTGTGATGCGTAGCCTATGTTTACAAATTCGCTGAGAATTAGCTACTAGACGCGTTTTTTAAAAATAATAGTATCACGACGTCGTTTTACACATTATCGAATTTCCGGTTTTACCCTTCCTTATTTTTAACTTATTCGGTATTTTTGTTTCTCTGTTTAATACTGTGACTTTTGAACTCTATCAAACTATACGAACTCTCTTTCGAAATACAGCAATTTCTTATTTTTGAGATTTTGAAGCTTTGTATTTGGGAAAAAACTTTGTTTTGCTGTTTCGTGTATTAAGGTAACTGTGATTACTTCGTATTGTTTTTTTTTTTCATTTTTGTACGTGTATATGGGTTATTAGGTTTTGATTTTGTTTCGAAAAATGTTTAGATTTTCCATTAGAGTACAGTATAAGCTTTTGATTTCCTTTAAAATGGTGGGGTTTTTTTAAGGGGAACGCTTTTTTTATGTGAAACCCATTGCCCCCAGAACTATATACTGTGACCTTCTGTTGGGGATAGGCTGTTGCCCATGATAAAAAACTGGGACTGTGTGTTTTTAACAGGTACTTGTCCATTGTAAATGGTGGGTTATTTTTTAGAAAGGGGGCAACGGTTTTTTTTTTTTTGTGAAACCCTTTGCCCCAAAAGTATATACTGCGACTCTGTTTAACAAGTGCTTGTGTGCCCAGCACTAATGTCTGGGGGAGCGGGTGGGCCACCAAGCTCTCCCCCAGCACAAACACTGTTACCCCTTTGTTTAACAAGTGCTTGTGTCCCAGTTCTAAAACATGAGACTGTGCATAACAAAGCATCATAGGCCGCAGCACCAAATGCTGTGACCCTTGTGTTTAACAAGTGCTTGTGTCCCAGTTCTAAAAATGGGACTGTGCATAACAAAGCATCATAGACCCCAGGACAAAAATGCTGTGACCCATTTGTTTATTAAGTACTTGTGTCCCAGTTCTAAAACATGGGACTGTGCATAACAAAGCATCATAGGCCCCAGCACCAAATGCTGTGACCCTTGTGTTTAACAAGTGCTTGTGTCCCAGTTCTAAAAATGGGACTGTGCATAACAAAGCATCATAGACCCCAGGAAAAAATGCTGTGACCCATTTGTTTATTAAGTGCTTGTGTCCCAGTTCTAAAACATGGGACTGTGCATAACAAAGCATCATAGACCCCAGGACAAAATCCTGTGACCATGCACATGAACTACTTGTGCTCCCAGCACCAATGTCTGGGGAGAGGGGTTGGGCTACCAAGCTCTCCCCCAGCACAAATACTGCGACCTTGCACATGAACCACTTGTACCCCCCAGCATCCAAAATACTGTGACTGTGCAGATAAACTACTTGTACCCCTAGCATATATGTGTTAATTTTCCTTTGTTTTATTTTAATACATGTGCTAATGTTACAGCAATGGAGATTATACCAAGTGATGAGGTTACGGATAATCTGCCAAACGACGATGGTATATTGCTTCCATTTGCGCAGTGGAAAAATCGTGATTGCCAGTGGAAAGGTGACACAGAGTATCGTGGATTACTCGAAGGGTTGTTGTCTGCGGATTACCTGGAGAATCTGAAGAAAGGGCCATTCGGTAAGTTTATGCTTTTGGAAGATGCTAAATATTCTGGGAGGCTTATAAATTGTTTTCTCCAGTCTCAAATAGTTTCTTCAGACAACACTAAGCTTAGCTTCAAAGTTTTTGGTGATATAGTGGATTTCACAGCTGATGATTTTCATGTAGTTAGTGGTCTTAATATTTCCAGTATTGTAGATATAAGTATTTTTAAGCTTTCAAAGAGTAGATTAAAGGAGAAGTATTTCAGGAATCCTGAAGACGATGTTAATAAAAAGGACAGCAAGTGGACTTTAAAGTTATATGACTTGCTTGATTTGATTGAACATCATTCTAGTTATGTGAGAGTGGCTCCAAAGAGCAAGGGCAATGTGAATAGAGTGTCAGCTGTACGATTGGATGTTCCATTAGAGCAAGATGATGCTGTTAAACTAGCCGAGCTATATTTGCTTAATTCTGTTTTATTGGGCCGGCCATTACCTAGAGTAGTGGATGATCAACATATGATTATTATTGATAATGAAGAGGTGCATAGCTGTTATCAGTGGGGTACTGAGATATATCGTCAAATGGTACACCATTTGCAATCAATCATAAAGCCAGGTTCTTCTACTTATTTGTTTCCTGGTATGCCCTTCCTATTCTGTTGCTGGGTGGCAGAGGTGTTCCCTGTGTTCAGGCAGTATTTTACTGTTTGCCTAGGATCAAACCTGTGATGCTTCGTTACACATGTACTTTTACCCTCAATACAATGTCTTGTGTGATGACTACTTTCATAATGAACAGGTGAGTTTTACGAGTACTTGCTTTTGTTTGTTATTTATTTTTTTTACTTTTTTGTTGGTTTTGAAATGTACTTTTTAATAGTTTTGGGAGGATGCCTCAGTGAGACCAATAAGGCATAAATCTAAACATGCTTCAACTTCAAAGTCACCCTCAAAGTCATCTTCAAAGACTAGTTCAACTGCAGAATTTATTGACATGAATGAAGTTGTAAAGGTGAAATTCTTCGTGGGTTTTGTCTTTTAATTTTTTTTTCTTATGTGGTTTTAATGTTTTTTCTTTTACCAGAGATTGACAGCTAATCTTAAAGTAAACTTACCTACTGAGAGCAAGATTCAACATATGATCAATTCCTCAGAAAATAGTGTAAAGAAAGATCTTGCTGACATGGAGAAGAGGATTACAGATAAGTTGGATGCAAAGTTTGATGCATTACTGCTTCTTGTTGCAAAATCAAAGACAAGTGATCTCGGAGAAAACTGTGGTGTGTCTGTAAGTAAATCAGACACCAGGAGTAGAAATGAAAAGAGTCATTTTGTTGATAATTTGATTTATTCAGATGGTCGCAATAGTTTTTTCAAAGAAACATTTAATCAGCCAGAGCTTGGTGGTAGTGTACAAAGTGATCATGGTATTGCAGCTCCTTTAATAGATACAAGCAATCAAATGATTGTGGATGTTTTAGAGCATTACAAAGCTGATACCAGTGACCCTATTGATGAAGCAAAAGGTACAGATGGTTTAGAAAAGGCACCATCAAATTCAGACCATCATCAACAAAGTCATGGTATTCAAATAGAGTATTCTGTATAGTCGTAATCTAAATAAAAGGAAATTTTTTTGTTTAATGTAATGATTTTTTATTTTTTGTATATGCAGATAAACAGAATCCTTCATCTGATTTATTGGACAAGTGTCCATCTAAAGACGATGATGTATCTTTGAATCCAACAGATGTTCAGCTTCGTGATGAAAGAATTTATCCCACACTGAATGGTAAGAAGAAAAAAATTTGTTGGTAGATTGAACCAACATATTATGCACTAATACTGTGTTTTTATGATATGCTAATGTCCCAGATAGTAAAATACTGGGACTCTTTGTTTAACAAGTACTTGTGTCCCAGTTCTAAATTATGGGATTTTCTATAACAAAGCACTATATCTACAGCACAAAATACTGCGACTTTTTCATATGAAGTATTTGTGCCCCAGCACCAATGTCTGGGAAGTCTATAGTAATGGAAATGTATTTTAAATATGTGTGTTTTGACACTTCTGTTTTCTATAGAGAAATGTAATGTATTGTGCTTATTTATTTTTACAGAAGGTAATAATGGTGAATCTGGGAAAAGTGCTGTGGTTGAAGAACAAATTAATGAATTAAAGCATCTTGTTGAAACTGGTATTTGGACACCAGTAGGTATGTAAAAAGTAATTTTTATATAATAATTAGTGTTCCTATTTTTGTTCTTGAAAATGTGTAACAAATTATCTTGTTTTGAAGTCTCTCAAGAAAGTTCTCAAGAAGGTTGTCAACCAATTAAGCTTGCTGATAACCAAATGTTTTTGACTCCTGGTATGCGAAAATATGTTGCATATTTTGCATGGTCCACACTCCAGCATAAAATACCCTGTTGGTTGGTCAATGAATAGTGTGTCTTGTTCCATTTACAGAAGCAACAATTGTTAAAGCTGATAATGAAGATGTTGTCAATCAACGCAGTCACAGTGCTGAGGTTCGACTTGAAGTTAAGGCTGTCAGCGAGCTTTGCATAGCTGGTCTTGTTTTTACACCAGAAGGTATGTAATCGTCTTTTTTATAGTTATTTTGTATTTTTTATTGTTTGCAAATGTGTGATGTATTATCTTTATTTATAAAGGTTCTCAAGAAGGTTCCCAAGAAGGTTCTAAAGAAGGTTTTAAAAAAGGTGTTGAGCATTCGTCTCCAAAAAAGGCTTTGAAAGCATTTTCCAGCAAGAAAAGGAAGAAACGTGATAATGATGCTTCTCCTGAAATTGCATCTCCCCTCAAACCTAAAATTGGTGAAAATTTGGCTGATGCAAGCAAAAGCATCATGAATATTGGTTGCATAGATGCACCTTCATTTTCAATTGGCTTGACACAGCCATCGCAAGAGACTGCAGCAGTGATTGATAGTGTCAGGCATGATTCTATGGATATCGATCGCTCAGAAAGTAAGGGTGGTACAGAATTGGCATTAATAGTGAAAGACAATTCAAAACTTACGACACTTGCTGATGCATCTGTTGTAGTACTGGAGCAAGAGTCTGCTTTGGATTCAGCCATGAAAACACCTGAACAGCCATGGAAGGTTGCTGGAACAGATGTCTGTGCAAGTAATTATGCAGATGTGTGTTCATCTAAACAACAGTCGGCAATGCAGTGTTCAGTGAAAAAGGAGGAAGTTATGGATTTAGCTGTTTTGCCAGAGAAACCATCAAATCATCCAGAAGGAGGAGAGCTGTTAGGCAGGGGACATAGGGTTCGTAAGATTAGCCGCCACTTATTATCTCCATTCAGGCCTTTTGAGCCAAAGGAAAAGTATGATTGGAAGCCTTCTTATAGGCGTGTATGCCCTTTTAATACTGTCAATGCCACGTCTAATTGTTTGGCAATTTTTGATAAATGGTTGAAGCAAGGCTTGAAAGTGACTGATAAAAACAGCGTCTCTAAAGTGTAAGTTATTTTATTTTTTTTAGTTATTGTGTATTTTAAGTTACACGGTGTTGTGGATTATATTAGTAAATTTGTATTCTTTATGTTGTTTGTGTTTAACTTTTTCAGGGGTGATGATCTTTATGATGACAAAATTGCAGACATCAATTCACAGAACAAAATTAAATTGTATAATGTTTCAGTGAAGAGCAAAATGTGGTTTAGAGAGATTGCAGATAGAAGATATTCACTTACCAATGAGGTTTTCTACAGTTTTTTTTATTATTGGTTCTGTAGTCTTTTATATATATATTTGTTAACCAATTTTTTTTTTTTTTTTTTTTTTTTTTTTTTTTTTTTTTGTGTTTTGTGATTTTTTTTGTCATGCAGCATGTTGATGTTATACTGTACTATCTGAGGAAGAAACATGTATATCATTTCACAAACTACTCAGCGTTGTTCACAACGACAAACTTGAATTTTGATTTTTTTGTAGAGTCGTTGTTCTTTTCGAAGGTTGAATCCTATTTTGAAAATATGGCAAAGGAAGAGAAGACCAGGAGAATAAAAGAGAAGAAGGATAGAATGGAAGAAGAGTGGAAGAACAAAGAAAATTTTGAAGAAATGAAGGCCCAACAAAAGAAAGGAGCAAAAAGGACTCGTGCTCAACAAAAGAAAAAAATATATAATCCTCCAGCAGAAGTTGTTCTTGGAATTCATTACTTGACATTGGACGATTTAGAGAAGATTGAGTTAGATTTCTACCTAGCACAGTATGAAGGAACTACACAGAATAACCTACTTGAGTGTGTGAATGGGTCTGCTAATGAATGTGGCATAGCATGGGGTCAAGTCGAAAAAGTTTTTATGCCAATTAGGAAGACTTCAGTTGATCCTGATGATTACATGTCTTGCACTCATTATTGGTTGGGAGTTTATTCTATAAAAGATCATAGAATAGATGTCTATGATTCGGTTTTTGATGGGGATGAACATTTTGTGAAGATCAAGATGGCAATGTATGCAATTGCTATACCTAAGCTACTAAAAGAGATGGATTTTCATACAAAATATCCTAATTTTGGTACGACGTACAAGAAACTTGATATTGTTTATCAAGCAGCACCAAAACAATTAGGAGATACAGACTGTGGTCTTTTTGTAACAAGGTTTACAGATCTACTCATGCTTGGACAGGATTTTTTTAAATATGAATGGGGAGTAGAAGCTATTAGTATTTACAGGAGAATGGTTGCTGTTAATCTACTGTCGCATGGAAAATCAAAACGAGATGAAGGCTATGAAACTCCACCAGAGAAATTGAATGATGATTATGGAGAGCATGATGAGAAGCTAGCTTGTGAACATGGAAGGCTGCCTCTTCTTTTAATCTTTATTAATCTTTTTTATAAACAATGCAGTGTACACATTTTTTGAAGTATGTATAGTTAATATGTTGTTTGTTTGTTATTATTTATTAGCTTGGGAACTATATAAATAGGAATGCTAAATACTTTTATTATAGTATTTTTTATATACTGTGAGTTCACATATGAAGCACTTGCACCTCCCAGCACCAATACCCTGTGATCCCTTCGTGCCCATCATAAAATACTGGGACTCTGCATTTTTAAGTACCTGTGCCCCAGTTCAAAAATTATGCTGGGACTTTGTATAAAAGCATTTTAGCATACGTTTTCAACCCCCCCCCCCCAGCCAAAAATACTGTGACTTTACATATGAAGCACTTGCACACTCAGCACCGAGACTGGTAAAATCTTTTCGTGCCCATTATAAAATACTGGGACTCTGCATTTTTAAGTACTTGTGCCCCAGTTCAAAAACTATGCTGGGACTTTGTATAAAAGCATTTTAGCATACGTTTCCATCCCCCCCCCCCCCCCAGCCCAAAATACTGTGAGTTTAATTATGAAGTACCAGCGCCCCCAGTTAACATACTGGGTATAATTACTTGGTATAATTATTTTCACCAAAATAATTAGGGGTCTGCAGTTATGAGTTGGTTACTAGCATTCCTGTTTTAGGGGGTGCAGTTGTGCGTATCTGTCTATAAATAAAGAGTCTTTGAATATAGAATCATCACTCAAATTTGTCTCAAATTTTTTACTTGCAGTGTTTTTGGAAAGAAAAAATGTCTCTCCCACAGGAAAATGGGCATGTAGTTGAGAATGGACATGCAGTTCAAAATGGGCATGTAGTTGAGAATGCACATGCACTTCAAAATGTGCAATCTACAGATCAAACAGGGCGTGATTTGTATTGGGAGATTGCAGGGTTGCAGGGAGACATCGAGCAGTTGACTCGTACTGTAGATCACCTCCGATTATTAATTATTCGACAAGATCAGAAGATTGAAAAGAGAGAACGACAAATAACAAGGATGATGAGGGCAATCAGACAAATGCCAAACTATAATGAAGTACATACTCCACCAGGGTCACCAGAGAACTAATTTTACTATTTTTAATAAACTTATGTTGTATTAACTTGATAATAGAAAAAAGATTGGGTCTCTATAAATGTTTATGTTTTTAATGGTTGCATCTGCAAGTATAATTTATCTTTTCTTGTACTTTGAGGATACTTCTTTTGTGTTTTTAGAAGTATCGTTTTTCTGTAATTTTTATGATAATGTTAATTAAAATGCCTGTAAGTTTGGGTTTGTTTTGTGTGAAAAATGTTATCTAATATGCTGGGGGATGGCTAAGATGTTTTTGCCGTGGCTAGTAAAACAAGGCGCATGGAACACACTCCCTCCCAGATGTTTATCCTGGGGCTAGTATTTTATGGCACATGGACGCCCCAGATGTTTTTGCTGTGGGCAGTAAATTAATGCACATGGACATTTGAGATTTTATTTTTATTTTTCCAATGCTCTTTTTACTTGGCCCCAGTTCTGCATCGTAAAGGAAAAGAAGAAGCAATGTGCAGCTTTTATATAAAGAATGAAGAATCTTTACTACCATCCAAAAGCAGAAAGACAATATAGTATAATAGAGAAGATTTCTTGTATAATTATTTTAATATAAATAGACTACTTTGTTACTGAATAGAAGAGGCAAATATTTTTGTATTTTTAAGATGGGAACAGTCGTTGAAGCAGTGTTGAATGAATTGGATACTGAATTAGATCAGTTTGTAAGTTAATCATACCATTTTTTTTTAAAGTGTTATTTATTTGTTGGTCTTGTTATGCTTCGCAGACTTCACCCAGTCTTTACACTGGGACGTTATGGTAAATATATAAGGCGACCCAGGTTTTTTTAAGTGGTGGTTTTTGGTCTAAAAATACAGAAATACCAGCAACATGGGGATTCGAAAAGTCAGGACTTTATTAGGGAAGACCAAACAAACCTACCATTTTTGACTACATTTATTGTGATATTTTTAATCGATTCTTTCACCATAAGAGCTGGACAAAAGTTAATATTAGATAAATAATCTATACCCAGCATATTAGAGAACATTTTTCATAAATAAGATGGGAACAGTCGTCGAAGCAGTGTTAAGTGAATTGGATGCTGAATTAGATCAGTTTGTGAGTTAATCATAGCATTTTTTTAAAGTGTTGTTTTAGTTTGATGTTATTATAAAAGTTTTCATTTCTTCTTTTGTTTTGTTTTGTAGATTTTGCCAGTATGGTTGGCAATTAGGCTTCCCAGACGTGATGTTCCAGCCACTCTTATTTGCCGTGGTATTCATTTCCAGATGAACTACCTAAAAGTGAGAAGACAGAGAAAACTTTGTAATGGATGGAGGGAGTTTGTTCGTACTAACAATCTTGGAGTAGGAAGTACGTTACATTTTAGGGTTCTGGAATCCTTAGATCGTGTGGTTTTAAATGTTCGTATATGGCAGCCTGAACTAGAACCTTTAAGTTCAAGTTCTAGTTCTAGTTCTGGCTCTACTGTTGAAGATGCTTGAATAAGATAGCATATATTGTGTGTTTTAGTTCAATATCTGAGTTTTTGGTAAACAATATCTGAGTTTTTGGGGCAGTTATATATGTGTAATGTAACTGTTGTTTTTTGAATTGTGATTGTTCAGTAAACAACATCACAAATATTATGTAATGGTGCCTTTTCAATTATAAGTTGCATATGTTATTATATTATTGAATTTATTCTATAAATACATATCAACTTATAGTTGTTATGAAGTTTTATGTGAAGTTTCTATGTTGTCATTTTTAATTATTAGTCTATAATTTCCAACTAGTTTACAGACATTAGCATAGGACCCCATATCAAAATGCTGTAATTTTTCAACTGCATAACAATATAGCTCCAGCACAAGTACTGGGGGATTAATGTATGAATAAATATTATTAAACTTCGTGATTCTGGGATCAATTTGATAGCAGCCCCCATATGAAAATGCTGTTATTTTTCAACTGCATAACAATATAGGTCCAGCAAAAGTACTGGGGGATTTAGTTTACAATTATGAGTATAGGACCCCAGATCAAAATGCTGTCATTTTCAGCTTCATAACAGTATGGCTCCAGCACAAGCGCTGGGATTATTTTACAATTATTAGTATAGGACCACAGATCAAAATGATGTTATCTTCACCTTCATAACAGTATGGCTCTAGCACAAGTACTGGGGGGACTAATTTATGTGAGTGCAGTTTCTTATATTTTAATAAATATTTATTAAATTTCGTGATAGTAATTTAAGTTACACAATATTTGTTGAAATTGATAACCTATAGAAACTGTAAAGTCCATAGAAAATATAATTTCTTTGACTACATTTAATGTATTTTTGCCAAAATACATGCCGACTGACTAACAGTTACTCACTTTTTTTACTATAAATAACCCTTTGTAGTTAAAGCAAACTACAAAGTTTTTTGAGATTTCATCTCCTCTTATAAACTGTAAAGTTTTTTTCTGAAAAGAAGATATGGCAGATGAAGAGAATCGTGTGGAGGAACTAGGAAGTTTTGTCAATAAAATCACATCATCATATTTTGATAGAGATGATTTTGTATGTTAAAAGAAATGAGCAAAGTATCTTTTATTTTTTTCATTTTTTTTATTATTTTGTGATTTTTATATTAACTGTGAAATATTATTCTTTTTAGATCTTTCCAAAAAGTTGGAAGCAGAGGCTGCCAAATATAAATGGAATGACATGCATATTGTGTGAAGATGATGATGAGGTATATGAGATGAGCTTCAAAGTTGGGAAGCACGCATGGTTGTGTAATGGATGGAAGGATATGATTAATAAAAAAGGCTTCAGGATAGGCAATATACTTCGTTTTGATCACCACTTCCACGAGATATTCAACAGTAATGCAACTGTTGTTTTTGAAGTTTCTGTCATAAACCATCAGGATGGTGAGGGAGGGGGTGAAGATGATGAAAGCAGTGATGATGATGATGATGATGGTAGTGGCAGCAACGACGAAGATGTAGGATCAGCCCTTAAGCCTATTGTGATTGAATAAGTTTTTGTAGTTTTTAAGTTTTTTCAGATAATATGGGGATGTTTGTTTGTGTGTGTTTTTTATTTCATCTGTGTTTTTAAGTTTTTCTGCAGCTGATCAATTATGAACAATCTTTTTTCGCATTATGAACTGTGTTTGTAAGTACTGTGTTGTTGTGGTCGATCAAAATGTTTGTTGTTCAATAAGTAAAAAAATTAAAAAAATAGATAAATTAAGACAACTATTTTGCACAGCAACAAATCAAAAGTGTATTTTTTATATATATTAATCCTTGTTATACAATACAGAGGAAGTAAAATTTTTTTAAAAAAAAATTCTCTATAAGTGAGAACAAAATGCTGCTATTTTCAACTGCATAACACCATTGCTCCAGCACAAGTACTGGGATTAGGTTTACAAATATGAGCATAGGACCCTCCAGATCAAAATGCTGTTGTGTTTCAGCTGCATAACACTATGGCCCCAGCATAAGTACTGGGGACTAATGTATGTGATAGCAGTTTTTAATATATGAATAAATATTATTAATTTATGTAATTATGAAAATGTTGCTCATATTCAAAAAAACAAAATCAATTGTGCATTTTAAATATTGTAAAAGAGTTGTAATTTAACTTTCAGAATCTTGTAAGATTTTTTATTGATTTGACTTGTCATGTAAAATGACAAAAGAATCTATCTACTTTTTTGACAATTCACAAATGCTGTGGATTTCCAAAGTTAAAGTAGGGAATATTTTGTGGATTTCAATATATTTTTGGAACAGAAGTCTGTTCTAAAGTATAGAATCTTCCCAGAATCTGTTTGATTTCTTTTTGTGTTGTCAACTGTGTAATACTGTTACTTTAATACAGTTGAAAATCTCAGTTCAATCTTTTCCTATACAGATACGACCTCTTCTTTACAGAGAAAGAAGCAAGGAATCTTTACATCTTTTTTTGAGTTACAATGTCAGCTAAAATAGAACAAATATTCTTGACATGTTTTTTCTGTTTTTGTTTTCTATAAATTAGACAGTGGTCTTGTTTTTTCACTTGTACAAAACAAAATATTATTCCAAAAAAAAGAAAAAATAACAAAGCATAAAATAAAAAATGGCTTGCAATGATGAAGTAAGAAGACAACAATGGCGCCAGTTGAATAACGATGTTAGGAATTTGAAAAGTGATCTTGTGTTTTTGAAAACTGAGGTATCAGTCGTGAAGAATAACTTGGATGTGTTGTTTGAATTTTTTGTAGCTTTCAGAGAGAAAAACAACAGAGATATGGATCGACTTTTTGACAAACTCTTGGACATTGAATTGCAGAACTTTACAGATTCAACCTCCGGTTCTAGCTCTCGCGTTCCTAGTAATCATTAATGTTTTACTGTATTTTTTTTATGTGTTTCGTAGTGTTCTGTTTTTATGCTTCCATGTGAAGCAAGTGTAATTTATCTTTATTGTACTTGAGGATACTTCTTTTGTGTTTTTAGAAGTATCCTTTTTATGTAATTTTTATGTTACTGTTAATGAAAATGGCTGTAAGTTTGCCTGTTGTATTGTGTGTAAAATGCCGACTCTTAAATAATGTTTTTGTATAGTCTCAGCAATATATTCCCCAGTATTTTTACACCAAACCCCAGGATATTGTTATGGGGCTTTCGTTGAACGTAACACCAAGACACAGCATTTCGTTATGGGTGATTTTGAAGTCCAGCTTTATAAGCCCCAGCATTTAATGCTGGACAACACACAAAGTAATTCAAAATCCGGTTAAACAGTGTGACCCATTGTAAACAGTGTGACTTATCAGAACTTATGACAAAATACACATTGTACCTTTTCAGAATTTTCAGAAGTGACTCTTACAAACAAATGCCAATGTATATAAATTCCCACCCATAAAACAGATAGACAGGAATCCAATTTGTCATTTTTGTTATTGAACAAATAAAAAAAAGAAATTGTGTCAAATAGTATTTTATCAAAAAGTATCTATAGAGAATGGCCACGGACCATTAAATGGCCACGGACCATCGAATGGCCACGGACCATCCAATGGAAGACAGGTTTTCCAGAATGATCATGGACCATCAACTCAAAGGCATGTTACGAACTTGCCTACAATACCAAGAGACCTCTGTTGGCGTTTTGAATATCTGAAGAAGGAGGTGGAATACTTGAAAGAATTCTGAAAGAAATGTGAAGATGAGTTGTGGAATTTAAGGTACACGCAGCGACAATATTATGAAAAACTGATGGAATTGCTTAAGGTGATGGCAGATCCCCTGCAATTGCACAGCGCAGGGCCAGGGGAGCCCGTGTTTAGGAATTATGGAGAATAAACAATGTTTTAATTTGATATATTATGTATTGTTGTTCTTTCACATATTAGTAAATTGTTTTACAATGATATCATGTATTCAAAAATTCAAACAGATTGTATTTTTAGAAGTATGCTTTTATGTAATTTTTATGTCAGTGTTAATGAAATTGGCTGTAAGTTTGCCTTTTGTGTAAAATGTTGATTCTTAAATAATGTTTATGTATAGTCCTAGCAATACATGCCTCAGCATTTCTGATTAAAACCCTTCTCTTCCATAGCATACCTGTTTAATTTACATCATCCAGACGAATTTTGAGTTCCTCACAGGATATTGTAATGGGACCTTGCGTTAACGTAATACGAAGTCCCAACATTTTAATGCTGGGACAACAGGGGGGGATGATTTTGAAGTGCAACCTTATAACCTAAAATATAGCACAGGTACAGTATATTGTAATGGGACTTTGCTTCAAAGTAACACTACTCACCAGATTTTTATGTTGTGACCAGTAGTTTAAGGGACATTGGTGCTCAAGCTTTTTATCCTCAGACGTTACTGTAAATATAGAAGCTGTTACAGTTTTTAAGAGTGTGTCAGCAAATATCTCGGGTACCAGCATTTTATCAGGATAACATTGGCATACGAGAAGACCTCGAACTGGAAGAAACATAGGGAAGAATATAGAAACACAGCTTTTTTGACTACATTTATAGTGATACTTAATCTATTTTTGACTATACATATTCTCTTTAACCATAACAGTTGAACAAAAGTTAGTCTTTCACATATTAGTAATTGTTTTACAATGATATCATGTATTCAAAAATTCAAACAGATTGTGTTTTTAGAAGTATGCTTTTATGTAATTTTTATGTCAGTGTTAATGAAATTGGCTATAAGTTTGCCTTTTGTGTAAAATGTTGATTCTTAAATAATGTTTATGTATAGTCCTAGCAATACATGCCTCAGCATTTCTGATTAAAACCCTTCTCTTCCATAGCATACCCGTTTAATTTACATCATCCAGACGATTTTTGAGTTCCTCACAGGATATTGTAATGGGACCTTGCGTTAACGTAATACGAAGTCCCAGCATTTTAATGCTGGGACAACAGGGGGGGATGATTTTGAAGTGCAGCCTTATAACCTAAAATATAGCACAGGTACAGTATATTGTAATGGGACTTTGCTTCAAAGTAATACTAATCACCAGATTTTTATGCTGTGACCAGTAGTTTAAGGGACATTGGTGCTCAAGCTTTTTATCCTCAGACGTTACTGTAAATATAGAAGCTGTTACAGTTTTGAAGAGTATGTCAGCAAATATCTCGGGTACCAGCATTTTATCAGGATAACATTGGCATACGAGAAGACCTCGAACTGGAAGAAACATTGGGAAGAACATAGAAACACATCTTTTTTGACTACATTTATAGTGATACTTAATCTAATTTTGACTATACATATTCTCTTTGACCATAACAGTTGAACAAAAGTTAGTAACTCCTAGCCTATAAATAAGGCTTTGCAGTTGAAGTAAACAATAACAAAGATTGCAACTAATTTAATTTTTCATTAAAACAATAATATGGAGGATGATCGTTGGGAGGAACTAGGCAATTTCACTATGCGAATAACAAAATCATACTTCAAAAGAGATGATTCTGTATGTTAAAAAAATTACCAAATTATTTTTTATGCTTTTGTTCATCTAATTTTTCATCGTTTTTTTTGTATTAACTGTTAAAGTTTATTTTTTCAGATCTTTCCAGAGAGTTGGAAAGAGAAGCTGCCAAAGGTCAATGGAACTGCACTTATAAATTGTGAAAACGATGACACTGATTATGAAATGAAGTTCAAGGCTGGGAAGGTACATTCAAGGTTGTGCAATGGATGGAAGGAGATGCTTCTGCGTAAAGGCTACAGACTGGGTGATGTTCTTCGGTTTAATCATGTTGTTCATGAGGTTTACAACGGCGTTGCCACTATGGTTTTTGAAATTTCATTAGTAAACCGTCAGGTTGGTCAAGGCCACAACAATGATGATGATGCTCATGATGATTATGATGATGATGACGACAACGATGATGATGGCAGCAGTGACGAAGATGTAGGATCAGCCCAGAAGCCTATTGTGATTGAATAAGTTTTAGTAGTTTTTCTGTTTTTTCTGTTAATGTGGGATGTTTGTTTGTCTTTTTTTTTCATGTGTGTTTTTTAAGCTTTTTTGAGCAGTTGATGAATTTTGAACAATGATTTTTCGTATTATGAACTGTGTTTCTAAGTACTGTGTTTTTATTATTTTAGTAAGATCAAAGTGTTTGTTGTTCAATAAGAAAAAAACTAGAAAATAGATAAATCGAGACAACTATTTTGCACAGCAACGAGTGAGAAGTGTATTTTTTATATATAATAATCCTTGTTAAAGAATACAGAGGAAGTAAAATGTAAAAAAAAAAAAAAAGTTCTCTACAAGTGAATAGTCCTTTTTGACATCAGATTTGTTGCGACTGGATGAAAATAGAGACGAATAGTCTTCTATCTATCTAGTGTCGACACGATTCCTAACTGAAAAACAAAAAAAAAAGAAAAATTTTAACATAGCAGCTTTGGGTGTTGGATTGCACTAAAATAGAATTAAAAAAATAAAATGCATATAGAGAGACATACCTATTGGGAGTTATGTTTCTTTGAATATGGGTGAAGTACTGGAGTGTGCCTGCAAGATGTTCTGTTGTGTCCACGCTTTCTACCTATCCCACAGTGTTTCCCCTTTTGTCTTACATATTCTGCAGTCGAGACAAATCTTTTCTCCTGTCTTCTACCTGCCTTAACTTTAAAATCTGGGGGTTTTGTTATCTCTTCTTTAATGGTATCAGGTACAACCCATGATTCTTCATGTCCAACAGTGTTGATTTCCGCTTCATACTGTTTTAACCATGTTTCTCTTTTATACCATATAGAGCAATAATCCGACTTGTTTAGGTGCACTCTGTCTATAGCAGCAAGTGCATGTTCACAAGGCATTTCATCCATCTGGAACTTGAGGCATTGACATTCTTTCTTCTTCAAACAAACAATGAATTCTCTCCCTTCATCTGTTACCTTAAAGCTTTGATCCGCAGTCCGGTCAACCTGTAAAAATGTAATGTATAAGATTACTTGCCTAGCATAACACATATGATGCTGCAAATTACTGGATCCCCCGCTTTTGCATACCATGTAGTCCCAGCACAAAACCTGGGACTTCATGAATTATCATTGACATAATACAAATGACATCCCAAAATAACTGTATTAGTTGATATACTCACATTCATTCGATATGCTTTTTTTATTTTTTTTTTTCAATTCATTATCTGTCCATTTTGATGTTGCAAAGAAGATATCCTGCGCACTCTTCCGTCTCTCATAAAACCAGTTCTGTAGCTTGTTCATTATGTTGTCCACCATTGACAGTATTGATTTCCCCCGAGCATGTACCAGAGCATTATTCATTGATTCCACAATATTTGATGTCATCATGTCATATCTTCGATTTCCACAGCAAGCTCTAGTCCATCTCTCTGGTGGTTCTTCCATGAGGTAATCATAGGTTGCCCTATCCGTTTCTTTCATTTGATTCATGTCTGTTTTAAACTCTGCAATCGTGTAGACACGACATGCACTATTGAATATACTTATCACTGCAGGACTCACGTTCCTTTTGTTAAGGTTCTTTTCCAGATGATATACACAGATACCACGTGCACATTCAGGATATAGATTTGTAATCCCATTTGCAATTGCAGGATTACGATCTGAAAGGAACAGTAAATTCTCACGGCAACCAAATGCAATGCGCAACTGTGTAAAGAACCAATTGTATGCCAGATTATTTTCTGAGTCCACAACTCCAAAGGCAAGTGGGAAGATTTGGTTATTTGCATCTTTCGTCACTGCAACCAATAGTGTGCCTGAATATCTCCCCTTAAGGAATGTTCCATCGACAACTATCACAGGTCTACAATGTTTCCAGCCTTTGATAGATGCCGCACAAGAAAAAAACATATATTTGAACCTGGATAATAGAATTGCAGTGTTATCAGTAAAATTCATGTTAAAATTTTTGAGTCTAAGGTTTTAGTACTGGAACCCTACTTATACATAATCACGACGTCACAGCATTTTGTGACGGGACTCCAACAAATAACACTGCAGTCTCAGGCTTTTTTTAATTGGCATTACTGGAATTCTACACAAAAATATATAAGTACACTTTTTTTTTTTACCTGTTCTCACCATCTCTTTGAAGAGCAACATGTGAGCCTGGATTGATGTCTTTTAGCACATATAAATATGCTGGTAACTTCTGAAAGTTCTCCTCAGGCGTCCCTCTAATTAAAGACTCTCCTTCTTTTATAGCACGCCATGCCTTATTATATGAGATTACAACTCCCATTTTCCTTCTAATCTCTGCAACAACAAAATTAGGCTTAACAGGATAATTATCGTCTCTCAGATTCTCAACTATCTCATCTCGAACAATCTTTGACGTAGCATGTTTTTGGTCTCTTTTTCTATCATCCACCGAGCAAGTGTGATTCTTCTCAAACTTCAGTATTTTGAACATCGTGGACTGTTTAATTCTGGAACATCGAACAGTCCACTCACATTTTTCATTCATGCATGCCAGTGTATATCTCGTTGTGCTTGATCTCACAACCTTGAATTCAAAATGGTGTGCAATTGCAGTTGTCTGGAAACATTTAGTGACACACTATTTGTTTAAAAAAATTGATCCAACCTTGATGTCGTCAAAGTCTGCATTTTCTTTTAGTATTGGACGAGGAGATTCTCTTATTTTCTTCCTTGAATACCTCTTTCTCTTTTTTCCAGCACTTGATGTCTCAGGAAGTTGAATATTTACAAGCTGTTGTTCTGTGTTTTCAGCATGCATTAACTGTTGATCTACTGCTACAGCTTCCACAGACGGAGGTGTCAAAACTATCACTTCAAAAGCATCATCGTTGTCTATTTGCATTATCATTTGCCCTTCAGTGTAATCAACTCTCTTAGACTGTGGAGATCGTTGTGTAATGTCAACTATGAAACGTCTACTTCTATACTCGAAATTGTTCTTCATCAAGTGTAAACAGCTGATTAAATCATCGGTATTTTTTATAGGGACACCTTTGCTTGTTCCAAGTTCCATATCAAACCATATGAATGTCTTAGAATGTTCTTCATCTAAATCTATCTTTTTCCAAAGGTTTCTTCTGAAATCTTCAAAAGTATCTGTTTCACTATGTAGAAAAATCCTTGTCTCATGATCTATGTACTTATAATCTGGTGTCCATTTCCCATTGAATGCAAGAACAATACATTGTTTAGCCATCACCTGTAGTTATAAAGACAGTAAAAATACTAAACTAAGTCACACAGAAATCCACATGGTAAAATACTGTAATTGTAGCTTAATAATGTAAGCTTAAGAACTGCTAACCTATAAGATAAATATACATTTCCATAGTTTAATGGGTAATTATACAGCGGGAGGGGGGGGGGGGATTTTTGAAGTGCAGCTCTATATGCTAAAATATAGCATAGCTACAGGATATTTGTAATGGGACTTTGCTTCAAGTTCACAGTAAGCCGCAGCATTTAATGTTGGACAACAGGGGTGTTTCGTTGAAGTGCAACTTTATATCCCAAAATATAGCATAGCTACAGGATATTGTGATGGGACCTTGCTTCAATGTAACACTAAACCCCAGCATTTTGTGTTGGGGACAACATGATATTTCTAATGGGACATTGCTTCAGCAGTAATCCCCAGCATTAAATGCTGGAGGTTGAAGCAAGGTCCCATCACAATATCCTGCAGATATCAGGTCATTTTTGAAGTGCTTAAAATGTAATCATAGCTACAGGATATTACAATGGGGCTTTGCTTCAACGTAATACTAAGCCCCAGCATTTAGTGTTGGACAACAGGATATTTCTAATGGGACATTGCTTCAGCAGTAATCCCCCAGCACTAAATGCTAGAGGCCAGTGCTACGTTGAAGCAAGGTCCCATCACAATATCCTGGGGATAAATGTAATCATAGCTACAGGATATTATAACGGGGCTTTTGCTTCAACGTAACACTAAGCCCCAGCATTTAGTGTTGCATAACAGGATACTTCTAATGGGACATTGCTTCAACATTAATCCCCCAGCATTCAATGCTGGAGGTTAGTGTTACGTTGAAGCAAGGTCCCATCACAATATCCTGCGGATATCACGTCATGCTAAGCTAAAATGTAATCATAGCTACAGGATATTATAACGGGCCTTTTGCTTCAATGTAACACAAACCCCCAGCACTAGGTGCTGCATACTCTTATGAACTTAATTCAGATTCATATTAATTATATATAACAGCAAATTCGCGTTTCAGAAAAACAAACTCAGATTATAATCACGAAAACAGATGTAGTTACGCAAAATAATTGAAATTCAGCACAGAAACGCCGCAGAAACTGTGAAAACGCAGGTGAAATTACCTTTTACAGTTTGAATTTGAAAGCTCCGGGAGAGAGACAATGATGATCTGGAGAGTTGAGAGAAGTAGTGTGTGCTTTGTTCTGTTTTTTGCACGCGTTATTTGTATTTATTGTTTAGCTGTAGGTTTTTAAGGGTAGTTCAGTAAATTCAATATATGCGGCAGTAGCCTGAATGCACGTGAGTGTTTTATTGGCTATTTCTCAATGAATTTTGAAACCGTGGATGGAACTCATTTAACGTGTGCAAAATTGGCTAGTCATCAAATCCACACGTAATTAATTGTGTAAATACTTTTACATTGATAATGTACAGAATTTACACTATTTTCTTATTTAGTCCTTTAAAATAGATACGCTTGTATGAAAATAATTTTAATTTACTTTTTTTTACCTTTAATGAGACACAAATATTATGGCATATTGATTTCAAAAAGTTTTATTTTTTTAATTCTTGTGCGAACTATATTATGTAAATTGAAATAAAGGGATTACTATTGAAAAGCAATTTAAGAAGGTAAAAGTATAAAGAAAAAATAAAAGAAAGAATCTAGTTTAATAGAAGGATGTGGTGTGGGGCTTGTTAGATGTGGCCCACATGACTTATTGAATTAATAAATAAATAGCTAAATTATTATTGGATATATTTTGAGGAAATTATTTAGTAACTCCCCACTACTCAGGTGATGGAGACTGGGTATAAGAGAAACAATAACTCTCCAAGTCATGGGTCCTCTCTCTGCCATTAAAATAAGAATATGTATTCTCCATCAATACTATTCTAGAAAAGACAAGAAGGATAAGAGAGAGAAGCGAGTTCATAAAAGAATTAAGGCTTCTGCTTAAAGTAAAGAGAACACTGTGGCAGATTCGGGTACGTTTTCTTGAATTACAATTTATGTGTTTGAATGTGAAAATCATATAGTTCCACGGTCCTAAAATTATTGAATGCTTACATGTGGTATCCGAGCACGGTTTAGGAACTAATAATTTTTCGTTAAAAGCTATCGTTTCCTCTCAATTTGTGAACCCTATTATGAAACATTAGGTTTTGTCTTGAAACTATTTTTATGGTTAAAAGTCTACTTCATGAAATCATCTCAAAACTGATTTGCTTTAAAGTTCTGATTGTGCTTCGTTTTCTATTTGGAACATGATTTAAAAGTTTTGCTCGTTCCTGAAGTTTAAGTTCACTTCATGAAATATCAAATTTATATGAAGGCACTAATGTTTAAAATAAATAAATAAATTAGCTCCCCACTTGACAGCTTTTGAGCAATTATGGAATCATGATGTATGGATTACTATAAGAAAAGGTTATTTCGTTCACTGTTGTCAAACTATATTTAAAGGAAGAAAACACAATTTCTCCTGATTCTCCGTAATAGCATTATTTTCTGTCATGTTTCAGAATGGTTTGTGACCATGTAACTTTATAAATTATGGCATCCTCAATTTATTTCCAATTGCTAGATTCTATTCATCTCGTATTATCCTTATTGGAAAATCTTGGATGAATTTTATTTCATTTACTGGTTATGGAGATCCGATACAGTTAACAAATTATTGTTAAATTTGTTGAAATTAAGTATGTATGATTCATTAATCACCAAAGTGATCGAATCTTTATGAGATATTAATTCCAAGATAACAATTAAACTTATTCAATTACCCATAAATCCTGATGCTTATAATTGATATAATAATTATGGGTAAATTGAAGTTCATGGATATAGGACATTTATGGATTTTCCAAAGGTTGATTGTTTGTTCTTATAATCTTCGAATATTAAACAAATAATTTAGATGTGCCATCAGTTTTGTTTATTATCCAAAGATAGTAAATATTCCTGATTGGTGCACACTAAAAATAATCAAATTATGTTAAAAAAAATTATCAAGCATCATAATGTCTAAAGTTTGTATTTTGGAGTTCTGCCCAAAGGTAAACATCAAGATACACTTTAAGTCTATATAAAATAATTCCTGAATCTGATAATAATATAATAAAATCCATAACTCAAATCGTTAACGAACGAGCATATTTTATCTACAGCTCTTGCTCTTCATTTGCATTCTGCTTCTGTTACGACCTTTAACGGACTTAACTTCTTGGAGTGGTGCGAATAGATCAAATTCCATCTCGGGGTTTTAGATATTGATGTTGCACTCTACACTGAGAAGTCAGCTACTATTAATGCAACTAGCAGCGATAAAGAAAAGTCCTATTTTAAGTTATGGGATAGGTTTAATGGACTAAGCCTAATGTTCATGAGAATGAGTATTGCAGGCAATATTAAGACTACTCTTCCCAACACTAAAAGTGCAAAAGAACTTTTAAGACTTGTAGAAGAGTGCTCACAAACTCCTAACAAGTCTCTTGATGGTATATTAATGGATATATACTTTGACTACCATGAATTTTGATGGTTCACGCACCATGCATGAGCATGTCATTGAAATGACCAACATAGCAGCAAGACTTAAGACATTAGGAATGAAAGTGGATGAAAATTTCCTTGTATAGTTCATCATCAACTCATTACCGTCTGAGTATGGTCCTTTCCAAATGAACTATAATACCATGAAAGAGAAATGGAACGTGCATGAATTGCACGGAATGTTGGTTCAGGAGGAAACAAGGCTAAAGAATCTAGGAACCCACTCCATTAACTTCGTAAGCCATCAAGGAGCTGAAAATAATAGAAAGAAGCATGTTAAGGGTAAACAGGGACTCTAATGTTAGTGAGTCCTCTCATCAAGTACGTAAGAAGGAATACAAGAATGACAAGTGTCGTTTCTATAGAAAACCTAGACACTTTTAGAAAGACTGCCTAAAACGTAAGGCATGGTTCATGAAGAAAGTTAAGCCTTGTGCTTTTACATGTCTCGAATCAAATTTAACTAAAGTTCCTTATAATACTTAGTGGATTGACTCTGGTTGTACTGTTCATGTTTCTAATATGATGCATGGATTTCTTACAACCCAAACTATAAATTAGAATGAAAGATTTGTGTATATGAGGAATAGAGTGAATGCTCTATTTCAAGTTATCGGGACTTATCGTTTAATCCTATATACTGAGCGTCACTTAGACTTATTTGAAGCTTATTATGTACCTTCTGGTTTAAGAAGTTTAGATTCTTTGTCTAAGTTAGACAAGAGTGGATACTCTTTTAATTTCGACAAGGGATGTTTTAGTTTGTTTAAGAATAATCATCTAATTGGTTCTGGTATTCTTTGTGATGGTTTATACTAACTGAATCTTGATAATCTGTTTGCTGAAACTCTCTTAAATCTGCATCATAATATATGGAACTAAACGTAGTTTGGTGAATGAACACTCTGCTTATTTGTGGCATAGACGTTTAGGTCTGATATCTAAAGAAAGACTGAAAAAAATAGTTAAGAATGAAATCCTTCCAGATTTAGATTTTACGGACCTAAATATTTGTGTGGATTGTGTTAAAGGTAAATAAATAAAACACACAAAGAAAGGAGCCACAAAATGCACACAGCTTCTTGAAATTATTCACACCGACATCTGTGCTCCTTATGATGTTCCATCTTTCAGTAAGGAAAAGTAGTTTATTACCTTTATTGACGACTTTTCACTTTATGGTTATGTCTATTTGTTACACGAAAAATCTCAAGCAGTAAATGCGTTAGAGGTATTTATAATAAGGTTGAACGACAATTGGACATAAAGGTGAAAATAATCAGGTCAGATAGAGGTGGTGAGTACTATGGAAGATATGGTGAAACTGGACAACACCCTGGTCCATTTGCTAAATTTCTTGAAAAGTGTGGGATATGTGCTCAATACACAATGCCTGGTACACCACAACAAAATGGTATGGCAGAAAGGTGTAATCATACATTAATATAAATGGTTAGGAGTATGTTAAGTAATTCATCTTTGCTCATTTCATTGTCGATGTATGCTTTAAAACTGCCGTGTACTTATTAAATAGGATTCCTAGTAAGGCAGTTCCAAAGACACCTTTTGAACTTTGGACTGGTAGGAAACCTAGTTTAAGACACCTGCATGTTTGGGGCTGCCCGACAGAAGTAAGAATTTATAATCCACAAGAAAAGAAAGTGGATTCAAGGACAATCAGTGGTTTCTTCATTGGTTATCCAGAAAAATCAAAGTGGTGTAGATTTTATTGTCCTAACCATAGTACGAGAATTGTTGAAACTGGAAATGCTAAGTTCATTGAGAATGGTGAAGTTAGTGGGAGTGAAGAACCACGTAATGTGGAAATTAGGGAAGTTAAGGTGCAAGTTTCTTTACCCTGTACTTCTTCTAAAGTTGTTGTACCGCCTAACAACCAGTAAGAACAATAAATTGATGATCCTGCTATTCATAATGAAGACATAATCGATAAACCTGTAGTAGATGTACCGCAAAAAGTAGTATTAAGAAAATCTCAAAGACAAAGGAGACATGCTTTTCTGATGATTTTTTGGTGTCAGAAATTGATTCGAAAATTGATTTGGATGATTTGGAAATCGATGATGATCCAACTTCATTTTCACAGGCCATTGAAAGTAATAATTCTAATAAGTGGTTAGATACTATGAAAGATGAGTTGAAATCCATGCAACAGAATTAAGTTTGGGACCTTGTTGAATTACCAGAAGGTTGCAAAAGAGTCGGGTGTAAATGGGTCTTTAAGACCAAAAATGACTCAAATGGTAATATCAAATGTCACAAGGCCAGACTTGTTGCCAAAGGTTTCACTCAGAAACATGGCATGGACTATATAGAGACATTTTCACCTTTCTCTAAAAAGGATTCACTTAGAATTATAATGGCTTTGGTGGCACATTATGACTTTGAGCTACATCAAATGGACGTGAAAACCGTCATTTTGAATGGAAATTTAAAGGAAGAAGTTTATATGGATCAGCTAGAGGGGTTTGAAGTTAAAAGAAAGGAACACATGGTGTGGAAACTGAAGAAATCAATATACGAGCTTAAACAAGCTTCCCGACAATGGTGTTTTAAGTTTCATGAAACTGTTGTCGCCTTTGGGTTTAAGAAAAATATCGTTGACCGGTGTATATATCTGAAGGTCAGTTGGAGAAAGTTTATAATTTTAGTCCTGTATATTGATGACATCTTGCTTTCTACTAATGATCTTAGTATGATGCATGACATAAAGAAAAATTCTCTTTACGAACTTCCAAACAAAAGATATGGGAGAGACAACATGTGTGATCGGGATAGAAATATTCTGGGATAGATCAAAGGATTGTTAGGGTTGTCTTATAAAGCCTATATCAATAAAGTGTTAGAGAGATGTAGAATGGAAAACTGCTCATCTCATATTCCAATTTAGAAGGGAGAGAAATTCAGTCTCAATTAATTTCACATAATAATTTGGGATGTAAGCAAATGAAATATATGCTCACTTATAGAAAATCTGACCATCTTGATATGGTTAGATATTCAGATTCAGATTATGCTGGTTGTGGCATGCTTTGATGCCACAACTCAAGTAATGGCTGTGGAATTGTAATTCAGGGCTTGAACTAGTCGACAATATTGCCATGTTGCTGAAAAATTTATTGTGATAATTCCTAGGTAGTGTTATTTTTTAAGAACGACAAGTATATGAAGGTTGCTAAGTCAATAGACTTAAAATACTTTGTCGTTAAAGAACAAGTCAAGAAACATAAAGTGTCAATTGAAGATATTAGCACGGAAATTATGATTGCTGATCTTTTGACGAAAGGATTACCACCCAAAGCATTTATAGAACATGTTGAGAGAATATGCATTACTGATAGCAATGTATGACTTTATGTAAAGACTTATGATGTTCATGAGATTGACACTTTGAGCTCATTAATGTAAATATTTCTGCATTACCTGCTTTTCTCTTATATATATAACGTTGAGAATGACGATGACAAATTTTAGCTTAGATAAAGATGTTCTAAGCATTATTGTTGGACCATTATGTATTAAAGGTTGTGTTGGGTAACAGACTAATATTGTAGTACATAGAAGGAACTATGTCGAAAGTGATGTACAACCGCCATGACTCATATTAGTTGGTTTATTTAATAACAACGAATGACGTTCCAATAAAAGGATGATTTAGCTTTATTATGCACATAATGATTGAAATGTTTATTAAACCATTAAATGATATTGTCACGTGTGCCAAGTGGGAGAATGTAAGAGCTGGCCCATATGACTTATTGGTTTAATAAATAAATAGCTAAATTATTATTGGATATATTTTGAGGAAGTTATTTAGTAACTCCCCACTACTCACGTGATGAAGAGTGGGTATAAGAGAAGCAATAACTCTCCAAGTCATGGGTCCTCTCTCTCTCTGCCATTAAAATAAGAATACGTATTCTCCATCAATACTATTTTAGAAAAGACAAGCAGGATAAGAGAGAGAAACGAGTTCATAGAAGAATTAAGGCTTCCCCTTCAAGTCAAGAGAACATTGTGGCAGATCCGGATAAGTTTTCTTAAATTATAATTTATGTGTTTGAATGTGAAAATCATATAGTTCTATGGTCCTAAAATTATTGAATGCTTGCAGGGTTGCCATATTGCTGACTTAGTGCTAAGGACTGAGGAATCGTCAATGTCAGGCTGACTATTCAATACCACAGCCCACTTTAAATGTCATGGACCCTCCCCTCTACAGCGCCCATGTTTAGAGCACTCTATTCCTCTCTCCATGGTTGATAGTCCCATGCTCTCAGGCCTCAACGTCAATTCATGAAAATTACTAAACTTTCTGATTCTTTTTTACATCTTGATCTTGATGCAGAAACATATCATCATCATCAACAGCAAATTCAATAGCAGCAGTGCTTACCAAACAATTCTTTCAACTTTTAAATTTCTTGAGGTGGACCTTAAGACAACCAATAATTGGTACGAAGAAAATCACACGTGTTAAAGAGGTAGCCAACACCTTCTATTGAGGACGTCGACACCTACAAATGTGTGTCAAAGATGACCTCAAAAGGTATTGTCCTGTCGTGGCTCCTTATCATTCGTAGACCTTTTTGACATGTCGGCTAATGAATAGTATAGGGAGGTGTTTCCAAAAATAGAATCCTAAAGCTACGTTGAATTGCGTGGGGACTGTTTGAGACCTAGTTGAGGTGGTGAACAGCATTGTCCAACGTAATACTCCATTCATTTCGGTCTATGTATACTCTATCCATTTCGCAAAAGATATTTTAGTTTGATTAATTGGATTGGAGTTTAAGAAATATGATAAGACTTTTAAAATTTATAGTCTAAAATAAGGCGTAGATAAATATGCGACTACTAACTGGCCGTTTGGCCATGATGGACAAACGGGTCCGAAGTATCTCATTAAGTGTAAGTGGTAACAACAACAACAATACACCCAGTGTAGTCCCACAAGTGGGGTCTAGGAAGGATGAGATGTACACAAACCTTACCCCTATCAAGGTGGAGATGCTGCTTCCGATAGACTCTCGGCTCAAAGGAGAAATAATTCGAAACATGCTTGCAAAAGTAAGATGAGAGTATCCATGATGAAGAAAATACATTAAGTGTAAGTGGTAAGTTTCAAGTTAAATTATTTTCAAATTTTGAATTGTGTCATTCTTTCTAAACGGCCTAATAAAAAAACAGTGTCATCTTTTTTGAAACAATTGGAATAATATTTATTATAATTCGTTTAAACAAATGACAACATTTTATTTAGAAATATTTTAGTTCAAATTTTCTATTTTGATCTAAATGATAAACTTTATAATCGCATAAATGTTATGATACTTATTTTCAAAACAAGTTTTAAAAGTATTTTTTTAACTTTGTGCCTGATCAAATTATCCCATATAAATTGGAGCAGACGTAGTATATAAGTTAAAAGTTTGTTAAGCATATAGAAAATATAAAAAAAGATAAAGGAATTTTTAAGGGGCTTTTTAATGAATAAATTTGTGATTCTATTGACCTAATTACCATCACCATACGTTAAAGATGTAAAATGTATTGCCGCCACATTCTTTATTATCACAACCACAAACTTAAATATATGAGCGAAGAGAGAGTATCGAAGTGTTTAACATAATAAATCAGCTGGATTCATGTCTCATTGCCTCTAGTTTCTGTAACCTTCTAATCCTCTTACGTAAATAATTTTTCAATAAGAGAGTGTGTGAGGAAAAAGTCAAGTTAGCGACAGGGCACCAGTCAACGTGGAACATTATTGTACTTCTCAAAATGGCTATTGGTTTCTTTTATCCCAATTTAGCTTCGGTTTGTCTAAATCCATCCTTCCATACACTTTCTCTTCATACACTGAAGAATAATAGGAGAAAGTTGCATTGATCAGTCTTTGTAGACCCCTTTAAATGAAATTCAACCCCGAAAATGATTCGAGCGATCGAGAAGTGGTCCCAAATTATGGGGTTTGGGACTGGCATAGTTTACTTCTTTCAACTGCTAGATATTACTAATTCCCCTTTTATGTTTCAAGTGGAGATGTAATTTGGGATGTCATTGAACCAAAGTAAAAGGACATAACGTTAGTCGGGTTAGTAGGGGCATTGGCATGGTAGGACTTGCCAAATTTTTTTTTGAATGGAAAAAGACTCAAGTTTTAATCATGTAGTGTAGGGTACTCTAATCATTAATTTCATTAAAAGATTCAAACTACCTAACCTTCTCACCCCAAAGTTTTTTATGTTACACAATGATCCATGTATAAAAGGTAATTTTTTGCCAAATTTGGCCATAAACCTAGATCTACCCGCTGCTCTTCCCTCTCTCCTCTCCCCCATTTTCCCTCCATTTTTTCCCCATTCCATTTCCCACTAAAAATTCCACCATAGCTGAACTACTGATCTTCTTCCTACATCGAAATAATCTCGTCCTTCATATTATTTACTCAATATCATCTCCAGTTTTATGCAATACAAACTCAGACCCCCCACATTTAGGTTATACGATATTTTGCTAAATTTTCCTAAGCTGCTCGTTTCTTATCCATTAAAGGGAAATCTTGTTCCTATAATTGTAATCGTATCAATTCAGTCATCTCCTGTAAGTGGACTAACTTTAGAACATGTTTTTAGCTATTTTTTGTTGATTCGAGGTTGTCACGGATTCAGTTTCTCCGAACATCCTGCCAGAAATTCCAAACAACCTTTTATACGTTCCTATGGTCGTAACTGTAATTTCAAACATATTGTTAGCGTTTTACACATCATATGTAAATATTGGAATTTTCTCAGATAATGTTCGGAACATCCTACTAGGATGTTGGAGCGTTCTGTTAGCAGTTTGAAACATCTTGCATTAAGTAATGAAAAACTGTAAAATGATGTTCAGAACGTCAGTATACGATGTTCCAAACGATCGAACGAGAAACATTAAGGTTTGGAACATACTGTATAAATATTATCAATTTGATACTAATAGTTTGTCATTCCAATTTATTGCAGGTGACCATTGATGTTTGGAAATATTTGCCTATTTTACCTTAATATTTCCTCGCAATTATTCCGTGCAATGGGCGAATAACGTATCAAAATGCGAGGAAATATTAAGGTAAAATAGGCAGATATTGCCAAACATCACCACCCTACACTTAGACCTTTGCTCGCCCTCGAGCAATCACCAAAACTAACTCCCCAACTAAATACCAACACTTGATAGAACAGGTCTACCTATGGTTATGATTGATACCGACCATTAAACAAGAGCATAAATACATACCATGTGACCCACAATATGCCAAAAATTCACCAAATTTTAAAACACTAGAACAACCAACTCAAGACATCTCAATCTCAAAAACCGACTCAATGAAGCCAAGCTTTCACAAAATCACACCCATTCACTCAACCAAGAAATCAATAACTTCACTTATCTCGCGCAAACCATGTGCCCTCACAAAAAATAATGAATCAAGAGAGCGTCCCAAATATCACACAAAGAATAAATTTCAAGAATAAATTAGGGACATAATATAGGAAGAATTCACTCACCCTCACAAATAAGTTCATGTGCCGCACACGACGTACTATAGGCTTGCCCGTAGTATAGGACTCCACTAATGTAAGCTCACTCCAATCGAAATTAACTAGGACTTTAAGGGTTGTAATGTTAGGCTAAAGGACGGGTAGGATAAATATGGATAAAATAGTGACTACCTCCCTAAGCACTTTAGTACATCACTTCCACCTTTTATTTTCACCATTCTTCTCAAAACCAACCAAGCAACTGCCCAAACATACACAATACTTTTCCTCTCAATTTTAAGCAATTTACAACTTTACTTTTTGCACAATACTAGCAAGGATAGAGATTTTTCTTCTTTCTTTTGTTTTCTTTATTTTTCTTTTTTTTTTCATTTTTTTCTTTTCAATATTTTTCTCAACCTCGCCAATGATGTTTTTTTTAATTCATTTTTTTTAAAATGCACCATATTTTTCTTTCATTGGTTCCACTCAAAAGCGACCCAGTTTCTCCAACCATAACTCCATAAACATCAAATATTTCAATTAAAGTACTCAAAGGAGTACGAATTCAAAAAGAAGATAATTAAGAACAAAAGGGATAAGGCTCTAAATGTGGGTGCCAACAAAAAGGTCAATAGGCTCAAAAGGGCTTAATAAGGATAATATTAAAGGGTAGGCTAATCAAGGCTAAAAGGGCTTATCAAAGAAACGCCTGTATCATCTCCCGACTAGAGCAAACCTAGGATTTCGTTTTGAAAACACACGGGGCAAGTTCTAGACATCAATATGCAACCACAGAACATAAGAAAGAATACTTCACATCACACATGGCACATAGTTCACTCAAGACGGTTTCATTCCAACTCTTGGTTTAAGCAAATAAGGTGCAACTCTTGAAATTTAAGCACTAAGGCACAATGATTCAAAAAAGAGTCAAGTAGTTGAACATAAGCATCTCAAGAAGGTCATTCAAATTTTTCTAGGCATGCATCACAATTTTAAGACCAAAAGGGATTCACAAATAGCATATGCTCAAGTCCAAATTCACCGATATCAAACAAACCAAAGGCACCTAGCATTCTACCATTTTCTTAAAAATATTCTACTAACTAATACTATACTACTCCTAAAAATAAAAATTACCCGGTTCAAAGGTCTACCCATGGAAAAGAACCGAGGCTATAAGAAAAATCACGGGGCGGATGATATGTACCACTAACTAAGACTAAAAAGAAAATCTTTTTGGACTTTTTTCTTTAGTTTTCTAATTTTTTTTCATTTTTTTATATATTAAAGAAAGAAACAAATAAAAATAAAGTCAAGTGACAAAAATAAAAATTGCTAAAATTAAATTCCTAATGGTACAATCATCCATAACCTCAAAAACTTGGGAATTCCCCCACCGCACACTTAAAACTAAGCAATGTCCTCAGTGCGATAAAAATAGAGTACACGAGGTAAAGGAACTTCCCTGAAGTCCAAAAGGTCTCGCCTTTGGCGCTAGCAGTGATATTATCTATATCACAAACCAATCAATCGTCCAAAATGCACGGGGTACTCAGCCTTCCCCCAACATGTCGTCTTGATAAGACATTGGGTGTGCGCGTACCCCACACTTGAGCTTAACATTACCTAAACCTGCGAAACATGTAGCTACGCGTACAAGAATCAACGGGCGTTTTAACGACCCCAAACTTACTCCTAATTATGCTACAAACGGAGTAAAGCTGACTAACTAATCTAAAACTAATTAACAAAGAAAAGCAGTAGGGGCAGCGGGACATGTGAAAGAGCAAGACTTCGCTCTATGTTGCGCGACAATGGCTTGTAGCTTAGTTTGCGCTTTGATCAATTCAAATTACGCAAAACCGCGAGCAATTCTAAGCATTTAGATCATTAAGTAGTTCGTGTGATGCTTACTAATCTTTATGCTACTCAGACTTCACACAATTGAAACTTTTAGTCACTTAGGCATTTTATTGAACACGTCACGTGCACCGTTCCATATTCAGATTTCATAACTATTCAAAAGGGAATAACCCGCCCAATTTTCATGGGAGATCACTTTAACAGATACCAGACATATACGACAAGGGTACGAATAGATTCATCTATACCCGACAAGGGTTCAAACATAACAGAAACACCACTAAAATCAAAGTCTAAGGAATAGGGATCTGGGACTGTAATTGTATAGCAGCAGTAGCGAGGGAGCAAGAGGAAAGAGATGTACCGGAGTAGTTGTTAAGAATGAATGAGATGGAGTGAGTTGATTGCAGGAAGAGGAATGTTTATTTTACCTCAGATACGTTCGCTCTGCTCTGTTCGTGTCTAAACCCAGTGGGAGACGGAATCTGTGCTTAGTTAACACTATTGCGGGTCAAGGGGTCAAAACCGGGTCGACTCGTAAATTCTTGAAACTTACCTGGAGGCTCTGAGCCAAGCGACACTGGATGATCCCGTTTCAAATTCTGGGTTTACTATTTTACTCAACGCGATGTGCCATGCGGCGCTTCTGCTACCGCTTCGTCTGTTCTTAGAAAATTTTTCTGAACCGCGATGAGAGAAGTGACGCGGGACTATAGCTTTTTGAATATGAGGCTTTCTGTTTCACTTCACGTCATGCTGCAAGCGACGCTTCAGCTGTAGCGTGGCAGTTCTGGGCTCTTAATTTTTCTAAGTGTCGCAACAGGTTGTGAGCTTCTCATGGTGCAACGCTTCGCAAAACGCTTCCAATACAATTCTTACACTTACCTCGCTGCAATACACACAACGATGCCTTGAAATTAGCTCACCTTCCAGAAGTCCCGAACCATACAAAAACAACAAGAAACTACGTAATGCTAAATAAGTAAAAACGACTAAAATAATAAAAATTTGGTTGCCTCCCAACAAGCGCTTGATTTAACGTCGCGGCACGACTCTTTTTCTATTTTTTTTTTCTATTTATTATTTTTTTTGTTCACATACAAGGCTCGGGTTGCCTCCCAAGAAGTGTCTTAGTTAACGTCATGGCACGACAGCACTTTTTAAGCTCACTTCTAGCATTTATGTCTCCTCTTCTTGCGACGAACTTTTGCTTTCTTCTTTCCTTTAGGTGAATTTTCCTTCAACTTGTCAATTATTGTGCCGTGGTCACCTTGTTCTACATTCCGCTCAAACACCTCTTTCGGTTACTTTCATGTTCTTGTCTGACACATTCTATCAAAGAACACTCTTCAAACTTAGCCATGTGATCCTTTTCGTTATAAACATTGAAAGTAACCTTTTCTCGATGCGCTCTCACAGTCATCTCCCCAAGTTCCATGTCAATAATTTCCTTCGAGGTGATTAGGAATGGTCTTCCCAAAATTATTTGAAACGACCTCGGTTAGTCGTTTCAGAAGTTAGGACTCCGATTGGCGTGCTGATAATTTTAAAATATTCGTAATATCCATTAGGACCTGTCTGTAAAATTTGAGCTAAATCAGACCTCGTTTGGTAGGCATCGGAAGAAGGTTTCAGTTTTTATTGTCGATAAATATTAAAAAGAGATTTTCGAGCTCGGTTTTGGCGACTGAACTCCGATTCAAAATCCGAAAGCGCCGTTGGGTTTGTATGATTATTAATGACTGTTGTAAACTTTCGAAAGTGAATTTCGATGTTGTTCGGCATGTTTCCGCTATAATGTCGAAAGTTAAATAATTTGACTTTTTCTATTTAAATTCACATCTTGAGTTTCGGGAACCCGATTTGAGATCCGCCTTCGCGAGTATGTTACATATATTTTGTATAACATGTATGAAAAATTGAAATTATTTCGAATATCGTAGGGCATCGTTTTAATTTTTACCGTAACAGTGAATTTTAAAAGAAAAAGAAAAAAAAAGAGAAAAAGACAAAACTTAAAATGAAATGAAGTTAGGCGGTGGGGGATATATATCCCCCTGATCAATTTTGACAACAGAGGGGGAAAGAAGCACAGAAACGTGAGAGGAAGCAGAAACATGGAAATATGGGGAAAAAAATGCCAGAAAATAAGAAAAGGGGCCGGAGAAAAGTAGAATTTTCACCCTGAAACATTCAGGTAAAGATCCTAATATATTATTTGAGTTTATTACGTGTGTTTGAATATATTTTTACGGTAAAAATTGGGATATTAGACATCGTTATAACAAGTTCAATTAATAGTTTAAAGGGTCAAATGGACCCCGATAATGAAATTGATTATATATTCGTAATCAGTGAGTTATGGGCAACATATAAATGTAAATTATTTGGGGTTTGGTTATGTGACCTTAAACCCTGTATATAGGCTTGGCCTGCGTATTGCGTATGCGAATAAGGTATCAGGTTCCTAACCGGATTGCCCTAAGATGTGAGGAATGAAGCCTTTAGACTAATTTGATATATTTTTCTGCTTATTGAATAGAGTGGGATTGTTTGGCAATGAAACCAAAGGACAAGCGGTTATTGAATGGATGTACTAACTTTGTAACAAGGTAAGTGTTTATATCCATTTCTTTGGAAGCACCTGGCCTCGTGGATTTTCTACCGCGTGTTTCTTACGTGTGTAGCTGCCGATAGGCGTACTCCTTATGCCTCAGATTTGGATTTACATTATATATTATATGTTATATCCTGTTGTTGGTATTGCATTGAGGATCTGAGCATTGTACTTTGGCTGTCATTATTGCATATACTTCCCGGTTGGCGATGAGAGTCCCGCACCGGTGAAGGGTCATTATTGCATATACTTCCCGGTTGGCGATGAGAGTCCCGCACCGGTGAAGGGTCATTATTGCATATACTTCCCAGTTAGCGATGAGAGTCCCGCACCGGTGAAGGGTCATTATTGCATATACTTCCCGGTTGGCGATGACAGTCCCACACCAGTGAAGGGTCATTATTGCATATACTTCCCGGTAATCGATGAGAGTCCCGAGCCGGTGAAGGGTCATCATTGCATATACTTCCCGGTAATCGGTGAGAGTCCCGAGCCGGTGAAGGGTCATCTATGCATATATCTCCTGGTAGACGATGAGAGTCCCGCGCCGGAGATAGGTATCAGGCATATATGACTGCATTGCATTGTACCGCATTCATCCCATCTCATTGCACCGCATACTGACTATTGTGTGTATTGTGTTGTGTTTTATGTATGCGGTATGTACACTATGTCGTGGACAAGTCTCAGTTTGCCTATATATTTCTGGCTCGTATTCTGGGTTGCGGGGATCGGGTTGCACGCCGCAACGGTATAAATATATTGATCGGGTTGCACGTCGCAACGGTATAAATATATGGATCGGGTTGCACGCCGCAACGGTATAAATATATGGATCGGGTTGCACGACCCAACAGGATGAATATATGGATCGGGTTGCACGCCGCAACAGTATATATTTCTGATTGTTGATGTGTTCGGGATACCTATATGTTTTGGCTATCTTACATTCCTGGTTGTTCATGAGTTTGTCATTCCATATGCGTTTCTAGTTATTATCTGGCTCTTCTTTTTTTTTTTTATAATTTAAATATGAGGAATTTGGTTCATCTGTTTCTTTTCTCCCTGGCTAGCTATCCTATCCTTTGAGGTGGCTAGTCTGCCCCACTTATTGAGTCCTTTTGACTCACCCTTGTTTGTTGTTTGTTTCTTGTCTATCTATTTCGTTTCGGCAGGTTCGCTCCAGAATTGAGTTCGCCACGTTGTAAAGGAGCGAAGACGACTTCAGCTGTCAGGGTGAGCCAGCTTTTATTCCGGATGGCCACCAGTTTATTGGTTGTTATTTCAGTTGCATTTTGCTCCCTTCAGGAGGTATTTGTCTTTTTTTGTACTCTTAGATGTCTAGTCTGGATAGCCCTAAAGCTAGTATGTTGGGTAGTCAGCTGTAATTTCTTTTGTACAGCTTAGAGGTATCAGTATGTTAGTGTTTTTTTTTAAGTCTTGTTCTTATTTATGAATTGAATTATATTTGTGTTCCTAATTTAATTGGCAAGGGTTCGCCCGACGGGTCTAGGGGAGGATGTCGGGTGCCCGCACGGCCTAGTCGGATTCCGGGTCATGTCAGTTGGAATCAGAGCCCAGTTTAGAGTCTATCCAGACTAAGACAGTGTCTAGTAGAGTCTCGCTGATGGGTACGTAGACGTCCGTACTTATCTACGCGAGGCTATGATGGCATTTAGGAAGTTTCACTTCCTTCATTTCTGATCGTGCGTCGTTCTAGGATGCAAAAGTATTTTCGTTAATTCGTTCGTGGTAATTGTGAATCCTCGTGCGACAAATCAGCAAACGGTATGAGTTCAAGACGAAGCAGTCTAGCCTGGGGCTAGCACTGACAAAGCCCCGAGAGTTTTGATCGTGCTGACGATCTAGTTACGGAGGTCCCAGCTGTATGAGCTCGTGATGGGAAAGGGAGCAGGGCCTTGTGGTTCCCTTGGCTCTCTACGATGCTTTTACGAGGATCTTGGCGACGCAGATACCGCAAGAACCTATTATTCGCTAGGCAGCTTATCAGGTTGCCGCATGTGCAGACGTTCGATCTCAGGGAGCTTTTTTTCCGGTTCTTAATATTGCTGCAGTGAATTATTTTCCGGAGACAGCATGTGTTGTGCCTCTAGTTATTCTGGCTGATTAGTTAGCCTGAGTAATGGCTCGGCCCGAGTGTCCGAAGAGGTTGTATTATTTTACGCGGTTGAACCATCCTGATATTCCTAAGCAATGCAACAGATAAACCTCGTGATTCTTTTTAAAATAAAATGATGTCAGCATATCCTTCTGGCTCTTGATTATATCGAGTAGTATGGTGTTGATTATTCTGCTTTCCAGTTTCAGGGTCCAACCTTGAATTGGTGGGCCGCTCTCTTATTAACTAACTTTGTTCGATTTTTCTTCTAGATTCGTCAAAAAGTTCCTTTCGAGTAGCAAGCGAGATGAAAAGTGTTGCCAGTTTGAGTGGATTAGATAAGGTAGCCTGTCGGTTAGCCTTTTGGTGTTTCAGAATATGAGATTGAATTCTATAGAATGGCTCGTATTAGAACTAGTCCATGAGCCTTTGGAGAGATTCAAAGATTTACTGATGACCTTTTCCTTCCCTGAGATCCCAGATGGCTCGAGAGATTGAGGTCGAGATTTCATTTGATATTGTTGTTGATATTGCTCGGAGGTACGAGGCATACCATAAATTAGAGTGGGAAGAGTTAGAGCGGGAGAGCAAGAAATCCCGTGGCCCTAGTAGGCAACCATGGTACCTCATTTGGAGGTAAGAGTTCTGATTATTTTGGGAGGTTACCTGCCAAGTTATCTCAGCTTGTAGAGCGCAATTCTCAAAGTGCGCACGTAGTTCGTCAAGATTAGAGTCAGTTTTCTCTTTGTAGCTATCAACAATCTTTCCAGCTTCTATTTTTGGTCGAAAAGGTGTTATCATTGTCGTGAGTCTGGTTATCCTTTGAGGAGTTACTCATTACTCCGGCAAGTAGGCATTCATTCTTTTTCTCACCATCAGACCAGCATCAGACACTTGCACAGTCGCAGGTGATTTTATTTAGATCTCAATCAGCCGGAGAAATACCACCATCCAGTAGAGGTTGAGAACGTGGTGGCAGTGGTTCTTCAGAAGGTGATTATCAGGGTAGTGGCTCAGCTCAGCTTCAGAGGCAGTTCTATGAACTGCTAGTCTGGCAGGATGCTGAGGCATCCGATGTAGTAGACCCAAGTATTTCTTCTTCCCTTAAATGTGAGTAAGATTTGATTCTTCCGGTCGATCTAGAAATGGGGTGTCATATCATGTTTCCATGGTTTCTTTTGATGTCGTTTCTATTAAAAATTGGTTGCGGTAGAGGGGTGAGCTTCTGATATGATTTATTCCTTGCATTTATGATGACCCTACTAGATTATCTGGTTTAAATGTGAGAGATCTGTGAGTGAGTATCGGTATTGTTTGCTTGGCATATTGTGGTGCCTCATTCTATTATAATGTCAAGTCAGTCTACCTCTTTTTGGCACTTAGTGTCGGTAAGGTGATGGGATTCTTATTCGTCACCATCAGAAAGTGTCATTGTTTCTTCCGGTGTAAAGTGGTTAGTAAGTAATACTCGATCTATGTGTCTCTTCTTGGTTCGAGGCGCTAGTAGAGTCATGTTATTCTATGAGCTTGTCTCGGTTATAAAAGGGTTTCTGGTAAATTGTTAGAGTTTCCTTCTTATTGGGAGATTAAATTGGCGTAGATGTTGTTCCATAAAGCTCATTAAATATCCGTTTCTTCAATTGCGATTCCTGGGCTACTTTGACTCATAAGTAGTCTAGCTTTGGTAGCCAAGCAAATAAGAAGATGAACTTCCTAAAGCTCTAATTATTTCTATCCTCGATCCGTTTCCATTTCTTCTTCGTCCGGCACTAGTGAGCTTGGGCGATTGGTAGACGCTTGTGACGTTCCCTGTGTTGAGCTAGAGTACGTGTTATTGTAGCCGGGTAAGCATATTATTGTTTTGGATATCAGTTTATCCGGGTATCCATTCCCATGTATAGTATAGTGCTGGTTCTGTTTTTGCGGATCATCTAGTTTCAGGGGAAACTCTGCCGAAATTTTTATATAGAAGTACCATCCATCAGGCGTGGTGCTTATGGCAAAGGTATGGAGTTGTGAACTCGAGAGTTGCAGCTGTTTGGCAACTCGAAGGGGTAGTTTGGTAGCTTAGGTCTGCCTACGTTCAACCTTTAGCTAAATCTTCTTTAGTCCAGCAGACTGTGCGGGGATGGTTATTCCTATTCAAATAGCTGCATGAGTTTGTGCTTTAAGTGGAGGAGTCTTCCTCCAAATACCGAATCATAATATAAAATCTCTAAGGCGTTGCTGAAGCGTGAGCTAATTCTTAGTTCCATCGACATGTTCTATATCGAAAGGTATATCAAAGAGGTAATTGTCGGCTGAATCATGTTAAGCCATTCAAAGTTTCGTGTATCTTTGTTTCGAAAATGTAGAACTCTCCTCTCGTGATCGAGGAAGGATCAGTGTAGTCAGAATAGCTGGGCAATGGCGTTATGATATTATCCAGCTATGTTTTTATCCAAGAGTTCGATATGCGTGTTATAATTTTGATCCTGTAATCAGAAAATAATGCCCGTGGAGTAGCTCATGAAAGTCGTGTAAGTTCTCTTGTTATCTGCGTGAATCTTGCTTTAGACTTAGGCTCGTTCGAGGACGAACGAGAGTTTAAGTGGAGAAGAATGAAACGACCTCGGTTTGTTGTTTCAGAAGTTAGGACTTCGATTGGCGTGTCGATAATTTTAAAATATTCGTAATGTCCATTAGGACCTGTCTGTAAAATTTGAGCTAAATCAGACCTCGTTTGGTAGGCATCGGAAGAAGGTTTCAGTTTTTATTGTCGATAAATATTAAAAAGAGATTTTCGAGCTCGGTTTTGGCAAATGAATTCCGATTCAAAATCCGAAAGCGCCGTTGGGTTTGTATGATTATTAATGACTGTTCTAAACTTTCGAAAGTGAATTTCGATGTTGTTCGGCTAGTTTCCGCTAAAATGCCGAAAGTTAAATAATTTGACTTTTTCTATTTAAATTTTCATCTTAAGTTTCGGGAATCCGATTTGAGATCCACCTTCGCGAGGATGTTACATATATTTTGCATAACTTGTATGCAAAAGTTGGAATTATTTCGAATATCGTAGGGTATCGTTTCAATTTTTACCGTAACAGCGAATTTAAAAAAAAAGAAAAAAAAAGGGAAAAAGACAAAACTTAAAATGAAATGAAGTTAGGCGGTGGGGGATATATATCCCCCTGATCAATTTCGACAACAGAGGGGGAAAGAAGCACAGAAACGTGAGAGGAAGTAGAAACATGGAAATATGGGGAAAAAAATGCCAGAAAATAAGAAAAGGGGCCGGAGAAAAGTAGAACTTTCACCATGAAACATTCAGGTAATGATCCTAATATATTATTTGAGTTTATTACGTGTGTTTGAATATATTTTTACGGTAAAAATTAGGATATTAGACATCGTTTTAACAAGTTCAATTAATAGTTTAAAGGGTCAAATGGACCCCGATAATGAAATTGATTATATATTCGTAATCAGTGAGTTATGGGCAACATATAAATATAAATTATTTGGGGTTTGGTTATGTGACCTTAAACCCTGTATATAGGCCTGGCCTGCGTATTGCGTATGCGAATAAGGTATCAGGTTCCTAACCGGATTGCCCTAAGATGTGAGGAATGAAGCCTTTAGCCTAATTTGATATATTTTTCTGCTTATTGAATAGAGTGGGATCGTTTGGCAATGAAACCAAAGGACAAGCGGTTATTGAATGGATGTACTAACTTTGTAACAAGGTAAGTGTTTATATCCATTTCTTTGGAGGTACCTGGCCTCGTGGATTTTCTACCATGTGTTCCTTACGTGAGTAGCTGCCGATAGGCGTACTCCTTACGCCTTAGCTTTGGATTTACATTATATATTATATGTTATGTCCTGTTGTTGGTATTGCATTGAGGATGTGAGCATTGTACTCTGGCTGTCATTATTGCATATACTTCCCGGTTGGCGATGAGAGTCCCGCACCGGTGAAGGGTCATTATTGCATATACTTCCCGGTTGGCGATGAGAGTCCCGCACTGGTGAAGGGTCATTATTGCATATACTTCCCGGTTTGCGATGAGAGACCCGCACCGGTGAAGGGTCATTATTGCATATACTTCCCGGTTGGCGATGACAGTCCCACACCGGTGAAGGGTCATTATTGCATATACTTCCCGGTAATCAATGAGAGTCCCGAGCCGGTGAAGGGTCATCATTGCATATACTTCCTGGTAATCGATGAGAGTCCCGAGCCGGTGAAAGGTCATCTTTGCATATATCTCCTGGTAGACGATGAGAGTCCCGCGCCGGAGATAGGTATCAGGCATATATGACTGCATTGCATTGTACCGCATTCATCCCATCTTATTGCACCGCATACTGATTATTGTGTGTATTGTGTTGTGTTTTATGTATGCGGTATGTACACTATATCGTGGACATGTCTCAGTTTGCCTATATATTTCTGGCTCGTATTCTGGGTTGCGGGGATCGGGTTGCACGCCGCAACGGTGTAAATATATGGATCGGGTTGCACGTCGCAACGGTATAAATATATGGATCGGGTTGCACGCCGCAACGGTATAAATATATGGATCGGGTTGCACGACGCAACAGGATGAATATATGGATCGGGTTGCACGCCGCAACAGTATATATTTCTGATTGTTGATGTGTTCGGGATACCTATATGTTTTGGCTATCTTACATTCCTGGTTGTTGATGAGTTTTTCATTCCATACGCGTTTCTAGTTATTATCTGGCTCTTCTTTTTTTTTTATAATTTAAATATGAGGAATTTGGTTCATCTGTTTCTTTTCTCCCTTGCTAGCTATCCTATCCTTTGAGGTGGCTAGTCTGCCCCACTTATTGAGTCCCTTTGACTCACCCTTGTTTGTTGTTTGTTTCTTGTCTATCTATTTTGTTTCGGCAGGTTCGCTCCAGGATTGAGTTCGCCGACTTCAGCTGTCAGGGTGAGCTAGCTTTTATTCCGGATGGCCACCAGTTTATTGGTTGTTATTTCAGTTGCATTTTGCTCCCTTCAGGAGGTATTTGTCTTCTTTTGTACTCTTAGATGTCTAGTCTGGATAGCCCTAAACCTAGTATGTTGGGTAGTCAGCTGCAATTTCTTTTGTACAACTTAGAGGTATCAGTATGTCAGTGTTTTTTTTTAAGTCTTGTTCTTATTTATGAATTGAATTATACTTATGTTCCTAATTTAATTGGCAAAGGTTCGCCCGACGGGTCTAGGGGAGGATGTCGGGTGCCCGCACGGCCTAGCCGGATTCCGGGAAGTGTCAATATTGGAGCTTCTTGATCTTCTTCATAGTCTAGAATAATAAAATCAGCAGAGAACGTAAACTTCCCAACTTTAATCAACAGATTCTCCACCTTACCATCATGGCAAGTGAGTGATCCATCCGCCATATTAAGAGTAACTGAAGCAGACTTGATTTCTCCTAGGCCTGACCTTTTATAGACAGACAGAGGCATGAGATTTATGCTGGCCCCCAGATCATACAGTGCACCAGAAATATTATGACCACCAATAGTGCAAGGAATAGCGAACCTCCTAGGATCTTGAAGTTTTGGAGGTAATTTACTCAGAATTGTACTACACTCCTCCGTCAACTCGATTGTATCAATCTCTTGTGGCTTTCTCTTCTTAACTAGAATCTCTTTTAGGAATTTCACAAATGACGGCATCAGCTCAAACACATCAGTCAAAGGAATGTTAACCTGAAGCTCTTTCATCATACTCACAAATTTTTGAAATTGAGCCATATCCTTTGATGGTTGAAGTCTCTTTGGGAATGGTGGGGGCGGTAGAGGTGCCTCCTTTTTCTCTTCTTTCTTCTTTACCTTCTCTACTTTTTCTACTTCTGCTACTTTAAGTTGCTCCTTCTCCTCATTTTTGGCCATCAACTCTTCACCCTTAACTAGAGTTATAGCAGGACACTGCTCAACTCCTTTTAGATTTGAATTCGATTCAACATTACCAGGAAGTGCTCCATGTGGTCAAGAATTTTGTGCTCCAGCTAACTGCCCTATTTGGCGTTCAAGGTTTTTTTGAGCATTAGTAAGATCTTTTATGGCCTGTGCTGCATTGTCAGCTATAATTCTCTGCTGGCTTGCCAACATCTGCTTTATCAAATCTTCAACGGAACTGCTTGCCTGTTGTGGTTGAACCGGAGGTGGTTGGTAATTATTTGGAGCTCTCATGTTGCCTTGATTAGCGTGATTACCACCCCAAGAGAGATCTGGATGATTGCGCCCATTAGGATTATAAGCGTTACCAAACTGATTTTGTGCCTGAGACCTATTTTGGTTCCCCACGTAATAGACTGACTCTGGGTTGGCGGGGCAAACATCAGTAGCATGATCTTGTCCACATACCTCACAAAACCTTTTGAACTGCTGCACTTGTTTAACTGATTGCACTTGTTTCTGAGTTGGTGGCAATGCTAGCTTGCTAATTTAGTTAGCTATCGCATCCATCTTTGCATTCAACGCTAAAACCGCATCCAATTGAATTACTCCAGCAGCTTTTTGACTTGGAGCACTACCATCACCCTACCAGTCAGGATTGCTCTGAAAATATTTATCCAGCAATTCATAAATATCATTAAAATTCAAGGCTAAGACTTGGCCTCCAGCAGCAGCATCCACCACGATCTTGGTATGAGCATTCAAACCTTCCACAAAAGTATGAGCCAACACCTCACTAGACAGGTTGTGGTGCGGGCAATCTCTCAACAATGACTTGAATCTTTCCCAGGCTGAATATAAGGATTCTCCATCTCTTTGTCTAAGAGACATAATCTAACTCCTTCTTCTAGCTGTTTTGGTAGATGGATAGAATTTAGCCAAAAATTTCTTAGCTAAAGCATCCCAAGTAGTGATAGACCCAGGCTTTTCAGCCTTTAACCACTTCTTTGCTGCGCCGATCAATGAAAAGGGAAAGAGTATCAATCGAACATAATCAGTTGAGACGCCTGCTGGTGTGTATGTGTCACTAATCTCTAAGAAATTCTTGATATGTTGCTGTGGATCCTCGTGCAGTAATCCAGCATATTGTCCAGTCGCATGGAGCAGTTGTATCATGCCGGACTTAATCTCAAAGTGTCTAGTAATTTCAGGCTTAACAATGCTCGAGGCTACTCCCTCCAGACTGGGAAGAGCAACATCTCGCACAGCTAAAGCTCGTTCTTCTGCCATTCCTATAGGTAAGGAATTAAGTGAGACCTAATATCTGAAACAGCACAAGAACTCAAAACAAAAATTAAACCAGAATAGAAAATAAGTAAATGTTTAAAAAGAAAACAGTCAATTATTTAGTCCCCGGCAACGGCGCCAAAAACTTGTTGCTCCCAAATGCACACGCAAGTATACGTGGTCGACAAGTAATAAAGTGATAAGTTGAGTATCGTTCCCCTGAGGACTATTGTTCAGACTGAATCCCAGCAAACAATTTCCTAAAAACTATTCAAGGATCTTTTTCGATGATGATTATGATTTTTACTAATTAAAACAAACAATAATTAAAAGCAAGAAGAAATTGAAGTCAAGTAATAGAGAGCAAATTATAGGTTGTTATCAATAAGAGAGATGGTCCAGAGTCAGAGCTGCAAACAATCCAGTTGAGTTTTTTCCAGTTGATTCTACTTCTTGATTTCTTAGATTGATAACTAACAGGCTAATTATATTCGTGAAAACCTGTCGATTCTTCACGAGTCTATGCAAGCTACTCTAACGCCTATATTTCTATGGAATTAAATTACATGCATGCATTAAAGAACTCTGTATTTAGCTAAGCAAGGCGAATAGGTATATGTCTATCCTACCCGCAAATCGATTCCCTGATGCCCAGGTTAACAATCAAACCCTATTCTTTCTTATGTGCATTCACAAGTTCCCTCTGTCGAGTTCAACTTGTAAATCGTAGATAGTGTTCAATTATTGGGCCCTAATAACCAAACAATTCGGCTCAAGAAAGAATAAACAATCTGTAACGATAAATCAATCAGTAGAAATCCACTTTCAAACATCGATCTTCATGTATTTGCTCTAACCCTAGAACGATATATTTAGCTACGCATATTCATAATAAGAACACAAGAATTCATGGAAGAAATATGAAAGATTGTAATAGATTAAGTAAAGGAATTAAACCCTTGGTTCAACGTGTTAAGAACTCCAAACTTGCTCCCAAAATCTGACATCCCCCTCAAAATAATGAAATAGTAATGTTTTTCACAGTGTTTACAAAGCCCTACCATAAGTTAAACCAAAGCCTAAACTAAGTTGGAAAAGTTGGGGTCGCGGAACTTCAAGCTATAGGGCCAGCGTCGCATAGCTCATAGCATCTGGATGTCGCGCGCTGTACTGAAGGCGTCGCATGGCTCATAGCATTCGAAAGTCTGAAGCTGTGACAGATTACAGCTTGCACCATAGCCTTGCTTTCTAATGCCATATCCCATATTTAGCAAAGTTCATCAACTTCTTGCTCGATTATATCCATCTTCGCTCTGTTTGCGCTTGTATTCATCCAAACCATTCCTAAAATCACAAACACAATAAGTGAGCGCAAGAATTGAAATTATTCCATGCAATGGGCGAATAACGTATCAAAATGCAAGGAAATATTAAGGTAAAATAGGCAAATATCGATGGGTGAGGTTATATTAGGAGTTAATTATGAAGGTGAATGGGTGGAGCGTTCTAAATGTTATGCTTGGGTTCCGAAGGTTAAAGAGTCAAGACGCATTCTTGTGCCCAGAGATGTTATGTACGATCTTCTACTTAACAAAATCATCAGAAGTTGGGGGATGAGAGACAATCCGAGGGACATTTGCATAGCTCACATGCTAAGTGATGCCGCAAATCAAAAGACTCCGCCTATTACAATAAGAAATGATGATGATGTACGCCTTTATATGGCTGATATTGATCGTAATGGTGCTAGGCCCACTTTAAGGGTAATTTGGTTTCTACGACGGAGGAATGTGTTGGTTCTTATGACCAAGAAATGCCAAATAGTGGAGGACATGATTTTAGTCAGCGATTGGATGACATACATGAAGAAGTAGAAGAAGACAAAGGAGGAGGGGTAGAAGAAGACAGAGGAGGCATAAATGTAGAAGAAGAAGAAGAAGAAGTAGAAGAAAAATATGTAGAGGAAGAATCATGCCATGTATACCCCTATGTTTCCAACACAAAGCAGCGAGCCGAAATTTTTTCTCGATGGCACAGGTTTTGACAAAGGTATGACTTTCGCCAGTAAGGAAGAACTGGTCACTTAATTGAAGGTTGCAGCAGTTAAACATCATTTTAATTACAAAGCATTGAAGAATATTGCAAAGATTTTTAATGCTATATGTTTAGATGTGAAATGCAAATGGTGGATAAGGGCAATGAGGTATAAAAGTAATGATAGGTTCTACATTAGTGTTTACAATAACTTGCACATATGTAGTGTCCAACATCATTCCAGTCATAATTCACACGTCTCCGCCCAGATAATTGGTGAGTTCATGAAAGGTAAATATTTAAAGGGAAAAGGTCCAACCACAAAAGCTGTCAGGGAGTCCCTTAACACCGATTTGGGTTGTAAGGTTAGCTACTGGAAGTATCTTAGGGGCATTCAATTTGCAAAGGCTTTAACACGAAGAATACATGAGAAAGGTAGTGAAATTCTAGATGCTTATGCTTATATGGCTAGGAGTAAGAATCTAGGAACCAAGACAGATGTTGCTCCCAAACGCACATGCAAGTATACATGGTCGACAAGTAATAAAGTGATAAGATTGAGTATCGTTCCCACGAGGACTATTGTTCAGGCTGAATCATAGCAAACAATTTTCTAAAAACTATTCAGGGATCTTTTTCGATGATGATTGTGATTTTTCTACTACATAAAGAAAAAAATAATTAAAAACAAGTAATTGAAGTGAAGTAATAGAGAGCAAATTATGGGTTGTTATCAATAAGAGAGAACGGTCCAGAGTCAGAGCTGCAAACAATCCAGTTGAGTTTTCCAGTTGATTCTACTTCTTGATTTCCTAGATTGCTAACTAACAGGTTAATTATATTCGTGAAAACCTGTCGATTCTTCACGAGTCTGTGCAAGCTACTCTAATCCCTATATTTCTATGGAATTAAATCACATGCATGCATTAAAGAACTCTGTATTTAGCTAAGCAAGGCAAATAGGTATATATCTATGCTACCCGCAAATCGATTCCCTGATGCCCAAGTTCACAATCAAGCCCTATTCTTTCTTATGTGCGTTCACAAGTTCCCTCTGTCGAGTTCAACTTGTGAACCGTAGATAGTGTTCAATTATCAGGCCTCAATAACCAAACAATTAGGCTCAAGAAAGAACAAACAATCTGTAATAGTAAATCAATAAGTAGAAATCAACTTTCAAACATCAACCTTCACGTATGTGCTCTAACCCTAGAATGATATGTTTAGCTACGCATATTCATAATAACAACACAAGAATTCATGGAAGAAATATGAAAGATTGTAATAGATTAAGTAAAGGAATTAAATCCTTGGTTCAATGTGTTAAGAACTCACAAGCCTGCTCTAAAATCTGACCTCCTCTCAAAATAACGAAGTAATAAGCCTTTTATAGTGTTTACAAAGTCCTCCCATAAGTTAATCCAAAGCCTAAACTAAGTTGGAAAAGTTGGGGTCGCTGAACTAAAAGCCACAGGGCAAGCGTCGCATGGCTCATAGCCTCTGGATGTCGTGCGCTATACAGAAGGCGTCGCATGGCTCATTGCATCCCAAGTCTGAAGCTGTGACAGATCTACAGCTTGCATCATAGCCTTGCCTTCTAATGTCATATCCCACAATTAGCTAAGTTCATCAACTTCTTGCTCGATTATATCCATCTTTGCTCCGTTTGTACTCGTATTCATCCAAACCATTCCTAAAATCACAAACACAATAACTGAGCGCAATAATTGCAATTATTTCGTGCAATGTGTGAATAACGTATCAAAATGCAAGGAAATATTAAATACCCGACCTTTGCTCGCCCTCGAGCAATCACCAAGACTAACTCCCCAACTAAATACCAACACTTGATAGAACAGGTCTACCTATGGTTATGATTGATACCGACCATTAAACAAGAGCATAAATACATACCATGTGACCCACAACATGCCAAAAATTCACCAAATTTTAAAACACTAGAACAACCAACTCAAGACATCTCAATCTCAAAAACCGACTCAATGAAACCAAGCTTTCACAAAATCACACCCATTCACTCAACCAAGAAATCAATAACTTCACTTATCTCGCGCAAACCATGTGCCCTCACAAAAAATAATGAATCAAGAGAGCGTCCCAAATATCACACAAAGAATAAATTTCAAGAATAAATTAGGGACATAATATAGGAAGAATTCACTCACTCTCACAAATAAGTTCATGTGCCGCACACGACGTACCATAGGCTTGCCCGTAGTATAGGACTCGACTAATGTAAGCTCACTCCAATCGGGATTAACTAGGACTTTAAGGGTTGTAATGTAGGCTAAAGGACGGGTAGGATAAATATGGATAAAATAGTGACTACCTCCCTAAGCACTTTAATACATCACTTCCACTTTTTATTTTCACCATTCTTCTCAAAACCAACCAAGCAACTGCCCAAACATACACAAGACTTTTCCTCTCAATTTTAAGCAATTTGCAACTTTACTTTTTGCACAATAATAGCAAGGATAGAGGTTTTTCTTCTTTCTTTTGTTTTCTTTATTTTTCTCTTGTTTTTTCATTTTTTCTTTTCAATATTTTTCTCATAATTTGTCACTCTTCATGACCAATTAGAGTAGTTAGAGTGACAAATGATGATCATTATCACTAGAAATGACCAATTACGCTTGTTAGAGTGAGAAATGATGTTGATTATTACTAGAAATGACCCATTATACTTGTTAGAGTGACTAACGATGATCATTATTACTAGAAAGGACCCATTACACTTGTTAGAGTGACAAATGATGATCATTATCACTATTCATGACCAATTAGAGTAGTTAGAGTGAGAACTGATGATCATTATCACTAGAAATGACCAATTATACTTGTTAGAGTGAGAAATGATGATGATTATCACTATACATGACCACTTACACTTGTTAGAGTCACAAATGATTATCGCTATAAATGACCAATTATACTTGTAAGAGTGACAAATGATGATCATTTTATCTACAAAAGACCACTTCTATTTGTTAGAGTGACAAATTATGATGATTGTCACTAGAAATGACCCATTATACTTGTTAGAGTGACAAATGATGATCCATCCATCACAGTGTTGTTTCGAACATCTTATTGATGTTTGTCACATTTAAGGAGTCATTCCGAGCGCGATCTTTAATTGTTACTATCTTCATCGTATTATTTCCCAATTATAGTAGTTAGAGTGACAAATTTTGATGAGGTTATCACTATAAGTGACCAATTATACTTGTAAGAGTGACAAATGATGATCATTTTCACTACAAGAGTCCACTTAGAGTAGTTAGAGTGAGAAATGATGATCATTTTCACGACAAAAGACCACTTAGAGTAGTTAGAGTGAGAAATGATGATCATTTTCACTACAAATGACCTATTATACTTGTTATAGTGACAAATAATGATGATTATCACTATACTTGACCCATTATACCTGTTAGAGTGACAAATGATGATCATTATCACTAGAAATGACCAATTACAATTGTAAGAGTGACATATGATGATCATTATCACTAGAAATGACCAATTACACTTGTTAGAGTGACAAATTATGATCATTATCACTCTTCATGACCAATTAGAGTATTTAGGGTGACAAATGATGATCATTATCACTTGAAATGGCCAGTTATGCTTGTCAGAGTAACAAATGATGTTGATTATCACTATACATGACCAATTATACTTGTTACAAATGATTATCATTATCACTAGAAATGACCAGTTATACTTGTTAGAGTGAGAAATAATGACGATTATCACTATACCTGACCACTTACACTTGTTACAATGACAAATGATGATCATTTTCATTAGAAATGACCAATTATACTAGTTATAGTGACAAATGATGATCATTATCACTAGAAATGACCAACTATACTTGTTAGAGTGAGAAATGATGATGATTATCACTATACATGACCACTTACACTTGTTAGAGTTACAAATGATGATCATTATAACTAGAAATGACCAATTATACTTGTAGGAGTGACAAATGATGATCATTTTCACTACAAAACACCACTTATACCTGTTACAGTGACAAATGATGATCATTATCACTATAAATGAGCCATTATACTTGTAAGAGTGACAAATGATGATCATTTTCACTACAAATTACCAATTGTAGTTGTTAGAGTGAGAAAGGATGATAATTATCACTAGAAATGACCAATTATACTTGTTAGAGTGAGAAATGATGTTGATTATCACTATAAATGACCCATTATACTTGTTAGAGTGACAAATGATGATCTTCTATCATAGGGTTGTTTCGAACATCTTATTGATATTTGTCACATTAATGTTGTCGTTCGGAGAGCGTTATTTAATTGTTACTATCTTCATCGTATTGTTTTCCAATTAGAATTGTTAGAGTAACAAATGATGATTATTATCACTATAAGTGACCAATCATACTTGTTAGATTGACAAATGATGATGATTATCACTATATTTGACCAGTTAGAGTAGTTAGAGTGAGAAATGATGATCATTATCACGAGAAATGACCAGTTATGCTTATTAGAGTGAGAAATGATGTTGATTTTCACTAGAAATGACCCATCATACTTATTAGAGTGACAAATGATGATCATTATCACTAGAAATGACAAATTACACTTGTTAGAGTGACAAATGATGATCATTATCACTATTCATAACCAATTAGAGTAGTTAGAGTGAGAAATGATGATCATTATCACTAGAAATGACCAATTATGTTTGTTAGAGTGACAAATGATGATCATTATCACTAGAAATGACCAATTATGCTTGTTAGAGTGAGAAATGATGTTGATTATCACTAGAAATGACCCATTATACTTGCTAGAGTGACAAATGATGATCATTATCACTAGAAATGACCAATTACACTTGTTAGAGTGACAAATGATGATCATTATCACTATTCATGACCAATTAGAGTAGTTAGAGTGAGAAATGATGATCATTATCACTAGAAATGACCAATTATACTTGTTAGAGTGAGAAATGATGATGATTATCACTATACATGACCACTTACACTTGTTAGAGTCACAAATGATTATCATTATCCCAGAAATGACCAATTATACTTGTAAGAGTGACAAATGATTATCATTTTCACTACAAATTACCACTTCTACTTGTTAGAGTGACAAATAATGATGATTATCACACGAAATGACCCATTATACTTGTTAGAGTTACAAATGATGATCCATCCATCATAGTGTTGTATTGAACATCTTATTGATGTTTGTCACATTTAAGGAGTCGTTCCGAGTGCGATCTTTAATTGTTACAATCTTCATCGTATTGTTTCCCAATTAGAGTAGTTAGAGTGACAACTTATGATGGGGTTATCACTATAAATGACCAATTATACTTGTTAGAGTGAGAAATGATGATCATTATCACTAGAAATGACCAATTACACTTGTTAGAGTGACAAATGATGATCATTATCAATAGAAATGATCAATTATACTGGTTAAAGTGAGGAATGATGATCATTATCACTATTCATGACCAATTAGAGTAGTTAGAGTGAGAAATGATTATCATTATCACTAGAAATGACCAATTATACTTGTTAGAGTGAGAAATGATGATGATTATCACTATACATGACCACTTACACTTGTTAGAGTTACAAATGATTATCATTATCCCAGAAATGACCAACTATAGTTGTAAGAGTGACAAATGATGATTATTTTCACTACAAATGACCACTTCTACTTGTTAGAGTGACAAATTATGATGATGTATGGGCCTAAATCAGTTTAGGTGTACAAATAGAATTTGGATTCGGATACAAGCAATTCTTTGTATCAAAGTAGAAATAATGCGTGAAAAAGATGTAAAATGCGAGAAATTAACTTCTTTTCAATATATGGATGTTGAGTACAAATTTGGGCAGAGTTTCAGTATGTATTTTCGGATCCCCGTTATACAAAATGACCTACTATTTATAGGCCTAAGCCTTGCCCACGATCTCCACTATCAGCTGCTATGTTATCCCACGATCTTGGTGTGAAGTGGCTGAGTTAGTGGGGTGAAGTAGTGGGCTGCAAAGCCGCTTGACCCGAGGGGATCCACCGAGGTGCGAATGATTGACCTCGGTGGCCAGACCCCATTGCTTGACCGAGGTAGTTACTGACCGAAGCTCAGCTTACGGCTCGCATTCGGTAGCGACCTCGGTACCATGCCCTCGGCGATTTGCCTGACCGCTTCGGCGCTTGCCTTGTTGGTGCGCGTTCGGTGGGTTGAGATTCGCACGACCGAGGCGAATCATCGCGAGTCGATTTTTGCCCAATACAGATAGTCCCCCCACTCCTCAGTTGCCTACCGAGGTGACCGAGGAGTGGAGTGAAGTTTTAGCGGGAAAGCGACGTGGCTTGATCTTATCCAAGTGTTTCAAAATTCGCCAACGGTTCGCGTCCCATCAGGTCACTTCCCTTGGACACGTGGCGTTCATCCACTGGTCGCTCGAACTACCGCGCCGTAATCCTCGTTTCTCCCAATGTTACAATGATGACGATGACGTCATCCTCTTTTAGTCTTCCATACCTAAATTATTATTGGATATATTTTGAGGAAGTTATTTAGTAACTCCCCACTACTCAGGTGATGGAGACTGGGTAAAAGAGAAACAATAACTCTCCAAGTCATGGGTCCTCTCTCTGCCATTAAAATAAGAATATGTATTCTCCATCAATACTATTCTAGAAAAGACAAGAAGGATAAGAGAGAGAAACGAGTTCATAAAAGAATTAAGGCTTCTGCTTAAAGTAAAGAGAACACTGTGGCAGATTCGGGTACGTTTTCTTGAATTACAATTTATGTGTTTGAATGTGAAAATCATATAGTTCCACGGTCCTAAAATTATTGAATGGTTACATGTGGTATCCGAGCACGGTTTAGGAACTAATAATTTTTCGTTTAAAGCTATCGTTTCCTCTCAATTTGTGAACCCTATTATGAAACATTAGGTTTTGTCTTGAAACTATTTTTATGGTTAAAAGTCTACTTCATGAAATCATCTCAAAACTGATTTGCTTTAAAGTTCTGATTGTGCTTCGTTTTCTATTTGGAACATGATTTAAAAGTTTTGCTCGTTCCTGAAGTTTAAGTTCACTTCATGAAATATCAAATTTATATGAAGGCACTAATGTTTAAAATAAATAAATAAATTAGCTCCCCACTTGACAGCTTTTGAGCAATTATGGAATCATGATGTATGGATTACTATAAGGAAAGGTTATTTCGTTCACTGTTGTCAAACTATATTTAAAGGAAGAAAACACAATTTCTCCTGATTCTCCGTAATAGCATTATTTTCTGTCATGTTTCAGAATGGTTTGTGACCATGTAACTTTATAAATTATGGCATCCTCAATTTATTTCCAATTGCTAGATTCTATTCATCTCGTATTATCCTTATTGGAAAATCTTGGATGAAATTTATTTCATTTACTGGTTATGGAGATCCGATACAGTTAACAAATTATTGTTAAATTTGTTGGAATTAAGTATGTATGATTCATTAATCACCAAAGTGATCGAATCTTTATGAGATATTAATTCCAAGATAACAAATTAAACTTATTCAATTACCCATAAATCCTGATGCTTATAATTGATATAATAATTATGGGTAAATTGAAGTTCATGGATATAGGACATTTATGGATTTTCCAAAGGTTGATTGTTTGTTCTTATAATCTTCGAATATTAAACAAATAATTTAGATGTGCCATCAGTTTTGTTTATTATCCAAAGATAGTAAATATTCCTGATTGGTGCAATAAAAATAATCAAATTATGTTAAAAAAAATTATCAAGCATCATAATGTCTAAAGTTTGTATTTTGGAGTTCTGCCCAAAGGTAAACATCAAGATACACTTTAAGTCTATATAAAATATTCCTGAATCTGATAATAATATAATAAAATCCATAACTCAAAGCGTTAACGAACGAGCATATTTTATCTACAGCTCTTTCTCTTCATTTGCATTCTGCTTCTGTTACGACCTTTAACGGACTTAACTTCTTGGAGTGGTGCGAATAGATCAAATTCCATCTCGGGGTTTTAGATATTGATGTTGCACTCTACACTGAGAAGTCAGCTACTATTAATGCAACTAGCAGCGATAAAGAAAAGTCCTATTTTAAGTTATGGGATAGGTTTAATGCACTAAGCCTAATGTTCATGAGAATGAGTATTGCAGGCAATATTAAGACTACTCTTCCCAACACTAAAAGTGCAAAAGAACTTTTAAGACTTGTAGAAGAATGCTCACAAACTCCTAACAAGTCTCTTGCTGGTATATTAATGGATATATACTTTGACTACCATGAATTTTGATGGTTCACGCACCATGCATGAGCATGTCATTGAAATGACCAACATAGCAGCAAGACTTAAGACATTAGGAATGAAAGTGGATGTAAATTTCCTTGTATAGTTCATCATCAACTCATTACCGTCTGAGTATGGTCCTTTCCAAATGAACTATAATACCATGAAAGAGAAATGGAACGTGCATGAATTGCACGGAATGTTGGTTCAGGAGGAAACAAGGCTAAAGAATCTAGGAACCCACTCCATTAACTTCGTAAGCCATCAAGGAGCTGAAAATAATAGAAAGAAGCATGTTAAGGGTAAACAGGGACTCTAATGTTAGTGAGTCCTCTCATCAAGTACGTAAGAAGGAATACAAGAATGACAAGTGTCGTTTCTATAGAAAACCTAGACACTTTTAGAAAGACTGCCTAAAACGTAAGGCATGGTTCGAGAAGAAAGTTAAGCCTTGTGCTTTTACATGTCTCGAATCAAATTTAACTAAAGTTCCTTATAATACTTAGTGGATTGACTCTGGTTGTACTGTTTATGTTTCTAATATGATGCATGGATTTCTTACAACCCAAACTATAAATTAGAATAAAAGATTTGTGTATATGAGGAATAGAGTGAATGCTCTATTTCAAGTTATCGGGACTTATCGTTTAATCCTATATTGACACGACCCGAAATTCGGTTAGGCCGTGCGGGCACCCGACATCCTCCCCCAGACCCGTCGGGCGAACCCTTACCAAATAAATTAGGAAAATAATTATAATAATTCATAAATGAGGACAAAACTTAGAAAAAAATACAAACACACTGATACCTCTAAGCTGTACAAAAGAAATTACAGCTGACTACCCAACATACAAGGTTTAGGGCTATCCAGATTAGACATCTAAGAGTACGAAAGAAGACAAATATCTCCTGAAGGGAGCAAAATACAACTGAAATAATAACCAATAAACTGGTGGCCATCCGGAATAAAAGCTGGCTCACCCTGACAGCTGAAGTCGTCTTCGCTCCTTCACAACGTGGCGAACTCAATCCTGGAGCGAACCTGCCGAAACGAAATAGATAGACAAGAAACAAACAACAAACAAGGGTGAGTCAAAAGGACTCAATAAGTGGGGCAGACTAGTCACCTCAAAGAATGGGATAGCTAGCCAGGGAGAAGAGAAACAGATAAACAAAATTCCTCTTATTTAAATGATAAAAAGACAGAGCCAGATAATAACTAGAAATACGTATGGAATCACAAACTTATTAACAACCAGGAACGTAAGATAGCCAGAACATATAGGTATCCTGAACATATCAACAATCAGAAATACATCCTGTAGCGGCGTACAACCTGATCCATATATTCATACCGTCGTGGCGTGCAAACCTATCGATATATTTATACCATCGCGGCGTGCAACCCGATCCATATATTTATACCGTTGTGGCGTGCAACCCGATCCATATATTTATACCGTTGCGGCGCGCAACCCGATCCATATATTCATCCTGTTGCGGCGTGCAACCCGATTCCCGTAACCCAGAATACGAGCCAGAAATATATAGGTAAGCTGAGATATGTCCATTATATGGTATACATACCGCATACACAAAACACAGCATGGTAGTCACACAATAGTCAGCACGCGGTGCAATGAAATGGGATGAATGCAGTATGATGCAATGGTGTCGCATATGACAAATAGATGGAGCGGAATCCTCCTGCTCCGAGGGCGGAATCCTCCTACCCTCAATATGATGCAACGGAGCGGAATCCTCCTGCTCCGAGGGCGGAATCCTCCTACCCTCAATATGATGCAATGGAGCGGAATCCTCCTGCTCCGAGGGCGGAATCCTCCTACCCTCAATATGATGCAATGGAGCGGAATCCTCCTGCTCCGAGGGCGGAATCCTCCTACCCTCAATATGATGCAATGGACCGCATATGAATGACATATAATACATATGAATGCAGTGTGATGCAATAATAATCCTTCACCGGTACGGGACTCTCATCGACAGCCGGGAAGTAGATGCCAACTCACAGCCAGGGTACAATGCTCAGATCCTCAATGCAATACCAACAATAGGACATAACATATAATATACAATGTAAATCCAAAGCTAAGGCGTAATGAGTACGCCTATCGGCAGCTACACACGTAAGGAACACGTGGTAGAAAATCCACGAGGCCAGGTGCCTCCAAAGAAATGGATATAAACACTTACCTCTCCCAAAAGTTAGCATTGCTAATCAATAACCGCTTTTATCCTTTGGTTCCATTGCCAAATGATCCCACTGTGTTCAATAAGCAGAAAAATATATCATGTTAGGCTAAAGGCTTCATTCCTCACATCTTAGGGCAATCCAGGTAGGAACCTGATACCCTATTCGCATACGCAATACGCAGGCCAGGCCTATGTACAGGGTTTATGGTCACATAACCAAACCCCAAATAAATTACATTTATATGTTGCCCATAATGCACTGAGTACGAATATATAATCAATTTCATTATCGGGGTCCATTTGACCCTTTAAACTATCAATTTACGTCATTAGGGCGATGTCTAATATCCATATTTTTACCGTAAAAATATATTCAAACATACGTAATAAACTCAAATAATATATTAGGATCATTACCTGAATATTCTGGGGTGAAAATACTATTTTTCTCCGGCCCCTTTTCTCATTTTCTGGCATTTTTTCCATTTCCTTCCGTGTATTCTTTTGGTTTTCCGTTTCTGTTGTTGTGTTTCGTTTTCTGGAATATATTCACGCTAAAGACGAGCTCACCGACAATGCTCATTTCTTTCTCATTTCTATTTTGTCGTTTTTTTGTTTTATTTTTTTTTCTTTTCTTTTCTTAACAAAAATTAAAACAGTGCCCTACGATATTCGAAATAATTCCAACTTTTGCATACAAGTTGTACAAAATATATGTAACATACTCGCGAAGGCGGATCTCAAATCAGACTCCCGAAACTCAAGATGCGAATTTAAATGAAAAGAAGTCAAATTATTTAACTTTCGGCATTTTAGCGGAAACTAGCCGAACAACATCGAAATTCACTTTCGAAAGTTTACAAAAATCACAAATAATCATACGAACCTAACGGCGCTTTCGGATTTCGAATCGGAGCTCATTCGGCAAAAACCGAGCTCGAAAATCTCTTTTTAATATTTATTGCCAATAAAAACTGAAACCTTCTTCCGATGCCTACCAAACAAGGTCTGATTTAGCTCAAATTTTACAGACAGGTTCTAATGGACATTACGAATATTTTAAAATTATCGACACGCCAATCGGAGTCCTAACTTCCGAAACGACTGACCGAGGTCGTTTCATTCTCCTCCACTTAAACTCTCGTTCGTCCTCGAACGAGCCTAAATCTAAAGCAAGATTTACGCAAATAACAAGAGAACTTGCACAACCTTCACTATTCCACGGACATTATCTCATAATTACAGAATCAGAGTTATAACACGCACATCAAACTCTTGGATAAAAACATAGCTGGATAATATGATAACGTCATTGCCCAGCTTATTCTGACTATGCCGATCCTTCCTCGATCACGTGAGGAGAGTTCTACATGTTTGAAACAAAAATACACGGAACTTTGAATGGATTAACATGATTCAGTTGATAATCACCTCTTCGATATACCTTTCAATATAGAACAGGTCGATGGAACTAAGAATTAACTCACGCTTGATGCAATAGAGGGAACTTTTGAAGTACCTTGTCACCACTCACTATAGAAGATTTGATGCAAGCTATATTATTTTTACGAATGCACTATACAACATCTCAATTGATTTAGTATTACCATTCAGTATTTGTAGGAAGACTCCTCCACTTAAAGCACAAACTCATGCAGCTATTTGAATAGGAATAATCATCCCCGCACAACCTGCTGGACTAAAGAAGATTTAGCTAAAAGCTGAACATAGGCAGACCTAAGCTACCAAAACCCTTTCGAGTTGCCAAACAGTTGCAACTCTTGAGTTCACAACTCCATACCTTTGCCGTAAACACCACCGCCTGATGGATGGTACTTCTATATAAGAATTTCGGCAGAGTTTCCCCTGAAACTGGATGATTCGCAAAAACAGAACCAGCACTATACTATACATAGGAATAAATACCCGGATAAACTGATATCCAAAACAATAATATGCTTACCCTGCTACAATAACATGTGCTCTGGCTCAACATAGAGAACGTCACAAGCGGCTACCAACTGCCCAAGCTTGCCAGTGCCGAACAAAGAAGAGATGGCAATGGATCGAGGATGGAAATAATTAGAGCTTTAAGGAGTTCATCTTTTTATTTGCTTGGCTCCCAGAGCTATACTACTTCCGAGTCAGGCTAACCAAAGAATTGCAATTGAAGAAATAGACATTAAATGAGCTCTATGGAGCAACATCCATATCAATTTAACCTTCCAATAAGAAGGAAACTCTGACAATTTACCGAAAAACCCTTTTATAATCCAGATAAGCTCATAGAATAACATAACTCTACTAGAATCTCGAACCAAGAGGAGACACATAGATCGAGCATTACTTACTAGCCACTTTACACCAGAAGAAACGATACACTTGCTGATGGTGAAGAATTAGGATCCCATTATCCTACCAACATTGAATTCCGACGAGGGAGGTAAACTGATTTGACATAATAACAAAAGGTGGAACAACAAGATGCCAGGCAGACAATACCGACACTTATTGCGAAATATATCATATTTAGACTAGATAAACTAGTAGGGTCATCATAAATTCCAGGAATAAATCGTATCAGAAACTCACCCCTCTACCGCAACCGATTCTTAATTACGACAATATCCAAGGAAACCGTCGAAACATGATAAGACACACCATTTCTAGATCGATCGGAAAGATAAATCTTACTTACAGATAAGGGAAGAAGAAACACACGAGTCTACTACATCGGATGCCTCAGCATCCTGCCAGACTAGCAGTTCATAGTACTGCCTCTGCAGCTGAGCTGAGCCAATACCCTGACAAGCACTTTCTGGAGAACCACTGCCACCACAATCTCAACCTCTATTGGATGGTGGCATTTCTCTGCTTGATTAAGATCTAATTGAAATTCCCTGCGACTGTGCAGGTACCTGATGACAAGAGAAAGGACGGCTGCTAACTTATCGAAATAAGGAAAAATCCTCAAAGAATAGCCAGACTCATGACAATGATAACACCTTTTCACTGACTATAGGAGCTGGACAGATTGTAAATAGCTGTAAAGACTGAATCTGATCTTGACGGGCTACCGGTGCACTCTAAGAATTACGGGACATAAGCTGAAATAACCTGGAAGGTGACCTCCCAAAATAATCAGAACTTTTACCTCCAAATGAGGTACCACGGTTGCCCACTAGGGCCACGGGATCTCTTGCTCCCCCGCTCTAACTCTTCCCCCTCTAACTTATGGTATGCCTAATACCTTTGAGCAATATCAACAACGACATCAAATGAAGTCCCAACCTCAATTTTTTTCGAGCCATCTGGGATCTCAAGGAAGGAGAAAGATCACAAATAAATCTTTGAACATTCTCGAAAGGTTCATGGACTAGTTCTAATGCATATTCAGCCATTCTATAAAATTCAATCTCATATTCTGAAAACAACAGACTAACCGACAGGCTACCTTGTCTAATCCACTAAACTGGCAACACTTTTCATCTCGCTCACTACTCGAAAGAAATTTTTTTTTTCCACGAATCTAGAAGAAAACCGAACCAAGTTAGCTAATAAGAGAGAGAGACCCATCAATTCAAGGCTGGACCTTGAAACTGGAAAGCAGGATAATCAACACTATATCGTTCGATATAATCAAGAGCCTGAAGGATACGCTGACATCATTGTATTTTAAAAAAATCACGAAGTTTATCTGATGCATTGCTTAAAAATATCAGAAGGTTCAACCGCGTAAAATAATGCAACCTCTTCGGACACTCGGACCGAACTGATACCTCGGCTAGCTAACCAGCCAGAACAAATGGTGGCACAACACATGCTGCATTTGGAACATATTTTACTTGGGCAATATTAAGAACTGGAATAGGAGCTCCCTAAGACCGAACATCTGCATCTGCGGCAACCTGGTGAGCTGCCTAGTGAATAAGAGGTTCTTGCGGTATCTGCATCACCAAGATTCACGTAAAAGCATCGTAGAGAGCCAAGGGAACTACAAGGCCCTGCTCCCCTGCCCATCGCGAGCTAGTACAACTGGGACCTCCGTAACTAGATCGTCAGCACGATCAAAACACTCGGGGCTTCGTCAGTACTAACCCCAGGCCATACTGCTTCGTCTTGAACTCATACCGTTTGCTGATTTGTCGCACGAGGATGCACAATTACCACGAAGGAATTAACGAAAATACTTTTGACTCCTAGACCGACGCACGATCAGAAATGAAGGAAGTGAAACTTCCTAAATGCCATCATAGCCCCTCGTAGATAAGTACGGACGTCTATGTACCCATCAGCGAGACTCTACTAGACACTGTCTTAGACTGGATAGACTCTAACTCGGGCTCTGATACCAACTGACGCGACCCGAAATTCGGTTAGGCCGTGCGGGCACCCGACATCCTCCCCCAGACCCGTCGGGCGAACCCTTACCAAATAAATTAGGAAAATAATTATAATAATTCATAAATGAGGACAAAACTTAGAAAAAAATACAAACACACTGATACCTCTAAGCTGTACAAAAGAAATTACAGCTGACTACCCAACATACAAGGTTTAGGGCTATCCAGATTAGACATCTAAGAGTACGAAAGAAGACAAATATCTCCTGAAGGGAGCAAAATACAACTGAAATAATAACCAATAAACTGGTGGCCATCCGGAATAAAAGCTGGCTCACCCTGACAGCTGAAGTCGTCTTCGCTCCTTCACAACGTGGCGAACTCAATCCTGGAGCGAACCTGCCGAAACGAAATAGATAGACAAGAAACAAACAACAAACAAGGGTGAGTCAAAAGGACTCAATAAGTGGGGCAGACTAGTCACCTCAAAGAATGGGATAGCTAGCCAGGGAGAAGAGAAACAGATAAACAAAATTCCTCTTATTTAAATGATAAAAAGACAGAGCCAGATAATAACTAGAAATACGTATGGAATCACAAACTTATTAACAACCAGGAACGTAAGATAGCCAGAACATATAGGTATCCTGAACATATCAACAATCAGAAATACATCCTGTAGCGGCGTACAACCTGATCCATATATTCATACCGTCGTGGCGTGCAAACCTATCGATATATTTATACCATCGCGGCGTGCAACCCGATCCATATATTTATACCGTTGTGGCGTGCAACCCGATCCATATATTTATACCGTTGCGGCGCGCAACCCGATCCATATATTCATCCTGTTGCGGCGTGCAACCCGATTCCCGTAACCCAGAATACGAGCCAGAAATATATAGGTAAGCTGAGATATGTCCATTATATGGTATACATACCGCATACACAAAACACAGCATGGTAGTCACACAATAGTCAGCACGCGGTGCAATGAAATGGGATGAATGCAGTATGATGCAATGGTGTCGCATATGACAAATAGATGGAGCGGAATCCTCCTGCTCCGAGGGCGGAATCCTCCTACCCTCAATATGATGCAATGGAGCGGAATCCTCCTGCTCCGAGGGCGGAATCCTCCTACCCTCAATATGATGCAATGGAGCGGAATCCTCCTGCTCCGAGGGCGGAATCCTCCTACCCTCAATATGATGCAATGGAGCGGAATCCTCCTGCTCCGAGGGCGGAATCCTCCTACCCTCAATATGATGCAATGGACCGCATATGAATGACATATAATACATATGAATGCAGTGTGATGCAATAATAATCCTTCACCGGTACGGGACTCTCATCGACAGCCGGGAAGTAGATGCCAACTCACAGCCAGGGTACAATGCTCAGATCCTCAATGCAATACCAACAATAGGACATAACATATAATATACAATGTAAATCCAAAGCTAAGACGTAATGAGTACGCCTATCGGCAGCTACACACGTAAGGAACACGTGGTAGAAAATCCACGAGGCCAGGTGCCTCCAAAGAAATGGATATAAACACTTACCTCTCCCAAAAGTTAGCATTGCTAATCAATAACCGCTTTTATCCTTTGGTTCCATTGCCAAATGATCCCACTGTGTTCAATAAGCAGAAAAATATATCATGTTAGGCTAAAGGCTTCATTCCTCACATCTTAGGGCAATCCAGGTAGGAACCTGATACCCTATTCGCATACGCAATACGCAGGCCAGGCCTATGTACAGGGTTTATGGTCACATAACCAAACCCCAAATAAATTACATTTATATGTTGCCCATAATGCACTGAGTACGAATATATAATCAATTTCATTATCGGGGTCCATTTGACCCTTTAAACTATCAATTTACGTCATTAGGGCGATGTCTAATATCCATATTTTTACCGTAAAAATATATTCAAACATACGTAATAAACTCAAATAATATATTAGGATCATTACCTGAATATTCTGGGGTGAAAATACTATTTTTCTCCGGCCCCTTTTCTCATTTTCTGGCATTTTTTCCATTTCCTTCCGTGTATTCTTTTGGTTTTCCGTTTCTGTTGTTGTGTTTCGTTTTCTGGAATATATTCACGCTAAAGACGAGCTCACCGACAATGCTCATTTCTTTCTCATTTCTATTTTGTCGTTTTTTTGTTTTATTTTTTTTTCTTTTCTTTTCTTAACAAAAATTAAAACAGTGCCCTACGATATTCGAAATAATTCCAACTTTTGCATACAAGTTGTACAAAATATATGTAACATACTCGCGAAGGCGGATCTCAAATCAGACTCCCGAAACTCAAGATGCGAATTTAAATGAAAAGAAGTCAAATTATTTAACTTTCGGCATTTTAGCGGAAACTAGCCGAACAACATCGAAATTCACTTTCGAAAGTTTACAAAAATCTCAAATAATCATACGAACCTAACGGCGCTTTCGGATTTCGAATCGGAGCTCATTCGGCAAAAACCGAGCTCGAAAATCTCTTTTTAATATTTATTGCCAATAAAAACTGAAACCTTCTTCCGATGCCTACCAAACAAGGTCTGATTTAGCTCAAATTTTACAGACAGGTTCTAATGGACATTACGAATATTTTAAAATTATCGACACGCCAATCGGAGTCCTAACTTCCGAAACGACTGACCGAGGTCGTTTCATATATACTGAGCGTCACTTAGACTTATTTGAAGCTTATTATGTACCTTCTTGTTTAAGAAGTTTAGTTTCTTTGTCTAAGTTAGACAAGAGTGGATACTCTTTTAATTTCGACAAGGGATGTTTTAGTTTGTTTAAAAATAATCATCTAATTGGTTCTGGTATTCTTTGTGATGGTTTATACAAACTGAATCTTGATAATCTGTTTGCTGAAACCCTCTTAACTCTGCATCATAATATATGGAACTAAACGTAGTTTGGTGAATGAACACTCTGCTTATTTGTGGCATAGACGTTTAGGTCTGATATCTAAAGAAAGACTGAAAAAAATAGTTAAGAATGAAATCCTTCCAGATTTAGATTTTACGGACCTAAATATTTGTGTGGATTGTGTTAAAGGAAAATAAATAAAACACACAAAGAAAGGAGCCACAAAAAGCACACAGCTTCTTGAAATTATTCACACCGACATCTGTGCTCCTTATGATGTTCCATCTTTCAGTAAGGAAAAGTAGTTTATTACCTTTATTGATGACTTTTCACTTTATGGTTATGTCTATTTGTTACACGAAAAATCTCAAGCAGTAAATGCCTTAGAGGTATTTATAATGAGGTTGAACGACAATTGGACATAAAGGTGAAAATAATCAGGTCAGATAGAGGTGGTGAGTACTATGGAAGATATGGTGAAACTGGACAACACCCTGGTCCATTTGCTAAATTTCTTGAAAAGTGTGGGATATGTGCTCAATACACAATGCCTGGTACACCACAACAAAATGGTATGGCAGAAAGGTGTAATCGTACATTAATATAAATGGTTAGGAGTATGTTAAGTAATTCATCTTTGCTCATTTCATTGTGGATGTATGCTTTAAAACTGCCGTGTACTTATTAAATAGGATTCCTAGTAAGGCAGTTCCAAAGACACCTTTTGAACTTTGGACTGGTAGGAAACCTAGTTTAAGACACCTGCATGTTTGGGGCTGCCCGACAGAAGTAAGAATTTATAATCCACAAGAAAAGAAAGTGGATTCAAGGACAATCAGTGGTTTCTTCATTGGTTATCCAGAAAAATCAAAGTGGTGTAGATTTTATTGTCCTAACCATAGTACGAGAATTGTTGAAACTGGAAATGCTAAGTTCATTGAGAATGGTGAAGTTAGTGGGAGTGAAGAACCACGTAATGTGGAAATTAGGGAAGTTAAGGTGCAAGTTTCTTTACCCTGTACTTCTTCTAAAGTTGTTGTACCGCCTAACAACCAATAAGAACAATAAATTGATGATCCTGCTATTCATAATGAAGACATAATCGATAAACCTGTAGTAGATGTACCGCAAGAAGTAGTATTAAGAAAATCTCAAAGACAAAGGAGACATGCTTTTCTGATGATTTTTTGGTGTCAGAAATTGATTCGAAAATTGATTTGGATGATTTGGAAATCGATGATGATCCAACTTCATTTTCACAGGTCATTGAAAGTAATAATTCTAATAAGTGGTTAGATGCTATGAAAGATGAGTTGAAATCCATGCAACAGAATTAAGTTTGGGACCTTGTTGAATTACCGGAAGGTTGCAAAAGAGTCGGGTGTAAATGGGTCTTTAAGACCAAAAATGACTCAAATGGTAATATCAAATGTCACAAGGCCAGACTTGTTGCCAAAGGTTTCACTCAGAAACATGGCATGGACTATATAGAGACATTTTCACCATTCTCTAAAAAGGATTCACTTAGAATTATAATGGCTTTAGTGGCACGTTATGACTTTGAGCTACATCAAATGGACGTGAAAACCGTCATTTTGAATGGAAATTTAAAGGAAGAAGTTTATATGGATCAGCTAGAGGGGTTTGATGTTAAAAGAAAGGAACACATGGTGTGGAAACTGAAGAAATCAATATACGAGCTTAAACAAGCTTCCCGACAATGGTGTTTTAGGTTTCATGAAACTGTTGTCGCCTTTGGGTTTAAGAAAAATATCGTTGACCGGTGTATATATCTGAAGGTCAGTTGGAGAAAGTTTATAATTTTAGTCCTGTATATTGATGACATCTTGCTTTCTACTAATGATCTTAGTATGATGCATGACATAAAGAAAAATTCTCTTTACGAACTTCCAAACAAAAGATATGGGAGAGACAACATGTGTGATCGGGATAGAAATATTCTGGGATAGATCAAAGGATTGTTAGGGTTGTCTTAGAAAGCCTATATCAATAAAGTGTTAGAGAGATGTAGAATGGAAAACTGCTCATCTCATATTCCAATTTAGAAGGGAGAGAAATTCAGTCTCAATTAATTTCACATAATAATTTGGGATGTAAGCAAATGAAATATATTCACACTTATAGAAAATCTGACCATCTTGATATGGTTAGATATTCAGATTCAGATTATGCTGGTTGTGGCATGCTTTGATGCCACAACTCAAGTAATGGCTGTGGAATTGTAATTCAGGGCTTGAACTAGTCGACAATATTGCCATGTTGCTGAAAAATTTATTGTGATAATTCCTAGGTAGTGTTATTTTTTAAGAACGATAAGTATATGAAGGTTGCTAAGTCAATAGACTTAAAATACTTTGTCGTTAAAGAACAAGTCAAGAAACATAAAGTGTCAATTGAAGATATTAGCACGGAAATTATGATTGCTGATCTTTTGACGAAAGGATTACCACCCAAAGCATTTATAGAACATGTTGAGAGAATATGCATTACTGATAGCAATGTATGACTTTATGTAAAGACTTATGATGTTTATGAGATTGACACTTTGAGCTCATTAATGTAAATATTTCTGCATTACCTGCTTTTCTCTTATATATATAACGTTGAGAATGACGATGACAAATTTTAGCTTAGATAAAGATGTTCTAAGCATTATTGTTGGACCATTATGTATTAAAGGTTGTGTTGGGTAACAGACTAATATTGTAGTACATAGAAGGAACTATGTCGAAAGTGATGTACAACCGCCATGACTCATATTAGTTGGTTTATTTAATAACAACGAATGACGTTCCAATAAAAGGATGATTTAGCTTTATTATGCACATAATGATTGAAATGTTTATTAAACCATTAAATGATATTGTCACGTGTGCCAAGTGGGAGAATGTAAGAGCTGGCCCATATGACTTATTGGTTTAATAAATAAATAGCTAAATTATTATTGGATATATTTTGAGGAAGTTATTTAGTAACTCCCCACTACTCACGTGATGAAGAGTGGGTATAAGAGAAGCAATAACTCTCCAAGTCATGGGTCCTCTCTCTCTCTGCCATTAAAATAAGAATACGTATTCTCCATCAATACTATTTTAGAAAAGACAAGAAGGATAAGAGAGAGAAACGAGTTCATAGAAGAATTAAGGCTTCCCCTTCAAGTCAAGAGAACATTGTGGCAGATCCGGATAAGTTTTCTTAAATTATAATTTATGTGTTTGAATGTGAAAATCATATAGTTCTATGGTCCTAAAATTATTGAATGCTTGCAGGGTTGCCATATTGCTGACTTAGTGCTAAGGACTGAGGAATCGTCAATGTCAGGCTGACTATTCAATACCACATCCCACTTTAAATGTCATGGACCCTCCCCTCTACAGCGCCCATGTTTAGAGCACTCTATTCCTCTCTCCATGGTTGATAGTCCCATGCTCTCAGGCCTCAACGTCAATTCATGAAAATTACTAAACTTTCTGATTCTTTTTTACATCTTGATCTTGATGCAGAAACATATCATCATCATCAACATCAAATTCAATAGCAGCAGTGCTTACCAAACAATTCTTTCAACTTTTAAATTTCTTTAGGTGGACCTTAAGACAACCAATAATTGGTATGAAGAAAATCACACGTGTTAAAGAGGTAGCCAACACCTTCTATTGAGGACGTCGACACCTACAAATATGTGTCAAAGATGACCTCAAAAGGTATTGTCCTGTCGTGGCTCCTTATCATTCGTAGACCTTTTTGACATGTCGGCTAATGAATAGTATAGGGAGGTGTTTCAAAAAATAGAATCCTAAAGCTACGTTGAATTGCGTGGGGACTGTTTGAGACCTAGTTGAGGTGGTGAACAGCATTGTCCAACGTAATACTCCATTCATTTCGGTCTATGTATACTCCATCCATTTCGAAAAAGATATTTTAGTTTGATTAATTGGATTGGAGTTTAAGAAATATGATAAGACTTTTAAAATTTATAGTCTAAAATAAGGCGTAGATAAATATGCGACTACTAACTGGCCGTTTGGCCATGATGGACAAACGGGTCCGAAGTATCTCATTAAGTGTAAGTGGTAACAACAACAACAATACACCCAGTGTAGTCCCACAAGTGGGGTCTAGGAAGGATGAGATGTACACAAACCTTACCCCTATCAAGGTGGAGATGCTGCTTCCGATAGACTCTCGGCTCAAAGGAGAAATAATTCAAAACATGCTTGCAAAAGTAAGATGAGAGTATCCATGATGAAGAAAATACATTAAGTGTAAGTGGTAAGTTTCAAGTTAAATTATTTTCAAATTTTGAATTGTGTCATTCTTTCTAAACGGCCTAATAAGAAAACAGTGTCATCTTTTTTGAAACAGTTGGAATAATATTTATTATAATTCGTTTAAACAAATGACAACATTTTATTTAGAAATATTTTAGTTCAAATTTTCTATTTTGATCTAAATGATAAACTTTATAATCGCATAAATGTTATGATACTTATTTTCAAAACAAGTTTTAAAAGTATTTTTTTAACTTCGTGCCTGATCAAATTATCCCATATAAATTGGAGCAGACGTAGTATATAAGTTAAAAGTTTGTTAAGCATATAGAAAATATAAAAAAAGATAAAGGAATTTTTAAAGTGCTTTTTAATGAATAAATTTGTGATTCTATTGACCTAATTACCATCACCATACGTTAAAGATGTAAAATGTATTGCCGCCACATTCTTTATTATCACAACCACAAACTTAAATATATGAGCGAAGAGAGAGTATCGAAGTGTTTAACATAATAAATCAGCTGGATTCATGTCTCATTGCCTCTAGTTTCTGTAACCTTCTAATCCTCTTACGTAAATAATTTTTCAATAAGAGAGTGTGTGAGGAAAAAGTCAAGTTAGCGACAGGGCACCAGTCAACGTGGAACATTATTGTACTTCTCAAAATGGCTATTGGTTTCTTTTATCCCAATTTAGCTTCGGTTTGTCTAAATCCATCCTTCCATACACTTTCTCTTCATACACTGAAGAATAATAGGAGAAAGTTGCATTGATCAGTCTTTGTAGACCCCTTTAAATGAAATTCAACCCCGAAAATGATTCGAGCGATCGAGAAGTGGTCCCAAATTATGGGGTTTGGGACTGGCATAGTTTACTTCTTTTAACTGCTAGATATTACTAATTCCCCTTTTATGTTTCAAGTGGAGATGTAATTTGGGATGTCATTGAACCAAAGTAAAAGGACATAACGTTAGTCGGGTTAGTAGGGGCATTGGCATGGTAGGACTTGCCAAATTTTTTTTTTTGAATGGAAAAAGACTCAAGTTTTAATCATGTAGTGTAGGGTACTCTAATCATTAATTTCATTAAAAGATTCTAACTACCTAACCTTCTCACCCCAAAGTTTTTTATGTTACACAATGATCCATGTATAAAAGGTAATTTTTTGCCAAATTTGGCCATAAACCTAGATCTACCCGCTGCTCTTCCCTCTCTCCTCTCTCCCATTTTCCCTCCATTTTTTCCCCATTCCATTTCCCACTCAAAATTCCACCATAGCTGAACTACTGATCTTCTTCCTACATCGAAATAATCTCGTCCTTCATATTATTTACTCAATATCATCTCCAGTTTTATGCAATACAAACTCAGACCCCCCACATTTAGGTTATACGATATTTTGCTAAATTTGCCTAAGCTGCTCGTTTCTTATCCATTAAAGGGAAATCTTGTTCCTATAATTATAATCGTATCAATTCAGTCATCTCCTGTAAGTGGACTAACTTTAGAACATATTTTTAGCTATTTTTTGTTGATTCGAGGTTGTTACGGATTCAGTTTCTCTGAACATCCTGCCAGAAATTCCAAACAACCTTTTATACGTTCCTATGGTCGTAACTGTAATTTCAAACATATTGTTAGCGTTTTACACATCATATGTAAATATTGGAATTTTCTCAGATAATGTTCGGAACATCCTACTAGGATGTTGGAGCGTTCTGTTAGCAGTTTGAAACATCTTGCATTAAGTAATGAAAAACTGTAAAATGATGTTCAGAACGTCAGTATACGATGTTCCAAACGACCGAACGAGAAACATTAAGGTTTGGAACATACTGTATAAATATTATCAATTTGATACTAATAGTTTGTCATTCCAATTTATTGCAGGTGACCATTGATGTTTGGAAATATTTGCCTATTTTACCTTAATATTTCCTCGCAATTATTCCGTGCAATGGGCAAATAACGTATCAAAATGCGAGGAAATATTAAGGTAAAATAGGCAAATATTGCCAAACATCACCACCCCACACTTAGACCTTTGCTCGCCCTCGAGCAATCACCAAAACTAACTCCCCAACTAAATACCAACACTTGATAGAACAGGTCTACCTATGGTTATGATTGATACCGACCATTAAACAAGAGCATAAATACATACCATGTGACCCACAACATGCCAAAAATTAACCAAATTTTAAAACACTAGAACAACCAACTCAAGACATCTCAATCTCAAAAACCGACTCAATGAAGCCAAGCTTTCACAAAATCACACCCATTCACTCAACCAAGAAATCAATAACTTCACTTATCTCGCGCAAACCATGTGCCCTCACAAAAAATAATGAATCAAGAGAGCGTCCCAAATATCACACAAAGAATAAATTTCAAGAATAAATTAGGGACATAATATAGGAAGAATTCACTCACCCTCACAAATAAGTTCATGTGCCGCACACGACGTACTATAGGCTTGCCCGTAGTATAGGACTCCACTAATGTAAGCTCACTCCAATCGGAATTAACTAGGACTTTAAGGGTTGTAATGTTAGGCTAAAGGACGGGTAGGATAAATATGGATAAAATAGTGACTACCTCCCTAAGCACTTTAGTACATCACTTCCACCTTTTATTTTCACCATTCTTCTCAAAACCAACCAAGCAACTGCCCAAACATACACAATACTTTTCCTCTCAATTTTAAGCAATTTACAACTTTACTTTTTGCACAATACTAGCAAGGATAGAGATTTTTCTTCTTTCTTTTGTTTTCTTTATTTTTCTTTTTTTTTCATTTTTTTCTTTTCAATATTCTTCTCAACCTCGCCAATGATGTTTTTTTTAATTCATTTTTTTTTTCAAAATGCACCATATTTTTCTTTCATTGGTTCCACTCAAAAGCAACCCAGTTTCTGCAACCATAACTCCATAAACATCAAATATTTCAATTAAAGTACTCAAAGGAGTACGGATTCAAAAAGAAGATAATTAAGAACAAAAGGGATAAGCCTCTAAATGTGGGTGCCAACAAAAAGGTCAATAGGCTCAAAAGGGCTTAATAAGGATAATATAAAAGGGTAGGCTAATCAAGGCTAAAAGGGCTTATCAAAGAAACGCCTGTATCATCTCCCGACTAGAGCAAACCTAGGATTTCGCTTTGAAAACACACGGGGCAAGTTCTAGACATCAATATGCAACCACGGAACATAGTTCACTCAAGACGGTTTCATTCCAACTCTTGGTTTAAGCAAATAAGGTGCAACTCTTGAAATTTAAGCACTAAGGCACAATGATTCAAAAAAGAGTCAAGTAGTTGAACATAAGCATCTCAAGAAGGTCATTCAAATTTTTCTAGGCATGCATCACAATTTTAAGACCAAAAGGGATTCACAAATAGCATATGCTCTAGTCCAAATTCACCGATATCAAACAAACCAAAGGCACCTAGCATTCTACCATTTTCTTAAAAATATTCTACTAACTAATACTATACTACTCCTAAAAATAAAAATTACCCGGTTCAAAGGTCTACCCATGGAAAAGAACCGAGGCTATAAGAAAAATCACGGGGCGGATGATATGTACCACTAACTAAGACTAAAAAGAAAATCTTTTTGGACTTTTTTCTTTAGTTTTCTAATTTTTTTTCATTTTTTTATATATTAAAGAAAGAAACAAATAGAAATAAAGTCAAGTGACAAAAATAAATATTGCTAAAATTAAATTCCTAATGGTACAATCATCCATAACCTCAAAAACTTGGGAATTCCCCCACCGCATACTTAAAACTAAGCAATGTCCTCAGTGCGATAAAAATAGAGTACACGAGGTTAAGGAACTTCCCTGAAGTCCAAAAGGTCTCGCCTTTGGCGCTAGCAGTGATATTATCTATATCACAAACCAATCAATCGTCCAAAATGCACGGGGTACTCAGCCTTCCCCCAACATGTCGTCTTGATAAGACATTGGGTGTGCGCGTACCCCACACTTGAGCTTAACATTACCTAAACCTGTGAAACATGTAGCTACGCGTACAAGAATCAACGGGCGTTGTAACGACCCCAAACTTACTCCTAATTATGCTACAAACGGAGTAAAGCTGACTAACTAATCTAAAACTAATTAACAAAGAAAAGCAGTAGGGGCAGCGGGACATGTGAAAGAGCAAGACTTCGCTCTATGTAGCGCGACAATGGCTTGTAGCTTAGTTTGCGCTTTGATCAATTCAAATTACGCAAAACCACGAGCAATTCTAAGCATTTAGATCATTAAGTAGTTCGTGTGATGCTTACTAATCTTTATGCTACTCAGACTTCACACAATTGAAACTTTTAGTCACTTAGGCATTTTATCGAACACTTCACGTGCACCGTTTCCATATTCAGATTTCATAAATATTCAAAAGGGAATAACCCGCCCAATTTTCATGGGAGATCACTTTAACAGATACCAGACATATACGACAAGGATACGAATAGATTCATCTATACCCGACAAGGGTTCAAACATAACAGAAACACCACTAAAATCAAAGTCTAAGGAATAGGGATCTGGGACTGTAATTGTATAGCAGCAGTAGCGAGGGAACAAGAGGAAAGAGATGTACCGGAGTAGTTGTTAAGAATCAATGAGATGGAGTGAGTTGATTGCAGGAAGAGGAATGTTTATTTTACCTCAGATACGTTCGCTCTGCTCTGTTCATGTCTAAACCCAGTGGGAGACGGAATCTGTGCTTAGTTAACACTATTGCGGGTCAAAGGGTCAAAACCGGGTCGACCCGTAAATTCTTGAAACTTACCTGGAGGCTCTGAGCCAAGCGACACTGGATGATCCCGTTTCAAATTCTGGGTTTACTATTTTACTCAACGCGATGTGCCATGCGGCGCTTCTGCTACCGCTTCGTCTGTTCTTAGAAAATTTTTCTGAACCGCGATGAGAGAAGTGACGCGGGACTATAGCTTTTTGAATATGAGGCTTTCTGTTTCACTTCACGTCATGCTGCAAGCGACGCTTCAGCTGTAGCGTGGCAGATCTGGGCTCTTAATTTTTCTAAGTGTCGCAACAGGTTGAGAGCTTCTCATGGTGCAACGCTTCGCAAAATGCTTCCAATACAATTCTTACACTTACCTCGCTGCAATACACACAACGATGCCTTGAAATTAGCTCACCTTCCAGAAGTCCCGAACCATACAAAAACAACAAGAAACTACGTAATGCTAAATAAGTAAAAACGACTAAAATAATAAAAATTTGGTTGCCTCCCAACAAGCTCTTGATTTAACGTCGTGGCACGACTCTTTTTCTATTTTTTTTTCTATTTATTATTTTTTTTTTGTTTACATACAAGGCTCGGGTTGCCTCCCGAGAAGTGTCTTAGTTAACGTCATGGCACGACAGCACTTTTTAAGCTCACTTCTAGCATTTATGTCTCTCCTCTTCTTGCGACGAACTTTTGCTTTCTTCTTTCCTTTAGGTGAATTTTCCTTCAACTTGTCAATTATTGTGCCGTGGTCACCTTGTTCTACATTCCGCTCAAACACCTCTTTCGGTTACTTTCATGTTCTTGTCTGACACATTCTATCAAAGAACACTCTTCAAACTTAGCCATGTGATCCTTTTCGTTATAAACATTGAAAGTAACCTTTTCTCGATGCGCTCTCACAGTCATCTCCCCAAGTTCCATGTCAATAATTTCCCTCGAGGTGATTAGGAATGGTCTTCCCAAAATTATTTGAAACGACCTCGGTTAGTCGTTTCAGAAGTTAGGACCTGTCTGTAAAATTTGAGCTAAATCAGACCTCGTTTGGTAGGCATCGGAAGAAGGTTTCAGTTTTTATTGTCGATAAATATTAAAAAGAGATTTTCGAGCTCGGTTTTGGCGAATGAACTCCGATTCAAAATCCGAAAGCGCCGTTGGGTTTGTATGATTATTAATGACTGTTGTAAACTTTCGAAAGTGAATTTCGATGTTGTTCGGCTAGTTTCCGCTATAATGTCGAAAGTTAAATAATTTGACTTTTTCTATTTAAATTCGCATCTTGAGTTTCGGGAACCCGATTTGAGATCCGCCTTCGCGAGTATGTTACATATATTTTGTATAACATGTATGCAAAATTGAAATTATTTCGAATATCGTAGGGCATCGTTTTAATTTTTACCGTAACAGCGAATTTTAAAAGAAAAAGAAAAAAAAAGAGAAAAAGACAAAACTTAAAATGAAATGAAGTTAGGCGGTGGGGGATATATATCCCCCTGATCAATTTTGACAACAGAGGGGGAAAGAAGCACAGAAACGTGAGAGGAAGCAGAAACATGGAAATATGGGAAAAAAATGCCAGAAAATAAGAAAAGGGGCCGGAGAAAAGTAGAATTTTCACCCTGAAACATTCAGGTAAAGATCCTAATATATTATTAGAGTTTATTACGTGTGTTTGAATATATTTTTACGGTAAAAATTGGGATATTAGACATCGTTATAACAAGTTCAATTAATAGTTTAAAGGGTCAAATGGACCCCGATAATCAAATTGATTATATAGTCGTACTCAGTGAGTTATGGGCAACATATAAATGTAAATTATTTGGGGTTTGGTTATGTGACCTTAAACCCTGTATATAGGCTTGGCCTGCGTATTGCGTATGCGAATAAGGTATCAGGTTCCTAACCGGATTGCCCTAAGATGTGAGGAATGAAGCCTTTAGACTAATTTGATATATTTTTCTGCTTATTGAATAGAGTGGGATCGTTTGGCAATGAAACCAAAGGATAAGCGGTTATTGAATGGATGTACTAACTTTGTAACAAGGTAAGTGTTTATATCCATTTCTTTGGAAGCACCTGGCCTCGTGGATTTTCTACCACGTGTTCCTTACGTGTGTAGCTGCCGATAGGCGTACTCCTTATGCCTTAGATTTGGATTTACATTATATATTATATGTTATATCCTGTTGTTGGTATTGCATTGAGGATCTGAGCATTGTACTTTGGCTGTCATTATTGCATATACTTCCCGGTTGGCGATGAGAGTCCCGCACCGGTGAAGGGTCATTATTGCATATACTTCCCGGTTGGCGATGAGAGTCCCGCACCGGTGAAGGGTCATTATTGCATAGACTTCCCGGTTGGCGATGAGAGTCCCGCACCAGTGAAGGGTCATTATTGCATATACTTCCCGGTTGGCGATGACAGTCCCACACCGGTGAAGGGTCATTATTGCATATACTTCCCGGTAATCGATGAGAGTCCCGAGCCGGTGAAGGGTCATCATTGCATATACTTCCCGGTAATCGATGAGAGTCCCGAGCCGGTGAAGGGTCATCTTTGCATATATCTCCTGGTAGACGATGAGAGTCCCGCGCCGGAGATAGGTATCAGGCATATATGACTGCATTGCATTGTACCGCATTCATCCCATCTCATTGCACCGCATACTGACTATTGTGTTGTGTTTTATGTATGCGGTATGTACATATGTCGTGAACAAGTCTCAGTTTGCCTATATATTTCTGGCTCGTATTCTGGGTTGCGGGGATCGGGTTGCACGCCGCAACGGTATAAATATATTGATCGGTTTGCACGTCGCAACGGTATAAATATATGGATCGGGTTGCACGCCGCAACGGTATAAATATATGGATCGGGTTGCACGACCCAACAGGATGAATATATGGATCGGGTTGCACGCCGCAACAGTATATATTTCTGATTGTTGATGTGTTCGGGATACCTATATGTTTTGGCTATCTTACATTCCTGGTTGTTGATGAGTTTGTCAATCCATATGCGTTTCTAGTTATTATCTGGCTCTTCTTTTTTTTTTTATAATTTAAATATGAGGAATTTGGTTCATCTGTTTCTTTTCTCCCTGGCTAGCTATCCTATCCTTTGAGGTGGCTAGTCTGCCCCACTTATTGAGTCCTTTTGACTCACCCTTGTTTGTTGTTTGTTTCTTGTCTATCTATTTCGTTTCGGCAGGTTCGCTCCAGAATTGAGTTCGCCACGTTGTAAAGGAGCGAAGACGACTTCAGCTGTCAGGGTGAGCCAGCTTTTATTCCGGATGGCCACCAGTTTATTGGTTGTTATTTCAGTTGCATTTTTCTCCCTTCAGGAGGTATTTGTCTTCTTTTGTACTCTTAGATGTCTAGTCTGGATAGCCCTAAAGCTAGTATGTTGGGTAGTCAGCTGTAATTTCTTTTGTACAGCTTAGAGGTATCAGTATGTTAGTGTTTTTTTTTAAGTCTTGTTCTTATTTATGAATTGAATTATATTTGTGTTCCTAATTTAATTGGCAAGGGTTCGCCCGACGGGTCTAGGGGAGGATGTCGGGTGCCCGCACGGCCTAGTCGGATTCCGGGTCGTGTCAGTTGGAATCAGAGCCCAGTTTAGAGTCTATCCAGACTAAGACAGTGTCTAGTAGAGTCTCGCTGATGGCGTAGACGTCCGTACTTATCTACGAGAGGCTATGATGGCATTTAGGAAGTTTCACTTCCTTCATTTCTGATCGTGCGTCGTTCTAGGATGCAAAAGTATTTTCGTTAATTCATTCGTGGTAATTGTGAATCCTCGTGCGACAAATCAGCAAACGGTATGAGTTCAAGACGAAGCAGTCTAGCCTGGGGCTAGCACTGACAAAGCCCCGAGAGTTTTGATCGTGCTGACGATCTAGTTATGGAGGTCCCAGCTGTATGAGCTCGCGATGGGAAAGGGAGCAGGGCCTTGTGGTTCCCTTGGCTCTCTACGATGCTTTTATGAGGATCTTGGCGACGCAGATACCGCAAGAACCTATTATTCGCTAGGCAGCTTATCAGGTTGCCGCATGTGCAGACGTTCGATCTCAGGGAGCTTTTTTTCCGGTTCTTAATATTGCTGCAGTGAATTATTTTCCGGAGACAGCATGTGTTGTGCCTCTAGTTATTCTGGCTGATTAGTTAGCCTGAGTAATGGCTCGGCCCGAGTGTCCGAAGAGGTTGTATTATTTTACGCGGTTGAACCATCCTGATATTCCTAAGCAATGCAACAGATAAACCTCGTGATTCTTTTTTAAAATAAAATGATGTCAGCATATCCTTCCGGCTCTTGATTATATCGAGCAGTATGGTGTTGATTATTCTGCTTTCCAGTTTCAGGGTCCAACCTTGAATTGGTGGGCCGCTTTCTTATTAACTAACTTTGTTCGATTTTTCTTCTAGATTCGTCGAAAAGTTCCTTTCGAGTAGCAAGCAAGATGAAAAGTGTTGCCAGTTTGAGTGGATTAGATAAGGTAGCCTGTCGGTTAGCCTTTTGGTGTTTCAGAATATGAGATTGAATTCTATAGAATGGCTCGTATTAGAACTAGTCCATGAGCCTTTGGAGAGATTCAAAGATTTACTGATGACCTTTTTCCTTCCCTGAGATCCCAGATGGCTCGAGAGATTGAGGTCGAGATTTCATTTGATATTGTTGTTGATATTGCTCGGAGGTACGAGGCATACCATAAATTAGAGTGGGAAGAGTTAGAGCGGGAGAGCAAGAAATCCCGTGGCCCTAGTGGGCAACCATGGTAACTCATTTGGAGGTAAGAGTTCTGATTATTTTGGGAGGTCACCTGCCAAGTTATCTCAGCTTGTAGAGCGCAATTCTCAAAGTGCGCACGTAGTTCGTCAAGATTAGAGTCAGTTTTCTCTTTGTAGCTATCAACAATCTTTCCAGCTTCTAGTTTTGGTCGAAAAGGTGTTATCATTGTCGTGAGTCTGGTTATCCTTTGAGGAGTTACTCATTACTCCGGCAAGTAGGCATTCATTCTTTTTCTCACCATCAGACCAGCATCAGACACTTGCGCAGTCGCAGGTGATTTTATTTAGATCTCAATCAGCCGGAGAAATACCACCATCCAGTAGAGGTTGAGAACGTGGTGGCAGTGGTTCTTCAGAAGGTGATTATCAGGGTAGTGGCTCAGCTCAGCTTCAGAGGCAGTTCTATGAACTGCTAGTCTGGCAGGATGCTGAGGCATCCGATGTAGTAGACCCAAGTATTTCTTCTTCCCTTAAATGTGAGTAAGATTTGATTCTTCCGGTCGATCTAGAAATGGGGTGTCATATCATGTTTCCATGGTTTCTTTTGATGTCGTTTCTATTAAAAATTGGTTGCGGTAGAGGGGTGAGCTTCTGATATGATTTATTCCTTGCATTTATGATGACCCTACTAGATTATCTGGTTTAAATGTGAGAGATCTGTGAGTGAGTATCGGTATTGTTTGCTTGGCATCTTGTGGTGCCTCATTCTATTATAATGTCAAGTTAGTCTACCTCTTTTTGGAACTTAGTGTCGGTAAGGTGATGGGATTCTTATTCGTCACCATCAGAAAGTGTCATTGTTTCTTCCGGTGTAAAGTGGTTAGTAAGTAATACTCGATCTATGTGTCTCTTCTTGGTTCGAGGCGCTAGTAGAGTCATGTTATTCTATGAGCTTGTCTCGGTTATAAAAGGGTTTCTGGTAAATTGTTAGAGTTTCCTTCTTATTGGGAGATTAAATTGGCGTAGATGTTGTTCCATAAAGCTCATTAAATATTCGTTTCTTCAATTGCGATTCCTGGGCTACTTTGACTCATAAGTAGTCTAGCTTTGGTAGCCAAGCAAATAAGAAGATGAACTTCCTAAAGCTCTAATTATTTCTATCCTCGATCCGTTTCCATTTCTTCTTCGTCCGGCACTAGTGAGCTTGGGCGATTGGTAGCCGCTTGTGACATTCCCTGTGTTGAGCCAGAGTACGTGTTATTGTAGCCGGGTAAGCATATTATTGTTTTGGATATCAGTTTATCCGGGTATCCATTCCCATGTATAGTCTAGTGCTGGTTCTGTTTTTGCGGATCATCTAGTTTCAGGGGAAACTCTGCCGAAATTTTTATATAGAAGTACCATCCATCAGGCGTGGTGCTTATGGCAAAGGTATGGAGTTGTGAACTCGAGAGTTGCAGCTGTTTGGCAACTCGAAGGGGTAGTTTGGTAGCTTAGGTCTGCCTACGTTCAACCTTTAGCTAAATCTTCTTTAGTCCAGCAGACTGTGCGGGGATGGTTATTCCTATTCAAATAGCTGCATGAGTTTGTGCTTTAAGTGGAGGAGTCTTCCTCCAAATACCGAATCATAATATAAAATCTCTAAGGCGTTGCTGAAGCGTGAGCTAATTCTTAGTTCCATCGACATGTTCTATATCGAAAGGTATATCGAAGAGGTAATTGTCGGCTGAATCATGTGAAGCCATTCAAAGTTTCGTGTATCTTTGTTTCAAAAATGTAGAACTCTCCTCTCGTGATCGAGGAAGGATCAGTGTAGTCAGAATAAGCTGGGCAATGGCGTTATGATATTATCCAGCTATGTTTTTATCCAAGAGTTCGATATGCGTGTTATAATTCTGATCCTGTAATCAGAAAATAATGCCCGTGGAGTAGCTCATGAAAGTCGTGTAAGTTCTCTTGTTATCTGCGTGAATCTTGCTTTAGACTTAGGCTCGTTCGAGGACGAACGAGAGTTTAAGTGGAGAAGAATGAAACGACCTCGGTTTGTTGTTTCAGAAGTTAGGACTTCGATTGGCGTGTCGATAATTTTAAAATATTCGTAATGTCCATTAGGACCTGTCTGTAAAATTTGAGCTAAATCAGACCTCGTTTGGTAGGCATCGGAAGAAGGTTTCAGTTTTTATTGTCGATAAATATTAAAAAGAGATTTTCGAGCTCGGTTTTGGCGAATGAATTCCGATTCAAAATCCGAAAGCGCCGTTGGGTTTGTATGATTATTAATGACTGTTGTAAACTTTCGAAAGTGAATTTCGATGTTGTTCGGCTAGTTTCCGCTAAAATGCCGAAAGTTAAATAATTTGACTTTTTCTATTTAAATTTTCATCTTAAGTTTCGGGAATCCGATTTGAGATCCACCTTCGCGAGGATGTTACATATGTTTTGCATAACTTGTATGCAAAAGTTGGAATTATTTCGAATATCGTAGGGTATCGTTTTAATTTTTACCGTAACAGCGAATTTTAAAAAAAAAAGAAAAAAAAAATGGAAAAAGACAAAACTTAAAATGAAATGAAGTTAGGCGGTGGGGGATATATATCCCCCTGATCAATTTCGACAACAGAGGGGGAAAGAAGCACAGAAACGTGAGAGGAAGTAGAAACATGGAAATATGGGGAAAAAAATGCCAGAAAATAAGAAAAGGGGCCGGAGAAAAGTAGAACTTTCACCATGAAACATTCAGGTAATGATCCTAATATATTATTTGAGTTTATTACGTGTGTTTGAATATATTTTTACGGTAAAAATTAGGATATTAGACATCGTTTTAACAAGTTCAATTAATAGTTTAAAGGGTCAAATGGACCCCGATAATGAAATTGATTATATATTCGTAATCAGTGAGTTATGGGCAACATATAAATGTAAATTATTTGGGGTTTGGTTATGTCACCTTAAACCCTGTATATAGGCCTGGACTGCGTATTGCGTATGCGAATAAGGTATCAGGTTCCTAACCGGATTGCCCTAAGATGTGAGGAATGAAGCCTTTAGCATAATTTGATATATTTTTCTGCTTATTGAATAGAGTGGGATCGTTTGGCAATGAAACCAAAGGACAAGCGGTTATTGAATGGATGTACTAACTTTGTAACAAGGTAAGTGTTTATATCCATTTCTTTGGAGGCACCTGGCCTCGTGGATTTTCTACCATGTGTTCCTTACGTGTGTAGCTGCCGATAGGCGTACTCCTTACGCCTTAGCTTTGGATTTACATTATATATTATATGTTATGTCCTGTTGTTGGTATTGCATTGAGGATGTGAGCATTGTACTCTGGCTGTCATTATTGCATATACTTCCCGGTTGGCGATGAGAGTCCCGCACCGGTGAAGGGTCATTATTGCATATACTTCCTGGTTGGCGATGAGAGTCCCGCACTGGTGAAGGGTCATTATTGCATATACTTCCCGGTTGGCGATGAGAGACCCGCACCGGTGAAGGGTCATTATTGCATATACTTCCCGGTTGGCGATGACAGTCCCGCACCGGTGAAGGGTCATTATTGCATATACTTCCCGGTAATCGATGAGAGTCCCGAGCCGGTGAAGGGTCATCATTGCATATACTTCCTGGTAATCGATGAGAGTCCCGAGCCGGTGAAGGGTCATCTTTGCATATATCTCCTGGTAGACGATGAGAGTCCCGCGCCGGAGATAGGTATCAGGCATATATGACTGCATTGCATTGTACCGCATTCATCCCAACTTATTGCACCGCATACTGACTATTGTGTGTATTGTGTTGTGTTTTATGTATGCGGTATGTACACTATGTCGTGGACATGTCTCAGTTTACCTATATATTTCTGGCTCGTATTCTGGGTTGCGGGGATCGGGTTGCACGCCGCAACGGTGTAAATATATGGATCGGGTTGCACGTCGCAACGGTATAAATATATGGATCGGGTTGCACGCCGCAACGGTATAAATATATGGATCGGGTTGCACGACGCAACAGGATGAATATATGGATCGGGTTGCACGCCGCAACAGTATATATTTCTGATTGTTGATGTGTTCAGGATACCTATATGTTTTGGCTATCTTACATTCCTGGTTGTTGATGAGTTTGGTTCATCTGTTTCTTTTCTCCCTTGCTAGCTATCCTATCCTTTGAGGTGGCTAGTCTGCCCCACTTATTGAGTCCCTTTGACTCACCCTTGTTTGTTGTTTGTTTCTTGTCTATCTATTTTGTTTCGGCAGGTTCGCTCCAGGATTGAGTTCGCCGACTTCAGCTGTCAGGGTGAGCTAGCTTTTATTCCGGATGGCCACCAGTTTATTGGTTGTTATTTCAGTTGCATTTTGCTCCCTTCAGGAGGTATTTGTCTTCTTTTGTACTCTTAGATGTCTAGTCTGGATAGCCCTAAACCTAGTATGTTGGGTAGTCAGCTGCAATTTCTTTTGTACAGCTTAGAGGTATCAGTATGTCAGTGTTTTTTTTAAGTCTTGTTCTTATTTATGAATTGAATTATACTTATGTTCCTAATTTAATTGGCAAAGGTTCGCCCGACGGGTCTAGGGGAGGATGTCGGGTGCCCGCACGGCCTAGCCGGATTCCGGGTCGTGTCAATATTGGAGCTTCTTGATCTTCTTCATAGTCTAGAATAATAAAATCAGCAGAGAACGTAAACTTCCCAACTTTAATCAACAGATTCTCCACCTTACCATTATGGCAAGTGAGTGATCCATCCGCCACCTTAAGAGTAACTGAAGCAGACTTGATTTCTCCTAGGCCTGACCTTTTATAGACAGACAGAGGCATGAGATTTATGCTGGCCACCAGATCATACAGTGCACCAGAAATATTATGACCACCAATAGTGCAAGGAATAGCGAACCTCCTAGGATCTTGAAGTTTTGGAGGTAATTTACTCAGAATTGTACTACACTCCTCCGTCAACTCGATTGTATCAATCTCTTGTGGCTTTCTCTTCTTTACTAGAATCTCTTTTAGGAATTTCACAAATGACGGCATCAGCTCAAACACATCAGTCAAAGGAATGTTAACCTGAAGCTCTTTCATCATACTCACAAATTTTTGAAATTGAGCCATATCCTTTGATGGTTGAAGTCTCTTTGGGAATGGTGGGGGCGGTAGAGGTGCCTCCTTTTTCTCTTCTTTCTTCTTTACTTTCTCTACTTTTTCTACTTCTGCTACTTTAAGTTGCTCCTTCTCCTCATTTTTGGCCATCAACTCTTCACCCTTAACTAGAGTTATAGCAAGACACTGCTCAACTCTTTTTAGATTTGGATTCGATTCAACATTACCAGGAAGTGCTCCATGTGGTCAAGAATTTTGTGCTCCAGCTAACTGCCCTATTTGGCGTTCAAGGTTTTTTTGAGCATTAGTAAGATCTTTTATGGCCTGTGCTGCATTGTCAGCTATAATTCTCTGCTGGCTTGCCAACATCTGCTTTATCAAATCTTCAACGGAACTGCTTGCCTGTTGTGGTTGAACCGGAGGTGGTTGGTAATTATTTGGAGCTCTCATGTTGCCTTGATTAGCGTGATTACCACCCCAAGAGAGATCTGGATGATTGCGCCCATTAAGATTATAAGCGTTACCAAACTGATTTTGTGCCTGAGACCTATTTTGGTTCCCCACGTAATAGACTGACTCTGGGTTGGCGGGGCAAACATCAGTAGCATGATCTTGTCCACATACCTCACAAAACCTTTTGAACTGCTGCACTTGTTTAACTGATTGCACTTGTTTCTGAGTTGGTGGCAATGCTAGCTTGCTAATTTGGTTAGCTATCGCATCCATCTTTGCATTCAACGCTGAAACTGCATCCAATTGAATTACTCCAGCAGCTTTTTGACTTGGAGCACTACCATCACCCTACCAGTCAGGATTGCTCTGAAAAAATTTATCCAGCAATTCATAAATATCATTAAAATTCAAGGCTAAGACTTGGCCTCCAGCAACAGCATCCACCACGATCTTGGTATGAGCATTCAAACCTTCCACAAAAGTATGAGCCAACACCTCACTAGACAGGTTGTGGTGCGGGCAATCTCTCAACAATGACTTGAATCTTTCCCAGGCTGAATATAAGGATTCTCCATCTCTTTGTCTAAGAGACATAATCTCACTCCTTCTTCTAGCTGTTTTGGCAGATGGATAGAATTTAGCCAAAAATTTCTTAGCTAAAGCATCCCAAGTAGTGATAGACCCAGGCTTTTCAGCCTTTAACCACTTCTTTGCTGCGCCGATCAATGAAAAGGGAAAGAGTATCAATCGAACATAATCAGTTGAGACGCCTGCTGGTGTGTATGTGTCACTAATCTCTAAGAAATTCTTGATATGTTGCTGTGGATCCTCGTGCAGTAATCCAGCATATTGTCCAGTCGCATGGAGCAGTTGTATCATGCCGGACTTAATCTCAAAGTGTCGAGTAATTTCAGGCTTAACAATGCTCGAGGCTACTCCCTCCAGACTGGGAAGAGCAACATCTCGCACAACTAAAGCTCGTTCTTCTGCCATTCCTATAGGTAAGGAATTAAGTGAGACCTAATATCTGAAACAGCACAAGAACTCAAAACAAAAATTAAACCAGAATAGAAAATAAGTAAATGTTTAAAAAGAAAACAGTCAATTATTTAGTCCCCGGCAACGGCGCCAAAAACTTGTTGCTCCCAAATGCACACGCAAGTATACGTGGTCGACAAGTAATAAAGTGATAAGTTGAGTATCGTTCCCCTGAGGACTATTGTTCAGACTGAATCCCAGCAAACAATTTCCTAAAAACTATTCAAGGATCTTTTTCGATGATGATTATGATTTTTACTAATTAAAACAAACAATAATTAAAAGCAAGAAGAAATTGAAGTCAAGTAATAGAGAGCAAATTATAGGTTGTTATCAATAAGAGAGATGGTCCAGAGTCAGAGCTGCAAACAATCCAGTTGAGTTTTTTCCAGTTGATTCTACTTCTTGATTTCTTAGATTGATAACTAACAGGCTAATTATATTCGTGAAAACCTGTCGATTCTTCACGAGTCTATGCAAGCTACTCTAACGCCTATATTTCTATGGAATTAAATTACATGCATGCATTAAAGAACTCTGTATTTAGCTAAGCAAGGCGAATAGGTATATGTCTATCCTACCCGCAAATCGATTCCCTGATGCCCAGGTTAACAATCAAGCCCTATTCTTTCTTATGTGCATTCACAAGTTCCCTCTGTCAAGTTCAACTTGTAAATCGTAGATAGTGTTCAATTATTGGGCCCTAATAACCAAACAATTCGGCTCAAGAAAGAATAAACAATCTGTAACGATAAATCAATCAGTAGAAATCAACTTTCAAACATCGATCTTCATGTATTTGCTCTAACCCTAGAACGATATATTTAGCTACGCATATTCATAATAAGAACACAAGAATTCATGGAAGAAATATGAAAGATTGTAATAGATTAAGTAAAGGAATTAAACCCTTGGTTCAACGTGTTAAGAACTCCAAACTTGCTCCCAAAATCTGACATCCCCCTCAAAATAATGAAATAGTAATGTTTTTCACAGTGTTTACAAAGCCCTACCATAAGTTAAACCAAAGCCTAAACTAAGTTGGAAAAGTTGGGGTCGAGGAACTTCAAGCTATAGGGCCAGTGTCGCATAGCTCATAGCATCTGGATGTCGCGCGCTGTACTGAAGGCGTCGCATGGCTCATAGCATTCGAAAGTCTGAAGCTGTGACAGATTACAGCTTGCACCATAGCCTTGCTTTCTAATGCCATATCCCATATTTAGCAAAGTTCATCAACTTCTTGCTCGATTATATCCATCTTCGCTCTGTTTGCGCTTGTATTCATCCAAACCATTCCTAAAATCACAAACACAATAAGTGAGCGCAAGAATTGAAATTATTCCATGCAATGGGCGAATAACGTATCAAAATGCAAGGAAATATTAAGGTAAAATAGGCAAATATCGATGGGTGAGGTTATATTAGGAGTTAATTATGAAGGTGAATGGGTGGAGCGTTCTAAATGTTATGCTTGGGTTCCGAAGGTTAAAGAGTCAAGACGCATTCTTGTGCCCAGAGATGTTATGTACGATCTTCTACTTAACAAAATCATCAGAAGTTGGGGGATGAGAGACAATCCGAGGGACATTTGCATAGCTCACATGCTAAGTGATGCCGCAAATCAAAAGACTCCGCCTATTACAATAAGAAATGATGATGATGTACGCCTTTATATAGCTGATATTGATCGTAATGGTGCTAGGCCCACTTTAAGGGTAATTTGGTTTCTACGACGGAGGAATGTGTTGGTTCTTATGACCAAGAAAAGCCAAATAGTGGAGGACATGAATTTAGTCAGCGATTGGATGACATACATGAAGAAGTAGAAGAAGACAAAGGAGGAGGGGTAGAAGAAGACAGAGGAGGCATAAATGTAGAAGAAGAAGAAGAAGAAGTAGAAGAAGAAAAATATGTAGAGGAAGAATCATGCCATGTATACCCCTATGTTTCCAACACAAAGCAGCGAGCCGAAATTTTTTCTCGATGGCACAGGTTTTGACAAAGGTATGACTTTCGCCAGTAAGGAAGAACTGGTCACTTAATTGAAGGTTGCAGCAGTTAAACATCATTTTAATTACAAAGCATTGAAGAATATTGCAAAGATTTTTAATGCTATATGTTTAGATGTGAAATGCAAATGGTGGATAAGGGCAATGAGGTATAAAAGTAATGATAGGTTCTACATTAGTGTTTACAATAACTTGCACATATGTAGTGTCCAACATCATTCCAGTCATAATTCACACGTCTCCGCCCAGATAATTGGTGAGTTCATTAAAGGTAAATATTTAAAGGGAAAAGGTCCAACCACAAAAGCTGTCAGGGAGTCCCTTAACACCGATTTGGGTTGTAAGGTTAGCTACTGGAAGTATCTTAGGGGCATCCAATTTGCAAAGGCTTTAACACGAAGAATACATGAGAAAGGTAGTGAAATTCTAGATGCTTATGCTTATATGGCTAGGAGTAAGAATCTAGGAACCAAGACAGATGTTGCTCCCAAACGCACATGCAAGTATACATGGTCGACAAGTAATAAAGTGATAAGATTGAGTATCGTTCCCACGAGGACTATTGTTCAGGCTGAATCATAGCAAACAATTTTCTAAAAACTATTCAGGGATCTTTTTCGATGATGATTGTGATTTTTCTACTACATAAAGAAAAAAATAATTAAAAACAAGTAATTGAAGTGAAGTAATAGAGAGCAAATTATGGGTTGTTATCAATAAGAGAGAACGGTCCAGAGTCAGAGCTGCAAACAATCCAGTTGAGTTTTCCAGTTGATTCTACTTCTTGATTTCCTAGATTGCTAACTAACAGGTTAATTATATTCGTGAAAACCTGTCGATTCTTCACGAGTCTGTGCAAGCTACTCTAATCCCTATATTTCTATGGAATTAAATCACATGCATGCATTAAAGAACTCTGTATTTAGCTAAGCAAGGCAAATAGGTATATATCTATGCTACCCGCAAATCGATTCCCTGATGCCCAAGTTCACAATCAAGTCCTATTCTTCTTATGTGCGTTCACAAGTTCCCTCTGTCGAGTTCAACGTGTGAACCGTAGATAGTGTTCAATTATCAGGCCTCAATAACCAAACAATTAGGCTCAAGAAAGAACAAACAATCTGTAATAGTAAATCAATAAGTAGAAATCAACTTTCAAACATCAACCTTCACGTATGTGCTCTAACCCTAGAATGATATTTTTAGCTACGCATATTCATAATAACAACACAAGAATTCGTGGAAGAAATATGAAAGATTGTAATAGATTAAGTAAAGGAATTAAATCCTTGGTTCAATGTGTTAAGAACTCACAAGCCTGCTCTAAAATCTGACCTCCTCTCAAAATAACGAAGTAATAAGCCTTTTATAGTGTTTACAAAGTCCTCCCATAAGTTAATCCAAAGCCTAAACTAAGTTGGAAAAGTTGGGGTCGCTGAACTAAAAGCCACAGGGCAAGCGTCGCATGGCTCATAGCCTCTGGATGTCGTGCGCTATACAGAAGGCGTCGCATGGCTCATTGCATCCCAAGTCTGAAGCTGTGACAGATCTACAGCTTGCATCATAGCCTTGCCTTCTAATGTCATATCCCACAATTAGCTAAGTTCATCAACTTCTTGCTCGATTATATCCATATTTGCTCCGTTTGTACTCGTATTCATCCAAACCATTCCTAAAATCGCAAACACAATAACTGAGCGTAATAATTGCAATTATTTCGTGCAATGGGTGAATAACGTATCAAAATGCAAGGAAATATTAAGGTAAAATAGGCAAATATTGCCAAACATCACCACCCCACACTTAGACCTTTGCTCGCCCTCGAGCAATCACCAAGACTAACTCCCCAACTAAATACCAACACTTGATAGAACAGGTCTACCTATGGTTATGATTGATACCGACCATTAAACAAGAGCATAAATACATACCATGTGACCCACAACATGCCAAAATTCACCAAATTTTAAAACACTAGAACAACCAACTCAAGACATCTCAATCTCAAAAACCGACTCAATGAAACCAAGCTTTCACAAAATCACACCCATTCACTCAACCAAGAAATCAATAACTTCACTTTTCTCGCGCAAACCATGTGCCCTCACAAAAAATAATGATCAAGAGAGCGTCCCAAATATCACACAAAGAATAAATTTCAAGAATAAATTAGGGACATAATATAGGAAGAATTCACTCACTCTCACAAATAAGTTCATGTGCCGCACACGACGTACCATAGGTTGCCCGTAGTATAGGACTCGACTAATGTAAGCTCACTCCAATCGGGATTAACTAGGGCTTTAAGGGTTGTAATGTAGGCTAAAGGACGGGTAGGATAAATATGGATAAAATAGTGACTACCTCCCTAAGCACTTTAATACATCACTTCCACTTTTTATTTTCACCATTCTTCTCAAAACCAACCAAGCAACTGCCCAACATACACAAGACTTTTCCTCTCAATTTTAAGCAATTTGCAACTTTACTTTTTGCACAATAATAGCAAGGATAGAGGTTTTTCTTCTTTCTTTTGTTTTCTTTATTTTTCTCTGTTTTTTTCATTTTTCTTTCAATATTTTCTCATAATTTGTCACTCCTTCATGACCAATTAGAGTAGTTAGAGTGACAAATGATGATCATTATCACTAGAAATGACCAATTACGCTTGTTAGAGTGAGAAATGATGTTGATTATTACTAGAAATGACCCATTATACTTGTTAGAGTGACTAACGATGATCATTATTACTAGAAAGGACCCATTACACTTGTTAGAGTGACAAATGATGATCATTATCACTATTCATGACCAATTAGAGTAGTTAGAGTGAGAACTGATGATCATTCA